>CM065119.1:43715217-46577717 GCA_033026305.1 Cirrhinus molitorella
TGTTTTATATATTTAACTTGGTCAGTTTATTGATTTGTTTGGTTAACTTTGGATTCATTTTTTTTTATTTTAATACCGTGCAGTGCACAAAATTAAGATTCAGTGTTCAATAAATAATGTTATGTTTAGAAATGTTGTGCATCCACTTATTAGTGTGACATTTTAGCATGCGAATGAAGGGGAAAACTTCAAGATATTGGCCATAAAAATCAGCCGACAAAAAAAACGGCAGCACATATCGGTCATCGGCTGACCCAGCATCGGTTATAGAAAAACCCATATTGGTCTTTCTCTACAATACACACTATTTTTCAAGTGCAAGTCCACCAACATTAACCTACTCTTCTGTCTGGTTTGTTTGTTGAACAAAATCAGTAGATTCTGTGTTATGATTGGTCAGAACCTCAGTGCAAAGGGTCAATTAACGTAGTTCCATCTGTGTTGATGGACTGAACATGAGTGGACATTTCTTGTCTGAACTCCTTACCTCTGACTATTAGCTATGCCACCAAAGTCCTCAGCCTTTAATCTTAACCCTGCACCTTGCTAATACTGCCTACAGCTGTACACCTAATCACACACACACACACACACACACACACACACACACACACACACACACACACAAACACACTGTCACTCTCACAAACACATGAAACAAACACTCTCTTTCTCAAGTGTCCTGCTTCATCCTCTTTCCACCTCACTTTCCATCACACACACACACACACACACACACACACACACACACACACACACACACGTCTGACCTGCAGAGATAAGCTATGTGGTAAAGGTAAAATATTCCTTCTCTGAATGTTAAACAGCGGACAGTTCCTGGGGAACATCATTTCTGAGACGGCCAATCGCACCGGCGGATGAGTGGACAGAGTTATCAGAACAGACGTCGACTCAATTTTCTCTCGCATCACCAACATAAAACACGACCCTTTTCAAGGTTAACTCGCTACGGTGTAATAAGTGTAACTGTGAACTCCATCTTACGGTAAGACTTAGTTGACTGACTGAATATTTAGCCTCCGTGTGAGACGGCAGACTGATTCAATAAAGTGTGTCAAATATTTGAAGCTCGCATTTGACTTGCTGATGCGTTTGACAGACTACTGTCTGGGGAGCTGCCGCTGGATACAAACCTAAAGCAAAGGATTTAACAGATCCCAACTCGAGTGAGTAAACCTGAAAAGAGCCGAAAAAGTGCTGACTCCAGACCAGCTCAAAAGTTTAAAGCGCTGCCTCTAAAACTAAGGTCAACCACGTTAACAGATACCAGATCAGGGACTTCCTTAGACGTTCAAATAGAAAACTTCCTGCCTCCAACAGCCAAAACTGGAGGGAAACAGTGTAAAACACTCAACACGATGGCAAATAATAACACTGTGGCTTTGACAGGAAATCTGAAATTGGGTTAGTTTACATGCTATCAATGCAGCGCATTTGTGTCATAAACAGAGCGAGCTGCCAAAAGTGCATTTTAGCTGGTGTGTTGACAGCTTATACATATATAATGCTTCCTCCAAACCAAATATTTACAGGCGAGTTTGCTATTTGGAAGCATTGATGGACTTCGCTAGGGCATCGTGACGTCTTGAACCTCCCCAGACACGAAACACATAGAGGACAAACACGCACACGCATACTGACAGTACAACACCAGATGGTTTCAGATGCTGTTTGTCCTTCATTTGGCCTCTGCTAGAGTTTACTGACTCTAAAACTGTTCACAAATATTTAGAAAGGGTAGCTGGCTGAGAGGTCTTGTGAAGAAAAACGGCATATTTATAATAAAAAAAATGTTCTATTAGTTTGCCTAAGATCTGACCCGGCCCTCCTCAAAAAACCTTTCTATCAGGCGTTTGTTTAAATAAAGCATGACAAATTGTCCAACGACAGATGCGCAGCACTGATAGCATAATGGAATCAGCCTATGACACAAAGGTTAAGACGAGACGTTCTTATCTGATGCCATATAAAGCCATTATTGATTTGATGTACCAACACGGAACTGCAGGGCTGTTGGATCATTCAAGCAGGAGCAGGTGTGGACTTTGGAAAAAAAAAAAAAAAAAAAAAAAACACAATCAGCCAGACCAGGAGCTTTCATAATACATGAGAGTCCAGTCTGGCAGTGTAGATTTTCAGATAGATCGAGAGACACAGACGTATGGATAGATCGAAATAGAGGGCCAGACAAATGGAGGCATATACCAAGCTGCTTAACAACCTCATGTCTCTGTCTGTTTCAGCGGGAATAGTGCCAGAAAAGACCCCCATTATATATCATATCACATTTCATATGTAGGCGCTGACCTTTAACTACTTACGGTTTGGACTGAAACGCATTCTACCCATTCAGCAACAAAAATCTATTTTCTGGCTAAAATATATTCAAATATATGCTAAATATGTGTTGTAAACAGAATAGCTTAAGGAAAAATACTTTTCAAATTGAAAATACATCTAGCTAAACCTTTAAATGTTTACGTACAATACTGTGCAAAAGGTTATAGGCCACTAGTATATTCACCAACAAAAAACGATTTTAGTTCAGCTATTTCTAGTTTTTGCTGTAGTGTGTCAGTATGAAATATCAGTTTACATTTCCAATAATTCATTTTGCCATTATTTGTAATAATCCACTGAGATTTTTTTTGCACAAGGAGTCCGACACCAGTCAGGGCTCCACACAGAGATTTTATTTGTCAATTAACTTCTATTAACTAAATGAAATCAACATTTGGTGTGACCATTTTTTTCAATTTGCCCTAGGTGCAGTTGCGCATAGTTTTTCAGATGGCTTTGCAGGTAGGTTTCTTGAAGCATCTTGGAGACATTGCCACAGTTCTTCTGGATTTAGTCTGTCTCAGTTTGTTCTGTTTCTTCATCTCTGTGTGGAGCACTGGCTGCTGTCAGACTCCTTGTACGAACAAAAATATCACTGGATTATTACAATTAATGGCAAAATGAATGTTTGGAAATGTAAACTGATGTTTCCTACTGACACACTACAGCAAAAAATAGAAATAACTGACTTAAAATAATTTTTTGTGGGTGAAAATACTAGTGGCCTATAACTTTTGCACAGTATTGTATATTCCATGACAAATTCATTTTTATTCTTAAAATACATTTGGGTTAATTTTCTTTTAACAATTATTAGTGGGGGAAAATATATATAATATGATATTCATCATTTGTATCACTTCGCTTGCGGTATTTCTCACACAGCGAGTGTCATGACGAATGCCCAAATTCACTGTAATTTTATAATTAATAAGGCGAGAATGTACTTGTTAGACTTCAAATATGCGGTTTGTTAATAAAGATAACGCCCATTTTGAAAATTTGTTTCAGTGTTTACGGAGGTGTGAGCTCCAGGGGATCAGCGGGCAGGAAAATGCCAAGAGCCGCCTTACCTCAGCCAGATCTTCTGGAATTTGCGTCTGGTTCTGATGTCTCTCCAGTGATTAAACATGATATATAATTCAGTCTTTGGTCTCATTATCCTGTTATTTGTTGCAGAGCAAATAGTTTTGGCTAAGGGCAAAATCTCATTGTGTTATATTTTATGTCAATTTAATGCTGTATATCAGCATTTTATATAAACAATAGTAGTATCTAATAATAGTATTCAGTATTGGGAAATCGTGTGTATTTATTCCATCATAGATGGCGACAAAAGACGTGAGTCAACAGTAAAGACTCCTATTTTGAAAGAGACTGAAAGAGGGTAGTAAACAAGGACATTATTTTTACTTTCAACAACACCTTGTAAGATGCAGCCAACAAATGCACTGCACAGCAGAGCTGTCATTAGAAAATCAGCCTTAACAGATGAAAGGAAAATACGACAAAGATATCGCTTTCCTTAGCAGACATTCAGTCTAGTGTTTTATTGTGAATATGAGATTGAGCTGAAGAATGAATGCTGTATCAGATGCAGGTAATCACACTGGCTCACTCCATCTCTCTCATACTCTACATAATACAGTGATCTTTTAAAACAGTAATACAATATGCTAACACAAAGTTCCTTCGTTACTAGCTCTAAAGTGGCGTTATCAAATTAGTAATAGAGGCTTGGGCTCAGCTGTTAAACTGACAACTTGAGATATGTTGTTTCTTATGTATTTACATGTGTCATCAAAATGCAATGTTACACTTGTAGCCATGGCTGTGATTGTTTTCAAATATATATTAGCAGTATTTGTCTAGGTCTTGTTATTTTTGTTTTTTATCTATTTGTTTTATTTAAATTTTGTTGCCGTTTGAATACATAAGCACTGCATTCCACAAAAGCAAGTCTCATTTGCATTCTAAATGTTTCAGACTGTAATTCGTTATGCACCGCCAAACCCTGACCCATGGACATTCCTGTCCTTCACAGCACAGAGCCACACATTCATAGCCCAATGTTACCCATGACTCAGTTATTAATAATGACTTCTCAAAAATGAGTTTAACAATTCCACCTAATTCCTGCGTGTATGAATAACATTTGAAGTCCACAGCCCACAGCGATTATTATTACGTATTTCTAGCTATTACAGCATGTCTAAGACAGATCAAACACGCGACCTGTCAAACACACACGGCATGAGAGACAGAGTGTATGCGTGCGTGTCTGCACCGCTGCAAATTATCCTCCACGACCCTAGAACATTAGAGCACGTGCTTTGATATTGCTTCGAGCCTAATATAGTCAGCAAACTCTCTAACCACAATGAATTTATTATTTCTAAAGAGGAAAAAAAAATCCTCAAATGCAGAATTATTAGCTTATATACCCAGGCCGCTCTAAATCTCTGAGTCCCACCGCTGTGACATTAATGACTCTCAGCTGAAGTTCAGGCCAGCGCTGATCTATCGTTCCGCCCCAAATGAAGACAATGTTTTTAGCTGTCCAGGTTTCATTTCTAATAGAAAACTATTGATTTAGCAATAAGAGGCATTCGGCTGCCATACAGGTGGTCTATGTATGACAGCATGATTTACAGCAGAGCATTAAAACTGTATCAATATTTTACTGCTTCGGATTTTGATTCAGGGCCATAATTTGGGCATTACTGTCTTCTAAGCTGAAAAAAACAGACAGAAAATAGCCACAAAGGATGTCCCAGGTTTTGTTAGCTCTGTGTTCAAAGACAAAAACAGTAAATGGCCTTATAAAAATCTCTTAACTTACACTCACAAACAAAACACATACCAGAAATGGAATTCATAAATAAGCTAACTCATGCACATATAGACACACACAAACCTGTTTATCCCAAAAAATATGTCAAACTGAGTGACAGTTATTGACGAGTGTCACTTATACACACAAACATACTTTGGCCCCTGAAGGCAAGAGTGAGAATCAGGCACTGATGAGACTCTGACAGGGCTTGTGGCAACTACTGCCAGTGGCAATTACTTAATATAGCAAACTGACATCAAGATTATTAGAGCGGATATTAAACAAACACATGCTCTTTCTTTGTCTACCTTGTGCTATATTTCACTCGACCCAGGAAAAGAACAGAAGTTTCATTTAAAGGCAAATACATAATAACAAACTCAAAATACTCACTTATATTAATACAACAGTCACAAAGACTGAAAGACTGTCTATCCCACATGCACAAATGTTTCAAAGACATCTGACAGAAAAACAGATCAAGGTCATTGTGTGTGTGTGTGTAGTAAAGATGATGTAAGTGTTTAAATAGGCAATTTCCTTCTCAAACAGTGGCTGTCCCATTTATTCAATGAGCTGCAGTCTCTCTCTCCGTCCTTTCGCTCCTCTATTAGGTTACAGTGCTGTGGCTTGTTGCTCTGTGTCGCTGTAATAATTGGGCGGGTAAATGTGTGATCATGCTCTCTTTGCGGTCATCGTCCATCTCTCCATCACCGGATGGATAAACAAGAAATAGCATGCACACACGCTCTTCCTGTGTATAGTGGTGGCATGATCGATTGCGAGCCTTCATCACTGTCCTCATCATGGCTTTTTGCTGAATGAAACTGACCACACATGCTCCAAACATACTCAAACAAAAAACACATTTGTTTTTCTATCATGGTTGGGTATTTCCACTGACTTTCTATTGTTTCCCTGAGATAAGCCTATTGGTATTTTCAGATTTGTCATTATTTATTAAGTTTATCAACACAACGATCATAAAGTAAAACACACTGTCATGACTCCAAAACGATATACAATACCAGTTTTTGAACAGGAAGATTTTTAATGTTTTTTTTAAATGTTTCTTTAGCTCACCAAACCTGTATTTATTTGATACAAAGTACAGCAAACAGTAAAAATGTAATGATTTTATTATTATTATTATTATTATTTAAAGTAACAGATTTCTGTTTGAATATATTTTAACATTTAATTTATTCCTTTGATTTCAAAGCTGAATTTTTAGCATCATTATTTCAGTGTTACATGATCCTTCAGAAATCATTCTAATATTCTGACTTGCTGCTCAAAAACATTTAATATTACTATTTTGTTGAAAACAGCTAAAAGTAGAATTTGTCAGGTTTCTTTGATGAATAGAAAGTTCCGAAGAACAGCGTTTATCAGGAATAGAAATCTTTTCCAATATTATAAATGTCTTAATCATCACTTTTGACCAATTTAAAGCATCCTTGCTAAATAAAAGTATTAATTTAATTTACACATTTAAAAGTATACTGACTCCAAGCTTTTGAATGGTACAGTGTATAATGTTTCAAAAGTTTTTTATTTTAGATAAATGCTGATCTTGGGATTTTTCTACTCAAAGAATGCTGAAAAAAAATTACTCTTAAATATTTTTTAATAATTTAATAATTATTTAATTATTTAATAATTTAAAATCACTTTTAAATATTGATAATAATAATAATAATAATAATAATACTACATGTTTCTTAAACAGCAAATCAGCATATTAGAATGATTTCTGAAGGATCATGTGACACTGAAGGCTGGAGTAATGATGCTGAAAATTACATTTGAAAATATATTCAAACAGAAAGCAGTTATTTTAAATTGTAAAAATATTTCACAATATTACGTTTTTTGGATCAAATAAATGTCGGAATTTATTTGATAATGATGAGAATTCTTTAAAAAAAAAAAAAACATTAAAAATGTTCATGTTCAAGAACTTTTGACTGGTAGCGTACACAAATACAAATGGCCAAAAATATAATTTTAACTGTTATTTTTTAATACACGGTATATTATATACTACTGTTCTTTTAACATTCCTAGTAATGTTACTTAAGCATGTGACGCCGAAGTCTGAGGTAACTGCTTATAAAATCTATAAAAAGTTTAATTGAAATTAATTTTAAATTGTAATAATATTTCACAATATTACTGTTTTTACTGTATTTTTGTTTAAATAAATGCAGCCTTGGTAAACATTAAAAAAAAAAAAAAGTAACCTTAAATGGAAATGTAGAACTTGAAACCTTCACAGTTATACATTAACTTTTTCAGTCCTAAAATACAAAAACCTAAAACAAAATTTTTTTAATACTTAATTATTTTTTGAGCTATTTTATAATACTTTTGCATTCCACAATTAAGGCAAAAAAAAGCAGACACACGACTGACTTGCTGACTGTAATTATATTTTCTAATATCTTATCCAACATCTGCCCCTAAATACAGACCTTACTGAAACTTTTTGCATTTTTAGATGTATTTGTTTTATAGTTAGTGCCTTTATTAAGTTGTTTTCCTCATGGGGACAGATGGCTGGTCCAAGCAATGTAGGTGATGTCAGGTTTTACTGTCTTTGCTGGGACATTTGGTACCTAGCAGAAGCTCAGTCACACGCACATACATACAATACCGGTTGTTAGTGTGTGGGATTATGCGTAATGTCAGCTCTACTTTTTTTAATATTTATAAGCAGGAAGGAGAGGAAACGTCCTGGTGTGTCATAAAGCAGAGTGTCCAGACACCTCATAGCTGTCTGATAACCTGCCAACACCACAGCAAAAAGCCCTCACACGCCTCTCTCGCGGCTTCTGCTTCTATTCTTCCCTCTCTCTCTCACACGATCTCACCTACAGCACACAATCTGTGCCTGACATTTTCACTCAGGCTAACTTTACCTTAAAAAATCTTGAATAAAACTTTTACTCGCAAGAACTCCTATTTCTAACTCTGCCTTATTGATGTTTCAAGAACTCCCAATGTTTAATTGAAGTCTAATTAATGCACATGAGAATTATCGAGTAAAACTAAGCTGTTATTTTCCATACTATAAAAGTGACTGATGACTACGGCTGCCCCTAAACCCCATCGGCTTTCACTGTATGGAACACAGCAGCACTCTGCTAATCTTTTAAGTTCAAGAAAGTCATGAGGGTAAGTAAATCATGAAAAAAAAAAACAAAAATTGAGGGGTGAATCACTTCAATGAAATCATATAAAATGTAATAAATGTCTAATCATTCATATATATAATGCATTCTAAACTTTTACTTATTTAATCAAAATCAAGACCAAACAACACTGATTCTCACGTTCATATTTAATATAATTCATAATGACACAGGGAATGTTATTTATTAATGTAATTTCATAAATAGAGTTTTTTAAGTGAAATCATTTTTCATACGATTTGATCATTAGTCTATTGAAGTTTATGGAGGCAGGTTCTCTCAATGTCCCAAAGGCTCTGAGTGCAGACAAACTGACTCTTTACACTACTCTCCTGATGGTTAAATATTCATAAAGTAGCATTTATGAATCAATAGATTATTTATGAAAACTGACTCGGAAAATGCATATAGTTAAAATGTATATATGTCAGCATTAATTCCCTAAATATGACAAAACTTCATTTTGGGCACATACACATTTAGAAAATAATAATAATAATAATATTATATTCTTATATTATTATATATATATATATTAATATATTAATTCTTACTCAAATTACATACACAAACACATACACATTTTATGAGAATTAAAAGTTAAGGTGTTTATCAAGCTATTATTATTTTTATATTTAGATACATATGTAGGGTAGTAGGCCATGTGACAGAAAAGATATGTGGATTCAGGGTTTTCCTCTTCAAGTCTGGACCTATTTTATATTTTGCCTAAAATTAGTATCTAGTAAAAACAAACAAACAATGTACATAATCAAAACACACAAAAGTTACCTATAATTTCAGTTTATGTTGTCTTTCCTTTTCATCTACAAATAATTTTCCTTATTGTAACAATTATTTATAATGCTTTTAACATGCTACTTAACAATGCTATAAATGTACATGAAAAAATATCCTGCCTCAAACATGATTTGAATGGTCAGAGTATGATAGGTAAAAATAACTATTTTGCCGCTCATTGTGTTTCTGCTACTGTTGTTAAAATAAACATTTTCTAGATTAATATATATATTTTTTTAGAGGATATATAAGGTCAGAAGATTATTACAATAAAAGTCCGAGAGAGCCCTCGTGGTTTGAACCTGTCTGTTGTTTAGACACACTCCTCAATTTATCCACAAATGGTAAAATGGCACTACCATTGCCATTTATGTCTCATGGTCCAACTGGAAACGAAGCTGAGATCTATGGTAATTAATAATTAAAAACAAACAAACAAAAAAATGTATATGTTTATGGCATATCCTCTTTTAGCTGGCTAAGTAAGCGACCTAAGCTCTGAGATAAAGTAAGACAAAACATGATTAAATAAAAAGAATAGTAGTAATTTACAATAATAAAAATTAAATGTGCCTAGTGCTATAGTTTTTATTTAGCTTTCAAGGAGACCAGGGTTCAAATCGCAAATAACTTTTTTTTTTTAGCAAACCAATCAAAATTCCATCAAGGTGGACAGCCAGTGATCACCATGCAATTTAGTTTTGACATTTTGACATTTATATAAAACATCCTTCTGGTTCACAGGAGAAATGTCTTTAAAGCAATTCGACTCAATGGTGTGGTGGTGAATGTTGATTTATCTATCTTACAGCATATCTACAGAAAAACAGAAAAAAGTTGTCTTCCAAAACAACTTGGCCCAAAAACCTGCATGGCACTTCTGAAGGATGATAAAACCAATAATCACTTACATACATTGTGGGAACCATTCAGCTAAGTTAGATTTAGAGGTTGGGGGCAAGAAAATCTCATTAACCTAGTGTACCAAGAACAGAAACCGATGGGAAGTCCCCATCATGATAGCAAACAAATTTGTGTCTGTGTCTGTGTGAAAGGCAGAGGAAGAAAGGGAGAGATACAGATTTGAAATGACAAACTGCTCAGTGTGAGAAGTGAACGCTCGTGCGTCATGCTGTAAACCTCTCACATATGACAAAGCGAGTGAATCTGCAGAATTAACAGTCCTGACAGAGAAGCTTGACTTTAGAGATACACTGTCAGACTGACAGGACATCACCACAGCTCACCCTGCTGGCCACAGTAAAGCCCTACAACCTCAATGCACACAAAACAAAACTTTCACCATTAACAGCAATGGCTGACACCCTCTGATATCCCAAAATCCAAAGTAATTCTTAAAGTCTCTTAAATTATTATTATACACTACAGAGTTCATTCCTCTTCGGCCTGTTTCAAATAAAGCATATCAAGCAGATTTTTAAGAGTGGGTATGAATGAATCATCAACACTCTCTCACTTACTTTTTCAACATGCTAGTATATTTAATATCTGTAATGTCCAGCATTTGTCAAGATTTTAATATTGCACAAATGTGACCCTGGACCACAAAACCAGTCATAAGAGTCAATTTTTTGACATTGAGATTTACACATCCATTGATGTATGGTTTCTTAGAATGGGACAATATTTGGGCGAGATACAACTACTGAAAATCTGCAATCTGATGTTGGAAAATTACTCAAATACTAAGAAAATCGCCTTTAAAGTTGTCCGAATGAAGTTCTTAGCAATGTATATTACTAATCAAAAATTAAGTTTTGATATATTTATGGTAGAAAATTTGCAAAATATCTTCATGGAACATGATCTTTACTTTTTTTTTTTTTTTTCTCCATGTGAAAAAAATGTGCGCCCACATGATCTTTACTTAATATCCTAATGATTTTTGGCGTAAAAGAAAAATCAATAATTTTGACCCATACAATGTATTTTTGCCTATTGCTACAAATATACTTTCTACTTAAGCAATACACATAAGTGCTCTTAAATTAAAACATACAATTATGCATATGACTCAAGACAAAATAAAGTTCTCTCAAACATTCAAAACAAATCACACATTTACTTGGCTATTTAATGGAAACATTTCATAGAATTATTGTTAGTCTATTGTTTTAGAAACAATAATACTAAAGATGACATCCCTAAATGGGGGCCTTGTCAGATTTAGCTCACTTCTGGTTAATAATTTGTAAATAAATCAAAATAACATTTATTACGACTAATTCTTAAAATGCAAAAAAAAAAAAAAAAAAGGTTTTCAAGCGTTTCGTCAGATTTCAATAGCTTCTAGGGCCGAATTTGTCCCCGAACTATAGCTAAGTACATACATCCACACAGCTCTGTGGTCTGGATATGATTTCCATGCTTTAGGAGTTTTGGAAGTTTTTGGAGGCCATGCCTGCTTAATTTCCTCTGAGGAAACACAAACCCAGACCCTAATCACCCAAACACACACAAATACGTATAGAGACAAACACACACACACACATATGTAATCACTACCTCACTGTGCATACAATATCATACTGTTTATTCCAAACAAACTACTAGCGAGAGAGTGTGAGTCAAAGCTGTGCCATAAGAGAGAAGAAAGACAAACAGAAAGAGTGATTACAAGCGAGTGAACGAGAAAGACAAAAGCAAAGGAAAAAGTAATATCCTGTTTGGCTGAGGAAAAAAAATAAACACATTAAAAAAAGACGAAGACCGAAGGATATACGCGCACACAGAGTTTCCACAGAAGAAAACAAGCTATGATGACAGGCTTTTGTGCATTTATGATTCCTAGTAAGAATTTTTGAGTTTCTGTTAATGTTTTTATTTTACAAATGAAGAAGGAGGTTGTATGTACGCCTATGTGGTTGTATTTGTAGGGCAGCTAAAAGCAGGTACAAGGAGAAATTACCACACTCATTTATCACTTGTGTTATCTGCCCTAAAGGCCAGCGACTAAACACACACACAAGTCCTTAACACAAACTAGTTACAGGAACATCCGAAAACTTTCACACCAAACTTTGAGCCATGAGAACTTTCCATAAATCCTTGAGAGGCTTATGCATCAAGATTAACAAATTCTACAAATTCGGCTTTTCCCTCTGGAAAACATTAACAGCGACAAAGTATTAAGTGTTTGGTATTAAGCATTAAGCTCAACTCATTTCTCTCCTACTTTTCCCTTTCCTTGGCACAGCAAATGTGATTTTTACTATTCATATTATAACTTACAATGCTTGATTAAAATCTTAGAAACTCATTGAAGTCAATGCCAAATATACTGAATTCTAATTCAGGTGTTGCATAATTTAACATACCAGTTTTTCAAAAAATAAAAATAAATCAGTGCTAAACTCTTTTGTTATAATGTTGATTTTGCTCATCTTCTTGCTTTGAGTTTGCAGTCACGGTCCTTTGTATCTGTTGTGTTATTTGCAAAGATCGTTGAGCCATGTTTATTTAAGCTATTTCTGCTTACTAAAGCCTAAATGAATCATTAATATGTTTAATCCACTTTTGACACAGGGCTAGGACAAGTCTGTAATTAACTAGTTAGACTGGTTCGGGAAGCTTTTATGCATGTATAGTGGGATTACCTCGAGATAAAAAACACTGAATTATCTGGAGATCATCTAGAGACCCCCGTCGAACCGTATCTAATTTAATCCAAATGCACTGAATTTTAAGTCAGAGGTTGGAAAACACTGTCTATGTTCTCAGGCAAGGCCATGTCTGGGTCTCCAAAGCATTCTCTCCATTTATATTTACAGACAATTTCTTACCAACATAATAACACTTTATAAAAACTCATTAACATGTTTCATAATACTATACAGATCAGTAATGGATGTACATTACCAGTCAAAAGTTTTTTTTTTATGTTTTTTTTTTTTAAAGAAGTATCTTCTGCTTACCAACCCTGCATTTATTTGACCAAAGTACAGCAAAAATAGTCCAATTTTGAACTATTTTTTACTATTTATAATAACTGTTTTCTGTTTTAATATATTTGAAAATTTAATTTATTTATGTGATGGCAAAGCTGAATTTTCAGCATCATTACTGCAGTCTTCAGTGTCACATGTCCTTTGGAAATCATTCTAATATGCTGATTTGCTGTTAAAGAAACATTTATTATTATTATCATCAATAACTAAAAAAGTTGAGTATTTTTTTTAGGATTCTTTGATGAATCGAAAGATCCAAAGATTAGCATTTATCTGAAATAAAAAGTTTTTGTAACATTATACACCATACCACAAAAGCTTGGAGTCAGGATGATTTTATTTATTTAAGTATTTATTTTTTGGGCGGAAATAATCCCCGGAAATGAACTTTCTATTCATCAAAGAAACCTGAAAAAAAAAATAAAAAAAATATTAACAAATCCAAATATTAGAATTATTTCTAAAGGATCATGTGACTGGAGTAATGGTGATAAAAATTTAGTTTTGAAAATATATTCAAATAGAAAACAGTTATTTTAAATAGTAAAAATATTTCAGAATTTCAAAAAAGTTTTCCTGTACTTTGGAGCAAATAAATGCAAGCTTGTTAAGCAGAAGAGACTTCTTTAAAAAAAAAACATTAAAAATCATACTGTTCAAAAACTTTTGACTGGTAGTGTACATTCAGATAAGACTTTAGGGGTGTGCAATATGTCCTTAATACATCAGTATTATGGCATGTTTAATTTACAGGTAACGGTCAATATTAGATCATTCATTATACATGTTCATTAGTTAATAAAAAAAATTGCTGTCATGTATTAATCAATTAAATTTAATAACACTGGAAAAAAGTACTCTTTAGCCAATGTCAAAACAAACATCAGTTTTTCATATTCTACATGTTCCAATACCTAAATGAATCTTTAATAGCACTAAAAAAAAACTAATTCAATAGTAAACCGAGCAAACACTGCAAAATAAAACAATTAAAAACTAAATGCAAGTACAGTCCCCCTGCAGCAACCCGACTTGCTCAAGGGCAAAGTTTTGATCTCCGTATATCTGGTTCATGACTTACCTGAAATTAAACCTCCTCCCTGCGTGTTAATACACCAGATCATTAACCATCCGGCCATGATCTGAGCAGAGACTTAGGAGACTTTGAGGAGGAAATATCTGGGCACTACGCTGGAAGACTAAAAACACACTGGAGGAAATTTGATTTATCTAATCTTTTATGGTGATCAGTCAGTCTGGAGGGAAGCTAAGAGTCAAACAGTTTTGGTTGGTACAGTTCTGCGCCCAAGATTTATTGATTCTTCACTTTCAGCGTACATTTAAGCCTCTGAGAAAATGAGTTCCTTCGAGTTATTTGAACCAAGTGAATTATAAAGCAAAACGTGAAAACAAACTTGAGGTTGCCTTCCGTGAAAACACGTGTTTTAATGTGCTCACTACAGTCATGAAAAGTATGTTTATATATTATTACAGCTTTGATGTGTGCTCCAGATAGTTTGCCAGCTATACTGTTGATACAATTAACATGCCGCACGCATCTTCAAACATTATTACGTATTATTAAAAATGTATCATGAGCCAGATGTTCAAATTAGGAACATAACCACATTAAATACAAAGATTTCAGACTCCATTCCGTAGTTACATTGAATACAAATGGCTCTGTTATCTAAGAGTATTATCTACAGTAGCTATACACTCAACATATATACATATACATTCAAATCCGTGTTTCCCCAGCCCGTCGTTAATACAGAGAGCCCATGAAGAGTACTTAGTCCCAGCAGACCCAACATCATCTGGGTCAAAGATTGAGTGGAAAACATGTGTTCCAAAGAGAAACACAGAAAGAGAGAGAAATGATGTTCAGATGTGAGCATACAAACCACTCACTGTGAGAGGACCGACAGATATGGATCAGCTGAAACTCAATCTGAACTGCATGTATTGAATTACATAAGAGATCTAAGAGACATCTTTTGTTACCCCCACAGCAACATACTTTTTCTTTCTTACACGCGCGCTTACACACACAGAACAGTCAATTCACCAGTCAATACTAGCACTGGGACCATTAGAAGTCATGTTATAGATTGTCAGACGGTGATTCTAGCGCTTCTTCGAATAAAAATAACTGTATAATTAAAAGAAAATACACTGATATCTGATTCACACACAAAGCAATATCACTGACCGCCTTTAACTCTACATTTAACACCAACTCGTCGATAATCTCTGTCGGACTATAATAACCTGAAATGAAACATTTACAGTCTAAACAGTGCCATCTCCTCAGCCCCAATGAGAAAACTAAAATTCCTGCTTAATATTCAGCGCAGGTAATACGTGTGATGCATTCCTCTGAGGACTATGCTCTTGTCTTTGTGTTTTCAGAGAACGGTAATGGCCTGCGTGGATCTGATGGAGGGAGAGAACGGGTCTTGAAGAAATTAAGCAGCAAAAAGCTGCAGGCCGGAATACGTCAGATGACATGCTAGTATCTCAAGCATATGCCATAAACACCAGCACATGCATAGGCGCACCTCCCAAGCTTGGGTAAAGTTTTTTTTTTTTTTAATGTCACCGAAAACACACACAAATATGCACCGTTGGTGGTTTTCTCATCTATTTTTTATATCGACAAAAAATGCACAACAGAGGGGAGGTGTGAAAAAAGCTGTAATAGTGGTGGTGGGTTGAACTCTCCTGTGTGCTAGTAATACGGCACCATTTTCGCATATATTTTAACGCTGAAAATTGACCACTGGGGACCACAGTGTGCTGCACACTTGCTGAACAACATGTTCAATAACTATTGAATATTAAAAAAAAAGAAAACAGTTGGTCTAAAGATAACTCATTGATATTTATAGTGATCAACAGAGACTATCTGAATGCTCACAATGCAGTTGAGGTTTATATATTACATATTAAAGTACTTAACCTCTTAACTTGCACTCCCATTTTTTAACAAAGAAGTGAAAATGCAGTATGCAAACTTGATTTTTTATAATTCATGAACAAAAGCATTTTGTTATATGATTTTGATGTACATTTTACATGGTAATGCAATGTCTGATTTAAAAATGGTTTTCAAAGGGTGAATTTTGAGATTTTAAGTTTTCAGCTGATAAATAATTTCTTATGATTTAAAGCATGATAGGGAAAAAGACAACAAAGAAAGTCTTTTGCTACACAAAAAAGTGGTAAAATATCTATTTAGTTTTTGACCTTTCCAATGAAATATAGTTTATCATGATTAGATTAGGGTTTATTTGTAAAATGGTAAAGTAAACTTAGGCGCCCCACCGAAGGGACAGGTGACAATTGAGGGGTTAAACATTTTTATTTTGTACTAGATACAGTCAAACCAAAAATTATAATTTTTACTAGTGTATACAGGGGCTGGTTGCATAAAAAGTTAGTCAGCTATTTTTTCTTTAAGACTGATTACAATTTTTTTTATTCAGTTACAGAAAAATGTAGATTGGTCTAAGTTGAATCCAAAAAATAAGACTGATTACCCTTTGGTTAACTGATAGTTGGTCAAACTAGTACTTAAGACACTGTCTTAACAGAGAGGCTAAGTTTATGCATCTGGCCCCAGAAGTTCATTTTATGCAGGTGAGGATAGCAAAATAAAGTAAACTGTGACATATTATACCCAAAAATTCTTCAAATAGTGGACTACCTACACCACAGACTGAACAAAATTAAGCATTGCTTAGTAATTGGTCAACAAAGAATTGATAGTTGCGTAAATATTGTCATACTAACAGTTGTCCGAATTTTTGGTGAATTGTAATCCATTACATACCTTTCTATTAAAGTTTTCTGACATTATCAAGATGAATTTGTTCTGACACAGTTAACTCAGTTCTTGTAATACTTTATTCCATGTGAGAAATGTTGAAGGTGTCTGAAAAAAGTTTGGTTTAACCATTTTTACAGCTAAAGTATTAGAAAGACATGATGGACTGATTTTCTAGATTCTCAATTACGGAAATTGCATTCTAATGTCTTTTGAGTTTAGACTCTAGAGACCTACATTTTCCAGGGTTTTAAATTGAAAATATGACTTCTTTGTTTGTGAAATCCGTCCAAACAAACGACAAATAAGAAGTGCATCATTTACAGATGAAGGACTCCCTAAACAGCCCTCTCTGCTCGTGGGTGCAGGGCTTTGTAGATGAGTGCGTATTGTCCCTTTAAGAGCACAACTAGGTCGGCGGTCGCTGTGGCGTCGGCTGTGTCTGCGAGGCTAGTGATCTGATTGGTTGTGATTTGTGGGAGAGCTGATCTGATTGGTGGTGATGAGGTCTGTTTCACAGGGCCTGGCTCATGTGGGCCAGGTGTCAGAAAGCATCGTTTCCACGCCAACGCATTACAATGAGACTGGAACAAAAGGGCTGACGGCGCAACCTAGAGAGAGAAGGGGGGTGGAGGTTGGAGGGGGCCGAGCGAAAGAATGGAGTTTAACTCCAGACTTGCCTGACATAATACTGAAAATGCAGATTAACCTCTACTTTCAAAAGTAGAGCACAACCGCGAGAGGTCAAACTAGCCTCACCTTGAATCCAGACAAAACAACTAGGATTAACCTAGACCCCTCCACTCGAAATGCACAGCAAATGCATGTTTAAATACATTCACACAAGCAGTTGTTCCACACATGGTCACAAACAAACAGCAAGGCCAAAAAACTAAGTAACTAAGAAAACCTCATTCTTATAATCAACATTGAAACCCTACAGTGCACACAGTCGCTCTTTACCTCATAAGAGCTATTTTTTCCACACTTGTATTTGGCTTCACGTCTCCACTTTTCGTGAACTACGAAGATGTCAGATAAGTCTTAACCGTGAGGACCATTTCAGCCCATTATTACGCTGAAACATTCTTGCACTGCCCCCTGATGGTTTGTTCCCACACTGCAAGGCACATGTCACCTCTCTACAACAGATGGGACAGCGTTCTTTGAAATGTCCTTTAGATCTCTCACATCCCATCTATAGGAACGGGATGGTCAGCTAATGCATGGAACAACAGCGTAGAGGTAGCTGATAGTGTCATTATCACTTAAAAGTGATGTCATCGAGAGGGTGAAGTTTATTTACTGTACAGTCATCAAGCAGAAGATCAATTCGTGTGCGAGTGCGTACATTCACACAGCGAGAGGATGGTCTAATTATCTAATCGTTTCTGTTGAACGATCGCTCATCCCCAGCGTGGCATTTGGAAGACAGGCATCAGAAACTCATTTTAATGCCTATTATTAGTGCACACAATACCGAGAGTAGGAGTGCAGAAGTGAGGAAGGGAGAAGGGTGGGCGGCTCTGTGAATGTCAGATTCTCTTTTATTAACGCTGGAATTTTGTAAATCTAATTGAATGTTTTCTCAGGTTGGGCTGTGGCGCTTAACTCACTCATACACACGCATAAATAAATGTACTTAGCTTAATTACCTCATTAACTTTATTTTTATAAAATTTTTACGAATGAGGACATCGTCAAAAGGAGGTTTTGACAGGGTCAGCTCACTTATGGGTAAAAATTATGGATTGGTCGGTATTACCTTTGATGTCATCTGACAGTTATTGTCATCTGAAAGTTATTTAAAAAAAAAAAAAAAAAAAAAAAAGTAATTATATTAGACATGTGTTAAATGTATTTTTTTCCAAATTCTGTTTTTTCAGTTTTCAATTTTCTGGATTCCGTTCTATTTTGTTGTAATTTTTTTTAATGGTTACATAAAATTGTGTTAAATTTATTGCGAGCACAAAACATACACAATTTAACAGCTATTGATTAAAAGTTTAACAAAAACTACATTTTTATGGCCCTATGAACATTTTTTCCCCTCAAATTTATATTTTTATTTATATTTCATTTTTACCAAATTCTGTGTTTTCCATTTAAATGGTTTCATTAAATTTTTTATAATCAGAAGCATTTCTAAATAATACATTGTATTAAAAACTAATTAATTATTATTTTATTTCTTTTTTTCTGAAATACTATTCAGAAATAGTATTCACATTTTTCTGGTAAATATATATATTTTTTCTGGTAAATATTTCTTAAAAATAATGTTTCAATAATAATTTTATTAGTAGCAGTAGTACTATCAGTATATTAAGTAATATTTTCTGTCACAGATTCTTCAAGTTATTTTGATGGGTTGCTGTGAAGACCTTTAAGTTTCTGTTTATAAATGATATTAGTTTTGGTTTTTCTCACAGGAAACGGTAAAATACTAATGAAATGACTCTCAGAGAAGTTCTAGAGATTATGTTTAAGTGCCAGAGGGTGCCCTCGTGCAGAAAATCCACGTATGCGTCAAAGAAGTAATACTGATTATGCACCTCCAGCCAGGAAATCTCTAATATCTATAAGGCATCGCTATTGCTGTAACTGACTGAAAACAAGATATAACAAATGTTTTGAATGATGAAATGTAAGGCCACTGAACACTCTGAAGCCACATCAGATCACATAAGAAAGTTATTTCAAAAACTTGACTGATGTTGTGAATTAAAAACAAGATAAAGGTTTTTTTTTTTTATAACTTTTGTTTTTATAACTCTTTTGTTGGAGAACAGGTTTAGAAAGGCTTATCATTGCATGTCATTAGAAGGGAAGTTGCTCTGCGTGTGTCGCTTTTTCAAATATAAGCGGGGAAGCGTTTCCTCATCTCAGCATCTGTAATCACGGGCACACAGCAAATTCAGAGCAAGGAAATTATTTAAATGCAAAACCGAAAAAACGCAATTCACAAGAGCGTATTGAACCCTGGATGTCGTACCCAGAGGCGTAGCAATAGGGCAGGCAAGGAAGGCAATTGCCTGGGGCACCACATTTTGAGGGGGCCCCCAGAGAGCCGACTATTTGAACAATCGGAAATGTCTTTAATATAACATGAAGCAATATATCTGCATTCCCCTTAGTGGGCCCCCTCTCGCATTATGCTGGATGTGCTTGCTTTTACCTCGTGATGCGTTGGCCGCCATTTTCAAACTGCCACAGCACTTACTCGTGCATTTACTAATTTAAAAATAAAGAGGGCTTATCCGTCTGGCAGCCAAAAGTGAAAAAAAGCAAGAGGAGGAGGAAAAGAGGAAACATGACAGCGGTAAGTTAAGTGATGGAGATAAGATATCATTCCAAGTACTTAGTCATTATTTATTTAGTAGGGCCCTATGAAATCTGTTTTATTTTTTCTGGATTCTGTTTTTTTTTTTCCGTTTTAATTTTTCTCGACTCCTTTTTAATAGCTAAATTGAATCGTATTTATCAAAAAAGCATGTATAATTAATTAAAATCATGAAACTTATACAATTTCTCATCAATTTTTTTTAAAAGTTTAACAAAAATGACATGTTTAGGGCCTAATGAAATGTTTTATTTTTTCTCACCATGTTTTATTTGGTATCAAATTCTGTGTTTTAGCATGTCTAATTATTTGCATGCATACTTAATTTTTTTTTTCTTCTTAAAATAGCCTGTTTTTTTCCCCAAACAAAGGGGATTTACTAGCAAAATTAAAACATGGAAATGTTCTGTGATTATACCCTCCAAAAAATTATTGTTTCATTTTTCAGTGACATTTTCAATGTTTTATAACTGGATTCCGCGTTTTCCGCATTGCAGAAATCATAGGGCACTACGTTTTTCATATTGTATATTATAATCATGTAATGCTTAAATTTATTTTTAACATTTAAAACAAGTGATATTAGTTTATAGGGTTGCATTTTTAATTATTTAGACTAAATTATATACATTTTAACATGAAAATAAAGTGAATATATCATTATCAGTGCATAATATAACACAAATACAAAATTAGATTCAAAATGAACACTACTAATTACAGAAAGTGTAACACCATCCACTTTTTTCCCCTTAGTAATATCAATGTAACATGTTCAGATCAGTTACAGCTTATCTGACACCCCGTCCTGCATTGATTTGCTCATATATGCATTGATTTTCTTCTCTTTTCAACTCAATACCCATGTCAGAAACAGAAGCTCAAAGCATCTGATCATCATATAGCGCATAGGGACGATTCCCATCTCCCAGAACAGTGAAAGATCCAGGGCTCATATTGAACTGAAACATTCAAAGCACTTGAGTTCCCTCTTTTAATTGGTTCAAAAGAGTTTTAGTTCAGGCAAACGTCTCTTAGCGGTAGCTCTCCAGTTTCAAATACAAAACTAACAGCCTGCTAACATAAATCAACACGCACACACACAGACCAATCGACATACGCAAGGGACCACTAATCTCAACTACAACCGTTTGGTACTCATTCAGGGAAGATCTGAAAAACATTAAAGCTTAATTTAAACCTAATATTAATCTTCATGAAAACAGTTTCATTTCTCAACAATAATGAAAGATCTCTAGCAGAATAAACAAATAAACCAACCCTCATATATGCCAGCGGCTGTTTTTCTTCATAAGCAAGAGCATGAAAACAGTCCTGAACGGTAAGCTCTTTCATCTCGAAGAGAATGAAGAGTTTCTTATCTACGGATGCTTAAGCAGCAAATATAAATTGAGACAGACACTGCACCAACATTACTGTGCTGCCTTCGCGACTGCTTTTTATTTTAATAATGAAGGAGCCTTTCTGCTTGAGACATGAGATATTTCAAAATGTTTAGGTTTTACGTTTCGGCCCTCAGCTTATTATGGAAGCCTGTTCCCAACACTACGAGTTTATATCTTACAATTGTGACTTTTTTTCTCAGAATTGTGCAAATTCTTGCAATTGCAATTGCAAGTTTATATCCCACTATTCTGACTTTAAAACTCGCAACTGAGAGAATTCAAATCAGAATTACAAATGCAAGTTTGTATCTTACAATTCTGAATGTTTTTCTAAGAAATGTGAGATGTAAACTGACGTAGTAAATAGTAGTAAGTAATAGATGTAAATAGCCTCAATTGCATGAGTTATAAAGTCTAATTCTGAGGTGAAAAAAATTGTATGTTCTCAGAATTGTGACATATAAGACTTAATAACTTGCATGTCTTGCAAAAAAAGTCACAATTGCGAGATACAAACTCACAATTCTGAGGGGAAAAAAAGTTTTTTTTTTTTTTTTTTTTTTCACCAAATCTGTTTTATTTTTTTCCAAATTCCATTTTTTTTCCATTTAAATTTTTCTGGATTCCGTTTTATTGAGTTTAAATTTTTCGAGACTCTGTTTTAATGATTAAATTAAATGTTATTAATCAAAAGCATGTCTAATTCTTTGAGATCACAAAACGTACACAAATCAAACAGCAATTTATTAGAAGTTTAACAGAAAATACATTTAAGGCTCTATGAAACATGATTTGTTGTTTTTTTAAATTTTGTTTTGTTTTTACCAAATTCTGTTTTCTGTTAATTTTCTGGATTCCATTTTATTACCTTTAAAAAAAATCAAAAGCATCTCTAAATAATTAATTTTATATATATATATATATATATATATATATATATATATAATGTATTTTTTCAGAAAAACTAAAATACTAAAACACTTAAATACTATAAATGAAAGTAGTACTATCATTACATTCAGTTTTATTTTTTTGTCCAAGCTTCTTCAAGTTAAACCAAACTTTTATTTTGATGGGTTACTGTGAAGACTTAAGTTTCTGTTTGTAAATTATATGATGGCAGTTTTATTTCTTTCTCACAAGAAACAATAAAATGCTCATGAAAAAGTGACTTTTTTCCTCAGAATTGCGTGATAGAAAGTCACAATTCTGACTTTTTTCTAAGAACTGATAAAAACTTGCATTCGCAATTCTGATTAGATTTTTCGCAAATGCAAGTTTATATCACACTTTTCTGAGTTTAGAATTCACAACTGCAAGAGTTAAAATCAGAACTGCAAACGTAAGTTTTTATCTCAAAATTCTGACATTTTTCAGTTCAAATCTTACAATTCTGAGGGGAAAAAGATGGATGTGTTCTCAGAATTGCGAGATTATATCTCATAACTCGCATGCTATAAAGTCAGAATTGCAAAATATAAAATCACAATTCTAAGATAAAAGTCACAATTGCGAGTTTATATCTCACAATTCTGACTTTTTCTCAGTTTTTATGTTTTTTTTCAAGGTTTTTTTGCAATTGCAAAATTCTGAGAAAAAAGTCACAATGGTGAGTTTTTCTGGGGTTTTTTGTTTGTTTGTTTGTTTTTTGCAATTGCAAATTTATATCGGTTTATATCGCAATACTGATATATTTCTAAGAAAAATAATTCTGAGTAAAAAAGTCAGAACTGCAAGTTTATATTGTGGAATTCTTATTTTATAAATCGCTATTGCCAGTTCATCACAGTTCTGAGAAGAATTGCAAGTTTGTATCACGCAATTATGAGAAAATCGGCCACCATAGATTCTTCAATGCATATCCACACAAAATTAAAAAATAAATTAAAAATGTGTAATGACCTTTCGATGCAACCCAGATCATCAGATCAATTCACAAAAATGCGTGTGTTGATTTGGACAGTAGCCTGATTGTTGAGTCCAGGGAATGGGAAACCGATGATCATTCAATTAAACGTGCTGGTTAGCATGTGTGTACGCGCATGTGTGTGTGTATGAGAAGGAGTGTGTGTATGTGTGTGCGAATAATTATATCATGGTTGGATGCCTGTTCACTCACTGTGCAGCCAATGATGAGCTGATTAACAAGGATTTTAATTATTCACCAAAACAAGGTGCCCTTTCACACACACACACACACACTCAAACATAACAGCAGCAGACAGACGGTGGCATCCTGTGGCGCCATGGTTCTCTGCAGGCACTGAGATGTTCATTGTGCCCACCATCTTCTGTCTGAATTTATCAAATCACTGCAAGAAAACACGTATGCATGCCCATGTCACACAAAACTGAACACATATGCACGCACGCAGACCAAAGTGCAAGGGAACGCAGCTGGCAAATGCTCTGGTGTAACATCTGATGTAATTCGATTTTAGATGGGCTGCTGTATGGGTAAAAATTATTTCTGTAGATCTAAATGAACAATTCACTCACTTGACTTCCATCTGGGAAGTGTTGGGTAGAGATGGACTGGAGCAAATTTGTTTGTGAGAGACAACCAAATGAAATGAGCTTTGCTGTACGCTCCACTGCACATCATGACACTACAGAGGCTGAAATCATGATCTGGTGAAGACGTCAGCAGACAAATTTTTGAGTGCAATAGTGCAGCGAGAGCAAATGCTTAGGCGGTATTCTGGTAGCAGCGGGTTTTATTAAATGAGGCCTCGCTGAGCTCATCTGTTATAAAAGATGTAGATGTTTAAATGTGACTGAAGAGCTTCCTAAAGAGTTGTGTGACGTTTTGGGGTGTCCAATTCTGTGGCTGTGGTTTTTGCTTCAAAGCAATGTGAATGACTGGAATATAGATTTGCTAAAACAGCAGAGTTCAGTGAAACTGCTTTCAACAGCTTTTGTAACCCATGTCTGAAACTGGATGGATGACAGTTGAGTTCATGAATATATTATCTAAGGCAGATGTGATGTGAATAGGACTATGACATTAAAAATAAAAACAATGTTTTAGTTAATCTAATTAAACCCATTTAGATCTTATTCACACTATTCTCAAGATAGGCAGAGTTGAAGGGGTTGCTACTGAAAATGAAGAACCAAACAACTGATGCTGTTGCAGCCCTAATCAGGGTCATAACACTTTTAGTTGTAAATTACAAGTGAAAAAAATTAATTGACAGATTATTTTTGTAAAAAAACTTTAAAAAAAGGTCAAAATATACTTAACTCTTGTGCAACCTTAAGGCAATTTTTGTCTTTTTCAGTTTTGTGTTAATGCCAACTGCATACATTTTGGCACAGATGTGTATTTTTACTGGAATTGTAATAGTTCACCCTTATTTCCTTTAATAAATCTATTTTACCCTAGGTACAAAAAAATAATTCCTCTCAGGAACATAAGAAACCCATTTAAACCCATTAAAACTGCAATTTTTAATCCCAGGGCCATTTAACTATAAAATAATGCAATATTTTGTTAATAGGCTTTTATTTTGTTGGCAAGGCTTCAAAATGAAAATGTTTATTATTATTTTTTACTAGATGGTGCCATTTTTCAAGTTTGGCATATAAAGCAAATACTTGCTTTATTCCTGTTTTCTGCTTATGCAAATTATAGTCGATTATAGAGTCAATTGGGTGAATTACGCAGCTATAATTGTGAAGGTATGTTGGTATGGATGTCAGAGTGTGGTTTGTGTGTCCTAAATACAATTTTTATGTGTTTGCGTATGTTTGAGAGAGAAATTACACTGTTCTGCGAATCACAAATCCCACGGCTGTGTTTGCCAGCAGAGCTTTGCTGGAATCTAATGGGAAAAGTTATACTACACCCCAAAAAAATCTTACTAAAAGCTCATTTTTTTGAGATATCAACCTCAAATTTGAAACACAACTTGTTTAGATTTATGGCTTTGATTTTGTATCAATTTCTGAGTTCAAAATGTTTTACAAAATACATGTTTTATATATAAAAAAAAATGCTCATAAATCATTTTCATAAACTCAAACCTCTGTAACTTTTTTGTTTCAAATTTTTTACAACTTTTTTTTACTTAAACAATGATCTGCCAAGGGTGGACATTTATGTCTATGAACCTATGTGTAACTTTTTTACATTAATGCACAAGGGTTAAAACATTAACTAACTGTCTATGGTTCCCATAGAAATATGGATCGAAATGAGTAGCTTAGAGGAAACATTCCTGGAATTCATTAAATCAAACTAGAAAAGTGAGACTGTTTGCCACTTTCACTACTCTTCAACAAAGACATGGTATTACAGGTGTTTTGTAATTTAATATAGTTACATTTATTTTTAGACCAAGTTAAAATGGATTCATAAATATACTTACATTTGATTTGTGACCTAGAAATAGCACTCTTTTTCCATTGTTTAAAACATTAAATAGACTAATTACATTTATGTGCTCTCAAAATGTCCATTGTTCTCACAGAAATTTGGATCAAACTGAAACTGAGCAATTCTGTGATTAGTTGAGGTGAACCCTGAATGAACCAAACTCATAATTAGGTGGGACCACCCTGCCCCAGATTTAATTGTAATGGATGGTATTGTTGTCTGAAATGTGGAGGTCAAAATAGAAGGGATGGAGCAGAGCGATCAGGCATGTCTGCTGGCATGAGTAGTCACCCATTGAAAGAAAACAAGGAGGACGCAAAATGGAGCTGGTTCTTCTAAATATATGTTACTAACTCCCTGAGCCCCTGATCTTAATGCCAGAAAGAGCTCAGGGCTGTAAGTCTGGAGACAGCAGACTCACAGATTAGTCAAGACATTTAGCCAAACACTAAAACAGATGTTACAATGCAGGGTTTCCCAAAAGGTGGCCCATGGAGGGGACAAAGTCAAACTGCTGGCGATGTTGACTACAAATAATAATAACCAAATCAGCCTACTGCATATCAACCATAAACACCACAACTATATAGCAGTATTGGGTTTGTTGATTCCATCACAGGTTAATATTACTTTCCGAATTGTCCTACTTTCAAATGAACAAGTAGTCATATGGCATTTTACATGGTATTCTATTGAGCTTTAACAGACCACCTAAAGCATGCAGTGAGTTTTCTGGGAGGTAATTGATAATGAATAGGGGAAAGTTAGGTGAGAAGAGAAAATGCCTCCATTGCAATATTATTGCTATATATGACTGCTTATGTTCGGCTGTGACTGGTTCATGTGATAAATCCTGCCTCGTGTTTGTGCGTGTTCCGCGTTCACGGATCAGTCTGAATGAACAATATAATGGCGTTAATGGGAGGACTAATTAAATAAACTAGGCAAACAACACTCACACTTTCATATTACCACTTCGTTACATCAAAATAAGACTTAAGGTTTTAAGTTAAAAATAAGATTTAAAGTAAATCTCAGTGTCTCAATCTCAGTTACAGAGCTTTGATGACTGATTAAAAAAAAATAAAATATTGATTAAATTGTTACTGCCTTAAGTTATTGTTTTAGTAAATGTAAAATGTTTAAAAAGACTACCTTGATGAGATTCATACTTAGCTTTAATAAACAGAATACTGATTACAATGTTATTGTTATTACACTGTGATTTTTAGTATAAGTAAAAAAATAAATTTGATTTTATTTATAATAATTAAATCCCTCAGATCCCACATATTATTTGTTTTTTTAGCATTTTTGTGTATTTGAACCCTTTCCAACAATGACTGTATGATTTTGAGATCCATCTTTTCACACTGAGGACAACTGAGAGACTCATATGCAACTATTAGAGAAGGTTTAAATGCTCACTGATGCGCCAGAAGGAAAAACCATGCATTAAGAGCCAAAGTATCTACTGTAGCTTCTGAAGGCCAGTACTAAACTGAAAAAAAAAAAAAAGATATTTAGGCAAAATAAGAAAAATGCACACAACTTCATTCTGTTCAAAAGTTTATACCCCAGGTCATAATGCATAGTTTTTCAACATCATACAGTCATTGTTGGAAAGGGTTCAAATACACAAATATGCTGAAAAAACAAAGAATATGTGGGACCTAAAGGATTTTTCTGAAGAACATCAGGCAGTTCAGGACCAACAAGGGATTGATGAACAACTATCACTAAACAAAAAAACACAGCTGTGGATCATTCAGGTAACAACACAGTATTAAGAATCAAGCATATGTAAACTTTTGAACAGGGTCATTTTTATAAATTCAACTATTATTTTCTCTTGTGGACAATATGTAAATGTCTTTTATGTGAAATATCTTATTCAGGTCAGTACTAAATAAATTCTAACATGCATTTTAAATGATCGCTCTTATTTTGCTAAAAGAATTAACATTTTGCAAATTCTGCAAGGTGTATGTAAACTTTTGACTTTAACTGTATATAATGGCTGTCTATTTCAAAATACTATTAAGTAATTTATTTATTGTTAGCAAAGCTGAATTTTCAGCAGCTATTACTGATTTTTTGTAATGATTATTTGGATTTATTTATAGCTTCTTTTTTTTTTTACACCAAGTCTTACTTTTACGGCTTTTCACTGTTGACATACAATTTCAGAACTATGGTCAAGAGGAACATTTTTAGCAAATAATAACTTCAGTTTTGATCTGTTTCTCACAAAGATATAGTATAGCTTCATAAAACAACAAAAATAATTTGTATGGACTGCATTACTGCATTTATTGCTTTTTTCGTATCTCGATTGCCACTGGTCACTGTCTGCTCCACTAAAAAAGAGCTGCCCGTACATTTTTCAAAACATATTTATGTTCTATAGAAGGAAACTCTTATGGGGTTTTAATGACGTTACAGTGAGTGAGCAAATAAAATATAGAATAGATAGAATTTTCAAAAAAATATATTTATATTTACTTGGCCTTGGAAAAGGCATAACTGTTATTGATAGAACTCTGTGGGTGGACAACACAAGGGTCTGTTAAGCAGACTAACTGCTGCACTCCCAGCACTAATAGCATTTCACTGCATTATTGATAAAGCAGTGTAGTGTGCCAAACTGAGCGAGAAAATAAAAGACACCATGGATACCGTGACATGGCTCATAAAATTTCCAGCCCATAACATCACTTCTCAACTTCTCTTCGGAGTCTCGGAGTAGGAAATGCAAAAGATTACAACCTTATGCTGCATAACAATGCGTGCTGGCTTATGAGCCGAATGTCGGGGAAAGTGTGTGAACTCCGAAAGACTTTTGTTCTTTCTAGGCAGCCTACTGAGCAAAAAGCCATAACTATTTCACAGTGATTCACTACTCTCATCTCAATGTATCTCAATGTGAATGTCTCACCTCAATCATCTTAATTTGCAATTGGAGCGCACAAACCACAAAGTATGAAGCCGATGAAGCTTTCCAACTCCAGCTCGCCGTTCCTGCAGTTCAAACAATAGAGCATGCTGCTACAGAACATTGGTTCAATTCCCAGGAAACGCATGAACTGATAAATTGTGTACCTTGAATGCAATTTAAGTCTATTTGGATAAAACGATCTGCCAAATGCAGAAAAGTAAATCTGGCCTGTTAGAATCCGATCCAGACAGAAGAAAGCTGTCGTGTGAGCACTGAAAAAAAGGAACAAGACAGGAAGCGAGCTAATGCATATGTTCATGACAAGAGTGACAGAGAATTTCAAGGAGCATCAATCTCTTAACTGAAATCCTCTGGTCTCTGCAAACAGACGTTTTCCATTTCCATGGCCTGTAGACTACTGAGGCCAAAAGGCCTGGAGGAAACATCTCTTCTTTTGGAGAATTCTTGGAATTCATTAAATCAAAGCAGAAGAGAGAGACTGTGTGCAACTTTCACTGCCCTTTAACAAAGAAGGGGTATCACAGGTGTTTTGAATGGACAACTGGGGCTGAGAGGGTCTTCTTGGCCTGCCCTTATCCATTTGTCAAACATTATGAAGCTTGTTCCACTCTAGACTGATGCTTCAGGTACCAGTTGCGCTGTCCTGATCTCAACCATGCCAAAAACTCTACATAATAAAAATGAATTATACGGTCACAGAAACTCTTGTTATAAAACTGGCACGCTGCAAGCTACAGAATTACCTTCTGGGTCACCGTTTCAACATTAATAACAATGTCCTCGAAGGCAAGAAATAAAATGCAAGGTAACCCACAGCTTCTTTGAGATTCAGTAGGTTTTATCACAATCTGACAAACCTGAACAGGGAAGGCAAAATGTGAATGCAAATAGCCTTTAACCTCATTACATTTGCTGGTGTTAAATTATTAGTGTTTTACAGATTTTAAGAACTTTCACTGAGCATTAAAAATGGCTAAAGTAATCGAAATGTAAAAACAAAGGTTTAATGAGTATGCGCAATGAAATATCCAACAATTTAAAAAACATTGAAAAACATTGACTATTATGGTACTGATCGATATAATGTGCATCAGTGGTTTAGTTTAGATCAAATCCCAAAAAACAGTAAGTTCTGCTCTGATCTTATTCATTTATGGGTTCTCATACTGCAAAGACGATGCTATATTATTTTCATGATTCACAAAAACACACTGAGATCCAGCTTCCATCATCCATTTTTAGCATCTCTCCATCATTGTATTTCAGGAGGATTGATCTGCAGTGTCAGCAGTGACTCACATTTCATTCTCTCAAATGGGTAAAATATGATCAAAGGGAGGGAGAATATAATACGGCCAATAGAAGATACTCTTCTGAGTAGACAACGAAATCAATTTGCAGTGCGATCTGAGCTAAAATTAAGTTCTGAAGAAGACAAAAACTGACAAGAAGATTGAAAAGAGGAGTTGATTACTTTTCATTTAATAGCTGCTTTCTGTGTAAAGGGCCTCACAATACCTCAATTGTCAGGACAGGGTCCAGGAGCAACACTGGGTTAAGTGAGTTGCTTAAAAGCACAATGGTGTCATCCATACCTGGGATCAAACTTTGACCTCTGTGTTTCCATGCAGCTCAGATCCTTGATTACTAGGCGAAAACGATAGGAAGCCTTTGAAAAGAGTCTGAAACAAGGAAAAACTTTTATATATTCACTTGTTAAAGCGTGTTGTTACATTAAATCAGTAAGAATTTATTGATAAATGTTATAACGTAAACGTATAAGCTCAAACAAGCAGTCGCAGCCTACTGTTGATCATCTTAACAGTGTGAGCTGCAAAGAAGCTGAAAATGTCATTCCCCCTTAGGTGAAGGTTACAGAGATGAAGATGCTGTGCTTCTTGTTTTTTGGAGTCAGAATGATCCTATACAAAGGAAGATAAATCAGCTGTATTGACTTATAACACATGGGACTTCTAATAGACTTAACATGAATGCCTAATCATTACATCTGAGAGTGAGAGAGAGAGATAGAGAGAGAGAGATGAAGGTGAACAGAAGGACTGAGAGATGGAATGTGATCTTAATAACATGAGAGAATGAGAAATATGATCTAAAGGGCCTTCACAAAGTGTTCAGAAGTGTCATACAACAGCCCGTAATAATGTTTTTAGATTTTTTCCACAATTTCATTCAGAATACCTTTAATCAATTACATTACTTTGACATTTAATCATCTTCTTGATATCTTGTTTTGTAATCCACGTTAAAACGAGTCTCATCTGTTGTCAGATGATATTTTAAACCACTTATACTCCTAGCTAGGGGTGTTTGATATGACGATTTTTGATCGTGGATGATTAAAATGTCTCCACGATCTGCTTTTGAAAAAATATCGTAGCATCGTGCTACAGTGTGCCTCTGTCTATATATACTGTACAACATGACAAAGTACATTATTTGCAAGTGCTTTAACCTTGCGGGTTAAATAACGTTATTTCGTCCTTGCGCTGTTCTAGCATGCACTTCGTGAGCGCGTACACCTGAAGTGCGCGCGCACACTAAAAGCCTGTCAAACACCGCCTGATTACTGGACTAAGCTATCTTTCGTGTCTGATCACTAATACTATCGAAAACACACAAGGATTACATATAAACACAGTTGGTTATGTCTGAAGTGAAAATAAACAGTTGAGAGAAAAACAGATGCGCGCCTGTAGATATTGTATGCGCGCAGCTCTTAAAGCGACAGAACTAAACATGCTGCCGAATTGTCAATTGTCATTAAAGGGATAGTTCACCCAGAAATGAACTCACTCACATGTTGTCCCAAACCTCTATAATTTTTTTCTTCTGTTGAACACAAAAGAAGATATTTTGAGGAATATGTATAACAGTAGCCGGTCCCCACTGACTTTGATAAAGAAATAAAATACTATGGAAGTAACTGGGGACCAGGAACTGTTTTGTTACTCACATTCTACAAAATAAGTTTTGTAGTTCAGTTAATTCAAGTTTTGTTAATTCAGTTTTAATTCACCTGAAAAATAAAGCGCTGTTTGTTTTATATATAATTGTATATTCTTATTTTTTTAATAACAAAGACAAAATAATGATAAAGATTTTTATCTTTGTCCAGTTTGGCCTAAACATCTGCCATTCTTTTTATTTTATATTTTGTTACCTTGTATGGCTTTGGTTTTAAAACAGGGAAACTAGCTTGGCTGTACTGCTCAGACAACTTGCAAAATAGTAAAACTAACATGACAAAGAATCGTGATATTTTTTAAAAAAATCGTGATAAGATATTTTTGCCATATCGCCCACCTCTACTCCTAAGTAGAAGTAGAAGTCAACCTCTAGAATAAAAATTTCCAGATAATTTACTAACCCCCATATCATCCAAGATCATGTTTTTTTCTTCCATCACAAAGAAATTAAGTTTTTTAAGTAAAACATTCTCCATATAGTGGACTTCTATGGTGGCCAATGCTTTGAAGGTCCAAATTGCAGTTTTAATGCAGCTTCAAAGGGTTCTACACAATCCCAGCCAAGGAAACGATCTGCAAACTAGCGAAACGATCTGTCATTTTCTTATATGAATAAAAAAGTATTTAACCACAAATGCTTGTCTTGCACTAGCTCTACGACTATGAGCATCTGCAACTTCACGCATTACATAATCACATTGGAAAGACCATGCGTGGTAAGTTCTTCATCCGTGTACTTCGTCCGCCAATCACTGTTTTACCTTTTTTTGTAAAAGGGTATGTGAGTTTCTTTGCACGCTCACTTTGTAAACTATGAGTCAGTGACTACGTAAAGCATGAGGTTGGGCTGGTGCAAGACAAGTATCTTTGGTGAAAAAGTATTCACATTTTTACTGATTTAAGAAAATGACAGATTGCTTCGCTAGATAAGACCCTTATTCCTCGGATGGGATAGTGTAGAGCCCTTTGAAGATGCACTGAAACTGTAATTTGGACCTTCACACCATTCGCCACCATTGAAGTCCACAATATGGAGAAAAATCCTGGAATGTTTTCCTCAAAAACTTTAATTTCTTTGTGACTGAAGAAAGAAAGACATGAACATCTTGGGTGACATGGGGGATCATTATCAAAAAAATTTATTATGAAAGTGAACGTCTCCTTAAAAAAAAAAGGTATATAAATGGAAGACAGATAAGAGGTCAAGGCTGAGAAAAAGACAAATGCGAAGAGTGCTTAAAAGCATATTCACCCAAATTCAAACATTGTGTCTTCATTTTCTCACCCTCATATCATTACAAACTTGAACTAAATAATGTGCTAGTTACTTCTTTCTAGTTACTTCTTACTTCTTTCTCATGTATTTACCATTAAGAATGAAATCAAGCTTTAACAATAACGTAAACTCTACAATCAATTACTAGTGATCATATCATAAAAGTAGTTCATACGACTCTCGTACTACAGAGTCTGCTGAATGTGAAGTCATTTTTTTGGGCAACTAATCCCTTTACAGAAAACCTAAACTACTGCATATAGTGTAACCTCAGCTTAAAAGAGATAATTTTGCTAAAACAGCTTATGAAGCTTAGCCAAAACCCGACTCAAACCTCAAAAAAGGAAAACCTGTAAACTACAGCACATGCAGTAGATGCCCTCAATTCAATTCGACAGCACTAGACAGGGTTTGATCATAATGAGAACAAAAATTGCTAACTCAACAGAACTCAAAGTTACGTTCATTGCCAAAAAATAATAATAAAAAAAAAAAAGTCAAATAATTAAAAAAGAAAAAGAAGATCTTATAATATGTTCTCAACCTGAGTAGAGGAAAATGTGCCAAATGGATGGCAAAAACATAAGTTCAATCTAAGTACATGTGTGTGTGTTTGTGTATATATTTGTGAAACAAAGAACAAGGCCAAAAATGCGGATGATGAAGATGAGATAGGATGGGTTTTCTGAAAATGGGAAAGAGAAAGGTAGTCTGAGAGCTAAGTGTGGTGAGATGAAAGGTCAACATCACTGCAAATGTCAGACAAACAAGGAATATTTTTAGAGGAGATATTCAGACAGACAGACCCTGAAACAGAGCCTATGATGCATCCACGCTATATATTTTGATGCCACCGGTGCCAGTTTCAGCTATGATGATTTGATGGAGAAGAACACTGTAAAGGTCATTTAGCGTAATCTGAATACAGTGGTGTTTATCTGAGCAACATCCATTTGAATACAAGATCTAGACTGCCTTTCCTGTTTATGAATGAAGGCAGCAGCAATCAGAGGATGTTCTTTCTCTCGTTTGGCTCATGTAATCAACTCCAGTTATGAGAGAGAATGAATCTGAGAAATGAAAGCAGCGATGTTTATGACATTCATCTTTCTCTCTCACACACACACACACACACACACACACACAAGTTCAGAGGGATGCAGACTGGCTAATCTTAGACAGAACCACAGAAAGAGAATTGCTGTCACAATTGTTCCTCTCCTCTCATCCTTTGGATACAATTTACTGTCACTTACTCTGCCTCTTTCTGTGTCCTCTCAATTTATTATCTGCTTAAGCCTATCTTGTGGTAAGACTAACTCAGTTTCACACGCACAAATACAATCAGAACATAGCCTCCATTCAAAAAGAAATAAAACTCTGAGAAGACCTGTACATGTTCCTTCAAGTCTTCGGTATCCTGACATTTACAGGTGATTTTGTTTGCAGCGATATCTCGGCTTGTTTGTGGTCAGCACGACGTTCTGTCGATATACCTGTTGTAGACGAACTGTCACAGATGAAATAGCGCTGCCACCTAGCGATTAGCCAAATAAACTACATCTTTGAGATTCAACGCATAACATAAATGCAGACGACTTCTCACTGTAAGTTCAAACATGTCTTGAAAATGTCTTTAAAGTAATATTTACAAGCTACGTTTCTGGAGAAGCTGTCATCATGGAGACAATTCTCAAAAGAGTCAAAATTTCTTGGTTGTGGCAAGTCACGATGGGACCTTTTCCTTATAAATTGATTATGGTATTTTTCCCTATAAACTGATGTTTTATAAATCAAATTAATGTATAGAATGTGCATTTTATCAATAATAAAATTGAAATTTGACAGCATTACATTATATAGTTATTGCCTGAAATAGTTTACCCTGACATACATTACCAGTCAAAAGTTCTTGAACCGTAAGATTTTTTTGTCTCTTCTACTCATCAAGCCTACATTTATTTGATACAAAGTACAGCAAAAACTGTAAAATTGTGAAATATTTTTGGCATTTAAAATAACAGTTTTATATTTTAAAATGTAATTCATTCCTGTGATTTCAAAGCTGAATTTTAACATCATTACGCCAGTCACATGATCCTTAAGAAATCGTTCTAATATTATGATTTGCTGCTAAAAAAAAAAAAAAAATTATTATTTTTATTATTATTGTGATTATTATTACTGTTGAAAACAGCTGAGTAGAATTTATTCAGGTTTCTTTTATAAATGGAAAGTACAGAAGAACAGCATTTATCTGAAATAGAAATCTTATGTAACATTATAATTGTCTTTATCATCACTTTTGATCAATTTAAAGCATCCTTGCTAAATAAAAGTATTAATTTCTATAATTTCTTTCCCAATAAGAAAACTGATTCTTTAGAATGGTACAGTGTGTAATGTTATAAAAGCTTTTTATGATATCTTTGGATATTACTATTCATCAAAGAATGTACTCATCTATTTTAAATATTGATAATAATAGTAATACATTTTTCTTGAACAGCAAATCATTATATTAGAATGGATCTGAAGGATCGTCTGACACTGAAGACTGAAATAATGATGCTGAAAATTTAGTTTTGATCACAGGAATAAATTACATTTTAAAATATATTCAAATAGAAAGCAGTTATTTTAAACAGAAAAATTATGCATTTTGGATCAAATGAATGCAGGCTTGGTGAGCAAAAGAGAATTCTTTAAAAATATAAAATCTTACTGTTCAGAAACTTTAAGAAAGAAAAGAAAAAGAAGGAAAAGAAATTATGTTCAGATGTCATCTGATTCTTCTGATGTGTACAGAACAACACTGATCTTTGTTTAAGGTTCATAAAAAAAAAACATTTATCCAGTTCTTTGCCACACAACAAGAGTTCATCGTGACCACCAATGTCAAACAGTACAAACATGAACTTATAATCTTCTGAAGCCATAAGCTAACTGTGTGCAGAACAGACTAAGATTTGGGTCGTTTTTCATGGAAAATCTTACCCTACATTTTAAATTGGACAGGGCTCACTGAGCCCAGAGGTGGAGCTGCACAATAAAGCCCAGAGGTGGAGCTGTACATCAGGACTCACTGAACCCAAGGCAAAGCTGCACCACAGGAGCCACTGAACCAAGAGGTAGAACTACTCCTTGGGGTCTACAGAGCCCAGAGGTGGAAAAGGCACTATAAAACCGATAATGCCCAGAAGTAAAGTTGCACCACTGGGCCTACTGAGCCCAGATGTAGCACTGTAGCAAGGGACCCACAGAGCCCTAAGCTGGAGCTGCACCACGGGGCCCATTAAACCTGGAGGTGGAGCCGCACACAAAGCCCAGTGTGTCTGTAAAATCATAACTAACTTCCTCACCAGACTGTGCTCCGGAAGGCTCTGCGGAAGAACGTCCAAAAAATGTATGCAGTTTCATAAGAATCAGTACAGGGTCTGTCCATTTTCACTAGCTCGACTTTTCACCAAGTATATTCAAAATACCATATATATTATCACTAATCATAATGGTGTCTGCAGAAAACAGATAAAATGTACACTATATCATATTTAAATTATTATTTTTTTAGGAATGGAAAAATCCAAAACACAAAGTTACATACAAAGTTTGTTTATATTTGATGAAACTGATGGGAGCTGACTGCCTTGGAAAGCAGGCGCTAGTGTTGAGGAAAGATCCTTTCTAGATGTGTTTACAAGTCTGGTCAAAGGGAATCTGCTTCTGTCAGCTTTCCTCTGGAAAACCTCCCAAACATTAGCAGCCAATCAAAATCTTCCCAAGTTTGCAGGTTTGTTTACTACTGAGCAAGGATTCAATAACAGATCGGCGAGTTCTTCACAAAGAGAATTTCAGATGAAAATCAGACTCACAAAATGATCTCATGCATTAAGTCACCTTGTCTCTATGTGCAGCATTTTACTCACTGTCAACAATACTGAGAACATTCACATTCTTCTATTACAAGAAGAAACACGAATCAAAGCTTTCAGATTGAAGCGAAGGAATGAGTACAAAATTTTTTTTGATGTCACTGAAGACTCTAAGAACACAAAACTGTGCAGTAAAATGAGCCTGGACTTGAAATAAACCAATTGTACTGCTTACCTTAGGAAAACCATTCATTACGGAAGGAAATCCAGAGATATGTCAATTTAGAAGCATGTACAGGGCAAGAAGTATCATCATCAATGTTGTTTACTCCACTGATGCTGATCCTGCTGATGTCCTAAAGAGGTTCAACCTAAAGATTTAAAAACATTACCAGCAGGTTACATAAGATCAGAGTCAGCAGTGAGATGCTGCAGACAAACTATTTTAGATTGATTTGGTAAAAAGAACTGAGTCAGAAAGAATGAGTGCCGCTTCAGGCACTCTGACCTGCCCTGCTTCTTTATTGCTTTTTATTTTTATTTTTTTACTTATTTATTCAAACTTTTAAAAAAAAAGTGTGTTGAAACATACACAGCGGCGCAACTGCACATTTGCTTAGGGATATGCAAAATCAGTGTTGGTGCACCCTGTATATTATATTATAACACTAGCCCTCACAGAAAACTTCAATGAAGTTCAGTCAATAACTTGGCCTCTGTAACTATTAAATTATATCTGGGTGAGGTACTATATTCACACATCCAGTTGTTTCTAATATCATGTTTGACTGGACACTTTGTATGCATTGAACATTAATCTCAAAGTGACAAAGATTTGACCGTCTCCTGATTTTCGAAAGTATGATGTAAAACACCCCCTTTAACACCCTGTTGTTTGTGTTATTTTTTTATTCATTCACCTTAAAATCAAATCAAAATAAAATGGGGACATTGTATGTAAAAGTTATTTTAAAGAAGATCTGCATTCTTTCGTTTTTATTCATGGAAACAATACATGGAAAATGTGCCATACTTAAGTGGACGATTTCTGTCACCTGGTGGAAAACAAACACTTCAAAATTAAAATGACACATTACCACTATAAGCAGTAGGCCTAGATGGGCACAAAGGATCATTCATTTGCTCATTTTACTGTTTCAACTCTCTTTTGCTTCTGGATTTATATATTCAGCACTGTTTTGTACTGATAATTACAATTACATTTTCAAAAACTTACCTGATCTGCATGAATCACACAAATTACCTATTTTGCATTCAAAACGGCAATTTTAGGTGAAAGGTGACTAGTTTGTATTCCTGTTAACAATCTCCTCAGTTTCAATCAAATGTAAATCGTAAGGTCATTCACAGACACACCACGAATTTTGTATTTTTTGAGCAATAGAGATAACATTACTCGAAATTACTTAACTTTGCCCTCTCATGCAACAGCTTTACATATTATTTGATTTAATGACTTACAATTAAAAGACTTAGAGCTTACCCATCTCTGTCTGTTTACCTGGACATTGCTGTCCTAATTTTAATGCGTTGTTTCCGTTTGCTATTTTCTGTTATGCTACAATTTTCCCTCCTCTATTCATTTTGGTCACGTGACTGCCTGCCACAGCAATAACAAAGGTTGAGCGGCAATTATGTGCTCATTTGATAATAAAATGCATATTTGTACTCATTTGAACAAAACAAACAAACTTTAAAAGAGGACCTTCATTATTTTTAAAGCTTTTGATTATTTCTTAAGTTTCATTAAAGAACATTTCTGCAAAATGGCGCCCTCCACTGTTGCGTAGTTAACAGCTGGAGCAGGATGTCCAGGGTAAAAATAATCAATTATTATAGGAAATGTTATTATAAATTCTAAAATAACATTTAAACAAGTTAATCCTGATGGGCCATACAAGACATTCATAAAAACTGGTTTAATACATCAAAATTCTTCTGAAAACATTTTGTCAGCTGACATGTTAAAACTTAGAGCAAAGGAAGAGTTTGTAAAAAGGCTTTTTTTTTTTTTTTTTTTTTTTTTTAAACAATCAGAATAGTTTTTGCACATTAATTTTACCATGATGTACAAATATCTTTGTACTGGTAGGTCATTCAGATTTGTTGTTATTAGACATTTGATTGGCTGCAGGCAGTTCATGTTTTTTTTTTTTTTTTTTTTTTTTGAAGTGTCTGTATTTTGAAGCTGTGTTCGAAGGTAGCATATAAACATTAATTCGACTATTCAGTAATCAATTACAAAAATATATATATATATACCTGTATGATATTACGCTGTACGTTGGACAAGCTGTTAAGAAAATGGATGGATGGATTCAGTTGCAGTCGTCATCTTCTGGCGAGATGCAGGAATTCAATCAACATGACCCTCACAGTGCATTGTGGGTATTCTCTAGCCGCTGAGTGTACCTCAGCTGTACATTTCTTATAGCAGTGCACTGTGGGATTTTATGAGTGCACTCAAAACACCCACTTTTATTTTAGACACCACTACAAATGGCTCTCCATAAATAGTATCAAATAGTAACCCTGTTTAAGGGTGTAGGGGGCAATTCCGGACACAGCCAAAGTCTTACCAAAGTCTTAGCAAGTTGACTTGAGCATCTATCAGAATAACTGAGGACTCACAGAGCTTGCATTCTTAACAAATTAAAAAAAAAAAAAAATGAAGAAAAAAAAATGTATTTTTGGCATCTTTGTGTCATGGTCATGCAATCCTGTGTTGAAGGAAATGACAGGGCCATGCATATTTTGTTATGAGATTGCTGTTTTAAATATAAACTTTAAATTAAGAATTGAAATGTTGAAATTTGAAATGTTGGAAAAATGAAGTGATTGTATTATAAATCACAGTTCAATAAAAACTGAAGGTTGCAATTGTGCGGATATTCTGAAAAACAGCACTCTTGCCTGTTGTTTAATTATGTTCTAAACAAAAACTCATACAGCCGCAATTTAGCTTGAATCTTACAGGACATTTTTATTCTTTTTGATGGTATTTCCATGTCCGACCTTGCATGACACTTACGTATTGCCCAGGTGAGCCTGGTTAAATGCTTAAATGTAGTTTTCAGGCACACACTTAATTGATTATTTAATTTCATGGGCCAAATTTAAATAAAAACTAAAATATAAAAAAATGGTACTTATTCATAAGCTAAAGTGCTTAAAGGTGCTTTGCACAAGACACATTCTTTCTGATTTATAAATGACATTACAGCTAATAAAGAGAAATGTGCAAATGAAAAAAAACTCAAAGAAAGTATAAATTGACTAGTCATCTATAAAGCAATTAAACCCTGCAGCTAAATCACATCTCATTTCATTTTAGGTCAGGTAGTACTAAATATGTGTGTCAGCTTTAAAGGCTTATACTTTTTCAATTCAAATTTCAGAGATAATCTCAAAGTCTTTTCTGATGTGTGTCTTTGTAAAGTGAAGGAGATCGGCTGTTCCCGATCACTGTGAGCTACGATCACTCAGGAGATTCGAAAAGTAAAGCTGCTCAATAAAAGGACCATCTAAATTACAAACTCATGTATGTTGGGCAGTAAAACCCTCTTGTCTCGTGTGTGTTTGCTTATGGTATAGACTAGAGCATTTGTTTCCAACCATAAATCCACAATGTAAAAGTTAAGGTATGAAGCAGCTCCTCTGAGGCTCAAGGGAAATTAAATACAAACCCACATACAACACAAATCAATTCTGCTAGCGAGTTTGTGTTTGTTTGAGGAAGAACAAATACTCTGAGAGAGTTAATTTGTATTGGGACTGACAGGAAGAGGTTATGTTGTGTCTGTGAGGTTTTTATTTGATGTTTGATATATTGTGAACTATGGACTGTGTGATGTTCTAGTTGTTTTATACAGCTAAATCTATTAATTATGTATCAGAGAAGCAGAATGTGCCTGTGTTTTTGATCATGGTGGTTAGATTACAACTCTCTGAGGCCTTAACTACACCATCTGACTACAAAAAGCTTCTTTGTGGTGCCTACAGTCACTGAGATGAATGTGAATGCTAACAGATAGATTTCTACAGCCTCCTTGCTTCACGCACTTACTGTAACACGCAAACGTTTCCTCTCTCTTTTTCTGTTAATTTCTTAATTCGTGTCTCGGATTCACTTTAAATCGCTAGACACATACATTATGAGATCCCTTAGGCTTTCTCCAAATGTTAAACCCATTAAAATGGAGGACTGAGAGTGAAAGTCATTAAAATGTTTTACCTTCCTACTTCACACGGAAATCCGACTTCAATACTAATCACTAGAGTACAGCTAATCTCTTAATTGTGGTCATGTGCTTTTCATTATGATGGCCACTAGAGGGCATATTGAGATCATAATTTCTACGGTCTCCGCCGCTGGTTCAGACATCAAAGGATACAGCTGCTTAATGTCATACAATCTGATAAAATGTAATTAAATTAACTGGCACTGATTTTTTCCTTTCAAATGAAAGCGTAATATTAAGTTACAGCGCTTTTTCTGAGCTCTGAATTTCCAAAGAACATTTGAAAATTCTGTCAAAATGTCATAAAGCTGCAGGACGGCTAAGATCAGAGAGTTTGTTGTTGTTGCATGAACAGCCGTGATAACTGGTTATAGAGAGAAAAAAAAGCAGTGTAAACATTCAAATTTTGTGTTGCCTGAAGAAGTACAGTATGGGATTGAAACGACAAATGGGGGTAGGCTTAGGTTAAAAAAAATGACAGAATTATTATTTTGGCCTGAAATAATGAAACCTTTAGAGGGACCCATCTTCCTCTGCTCTGTCTGTCCATCATACGCATCTGACTGTGTTCAGTCTCTACCCTGGGAATTTCATTTTTTAGCTGTCTGCAAAGAAGTAAACCTCTACCCACTGACAGCCTCCACTGAGACTGAATTCACACACACACACACACACACACACACACACACACACACACACACACACACACACACACACACACACCAGGACACAGATTACTGCAGCAAAGTTACTGCCTGAGGAAAAAATCAGGTTAAACTCAAATAAAGTACAGTGCAGCAGTTAGACTGAAGTAACTGATCCCTAATCCAGCACACACCTCATTTGATAAAGGTTAATGCTGACTAATGAAATATATATTTAATGAAATTAATACTTTCATTCATCAAAAGTGACATGACACTAAAGACATTTTGAATAAATTATGTACTTACACCATCATTTATATATATATATATACAGTTGAAGTCAAAAGTTTACATACACCCTGTGAATCTGCAAATGTTAATTATTTTACCAAAATAAGAGGGATCATACAAAATGCAAAGAGAATATAATAGTTGAATTTATAAAAATGCCCCGTTCAAAAGTACATACATTTGATTCTTGATACCTGAATGATCCACAGCTGTGGGTTTTTTTGTTGTTGTTGTTGTTGTTGTTGTTGTTTTTCCCTTGAACGTCCTGAACAGTTAAACTGTCTGCTGTTCTTCAGAAAAATCCTTCAGGTCACACAAATTCTTTGGTGTTCCAACATTTTTGTGTATTTGAACCCTTTCCAACAATGACTGTATGATTTTGAGATCCATCTTTTCACACTGAGGACAACTGAGGGACTCATATGCAACTATTACAGAAGCTACAAATGCACACTGATGCTTCAGAAGGAAACATTTATGCATCAAGAGCCAGGGGTGTAAATTTTCGAACAGAATGAAGACATGTACATTTTCTTTTTTTCATTTCTTTTTTTTTTTTAGTGCTGCCTTTCAGAAGTTACAGAAGATGCTTACATGTTCCCAGAAGACAAAATAAGTTAAATTCACCCTGATCCTCAAATTCAAAAAGTTTTCACCCCCCGGCTTTTAATGCATTGTGTTTACTTCTGGCGCATCAGTGAGCATTTGAACCTTATGTAATAGTTGCATATGAGTCCCTTAGTTGTTCTCAGTGTGAAAAGATCATACAGTCATTGTTGGAAGTGGTTCAAATACACAAAAATGCTGGAAAACATCACTTAAAAAACATAGCTGTAACAACACAGTATTAAGAATCAAGTGTGTGTAAACTTTTGAAAAGGATCATTTTTATAAATTAAACTGTTATTTTCTCTTGTGGACTATATGTAAACGTGTATGTGAAATATCTTATTTGGGTCAGTACTAAATAAAAAATAACATGCCTATCACACAGGTAGTAGCAGTGCAATATGGCTGTATAACAGCACAAGTGTGTAAATAAATACATAAGAAACAACGACGGACTGTCTTAAAAAATACACACACACACACACACACACACACACACACACACACACACTTTTGTGCAATCTACTTCCTTAAAACTACATTCCGTGACACAAAAACTGTATTATTTATAAACCCATAGCCATTACACTCGCTGTGAGAAATACTGAAATCTGATTCGCTGAGAGGAGTGCAATATTCTAGTGATATCGGAACTCCAACCATTTCACAATTTGTATCACTCCGCTTGGAGTACTTCTCACAGCTAGTGTAATGGTGGATGCCCGAATCCACTATAATTTTATAAACAATAGTCTTTTTGTGTCATAAAATGTAGTTTCAAGGAAGTAGTTCACACAAAAGAGACACTCCATTGTTGTTTCTTATGTATTTACTTACTTGTGCCATCTAAGTGTTGTATAAACGCAATATCACACTCATAGCCAATATCACATTTTCTGATATCAACTGTTCTCAACATTGATAGTAACAATAAACGTTTCTTCAGCACTGAATCAGCTTATTAGAATGATTTTTGAAGGATCATGTGAAACTGAAGACTGGAGTAATGATGCTGAAAATTGAGCTTTGCATCACAGCAATAAATAGCATTTTTAAATATACTGAAATAGAAAACAATTATTTTATATTGTAAAAATATTCCACAATATTACAGTTTTTACTGTATTTTTTATCAAATAAATGCAAGCTTTGTGAGTGTAAAAAAACATCTTACCAGAACATAAAATGAAACATAAAAAAACCATTCATATAAATTTGGAAGTAAAACAATATACTGATATATTGATCTGCTAGCTCGCAGAAACACACATCTTTCCCTCAAGCCCACGAATGATTTCTCACCCTGTCAACACTCATACCATCCCACATCAGCATGCTTATATCTGCACTAACACCTACATGCGCCATCAATAACACACACACACACACACACACCACTGTCAGCATGAACTTGAGGACTTTCTATAAACTTTTAAAAAATCCCTTGATATTCATGAAGTTACTCCATCTCTCGAAACCCTCACTCACACATTTAGACTGCACTTCAATGATTCATGTCACATGCTGTGATAAATCCACATCTGCTTTCAATACACAGGGACTATAGAGAACCCTTTAAGGACCTAAATTACTAGCTGGTTTTTAATTAAAAGTTAACAGGGCAAAGACAATAAGACACACTCTGACTGGAGGAGCCGTGGGACAGCAGGAAGCGAGTGTGTATTAATCTGACTCACTGCAGCGTCCACTATTGAAAAAGTTCTCGTGGCCTCCTGCTGTCTTGTGCTGGCAGCTCTCCCGCGCCCATGAGGAGAGACAGGCTGGACCGATCCGTGCTCTGCAGCATGATGTGGAGCTCAGTGGAGTGTTTGAGCGTGAGATTGTCTTGAGGAGCCATGTGTCAGATTTATTAAACAAACCAGGGGCAGAAATTGAAACAACGGCCCAAAGAAGCTGCTGCAGTCTGTTTAAAACGTAGTTCCTTGCAGTTTGCAAGGCACCCTTGAAACTGATTCAAATTATCACACATTAACCTTTACCCGCACGCACACCTGTAAGCACCCTCCTACAGGGAGATTAGCCTGTTATATTCATGTCGCATGTCCCACTGGGTTAATGCTTGGAAGAATTTTAATATAGGCCTGTGTATTGTTTACTGGCATAGGAAGTGTACACACACTGTCACATATAAGTGATTCTTTTCTAACTGTGGACCAAATTCACACTTAACAACATGACAAGCCAAAAATCAACTACATTAAAGGATTAGCTCCCTTCAAGAATAAAAATGTCGTAATAATTTATTCACCCCTATGTCATCCAAGATGTTCGTCTTTCTTTCTTTAGTTGGAAAGAAATTAAGGTTTTTGAGGAAAACATTGCAGGATTTTTATCCATATAGTGGACTTCAATGGTGGCCAAATTGTTTTAATGCAGCTTCAAAGGGATCTAAACAATTCCACGTGAGGAATAAAGGTCTTATCTAGTGAAACGATCTGCCATTTTCTAAAAAAAAAAAAAAAAAAAAATACATTTAAGCACTTTTTAACCACAAATGCTCATTTTGCACTAGCCTCAAATATAGACCCTAGCCCGGCCCTTGTCTGACAGCTTATCAGAATTGACCTATCGGTGAGCCCCGCCCCTTGAAAGCAGATGAGCCAATGGCAGTTGAGTATCAGCTGCACAGAGACTGAACCTCGGACATATGTAGGTTTCAGCGCCATAGATAAACATTAGAAGATGAGGCTCTCGTCGTTTTTATTTTGTTTATGCTACAAAAATAATAAAACGATGTGTCTGAGGTACTTGTAACACTGATTCCAGGTATCCTGAGAGAACTGGCAAAGGAATTTGGAATTTATTTTATTATTCAACGTTCATTTTCTGGTTGTCATACTCTCATTAAGAGGCCTTTTTCATCTGCTCAAGCAGTTAATGTCTGTTAATATCATTAATATCTCTGGCTTAAACTAGCTAATGTTAAAGTTAGTGAGTCCATGCTAACATACAAACCTCAGCTAACTATACTCATGTCATGTAGCCTACAGTGTAGGTCAACAACACATAAATGAAGATCTACATTTCAGTGCCTCTCCATATTAAACTGGTTAAATGTAAAGTAATTCATCTTATACTGCAGTAAATGAACAGTGTTGATCCTGGATGTTGCCATCTGCAATCGTGACGATCATAACATGAAATTTCTCCCATTTGCATTGCGATCTGTAAACCCTCGATTCCAACTTAATCATATTATTCACCATATTTATTTTAAAATCATTTATATAACCCTCCATGGCATATTTAAGCCCTACTTGAATGCTCCTCAATGAGAGGTGGTCCTTCTGTGTTCAAAATTTATCAAAAACATCTTCGGACAAGGTTTCACACTGACGACTGTCATTGTAAGACAGTTTTTAAACTCCATTTGTTTGTCTGAGGCAGCAACAGTAACTAAGGGGGGCGGGGCTTACCGACCCAAGTCCGTCTTTTTTCCCCCCTTCTCCAAAAACAGCTTATACTACTGTTTAAGCTATTAAAATACTTTATTGTAATGGAAAAGTGATTACATTTTTTGTCGTTGTTTTATTAAGTACATTTTTGTTTGTTAAATACAGGTCTAAGTTTTAGTTTTTGACAGTAACGACCAAGCGGCCAGCAGAAGCATTGTCTGTTTGATCAGTTTTGCCTTTTCAAATCATCACGACTTGCCTAAAATAAAATCTTTAGATATAAAACAGTTCACGTATAAAACAATGTTAGTGTTAGTGCTATTAGGCGCATATCCAATCATTTGTGCGAAGAGTGAAAGTTAAAGCCGCTCTGCAGGACATGTAGGCACCAGCATGATCACTTGCATTTTTTTCAGTGGAAATGATTTAAAGCATTTACATTATTTTTGCTCATGAAGGTAAGAGTAATACATAATTTCTGAACTATAAGGCGCGCTCGCTGCTGCTGCTGCTGATGGAGACACTAAACACCTTCTGAGCCGCTCTCCAAAGTAAAAGTGAAAGTGAAGTCTTGTGTAGTTTCCACCAGTGCGGACATTTGTTTCATTACTATAATTGGTGAATGTCTAAAATATAAAAATAAGGAGAAGCCTAAAATGTGAAAATTGGCCCGAAGCCCGCCCTAGGTGCATAAAAAAGTCGGGGCCTGTGAGGCTTGGGCTGAAATGCAGGGCATTTGGAAAAGTCACATGCAGTCTGTGTAATTTGGTTAAAAAATGTAGAGTAGGGTGAAAAACTCCATTGCATTTTCTCCTCCAACTTAAAAATCGCCAAATATTTTTTTGTAAAGGGTGTTTGACGTTTGCTTTGTAAGCAGTGGGTCGGTTCTTCTGCCTACGTCACGTGCGTGAGGTTGAGCTAGTGCAAGATGAATATTTGTGATTTAAAAGTGTATAAATGTTTAGATTTTTTTAGAAAATGACTAATTGTTTTGCTAGATAAGATCCTTATTCCTTGTCTGGGATCGTGTAGAGGCGTTTGAAGCTGCATTGAAACTTCAGTTTGGATCTTCAACACAGTGGCTCCCACTGAAGTCCACTATATGGAGAAAAATCCTGGAATGTTTTCCTCAAAAACCTTAATTTCTTTTCGACTGAAGAAAGAAAGACATGAAGATCTTGGATGAGGGGTGAATAAATAATCAGGATTTTTTTTATTCTTGAAGTGAATAAGTCTTTTAAACATCACATCACATCAGAACGCCATCATGGTTTACTGTCATTAGCAGCATACAAACAATTTACAAACTACAAAGTCTGAAATTACATGCTGTAGAAATTGCATTTTGAAAAATGGTGGAATAAAATGGCTGACTCACAAGGCTAATTTTATAACTGCCATTTTATGTGTCATATATACACATTAAACAATTTTGACTCTCTTAGCATAATTTGACAAATTTACAGCTTGACTGGAAATGATGTGGAAAAATATTGCTCACAAGTGGTATTTACCTCAATTTCTCCTTGTTTTCTTCACACATCACGTCATATTTCATTCCAAACACACTCTTTGTGATAAATATAATACAAAAAAATAAAAAATAAATAAAAATAAATTATAGATAAATATATATCAATAATAAATAACTTAACTCAGTACTTAGTTAAGAACCTTTACAGCCTCAGTCTTTTTGGTTATGATTTGACAGGCTTTGCACATCAGCAGTTGCCAATTATCTGCCATTCTTCTCCTCACCTCTTCACCTCTCTGTCTCCGTCAGCTTGGATGGGGTCTGGCAGACATTCTCAGGTTTCTCCAGAAATGTTTGATTGGGTTCAAGTCCAGGCTGTGGCTGGGCCACTCATTAGTTGTATATAAACCACTCTTGCTGTTTCCTTAGGGCTGTGTCCTGTCCAGTCTAAAGTTTTGAATGTTCTGGACTGGGTTTTCATTAAGGCTCCATATTTTGGTGCATTATTAAGCTTTTCTTCTACTCTGATGAGTCCTTCAGTCCTTGCCACTAAAAAACATTCCCACAGCATGAATGGTACATTGCAGGTGACGAGCAGTGCCTGGTTTCCTTCAAACATGATGTTCAGAATTGAGGTTCAACAGACCAAATAATCTTGAGGGTCCATTAGGTGCTTTTTTGCAAATTTCAAGTGTGTTTCTATGCGTCTTCACTGAGAAGAGGACTGAGTCTTGCCACACCTCCATAAAGCCCATATTGGTGGAGTGTTGCAGTGATGTTTGTTCTTCTGTAGGTTTCTTCTATCTCCACATATGATCATCCACATACGGGCTCAACTAGAGTGACCATCAGGTTCTTAGTCACCAGTCTAACCAAAGCTCTTCTCCCTCAGTTGCTCAGTTTGGCAGAGAGGCCAGCTCTAGGAAGAGTACTGGTTGTTTCAGACTTCTTGCTTTAAGGGTAATGAGACTACATGCTTCTGTGAACCTTCAATGCAGAATAGTTTTTTAACTCTTCCACAGATGTGTGGCTTGATGCAATCCTGTTTCTGAGCTCTACAGGCGTTTTTTTTTTTTTCTTTTTTACCTCAGGGCTTGGTTTTTGCTCTGATATGCGTTTTCAGCTGTTAGACCTTTCATTAACATGTGTGTGCTTTTCCAAATCATACCCATTCAGTTGAATTTGCCACAGGTTAACTTCACTCAGTGTAGTAAAATCTACTAACAATATGAATGCTCCTGAGCTAAATTTCAACTGTCCTAGATAAGGGTATGAATACTTATGCAATGTTTTAAGGTTTTGTAATGAAATTTGCACTTATTCAAAACATTTTGTTTTTTTGCTTTGCCATTATGGTGTATGGAGTGTAGATTGAAGTGAAAAAAAAAGTAATTTAAGTAGCAGCATAAAAAATGAAGGGGTATGCATACTTTCGCAAGGCACTGTATTACATAACAGGCATATGAATACAACACTATGTATGCCAAGTTAATGATTTTACTCAATGAACCTATCCACCTTATTGTTTCCTGTAAGAGTGGGCACAGCCATTTGTAAGTCTGGCTTCTGGTCTCATTTTCCAGCTGTTTTCACGACGCCTCATCAGTCGGCCATATTGGCGCCACTGAACCGAACAAAACTTGCATATTTTGCTGATTATTGCTGCTGAAAATGGTAAATTATTGTCATGTTTTGGACTGTACTAATCGGTTGGACTGGGAAAAACATTTGAAGTACTATAGACTGCCAAAAGTTATAACAAATCAAGGGAAAGAGTGCAAAAAACTGTCAAAAGGAACAAAAGGCATTTGTGCAAGAATCTTGACAACATTCGTGTTTGTTCTTATCATTTCTGGTCAGGTAGGTGAAGTATAAGGCTAATATCGTAATTAATACTGCTCATATGCATCTTTACCACCTATTAATTTAGTTTGTCAAAATATTGCACCCTTGCCTGCTTACTAAGTCCTTCTCTCTATATGATTTAGCAGCTTCCACACGTTTTTTTTTTTTATGGTTTAGACAGCTTAAATTAGCAGAACAACGTATTCAGTAGTACATTAAACTGTGCAATTAATACTGTTGTTTACATAGGAGTATCTCTAATATGACCGCGCATCCGGGTAACTGACTATAACTATACACAAAAAAAAAAACCTTTGGCATTCAACATGATACAATGACATATCAATATTTTCCAGAGACCATTAGATCAATTAACCTTAAGACTCCACTGTTTCCACTGACTAAATTCAGGTAAAATGACAAGGCTTTCATCAAAAAAGCTGAGATAAAATGAGATTTTACATAAAAAAATGAAAGAGAGGTGGGTGTGTCATCTCGCCCCAGTGGGCATCTTACCCTATAAAAAGTCTGAAGCTGAAAAACGGTCAAGTATGCAGCTGCAGAAAATCAGTTTACCACCATTAACGTTCACAGAGTAAAATCCTCAGCAACCTGTTTGTAAATCAAATAGAGCTGACTGTTTTCTGTTACCAGCAGTTTATCAAAATTTTTTAAACATTTTCTCACCTAAAATGAACAATGTATTCTTCACAGCAGGACTGCATGCCTAATTTTTCCTCATTATACCACCAAACGCATGACCTTTTTTTCCCCAAAATAGCATCTTTAATTACAGGAAAGAAGTTAACAAGCATCTAATGAATGACATTTAAAAACAAACATTCTTTTGCATCTCTTCTTTGTGCTGTTTACAACACATTAAACGTAATCACCACTGATGTTCTTGTATTACTGCTACACTCATTATTTTATGAAAAGACAAGGATTTTATGTAGTGTGTAACCCCACAGATGAAAATCCATTGTTTTACTATCCAAACCACTTATTCTATTTAGAGTACATATATTTAATAAAAATCATTCTAATCTAGTCCTATGTCAGCAGCAGCTGAGTCCTGGACTGGTTCATTACAGACGATCTGGTATGATGCCTGATCAGCATGAGGGGCGATTAACTGCACCTGTGCAGGTACAATGTCTCACTGGGGCCTGTGCAGGTGTGAAGTAATGCTCATGTACTGTTCACTGATCCAGAATCTGATCATTAATCACGGACCGCACAGGACTGAGAAACAGTGGCCCTGCCATACAAATACTCACAGCTTTCTTCCTGCAGGTGCACATCATCACTCTTCAGAGGTTCTCTAAGAGGTTCTGTCCAGTAATTCGCTTGATCGATCTCGCGCAGAACAACTGAACTGAACACGTGTGAATATGATCATGACACATGCTGGGTTGAAGGACAGGTATACAAAAATGCTGCTGCAAACATTACAAAGACCCAGTAGCCCTGAAATGAAATGTCTGAGAAGCTGAACTCCCACAATCTCTGTATCTTACACAAGACAAAACAAGATAGCTGACATCATAAAATTCAGTTGTTTTTTATTTCATGAAAAATAGCTTGAACGTGATTTTTACCATTCAAACATTTAAATAAACAAAGTAATAAAAAACACACCCTCTTCCTCCCTTCATACGCACAACTGCACAAATATACACTCTCCAGCAGAGAACTCATTCACTTGCTGTGTCTCTCTCATTTACACACAATCTTCATTTGAACTGGTTGTCAATGAGAGTTCCCTTCATCTTGGCTTTCTTCGCCTCCAGCTCCGCCTGTGTGGAGAGAAACAGCGTTCAGATGAAATCAAAAAAATGAAATCAGTCTGAATCTGTTCGAATCAATCCCACGTTATCATTTAAGTCAGTCACTGATACCACAGCCTTACCATTCACATTATTCACACAGTATTGTTAGAAATTGTTATTTAGTTTTCTCAAAAGAATCTCATTCATGTACAAATCACATTAGCAGAGCCTTTGTGAGTAGGTTTTTCTGTGTGCAATAGCTAAAACTAACTGCAAAAAGAAACTCAGCATCTCCCACAGTCTTACTCTTGCCTAGGCTGCAAAACTCACTCTATTCCTCTCAGCTGTAGTTTTAGTATCATGTCCAGAAATTCCCAGAGTGACGTTCTACAGCTCAAATGGACTTGATTTATGGGTTTTGTGTGTCTGCGCAGCAGTGCTTCAAACTAAATGGGAACAGGGAAGTCCCCTGCCAACCCCCTGCAGTCCATATATGCACAGGGGTTTTTATGTAAAAAGACTTTTGTATATTATTTTTATAAGTAAAATTATTTGTTCATATACAGGTCCTTCTCAAAAAATTAGCATATTGTGATAAAGTTCATTATTTTCTGTAATGTACTGATAAACATTAGACTTTCATATATTTTAGATTCATTACACACAACTCGAAGTAGTTCAAGCCTTTTATTGTTTTAATATTGATGATTTTGGCATACAGCTCATGAAAACCCAAAATTCCTATCTCAAAAAATTAGCATATTTCATCCGACCAATAAAAGAAAAGTGTTTTTAATACAAAAAAAGTCAACCTTCAAATAATTATGTTCAGTTATGCACTCAATACTTGGTCGGGAATCCTTTTGCAGAAATGACTGCTTCAATGCGGCGTGGCATGGAGGCAATCAGCCTGTGGCACTGCTGAGGTGTTATGGAGGCCCAGGATGCTTCGATAGCGGCCTTAAGCTCATCCAGAGTGTTGGGTCTTGCGTCTCTCAACTTTCTCTTCACAATATCCCACAGATTCTCTATGGGGTTCAGGTCAGGAGAGTTGGCAGGCCAATTGAGCACAGTAATACCATGGTCAGTAAACCATTTACCAGTGGTTTTGGCACTGTGAGCAGGTGCCAGGTCGTGCTGAAAAATGAAATCTTCATCTCCATAAAGCTTTTCAGCAGATGGAAGCATGAAGTGCTCCAAAATCTCCTGATAGCTAGCTGCATTGACCCTGCCCTTGATAAAACACAGTGGACCAACACCAGCAGCTGACATGGCACCCCAGACCATCACTGACTGTGGGTACTTGACACTGGACTTCAGGCATTTTGGCATTTCCCTCTCCCCAGTCTTCCTCCAGACTCTGGCACCTTGTTTTCCGAATGACATGCAAAATTTGCTTTCATCCGAAAAAAGTACTTTGGACCACTGAGCAACAGTCCAGTGCTGCTTCTCTGTAGCCCAGGTCAGGCGCTTCTGCCGCTGTTTCTGGTTCAAAAGTGGCTTGACCTGGGGAATGCGGCACCTGTAGTCCATTTCCTGCACACGCCTGTACACGGTGGCTCTGGATGTTTCTACTCCAGACTCAGTCCACTGCTTCCGCAGGTCCCCCAAGGTCTGGAATCGGTCCTTCTCCACAATCTTCCTCAGGGTCCGGTCACCTCTTCTCGTTGTGCAGCGTTTTCTGCCACACTTTTTCCTTCCCACAGACCTCTTGCTTGAGGGTGTCAATGATGGCCTTCTGGACAGCAGTCAGGTCGGCAGTCTTACCCATGATTGCGGTTTTGAGTAATGAACCAGGCTGGGAGTTTTTAAAAGCCTCAGGAATCTTTTGCAGGTGTTTAGAGTTAATTAGTTGATTCAGATGATTAGGTTAATAGCTTGTTTAGAGAACCTTTTCATGATATGCTAATTTTTTGAGATAGGAATTTTGGGTTTTCATGAGCTGTATGCCAAAATCATCAATATTAAAACAATAAAAGGCTTGAACTACTTCGAGTTGTGTGTAATGAATCTAAAATATATGAAAGTCTAATGTTTATCAGTACATTACAGAAAATAATGAACTTTATCACAATATGCTAATTTTTTGAGAAGGACCTGTATATGTAGCTGTCAAAAGTTTTTGAATAGTAGATTTGTAATGTTCTTTAAAGAAGCCTGCATTTCTTTGATCCAAAGTACAGCAAAAACAATACAGTTTTTAAATATTTCTACTATTTAAAAACAGTTTTCTATTTGAATATATTTTAAAATGTAATTTATTCCTGTGATCAAAGTTTTTAGAATTATTACTTCAGTCTTCAGTGTCACATGATCCTCTAGAAATCTTTCTAATGTGCTGATTTGCTGTTAAAGAAACATTATTATTATTACTACCACCAATATTTAAAACAGTTGAGTACTTCTTTCCAGGATTCTTTTATTCAGCATTTATATGAAATAAAAAGCTTTTGTAACATTATACACTATACCCTTCAAAAGCTTGGAAAATTATAGAAGAGATGATAGAAATTAATACTTTTATTTAGCAAGGATGCTTTAAACTGATGAAAAGTGATGATAAAGACATGTTACAAAAGATTTCTATTTCAGATAAATGCTGTTCTTCTGAACTTTCTATTCATTAAAGAAACCTGAAAAAATTAAACTCTGCTGTTTTCAACATAATGATATATATATATATATATATATATATATATATTTTTTTTTTTAATTTACATTTAAATACATTTAAATAGAAAGTGGTTATTTTAAATAGTAAAAAGTTGCTGTTTTTGCTGTACTTTGGATCAAATAAATGCGGGCTTGGTGAGCAGAACAGACTTCTTTAAAAAAACATGCTGCTCAAAAACATTTGACTGGTAGTGTATGTAAATTAAAATGTAATTTAATCCTGTGATGCCAAAGTGTCTCTTCACTGTCACATAATCCTTCAGAATTCTATAAGCACGGGGTAAGTAAGATTTAAAGAAAAAACATAATTTAGCAAGAACATAGGTATAGGTACATAACAGTATAGGTAATAGATGTAACAACAAAAGATTTCTTTTTCAAATAAATGCTGTTTAAAAACAAAAGTGTCATAGTTTCTACAAAAATGTAAACAGAATAATGATTTTGAGTATTATTACTCTTTTTACTGCATTTTTTATCAAATAAATGAAGAATTAGTGAACATAGGGCATTTAAAAAAAATAAAGTTCAGTCATATTTAGTGCTGGGCAGTTTGACCAAAAATCTGTCTCACATGTGCTTTTTTAGGATTCTGGTGGTTTCACGGTTTATCAGGGTTTTTTTCCCCCTGACTGTGCCTTTATATAAATCAGAATGCATGAAACAGTTGCAGAACTGTTTTCTGATGCAATTCAAGCAATTTTTGATGTAAATTAGATTGTATAATTTCAAAATTTAAGGCAAAAACAGAATGCTCTGTCCTTAGCTTTGTGAAATTAATAAACAGAGCAGCACTGCTTTTAAAAACTACATTAATATGCATTATATGGACGTAGGAGGAAAAGAAAATACCATCAGAGACGCATTCATATAAACCCCCAATTCAGTATTTTGTGCATCATGAACAGTGATCTTGCTCTGCCTGCTACAATATTTTCTCCTCTTTGGCTTCTGTTAACAGCCGTTTACAGTTGGTTTATTTGCCCTTTTAAAGAATCAGCTGTGTGTTATTAAAAGTTTTGTAACCATTAGTCAGAAGTGTATGCAGTTAAAGGGATCTCCTCTCAATTCACAACGCTGTCTAGGTACAGAAAGGTACCAAGAACATCGACAAAATATTCCATGTGACATCAGTGGCTTAAACGCTTTCCATGTCAACTGCACCACACGCATGCATCGTTTACATTCAGAGGAGAGGTCGTGCATGCGTCGTGATACTCTCCAATAAGGCTAGGATGCTAAAAAAGGAGAAGAATTATTAAATAAAGTTATTATTTTGTGCACAAAAAGTATTCTCGTAGCTTCATAAAATTATGGTTGAACCACTATTGTCACATGGACCATTTTGTCTTGTTCTTGGTACCTTTCTGGACCTTGAACGTGGAAGGACTCTTGCTGTCTATGGAGTGTCAGAGAGCTCTCGGATTTCATCAAAAGTATCTTGATTTGTGTTTTGAAGATGGATGTAGGTAGTGACATGAGGGTGAGTAATTAATGACAGAATTTTCATTTTTGGGTGAACTATCCCTTTAATATATTATGTTCATGACCTGGCTTCAGAATGTGTGGGAATGTGTGTTTACAGTGTGACTCAAGAACTTGTGTGTGCTTATCTCCACACGTTTTAAGATAATCAAATACAAGCCTTCAGCTGCTTAACCAACCCACTTTAAAGAGCTGCCAAGGTAAATAAGATTAAGAGTGAGTGTGTGCGTGTGGGTCTCTGTCATCTTTAACTCTAAATTCATTAGCTGTGCAGACTATATTAAAATTTCAATCCGCCTCAAGCATGAATGCACATTGCCTTTTCTTTCATCTTCCTGTGTGTACTCTTACCAGTTCCTGAAGTCGCCTCTTGCTCATTCCTTTCCTTTCCAGCTGTTTCTCAATCACTTTGGCATTCTGGGCATAAGAATCGGCCACCTCCCGCTGTAGGATAAACCAATCACAATCAATCACAGCTCTTCAACAAAGAGAGATGATGTAAGGGATGAGTCAGGCCTGATGGGTAGCTGATGAACTTCAACTCACCGCTTCAATCTCTTCCTCTTCCTCATCGATCGTTGAAACCGTAACAGAGCTGAACTTGCCCATGTCTTTGGTGCGTTTCGTCATCATAACCTTCGATGGATATTACATAAATTTGCTGATGTCATATTCTGCAATTCTCTCACATCTTTTCGAATAAAAACAAGGTTTCTTACCCTGACTTTTTTCGGGGTCTCTTGTTTCTGGCTGTATACGCTTGTGTTGCCAAATCCCTGGCCGAACTTCACCAGCGCTCCATCCACGATGAACGTCGCTTGAGTGCTTTTCATCTGATGCTGATAAAACAAGAGCAAACCACACCTACACAAAAACAGTTCAAACTGATTAAAAACCAGCCAATTTCTCAAACTTGAGACACTTTCAGTGTTGATTTATGGTAATAGTCAGATTAGCTGACTCAGAAAGTAATCAAACTTGCTAAAAAAAGCTGAGATCACACATAATTAGCATATTTTACAAGCACACTGCCACTGCTCTAATCATTCCCTAAACAACCTCCCAGGCACAGCATGACAGTCGTCATGGTGACATGGGAAGTTTGGGACTGACTGTTGTGTGTGCTTATTTATGGACAAGAGATAATATGACTGGAAAAGACCACGATTTTCATGAATGAGTGATAAAGGTTATGTATCATCCTGAACCGGATTATTGATGACTACATTATACAGCTTATTACAAACCTACTTACCAAATAAATATATAAATGGACATAGAATATCGATCCAGTTGTTTTATTACACAACTGTTCAAAAGTTTGCTGTCGTAAGATAATTAAATATTTTAAAAGAAGCCTCCTATGCTCACCAAGGCTGCATTTACATTTAGAAATTACAGAAAAAACAATAATATTGTGAACAATTAGAATTTAAAAGAATTATATTAATACAAATTTAAAAAAGTATTCTATGTTAAGATATTTTGTAAAAAAATATATTGTGCTGGCAAAATACAATAATTTTTAGTGTCACATGATTCTTCAGAAATCATTCTAATATGCTGATTTGATGCAAACATTTACTATTATTATTATCATGGTTAAAATAAAATTCAAAAGCATTTATTTGAAACCGAAATCTTTTGTAACATTTTCAACATCTTTACTGTTACTTTTGATAAATTTTATGAAAATTAAAGGTAACCCCCTAGTATTAAGACTTGTATGGCTTAATATAACATAAATTATGTCTCTTAATTAGGGCTGTCAATCTATTAAAATATTTAGTTGCGATTAATCGCATGATTTTCATGAGTTAACTTGTGATTAATTGCAATTTAATCGCACATTTTATCTGTTCTAACTGTACTTTAAATAAATACATTTCAAGTTATTAATACTCTAATTAACATAGGTGTGCATTTATGCAAATGTATGTTTATTATTAGTGAAACCAAACTTAACAGAGCATGAAGATTAGACATGTTTCAAAGGTCATAGATGTTTTTAAAAGAACTTGATTATGTCTGTTAGACATTATACCAGGTTCCCATTACTTCTCTTTTTTTTGCACTGAGCAATTTACTTACACAAGCCTGTTTACACTTTCGCAGAACAGGGCAGGTCACTTCTTCTGAACATGCAAAATGTACATTTATAATTTATTATTACACTTGTTTGCCTCTGTGCCCACGTAATGTATTTTGATGGATCTAAATTCTTAATAAAACTGTTTTCATTGGTATGTTTCACTGTCAGACAACAGAATGAATATGAAATAGTTACGTTAATCTGCACAAAAATCCTGATAATCAAGCCATCATCTGATGAAATACACATAAGATAAAGACAATAGCTGTGCTGTGATTTCAGCTATACTTGCATGTAAAACAACATAATATTTTAATAAGTGCGTGGCTCCTCAGCCACCTGATGAGCAATGTATACACACAGAGATAGAAAGAGGTGTGTGCGCGCGCTGGGAAAGCAAGACCTCACGCTCTCAGAAACTAAACAGGTCTAAGGTTTGGTCAAACTGTAAAGATTTGCCACTAGGTGCTTTTTGGAAAAAAAAAAAAAAAGAAAAAGAAAAAAGTTGCTAAGTTGGCCACAGGTCAAACAGAAAATGCATGTTGCATTAATCGTGCATTAATACAATTAGCGCTTAAAATTAATCTGCATTAACGTTAATTTTGACAGCCCTACCCTTATTGAAATATGCAGTAGAAAACCCATGAAAGATTTACGATATTTAAAAAAAAAAAAAAAAAATTCACATTGTTTTATACAAATTTTGGACTATGGAGGGTGCCATTATTTCAATTACGTGAAATGGTTGCACTCCGTGAGCTACTGGCGATATCTGTTGCTATTTATATTGCAACACAACTCGGAAAATAAAACACTCATACAATGCCACTTTGTGTGGCTTTTGGTTGTAATTTTCAGTCAAAGTTTTCACTGATTTCCTAGTGATAAGAAGAGGCGAAAATAATGGGAAGATGCCTGGGAACGAATGAAACTTCCTAAAGACCCACGTCTGTGTTCTCTGTGTTCTTTAGCCCTATGACTTTGAGACTTTTAGTAGACAACAGTTACTGAAAGAGCTTACAAACAGCAGAGACAAGAAACACTAGATGCCATCCTGGCAGGATGTAAACATGCTGACGCTTGTCATGACGCCGCAGCCACTGAAGGAGTTTCTCAGTGCGGATTTCACTCGATATCTGGGAGCGTATCAATGATCATTGTATCAATATTTTATTTTCCGAGTTGCAGCAACCATTTCATGTCATTGACATAATGGTGCTCACCATAGTCCAAAATATGAATAAAACGATGGCAGATTAATGGCAAAGTAAATGTTTTTTTTCTACATATTTCAGTAAGAGACATTGTTTTTGTTATATTAAGCCATACAAGTCTTACTACCAGACGTGCAAGCTGTCTGTGTTGTGAAATATTGTGAAATGAGCATACAGGCTTACTTACTTCCCACATTTTTTGCGAAACTGTCTTTCGATGCCCTCTGACCTGCACAGAGACATATAGCAGTTAGTGAATCTTAATCAATGTCTCAATGCACCACTTCAACACAAACTTACAGACACACACACACCTTTTCAAGTACACAGCCTCATCTTCCTCCACGTTGCAGAACTTGTGGGCGTGTTTTGCTGCATCAATCACTCTGGCTTTGTCCCGTGGTCTCATGGGTAATTTCTCTATCTGACAGTCTAAAAGGAACACGAAATCTTAATTATCTCTCTCTTTACTTTGCACACAAAGTACACACACTGCAGAGGCAACAGACAAAACCTACTCTTTTCACACAGAAAGGTGATGCCCTATTGACCAGTATGATCTCCCTGACCTTTCCCCATAGATCTCGTCTAGAACATTCAGATGTCAGCAACATCAGTCTGTATTGAATGTACACAAAGCTGTATTGAAGTCTAAGTTAAGTTCAATAGTTGTAAGTTGTAGCTAGGGCTGTATTCGATACAACGAAACGCCGATGTATCGTCACAGAGATTTGACAATAGGAGTATCGATACAGCTGTCTCTGTATCAATATCGCGGTATGTGCACAGCAGTGGATCACGCTTAATTTGAATACAAGAACACCATTTAAAACTGAGTAGAAACATTCAGTGTTTCTAAAAAATAATGAATAGAGCATAATATATAGGCTACAACAAGATTTAATCTAGCCGCAAAGGAACACAACCGGGGTTGCCCGATATAAAGAGTAATCCCCAAAACAGAGCTTCCCACTTGCACAGTACATAAATATCTGATATGTGTGTTACTTATCTTTGTCAACCTGCCAACCGTGTGTGCGCTCTCTCTCCAATGTGGATAAACATGCTAACTTTCTGAAACATTGGTTAGTTTGCAGTTTAGCTATCTCCACTTCAATATTCTATTCTCAGAAAAAAAATGTAATTATTCAAGTGTTCATTTATGATCGAGAGAAACAGAGAGCGGGAGCGTGCACGCAAGAGAGGCTGTGTATGTATGAATTACCACCGTTTTGCCGTGTTTTTTTATTAACAGTGCAGCTATGGCTTTAATTGCTTTAGAAATAATGATGTTACCAGCTCCTTGATGAGAGAGAATGTAGCTCTTCAGCGATTAAGCTCTTATTGATAAAACTGCGTGGCCGGTGAATATCTGTGTGCATGTGCGCAACGTGATCTGATTGAGTGACACGTGTATACGTGAGATGCTTAAAGTAAACATATGCTATTACCTATACTGTACTGTGGTACAGTTATGGAGGCCCTTCATAATGCAGAGGTCAAGTGCTTGTTCTGCCAATAGTTAGCAATGGCCCTATAGTATGCAGTGTTTAATAAACACAGGCATGAAAATGGTTTAGGGGTGAAAAAGGTGAGAAGGGTGCTCAAGGGGTGATATGGCCTCTGATGGGGCCGGGAGGTGGGGGGACTCCGACAGAATAAATATTACGGCCTCATTAGGGGACATGCTGTAACTTAACTTGTTTATTCTTACATCATGACTGATAGCCAAGGGTTTAATTTTTTTTTTTTTGGGGGGGGGGGGGGGAAATCAACCTAATAAGTGTTTTCTACCATTATTGAAAACCATACCATTAACCACAAATGCTATTTGCAATCGCAGACAGAGCATGCCAGAAAAAAACACATGTTTGATAATGACATGTTTCCCTTTGCCAATTTTACAGTAGCCAAATAAGTTGAATGAAATAATAAACCAAGCACAGGTTCTGAAAAAATTTAATTAAATTAAATGTAACACCCTCTTAAGGGTACGTTCACATGAAGCGTCTAAAAACGCGTGGAAAACGGAGAACGCGTCGCTTCCTCCACCAATTTCAAAGCGCTTGGGCGCTCGCGCTTCTGTAGCGTCTGCCGTTACTAGGCAACCATGAAGGCAGTGTCAGTTACAGTAACATTTCTGCTTTGGATTTTAAACCGCGCGGCTCCATTGAAAATAAAGAGCTTGCGCACGCAAAAGGCCCCTAAGCCTTTCGTGACAAATAAACACCACGAAATTAAATTGTGGATCTCTCCCCTGTCGTCTTCTCCCACGCGGACTGTCCCGCAGGAAGAAATGGCGCCCTGGATGTCAGTGGATGGCGCGCACGGTCTACGTACGTTGGGACGCTCAGCTTTCACGATTTTAAATGGCTCAAATAAATAAATAAATAAATAAATACCATCCAAGACTGCTATAAAGAATGTAGAACACGTCAGGGTTCATAACAACGTATTTTTTATTGAAGGTCTGCAGATATGTCTTCGATGTGCATGCTCTGTTCAATTAGAACCAAACTGCCCCGCCCCGCCCCCACCTCCAACTCCACCTCCACCTCCACCTCCACCTCCTCGCGCACCCCCACGATTCACGTGGGTCACCTGTTTTGGCTTCAAAACGGCGAATTTCGAAAGGTGAGGGATTTTCATGCCTGTAAACAACTGTTTTACTCAATTCTGCTGAGGTAAAATTCAGTGCAGTCCTGTATCGGGAACGTATCGTATCGTGACTTTGTTGGTGATACACAGCCCTAGTTGTAGCTATGTAGAGATATTTTTAATGGGACATTTCACCCAACAATTCTGTTATCACGTCATTCCAAAGGTGTATAACTGATTTCCTTTTGATGACCACCGACTTCCACTGTCAGGACAACATTTTCACAGAAGAATAAAGATCATACACGTTTGGTCACTTTAAAATGATTCAGCTTCATGACATTTAATTTCCAAAAATTATAATGAACATAAATACCAGAGAGCGAGTTTAATCACACTCTTTTCATTTTTAGCCAAAAAAAAAAAAAAAACACAACACCATATGAATGAAAATTGGAAACACAGCATGATAATTATCCTTAGCTTCTTGTTATATTTCAACTAAATGTGTTATTTCTCATTATCACACTCTTGCTGAGGTGAAGAAGCCTACAACTAGAAAAGGCAGTGATCACAAGGAGTTTTTTCTTGTGATCACTGCCTTTTCTAGTTGTAGGCTTCTTATCAAAAAGTTATCAATTCATGACGTAGCTGTACATCTCAAAGGAATTTTCACCTCAGGATATCATGCAGTGAGATTGATTTATATAACTAATTCATATATTAATGTATTATATTATTAATACTATATGTGACCCTGGACCACAAAACCAGTCTTAAGTTGCACAAGTGTATTTGTAGCAACTGCATACAAATAACATTGTATGGGTCAAAATTATAGATTTTTTTTATGGCAAAAATCATTAGAATAAATACATAAAGATAAAGATCTTAAATAAAGATCATGTTCCATTAAGATATTTTGAACACTTCCTACTGTAAATATATGAAAACTTTTTAATTAGTAATACGCATTGCTAAGAACTTCATTTGGACAAATGTAAATATTTTCTCAATATTTTGATTTGCACCCTCAGATTCCAGATTTCAAATAGTTGTATCTCTGCCAAATATTGATATATATCCTATCCTAACAAAACAGCTTTCAGATGATGTATAAATCTCAATTTTAAAAAATGGACACTTATGACTGGTTTTGTGGTCCAGGGTCACATATATTACTAAAACTTGATGTGGTTTTAAAATACAATAATTTGGTTGCCAGACTAGATCTTAACCACTACAATAAAGCATATAGTTATCTTTATATAAAAACCAAGTGTCTATGTGCTTAATGCAGGAGCTTGACATTTAGACAGACCCTAGAACAGGACTCAGATGAACACAGATGCTCCTGTGCTTTGGGATGCCCAAAGAAACTGAGCATCTCATATCACGACCACAGGCCAAAGTAGAGGACAACACATTTTCCAGCGCCAGACATATAAAATGACACCTATCCTACAATATTCACAGCATAAGTGAGGCTGAGTGGGACAAAGCCCTGTTGTGTGAAATATCAGTCCGCCTGCTCTAAAAGCATTTCCCTGTTCACACATTCCCATGAGTTGAGGTGCTGACATGTGTGTGAGAAGAACACCGTAAGGTTAGAGGAGAAATCTGAACAGTGGTATAAGGATTTGATTCAAACCACAGATTAGAATCATCTGAATCTGTTAAATTCTTTCAGTGACCATTTCAACAGGTCACATAGTTACAGCAGTAAGCGGCGACAAGTGAATGTCTTTATTAATGAGTCATTTAATCATTTACTGAATAATGATAAAAAAACAATTACAACACATCCTCCTGAGATCCTGCATCCATATGAGGATATTTTATTTTAGTAAATTTCTCCGAGACTGTACATGCCATAAAAGTCTGGATGTCCTGGACAGAGCACATTCAGGGCTTTTCAGAGATACTAAATGTTTGGATGTTTCACCATGACCACTCCCTCTCCTTGGTCTTCAAAAATGTCTAATTAATTTATTGACACTATTATGGAAGTATGATCATATTTTGTAATTACCATTTAAATCTGAGTAATTGTTAAACTGTGTATCATAAATCAACATCTCAGTAAATGTTATGGGGTTTCGAATCAAAATATGACTTTCTGTTATGAAACAGGGAGTTGATTTCATACATGTCCTCATATGAGGACACCAGGACGAAAAGCATGTTTATTACGCATTTTGGGAGACACAAGAAATGAACAGGAAAATAAATTACATTTCAATATTCCTATGAAATATCATATATTATTATGAAAATCTTGTCAATTATTACTCCCATTGTTACACTTCTTTTTTTATTACATGTTGCCCCAAAAACACATTCATATGCCAATTAGATTTAGTTTATAGATACATTGTATATAATGTATCTATTTGTTTAATGCTCTAAACAATGTACTGACATGAAAAAAATACTATTAATTATTTTCCCTGGTCTCAGAAAGATTGTTCAAGCATTATAAGCATCAAAACAAGATCTATCATCATTTTAATTGTCATCTGTCTTTGTCAAATAACTTTTACCAAGCTAAAGAAAAATATCTGAATAATCTGACTTTCTTTATGAACGAGTCAGTGCTGGTGATAAAGCCATGAACAAGTGAAAACAAAACATTCAACATATGAATAAGTTAAAAAAGAATTCTGTCAGTGACCCTTCCAGCAGGTCACACTTATGCCAGCAGTTGGCCACAAGTTACTGTCCTTATGAATGAGTCACTGCTGGTGATAAAGGCATGAAAAATCTCGAAACACCAACAAATCTGCACTCTGGGTCTAAACTAAACCCAAACCCACACACACACTCTACAGGATGAATGCTCCCGTTATAATCAGTGACGCTATCCACAATCCTCAAGCGTTTAATTTGATCGTGTCGCAGTTAAGTGAACACGGGGTGAGACCATATTAAACACTGGAAACACGACGATTTCTTAAACTTCAATTAGGTTGATAGCTGGTGGCTGTTCGCTGAATGTAAACCGTGAATTACTGGACGACCATGCGATCATGACTGTTGAAACTTGGGCTACTCACCCAGAACAAGGACCATCTGGCCACACAAGCAGTAATACACATGCAGAGGTTTCTCCCCGTCATCATACTCCTCCCTGTCACGGGTGTCCGAGCACACCACGCTCCGAGACACCACTTTGGGCATATTTTATCTTCGTTTGCTTTCTACTTAAATTCAGAACGAGATGTGTGTTTGCAGGCTTGTTTACTCCGCAATTGTCGCCCGGTGATGACGTCGTACGGATCCGTGACGTCAAGGGAACCTGCGCATCTTTTGCTCTGGTTTCCTCTAGATGGCGCTGTGGATATTAAAAAAGAACCAGAATCGTGTGCGGAAAATCTTCTGATAGAAAACGGGATGTGAGTCATGACATAACAGTAAACACAGATGTAAGTGAGATAGGCTGCAACGACGAGAGAGGGCGTTTTCGCCGATGCAGTGAATTACTTCTCATTTGTTATACTAGTATTACTACTACTAGGCCTACTACTACCAATGGGCATTTTAATTCAAGCAGATTTCTCACAACAAAGCGCTACCGTAAAATTTAAAAATGAAACATCTCAAAAAGAGATGAACAATAATAAGAACATTAAACAATACATAGAAAAGCTACATGGGTTAAATCCAGTTTAAAAAGATGTGTTTTAATAATCTCTTGAAACAATTTAAGATGAGTGACACATTCCTGACAGCAGTAGCATTCCATAATCTAGGGCCATAATACATACAATAAATGTCTCTGTATTTTCTGAGAACATGGCTATGTAGTACTCATTAGTTTAGCTACTTGGAGTTTTTCTTTGTGACTCTGAAATTGGCTAACAATGTCTAACCCTCATTGGCCATATTGGTGGCACAGAATGCAAACAATGCAGCTGAACCGAACAAAACTTGCATTTTTTGCTGTTTATTGCTGCTAAAAATGGTCAGTTATTGTAATGTTTTGGGCTATACTAATCAGTCGGACCGGGAAAAACATTTGGAGTAGGCCTACAGACAGCCAAAAGTTATAACAAATCAAGGAGAAGAATGCAAAAAACTGTCTGATGAATAAAAGGATTTCCAGGGCAAGAATCTTGACAACATTCGTGTTTGTTCTTGTCATTTCTGGTCAGGTAGGTGAAATATTAAATTACTTTATTAATACTGGTCATACGTATCTTTATCCTGCTTACTAAGTCCTTCTCTATTTCATTTAGCAGCTTCCACATGTTTTTTCTGTGGTTTAGATGGCATAAATTAACAGAACAACGTATTCAGTAGTACATTAACTGTGCAATCCATGCTGCTGCTTACATCTGAATATCACTAATATGGACGCGCATTCCAAGTAAATGACCAAATTGTGATGTAAGTGCAAACCCACTATTACTTAAATTATGCTCATCACTATTCCTCATCTATTATTATTCTTCATCTTTAGTTTATCTTGCCTAACTGTTTAATTATATTATCTAACATACGATACTTTCTAACTTTGCCTTGCACTTATAATTTTTATTTTACAGCACACTGCACAATTTCTCATTACACACCGCTAGCTTTGCAGTGCAAATGTGCACTGTCATGCGAATGAAGCACAAAATTGAAGTTAAGATTTCCAGTTTCCAGTTAGTGATCCTTAAAGGATCTCCACTGAGATCTAAACTAAATAGAGAGATGATCATCATATAATAGATTTTAAAAAAATTATAATATTCAAGACATCCCACTTTAGTGATCCCACCTCTTGTAGACAAATGTACACATGCACAGACACACTTCTATGTTGTCAACATTAAGAAGACTCCCTACCTTACAAATCTTAACAGGAAAGTAGCAACAGGATGCCTTAAATAATAGACCGAGCACATGGTTTTCCTTATGCAAGCACACACATGTGTGAGTGTGTGTTAGGAATCATGCTGGTTTGCCAGAGAGTATGTTTCCATGCCCAAGTACTATCTGTGTGATATAGATGTGAGTCTCTCTCTCTCTCGTTCTCTCTCTCTCTCTCTCTCTCTCGTTCTCTCTCTATCTCTCCATTGCTCAGATCAGCAACTAGCAGCCTAGGAGATACACACTCACTTGTCTCTCAGAGCACCACGCATCATGCTTCCTCCTCTCCTCCTTTCCTCTCTCTCCTTTTCCCTTGCTTTTCTTTCAGGTAAGACCCACTTCTGTTTTTTTTTACCCTGTCTCTTCATCTCTTAACTGTATCTCACATGGCTTTCTCATTCTGAACACAGGTAACTGCATGACTGTCTTGTGGTCTCAGGAGATACTCTTAAGCATTCCTTTCCTCTGCTTGCTACTTTCTCGCTTTCATTCCGTCTTAACGGTGTTAGCGGTGGACGTACAACTACTCAAAGAATGTGTAAATGAATACCTGTGCAGATGAATGAGAGAATGAATCATCTGTTGAATGAGCCGCTCTGTTAGTTAATGGGTTGCACTTTTGAAAGAAGCTTTATCAGAAGGAGTATGTCGTGAATGGGTTTATAAATGTGACTAAATGAATATAAATGTGATAATGAGCTTTTTCCAATGTAAATGAGCTTCAGGCAGTTGGATGTGCCTTTCGGGATCAGACCTTTTAATTAATATAATTAGAGGTTTTGTATTAATACCTGTCAGTATTATGCTGCTATAATAGAGGAAAGATCTTGTGAAATGCTGAGAGAACGCTCTCATCTGGCACTTTTGTGAAGGGATAGTCGGCAGAAATGACTTGCACATATGCAGTTCAATTTAGTTTTAGTGTGCGCAAAGAAGTGTTTGATTATCTGATATAGTATGTGCGCACTGTGAGTGTGAGTTTTCCATATAGGTTTATGCTGTATTTGTTTGGTCTTTTTTTCATTATGAGAAACTAAACCTGTTTTAGATCAGATGGTGGACCTAAAAGTATCTCCTAATACAGGTGAAAAATGTGTGTGTGCCAGAGAGAGAGAGAGTGTTTAATTATTGAGTAGAAGCCAGAAGATTGATGGACGCAGACACACACATGCAAGAACACACACACTCTGTGCAAAATTCCCTAAGGTACTGGAAAGCAACACCATATTTATTCACCTGCCAAGAGATTCTCACGTTTTTATATTCTTGTGATATGACTTGTGGCATCTCTTGTGATCCATAATCTATAGTATTTTGGGTCATGGACAGACAAGTACGAATCGAGAATTTAATATTCCCTCAGGGACTGGCGGACATACAAATTATTCTGTGACACTCTCACCTCATGTATGGTTGTTGAGATCCTTCGGTTGGCTTGCAGTGTTTTCTGCTGCTTATTAAAATTACAGATTTATTTTTGTTCAATTGAGTAGTATCAGTCAGTATTGAATATTTCATTGTTTTACCTCTGCTGTGATCAAATAATCACTTGAAGTTAAATCTTTAAAAGGAATAACAATGTAACAACACCATTAAATGCAAATGTAAGTGAGTTTTAAAATGCTGTGACTGAATGATTTTAGATTTAGCTTTTTTTTTTTTTTTAGACAAAATAGTCTACCAGTGTATTTATACTGGCCAGAATTTTAATACCGGTTTAGCCCTATTTTGTTGCTTTCTTTTTGAAAGATTACACAGATGTTAATCAATGCTAAATACATCTGTAGGTGCTTCGCTTTTTCTTTGGGGTTTGTGTGACCTTTTAAAGCCATTAATCATTAGAGCAGTCTCTCCTTTGAGAACAGCAACTTATGTTCTTTGGTATTTGGAATTAATCTCATTTGATGAGGTCATTTCTTATACCTGTCTCTAGGAGAGCACACTCTTAAGTTATGTTTGTATATTGAAGAGCATTTTTTTAACGGTAGCATCTAGCTTTAAATTACTTTATAACAGCATTAATTAGCCTTGAAGGTAAGATAAATTCTTAATAGATGCCTGTACTATGGCAAAGAGGAATGAGTCACATAGGGTAGAGGAACATGAAGTGTTTGTTCATGAGCAGAATGTGGTTGAAAATAATCTCATGCATACAATTAAATAGCAAAAGAAAACGCTGAAGAAATCAATTCCAGGAAATCAGCCTCAACCCAGAAATACGCTGAGTTGCGCAATGAAAAGAAAGAAAGAAATGATGATGACTTAAAGGATTAGTTCACTTCAAGAATAAAAATTTCCTGTTTTTTACTCATCCCCTTTTCATCCAAGATGTTCATGTCTTTCTTTCTTCAGTCGAAAAGAAATTACACAATCCAAGCCGAGGAATAAGGGTCTTATCTAGTGAAACAATACTTTTTTATATACTTTTTAACCACACATGCTTGTCTTTACGCATCACGCAATCACATTGGAAAAGTCATGTGCGATTAGCGCATATGTTTTACCTTTTTTTGTAAAGGGCTTCTGACTTTCTGTGCATGTTTGCTTTGTAAACACTGGGTCAGTACTTCCTCTTACGTCACATGTGTGTGATTTACGTAATGCGTGAGGTCAAGCTAGTGCAAGATTGGCATATGTGGTTAAAAAGTATAGAATTTTATTAAAATTTTTTTTTTTAGAAAATGACCAATCATTTCACTAGATAAGACCCTTATTCCTCACCTGGGATTGTGTAGAGCCCTTTGAAGCTGCATTGAAACTGAAATTTAGACCTTCAACTTGTTGGTCCCCATTGAAGTCCACTGTATGGAGAAAAATCTTGGAATGTTTTCCTCAAAAACATTTATTTTTGACTGAAGAAAGAAGGAAAGACATAAACATCTTGGATGACATAGGAGTGAGTAAACTATCAGGAATTTTTTGTCTGGAAGTGAATCCTTTATTATTAAAGTAATAGATTCATTTATGTCGAGTGCACCGCAAAAATCTACTTCATAACAGGAGTTCTGACCTTTGTCACAAAAAGACTTTCTTTGTTGCCTTTTTCCATATCATGCTTTAGAAATCATAAGAAATTATATATAACTTGAACACTTCAAAATATTTTTCTTATTTAAAACTTGACTCTTCTGTAGTTACATCGTGTACAAGCTGATATGGATAGGAACTAAACTCTCATTCTGGCGTAATAATCAAGGAACTTTCCTGCCGTACCATGGGTGCAACAGGCGCAATGATATTACGCAGCACCTGAATATAGTCCCCAGCTATTTTACTATTACCTTAGTGGCTTAGTGCTGGTCACGCTGGAAGTTACCTGGCTGGGGACTATTTTCAGGCGCTGTGTAATATCATTGCCCCTGCTGAACACATGGTACGGCAGCTGAAAAAGCCAAAATAAGATTATAGTTCCTATCCATATCAGCAACTTTTCATTTTCTATCGGTCAAAGTTGCCCTTCAGCAAGAAAATATAGCCTAATTTAATAAAAGTTATCAATCTAAATGAAATAAAGATAAAGCTTAAAACTACATAAGTTATTGATTTTCTCTTTTTAATTTTGTTCTTTGATAAACAGGCATCACAGCAGCTGGTTATTAGGATATTTTGGCTGCTGTTACTTTAAAAGCAGTTCTTTAGCAGTTGTGAATGGGATGGCCAAAGTTAGCCCTGCCCCTTTGTTAATTGTGTTAATTAATTTTAACGTGTTGCACTAAATTAAATTGATCGTCCTTAAGGTGATAAATTTCATAGGCTAGAGATGGTTAGCTACTTGACTGCTTATATATATATGTGTGTGTGTGTGTGAGAGAGAGAGAAAGAGCTTGGCAAACACATCTTTCAGTTTCAGAGTCACACTCATCCAAGTTGGATTTCTTATTTTTTGTCTCACACATCTTCTTTAGTTGGTGTAAAGTTGATAATGCAGATCATCTGTTGAAAACACAAATGTGTTTGCGATTGTGCCTGCCTGTGTTTGAGAGATTTCAAGAAGGAAACACCTGAGTGCGAAGGTTGCGGTTCTGGAGAGGTGAGCTAATTGGATAGAACGCGGTTCAGGGCAGACAGACTTATCACGTACGTGACTGACTTACCGTCCGATAATGATGGCAGAGCTGTGAGTGTATTGGCAAGCCATTCAGGAGGATTATTCAAGTGTTTACTATGTGAGAATGATGGAGAGAGACTGAGGATTTCAGCTGACCCTTAGATTTGATGGGGATGTGTAGAGGTGTCTGTGCTACATGACAGCAGCTCCCCGGAGCTTCACATAGACCAACCACTGCTTTATATTCATCCTGCAGACAGAAAAAGAGAGAGAGAGAGAGCGCGAGTTCATTGACTAGAACATAGTGTAGATGAAAAGCAGAATGAGGAATGCGGGATGGACAGTGACTAAAGGTTTCTGTCAAAGAATCAAAGAATCAAAGCAAATGAAAATGCCTCTCATTTCTATGACGTCATCAAGACTATTGTTAGAGGGAGACAATGTTGTGTCATTCCGGGCCGTGATGAGAAGGACCCACTAAGGCTTTATGTTATGTCATACTCACTGTGAGCTAAAGGAATAATACCCATTAATATTTTACCCCTGACTGTGTGAATTTCAACAGTGACCCAGGATCAGAAATGACAGTTACAAAGAAGTGAATTACTAAATGATAAGATGAATGTGCAAGTGCACACTACACACCATATAAAAGTTTTTACAGCATTGGAAAGTACTGTTTATACAATTAATATTAATTAAATAAATACTGCATAAATATAATATTAGTGGTTCTCAACTATGGGAGCTGACTACCACTGCTTTAGAGTTTTTTTTAGATTACAAAATGGTATAATACAGAGGTCTTCAACCCTGTTCCTGGGGACCCACTATTCTGAAGAGTTTAGCTACAACCCTAATCAAACACACCTGAAATGGCCAATCAGGCTCCTCAAGATTGTCTGAAAATTGCAGTCAGGTGTGCTGAAGCAGGTTGGAAATAAACTTTCCAGGAGAGTGGGTCCCCTGGACCAGGGTTGAAGACCTCTGGTATAATATATTCATAACTTATAACATTTAATAATTAAGTGCTCATGAATTAATTTAAACAACAGTAATTAGAAAAATAATAATTGTCTCACATTCTGATGTACAATAATACAGACACAATCATGTTCTTGAAATCATGTTTTGAAAGGAAAGCTGCTATCCTCCAGCTGTCTCACAGTTTTTCAACTGAAATATTCCAAGTAAACCTGAATCGCTGTTTAATCTCCCAGTTGCGTCAATGGAAACTTCTCCTCGGTGCAGATGCAAAAAAAAAAAAACCCTGTCTAGGTACCCAGGGAGAGCTTTCGGAGCTTTTACTTTAAGAGCTTTATAGAAATGCTACATTTATTTTCCTCGCATGACTCTAGTTCAAAAACTTTTAAATTTTATTTTCAGTATACTGTAATTCTGGCTGGTTGTGTTACTTTAATATTATATTTTTTGGAAGCAGCAGATACCACTGGTTTGAAGGCCTTTCAGTGGCAGGTGTTGCATATCTGAGGTTTGAATGTAAAGATTTTATGTTTCGTGTTTATTTTAGAACCTTACATTTCCGAGGTGTTACGTCACAGCTGCAGTGTGCTGTAAGGTCATCAGTTTGAGACATACAATGATGCTGTCATGAGGCTGAGAGGTCACGCGAGTGGTGGCAGGGTTACCGCAAACCAAACAAAGTCTTCCATCAGTCACGTGACCTACCTGCATCATGAACTCTGACCTCCAGAAGTGGAACAAAAGGGATGACAACAACATTCACACACATTTCATCTGGGCATCATTACTGCGTCAAATACACAAGAACAACAAGATATGTTTTGCCTGGGATTTTTACTTATTTTGAAATGTGTTTATTTGCCATTGAAAGATGTGTGTACTTATGTATCACGCATATACACATCTACAAAAAGACAATTGCACTCTAAAAATGCTTATTGTTTTTAACCGAAATGCTGGATTTAGCTTCTTGGGTTATTTTATTAAGTTACTTTAAGATTTTTTTTTTTAGTTGTTCTGTAACTCAGCTGCTGGGTAATTTTTTACTGTAAATACAAACGATGAAGTGTGGGGCTGATGTGGAAATGATGTGTACGCGGGGCTTCCTCTGGTGGTAGGCAGAGAAATTGCTGAATTAAATGTAAATTAAAGGGTTACCACAAAATGAAAATTTTGCCATTAATTACTTACCCCCATGCCATTCCAAACCCGTAAAAGCTTTGTTCGTATTCTGAACACAAATGAAGATATTTTTGATGCAATTTGGAGCATTTTTTACACCTGATTTGACTGAAAACAGCGTGACGCAGCTGACAGAGAACAGCGTACGCTGTTTGCGTTCGACACTCCAAAATGTTGCTAGGGTGACATAGAGGAGACGAATTGTTGAATACATTTTTGTTTTCTGTGCATGCAAAAAGTATTCATGTAGCTGTGTATTTTTACCGATCTCCTTGCTACGTTTCTGGACGTTGATCGTGTTAATTACATTGCTGTCAGAATGCATCAAAAATATCTTAATTTGTGTTCCAAAGATGAACTAAGCTTTTACAGGTTTGGGGCGAAATGGGGGTAAGTGATTAATGACAAAATTTTCATTTTGGAGTGGGGTAACCCTAAGTACGTTTGCAAGGTGTCTAAATGATGTTTTTTTTTTTTTTTTGTGGGTGTGTTTTTTTTTTTTTTCGTTACATTTTACAGTACATTTTTTATTGAACTTTTAAGGTACAGTAGGCTACATTTTAATTTCATCAGTATGTCCTAGCCTAAAATATGTTGTACCACAAAACATTTGAGGGGCTTGAAAAAGAAGCACAATATAATAATAAATTTGAGCAACTGAGGCAAAACCAGCAATGTACAGCCAGAGACTTGAAAGATGACCTGGAGAAAAGTGGAAAAACATTTCAATGCAAAGTATAAGAACACTAGACAAGCATGGCTTTTATGTTGGGGCATCTTGCTGAATGCCACTCCTGACCAAGAAGAACATAAAACGCTGACTTGAATATGCTCAAATTCATTTAGACAGACCTTAGATAGTTTCGTAAGAATGTTTTATGGAGTGATGTGACCAAGAAAGGCTATAAGCAAAAGAACACCATCTCCATAGTCAAACACTGAGGTGGACCAGTCCTGTTATGGTGGTGTTTTACTGTTGCAGGAAATGGAAATCATGGTTGTATGAAAGACATCATGAATTCTTTGAAGTATCAGGCCATTTTGACAAGAATTGTGATGCCTTTGCTGCAAAGACTGAGGCTGATGATCAACAGACTTTCCTGCAGGACAATCATCCCAAAGTATACATCCGAACGTACTTATGCTTGGTTCAGGGATCAATCATAGAATGTTCTTAAGTGGCCTGTTCAGTTTTCAGATTTAATTCTCACTGAAAAAAAACTGGCTGAATTTGAAGAAAGCAGTGGCAATGTGAAAGCCAAAGATGATCTGTGATCTGGAAGTTTTTCAGGCGAGGAACTGGGCCAAGACTGCAGTAGAGAGGTAACAGAAGCTTCTAAGCACTTGCAGGCAGTGCTTATTGGTGGTTTTAAAGAATAAACGATTCTGCACAAAATGTCTCTTTTGGGGGTTGAATAATTTTGAACATGAATGTTTGGAGCCAATTTGATTTTTATCATGATTCATGTTACATTCTCATAATCACTCAAATGTGTGTTAATAAACTTCTAATAGTTTACTGATTCCCTTGTTGAATTGCTTTCATATGTCAAAATGTCTTGCAGGTCAATAAGTTTGATTGCAACTGTATATATAAAACAGAATTTAGAGTACATCATTACTATTTCAAATGAAAAACCTTCGATAGGTTGAATGACCCAGCAGCACTATGTCAAAAACAACCAAACAAATGGGTTAATGTATAAAACCCAACAAGTTGGGTCAAAATAACCCAAGCAGGTGTTCTGTCCAATATTTACCCAGCGCTGATTTGCCAAATAACCCAGAAATGTGGGTTTTTTTTTTAACCTAGCATTTTTCGAGTGTAGTAGAAGGTGAATACTAAACAACATGCACATTGCTGCAAAACAAGGACAGGGATTCATTCAGTGTAATGTGATGGATGAATCAGTTTTGCTGGTTGGTTGATTGATTAAGTCAGGACTGTTTGAAATGTGGCTGGATTACATTCAGTCTGGAAGACATATTCAGAAATATTCATGGTAATTTGTATTTATTTATGAGTTATTCTATTTTTTTTTACATTGCTTTGGATTAGTTTCCTGACAGGAATAAAAAATGTACTTCATTTAACAGTCAAAAACAGTCTGAAAAGACTTTGACATTTTACCTTGTTTCTGTCACTGGATGTGTTTGTGTGTATGTAGATTCTTCAGGTTCTGATATGTGTCCGCTGGGTCAGTTTCCGTGTGGGAATCTGTCAGTGTGTTTGCCTCAACCACAACACTGCAACGGGCAGCAGGACTGTCCTAATGGAGCAGACGAAGAGAACTGCGGTAAGACTGTGGGCAAGAACACACAAAGACTCTACATACAAATGCATGCAGCATTCTGGTTAGGTATGTTTTGAAGCATGGCAGGTGGTTTGAACTGGTTTATGCTGGTTCTAAGGTGGTTTAAACTGGTCATGTACTGGTCCTAAGCATCTAGATCCTGCTCAGAACCATCTTATAACCAGCTTTAACCAGCTCATGACCAACTAAGGACCATCTTAAACCAACTCAAAACATACTTAACCAGCATATGCTGTTTGTTTCAACAGGGTAATGCAAGTGTGCAGACCTTTCCACATTATATTTCCATAAAAGCATACATACAGATGCAGCTCAAAAAATTAGAATATCGTGAAAAAGTTAATTTTTTTATTTGTTTTTTTTATTTATTTGTTACAATGAAACTTTTATATATTCTAGATTCATTACATGTAAAGTAGAACATTTCAAATGTTTTTTGTTTTAATTTTAATAATTAGAGCGTACAGCTCATGAAAGTCAAAAATCCAGTATCTCAAAGTATTAGAATATTTACATTTGAGTTTCATTAAGTGACCATTCCTACATTATAAATTCTGGGTATCCCGTGTTCTTTGAAACCACACTAATAGGGAAGACTGCTGACTTGGCAATGATCCAGGAGACAATCATTGACACCCTCCACAAAGAGAGTAAGTCACAGAAGGTCATTACTGAAAGGGGTGGTTGTTTACAGAGTGATGTATCAAAGCATATTAAATGCAAAGTTGACTGGAAGGAAGAAATTGGGTGCACAAGCAACAGGGATGACCCCAAGCTTGAGAATACTGTCAAGTAAAGCTAATTCAAACACTTGGGAGAGCTCCACAAGGAGTAGAATAAAGCCAGAGTCAGTGCATCGAGAGTCACCACACTCAGATGTCCTCAGGAAAAGGACCATCAAGTCACTTCTGAAACAGAAACAACGTCAGAAGCATTTTACCTGGACTAAGAAGAAAAAGAACTGGACTGTTGCTCTGGGGTCCAAAGTCCTCTTTTCAGATAAAAGTAAATTTTGCATTTCATGTTGAAATCATGGTCCCAGATTCTGAAGGAAGACTGGAGAGGCACAGAATCCAAACTGCTTAAAGTCCAGTGTGAAGTTTCTGAAATCAGTAATGATTTGGGGTGCCATGACATCTGCTGGTGTTGGCCCATTGTGTTTTATCAACTGCAAAGTCAATGCAGCCATCTACCAGGAGATTTTGGAGCACTTTATGCTTCCATCTGCTGACAAGCTTTATGGAGACTTTAGCACCTGCCCACAGTGCAACAACCACTTGCAAGTGGTTTGCTGACCATGGTATTACTGTTCTTTATTGGCCAGCCAAAATGCCTGACCTGAACCCCACTGAGAATCTATGGGATATTTTCAAGGGAAAGATGAGAAACAGTGTTGATCCAACAATATACAGACAATCTGAAGGCTCAATAGTGCCTCAGCAGTGCCATGGGCTGATCACTTCCATGCCACACTTCATTGATGCTGTAATATGTGCTGCCGACCAAGTATTGAGTGCATAAATGAACATACTTTAAAGAACTTGAACTTTTCTGTTTTGCAAATCCATTTTTTGAGCTGCACCTGTATGCATGCAGAAATAAGAATATTGCAAATATAAGTGACATATCAGTATATGTGTGTGTGTGTGTGTGTGTGTTGCAGTGGATAACAGTGGTTGGCCCCATCTGTTTGATGCCTTCATGAAAAAAAGGGTCCAGGAGTCAAAAGAGTGCAGTAAGTTTTCTCATATGTCCTCCCTCTTTTCCTCTTTCACTTGTTTTTCTCCCTTTCTCTGTCTCTATTTTGAATGTATTTGTGAATTGTTTAAAGGATAAACACGCATAAGACTACAAACATAATCATTAAAGGCAGATTATGTTGTGTTGAATCAAAGCACAAATATGACATTGAGGTGTGAGTGTGGCATTCTGTTTACAGCAATCATTTGTTTTCTATGTTTTATTTATTTGCCAGTGTGGAGCTTTTGATATAATTTGTATAATACTCCTCTTGAAGTGATTGTGAGATGGGTTTAATACTTAACAACTCTCGCTTAGATGGAACAGATCCTTTGAACGGGTTTTATCAATAGGTGTTATAAATTGATGCAATCAGTAGGTGTTATTGTGTGGTTTTATCATTGGGTGTTATTTGGTTATTTATTTGAGTTTATTTATTTTGCCTTTATCGAACAGGACAGAGTAATGTGCACTTCCTCTTATTTTAAATCACTTTTTATTGAACTGCTTGAAAGGGAAAGAGTGTCTTTTTGATTCCTTTGTGAACTGTTGTGAAATTCTAGCAAATATTCTACAATTACGCTTTTATTCCCTTTGCTTTTTTATTTTAGATTTGTGGAAATTTCTTTCTAAAATAACACTACATGACAGTGTCTCAATTAATTGAACTCGTACACAAAAATGTCTCGTACAGTGCAGCTTCAAGAACGCATTGAGTTGTTTGTCCCTCTTTCATCTTTGAGTGCCAGAAAGAAGGACACGGACAGGCAATGTGTTTAGTTTGGTGAATATATTGGACACGCTTCATTGTCTCACTTCTGAAGATCAATTTGTTTTCAAAAACTGCAAACAACAAACTGTTTTAAACTCTGCAACAAACCAATCTGTCACACTTCTGATTTGATTATAAAAACTTCTAAGCAAATTGGCCTAAATTAAAAACTCACCAAATAGAGATACACTTGCCTGGATGAAAGGGTGGGATGGAAAAGAAGGAGAAAGAAACTTAAGCTTGACATCTCACAAAGTATTATTTAATGAGTTTTGCTGACTACAATAAACCGTAGAGGAACAGTGAAAAAATGAAAACGTGTTTGACAGAAGTGCAATATCAAGTAAACTTCATTTAAATCCAAGTGTACAGGTATATGATGCATCAGTAATGGGTTTTCAATGTATGTAAATATATACGTATGTTAATATAGGCCAGGCTTAAAATGCACACCAGAGTGTTGGCTGTTTGCCATCTTCACTCCGTTGAGAGTTAGGATCACATATGAGCCGTGCGAGTTTGAGCAGAGGGCAAAAGGGATGACCTGTGTTCTGTGAAGACCTGCTGCAGCTCTCTGTGAAAAGCAAATACTCATCTTGAGTATCCACTCTTAATGCAAGCGGTGTTACTGCAGTGTAGCATATGGAAAAGGACAGGGCCCGAGGGTGGAAGACCCAGGTTCAGGTTGTTTTATTGTGGGAGCAATGCACAAGTTTTGCTTGGGGACAGTTATCTTGGAGTCTGATGATCCGGCACACTCTCTCAACAGAATGCAAACAGACTGGGCTAAATGAAGTCACCAAGAAGGTCATACATAGTGAGTTGAGCTATTGTGTTTACGCCCGCTCCATTATGGATGAGATTCAAAACATTTCTGCAGGACTTTCTTCCTTAAAACTCAATCTCACTTTCTGTTGACAGAAGAAAAAAAAAGCCATTTGACTTAAAAGTTCTTAGCCCACCTATAAGCTCTATGAAGTTAGCAAAGCGTTTGCTTTCGGTCTTCCTCTCAGTTTCTACCAATTACCTTCGGCTGGCAAGAGGGCTGGTGCAGTGTTAATAGACTGACCTTAGTGGCACAAACTCAAACTCAGATCATGTGAACATTATTACCCAGCAGTGCCACGGCAGGAGTGAGAGAAAAACTAGAAGAAAGCTTTTAGAGATCGATAGGAAGAAAGGGTGATGGTGGTGACATCTACTTCCAAGGGAAATATACTTATTATTAGCTTGGTGCCTGCCCTCTGCCATCACCTATTACTGAAGACACCAGCAGGGCTCTTGAAGACAACACAAACAACTAATTTCATTTTCTAGAACACATGTGTCAAACTCGGCTCCTGGAGGCCCACTGTCCTGCAGAGTTTAGCTCCAAACCCTAATTAAACACACCTGCTAATCAAAGACTTTAGGAGTGCTAGAAGCTTCCAGCAAGGTGTGTTGGAGCTGAGTTTGACATTTGTTCTAGAAAAGTGAAGTCTTAAATACTGTATATATACTGTATTGGTTAATACAGTCATTCAGTAGTACAGCAAAACTATCATATGCTGTAGATGGCTAGCAGATTGGGCCTGTCAGAGGGGGTCTTTCTAACTGCAGATGTTATGCAGCACTTAACAGGGTTTTTCTCCATGTTATGCATGTCTCTCCAGAGCTTTGAGCTTAATGGGTAGACTGCTGCAGCTTTCTTAAATAAGCTGTCCTATGTTAGCTGAGAGGTGCTCCCAGGGGTCTGAAATCACTCACAACACTATACTGTAAAACCTTGCTGAGAACAAGGCAGATGTAGATGATGGGAGTCCCATTCACAAATGCTTCTTTCAAGTTTATTTTGGAGAAAATATTCAAAGAATATCCAGTTTATTTACATTCTTATTAGTTACATTCTTTTGGATTTGTATTTTGAGGAGTCAAAATTATGAAGCATTACTGAAAAAACGGCAATTTTATGTTTCAACCACAGATGGCGATAGAGAGACCAAAGTTGCGCAGCTTTCATTAAAACCACTCTATATTTATCTCTGTTTATATATCTCTATATTTATTTTTAATCTCTGTTTGTCTCGTGTGCCCTACATGCACAGAGACAAACACATACACAGCCAAAACATATCTTTCTAAAAACCCTTTTCACCAAAGAACCTTTTTTATTTTTGGTTAATGCATTTTTCCAAAAGAGCCACAATATAACGATATAATATTATTCAAAACGTGCGGTTTTTTTTAAACAATAAATAAGAAGTTGCACTATGGAATTAATTATGCAGGGCTTTCACTCTAAGGCTGAGTTATAAAATAAAAGGTGGTGCTTGTGTAGGCATAATGCAAATGAGTTTTTGTAGTTAATTAATCCAAATAGTTTTAGGTTGAACTATTGTGTTGGTGATCTTAACCTTGGTTTTTAATAGAGAACATGGTCTGTTTCAGTTATGATAGGGGACGGCTGGTTATTGTTTTGGCGAATGCCCCCTACAAAAAAAAAAAAAGCTCCCTCCCTTCACCTAATTCTATATGTTGGGGAGGGGGTCGGCTTCACGTGTTTGCCTGAGGGTCCTCGTTGCCAGCCTTGCAACCTGTCAAAGTGTGCGCTGGCGCGTCACCCCAGGGTGTCAGTACGTGCCGGTAACCGAGTAAACGTCACGAAGCTTCACTCGGCGAGCTTCAGGGTTGCCAGGTTTTCATAACAAAACCCGCCCAATTGCTACTAGCAAAACTAGCACAATCACGTTTCGAGGGGGGTCCCCGTTAAATATCGCATTCTAGGGGAATGAAATACACGTTTTTTTTGTCGGGGTTCCAATGGTAAATTCGCATTTCAGGGGCTAAATATGACGTTATTTGGGGTCGATTCAACCCGCGGACATCAAAAACAACCCGCGGCAACAGTGTTAAAGTAGCCCAATTCCGTGGGAAAACCGCGGACTTGGCAACACTGAGACACACTGAGCTCGAGAAAGAATTATTCAACCCATACATGACAATGAAGGAGCGAATCTTTAGAACACGTGTCATTGTGATGTCACTGAGACTGGCTGTGTGTATTAGATTGTTTAGGCATTCTCTTTCGCGTTTTTAATATTTCTTTTTTATATCAAGCACACCCAGCTCTTTAGTTTCGTATTCATATATGTTTGCACTTACGTCACAATTTGCTAGGTTACCAGATGCACGGCTAAACAACAACGGATTGCACGATTGCTAAATTTTACTGTCTAAACCACATAAATGTTACTAGGTCCCCAACCCGGAATCATTCCCGGAATCAATCCCGGGACGTGTTTCCTATTAACAAACTAAAGTTAATAGGTGGTAAAGATACAAGTAGAAATAATTTAGATATTCGTCTAATATTTTACCTACCTGACCGGAAATGATGAGAACAAACACAAATGTTGTCAAGATTCTTGCCCTGGAAATCCTGGTTCAGTTTAACCAACCACAAATGCCTTTTTTTGCACTCTTCTCCTTGATTTGTTCCAACTTTTGGCAGTCTATAGTACTCTATAGTACATGTTTTCCCAGCTCAACCGATTAGTACAGCCCAAAACATGGCAATAATTGACCATTTTCAGCAGCAATAATCAGCAAAATACGTGAGTTTCGTTCAGTTCAGTGCCATTACATTCAGCCAATATGGCAGCACATTTGGCTGCTACATCTGTGAATATATTTTTATTCTAAACTTTTAATTAACTTCCGGCTGTACAGCAAAGGAGTTGTAATTCGCTGTTTTTTTTCTTGCAGATAGCTGAACTAGTGATGTGTCTAACTTTTTATCGATCATTTCTTGGTAAAGCATGAGAGACCCAGTGAACCACATGATTTCTGTCAGAGCCAGTATGGTTCCCAACCACTGGTTGAAACTATGACAAATACTGTGGTCTTATTCAGTGTTATAGCACTCCACAGATAAGAGGATTGGGATAAAATGAAATGTCTCCATTTACTCACCCTCATGTCATTCTGAAGCTGTAGTACTTTTTTTCTTCTGCAAAACACAAAATTGAAAAAAACATTTAAATGAACGGTTAACTGTTTTTTTGTCCTTTAAAGTCTGTGAGGTCCAAAACAACATCAAACTGTATGGAAAAAGTAAGTAGAAAAGTAAGTAGAGATGGTGGTGTTGACAATGGGGACTGGTGGAAATGTTCAGGTTGTGGCTGCCAAAATACTTTCAGTCTAAGCCAATTTTATGATAATTTTTTATTCTTTGCAAGGCTGATAAAAAAGAGAACATATATTTATAGTAGCACAGTGTTGCAGACAGTAAATGCACAAGGGGAAATAAATATAGAATTTACACACAATAAAGAATAAAGTAGCCAGTGCATCCTGTAATGATGACAGAGCAAATGATTACAGTAAGTGTCACAATTTTGAGGTTGAGGAAGATCCTTGAGTTAGATTATTAATTATTAAATGGCATGTGGTATAAATTATGTAACATATGTGCAATATATGGAGTCTGTGCAGGTATGACAAGCAGGGTCGATGAATTCTGACTGTCTGTGGGAAGAAAATGCTCACAAAGATGTTTCTTAGCCTTGGGTCTGACAGAAAATGGGGTCCATCCCGATGTTGGAAAGCGGGTCACAGTGATGTACTGGCCAGTTTTACTATCTGTTACAAGTTGTTCCTGTCAGCACCAAAACAACTTCCATAGGCCAGATAGTGAGTTTGTCAGAACACTCTCTCTGTACAAGCCCTGCAGAGCACCGGTGGGACAAAAAGTTTCTGTGTGGAGTTGATTAGGGTTTGAGGTAAGATTGTGTTGAAAGCTGAATTGAAATCTGTGCTTTCTGACATAGGGGTCTTTATTTTCCAGGTGACCGAGTGTGAGATGGATCGTGGTTGTTAAGGCATTCTCGCTTGGGTGGTTATAGGCATTCTAGTGAGGGTCCAGAGTCGCTGGGATGGAGGCTTTGATATGTGTCCTGACCTGCTGCTCAAAGCATTTCATAGCAACGGAAGTGACTGCCACAGGGGAATATTCATTTAGGAAACTTTCACTGGAATAATGATGGTAGATCTGAAGCAGGTTCAGGGCAGAAAAGGATGTAGTACTCAGAATCCTGTACCTAAAAAATACAGATACCCTAGTGTCAGTAGTCCTTTGAAATTTCTGCTTACAGTAAGTAAATTCAAAAGTTTAATCAAGAGGCAAACGTACTTGTCCAAGGACTACTATTTAGTCAATATATCTTCCTGCTCAGAATCTAAGAGCAAATGTCAGTCATGCACATACAGCTCAGTCATCAGCTCAACAAATCTTTATATATCATCTATCATAAATCAAATCAGAAGCACACTCTCAAGAAAATATTTTACAGTTTTTTGGTTAATTTTGCAGTTTGCTCTTTTGAGCCTTTGCAAAGACCCCCTTCGTTACTGTTGCTATGTCCGACAAGCCATGGAGCTCTCACACCCAACCTCATGTTCTCACGCAGTGAAAAATGCTACCCGATCTCATGATGAAAACTTACCTGTGGGGAACTTTTTCACAAGTTCCATAGTGCAATACACGCAAAGTATGTACCATTAAGTACATATCACTGCAGTTTCCAACAAACATGAACACTAAAGGCAGTAAAATAGCGTGCACTTGTAATGGTTTTTGTACACAGTTATGGTTATAGCTCCATTTGTTTCCGGTGTTGTGCTCAAATGAGAGGGGGTAAAAATTTGGCAGGGGGTCAAAATGGGCACAACACTGAATATAACAAGCTTGCTCGGAAGCTCAGCAGGCACTGAATTTGACTTAAGATGCGGAATGCTTGGGTATGAATCCCATGAAAAACATGACTCCTGAGGAAGGAGCTTAAAGATGAGAGATCGAAAAACAAGCTAAAACGGAATGCTTGAGATTGTTTTTACATCACATTCGCTTTTGTTAATACTATCGGGTAGGTTTAGGTGTAGATGGTATGTTATTTTAAAATGGCCACTCAATGGACATTTCAAGTCAGAACTGCAGTGACGCATATAAAACCAACATCACATAATACGTCAATATGTGCATTCATCATTAGTACATTTCTCATACAATATGTCATGAAACGAACATGGCTCTATATATTTTGCGTCTTGCAAATAAGTTCCCACAGGTGCGTTTTCGTCATGAGATTAGGTTGGAAAAATACATTGTGTTGCGAAGAGAAATATCTCAGCTTTCAAATATTGTCTTTTTCGTAAGAAATTCAAACAATAAATACTGTTTGTGGTTCTTTAAGGTGTTGTGATAGGTCGCTGCAGTGCCTCAGTTCAAGTGATCAGCTCTTCCTCTTTACTTGTTATAGCTTGAAATAAACATGAATGAACATCAGAAGGTATGTTGTTTTTTAAAAGCGGAAAGAAGTCTATACTAACCATTTTTCAAGTTCACATCCACCGATGTTAATCCACTCTCTCTCTTGTTTTTCGGACAAAAATGGCAGATTTATCCTTTTGTTACTACCTGTGAAGGGTCAAATTGAGATTCACTCTGACAGTAAGTTTGTTAAAGGATTAGTTCCAGAATGACATTTTTTTGATAATTTACTCACTCCTATGTCATCCAAGATGGTTATGTCATTCTTTCTTTAGTCGTAAATTAAATTACGTTTTTTGAGGAAACATTCCTAGAGATTTCTCCATATAATGGACTTCAATGGTGGCCGACGAGTTGAAGGTCCAAATTGCAGTTTCAGTGCAGCTTCAAAGCGCTTTACACAATCCCAGACAGGGATTAAGGGTCATATCTAGTAAAACGATGGCCTATTTTCTTTGCACATTCGTTTTGTAAACACTGGGACGGTATTTTTGCCTTTTATCCATTTGTGGTTAAAAAGTATACACGTTTGGACCAATCGTTTCGCTAGATAAAACCCTTATTCCTCAGCTGGGGATTGTCTAGAGCCCTTTGAAGCTGCAATTTGGACCTTCAAAGTCCACTATATGGAGAAAAATATTTCTCAAAAACCTTAATGTCTTTTCGACTGAAGAAAAAAAGACATGAACGTCTTGGATGACATGGGGGTGAATAAATTATCAGGAAATTTTCATTCTGGAAGTGAACTTCTCCTTTAACTGCTGCATTTAAGTCACAGATGAATCATTTATTAACAAAGACATCACTAGGCCAGGATTTCTTTAGTTTGGAATAACGGTGGACAGTATGTTTTATTCAAATATAGTGGAATAAAAAAGGCTATCCTATGGAATGTAGTAATGTATTATGCTTTTTTCAATCCCAAATAAACACTTACCAGTACTAAATAAGAAACCTCACAGGAAACAGATGCTCAAGCCTAGGTTAGCTGACACAGACCCACTTGTCTCACAGCCTGAATGTGTCGGAAACGGATTGCTTCAGTCTCACTGGGGGATTAAGCTGTAGATGTCTCAAATCTGTTGAGTGGGTTGAAAAAGCCTGAAACTACCTTATGTGTCAAACTCTATGAGCCATAATTGGACAAACAATATGTGGGAAGACCAGCTGTAACAGTGTTCTTTTAATAAATGCTTCAGAATTCTGAAATTTAACTTACTTTTCTTGGTTGAAAATAGCTTTTTTCTTTTATACTTTTTTTTTTTTTTAAATACATTTTTCCTTCTCTCTGGAGATTTTTAAAGGAGAAGTTCACTTCCAGAACAAAAAATGTACAGATAATTTACTCACCCCTTTGTCATTCTAGATATTAATGTCTTTCTTTCTCCAGTAAAGAGAAAATTAAATTATATTATTTAAGGAAAACATTCCAGGATTTTTCTCCATATAGTGGACTTCTATAGTGCCCCGCCCCCAAGATTGAACTTTCTAAAATGCACTTTAAATCCAGCTTCAAATTGCTCTAAACGATCCCAGCCGAGGAACAAGGGTTTTATCTAGAGAAACAATCTGTAATTTAATTTTTTTTTGACAATTTGTACACTTTTTAACCTCAAATGCTTGTCCAGCTCTGAGTCAACTCTGTTCATGGTTCTGGATCATGACAGTCAGGGTATGTCGAAAAACTCCTATCTCATTTTCTTCTCCAACTTCAAAATCGTCCTACATCACTGTTTTTCAACCGAACTGCCTTGAACCAGAATACAAAGAGTTGACGAAGAGCTAGACAAGACTATCACTTGAGGTTAAAAAGTATATAAATTGTAAAAACCGATCGTTTCACTAGATAAGGCTTTTCTTCCTCAGCTGGATCGTTTAGAGCCATTTAAAGCTGCATTTAAACGGAATTTTGAGGGCACCATAGAAGTCCACTATATGGACAGAAATCCTGAAATGTTTTCCTCAAAAAACATAATTTCTTTATGATTGAAGAAAGAAAGACATGAACATCTTGGATGACAAAGGGGGTGAGTAAAATTCTTTGTAAATTTTAGTTCTGGAAGTGAACTATTCCTTTATGGCTAAAAATCAAAACTAGTTAATGTTTTGAATTTATTTTGCAGAACAAGCAAGAAGTGACAGTTTACCAAGAATAAAATGTAAAAAGTTTGGAGGTATGACAGGACACTTTCCACAGTAAATGGGGATTTAACTTTTACATCACTCTCTCTCTTTGTCTCTCTCTTTGTTTTATTTTCAGTCTTTCTCTCTCCGATTTTAGCTTAACAGCAATATACATTGTTTACGCAATTAGCTGGTGCAGGCATGGAACATAGCGATTTATTTAACTAGGAAACAAAAGCTTTCAGATGGTCATGGTTGTGATGCCCCGCTGTTTTTAAATGGATTGAGCAAGGCATGAAAAGAACTGAAGCACAGATTTTATACATTTATGGGAAACGCAAAAGGGGTTTGAGAGGGTCTACAAAAGCGTGTTTTATCATGTTGATGCCAGGAGTTTATCTGTTTGGGAAGACATAAGGTAATCTGTCTCTTTCATGCTTTTCTGTCTTTATCAAATGATTTCTATAGAATAAAGTCAATATTCATTAGCACACAGCCTGTAGATGAAACACTACAGCCCGCTTCGTAATAACAGATAAACACACGGGGAGACACACACACACTGTCAATGAATTCTAATTATACACTTAGTACCTTTACAAGTACACATTACCCTTCTTATCTAAAACGAAATGAAAATGCCTAGCCAACCATATTCATTATTAATATGGAAATTCCTGCTTAGCAAATAGTGCCATTCAGCATTTATTTTCTGAGCAATATTCCTGTGGGATTTTTAATGGCCTGTTTCTGTCTGTTTGCTTTCAGTGTTAGATGTCTATCCAGATGTATGTCATTGCGAGGGTCGGAAGGTTAACTGTAATGGCAAAAACCTCCTCCATGTACCTGTTGTATCCTCTAATGTAACTGCACTGTAAGTATAACAAAGAGCGAGAGACCTTCATCTCTGTTATTGATAAAAGCAAGACTCTGACTGTCAGGGTTGCTGGTTTTAGAGAGGTTTTGGGTACTGGTCAGTCTGGCAGATTGGTCCACCTTAAGCTGATTTCTTTTTTTCTTTTTTCAATCAGGGAACGAGATGCAAATCTCTATGTTTGTTTTCCAAATGTAATAACTGTTATTTTCCTCCCACGCTGCCCTCAGAGAGCTGAACAGCAACAGGATTGAATCTCTCTCTCGTGATCTGTTCATCCGCTACAGACACCTGGAGAGACTGTGAGTGACACTTCATCCTTTCTTCTCATCTTCTCCTCCCCTAATCCCTCTCTCTGTTATCTCTTCTAAGCTTTTTAAATGTCTGAGTCTCATTGCCTTGAGGTAAAGTCATGATTTATAAATGATGATTAGCAACAGCTTTGCAACGATTAGTTTTTCAGTTTCTCTAAAATACCAAACAGACAGTTTTCAGACTAAGTGTGTGTGTTTAATTAAGGGTTCAAAACAACACTCCAGCTAAGAAATTGACCAGTTGGGCTGTAACTTTATAAAGGTTATTGGGAGAACACAGCAGTGTGAAAGTCCTCATATTAACCAACTAACCAAAACAAATATTAGGAATAAAATCATGATATGTGTAGTTTGCAGATGACACAATGGCATGCACCTTTAGAATCCTAATGTAGCAGTAATAGAAAAAAAAACATGCAAATATAGTTTCATGGGCAACAATTCACTTGCCATGTCAGATGTGGAAATCAAATCATTTTAGACCCTTCCACATGTGTGTCATAGCACCCCCATCTCTTCCACATTTGTCACTAAGTGCAGTGGAGGTTTTAAAGCTCATCGTCCTTTGTAGAGTTCAGACAGGATGACATTTTTATTATCTATCAAAGTTCAACTGTGTAGCACTCAGTACAGCCAGACAACATTTATTCTGACAGATGAGGAAAGAGAGAGCAAGGCAGCCCATTAATTAATCATAATACATGACAGACGTTACTTAGAAAACTTCCTAATAAAAATAATCATCATAGGTTCATGGTTTGATGTAAATAAACAACAACAAAGTCTCTTTGAAAGGTTTATATGTTTTCATTTCTACTGCAGCTATACAATTTAATAGCAGACTGTATGTTTTGCTTTTGATCTGCATGCCAGTTCTGTCAGTTCACTGACTGTGTAAGCATGATTTTTATATGATATAATAACTAATATGGGAATTTTTTAAGGTAATTGTGTGTTTCCAATGAAGGATTTCTTGTTTACTACTATTCAAAAGTGTGGGGTTGGAAAGATTTTGGAAGTTTTTGAAAGAAGTATCTCATGCCCACTGAGGTATCGCTCATTGATCAAAAACAGTAATATTGTGAATATTTGAATTGTTTGAATATACACTACCAGTCAAAAGTAAGAACAGTAAGATTTTTTTTTTAAAGAAGTCTCTTCTGCTCACCAACCCTGCATTTATTTGATCCAAAGTACAGCAAAAACAGTAACATTTTGAAGTATTTGAAATTAGTTTTATTTGAATATATTTAAAAATGTAATTTATTCCTGTGATTTCAAAGCTGATTTTTTCAGCACCTTCAGAAATCATTTTAATGTTCTGATGTGCTGCTCAAAAACATTTCTTCTTCTTTTTTTTTTTTTCAGTTTTGCTTAATAGAAAATTCAGAAGAACAGCATTCATCTAAAATAGAAATCTTTTGCAACAATATAAACAATATAATAAAAAAAAAACAACATTCAAAGAATCCTGAAAAAATGTACTCAACTGTTTTCAATATTGAAAATAATAATTAGAAAATTTTTTCTTGAACAGCAAATCAGCATATTAGAATGATTTCTGAAGGATCATGTGATGCTAAAGACTAGAGTAATGATGCTGAAAGTTTAGCTTTGATCGCAGGAATAAATTACATTTAAAAAATAAAATAAAATAAAAAACTGTTATTTTAAATAATGTTTCACAGTATTACTGCTTTTACTATACTTTGGATCAAATAAATGCAGGCTTGGTGAGCAGAAGAGACTTGACTGCTCAAAAACTTTTGACTGGTAGTGTTTGAATTTTCAGCATTACAATTTATTTTAAAAACTTTCTAATGTGCTGATTTAGATACGTTCTGTTAATAGAATTTAGATCAAAAGAGCAGCATATATTTGAAATAGAAATCTTTTGTTACATTATAAATATCTTTACTGTCACTTATTATCAGTGTAATCCATCCTTGCTGAACAAAAGTATTAATTTCTTTCAAGGAACGAAAAGAAAAGGAAAGGAAAGGAAAAAAAGAGAAATCATACTGACAGCAAATGGGTGTATTGGCAGTAATGACTGGCTGACTGAACATTATACCAACTGTTACTTAATTACTTAGAGATTAAATAAATAAATGAAATATTGATTTAAATAATTTAAAATATTTTAATTGAATTATTTTATTATGTGAGAAGAACCGAGTGCAAAAAGACTGATGAAACTAGTACCCTGTTAAATTGGTTGCCAGGCACAGGGCAACCAATTATACATTATGCAAACATTTTATACAAAAATATTTGACTGCAGGATGCTGCGATTGACTATTCATTTCTTTAGGGGTAAAACTTTTTTAATGAGACGAAAAATACAGCATGCACCTTAAGCTACAACTCAAACTGCGGTGAATATTCTCTCTGTCTCCGCAGACACTTGGAAAGTAACAGTATAGAAATGATCTCCAAGAGGGCGTTTTCAGGACTGATCTCTTTGCGTAAACTGTGAGTAATGTGTAAATGACTGCGTGCATTTATATCCCTGACACATCATTTATAATGACATTGATCCTTCCCTGAGCTCCTGTTTAAATCATTGTGTAACTGTACATCACTGACTATCTGTCTATGCAATTATGAGCGTCCCATCTGTTTCTTTCTATCAGTCAGTCTGAGGCTTTCATCATCTACCCATTCATCCATGAAAAAGAAAAAGAAGGGGAAGAAGGATGTAACAATGAGAATGGTGGATTAGGCTTGATTCAGGCAGAACAGATCCATGATCAAAGAATTAATTTTAATGCATCCTAATGCTGTTGTGTGTTTATGTATGCTTCAATGTGTACCTGGGCTCTTACTTTCAAAGGTCTGCTTTAATATATACATTAATAATCAACATTATTCTTACAGAGAGAAAAAAGTAAGTCAGTAGACAGAGGAAGTAGGGACAGCAGTGATGGTCATACAGCAGATGGTTTTTGTAATGAAATGCTTAAAACCCATTTAAACATCAGACCTCCATTAACGTGGCTTTCTCTTTCTCTTTGTCTCATTCTGTCCCTCTCTTGTTTTTTGCAGTTTTTTGAGTCAAAATAGAATTGCGTCTCTGAAAGCAGGAATATTTAGTGACCTCAGCAGTCTGGAGTGGCTGTAAGTAAAAAAAAAAAACACAGACATGTACACACTCTCATAGTGGATGAAATAGGCTGATAAATGTGATTCGGCCAGGAATTGCCCTCTTTCTTGCTTTTTTCTGTTTGTTTCTTAGACGCTTTCCTTCTTGTTGTCACTTTTTGCTTTTTCTTTTTCAATCAGAAATAATTGATGGATTGTGTTCATTCTCCCTGTGAATGAAATGCAGAATCATTCAAATGTATTTTGGCCCTTTCAGGGCTCAGATTAGGATGAGTTCTCATTACCATACAATGAGCTTCAGCATGCTCTCCTCAAAAGATTTGGGGTTTCTGAGGAGATGGTTATTTTCAGATGGTTCTCAGGGTCACTTTTTTGAATATATTGTCATTTGTGATAAGGAAATTCATTATTGGATATGTGTCTGTCTGTAGGATTCTGGATGAAAACAGAATATCATCTCTGCGTCAGAAGTCTTTTGAAGGCCTGAAAGCATTATTTTTCCTGTAAGAGTGACCTTATAATTTACCTTGACAGATAGATCATATAGATGAAATACGGTATATGTTAAGATGTGCGTAGGCCTACAAGAGATGAAGAGAAATTGAAAATTTTCAATTTTCCATTTATTGTAAAGTGATTTCTCTGTTGATTGTACTGTATTCCTCAACAGTGAGTATGTACATCTGTGTTTTTTGCAGGTCTTTATTAAATAACTCTGTCGAACAGTTTCCTAAAACTTCGATTTGCCTTGAGATGCCCCGACTCAACTGGCTGTGAGTTATAAACATAATACTTAATTGTCTTACTTGGTACCTTAAAACAGTGGATGTATGAAGTATTTCGACCTAATATAGAACCTAGTGCAATTAGACAAAAAAAATAAATAAAATAAAATAAAACAATGAATCTACTGGTATTGTTACTTAACCCTTTAACTGTCACTTCCATTTTTGAACATAGACATAAAAATGCATTATTTAAACTAAAAAAAAATTGTATATTTCATGAACAAAAACATTTTGCGATATGATTTTGATGTACATTTTCCATCATAGTGCAATGTCTGATTTTAAAATGCTTTTCAAAGGACGAATTTTGAGATTTTAAGTTTTCAAGTGCTATATAATTTCTTACGATTTTTAAAGCATGATAGGGAAAAAGGCAACAAAGAAAGTGTTTTTGTGACAAAGGTCTCCTGTTACGAAATAGATTTATGAGGTGCACTCTTTTCATAAATTAATCTATTACCTTTCCTACAAAATATGTAACACAAAAAAATGGTAAAATATCTATTTAGGAGTCTTAGACCTTTCCAACGATATATAGTTTGTCATTGTCAATTAGGATTTATTTGTAAAGTGGTCAAGTAAACTAAGGCGTCCCACAGGTGGGACGGTGACAATTAAGGGGTTAAAGGAATAGTTCACCCAGAAATGAAAATTACCCCATGATTTCCTATGTGTATATGACTTTCTTCTTCCAGACGAACACAGTCTGAGTTGTTTTAAAATTTATCCTGGCTCTTCCAAGCTTTATAATGGTGGTGGATAGTGGCTATTATTTTAAAGCTCCAAAAAGCGCATATATCCGTTGTAAAACTAACCCATACACCCCTCCGGGGGGTTAATGCATTTCTTTTGAAGCAGATACATGGGTTTTTCTAACAAAAGTATTTATATTTTTATATTTTATTACACTATCCACCACCATTATAAAGCTTGGAAGAGCCAGGATAAATTTTTAAAACAACTCAGACTGTGTTCGTCTACAAGAAGAAAGTCATATACACCTAGGATGGCTTGAGGGTGAGTAAATCATGGGGAAATTTTCATTTTTGGGTGAACTATTCCTTTAAAGGAGAAGTTCACTTCCAGAACAAAAAATTACAGATAATGTACTCACCCCCTTGTCATTCAAGACATTCATGTCTTTCTTTCTTCAGTCGTAAAGAAATTATATTTTTTGAGGACAACATTTCAGGATTTCTCAACATTTAATGGACTTCTATGATGCCCCCAAGTTTGAACTTCCAAAATGCAGTTTAAAGTTGAAAAACTCCCATTTAATTTTCTCCTCCAACTTCAAAATCGCCCTACATCACTGCAGAAGCACCAACCCAGTGTTTACAAAGTGAACATGCAAAGAAGATCAAATGCCCTTTACGAAAAAAGGAAAAACAGCGATGTAGGATGATTTTTAAGTTGGAGGAGAAAATGAGAAAAGGCAAGTTTTCAGAGCAAGTTCTGAGAAAAGGTTTGGTGTAATTTGTTTGTGGATACACTGCCTGCATTACTCTTATCACTGGTTCCTCTGGTGTTGGGAATAATAGTATATAATCGGCTTTTAGGGCTTTTCCAACTTTGTTGATTGTAAAATGTGGGCGATAAGTGGGTCAGTTAATTTTAGAAGTACCTTTGCAGCCTTTGTTTCAGTAAATGGTCTTTTTTTTTTTACTATTTTCGTATCATAATAAATGAAAATTTGATTACTTTTTTTCTAAAGCAAAAACTTTATATTTAATAAAGAATAATGTATTTACCACACCTTCTCTACACACTCCGGTGATCAGCTGAATGTGTTTGTTTCTGCAGGGAAATGGAGGGGAATAGGATTTCATCTCTCTGGGCGTCAAGTTTTAAGAATTGCTCCTCTCTTACTGTTTTGTGAGTATCCACAATCCACACATACATGGTAAATGTAAACCACAGTGAGTGTTATGGGATCCAGGGTGTTTATATTATAGACTGTATATTTGTCACAGCCGAGTGTGGGAGAAGGGGACAGAAGTGGAACTCTTCTACAGCTCCTTCTGAGTCTCTCAGCTCGGCTGGAAACACTTACAAATAAATGCAGATTTAGGTTGAGCTGAATAATTTAAGACCTGAGTAGATTAAAGACATCGGAAGTGAATAAATTACAATATTCACTCATGTTTTAGATGTACATGTTGATATGCATCACAGATATCTGGTGCAGTGGTGTAAGGCCTTTGATTTGATCTGTCAGTGACATTTGAAGGACAGTCTGTCCTGAGGGACGGAGCCTGCAGCATCACGACTGCTTCTCTCTCTCACTCTTTCCATGTATTTTGAGGTTTCTTTAACTACAGGCACTTTTATGTCCCAGAAGTTGTTTTTAATTAAAACTAACAGATTTGAATATTTCATCATTTATTTTTGCTATTTTTTTGAAATTCCTTTTAAATGATGTATTGGGTTTTTTAGCCCATACTCAAACATTCAATCTTAAACTACAAAAATCTATAAAAATAATAATGATATTAAAACAAAGCAAGACTTGTGTGTCCATTCAAAATGCAAAAAGTGTAAAAATGCTACTGAACTGTGTTTCCCGAATAACTTCATATCAAACACAAAATGCTATTATGTACACTAACAGTCAAAAGTTTTTGGACAGTAAGATTTTAAATGCTTTTTAAAGAAGTCTCTTCTTCTCACCAAGCCTGCATTCATTTGATCCAAAATGCAGCAAAAGCAGTAATATTGTGAAATATTTTTACTATTTAAAACAACTTCTTTCTATTTGAATATATTTTAAAATGTAATTTATTACTGAGTAATGATTTTCAGAATCATTACTCTTCAGTGTCACATGATCCTTCAGAAATCATTTTAAAGGGTTACTCCACCCCAACATGAAAATTTTATCATACCAAAGCTGTAAAAGGTGAGTGATTAATGACAGCATTTTGATTTTGGGGTGGAGTAACACTTTAATGTGCTGATTTGCTGTTCAAGAAACATTTATTATTACTATTATTATTACAAATATTTAAAATGGTTGAGTAAAAATTTTCAGGATTCTTTGAAAAAATAAAAAGCTTTTGGAACATTATACACAATTTATATAAATGAATACTTTTACTTAGCAAGGATGCTTTAAATTGATCAAAAGTGATGATAAAGACATTTATATTGTTACAAAAGATTTTATTTCATATAAATGCTGTACTTCTTTCTATTCATCAAAAAAAAAAAAAAATAATAATAATAAAAAAAAAATATATATATATATATATACTGCTTTTTTTTTAAACAACAAATAAGAATATTAGAATGATTTCTGAAGGATCATGTGAATGGAGTAATGATGCTAAAAATTCAGCTTTGAAATCACAGAAATAAATTACATTTCAAATAGAAAGCAGTTATTTTAAATAGTAAAAATATTACAAAATGTTACTGTTTTTGCTGTACTGTGGATCAAATAAATGCAGACTTGGTGAGCATAAGAAACTTAAAAAATATTACAAATCTTACTGTCCAAAAACTTTTGAATTGTAGTGTATAAAAATTTCACATAATTTGACATAATTAAAAAAATATATATATAACCATTAAAATAAACATTCAGTCAAAATATCACGCTATTGTGGTTGCTTCAACCCAAAGCAACAGTGTTAAAGTTGCACAATTCCACAGAAAAACTGCTGTCTTGGCAACACTGCTTTGATGCATGTATATTGGACTTTATTTTAGTAGACACATTAACTACTGATCATTTGCCACAGGCCCAAAAGTGCTTATACAACGGTTGAAGAAGCACTCTGGATTAAAACAAACATTCCAATGAACTGTAATTTAATATTCCAGCATCTAAGAGGCTGAATTCTCTTCTATTGATACGGTGTTAGTGAACCTTACATCCACTGAAGTGACAGTGTGTTTGTTGTGTTATCTGATCCAGTTCACTCACTCTATTTCTCAATTCAAAGCTGTTTCATTTATCACGACAGGCCACATTTCTTCAAATATGTAAATATTTCATGTCTTTTGATACGTCCAGTGCTTCTCAGAACTAATCTAGGCCTGTCAGTGTGTCCTTGTGTACTCAAGCATTATGGAAAATGTTTGCGATAGTTCCTGGAAGTGTGAACCAGATGGATAGTTCTTAAGTGTGATCTTCATACTCTCTTAAGACCCAGCGATAGAGGCAGAGCTGATTTACATATAGATGTATATGAGGGCCTTGGCGAATTGGGGTAAACGTTTGAGGCCGTGCTATTATATATATGTCTTTTTCTGGTTTAGAGCATTGAGGAGAAACCGTATTAGCACCATTGAGGAGGGAACATTTACAGACATGCACAGATTGATAGACTTGTGAGTATACACACAAATGCATGCACACAAATGAAGGCATTCATTTTTACAGAGTTCCTAGATTACATTTTTGTGTCATCATTTTTTCAGTTCATTGCTTATAAAAATGTGTGCGCTACAGAATAAGAAAGAGATTGTATTCATGAGCCTTTTAAGGGTTGGTTCACCTTCAGATGAAAATTCTGTCGCTCATTCTTATTTACTCACCCTCATGTCGTTCAAACCCGTATTTCTTTCTTTCTTCCCTGGGATACAGAAAGGGAAATGTTTACATGGCTGTCTCCCATACAACAAAAGCATTTAGAAATGAAAAGCAGAAAAGGGCAGAAGTTTTAATATATTCATAGCTAAGGTCGAGGCCAAGAAGAGTTAGAGTCAATAAGTTAAGCTTTGCTCTTTGCTTAGAGCTATTGTATGACTTTGAAAGACTTGGAATATAGTGCAGAAGTACAGTCCTTAGATATATTTTAGATTAGTCAGTGTGCAGCTTGTATAGCAGTATATATTTACTGTCCTCTGAAAATAACTCAACATACAGCCATTATTGTCAAAATAGCTGGCGACAAAAGTGAGTACACCCTAAGTGAACTAGTCAAAACTTGTCCAAAGTACCAGTATTTTGCACCATTGTTATCTAGCACTGCCTTAATCATCCTGGGCATGGAATTGACCAGAGCTGCACAGGCTGTTCCTGAGTCCTCTTCCACTCCTTTATAATAACATCACGGAGCTGCTGGATGTTAGACACATGGTGCTTCTCCACCTTCCTCTTGACGATGCCCAACAGGTGTTCAAGAGGGTTTAAGTCTGGAGACATACTTGGCCACCCCATCACCTTTACCTTCAGCTTCCTCAGCAAGAGGCGGTTGTCATCTTGGCGGTGTGTTTGGGGTCATTATCATTTTGGGAAAACTGCCATTCGGACTAGTTTCTGAAGGGAAAACATCATGTTTTGATTCAGAATGTACAGTATATAATATCATCCATGTTTCCCTTAATGAAATTCAGCTCCCCAGTACCAGCAGCACTCATGTAGCCCCAGACCATCATGTTACCACCACCAAGCTTGACTGTAGGCAAGACACAATTTTCTTGGTACTCCTCACCAGGGCATCACCACACATGCTGGACACCATTTGAGCCAAACAAGTTTTTCTTAGTCTCATCAGACCATAGGACATGGTTTTAGTATTTCATGCTGTTGGACAGGTTGTCTTCAGCAAACTGTTTGCGGGCTTTCTTGTGAGCCAGCTTCAGAAGAGGCTTTCTCCTGGGATGGCGCCCATGCAAACCGACTTGTTGCAGTGTCTGTCATATGGTCTGAGCACTGACAAGCTGACCTTCTACTTCTGCAACCTCTAAAGCAACGCTGGCAGCACTCATGCATCTGTTTTTTGAAGCCAGGTTGCACCTGACGCACAGAACGAGTACTCAACTTCGTTGATCGACTTTTGCGAGGCCTGTTCTGAATGGAACCCATCTTGGAAAACCTCTGTATGACCCTGGCCACTGTAGTGTAACTCTGTTTCAGGGTATTACTGAACCTCTAATAGCTTTGGCCATCTTTGTAGAGAGCAACAATTCTAATTCTCAAATCCTCAGAGAGTTCTCTGCCATGAAGTGCCATGTTGAACATCCAGTGGTCAGTATGAGAGAACTGTACTCAAAGCACCAAATTGTAACTGCTCTAATACAAGATACACAACTTTGTATTGTCCTGTCAAGCAGACAAAAACATGAACACAATGAAAAGGACATGTGTCTTTGCATGGTTAAACAACATCTCTTATCACTTAGGGTGTACTCACTTTTGTTTGCCAGCTATTTTGACAATAATGGCTGTATGTTGAGTTATTTTCAGAGAACAGTAAATCTATACTGTTATACAAGCTGCACACTGACTATTCTAAAATATATCCAAATTCAGTTTCTATAGTATTGTACCTTAAGAAGATACACTAAAATGGTTGCTGAAATGTAAGGGGTGTACTCATTTTTGTGAGATCCTGTATATGCAAGCACCATCTAAAAGTGAATTTTGCATCTGATGTCCTTTTTAAATAGAAACGTAGCAATAAAGTCATACAGGTTTGAAACAACATGGGTGTACCATCCCTTTCTCTGCTGAGATTCAAAGGCAGAGAGAAAAGGACAAAAAGAGAAACACCTGCTCAAACAATCTCAGCCTGATAAGCCCAAATGTTGAACCAGAGCTTCTATTTGAAGATCTTCTTTTTAGTTTTATTTATTTCATGAATGATTAAGTTGAAAAACGAGCCGATGAATTTGCTTTGACTTGATTTACAGAGATGTGTCTATGAACCAGATTAAAGACCTGCCTCCATCTCTGTTCCAGAACCTCCAGAACCTCAAACAGCTGTGAGAGCCACATTCGGCACTTTATTAATTATTTGCAAATTGTGTTGTTTATATGTCCTTGTTTCAAACTTAAAGTTAAACCGCATTTTTTTATTGCGGTCCCTCAGTGGTGCAGTATTTCAGTGTTATTCATTTTGCATTTGTGTTGATCTGCCCAGTGATTCATTGATTGCTTGAAAGCCTCTTCAGACGAAGTGACAGGCCTTATGAATCACAGAAGCAAAGTGTGGACTTTACCAATAGCTTTTTTACCATTTGTGTGCCTCTGTGTGTTTGTTTCAGAAATATTTCCAACAATCCCCTGGCACACATATACGACAATCAGTTTGACAGTCTGGTGAATCTGCAGTCACTGTGAGTAAAGTTATTATATTAATGCTGTTTATTAGGGGAGATCTTGTATGTATTCATGTTTGCATGATGTACACAGAAGTCTACATCATATTTATATGACCTTCACGTCTGATACATGACTACTGGTGTCGTCATTTGATCAAACTCAGGCTGTTAATCAGAGAATAATGAAATATCAAAAGTCACAGGGAATGAGCTATTTATACAGGCTGACTCTGATTAGGCAGTTAATTATGGTTACAAACACATATTATTAAAATCTTATATGATGGGTTTCATTCTAAGGGTAGGGTATCTGTTTTAATGAAGAACTTGTAGATTTAACAAGCTTTCAGTTTCTGTCACTTATCGCTGCATTTTGCACACAGTCTCTCAGTGTTGTCTTCACACTTCTGCTGTTTGAGCTCTGTAGACCTGCACCACGTGATTTACAGAAGTAGGACATATTCCTGGATTGACATCTTATGTTGTTCCTAGAAAATTCACTTCTTTCAGCCAATTATAGCCCTACTCAAAAGGCGGCATGTTTAGTGCTCAGAGGATCAGGGGAAAAATCCTGAGGTGAAATACAAATAGAACCAAATGAAACAACTGTTGACATAAAGTAAGATTAGAGAGCTGTAATATAAATGAGATCTCTGCTGAAACTTTGAAAGAGTCACGTATGAGATTATGAGGATCTCAGAAGAGAGTAAAAGGATATTTAGTCTCACATAGCCAGCCCTTCAGACTGACAGCAGAAGGTATGGGGAACCTTGGCTGCTTTGAATGGCCAAGGACTGCCCAAGAGGCTCTATAACTGACAAGTAAAGCAATCAATCACGTTTCGGTTTTGTGCGGCGTCATGTTTAGGGGTGTGGAAATGTCCCCACAATAATAGACCAGTGTGTAGAACTCTTGGATATATTTTAAAGAGCCTGAGCCAACGTCTGAGGCTGAGACTACAGGACATTAAACAAAAGCAAAAGTTGATTTTTATTTATTCTCATTAATTTATAGGAGAAACAAAATGTGAACGCTTAAGATAATCTTAAATGTATTTTAAGATCCAGATCCAGGAGAAGCCTGTAGGCCTTTGATTTCTATGCTGCAATTCTCTTCTAACAAGCCCACTTCGATCCCCAGTGAGTTCTGCAGACCATGTTTAGAAAATAACAATTACCAGGCTTCATAGACAAAAAGCAACAGAAAAATGCTCCTGAATTCCTCAGTTTTTAGTCTTTGATGTTACATTTTTTCAATACTGATGTTATACTATATTTCATTTTAAATATATTCTATTTTAGGCCTGTCTAGTTTAGTACACTACCAGTCAAAGGTATTTGAACAGTAAGATTTATAATGTTTTATAAATAAGTTTCTTCCAAGCCTGCATTTATTTTATCCAGAGTACAGCAAAATAGTATATTTTTTTAATATATATATTTTTTTGCTGAATTTTTAACTCACTCCAGTCACATGATCCTTCAGAAATCATAATATTCTGATTTGATTATTATTAGTATTATTAAGTTTTGTTCAGGTTTCTTTGAGAAAGTTCAGAAGAGCAGCATTTATCTTTTATAACATTACAAATGTCTTTATCATCACTTCTGATCAATTTAAAGCATCCTTGCTATATAAAAGTATTCATTTCTATAATTAAAATGTAGCTTTGATCACTGGAATAAATTACACTTTACAATATATTCAAATAGAAAGCAGTTATTTTAAATAGCAAAAATATTTCATATATTTAATATTAATGCTTTTACTGTATTGTGAATCAAATAAATGCAGGCTTGGGAGATAATTCTTTAAAAACATGAAAAATCTTACCATTTAAACTTTTGACTGGTAGTGCATGCGTTTTAAATATTTAATGTAAATGAATAGCATGCTCTTTGTTTTTATATGCTTAGAAAAATAAATAAATAAATGCCTCCCAAAATTGCCCCGGTAGAAAAAAGTATATATATTAATTTTTAGAATTAAATTAATTATTTCTGGTTGATTGTGTGTGAGAGAGGCAATTGAGCAGAGAAAAAATAAATAAATAAGTACTGCATATAAGATATAAAAGCTTATTATCTATATGTTTTGTAGTCTACAGAAGTAGATGAGCTGCTTAGTGAGAGTTATGTTCAGAACTGCAGTATTTACCAGCCTTTGTGTTTGTTCATGTATCTGCATTCATTGATATTTTTCTGGGCATTATGCCAGTAATTATTCAGCTGGCTTTCCTACGGTTCTCTGTTTTATTGTCTTTGAAAATGTATTTTTAAAACACCTGATAAAGCTAAAATGCGCATCTTTCTATTCTCTGTGCAGGAGTATGGAAGAGGTAGAGATACCCAACATCAGCATCAGGATGTTCCGGCCCCTAACTAACCTCACTCACATGTAAGCATACCAAAATGTCCAATGAGATATATATAATCTTTTGTTCTTTCTTTATTTATTCCATATTTTTATTTTTATATATGTTTTGCGCTTGTGTGCCCTCTATGGAGAGTTATCAGTATGTTCCAGACTTTCACATTTGCGCTCAAATTCCTTGTACTCCATAGTCTTTCATGAGTCAAGACAAACACAACAAAAACCTCCATTAAGCCAGTAAGTCACACAGCACGCCCTCTGAGCGAGATACAGAGGGAGGTCATTACTGTTGAACGTAGGCTGGATGAAGGGTGAATTATTACTGCATTTGAAAAGTCAAACCTACTGGTAAATACAGCTCAACTTGAACTCCCGATTTTTTCACAGGTGACAAGATTACGTGCCTCTCTCCGCTCTATCTTTAACTTTTCTTTTATCAAATTTAATATCTCCAGAACAGCTGTGCTCCCCTCCAGGAAAATGAAAATGAAATAAAAAAGTGGTGGAGTGTAGGCCTTCGGAGAGATTTTTAAATGGAATGCCATCATTTCTTTATGAGGAATCAGTCCACTCCACACCAGCACTGAACAAAAGAGGCACCGTGTGCCAAAGAGAGATGCTGCACTGAAGTCTTTAGAGCTCTGAACCTTACGCTGAACCTTTCTGCACTTTGATGTGGAGATGAGGTTTTCGAGATCGTTACTTTGCAGATATCAAATTCACTTTTGATCCGAGACAGGCCCACTCTAGCAGACTGAGACAGTAATAGAAGGTTTGCTCTGCATTTTACAAACCCGTTGATGAGTTTGACGAGGCATAAATGTGACAACTGTTTGCGTGTGTTGTAGTGAAGCACATACGTTTTAAAGGGAATCCTGGGGGGTATTAAGACTTGTATGGCTTAATATAACATAAATGATGTCTCTTACTGAAATACGTAGTAGAAAACCCAGGAAAGACTTGCATTTTTTTTTTAAATCCACATTGTTTCATACATATGTTGGATGATGATGTGAATCTTTGTTCTCTCCACTTTAGCCCTGATGCCTTTGAGGCTTTTAGCAGACCACAGCTACTAAAAGAGCTTACAAACGGCAGAGACAAGAGACGCTAGAATGATGGCCCAATTCGGCCGGTTTACGAGCACACACACCCAAGCAGCGAGTACTCTTTCACGTCTCATGAACGGAGAAATACACACGAAATTATGTCGAATTGTCCGTTTTGACGAGTATTCACGTAAACACACTCGGTTATGTAATGGGTGAGCGTAAAAAGTTATGAGAATATCGGACGCGTATCAGTACATTGTATCCATGCTTTCGGATTTAAAGGGACATCAGCCTAATTTAGTTGCTATTGTCTGAGTCATTGATGTTAATCAAGCAACAAAAGAAAGACAGAAAATCACTGCTCTTGCTCTTACTCTAATGTCTGCTTGAAAGAATGAAGAATGCGGTAAACAAGTTGTTATAAAAAATACATAATTAGCCTAATCGTTGGTATTTGATTGAAAAGAAGAAGTGGTTTCATTCAATTTCAATATAAAGGCTTGTTGCATGTCACAGCAGTTAAATCTGTGTCTATCATGATAATACCTTAATATCAAACCTATGCAATGAGTTTGGTCATTTTAGAGAAATGCTTAATAAATGCATTACACTGTAACTAAACCCATTACATTTTAGCCGGCTAAATGTACTGTAGATTTAGTCGACTAAAATCTTATGATATTTAGTCGACTAAAACTAAAAACAATTCAGATGACTAAAATATGACTAAAACTAAATGGCATTTTAGTCAGAAGACTATGACTAAGACTAAATCAAAATTAACACTGGTTTAGACTCCTTGTGGGGAAAATCGGTGGTACAGCATTTGGTTTAAGCCTATGCTTATATCCATCGCCACCTGGCTGTAAGCTCTTTCAGTAGCTGTGATCATCGTATCAATATTTTATTTTCCAAGGTTGGAAAGCAACCATTTCACATCATAATGCTGCCCCCATAGCCCAAAACATGTATGAAACTGTGTGGATTTTATATAATGGAAATCGTTAATGGGGTTTCAACTACATATTTGAGTAATATATTAATATATTACATTACATTTAGGCCATAAAAGTCTTAATACCCTGGGCGCCCTTTAAGAAAAGGAAGAGGAACAGATAACTCTAAAGTGTTTGATTGTGCAGTATTAGGTAAAGATTTTTATTTGAACATTACATGTTTTTTTAATGGATTCTGTCATAATTTACTCATGCTCATTCTAAACAAAAAACAAGTTTTAGTTTTATTTCACCTCTGGAACACACACAAAAAATTAATTTGTAGGTGACTGTGCTGGCGATTCTTATCCATATAATAAATGAATTATAAAAGTGGTTCATATGACTTGTGTGCTATTTTTCAAGTTCTCTGAAGCCAAATGAAAGCTTTGTAATGTAATGTAAACCATAAAAAGAGTCAAGAGTCAAACAAAAGATAACAATGTTCAAAGTAGTAGTCTTTTTAAAGGGATATCTCCAAAGAACCGGTTTATTCATTTATGAATGGGACTAAATGTTGAACATTGCCTCATTGTTCATCGGTTAACAGCTCAATGAGTGGATGATTTTCAAATGAATAATATTTACCATTTCAATTTTGTATGACTTCAGACGTTGCACTATGTTTAGCATACATTTATGACACCTTTTTGTCATTTTGAAGCTTGACTATCCCAATCCTCAATTTTTGGATCATCACAAGTGATATAGTTTTGGAAAGACATGGCACATGAGTAAATGATGACAGAATTTTCATTTCCAAGTGAAAAATTATGTGTAAAACAACTTTTCTTTTCTCTTTTGTATGTCATTTATGTGTTGGACCATTTCAGTTATTTTAAGCGGTTTGAATTCTGTGGATATTCTCCCAATGTGCGAAGCTGCAAACCAAACACAGACGGAATCTCATCCTTTGAGAATCTGCTGGCAAACATCATTCTGCGCGTGTTTGTCTGGGTCGTCGCCTTCATCATTTGCTTCGGAAACATCTTCGTCATTTGTCTGCGGTCCTGTATTGCTTCAGAGAATCAACATCACACCATGGCCATCAAATCCCTTTGTTGTGAGTCCACTGTACAACAAACACGAATGTGACACAACCAATATGCAGCTCCTACTCATGCCCAGTGAAGCTCAAATGATCAATCAGCCAAATCAATTTCATGCATTAGAAAGTGAGACAAAAAAACTTACTCAAAGTAGTTTTGAATACATCAGATAAGGTTGACATTTCTACATTTCCACAATACAATACAATCAACTAAAACACCAAAAGTCAACATAAAACAGCATTCACAGCCCATTTTAATTCTGTAATACACTCAAAAAAATGAATCAAGGCGTAGTTTAAAATTATGTATTTACTTCCTTTTGATTTTATTTAAATTATGTATTTTTTCAATTATATGTAGCCAAAATGCTTAGAATCAATGTAAATGTGTAAACTGTTAAAATTATTTGATTTAATCTGTTAAATGTTATGTGTATGGGATAAATATAAGTAGCTTTGGAACAAGCCAGACCCAATTAGTTAAACTTTATGCGATTTGATTGCATGCGATTTCCCGGAAATTGAATCGTTAGAAGTTGATCCAATCTGGTAGGGGGCGGTATTGCACACCTGCAAAAAGCAGCAACGGTTGGAAGAAACGACATTCAAATCTCTTTGACATCGTGACCGGATTGTAAAGGTAAATTACATTTATATTCATTCCGTATGTTTTGACAGTGTATGTAAAATGTGGTTTTAGTGCTGTTGGTGCTGTGTTAAACTACTATCAATGTAATTTCTGTCATATTTATGTTTAGTCCACTAGTGCTAGTGTCCACATGGTGTTAAATGCTAATAAAATCTAATTTCAATTACACGTATTGTTTACTGTAAAATGTTTACTAATTTATTTATTTTTTGTTTGTTTTTCTTTATTTATTTGGTAATCCGACAGCAAACATTGGTGTCATCACTGAGATATATAACAAAAGCAAAGGTTTAATGAGCAGTAAGCTACATTAAAAAACATCTTTTTTTATTAATTGCCTTGCAAGTTGCAACCTTGGAATAAAGTCAACATGAGTGTGAATAAAAGTTTAGATTTAGTTTGAACTATTCTAAGTAATCGTTTATCATTTTACATTACATTATAAAATCAATGTATTATATTGTTAATCAGTAGTAGCAAAACTTGTATTGACAGTACAATAACAATTTAGTAGTTACAGTAAAATATATTATTTTTGTGTGTCTAATATTTTACAATAACTAATATTTTGTCTTTTGTCTTCACAGACATTTGAAAGTTACATTTCATTATCTACTGCAGGGTACCTAAAGGTAAGTTTCCTTACATCTGATAATTATTGAAATGAAAATGCATACATGTGGTTCCAAACTTAAATACTGTGTTTTTAAGTTCAATAGAAGAAAGTTGTACAAGTTTGAAACAATATGAGTGTGAATAAAAGTTTATTTTTAGTTTGAGGAATCCTCTCAAGTGTTTATTGAAACCAGTGTATTATAATGTTGATCATTAATGGTAGTTGTATTTACAGTACAGTAAACATTTAGTAGTTACAGAAAAAAAAAAAAAAACTAAACATAATATATTTTGTTGGTCTAATATTTTGCATTAACTGAGATTGTCTTTTGTCTTCACAGACATGTGAAAGTGGCCTTGTAAAGTGTGATAATTTCATTATCTACATGTATTGCAGGTATCCTTGTCTATACAGATTACCTTCAAATGTTGAATGTAATTGCAGTAAAACAAGTGTAAATCATTTTTAACTACTATTTTTCTTTTGTTTTTGTTTACAGATATGTAAATGTGGCCTTGTAAAGTGTGGGACACTTCATTATCTTCCCGGTATGAGCTTCTAAAACATTTTAGGCTGACATATTTCCACTATGGTAGCAACTGCTAGTACCCCTGTCTATGTGCCTCCCTGTGCATATTGCACATACACATTCATTTATTCATTTCCATGAGCACAGATCTTAAAGCGATAGTTCACACAACAAATGAAAATTCTGTGATCCTTTACACACCCATATGTTTTAAACTTGTAGGAGTTCCTTTCTTATGTTAAACACGAAGGAAGATATTTTGCTAAATGACGGTAACCACACAGTTGCTGGTAGCCATTGACTTCCAGAGTATTTGTTTTTCCTACTATAGAAGTCAATGGCTACTAGCAACGGTGCGGTTCCTATCATTAACCAAAGTATATTAATTTGTATTCAACAGAATAAAGAAACAGGTTTAACACACACAAGTGTTAGTAAATGATGACAGCATTTTCATTTTTGGGTAAACTATCTCTTTAATGCTAAAGTCTATCATGCTATTCTAGAAAATTATGTGCCTCTAATTTTATGGGTTTTTGGCTCAAATCGTGCAAGTTATAACAAAGGTGTTGAGCTGGATATAGGTCTGGGATTCAAGCAGATTAGTGAAGTTCTTCACCCTATATTTTTTTTTTTTTTTTGAAACATTGCTTGGTGTACAGGGGCGTTGTCATGTTGGAAAAACATGGCCCTTCCCAAAGCTTTGCTATAAAATCAGATGTTCACAATTCTCTAGAATTTTATTATATACTGTACTGTAGCACTAAGTTCCGTGCTCATGAAAATGACTAAAGTAGTCAAGCCTGGTCATTAGAATACTTTTGGCAATATAGTGTATTTAGGTTAGACGGAAAGTATATGTAGGTTGTTTAATAAGCCTGGTGTTTTAATCTATTCTTTTTGTTTTTCCTCTAGGACTGTGAAACTGAGAAGGCAGAGTCTGGGATTGCACAAACAACAATGTGCATCTATGTTGGGTGCTAATCCCAGAGATGAGTCTGCAGACGTTGGTGTGGTTCTCGAACCTTTGGCAGTTCTTCAATACCTGCTTTTTACCCAAAAGACCTCAAGTGCACATATGAAGATTTTCAGAAAATTCAATGTTTATGTACAGGTATGCCCAACATGTAAACATGCTTGCCCTAACAACATTCCCTAACCAATCAAGCAACTTTTTGTGACTATTTTTTATTTTTTTTTAAGTTGCATGTCTTATATTTGTGAAACTGTCAGTGTGATAAAACAGTGTGTTTTATATGGTTTTGAAACACAGTTCTTAGGGATTTTTTTTTTTAATATACTTTTGATACTCTGGTATTGCAAAGCCACTCATACTCTGAGACTTGAAACTTTTCTTGACTACCACCATTTCATTTCATGTAATGTCACAGATTTGTCAAAATGTCAGTATAAGTAATACTGTTTTTATTGGCTCATATGTAACTTGATTTTTCTGTCTATAAGAGAGTCCAAATACATTGATTGTGACTGCAGTGTTTAAAGTGGTGCATTTAAGCTTGCTTTTACCCCCAAACAACATATGGGGCACTGGCTAGTATCATTTGCCAACTCATCTTTTTGATCACTTTCATGTTTTGTTACTTCTAAAATGTAAACATCAATAAAAAAGTGAAACTATTTGATCTAACTGTTGTTTTTTGCATGTTGAGGTTAGATTCCAGGAATAAATACATTTTGAATATGATTTAAAAACCATTCAGTTTATTATTAAAATGCCTAAATATGATGCATTTTAGTTAAATAGAGTTTATCTAAAAATACATAATCCTGATTCTAATGAATTCTAAACACATTTGATTTATTATTATTATATAAATCTTATTCTTACTTGTTTAATTTACATATGATTTACAAATTTGTACCACATAAAGTTTATTACTTGGTTTGGGTAAAAAATATGTAATCCAAATGGATGGAAATTTTACATGTAATCAAAATACATAAATCTTATTTTTTAGAGACAAATATTTTTTTGAGTGTACTTCTGTAACAAGATGTTCAACTAGAAAAGATATCTAGACTAAGGTTTATCTATTTTTTTTTTTAAGAAATTTTCGGTGCTCACCATGTGCATTGATTTTTGATTAAAAAAATACAGTCAAAACAGTAATACTGTGAAATTACATTTATTCCTAAAGCTGAATTTTCGGCAGCCATTATTTTAGTCTTCTGTGTCAGTGATCCTTCAGAAATCATTCTGATATGCTGATTTGCTGTTTAAGAAACATTTATTTGCATGATTAAATAATTGTATTAATGTTGAAAACACTTGTGCTGCCTTTTTAGTATTCTTTGATGAATAGAAAGCTCAAAGAACAACATTTTCTTACATTAAAATTGTAACATTATAAATCAATTTAACGCATCCTTGCTGTGTAACAGTGGCAACTCCCAAAATAATTAAAACAATAGAATTACTTGAATTAATTAATTTGGGCACTAGACAGGATTAAGCCTGTCAAGCAGAAATAAGGTAAATACCACAAGATAGCTCAAGAGAAAAACCTCCAGTTTCAAAAATAACAATGATGATAATAATAATAATTGTTTTTCCCACAACAGTGCTTTGATTGAATATAGAAGTATTCTTCTAATTAAGAGTCACAAGAAGAGAGCTCAGTTTTAATATGATATTCACAAAAAGCAGTCTGGAATAGAGTTATTTTCATACAACATATACACAACCAGTCAAAAGTTTTTAAACAGTAACATTTGTAATGTTTTTTAAAGTCTCTTCTGCTCACCAAGACTTCATTCATTTGATCCAAAGTACAGTAAAAGCAGTACAATTTTTAAATATTTTTACTATTTAAAATAACTGTTTTCTATTTGAATATATTTAAAAATGTAATTTATTCCTGTGATCAAAGCAACGTTTTAAGCATCATTACTCCAGTCTTCAGTGTCACATGATCCTTCAGATTCATTCTAATATGGCAATTTGTTGGCATTTATTATTATTATTATTATTATTATCATCATCAATATTTAAAACAGTCAAGTAAATTTTTTTTCAGGAATTTTTGATTAATAGTAATATCCAAAGATCAACATTTATTTGATAAAAAAAGCTTTTGTTAATTATACACTATACCATTCAAAAGCTTTATTTTTTTTTAGGAAAGGAATTATAGAGATTAGTACTTTTATTTAGCAAGGATGCTTTGAATTGATCAAAAGTGATGATAAAGACATTGATAAAAGATTTTGATTTTGATTGTTCTTCTAAACTTTCTATTCATCAAAGAAACCTGAAAAAATTCTAAAGTTTTTTGAGCAGCAAATCAGAATATTAGAATGATTTCTGAAGGATTTCATGTGACTGGAGTAATGATGCTAAAAATTCCGCTTTAAAAATCAGAAATAAATGACATTGTAAAATATATTCAAATAGAAAACAGTTATTTGAAATAGTAAAAAATATTTCACAATTGTACTGTTTTTGCTGTACTTAAAAACATTAAAAATCTTACTGTTCACAAACTTTTGACTGGTAGTGTATATTTTGTCATAACACTGATGACTAATCAGGACAGGTATAGGTATTACTATAGTAAATATTGGCATGTTTGATTTTGTGTTCATCTATTCATGTAAAGTGGATCAAAGTTCATTAAAAAAGTTGTTTGTTTGCTTTTTGAAATGGCAGCTTGTGAATGCAGGGTCTAATTTTGGAAGTTCACAGGCGTCAGACAAACAGGCTTAAAGGGTCGTAGTTCCCTCTAATTGCAGCATTTACACACGCACACACACACACACACACACACACGTGCCATTATACACACTCGCCTAATTATACACATCAACACATTGCTCTGAAACTCACTAAATTATACATCTATGCAGTATCACAAGCTTTTAATAAACATCAAAACACACACACTCTTTCCCGCCCACTGGGCAGATAAATAATTACAACAGTCGGTATCTTTAGACACACACACAAAGAGAGCTTGCTGACTTGTGTACGACCTCGCTGACACACGACGCACACTGCAACACAGCGACTCGTACCTGAACACGCATACACACTTTCATTCAACAACAGAAATGGAAAGTTTTATTAGAAAAAGGTTGGATTGGCTTGCGATATCTAGAGCTGTTCAGCTGGGGATCAGAGTCTGAGGACTAATCTGTGTCTCAGTGATGGAGGGAGATAGCAGACAGGGGGCTGAAAAGAGATGGATGGATGAACAGATGGCTGGATAGGTGCAGTTTTTTTTAAGCCACATAGAGTTGAAAGGACATGTCTCTCTTTTAAATTATCAAAACCTGCCGCCCCCTCAGATGAGAGACATGCAAAGAGAGGTAAGAGTTTGCGGTGTGTCTCTCCAGCTCTGGAGTTTCCCACTGAGTGACATTGGCTGGAATATGTTTAGTAGTGGTGGTGGATGTGGGAGGGGGTGTCTTGCTGTCTCTGTAGGAATTACTTATTCAGTTAGGACTAGAATAACACACTATTCATGCTTACTTGCAAAAACCCATTCACAGAAATGTCTCATCTTGGAGGCCCTGATTTTGATGAATGAAAACTGAAGTGGAGAGAGACATCTGTGCGGAAAGAAAATGATTCGGAGGGAGTGCAGTGAATGAAAGTGTGTGGGTGATTTGGTGCTAGTTAATTATTAGCTGAATCAACTGCTCAGCAGGCTTTTGGGACACACATATCAGGAGAACTGCAAAAAGAGAGCCACAAACTAGCCTGACCACATCCTGACAGAAGTAAATACAGCAGGAAGCAATAGAACATGACTGATTATGAACGCTTCGAAAAAATTCCCCAAAAATGTAATAGTTTTATTTGAAAGGATAGTTTAAATAAAACTAAAAATTAAAGTTCTGTCATTAATTACTCACCCTCATGTTGTTCCAAACCCGTAAGAGCCAAGAGCTTTCTGACTCTGCATAGACAGCAATGCAACTACCACATTCAAGATCAAGAAAGGTAGTAAGGACATCAATAAATTAGTCCATTAGTGTATAATGGCTTTACAAATAAACAGCGTTAATAATGGCATTTATTTTTTCAGCAACAAGTAATCAGACAAAGTACTGTTTCCCCGTTATGACGCCGTTACCATTACTGACAATAAAATTACTATAATTTTCACATTGCGTTCTTCTGAGGTAAATTCTGCCTTATTTTATTCAACATGTCTTTTTCCAGCAGAGATGAACTTGATAAATGTCCATGTTTGTTTACAGAGGTGATGTAGGCCTACATGTCCGCGCATCTCACATGAATGGAAAAGCGGAGGTGCTGTTTGTGGGCATGATTACATTAGAGATGAGTTTAGACGTAAAAACTGAAGCTTTTACTTTGTCAGAGAATGTTTTCCGTGTGACTTACTCCATTTAAAAGTAGATATTTCAAGCTTTCTACACAGATACAGATGCATCTCAATAAATTAGAATGTCGTGGAAAAGTTCATTTATTTCAGTAATTCAACTCAAATTGTGAAACTTGTGTATTAAATAAATTCAGTGCACACAGGCCAGCAAACTCACCAGACCTGAACTCCATAGAGAATCTATGGGGTACTGTCAAGAGGAAAATGAGAAACAAGAGACCAAAAAATCTAGATGAGCTGAAGGCCACTGTCAAAGAAACCTGGGCTTCCACACCACCTCAGCAGTGCCACAGACTGATCACCTCCATGCAATGCCGAATTAAGGCAGTAATTAAAGCAAAAGGAGCCCCTATCTGGTATTGAGTACATATACAGCAAATTAACATACTTTCCAGAAGGCCAAAAATTCACTAAAATGTTTTTTATTGTCTTGAAGTATTCTAATTTGTTGAGATTGAATTTTTTTGTTGAATTGGTGGGTTTTTGTTAAATATGAACCAAAATCATCACAAGAAAAGAACCAAAGACTTAAACTACTTCAGTCTGTGTGCATTGAATTTATTTAATACACAAGTTTCACAATTTGAGTTGAATTACTGAAATAAATGAACTTTTCCACGACATTTTAATTTATTGAGATGCACCTGTATATGTATAGAAAGCTTGAAATATCTGCCGAGACTGCAGAGAGCGCACCCTTGTTTATTTTATTTACTTTACAAAAGCACATTGTTTTCTTGTTATTATGACTATACACAAATAAAAGTAGACCCTTTCCAGTTTCAAAAATGAGTAATTTTTTTTATTTTCATGGTCATCAAGAATAAAAGAGACAGACCACACCGGTGCGACAACAGTGTTGCCGTGGTATGTTTTTCATGTCCGCAGGTTGAAGCGACCTCAATAATGTAATATTTAGCCCCTGAAACATGTCTCTTATAGCAACATTAAAATAGTGAGGATTAGTGCACAATGTTTTATTAATGTATCCTATTTAATACTGGGGGCATCCAAGTTATTAGACATATTTTAATTTTAATTTTTTTTTTTAAGTAACAAGAGTTACTCTTCCTGGTAATTAGTTACTTTTATAATGATGTAACTCAGTATTTGTAAGAAGTAACTAGTAACTATAACGAATTACTTTTTTAAAGTAACATGCCCAACCCTAGTTATGAAGCTACGAGAATACTTTTTGTGCACAAAGAAAACAAAAATAACAACTTCCTTCAACAATATCTTCTCTTCCATGTCAATGGAAATGTGCGGCAGAGACTAACACGGAATAGAAGAATTGTTCAATTTTTTAATTTTTTTTTTTTACTTTGTGTGCAAAGCGTATTCTTGTTGTTGACTACTGATGTCACATGATGCCACTATTTTAACGATGTCTTTACTACCTTTCTGGGTCTTGAACCACCTGATCTCATGATGAAAACACACCTGTTGGAACTTTTTCACAAGACGTGGAATACGTACAAATAAGTAAATATCACTGCAGTTTCCAAGAGGTGGTACATGTAAACATTTTCATACACAGTTATGATTACAGCTCCATATGTTTCGCTTTCCAAACGTAACAATCTTGCTTGGTAGCTCAGCCGCCACAAAATTGGACCTAGGATGCGGAATCCTTGGGTACGAATCCCGTGAAAAACATGACTCACAATAAAAAAAGCAGAAAGATGACAGATCGAAAAACAAGCTAAATAGGCATGTTTGTGCTTTTGCGTCACATTTGCTTTTGTTTGTACTATCGGTAGGTTTAGGTGTAGTGCAGTGCGTTATTTTAAAAACGTCACCGAGCATTAGAGTTATACCGCCACTCAACGGACATTTTAAGTCAGAACTGCGGTGACGCATACAAAACCAGCGTCACATAAAACTTACCATTTGTACGTTCATCTGTTCCAGGGAATTAAAATGAACACTGTTTTAGCGCTACTTAGTGGACAGTAAATATCTTAATTTGTGTTCCGAAAATAAATGAAGGTCTTACGATTTGGAACAACGTAAGGGTGAGTAATTAATGACAGAATTTTCATTTTTTGGTGAACTATCCCTTTGTGCCGAATGGATACATAGGTTAATGAATAGATATGGCAGATAGATATTTTGATGAACCAATGTTAAATCGTATATTAAGACATATCTGTTTATCTCTGATAGGTGCGGACTGTCTCATGGGCGTGTATCTGCTTTTCATCGGTGCCTTTGACATCAAGTACTGCGGCGAGTACAATCGTCATGCTCAGATATGGATGGAGAGCCTGTCCTGCCAGTTGATTGGCTCTCTGGCCATGTTGTCCACAGAGGTATCCGTCATGATGTTGACCTACATGACGCTAGAGAAGTACCTGTGCATCGTCTTCCCATTCCAGCATTACCGTGCCGGACGAAAACAGACTCTGTGCTCACTGACCTTCATCTGGTTGCTAGGATTTATCATTGCCGTTATTCCCTTCTGGGATAAGCAGACATTTGGGAATTTTTATGGGCGGAACGGAGTATGCTTCCCTCTTCACTCAGACCAGACAGAGAAACCTGGTGCCAGATGCTATTCTACAGCCATTTTTCTCGGTGAGAGCAGAGGGCACTGGAGTGTGTAAATTTTGAAGTGTGTATGTTTGCGACCAGCATAAGCCAGTGTGTGTTTGTGTCATTCTCTGGAGGTAACTTAGGTTTGAATTGGGCTTTTCCAGGGTTATCTAACAATTTTACTGCATTTCCCCAGAGAATCAACCATGCTATTTTTTAATAAAGTGAACTCCAGAAAAGATCCTCCCTGGTTGCAACTGCACTGAATTTTTAAAAAAGTGGTATACAGCCACTACTTTTCTTTATTAGGACTTCCTTTCAGAGAATACATAATGAATAAGGTTGAAATAAGTATTTTTAATTTCATGTATTTTTTTTTAAGAAAACTGGATTCAAAATGTGTCTACAACCTAATAAAACACAAGTCTGTTTTCTTAACATAATTATTTAAAAGATATACACTACCAGTCAAAAGTTTTTGAACAGTAAGATTTTAAATGTTTTTAAAGAAGTCTCTTCTGCTCATCAAGCCTGCATTTATTTGACCCAAAGTACAGCAAAAATTTAAATATTTTTACTATTTAAAATAAATGTTTTCTATTTGAATATATTTTAAAATGTAATTTATTACTGTGATTTAAAAGGTGAATTTTTTTAGTGTCATTACTTCAGTCACATGACCCTTCAAAAATTATTATATAACACAGAAAGTTAAGAAGAATAGCATTTATCTAAAATAGAAATCTTTTGTAACATTATAAATGTCTTTATTATAACATTTGATCAATTTAAAGCATAATAGCTTAATAAAAGTATTAATTTCTATAATTTCTCAACTGTTATAAATATTATTATTATTATTAATAATAATAATAATAATAATAATAAATGCTTCATTTTATTTATTTCATAATAAATCATTTAAATTTAGCTTTGATCAAAGGAATAAATTAGAAAACAGAAAAAAATTTATATTCAAATTTTAATTAGTAAAAATATTTCAAAATTTGCTAAATGTTTTTGCTGTAATTTGGATCAAACAAATGCAGGCTTGGTGAGCAGAAGAGACTTCTTTAAAAAACATTTAAAAACTTACTGTTCAAAAACTTTTGACTGGTAGTGAATTAAAAAAAATAAATAAAGAATTTGCCTCCAAAGCCCAAAGACAAAAGAAAAAAAAACTAACTAAATATGCAGCTAATGTATAAAAAGACTAAACTCGTGAAATACCTCAGAGTCAAATTCACATTTATTGAATAGCTTATTTAGTTTAACACTTCATTTGATGTTACTAAAGATGTATGTGTGTGTTTTTCTGTCAGGTCTGAATCTGCTGGCTTTCGTGATGATTGTGTTCTCCTACTCCAGTATGTTTTACTCCGTCCAGAAGACGGCAAAGACAGCGCGTCAAACAGTATTTGATCGAGAAGTCACTATCGCAAAGCGATTTTTCTTCATTGTGTTCACTGATGCCATGTGCTGGATCCCCATCTTCCTCTTGAAGATATTATCGCTACTAAGAGTACAGATCGCAGGTATGCAAACACATGTGATCAAATATTACAAGTTAATATGTGTGAAAGAGCACGGCGACAGGATATTATAAGTGTGTCACTTAACTCATAATTGCCGTGACCACAGTTTGGCACATTAGCTAATGATCCTAATGAGGTGGCTTATTAATATTATACCATGGTGAAATGAGACCTATGTATCGTAAATCACTGCTTTATCTCTTAGCCTGCTTTCTAGTTAATAAAACTGCAATTCCCCTGGATGTTTGATGGATAAAGGAGGATTTACAGTGCTTTACATTCAGATCTAGCCTCTGCTTCAGTAAATATTGATTTTAGTTTTTTGCTTTGTCAACACATTTAAACAACAACTATAAATAAAAATAAACAGCATCACATGGCCTGACAATTAAACACATACATACACAAAAATTACATATCAAACACTGTCAGAAAAACACCTTGTCACTGGGGCAGTATGCTTAAAGGGACAACGTACCTTAGAGTAGTAACCTTAAGGTACGCTATACATTTTTAGAGGTGAATATAAAGTGCCCATTTAAAGGTAGTTAGACAGTGGATAGTTTACCCAAAAATAAAAATTCTGTCATTAATATTTCACTCTTATGTCGTTCCAAACCCGTAAGACCTTCGTTCATCTTTGGAACACAAAATAAGATATTTTTGATGAAATCCGAGAGCTTTCTGACCCTGCATAGACAGCAATGCACCTGACACATTCAAGGCCCAGAAAGGTAATAAGGACATTGTTAAAATGGTCCAATTGGTTGTGATAGTATTTACATGCATTTGGCCAATCAGTGTACACTTACGTGACTGGTAGTTTCTATAGAACAGTTTTAGACCCTACTTTGATGTAGGAGCACCACATTTTTTCAAAAGGTTTTCAAATGGAGCGCCAGTTTATTCACAGAGCCGTAGATCACTGAAAAGCTACCCCAATGAATCACCCGCGAAACTGAACCCGATATTGCGTACCTTGTCAGTGATCTACGGCTCTGTGAATAAACTGGTGCTCTATTTGAAAACAGGTGATGGAGATTTACCGCTAATCAAAGAACCGGCTTTACTGATGAGATGCGCATAATATCGATCGATATATATCGCCCAACCCTATCTAGATGTTACAAAACAGCAAGTTAATTAACCTAACAACAAAAGCAACAATAAAACAGTGTAAATACATCTCGAAAACAGCAAAATTTTAACCCCAAGTGCAAGTGCATGATGGGAACATGACTTTGATATTTACTTAATCTTTGTAAAAGTAACAAACAATTCCAAGTAAAATATACTTAAAAATTCCACTTTTAAATCCTAAAAGCTTAAATTGAGTTCTAATATTGAATGTACTCTTTTTTTTTATTATTATTATTCTTGCTTGAACTAAATTAATGTAAAAATTACATTTATTTTTCTGTATTATTTACTTCACCACAAAATAATTTTATCAGCAAACTAGTGTATCTTTTTAAAAATGATGAGAGAGTGATACAGGTTTGCATATGCTGTATGCTAAAAATCATTTCATATTATTTAAAGGGAGAAACAATCTTGTCTAGTGGCACAATTTGAGAGAACATTTGATTTGGTTTTTTAACTAGTATGCTATCTTTTCTTGGGGGATTACAGCTCTTAATATCCACATTACATTTGATGAATGAGTATTGATTGTTAAACAGTTGACTTTATCGAGACGCAGTGAGCCAGTTTCATTGTTCTCCTTTATCCTGAATTTAAGCCTGAATCCAGATATAACTGTTTACTCCTTGCAAAAATGTTGACAACTGCCATTTACGAAACGAGTTATGCAAGTAGCCGGTCTGAGCCGAAAGGCACATTTTGATTAGTAGATGGCTGAGGAGCTGAAGCCGCGGGGAGGATTAGACATTCAACCGCCATGAGCACACATGAACACTTATCAGCTAGAATGGCTTTGCAGTTCTTCCCTTGGACAATAGGGTTTAATCTGCACTCTCTTTTCTCTCCCTTTCTGTCTCCTCCAGGTACCATCATTCTGTGGGTGGTGATTTTTATCCTTCCCATAAACAGCGCCCTGAACCCCATCCTGTACACTATCACAACCAGCGCCTTTCAGCAGAGACTCAAACAGTGTTTGAAATATCGCTGCCAGCAGACTAACTGACACGAACACACACTATGCACATGCTCTGAGATTAATATTCCATGTGGAATGAAAAGTTAATAGATGACAGGATAATGACCACACACACGCATACACGAGATGCTCTCATCCTCAGCACAAGCTAATAAGGCTTACAAGAGCCTGTAGGGTTGAAGTAATGAGAGCACACACGGCAACATTAACCAGCAGACCATCATAAACAATATATGCTTATGCAATTAACATGTAAAACCAAGCCTTATTTGAAAAACAACGAAATGACATACACGCAAATCTAAGAAACTTCAACTGTCAACTGTACAGACTTGTAGCAGTGCGTGTACATGCAGGGAAAGCCAAACTCTGTGGCTGTCAGAGGATGCAGACAGGAAACGTTTCGGGACGGACCCGGCGGGCTGAGGATTGGAACCCTTCCGACTGATTTAATTGCATTTTTGCGAGCTTGTGTGGATGTGTTTGGAAAACAAAGAGGTGGCTGCATACAGTCAGGACAGAAAATGTCCAGTTACACCAAAAATTATAAGGTGGAGGGAAAGAAATGGATATAGAATGATTTTACAATCAAAGATCACACTAAAATCCAATCACAGCACTCCATCGGTGAATAAAAACAAAAAAGAAATACAGATCATCATGGTGTTCACGTTCGCATCAAATGACAAATTTGTTCCAGATTGGTGTTATTAAGATGACATGAGTTTATTGTGTGAGTCTATTATTTATGAATCTCACGGCTTTCATTTGTCTGCTGTAATTTGTCAGTTGTCTACAATATGTAAAATGAATGTAAAATCCAACTAATTGCAATCAATAAATTCTAATTATTTCATTACATTTCATTGCAACGGTTTGGCAGCACCTGTTCCTTTCCTCTGACGTATCTTACCACTAAATCAGCTTTTAGAGAATGTCTTTTAAGAAAGATTTAGGATAGACTTCATTACCAGAGAGAGCAGCTTTACTGAATAAAGACGTTCATTGATCTCCCTGGACAGAACAGTCCTAAACACAGTCCTATTCCACAACTATCATCTGTTTACTGGGCTGGATGAAGGTTCGAGGTTAGACTTTATGCTGTCTGTCTTTGTGAGACTAAACAAAGTCAAATTTCAATGTATTCTGTTAAAAAATAAAACTATTTACATACACTGTAAAAAACAAAAAACAATTTGTTGAGTCAACTTAAAATAATTTGTTACCCTGCTGCCTTAAAATTAAGTTCAGTCAACTCAAGTTAATTCAAGTTGAAACGTTAAGTGACATTCGAGTTGACTAAACTAAATATTGTTTGTTAAACTTAACAGCTGTGTTTGCTGCCTTAAAATTTTGTCACAAAGTTGTCATATAGTAAAATGTAATGCTTCAAGTTGACCAAACTTTTTTTTTTGAGTTGACTGAACTTAAATTTTTTTAAAAAAGGTAACAAATAATTTTAAGTTGACTCAACAAATAGTTTTTTTCAGTGTATAGGACATATTTTTATTGTAAAAAAAATCTTGTTAGTTTGGATTCATCAGACAAGGGTACTTCTTTTGGTTCTTCACTGTCCTGCAGAGTTTATCTCCAACTGACCTGCTGCAAAAACCTGACCCCCTTAGTTACTGTTGCTATGTCTGACAAGCCATGGCGCTCTCATGCCACACATCATGTCCTCACGCAGACAAAAATACATCACACAGCAAGAGGACAGTGACAACTTTCCAACAGACAAGACAGAGCAGGTCACTTTTGGTATAAAACGTCTCAGCTTTCAAATTTTGTCATTTTTTGAAGAAATTAAAACAATAAATACCATTTTGTGTTTTTTTAATGTGTCGTGACAGATCGCAGTAGCCGCGTCAGTTTAAGCGACACATAAACATGAATGAACATCAGAAAATCGTGATTGTTGTTTCAATCGTGGAAAGACGTCAATACTCACCATTCAAGTACACTGATGGTAAAGTATTAGTTCACTTCCATAATAAAAAAAAATTCGGATAATTTACTCACCACCATTTCATCTAAGATTTTCTTAACTTCCTTTCTTTAGTCAAAAAAGAAATGAAAGTTTTTTAGGAAAACATTCCAGGACTTTTGTCCATATAGTGGACTTCAACGGGGACCAATGAGTTGAAGGTCCACTGCACACGCGTGTCTTCACACATTGCATAATCACGTTGGAAAAGTCTTGCGCGATTATCTCTTCAACTGTGTACTTCGGTTCAAAAGTGTAGGGTAGGGCGAAAAAAATCTCTCATTTTCTCCAACTTACCTTTTTTGTAAAGGGTGTTTGACTTTCTTTACATGTTCGCTTGGAAAGTGCATGATTATGTAATGCATGAAGTTGAGCCACTGCAATACAATCATTTGTGATTAAAAAGTATACCAATTTTAATTTTTTTTCCTCAGCTGAAATCGTGCAGAGCCCTTTGAAGCTGCATTAAAACTGTAATTTAGACCTTCAACCCGTTGGTCAAGTCAAGTCACCTTTACTTATAACAATACAGGTTGTGTCAAAGCAACTTCACAGTATTAAATAGGACAGTAGTGTGTCATGCAAAACAACAGTAAACAATCAATTTTCAGTTAAAAGGCAGTTCATCTTTGAATTTAGTAATGTCATCATCCAGCTCAGTTCAGTTCAAATAGTATATGATATCACTGGAAATTATGTGTCTCCAACTAAGCAAGCCAGAGGCAACAGTGTCCATCGGTGACAGAACTGTGTAAATGTTGGCCACCACTGAAGTCCATTCCAGGGCTCGACATTAAGCCTTGACAGGTGCTTGTCTTTCGGACAAGTAAATCAGTCATACACAGTCAGAGTAAAAAAGTTACTTGTAATCCAGTCTCATCACTGCTCTATAAGGTCTTACTATAATCAGCATATTTGTGATATTTGCCTTAAATTGATTACTAGGACAATTTTTAACTTTATGAGGGGCAATATTTTCCTAAATGTCCTAAATGTATGTGTCACAGCTGACATCAAATTCTTACATTTTATCAATACATTAAGTTAGAATAATTAGACTCTGTATGATTGTTACCATTCAAATGAAATCAGTATCAACAAACTGCAGAGGAAACACTGAAGTGTCATCAAAAGTGCCATTTAGATGTATTTACTCAGATTGTTTAGGTTCCATAAATGCATTTACACAGTAAAATTGCATAATGTTATAAGATTAATGTTCTACTTTTTTAACATTTAAATCTGAAATGTTGGAAAAATGAAGATACTTTTAAATATTAAACTAAGCCACCAGTAGGTGGCGGAATGGCTCACTGAATCATTGACTGGAGGACTCAAAAACTCAAAAATGTTGAATCATTAAGTAATGAAACACTGCTGAGTGTTGCTCTGAGATTCACGGCTGTTCTGCAGTGGCTTTGCTTAGAACTATTTTCGTTAGCAAAAATGGTCAAAAATGTGTCTAAAATGTAAGTCAGTTAATATTAACTACTTGTTTATTGAACTACTGTTGTATCAATGTCATAAAATCAATGTTATTTTTGCAATCGTGCTGGCTTGGTCATGTGATGTTGCTTACCTATATCATATATTATATACAATATTATTTATCCTTTTTTTCTACCGCAGTATGTTTGTTTGTTTCTTTCTTTGTGTGTTGCTGTTGCGCCTATAGTTTTATTTTTTTAATTGCCGCAATCTTAACACTGATCCAGTTACAAAAATAACCCTGTATCTCGCATTGATTCAGGTATATTCTGACATAACGAACAGAATGTTACAAGAAATCTTTTCTAACAGGCCTGAAATGTGGCCTCAGTGATTTTTTCTATCACCTGAGCCAGCCAAGCTATCAGACAATCTATTTATCTAATCGATTCAACAGATGAGACACAATCAAGACTGAAGAGAGAAAAGGAGAGTGTGTGTGTGTGTGTGTGTGTGTGTGTGTGTGTGTGTGTGTGTGTGTGTGTGTGTGTGTGTGTGAGAGAGAGAGAGAGAGAGAGAGAGAGAGAGAGAGAGAGAGAGAGAGAGAGAGAGAGAGAGAGAGAGAGAGAAAGAGACAGAGAGAGTGTGACAACATTGCAGTAAATCAAAAACCAACCTCATCTGTGACCCTGTGAATAAAACTTGCAGAATGCATGGTAACCTGTCACATCAAATGCTACAGGGAATTTTTCAAAGGGAGTCAAATGAATCTATATTCTTTTTATGTGTTATACTGTAATCTGTAGCAGGAGATAACACAGAGAAGGAAGCACAAAAGAACAAGGAAATTAATTGCTCTTCAAAAGACCACTGGCTTGTGAATAGCTTTGAGGCAAGCTGCTTGAAAGAACAGGAAACCACTTTGCTTTCTAGGCAGGTGATCAATAGGATGTTACATTATATCATTCCAAATTTAGCACATGCTTCATTATCCAAAGTCACTTTGAATTGGGAAACCCTCATCTGGGGTATCCTAGGTTAATGGGTAAGTGGCTTCCTTAAGCAGACATTGGTCCTCATGGATTTATCTTCTCATATATACCTTTGTTTAATCGATTTTTTTATATTTTTAACGGAAAACAAGATTTAAAAAATAATGTTTAGAAAAATTTGCTGGTAAGTTGAGGTGACTGCATTTTTTGGACAGTTATTGTATTTATTGTCCTCTCATGACTCTAGTTAGTAGTGGTATTTTATGTAGCCAGCTTTTTTTTATATAGTTTTAGCTATATATATAGCACACAATTTCTGACTAATATTCTGGCACTGTCCTTCAACACATTGGATTTTAAACAATAATTAGGATTATGCTGAATCTCTGAAAATGGCAATCTGTCAAATGGCTATATAATTGCTATGTTTAAATTGATACATCCAAAAATACCCATAAATTTAATCTTAGAGTTTGTACCGTAAGTCTACAATCAATATTATTATTTTCAGATTCAATGTACTGGACAGAAATCATGCCGATGCCTAAATACACATGGACCTAACTGTAGGTGTGTACTCTCACTTTTCTAATCTCTATAGAGGGTTTGCACTTACGTCACGATTTGGTCAATTACCTGGATGCACTGCCATATTGGTGATACTCAGATGTAAACAACAGCATGGATTGCACGGTTACGGTTATGTACTACTGAATATATTGTTCTGCTAATTTATGCTGTCTAAACCATGGAAAAAATGTGTGGAAGCTGCTAAATCATATAGAGAAGGACTTAGGAAGCAGGAAAGGGCGCAATATTTTGTAGTATTAATTAAAACATTAGCCCAATATTTCACCTACCTGACCAGAAATTATAAGAACAAACACAAATGTTGTCAAGTTTCTTGTCCTGGAAATCCTGGTTCAGTTTGGCCAACCATAAACGCCTTTTGTTCTTCAGACAGTTTTTTGCACTCTTCTCCTTGATTTGTTATAACTTTTGGCAGTCTATAGTACTTTTCCCAGTCTGACCGATTAGTACAGCCCAAAACATGACAATAGTTGACTATTTTCAGCAGCAATAATCAGCAAAATAAGCACGCTTCCTTTGGGTTCAGTTGCGTTACGTTTAGTGCCACCAATATGGCCGACTAATTTTTAACACGTGTTAAAAACACTCAACAGGCTCGACTTAACTTAACTAAAGCTGTCAGACAAATAGAGCAAAAAGTACAAGAAGTTGCATTAGGTACCTCAGAAGTACTTAAGTACAGAACATAAGTAGATGTATTTTACATTTCCCCACTAAAAACAGGCCACCTCACAGTCCCCAGTGTAGAAACGGATCTTAACCACTAATTTGCTATGTTTTTGCTACCACTGTATGGATCAGAATTTGATTGTGTGCTTCTTATATGTGTGTCTGAGGATGTTTTGAGCAGTCGCTATCTAGTGAAGTTTATCGAGCACTCATGGCCAGCTGTCCAGCTGTCCTTTTCTGTCTACTGTTGTGTTAAAGTACTGCAATAGCTATTTTTGAACACTATTATGCTTTTCATGGCCTGCTTGCTTCTATCTTTCTTTCTCTGCTGGAGGTCCAATGAGTTTCTATGAAGACTGTCCATTCACAGAAAAACTCATCTACCCTTTTTCCTTAACTACTGACCAAACTTGTTCCTTGGCTAAAACTGAACAGTTGCTTGCGCTCATTGTAATTCACTTGTTGTGCATGTTTATGTAAATGTTTTAACATAGGATAACATTATGATGTGAGAAGTTATGACCATAAAATGATGACCATCACAACGCGTCATCAATCGGCCATATTGGCGGCACTGAATGTAAACAATGCCACGAACGAATGCCGAACAAAACTTGCATATTTTGCTCATTATTGCTGCTGAGAATGATCAATTATTGTCATGTTTTGGGCTGTACTAATCAGTCAGACCGGGAAAAAATATTTAGAGTACTATAAAGTTCTAACAAATCAAGGAGAAGAGTGCAAAAAAACTGTCTGAGGAACAAAAGGCATTTGTGATTGCCTAAACTGAACCAGGATTCCCAAGGCAAGAATCTTGACAACATTTGTGTTTGTTCTGGTTCATTTCTGGTCAGGTACCCTGCTGAAAAAAAAACAGCCTAGGCTGGTTGGAGTGAAAAATTAGGCTAATATATGAATTAATATTGCTCGTACATATCTTTACCAACTATTAACTTTGGTTGTCAAAATATTGCACTTTCTTGCTTACTAAGTCCTTCTCTATATGATTTAGCAGCTTCCACACACTTTTCCACAGAAAAACACATTCAGTAGTACATTAACTGTGCAATCCATGCTGTTGTTTACATAACAGGTATAGCCAATATGGCTGCGCATCCGGGTAACTGACCAAATCGTGACCTCTATTAGGGGCACAATCCTCATAACCACAGAAAAAGTGGTCGCTCAAAATGCTACTATAAATGTAGTCAACACAGTAAATGTTGTGCATTCTTAATATTATAAAACTTGCAAATATGTAGCTGCTGCTGTCAGTCCCACCTAAACCCATTCAAGGAGGTTGAAAGCGCGGATTTGTTGAAGCACGTGAGCGCCCGGCAATGAGATGAAAAGCTTGATGCAACTCTTCGTCAATGGCTCTGGTCAGTCTGGTTAAAGGTATAAGCAATGTCAGTCTTTTTACAGCTTTCACCGAGTGTGAACACGCTCAATTTCTAACCCCGCCGCTTTAACGTAACAACTGTATTTAGGTGGCCTACCTGTTGAGCAGACGAAAAAATATTTTTTTCAATCGCGTTCAAACTCCCAGCACCTTCTTGCGATGGAACATACTTTTGTTGGTCATGTCGACTATTATTTTACGACGTTTAGCTGTGTATGCCGTGACCGTTCAAATCGGTAAGTAATTTCGCACAACAGCTCATAGTAAAACGCTGCAAGTTCACCAAGCTTCCGATGGTCCATATATGGACTGCATGCTGCAAATGCGCCAAATTGTTGACAGGCAGAGAACGTCACAAATACATTTTGATTGGCCAAACAAAGAATCTGACAACAACAGACGGCCACTTTATTTTTTCGTGTTTACAGAAACTAAGGCTGTCACAGAGTAGGAGATGACAATTATTTCAGTGATAACTTCCAAGGAATATAATTTTCCACACAAAGTCCAATTTAAAAAAAAAAAAAAATCACTTACAGCACTTGTAATGGTAAAATGGTCTCTAAAACTGTCTGCAGTTGACAGAGCCTGAAATGTCTTTATTTGACACGAACTAAATTTCCTTTAAAAACCCAACCCATTGTGTATTGTATTTTCTGACCATTCCAAAAAACATTACACTCTCATGTAACATTAAAAAGGTGCTCGGGAACTGTCGCCTGTTAGGCCGTCAGCACAGCATAATTGGCCAATTTTAGACACTTTAATAATTAACGAGGCAAAAAATAAGAAGCACTTTATCTCCCCAGAGAAATGACAGCTCCCAAGGAGTTTTCACTGCGATGGAGCGGACTGTCAGCCCACAGACTGTGACTCGGATGCAGTAATTACTCTGTATCAATCAAACAAATTTGGAATGAATACTGTAGAAAAGCAGCTTGTATAAATGGGAGTTTTCCATCACCTGCCCTAAAATACATTTACAGACATGTTTGCCAACCAAACCTGTGTCCTTAGATGTCCTACAATACTTTGTGCCAGCAGGACGCCCGTGTGGTCTAAATGGATTGCTGCACACCGTAAGACACCTGTTAGTTGAATTAAATTCTGTTTTCAGACTTAACACCTTGGTCTGTATAAAAGGCAAACAGAAACACTGAAACATTTTTTGGAAAAGCTTCTTTATTCTAACTGCACCGGAAGCTAAATTGGCACGATACACGAGAGTATGACTGAAAATGAAAGAACCAAATCAACATTAGAAAATGACACCTGACTGTGTTTAACACTGAATTATTGTTATTAAAAAAAAAAAAAAAAAAAACTATGGGTAAATAGACCACAGTTCTGTACATTACAAAAAGCACATATAACCACATTGTGGCACTTGAACCATTTCACTATGAGGCAGAATGCTTAAAATAACATACATGCAGTTATACTTTTAAATAAATAAAATACTGATATTACATAATGCCCTGGTGAAATAGCACAGATTTAGTTGCTCAAAGGCACTTAAAGGACAATTAAGAACAGTAACAAGCAACAGAATCGTCTAATTGTATCGCAAAAATTATTTTTAGCTTTAGAGAAGATGTATTAAAGTCTCTTGAATATCATTCCCATGGATTCCATGCAGACCTTAAGTTATTAAAACTTCACAAATGAAGTTTGCCACATGCAAATGGCTGACGCAAATAAATAAAAAAAGGGGAGGGGGGTAGTAGAAAAGGAAGAAAGGGATTGAGGTCACAAATATAACTGATATAGAAAATTGTCAGACTGATTCAATTTGGCCTGCATATATTAGATTATCATACACTGTATCAGTGGAGAGGGTGTCATATTTGCTCAACAGCACCGCAGAGTCTCTGAATCTGTCTGATGATGTACAGAAAGCGAAGTACACACGGAGCTCATAACAACAGGCCCCGAATCCTATGATGTTTGGTGATTGTCTGTTTCTCTTTGCCAGCTGGTGTTTATCAGTGCCACATGGCTAAATTCCTGTGCAAGTAAAAAAGCGAAACCTGTTTATATTTACCCTGAGAATGAATGAGTTGTCTGACAGACCACACCGGATTATTAGACAAAGAATTTAAGGCGTAACAGATGTCTATCGAGACACACTGCTTAACACGAACAGATATAAACACTCTCACAAACAAAACACACATACAAGATTAGACGCAACGTCAACAGTATGATTGTGAGCTCGAGCTTTTTCACATTAATCAGCCATGGCTTTTAAAACCACAACGGGTTTGTTTTTTTGCATAGTCCAACTGCTATTCTACACAGTACTGTCTTCTTTTTCATTCATTCCCGAACTCATTTATAAACTCAGTCTCGACTATTCTTACTTTTCCACCTTCTGACTTGCGCGGCCATCCTGATTTTACACTTGTGCTCTTATCATTTTCATTCTCTCTTATACAAAACAGTCTTAGATTTAACCCAAGTGGGTTTAGAGTTTGGTCTCAGGTCCTCGTGCTGACAAAACAGGGAAAGAACTGCGTATTCTTGCGACCTCCATTGCACACAGATGACCGAACACTTTGTTATACCAATCAGGAGAGCGCCCCCTGTGGGACAAAAACACATACGGTTTAAATTAACGACAGACCTTAACATTAGCCTGCTATTTTTGTTCAGTGTGCTTGAGTGATGTAGCAGCCTTTGTCTTACCGTAGATCAGCTCTGCAGTAATGTGTGAGCCTGGACCGTCCCATTCCACATGGCTCAATAAAGGTGCGTGATGTCAAAAGCACGGCTCGTAATCCTGCCTCCAGCTGGACGTTGTCATGATCCACAGAGGAGGACACAAGAACACACACCCCTTTTGGAAGATCACTACACCAACGTCTGCAACACAAAATGTTACATTTAGATCAGGTTAGGGCCCACTAGTACCCCATTTTCTGAAACCAGAAACCATACTTGGCCAGGCGAACTGGAGCTGCATGTTTCCGTGGAGTTGAAAAACAAATGGTGACACACTGCTACTGTGTATTGTTTACCTGACTGTAACTAGTCAGAAAGCAAACTGCATGTCCCATGAGCGATTCTAGTGTACTGACAGCTTTCATAAGTGCTGGTACACTGTTCAGTCCCTACAGGAGAGATATTGAAACTGAAACTGCTGATTCAATCGCTCTCTTGCATGCCACGTCTTGCTTTCACACAGTGGCGCAGCACAAATCCGTGCCCCCCTGGGATATGGCCCAGAACCCCCTTTTCATGCAGTGGAAATGCACAGAACTGTTCAAGTATTAGCAAAACGCTGTAGGCAGCCTCAGCAAACTTTCAAGTGGGCCTCAAGATGACTAAAAATGTTCAACTTGTGTTGATGGTAAAGTTTAAATTATTACTAATATATTAAAACAGTTGAACCTTGAATCAAATATTATATTAATTTCTATAACTTTTCTATAACCATAACTTTAATTGAAGGACATACAGTTCTGAAATCACAAGTATATATATATATATATATATATATATATATATATATATATATATATATATATATATTTTTTTTTTGGAATGTGGTTAATTTATCCATATCACTACTCCAACTTTCTGTTAATAAAGTTTAAAAACAAACCACTTTTTCATAATTACAAGTAATAAATAGACTTTCTTGCAATTCTGAAAGAAAAAAATAAAGTAATAAAGTCCAATTTTGAGGGGGGAAAAAAGAGAAAAAGATATGTTCTCAGAAATTTGAAATAAAAACACGCAGTTCTGAGAAAAAAAGTTACAATTGCAAAATATAATTCGCAAATCTGAGAAAAAAAGCCAAAATTGGGCATTTATATCTTAAAATTGCAAATTTATTTCTCAGAACTGGATTGTCTCGCAATCCTTTATAACTCACAACTGCAAATTTAGATCACACAATTCTGAGGAAAAAAAATGAAATTTATATCTTGCAATTCTAAATTTATTTCATGCAGTTCTGATTTTATAACTCACAATTGTGTTTATATCTCACAATTCTGAGAAAAAAAAAAGGCAGAATTGCACGTTTATATCATGCATACCTTTTATTTTTGATTTAGCGGTGGAAACGGGCTTCCATACACATACACACACATACACATATTTAGGATTTCTAATGAATTACCTATAACTTTTTAAATCCTCCTTAATGGCATCCCAAAACAAGGTTCTTATGTGACCCTCTTAGGGTTCCTAACAGTTAGTTGTTAGTTATGGATGTGGCACAATAAAAACCAAAATGATCATACTAAAAATTGTAGTTTCCTCCAGCTACATACCTGAGCACTATGAAGTTTCTACGAGGATGTGGAGCCATGCTGTCTGTGATGTAATGGAAAACCTCTGTGTTGTTTTCCAAAGTCTCAATCACTCGACTGTGCAGAAGGTCTTCATCCCACAGGTGGCGCTCTCGCAGAACACGGTGAAGCACCACAGCCGGCGGGGCCTCCATCTCCACCGAAACACGCCACAGACGCATCGGGTGCCCATCTCCTACCTGCAAACAACCAAGCATGAAATGGTTAGGGTAATGCCAAAACTATAATCATAAAAGTGTAACACATGATAATGCAGATGGCTTTGAAACTTTTGGAAATAGTGGAAAATTATGAGCTGATCAGAAGGGCATGTCCCACAGTGTACCACCACAATGAGCTCTATTTCATGATCCTCAGATTAAATCTGAGAGAGAGCATATCAGCAGGTGAGCTGATGGCAGATGGTCTAAGCCCTGGTTTGTGCCAACAGTTCTCATGGTGCTTGGGCGTCAGATACTTTCAGGTTAAATCGAAGGGGAGACAGAGCAGACTGCCACATGCATTAAAATCTCATTCCCCTGAGTGTAAGTGACAAGAGACAAGTAGAGTACATCTGTCTTCTGTGGGCAGGTACACTTCAGCCTCCTTGACAGATAGTAACTGGCCAACTGTCTGACAAACAGAGACAAAACAAATGCACTCTGCTTTCTGAGTCAGTCTGACTCAAAATTCAATCCATTTGGATTTGATTGCCTTTTAAAAGCCACATACTTCACAAAATAAATAGGTGGAAATAAAATACATTTTTCTTGTTAAGCACAAGTCTACAAATTTCTAAAAACAGCAGGCTATCCCGAGTGGCCTTCTTTGTGTCAGTTAATTACACATTTAAACATCTCTTCTTGTTATTTGTCATGAATCAGTGGGAAGGACTGGGAATCTTTCCTTAGAGCGCATAAACACTGGAATTATCAGAAAGGTTTGGCATCAGCAAGATGGTAAAAACAGCATGGTTTCAAAACTATTATATAATATAATATTATTCAAATTTAATTAGCTTTTGCTGTTCTGCAAAGTTTTATTCGGCAAAATTGTTGCTATAATCTGCCCTAAAACTATAAATAACATGCAGAGTGACAACTTAAAAAAGCATATTAACAACACCGCCCATATGGACGTGTGATGGATGTGTTTTATTAATAATTCAGACATCAGAGGTAAATTCTAATGTCCATTAGAAAAGCCAAAACCCATCAAGTGGTTTCTGAACCATAACGGTCATATAGTTTATAGTTTTGCATGCCTGTCAAAATAAAAATATCCGAACCTCACAAACAACATTCACATCAAAAGCAATTAAGACCTTATTATGTTGTTTGTGAGAAAAAGCGAAGCTGTCATGCATGGTGTTTGAGGGAATTAAACTGAACACCTTCAAAGATTTTTATATATTTTTATCAAACTACAGTTGTCTTTAACCATTTATTTTCATCAAAGCACAGAACATTTTTCAAGCTTGTTTCTCAGATCCCTTCTGGCAAACTGTAGCTGAGATGTCATATGACTTTTTTTCTCTTCTAGTGCCATTCTAAAGCTGTGACTGATGAAGTACTGTGGAAGCAGTTGAATTCAGACTCTCCAGTCTCAGGCACTGAAACCTGTAACCTTCATGCACAGTCACTGCGTTGAGGACAGCCTGCCGTAGGTAGATTTACAGCTGTGCCACGCTCTTTTCCATTTCTTAATAATGTCCAAATTGATTTAACCACACTCCGATGGATATTCAGTGACTTGGAAATGTGCTTGTATCCATCCTAGCCTCATGTTTTTTTCCATTCCTCTTTCACAGAGTTGCTGAGACCGTTCCTTTTTTTTTTTTCACGGTCCAAATGCTGCCACAATATTGACTCACCAAAGAGTTGCAGAGGTGCATTTATACTACAAACAACTAAATCCCTTGCCCTTTTTTAAAATATACAATTATTTTGATCACTTTTTATTTTATAAGGTCTAATTAAAGAGTATTCCTCTACTGCAAAAACATGTTTTTTTTTTTGTTTTTTTTTTTAAGTCCACTGTGAAACCCTGCAATAGTCCAAGAGGGATGAATACTGTTTATCAGCACTGTTTTAGAAATGAGCATCCAAAGCCGGCTTCTGCGTCAGCAGCACCACAGGCATGGTACATCATGGTACTCTTGTGAACGTGTGTGGAAGACTGACACAGAAGGAGAAATTGTTGAATAAAGTCGTTATTTTTGTTTTCTTTGGCACAAACAGTATTCTCGTTGCTTCTAAACTTACAGTTGAACCACTGATGTCACGTGGGCCATTTTAATGATGTTCTTACTACCTTTCTGGGCCTTGAACATGTTAGTTGCGTTGTGGTCTATTACTTACTTACTTAATCCTCTTTGCCCCAAGGCTGCTAGTTGTCTATGCAGGGTCAAAAATACCACAATTTGTGTTTCAAAGTTAAACGAAGGTCTTACGGGTTTGGAACGACATGAGGGTGAGAGTTATGAGAGTGCTTCTGAGAGTAAGTGTGTATCTCTACCTTTTTATAAGCCAGCTCAGTGTTGTCGGGTCCGTGGGCATGGTGCCAGCCTTTACTCCGCTCAGATGCCTCTCTGAGAAGACACTGGATGTTGTCTTCTAGGTACGCCCGATAATCCACAGGCTCGCCCAAGGCATTCACCCCAAGCCCATGCAGAGGCAACGGCTGAGCATCAGCAGCCACATAAGAATTCCTAGACTGAAGCATCATTTCATGCGGGATCTGCAGAAAGAAACAGTGACAGAAAGCTGATCAGTGCAAAAATTCCCTGTTCCGACAAATTAATCCTGCCAGTGCTAATTCCAACAAGATGACTTAAAATGGCATGACATCAGAACCCAGACATCAGAAATTAAAAAGTGGTCACCTGGAATAGTTTCTTGCATTCTGTGATCATGTGACTGAGACAGTGTGTGGCAGCCATGTTCTCACTCAGATCCTTGTGGTCTGGCTTGGGTCCTCCTTTCCTGCTCATGAGCCTGTAACAAAAACAAACAGTCAGAGAAAAGTTGACAAGAAAACAGGCAAAATGTGTTCCATGAGAGATCAAAAAGCATTTCGGATGTTGGCAATGGACTGAGTTCATTTCTCATTTCATTCAGTTTCCTTCGACTTCTTATGTTAAAGAGCAGGTCATATGGTTTTTAAAGTGTCCTAATATTATGTTGGAGTCCTCTACAACAGGTTTAAATGCATCTAAGGTCAGAAAACTTTTTTTTTTTTCCAGAATATACATTTACACAGAGCTATTTGTCAATGATTTCGAAACGATTTGTTCGAATCAGCTTTGAGCATAATGTCTGTAAACCCCTCCCTTCCATAAGCCTACTCTGCTCTGATTGGTCAGCTGGCCAAGCCTGTTGTGATTAGCACAGAGAAGAGTACTTCAGCAAGTTAGCCAGCGCTACCATCTGTGTTGCCAAGTCAGCGGTTGTTTTTGATGTGCGTGGGTTGAAGCGACCCTAATAACGTCATATATAGCAACTGGAATGCAAATTTACCAAGGGAAACCCAGCAAAAAGCATGTATTTTAAACACCAGAATGCGATTTATAACAAGGGACCCCCCTCAAAACGTGACTGGGATAGTTTTGTGCAGCAATTGGGCAGGTTTTGTTGTAAAAATCTGGCAACCCTGATGCACCTTTACATGAAATAATATAGTGCTCCAATGCGTATAACAAATAATAAAAATAATGACATTTTGTTTAACACTTATGCAAGCGAATCCTGCCCAAAGCTAGCTAAACTGTAAACACATAACAAAACAATAGTGGTGGATACATTAGCCGAGTGCTAACATGACTAACTGATGAAAAAACTGTTTGTAAACCAAAACATGTCTAAGGTACACTCTTTATTATTAAAGTAATTAGAACGAAAGTCACATTCTTAGGAAATAGTGGGTTCACAGTGAATTATCAGAACTATTTCAGTAAGACAGTAATATCGACGTTTATCTGGAAACCTAAAGCTGCACCAGGTATATCTCACATATTAGCACAAAAAACTAGATATTTTGAGCACTCACTTGAAAATGTATACATAACGTATCAAACGTACTTGCAGGTTGTGTTTCAGAAACGCTTGTTAGTCCATATATAGAAGATCAGAAGCCAAAGAAAATAAAAGCCATGATTAGAGAAGCAGTCCTCAGTAAAACAATGAGCACACAACAAAAGGTTCAAATTTTAAACAGATTCTTCACATCATCACCTTTCAGCAATAAAAACAAAAACTTGCTTTCATAGCGCAGAATACAATACAATACAATACAATACAATACAATACACTAACTAGCGGAAATGTTTTCTCCGCAGGTCAGAGTGTTCGAATTTGGCAGCGAGCAGGGATTATGCTAACAGGTTACCCAGTGATGTAGATCGGTAACAGGCAGAAGATTGGAAAAAAAATGACGACTCGTTAAGGTGATTCTGAGGCGACTCTTTCTTTCGAGAGACAATATGTACATGTATAATGCACTTTTTTGATTAACAACTTTGCTGAGTGTTTACATTGAAGGATAGCTACCTAACAAACTGCAAAAAATATATTTTTCGAAAACCCATATGACCTGCTCTTCAAGTCCTTTTTCTCGTAGGGACCTTGGCTGCTCCCTCAATGAATGGAAAACTTGCCCCACACACACCTTGGTGAAGCTCCATCTTTCTTGGAGGCATTCAGGTGCAGTATGGAGGGTGCGAGACAGACAGCCAGACTCTCCGCAGTCATTTGGTTTTCCTGTGCAGATGCAATGTCACTGAGGAAATAGAGCAGCGTCTGTAGAACCTCTCTGTTCTCATCCGGCAGCAGGATCACGGCTGCCTGCACGGCCTGTAAACGCTGCTCTGCTGGAACGACTACACACACACACACACACACACCAGGGAGTGAGCTGTAGAGCTGATTGAAGCAATGATGCGTTGGCACATAAAAAAATATGAACATTAAAAAAAATGTGCGAGGCTGTGTGTGTGTCACTTACACTGATACACATGTAGAAAAGTGTCTGTAAGTTTGGAGGTGAGCACGGGTTCAGGCAGATCCCTAAAGTACTGTTTAATCAGGTCAGCCACATCATAAGCTGATTGGCCTTGGTAGGTCACATGATCAGGGGAATTCTCATTGAGCTGCCTGAGGGCTTGGATTCGGGATTTAACCCCCGATTTCCGAAATATTCCCACCTGTAGAGGAGAATTAAAGATAAGAAGAAGGAAAAAGAAAACTCTGGATGTGTGCATGTTTGTGCTTACATACAGACCTTCTCTAGACACTGGCTGCGTAAGTATCTCATCGCCTGCTGGATGCTCTGAGGCAAAGGCTGACCGGTTCGCTGGACGTTTACGATCGGTGGAACTCCAAACACGTGTTTATCTTTGTAATCTGGAACTTTGGAACGCTTCATAAACTTCGGAACCACCCTGACCAATGACAGAGAGAAACAGAGAGATTTTATTATAAAAGTATATACCCATATACTATAAAAAGTTTAAAAAGATACAAAAAGTTTTCACTAGTTTCAACTTAAAAACTTCAGCAGCTCAGCAGTTCAGCAGCTGCCTTAAAAGTACTACAATACAATGACTTGTACTTTTTAAGTTGATTTAACTTATGAGTTGAAATTACTTGTACTTTGAAGTTGGTTTAACTTAAAATTTTAAGGCAGCTGCTAAACGCAAGTTTTAAAGTTGAAACTGGTGAAAACTTTTTACAGTGTATACATGAGGTTTAAAAAGCACAACAGTGCAGAATCCAATATATGGATGTCCAGAAGAAAACGGCAAGGTCATATCATTGCAAGATAAACTCAAAATCACAGCGGCGGATGTAGTGAGTGAGCAGGAGCAAATGGAATTGCAGTAAGTATGTATAAACCCTGTGAAAATTGGATCTGTCTGCTGCCTATGACCATGATGCCGGCCTTTGACTGTGGGGTGTGTGGGAATGGGCGAAAGAGGAAAGATAATGCCTCCTCAGTCACCAGTGCAGAATGAAATGAATCATCTTTCAGATCTACGAGCCATGGCAGTGTCTGATAGACCTATAAGCTTCTCATCAGAAGTCCTTTCCTGCAGCTGAAGTTTAAAATGGACAAATGCAAAAATTATAAACCAATTTACATACGTTTCTGCAATGCCAAACAGAAAATTACTGGAGAAGGGAAGAGTGTGTGTGTGTGTTTGTGTGCGTACATAAATAGAACTGTAATTCTAGCCCTGTTGGCAGAGGTAGATATGGAATGTAATTTTCATAAGCAATAAAAAGCCAGCGGGGAACAGATAGAGAGAGAGACAGAAAGATGCTGTCATTAACCGCATCTGTTAGAGCTGTTTTACTCAACTGATTGTGCCATTAAAAAACACTTTTGGCAGAAATGAGATTTCCCGCCTCAGACATAAGAGAGCATTAATGCCACAACTGACCTCATGAGTCAGAGAATGTGTCCACCACATCAATGTGTGTACACAATCACACTCATTTTTTAGAAGGGGGAAATGCCTTGAGCTGCAATCTCGTGGGTTATTTAGAAACTGTGTGAGTATGTGTGAATGAGAATATGCTTTCTCACCAGTTCCAGCCGTGTTTGCTGGTGTCCGTGTGTTTCTCCAGAATGGCGGTCAGTCGTAAAAGGCTGAATTTCTGCAAAAGATTGAGCTGGGCAGCTGACTGCCTGTTGATTTCTAAAGATGCCGAGGTCACGCTCGGACGATGAGAATTCTGGAAACTGTGCCAGCGCAACTTTCTGAGGACGAGAATTGTGTGGAAGAAACAAGAGTGAGAAAAATGACAACTATGAAAGGATAAACAGATGGATAGCAGGCACATTCACTCTCTTCGATGTCATAAATGTCTTGAAATAAAGTAACTATATAACAAAATACATCAAATGAATGATACCCCAGGCTGTAAAAACATACTTGATTCTTACTTAATTTTAAGAAATAGTAAATTTTCTTAAGAAATAAAATTCTGATACTACTGACTCACCATTCTATGCACTGATCCCTGTGGTAAAATGTCAATTTCTAAACTATTTATCATAATTTTCACAGAGCCCACTGCTCTATACGAAAGTTTGCTTCCATGAACCCCTCTTTAGACCCTGAGTGTCTGATTTAACCACTCTTCACATGTTCTGGACTTGTCCTCCTGAAGTATGTTTGTCATGCTCTGGCAACTCTCCAGCTTGATCAGCTTGACTCTGTATGATCCTTCTCCCCATCACCAGCCTTGATGTACTTACAATTTTGTATTGCTCAGTTAATATATTGTAGGATTGCATTTACGTGAAACTGTATTTAGAAGTTATCCGTAATGTAAATGTAATGCAATATAATGTAATTCTTGTCTTCAGAATGTACGTTTATGTATCTTATCAAACTGGCACATTTTTTTCTTGTCTTAAGCAAAGAAAAAAAAAAAAATCAAATAGGGTAATTGTAATTACAAAAAAAATAAATACATTGCTGTTTAAAAGTTTGAGATCAGTGCGATTTTTAAAGTAGTCTTTTCTGCTCATCAAGGCTGCGTTTATTACTAAAAATACAGAAAAAACAGTTATATTGAGAAATGTTATTGCAATATGAAATAGTTTTAATACACTTTAAGATTCAATTTATTCCTGTGATGCAAAGCTGAGTTTTCAGCATCATTACTCCAGTCTTTAATGTCAAATGACTATTCAAAAATCATTTAAATATACTAATTTATTATCATGTTGGAAACCGTTGTGCTGTTTAATATTTTTTTCGAAGTACACTTTGGTAAAAAGTGATAGTGATAAAAACTTACAATTTTAGAAAAGATTTCTATTTGAATAAATGCTGTTTTTTTCAATTTTTTATTCATCAAAGAATCCTGAAAAAGTGTCACAGGTTCCAAAAAAATATTATGCAGCACAACTGTTTCTGACATTGCTAATAATAGAATGATTTCTGAAGGATCGCATGACACTTAAAACTGGACTAATGGCTGATGAAAGATTTGCATCCCAGAAATAAATGATATCTTAAAGTATATTAAAAAAGAAAACAGTTATTTCAAATTATTATAATAATATTACTTTTTTCCTGTATTTTTGATCAAATAAATGGAACTTTGATGAGCATTAGAGATTTTTTTTTAAAACATTAAAAATCTTAATGATCATAAACTTTTAAACGGCGGAGTACACATTACCTTATTATCTTGCACAACTTTGCTTTATAAAGTAATAAAGAAACCTTATTTTAAGAATGTTTAGATACATTCATTAAAAAACAAGACTTAAGACCAAAATCCTGACTCAGAAAATGTGTTTTTCCAATGAACAGATTTGGTATACCCCAGGTTCCACTCTAGGTCCTTTAATCTTCATCAGTGATGAGTTTGCATGAAGTGGAATTATGTTTTTAATATGGAAAAAAATAAAATCCCAAACACAGATGAGCTGCAAGTAGGCTTTCAAGGTACACACAGCTGTCACTTTCTCCAGACAGTTTACCAAAAGACAATCCCTCTCTCGATCACATTCTTTCACAGCACTAGAAACTCCTTGTCTAGATAAGTGCTAACTGCATTCACAAGTGTGGACAGGTCAGAATTTCCTCTGTCTATAAACTCTAACCATCAGTTTTACTCACCTGCTGGGTCGTGTGAGTGATGCCCCCACCCCTGAGTCCCTCCTCTCTCTCATTCCTCCTTCCCCTTCTCCTTCATTCACAGAGTTTCCTGGACTATCATAATCGCTCACTGTCGTCCCAACATCCGACATGGATTGCTCATCATAGTTCAGACTGCTGGGTAATGTCGTGTCCGCCGTGGATTCAGTCTCCGCATTCAATTGGTCCTGCGGTTGAATGCCGAGTGACCGCGACCATTCGTCAATGTTGTGCTGTAGCCCATGTACGTGCTGAAGAATGTCATCCAGATGCTGGAAGGCTTTCTCTTTTCCAGGATCGAAAATGTCACATGGACTGCCTGGTGTCTCTGGAACATTGTCGTAAATGCTTCCAATTGAGCTTAGAGAGTTTCTCCTTCTCCCAAAACCTGAGAGAAAGTCTTGCGAGCCACTGCGACTAATGCTTCCATCCAAGGACAGGTCTCCGTCTTCTCCTGCCCAGTCAATTTGGTCAGGACTTTGAGAAACAGAAAGCGGACAGAGACTTTCGATAGAGAGAGATTTGGGGAAAGTTCCAGGCTTGTGGTCAAAGGGGAGATGGACCACACGATCTTCTTTCCTCTGAAAGTTGTTTTGATTGGTCAACTTGGGCTTCTCCCAAGTTAACTGGTAGTCTTCCAGGTAAAGGCACGCTCTGTGAGGCTTGTGCAGAGTGGCTTTCTGGCTAACGTTACTGCGGCATATTGTATGTGACCTCCATGCCGCATCTTTGTCAATTCTGCACTTATTTGTGGTTTGTCCAGGCAAACTTTCATCAGATGTACAGTGCAGACCTGAGGGTGGCTGGTGTTGAGTTATAGCTGAAAAGTTTCTTGGGACCGTCTCTCTCTCGCATTCCCGCTTCTTTATTGATTCTTTTCTCCGAAGAAAAGATCTAGAAGGACGCTTTGGCTTCTCTCTTACGGACGGCAAGGAAGATGAGGATCCGGTGTCGTTGTTCTCATCTTGGCCGGTTGAGACACAAACTGGCGATGCACCCTCACCCGCTGTGATGTCACTGAAAGCTGCAACCTCTGGAGAAGTTGTTTCCCGGGCACTGTCTAAGCTCAAGCTGCTAGCACTGAGGTCGGAGGTCAGCGAGGTGACTTCTAGGAGACTAATATCACTCAGCACACTATCGCTACTGCCTGAGGGTCGTAAGGTCGTGGTCCGGTTGCCAGCGGGGACAGGGGTCGGCGAGAGAGTGCGGAGACGGGACCAAGTCTTACTCTCACGCTGAAACGCCCAGCGAGAGCTAAGGGCGCATGCGTCATCCTCTTCTGAGTCCTCACTCTGCTGAGATAATGAAAAACTTAGAGTGAATTCTTTCAAAAATACTTTCCAAAGTTTTTCAATATCTACTTAAAATAGCAAAAGCACAAGGCCATTGGTGAGATTTAAAAGGATTGTTAAAGTTAAGTGTAAAAGCTACCATCGAGTGGAAGTCAAAACTAATGAAAACCGACAAGGAAAGAGCCGTTGTCAGCAGACTATCAGATCACATAATTGAATTAGAAGTGGATGGCATGTTTGTTTGTTTACCTGTTTACACTGGAAATGAACCTCTAAGCTCATCGCAGCACATTTGTTCAGGGTTGTTAGCCTCCTAAACACACACACACAGACACAAGGAAGAGCATTTTTTTGAGTGCTGTAGGATTTAAATTCACATTGGCATAGTGTTTAAAATCCTGAAAAGTTGTAGGTTGAATTTATAAACATGAAAATAACCTAAATGTACTCAAATACAAAACTTCACAAATCATATTCAGTATCCACACTCAAACACGGTAGAAAAGTCAGATTTTTGTACAACATATATGACCCTGGACCACAAAACAAGGCTTAGGTAGCATGGGTATATGTGTAGCAATAGCCAAAAATACATTGTATGGGTCAAAATTATACATTTTTCTTTTATGCCAAAAATCATTTGGATATTAAGTAAAAATCATGTTCTATGAACAAGGTTTTTTACATTTCCTACCATAAATATATCAAAACTTAAGTTTTGATTAGTAATATGCATTGCTAAGAACTTCATTTGGACAACTTTAAAGGTTATTTTCTCAATATTTAGATTTTAGTTGCATCTCGGCCAAATTTTGTCCTATCCTAACAACTCATACATTAATTGAATAGATTTCAGATGATGTATAATTCTCAATTTTTAAAAAATTGACCCTTATGACTGGTTTTGTGGTCCAGTGTCACACATGCCAAGTGAATACATGAGCATGGTCACAAAACCAAAGACCCTCTCTGATGAATATCATTCACAAGAGGTGATCTGGTGTGGAAATTCCAGGTGTAAATTAAATTGGTGTCAATAACAATAGACCATTTCAAATTGCATCTACATTATACATGTACAAAAACAGAAGCAGGCTGCAATATGACAAAAACATTATTGTAGATTATTGCTCTTTATATTGTAATATTGATTATTAAATGTCAATATTGGAAGCAATATAAAAACATTTGTTTCATGTCTGCGTTTTGGGAACGTCTCATTCAGGCTTCACAGACAAACATGTCAGTCCATGACATTAGTCTAGTCTAGCACAAGTTATGCAAAAACTCCCTGAATAATCACTGAAGCTACAAAATTAAAATTTCATTTAAATCGTATCTGCACTGTGTTGTTTATGATGAGAGAATTTGTGAGCGCGCCTAAGCGCCTGTGATTGGCCAATGCATTCCTGAGTTCAACAGAAACGCATTTGTAAGAATCTGTAAGTAAATACACATATTGGCACTTTACATTCATTTTTTAACATTAATTTTAATTGTGACAGCTGCAATACCTTATTTAATTGTGCAGGGGTATTTTTTGCCCCTTTATCGGGATTTTATGAGCCATTTTTTGTTCATTTTGCTGGCATATTTGCCACAAGCCCTCATTAATGTCCGACCCTGGTTTCCACCATGTTTTACATCGACATGCCACTTAAAGGATTAGTTCGCTTCCAGAATAAAAATTTCCTGATAATTCTCTCACATCCATGTCATACTAGATGTTTATGCCTGTCTTTTTTTAGGCGAAAATAATTTGTTTTTTTGAAGAAACATTCCAGGGTTTTTCTCCATTTAGATGATTTCAGTAGGAGCCAATGAGTTAAAATCCAACCTTCCCAGCCAAAGAATAATGGTCTTATCTAGCAAAACAATTTTCTAAAAAAAAAAAAAAAAAAAATTCTCTCAACAAAAATGTATATACTTTTTAACCACAAATCCTTGATCCCCATCAAAGTCCACTATATGGAGAAAAATCCTGGAATGTTTTCCTCAAAAACCTTAATTTTCTTTTCTCACATATCATCTAAAGCTCAGGCCTTCACATCTGTAAGTATGACTTTGCTTGGTCATATACTTGGAAACTGTAATATGCTAGTTCCTCATTTGAAGGCCACATTATTAGCAGGTATAAATGGGGCCAGTGTGTCCTTGAGCAGGACACTTAACCTCAGTCCGCCTCAAAGGGACTGTCCCTTTAATTAGTGTACTATTAGTCACATTTAATAAAACTGCCAGCTGAATAACACCATAATTTAAGTACAAATTATATGTCCTTGTGGTTAAGACAAAACCACAAAGTAAAACAGTGATGCAAATATGAACACATTAACCCACAAAGCTACAAAGTTCAACACATTCAGCAAGTGTGTTTGTGTGTGTTTCTTGGTGTTGACCTAGCCCTGTTGATGCTCCCAACTGAACTGCATTAATGTCACACTTGACAGAGTGATGAATCTATCAGCCCATGTATCTTCTCTAAAATGGTTTGAACTTGACTCTACTGCTCCCTCCATCTGTGCCTGTTCGGCTCTGACATGACAGTAGTTTTGTTAGAGGTAGAGAGGCATTCATCACCATGTCATTATCTGATTATCAATCTGTTTGCAGTTGATGTGAGTGACCCTGAAGTGCGACAGTAAACGATGCGTTCATAAGCATTCGGGCCCTCTCGGTTAATTAGTGCACTCAATGTGCACTCATTCCACCTTTTATGTGTGTATATGTAAGACGATGAATGATTTTCATGTACGTGAATGTCCCTGTATGATTTAGCTGAGAAAATCGTTAGAGCTGAAGTACAGATACTGCGAGACAATGATAAATATAGTCCACACCAGCAAGTCTGAACATCTATAAGTATAAATGACCACCCATTTTGACGGATGGAGTCGATTTGCACCAATGCTCACAGTAGTAACACAGTATAGTCACATCATAGTGTTTGGCACGAGTGGCCACAGGATTTCTGTTGGACATATTGCTTTTTCTGCATGACAGACCAAAACTAATCCTAGAAAAAACACAAACACACAAGAGGGGCGTTTGTTTTGTGGCATTTGAGATACAAATAATAAGCATCTGTGAGTATATGCACATCAACACATTAAACTAATTACTCTTGTTGAATAATAATCAGCAGGAAGACAATAAGGATGCAGAGCGCTAACAACAGGCTAGCAAGGTGCTCACAAAGACTTGTAGCTGTGTGCATCCTTAGTTATTTTGCTGGTGTGCGTGCCTGCCTTTTTTGAAAAAAATTGCTATTTTGTTGTCTGTCTTGTCTTCTTTTTCTTTCTTTTTCGAAACAATTAGAAAATCCAGATTATTAACAATAGGGAGAAACAAAAACTCGACAATAGGAAATAAAACATGCGATCAGATTTCTTTTTCTTCAGTTAGCTCTAGGGCTGCCCTCGACTAAGGATTTTTCTGGTCGACTAGTAGTCGTTCATTTTAAGCATTAGTCGACTAATCGTACGTTTATTAATAAAACATTTAGATCATTATAATGAGCCTTTAATTGCCTACATATCCTAATAAGCGCTCAAGCACGCATATAGCTTGCCACAGCGCACCGCAGATGTACTGATTACAAATGTGTCAGGGAAAAACAATAAGTAGACTGCATTAACATTTTAATAATATATTGAAACGAGTGCTTTCTTTGTTTTCGGCTTAAGAGATGAAGTCGGCGACTCGTCATCTCCGCAGTTGTGATGCGCCTGAATGCATGTTTCATGTAGGATATTACATAATCTGAGGAAGTAGAACTTTTACTCTCTATAGATATATTTTAATGTCTGAAAGCCAAAGATATACACTGAGTTTCACGCTCAAGTTCACAGAAAAGAGACGACAGAAAGCACATCCTGTTTGCTTTTATTATTTTACAAAAGCGCACGTTTTGTTTTTAATGTGAATGTACAAGAATATGCGTCTTTCGAAAAGATGTTTTACTTTTACCTGTCTATGCTGTCTAAAATGATGTAGTAAGCTATTCTAAGAGCAAATTACCGCACCGGGTATCCATCTGTTCTGCATTAAGCGCATGTCTGTTTAGCTTCCACACAGACCGCGCACATTTCTCTAGGTCAGTGGTTTTCAAACTTTTTAAAAATATATATAGCCTAATGTGTGCGCATTGGGATAGTAGCTGAAAGCGGGATATTAAAATTGCTTTTGAATGCGTGCGCGCGTTTTACTTTCGGTTTAGTTTGCAGCTTCCCGCATCCTTCTCCCTGAATCTTGAACTTTGTTACATACATAGCCTATACATCTTGCTTAAATCGTCATGGCGACCCATTTTTTTAAGTCCCGCGACCCACCCAGGGTTCGAAAACCATTGCTTAACATTACATTGTACAACATTACATGTAAAGTTGCTACTACTTACGTTTCAGATAATAAGCCATATTTGAGGTTGATGAATAATAGGCGAATGTTGGATGTACTGCACAATGTATACTGTATTACTATTACCACGCAGACTATAGCCATTAACGATCTCTCCGTGAGATTTATTTATTTATTTCTGCGACTAAACGACTAATAAAATTTTGGTCGACCAAGCCTTTTCTGGTCAACTAACGCTTAGTCGACTATTAGGGGGCAGCCCTAGTTAGCTCAAGCACTAATCCATTTTGCTAGCAACACCAAGATCATGGGTTTAATTCCCAGAGAATGTATGTAACTGATAAAATCGATGGCTTGAATGCAGTCTAAATGCATCTGCTAAATGTAAAAATGTGCAGATGCGAAAGCCTCTAAATTCATCTGACGTCTTTCTTTAAAAAATGCATTTTTAATCAGGCTCCGATGTATAGGTTTTTACCCAAGTATCGGTACTTCTGATTGACCTGAGGCTAGGATTTTAGCGGTTTGAAGTAAAAGTATTTGATGGATGTATAATGTGTGTCAAGAGCACTCACTCAGTATCATTATCTCATTTTTGACCGAGATGGCTTTTAGGGGTTTTTTTTTTGCATCTGTAATCTTCATGTATAAATATACATGGCTATATATATGGCTACCTCATTTCTTTATCTTACCAAAAAAAAAAAAAAAAAAAAAAAAAAAAAAAACAATAAATAAATATATTGGTTATATTTGTGTTTTAGTAGTTGTTTTAAGCACTGGTTAATTTATAACGCTTGTCCAAAACTTATTTTTTAAAGGGATAGTTCACCTGTAAATGAAAATCCTGTCATGAATTACTTGCCCGCATGTTGTTCTAAACTCATAAGACCTTCGATCATCTTCAGAAAGCAAATTAAAATATTTTTGATGAAATCTGACAGCTTTCTGGCACTGTACAGGCAGCAACGCAACTACCACGTTTATCAGTGGTTCAACCTTAGAGCTGCAGTCCATAAATTTAGCCTTTTGGTCGCCATCTCTGTCTAAAAACCTGCAAATGCAGTCAATTGCGGAATTATCTTCCATGTGTGGGTTGTGTTCCGGCACGGTTCCAGCGCTGATGAATCTAATGTCTTGGTAGCTGTCAGTCACCGCACTTTTGTGGATTTTCACTGTATTTAGGAATCACAGATTAACAGATTCAAATATATGGCCAAATATAAGAATTTTCATCAGATATTGTCATCTACGAGTAAGTAGCAAGTCTAAAACTTTTGTTCTGACCAACTGAGGGAAAACGCTAACGATATTTCTTATCACATCAAACTAGCAAGATATTATTACTGTTATACTGTTCTCAAATCGTTCATGTTAACAACATTAGCATTGCATAACTACGTGCATGTATTGTGTATTAGCGTTTCTGTTTCTGTACAGTTTAATCTCTGATTGACATAAAATTCGAATTTCATATCAAGAAATTCTTTTAGCCGAAAAAGCAAATCATTCTTTCTTAGGACCGATGTTCTCTTTAAAATACAAAATTTGTGTAATCCTACGTAGGCTATCTGCAAACAGATGCATATTTAAAACTGGAGTAATCTAATTTCAGTCACTTGTGTTTCATAAATATAAACTTTTTGGATTACAATACGCAACCAAAAAAATAAGTTTAATTTTTCAGCCGCTGTGAGAAAAGGCTATAAACTATCCAGCACCTGCAGCATTCTCACATGCGATTATGTTACTAGCCGGGACGGCGTCTTTATGTTTACAGACGTGACGCAATGACGCAGTGGCATGCTTGAATTTCCCGTGAAAATCTACCTGTACCACTCAATTTAAAAAACATTATTATAAGCTAACCATTGTGAATCGGGCTAAAGTACGCCGATAGCTTTGAACACTGGCTGGTTATGTACTTGCTCAGAAATTTATTTTGTATCATTTTTAACCAAAAAAGTTACAGACTGCAGCTTTAATTTTAAGCTGCTACAAGAATAATTTTTGTTCGCAAAGAAAACAAAAATAACTTTATTCAACTATTTCTTCTCTTTTGGGTCAGTCTTTGACACACTTCCACAACAGCAAGTGTGGTAATCTTTTGAACTGCCATCGAAGACTGGCAGAGCAGTGATGAAACGAGAATGGAGCGACAAGAGGGTGAGCAAGTAATGACAGAATTTTCATTTTTAGGTGAAACACTTTAATCAACAACCACAATGTAACACTGACCACTAGGCTAAAGTTCCAATGTAAACTTGCTTTCTACACTTTCAGCCACATTTTCTTACATTTTCTGCCTCAGCAGTATAGATATTTAGTCAAGGAAGATGCGTTGCAGAAATACACTTCAAGTACCGGATGAATAAAGCTCATAGCGGTTTCCAGTAGACAGCTGACTGACAGCATGAAATTTCACCTCTGCATTTTTGATAAGGTATACTTGGCAGTCTAGTTGATCTTAAAGCTATTTGCTAACATGGTCGCACTGACACATTCACTCAAGCAGCGAGACAGACTGCATGGAGCAAATTCATCGAGAGACAGTCTGGGATTTTTAAGTGCACTAGTAACCTGCTGTGGCTGAAAGACGAGTAGATGAGCTCATCATCCCACTAATGCAAGAGGGTCATCGGGCGTGTGACGGCCAGAATACAGAGCAAAACAAGTGATTCTACACAAGGAGATTGATTTTTATATTGCTGTTGCAAACCAGCAAACACTTTGTTTCAACATTTAAATGCTAAATGTGGGTTAAGACACTACCAGTCAAAAGTTTTTGAAAAGTAAGATTTTTAATGTTTTTTAAATAAGCCTCTTCCGCTCACCAAGCCTGAATTTATTTGATCCAAAATACAACAAAAGCAGTAATGTTGTGAAATATTTTTACTATTTAAAATAACCGCTTTCTATTTGAATAGATTTAAAAATGTAATTTACTCCTGTGTATTCTGATTTGCTGTTCAAGAAACATTTTTTACTACCATTACTAAATAGTTAGTTTAAAACACATGTTGAGTAAATTGTCATGATTCTTTGATGAATAGAAAGATCCAAAGGTCAGCATTTATCTGGAATAAAAACCTTTTGTAACATTATACACTATACCATTCAAAAGAAGTCAGTATATACATTTTTTTATTTAGCAAGGATGCTTTAAATTGATCAATAGTGATGATAACATTTATAATGTTGTAAAAGATTTCTATTTCAGATAAATGTCGTTCTTTCCATTCATCTCTGAACTGAATCTTTTTGAGCAGCGAATCAGAATATTAGAATGAATTCTGAAGGATCACATGACTGGCGTAATGATGCTAAAATTCTGCTTTGAAATCACAGGCATAAATTACGTTTTAAAATATATTCAAATAGAAAGCAGTTATTTTTAATAGTAAAAATATTTCAAAATTTTACTGTTATGCTGTACTTTGGATCAAATAAATGCAGGCTCAGTGAGCACTGAGCAGAAGAGACTTCTTTAAAAAAAAAAAAATAAATAATAATAATAATCTTACTGTTCAAAAACTTTTGACTGGTAGTGTATATCCATACAAAACAAACATACAACATCAAAATCATGAATCTTAGTTTCATTCGCTTCATTAAAAAGACTGGGGCACAGTCTCAAGATGTGTTTTATTTAATACATGTGTACTGAAATTGGTTTATGCTGAGTGTTACTAGATTTTGCTTATACAATACTGTGTTTAAAGAAAGGCAATAACATCCAGTGTGTAAAATAACGGTCTTAGTCTATTCAAATAGTCTTACCAATCCAGTGACTAACCCAGACAGATACAAACAAATGATACAACATAACCAAAACACCAATAATATTCAGAAACAAATACTTTATGAATAACGCAGGACTTTTTTTTTTAACAAGCCCGAAATACCTCAGCTTTTGAAAGCTTTACTACTTCCAGCTGCTCATTAAAAAAAGAGTGCATATTTTATCTCCATCTACAATACATAAAGTCCATAAAGTAAACATCACCATAACTCATCAACAATAGATCATAAACAAATGCTTGTCACAAATGCACACTATTAATTGGTTTTAAACTGCTCTGAAACCACAAAAGTGCATTATGACTTTAAAATAGAGAGCGCTCGCATGTTTGTAATTAAATCATTGCCTTTTGAAGTTTAATAATCACATTAGGCTGTATCATGACTCCCCTTTTTCCGACTCCAAATTTAAGACATCTTAAAATTATAATTAAGACTTTTATTAGGCCATTTAAGACTTTTTACGAGCAAACTGAAGACATTTTAAGACGATAACCCTGCATAGTAATGGGTATGGTACTTATAAATTGTATACTGTTAATGTAAGTAGCTCTGGATAAAAGCCTCTGCCAAATATAACACAACAGATGTGTTTGCAGCTGTCATTTGATGGTCTCCTCATATTATGTTATAATGACATTATAACACGATCATGAAATTAATTAGAATTATGGAAGTTGGATTATTTAAGCTAATAAATGCCCTAGTTTCTTTAGGCTGTTTATAAGTAAGATATCAGTTTAGTATTGACACCAGCCTTGAATCCAACATTTTGGAAACAATCCAGCCCTAGGAGACACACAAATATAGTTTCATTTTCTTCACAGCTTTAAATATAGACAACTATGGACATGCATATCATTTAGAGCTCTAGTATTTCAGATTCAGCTGTGTGTGTGTTTCAGTTCTTTTAATTTAATCGAGCCACCCTGATGTTTTTTATCAGTAGCTAGCAGCCAAGCATATAGTGTGTAAGAAGGCACTGTGGGACAAATGGTATATTCAATCTGCATCTCTCTCTTCTTCTATCGCCTTAGGACCAGTGACACCAGTTGCACCCTGGGAAATATAATTTCCCTCTCTCTGTTTATTCCTTATCTTTTAGAAAAGGCCATTCACTCTGACGTGACTTCTGCAGGTGTGACCGGTCACTTAATCACTTATTCCACATTGAGGGGGCGAAAAGAAAACGAATAATGTTAATAAAAAGGAAACGTACAGAACAATGAAGCATAGCAAGGCCTGCTGACACATATGGCCTGTCGCCATGGTGATTAGAGATGGATATTGAAAGGCTATAGAAAACGATGAATGCCCCTATATGACATGTGACTCATATTATTAAACCTATGTCATAGACACGTTATGCATGGATGTTTATCTTGTGCTATTCCACCATATATGCTATTGTGCAGTAAGGTGCAAAGAAAGTGAAACTCAGGCCAGAAGGGATTGTTGTGTAGGATGGAATATTTTTAAAAGGCTGTAATTAATATTTAAGAGAATATGCAATGGTTTCTTACCTGCATAATGCCTTGAGAGAGTCCTGATCCAGAAACTCATGGTCTCTCCTCACAGCAGAGATCTCAATGGGGAACAGAGAGGCTGAAGGCACACAGAGACGCACCAATTAATTCATTCAGCTGTATAATAGGGCTAATTAAAGCCTACTGAGACCAAATGTAACATTTAATCCAGTGGTCATTAAAAGGGAGAAAGAAAAAGAGAGGAAGGAAGGACGCTGTCAACTTCAACCCTCATATGAAGATGCGGACAAAATTTGCTTGCATGTGGTTGTTGTGAGAATACATAAATCTTGAGATGGAGTAGTTCAAATGCAATTAATCGTGCAGCTCTAGTATGTTCAGTGACAAAACTGTGACAACACCAATAAACGTTAGCTTGGGCCCTATGATTTTCGCGATGCTGAAAACGCAGACAGAATCACGGAATCCAGTCATAAAGCTGGAATTTACTGTATAACGCAGAATGTTACAGAATTTGCCATTAAAAAGTCGGCTAGTACACTTAAATCAAAATGCAATACAGACTAAATATGAATCCTACATATTCTACGTTTCTCTGTTTCTCTGAACAGTTTTTAGTTTACTACACACATACTGAAGTGTGCATGATGCTCACAGTGTTTTCAGCCTCTGCCGCCTCAATATATGGGTAGATGAACATGAAAAATCTAGAACTGCTGAGAGTCATGTCATGAGCATTTTAATGTTTCTTTTGAGAAAAACTTTCATCATATAACATACTAACAGAAACAAAGATCTTCAAATCAATACGTCAAAATAAAGTTCGGTTTAACTTGAAGAAACTATGACAGAAATATATTACTTAACGTGATAACAGCACTATTACTAATAAAATTATTCGTTTTTCTTATTTTATTATCAAATGCTTACCATAAAAAAAATTAAATGCACAGTATTTTTCTGAGAAAAAATAAATAAATAAAATCCATTACTGACAAAACAACAAGTGCAATGCTGCACTGGTCTCTTCATGTAGTCAGCGGTGCTCTTTAGATATTGGCAAATATCAAACTAAGAAGATGAAATACTCCAAGGCACTTGTGTAGTAAAAAACCTTTAACTGGGCTAAATCATTAAAACACTTAAAAGTGTAGAAAATCAATTAATATTTTATAAATCCAGAAAATTAATAGAAAACAGAATAATAAAACAATTATAATAATAAAATAAAATAAAATAAAATAAAATAATTTGTGATTGTGTAAGTTTCATGATTTCAATTAATTAGACATGCTTTTTTGATTCACATTTTTCACATTTAACCATCAAAACAGTCTTAAAAAAAACAAAAAACAAAAAAAAAACTGGCAACTAGGCTTGCTGTTTGGCAACTTAAAAATCACCAGAGTGAATGGGAACTAAAAGTGGTTTGAGTTCACTTTAAAGTCCAGAAAAGTTAATGCAAACATTTTTAAACATTTTTTCTCCAATAACCACATAAGCTTGATGTATTTGACTTGAATTTGTACAAACATTATTTCAGGGGGGGCAGAGGTCAACCCTAGTATCTTATGTGAAACACTGTACAGTATTTACAAACATAGTTATTGTTTTATGACTAAGACAAATGAATTTTTTTTTTTGGTAGAAGACAATAGAGAGGATACAGGAAAGTGGAGAGAGGGTGCGGTGGGATGAGATTGAGACATAAAGGTCAGATTTGAACATGTCCCTGTTAGCACAATAGATAATGTGTTTTGAGCGCATGTCCAACACAACAAAAATACACTGCTGTTCTCTAAAGCTTAGATATTAAGCAGGAGTGCTTGGTGGTTTATGGGGGCATTATTTCCGGGGCTTTCATCAGTTTTTGTCTGATCACAAATTTGTGTAAAAAGTACAAGATGTGTAAAAAGTAAAATAAGTTTATTATAAAATAGCTAAAAATCAGCTACATAATAAAATGTTTTTAAGTAAAATCAAAACATGATTTGATGTTTACACCAGTAATGATCATGTTAATATTACTTGTGAGCATTAGATATGCTTTATCGATCTATAAAGGTATGAAAAAACAGATGAAGAACCTTCTCTAAAATATAGAAATGCATGTGACGGCAATACTTTTTTTGATGGAACAGAGGGACCGAATGCGAGTGTGTGTGTACCTGTGTATTATTTGTGTGCTTTTGTGTGTGTGTTTGAGTGCGTCAACATTGCTGAGGTGTCTCGTTTCCAGCTTTTGTTTCAACCTCCTTCCCCTCCGAGTTGCAGGTCCAACTAATGACAGTAGTGCAGGAAGACTGCCAAAAAAGCATTCAGCTCACACCACAAGAACAAATGAAAAAAGGAATCTGCTGCCAAACAAAGTCACATTTAAGTCAAACTAGGCATTTCTACAGTATGCAACACAGCATGACACAAACAGTGTCAGTGTGAACTTTAAAAGTTGCCATTTCTTTTGGTTATCAGAGAACGAGAAGTTCTTCATGTCTTTTCCTCTCAAAATGTCTTGGTTGTGAGTGTCCTTATCACAGGAGTTCAAGGAACACCAACAAGTACACACTGCAAAACACTTCTTCAATTTCTCTATTTCATACTCTACTTGAAGAAAATATCCAATCAGTGCTGTTGCTCAAATACAGAAGGTGAATTACAGACATGAATGCACAAATAACAAATGGAGTCTCCAGACTGCTCTACCCCATTTAATGGTTTGTCTTCCTAAAAAAAAATTATATATATATATATATATATATATATATATATATATATATATATATATATATATATATATATATATATATACACACACATATACATATACATATACATATATATATATATATATAAAAAGCATACATGTTCATACAGAAAGTAAAATAATCCCATTTCCAGGGAAGCCCAACCGATCTGTTTGTTGATGCTGTGGTTCAGCCTCAAAACACAGAGTGACAACAATTGGCCTCATTTACTTTTCCAATAAATCAATGTTTATTGCCATAAGCTCACTTTTCAAAGGTAGTATCACACATGGGCCTGTTCTCAGCAGTTGCAAAGAGACAAGGCACACACCAGCAACCCTGCTGTTTTAAAACACAGCACAGACTATTGAGTTTTTAATAGAGCGTCAGGGGAAGATGCAGAGATAAAAGAGGGAAACCGCTGACTGTTACGCCGAAACTGGACATCAATACACAACAGAGATCACAGAATGCCTCAGCAATGACCTATACCGATTCATAGCAGTTAATCTGTGATCAGTCGCTGGATCAAAGTCTTGATTTTTTTTCTTTTTAAAGTTATTTTTATGCAAATGTCAAGAGGATGAATTAGTCTGCTTTGATATATATATTGGTTTAAAAAAATAAAATAAAAAAAAATCCAACGCACGACCTATGACGGCAACAGCGGGAACATCCTGGCAACCGGCGTATCATTAATTCAGCACACCTCTGTTTCTGTCACAGCCAACGCAGGTCAAGGCACTGCCAGCTTAGTCTGTGACATGCAGCAGGAAAATACACAAGTCTGTCAGAGGAAGCCAAGCAGATGACAGGTGTTTGTCAGGATGCTTAAATGAGACAAGTGAACGGAAGTGCTGCTGCGTTCGGCTTTTAAATTGTCCTCAGTGTGCAATAGGCAGTATTGCACTCTGACTCATGCATTTAAAAAAAAACAAACAAAAAAACTGTAATAAGGAGCAATCTTTAAAGCAGAAACAAAAAACCCATCCAGCATTTTTGAGTATTTGAACCCTTTCCAACAATGACTGTATGATTTTGAAACCCATGTTTTCACACTGAGGGACTTATATACAATTATTACAAAAGGTTCAAATGCTCATTCAGGGCTCCAGACAAAAAAAATGGAGTAAGGAGCCATTGGCTCCTATAAGAAACAAACTTGGGCGCCAAATATTTTTTTTTAGGTGCCACAGAATAACCGTGTTTTATGAATTATTATATTAACTAATAACTAATATTTCAGTCATGCTGTCATGCGTTTATGTCTCATCTTTTCTTGACTTAATCAGCATTTTAATCCTGGGAAATATGCTTCACTTAAAAGTTGGAACTAAACGTCTTTTCCAACTTGAAAATGATATACAGTCACAACAACAGTCACAAAATTCAGTTTATTACACAGAATCTCTGGCAAAATCGTGGACCATATGCATCATTTGGCCACTGAGTGTAGTTTGGGTTCCTTCCCAATGCATATATAAATGTTGTCATACGTCTTTCAAACATCCAGTCTTCTTCATTAGTAAAATGCAATTTGATAGGAAGTGTTGAATTTCATCTTTAGCTCTTTGCATTCTCTTATTATGTAGATTAAGTACAAATATTAATATGCAACAGCACATAAATATAGCAAAATGCTCTTCTTCATAGTTATTTTTTCTAGCTGACTGATGAGCTTATGGACTTCGAAGGATGTTTACAAGCTTTACACGTTTTCCACAGATTGAAACACTAAGTGAGCGATTACAGGCATTTCAGTAAGGTGTTCTGTGGGCTCTCCTATAAAATAGCCTACTTTTTTTTATGTCCATCCATGTTCATTTCACACTATAGTAGTAAAGAGAAAGATATAATGGGTTCACTTGCTGCTTGAACTGAGGCACTAAAGCAATCACTCCTGTTGCATTAAAGAGTGGCAAAACTGTATTTTTTGTATTTCGTTATGAATTTGGCATAATTTTAAAGCTGATACTTTGTTTATTAAAAGGTAACAAAGTGCAAAGCTTATGCGATTACTGGACGGCAAGTGCGCTTCAAATAATGTGAAATTCACGCTTTACCAGATCTTGATAACAAGAATAGAACCATTTATAAACGAGTATTATTAAAGATATTGTTAATGTTCAAACTGCTGACAGCTTTACCTGTTGTAGTTTGTTCAAGATGTGCTCGAAATAGACACCGCTTGTCTGCAATTGTACTTTGCCCGACTCGTCATTTTTGATCTGTCTTCTGGAGCTGCGTTGTTTAGCAGGTGTGCTGTTAGCGCTACTGTTCGGCAGAGATGAGAACTGTTTGAAAGTCTTTTTTCAACGAAAACTTTTAATACGTAAAAATAACAAAAGATGTGATCGCAAAATACATTAAATGCAGTGGCGACCTCAGCAAAAACTTTACTCGCAAATTAATATTTTTAGTTACAAATGCCACCGTTTTAGTCGCAGTCTGGAGCCCTGTCATTGATGCTCCAGATGGGAAAAAAAGACGACGCATTAAGAGCCAGGGGGTGAAAACTTTTGAACAGAATGGATGTGTGAACATTTTTTCTTATTTTGCCTAAATAACATTTTTTTTTTCCATTTAGTACTGCCCTTCAGAGTCTACAGAAGATATTTACATATTTCTGGGAAGACAAAATATATTAAATGTACCCTGATCTTCAAGCTCTCATTGCATATTTTTTCCTTCTGAAGCATCAGTGAGCATTTGAACCTTCTGTAATAGTTGCATATCAGTCCCTCAGTTGTCCTCAGTGTCAAAAGATGCATCTCAAAATCATACAGTCATTGTTGAAAAGGGTTCAAATACACAAAAATGCTGGAAAACCAAAGAATCTGTGGGACCTGAAGGAATTTTCTGTGGGCAGTTTAACTGTTCAGGACAAACAAGGGACCTATGAAAAACTATCACTAAACAAAAAACACAGTTGTGGATCATTCAGGTAACAGCACAGTATTAAGAATCAAGTGTATGCAAATTTTTGAAGGGGGTCATTTTAATAACCCTGCTGAAAAAAAACAGCTAAAACCAGCCTAGGCTGGTTGGCTGGTCTTAGCTGGTTTAAGCTGGAAGTAGCTGGTTTTAGCTGGTCTCCCAGCCTAGCCAGGCTGGTCAGGCTGGTTTTAGCTGGTGGTCTAAAACCCCTCTAAACCAGTCTGCTGACCAGCTAAAACCAGCCAACCAGCCTAGGCTGGTTTTAACTGTTTTTTTTTTTCAGTAGGGAAATTCAACTATTATTTTCGCTTGTGGACTATATGTAAACATATTTTATGTGAAATATCTTATTCAGGTCAGTTATAAATAAACAATAACATGCATTTTGTAAGATCCCACTTATTTTGGTAAAATACATTTTTGTAAATCCTGAAAGGGGGATGTAAACTTTTGACCTCAATTGTAAATACTAGAATGCCACGTTACTGCTTTTAACTTGATGCAGCGTCCTAAAAATGCAGCACTCAATACAACACAACAGCCTGTATGTACAGTGGTTATCTGTGCATCGATCTTACTCATATTTAATGAAAATGAGGCTGTGAGGGACAGAAGTACATTGTGTTCAAAGGATTGTACTGCTGTTCATCAACATACTGTACAAAGCGTTCAGCGGACTAAACATCTTTCTGAAAGACCTTCAGTAAACAAAAACTGTTTTAAAACTGTTTTGAAAATTGGAGTTCTGGATTGACATGTAATCTAGAAATTGTTTTTCAGCACATGTCATTGTAAAAACCAAGCCTATTTCTCACAGCCTTGTGTCCATCCATCATCTTGTTTTCATATTTAACATTTTAAATGCAAACGCATTGGAAGGCATAATTAGGAAGGTAATACAGAAAGTTTTTAGATTGGGAAACATGAGGAAAAAAAGCAGACTTGCCAGAACGCTGGCTTACTAATGAACAGAAAACCATAATTTTAACAAAAAAAAAAAAGAAAAGATTAATAACACTCTACTGTTATTAAGGGCTAGCTTAAAAAAAAAAAAAAAAACAAGCAAACAGTTTTTTGTCTCCTTATTTCATATTCATACGCGTGAAGCCTACTGAGGCATGATCTTAAGAAAAAAAATCTGATTTATCTGCATTCAGGTGCAGGTTCAGCACTGCCAGTGAAATCTGAGTAGGCTAATATTAGAACTTGTCTGTGGATTCGTCATCGTCTGGGTCATGGGTACGCCTGCTTCACACAGCATCACCGACAGTCCTGCAGGTGCTGTACGAGTAAAAACATCAGGAAGTAAAAAAATATAACAGTGTGGCCTTTTGAGACCACACATCCCTTAAAATTAAAAAAAGTTCGTGTGACACGGTTTGCCCAGGCCTCAAATGAGTTTTAAAAATAGGAGAGTCTCAGTCTTACAGAGAGAGAGAAAAAAAAAAAAGCTCATCCAAAAATGAAAATGGTTTCTCCAATTATCGCATGTCTTTCCAAACCTGTATAACTTTCCACTGTGGAACACAACAGGAAACTTTTTTAAAGTTCCATATAATGAGTTGAGTGCATCAGACTTAAAAAACGTTGAAATCCTAACTTCTGATCACAGAACACTGACAAAACTCAATACGTTTCATTACAGCAAGTTTGATTTAAAAGCTACAGTGCAGGGGATGATTTTAGTAAAAAAATAAGTTAATTTAATCATCATGTTATACACATTACAGTTTGAAAAATGGATTCAGATTTGCTAAATATTGCATTTAACAGTTATTAAATGAGTCATGACTCATTAACTGCCTTTTGTTATTACTTTGTACTATTCTCTGAGGTCTACTTATAATGTTATCAAGATTTTTACATCAAAAAAATCATAATTTGACCCTCCTCATCAGAAAATAGTTTGAATAGGCGTGGCAAATTGTAAACTCAGAAGTAAACGCCCCCTGCTATGACTGGCTAACAGTCATGTTTGACAGCCTACAGTACATCCTTCAAGTAGACACTGCTGTGATTTAGATTTAAAAAGCATAAATACTCAAATGATCTGTAATAACAGAAAGTATGTAGGGATATTTTTAAGCAAAATTACCTCTTATAGGTCACAAGATTGAGGGAATTTTGATTTCTCAGTTCATGACCCCTTTAAAATCAGTAAAATATTACTATCAATGTAAGTAAGTGTTGGATGATGGCAAAAACAATCAAAATGTCAAAATAGATCTAAATGTTTATATTGCGCATCCCTAGTTCTATTCATCACACACAGCTACAGAAGACTTGGAATATGAAAGACTTTTATCATACTTTGTGCTTTTTTTTTTGCGTCATTGTGGAACTTGACAGCACCTGTCCTCCTTCACTTTCATTACATGGAAAACAGGTGACCAGGAAACACTTATGTTCTGTGGAAGAAATTAAGTCTGAGGGTTTGGACTGACGTGAGGGGGTGAATCTGCCAATTATTTTAAACTCAAATGAATTTTCACAAAATTTATTCCAGTCTCTATAGCCAGGGAACAGAGCCTGCATGAGCTTTCCTGATTTGTTAAACTTTAGTGTGTGTGAAATGGTCTAAATCAATCTCTGGGGGTCCAGCAGAACTAAAACAAGCTCTGAATATCCGTAGCACCTGTGTTGGTTGCTGTAGAGCAGTGCTATGAAACTCTTACTGGTTCAGCATGGCTTTACACTCACAACCCAAAAGGGATCTAAACCAAAACCAAAACCAAAACCAACAGCCATCTGGTCTCACATGTATTTCCCCAATCACTAAGCCTAAAACAAAATAATACGGAAGCTTTCTGCAGCAAAGCGCTTCCATCCATTCAGTCATGGACATAAACAGAGACAGAGCGGGAGGGAGCATCTCTGCACCTTTCTAAAGGGGCGATACGGAGGGAAAGCAGAAGAAAAGAAAATAGGAAAATAACACAGAGTCACACAAAGGAGCAGAGCTAAGGGGTGAATGAAAGAGACAGATAATAGTGTGGAAATGGAGGGATGAGTGGACTTTTGTGGGATGAGTTCTGGATTACCTTCATACAGCTGAGCATACTGAGGAAACCCCGCCGCCCGGAGCCACTCACAGGCCTCCTTTGCCTCCAGCTCTGAGAGAGAAAAAAAAAAGAAGAATGAATGAATGAGCGAAATCAGTAGGATAATATACTCTGTCAGTAGGGCTGATTTAGGAAAATGAAGGCAAAGGAACCAAATGACACAAAATCAATGTTATGCTCTTCATTCCTCAAAGAAACTAATCATGTTATTATAATCATTATCACTTGATTAAATGAAACATCCAGAATACTTGATTTGATTACTCATTTCACCATGAACAAGAGCTTTTTAAAGTTATTTAGATAATCTGTGGTTACATTATTAGGTCTGTCTGCATTCAGCATGGCAATAAGACTGGAACGGGAACATTTAGCTGGTTTTACAAAATGAGATTTCTGCAATCCAACAAACTTTGCAACAAGTAAACATAATCAAGATGAACCTAAATACATTCATTAGCATATTCTACTTCAATAACTGAAACATCAATCTTCAGGAACATGATGCATGTGACGGACAATGCCTTTAGACTGATATGTGCAAGATCACCATGGAAACCAGTGAGGTGACAGGAGTTTGATCACCAACTCAGAAACAAAACAAAACAAAAAACAGATAGGATCTCAGAAATAACAGCCCTGATACAAGAACAACCTAAGACTTATATTTAATATTCAAAGCTGGTCAACAACACTGACAACGAGATGTGGCATAAAATATCGCTTAGTTCACAGAAACCATTGAGTTACTGTCCAAAAACTAAACTTAATGCAAGAATTCACTGTGAAAACCAAGTGAGCAATTGCAAAACTACACCCAGTTTCAGCCATCAATGTTTTCCAGATTTTTTCTCTAAACATGGAATAAATACAGAAATGTTTATTATATCATGTTATTTTGAAATAACATTAATGATACTCGATTATATTCAAAAACATGATAAATATTAGTGTTGTTTAATCGTAATTAATCACATCCAAAATAAACATGCAAGTACAGTGAATATTTATTATGTGTATATATATATATAAATACACAAATGCATGTATATATTTAAGGAAAATATGTATTTATGTATGTATGTATGTATGTATGTATGTATGTATGTATTTATTTATTTATTTATGTATTTATTTATGTATTTATTTATGTATATATATATATATATATATATATATATACACACACACACGTGTGTGTGTGCGCATTTATATACACAATAAATATACAGTACACATATACTGTTTACATGTTTTGAATGCGATTACTAATAAATATACATAATATTCATGGCTGTGAGTGTCATACAGATGAATTTATACAACTTAACACAAAAAAGCAATTGAAAAACATAATTCATAGCCGTTTTAATATACAAGTAGTTTTTTACTATAAGTACTTTTAATCTACTGATAGCCCTGTTATTTTTAAGTTGTATTGTCTACTGTTTACTTGCATTAAGACACTGGCAATTCTCAGCAACCAGAGCTCAAGCAAACAAGACAAACCCTGAGGAAAAAAATCAATCCCAGGGTCCAAAAATGATTCAATCTGTGACTTGTAATCCGTAATATAATCCCAATCAGGAGATTTGAGATCCGTTGCCTTGCTATTTGAGACACTGACTTTCTATTTTAAGAAAAATACAGTCGTTTTTGATCATGCTAATTTGCTCACAGTGTAGTTCAGCCGATATCTCTTTTTTATCATTATTATTCGGGGTAGTTAAATTAATTTTAGGCTACTAAAATCTGAAGAATGCCTGCTCGAAGGGCTACCTGAATATTGTTGTCAAAGTACCTCATCAGCCTCCGTCTGAACACAATCCAACAAAGCTGAGGAGCAATAACACAGATCCCATTATCATCTCATTAAAAACTTGATTCAAACCTGTCAGAAGCGGCATTTCTACAGTGGAATTAGAATACACAAGAGCGCGAGAGACAGTCAGAGAGAAAATGGGAGATTCCTCACGCCATTAATATTCCAGCAGTGATCTCTATCACTAGATTTGCGAGGGCACAAGAGAAATTACACAATGTTTATATGAGCCAATGAAAGCTGTTTGATTTTGTTGGTGTTTGACTGACAGAACAAATCAGTTTACACAGCACTACTTAATACTCCAAATATTCTCCTATATGAGTAATTTGCATTTAAAGTATTGAGATACAGTTTGATGTACATTTAAGAAAGTAGCAAAGGAGTTTTTTTAATTGAATATAGTGAATTTGGAATTGCATGGCATAAAATGGAGATTTATTATGATGAAACAAAGAATCCCAATAGAATGTCAAATATATGCGAATGGAATATAAGAATATGCGTTTGATGAAACTATGATTAACCGTGATTGTGTCCTCTGAATGCCAAAAACATTTTGTCTGTGCAGCACGAATAACAATAAGATGATTTCATAAGCAGGTCACATTAGCATAAAAATTCAGAGCATAAACCACTGTCATTTGGGAAACTAGCCAATCAGATCCATACATATGCCAACTAGCCAATGACGTTGCTGCGTGAGGGAGGAAGTGGGAAACCAATATTTTTCAACCGAATAACCCTGTCAATCAAAACAGTAGCTGTGGCACGAACTTGACATTCTGACTAGAAACATGAACAAGCAGCAATTTAAAGGAGCTAAATGTGTGTAAACCAAATTCAAAACAATCATAGACAGCTTTCAAATGTTTTCAGTTACAGTCTTTGTATTCGTAAGCAGGCTGAGCTGATACGGCTGTCAGGGTGTGTTGGGCTCTGAAATTCTGGCCTATTTATAAAGGCAGGCACTGTCTGCTGAAAGCCCTTAAAGACGATCGCTGGCACGCTAAAGCAAACTTGTGTTCAAGTGAACAGATGTGGATCAAATGACACTCTGATACAGATTATTTCATACAAATAGACTTTAGAGCACATTTACATATGCATGAGTTTTAACTGTCTAATGCACATTTTAAACCATTAATGCGCTAGTGATCTGAAATGTGTGAAATTAACATATAATGGCAAATTAATTAGTCTATTCAAGCTATTCTAAAAAGATCAATTCTGCTTAACAAAAGCACAAAGAAATGAAGGTAGGAACTAGGCAATATGGCCAAAAAATGATCATAATACTTCGCTTTCGCATCAGTCGACAGCGATAATTATCACGATAAATGTCACATTTTCAATTCTTCCAAGTTTAAAGGCAGATTTTAGCTACAATTTAAAAATCAGACAGTTAAATGTGGCTTTAAAATAAATGTTTTTAAAATGTTTTTTGGAATTCTTCACACTTTTTTTTCATAACAAAAAAAGTATCTTAATAAAAAAAAGAATTTCTTAGTTCTGTTTTAATGAGTAATACTGTTTCAAATCAAGAAACAGCTTTGTGTTACCTGATAATAATAATAATAATAATAATAATAATAATCATTTTGTCTCTTAGAAATACACATTTGGTAGTAGCTTGATTCAGAATGCAGATGTAGATTTATGGTCATTATCAAAATTAATAATTTCTGTACAAATTGTAGCAATCTCATTTTTATATGGTGAAATGTAATTATTCTGACTGAATTTTTTTTTTAAACAATTTTTTTATATAAACCATTGCTCTTCCGATTTATAGATTAAAAAGCCTTCTGGTATCTTGAGCACAATGTTTCTCTCATTTGTCAGCGCTGTTTCATTTGTGTTCTTCACTGAATTCAAGCGCTTCTAGCGCTGTTTAGTGACCGAGACTCATCTGTTCTAGTGAGTTTGCACTTTGAGCCAAGCGGATAAACAGTTTCGAGTGACACGCTTTGACTAGCACTCTTTTGTTCCGCCTTTGGCACATAAACATCATATCGAACTCTTGTTATCATTTATCGAGGAAATTCATATTGCGCAATAATTATCGTTATTGATTTATCGGCCAGCCCTTAATGAAGGTGATAACTGAAGAGTAAAACAAACCCCCCACCCAAGTCACTAAATACCAAATTACATTTTCAGATGCAAAGAGAACTCCTACATGAAAATGTATGTGTAAATATCCATGTGCATTTGAACACAAATGGTCACGTACACACACTTTTCATTCCTATGATCAGATCAGCTTTGTCCGTTTCCTGCCTCCATGCTCTGCCCCTTCAGCATTCCAGAACTCCCTGACTCCCAGCAGTGCTCCGGGATTTCCCGCCCAGACGCCCACATTTCTACTGCCTCTACATCACACGCTTATAGTCAAACGCATTGTCTGATAATCCACTCAAACTCGGATTTCCATCTACAAATATGCTATGTGGAAAAAGTAAGGTTTTAAAAGTGAGATTTTCACCGTACAATACCAGTCACAGTTTCACGTTATATGGCATTTCAAGATTTCATTCAATTCATTTGAAGATATTTTAGGTACATGTCTCATAACTGACAATATCTGAAAGCTGGGACTTTGTTTTTTTATTGAAACGTAGCACAAAGCTTATTGAGATTGCTAGATGGGATCACGCATCAGCTGAAAACAGCATAAAATAAAAACTAAATAAAAATCTTGAGATTTTTTAGATATTAAAGGTATTTTTGATGAAAGAGAGCTTTCTGACTCTGCATAGACAGCAACCATGTTCAAGGACCAGAAAGATACATTGATAAAATAGTCAGTGGTTCAACTTTTGGCCAGATATAAACTACTTATAGCAGTCTTAAAAGTCAAGCATCTGATTTTTTTCGTCAAAAGTGGTCATACATTTTTGAATTCAGTTACATAAAATGGTATATTGGTCTAATTTGAATTTGAAAAGTAAGACTGAGTCCCACTTGGTTAACTGCTAGTTAGTCTAAAGTAGTTCTTAAGACACAGTCTTAACTTTGTGACTAAGCTTATGCAGCTTTTCGTGTGCAAAGAAAACAAAAAAGTCGATTACAACAAATTTTTTCTCCCATGTCTCTTCGACATCTGAACGCCAGCTCCTGTGCCAACGTCAGCAGCAGCACACGCATTGAAGTCGTTATTTTTGTCTCCTTCACGTAGCTTCATAAAATTAAGGTTGAACCGTCACAACACATGGACTATTTTGTCAATGTCCTTACTACATTTCTGGGCCTTGAACTTGTCAGTTGCGTTGCGGTCTTTGCAAGGTCAGAAATATTTTGGATTTCATCAAAAAATATTAATTTGTGTTCCTAAGATGAACGAAGGATTTACGGGTTTGGAACGACATGAGGGTGAGTACTTAATGACAGAATTTTCATTTTTGGGTGTCCCTTAAAGAATCAATATCATACAGATGTTTTTGGAATATCTAAAATAACCTCATGCTGCGGATTTATTTTTTTTTTCCAGTGAGAGATGGTGGCATCAGCCTCACTTCTCTCCGACATTTTCTCCGCTGCAAGTTGTTTAGTGCAAGTTGACAAGTCTGACAGTCATTTGAGGAGGAAAGGATTTGTGTACATGCACTTGACATTCTCCATCCGGATGATTTTTTTCAATATCATAAATAAGCAAATGCACATGGTGTGACAACCGTCAATTTTTAGACCATGATTTATTAAGAAACTGGTATACCACTGCAACCCTAGACAAGAGTTTGAATTTATCATTACTGTACATTTTTCTTCATGTTATTCATCGTTACAACAGTTAATATTAACATTATTAGTAAGTTCAGGAAACACTGATGGTGTAATAAGAGATTCATGTTTAGATTCAAGTAGTTCCAGACAGGCATAAAACATGAACATTCCTGTATAGCCACTTTTCATCTCAGGAAAGGTGGAAACCCCCTAAGTAAAGTGTTTCTTCCACCCCCCCCTCTCCTTCTTCACTACCCCTCCCTCTCTTTTCCTTTTTCCACCCCCTCCCTCTTTCTCTGGTCAATAAACAGGAAGTCTAAAGAGTTATGGTAATAAAATGGAGAAAAGAGTGGATAATGGGTGGGGGTACTGTGGCTTAGCATGACGACTGAGAATTACATTTTTATCTTACTGTAATTCTTCTCGCCTAGAAAAACCTCCTACAGGATAAGAGATGTTTCATTTATGATGTTCTTCCATGCGTGGAGACATTTGAGAAAGCTCAACGTGGCAGCAGGGCAGAGATGGTCATCGCTGTGCCCTCACAAAGTAGTAGCCCTCATAAACATGTTTGTCAGTATGATTATATAACATAGTCATCGCTTGCTAGCGCAGATGTAAAATTCATGGATTCTCAAAGATTCTATTCCAGAAACAATCTTTTCCAATCCACTACCCCACCACTGACATCGTTTACTGTGATAATACGCTTGATTCCTAGTGATTTCAATGCTAAAAGAGCATCACGGCAAAAGACATTACATTTCATTGGAGTTGCTAATGTGAGTTCATAATCTGCATCGAATGTGCAATAAAAAGAAAAATGGCTTTCTATTGAGTTATCCTTGCCAGCTGCACACAAATAACATAGTGTTGCTTGATTCACAAAATAAGACGCTTATGAGCCATTAGTAAATCAATCAGTTAGCAAAGTTGCTTTAAGACAAGTCATTTCACTCAGCGGTCATCTTTGAAAGGCCTCTTGGGCAGCTATTTTAGCTCCTCTCTCTGCAAATGAAGAAACATGAATTTCTGCTGTCCACCAAGCTTACGACTAAAACCGAAAACACACTACACAACTGTTATGCAGATTATAAATGGAATTTGGTCATGAGGTCTGTTCCAGTTGAGCTCAGTCGCTGTTTGTTTTTTTGTTTTGTTTTTTCTGCAGTTACTGGCACCACCTGTTGCCATTTTTTAATCGCAGACTAAAAATAAAATACAGATACGATTAACAAAGCTACTGAATGAGCTTACGGGTGACGATGAATATAAGCAAAAGGCTTAAACCAAATGTGGTACCATCGATTTTTTCCCACAAGTCTAAACGCCCGGATATCGAGCGAAATTTGAGCTAAAAAAAAAATTCCTTCAGTGGCTGCGGTGTCATGACAAGCGTCGGCATGTTTACATCCTGCCTGCATGGCATTTAGCGTTTCTTGTCTCTGCTGTTCGTAAGCTCTTTCAGTTGCTATGGTCTACTAAAAGCCTCAAAGTAGGGCTGTGCCAATAAACGATATCATATCGAATCGCAATAAAATATGTGTCGATAGCGATGATAAGCTCTATACATTTTTACTCGATATGGATTAATATAAGAGCCAATCACACAGAAGAAATATGCGACAACAGCCAATCAGCGTGCAGCTTTTAACATTCACTTCAAAGAACAAAGTAAATTTCCTAAGGCACTTTGCAAAGTAAACTCGACAAGAGGATGACAAAAATCAGTGGAAGCAGCGACGAAAGGAAAAATAAGCAAGTTATTATCCAAAAATGAAGAAATTGTCGACAAAAAAGGTAGCACGAATTCAGTTATATGGAAGTGGTTCGGCTATTTGAAAAGTGACGAGTCACAGATTAAAACAATCTGTAAAATATGTCGGAAATGTTTTATACACTATGTGCACTGGCTAGAAATTGCATAGTTTTATGTTATAGTTTTATTTTGCACATTTAATCTACCTCTTAAAGCCAAACACTGCTGACAGTCTAGTCTTCCTGACAAAAAAAAAATAAAGTTTGACAAATTGTGTGCAATTTCTAGTTGTATAGTTTTGTGTTCACATTTTTGCACATTTAGTCTACCTCTTAAAGCCAGACGATGTAGACAGACTTGTTTTTGGAAAATAAAAGACTTTGTAATTGTGTTTACAACTGTTTTAGGTTTACATTTTGCACATTTAACTTATTTACCTTGTCACAACTTTTAGCTTTTTGTTTATTTTAGTAAGTTGTTTTATTTTTTTAAGGCCAAATGTGTAATCTGTTTTTGTTAATAAAAATGTAATGAACCCTCAAATTTTTGTGGCTTCAGTCATAGCTGGCATACTCTTTTAAAGCTGGCAGCATTAACAGTTATATCGAATATATTATATATATATATATATATATATATATATATATATATATATGATGTAGACAGACTTGTTTTTGGAAAATAAAAGACTTTGTAATTGTGTTTACAACTGTTTTAGGTTTACATTTTGCACATTTAACTTATTTACCTTGTCACAACTTTTAGCTTTTTGTTTATTTTAGTAAGTTGTTTTATTTTTTTAAGGCCAAATGTGTAATCTGTTTTTGTTAATAAAAATGTAATGAACCCTCAAATTTTTGTGGCTTCAGTCATAGCTGGCATACTCTTTTAAAGCTGGCAGCATTAACAGTTATATCGAATATATTATATATATATATATATATATATATATATATATATATATATATATATATATATATATATATATATATATATATTATAGTTATCGATCAATATGGGACAAAATTATGAAGATAAAATTTTTGCCATATCGCCCAGCCATACCTCAAAGGCATTAGGACTAAAGTGGAGAGAACAAAGACATGGGTCTTTAGTAAGTTTTATTCTTTCACAGGCTCCTTCCCATTGTTTTCTCCTCTTCTTATCCCTAGGAAAGCGATGAAGACTTACAGTTTCTCTCCGACTGAAAATTACAACCAAAAGCTGCCAATGTGGCATCATATCAGTATTTCATTTTCAAAGTTGTGTATTCCAAGTTGTGTTGTGGTAAAAAAAAAAAAAAGCAACAGGAAGTGCCAGTAGCTTACCGAGTGCAACCATTTCACAATAATTGAAATAATGGCACCCTCCATAGTCCAAAACATAAAACAAATTTTTTTAACATTTTTTAAACAAATTTTAAACATGGGGGTTCCTTTAAAACAACAAGTTTTCACCCAAATATGTGAATCGGAAAAATTGAATTAAAGCCAGAATTAAAATCAACAGCTTGTAAATAAGTTTGAAAATGAATCAATATTCAGCCATAGAGGTCTAAATAATCACATTACAAACCTTACATTAGAACTAGTCTCCACATACAACACAAACCCTCCAGTAATTGCCTCAAGGGCAGCTTCTTCACTTGGGTCTTATTAGATATTTCTGCAGTGGCCTCGTTACGAGCCTGAACGGGATGCTAGGATATCCCTGATGACTATGTCCTCTACTTGGAGATCAGTATGCTGTCAAACTGTGTGAACTGCTTGATGTTTTAGAAAACAAGGATGTGAAAACTCTCTTTATTAAATTTTTCTGTTGAATGTATACCGAGTTGCTTCTGATAAATAGCACCACTGGTTTGGACTCACTGCGATACATCTATAACATCTATGCAGCCCAAAGACATGTCATTCACAGCTCTGAGCTAAATAAAACTCTTGCGATAGAGGGAGTGTTCTGTGTGTATCAGCATTCCTCTCACAGCTGTTTCACAAACATGCTTTGAGGTTTTACAGGATTCGTAAGTGTCTCTATGTGTTGATATGAGACCTGTATATCACAGAACTCTATAATCTGTCCCTTTTGACAAGGCTAGTTCTACATACAGAGTGCCTCGAATATAGTTATGCAGGTAAGGAATGAAAGACATTCTCTCATGGAAGCATTAACAGAATTTGTATTCATAAAAAGCACAAAGACAAAAAAAGTGTGATGTGTGAAGTGTGGAACATCACGCAAACTTTCTACCGCATGCCTATACCGCTTTAGTTGTATTGACGTTTAAGCGACTCCTGTGGTTTATAAATGTAATCGCAATCGACTGCACTCATATTGCAATTCTGGCTCCAAATGCATCAATGATCTAGGAACGCAGACATCAATGGAGCAGCAAATCAACAATGTTTGATAGCATTTAAAAAAAATAAAAAGTTATTTTTCTTTACAGCTTATTCGGTAACTTGATTTGACATGCATGCTAGAACGCGACACAATTTCCTGCCCTATGCAATCTCTCTTTGTCCGTTACTGATGTTTTGAAACATTTCAAAAGTATCACTTGTGCTCTAAAATAATTATGTTGACAGCCGCTGCAACCTCCTGCCACTGAGCATCTGTCTTTTGTTAGACCTGCAAAGAAACCAGCAATGGATATTTTTAAGCCTTCTACTTTTGCCATAGAAGTGCATCAGACTTTGGTTCATTGTATAAAAAAATAAATCAGTGAAAATGTTCATATAAACTAGTTTGGTTAGCAAGTGTTAGAAAGATCTTTTTCAAAGAAATTAAGCATTTTATTTATTTGATTAAAGATGAGAGTACATTTCTAAAAAAAAAATACTGTTTGTTTGAACTTCCTATTCAAAGAATCCTGAAAATAAATATTAAGCAGCACAGCTGTTTTCAAAAACATTTCTTGAGCACCAAATCAGCATAATAGAAACATTTCTGAAGGATCTTGTGAAACTGAAGACTGAAGTAGGCCTAGTAGCTGCTGACAATTCTGAAATGAACTAATAAAATAACAGGAATAATAATAATATTTATTTTATTACAGAAATACTGAAAGTTTTGACTGTACTTTGATTCAAATAAATTCAGTCTTAGGTTGTTTCAACCCAACTTTGGGTCAAATATGGACTAACCCAGCTGTTGGATTAAATTTTTACATTAGATTTCAAACCCAAAAATTTAGACCAGTGTTCGCTGTGACACTCACCAGTTACAAAATGAAGAAGAGATCAATTACACAACAGTCTCACTGATCCCTGTCATGCGATGCCTGCATTACTGCCTCAGTTTTGTTAGCAAACCAGTGTAAAGTTCACCAAAATGAGAACAAGAGCACTAGGGAATGCATGTGATTGCAACAGAGTGAATCTGAATGTCTTACACTGTGATTTCGCGTGATGTGAATTTGTCCCTTCAGGGCATGCTGTAAAAAGTACATGTTCATGTCATCAGGCACTAGACAGCTTTAAAACAAGATCTGCATTTATCAAATACAGACCGTTCTGAGTTCAAAAAATGTTCTTCCGCTTTTGACTTTATAGCAAGGAGTGCTTTAACCAAAAGCGAAAATTCTTTCCCTGCCATTTCAAATAAGTCTACCTTGTTTTCTTCTGTGGAGAATATCTCATCTGATTTAACCATACAGTCAAAGCGTGTGGAATTCAAAACAACTCTGCTGCCCACTGACTTTTATTGCATGGATTTTTGCAAAATATCTTGTTTTTGTATTCCCCCAGTAGAATGCAAGTCATACAGCTTTACAACAATAGAGCAAACACACTTTCTATATAAATGAGACTCAGTATAGATTGCTATTCATTCACAAAACTCAGCACTATTTGCCTTGTTCAATTAAGGTCACATTATTGCCGCCCACAAAAAGCAGATGGTGAATTTACTTTTTCAAAAGGTGTTTGTGTACATTTTTTACCGATCAAGACAGGAGTTATTCATCAAATGCTGAAGCATTATAACCTGGCATGTATCCAGACTGCACTTTCAGTTTTTTCAAGAGATGATTCAGGTTTCTGTATCAGAGTGGACAAACAGTGCAAACGTTCAGAATGAATTTTTGTGATGATACCTGATTTGCATAATTCCTTTAGGGAGTCACGCACTAAAAAGAGCAGACAGCGACTGCAAAATAACACTATCAGTGGCCGAAATTCTTTCTTAGAGAATTCCTCCATAACACTGTCAAAGAACCTGGAGAACTCTCAAAAGTAAAGGGCCATTCAGTTGCCTACTTTGCCATATTCCTCTCTAGTACATTATGCATATTGAAGTAACATAAGCTACTGCATTAGTTCAACATGCCATAGACTAACTAAAATGTTCATAAATTCAGACAAAGTGCAGACACAGAATTTCTACAGCTATTTTAGGACCTCATTATATAAGCGATGGAAACCTGGATTAGTGCAAAATACCTTCAATAACTAACAATTGAAATAAACACGGCGTGATTAATAAGATACCCGCCTACTTGCTTCGTCTCAGCTCCAAACCGCACATAGAGCGGCGCTGAGCGGGTGAGAGTGATTTGTAGTAAGCCTGGGTAATCCCTGCTGCATGAACAAAACAAACCAGAATTAGACTGAGAGGCATTTAAAGCACTGAAAACCCCGAAGCAGAAGAGAAAAACACTACTAAATGCTCCCACGAGCACTGAGCAAGCAGAAGGAAAGTACTTCATCTCATTTTGAATGTACTTTAAAAGCCTGTTGGCATCCCATATGTTTGGTATCTGTATGTGTGTGTGTGTGTGTGACCTTTGGTAAATTGAATGTAGTGTGAACCTGCTGTGTGCCGGGAGGGAGCCTTACTTCATTCTCTGCATGTGTTAAAGTGTGTGCTTCTTGACCGGTTGCATCGTGAGCAGATGGTTTAAGATGACCAAACTCATGTTGTGTGTTTAACACAGTGAAGGAGTCAAAAGGACTGAGCGAGGAAAAAAAAAACGAAACAAGAGAGTGACGCAATCAAATTACGCCTCTATTTGGAAGTATTTTATCCATTGGAGGAATTTGCACCCACATGGACAGATGAAAGAGTTTACATCATTGCTTACATGTGAGAACATTTATATAAATATTTTAAAATTATTATTAAAATATAAATAAATTTTTACATTATTATTGATGGTATGATATCTGTTTGTACAGACATTAAAAGCACGTAACAAGCCACGCCAAGTTTATGGGAATGTATGAACTTTCAAAATCTATATCTATTCATTTATTTATAATCTATTCATCTATTCACAATCTATTCAGTATCAGTATAAGGTTTCAGCATTTATTAATCTTAGTTAACAGAACAGAACAGAAAATACTACATAAAAGTTTAAATAAATAACAGTTTAGTTACACTTTATAATAAGGTTCAATTACTATAAGGTTTCAGCATTGATTAATCTTGGTTAATAGAATAGAATAGAATAGAATAAAAAATATACGTTTAAATAAATAACAGTTTAGTTACACTTTACAATACGGTTCAATTACAAGGTTTTAGCATTTATTAATATTGGTGAATAGAATACAATAGAAAAATAAAAGATTAAATAAAAGTTTACAACAAGGTTCAATTACAATAAGGTTGCAGCATTGATTAATCTTGGTTAATAGAACAGAAAAGAATAAAATAAAATAGAATAGAATAGAACAGAACAACAAAATAAAAGATTAAATAAAAGATTACAATAAGATTCAATTACAATAAGGTTGCAACGTTGATTAATCTTGGTTAATAGAACAGAAAAAAATTAGAATAGAATAGAAAAATAAAAGATTAAATAAAAGATTATAATAAGGTTTAATTACAATAAGGTTGCAGCATTGATTAATCTTGGTTAATAGAATAGAATAGAATAGAATAGAATAGGAAAAATAAGATTAAACAAAAGTTTACAATAAGGTTCAATTACAATAAGGCTGCAGTACTGATTAATATTGGTAAATAGAACAGAAACGAATAAAATAAAATAGAATAGAATAGAAAAATAAAAGATTAAATAAAAGTTTACAATAAGGTTTAATGACAATAAGGTTTCAGCATTGATTAATCTTTAGAATAGAATAGAATAGAATAAGAAAATACAAAATAAGAGCTTAAATGAATTTCTATTAGCTGTCATAATAGTGTTATCATAAATTATTTTTGACCACAATAATTCTGTAGTGAAAATCTTATATAGTGACTGGCCAATATAATATATACCTATCCATAAATATACTAATATTACTTTTCAAAAATGTTAATCTATTATGAACAAATATAAATTAACAATAAACTGTACATTAAAAATTAATATTAACCTAGATTAATAATGGATAATAATAAATGATTATTAATAAATAATTAATATAAAAAAGGTAATAATATCTAATGCATTAACTAATTCCAAAAAAAAGAAAAAGAAAAAAGAAAGAAAAAAACTACCTGACCTTCTTACACACGTGTTTTTCTACCGTCGCTAAAATGTTATGCTGTCATAGTCCACACTTCTATATTTACATATTTTCAATCTGCATCAACTTCCAAGTGACTTTGAAGAACATAAATCAAATTCCACTGATACAATCCCTAACAAAGCCTCTATGTTTCTTCTGTGTTCCTGAAGTGGTTTAGGCATTCAGGTCAGTGCTTTAACTAGGCCACTCCAGCGACTATCTCAAGAGGTCTTCTGGTATATTTCTCAAAGCGCTAGGATACATTTTTGATAATTCTATGACATCTTTGTATCGCTGATGAAAGCGAAAGGTCACGGACATATCCAGAGGCTCATCAGGAAAACACTGCGACTTTTGAGAAATGGACTAAGGAGCCTCTGTGCGTTTCTGAAAAGTCTCTGTGTTTCGAAAGACTCTGCATTTCGGAGAGTGTCTGTGCATTTCTGAAGAGTCCCTGTGTTCTTCAGAGGACTTTCTGAGGAGTCTCCACCCTCTCCACAGAGTATCACTATGTTCCTGAAGAATACAAGTACATTTGTGAACAAGCCGCTGTGAATTTATGGATATTTATAGTACATGTACAAGTACACGACTGATTCTTCACAAATTTACACATCTGTTTGAAAAGAAACGGATCACACCCACACATGCTGTTAAAGGAGCGGTACCCCCAAAAATGAAAATTCTGTCATTTATTCGCCTCATGTTCAAATCCAATATGACTCGAGAAATGTTTCAATACAATGGATGTTATTGACAGCCAAAGCTGCTTCATTAACAACATTCTTTGAAATATCTTCTCTTGTGTTTTGAAGAAGAAAGTCATACAAGTTTAGAGTAACACGAGGATAAATAAATGACAGAATATTCATTTTAGGTGAACTATCCCTTTAACATGTTCTCAAGTCATTCAGTTTCAGTTGTTCAGATCTAGGTAGTAAAATTCCTTTAGATATAAGCATCTGCTGTATGAATAAATAGCATCTGTGAAGTGTGTGTGGGGAAGGAAATGTTTTCTGTGCTCTAGCTGTGTGTGTGTTTGGCTGAATACAGCTCATTGTTCTTAGTGGTTCTTTGGCTTCTACCCACAATCCCACAGTCCACCTCCACTTACCCCAATTACACTTCTCCTTCTCTTCTTCTACCAATCCTGTTTATGCCTTACACTCTTACACTTTTCCTCTCATTCACCCAACAAACAAACAAATGTATGATTAACATTCCTAACTGACTGACATTAGTTTCAGGGTTCAAGGGTCAAATTCTTACTAAGCCCTTCGTGTCATAAGCAGCACTGCGTTTCCGTACCAGCTAGTTTAGGAAAAAGTTATTAAAACGGTCTCGATCCACACTCAAGTATGTATACACATTTTCAGTCTTGTATGGTGGAACTGTGCTGTATGTCTTGAGATTGAAGTGTCAGAAGAAATTATACTATAATCCACACCAGAGGTTTTCAAAATGGGGTCCAGGGACCTCCAGGAGCCACAAGGGGGTGCTATGGGGTCCATGGAAAGGTCCAGAGAAAATAGTGTATAAATATAAAAATAAATATAAATTAAAAACTAGTATAATAAAATAAATATAAATGACAAAAAAAGTATAATCTACAGAATTACTGTTTCTTCTAAAGACTTACTGGACTTATGAAAATATTTTTTTCCTACATTAAACAATTTATGTTTTTCTTTATGTTTATACATCTAAAAGTACATTGATGGTAGGTAGAAAAAACACACACTAAAATGAAATATTCTCTAATATTATTACCTGTCTTTAAAGGGTTCCATAAAATAAAATAAAATAAAATAAAATAAAATAAAATAAAATAAAATAAAATAATGCATTAGTACCAAATGGTTTCATAATGTTTTACACATATTGACTTATTTTTCACAGAATATTCACACACAAGGGGGTCGCTTGCAAGGTGGTCATCATATTTGGCACCAAAGTTTGAAAAACCCTGCTATACAAGGTCTAATGCACATCAATATGAACTATTTAGTGTACTATGAGTTCTAAATAAAATCACATAGCTACAGAAAACTAGCCAACAACCCAGAGCCACTTAGTATGGAGACCACAACCAGATGCACTGAAGAATAGAGTGAGGTTAAAACTCACCATGACCCTTTCGGCGCTGTGGGGACGACCTCTCCATCCTAATCACTTAAACTCCAGCGGTCCAACATTACGTGTTAACCATCAGGAGACAAAATAAAGTCCCCGCAACAGCCATTCAAACACCTACAACCTGCTTAGGACCAACATACACTCATACATTTCCAAAAGGTCCAAACAGAAAAGCAGTTTTTTATCCGAACAAGGCCATGGCAAAGAGTCACGTTTAACCAAATCGTCTCTGAGAAGTAGAGTGGGATCTGATTTACTGTGGCGGCAGTATCCTGAGGGGGAGGGGGTGGGGGGGTTCGGCCCTTCCTGCCCACGCAGCCCCTCCACCCATTTACACCATCTGGTTCCCGAGACCAAATGTTCGGCCCTCAAAAACTCCTCCTCCACGTACCACACTACAGTCTGTGTATGCTTGTGTGCCTCAACATGCTAAGCAAGCTCAAGCGCCGTAATCCAGACGGCCTGTCATTAGCCTTATTAGGGTTGTGTGTTAGGCCCTGAGGGATTGTTAGGTGCTTCATAAAGTTATTAAATTTGGTGAAGTTTAACATAACAACCAGCCCAAAGCGCAACTGCACACCTGTGACACCTAGATAAGGTGTGCGTGTGTGTTTCAGTGAGTTATTGTGCTCAACATGAGGGTATACGTTTTTGACAAAAAAAAAAAAAAAACACCTGTGGGAATTCTGGGATTGACAATAAAGATAATTAGACTTTTTTTTTTTTTGCAGAATATGTCTGTTTTTGATTTGAAAAAATAAAATGTTACTTTAAAACTGAAATTAATCAGGTGTAGGTGGTGGCAATTCACTTAAAGGGATAGTTCACCCAAAATTGAAAATTCTCTCATTAATTACTTAGCCTTATGTCGTTTCAAACATGTAAGACCCTCAAGACTTCTTCAGAAGAACAAATTAAGATATTTTTTATGAAATCCAAGAGCTTTCTGACCCGGCATAGACAGCAGTGCAACTGGCTCTACATTTTCTGTCTGATTGCATCTTTTCAGTTAAAAATTGGTTTAAATGCATAAAAAGGGATGCCATATATGAAGTACCTGTCCCATGTATGTACTTACTTTAACTTTTCAAAAAAACATTACTTAATTGTAGTTTTTCTGTTATTCAAAGTATCAAAATATCATGTACTGCTGTTTTGAAAATATCACTGAAATTACCTAATTTTTTTTAGATTAATTTTCTGCACTGTTTGGCATTATTTGAAGTGTTTTTTTAATCCTGAATAAAAGGCACACATTTGTATTTATATTTCCATCATAATACAAAAAAAAGGGACATAATCGAACAAAGTTATGAAATATCATGTGGTGCGACCATCAAGAAACTACCACTTTGGGACTTTTATGTTGAAATCCATTCAAACATAGGATGTTGCATCATATACCAATTTGCCAAGCACCCATGGAAGCATCAAGTAGGTTCGTAACTCTCTTTCAAATTTGGAAAAAAACAAAACAAAACAAACTTTAAAGGCTGATATGTAGTTATCACATTTGGATATCATGTGGCATGACCTCAAAAATTGTGACCTTTTGTGGGGAGCTAGCTTGTTTTGTTTAGGTGGCCAATTTTGGGCTTGACTAAATTTTGACTGAATTTGAAACTATCATGTGGTGCGACCACTGCAGAGTGCTTTTCATTATAGATATATATCCCAGATTGGCAGTTTTTGTGCTTTTATATTCAATTAATTTTTATATACATAAAATACTTTATTTTAGTATATTTGTAATACATTTTATTACATTTCAGACTGTTACTGTTTAATCCTTGTACAATATGAGAAAAAAAATCCAATAAAAATAATGTAGAGCATGTATTTTTAGTCTGGAAATTATGCATTTATTAGTTATTTGTTATTCATTAGTAACCATTTTAAATCTATTTTATCAGATTCCACTGCCAAGCAAAGTAAAATAAACATTAAAATAGTCCATGTGATATCAGTGGTTCAACCATAATTTTATGAAGCAACAAGAATACTTTTTGTGCGCAAAGAAAACAAAAATAACTTTATTCAACAGATTTGACAGAGCCAGTTAATTCTGGTATGAAACAAGGTCTCAGCTTTAAAAAAAAAAAATAAAAATAAAACAATAAACACTGTTTTGTGGCTCTTTAATGTGCTGTGACAGATCATTGTATTGCCTTATTAGATCAATTGTCACGTGAACCAATAGTCTTTTCTTATTTACTTAAGGCACTAAATAAACAAACAAAAAAAAAATAATAAAAATGCAGATTCATTCATAATAAAACACTGCTGTGTATTTCTCAGAGATGCGCAAAACCGAAAACTGACAATAGCCCCTTTCACACATATAGACTTTACTTGTAAATACTGGCAAATTACTGTTAAGAGGTCATGTGTGAACAGGACCTTTTCAAAAATACTGGTATTTAATTTACCAGTATAAGAATTTGTAACATTACCAGTAAATCACCAGTAATCTCCTTTGTGTGAACACAGAACAAAATTTACCGGTATAAGTTCAGAACGCACTGACAAAAGACGTCTAACTCTGGGACAATCCAGAGCCGTACAAATTTAAAACTCAATGGCTCTGGTCCAATCACAACATTTCTGTGTGAAAGGGGCTAATATTGTGCCTAAAATGTACTGGTAATTATCTGCCTGGCCATTATCATTTTTTACAGACATTTCCATTAACCGTAAAACACCACAAGGAAGTGCAAAACACATTTAGGTAAAACACCTGTAAAAATCTAAAGGGAAAACTCAATTTTATTACAGTACATTGTGTCTTGCTTAAATCATTTTTTTACACTGCAGTTTTTAAAAAATGACTGAGAGGAGTAGTTAAATGGCACAAGTATGCCCTGATGCTACTCGATCAATTTTGACTGAACCAAAGTTCAGACATTCTGTACAGTCATTTCCTGTTCCCTGGGATTTGCTGTCATTCCTTGGGTCCTGTGAGAGTGAGGGGAAAGGAAAGGAGTGGTAAAGAAGAGGGGGAAGGACAGACAGTTCAGGAAACAAGGGATCAGACAGGAAACACAAAGGAAAATGTCACGGCACGAAAAGGGTGTGGCGCTGTCATACACGCATCACTTCCTTTTCGATGGGCCTCTTTGATGTCTATCAGCAACAGACAGGCAACACACAAACAAACACATACTCGCACACCCCAGATACAGAAACACGGGGAGCGGGACAAAAGTGAAACAGACCATGAGAGAATCACGAGTGTGAGATAGACGGACGATGTAATCTGAAAGAGGAAATGAATGACACCGAGTGACTCAGCTTTGACCTCACATTCCCAAAAACTGATGGACACTAAAATACTCTGAAGCCAATCATTGTACGCTAAAGGCAATGTCAGCTCACAAACTGTGACAAACTGCGGAAGTTGGCCCTGACAATCTGCCCCTCTTTCAAATACATGTTATCACTTTATATGTGCACACCTATACATACACAGTGCATTATCAGCACACACGGACCTACCGCTACACACAGCATTTCCACTTCAAACACAAACACAGCATGACTAACACACACGCACACACACACACACACACACACACACACACACACTATCTAACAAGAAAACCAAGAAAAAAGTCAAAAGCTGCTTCAAACACTTTAGATTTCTTCAAACGTGTGTGCTGTCTTGTGTGCATTTTTAAGCAGTGTACGTTTAGAACTTGTTGCAAACCCAAAATATTTACTGTTGATAAAATGACCCTTTGTAAGACACTGTAAAAACTTGTCTGTAAAAATAGATACACTCAAATTAAACCGTTTGTCTTAAATTTTCACACCAAACATTCATCTTCGTGTGGACGTGCCATTAAGTTTGGGAACAGAGAGAACTGTTGTTTTTTTTTTTGTGTTGTTTTTTTTTTATTCCAAACCGGTTCAAAACACGAATGCTAATGAGTGACTCTAGTGTTATTTTCGTTAACAAAAACACTGACAAAAAATGTTTCTCAACGAGCTATTCTCCCATGAATAAAATAAGACAATGATGAGATGACACAAAGGTCAATAAACGATAACTGATAATTATATCAAGATGCTATATCTTTGACCATAAAATACTAGACTAAAATGTATTTTAAAAATACAAATTTTACTAAATCCCCTTTCATTTTTGTCAAAAAAAGGAGACAACATATAATTGCGGTACATGTCTCTAATACGCAATAATTAAAGTTGCCAGATTTCATGAGTTCAAACCTCAAAATCAGAGTTTCTCTGTTAAAATGATACATTCTGAAAAGAAAATGAAAAGTGTCGTTCAGCCAGTCTGTATTTTGTTACGAGATCTCGACTATATTGTTTGCAATTGTGGTCGCTGAATAAATGCACTTACTCAAAAACACTATTGTTTTAATAGAAAAACATTATTGCAATTTGGAATTATAATTAGCCTATTTTTTGTTCGTTTTACCAGTTTTCATAATGTAGACAGAGATCAAAGTTTTTGGTATTACTTAATAATAAATAGCCTATAATAAATTAGTACAATCAGTGAGGTAAAATAAACCATGTTGACATTCTATTGATTTGGGCTTATTGCTGAAAGTGTAATAAAATAAATGACAACAATCATTATGATTATAATTTTAAGCAAAAATGATTTGTATCAGTTTAACTATTATACAGCATGACACAAATGTGAAAGAGTTTTAATTGACTAAAATGTTCAGAAGTTTAGGCCTGGTTTCACAGACAGGTCTTAAACCAAACCAGGTTGAGGCCATAGTTCAATTAGGCCAATTTATATAAACATGTCTTAGAAAAAAACATAACTGGTGTTCATCCTGAGACAAAACAAAGGCACTGATATATTTTAAGATCAGTCAGTGCAAGTTTATTTCAGTTGAAACAGCTCAGACTTACATTTTAGTCTTGCACTAGGCTTAAGCCTTGTCTGTAAAACCGGGGGTTAGTCGACTAAAACTTGAATAAACAAAAACAGCACAAGTGGACTAAATATGATAACTAAAAAGTAAATTTGACACAGGACTAAGACTAATTTAAAAGGGTTTTACAGACAAATCCTAGTCCCAGACTAAAATGCATGTCTGAGCTGTTATAATTTAAAGAAACTTGGACTGACCGATCTCAAAATATTTCTGTTTTTTTTTTCTCAAGATGCACATCAGTAGTGTTTTTATCTGACACCTTTATAAAAGCTAATTAATGTCTCAAAAGGACAAAAGGAAAACTTTGCACTTCCATTTTACATCTGTAAACATAAAATAACACAGAAACCTGAAAATTCTTAAGACCATTTCACTGAACTCTCACGACAGTCAAAATCACTATCATCATCCAAGATCAGCAGGCTGAAACACAAGGTAACATCAAAAATGCAGCGTGTGGCCTGTCTAGTCACCAGCCTATTTGGTCTAGAGCTTCAAGAACAGCTGTTCCTTAAGTATTTCCCTTACACACACACTCAAATGCCACCCTCACGAGCACAAGCACACTCCCACACACACACAATGTTTCGGCATGGCCGTAACTGCAGTGACCTTTCTTTAACAAGGCCTCAGACATTCAGCACACACACACATACAAACTACAGTAATGAGAAAGAGATAAATAATGAAAATAAATGTGAGAACGTGTCACATGATCAACTTCCTCTTGCAGAGGCTTGTGGGCTGTTTGCACTTTACTGTTTGTTTGCTTTGTACTTTCATGGCCTTTTGTATGTCTGTGTCTGTTGTGTTGTGATATGCAGCTCTCACTAAGGTTCTTGCAGCAGGGGTTTGAAAAACAGTGGTTTCCTCTGTGGCATTTTACAGCTGTCTGGATACAGATGACAAACACAGGAGCAGAAATCAACATCATCAAACACTGTTTTTCCAGATGCACTAGAGAAGATCAGAGTGTCAATTTTATTTAAGGTTAGTCTAGCCAGACCACTGAGACCTCATCAGACCAACGAACCTGACCAAATATCGACCCAACGGGTCAAGAAACAACTGAGATCTCATCCACACAATCTCACATGTCACTGTTTGACTTCATTTTTTTCCCCCAAGTACTTGCAAGCATGAGATTAGAACTAAACCTCTGACAGCAGCACAGATAAAGTACTTGCTCCTGTGCAGACTGAATGTCAAATCATAATTTTTTTTTTTTTATTTGACTGCAATTTGTGAATAAATTTCTGGCGAAATTTCTAATGTGCACTCAATGTTTCAAACAATTCAAAATTAGCATGAAAATAGAATAAAATTAGACCTGCAAAACGATTGGGCGCAATGAATCGATTCAAAATAAAAGCATGTTTGCATACTATATGTCTGTGTACTGTGTATATATATATATATATATATATATATATATATATAAATAAATAAATAAATACACACAGATACATGTGTATATATACATGTATATGTACATGTGTATATACACATGTATCTGTATATATATACACATATATATACACACACACACACACACACACACACACACACACACACACACACACAAATTATACACACCGACCTTATTTGAACAAATATCTATTTCTTTCTAGATGAAACTGGTCTAGAACAAAATAAGGTAGTTTAAGTAAATAGCACTTTTTCAAAGAAACACACACTTTTTATTACGTTGCAACACTGGATTTTTATGCTTGCTTCCTCTCAGCTGACATCTTTCAGAGGTTATTACTGAACATCAATCAACACGTGACAACCAAAAGAAACCTAGAGAGACAGACCATCCACAAGCTCAAACCATAAAGCCACAGCAATGCGTATGACACACGTAACGCCTCCATTCAAAAGAGCCATAACATGTCTTACTCTGCATATCCTTCTGAAGGATCCCACCACTGGAAACCAGTCTAATCTTAACAGTTTCTACACTGTTTGTGAATGATGCTTCAGTTACTAAAAGATAAACATGAGCTCACAGTACATTTTACCTCATTTCACAAGCAAATATGACATTACATAGTAGGAAAATGTTCATTAAAAACTAAAATTAAATTATACAATTGTAGTACACATTAAAATGTAAAATATTTTAAAACTGGCCTTAAATGGTCTTTAGCTTTAAAGTGATCCAAAACACAGCTTTAAAATTCTGAATTATTCATTTATTTGAAATACTTTGGGTCAAGGATAAACCTGCTCATCACATGCTTATCATAAGCACAATAAAACAAATCACATGAAAGAGGAAATGCAAATTCTCTGTAGAAGCAGTTGACTGCTACTTTTAATGTCAAAAATCCCTTTCTCACAATGAACCCTGTCCTTTGGGGCAAACGCGATAAAAGTCCTACTACTTCTAAAGACAGGCGGTGCACTTCCAAAACGGGTTAATTACAGTAACTGGGAAACTCATTAAGATAATCACAGACTCATTGGAAATGAGAAACTCGCAGTGTCATGTTTGTAATGAGATCAGCAGAAAGTTGACTCATAAATCAAAAAAATGCAGAGATTGTTATAAGACCAAAAGTGTAAACACATATGCCGGTTTATGTTAATTGAAGGCAAAAATCTTCCACTCTTTCTTTCTGCAGATAAAAGCTTTGTGGGCAGCCAAAGGTGATTATTAGCACTGCTATGTAAATGTATATGTAGGCGCAAACAGGGGCCGTGTGTTAAAACCAACCGAGATTTCTTCCTAAACAGCTCTTCTGAGCATCATGTGAGTGTGGCGACTGTCCAGGTAGGAAGCATTATGTTTTGAGACAGAGTTAACAGATTCAAGGATAGTAGTGTGTAAACTGATCTTTCACTGCCTCAACTCACACCTAGCTCTCTGTTCCTGCATTTTCCACAGTCGCATGCGTGTGGTTGTTGGCCTCTAACAGATGAATAGATCTCTTCTTTCAACGGCATGTAAAAACGTGGCAGCGCGTGCACACTCAAATAACTATTTTATAGCTGACCTTTACAACATTTTACCATGGTAAACATAGCTTTGGCCAAAATAGTACAGTTACTGTGACTACACCCTGCTAAAAAAAAAAAATAGAAACCATCACAGAAATTCTAATGGTTTCCATTACAAACCATCAACTTTAAATCACTGAAATCATTAAAATAATGGTTTTTTGTAGAGTTTTGGGATGTATTCCATTAGGATTTGTAGTTTTAACAAGCCACCAATAAAAGGTAACTAACTGCCAGTAGAAACCTATTACAGTTTCCATTAAAACCAATATAAGTTCCATTACAAATTTTGTGACGGTGTCTATTGTTTTGTTTTGTAGTAGGGCAGTTATTGTTTCTACAAAAACTTGCTAAACTGTACAAATTACTTTGTGTAAGCCTGCTGCCATTAAAAATGAATGAATTCATATGAAAATATGTGATTATATAGAAGTAATCAATAATTATACTAAACTGGCTGAAATTTATGGTTACCACGCTTATTTCTAAGGGTCAGTAATGCATGAAGGAAATCTCAAGGGACTGTTTCGTGCAACACTATTAATACATTTCATTACACATATTTTATAATTTTATAAAGTACCAAATATATATATGGTTTATTATTAAATGAAACACCCGTAATCGTATTGAAAGCAATCTTGAACACACATTCGAGCCCCGTTGAACGGTTTTAGTAAACTGACTCGCTGCTGTCTCACCCGATGCCTTAAGAAAATCTCACTCTCCTCAAAAAAAAAAATCGATTTTCTCTATAACTTACCCGCTATCTGCCGCTGTTTCGCCTTCCTCCGCAGTAAAGTCAGGGCTCTGTATGTAGATTCTCTGAACTGTGAAGTTAGAGATCGTGCTTGTTGGCCATTGCAGCTTTTATCCATTACCAAACTCCTTCGCCAACTCTCTCCTGACTTCTGAACTTAACTTTTACCCCTGGACTTTTTCTTTGTGAGAGACTCTTGATGCCTACGAAGTCTTAGTCCGGAGACGAAGCAGTGGTTATTCATGCTGCTTCGTCATTAGATGTTAGCGTTACCGTTTCATTTCTTTAAAAAACTCTAATTAAAAGGACTTTCCGTGGACGCTGCCCTGTAACCATTCAAACCGCTAAGCATCACGGGACATGAAGTCTCTTCACGTGTGCGTCTTTTGACTGTAGTAGTTTCCGTGATGACGCCCAGCTTTTTTAAACAGTCCCGAGCTGTTTAAACACTGGAGTCATGCTTGTTGCAACGCTATGCCTATTTTAAGAGTCTCTGTGTTTAGTCATCAGGACACCGTTTAAATGCACCCAGGCCAATTTCAACACTTTTAAACTTTCGTTTTGTAATTTGTAGAAACATTTTAACAAGACATACTCAAACGTTTAATGTTTTTAAAGAAATCTCTACTGCTCACCAAGCCTCTATTTATTTGATCTAAAATACAGCAAAAGCAGTAATATTGTGACATATTGTTACTATTTAAAATAACTGCTTTCTATTTGAATATATTTTAAAATGTAAAGCTAGATGTTCAGCATCAGTCTTCAGTGTCACATGATCTTTCAGAAATCATTCTAAAATGCTGATTTGCAGTTCATGAAACATTTATTATTATTATTATTAATATAATAATAATTAAAACAGATGAGTACTTTTTTTCAAGATTCTTTCAGGGTTTGTTGAAATTAATACTTTTATTTAGAAAGAAGAAAATCAAAAGAAAATTGATCAAAAGTGATTATAAAGACATTTATAATGTTACAAATAAAAACTGTTTTTTTTTTTTTTACTTTTTATTCATCAAAGAAACCTGAAAAAATTATGCTCAGCTGTTTTCAGCATAATAATAAGAATAATTATAATAATAATAGTAATTGTTTTTTAAGCAGCAAATATTACAATGATTTCTGAAGGATCGTGTGACTGAAGTAATGATGCTAAAAATTCTCAATCAAGCAAATAAATTGCATTTTAACAGTAAAAATAGTACAAAATAAAATGCAAAATTGCACTGTTTTGCTGTACTTTGGATCAAATAAATGTAGGCTTGGTGAGCAGAAAAGACTTCTTTAAAAACATTTACAAATTTTTTACTGGTAGTGCATGTATTTTGTTTTCCTTATGTCCTGGTTAAAAACATAAAATGGTGGTTACAGCCATAACATGAATATATCAACAAATGTACAAATTATATAGTATTTAAAGTTAGAGGCTTCTGATGCTGCTTCCACTGTGGACTGATACTTCCCCAGACTTTGATCTGAATGAAACTGTAAATATACAAAGTAAACATCTCACACTTTTGTTACAGTGCTTGACCAATCTATGTGACTAAATAGATATCTAATCTAAAGGTAAATCAGAATGTCTGCTGGGAAGAACATTTCTAAAGTTTGTTCTCTGGCATGTGAACAAACGTGACAAGATGAAGCCTGCTTGACAAGATGAAGCAATCAAACTGAATGAAAAACCATTAAGAGACCTTGACAGTAGGCTATTAAAGAACCAAGCTATTGCCCATGTGGGCTAAAGATGGCTCGTCTGTGCGTAGATTTTACACCAAAAACAACCACACACATTAGTCTGTTTGCTGAGCTTGTTCATTTGCATAGTTCATGGGGACCCTTGCAAACTAGGATGAACTACAAACATTCTAATTAGAGTCATACTCATAAAGTCGCAGCAGAAACTGAACACGGTGTGCCTAAAATATGCTCCCCAAAGGGACTGAATCATATTTGTTAGTCCGATCATTTTAAAAGTAGAACAAGAAAAAACTTCTAGTCTCATGTTAATGTTCTTGCAAAGATCAGCAGGTAATCATCCACATAAAATGTACAAATATAAACATAACCATACATTTTATTTCTAACTGTGTGTTTTCATAGCAAGCACTTCCAGAGAGTAGCTCCGCTCCTAAAATGGCACACATACAGAACCCCTGTGCCTCACAGTCTGTGGTGAATAATTACACATTAGATATCTCTCATGCCATCTGAGGTGTGTTATAAATAGTATGATCTACTTTCTGTGTCACGTGATCCAAAGACTGGAGACTACCATGACTTTCCTAAAATGCAACTGGGTGACAACTACAGTAGATCACTGCACTGAGAGGGTAGGGGTCAGGGAGTTCTAGAACAGCATCAAATAGTGTAAAATGAATATTGGATGAGAAAAAATTACGTTCAACACGATGTTACAAAATATTACATTAGAAAGTGTATAAATCACTTGTTTTTCTAAAGAAACACCAGCAGGTAAAGTTACAGCGGAGTCTCTTTCGCCTCCCCTGAGCCCATCGAGTTTTAACAGACCCCCTAAAGCGTGCGGTGAGTTTGGAGGGGGGTAATTGAGAATGAATAGGGGAAAGTCACGTGAAAGGAGGCAATGACTCTTGTGGTCCTACACGTTCCACGATCGTGAATCAGTCTGAATGAACAATAAAATTATGTTAATGGGAAGAATAATTTAAAGCAGTAAGTTAACAGTTCAAAAACTAGATTTAACCACTTTGGTATGTCAAAATAAGACTCAAATCACATGAAAACATGATCTGCAGGAGTTTTTAGTTAATAAGCTTGGTGAAACAAAGTAAATCTCTGTTTCTGTAACCAATATAGTGTTTGCACTTACATCAGGATTTGGTCGGTTACCTGAATGCGTGGCCATATCGGCAATACACGGATGTAAACAACAGCATAGATTGAATGGTTAATGTACTAATGTACTGAATACGTTGTTCTGTAAGTTATGTTGTCTAAACCATGAAAAAACTTGTGGAAACTACTAAATCATATAGAGAACGACTTAGTAAAGGGTGCAATGTTTTGACAAACTAAAATTAATAGGTGGTAAAGATCCTTACGAGCAGTATTAGGCCTATTAATTAATATATTAGCCTAAAGGCCCGTTCACACTAAGAACTATATATAATAACTATAACTATAAAGATAATGTTCTAAAAATCGTTTCAAATTTAAGAGAATAAAAGAGTTCACATCACAACTATAATGTTAACGGTACAGGGCAACGATATCGTTGGGATCACTTTCAGAATTATTATTATTATTATTTTTATTTATTTATTTATTTTTACAGCTGATAAATTATAAAACACTGAGAACGAATCAGACTTCATTCAAATTTAAAGGGCTTGCGCATTTAAAATAGCAGGCGACATAGTAGAAACGCAAACAGACATTGCACAGCAAAAAGAGTAACATAAAACATAAAGTTACCTCAGGAATTCAGCGCAGGGTTGGACAACATTGTCTTGCCTCTTTTGAAGATGCAGTAGCAAAGAATCCGTATTATATTTATTCCACTACATTGACTACGTTATAGATCAGACAGTTTTAGCTAGATTCACTGCATTTGAAACGTGCGTGCTGAGGACATCTACTGGTTGAAGTCGTGTAAATGCAACAAAAACAGACAGTTATCGTTCTCTGGTGTGGACGCAATAGTTATAGTTGTATTAATAGTTAGCATTATCGTTCTTGGTGTGAACGGGTCATAATACTTCACCTACCTGACTGGAAATAATAAGAACAAACGAATATTGTCAAGATTCTTGCCCTGGAAATCCTGGTTTAATTTTGCCAGCCACAATTGCCTTTTGTTCCTCAGAACGTTTTTTGCACTCTTTTCCTTGATTTGTTATAACTTTTGGTAGTCTATAGTACTCTAAGTGTTTTTGCCAGTCCGACCAATTAGTACAGCCCAAAACATGACAATAATTGACCATTTTTTTGCAGCAATAATCAGCTAAATTTTCACGTTCCGTTCGATTCAGTGGCATTGTTTACATCTAGTGCCGCCAATATGGCCGACTGACGGACGACGCTTCGTGAAAACACTCTATTATCAGCTTTGATGACTGATAATTCGAAAAATTAAAAAATCGTTAACTTTTTTGGAATAAATATAAAATGTTTAAAAACACTTACTTGATGAGATGCATACATGACTTTAATAAATAATATTTTGATTACATTGTTAATGTAAAAATATAATATATGATTTTTTTTTCTTTATTTTTCTGATAGTGTAAGAAATGTTTATTGTTATTGTTTAATAAAAACTTTGTGCACTCTGCCTTCTCATTTCAGAACACCACTACACAACACTAAACCATGTGATATTTCCTCCATACGATCTACATTGTTTCCATACATTTTCATTAACAGTGATAGTACAGAGACCGGTATACATAATATCATGCCTTAGTATGTAGTTTATTGATAAATTGAGTTCACTTCACTACCAGCCATTTTTACTCACAGTCTTTTTCTAGATGCTCTAGCAGCTGCCATGATAATGTTGTTAGTGGCAAAGCCATTCAGCTGTAATAGAATCCCACATCCTTACCTGAGCGCTGGACACGACAGCAGGTCAGCTTCTGAAACATCAGGGAAAAAAATGGTACAATCATATTTGATGTAATTTAAGAACAACAACTTTGTGTCTGCTTTATTCTGGGCACTCTCACTCATGCTCCAGCATCACCTTGATAAAATAAACCCCTAATAATAAGGATACTTGAAGTACATTTTTTACATTACAAAGATATACAGGCTTTTCTTCAGATTAAATTCAATGTCAGACAGCTTACATGGCTTACAAATGTAGTCTGGGGTCGGAACGATTTTTTTTTTTTTTAAGAATTGAATACTTCTATTCAGCAAGGACACAAGAAAGTAATCATAAATGACAATGGGGAACTTTATGTTACAAAAGATTTCTACTTTAAATCAATGGTGTTCATTTGAACTTTCTATTCACCGAAGAATTCTAGACAAAATGTAACACTGCTTTCACAAAATAAGCAGCATAACTGTTTTCAACATTAAGCTTTGCCATTACAGGAATAAATAAAAGTTTAAATTAAATTAAAAATAGAAAACATTTGTTATAAATTGCAATAATATTTCTTAAATCTAAACATTTAGTCTTAGCGAACATATATATACAGAGTTACAAATTGTAATCCGTACAAATTACAAATTGTAATCCGTTACTGATTCCAGATTCCAGATTACATGACAAAAATTGTAGTCAGTAACGTAACGTTACATTTTAGATAATATAATCAGATTACTTTTAGATTTTTTTTTTTTTTGACTTATCACATTGATTTAAATATAATTATCTTTCTATTAAAGTTTAGAATGTCTGCATTATGTGTAAATATGAAATAACACGAATATGTGCCTTTTAATGAGTTTGAAAGACAAAAGCCTTCCAAAGAAATAATAATACATGGCTAAAAAAACAGTGATAATTCAAATAAAAATTAATGTGTTCATCGGTAGTTGATGCAATGTTGAAACCCTTCTTAAACCTGAAATGATTTTTGCAAATCAGTGGTCAAATGCTGTGTTGCCACCTGACTAATGACTAGTCTATGTGTGAATGTCCACAAAACTAAACATTCTGAATGTATATAATCAGTAGGCTATTTTAGAAAGGAAAACTGAAATGATGAAAAAGAGGAATTAGGGGGAATAAATGAATCACTTATTTTTATTGTGTGAATAATATGTAATCCATTAAAAGTAACTGTATTCTGAATATGAGTATTTTAAAATGTACCTTACTCTAATTACAAGTACTTCATTTTTGGAATCTGATTACATAATTTACTACCTACCCAGCTCTGTATATATATATATATATACACACACACACACACACACACTGTAAAAAACTATTTGTTGAGTTAAATTAAAATAATTTGTTACCCGGCTGCCTAAAAATTTTAAGTTCTGTCAACTCAAAGAAGTTTAGCCAACTTGAAATGTTAAGTTGTACTAAGTGACAACTTAGATATTCGAGTTGATTCAACTTAAAATTCTAAGGCAGCTGGGTAACAAATTATTTTAAGTTGACTCAACAATTGTGTTTTTTTTTTATTTTTTACAGTGTACAGTGTTGAGGAAAGTTACTTTTAAAAAGTAATGCAATACAATATTGCATTACTCCCTAAAAAAGTAACTAATTAGGTTTCTTAGTTACTTTTTATGGAAAGTAAAGTGTTACATTACTTTTGCTTTCTTTTGTAATCTGGGCAGGGCTTGCTTGTTTGTTTTTAATATAAAAAGTTAAGTTTTTAGCAAATGTAAAAGTCCTTTCACATCAAAAAGTGTAATGAATAAGCCTAAGGCTGAAGAAAAAGTAAAATGAGATTAAATACATAAAGGAAACAAAAAGTAACTGCCGTTGCTTTCTTGTAAATGTAAAAGTAATGCATTACCCCAACACTGTATGTACACACACACACACACACACACACACACACACATATTTACATATATATATATATATATATTTGTATAGTATTTTTATTTTAGCTCTGAAATTCAACTCAACAGTTCATTTTTCAGTAACAGAGTGTGTGTGCCCCCCTGAATCAAAGTGTGATTCCCCAGTAATTTCAGTTGAACAGACATTCCACTGTATCCTAAGTCTGCAACGGAAAAAAACTAAATATATCAGGATCTCTCACTTAGGAACGTTGTGATGTCATAAGGTTTGCAGTGTAGCCCATTGGCTGAGCAATGCGGAAAGCGTGAATGGGTGCTTTTAAAAAGACGTTGCCCTGGTAACAGAGTTTTGGCTGACTCTCATCTCACTATGAGCAGCCAGTGAGTGAGTCCAGTTCAGCAAATGATAATTTCCTACACCCACTGCGCCACCCAAAACACTTACACATGCTCACAAAGTGCCTTCTAACAACAATTCAAAAGGTATATTCCACAAAACATTCCTTTTTGCCTATGTAAGATATTCATATACCATTATATTCAAAGAAAACCATATCCAAGAGTATTCATAAACATGGTAACTTCTGGTACTGCTTGTCAGTTTTTGGAGCCTATAACGACACAGAGGTTAAGAGCAGCTGCTTCGCTTCTCAGATAGACCTTATCTTGACAGCTGTCAGTCAAAGCATGACTAAAGTTTTCTCATGCTTTTAAATCTATACTTTGTGTTTTGTGTATCTCTCTCCGTCTTACCTTGGCCTGGTTGATGAGTGCTCTTAGGCAGTTGACAAAAGCCATGTTCACAGGTACCCACACTGAGGGTCAGGTTCAAAAGGCAGAGGTTGAACAATCATGAAGGTTGCCGTGTGAGTCTGTGCAGATTAACGGCTCTCTGAAAGTCTGATGGTCCGGAGTTCAGCGGCTTGAAGAGGCAGATAGGGAGGGGCCACAAGGCCATATTTCAGCTGGCCAAGAGAAGAGATTCTCAGCATACCACTGTAGCTAGCACTGAATGCTAACACACAGCGGGAAATGCATAGAAGCCCAGTCGGATCTGCTATCAGAACAGAGAGACCACACAGGGAACGTTATTCCAGTCTTGTATTATTTTCTTTCTTCAGTGAAATACAAAAAATAGATGCTAACCATTCTAGCCACCATTCTAATTCATAACAAAAATGAAAAAGATTTGTGGTATAGTTTGACTTATATATATATAGCATATGAACCATTTTATTGTGTTCTTGTCTTTTTGTTTGGGAGTATAAAAAAACATCCACATGGGTAGTGTGCAAGAGTCATGCTGACATTCTGCAAAACATCTGTGTATTTTCTGTAAACATTTTGTGTATGACAGAAGAAAATAAGCGGATGGAAAAATTACAGCTTTTTCCGGTTTGGGTGAACTATTGCTTACATACAGAATCTCATGAAAGTAAACAACTTATGTAATAGGCATTCTTTTAACACTCCAAATTCTATTCAGATTCACTATCTTCACTGAAAGGGTAAAGAGCTTTCCTGTGAATTCCAAAACCATTTTTTCATTGTTATATATAACATTATTTAAATTAATTATTTTTTTTATGCTTTTAATGTGAAAGGACTTCACATACTTCATTGAGCATCTGAATTATTTGCTGTGAGAATAAAAATTTCCTGATCATTTAATCACCCCATGTCATCCAAAATGTTCATGTCTTTCTTTCTTCAGTCACAAAGAAATTAAGGTTTTTGAGGAAAACATTCCAGGATTTTCCCCATATAGTAGACTTCAGACTTCAGACTGAAGGTCCAAGCTGCAGTTTCAGTGCAGCTTCAAATGGCTACAATAAAAATGTATATACTTTTTAACCACAAATACTCGTCTTGCACCAGCCTGACCTCACACATTACGTAATCACATCGGAAAGGATATGCATGACGTAGGCAGAAGTACCAACCCAGTGTTTACAAGAAAGTCAAACACCCTTTACAAAAAAAGGTAAAACAATGATGTCGGACGATTTTGCAGATTAGTTTTTCAGACAGCCTTACCTTTTTGAACTGATGTACACAGACAAGGAACTAACCACTAGTGACCTTTCCGACATGATTAAATTGAAGAGCTAGTGCAAGATGAGCATTTGTGGTTTTTAGAAATTGCCTGATCATTTCGCTAGATAAGACCCTTATTCCTAGTCTGGGATCGTGTAGAGCCCTTTGAATCTGCATTGAAACTGCAATTTGAATCTTCAACCAGTTGGCCACCACTGAAGTCCATTATATGGAGAAAAATCCTGGAATGTTTTCCTCAAAAACCATAATTTCTTTGTGACTGAAGACAGAAAGATATGCACATCTTGGATCACATGGGGCTGAGTAAATTATCAGGAAATTTTTATTCTGGAAGTGAACTTTTTCAAAGGGATGGTTATTAGTCATTAATTACTTACCCTCATGTCATTTTAAACCCGTTAGACCTTTGTTCATCTTCAGAACACAAATTAAGAAATTTTTGATGAAATCCTAGAGCTTTCTGACCCTTCAAGGCCCAGAAAGGTAGTAAGAACATTGTTCCAATATTCCATGTGACATCACTGGTTCAACCTTAATTATATGAAGCTACAAGAATAAGACTTGATTCATATGATCACTGGTGTAAGACCTAAACCTTTATGGTGGCTCAACGCACTGCAACTTAAGAAAACACATGCAAATAGCAAAAGCACCAGCAAATTAAGAAAACATCTTTATCAGTTTGACAGCACATGTGCTGCAAATACTCACAACACAACCAAATACAGAAACACACTGCAAATATACACAACACAACCAAACACAAAAAAAAGCTGCAAAACGGAAATAAATCATATGATCAGGCTGTTAAAATAAACAGAAATCACATCTTTCAGAGGATGATAAGCATATCCCAGGGAGGTTCGTCACTTAAGTTGTTGGTTCCTTTAAACATTGGTTTGCGCAAATTTGCAGCGCGCTTGGATTTGCTTCTGTTGTGACTATTTGCAGTCCGTTTCTGTTTTTGCAATGTGTTTCTTTGTTTGTGTTGTGAGTATTTGTAGTGTGTTTTTGTTTTGCAGCGCATTTCTGTATTTGGTTGTGTGGTGAGTATTTGCAGCACATCTGCTTTAAAACTGATGAATATGTTTTCTTAATTTGCAAGTGTTTTTTTTACTTGCAGCGCGTTGAGCTCTCTCAGCCACCGTACTAAACACAGTAAACGTAAAGAGTGTATATTTGTGCAAATTATAGCTTTAATTAACCCTTTAACTGTCACTCCAATTTTTGAACATAGATGTGCAATGCAGCTTTCAAACTTAATTTTGTATAATTCATTGACAAAAATATTTTGTAATATGATTTTGATGTACATTTTCCATGGTAATGTCTGATTTTAAAACGGTTTTCAAAGGATACATTTTGAGATTTTAAGTTTTCAAATGATATATATAAGAATTGTGTATGATTTCTAAAGTGTGATAGAGAAAAAGGCAACAAAGAACATCTTTTTGTGACAAATGTCAAAACTCCTGTTATGAAGACTTTTGAGGTACACTCTTGTTATAAATTAATCTATTACTTTCCCTACATAATTTGTCACAAAAAAAGGTAAAATATCTATTGAGGAGTCTTAGACAACGATATATAGTTTGTCATGATTAGATTTATTTGTAAAATGATGAAGTAAACATTTTTTCAGAACTGATCCGATCTGATACAAAAAGTTCAGAGTATCTGCCGATACCGATCCAATCCGATATCAGCATAGCTTTTTTTTAATCAATGTTGAATTTCTATACTTCTTTGTGTTGACCTGATCGTCACTCTTTTGTGTGTTAAACACAATCTATCACATATAGACAACGTCGTTTTAATGAAAAATTACAAATGAAAAAATATGTAATCATAATATATGACAAAATTAAAAAATGTATTATAAACTAGGTTAATGGATAATTTAGCATCAAAAGATACTTACAAATAAAAGTAAATAAGTGTATGACTAAATCTGGTAAACTGTTAAATTTTACTGTTTGTATTGTTGTGAACTACATTCATGAAAAAAACAAGTAAATACAGTTATATATAAGTATATGCTATAAAATTAAAAGGCATTTGTTTTAAATGTCTAGCACAGTAATGAAGGCATCAACATATGATAGATAGGACAGAACAAGAAGGATTATTAATAATCTTTCTTTGCGCAGAAAAGTATTATAATACTAAAGGCTCCAATACAGAGCGGCACAAAGCGGTTGTGCGCATCCCATGCGCAGAATGATGCGCTTAAAGCAATACGGTGCACATTACATACGCAGACTGGTGCGCTTGAAGCAACACATGCGCATCTCATACGCAGAATAGTGCGCTTGAAGCAACACGGTGCGCAGGCTGCGCAGTCCTCCGAGTCCGCATTAGAAAAGTTCAAAGATACAAAGGGAAGCGATATTGAAGCGTAGTGTATTAAATATGTCCGTTAGTGTATTGAGCCTTTTCTTTTAACAGTTTTAAACCTCAGTTACTATGCGCTCTTAAAGGGAGTTTCATTGTTTGACTGTAGTAACCGAACACAACACGTAGTTTGATTGCTGAATGGAAGATGACAGACAGCTGCAGCGGAGAGAAGAGTTTACGTGAACTTAAATTTAATGACTCAATATTCATTTGTACCTCACATTAAACTATGGAACAGCTGCAGAACACTTGAAATATAGTGCACAAGGACTTTGTGGTGCTTTATAATGTTTTTTTTGTGCCTTTCGTAGGGCTCAACAATAACAGAATAGTGTACGCACAATATCGAAATTGGATCGGTCTTGTCTGACCGATCCCCGATCCGGCGGAAATTGCCAGGATCGGAGCCGATTCCGATACTGAGTATCGGATCGATGCATCCCTAGTCCAAGATGTATAGTCTTGGGAACAGGGTTGGGAAACAACTGCCATATTATACCACAGATTAGGAATTGAAAGAAACTCATCTCCTGAGATGAGTGCAAACTTCTTAAAAGACAGACACTCTGAAACATGAAAACGATTTGACATCTCAACTCAACTATACAGTTTGTATATCAGTAGCTCTCTTGAGAACTTGCACCCACTCTTGTTATGTGTCAAAGACAGAAAACAAGAACTAACAGTGTTTTCACTCTCCCACTCCAGCATGCCAGAGATCACACACACACACACAGACACTCCTTTACGTAGGCCTACACACATAAGAATGTATCTCTGATTGCCATGAGCACCTCCGTCAGCAGATTTTCAACCAACTCATTTATAATAGTCAAATTATTAGAGGAAGTTCTGCGTCTGATTAATCTACATTCAACTCATTTACAGTCATTTGGATATATTCTCTATTTATCACTACTCGGACAAAACCAGTGGAATTTTTTTCAAAAATTTCACTCATTACAAGGACAACCTCCCTGAAGCAACCTGGTATAAAACTGCTTTCCTCAAATACACTAGCACTGGCTCATGACTGGCTCCTTGTGGAAATGAAACCAGACACCGCAATAATAAAATGTTATCAGTGAGTGCAGTCAATCTGAATATTAATTATAATAATAAGGACGTCCTTATGGTTAATTTTTTGACTCGTGCAGGCGCCCTGATTGACAAAAGTCCTAGATGATTCTTAATTACAATTGATTTCATTTGTAAGTGTCACCCTGCAATATCACATCTAACATAACAATCATCAAAAAAACAATTTTCTGTTTCTCTGTCAAACCGGGTATTGAAACTAAATCCAGAGAGAAGACTTTGTAAATGACCTGTCAATCAACATTCACTGACTTTCCTCACATTATCTGATTCATTCTAGCTCAATCAGGAGGAAATGACAAATCAAAATTTCCGCCAGTGTAGACTACAATATACGTCCTTCATTATTTCAAAAACTCTCAAAATTACTTCCTGAATGAGTTTTTTAACATAATGTAATTCAAAGGCTCACTATGAAATATTTTTTAATAAAATGATAATGATTCTCCCTTTTTCATTTCACACCCATTTTTTAAGCATTCCCTAGTAAGTGATAAAGTTTGATCAGTTCCACTCCAAAATAAAGGATGACAGTAACTGAACAAAGTAATATTTTTGACAGAAAATACGCTATAATCGACTGAGAGATGAATCATCAGAAATACTGTGCATTTAGAATAAAGAGTTTACTTAATGGCTGTGAAAACCAGCTGAAACATGTAATGAAACAACATACAAAATTTCAACCCGAACTGAGGTAAACATAATATTATACTAACCAGTGTTTACATTTATGATATACGAGCTCATAATAAACCACCGACGTTGAAGTTCCCATAACCAGTTTTGCTCTCAAATGGAAAAGGTTTTGCTAACTCATAAGCCAGTTTCATCCTTCCAGGGATATAAACATGTAATTTTGGTTCCATCTTTTCAGAGAAAATTTTTTATTGCAACCAGATGCGGTTGCAAAGGTATCTTAGACAGAAGCTGTTACCAGGACCTGTTTATGATATGTGCTTCTTGTCTCTAATAGAGGCATTAAGGGTTTAAAAGAGCAATCTGCTCACTCATCTCTCAAGAATGTCATTTAAACTGAGAGCATAGAACAGCATTCTAGGCATCAATATCTACATCAAATACTGAAATGCAGACAACAAATGTTCTTTTGACATTCAGGTCACATCTGCCACTTCCTTAGAGACGGGCTGTGTCGTCTGTCTCTGATGTTCTGCGATTGTTATCTCCAAAGAGGAAAGATTCTAAGCTGAGAAATTCTTCTGCTTCCCTGTGCTGTCTGTTGTTCTTTTTTACTTGTGCAGGACTGACTCAAGTTATCACAAGCAGCACCAGCATGGATTTTTGTTAAGACTGCCATGTTCCTTTACCTTGCATTACTACAACTTTTGGCTAATGCTGCCCACGCACTTCACAACCAAGGCAGAAACATACCCTCACAGCAGTTTAGAAAACTGTTGGTAAAAATGTGGATGCCAGTTTTCATTATAGCGCCCCTTGCAGCAACTCTGAGAATTCAAAGTGCATTTACATTTCAGAACTCAACCTTGCTTGACATCGAGGTGTTAGGCAAGAGGCAAGATGCATCTTTAAGTTTCGGCCTAAATATGTCTTGTATCATGTTAAATCTCTTATAATTAGCAAAATATATCCCTTCTTAATAAAAAAAAGACCAATTTCACCTTCCTGTTCTGCTCCCATAAAATCCTGGCAAATGCTGTATAATGACAGAATAGTGAAAATGTGTCATGTGCTCTGGGACACACCTCATGTCACTGATAGCAAGTGTCAGGAAAGACTATAAATATTTGATGCCTTTAAAAATGCTCCTGGGCAGAGTTTAATTTTGCCTTCTATAATCTTTCAGAATTCAACATTTGGTTACACAAATTTGGTGCTGATTATTGGAATTCTATTAATTCTCATAGTACAATATAAACACTTTTATGCATAGGCGGAAGGTAAGGTGAGGGCAAGTTTATATATTGCAATTCCGGCTTTTTTCTTTGAATCGTGAGATATAAACTCGCAATTATGTGTTATAAAGTGCAATTTTTAGAAAAAAAAAGACTGATATGTTCTCAGAGTTTATATCTTGCAAATTCTGACTTAATAACTCACAACTGATAAACTCGCAATTCTGAAAAAAAAAAAATATATCTCGCGATTCTGACTTTCTGAATTGCAACTTATTTCTCAGAATTGCGAGTTTGTCTTGAATTTCTGACTTTAATTGCGAGTTTATATCTTGCAATTCTGACTTAACTCACAACTGATAAACGCAATTCTGAGAAAAAAAGTCAGTTTTGAGTTTATATCTCGCAATTCTGACTTTTTGAATTCTGAATTGAATTTTCTCAGAATTGTGAGTTTGTCTTGAATTTCTGACTTTGAGAGTTTATATCTCAAAATTCTGACTTAACTCACAATTGATAAACTCGCAATTCTGAGAAAAAAAGTCAGTTTTGAGTTTATATCTCACAATTTTGACTTTCTGATTTTTAATTGCAACTTTATTTCTCAGAATTGCAAGTTTGTCTTGAATTTCTGACCTTAATTGCGAGATATAAACTCTATATAAAAATTCTGACTTAACTCACAATTGATAAACTTGCAATTCTGAGAAAAAAAGGCACAATTTTGAGTTTATATCTAACAATTCTGACTTTCTGAAATCTAAATTTTGACTTTATTTCTCAGAATTGTGAGTTTGTCTTGAATTTCTGAGTTTTGAGTTTTGAGAAAAAAAAAAGTCTGAATTTTGAGTTTATATCTCGCAATTCTGACTTTCTGAAATCTGAATTGTGACTTAATTTCATTGCGAGTTTGTCTTGAATTTCTGACCTTAATTTGCAAGATATAAACTCTATAAAAAAAATTCTGACTTAGCTCACAATTGATAAACTTGCAATTGAAAAAAAAGGCACAATTGTGAGATATAAACTCGCAATTCTGAGAAAAAAAGGCACAATTTTGAGTTTATATCTCGCAATTCTGACTTTCTGAAATCTGAATTGCGACTTCATTTCTCAGAATTGCGAGTTTGTCTTGAATTTCTGACCTTAATTGCGAGATATAAACTCTATATAAAAATTCTGACTTAACTCACAATTGATAAACTCGCAATTCTGAGAAAAAAAGTCAGAATTTGAGTTTATATCTTGCAATTTTGAAAAGAATTTCTGAATTGTTACTTTATTTCTCAGAATTGCGAGTTTGTATCATAACTCACAATTTGTATTTCACAATTCTGAGGAAAAAGACAGAACTGCGAGTTTGTATTACATTTTGTATGCGAGATGTAAACGTGTAATTGTAAGAAAAAAGTCAAAATTGTGAGACAAAAAGTCACAATTACCTTTTGTTATTTTTTAGTCAGTGGCAGAAATAGGCTTCCATATGAACCAGCAGGGTAAGACTAAAAGTCTATTAACTATGTACATCAAAAAACAGTCTTTTTAGGCAAGTACCACATATAGGTGTGTCATGTCATAGAGTACACTGTATGATAAATGAATCTCTTAAATTGTATGAACATCTGCACTGTTTAGTTTATGATGAGAGAACTCACACTGAACAACAAAACACCAGCATTTCAGCAATGACTCACCTGAACGCTTCTGATTGGACACTGCATTGATAAACTCAACAGAATCATCTGTGATTGGTTATGATGCACAATGCTGTAAAACGCATCATAAGAAATATGATGCAACATTAGCAGATTAAAATTTGATGCTGCAATCATTTCAGATCATTTTATTCATAAAATTCACAATAGCGGATTTAATTTAATGGTTTACACACGCTCTGCCTATGCTTTTATCCACCTCATTTTTAAATGTGGAAATAAGATGTTTTCTGTAAATGTATGGAAATAATGAAAAGAATAAAAAAGTGCAGTAAACAGTAAAACTGTCTGTACTACAACCAGTGTGTTCATAATTAAGAAAATACATTCAAATAACATGGTAAGACACACCAATTTGCAATATCTAGCATCAAAACAAGCTGTTTTGTTCAGCTAAAAATAGCTGGATAAGGATGAGACCGAAAGCTAGACCCATACAATTTACAAATGGTCATGCACTCTTATGGGAAAAATAAGGTTGATAGATAGATATCTGTTGTTTACTGCCTTTGAGAAGAAGCCCAGATGTAGAAATATGGCAGATGAGGTTGGATTTTGATTGACTGCTGTGACAAAGCCACGATGGGAGTCCCAGCGGTGCTACTTCTGTCCTGGATAGCAGGTGAAAAACATCTTTAGGTCAGCTGAGCCACAGTGCACCAGCATCGCTAAATGTTGATATTTTAGAAGTTCAGACAGAAAGAATGGGTAAGAAAGGTCTGGAGTCTGAAAACGCTGTAATGATCACGTTAGAGATTTGGAGCAGCTGCTCTGAAGGATCTTTCATAGTTGAAAGTGACCTTTCTCCTCTGCCCCAGCAGTGAACTTTCTTGCTGTTATTAATGTAATAAAACAAGCCTCTCTCTCTCTCTCTCTCTCATACACACACACACACACACACACACACACACACACACACATATACATTCCATTGCCAGAACATTTTTGTGCCATTTTTATTTGTATAGTACAGCATAGAGTGAACAGGAAGCTGTGTATGAGAAAAAAGTAGCCCAAAAAAGGACCCGGACTCAAACTGAGGTCGCTCAAAGCACAACCAGCTTTTCCAGAGGTTTTGGACTAAACCAAGCTTAGGCACAATAGTGAGGTTGAGCCCCCTGTGCTGAGCATGGACCTGGGAATAGGATTGCTCTAGCACTTTAGTATTCCATCATGGCCGTAGGTGACCTGTGAGAAGGTTTTTTTTCTTTGTGCCGTAATCTCCGGTTGGCCAGAAACAGTACTCAGGCCAGCATTCACAATGCTCTGGGGCAACCTAAAGTTGGAGCACAGAGAGTCTGGACTGCGATCATTCATTCTGACAGACTGCAGCTGCTGCTCTGATGATGGCGCACACAAAGCATCATGATACATGGTATAGAGTCATAACAGAACCCAGCACTCTTTCATTTCTCTCTCTTTATGTTTATATATGCATACATATACACTACCAGTAAAAACTTTGAGGTCTGTGAGATTTGTTTTAATGTTTTTAAAAGAAGCCTCTAATGCTCTCCAAGGCTGCGTTCATTTGATCAAAAATACAGTTAAACAGTGATATTATGAAATAGAATTATAATTTAAAATAGCTGTTTTCTATTTTCATATACTGTTGAGGTCAAAAGTTTATCTGCAAAATGTTAATTTTACCAAAATAAGAGGGATTATACAAAATGCATGTTATTGTTTATTTAGTACTGACCTGAATAAGATATTTCAAATAAAAGATGTTTACATTGTCCACAAGAAAAAAATAATAATTGAATTGATAAAAATGACCCCGTTCAAAAGTTTACATACCCTTGATTCTTAATGGTTTTCCCGCGGAATTAGGATACTTTCATACTGTTGCTGTGGGTTATTTTCATCTTTGTGGGTTGAAGCGACTCTAATTACATAATATTTAGCCACTGGAATGCTAGTTTTACCAGGGGAACCCCACCAAAAAATGTGTATTTTAACAACTTTTACTGTGGGACCCCCCTCGAAACGCGATTGGGCTACTTTTGGGCTAGTTTTGAGTTGTAATTGGGCGGGTTTTGTTGCGAAAACCTTGCAACCCTGGTTATGAGTCTCTTGTTTGTCCTGAACAGTTAAACTGCCCACTGTTCTTCAGAAAAAAACTTTGATCCCACAAATTCTTTGGCTTTTCAGCATTTTTGTGTATTTGAACCCTTTTCTAACAATGACTGTATGATTTTGAGATCCATCTTTTCACACCCGAGGACAATTAAGGGACTCATATGCAACTTTTACAGAAGGTTCAAACACTCACTAATGCTCCAAAAGGAAAACAATGCATTAAAAGCTTTTTTTTTTTTTTTTTTGAAGATTAGGGTAAAGTTAACTTATTTTGTATTCTGGGAAAACTATCTTCTGTAGCTTCTGAAAAGCAGTACTAAATGAAAAAAAAATATTATATTTAGGCAAAATAAGAAAAATGTACACATCTCCATTCTGTTCAAAAGTTTTCACCCCCGGCTCTAAATGCATTGTTTTTTCTTCTGAAGCATCAGTGAGGGTTTGAACCTTCTGTAATAGTTGCATATGAGTCCCTCAGTTGTCCTCAGTGTGAAAAGATGAACCTTCAAATACAAAAAAAAAATGCTGGAAAACCAATGAATTTGTGTGACCTGAAGGCGTTAACTATTCAGGACAAACAAGGGACTCATGAACAACTATCATTAAACAAAAAGAAAAAAAAAAACACAGTTGTCATCATTCAGATAAGAACACAATATTAAGAATCAAGTGTATGTAAACTTTTGAACAGGGTAATTACTTATAAATTTAACTACTATTATCTCTTGTGGACTATATGTAAGCATATTTTAAATCTTGTAAATATCTTATTCAGGTCAGTACTAAATAAACAATAACATGCATTTTGTATGATCCCTCTTATTTTGGTAAAATAATTTTGCAGATTCTGAAAGGAATTTTTAATATGCTGATTTGGTGCTCAAAAAACATTTATGTCATTATAATTTTTTTCAGGATTCTTTGATTAATAGTAAGTCTGAACGAACAGCATTTATTTAAAATAGAAATCTTTTGTAATATTGTTATATATAATACAATTTGATTCTTTTTTTTTTTTTAATTCTTATTTTATGATATAGTGGAATATGGCTGGGGGAGAGGGAATGTGATGGGAATGGGATCAGGACAGAAACCAACATCCCTTACAAGTGCAGAGCCACTGCAGCACAACTTTGACATCTGCTGTTTATTAAAATTATTAAGACAGATGGTTCAAGCACAAGGAATTCCCACCTAAAAGAGCAATTCCCTCCAAAAGAGGAACAACAGCAAAATACTGCACTGGCCCTGAGAAACAGCTTTTCTGCTTGTAAAGCTGTGGTGAATTTGATCATTTACATTTAAATGTATGCATCTTGCAGATGATTTTATCCAGAGCAACTTATAGTGCATTCATAATTACATTCATTTATTTTTTAAATCAGTAGGCTATATTTTCCCTGGTAATCAGGGGACCTGCATCTGCTCTATGACTCCTGAAACTGCTATTGCTTCACCCGTTAAGTGGACACACACTTAACGGTCAAGCCTGAATGGAGAAACAAGGGTTTATTAGGTGTTTAAAAAAAACATGTACGCAAACACAACAGTTTGTTGAGCTGCAGTGTATATCTATGCTTCTCATGCACGGTCTGCCCTCTTCAGAAGCAGGAGACCTCTGTTGGACTTCAAACAACCTATCACAGACTTTAATCAGCTGCGGACAAATCATTAACATATTAATTATATCCTGAATTCATTAACATGAACCTCTTTTAAAGTGACAGCATCAAATGTCAGGACTTAAAAGCTGTAAACAGTCTTTGCTGTTGTTTTTCAACATTAACTTTTCTCTTTTCTTCTCTGTTCCGTCTTCCATTGGTTTTCTGTTGACACACTTGACTAATAACAGATTGAGGAACTTTAGCAACACGCACAGCAAATGAGTCTGTCACTGATTATAGAACCACACACAAAATCATGATATTTATAAACCACATGGTTTTCTTACTGTGACCTCAGACTGAGCTCCTATAAACGTGATCTGAGTTTTGCGGAAATAGCTCTTTCCATTTAAGAGTTATAGGCCTTTTGGTAAAAGCAGCTTCGGCTCCGCCCCTTACGAACATTTTGGAGTTGAAAGTTTAACTGATATTCACTCTACAGAGAATCTTAGAGGGGACATCAGATGCAAAATTCACTTTTGCATGTTGTTTGAACATAAATATGTGTTGGCAGTGTGTATACACATCTACCCTATAATGATGAAAAATCCACACAGTGGTTTTTATTTAATCTGTAAAAAAATTTCAAATCAAGCCATTCTCAGCTTCTTGTTGGTGTGACATAACACCGACAGAGGCTGCTCCCACGATAGATTGATTGACACAGGCATCTTACCTTAGCCCCGCCCTGAATGAGCTGTAGCAGTCCGATTGCCATTGTCTCGATGCCAGAACAAGGACGTAGAAAAAAAAAGGTAAAAGGGTGTTTTATTATTATATTATAGACTTTTCATTAAGACCCTAAAGAATCATATCAACTTGTGGAAAATGAGCTTTAAAGGGGTAGTTCACAGTAAAATTAAAATTCTGTTATCATTTACTCTATGCCCCATGTCATTCCAAGCCTGCTTGACTTTCTTTTATTCTGTGGTACACAATAGAAAATATTGTAAAGAATTTTGCCAATAAAACAGTTTTGATGATCATTGACTTCAATTGTATGGAAAAAAGACTATTTACAGCCAATTTACTAAGGGAATTTTATAGCTTTTTAACAGTTATAGAACCATCTATGGTTCAATCTCCATAAAAGTATGCATGCTTGTTTAGAATCATATGTCGCATAATGCTCACCTATATTCATGAAGTTATGGGATTTTGCATGCACTTGACCACCCAAAGGGAAAAGTTCAACATTTTTTTGATACTTATTGATCCAGAGTATTGAGAACTGTGGTGCTTATATTGAGGTTGGGCAAAAAAACCTAGGACTAGTTTGCAAAAGTAGTTTTTTTTTTTTATACTTTTAATATATAATAACGGTTCTTTATTGGCATCAGTGGTTCCATAAAGAACCATATGGAACCTTTCAAATGCAAAAAGGTTCTTTATAGTCAAAAAAGGTTTCAAAATGTTATTCAAAATGGTTCTTTTAAGAACTGTTCACTGAAATGTTCTTTGGGGAACCAAATATGGTTCTTCTATGGCATCACCATTTGGAACCTTTATTTTTAAGTGTGTAAATGAGAATTTTATTATAAAATTGTTTATTATTAAAAAAAGGTAATACACAATTTGATTTACAGCTTCTTCAGGCAAAGTTGCTCATTTTGAATCAAATGATATAGTGTGTGGATATGTGAAACACCAGTGATTACAGAGGCGTCAAAGTCAAAGTTCTTACAGACCTCTAGGTCGAACATACTTGAGTATCGTTCCGATCGGCCATCGTTAACCTAATCTAATAGGAACTCAAAATTCATTGGCCGTTGGCGGCATATTTGAGATACGCGAATGTCCTCATAGACGCTTGTGACACTTTGGACAAAGACACGGCATACAAATTTTCAAGTCAGTCAGACTTTTGGGTGCATTACCGCTGTTCATATGTTTTTTCCCCTGTTATAGCACCATCAAGTGGCCAAACTCTGCTGTTTTCTTACTGTGACCTCAGATTGAGCTCTTACATAGGGTGCGATTTCTTTACATTCAAGAGTTATAAGCGTTTTAGTAAAAATGTCTCTGTCCTTTACTAAAGTTTTGAGTCGAAAGTTTAACCGTTTTTATAGTTATTTATTTTCAGTGTTTTTCTGCTTAGGCTTGGTTCCGATCGGGTGGAAAAACTAGGACTAGTTTACAAAAGCAGGTTTTTTTTTTTTTTTTTAAATCTGAAATACCTGAAAATTTCACAAGGTGACAATCAAATTTGAGGCACACGTTTTGTCCGTCTGTGACAAACCTTTAGGAGTTATGAGCAATTTTCATCGCTGTAGCGCCACCATCAGGCCAACTGGGGCGAGTCTTGGCCGGTTAGCGCCGGGTGTGCCTCACATGTCGGCCCTGTCCCAAATGGCACCCTAAACCCTCGCGGTCTTCCTCTGAGTTCGCACTTTCGTGACGTAATGCCGCTTTGACTGTCAGGTAGAAGTCTGCTGCGGAGCTGCTTTTAGGCAGTTATTTGATGCTATAAAAACAGGGTGTGGTGTCATGATTGTGATCTTGCGATTGGGTCTGCGGGAATTTGGGCGGGACTTTGATACTGTGGCTTCACCTCACGACACTACTGCGCAGACTCTGTCTCCAAATGACGTAATTTCCCACAATATTACCGCTGCCATAATGAGATGCTTTGGCTTCACTTTTCTATAGTAGAATGAATGGGAGATGCGTTGTCCTTTTTTTTTTTACAGCCTATGTTTAGCTCCAACTTGCCAAAACACACCTGCCTGAAAAATTTCTAGTATGTCTAGTAAGACCTTGATTAGCTGATTCAGGTGTGCTTAATTGGGGTTGGAACTAAACTCTTCAAGACACTGGCCCATCCAGGATCGTGTGCGACTTATGCTTTGATGTGCCTGATCATTTTTAAGGTGGTGAATGCTCATCCTTGGACATTTTAACAATTACAGTATTGTTTCAGCGCTTGAACCCCTAATAAAAAAGAAATGAGTAAAAACAGAAAAGCATCATAGCAGCACAAATGAGCAAACACAACACTGTTGGATACAAACATATAAAGGTCAGAAGAAAACACTGACAATTATCTAACACTCACACACCTTTATTTAATCAGCACACACCTCAATTGCACCTTATGGTTCAGGTGCCGCAATGCATTAGAAGTGAAAATTAAAGTCTTTTTTTAGACATACAAGATGGAAAGTCTAATTAGAATTACTATCACATAGAGGGGCAAAGGCATAGAGAGAGAGGAGTGAAGACTGTGTGTGTGTGAGAGTGTTTCTCTATGTGAGGGAAACCGAGAAAGACACGCTGCTGGTGTGTGTCTTTATATGAGGAGAGACTCTGTATGGAAGACTGTCAGAAAGACAGGAAGTTGTGTGTGAAAGGACTGTCACAAGATTTATACAGACAGAAATGGAACTTCCAATTCAACCTGAAAGTATTTTTCATTTTCCATGTACAAAAAAAAAAAAGCACACAATATATGCAGCACTTTTTAAAGTCCATGTTTATTTCCTTCTGGAATGTACTAACTTCCACCAAAGAAAAATAAATGTAATGAGGCCCAAACATCGAGAACTAAAGAAAAACACCAAAGAAAAGCAACATTTCTGCAAATGTGTGGCCTGATGATAGCTAAATAATTCTCCCAACAGAGACAATGCTCAGTCTGACACAATAACAAATACATGCACGCTCACATAGTCACATACTACGCTTGAATGAGCGCGTTCGCATATTAAGACATACCCAAGACACCAAGAACATAAACGCCTCCACGTTAGGGGTGTGAGTACATCTGGAACTGCTCCGAGGGACACTAACGTTCCTCACAGAACAAAACATTCATATAATGAAGACATGTAGGCTGTTTTTGAATTAGTAGCACTGAAGAATTTATATCCTTCATTCCTTTTCTCTCCTCTTATCAAACGTAATGAGGGATGGGGAACAGTGATCTATGCAATAATCCCCCTTACTGTTCTCTGTTTGTCTCTTTATTGAGTGTCCATCACAAGTGATCCACCTTCTTTTAGGCTAGACCAATCACTGGCCAGCTTCCAGACAGTCTGCTGGTTATCTTAGCAAAGGGAAGGAGTTCATTATGAGTACTGGCGTAGGGTGTATGTATGCTATTGAGAAGGTGAAAATGTCAAAATCATCCAGCCAATCACAAAGTAGAACAGGAACACTGGATACACGACCAGGGCTTTCCTATTGGCCGGTTGGCTGTCTGCAAGAAATGCTGTGGAGGCTGTGAATGAAAGACACAAATAGAGACATGAGCTTAGATCTCATTGAAATCTCCTAAAAACTTTGTGTACGAGAGAGACAATGAGTGTCATGACAGTAAACGGGCTGTGTCTAATTATTATTATTGCTAAATGTAGTGTTAATTTCTTCTTCAGCACTTAAATAACCCGTTTAATTTATACTAACTCTGTAATGTATTCTGGAATTTATTATTGATTAAAAAATTTTTTTTTTTGCCTTTTACAATTTTTAACATTCTGTTATTGTTAACTAAAACTAAACCATTACAAATACAATTTTCGGTAATTAAAAATAAAGCTGTAATAAAACAAAATATAAATCTTTAGTAAACTGTAGTACATAAGTTTCAATTACTGAAACTAAAATAAAATGATAAAATTAAATAAATTAAAACTATATAGATATTTTGAAAACAAGAAAAAAAAAAACACAAATTTCTTAAACTTATATAATAAATTATATAATAAAAATATATAATAAAATTAATAGGAAAGCTGAAAATATACACTTCCAGTCAAAAGATTTGAAATCTTTTTTAAAGAAGTCTTTTCTGCTCACCAAGCCTGCATTTATTTCATCCAAAATACAGTAGAAGCAGTAATACTGTGAAATATTTTTGCTATTTAAAACAAATGCTTTCTATTCGAATATATTTTAAAATGTAATTTATTCCTGTGATCAAAGCTACATTTTCAGCATTATTACTCCAGTCTTCAGTTAGTGTCACATGATCCCTCAGAAATCATTCTAATATGCTGATTTGCTGTTCAAGAAAGATTATTATTATTATTATTTTTGTTATCAATATTTAAAACAGTTGAATAATTTTTTTTCAGGAATCTTTGATGAATAGAAAGATACAAAGCATTTTATGCATTTAGCTAAAATAAAAATCTTTTGTAACATTATACACTATACAGTTCAAAAGCTTGAAGTCTGTAAAAAGTTTTTATTTATTTATTTATTTTTGGGAAAGAAATTATAGAAATGAATACTTTTATTTAGCAAAGATGCTTTAAATAGTTAAATAGTGATGATAAAGACATTTATAATGTTACAAAAGATTTTGATTTCAAATAAATGCTGTATTTTTGAACTTTTTATTCATCAAAGAAACCTGAAAAAGTTATACTCAGCTGTTTTCAATATAATAATAATAATAATAATAATAATAATAATAATAATAATACAATCTTTTTCAGCTGCAAATTAGAATATTAGAAGGATCATGTGATTGGAGTAATGATGCTAAAAATTCAGATTTAAAATCATAGGACTAAATTACATTTTAAAATATATTCAAATAGAAAAGTTATTTTAAATAGTAAAAATATTTCAAATTTGTATTTTTTACTTTTTAATTACTAATTTTTGCTGTACTTTTGATCAAATAAATGCAGGCTTGGTGAGCAGAAGAGACTGTTATTGTTACTTATATCTCACTTAAACTTTTGACTGGTAGCTTTCACTGTAAAATGAAAGCTATTAAAAAGATCAGTTATCTTTTAATTAGAATTATTATTGTTATTACACTTCAAACTAATTTGTTTATTTTGCTTTGTTTTTCTCATGCATATGAAACCAAAAATGTAAACCAATAAATCAGTAAATGAGTCTACACTCCCTCCTGGTGGTGGCTGCATGCACTGCCTGAGGAGCTTGTTGGCCATTCAGGCTTATCTGGCGCACAAGCAGACAACAGACATGATTGTCAGCCTCAGGGCTGTATTTAGTATTCTGGGATTGCTGAAAACAGATAAACAGTTTTGACTGATTCTCACCAAACGTTGACCAGCTGAAGGAGGCGGTGACAACTATGAGACGGACAGCAAAACTGACGACGCTTGCACCTCCCAGAAGAACTATACGACACACTATCATGGCCACAGTCAGAGGGAGAATACAGTACCCCAACACACAAAGACTCTGGAAAAATGATCTGTACAGACAAAGAGTAAATAAGTCAGTTAACAACACTGTTTCGGTAATGCGCTCAAATTTTAATTGAGCTGCATGCACTGTAAAATGTCTAGAGGAAGACAAAGAAAGTTTGTAAATTCAGAGGGTTATCTATTTATACACAGTGAAATTTTGGAACAAAACACACACACACACACACACACACACACACACATATAAAACAATGTAGGATGGCTTAAAAATAAGATGAAGGCTTAAAAGTAAAAGTACCAGTGGCTGACACTCTGGCTGAAATGGATCACCATTATCACAGTTTGCAAAAAGCATCTGATATCTATTTCTAACTAAATTTTTGTTTTATTTTATTTGTCTAGTGACCTTGTCTTGAAATTTTGAACATTCAAATTGGAAATGTTCTCAAAAAAATAAAGTGACATTTTAAGTGCTATATTATATTCAGGGTTCCCACTCTAAGCCAAATGACAAATTCCCTGACTTTCACTGACTAATAAGCTGAATTTCCATGACATATAATGAACAAGTCGATCCATTTGCCAGCTTTATTTACTTACACACATACACACTTTGTTATATATATTTTTTGCTTTTACCTGTTAAATGCACTTTGATATTTTATTGTATTATTTCTACAGAAATTAATTTGAGTTTTTTATGATTTCAGGGGTTAAACGCTCTGAAGGATTTTCTCTTTGTAATAAACTCTATCATTCAGTCTTTATTTCTTCACAATTAGTTTTTGCTTTAATATCATCTACTTTTAACACCCAGTATTTGAAGTGGTCATTTTGTAGCCAAAGATCTTGAAATTTACATTTTCCTGGCATGTTTGCCATAGTTATCAGGTACAGTCTGGTGACTGATCTAAAGTGATTGCCATTTGATGTGCGGGAAGGGAATAAAATGGTGCTGAAAAATAGCCCAACCATATAAAATAGGCAAAGCGTGTAAAACAACGCAATTAAAAAAAAATACGGTATAGAAATTTTTTGATAAATGGAAACTAAAATTTAAAGCAAGAAACAAAAATCCCTGATATTCCATGACTTGGACCAAAAAAGTAATTCCCTGACTTTCAATGTCTGGAATAGACCTTTTAAAATTCCATGATATTCCAGAAATTCCATGGGAACCCTGTATATTTTAAATAGCATTTAAAAGATCAACTATTTAAGTGATCAAATACAGTGGCTCATTTTTATGTTGCTGCCCTATGTTAAACTGCTTTAAATTAGGCTACTTTTTTTCCACATCAATATACACTTCACACACCATAATGGCAAAGTAAATAAACAGGTTTTTAACATCTTTGCAAATGTATTACAAATAAAAAAAACTTAAATGATTCCTCCTGGCCAAACTACACAATTGATCAAGAAGGGTCTTGGTCTGGTTAAAGTGGTGACCAAGAACCTGATGGTCACTTTAGTTGAGCTTCATTATAATATGTGGAGATAAGAGAAACCTACAGAAGGACAAACATCACTGCAACACTCCAACAAACCAGTCTTTATGGCAGTGTGGCCAAACTCAATCCTCTCCTCAGTGAAGGCACATGAAAACACACTTGGAATTTGCAGAAAAGCACCTAAAGGACCCTCAGACTTTAAGTAATAAGATTATCTGGTCCTCAATTCCAAACATCACCTGCAGATTCTCATCCCAAAAGTAAAGTGTGGTGGTAGTAGCCTCATGCTGTTGGGCTGTTTTTCAAAGGCAGGGGTTAAGGAACTTGTCAGAGTATAAGAAAAGCTCAATGCACCCAAATATTGGGATAGTCCTAATGAAAACCTCAGACTGGGCAGAATATTCACTTTTCAACAGGGCAATGACCCTAAGCACACAGCAAGAGTGGCTTATAAACAACTCTGTGAGTGGCCCAGCCAGAGCCTGGGCTTGAACCCAATCAAATATTTCGGGAGAAACCTGAAAATGGGCATCTGTGCCCAAATGTGCCCATCCAACCTGGCAGAGCTTGAGAGGTGAAGAGATGAGGAGAAGAATGGCAGATAACTGCCAAACGTGTGTGTAAAGCTTGTCGCACCATACCAAAAAGATCTGAGGCTGTAAAAGTGATTTAACTAAGTACTGAGTTAATGAATACTTATTTCATTTTTTTTTATTTATACATTTACGAAGTTCTGTTTTTGCTTTGTCATTATGGTATATGGAGTGTAGATTGATGTTTAAAAAGTCATTTAAAACATTTTAGCAAAAGGCAGCAACACATCAAATGTGAAAGACATGAAGGGGTTTAAATACTTTTGCAAGGCACAGTTTATTTGTGTCCTAAATGTGTAAAGTCAAAACTTTTAATTACTGTATAAAAAAACAGTGTCAAAATTTTGCAAACCTAAATGCTCAAATTTGCCATTTTTCAATTATTCCCAATGCAATTTTTGCCTTAACAAATGGCTTTTTATAATGAATGGCTCCCTAAGAAAAAAAAAACAAAACAAACAAACATGAATATCAATGTCTGGGTCTCTGAGGGCTAAAAGAAAATATCGTCACCCCTGCTCTATTACCCTCATTGCTCAGTGGCATTATACAAGTCTCTGCATCTGGTTGACTAACTTTCCCAATACACTGAAATGAAGTGCTCTTTTCCACCTCTAGCAATGAAACAATTTAACAACCAAGCCGATAAAAAACAGACAACAATTTGGTTTGGCTTAGGACCCTCCTTTTTAATATGCATGCTCAATTAGCAAGAAAACCATATTTTTATGTCATGCATGTAAGCTTCTACCAAACAAATCGGACAGTTTACTCACATAGTTCCTCCCAGAAGTTTGGAGTTGAGGGTGATGATTACAGAACCGAACCAGATGATGACAAAGACTTCTGCGAACTGTGGCCTGCCATCCTCCTCACTGTCAGCAGAACCACCCTGCAGCATTCTGGGACAGACAAATGTTATAAATATATTATATCTACTGGAGTCATAGTGACAATAGTTCTGACAGCATTATTACTCACAAGGCCAGAGTGACACAGAGGAGGAGAGGTCCCCATAAGTCCCCTAAAAAGGATAAAAAAAAAAAAAAAGCACCTTATTAACAACTGATAAACAAATATATAGCCCACATGTAATCTTTGACTGATAATGTGTCATCAGAGATTTGATGAACTGTAAATGAAGAACTCACAGTCTCTGAGTAGCGCAGAACTTTTTTTGGGGTACATCACATGGACAAACTTCTGTCCAACAGCTCTCAGATCCCTCAGCTGAAACCCACAAACACAGCAAAAAGATAGTAAACTCTACACAAACTCCTTAGACAGTACTACTGCTAAAAGTGAACTCCAGTGTTATTTTAGTATTAATATATAGTATTATGGTACATATTAAGAGTTTAAATTAGCTTTTTTTTCTAATTTGTAATTTTATTGTTCGTTTTTGTTTCTGACTCGCCATAGACAGCAACGGTCCTACAACGTTCAAGGTGCAGGAATGTACCAAGAACATCAACAAAATAGTCCATGTGACATCAGTGGTCAACCATAATTTTATGATGCTACGAGAATACCCCCTAAAATAACAACTTTATTCAAAATTATTCCTCTCTGCATCACCCTAACACCATTTTGAAGAGTACCACAATGCATGCGCATGCTTTGATCTGCCAGTAAACAACACATGCACATGGTGCTGCTGATGCTCTGCACCTTGTTTACGTTCAGGGGAAAGCATCCCGATGCGTCATGTTACTCTCCAAATTGGCACTAAGGTGACGCGGAGGAGAATTATTGAATAAAATTGTTATTTTTGTTTTTTTTTTTTTGCACAAAAAAAAGTATTCTCATAGCTTTATAAAATTACAGTTGAACCGCTGCTGTCACATGGACTATTTTGTTGGTTTGTGGTACCTTTCTTTCACATCAAAAATATCTTAATTTGATTTTTAAGGATGAACAAAAGTCTTACAGGTTTGCAACCACATGAGGGTGATTAATTAATGCCTGAATTTTTATTTTTGGGTGAACTATCCATTTAATAGTTTAGTTTCAATTAAAACCAGAGCAATCTGATTTTTTTCTCTTTAAAATGACACATATTTAAAGATTCACATTTAATATTTAAATCCAGAAAATGTGCATTATTATTTTATTTATGGCAATATTTTGAACCTTACAATAGTGTCTTTGACAGGCTCATCCAGGGTGGAGAAATCATTGTCAGTGTTCTGTGAGCCCACCGGCACAGATATATCTCCCTCCACTGGAATATCCTCCGAGATTGAGATGTCAGACAAACCTGCAAACTGTGACATAAAGAATGACTGTTTAAATCATTCATGGTAAATCCAGAAACTCAAAACAGTTTACATGCAGATCACGTTCATCTACACCAGTGATTTTTACAAATGCAGGAAAGGGCGCAATATTTGACAAACTGAAGTTAATAGGTGGTAAAGATACATACGAGCAGTATTAATTAAAATATTAGCCTAATTATCTCACCTACCTGACCGGAAATGATAAGAACAAACACAAATGGAAATCCTGGTTTAGTCTGGCCAACCACAAACACCTTTTGTTCCTCAGACAGTTTTTTTTCACTCTTCTCCGTGATTTGTTACAACTTTTGCCAGTCTATCATACTCCAAATGGTTTTCCAGGTCCGACCGATTAATACAGCCAAAAAACATGACAATACTTGACCATTTTCAGCAGCAATAATCATCCAAATTTGAGAGTTCTGTTCGGTTCAGTGGCATCGTTTATGTTTAATGTCACCAACATGGCCGACTAGTGACACGTCGTGAAAACACTATGTGCTGATTGTCTAATTAAATAATAGAGTTAAATAATAAGAATTATTAAAATTACCTAAAAGCACCAATATTGAATTGTCTCAATAATACTAACATTAACATAATTTTCTTCAAAATAAGTGACTGTTAGTACTACAGTCAGCTCATTTAGCTTAAAGAAGCTGTCAAACTGATTTCAATTAAACAAGAATAAATTATTTAATGGTAAAAGTTACTTTTTTCAAGATATAGGTTGTATACTATTTAAAACTTTAGTTAAATTTTGTCCTGAAAATGGATATCATAAACAGGTGACATGGAAGTGCTCCTGACCTCAGGCTCCCGTTGCCTGGTGTCTTATGAAATGTGCCTGATGATCTTTGTCACACTCACACTGTACATCAGGGACTTTTTCCTTTTTAAAAAGTCGTATCAATCACAAATGGGGATGGAAAATTGATGTCCCACTAATTTCACAATTACCGAGATATATGAAGAGTTCAGATGCAAAACCAGCTAAAAGCCATCTCGATCAACAATGAGATAATGATACTGAGTGAATGCTCTCAACACATATTATACGCCCATCAAATACTTTTACTTCAAACTCGCTAAAATCCCACCCTCAGCCCAATCAGAAATACCAGTACTTACGTAGAAACCTATACATCGGAGTTTGATAAAAATGCATTTTTTAAAGAAAGATGTCAGATGGATTTAGAGGTTTTTGCATCTCAAATCAAATTTAGAAACATTCCTAAAGGGATAGCAATGCATTTTAAACTTTTGACGATCAGACTGTAGAAGATAGTGAGACTGCGTGTCAACAGTTTCAGATTGCAGATGTTATTTCACTGCCATTGTTTACATAGCTTGGTAACAGCGCACGATAAAACGCACGCTGTCGTTTTTTATAGAAAACAGCAAATCTGTCAGTACAGACATTTGGGCGATGTTTGAAAAAAAAACTTTTAAGGTAACGTTAGTAAACGTTCTCTTGAGCTGAGAAACGACCATCTGCGTTTACATGTATTACCCAAACAAAGCTTTACTGACACATTTACCAATTCTCAAGCTTCCACTCAGAGTCGGTAACCATACAGATAAAAACAAAAACTCGACTGAAAAGCTGACAACGTGTTTTAAACGTGTAAGCGTTTTAAAAGCATATTTTGTCCCTTACCAGAGGCTTGTTAGACTCCTCTACTTCCGCCATCTTCACACGGATACGTCACGGATACGTGTGACGTCAAAAACGCCAACATGCCACTAAGCGGATTTTTTCTTCTTATTTTTTTTGCCACTAAGCGGATAATAATAACAGCCTAACAAAAAGGCAACTATAACTTTGAATGTATGGTGTCACTTTGTGTATTGTGTTTTTGTATTTTTATTTGATAATTAATTTATGTTTTGTATGAAAGATTATGTTTATTGTTATGTGATCTACTATATAAGTTTTTTCTCATTTTATTGATTTATTTATTTATTTATTTATTATTATTATTATTTAACTTTCTCTCTTTTCAATTTTAATTGCTTTGTATTGTTTGGCAATCCTTGAACCCCCTTTTTTTTCTCTTGGCATAGGTTTTTTCACATTTGTAGTTTCTAAGCAAGTGTTTAAGATAGGATAACGATTTTAAAGTAATATTTTTGTGTAATTGTATAAAATACAATTACGATATTTAAACAAAGCCCAACAAAATGTAATGCAAATTACTCCAAATAAATGAGATATTCATTGTTATATTTGATTAATAACGTGCCAGTAAAGTTCACATATTTTATTAGTAGCCAAGTGGACGCGTTAAAGGTTTTACATGTTGTTAATATACACTACTAAATATTACATTGTATTTAAATAATTCTGAAAAATCTGCTGATGATTCAAAAGAGTGTCGGTCTCTTTAAGGGTCGGAGCCAGTGTAGATTTAGAAATACAATGTGGGGATAGAATGGCAAATAGTATTAATTTAATGTATAAAATGAGGTGAGGGTTAGTGGCCCGGATGTTGTCTCTAATTGGACAAGCACGTCGTTTCTACTTAATAATTCTTCCATTTTAACTGTATATTCAATGCAACGGCTATGCAAATTTCGCAGTACTATTGTTTCAGGTGCAACGTTTTTGTCTAGATCACTGCTGACGCGCCACTTTAGCGGCACGTCACGTGGAAAACGTTGCTTTTCTAAGCGCTGCTCAAGGTTGACCAATCACAGTCGTTTATGATCGCTGAATACCACGATCATTAATTAACAGTCTAATAGAAATTACAGAGCATGTATTTTATGTACTAATAATTTCAAATAATAGATTGAAATGATTGTACTTTTCAGTCTGTAAATGTCTTCAGTAAAACAAAAAATAGCATTATATTTGAATGGAGTTGAATAGAGAATTTCCTTTTGTGAACCTTCAAGCGCACCCCAGAGGAAGGCCACGGTGTGACTGATGAAAATAATATTTTTGCTTCTAATCAGTGACATTTTGCCGCCCAAAGATGTGGGAGTATTCAGTATGTAGCCCTGCCCGCGTTTGTCAGTTCCTCCGCTCCCAAAACAAGGAAAAGTATAGAAATACAACTACTTTCTTGACCAGCACTTTTAAATTTTATTTTGACACTCAAATTGCTCGACTGAAAATAACAGCACCGCTTGCACACGAAGACAGTCACTACCGGATCGCTGGATTATTGTTTTTACAACTACACAGCATCCAATATGTCATATATGGGGAACTTTATCGAAACCGATTAATCGAAATCAACTTGATTAATACAGCCGAGTGAACAAAAGGCACGTCTGTAGTGGTTTGTGTACTTTACTGATAAAATAAAGGCCGGTTATCTTCACTGATCGGCCAGAGGGTGAGAATGGGGCATCCTCCACTAGAGTTCAGCGACTGTTACTCCGACAGTCCAGATTTCAGAGAGAGATTGAAATGCTACGAAAACGAGCTGGAGAAAACCAACAAGTTCCTTAAGGATGTCATCAAGGACGGGAACAATGTGATCAACACGATTAAAGGTAAAATGGGTGTTTTACAACAGCCGCTGGGGGAGGTGGATGGAGGTCACCGCCTTTGCAAACCCGAGGAGACGAATAAAGGCATGGTGCATAACTGTGTTTTAATGTAAGGAATATTTCCTTACATTTGCACGGCTTTGTGCATAAGCTTTCACTCGCGGGTCCCTGGTTAGTTTTAAAGGGGATTGTGAATTGTAGAGGGGAGGGAGTGATCTGGCAGATGGTGAGCAGCTCTTGGAAGAACCCCCTCTCTGAGATGCTGGCAAGCCCTTTTAGACGACTGCTGATTTATTTATAGCAGGCACCTTTAGTTTTTCCAGATTAGTAAATGAAATTGACCTGGGAAGTTTAGAGATGGTGTGAAAGTGCAAACAAAAAGTGAAGGGAGAGCCAGTAGTCAGATACTGTAACTTTAAGCCCTTCTCACTATTCTGCTTGTCTTGTAGAAGTCAAGTAAGCCACTTTGCATCTTCGAACTGGAGGAGAGTGAGAATAGGAGGCTGTAAACCAAGCAGTCTGAAGAGCATTCATTTTCTATGGCCATACACACCACAATAGATGTAATGTCTATCTTCCTTCTTCCTCTTCTATTGTTTAGTTTATCTCTGAAGTGTTATGAAGCAACAAAATACAAATGGAAAGTTTCCAACAGCTCTGCTCTACCACAAGGCCATTAACGGCAGAGGAAATGTCAGTGCAAACAGTGCACTTTAGAAAAAGCTTCTGCTTAGTGATAAGAAGCTGAACTTAGCAGAGCAGAGCTATATTAAAGTAATTATAGATATAGATATAAAAGTAATTATAGCTGTGAGTATCCCAGTGCACAGCTCATATGTGGTCCTCATTGTCATTGGGGCTCAGGGAATTGTAAAAGTGTGATTTTCAGGCCTGTTCATGGAAATTAATACATTTTTAAATTCAAATAATGCAGTCTAAAAACTAATACTTATTATTAAAATGTTACTGCATTTTTTGTATTTGTTTATATGGAGGGATTTAACTGATTAAATAATATATATATATATTGATCATATGTGACCCTGGGCCACAAAACCTGTCATAAGGGTCATTTTTAAACTGAGATTTAAACATCATCTGAAAGCTGAATAAATAAGCTTTCAAATGATGTATGGTTTGTTAGAATAGGACAATATTTGGAAATCTGGAATCTGAGGATGCCAAAATAAAGTTCTTAGTAATGCATATTACTTATCAAAAAATAAGTGTTGATATATTTACAGTACAACAATGTACAAAATATTTTCATGGAACATGATCTTTACTTAGTATCCTAAAGATTTTTTGCCATAAAAGAAAAATTGTTAATTTTGACCCATACAGTGTAATGTTGGCTGTTGCTACAAATATCCCTGTGCTACTTACGTCTGGTTTTATTGTCCAGGGTCACATAAAAGTACAGTTAAATGTAAGTTAATAAGTAATTTACTTAGGTACAAATCACTTTTTAATATAACATTATTATTTATCCATTAATCAGGAACTAGTAAAAAAAAAAAGTTCTGTGTCATTTTCAGATGATTTCTGGACTACTTTTAACCAAGTTTTTCCATCTGCATTTCACTTTGGATAGGAGACATGACAGCTGGTCTTCTGTCAGTGATAATTTTGATGATTCAGCTTTAATTTATCTCCTAGAGTAGAGCTTCTCAGGCTTCCTTCCCTAATTTCAAGGGAAGTCATAAACGCGCTAGTGTTCTAAAAACACGGGAAGGCTGATAGCATTTTTATGTTTTTATTTTGCCTGAGGGACTGTGCAAGATTCTAATTTGACTAACCATAAGCCTCGCTTTATACCTCAGAGTGCAACGCTCCAAAAGCAGAATGCTGGGCCATTAAGGCAGATTTCCTTATGGATCTGTGCGGAGCACGACTGGCGGTAATTTGATGACTGCAGTCGGCTCTCGGGTGCTTCCAGTGTCTTGGAAGGAGCCTTCAGTGCTTCAGTTCCTGAAGGAGCCACTGGAGCCCAACATATATTTTCTCTAGGGTTTCCGCTATTTGAAGTTCTGCAGTTTCTAAAGTCATATGACCTGACTCAGAGGTTTCAATATGCTTACTTCCTGCGTTTATGTAGTTTTGCACTTTTTGAGGAATATCGCGTGTGCTGTGTGGATATGAAACTTAACACAGGAAGTGTAGCATTTCCTTTTCTCCAACGATGAGGAACCTTTTTGGAGATCTATTGCTCATGTTATGACTAAACAGAGAATATCAACAGCATGACAGATTTCCAGAAGGATTCATATTAAGCTTAAACAAACATGCTTGCCAATACAGAATGTGAGCCAACTGTTGCAGCCGCTGTTGTTTCAAATGCATTAATGACACATACAACACTTTTTACCACCTCCCATTAGAACATCATCTGTTTAGTTTTGCAGTCTCATTCTGTCATCTGATTTAACTGCACTGACTGGTTCTTCAGCCAAGTCTAGTTGTTTTTTTACCAGGATGTGGTTCTTGGCCTCAGCCGTGGTTTAGTATTTTAAAGCCTGCAATACAAACAGTGATTCAAACACCTATCATGTTTTTTTTAAAGAACACCTGTTACATAATTTCTAGTCTAATGTTGCAAGAGTAAAATAGCTGTCTTTCGAGATCCGTGTGTGTGTGTGTTTGTCAGAGGGCTGAACAGGGCGGGTTTTGTGAACTGGTTTGGAGAGTGTAGTCCGTCATGCCAGCTCCTCATGCTTTAGACAAACACACTCTTTGTGTCCTTTTCATCAGAGGGGATAAAATCGTTTAAGCCATCTCCTCTGTTAGCACCGCTCACTTCACAGAGCGTGCAGGCCTACAGCACAAAGCACAGCCAGAGATAGAAAGATGGATAAATGGCTCACATGGCTATTACTCAGTAATAGAGGGCTGAAATCAAATAGAGGTTGTCTTTTCTGGATGTATCGAATATTTAAATATTGAAAAATACTGGAATATTATAATGTATTATGTTATAAAAGGGCAGCGGCTATTTGCAAATAGTGTGAATAGTGATACAGGCTATTTACACTAGGTGCAAACAGCAATAGATGCTATTTACACTAAGTGAAAACAGCATACTTTATTAGTGATAGATGCTATTTACACTAAGTACAAATAGCAATGTATTCTATTTACACTAAGTGAAAGTAGCATATTTCCTTAGCTATAGATGCTATTTATACTAAATGCAAAGAGCAATGGATTCTATTTACACTAAGTGAAAACAGCATACTTTCTTAGCGATAGATGCTATTTTACAGTAAGTGCAAATAGCAATGGATTCTATTTACACTAAGTGCAAATAGCAGTATTTTATTAGTGATATGCTATTTACACTAAGTGCAAATAGCTATAGATTCTGTTTACACTGTTAAAATAACAGGATTATACTACTTATTACAAATAGTGGCAATTATCTGCACCTCATTATTGTAATACATTATAAAACAGTATGCAATAATAACGTATTGAGTGTAAATGATCATTTTAATTCACATTTTGATGGATTAAATAAATTCGTCCTTACACCTACCCAATACTACCCAAAACTTTTTGATTATTTCCTTAATTTTTATTGAAAATAAATGCCTTTCCAAAGTGATATAAGATTTGAAAAGGGAGGAGAAAAAAGCTTGGCAAAAGGCAGATTCAAACTGTGTTGGCAGAAAAACACTGATAACAAGTGGAGGGGAACAGGTAAAATGCATGGAATAAAAGAAAAAATGTAATATTGTACCTTTAGATGTCAGAATCAGACTCCAAATCATTTTTATAGAATACTGACGTTAAAGATGCCATTTAAAGCTAAATGCAGACGTTTAACCAGACAGACTAATGGATGAAACCTGCTATGATTACTTTTACTTTTACTTTTAAAGCATAAATTTGATTTAAAAATAGGTGTACATTAATATTCACATATGCAGTTCAAATGGGACATGTTCTATTAGCCCTACAGTTACAACATGAAATACTATTTAAACCTATAACATTTTACATAATATTTACATATTTTATCTAAAAAATTTTATCTCAAAAGGTTTATATCTCCTAGTTCGGACTTTATAACTCGATTTAACTCAACAATAGTGAGTTATTGTTAATTATGAGGGGAAAAAAGCCAGAAGTGTGGGATAAAAACTCATTCTGAACCGAGGAGAAAAGAGGGAATGACGAGTTGATTTTTCTTTGCAGAATTGTGAGAATAAAGTTAGAATTCAACAAAATTAGTTAGAACACAAATTCACCTTTTTTATTAGTTTATTCCATGACATCCATAGACTGCTACTTAACAACTGTCAATTTCTGCCACCAGACAAAAAAACGTCTTCACTGTTTGCAAACACAGAATTGGTCTATTTGTATTTAGTGTGAATAGACAGTCCCTTATAAAATGAATTATGGGTAAATACTTTGCAGTCATTAAATGAATATTTAAACTGTGTGTGTTAACATAATTTAGCATAATTAACTTAATAACATAATTTAAATGATCAGTTACATTTAAACTCAATTTTCGGCAGCCATTACTCTAGTCTTCAGTGTCATATGATCATTCTGATATAGTTTCTTAATTTTATCAATGTTAAAAACGGTTTTGCTGCATAATATTTTAGTGGAAACTGCCAAAAATAAATGTATAATATTACAAAACATTTTTTCAAAGACATATCTTTATCATAGAGTACTTAAAAATGTATCACATTTGTTTCCACAAAAATCTTAAGCAGCAAAAGCTGTTTTAAGCACTGGAGTAGTAGCTGTTGAGAATTCAGCTTTGCCATCACAGGAATAAATTACAAATTAAAATATATTACTATAGAAAACTTTCATATGAAATTCTTTACTGTATTTCTGATCTAGTGAATGCAGCTATGGTGAGAAACATTGACAACCCATGATCTGCTGAGATCCCACAAATGCTTTATTTTTATAGGCCCATGATCAAAACACTTCTAAACCATTGGTTTGGGAGAATATCCCAGCGATTACAGTACTGTGAAATGCTTTGGATAAATGCATTTGACAGTGGTCTGTCTTGCTCTGTGTGTGTGTGTGTGTGTGTGTGTGTTCTGGCACTGAACCTGTGTAGAGAGTTTGAGACATAATTCCATCCTCACTGAGCCCCACAACATCTGATTTCACTTAGAAATAAAGCTGCTTTTCTTATTTCTCAGAGGTTCAGTAATTAATAGCTTCATATGTTAAGTGGCCAGCAACCAAGCAACGTGGTGAAAGGTTGTTTGCGTTTGAATTTCCTGGCCGTGGTCGTCTTTCTGTTTTTAGTAAAACTGTGAGAGTTGATATACAGAGTGTTTTACTGGGAATGGGCTGAAGCCAGTATAAGGTGGAACTGTGGAAGAGAAGAACCACTTGAGCACAAATGACCCGCTTGTCAATTAATAGAGCCAGTGGCCTTATTAACAGAGGCAGTGCTTGTTTGTTTACTCTGGAACATGCATGCACATTAGCATGGTTTGAGCTAGAAAAGCAACATTTAAGAAATGTTAACTGCCAACATTCCAGTTACTTTCATAGAAAATAGTTGCCCTGCCCGAGTGGACTGGCTGTAAAGCTCCTAGCATGTGCTACCCGTATGTTCAATCAGGAAATTGATGTTGATGTTGAAGTAGCAATTTATTCTGACCATGTAACAAAGACTAATGTGGATTTTTGATTGTTTTTCCTTTAATTTGATGTTGTTTCCAGAGTACTCACTAGCAGTGCAGAAGTTCTCTCAGACCCTTCAGTCGTTCCAGTTTGATTTCATCGGTGACACTCTGACTGATGATGAGATGAACATTGGTGAGTCAACACCAGATCTTAACCTGATTATAGTGGTGCTCATTAGCAAGTCCATTTCATTTATGTGATTTATTTGCTGTTTTATTACCATAATTATTTCACTTCTATTCCGCAGAGTTTATATGTGTGCTGGACTGTGCCTGCAATCTCTGGTGGTAGTGTTTGTGCATGTATTTGTCTTTCATTTGTTTGTGACCACATGTGTTTACCTGCACAGCTGAGTCATTTCGAGAGTTTGCTGGTTTGCTGCAGGACGTGGAAGAGGGTCGAATGATGCTGGTTGGTGGAGTACATTTCTTCCCATGCCCTTATAAAACACTGTCAATCATAATCTAAAATCGTAAAACAACAGCTCCTAAGATTCTCAGATATGTCAATCATTAACAGGCCGCAAGATGCGGGCCAGTTTAACATGTTGTGGTTCATTTTATTGACATGTTTGTGCTCTAAATCTGATTTTTCAAGCTTGATTCTTAATCTTATCTGTTCTAACCATGTTAAACGGGAAACTCCTGATTCAGCCTTCCTCAAATGTATAGGACACATGCTTAAGTAATTATTTAGAGTAGGGCCTAATACTCATGCACATTCAAAATTCAGTGAAGTGTACACTCTTAAAAATCTTCGCAGCGATGCCGTAGAAGAACCATTTTTGGTTCCACAAAGGACCATTCAGTCAAAGGCTCTTTAAAGAACCATCTCTTTTTTACCTTTTCATAATCTGAAGAACCTTCTTTTGCCACAAAGAACTGTTTGTGAAGCAGAAAGGTTCTTCAGATGTTAAAGGTTCTTTATGGAACCATTTAAACAAAAAGGGTTCTTCTATGGCATCATGAAGCACCTTTATTTTTAAGAGTATTTTCACAAGTTCCATATCTATGAGGGGAAATTCCCAAATAATTGTTCCCTATACACTATAGATCAAAGTTAATTTATTCATAGACATGAACAAAGCCAATCAATTTTTTTTAGTTTCTGTATGTGGTGACACATTCATTACTGTTACCACAAAATGTGGATTTTTAAAATAAGATTAAAATATGTGTTTTATATAAATGTCTTTACTGGTATTTAACGTAAAAAGTATTAGTTAATAAAATAAAGTGTATGATGATATGAGTGACACAATGGTTTGTGCTGATTTTGAAAAACAGCTAAATAATTCCATTGTCATATAGACAAAATATAATCATATTAAGTATGCATTGCTGGTCAAAAGGTTGGATCAGTAAGATTTTTTGTTTTTTATTTTTTTTTAAGATTTCTCTTATGCTCATCAAGGCTGCATTTACTTGATCAAAAATATAGAAAAAACAGTAATGTTGTGAAATATTATTACAGTTTAAAATAATGGCTTTCTATTTTAATATATTTAAAAATATAATTTATTCCTGTGATGCAAAGCTGAATTTTCGTCAGCCATTACTCCAGTCTTCAGTGTCACATGACCCTTGAGAAATCATTCTAATATGCTGATTTATCACTTTTATTATCAATGTTGGAAACAGCTGTGCTGCTTAATATTTTATTTGGAACCTGTGATTCTTTTTTTAGGATTCTTTGATGAATAAAAAAGTTAAAATAAAAATATTTTTCAACATTTTCTGCTATCACTTTTTATTAATTAAACACATCCTTGGTGAATAATTTCTTAAAAAGTATTTACTTTGTATTTATTAACGAATTCAACATTGATAATAAATCACTAGAGAATGATTTATATAGAATATATTAGAATGATTTCTGAAATCATGATCTTGTGTCACTGAAGACTAGACTAATGATGATAAAAAATCGGCTTTGCATCACAAGAATAAATTACATTTTAAAATGTTCACATCGAAAACAGTTATTTTACATTAAAGTAATATTTCACAATTACTGTTTCTCTGTATTTTTAAGTCAATGCAGTTTTGATGAGCGTAAGAATCTTTTTACATTTTAATGGCATGTAGTAAAATATATAATTGATATAGTATAATATTTAAATATAATATCTATTTTTTGGCTTAAATTTCTTAATTCATTTGTTTTTGGCAGTGTGAAAAAGTTAATTTTTGGACCCTGCTATTTTTCTCTCTGCCCTCTGTGTCACTCAGACTTTCATCTGTTCAACCATGACAGCCATGGACCTCTGACCCCCATATAACGAACAAGAGCAGTAAGAGACTTTAGAAAGAAAACAGTTGTACTCACCCTTTTTTTTTTTTCTCTTGCAGGTCCAGAATGCCTGTGACTTGCTTATCAAACCTTTGGAAAAGTTTAGGAAAGAGCAGATTGGGGTTACAAAAGTGAGTGTTTATTATACATTTTGACACATTAAGAGCACACCACAGTACCACATGTGTGAGCATACTCTTCATTTCCGACCTCTACTTCCTGTGCAATGTGTTCCACATATCAATACACACATGGGCTGAGTGTTAGTGTGAGCTTTCATTTGAATATGAATTAAGTTTGAACCACACACACACACACACACACACACATAACTAGACTGGAATATGTGTCTGCAACTGGAGCATCTATGGAAAAACTATTCATTTGGAGAGAAAGAGTTAAAGAGCTATCATGATTCTCTAGAAGGAAAACAAGATCATTTTTTGGAAAAAAATGACACATGGAAAGTTTTAAAATTCCAAAGACTTTTCACTGGATTAGACACTTTCCATGGCAGCATGCTTCAGTTAACATTACTAGAGTATCAGTTTCACTTCTGCAGTGTTTCACTGTGGCTATTGGTTGAAATTATTGGTTGTAAGGAACCAGTTACAAGTCTGCAAAAAAAATGAATAAGAACAGTTTCTGTTTTTTGTTTGTTTTTGTTTTATTTCTTCATTAGGAATGGGTTCAGCAAACCTGACCACTTTAACTCCAGTTTTCAGTCTCATTTTCTCAGTTTCGGGTTATTTGTTTGCTTGTGTGCTTGTGTTTCAGGAAAGACGAAAGAAGTTTGAGAAGGAGAGTGAGAAGTATTACTCTCAGTTGGACAAACATATGAACCTCTCCTCAAAGAAAAAAGAGACACAGCTACAAGAGGTACATTTGGGAATACGGTAAATTAAAATAAAGGAAAAACCCTATAATGTAATCTTTATTTTCGTGTGTTCATAGGCCGATGAACAGTTGGATAAGGAGCGGTGGACATTTTATGAGTCATCTGTTGAATATGTGTACCAGATCCAGCAGGTTCAGGACAGGAAGAAATTCGATGTTGTGGAACCTGTAAGTGATGACTTCCTTTTCCTCTAGCACATACACTTTATGCTTTGTAGCAACAGATGGTTTATTGTGTGTACAAGAATGCATCTACGGATAACAACGAGACTGTAACATACACTGATTGTATTCATGCTCATACAAACAATGAATTGACTAAATCATGTCGTGCTTAGAGGGGTGTGTCTTTGTGTGTGATTGACAGGTTTTAGCATTTCTGCAGAGCATCCTAACTCTGAATAATCTCACTGTGGAGATGACACAGGACTTCCTCCCATATAAACAGGAACTTCAGCTCAGTCTACAGAACGTGAGAGCTTCACCGATCAATAATGTGTCTAACTTTGCATCCATATAGTCACATGATCAGATCAGCAGAATATGAGTCATTCAGTTTGCTGCTCTGTGGGTTTGTCCTTCACTCTGTGTGTTTAATCATTTCTGAGTGGTTGTTTAGCAGATGCTTTTATCCAAAGTGTCTTTCAGGAAATTTATCACAGATTATTGAAGAAAATGAACAGTATTTCACCACTAATTCTTAATACATTTGACTTTGTTTAATCATTTTTCTATTGGTTGACACTTAACTAATACAGTACCTTTAAAGTGTTTGTTGTCTGTAAGGTTTTTTAAGTCTCCTGTGCTTACACATCATTCATTTGATCCAGAATACAATATAAAACAGTAATATTGTGAAATGTTATTAGAATTTAAAACAACCCTTTCCTATTTCAATATATTTAAACATTTTATTTATTCCTGTGATGGCAAAAAATAATTTTCAGCAGCCATTACTTCAGTCTTCAGTGTCACATGAAGCTTTAGCAAATCATTCTGTATTGCTGATTTGCTGCTCAATTCTTATTTTTAATGCTGAAATTGGTTGTGCTACTTTATATATATTTTGTTTGTGGAAACCTTGATACATTTTCTATTTTTTGATGAATAGAAAGTTTAAAAGGAACAGCATTTGAAATATAAATGTTATTATAAATATCTTTACTGTCATGTTTGATTAATTTAACTGAATTAATTTCCTTAAAAAATGAATTACCCCAAACTTTTATAATTAATATTTTGGAGCAAAATATACCAGCCTATCTTTTCTAATTGCTCCTGATTATATGTAATTGTATGTATGTTTTTAGTTTGTTTGTTTGATTGGATGCCGCTGGTGTTGTTTTTGTAGACCCGTAACCACTTTGAGAGCACCAGAGAGGAAATGGAAGAGCTAATGAAGAGGATGAAGGGCTCGTCACAGATCTGTATTAGACATGGCCAGCAGGCGACTATGGAGGGATACCTTTATGTGCAGGAGAAATGTGAGTGCACTTTTGTTCTGCAGCACTTCATCTGTAGCTTATTGCCTAATAATTACAACTCGTCTCTCAGTGTGCATAAATGTGCAGGAAATGGAAACACACTTTATAGGGCTGGGCGATAAATCGATCATTATTGTGCAGTGTGTATTTCCTCGATAAACGATAACAAGCGTTCTATATATGTTCCATGTTATGTTTATGCGGCAAAGGCGGAACAAAAGAGCGTTAGTCAATGCATATCACTCGGTCCGTTTATCCGCTCAGATCAAAGTTCAAATGGCGGCACAGAGCGAACTTACTAGAGCAGGTGCTTTCACTCGCTGATGAGTCTCGGTCACTAAACAGCGCCAGTTGAGTTTATTTACTGAGGAACACAAATTACTCGGTTTAGAGCAAGATGAAACAGTGCTGACAAACGCGAGACACTATGCTCAGTGATGCAGTCAGAAGGCTTTTTAATCTACAAATCGCCATCATTTACTAGATTTACTGTAGTAGCACTAACTGCACAGTGTTGTGTCAGAAATGTGGGTAAATTATATTTGTGTTGAATTTTATTATATTATTAATGTAGACTTTGTAGAATTGTAGAATGTAGAATTTTAAGCTATAGCATTTATGCATTTATACATAAATTTTTCATACAAATACCTAGGAAACATATAACTTTTTTACCATGGTATTGATGGCTATGTTTGTGATGTTAACTGTTATTATCATGATACTTTAGAAGAGCATTGGTTAATTGAAAAGAAGTATCAGAATAATTGAATTGCTACTTTTTGTTACAGACATTACTGTATTTCTGAGGCAATTTTTTTATTATTATTATTATTATTATCAGGTAATGCCTGTTTCTTGATTTGAAACAATATTAGTCATTAAAACATGCAGAACTAAAAAATCATTTTTCTATTAAGATACTTATTTCTTAAGAAAAAAAACTGAAAAAAAGTCTGAAGAATTCAAAAAACATAAAGTGTTTGTCATGTTCTGACCATAAAGAATTTTAAAGCCACACACTTATAATAAAAGCTCAGTATGTAGGTGAACCAAAGATTAGAAGTATGAGAGCTGAGAGTTATTTGAGGCAGAACTTTAAAAAAGGTGCTTTTAGGTACTTTCTTTAAGGTAAAAAGGGTACTTTTAGGTACTTTTTTGAGCATATAGTCACATCACATCCTTTCCTTCTTGGTATCCCTTCATGAATATCAGCCATAAACTTCTATAAAATTGTCTGCACTTTACAAAAATTTGGTGGGCGTCGGATACGATCACACCAGTCTGACTACATGCTAATGTATGAGGACTACTTGTTTTTCCATAATATGTAAATTACTGTAAAAGCTTTCTCATCCATTTTAATAAAATATGGGAGGAGTCAAAAAGATTGTTGTAATCAACAGCCCAACATGAATGAAGTCCACTGACCTCCAGTTAAAATAACTGAACCGTTCCTTTAAAAATACAACCTCTAGGAAATATTTCTTTGTGAGAGAAAGAGCATCAATTGTCTGTAAAGGTCAGTGTCCACACACAGCACAAATCTTAATATGAGTTATGATGGTTAATAAAAAACTTCATAACGGCTTTCTAATTGGTTAAGCACAGCAGTCTGCACTGCAGTAAAAGTTTTTGTAGATTGACTGTTATAATGACACTAAAATCGAATTGATTGTTGTTGGCACTGGATTTCTGGTAGCTGTGCTATATTCATGTCTCTGTGGTAGAACTCTGCGATCTTCATCTCCACACTAACACCATTTATTTGGCAAGTAACTGTAATACGTGGGATAATTTAGAGTTAGCCAGTCTTTGCAGGACCAACAAGACCCCTCAATTTCACATCAGTGTCAGTCACCCTGGCAGGATTTATTTTTGCAATATTGGTCAGCTGACCCTATCTATACCCTATCTATAATTAAAATGATACGTATGCTATTAATCTTTCTTCCCGGTTTCTGTCTTTAGGGGCTCTTGGTGTAACCTGGGTGAAGTATTACTGTAAATACTTCAAGGACAGCAAGTTATTCATTATGGTGCCAATGGAACAAAAGACAGGAACCAAACAGGTGCTGAATTATTACAGATAGTTTCATTACTCTGTGAAGTGTCAGCTCTTTTTCTCTTACATTTGTCTCTTTGTTTCTCTTAGACCACAGCTCAGCTCACACTGAAGACCTGCATACGCCGTAAAACAGACTCCACTGATAAACGCTTCTGCTTTGACATTGAGACAAATGAAAGGTGAGACTGATGCCTGTTTTATTCCCTCATTGTCAAATATGTTTGTTGACTCTACAAAGTGCACCTATTGACAGTTTTAGTAGGACTACAGGAGGAGGCTCTTCAAACTGGAAAGTTCATGAATTCTTACAAGCATTTTCCATCTTCTTAGTAGAAGCTGCTGTCTAATATGTAGGCATTTGTTTGGTACCTGAGACATTTCACACAAACAATTTTTTGTGTTTTGTTTCAATAGGTGCATCCCTGTCATGGTGCAGGCTATTTCTGAGGTCAACAGGAAGCAGTGGATAGAGGCTATGGATGGCAAAGAACCAGTGGGTTTAACATTATCACTCCTCACTCCATTAAGAGCCCACACTTTTGTCGGTCTCTGTGTACAATCATGTTTGTCATCCTTTGTGGTTTCTGTTCCAGATTTATCATTCTCCGATTCAAAAGCAGGCAGAGAGTAAGTATAATTTCACTTCATCGGGGTGATCGTGTATTAGTACAGATGCTTATTTGTGTCAGAAAACCACTGATATTTATTTCCTGCTTAACTGTAAAAATCAGTTAGACTGCCCCAGTTCTTTACTCTTACACAATCTCACAAAATCCACCCTTTACACGTCGGCAAACCCGAATGTGCTAAATGTTTTTTTTTTTTTTTTTTAAATAGCATTCCTGTTTTTAGCATTTCTAAAAAGGGTGGACTGCTCCTCAGGCAATTTTGTTTTACCTTTTACAGAGGAATGTCACATAGATATGGAAAGACTGCTATTTAAATAAATGCTCATCAGTTTTCACAAATATATTAAGCAACACAACTATTTTCTTCATTGATAATAATACATGTTTATTGAGCGCCAAATCGACACATTCAAATGTTTCCTAAATGATCACTAAAGACTGGAGTAATGTCTGCTGAAAATTCACAGGAAGAAATTACCTTTTAAAATATATTAAAACATATTCACAGATTTGTTTTATCAAATGAATGCCCCCTTTGTTAGCACAAGGCTTTTATCAAAAACTAGAAAAATCCTGCTGACACCGGAGTTTCCCATTGTTGTGCAGGTGTGATATCGTAGGACCTTATCAGTGATGTGTGTTAGCTATAAAGAGAAAAGTTGCAGAACACAAGAATCTCTAAAAATAGAATAGAAAATGCTGCTTACTAGATTCTGATACTTGCAAGCCTGTGCAATAACATGTGTAATTACACCATAAATAGTGTGCAGTAACCTATTGAGAAATGCATTCAGGGATGATGAACTGTGGTTATTATATGTAATATTCTTTTTTTTGTTTGTTTTTCCACAGTGGATCTAAATGACCTCGGCTTCAAGTTTGTCCGAAAGTGCATCAACTTTGTGGAAACAAAAGGTGCCATCACACCTTAGACTAACAAGATTGTCACTTGTTCTCAAATTACTGATTTTCTCTGATGTTTTTGCACTTCACGGGAATTAATTAGACATGGAAAGAACACAATGACACTATTATTTATTGGATTTCTCTCAAATGCAGCCAGCAGAGGGCGGCAGCACATCATTTGTGTTTACGTCTGCGTGTCCGGCAGTTTGAGCCAACTGTCAAGATAAAACATTATTTTCCAGAATATGTTTAGGCTGCAGAACTGCTGCTGATGTAGCCAAAGAACCAGAAGCACACACTGAAACATACAGATATTTATCAACGATTAATCACACAAGTTTAAAGAAAAAAAAAATGCGTGCAGATATAAATTGATAGCAGACATGTGTATGCTCTCCTTCACTTTTTCTCCAACATTGCAAGTCATTTGAAACCTGACTGCAGTGTTTTCATATTGGAGGCTGTTAAAGTGCGACAGTAAAATCATGAAGAGGCAGTTCATGGCCATTAATAAGCATGATTACACTGTAGCATTGACTGAGGGAGCACCAAGCACCAACGGCTCCATTTGAAGTCTCAGAGTGTGCCATTACTCAGATTTCCCAGCCGTTTAAGTCCAGCCATGTTGTCAGGCACAGCATGGTGCATGTTAACAATCAGTAAACCCTGGCAAGCTGTCGTTTGGGGTCATTGCACGGCTAATGACGGCTAAGCGCGAACCAAAAGTGGACCATTTTTTCGCTCATTTTTCGGTAGAGCTGTACTTTTCCACTGCAAGACACTCCCCCCTTTCTTTCTGCTTCATGCCAGGTTCTTCAATTTTCTCAGTCTATAAATCATGCTTTCTGTTTCTCTTTCCTCCTTTTTTCGGTTTCCCTCTTCTTCTCTTTCTTTCTGGTAGGGCTGACTCAGGAAGGAGTGTACAGGACTGTGGGCAGCAACATTCAAGTACAGAAACTTCTGAATACCTTCTTTGGTGAGGAAATGGCCAGAAGAACATCTGCTCTGTATGTGTGTGTGCAGGAGGAAGATATACGTACATACTCTCTCACACACACACACACACACACACACACACACACACATGCACTTATGCACCCATGCACTCACTAAAACTAGTAAACCAGATTTATTCACAAACATTTACCAAATATACAAACATGTTTTATTTCTTGTTTAGCGGCTTGTCGTGTTTTATGTGCATGATCAATTTAATGACTCGTAATCCTGAGGTCAGCTTATTGTGGTGTATTTAATTTCTGCGGGGAGTTTTGAGTTTTTTTTTTTTTTACACTGAGAACACCAAAGCACAGATATATGTCCATGAGAGCGTCCTTGAGCTGTTGCAAAATCCCTGACACTTACTCAACAACAATAACAACTGTCTGAGGAAGGCCATTTATCTCTCTCTCTGTCACGCCCCTGGACTGTGTTTGTTGTGTTTCCTTCCCCATGTGCTCTCTGTGACCTAGTTTCTGTTGATTGATAATTTAGTTCAGGTGTGTCTCCCCTTTATAAGTTCCTTTCTGTTCTGTGGTTTTTGTCCGGTCTTCGACCTCACGTCTATGCAATCTCAGTGTGTTTGTTAACCTCCTGTATTGTAATCCTTCTTTGTGGTATATTAAAAGACTGTATCTTCATCCTCTTGAGCCTGCGTGTTCCAATACACACCCGAGTGTGACAGAAGACCGGACCCACAAAACAGTAAGCGTCGTGTTCCCCAGTCTTTTCTTTTCCGTTTTTGAACAGTTTTTATTTTCAGTTTTTGTCGTGTGATGGACCCCGTATACAGCCCCGAATTTCTCCTCATAATGCTGGAGCAGGGGGAGAAAACGCTCGAGGACCATACACGACAGTTCATGACCATCGCGAACTATTCCAGCTTTCCGGACGGCGCGCTCTGCACATTCTACAACGCTGGCCTGAACCCCGCGTGCAGAGCGTTGTCGTCCGAAAGAGTCAGACCAGGTGTGTGAGCCGGCTACAGAGCACGCCACGGTGGAGAACGCCAGTGACAGCGAGAGCGCGGAGTGGAGCTCCGCCCACTGCACCATGGCTGAGGGTGAGCTGATTATAAATCTGGGGCTGCTGGAAATGGAAAAAGAAGACCTAATTGACTGGGAAACAGAACTGGAGTTAGATCCTGCCCCTCTCCTCCCTCCTTCGTCTCCGCTGGTCCCGTCCAGCCTTCCTTCGTCTCCGCTGGTCTCGTCCAGCCCAGAAGTGGTTCCCAAAACTCCAGTACACGCTTCACAAGAGCGCCCTCCAGTGCCAGCACCTCGTCGGTGCCCTCCAGAACACGCTCCTCAAGAGCGCCCTCCAGTGCCAACGCCTTGTCGGTGCCCTCCAGTGCCCGCTCCTCAAGAGCACCCTCCTGAATTCAGCCCTGAGGACATTCACAAGGTCCCGCCCACCCACCCTTTCCTGTCTACTCCGCTGCTGGTTCCTGTCAGCCCCATGGCTCACCCTCAGCCCAACATCTGTGTGCTGGATTCGCCACGGGTCTGCCAGTCTCCATCGGCGTCATGGCTGGAGGATCCCTCACCTCTGCCTCCAGCCTCTGAGTCCCGAACTCCGCCTCGGCCCTTCGACCCGTCGGCTCCACCATGGCTCCTAGCTCCCTCCTCTCCACCGTGGCCCATCAGTCCACCAGCTCCGCCGGGCTCCCTCGTTCCTCCGGCTCCGCCTTGGTCTGTCGTCGACCATCCGCCGCTTTGGGACTCCGCTCCTCCGGCTGCGCCTCGTCCCTCCATCCCTTCAGCTCTGTCAGGCTCCTCCTTCCCTCCGGCTCCTCCTCAGTCCTCGGTCGCTCCGGCTCCACCGCGGCCTTCTGGATCCCCGTCTCCGCATCGGTCGCCGGTGCCATCTGTTCCGCCTTGGCCCTCCGGATCCTCCCCGTCGCCCTGGCCCATCGGCTCTCCGTCTCCGCCTCGGGCTCCTCCTCCACCTGCTCCGCCGCCGTTGGTCGGCCCCCTGGAGTCGGTGGCCATTCCTCCACCATGGCTCCTCCCTCCGTCGGCTCCAGCGTGGGCCGCCATTTTGGCTGTGGCCTGGGTCTCTCCTGGCTCCTCCTGCTTCAGATCCCTCGTGTCTCCTCCCTGGACTCTGTTTTTCGTCCTCCTCCCGGTTGTCCGTCCTCCTCCTGAGCCTCCTCCCAAGTTTCCATCGGTTTCTGTTTGTGGCGCGAGGACGCGCCATCCGGGAGGGGGGGAGTACTGTCACGCCCCTGGTCTGTGTTTGTTGTGTTTCCTTCCCCATGTGCTCTCTGTGACCTAGTTTCTGTTGATTGGTGATTTAGTTCAGGTGTGTCTCGTTATCTCCCCTTTATAAGTTCCTTTCTGTTCTGTGGTTTTTGTCCGGTCTTCGACCTCACGTCTATGCAACCTCAGTGTGTTTGTTAACCTCCTGTATTGTAATCCTTCTTTGTGGTATATTAAAAGACTGTATCTTCATCCTCTTGAGCCTGCGTGTTCCAATACACACCCGAGTGTGACACTCTCACTCTCTCTCTCTCTCTGTCTTCATCTGTCCTCTTTTTGTAGACCCAAAGTGTCCAGCTGATGTAGATTTCAATTCCAGTGACATGGACATTAAGACCATCACTAGTGCTTTGAAATTCTATCTGCGGTGAGTTAAGCACATGTGATTTTATTATTATGTTCAAAAATAACTTTTTTTAAGTGTGTACTGTAAATTTTCATTCATTTTTCCAGGAGTCTGAGTGAACCGCTGATGACCTACAGTTTGCATGGAGAACTGATCTTGGCAGCAAGTATGACAACAAACACAGCCAGACACACAAACCCACATGGTCTATCCTTACACACAAACAGACACACACTTTTATGTGTGTACTGTGTGTGTGTGTGTGTGTGTGTATATATATATATATATATATATATATATATATATATATATATATATGTATGTGTGTGTGTGTGTGTGTGTGTGTGTGTGTGTGTTTTCCATCTGTTATATGAGTCAGTCCAGTTCAAATAGGGGAAAATAGGGGAAAAACACAAGTCCACAAGTGCTCCTTTAGTACTGTGTGAAAAGCATGATATCCCATCTCAGTGACTCTCAACCATATGTGATCCTGGACCACAAAAACGGTCTTAATAGCATCTTTCAGTCTTAATCATTCTTTCTTTCAATCTGTGCCAAAAATCATTAGGATATTTAGTAAAAATCATGTTCCATGAAGATACTTTGTACATTTTCTACCATAAATATAAAAAAACTTAATTTCTTTTTAGTGAAATGCATTGCTAAGAACTTCATTTGGACAACTGTAGAGGCAATTTTCTCAGTATTTTATTTTATTTTACTTTTTTTTGCACCCTCAGATTACAGATTTTCAAATAGTTGTATCTTGGCCAAATATTGTCCTATCCTAACAAACCATACGTCAATGGAAAGGTTATTTATTCATCTTGAATCTCTTTGTATCTCAGTAACTTTGATTGTGCTTTGGTAACCCTCTAAAAAAACAAATCCTGCAAGTTTTATACATTTGATGCACATTACAGAATACAGAACACACACACGTTCAATAGTTTTTTTGTATTTTAGTAAATTAATACTTTCATTTAGCATTATCAACATTGACAATAATGAAATGAAATGCTCTTGAGCATCAAATCAGCTTATTAGAATAGTTTCTGAGCTTCATGTGAAACTGAAGACTAGAAAAATAGCTGCTGAGAATTCAGCTTTCTCGTTACAAGATTTAAAATTATTTTAAAATTTAAATTGTAATGATATTTCACAATATTGCAATATTTACTGAATTTTTGATCAAACAAATGTAGCTTTAATAAGCATAAGAGACTTTAAAGAACATTAAAGACTTCTTTAAAGAGCCCAAACTTTTAAAAGGTAATGTACCTTTTAAGCATTATTTTAACTGATTTTAATAATATTACTAATAATGCTAAAATATATCCAGCGTAATAGGAGATAGAAAAAACTGGGACTGAACGTTAACTTTTGTACAATCTCAGTCTCTAGTGTCTTACTAAATTACTAAATTTACTAAATTGATACCTCAAAATTACAAGCAAAGGCATTACAAAAAAACATTAGAACCATATACTGTATATATAATGCACATACTCATATTTATACAATAGGTGTATGCATTGTCATTCTATATGCAGTCTGAAAAACTTTGTAAACTTCCTTATATTACTTCGTAGTTATTAAGCTTTGATTACACGCACAATTAAGTATAATTCTGAATTATGAACTGAAGCAAGATATTGCAGTATTAACGAGTACCCCGCTGTTTTTATTTTACAGTGAATAAATTGCTGAATAAATTTAGCCAGCGTAAATTGCACCCTATTTTTGCATTCAGACTCAAGCTCTCTGTAGTCCTACAGAAAACTCCTGTCACGCTCCCGCCGACTGCCTGTGCTCACGCTTCTGTAGTCAAGCATGCAATTGGCCAAGTAAAGGGCATTTTCAAATAAAGGGCAGGCACTATGATATTATGCAGTGCCTAAAATAGTCCCCAGCTAGGTAACTTCCAACATGACCAGCACTAAGCCACTAAGCTAATAGTAAAATAGCTGGGGACTATATTCAGGGGCCACGTAATATCATTGCGCCTGCTGCACCCATGGTACGGCAGCAAAGTTCCTTTATTATTTTACGCCGGAATGAGAGTATAGTTCCTATCCATATCAACCTAAAAAAATCACAACTTTTCATGTTCTGTCGGTCTTAGTACATGATGTAACTACAAAAGTGTTAAGTTAAAAAAAAAAAAAAAGAAAAATATAGAAAATCTTTGTTTATTTTTGAGCGAGATGCTAACAGTCTAATCAGATTCAATGATTTATGCTAAGCTATGCTAAAAGTGCTAACTCCAGACCTGCTGAATGGATTGAAAAAATGGTCAAACTCATCTGTTTAACTCTAGGGGAGTTTAAAAAAAATGAGCCTATTTAAATCTTTAAAAGATCTAAAACATCTTAATCTTGGTAAAACGCATGCCTTCAATTGACTTCTTTAAATGTCGGCAGTATGAATTTGATAATATTCATTTTAGTAATATTCAGAACATATGTGATCCTGGACCACAACACCATCAGTAGTCATAAGTAGCCTGGGTATATAAAATACATTGTATGGGTCAAAATGATCGATTTTCCTTTTATGCCACAAATCATTCGGATATTAAGTAAAGATCATATTCCATGAAGATATTTAGTGAATTTCCTACCGTAAATATATTTAAACTTAATTTTTGATTAGTAATATGTATTGCTAAAAACTTCATTTGGACAACTTTATAAACGTTTGATGATGTATAATTGACCCTTATGACTGTTTTTGTGGTCCAGGGTCACATATGCTTATAAGTAATGTAGTTAATTTAGCATTATTGTAGGCTATAATAGTATAGTAATAATTCAGAATGCAACTCATCCAATCAGAAATATGAGACAAAAGCATCCGTTTTGAGGTGTTTTGTCTGCATGAGTGAGCATGCATCCAGCTTTGAGCGATTTCAATGAATTGTGTTGAAAGTGCTGTATTGTAATCCTCCCCATAATAAGATTAAAAGCCATTAAAGCAGCTTTGATTATTATAGCTTGTCTGCGTACTTGCGCTCAGATTACACACAACTGAACAAACTCAGCGGAGCAGAGGAAAGGGCTACACCTGCCGAGGGATTAACGGCTCGCTTTAATGTGCTTTACTCACTTGGCCCAAGTGACCTCCCAGTCTGCCATGTTGTATAACTTCTTCTATTTTATTTGTTTTTAAACATCAAGACGGTTTGTCTGAATCTTTCAAAGATGCTGCAGCGTCTCTTAAAAACACTGTACAGAGTTCACAAGTACACATGTTTGCTCCACTCTCTAAAAAGTTGCTTTGTTACGGTTCACCACAGGCTGTATTTTTAGAGCACGTTGTGTTTATCCCACATTTAACAATAAATGTGTCTGTACTGATCCTTTTAGGATTTTACAGGTTATCTTTGGACAAGTTGAAAGACGTTCGGCAAACTGCCGTGAGATATCTGTAGCAAGAAAATAAACAAACACTTCTAGAAACCGCTAGCTTGCTAACACAATCAAATGGCTCTATTGCCTTTAACAGCTCTATTAGTCTGTGTAGACAGAGAAGTGTACTGACATGTACTGTCTGCTTCATTCTGCCTGCATTCTTTAAAATCTTTTCCTCCGGTACCGTGTAATGGGGGTCATGGCAGTAAAATGTAGCATGAACCACTCTTTCTGTGAGTGTGACTTAACACACACACTGAGGCACAACAGTTATGCTAATAAAGCGGTATGTGTTTGTGACTTTTTCTACATTTTTCCCTCAGAGTCTGAGAATCTGGACTATCGGTTAGGAGCGGTTCACTCACTTGTTTACAAACTCCCAGAGCGGAACAGAGAGATGCTCGAACTGCTAATCAAACACCTGGTCAGGTAACAGATACACACACATGCAGTTAACACAGATGTGCTAATGCTCAAAGGCACACAGACAAACAAACACACACACACACACACACACACACACACACACACACACACACACACACACACACACACTGTGGTTTTTAACTGCTACCCAGTTTGCTTGGGTGTACCTTTATAATTACATATTCCAAACGTTTGTTTTGATTAATGTGGCAGGTTGTGAAAGTGTCTCTTCTGACAAACCTGACAATAAATCACCTGACCTGTAGCTCCATGTCTAATAATGTGTGTGTGTGTGTGTGTATAAAAAATCTTGAGTAGTAGCTTTAACTTTATCAGTAAGATTTTTCATCTTTTATAGTCTCTAATGCTCATCAAGGCTGTATTTATTTGATCAAAAATACAGAAAAAATAGTAATATTGTGAATGTTGCAATTTCTAATATTGGTTTCCCATTTTAATATACTAAGTATAGCAGTGCTGGATTTTCATCAGCCATTACTCTAGTCTTCAGTGTCACATGATGTTTTTTTTTTGTACTTTTTATTTATCAAAGAATCTTAAAAAAATATCACAGGTCCCAAAAAATATATTGTTTCCAACATTGATAAATTAGCATATTAGGATGATTTCTGAAAGATCATGTGACACTGAAGACTGGAGTAATGATGCAGAAACTTCAGATTTGCTTATATTTTAAAGTATATTTAAAAATTGCAATAATATTTAACAACATCAGTTTTTTTTTTTGTATTTTTGATCAAATAAATACAGCCCTAATGAGCATAAGAAACTTGTTTAAAAGCATTACAACTTTTGAACAGAAGTTCATATACTAAATAGAAAATTAGGATTATATTAATGATGAATTTTAAGGCTACACTTATTTGATGAAGAATACAGTGAAAGCAGTAATATTGTGGAATTTAATGATGTCGTCAGTGGCGCTTAATCTTTATAATATGCTGATTTTAGTGAAATAACATTTCCCATTATCAATGTTGAAAACATTTATACTGCTTAAAGAATATTCAAAAGAACAGCACTGATTTGAGTTGTTATAAATGTCTTTACTTTAACTGTCATTTAAATGCATCCCTGCTGAATAAAAGTATTCATTTCTTTCATGATCATATATTTAAGCATTTATTTTTATATGTATATATACTCTTTCCAATCTATTTCAGCCAGCTTGAGAACAGTACCTTGGTACAAGTTTAAATCCTCAATACATCACAGTAAACCAAACAATAAAGTTTTGAAAGCATAAACACATTTATGATTTAACAAATGTTCAATCCAGTGACAACTGGTCCAATAAAGAAAGAATTCCCAAAACTCTCTCGCCTTGGCCCTGGGCTAGTAGGCTTATTAAAATGAACCCTGCATTATAATAAGTAGTAGACACTGTAAACTACATTCATCAGTTTAATCCAAAATTATACAGTACTTTTCACAGGGACAATCCTTATATCCTATCCTAAACCTGACTACATTATCTTTGTTGTTTTTTAGTGTTTGCAGCCACAGCAGTGAAAATTTCATGACCGTGTCAAATATGGGTGTAATATTTGGCCCAACTCTCATGAGAGCGGAGGAGGAGACTGTAGCGGCCATGCTGGATATTAAGTTCCAGAACGTTGTCATGGAGATCCTCATTGAGGACTACAGCAAGGTCAGACATGTCCCTTTCCAACAGTTTATCTGTGCATCTGTATCTATTATTACACAAGCAAAACGCTCAGAGAGAAAACAGGTTTTGAATGAGAACTGCCGTATTTGTGCTCTAAAATGTGTTAAATCAAAAAAAGGTTTGATTTATAAGAGAGCAATTTAGACACCTTTTTAGTGGCATCAATACTTTAGATACAGATTGATGATTTCGTGCTTGTTTTGTAATTATTGCCATCTCTGATGTTCGCAGATCTTTAAGGGTCCTCCTGAAGAGACCACACCGCCTCCTATCCCGCCCCCAAGGGTGACGCCTCGGAGACGGCAGCCAATTACAATCTCAAAACGCCCACCCCGTCTCTTCCCTGCCCTTCAGCCTCCATTTTTTGAGCGTAAATAGCCCTCAGCATGATAGCCATCATCATCGTTGTCATCTTGTCATCATCATCTCATCGTCATATAATGCATATTTTTTTGCCTTATCAGTGAATTATAAATGAGAATTATATTTTTAAGAATTTATTTTCCGTAGATGAAAGTTTTTTTATATATTTTACATTTGATTTTTTTTTTATTGTTAGTATTTTACATTTAATGTTTTTTGTATTATTTTGAATGTGAATGATCTTTTCAAGAATTTCTTTAGCATAGATGAAAATTTATTTTTTTAATATTTCAATTTTTTTTTATATAATCTTTTAAAATGGTTAATATTTTACTTTGTAATTGTTTTTTTTTGTTGTTTGTTTGTTTTTTAAAGATTACTTAATTTTTTATAAAGATCTCAGATAAGACATGCTATATGTGACCCTCAGTATTTTCTCAGTATTTAGACTTTTTTGCATGTTCAGAATAGTTTTATCTCTGCCAAATATTGTTCTATTCTAAAAACCATACATCAGTGGAAAGCTTTATTTAGCTTTCATTTGACCCTTATGACTACTTTTGTGGTCCAGGGTCACATATTATGTGTTTCAGATCTATATGTATATATTGTTTTTCTTCGGTTTCCTGCTTTGTCTAACAAGTTCCTTTTTTGCTTTTACCTTTTTCTGCAAAACCTGTTTTTGTGCTGCGAGCTCAAGTACAATACACACACCTTGAAATTGAAGCTGTTAGTGGGCGCACTCACATAACAGCTGATCTGGTTTCATATGTTCTGGAAGGGATCTCGGACTGAATCTGTTTCTCCTTAAATGGTTTTCTCTAAATGAAGAAAATACAACCAAACCTCCCTGATCTTCCTTTCTCACACACACACACACTCCTCATATGCCAGTTTAGAAGCCGCTCGATGCACATTGTGAATTGTATGATTAAATCTGCAGGACCTCGAGGCGTGTGTATGCGTGTCTGCCCTGATAAATGTTCGTTCTTTGACATGTTGTCCTCCCCTCATTGTGAGCCGTGTTATGTAGTGTTTAACAACAGTCAAGCTAATAGTACACTCACTAGAGCATGAAAACTAAACCACTACCTGCCCTTGTGCAGCGTGCATGTGTTTGTGCATCAGCGCCAACGGGTCTGCAAGCTTGTGTGTGTGTGTGTGTGCGCATGCGAGTGCGTGTGTACGAGTGTTGGTATGCCATCGTGTGTGTCCCGTGTGTGCTACCCAGTGTGTCTTGAGAGCTAATGCCCGCATGTGTTTACGACTCTCTCTCAATCTGTTTTCCATTGGCTTTTGGATCTTTTTCTTCTAATAAGCTTTTTCATTATTAACATCTGAGGCTTTCTTCTCCCTCTTTGTCAAAAAAACGAATGTACATTGCATTAATCCATTAATATGACTCCCTGGTTCATTTGTATATTCATGAAATTCGGCTTATTAAAGCATGCTTCGGATCAATGGAATAAATTTTTTTTCCCCCTTCTGTTGGATTTTTCAATCTAATCATTAATCTGAGTGGATCATCACTGCTCGTTTCTGTTTGCTGAATTAGTCGGTGGCGGGATCTGTGTGTTTGTGCATGTGTGTGTCAAGCCACCTGTTGAGTTTCAATGAATCTTGGATTGTGCATGAACTTGGAACTGTGTGTTTCTGTTATTGTTGAGAATACAGATACAGTCATGAAGTATTATGAGCAACTGTGTGTGCCCTGCCAAAATGCTAATGTGTTTGTGAATGCGTGTTCATGCAAATGTGTCCATGTCCAGTTTGGCGAGCTCACACACAGCTGGTTGTTTTGACTGATGCTGTTCATACACACACAGCTGCGTTTTAAACACTTGTCCTTGGTTCTCACATGGCCATAGTAACCTTTTTGGTTATGACACCTGTTCACACACTAAACTAGAGTCAAACCAGACTGTAAATCTGTTTTTTTTTTTTTATCCCATATTCACATTTTTTTCTCTGTTAAATAAGCAAAGCCTATTAAAACACTTATTGTGTGAAAGACGCATTAGAGTCTGGTGTAAATGCCAGTGCTGAGGAGAATTTGTGCTTTTGAACACTAAAAACAGTTAGATTATACCATTTCAAGGTAATAATACTAATTCCACACAGCAGAAAATGTCATTTCTTTATAAAGAGAAAATGAAAGTCAGGCTTTCAGAAGATAGACTTTGACCATGTGGCTTGAGCTGATAACAATCAGCGTGTTTGAGCGAGTCGTTCATGGCTCCTTTAAATGCTTTTCTTTTAGTTTAAAGCTTCCATTATGTTCTAGTTGTGTTGAAGCTGTTGGAATGAAATGACTCACTTTGGGTGAACCAATTTTGACTGGTTAAGTCTTTATTGGCTTGTATTACTCAGATTGTGGAAATACAAGAGGACAGAGCATCTGTCGAGCTGTTCTCTCCTTATTTATTTATTGCAACTATCACAGTCTCCCTTTTTTTAAAGCCAAAACTACAGGAACAGGAAATTTAAAATTTTAACAACACCCCTGATACAATCTTCCCTCTGGGGAAGGTTCAGGGCTAAACTCTCGCAACTGTGACTCTGACCTGCTCAACGTTTAGTAGTGTTTTATCTAAATTGCCTGCATTCACCAACTCTTTGCTCTTTGCAGGGCAAAATGGCGCCAACCACAATGATGGTGAACCTGAGGCAGACACTGGTCTCATCAGTCCGGTTCCTCATCAAAGAACAAAACTGGCACCTCCTTCTGTCTCTCCTCCATCCATCCCGCTCTCCTCTCCGACATCTCGGAAACCTCTTCACCCCAGACCTGCTCTCCGTCTTTTGGATTCTGATGTCAGCAGGCTTGAAGTTAGGACACAGGATGGTCAGAGGTCAGACGTCCTGGTGACGACCAATGGGGAATCAGGAGCGACAGTGAACCGAGCTCAGTCTTTTCAAGGAAGGAGGCCACCACTCAGAGGAACAACTGGTAAACAAGCAACAAACATGCTCAAACTATCACATTAAAGTTCATTTTGATGCTTTTGAGGGACCCTAAAGTCAAAATGACTGTACCTTTATGCACAAGTCATTGGAGTTTTTGGCTCAAGGTCTACATTTACAGTTTTTCACATTTGCTAAAAAACTAAACCCCATTCTCTGAACCAAATTCTCAATACCCTATACCAATTCGTCAAATAAATCACACGTTCAGAAAGTTCAGGTAGTTTAGACACTGTTTGCAGATCTCATGCACTCTTTTTGCGAAACTCTAAACACATTCTCACTCACTAAGACATAATTTGCTCTGTGATGAAAAACCCTAAACACAAGAAAGCAAAAGTTAAGCATGACTACAACACAGCTGTCATCGTTTACACACAATAATTCAAAATTCTTCACACTTGTTTCGAAATATTTACATATACAAAATATAAGCCAGTTCAAAGTGCACAGAAGGCACAGGTGCATCCGTCAATGCAAATACGAGGTGGTGGAAGAGGAGGACGAGGAAGACCAAAAGCAAAACCAAGAAGAGTCTTTTCCGAAAAATTAGAGCTACTGTAATTGACCATGTTCTTGTGCATGGAATGACAGAGGCAGCACAAAGAGCCTGATATTAGGAGATTGTCTGTGGCCACCAAAATCGGTTGGAAAGTTCAAAAGAAGAACCGAAGAGTACTTTTTATACACTGTATTTTGGTCACACTGGTCATTTCAATATATTCTTGTGTAGAACTGCAAGATTACCACACCAGAAGGTTTTTTGCTGATGTAGATGAAGTCCACTTGCTCTGACCATATCTCTATGATTCATTCATTTTTCATTCAACTACATGCACTGGACATTTTGTGATGTAGTGTCTAATGAATGAGCTGTAGTGCGTCTAGTATTAATTAATGTGTATATCATTTGAAAGCTTTGCTTGATTTTGAGTGCAGGTGAAATGGTTTTGAAGCATTTGATTTTGTCAGAAAAGTCAGAAAAAATGAGTGATGGTTTCACAAAATGTGTTTTAGCAATTCAGAAAAACTGTAAAGTGATTTCAGCTGGAATTAGGACTTGGCGTTATGCAGACCAGTCGAGTTTTTCCACACTGACTGAATCAAACATTTCACTGTGAACCTTGCCCTATACACAGAGGCATTGTCATGTTAGAATAAAAAAGGGTCCTGTCCAAACTTTTGCTATAAAATTAGAAGGACAAAATTCCCTAGCATATCATTATATGCTTATTAGTACTCATGGAAATTACTAAAGTAGTCAAACCTGTTAATTAGAAGGGGGTGTTCTCATACTTTTGTCAATATAATGTGTCTGTGTATCTATATATGAAGAGTTTGGATGCAAACCCCCCTAAAAGCCATCTCGGTCAAAAATACAACACATACGTCTATCAAATACTTTTACTTCAAACTCGCTAAAATCCCAGCCTCAGCCCAATCAGAAGCACAGGTATTTAGGTAGAAACGTATACATCAGATTTTTTTTTTTTCTTTTTTCTTTTTCTTTTTGAAGAAAGATATCAGAAGGATTTATGCATCAGAAGGCTTTTGCATCTAAACTCTTCATAAGAAAACCTTACAGGGCCGGAGTGGGACTCATTTTCAGCTCTGGAGGTCCATGCCTTAGACCGGACCACTTTAGTTTACGACTGACTGTAGTTATTACAATAATGTAATTAAAACTTCAGTAGGCTATAAGGTTGCAATAGTGCACTGTTCTCTACAGTCTTGTAAAGCATTGTATTTTTCTACAGCCTTTCTCTTATCCATTTCTTTTTTTAAAGATTTATTTTTGGCCTTATTAAGATAGGACAGATCATTATTGACAGGAAGTGAGGTGGGAGAGAGAGAAGGGGGTAGGGTCGGGAAAGGTCCTCGAGCCGGGATTCGAACTCGGGACGCCCGTAGCGCAACAGCACTACATGTCGGTGCACTGCCCACGAGGCTGTTGGCACCGACTCTCTTATCCATTTCTTAATCTATTTTTTTTTTTTGCTTGCATATATCCAACTAAATATTTGTACAGTATACCATAATGTATGTCTTCCTGCAGTTAAAAAGTTACCAGAGATAATCACATTTTCTTAACAAATGAACGTCTATTTTTATAATAATAATCTTTTTGATTTTTGAAACAAAATAGGCTATTATTGCAACCATATAGCCTATGAATGAAAATGCATATTTTTCTCAACTTAGAGAGTGTGGGCTGCTTCTGGTGCTTGGATATCTGCTTCAGTATAATGAGGTCTAAGTTTAAGAATGCTTTATTTTATTTTATTTTAATGAAGCCTATTTCCCCTCTATTAACAGCATTCATTTATAGTGGTGAAAGATGTCTTCCCACAGGTAGATTACAGTTTTTTTCAACTGCTAACATACTTTTGTCCAATCTGTAGTTACATTTTCAAAACTCTAAACACAATTAGCACAACATCCATCTGTTGTGACCATACCACTAACACAATTTGTGTTGTTTTCACACAATATGCAGTCAATTACCATGTTTCTAAAATGCCAACATTTTATTTTCGTACAGGCCTTCCCAAAACCAAAACCATGGGTAATTTTAGTCTTATTTTCAAATGCTTAAACACAGCATGTCAGAAACGAAGACCTAATGTTCCGAACCTTAAATACAGTATAAAGCCTCTATTTCTGTAACAATAGCAGCTCAAAATGATTGAAAATATCTCTATATAAAATATTGTAACAACTGATACACATATTTAAGTAAAAGATCAATGAAATATTTAGAATATTTAGCTGATTCCAGTCTCAGGTGGAGGAATAGTCAGGTGTTAGCCATTTCCATTACATCAACATAGAGTAAAAAAGACCTCTTTGAATTGGTTTTGTGGATGCAGAACAACACAAAGAATCAGAGAGAGAGAAAAAAAATGCCTAAGAGAAGGAGATAAATAGTTGTAGGAGGTAGAGGAGTAGTTGGATTAGAAAAAGGGAGAAGAAGAGGTAGGGGAGAGGAGTAGGAATGTGTGTTGGACTGTGCATTTGTTTGTTTTTTCCCCCCTACACGTGGAACCTATGAAAGCTTATTTCTTCCACGGAATATAAAGGGAAAGGATAATTGTGACTTTTTTGACTCATAATTCTGATAAAGTCTGAATTGCAAGATGTAAACTCACAATTCCAAGAAAAGATAAAATTGTGAGATAAAAAGGTTACAGTTAGCCTTTACCATTTATATTCCGTGGCAAAAGTGTAACCAAAGACCACATATGTTGGATTTTTTTGTTGATCACTGGCATCAGCTACCATGGGGGCACTATCCATATTCAACCCCTACCCACTGGAAAGCAATGGTTCCAAATGAATTTCTGCATAGGTTACCCTATCTTTTTGTTTTGTGCATTCTGTAAAGTAATGACTCAATTCAGTTAGATAGTATGTTCCCAAGAAAGAACACATTCAACTAAATTAAAAAAAACAATATATCTAATTTATATCTATTATATGCAGGTAGAACTGAAACATGACAAGTAATGCAGTTTTTGTAAAGCCATCAACTGTTAGTATTTTGACAATCACTGTACTATGATTGACTATATGTCTCTGTTGGATAGAAACTAGTGCTAAAGTTTTGATCGAATGACTCGGTTTTGAATAAGGTTTGCTGTGTTTTTATAGAGTTAGTTTAAGTAGAAAAAGGTATTAAGCATTTTGAAATGTAGAGTTTGAATTTATTTAACAAAATGTGGTTTTGGAAAGAAAATTAACTATTTGGCTAATTGTGGGATGTAGGTGTGTTGCTGTGTTAAGAGTTTAGAAAAAGTACTTTAAGCATTGGTAAACGCTTGTTAGCAATTGAAAAAAACTGTAAATGTTTCCTGCCTTGCTAAATGTTGAGCTAATGCTCAAGTTGCATTCACCCAAACTGATTTGCCAAAATTAAAATGCGGACGTTGAAGGGAATTGCTGTTATCGTGAGTCCCGCTCGCTGTGAAGCGTGGCAGACAGGATTCAACTTCATCTTAAAGCCGTCCCCAAACGGCTACATTTGCAAATAACACAATAATTTGCGCAAAAAGAAGGAATAATTATCATTTGATAATCTGTTATTCAAATGGACTGGTGGTCATATGGCTTTCATACGGGATGCTTCTTTGATGCCTTAAATAGAGACATCCATATTTCAACCCCAGTTGCATGACCGTTCCGGCCCTCGCGGCCAAAAAAACTGACCGGCCTACCGGGAATTCTCCCGGCGCTCCCGATTAGCCAATCCGGGCCTGAAACCTTATGAATTTTGCAAAACCTTCTGTTCATCACATGATGTTCCAACATTTCGCCTACACGTCATTGTCCTACCAGGGCTGACTGCACATGAGCACATCAATATTGCATCATTTTAACAAATAATGCTACCAATCAGATTATGCTCTATTTGTACAACACTGTATTTTTCATAAGCCTACTCTAAGGTTAGGCTTAGGGTTGGGATAGGTGTACGCGATAATAACGCCTCGCACCACATTAATATCATGCTGGATCAAAATCTGATAGGTAGCATTTTTTGCTGTCAAATTGTCCTACCATCGGTTTTAATGGGAGATAGCAAAATCTGACAGGGTAGCACAAATCGTCAGAACACCAGCAGTTCCATGTGATCTACAGTCAGCACATACAACAATCCCGATGCAGCGAGTCAGTCAGTTAAAATGTTTGTAACAGGCGTGTGTATGTGTGTGTAACAGGAGAGGCTCAGGGGCTGAAAGGCCGATCTTTCTCAGAGAAGAGTTCCATCTGTCGGCCACCCACTCGACCACCAGATCCACCTTCCCATCTCCTCAATAAAACTCCAAACGAAGACACTCCAGCCTCATAGTGAGTACACATCACTCACCGCAAACCCTACTTCCATGGGATGCTTCTGCTGATTTATGATTTTAGTGATTCTCTGTGAAAAAACTCCAATTTCTTTTTTGTAACATGATGTTTGTTCTTGTATTATGTATTGCCAAACAGCTGAAATATGTTGCATGGCACATGGGGAGTGGCACCCATACAGCAGTGACAAGACATATTTGAGTGAAGGATATATCAGCTTTGCATGCTGCTCAGGTGTGATTTTGGCACATTCATCCAGGCAGCACCACAGATTCTCAGTTGGATTGAGTTCAGGACTTTGATTGGGCCATTGTGGGATGTTCTTGTGCCTCTGTGATGTTCATTTAGCCTTGTGTCTGGAAACGTTGAACTTCTAAAGGAAGAACTTTCTCCCAGGCTTTTTTTTTGGCAGACTAAAATAGGTTCTCTCGCAATAGGCCTGCACAATTTTATCAGTTAATACATATTTTAGGTCAATTAATTATACATTCATTTTCTCTATTTTTTACATTTAGATTACTGCTAAAAGTTATGGCACTAATAATTTAATAATGCTGTCAACGAATGACCATGATCCATTACGAAAATTAATATCTATGTTTATCATACTGTACAGTATAATGTTGTAATGCCTAAATTCACTTATTTAAAGCTGCAGTCCGTAACTTTTTTGGTTAAAAATGATACAAAATCAATTTTTTAACCAAGTATATAACCAGCCAGTGTTCAAAACTATCGCCTTACTTTAGCCCGATTCACAACGGTTAGCTTATAATAATGTTTTTTTAAATTGAGTTGTACGGGTAGGTTTTCATGCATGCCACTGCATCATTACATCACGTCTGTAAACATAAAGGCGGCGTCCCGGCTAGTAGCTTTATCGCATGTGAGAATGCTGCAGGTGCCGGAACGTTTATAGCCTTTTCTCAAAGCGGCTGAAACAATTAAATGTATCATTTTGATTGCAGAATATAATCCAAAACCTTTGTGTTTGTGAAACATAAGTGGCTGAAATTAGATTTCTCCAGTTAATTAGTTAAATGTGCATTTGATTGCAGAGAGCCTACGTGGGATTACACAAGTTTTGTATTTTAAAGAGAACCGGTCCTAAGGAAGAATGATTTGCTTTTTCGGCTAAAAGAATTTCTTCATATTAGACTGTACAGAAACAGAAATGCTAATAGGCCTAACTACACACTACATACACATAGTTACGCAATGCTGATGTTTCACGAACAATTTGAGAACAGAGTATAATAATAACTTACTAGTTTGATGTGATATGAGATAACAGATCATTAGATTTAAACACCTGTAACGTTTTTCCTCAGTTGGTCAGAACAAAAATTTTAGACATTTAGTAGATGACAATGTCCGGTGAAAATTCTTATTTGGCCCATATATTTGAATCTGTTAATCTGTGATTCCTAAGTACAGTGAATATTCACTATGGTGCGGTGACTGACAGCTACAAAAACATTAGATTTATCCGTGCTGGAGCCGTGTCGGAGCACAACCCACGCATGGGAGATAATTCCGCAATTAACTGCAATTGCAGGTTTTCAGACAGAGATGGCGACAAAGAGGCAAAATTTACGGACTGCAGCTTTAATTTAAAATGACAAATTTGGTTTGTGGACTATTTAAATAATGCTATTTAATAATTTTTGAACAATAGGATTTTTTTTAATAAGACCTTCTGCTCACCAAGCCTGTATTTATTTGATTCAAAGTACAGCAAAAGCAGTACAATTTTGAAATATGGTTTCTATTTCAATGTATTTTTAAAATGTCATTTATTCCTGTGATTTCAAAGCTGAATTTTTAACATCATTACTCCTGTCACGTGATCCTTCAGAAATCATTCTAATTTGCTGCTCAGAAAACATTTATTATTATAAAAGTATAAAAATCTGACTAGAATGTTTCTTTTATGAATAAGAAGTCCAGAAGTACAGAATTGATTTGAAATAGAAATCTTTTGTAACATTATAAAAGTGTGTGTCATTACTTTAGATCAATTTAAAGCATCCATGCTAAATAAAATAAAATCATTTATTTCCCCCTCACCCCTCCCAAAAAAATAGTTTAGTGTGTAATGTTACAAAAGCTTTTTATTTCAGATAAATGCTCATCTTTGGATCTTTCTATTCATGAAAGAATCCTGAAAAAAATTTAATCAGCTGTTTTACATATCGATAATAGCAATAAAAGATTTTTCTTGAACAGCAAATCAGCATATTAGAATGATTTCTGAAGGATCATGTGACACTGAAGACTGAAATAATGATACTGAAAATTGAGCTTTGGACATTTTCATATTTTATTGTTGCTGCTTAGGTATATCAAGAACAAAAGAACAAAAAGGCATAACAGTCCATGTTTTGCCTAAGTTTCCCTGCTGACAGAAAGAGTAACTCAGACCTTTGTTGAGGCAAAAGTGAACTGAGTGAAAAAGAACCCAGTTCTCATGGCATTAGCATTGCCTGAACCTAAGGGGGTACTCGGATCTCTATTTGCGTGAGTTGTAAGAGGGTCTCTTTCTTACTGTTTTTACTTTCTGTTCATACAATTATTTTTAAGAACCCAGCCAACTTAAATATTATATTAATGATTTATTGTTATTATATTGAATATTGAATTTATTGTGCAATAGTAAGATGTTAATTTATTTACTTTAAACCACTTTAAAACTTTTTTATTTGTTACTAGTGCTGGGCAGTGACCAAAAACTAGCATTACAGTTCTTTTGAAGGATTCCAACAGTTTCATGGTTTTTCCCCTGACTGTGCCTTAATGTGAATCAGAATGCATGAAACAGTTACAGAACCACTGCATTTTAATCACAACCAAACAAACATGCTACATGTAGCATAAGCAGTTTTGGGTGCAAATTAGATTGTATAATTTCAAATTTTAGAATCCTCTGACCTTAAAGTGATGAAATTATGGTACATAAACCATCCGTATGAAACAAAATGAGAAGGCCGAATGAGAACACAAATTTACTCTCTGACAGCAGGTGGCGCTTATGGAACAGCAGCAATAAGCCTATCAATGATGCTGGTTTTTTTTTTTTATTCATACCCTGGCCATTCAGACAGAATGCATGTTTGTTTTTTTTTTGGAAACACAAGATTGACGGACATAAATGCCACGTTTTTAAGACGCCTTGTCAAGTTACTTAACAGTTCTTTAAGCGATTATCACAACTTGTTCCTTTAAAAAGAGAGTGGAGGGAAATATCTCTGTCAGTGAATATCTCTGGTGTTTGCCTATGTGTATTATTTCCGTTATTGTTGTTATTGCATTACATCTCTAAAGCGCATCTCGAGATGCTCGTGTTCTGTGCTGCGCTTTTTTTTATAAAACCATTCCAGAGTGTTGCGTCTCATGTTTTTCCATTCCAGTGCCCTACTTTACCATTGCTTTTCTATGCAAACGTGTTTGATGGAAGTGCATGACCGTTACGCTTGCATCTTTTGCAGCGCCTTGCACAAGAGTGCCACGTTTTTAAGAAGCTGTGTCAAGTTAAAAGAATTTTTATCTTTTACACGCAGCGGTGTTCATCAATGTCAGTTCCAAAGCAGTGGACCAATCAGAAGAACTCAGAGGCAGGGCAAATGTTTTGAGCTTCTGTTTACATTAGCAAGCTGGCATGACAACTGTTGTAGGAAAGGTGTGCTGGTTGCTAGGTAAACCTGGCCGTCGCCATGGAGTGTCGGTAAGGACACGAAGACAGGAACCCCAATTAAAGGACTTTAATTTGCGTGTTTGTGTGGTCTAAACAAAGAAAGGTAAAATATACATAAAATAAGTGAGTTTAGAATAAACAAGATTTAAACATCTGTACATAACATTGTGATGCAGTATACATACTGCACTGGCGAGCTTAATAGACTAAATAAACTTACATAAACATTGGTCAAGGGTAACATTAATTGTACAGAATGACAGAATAATCACACTTTTGGACTTACTATAATGTTAGATTAAGCAGGAATATATCGCAAACGCGTTAACAGTGCTAAACAGGGCTAATTTATATCTCCGGTTTTAAGTGCGTATCTCTTAACTTACACATGAAACAATACTCGATTAATCTTAAATGGCAACAACAGCAACATTCAGTATGAATGAACACTTACTTTTCGTCACTGACGCACACAAATTAGGAGGAGTTAGGATGAAAGCGAAGCACGAACGATATCTTTGCAACTGAGTGAAAACGAAACTAACTGTACTTTTCCGCAGTCGTCAGATCAGTGCTGCCTTCCGATTGGCTGTCCGCTCGCATGATCGGTGCGTGATCACGATGTGAGCTCTCAGAGAATCTAATATTCTCTCGCGATACTGCCTCCTGGATAATATAAATGTAAAGTGTGTCCAGCAGGGGGCACAGCTGACCTTCCTCTTCTACAACTGTTTTGTTTGACCCCAACTTGGCGGGTGAGGTGCTCATAGTGGCTGTGTCTGGATACCCTCAATTATATAACATTTCTTCAAGTGATTATCACTTTTTCCTTACAAAAGGAGCTTGGATAAAAATATCTCTATCACTGAATATATATACTGTATACTGAAAATGCCCCTTATTGTCATTATTGCATCACGTCTCAAAAGCGCATCTCAAGACCCTCGCGTTCTATGCTGTGCTTTTTTTTTTTTTTAAACCATTCCTGAGCTCTGCATCTCACGTTTTTTAGACTCAAAGATGTGTTCTGTGTGAATGGCCCCTAAGTGATTCAAACCGGTTTACTGTTTGAACCGGTTTATTGCCCAGCACTACTGTATTTTGCACCGTCTGTACTGTCCAGTTCCTGCTGATGAAGAGAAGCCCTACATGATGGTACCGCAGTACTTTAGCATATGGATGGTGTTTTTTGGTGGCATGGGCAGATATACTGTTCATTTGTGCCACCCGGATTGTTTTAGGCTGACCAAGATTTGATCGTTTCCCACATTGCAGCTGGCTCAGTGTTATGCATTTTGCCAAACTCCTGACATGCTTTCACATGATTCTGTGAAGGAGGAATGGCTCCTTGCAGCCACTCTCCCCATACAGGCCACTGTTTTAGACAACAAAGGTTATTCCATGTTCAAGGCTCAGAGAGTACTAGTTTTGTTAGTATTCTCGTAGCTTCATAAAATTACAATTGAACCACTGATGTCACATGGACTACTTTATCGTTGTTCTTACTACCTTTCTGGGCCTTGGTAGGGTGGTAGGGCCCTTGCTGTCTATGGAGAGTCAGAATGCTCTTGGATTTCATCAAAAATATCTTAATCTGTGTTCCAAAGATCTTGAGGGGGAGTAATTAATGACAAAATAACCCATTAAATTTCTTGATAGTCACATTAAATGAACATTGAGTTTCAGTGCTTGGAAAAACAAATATCCCGTAGAGCTCAATTTCACTGCAGGATTTGCAGGGATTAAGTAAAATTTCTGAATCCTTTCACAAGCCACTGTAAATATGCTATATACAGCAGGCTTTATCTGTATCGACTGCTAATCTTCAGTCAAGTATAAGTTTCAGCTTGTCATATCCTCATAATTACCATTCTATGAGCAGGAGCAGGCAGCAGTAATCTTAGACCAACTCTGGGTCTGAGAAAACATGTGGGTGTCCTGGCCACGGTGTCTCATGTGTCTTATCTCAGAAAGGCTTTAATCAAATTTCTTCTGAAAACACACATACACTCAAGCACACTGGCTCTCTCATTCTTGCGGCAGACCACAGGATGAGTTGAGCTTTTTTTTTTTTTTTTGGTATAATCTCAGATTTTTTCTCTGTTGAAAATGAGTGTACCTGTTTATTCGTGGGGGCTAAATTTCTTAAGAAAATATAACAGAATTTTAAAAAATATTAATAAACAACTTGTAGGAAGGTTGTTAATAATCATAAAACATTTACACAAAAAATGAATGTCTTAATTAAAATCTAAAAAAAAGGTACAGTAATTATAAGAAGTTTAATTAGAACCGTAAGTCTAATGGGGATCTTCTCAAGTGTAAGCACAGCAGTGTTGCTCAACAGAAAAACTAGATAATAAAAAAAAAAAAACAGGGTTGCATAATCAAATCAATATGTTCAGAATTGAGCTGAAGGATGCTAAATGAGGGTGAGTAATTAATGATAAAATGTTCATTTTTGGGTGAACTACCCCATTAAATTTCTTGGTAATCACTTTAAATGAACATTGAGTTTCAGTGCTTGGAAATACAAATATCCCATAGAGCTCAGTTTCACTGCAGGATTTGCAGGGATTGAGTACATTTTCTGAATCCTTTCGCAAGCCACTGTAAAAATGCTACATACAACACAGCAGTGTTATTCAACAGAAAAACTAAATAATCAAAAAAAAACAGGATTCAAGTACATGAGCAATAGTTTTATAATAATTTACATCATTTCATAAATATCACTTGCATAGATAATGAATTGAATGCACTGATGAAATTGAGTGTGCTAGACTGAACGTTTAACTGAGACTGTAAATACAATATGTCATTGCTGTAACAACATGCTGTGCATAATGCTGTTCCCTACAATATGAGTCTTTGAAGCTTGACTTTCATAACACAGTAAGTTATAGTGCAGTCAGTGCTTTAGTGTATTCATGCAATTTCAAGAGTTCAGATTTTCACAAGTTTTTAATTCATACACTACCTGTCAAAAGTTTTTGAACAGAACATTTTTTTAAAGAAGTCTCTTCTGCTCATGAAGCCTGCATTTATTTGATCTAAAGTACAGCAAAAACAGTAAACTTTTGAAATATTTTTAGTATTTAAAATAACCTGTCTAGTTTAATATATAGTTTAATATATTTTGAAATGTAATTTATTCCTGTGATTTCAAAGCTTTTTAGCATCATTACTCGAGTCGCATGAGCCTTCAGAAATCATTGTAATAAAAAAACTGTTCTTTTTTGTCATCTATCTTTTCTAACTTTCTGTCTTTTTTATTATTCTTTTTCTCAAAAAAAAAAAAAACCTAGCTTGCTCTATACTTTTTCTATTCTATCTGTTTTCTTTTTATTTAATTTTAAAAAGCCTTGCTACGGTTACTGCACTAAGCTAATCTGAGACTTGTCATAGCATTGCTCTTTTGTTGATTTGGATTGCTTCCACTGTCCTCATTTGAATAAAAGCATCTGCTAAATAACTACATGTAAATGTAATATTCTTATTTGCTGCTCAAAAAAAAACATTTATTATGCTGAAAACAGCTTAGTCGATTCTTTGATGAAAAGAAACTTAAACAGCATTTATTTAAAATAAAAAAAAACATTAAAAATGTTGACTGGTAGTGTATGTAAATGTATAAATGTTCCAAAAAAATCAAATTTTTTGAAAAAAGGAAAATGTTTTATAACTTTAAAATATTCGTTTTTATAGACTAACATTTCAGAGTGAAGTCAAATTCGGCTTGACAAAATAAAATGCATGACTAAAACCGATTAGTTCTGCTTATTAGTGTGTGCTTATGTATTTGTGTATCCTCATATTGTCCTTAACAGGAACAACAGTTTTCAAATGCCGACATGCACGCACATGCTGAGATGCAGTGCAAATGTCAGTATGTAAATGAGATTTAGTGCAAGAGTAAAACTCAGACCTCAAAATGGCATGCAAAACAACATGAACAAAATGTGAAAAATATGGACAAAACAGTTCTATTCAGTCTTGTCTCATTTACAATGATCCCCGTTGATCATTTTAGTTCATGATCAGTGCTTTATTGATGTATTCTTCTTTCTGTCTTTCTCCATAGTGTTGCCTCCAAAACCAAATTTTTTGAGAACGCTTCCAGGAAGATGGGGAGGTATGTATGTGTGTATGTGAGGGCATGTGCCGGCTCACGAGTATCTGTGTGTGTGTGTGTGTGTGTGAACCTTTTATTGTTTCCTGCAGCTGCCTGACCTCACTTAGAGCAGATGCCAGTAAAACTCAGTGCACTCTTGATGTGGTACTTTTAAATAAAGTTGTATTTAATACAAGACCACATGCTGAAGGTCCTTGTGTTACAGACCAAATAAAAAACGGACTAGACATACATCGGTGCTTTAGTTTAAACCTTTCAAATAGAAGGGTACTTTAGAGCAGGTAATTCAATCCACATCTGGGAAAAGGGTAACGAGTCTTTGAACTACACCTGTCTGTGCGCAAGCTTGGACAGCAGCCACGAGCGGTGAAGAGAATCCTCCAAAACTCTAACGGACAGCCAAACTCCTTATACTTCCTCATACTTCATAATTCAGAATTTGGTAAAAGATCAGCTCACACTGATTTTAGATTACACACACACAAACTGTCCATGCACAACGCTCTTAAAACACACGCACTCAGATTTGCATCTACAGGCACAGTAGCCTTATTTGAACCCTTCGGCTTAAAGGAATAGCTCATTCGAAAATATTTTATCATCATTTTGTCATCATTTATTCAATTCAAATGTTTTGACTCTTTCTTTCTTTTGTGGAACAGAACATAAGATATTTTAAAGATTAATCCAGTCGCTGATTTTCAAGCAAATTCCAATTAATCCATATTTAAGCTTCAAAAAGGATGTAAAAGCATCATAAAACTGTCATAAAATTGTTCAAATGACTCATGCGGTACTGGATATTCCAAGTCCGGTTCGTCATACAATAGCTTTGTGTGAGGAACAGTCTGTTCTCACTCATGTCTGACTGAATGTCCGGTTCGTGAACAAATCGTGTTCAGTATTCAGTGAATCAGTATTCTCAATTTGATTCAGTGATCTTAGTGATGGGTTTGACTCCCATGGAATACATGGATTAAATAAAATGTCTATTTTGGGACTTAGGCCTAGTATTTAGGACTTAAGCCTAGTCCTAGACTAAAATGTAAGTTTGAGCAGTTTCACCTGAAAGAAACTTGCACCGACTGATCTTAAAATATAGCATGTTCATAAAAGTTACTTAAATGTCCTAATTGAACTTGGGCTTAATCCTGGCTTAGTCTAAGCCCTGTCTCTGAAACCAGCCCCATGTGTCTTAATTTGGAATATGGAGTCGTATGAACCATTTTAAGGTGTTTTTTGGTACGTTTGGAGCTTGACATTCCCTAGTCATAAGTTAGTTTAATGGCACTTCATGGTGTTTTTGTTCGTTTAGATGCCTGAAATCATCAGTGTTTTTACTGCATGAAAAAATCAACATTCTTCACATTTCTCCATTTACGTTCCACAGAAAATAGAAATTGAGTAAAATGATGACAGGATTTTTATTTCTGGGGGAAACCGAAAGAAATAGCTTCAGCCAAAAGTGAAAATTCTCTGTGGAACATAAAAGATGATCATTTGAGAAACGTCTCAGTCTTTGTGGAAGTCAATGGCAACCAAAACAACATTGTTCAAAACATCTTTTTTTATGTTCCACAAAAGAAAGTAAGTCATATAGTTTTGAAACGACGTGAGGTGACAGGAGTTTCAGTTTTGGCTGCACTATTCCTCTAAGCACAAGGGTTCAAATAAGGCTACATTGCCTGTAAAATGTTCCTAGACATAACAGGAAATTACAGATACGTTTTGCCGTCAGTAGCGAGCTACTGCTGAGATGTTAGGTTGTGCATGGACAGTTTGTGTGTGTGTAATCTAAAATCAGTATGAGCTGATCTTTTACCAAATTCTGAATTATGAAGTATGAGGAAGTATAAGGAGTTTGGCTGTCCGTTAGAGTTTTGGAGGATTCTCTTCACCGCTCGTGGCTGCTGTCCAAGCTTGCGCACAGACAGGTGTAGTTCAAGTTCAAGGCTTTTCACAATGCTAGAACACATCCCTGAGGGAACTCTCAGAGGATACTAAGATAAAACATTTGACCAATGTCTGTAATGGAGCACCACACACCCCACTCATTTCATGAGCTTGTGCACCGTGCTCACTACGCAGGTGCCCATATTTCATGCGCATAAAATCTAATGTACCGTTGACAGTGGAAGTGACCCTTTAAAGGGATAATTCAGCCAAAAAATGAAAATTCTGTCATCATTTTCTCATGTCATTGCAAACCTGTATGCTGAAATTTTCATTGGAATACAAAAGGAGAATTTGTTTGCATCTTTACTTCAGTTATTTTTAAACATTACTGTTTAGGTTTAATTGACCCTTTGCAAAGACTTTGTTACTGTTGCTACAGTTGAAGTCACATGTTTACATACACCTTGCAGAACCTGCAAAATGATGATTTGTGATCATACAAAATGCATGTTTTTTTGTTTAGTACTAACCTGAATATGAAGATATTCCACATAAAAGACATTTACAAGAGAAAACAATTTATAAAAATGACCCCGTTCAAAAGTTTACATACACTTGATTCTCAACACTGTGTTGTTACCTGAAAGATCCACAGCTGTGTTTTTGAAAAGGAAAGGAAAGGATGTGACATGTGGCCAAGTATGGTGACCCATACTCAGAATTTGTGCTCTGCATTTAACCCATCCAAGTGCACACACACACACACACACACACACACACACACACACACACACACACACACACAGTAGTGAACACACACTCACGGAGCAGTGGTCAGCAACATTGCTGTCGCTGCGGCACCCGGGTAGCAGTTAGGGGTTTGGTGCCTTGCTCAAGGGTCTCACCTCAGTCGTGGTGTTGAGAGCACTGATCATTCACTCCCCCCATAGACAATCCCTGCCGGACCTGGGACTCCCTAACCATTAGGCCACGGCTGCCCCAGATTTGAACCCTTTCCAACAATGACTGTTGGATTTTGAGATCCATCTTTTCACTCTGAGCACAACTGAGTCATATGCAACTATTTCAGAAGGTTCAAACACTCACTGATGCTCCAGAAGGAAACACAATGCATTAAGAGCCAGGGGTGAAAACTTTTGAACAGAATGAAGATGTGTACATTTATTTTTCCTAAATATCATATTACAGAAGATGTTTCCCAGAAGACAAAATAAATTACATTTACCGAACTTCAAATTCAGAAAGCTTTCACCACTCGGCTCTTAATGCTTTGTTTTTCTTTCTGAAGCATCAGTGAGTGTTTGACCCTTCTGTAGTAGTTGCATATGAATCCCTCAGTTGTCCTCAGTGTGAAAAGATGGATCTCAAAATCAAAAATTGAGTCTAAAATAATCGATTGCAACAACATAAGTGTAACTAATGACTAAATGTTCTTTATTGGGTGAACTATCCCTTTAAGTTGGCAAACAAAATGATTCATTTCATAACTCTTTTGGCACTTTTGTGTCCTGCAGCTCCTCTGCGATCGCCTCACCTCCAGCTTCTAGAGATGAGGTATGGCATGTTTGTTTTTATATTTGTTATTAAGGTAACCTGTAATGTTAATGCTCATTATTGTCACTTGTTCGTCTTTGCAGAACACTAAATAAGAACTTCCTTCCTGTCACTCCTACAACTTGTGGATTGATGTCTTGAGGACCAATTAGCGCACATCCAGTCATGGGTTTGGGAGATAAATTATTAACCCCCCGACTCCAGGTTTTTTTTTCCTCTTTGTGAATGAAAAGGAAAGGGTACTGTTTTTTTTTTGTGATTTGCTGCCAATTTCTGCACATGCTTCATTTGCTGTAAAACTAAGTCTTTGATTCTTGCTCGGATCAAAGAATAAAAAGAACGAATTTAATCTTTTTTTTTTCCCTAAACAATTTGACCTTCCTGCGCACAACCGAGAGAACTCCCTCCTGTTTTCTCTCGCTCAATGTGTCTCAGTGTCTCCCTTTTCTATGACCTACTTAAGAGACCGATAATAGTTTTTACGGTCTCTCTCTACAGACGCACTACAGACTTCACTTTAGAAGGTGGTACAGCCCAGATGTATTATATAATATTCTCAACACATCAACACTAATCAGTATTTAATTACGCAGAAGCTGAACATGCTTCTATTAATTATCTGTTATTATCTCAGTAATTAGTAACTGGAAGGAGATGAATGACCTGGGTGCCGGTTCTCAATGTTTCTGACAAGCAGAGTAGTTACTGTAATTGCCAAGCATTTCTCCTTTTATCTGCTGGGACACGCTTGTGGTGCTCCTACAAAAAAAAAAAAATTATAAAATCCAAAAAGGAAAAAGGGATCGAGGAACTTTTGTTACTGCAACTAGTTCACAAAGCAAAGTATGCTTCAATAAGCTTTTCTTTCCCTTGAATTTTATTATTTATTTTTTCTTTTTAAATTATCAGTTGACTTTACTGACATAGGGATCAGTTACAGTATTGAGCTTAACCAGACTTTTAAGTCTCAAACTCTGACCGAAACATGAACCTTTATCGGTTTCTTTGGTCAGGGTGAATCTTGAATGTGAAAAATAAAGGTTTGAAGTCTAATTCTCACTTTCACATAATTGTAAATGTGGAAAAAAAAATAGAGTAGGGGTCAGTATGTTTTTGGTACTTTGGTACCAATGCAATAGGATTAAAACTTTAGGTCACTTTATGCGGGTTTGGATCACATTCCTATGTAATATTATCTTAAAGCTCCAAATTGCAGTTGATGTTTTATGTATTTTTTTGTAAATATTTTCTTGTTTCTTAATGTGTTTGTCAAGCTCTTAATACCCTAACAGTCACTAAACCTTGTTTTTTTTTTTTTGAATGTACTGGTGCAAGAAAATGCAACTTTATTAAAAAAAAAAAAAAAAAAAATGATAGTGTGTTTGTTTTTTCTTAGGTGAAAGTGCAGCGAGATCACCCAGAGTAGAAATAAATCTATACAATGAAATGGCCTTATGATGATCAATAAATGATTGGGAGGATAGGTCCACCTGATTTAGGGTGTCTGCCGAAAAAGTTGCAGAGAAGCACTTTCAAGATTTTGAAATATTTTTTATTGAATTGAAAGCGGTAAAACACAAACGAACCCGATTTTCACGGGCTCTACACAACAGGAATTAGAGAAGCGATTTTTCCATACGAGTAGAAATCAGTTGGCAAACGTCTTGAAAGAAAACATCAGTTAACAACCGTCAATACAACAATACATAGGAGTACTAAATAATCGGCGAAAAGCGTGCATGCACAGACACACACCCACTCACACATACACACAACTGCTGTAAAAAAAGACTATAAAGTTACAAAGATTGAAGTAACAAACATGGTTTAAGAAGCCAAAGTCTCCTTTTCTAATCATATAAAGCCAAACTATCTAGCTCCTCCTTCTTCCACATAAGGAAAAGCGAAAAATATCCCATAACACCAGGAAAAGACAGGAATTATTCACACCAGAGAAAAAAGCTGTAAAAAAGCATTCGCTAATGATTAGTCGTGTAATTGCTCGTATCAGCCTGCGAAGAGAGTTTAAAAAAAAACAAGTCATTGTTACACACATATACATTTGTATATGGTTTACAAAGCCAAACAGGACAAAAATAGATAAAACAGCTCTGCCTGCAATTCAGACAATTCATATGGTTTCATTAGCACGTTTAGTCTGTAAACCAGTGTTTGGTGCTCTCACTTCAACATACAACAACTTTGTCAAGATATTACACATATTAGAAAGCTAAATTACTTTCCTCATTTCTAGGGAAAATATATCAGTGAGATTTTTTTTCTTTTATCTTCTCCCTTTTGTAGTGAAAGACCAATTTATAACCACAGGAAGCATCCTGGTGACATGCAGACTGTTATTAAGACTCTAGGTTCTCGTTCGTGTGAGAGCAGAAACATATACAAGCAAACCTTTCTTTTTTTTTTTTTTTTTGTCATCAGCACAGGCCAAATTCAATATTTTGCGAAAGACACCAAAAATGTCCTTATTGCTTTCTTCCCCTTTTTTGTACTAAAAAATCCTGCTAACAGATTTACAAGAGCGCATATAAACACACACATATGCTTTTGCTATTGGTCGACCACACGGTAACAGTAAATTCTAAGAGTTTAATTGAAAACCAACACGCAAACTTCTACATCATAGCTCATAAGAGATGTGTTAAAGTCACAAATCAGCGTATGGATCATCCGAGCACGAGTCGGTTCACGAGCGCAGCGCGAGCCAAACGAGGTGTTACATCTGAGTGTCGCTAACTGACATATTACAAGCTTTCCATTGTAAACAGATAATTAAGACAGCGAGAGAGCGAGTCTCCAGCAACGTCGAGTATTGAATGAACTACATCGGTGTTTTTACATGCAAAAGGCCTCCCCCCCCCCCAAAAGTCCGCCGGCTAACGAACGACTTTTGTGATCAGACTTTTTGGCTTCGGCTCCGTCCTAAAGCGCTGCGTGTTTGTGGTGGAAGTCATAGACATCATATAGGTAGACGCCCTATCGAACGCTACTGCCTATTGGCACGGTCGAGCCGTGGAGCCGCCATCTTGGACCGGTCGCCAGCTCCACTCAGTGTAATTTGTTTGCCAGGTGCAATGAGCTGTCAGCGCATTTAATTAATCATATCTCACTCAATACCTAACTGATTTTGACGCGGGTTTTTTTGCTGCAAAGGTCATTCATGTAGCTATGATATAGGACACATGGTTCAGCGTATTTTAATATTCATAGTAGGCTTAACAGTTATATAATATTCTGATATAAGATATAACGTGATCAGACGTCCAAAATCAAAATATGTGATGTAGGATATACGGTAATTTATAAATCACACACTATAAATGTAAGATTCTATAACATCCTGTGTCCCTTGTAATGTGTCTTTTTAATATAAGTTTTCATGTTATCTCTCATATTTGGAATCTAGACAATGATGTAATGTAAAGGTCATGAGACTGTCTGTACCTTTCCATATTTCTGCTGACAGTACAATATTTCACTTCCCTAAATAAGTATATATAATACATCACTTGCTCTAAATAAACTGCCTTTGAGTGAATTGCACTGCTGCTGTGTGGCTCATTCATTGGTCCAGGATCCTGTCTCTTGTGCTGTATTGTTTCATCCTAGCTCGAATTTTGGCGATAAGATATAGAATACACTTTTTATTCTAACAATAAATATGATAAAGAAGCAGAAACAGATAGTTGCAGTAAAATAAGATATTTTAATAAGTTGAAGAAACAATTTATAATGATTTGTGACATACTCTGACAATGAAAACTGAAGATTTGGGAGAGTCTACACAAAAACATTTCACAAGGAGGTCAAGCTTATTTTCTTTCTTCACATTTCTTAGAACCTTTCTTCAACAAAACTCCTATTCTGAAATAGGACAACTGAAAACTTACTTGATTCAGTAAATAGTGAAGCTAACAACAAAATACTAAGTTCGCTGGCCAATGTTATACCAATAATAATTGTTTTATTTCTACATAGCATTCTTGTGTCAACTGTAATTTAAAGCCTTATTCGGGCGGGATTAACTTTACATGGGTAGATGGAGTGATAATGTAATTTATACACAGACGTCTGTAATATTAATGTCCAATTCGCACGGGATAAGATATCTCAGTAACGTTACCTAATGCTAAAAGTAAGTTTCGTGCATCTAACAAGTGCTTTCGAACTTCTTTCTGATCTGAATAGTAAGTTATGTGAAAAACACTTGAGTTGAGGGAGAGAAATACATAGCCTAGCTAACGTTAGCTAGCTACGATTTCAGTACAGTAAGTTACTATCAAAGATCCTTGCTCCTTCTCAATTCTCTGGATTTAAAATACAACCAATAGTACGATAGTAATGTTAAATCTTAATTGTGAAAAGTAATCCCCCGAGCCCTACTTGTGATGGTCTGCCGATTACAACAAGAAAATGCTGCACAGTGCTCTGGCATCTTAACTGTTGCTATGCAACGAAACTAGGAGTACGACCGGTCTAAGATGGCGGCCGCAAATCTCATCGCCCAGCGGCCAATAGGGCGTCTACCTATATGATGTCTATGGTGGAAGTCATGAGCTCTTTTCTGGCAGGGTAAAAGTGCAGTTTGGAGTTCTGCAAATTCTAATGAGTGCTTTTGGGCCGTCTAAATGGGTAAACACCTGCGTGTAATTGCGCGGTGCTCGGTGCTGTCAGCGCAGAGAAGCTGTCTCTGACAGCCTATTCTTTGCCTGGCACATTTAAACCGTCAACATGCTCCGCGGCGACAAGAGCTCGAGCAGCTAAACCACATCTCGTCGTTTTAACTCGGCGGAAAACTCTGTGCTCTGCCGAAAGTACACCCCAGGTCACCCCAGGCCTGACAAAGACAACACAGCGCCTCGATTTTGGGGCTCTTTAAAGAGTAATCTACATACATAACGCTGCAGGCATTATTCAACCATTTAGAAACGGAGAGCATGCGGAGGAAAAAAACATTGACACAACGTCTAGAAAATACGTGCTTCACTGGAGTATGAGGAGAGCGAGTAAAGATGTTCCTTTCTGACAGATAAATAGATAAAGCTTTAATTGAAGCCAAAGCGGAGTAAAAAATACATTCGTCTCTTTTAAAGTGATGGCTCACCCAAAAAGGATAATCTGTCACCATTAACTCACACTCATGTTGTTCCAAACCTGTAAAGTTTCTTTTTTTAATCCACCTTTTTCTTAGTAACTTATAAGCGCTGCCATAATGGATTCTAATTTGCGTTTTGGGTGCTCACATGTTACGGTCTCCATAGAAATCCATGTTAAATCCTGGTAAAATAGGATCGACTGAAGTAATTAAACAGAAACTTTTTTGTAAGTTATAAAGTTCTTGTCTCGCATACACTGTAAAAAGCAAAAAACTATTTGTTGAGTCAACTTAAAATAATTTGTCACCCTCTTGCTTTAAAATTTTAAGTTCAGTCAACTCAAGAAAGTTAATTCAAGTTAAGTTGTACTAAGTGACAACTTAGATATTCGAGTTGACTAAACTAAAAAAAAATTTGTTAAATTTAACAGCTGTGTTTGTTACTCGGCTGCCATCAAATTGTAAGTTGAATCAACTCAAATATCTAAGTTGACTAAACTTTTTTTTTGAGTTGACTCAACTTAATTTTAAGGAAGTGAGGTAACAAATTTTTGTTTACAGTGTACCAGCAAATCTGTCCGTGTCTATCGCAGTATGCCTTGCGCTTAAGTTAAAATACTGCGTGTGAAATGATCAAATAACCCCACAAACTTTGCCCTCCTCTGTTTTCACTGCAGCTAACCATATGTTGCTTAATGAAAAACATTTGAAACAATTTTTATAGAATTAACATCATATTAACATTGATTAATATGTTTATTTAACTATAAACAAAGCATCAGTCCAGTTCACGTTCAGGAAAAAGGTGAATTGAACACTGATATGATATTATGAATAATGTTGGTTGATAGTTAATGGCTACCAGAAACTGTTAATTTACTAACAATCGACATTCAAGAAAGAACTCATACAGGTTTGAAACAACTTGGTGGGTAAATGACGCTCTTCATTTCTGGGTGAAATATCTTGTTACCGCCCTCGTGAATAAAAAGGAGCACTTTAGCACCACTTGTCGTTGATTAGCGACAGTTGATGGTGATTAAGATATTTGGTACGAGTTTCTGATAAAATAACAGTACTGTCCCGTGTTAGCATATACGCATAGCTCTTTTTTATGCTTTTTTTGGTTGTTTGTTTGTTTTTTAAAGCTGTGCACCATTTGAAGCATGTTTTTGTATTCTAAAAGAGCTCGTTAAAAGAGTGTGTTAAGCATGTGATTATTTATTGCTAGCGCGGAGAAATACAAATCCCTCGGTGGCACTTACTATAAAGGAAAGAGAAGAAACTGTACTGTAAAACTATTGACTACATCCATACATTAGCACATAGAAAGGTTGAAAAGAACCACGCTTAACTTTTACATATGTATACAAGAACATTACCTTGCCAAATCTTCCATTAAGGACAGTGAAAGAGAGAGAGAGAGAGAGTAACTTCATAAGAGCCTTATGGGAAACAATCCCGTTTCCTAACAATATCCATTTAGCTTACTGGAAATGCAGTTTGGTTTGTTTGAATATCTAGGGATCTAGCATGCAATTATTTGTTTGTTGCTTTGTTGATGGATTTATATGAAGACAGCATGCATAGATTTATATATATATATGTGTGTATATATATTTAAAGATCGTCTTTGCTGACCCAAGCACTGATGTATTTATGTTCTATGTACAAACTGTCAGCAATATACCCTAAAACCTGCACTTAAATATCCAGGTTGCAAAAGAGGGCACTGAGCCCCGCCTTAACAAAAGTCTGCTGTCTGGAGGAGGTAACTCTTGATGACTGTGAAATTTATTTATTATTATTTTTTTTTTTTGTGCTGTCCTTTCGTTCTTAGTGGCAAAACCCAACTGTGATATATTTTCAGTTGAATTGTCTGATCCCAAATGAATGATGCCTTTTAAAAAGCTTTTATAAAGAGCCTCCACATTTCATAAGAAATGAATGAAGCATTTGTTTTACAATCAATAAACTAATAAAGCATGGAGGAGACTGATAGCCAACCTGCTGTACTAAACTCCATACTGTTGAAATACTACTGTACTGTATTTAGTAGCGTGTTGTTCTAACTAAGAAGAGTACAAGTCACAAGTGATTCTGTCACTTTTTTTTTTTGTCACATTCGGATGTATTCTTCTATGCATGCTGCTTTGCTTTGTCCTGGTCTCTCGAGTCACGGACAATACATGAAACATTTTTATCCTGCGATGCATAGAGATTAGAGACAGGTCACAGACTCTGATAGAGATCTGAGTAATGTCTTTTTTTTTTTAATTAAGAGCTCAGATGAAACTTCAGTGTGATATTTTTTTCCAACCTGTCCACCAGGCAACACGCTGTAACTCTTGAAAGATAACTGCTGGTCGAAAGAAAGAACAAAATCTGCTTCACACCATGCTGTCAGTTTGAGAAAATGAGCTCAAATGATCTCTGAGGAGAAGATAGACAACTGTAATGATGTAATGGTCCCGCTACTTTTCAGGGCCATTTTTCAAAAGGAGAGAGAGACAAGACTGATATAGAAAGGGAGAGAGAGAGGGAGAAATCCAAAAAAAAAAGGAAAATCATCAAAAACTGTAGCGTTCAGTCCCGTCACTCGTTTCGAGTCCAGATTAAAAGCGTCGCAGGCTGGTTTAGGCTGGATCAAACTGGATTAGGTCAAACTGACTGGCTCGTGTGGCCTGGGTGGGGTTGGGTAGGGATCAGTGGTTCAGGGGTGTAGTCTTGTCATTTGTGAAACAGGATTGGTTTAGACAGGCCGGCAAGGATCTTTGGCACCTGGACTGAGATTATTTCTGCAATCATTTCGGGAAAGCTGACCTTTGTGGGCAGAGACCGAGCTTGGACAAAGAGGTCAAAGGTAAACTGGTGCAACTTCTGAACAATCTGGGTGAGGGAGAGAATGAGAGAGCGAAAGAGGGGAAAGGAGAGACAAGGATAAGCAAAATGACAACTTGCAAAAAAATGAAAGTGTTGAGAAACTCATAGTATGCTTAATAGCACAGGAAGAATTCACTAAGAATGAATTGTGAATAAGACTTACTAAAGTAATTACCATATTGACCCAAATACAAGACAAGTTTTTTTTTGGGAGTACATCTGAAAAAACGCGTTCATCTTATACTCAGGGTCTAGACTTTGACATGTCAATAATACATCCACAACTATTGGTGGCACCAAATCCGCATAAAACGAGTGTGCCAAGAAATACATAATGTAATGTTAGAGCAATGCCATTACATACAGAAGAAAAAAAAAAAGCTTACAGCAGTATGGGTCTTGACTGTCATGTTAGTCTGTAAGTAGTTAGTAAGTGATACCCAGATTTGAAGACTACAATAAGTTTTCACTTCTACTGTTAATGAAATGCTGGTAGGCTACTATGAGATGGATAGCCTAAATGTTATATAATTTAGATGGGTTGCCTGTTATTTTAATGGTATATCAAAAAGCATATATTTTTTAAAATGTGATTGTTCGTGCATTTTACCAGTATTTACCATACATTTAAAACAAAAAGGAAAAATATGCAATATGAAATTAATTGATTTTGTTCTTAATAAAACACAAGATTTGGTTTTCAAGCCTTTTTGCAAAAGGTACATCTTATAATTAGGTCAATACGATATGTAAATCAGTTAATGGTGCACACATAGCAGTGAACTCCTCATCGTAGGCAGGTTCTGAGCGTTCAGTTGTGGGCAATAGAGCAGATCACCACAATCTGGCATACTATTGTAAAGCATTCACCTGAATTGGCTCTTTAAAATGCTGAAAGTCTGCTTGATAGCATATATTCCTGGTAATAATGATCTTCTCTATCATTTGATAAATTGCTGCTGAAATTATTAACAAAAAATGTGCACAAAAGTCTTGCTTAGAAAAGTCTGATTTACTCAGATGGCAAAAGTATAATGAGAAGGTCAAGGGTTTAATATGATATTTCAGCCAAAAATGAAAATTATGTCATCATTTCACTACTGCTGAACACAAAAGAGGATATTTTGAAGAAAGTGGGTAACCAAACAGTTGACGGTAGTCTCTGATTTCAACAGTATGGAGAAAAAAAAACACTTTGGAAGTCAGTGGCTACCGTCAACAGTTTGGTTACCCACATTCTTTGAAATATTTTCTTTTGAGTAAAAGCAGATGAAAGAAACTCATACAGGTTTGAAACAACTTCAGGGTGAGTAAATGATGACAGTATTTTAATTTTTGAGTGAAGCATCCCTTTAAGTCCTAAGGGATGGATGAACTGATTAAATGTATACTCTGAATGCAACGTATGTCCCTTCAAATCAAAGCATCTGCCAAATGCAAATAGCGCTGAGTGTTGTGAATAAGATGCATCAATGATGAACCTAATTTAAATAAAATGGTGTGTTTGCACAGAAAAGAATGACAACAAATTAATTTAAATATAGCGCATGATATTTCAGCGCATTTAGCGTCTGGTTACACTGGACTGCAGATTATTACTAAAAAAAATGCATGCATAAAAAGTAGCACAAAGTTTTAGTGAATTTGTATATGAAAATATACTATTCAAATATTGGGGTTGGTAACATTTTATAATGTTTAGAAAGAAGTATCTTATGCCAACCAAGGCCACATTTATTTGATCAAAAATGCAGTAATAGTATAAAATAATATTGTGAAATTTTATTTCAATTAAAAGCAATGGTTTGTATTGTAATATATTTTAAAATGTTATTCTTTTCTGTAATTCAAAGCTGACTTTTCAGTAGCCATTATTCCAGTCTTTAGTGTTCTTGAAAAGTAAATGTAACATTTCTTTGGATTTTTTGATTAAAGGACACAGAAATGTCACAATGTTAAGGTATTTACTGTCACTTTTCATGAATTGAATGCATCCTTGCTGCATAAAAGTATTAATTAATATTACTAACACCAAACAATTGAAAGGTATGGTATCATGGGGCCAATATTGCATTAACAGCATGTAACACAGATCAGTATGCTTTGCGTATGGTATGTGTTTTTGTGTATGTGTGTTACTAACTGGTTGCAGTGAGTCCATCAGTCGGGTCAGTTGTTGGAAGCGCATGGCGCAGTTGGTCTTCCTGCCATAGTTGATTAAACGATCAAGCTCGTTTATATATGTCAGACGCAGCTCATCAAAATACTTCTGACTCTTCAGCCCCTCCACTGGAACTGCAGAACAGAAATAAGGACTTTCACCTGAACTTGAAAGTCACACACTTGAAAAAAGCACATGTTGTCATTAAAATGTACTGATGTTGTTTTGCTGCACTGTGGTAGTGGTGTTGTTTGTAATACAAATAGCAAATACACTAAAAGCAAGGTAGAATCCAAAAAAATCTTAAAATAAATAAATAAATAAATTATCTAAAAGATCTAGTTTTAAAAAAGTCACTATTTGACTTTTTTAATAAATGCCAGGAATGCCAAAGGCAGTACCTAACCTTCAGGTGGTCAAAATTTAGGGTTCTATGATTTTTGCAATCTGAAAAACGTGGAATGAATCGTGGAATCCAGTCATAAAAATGGAATTTACTGTATAACATGGAATGTCATGGTATGAATAAAACCAAAAGTAGGTGAGTACACTTAAATCAAAAGGCTGTATGGACTAGTGTCTGTGAAGCCGCAAAAATACTATTTAAAAATGAATCCTGCATGCTCCGTGTGTTTCTGTGCGCATGAATGGCACAGACGCGCGGCATCCTTTACTACACACATACTGAAGTGTCTGTGCCGCCTCAATTTATGAGTAGATCAACACATGAACATAGTCTACAGAACTGCTCTAATAGTCACGTCATGAGCATTTTACTGTTTTGAGAAAAACAATCATCATGTCATATATTGTCATATATCACATTAAAGTTTGGTTTAACTTGAAGAAACTGCAACAGAAAAATATATCACTTAATGTAATGACAGTGCTGCAGCTACTAATACAATTATTAATTAAACATTGTTTTTTTTAAGGAATATTTATATAACATTGAATTCATATGGCCTGTGTAATTTTTGTTAAACTTTGTTAATTAATTGCTGTTAAAAGTTTCATGATTTTCATTAATTAGACATGCTTTTTTAATTAAGACTTTTTAGACATTAAAACAGACTCTATAAAAACGTTTGGAAAAAAAATTAAATGGATTTCATAGGGCCCTATACATTTTATATTAACTTTATTTTTATACATTCAATAAGAGGCTTGAAAACCTTGTTACCATAATGCAGGATATTAATACAGTTTAGTCTTTTAGTCTTTTGTGTGATTCATCTTTTCTAGCATAAACATTAAATAACATCAACATTTAATAATACAAAAATCAAATAACAAAATATCAAATTATGTCTAAATTAAACTATTACTCAGCAGTGGCTAGTTTATTGGAGACAAAACTTTTTGTTCATTTATAATTATATTTTTTGTAATTGAGGAAAATCATGCAGTAACAGGGTTGAGTACAAAAGGTGAGACACCTCTACGTTTTTGCCTTTTATAATTAGTTGAATAAAATGAGTGATACTTCAATGCATGAATATCAATTCACAAAATTGTCAAAACTGATTTGATTTGTTGAATACAGTCTAAAAGCTCTCTGGAAAGGCTAAAGCCACCATTTCGAAATGCTGGATATAGACATTTTATGCTAGCTTTTTAAAGAACTTTGCTCATTTTTTATTACACATAAAAAATGTACATAACGTATCATATTTCTTACAACTGAAACAGGAAGTACACTTCTAACTATTATTATAATTACTTATAATTTACTCGTTAGGTGTAAATATCCAAGTACTTTGGCAGAAAAATATGTCACACACACACACACACACACACACACACAGCAGTAGACTCACTGATGCTGAAAAGGAGGAGGGCCTTCATGCAGAGGAACTCTTCCTGTGTGACCTGCAGCAGCACAAACTCCTGCGAGAGGTGCTTCATCTGAACACAGTGATCGTACATGCTGGAGATATGCATCCTACGACTGACAGATAAGGGGCAGATTAATTGACATACACAGAGAGAAAAAAGCAAAGAAAGAAACTTCTCACAACAGCCGCTAATTATAAAACAGTCATCTAATGACTCCCTAATCTCTCACTAAATAAAATGTATTTCATGCCTAAAACACAATTTCTGTCAGCAGTAGTGGTATGGGATACGACCAAGATGCATTTAGAAAGAAAGTCTTCTATTTCAGAAATTGGTGAAAAAGGCCATTGAGAGCATGTGAGCCCCCCAAAAAATCCAATTTCTCCTGGGATTGTGTTTGTGACAAAGATCCTCCACACCATAATAAGCCAGCAGTAAATTATAAATGAATGGAAGCATCTACGACGAGACTGTTATTGTGTGCATGAGGCACAAGATATGTACCTGCCCGAGAGAGAGAGAGAGAGAGAGAGAGAGAGATGGAATAAGGTAGAGAAAAGGCCGCTGAGGAGAAATGAAAGAAAAATGAGTGTGAAGAATGATGGATTAGTACATTTACAAGACAAACAAATGGACAGAAGAAGAAAATGGAATGAGAGAGAAAAGGCAACAATGCAGAACACAGATGGGTGCCGGACACAAAAAGAACACAGGCAAATAAGCGCAGAGTGGATGTGAAAGAGAATGAGACTGACTCATTGAACACCAGGTCCGGCGCAAAGTACAGCATTCGCGCGTTGGCGTTCTTGTAGGACCTCCAACCCAGAGCAAAAACCATCACTCCCATCCAGGTGTGCTGTATGACTGTCATCTGATCATCCACATGCAGGTTACGGAAACCTGAGAGAGGGCGAGATGGGAGAGATATTTGTGGATTGTGCTTGCTGGCTGTAGCTTACAGTTTGTCAGCTGCTTGGGCACTATTTTTTCAGACCAACTTCATTTACGACTCGATTTCAGCTCCTCCAGCTCATGCCATGAATCAGACTTCACATGACAGTGCCTAAAAAATGTATGTCAATCTGAAACAAGGATTTTTTAACCAAACAAAAGCAAAGTTTATTGAAGACCAGGCAGCTTATGCACCACAGAAAACAAAGGGGAAACATGCTGAATGTTCTGGGATAAACTTGATCTCACCTCCCTCATAACACATTTATCATTGGATTCGGTGAAGATTAAAATGCCAGGCCTCACAGTTTTATTAATGCTATCAATAACAGGAAATTGGAGAACTGCAACCAATCATATCAACCTGATTCCATCAACCGATCACACTGAGCTTCAAAAAATGGTTCTTGTCAAGCCACACCCCTTTCTCTTTGTATCGCCCCAAATATTTGAAATATTTAGATCATTTCATTTTCCAGAAGCAGGTTCCATTAGCCTCTAGCATTAACAGAAAAAAACAAAATGGCTACTACCTGAACTCTATTTGTTTTGTGAAAGAAATGTAAATTTGTCAACACCGTCAGATGTCACCACCATAAGATTTTGTGTTTCAATGATATATCAAAATACTTAAATGTGACTCCTGAATAGAAGCTTCAAAAACAATAACATACTCGCTGTTTGTTGTGTTTGTTTTAATACAGTAATTGATTGATTCAATGCATTTGTTACTTAAAATGACTACAAATTCAGGTTTTGGTCACCACCATCAGATGTGTCAACTTCGTCAGATGTGTCAACTCCGTCAGATGAATATTTTGACAATATTTCATAATGATATTTTATATTTGTTGTTGAATTGTTGGTCACATGTGTTAGTGTAATCTGTCTGCTAACTTGAGAATGTGTTTTGAAATGTTAAATACATCTAGAATGCTGTTAAAGATAAAGATAAAATTATATTACACAGTCCAAGTTAAAAAGCACATTTTGTTAAAAAAAACTGAAAGGTTGGGAGGTTGTATCAAAGCATAGTTCAGTATCTTAGTGCATATAAGATACATAAATGTGGTTTCATTTGTCTGAGTACATGGTTTTATTTTTTCAATTTTGCACCCTGTTTTGTCCCACTTCTCAAGAATGACTGAATATTATAAGAAATTATAGTAACGCCACGTTTTATTGTCAATAACGGTAACAGCATTCTAATGGGGAAAACAGTCATTCGTTTGATTTCTCGTTACTGAAAAAATTAGCGCCGTTATTCCCATCGCTGGTGATGACACTACATAAACTTTTTGTTGCTTTGACACAACTTGTATTGTTAAAAGCGCTGTATAAATAAACTTGACATAAAACCATGAAATGGCAAACATGCGCTACTCTACACTGCTCAAAACTAGTGTTTGAATAGTCAGTAGCAAATTAATAATCATTAAATGTGAAAACATACTTACAGTAGCTTGCAAAGTTGGAAGGACAGGAAACACTCTCAGGTTAAGGAAACAGTCCTCCGTAAAATGCGCTGCACATACTCGAATATTTGGTTTGTACTGTTCTGAAACAGTGTTTAACCACTGAATTCTAGTTGTGTCCTCTTTTGGAGGCCCAAACAAAGTAGTTTCGCATTGAAACACACAGCGTCTCCACGACGTAGCAGCTCGACAACAATACTATTGTGAGAATAAAAGTTATGCCTCCTTTGTACATTTGGGCGGTGTTATGCAAATTTTCTCAAACACTGATGTTGATTTATGGGGACGTGTTTGAATGAGGCATTTTAAGAAGGAGTGGCTGAGTCTTAACTTTTATAAAGAATATCTCTTTTGGTTTGAGACTTTACGGATCAACAAACAGTGTGTAAACACTCCAAAGACAAAGGAAAACATGAAATCGCATCATATGACCCCTTTAAATTTATGTACAAATTGTGTACAATAATAGATTAAAAAAGAGCATCATGTTACTGTGAGTATATGCATTTTAATTATTATTTTCAAAAAGGTTTTTAATTATATTGCTGAGGGTAAAAAGCTAAAAGTAGTATTTTTTTATTAATTCATAAATATATCAAGTGTTTGGTTGCATCACATGACATTTTACTAACTTTCACTTGTAAATGTTATCAAATCCATTTTATGTTTCTGCATATTTCTGCATGATGTGATGATTCAGATTTGGTGGACAAAGCTTTTAAATAATAAGCAGCAAAGCAGAGTTACTGATTTTTTCCCTATAAATAACAATGAATGATTATATCAGACTACTTAAAAACAACTGTATTCAAACGTATTCTTTTTAAAATATATATGCGTTCTTTATTAGGATACCTTGACCTTTTTTATTATATTTCTATCAAAATGAATTTTTGATACAGAAATGAAAAACATTCTCATCATAGAAGAGGTGTAATCAAACTTGCATACAACTTTTTGCATTTATTCTTAAAAGACACAAAAAAATGTGAGTATATGTATTTTAATCATCAATTTCAAAAAGCTTTTTAATTATATTGTTGAAGGTAAAAAGTTATTATTAGTAGTAGTATTGTTTGCAAATGACATTAATATATAAAATGTTTGGTCACATCACATGACATTTACTAACCTTGTCCTGCAGTGAAAAAGTCAAATGTTGTGATATAAGAGACTGATTAAAAAAAAAAAAGGATCTGCAGAGGTTCTCATTAACTCTCATTTGCTGTTTTATGTTTCTGTATATTTCTGCATTATGTTGGACCACATGACATGATTTGGTGGACAAAAGCTTTTAAGTAATAAGCAGTAAATTAGATTTTTTTTATATAATAATAATAATAATAAATGAATATATCAAGCTACAAATGAATTCTTTCGAAAGAATATTTTTAATGAGGCTTAACCTTCATTATGATGTCTTTAAGTTTTTTTATCTATCAAGAAAATTTCAAATGAATTTGGGAACAACTGAAAATAAGTCAAAAATGTGACAAGCTTAAATTACCTGGAAGTCCTTTGGCCCATTTCACTACCTTGACAAGTTGCCTCTCTCCCAACTCGTTAAGGCTGGTGAGGAGAGCGGCTGCCGAGTCAGGCTGAGCGTGATCATGGCCAGCGTTCACCACCTCGGGCTCAATGGCCTCCAGGATGTTCAGGAAGATCAACTGTGAGTGGAACGTCAGGCTGGGCTTGGGCGACAGGTACTGGACTGCCTCTGACGGGCCCTGAGTGGCGGCGACCTCCTCCGGACCTTTCATCTGTCCGATCTTCCTCAGCTTGCGGGCTGTGCGGCACAGAACAAAAGCAATATACTGTAATAAACAGAGCGGGGGTACGGATTTGTACAAAAACACATTAATCTGGAACACTTCTTTAGTTTATCTAGCACATATTATTTAGAAGGCAATGAAGCAGGTGGTCTCTGAATAATGAGGATGGCATGATCTTATTTCTGCTCTTGAATATCTCTATTATACAAGCGAGGATAAAACCTGCACTGCGACGGCTAGTCTCTCCTAGTGAATTAAATGAAGATGTAAATGTTGCTACAGTAGCGAGAGTTTCGCAGTGAGTGCCTGTGGTTTTGTTATGATGCCTAACACTCACAGTTTCTACTCTGAATTATAAATCAGAGACGCTCATTATTCAATGGGCAGCGCTAGGGTGAGGAATGAAAGAGTATCGGTGGAGATGATTTACAATGCGCAGACGTTAATGGCGCATTACCAACGCTGATCCAAAATGTAAAAAACAAGTTGTATTAAGAAAAAAATGGAATAATCTGCGAGGCAGCTGATTTAAATGCCTAAAAAGCTCTTCGTTGCTGGCTAAGAGGACAAACTCGAAATGAATATGACCCTCTGAGATCCCCACAAAAAGGAGGCTCCAATTTTGCTGACGAGAGAAAGGAGCCTCTCTGCTTGTGGTCTAAAATGAAGTGTGGTAAAGAGAGAGAGCGAAATTTTAACTTTATCCTGAGGTGGTTTACCAAAAGCCTCGTGGCAAGGCGCCAAAGTAGCCACCACTGTGATTCTCTCTTCAGAAGACACATAAACCTGCCATTCTGGCAAATACAAGCAAAAATATAATGTAGATGACAAATACAGCAAAAACTGCTGCTGCAAAACAATGTCTCTTGCACCTAAATTTGCCAGTTTTGCTGATGTGCAATGGAGTAGAACTGAGCATATATTAAGCGTATGTCTGAGCCTGCTTCAGCATCAAACAGGCTCTGCAAATGAAAACGAAACCCGTAATTCTACATATTCTGTGATGTTAACATTGTGCAAATCAGCTTTGCACCGCAATGGCTTCGGATGGCAGTTTAAACAAGCATTCGTCCATATCCAGCACTGATTCTGAAAGTCAAAACTTTGAAAACACATGTGAAGTCATCCACTGGAGTTTCTCTGAAGGTGAGTAATTGCGTAAATGGCGTTGCTGACAAAATCTTCCCAGATTTGAGCAGGAACCGGAAAAACAAGGTGAATGTGTTAAAACTTCACGGATGAGTGAGAAGCCAGCACTCAATAGCGAATGCCGTAGATAAGTGAACAGTTTACTGTTACATGAAAGAAAATGTTTGGTTGCAGAGTTTTGGCATTCTGGGCTCCACTCACAATCTGTGAAAAGTTTTGAGTGATGTGAACTTTAAGCCATAATGACAGATACGTGAATAAAGACTTCTGTCTCTCACTGGCAGAATAAACAGTTTTGGGACTTTTTGGGAATAAGTAAATGGATGCTAGAAGTTTTCAGTCTTGAAAGTGTTTTAAATGTCACCATGAACTGACAGAAACAAACTAAAAAATCAACTAATAAACAACGAGAATTTTGGAATACTTCTTTGTGAAGAAATGTGATTATAAACCAGAAAACTTTTTTTTTCTTTTTCTTTTATTTCTTTCTTTAACATGGCAATTATTTAAAATTATTAAAAAAAGTCCAAATTATGTAATTCTGTCAAAAATAAATAAAGTTATCTGAATTTTGGAATACTTGTTTGTGAAGAAATGTAATTATAAACTGAAAAACTGTAAAAACTGAAAGTTTTCTTTCTTTTGGCAAACGTTTTTTAATATGGCAATTATTTAATGGGTAGTACGTTTGAATAAACTTCTAATTCTAAAAAACAAACAAACAAAAATTTTTTTTAGAATTTAGGAATACTTGTTTGTGAAGAATGTGATAATAAACCGGAAAACTTGCATTTTCAAAAAATCCTTTCTTTCTTTCTGACAGAAGTCTCCGCTTGCATTTCTTTCTTTCTTTTTTCTTTCTTTCTTTCTTTTTGACAAAAGTCTCTACTTGCAATTTCTTTCTTTCTTTTTAATGTGGCAATTATTTAATGTGTAGTATGTTCGAATAAAGTACAAATATTTACATTTACATTTAGTCATTTAGCAGACGCTTTTATCCAAAGCGACTTACAATAGAAGCAATCAGAGCAACAAGAGAGCGACAGTGTATAAGTGCTGTGGCAAATTTCAGTTAGATAAACACGATAAGTCTTGCAAGGGTTTTTTTTTTTTTTTTTTTTTTTTTTTATATAAATATAGAAAACTGAAAAGAGTAGGAAAGAGCTAGTGTTAATTGGTCAACATGACAGATAGGAAGTCCAAAATAACCCTGATGTATCGCTTTTAGGGTTTATTTTGTGATTTTAGCTGCAATGTAACACATTTGTGTCTATTTGTAGTTCTCTCTTCCAGGATTTCTTGCTTAGTCTGGTTTGTCCTGAACATTTAGCCTAAATATAGTGAGCATAAAACACTTCAAGGCTAAATGTTCAGGACAAACCAGACTAAGCAAGAAAGCCTGGAAGAGAGAACTACAAATAGACACAAATGTGTTACATTGCAGCTAAAATCACAAAATAAACCCTAAAAGCGATACATCAGGGTTATTTTGGACTTCCTATCTGTCATGTCTGAAAGTGTCATATGGTTATCACAACTTCACATTATTTCTAAGCTGTATACTAAGGAAGACAAGACAAAGGATGAGACAAAGAATAGCGCTAGCGTGACAGTATGAGTAAGTGAGAAAATATGTAATTTGAGTCCGAAAGGTGAAACGCTCTTACAGTCACAGAATTCTAATGTGTCATGGAAGAGGGCCGTGCCGACTGCTTGTCCACCGCCATCTGCTCAGTTACCTCAAACAGATGTATTGTGTGTAATGGTTTTAAAGCCACACTCATGTCTGCTATTTGTTTTTGTTGATTAAGGCTTTAGTTGCAGAACTAAACATTTAAACAAAAACAAATCAACAAGAAAGACAAATAAACCCCAAACACAAAATAAATAACACACAGTGTAGATTAACAGATAGGTAGAAAATATTTTCTGTATTGTGTCTGAGCATGGTATTGTGTTTGTATTCTTATTTAATTAAATGTGATGTGACTATACTTTTGAAAGTATAAAAGATAAGGGCGATATACAGCATGTTAAAAATCAATAATGAGAAATCAAATTTTATACTGATTAAATAAACAGAAATTTGTTTTAGACTTCTAATGGTTCGTGCACCTCTGCCATTGCATTAAATACCTGAATTTAGATGACTAAACCATTAAGAGAGACTAGAAAGCCTTAAATAAACATCAAAAACATGTGGCCTGGTTTGGTCTTGGCTGTTGTGAGTGTTGGAAAGGGTTTCGTATCTGTTTCCAAGCATTTTGTAGTCCATCACTTCACTGTCACATCTACACTGAAAGATCATCGACAATTCATCTACAAATGGAAAAGTTTTCTCATCACTGGGAATCTACCTGGGTTAGGTTCATCCCAAGAGCTGATTGAAAGATACTGCAGGAAGTCTCCAAGAAACCCGCAGATGACATCAAAGGATTTACAGTGCTGTCTTGGCTCAGTCAGAGTCAGAGTGCATGAGTCAAGCATTCTAAAGAGACTGCATTAGTTTGCACTGTATGTGACATACACAAGGAAGATGAATGTGAGGCCATCTGGTACAAAGCTGAGTCGGAGCTGTAAGTGGACCTGAAATATGATACGTACGTTAGGAGGAGTGGGCAAAAATTTAATGAGAAAAGAGACCGACAAATGACGAAAACACCAGTAGTTTTTATCCAATGATATAAAATCATTTAAAAGGGCATTTTTCACTGTTACTACCCATCTATATTCTTATAACACATAATGGTTTGTTTATTCTTTTGCTTAAATATGCATACTCTACCAAAAATGTATACTGAAATTTCAATAGCTTTATCTCAATATCAATATGTATTTGCAAAAATAACTGAAATATTGTAAATGTATCTAGGCATTTTTTTTTATATAAAGTCTCATGTCAGTTTTGGCTGTTTTGAATTGGTCTTGATTAATTATTATTATTATTTTAATTTTAAGAAAAAATTTAGGTGTTTAAACTTGTGCTTAGACTTATTACAATCTATAATGTGTAAAAAATAATGTGTCTGTGTCTTAGCAGCTTTGTGGGGTTATATATTTAGGGCTTGGTCTGACATGTTTTTTATGGCAAGGAATCTGGCAAAATTGAATTTCAGTAGCATGTTCACCACACCTCATACTGAACAGCAACAACTGTAACTGATCTGTCCACAATGGAAGGTAGAAAATAAAGTTTAGGAGCCCATGACATTTCAGAGCCGTGACTGTTGATATAGTGCATTGCGTAAGAGCTCTGCGCTCATGGGGATGCAGGTTCATGTCCATCCTGCAGCACATTTAGTTCTTGTTCTTGACAAGACAAAGGATGAGACAAATAATAGCGCTAGCGTGACAGTATGAGTAAGTGAGAAAATATGTAATTTGAGTCCGAAAGGTGAAACGCTCTTACAGTCACAGAATTCTAATGTGTCATGGAAGAGGGCCGTGCCGACTGCTTGTCCACCGCCATCTGCTCAGTTACCTCAAACAGATGTATTGTGTGTAATGGTTTTAAAGCCACACTCATGTCTGCTATTTGTTTTTGTTGATTAAGGCTTTAGTTGCAGAACTAAACATTTAAACAAAAACAAATCAACAAGAAAGACAAATAAACCCCAAACACAAAATAAATAACACACAGTGTAGATTAACAGATAGGTAGAAAATATTTTCTGTATTGTGTCTGAGCATGGTATTGTGTTTGTATTCTTATTTAATTAAATGTGATGTGACTATACTTTTGAAAGTATAAAAGATAAGGGCGATATACAGCATGTTAAAAATCAATAATGAGAAATCAAATTTTATACTGATTAAATAAACAGAAATTTGTTTTAGACTTCTAATGGTTCGTGCACCTCTGCCATTGCATTAAATACCTGAATTTAGATGACTAAACCATTAAGAGAGACTAGAAAGCCTTAAATAAACATCAAAAACATGTGGCCTGGTTTGGTCTTGGCTGTTGTGAGTGTTGGAAAGGGTTTCGTATCTGTTTCCAAGCATTTTGTAGTCCATCACTTCACTGTCACATCTACACTGAAAGATCATCGACAATTCATCTACAAATGGAAAAGTTTTCACATCACTGGGAATCTACCTGGGTTAGGTTCATCCCAAGAGCAGATTGAAAGATACTGCAGGAAGTCTCCAAGAAACCCGCAGATGACATCAAAGGATTTACAGTGCTGTCTTGGCTCAGTCAGAGTCAGAGTGCATGAGTCAAGCATCCTAAAGAGACTGCATTAGTTTGGACTGTATGTGACATACACAAGGAAGATGAATGTGAGGCCATCTGGTACAAAGCTGAGTCTGAGCTGTAAGTGGACCTGAAATATGATATGCACGTTAGGAGGAGTGGGCAAAAATTTAATGAGAAAAGAGACCGACAAATGACGAAAACACCAGTAGTTTTTATCCAATGATATAAAATCATTTAAAAGGGCATTTTTCACTGTTACTACCCATCTATATTCTTATAACACATAATGGTTTGTTTATTCTTTTGCTTAAATATGCATACTCTACCAAAAATGTATACTGAAATTTCAATAGCTTTATCTCAATATCAATATGTATTTGCAAAAATAACTGAAATATTGTAAATGTATCTAGGCATTTTTTTTTATATAAAGTCTCATGTCAGTTTTGGCTGTTTTGAATTGGTTCTTGGTTTTATAAAATCCTTAAAAGCCCATAAAATGCATTTAAAGGAAAGGAACCAAAGGACATTTTAAGGTCAAATTTTGCATGTGGCTCCTTGGGGAAAGGCAACTAATTAGAAGTAGAAGTGGAAAACAAATGCTATAGATACAAATAAAGAGATCACTGATATACTGATTGAAGCACCGTCAAGGACATGATTACATTTTTGTATAAAACAAAACATTTGGTACAAACTACAAAATTAAGGGTGTTGTTTCAAGATCAAAAATGCAAACTTTATGTCTCAATTTCTCCAATAGTTTTTAGGTAGCACACTGTGAGTACCGCTGACCACAAAAGTGAGTACACCCCTAAGTGAAAATGTCTGAAATTTGGCCCAATTAGCCATTTTTTCTCCACAGTGTCATGTGACTCATTAGTGTTACAAGGTCTCAGGTGTGAATGGGGAGCAGGTGTGTTACTCTCATACTGTTCACTGGCAGTTCAACATGGCACCTCTCTGGGGAAAGAACTCTCTGGGGATCTGAAAAAAAGAATTGTTGCCCTACATAAAGATGGCGTAGGCTATAAGAAGATTGCCAAGACCCTGAACCTGAGCTGCAGCATGATGCCCAAGACCATACAGCAGTTTAACAGTACAAGGATTCACTCAGAACAGGCCTCGCCATGGTCGACCAAAGAAGTTGAGTGCACATGCTCAGCATCATATCCAGAGGTTGTGTTTGGGAAAGACATATGAGTGCTGCTAGCATTGCTGCAGAGGTTAAAGGATTGGGGGTCAGTCTGTCAGTCTGAGTTATAGTTTGAGTTTTTTTATTTTATTTGTTATGCTTTCTTTGTCTGTGTATGCATGCTTGAGTTCACAAGTCTGTGTGATTTTTTTTCTTTGTGTCCAAAAGGTTAAGTCTATCACAATTAGTATAACCTTTGACTAGCCAAGACGTTAGCGTTAGCTGAAAAAAAGCGGGACTGTCTTCATCACTTACAATTTACATTACATTAGGACAATAGAAGCAATCAAAATCAACAAAAGAGCAATGAAATGTAAGTGCTATAACAAGTCTCAGGTAGCTTAATGCAGTATATGTAGCAAGGCTATTAAATAAATCAAAATAAAACGGATAGAATGGAAAAAGAATAAAGCAAGCTAGTGTTTTGTTTAAGGCAGCGGCTATTTGCACTAAGTGTAAATAGCAATAGAGGCTATTTACACCAGTGGTTCTCAAACTTTTTTGGTCGTGCCCCCCTTTAAACGTATAAAAAAATCTGGCGCCCCCCTTCTTCCCGAATTTCCATCCCACCCGAGACTAACAAATAATTTTATTACCATTACAAAAAAAAATAATGCTTTTTTAATTGTAAAAATCTAAAAGGGAAAAAAACATCTGCAACACTTGAAACTTAAAATAGCACTGAGAGAATAACTGTATTACTTTTATTTTTGCTGTTTTATGCTGTCCCCAAGGCATAGGGCACACACACACACACACACATACAGACCTTTCCTCCTCACCTACGCAATTAACACCGTTTCTACACCAGACGCGAGCGGCAAAATACAGTAGAACCTATTTTAATCAGTACCCATTATAAACTTAAGTCACCGTGTCTAAACCGGACTGTACAGTTGTCGCGTCGCGTCACAGCGCAAAAGCTCTTCACTGGACGCAACAAAGCGAACGTTGCAAATCATTTTAACTTTGTGTCAGTACGTCATAAACAAAAAAAGGCATCAGCTTAATGTCGGGGATTTATCGCGCTCCACATTGAGTATAGACAGCATGTTTACAATGGTAGTTTTGTTGCGTCCCGTTTAGAGCTGTTGCGACGTGAAAACTGTAGCGTCCGGTGTAGACGCAGAGAAGCTGTGTTTAAGATACGTCTCCTCATATTTTCTGCATTTAGCTTTTGAATGACTAGCACCTGCCTGGGTCTGTGCGACTTCATTTGTTGCTTTCACAGACCAATCCGTCTCCCATTCTAAGTTACGCCCGACTTTTTTTTATTTTTTAATTTTTCTGCAGATGGACCGCGCCCCCCCTGCAATACTCTTGCGCCCCCCCTGGGGGGCGCGCCCCACACTTTGAGAACCACTGATTTACACTAAGTGCAAATAGCAAATAGGTCCTATTTACACTTTAAGGATTTTCTGCTATTTATAATACTTATGCAAATAGATGCAATTATCTGCACCTCAGTATTGTAGTACATTAAATACAGTATGCAGTAATTACGCATTGAGTGTAAGTTAGCGTTTTAATTCAATTTATTAAATGGATGCTGCCTTATTGGTATAATAAGCCCTCCCTACACCTACCCTAACCCTAACTGATACTTTATTTTTAATTTTTCGATGATTCACTTCATTTTTATTGAAAACAAATGCTTTTTCGATATGATATGTGACTTGAAAATGGTGGAGAAAAAAGCTCGTCAGAAGGTGGAATCGAACCCGGGTCGTCCGCGCCAAAAAGACTCATACACAGGATTTACCCTCTGCACCAGTGGATCTGTTAATTAAATAGTAACCGTTTGCACTGTTGACTCTCCCCACTACAAATTAGTGGGCGGCGTTAGTGTAAATAGCCACTGCCAACAAGACGGGCTATTTGCACTTAGTGTAAATAGACACTCCGTTTGTTTAATTGTTTAATAAATAAAAAGAAAAACAGCTAGAAAAGATAGAAGATATAAAAAGAAAGGGCCTGATTTTCCTGATGTTGAATAAAGCAAATCTGCAGGACCGGGCAGTTTTTTTTGAACAAATGTGGGATTTGAAGTGTCGACTAAAATTCAAAGTGGTGGTGGTTGTATCACATATCTTCATGTTGCAGACCTTGCATACTGCTGTTCTTCTCTTCTTAGCACAGTTTTGCACATAGTCCTGGTACCCGAACTTAATTATTCTTGATAGTGCTTCCCATGTTCATTCATGACTGTCCATGCTCTTACGTTAGCTTTCTCTGCCTGTCTTGCTGCATCACTTGGTTAGGTTGCCAGAGGTGTATTCAAATTTGCAAACAGGTTTGAGAAGGTAGTTCTCTGTGAACATACCTTATTGTCTGTGGAAATCACAGCAAAGTTGTTGAAGGGTTAAAGGGTTAAAATGGAATGTTATACAGAAGCATTTAAGTTTAATTATTTAGAGAAAACATGTTTGCCACTGTTTACCTAATTTGAACGCACCTGTTTTGCATGTAAGTTCAAGCTTACGTTTCACAGGGAAGTGACAAGTACATCTTTCAAAAATCAAACAGTTAACTCCTCGGTGTTTAAGAAAACTAACAGATATTTACAAGCTATTTCAAGTCATTTAACTCAAGTCCGCGTCAAGTTTCGAGACATGAATATCAAGTCAAAGTCAAGTCAAGTCTTTTATGAATATTTCTCAAGCAAGTCCTAAAATTTCGGACTTAAGTTATGTTACTCACGTCCCCCACCTCTGATACAAACTAATAATCTGTTAAGCCTTATATGATGTTTGTTAGCAGTTTATTGCTGAAAGTTATTATAAAGTGTCTTTTTATTCATCAAAGAATCCATCAAAGAAAAATATGTCATTGTTTACAAAAAATATTGGGCAGCACAACCGTTTCAAACATTGATAACAGAAAGAAATGTTTCTTGAGCAGCAAATCAGCATATTAGAATGATTTCCGAAGGATCATGTAGATAATTGACATTTTCAAATATATTGAAATATTACAATTGAAATATATTTCAAATATATAATGTTATTTTAAGTTGTAATAATATTTTACAATATTCCTGTTTGTTTTGTCAAATAAATGCAGCCCTTGTGAGCGTTAGAAACTTACTTCAAAACTAACAACAGAATCTAACAGCCCTAAACTTTTGAACAGTAGTGCATATTGGTCTTCTCCACTTTGTCAAGACAGAGTATATTAGTAGTTGTGAAAAGGACATTAATTTGACAATGCAGGTTATCTCAGTTTCTCAAAACAAGAGTTGATATGACATTTTAAGTCATTAAATCATACAGCTCAAGTTTTTTTATGGTGTAGGAGTTCAGTGTTGTAATAAGCAGGACAAAGTTCTAGAGGAAAGGGCCTGATGGTCAGTGCAGTGGATGTCAAGGACCTCATGTTAACTTGGAGTCCTGTGTATGAACATTGCTGTCACAGTCATAACATTTTTGTTAGGGATTGTCGTATACATCTACAATTAAATGTAGCTATATCATTTACTGTACATGCTCATGTGCTGGATTAGGTGACAGTGATAACACCCTGTTAAGATATTGCATAAAATATGTTTTTCAAAGAATGAACACATGATGAAGGATAGGTAATTTAAGGATTTGTTTTGACAACTTTCTTCAGTTTTAATAGCGCATTAGTGATGCCTCTTGATATGATAGTTATCATATGCATCTATTGTTTGTTTATATAACAGTTTATTCTACAACGACAAGCACTTGTTCAGCAGTTTATACTGTAGGTACTGAGTAATATTTATTTTTGTATTGTAATATTTAATTGGGTAGTTTTTAGTTGACATTCTGTTAATTCTGTGTAACTGCATCTAAAAGTATTTAACAACATTTTCTTAATTATTTTATTAATGCTCTTTTATTAGTGCATATTACATTGTATTACATGTAAATATGTAAAGTTAGCAAATATTTGATATAAATCAAATAGAGAAAAAATTCAGCTAAAATATATATTATAGATTAAATAATACATTTATATTTTATATATATATATATTTCAAATAATATATTAACAGAAATATTATTATTATTATTATATAAAATAACAGAAAAGCATGTATGTCTTCCTTGACAGATCTTCAGTCTTCCTATTAATTACAAACAGCAAATACAAGAGCAATATATTTTAGTTGTGCGTTAAACCGTACTTTTATTTTGACAGGTTGCTGTGAAGTTTCTGTGTGTATACAGTATGATGCTAGACTAGTTTTCTCAAATGAAACAGTAAAATTATCATGAAGTGTAGAGACAGAAATATGCCATTGTGTAAATAAGAGAACTTAAGGCTACTTAGTTTGTTTAATAAAAGAACAGGAAAGGTAGCCTTAAATGACTTCTGTTGTGATATGGTGCTATATAGAATATACAATACAATAACTCAATTAACTCAACTGATTTGTGCATTTTGTTGTTTGCAATTATAATTGTTAAAGACTTCGATATCACTAACTTGATAAGGGTAATAATATTGTCTGCAATGCAAACAATTGCTGTGCTCTCTCCACAATTTTCTTTTCGATTAATTTGACATGCTTTTCCCTCCTGCACAATTTACCTATTAACCCTTTAACTGTCACCCCCATTTTTTAAAATAGACATGAAAGTGCACTATCCAAACTAAAATTGTTGTAATTCATGAACACTTTGGAATACAGAGCTAAGGTTGGTCTCTTTTTAAAGAAGACAATCAGCAGATTATTGCAGAAGTGGAATTTTTTCAAAAAAAATGTTATAGAGAGACGTTATAGTGGTTTAAATTTACCATAAACAAAATGCACTGTACAATTTTTATTTTATTTGATATAAAAACATATTTTAAATAACAGGTTTTACCCTAAATTTGCTATTAAATTGAAGCCCTATGTCTAAATAAGTTATGTTCCAAATTTGAAGTTGATATGAAAAAAATGTAGGTTTCTGTGAAAGTTTATTTAGGTTGTCATACCACAAACCGCCACCGGGTGCCATTTAAACTCAATATAATTTTTTAAATGCATTTTTCTGTTACAAATTTCTAATTTTCTCTGTCAATTTTACTCCTATCATAAAATAACAACCAAATATGAATTCCTGAGACCCAGACCTTTCCAATGATATGTTTTTTGTCAAGATTATTAAAAGTTTTGATTATAAAAGACCGTAATGCATGACATTTGACACCGCCGCTAAGGGGGAGGAGCCCGCCAAAAGATTTTAAAGTACCATTTCCATGGGAAATTCTTGGGCTTCTAAGCTTTCAAATGATATATAATTTATGATGATTACTAAAAAATTTGATAGAGAAAAAGTACAATGAAAAAAAGAGCGCCAAGTGTCCCGTATACGGGACGGTGACAGTTAAGGGGTTAAAGCAGAAAGGGATCTAACAGGCACAAAGATAGAGGCTATAGCTTAACCCGACATTATTTAATTATCATGAGTAATCAACAAGTAAATCATTGTCAATTAAAGGAGATTTGAGTGGTTGCAAATATTAAATATGCATGATTTGCAAATAAGCAAATGTATTAATAATAATCACCATGCAATATAAGAAGATTAAACTTTCAAAATTAATTTATCATTTGATGCATGAAGTCCACTACAGTGGACGGATCTGGCCAGCTGTTTTTAACCATTCAGAGTATGATGTTATATCTGAACCATCATTTTGGTTGACATCAACATTGATTCAAAATGGCTGACAAACATGGTGATACACACACACACCAAAAAAAATGCAACAAAAAAAGCTGCTTTAACTATTTTAGATCTCTTGTGAATCGTCATAGAATTAGGCATTAAATGGCATTTTTACATTTTTTATTGTAGATGTTACCTTTAGAATTGTTGAGCAAGCTTAGCATTTTCCGTAACACAGGTGACTGCTTGAAAAATGTACACAAACCATATATTCCTGTAATCACTTATTTATTGGCTGCGTGGTCCATCTGTCAAATAACTAGCTGTCCACTAGTTGTTTGTGTGCAGGGTAAAAATGCAGATGTGCATTTCTGGATGACTCTTGAGAGCTTTGCCACTGAAACTGATTGGCACCTATTTTTATTTTAACATTATTTATTTCTCTGCTTCAAAATAATGGCATGATATTTTTCTGGAATGCAGTCAGAATTAAAGTGTCCTACTGTGACAATACTTTGATAAAGTATAGATGTAAAACTGTACTTAAGTACAATAACTACTTTGTTAGTGTCCACCACTGCTTAAATTGTACAAGTAGGAGCCAAATGATTTTTTATTTGCCAAATGTCATCATTGCTTGATATAGCTGCTTACGCTTTTATCCATGCTTACATAATGTTTGAGAGAAGTATTAAACTCTGTAATGCTAATCTATATTTTTATTTATTTTAAAATAAAAGAGCCCACCCCCATGTGCATGACAATCTGGTCCCTAGACAGGAATCATTTGTCTCCTTTAATGAACCGTTCAGTATTTGGACTTATGTTTGTTGTGGTAGTTTTATTGTCTGCCAGGAAAAAAGTTAGAATGCAAAAGTCAGAAAACTAAAACTTTCCTCAACAAGAAACATGATTTGAGCTATACCAGTAATTTAAAAAAAACAGCAGCTGCAATGCATGCTGGGAAAAAATGCATCACCCTGGACATCGCTTCAACTTGATGTATTATTATTGAAGCAGAGGCATGCCAGAGAGTTCATTCAGTTCTTTGTCCAGAGCACTTCTAGAATGAGTGATTTTAAATGCAGTTAATTCTGTTGTGGCTTGTGTTTGCTCTTCCATATCCTACCAGATTCCAGCACCCTGCCATTACTCAAAGCCACTCCACTGTGTTGTCATGACTATAATCAGCTCTGCCATCCTTCATATCATAGAGTATTTGTGTCACAAATCAGGCCTCTGTGGCTCCCGCCGATCGCCACCAGAGGGAACCGTCACCTGAGTACTGATCTCACATTCAGACTCCATTTCCCATGATTCCATACCTGGGGATGATCACCTGCTCAGGTGTCGGCCATTACTATCTCTATAAAAGCCATGCTCACGCTCACTCCTGTGCGAAGTCTAGTTTTGCCATGCCGATATTTCTGAGCGTTTATTCCCTGTTTGATTTTCTGGTTTTGACCTGGACTGTTTACTGATTGCCTTCTGCCTGCCTCTTTGATCTTGCTTGTCATTTGGATTTACTCTGTTTTGCCTGCTGCCTGCCCTGACCTCCCGCCTGGACTCTGATTACGATATCATCTTGCCTACCTTGTGTCTGTCACTGTTAATGATCCACTGCCTGTACAACCTGCCTAACACTTTAATAAAGTTGCACATGGATCCCAACTCCGTTGACTCCTTGTTACAATTTGCAGCAGTATTTTATTCATGAGCTACTTGAGTCAACTTTCATATGGGTTATATTTAGATATATTTCTATAATGATTACTCCATTAATTACTCAATTATTTTCCACAAAGGAAGACCTTTGAGTTTATGTGCATAGTTGATTTTGTTTGGGAACACTTCCCATTCCAGTTTGGCAAAATAATTTCATCTCCTGCTCTGTTTTGTTGCATTACATAAGCATTCTGTGGTAACCTGTTCATACCAAAAATAATGTAATATAAACGTTACTGCAGAAAGCACTTTCATTTGAACCATTTTGCAAATAATCTAATGCACAAGTGGCTCCAACCTGCACTGGAGCAAACTGACATTGCGTTTACCCATGAATTGTGCGTTTCATATATCAGAGTGAGACTTTAAGCTCAAGGTGGTATTGACTGACTCCTTAGTAAGGAAGCTTAGACCAATGTGAGATGTGATTTTAAATGTTAATGTTAATCAATATATCAAGCCTCAGATGTCAGTGGACACCAATCTGAGACACCTCAACAAAAGGAGATTTTGTGCATCAAGATAAAACACATTAAGTCATTTATTTGTATGCAAACAAATAACTATTGCTAACTATTTGCTGAACATTGGTAAATGTGTCAGTACTTTCAGGCTTGTCTTGAGCGTGAACAAAGGCGAGAGATTGATGATGAAGGGGAGGTGGATCCTCTGTCACAATTTTAACAAGACAAGAAACAATACATAGTCCTCATGCATGTTTGTTTTTATTTTCTCATTACTCTTATACATGCCAGTAGCTGTGGTCCTTGTGTTAGTATAAGTGGAAACAGATAATTGTATCTACCAGCTGTATTTAATTTTTAAAATCCCTTAGCAGTTTAGTGTGTATCTGGATGTCATATTCACGGGATTTACAGGGGCTCTTTCTCTCTAAATCACTCCTTCTCATCAGAAGGTTGATTTTGAAGCTCCTTGTGTTCCTTCTGAATATGGAAAGCAGCAGTGATTTTAGTGAGGTTGTGGTTTGGCGCATAGCCCAAAAAAACTGAAATACTGTACCACAATGCTTACTAATGTTTCTAAGCGGACAGTAGAAAGATATATTGTAATACGTGTGGTCTGAAAAGGGATGATGTTTTCTAAACAATAATAGCTAATAATTCATTAATTAAATAAATAAATGATTTTAATCTGAAACAACTGGATAGTTTTGCATTGCACTTTTTTCATTTAGTAACATCTGCTATTTGTCTTTGAATTATTTCTGCTTATTTTAGATCATCATCTAGCATTAACTTATAGCTATAGAATGTGGCAGATCAATTTATAGGATAGTTAAAACAAAATTACATTTTTCCAAACCTGTATGACATTCTTTCCACAAAAAAAAGATGTGAAGAATGTTTTTGTCCATGCAATCAACACGGTGTATTTCTCATAACACCTTTGTTTGTGTTCCACAGAAGAAAGAAAGTCACACAGGTTTGGAATGAGACATGAGAGTGAGTAGACGTACGACAAATTGACGACCCTTAAAGGGGTCCTATTATGTTCTTTTACAAAGTCTTGATTTTGTTTTGGGTGTGTACTAGAACATGTTCTCATGCTTGGTGGTTAAAAAAAAATGCATTATTTTTCACAGAATTTACATTATTACAACAGCTTTCTCCCCAGCCTGGCACAAATGGCTCGATTACTTCCGGGTTTGAGAAAGGCCTGCCTTCTGAAAAACAAAGTGCGTTGTGATTGGTTAGCTTTCCCACTGCGTTGTGATTGGCAAACAGTTTAGACAGTGTTTCAGTACTGTCACGACCCTTGCCAAAGCATCAAGGTTAACTTGGTTATAGTTAAGGATATATGAAGGCATAGTTGATGCTACAGTAGTGTTGGGTCCTATTGGGCGTCAGCCTGCCAGATTGCCAATACATGATATTATCGTGCTAATTTATTCGATTATTTACATACTTTCATTGCCTGAAACCAGCTCCAGCATAAGGCTAAAAATGTTTTTAATATGACTTAATTTGTATTTAACATGACAACAATTGAATAAAGACATTGTAATTACTAATAATAATGCTTACATTATTTTAACATATTCTAATGGACCGTGTTACGTCATCACAACATCCGGAAAACAAAGCTTGTAGTCCAAATGAGCTGTTTATTGTAGTTCTTGAAAAGGGATTTTTTTTAATCAAAATATCTCCGTTTAGAGTGGACTTTTAGATTTGAAAATGTGTAGATCTTTTTTATGCACAAACATACACGCCACACACTGACTAAAATTCAAAAAGTGAAAAAGAATAATAGGACCCCTTTAAAGATTTTGAAAAGAGCACTGTCAATTTAAGAGCATATCTTGGCTTGGATTGGTATGGACACCAATACCAAAGTTGTTTGTGCATAGGGGTGTCGCGATATACCGGCATTGACGATAACTGTGATACTCAAATCATGAAATAACGGCATCGTGTTAATTTAGGGTGTGACGATATACCGGTATCGGCGATAACCACAATATTTAAAATGAACACTTATAACACAACATGCAAACTGCCAACTCAGGCGCCAGTATCTGGTTGACCTCCCAGGTGGCAGTATTGCGCCTTAACGCTGACACCTGTCACACAAAGAAGATGCAGCGCACTGAGATGAATCCGAGATGAATCTGCAGAGGTGTAAAATACTTGAGTAATTTTACTTGATTACTGTACTTAAGTATTATTTTGGGGGATTTGGACTTTACTCAAGTACAATTTAAACTGACTACTTGTTCTTTTACTTGATTACATTTCTGAAAAAAAAATTTTACTTTTTACTCCTTACAATTTTATTTCATCTTGAAAAGGACATTATAATTTTATTTTATCCTATGCCCATTAAATATGTTAAACGGAAGCTCAAACGTGCGTGTCAATGATCGTTTTCATGCATCAAACACATTTCTACTTCAGTTATGACTTTTATCAGGTAAACGTCTGGCTTCAAAAGTTCACATTAAATCTGAGGAAGGATGTTGAGGTAGCAAAGTTGCGTTTTCCCCCCAAAATTTTTTGTTTTATTTATTATTATTCATTCTGCTTTGATAGAGCCATTAGCTGTGTAGTATATTAGCTGAATCAGTGATGATAATTTAAATATGATTAATATTTGTTGGATTTTCTTTTTATTAAATGTTACAGATCTCCAAAAAAGTGTTTAAATAAACACTGTATGCTAAATTAATTCATGTTTAGTGATGTTCTTACCAGGTAGAGGATAAGTTGTATTTACAATATGTCATTATATGACACATATATGAGTAGGAATTAGGACTGTCATATTTTTTATATATCTTAATAATTACATGATTTGCTCATCTACTTAGTCAAGTCAAGTCACCTTTATTTTAGGGCTGTCAAACGATTAATCGTGATTAATCGCATCCAAAATAAAAGTTTATGTTTGCATACTATGTGTGTGTTTACTTTATATATTTATTTTGTACATATAAATACACACATATGCATGTATATATTACAACTAAATATTTATATGTATATATATTTATACTGTGTACAATTTAGATTATAAATAAATAGAAATATTTAAAATATAATTTATATAATCTTAATTTATACATGTATGTCTGTGTATTTATATATACATAATAAATATATACAGTACACAAATATATAGTATGTAAACATCAATTTTTATTTTGGATGCGATTAATCGTGATTAAGCATTTGACAGCACTACTTTATTTATGTAGCACTTTTTACAATACAGATTGTGTCAAAGCAACTTTACAGTATCAAATAGGAAGGTAATGTGCCAATAATGCAAAAAGAAACAGTGAACACATTTTCTGTTAAAGGGAATTAATCACTGAATTTATTGATGTTATCATCCAGATCAATTAGTCGCAAATAATTATTTATCAATATTTGCTGAGAAAAAACGGTCAAGATTAAAATATTAGTATTTGTATTCTTCTTATATATCATTTTACTTAAGAAGACCCTGATTCATTAATAGGGGTTGCATGAATTACTGTTCAAAGAGTTGTACTTTTTTACTTTTACTCAAGTATTTTTTTTGGCAAGATACTTGATAAAATTTTAACTAAGTATCTGTACTTTCACTTGAGTAAACTTTTTGAGTACTTTTTACACCTCTGTGAATCTGCATCTTATTTTGGAGGCTGCAACCTCCATGTTCAATATTATACAGTAAGTTGCCATTATTTTACTTGTCATGGAATGGGAAACGTCACATTAACCTGTTAACAGTAGTTGCCTGTGTTCATATGTTTAAATAAAGGGGCTATTCTTTTAATAAGTACACCGTTTTTTTGCTCGTCTAATATTTGTATTTGCAATCAAGTCATGGCCAATACATGTGTAGCACTTGATTTCTTTGGTCAAATCTTTTACACCATTAAATCAAATCTAGAATAATGCCTCATCTGCGGCCGCACATTAAAATGGAATGACTTCACTGGCGCCAGCGCAACTATAGGTTGAAGAGATTAAAATATGGGTATGCAAGTTAACAGGTTAAACTATCAGTTTGATGTTATTATTTATTCATCATACTGTTGAACTTGACAGTTATTTCATAGGGAGCTTCAAAGAAGACCGAGAAATCCAAAGTCTCAGGTCAGCTGTGACCTGAAGAAGAGGTGGTGAAAATGCTTGTGTCCTGTGTTTATTAGTATCCTTATGTTAACTGGGTGAAAAGAAATACGAAATAAAGTAAAAATGAATTTGACTGATTCCCCAAGATTTCTACTGATATTGCAAAGTATCGATATTGTGTTTATTGTTTTTTTATGGTACAATAACCGTGGTGTGAAAAATTGAATATCGTGACAGCCCTATAAAATTGTGCATAAAAATATTATTTCCCAGTGAAAAAATACATCAGTGCCCAGTGAACTTGTGTGTATTTCACAACACACACACACACACACACACACACACACACTCACAGTCTCTTTTATATGAACCCAGCTAATCATTCAAATCTATTGTCTGTAACTCTCTGTTTTACATGATTATCTAATTCAGCATCTCAGATGTCCTTTCTCTATTATTATGAGCACATATTTTTTTTCTCACTGAAGCAGTATAATCTTTTCTGTTGCATACATTTATATAAAATATTTATTTTAGGGTGTTTTTTTTACCACAATATTATAGCTCATCTTATTTTGGTTTATTGTCAGTTAAATAAATCTAATATCTATATCAACCAGAACCCTCCAGGAATCCTAATCTATAACAGTCCCATGTATTATTAGTAGTATGTTTGGCAGTTTGCATAGTTGACACTCATAGTGTAAATTCTTGAAACAGCACTCCTTAATAACTTTTTGTTTGTTTGCACAAACAGGGATAGTTCACCCAAAACTTGAAATTCTGTCATTATTTACTCACCCTCATGCTGTTTTATACCTGTATGGCTTTTCACAAGTGAACTATTCATTTAACTCTTAGGATTAAATTCCAAAATGTAAACAGGGTTATACAGACAAAAAAAAAAAAAAAAAAAAAGAAGAAGAAGAAAAAAAAAAAGAAAAAGTAAGGAGCCACTGGCACCTACAAGAAACAAACTTGGGTGCCAAATAATTTTTTTGAGTGCCACAGAATAATTGTGTTTTACTTTTTTAACACTTTAATATTTCAGACACACTGTCATGTGTATTGTCTCATCTTATCCTGAATTTATCATCATTTTAATCCATCTTGTAGATGTCCTTTATGTTTCACTTAAAGTGGGAGCTAAACATCTTTTACAACTTGAAAACTATATAAGGTCACAAAGAATTGTTTATTACACAGAATCTGTGTCAATATCATTGACCATAAGTAGTGCTGCATGATTAATCGTATCACAATCACAATCGCGAAGTCAGCCTGTGTGATTATATAACGGGAAAATGTTGCGATTATATTATTTTATATTAATTGTGTGCACTTGAGAACACATGCTTTCTGAGAACAGTTTGCCTATTTTCCGTGCAGCGAACAAAACAAAACAAAAGATAAAATAAATGAATAAATAAAAAGATCTGACAGTCTCTTAGTACAGGCAGTGCCTGTACCTGTGCCTCTGTTATATGACGATATTTTGGATTTGAGATTACTGACACTGAGCAGAGACATGTATTGTGCAAAATTAAAAGTTGCTACATCACGTGGCAATACAACTAATTTATATCAAAGCATAATTACAGATGTGTTTGAGAGCCTCATGCCATATTACAAGTCTTCCTTTAAGACATAAAGAAATCACAGACCTTCTAATGCACTGCATGGCAAATGACATGATGCGAAAAGCAATTTTAATACCCCCCGTTTAGAGAGCGACTCCCCAATGTGTGCAAATTAGGCTACATTACATATCTAGGCTGTTATTAGCATGTAAGCTATAATAGGTTGTGTATTTGTTTATAGCTCTGTATCATGCTTGAAAAAGTCAGTCTCTATTGGCACTTTGAATATTAAGAGAGTAGCCTACTTTGATTATGGCTGCATTTATTGTTTGCACTTAATAAGACTAATAAAGAACTGGGGCGCTTATTTATTTATTTTTTGGTTTTAATTTATGTTCAATTTGTGAAAAGAACTTCAGTTAAAAGGTCAAATGTTCTAGAGGCTCATAATTCATGAACCCCCATTTTGTGCCCCAGTACCATTTATTATAATCGCAATCGCAATATTGACCCCAATAATCGCAATATGAAAATTTTCCCAAATCGTGCAGCCCTAACCATAAGCATCACTTGGCCACTGAGTGTAGTCTGGGTTCCTCCTCAATGCATATATAAATGTTGTCATATGCTTTTCGCACATCTTGTATGTTTTTCTTCATTAGTAAAATGCAATTTTATAGGAAGCGTTGGATTTAATCTTCAGCTCCTTGCATTCTCTTATCATGTAGACAACAGCTTAAGTAAAAATATTAATATGCAAAAGTGCATAAAGGTAGCAAAATGCTCCTTTTTATAGTTATTTTTTCTAGCTGAGTGATGAGCTTATAGATGCCGAATGATTATTCTGAGGTAAATGTATTGTTACGTACCAATGTTTCCATAGTTTGAAACACTGAATGAGCGATTACAGACATTTCAGTAGGTTGTCCATTCATGTTAATTTCATGCTATAGTAGTGAAGAGAAAGATATAATGGGTTCACTTGCTGCTTATACTGAGGCACTAAACTAAAGTGATCGCTGCTGTTTAATTCTATGTTCTAATATTAAAGCTGATAGTTTGTTTGTTAAAAGGTAACAAAGCTTATGCGATTACTGGATTGCAAGTATGTTTCAAATAATATGAAGTTCACACATTAACAGCACACAGCAGCCTAGACTAAGATTTTGGTAACAAGAATAGTTTCAATTATAAACGAGAATTGTTAACGACACTGTAAATGTCCAAACAGCTGACAGCTTTACCTGTTGTAGTTTGTTCACGCTGTGCTCGAAATAGACACTGCCTTTGAGCACTTTTACTTTGCACGTCTCTGTCATTTCGATCTCTCTCATGCTGCACAACTGGAGCTACGTTTCACAGGTGTGCCATTAGAGCACTGCTGTTTGGCAGAGGTGAGGACTGTTTGAAAGTCTTTTTTCCACTATATATATATACACTGCCGCTCAAAAGTTTGGGATCAGTAAGATTTTTAATGCTTTTTAAAAGAGACTTTTCTGCTCATCAAGGCTGTGCTTATTTGATTAAAAATACAGGAAAAAAATGTAAGATTGTGAAATGTTAATGCGATTTAAAATAGTTGGTTTCTATTTTAATATACTTTAAAATATAATTTATTCCTGTGATGTAAAGCTGAATTTTCAGCATCATTACTCCAGTATTCAGTGTCACGTGATCCTTCAGAAATCATTCTAATATACTGATTTATTATCAGTTTTGGAAACAGTTGTGCTGCTTAATATTTTTTTGGAACCTGTGATACTTTTTTCAGGATTCTTTGATGAATAAAAAAAATAAAAAGAACAGCATTTATTCAAAATACAACTCTTTTCTAACAATATACACTACCGTTTAAAAGTTTGGGGTCAGTAAATGTTTATTCATTCTTTTTTTTTTTGAAAGAAATTAATGAATTGTTACATTAATAAAAAGTGACATAACAGATTTACATTGCTAGAAAAGATTTATAGTTTTAATAAATGTTGTTCTTGAAAGAAAAAAATACAGGTTCAAAAAAACAAAACAAAACAAAAAAAAAAAACAACATTGGCAGAACAACTGTTTCCAAAACTGATAATTCTACTAATAATTCAGAATATCAGAATGATTTCTGAGAGATCATGTGACACTTAAGCCTGGGAAACTGAGTAACAGCTGATGAAAAATCAGCATTGCATCACAGGAATAAATTATATTTTAAAGTATATGAAAATAAAAATCATTATTTTCTATTGTAATAACATTTTGTAATATTACAGTTTATTTTCTGTATTTTTGATAAAATAAATGCAGCCTTGACTTCATTAAAAAATAATTGCAAGTCTTACTGACCCCAAACTTTTGAACGGTAGTGTAAGTCTTTACTATCACTTCTTATCAATTTAACACATCCTTGCTGAATAAAAGTATTAATTTCTTTCAAAGAGAGAAAGAAAGAAAAAAAAGTACTGACCCCAAACTTTGAACGAGGTGTTTACTGTTACAAAAGTTTTCTATTTTAAATAAATGCTGTTCTTATTAACGTTTTATTTATCAAAGAATCCTGAAAAAAGTATCACAGGTTCCAAAAAAAAAAAAAAATATTAAGCAGCACAACTGTTTCCAAAACTGATAATAAATCCGTATATTAGAATGATTTCTGAAGGATCATGTGACACTGAATACTGGAGTAACGATGCTGAAAATTCAGCTTTACATCACAGGAATAAATTATATTTTAAAGTATATTAAAATAGAAACCAACTATTTTAAATTGCATTAACATTTCACAATATTACAGTTTTTTTCTGTATTTTTAATCAAATAAACACAGCCTTGATGAGCAGAAAAGTCTCCTTTAAAAAGCATTAAAAATCTTACTGATCCCAAACTTTTGAGCGGCAGTGTATATATATATATATATATAGTTTTGATTTCACCATATTTCACCTCTGTTATTCACCTAAGTTATCTTTGTTTTGGTCATTTCTAAACAGATTGTTTGCTCTCATCTATTGATCTATTAATGTCTCAAGTTTCTTCTTTTTTTTTGTAAACTCACACTGACTCAGGACCATAGGGATCATGACCACATATTAATAAAGCCTTCACACCAGTTATACAGACTCGTTAAACAATCACACAGTTAAACTGTGCATTTGATGCTTTTTAATAGGACAGTTTCGTATGACTGATTTTATAGTGTTTCGGAGGCTTTCCAGAGCAAAGTTCAGTCGTCTGTTCTCAGTCTAACCTTCTAAACTTGTTTATGTCATTATATATAAGACTAGTTTTACCACTAAGAATCCCGCTTACATTGTATAATTCAATTGATCTACTGACTTGGGTGTATTTTTTGAATGGGGCTCAGATAGCAGAGCTCAGAATCTATTTGATCAATTTGAGTTCTGCCTCCCTTTGTCAGAAAAAGGTCATTTGTTAGAACATTGACCCACTGTCCTATTACTCTGACCAAGATAAATTGTGTGTTTGTTTTTGTAGGTTGAGACAGGAAGTGATGTGTATTGGTAAAGCTCTTAGAGTCATAGAATAATCAGAGTATTGCTGATCTTTAATGGGACATGGTGTCCTAGAGACAGACCAAGCAATGGAGCACAGGTAATCTCTTTCCCCAAGGCCCCTCAAATCTACTGCTTTAGTCTTAATCTGACTGAATTTTCTTTTCCTAAGAGGGTGAGGTTAAGAGATAAGGTGTGTAGAAAGCAGAACAGAGAATGGAAAAATAAAGAGACAAAAGTGTAGAGGCAACCCATCATTCTGATAAAAAAAAAAAAAAACTTTCAGCAGCTTTTAATAACAACTACACATAAAGCTTGGGTGATTTTGAAGGACTTAGAGAAGATATTGTAGCAACCTGTTAGTGGAAATATTGAAAATCTTTTATCTTTTCACTCGCTGAACGGTCCTAATCCTCAGTAAAACAAACTGTAAGCTGACTGATCTAAAGAGGAAAGCGTTTAGACACACACTCACGCAGAACTACATTTACATCATTCTTCACGGTGGCAGAACAGTATAACGAAAAGTTTGCCTGCTTGCAGAAGCCAACAGAGAATCAGAGGAACTTCAGTGCCAGCGGCGACTGAAGGACTTAAAGCCGTCAGAAGTGCACTTTTTTTTGTAGGTTCCCAGGATCTCCAGCTAATTGTAAATGATATACCTTGAAATCTTTTTTTTATTTAATGATGTACTTAACATAATTTTCAGAGAAAGGGCCACTGTTTAGCCATAACTTAAACATGTAGAAATGGAACCACAGGACATGTCACAAGTTGCTCTTTCAGGAAAAAAACAGAAACAAAAATATGCAAATATATGACATTCATTTTGGTTACGCTTTGATACTTCTAAAAAACAATTCTGATGTAGACATATGTTCTCAAAGGCTTTATGAGACTTCATGAGATTATGAATTACATAAGTTTATTTTAGAAGAATTGGCCTGAAAAAAAAAATGACAGCAAATAGACTGTCTTCTCACTCGCTACCCTGGAGACAATCTTTAATATACTGAATTAAGAGAATAGCTGATTAAATTGGTAATCTTAAGCATTTAAGATATTGTGTCATTTGGGTCAATGCAGCTGTAGAATGGATGTGAATATAACATTTCTTTTATAAAACATGTATACGTTTAATACAACAATCATTTATTTATTAATCATAATTTATTTATAATTAAAATGTATTTATTTATTTGGTAACACTTTAGTTTAGGGACCTATTCTCACTATTAACTAGTTGCTTATTAAAAAAGAAAGACGTTTCTTCTGCTCACCAAGCCTGCATTTATTTGATTCAAAGTATAGCAAAAACAGTACAATTTTGAAATATTGTTACTATAACAGCATTTATCTGAAATAGATATCACTTGTAACATTATAAATGTCTTTATCATCACTTTTGATCAATTTAAAACACCCTTGCTCTATAAAAGTTTCTGTGAAATTTCCATAATTGCAGAAAAATGTTATTACTGGAGAAGTTAATTTCTGTTGCCCCTGACAGGTGCTGGTTTCTCTAGGTTTTGTAGAACTTTAAAGAACTTTTGTGTGTAATGACAGTAAAACCAGCTTCTGAATTTTTAGGAGCAGTTTATGGCACTGCAGGGGACGGATGGGTGTGAGGACTGTAATTATCAGACGGGCTGCGATGAACCGAGTCACACTTTTAGCAACACCCAATGTGTGCATCGGTGTGTGTGATAAAAGTGTGGTGTCAGACAACACACATCCTGTTTCCTCTCCTGACACATGAACTTTGCATTTCTTTTTTTTTTTTTTTTTCTGGTTCTAAGTCAGGGGTGGGGATCCTTGATGCTCGAGGGCCCTTGTCCCTGCAGAATTTAGCTCCAACCCTAATCAAACACACCTGAACAAGCTAATCAAGGTCTTCAGGATACAGGTTGGTATTTTTTTTTCAGGGTTGGAGCTAAACTCTGCAGGGACACCGGCCCTCAAGGATCAAGGTTCCCCAACCCTGTTCTAAGTAGACAACTGAGACAGTTCTCAGATCCCCCTCGTTCTGGACTGTGGCTTATTCATTGCTTTTTTGTTGTATTAATGTTTGTCTCATAATCTTATCTTCCTTCAGAATTATATAAACTTCACTTAAGAGCCACTGGGAGGTCACAGGCAGAAACTGACTTGAAAATTTCAAGTTTGGAGACAGTTTAACTCAAAGCTTTGGTTTGTAGGTGTAGGTATGTTTAGAGGGAAGGTACAGCTCCTTCTCTGGGTGCCTGCATTATGTAGAAGTATCTTTAAATGTATAGAATGGTTGTAGGTGGGTTTTGTGGAGATATTGTGCCAGACAATCTTCAGCTGTTTAGAGACTCAATTAGATCCTTTCACATCTTAAACGGTATAAAAGTTTTAACTTATCCACCCTACTTTTGCCACAAGAGTGGGCACGGCCATTTGTACATTTTATGTTTCTGTCTTCCAGTCTCATCTGCATCCAACTATTTTTTTTTCAGCTGAATTATCTTAATTATAAACCCTTAGTTTGTAGTGCATACAGTTTTACTGTTTTTCCCCTATATCGTCTAATGAGCCAGAAGTTTTTCTGTATTTTTGATATGCAACCTTCCAGAGTAAAAAAGATATGTATGTATATACTGTGTATTGTCTGCATAAAGACATCAGGCAAAGTAGATTTACAGATATTTTTCCTCTCTTCTTTTCTTTAAATGAAATCAGATTCCAATTTTTTTGTTAAACATCTGGTTTTGATTTTTGACTTTTCCATTAGGAAGGTCTTTCTCCATAAATAACTGATGAATGGCACTCTGCTGGGATTGTGTGTGTATGTTTGCTATACTTTGGAGACAAATTTATATATGCTAAACCTGCTTTTGTAGTCATTTTTGGACATGCTCATTCAGGATAAAATGTAGTCAATCTGTAGTCATCAGTAGAAAAAATATCGAAAAATTGAAGTCTACAATCTAAAAATGCTGAGTGAATTATGGACAAGCCTAGCGACTGGGTTAAATGTTAAACCCAAACATAATTAACATTTATTAATACATTCAATAAATTAACATTTAATAACAAGTTGAATAAATAATAATTAAATAATAAGCAATTTCACCTTTTGATTATTGCTGATGCCTCTAGTAATTATGTGTCTGATTTGTTTTAAACAATAGTTCAGTTAAATAAAACTACCCAGACCACTGGTTAAACACTTAACTCATTTAACAACCCAGTCACTGGGTTTGTCCATTTTTTACCCAGCATTTTTAGAGTGTGTATGGTATGTTTGCATGTAGATTGTTTAGTAAATGTGTTTGTCTTGGGTATTAAACAGTCAGATTATATACAGTGGGTACAGAAAGTATTCAGACCCCCTTACATTTTTCACTCTTTGTTATATTGCAGCCATTTGCTAGAATCATTTAAGTTAATTTTTTTCCTCATTAATGTACACACAGAACACCATATTGACAGAAAAACACAGAATTGTTGACATTTTTGCAGATTTATTAAAAAAGAAAAGCTGAAATATCACATGGTCCTAAGTATTCAGACCCTTTGCTTAGTATTTAGTAGAAGCACCCTTTTGATCAAATACAGCCATGAGTCTTTTTGGGAAAGATGCAACAGGTTTTTCACACCTGGATTTGGGGATCCTCTGCCATTCCTCTTTGCAGATCCTCTCCAGTTCTGTCAAGTTGGATGGTAAACGTTGGTGGACAGACATTTTTTCAGGTCTCTCCAGAGATGCTCAATTGGGTTTAAGTCAGGGCTCTGGCTGGGCCATTCAGGAACAGTCACGGAGTTGTTGTGAAGCCACTCCTTCGTTATTTTAGCTGTTTGCTTATGGTCATTGTCTTGTTGGAAGGTGAAGCTTTGGCCCAGTCTGAGGTCCTGAACACTCTGGAGAAGGTTTTCGTCCAGGATATCCCTGTACTTGGCCGCATTCATCTTTCCCTCGATTGCAACCAGTCGTCCTGTCCCTGCAGCTGAAAAACACCCCCACAGCATGATGCTGCCACCACCATGCTTCACTGCTGGGACTGGTGGAGGGCTGCAGTGATGGTTGACTTTTAACAACTTTCTCCCATCTGCATCTCTGGAGCTCAGCCACAATAATCTTTGGGTTCTTCTTTACCTCTCTCACCAAGGCTCTTCTCCCCCGATAGCTCAGTTTGGCCGGACGGCCAGCTCTAGGAAGGGTTCTGGTCATCCCAAAATGTCTTCCATTTAAGGATTATGGAGGCCACTGTGCTCTTAGGAACCTTAAGTGCAGCAGAAATTTTTTTGTAACCTTGGCCAGATCTGTGCCTTGCACCATTCTGTCTCTGAGCTCTTCAGGCAGTTCCTTTGACCTCATGATTCTCATTTGCTCTGACATGCACTGTGAGCTGTAAGGTCTTATATAGACAGGTGTGTGGCTTTCCTAATCAAGTTCAATCAGTATAATCAAACACAGCTGGACTCAAATGAAGGTGTAGAACCATCTCAGGGATGATCAGAAGAAATGGACAGCACCTGAGTTAAATATATGAGTGTCACAGCAAAGGGTCTGAATACTTAGGACCATGTGATATTTCAGTATTTCTTTTTTAATAAATCTGCAAAAATGTCAACAATTCTGTGTTTTTCTGTCAATATGGGGTGCTGTGTGTACATTAATGAAGAAAAAAATTACCTTTAAAAATTATTTTAGCAAATGGCTGCAATATAACAAAGAGTGAAAAATTTAAGGGGGTCTGAATACTTTCCGTACCCACTGTAAATGCACTAACTGTTAAAGAATATTAAGAAGCTGAAACATATTTATTTTTACAAGCAGACTTCATAAAACCTTTAAAAAAACAATACAAAATAATAAATATTTCATTCAAAATTAGTACATTTCAAGCAATCAAAAAGCAAGATGACTTCCAATGTTTTATCCCTTCACCTATATTTCTACTTTAGTTCAAATAAAGACCTCTCCTGCACTAATTTTAAAGAGTCCTCATATTAAAGTCCATTTATAGTTTACTCTCCTTATTATGCATATTATTTGTTTTATTTATGATGCATATCATTCATATTTTCCCATTACTGCTTCACAAAAGGCTTCTTACATAGCACAAAGTATGCATTCTTCCTTTTTGCGCAACCTTATATAAAAACAGCATTTTTATTTCTTTTGTGCCCATTAATGTGCGCCTAAGCAACAATATAATTGAATTATGCACAAATGCCAGATAACGTCATGTTTAATGTCTAATTTTGTAAGATGGTCTGGACCCAAAGATCAAATGACATTCTGAGAGTCAGATTTATGGTGAGGTAAAATTGAGATTAAAAGAAATCATAGTAGCATATTTACACCCAGAAATAGTGTTAAATTGTCTTTCATTTAATGGATACATAATCAGCAGACACATGCTTGCATATAAAAATCCCACTAACCCTGAGCCAATAAAACCTCTCTGATATATTTAGGTTTAGCATCTTTATCTCTATCATGTCTGAGACCTGCCTACTCAGCACAATAATAGCTCATTTTCAGGAATATTCTCATGAAGTCTTTAAAGTGAAAGGCAATTTATTCCAAAATCTAAAACACTTATGTCTGTTAAAAAAATGGATGTGTGAAACTGACCAAGCTTGTTAGAGCAAACGTTTTTATTTTAGGGTGGACCACTGACAAACCCAGCTCTTCCACTTTTGATCTGACTGCATCCTGATTGCTTCATTATGTAACTGCCAGAGACTTTTCACAAACTGAGTTTGCGTATTAAAGGAGTTCACTTCCAATATTAAAATTTCCTGGTAATTTACTCACCCCCATGTCATCCAAGATGTTCATGTCTTTCTTCAAAAAGAAATTAAGGTTTTTGAAGAAAACATTCCAGGATTCTTCTCCATATTTTGGACTTCAATGGTGTCCAACGGGTTAAAAGTCCAAACCGCTTGAGTTTCAGTGCAGTTTCAAAGGGCTCTACACAATCCCAGCCAGGGAATAAGTCTTATCTAACAAAATGATCAGTACTTTTCTTGAAATAATCAAAATTGCTATACATTTTAACCACAAATGCTCGTTTTGCATTACGTGATCATCACAAATTTCAATCATGTTGGAAACACAACCCAGTGTTTACAAAGTGAACATGCAAAGAAAATCAAATGCTCTTTACAAAAAAAGGTAAAACAGCCCTACCCTACCTATTTGAACCAAAGTACACAGATGAAGAACTAACCATGCTTGACATTTTTTTAACACGATTACATAATACTAGTGCAAGACCAACATTTGTGGTTAAAAAGTATATACATTTGTATTTCTTTTTAGAAAATGACTGATTAGATAAGACCTTTATTCCTCGGCTGGGATTGTGTAGAGCCCTTTGAAACTGCACTGAAACTGCAATTTGGACCTTCAACCGTTGGTCACCATTGAAGTCCATTATATGGAGAAAAATCCTGAATTTTTTTGTTGACTGAAGATAGAAAGACATAAACATGGGGGAAATTTTTATCTACATGTGAACTTCACCTTTAACCCTTTAACTGTCACTGTCCCCTCAGTTTATGTCATCATATTACAAATAAATCCTAATCGAATCAGGACAAACTATACATCGTTGGAAAGGTCTAAGACTCCTAAATAGATAATTATGCATAGATAAAATATGCATCATAACAGAAGTTCTGACTTTTGTCACAAAATGACTTCATTGTTGCCTTTTTCTCTATCACACTTTAGAAATCATATAAATTTATATCTCAGTTGAAAACTTAAAATCTCAAAATGTATCCTTTCAGACATTGCATTACCATGGAAAATGTGCAAAATCATTTTAAACAAAAATTTAATTCATGAATTATAAAAATTTAAGTTCAATATTGGTAGTGACAGGTAAAGGGTTAATACAAAGTGTGCCGCACAAGTCTTGAAAAGTGAAGCCAAAACGTTTTGATCGCCCCCCAGGTGGCTGGTCCCATTATAGGTCATAAACCCCGCCCTCTCCATGCAATCTAACGGGACGTGAGGCAAACTAAATAATTCAATTTCATTTCAAATAATTGTATTCCAGCAATGTGTTTTGTCATTTTTTGTAGTTTCTGATGTAAGTTCAAGTGTTCGTTTTTTGTTAGTTATGTGATGCTATAAAAACGGGAGCGTGGCTTCATGATTGACAGTTGAGCTTGACGGATTCTCTGAGTGAACTGAGGTGCCAATGGACTTTCTCTGGATCTTCATTAGGAGATTGGGGTTTTATTTACCTTATTTTAACACAAGCCTCCGGTACAGCAACAAGCAAACAAAATTGGAGCAGTCAGGCTAATTAGGTGTGTGCCTGCGATCGTGGGCAGGACATGGCTCCACTTTGCTTGCTACTGCGCAGACTTGGGTACAGAGTTCTCTACAGTGCAGACTCTGGTCCCAAATCAGCGCAATATGTCCGTGCCCTATTTCACATTTCTTCAATGGAAGAGATTGAATGTGCGTCGTCCATCTTTTTTTACATTCTATGGTTAATAGACATGAAATACAGCAAACGCAATATTGTTGCCTTTAAATTCATAATCCTTCTGATTGCCAGCAACAATGTGATGAAAGTAATTTGAAAGTAATTGAATTATTTGTAATAATAATAATTTGATTAATTAAATCATGTTAGTAAGAAATCATATATAGTTCATAAGAGAATCAAGTGTTGCTAATAAAAACGTCTTGTTGTCACTAACATTCTTCTCAAAGTTGTAAAGTCCTTTTAGAGCTCTCGTGCTCTTACAAAACGAAATCTGTTCTAAAACTGTAATTGATCCTCATTTGATTTCACCTTTTCTTCTTATAAATCCAGTAATTATTCCTTCATGTGCAAACAAGAAAATTAAACCTGATTCTGCAATGATGTGCAATCAAACTTTTAATGAAGAGTGAGGAGAATAGGATACTGAGCAAATATTACCGAAATTTTGTCTCGGCATCTTCATCAAAATTACACTCGCTCACAGAACGTCTGGTGTGTGTGTATCTGTGTCTTTTAACGGTCGTCTGATCTTTGCATAACACACTGTACATAGGTCAGGTTAGAGTGACCTGCTCGTACTCGCCTACTCCACCCACAGAAAATTAATGCCAACACAAATACATCAACCTCCTAGCCTAGAGCTCATCCCGCACATGCACACACAAACATATAATGAGTATAACCAAAGTACACTCTCCTTAAAAATATCTAATATCCAACTCCATTAAAACGCATAACAAAATAAAACAGACCCGCACACACAGAGTCCGCTTGTGTTGGTATCAATTTGCAGCGGGCGAAGCGTATGTGTGTGTTTGATTCAAAAAATTCATTACTACCTTCAACAGCTGATGTCAGGCTGACTTCAGAAAAATGTCCTCTGATTACTTTCTTAAGAGCTGTCATAGTTCATACAGGCTGAACTGTTTTTTTTTAAGCCCGCTGGCCATTGCACAAGCTCCAACCTGAGCCAATGAGGAATATTTTACATAGTTGTGAAGCTTCTGAATAGGACATAAACAGGTTCACTTTAACTGCAGTTCAGTTGGAGGTGCTGAGAGGTCACTGAAAGCCCAGAAGAACAGTTTTGAGACAAAGTGTGTTTACATGCAAACAATGCAACTACAGCATATTTATTTTGAGTTCAAATGCAAGGAAATACTCTTGAAAGAATGGGAAATAGTCATCACAGCAGGATACTCCCTCCACCCTTACAGTAGCAAAAAGCATGTCTTAAATAATAGAGCATCAAGCAATTAATGCCACTACCTTAGGATACATTAATACACTTGGATGGGGCCTAATGGTTAAGGATGTGGGCTACTAACTCCAAGGTTGCTGACTCAATACCAGGTAGGATTCACCCAGGAGAGTTACTAAGATCACAGTTCGATTCGACACTGGTCCTGTGTCTTTGAAGAAGGCACTTACACTAAAGTGAATAACTAATGTCAGTTAAGATATTGCTAAAAACAATTAGCAAAATGACCCATCTGAGAGAACATACAATACATAATCATCACAGGAAGCTCTTTTAGTAGGGACGATTTAAAGTCAGTCAATCTATACAGATGGACACACCAAGAAACAAATGCTATATATGTATATATATATGCAAAAACGCCTGGATTTTGAACATAAAAAAGACAGAACAGCATTTTCTCATCTCATTGCTTATACATAAAAAATGTCCTTTAAATACACATCTGACTACTTGCATTTTTAAAGTTGGTAATACAACTGAATAAGTTTTTTGAACAGTAAGATTTTAAATGTAGAAGCTCATCATAAAGAAGCTTGCATTTATTTGACCCAGAGTATAGCAGTGTTAATTTTGTCAGCAAATTTTAATTTAGTTTTAGTCATATTTTACACTGTACAAAATGACCGTGAATTTAACAGTAAAAAACTGTAAAAATGCTAGTTCAAAACTGACATTCCCAGAATTCCCTGCGTTACATTTTTCAAAATTGGATGTGTTTTTGTTGAAATAACTCTTTCTTCTTAGTTTTTTTCTTAGCAGTCTTGTACATTAGGGTTGTATGTTACATCTAATGTTGTTAAATGAATGTTTATTGCATTATTTCGGTTTCATGTGTGTTACCATGATGGTGTTTAGCGTTTGTGTGAATGACACTGTGCACCTTCTATATATGTTAATGTATAAAAGCTGCTTGTGATGGGCTTTTCTTTATCATGTGACTTTCTCATCACCACCTGGTTTTGGTGGTTATCAGTGTATTACAAAGGTATAAAACAGATTTCAGTTCTTCAATAGATTGGTACATTACAGTTATATCAGTTAATAAAATGATGGTATTTACTTGTAAATTTAACTGAAAACCGTAAACTGTAAAACGCTGCTACCGTATTTTTTTACGGTACAATTCTGGCAACCACAGCTGCCGTTATTTTACCGTAAATTTCACGGAATTTTTTTTTTACAGTGTAGTCATCTGAATTGTTTTCAGTTTTAGTCTAGTTTTAGTCGACTAAATATCATAAAATTTTAGTTGACTAAATCTACAGTAAATTTTAGCTAAAATTTAATGGGTTTAGTTACAGTGCAATGCATTCATTAAGCTTTTTTCTAAAATTTCCAAACTCATTATATGGGTTTGATTAAGGTTTAATCATGATAAACACAAATTAACTGCGGTGATACACAACCTGCCTTAATATTAAAATTAAATAAACCACTTCTCATAAAGAACATGGTATTCTTTTCAATGAAATACCAATGGTTATATAGGCTAATTATGCATTCTTTATAGTAACTTGTTTCCCATATTCTTCACTCTTTCTAACAGACATGTTTATTTCTATAAATTAATTTAGATTCATCTTTAGGGCTACGTAAGTGATTCAGACAAGTTGTGGTTTTCTGTTGTTCTTTTGTTGCTTGATTAACATCAGTGACTTGGACAATAGCAACTAAATTTGTTTGCTTTCCCTTTAAAACCGAATGCACGAATGCAATGGATGTACTGATACGCTTTCTCTCAGCTGTTTACGTTCATTTAAGACGTAGTCGGCTGTGTTTATGTGAATACTCCTCAAAACGGACAATTTGAGATCATTTTGTGTGCATTTCTCAGTTCATGCAACGTTAAAGTGTGTGAGACGTGCTTTCTATGTGTATGCTTCGGTGTCTGCACTCAGAAAACAAGACCGACTTGAGTTCTCTCTTGCTTCGTCAAATGTATCCATATGTCTGCACTTCTCCCACATATTGACATTTTTGAATGTTTTATAAGACATGCAGCAAGTGTATTTTAGCTTGTGTCCCGCCGGATTGTACGCATCTAACCCTACTACTCAACAGATTTTTCTGAACAAATCTCTTTCCAAATCGTCCCTCCCTAACTTTTTCGTCTTGTTTTTATTCAGTGACGAAAATGGCAGTAGATTTTTGTCATAGTTTTTGTCATTCAAAAATAATTTTAGTTCATTACGGTTTCGTTTTCATCTGCAAAAAAAATGTCATTGATGAAAATTATGAGGAAATGTTTTTGTCAACGAAATTAACACTGGAGTATAGCAAAAACTTTTGAAAATAAATTTTGAAATATTTTAACTATTTACAATAAATGCTTACTATTTGTATACATTTTAAAATGTAATTCATTCCTGAGATTCCAAAGTTGATTTTTTTAGCATCTGTCACGAATCCTGCCACTGCAGCTCCCTCCTTCGTTCCGGCTGGCGTGAATCTACTGTATCCTATAGAAAAGCATTAAAAACTGCTAGAACCGATTACTTCTCATCTCTTTTAGAAGAAAACAAACATAACCCTAGGTATTTATTCAATACAGTGGCAAAATTAACCAAAAATAAAGCACCAACAGATTTTTTCCAAGCAGCACAGTAGTAATGACTTTATGAATTACTTTGCAACAAAGATCGATACTATTAGAAATAAAATTGTAACCATGCAGCCGTCAGGAACAGTAGCAGATCAAATAGTGTGCTATAGATCTCCTAAGGAACTATTCCACTGATTCTCTACTACAGGAGAGGAAGAATTTTATAAACTTGTTAAATCATCTAAACCAACAACATGTATGTTAGACCCTATCCCATCTAAACTACTAAAAGAGGTGCTTCCAGATATCCTAGATCCTTATCTGACCTCTATCATTTTGTAGCAATAAATGAAGAGGTATCGTATCGATCGCAAGTTCAGTATGGAGTACCTCAAGGCTCAGTACTAGGACCATTACTTTTTACGCTTTATATGTTACCCTTAGGAGATATCATCCGGAAACATGGTGTTAGCTTTCACTGTTACGCTGATGATACTCAGCTCTATATTTCATCAAGGCCTGGCGAAACATACAAAGTTGAAAAACTAATGGAATGCATAGTTGATATTAAAAACTGGATGACAAGTAATTTCTTATTGCTGTCTAATCCAACCTTATGTCCCCTCCAGAAGCTTGCGTTCTGCAAATGAACGACGCCTTGTGGTGCCATCCCAAAGAGGCTCAAAATCACTTTCACGTACCTTTTTGTGGACTGTTCCCAGCTGGTGGAATGACCTACCCATCTCAATTCGATCAGCTGAGTCAATGGCCATCTTCAAAAAACGTCTGAAAACCCATCTTTTTCGGCATAACTTGACCAATTGACACTAGCTCTTTCCTACTCTTTTCAGTTTTCTATATTTATATAAAAAAAAAAAAACCCTTGCAAGACTTATCGTGTTTATCTAACTGAAATTTGCCACAAAACTTATACACTGTCGCTCTCTTGTTGCTCTGATTGCTTCTATTGTAAGTCGCTTTGGATAAAAGCGTCTGCTAAATGACTAAATGTAAATGTAAATGATTGCTACATTCTGAAAAAACAGAGGTGTTAAGCATTGGGCCAAAAACCTCAGTAATTCCGAGCATTATTTCCCGTGTTTGTTTTCCCGTTGCTGACCCTGTTGTTTCCTGTTTCCCAATTGATCTCCGCCTGCCTACTGACCCTCGATTGTTTATTGGATTACTCTGTTAGCTAGCCGCCTGCCTCGACCCCTTTTGTATGTATATTGACCACTCTCTGGATTATCTGTGTTGTTCCTGTTTGCTCCCTACTGACCCTGGATGTTTACTACGAGTGTTGTAAGGAATAAGGTCTGCACATGGATCACTACTATGCTGACTCCCATGTTACAGAATCATTACTCCAGTTGCATGATCCTTCAGAAACCATTCTAAATCATTTGCTGCTCAAAACATTTAATCATTTTTCAGGTTTCTTTAATGAATAGAAAGCTTAAAAGAGGAGCATTTGTCTGAAATAGAAATCTTTTGTAACATTATAAATGTATTTATCATCACTTTTGATCAATTTCTGACTCCAGCTTTTGAATATGCTACAAAAGCTTTTTATTTCAGATAAATACTGATCTTAGGGTCTTTATATTCATCAAAGGATCCTGTCAAAAATGTTTGAATTATTGATGATAATACTACTAATTATAAATGTTTCTTAAACAGCAAATCAGCATATTAGAATGATTTCTGAAAAATCATGTGACACTGCAGTAATGACGCTAAATATTCACAGGAATGAATTACATTTTAAAATATATTCAAAAAGAAAACAATTATTTGCAATAGTAAAAATATTACTCTTATATATATATATATATATATATATATATATATATATATACACAGTGGGTACGGAAAGTATTCAGTCCCCCTTAAATTTTCACTCTGTTATATTGCAGCCATTTGCTAAAATCATTTAAGTTAATTTTTTTTCCGCATTAATGTACACAGCACCCCATATTGACAGAAAAACACAGAATTGTTGACATTTTTGCAGATTTATTAAAAAAGAAAAACTGAAATATCACATGGTCCTAAGTATTCAGACCCTTTGCTCAGTATTTAGTAGAAGCACCCTTTTGATCAAATACAGCCATGAGTCTTTTTGGGAAAGATGCAACATGTTTTTCATACCTGGATTTGGGGATCCTCTTCCATTGCTCCTTGCAGATCCTCTCCAGTTCTGTCAGGTTGGATGGTAAACGTTGGTGGACAGCCATTTTCAGGTCTCCCCAGAGATGCTCAATTGGGTTTAAGTCAGGGCTCTGGCTGGGCCATTCAAGAACAGTCACGGAGTTGTTGTGAAGCCACTCCTTTATTATTTTAGCTGTGTGTTTAGGGTCATTGTCTTGCTGGAAGGTGAACTTTCGGCCCAGTCTGAGGTCCTGAGCACTCTGGAGAAGGTTTTCGTCCAGGATATCCCTGTACTTGGCCGCATTCATCTTTCCCTCGGTTGCAACCAGTCGTCCTGTCCCTGCAGCTGAAAAACACTCCCACAGCATGACTGCCACCACCATGCTTCACTGTTGGGACTGTATTGGACAGGTGATGAGCATTGCCTGGTTTTCTCCACACATACCGCTTAGAATTAAGGCCAAAAAGTTCTATCTTGGTCTCATCAGACCAGAGAATCTTATTTCTCACCATCTTGGAGTCCTTCATGCAGGCTTTCATGTGTCTTGCACTGAGGAGAGGCTTCCGTCAGGCCACTCTGCCATAAAGCCCTGACCGGTGGAGGGCTGCAGTGATGGTTGACACAGTGATCTTTGGGTTCTTCTTTACCTCTCTCACCAAGGCTCTTCTCCCCCGATAGCTCAGTTTGGCCAGCCGGCCACCTCTAGGAAGGGTTCTGGTCATCCCAAACATCTTCCATTTAAGGATTTTGGAGGCCACTGTGCTCTTATGAACCTTAAGTGCAGCAGAATTTTTTTTGTAACCTTGGCCAGATCTGTGCCTTGCCACAATTCTGTCTCTGAGCTCTTCAGGCAGTTCCTTTGACCTCATGATTCTCATTTGCTCTGACATGCACTGTGAGCTGTAAGGTCTTATATAGACAGGTGTGTGTCTTTCCTAATCAAGTCCAATCAGTATAATCAAACACAGCTGCACTCAAATGAAGGTGTAGAACCATCTCAGGGATGATCAGAAGAAATGGACAGCACCTGAGTTAAATATATGAGTGTCAAAACAAAGGGTCTGAATACTTAGGACCATGTGATATTTATTTTAATAAATCTGCAAAAATGTCAACAATTTTGTGTTTTTCTGTCAATATGGGGTGCTGTGTGTACATTAATGAGGATAAAAATGAACTTAAATGATTATAGCAAATGGCTGCAATGTAACAAAGAGTGAAACATTTAAGGGGGTCTGAATACTTTCCGTACCCACTGTGTATATATAAGAGAATTCTTTAAAAACATTACAAATCTTTTGAGAAAACACTTTTGACTGGTAGTGTAATAATTTCTGTAATTACATTTATAATTACACTGTTGATCCATCCCTTAACCTACTCCACTAAACCTGTCTGTAATCTTACCTGTATCCCACCTCAATAGCAGCAAAAGTGTTTTGCAATAAAATATGTACACAATAAGTAAACTGTATACTTTTGATACATACTAGTTAAGGCTCCCTAATATAAAGTGGGACCATTTTATTTTCAGCTTCATGTTATATAGTATAAAAAACGCACTTCAGCGAGAGTAAATGCACTTCATTTTCAATAATATCTTTTTAAAATGTAAAGATCACTGACTGGCTCTTAAGTAATTTCCGGGGTGGAGAACTGTTTATCAGTTTTCCAAGAACAAAGACGTGTTTACAGTTTCTCAGGTTGCTGCGGTACAGTGAATGTTTAGCTACTTGAATCTGACAATGTGAGCAACATTTAGAGCATTAAATTTATAAAGTGTATTAGATATCCTTGAACATATACTTTGCTTTGCTCTCAAGCTACATGTGACTTCTCTCACAATACTTTACAAGAACAATACTTCCCAAAATTATTTTAAGCCTATGTAGATTATACCACAGAAACCTTATAACCTTATGGTTAAGATGCTTTTGGGAAACACATTTCTGGTCAATCAAACAGACAACTGAAGAAGCAGATGACAGTCTTGATGTTAACATTTACATTACAGCTCAGAAAAATCCTTTCAGTACAGTCTGAAAATGTATTCAAAATCGAAGACCTGCCATGGGTAATTCATAAAACAACAGTCTTACCTAAAAATCAATAAAAGTGTTAAGAATATAACTGGGAGACAAGATGATGACTAGCAAGGTACCTTAAAAAGAAATAGAAAATAAATACCACCAAGTGTGTAAATAATATGTTATCTGCACTAGCTTAATGGTTTAGTTATTTGGACTAGACTTGAACGTTTAGCTACATACTTGAATAGTAATGCAGCTGCTTTAATTTGAACATATTTCATAGGAAGGTTCCAATTCCATCTGCACCGTAAACACAGAAGCTGTGCTTGTATCTATCTGCCACTCTTGATTAAGAGTTTAAGCTCCAGAGTTTCTCAGCTTCAAAAAGTTTCACTCAACTAATTTGTACTCCTTTTAAGGCTACGAAATCATACTTTCCTCTTGACAAAATACTTTCGCTTTTGCTACAGTGTTGAACTGGGAATTTCCTTTTTTGCTACAGGTTGTTGTGAATGTGAGGTTCTTTTCACTGGTCAGTCATTTGAATGACCCCACTGGTCATATCACCTTTCATTTGAATGACCCCATGCTCACAGAAGACTTATCTGGTCATCAAGGCTGTGTTTATTTGATTAAAAATACATACAAATCTGTAATATTGTGACAGCATACAGTTTAAAATCTGTTTTAGTGTATTTTAAAAAACATTTTACACCTATGATGCAAAGCTGAATTTTCATCAGCCATTACTCTAGTCTTCATTGTCACATGATCCTTCTGAAATCATTCTAATATGCTGATGTTTTTCACATTTTCTAATTTTTTTTTTTTGCTAATATTTTTGGAATACTTTTTCAGGAATCTTTGATGAAGAAAATACACTAAAAAATGCATTTATTTAAAACAGAAATATTTTGTACAACAATATACAAAGAGTTATGCAAATGTCCTCTAAAAGTCATCTCGGTCAAAAATGAGATAATGATACTGAGTGAATGCTCTTGACACATATAATACATCCATCATATTCTTTTACTTCAAACTCGCCAAAATCCCACCCTCAGCCCAATCAGAAGTACCACTACTTACATAGAAACCTATACATCGGAGCCTGATGAAAATGCCAGATGGATTTAGAGGCTTTTGCATCTGAACTCTTCACCGTTCAAAGTTTGGGGTCAGTATTTTTTTATTTCTTTGAAAGAAATGAATACTTTTATTCAGCAAGGATGTGTTAAATTGATAAAAAAGATAGTAAAGACTTGTATTGTAAGAAAAGATTTCTATTTTGAATTACTTATTATCAAATAAATGGGACTGTGATGTTTTAAAAAAACATTACAAATCTTACTGATCCCAAATTTTGAACGGCAGTGCACCTACTTATAGATAAATCCATGTCTCAACTATAAATATAAATGTCTAAAATTTTGAGTCTCATAAGCTAAAATGATATATGGTTGGACAACTTCAGCTTAACAGTAGACATTTTACAAATATTAGAAAAGAAAAAAAATTCCATTCAACACTTTTAAAGCATTTTTAATTTTGTACCTTATTCAAAGAAAGTGTCATGCAACTAATCTATGATGAGCACAGGTGCAAGGTAGCCTATGTCAAACCGTAAGGAATATAAATAGCAACGGTGGTAACTGCCTCTAAACTTCTAAGCTGTGCGACTGACTTCTTAGTAAGAAAGCTTAGATGTTATTTTCAATGTTTATTTTTATTGGTTTAACTCATGTGACATGCAGTGAGATACTCATTCAGAAACTGGCTCCTCACACTACAGAAGGAGGGGAAAAAACCATGGGACAGAGATACGGCAAAAGAGAGTGGCAGATGGTTTAGAAATATGGAAAAAGAAATCCAGACACAGAAGGAAAGGTGATATAGTGGCAGGCGTTGCACGTGTAAAACAACACTGAACACTGGGAGCACTTTTGTGCACTAACTACGTGATCCTTCCAGAATGTTTTTCAAAGAAGTATGTAAAGTATGCTTAAGAAAGGGTGGGACTATCAGCATGGCCCTTATTATGCATTATGATAAAAACATGAAGTACTTTGTAAATAGTCCACATAGTAAATAAAGGAAAGCATGGGTATTTGGATGTCAGGTTGTTGCTTTCAGGTTGGAAGTCTAAAATTGTGTAGCATCTTTAAAACCGGTTTGCAGGTTAAACATATGCCACTGATGAGTCTTAACTTTGCATTATTAAGCCTTTTTTCTTTTTTCTTTCACTCTCTCTCTCCCATGTGTTTTACTCTCTTTTCCCCTCCTTCTTTTCTCTCATATTCCCAATGACTTTCATCATGTATTCAATTTTCACCCAGACCCACGTGTGTGCGCGTCGGTGAGCCTGCAGTGTGAGAGGTGTTGAGATGCTGTTAATATGGCCTCCAGCTGCCAGAGAGGGTCTAGAGGGGCAAAAGTGCCATAATTCCATAATGTGCTGATAACACTCTTTCTCCTCTCCTTTCTCTACTCAAAGAGAGACAGCTCTCCTAATCTCCCCATCCTGTCATTTCTTTTAGTTCTTTTGGAAATACCTCACATCTCTTACATTTTCTGCCAAACTTCATAGTCTCTCTCACACAATCTTTCTCGCTTCTATCTCATACTCCTGTAATTTACACGCTGATGGAAGTTGTTACAGATTTGACTGATTATAGAATAAAACATGCCCTCATTCCAATTCCCATTCAGCATGTGCTCTATAATAACTTCAGATAGGTACGTTAGAGTCGGTGTCCAATTGAAACTGGATCTCTCCTCCTCATTTATACCCCTCACTGCGCTGCCACCTTTTAGGCAAACAAAGAGAACAACCTCGGTGCGCAGTAATGCCACCCCATATCTGCTGCCTTAGAAATACGATAATTGTAGGTCATTGTCACCAAGTCAAGAAGTGCACCTGTCTGCTCAGGAACTTACTGCTTTATTAACTAAAAAGGCATGCATTACTTCATGATACAGCACATCTCAGAAATAATTTTGAGAGGTTTTTCTCAAATTATTATTCCAAATTTTACGCAATTGTATCTAATATGAACAAGCCTGTATCATAAAACTCTGGCTTTACGACAAATACTCCAGTGGATGTTCTAGATAAATAATAGCAATTATATGCAATTTATCAAGGTCAGGTTGCTGCTGTCTAGTTGGCACAACTCTGTCACAGAAACCCTCAAGTTCATTTTGAACTTTATACTTAAAAACGAGTAGCCTATCGCAAATCATTTTATTCAGAACTGGGCTTAAACATGAGCCGCCTATCGCGAATCATTTGATTCAGAACTGGGCTTCAAAACGAGTATCATGAATCATTTGATTAAAAACTGGGCTTCAAAGCAAATATCGCGAATCATTTGATTCAGAACTGGGCTTCAAAATGAGTATCATGAATCATTTGATTAAAAACTGGGCTTCAAAGCGAGTATCATGAATCATTTGATTCAGAACTGGGCTTCAAAGTGAGTATCGCAAATCATTTTATTCAGAACTGGGCTTAAACATGAGTAGCCTATCGCAAATCATTTGATTAAGAACTGGGCTTCAAAGCGAGTATCATGAATCATTTGATTCAGAACTGGGCTTCAAAGTGAGTATTCTGAATCATTTGATTCAGAACTGGGCTTAAAAACAAGTAGCCTATCACAAATAATTTGATTCAGAACTGGGCTTCAAAAGAGTATTGTGAATCATTTGATTCAGAACTGGGCTTCAAAGCGAGTATCTTGAATCATCTGATTCAAAACTGGGCTTCAAAAGAGTATTGTGAATCATTTGATTCAGAACTGGGCTTCAAAGCGAGTATCTTGAATCATTTGATTCAAAACTGGGCTTCAAAAGAGTATTGTGAATCATTTGAATCAGAACTGGGCTTAAAAACAAGTAGCCTATCACAAATCATTTGATTCAGAACTGGGCTTCAAAGCAAGTATCGTGAATCATATGATTAAGAACTGGGCTTCAAAGTGAGCATCGTGAATCATTTGATTCAGAACTGGGCTTAAAAACAAATAGCCTATCACAAATCATTTGATTCAGAACTGGGCTTCAAAAGAGTATTGTGAATCATTTGATTCAGAACTGGGCTTCAAAACGAGTATCATGAATCATTTGATTCAGAACTGGGCTTCAAAGTGACTATCGCAAATCATTTGATTCAGAACTGGGCTTAAAAACGAGTAGCCTATCACAAATCATTTGATTCAGAAGTGGGCTTCAAGGCGAGTATCACAAATCATTTGATTAAGAACTGGGCTTCAAAGTCAGTATCACGAATCATTTGATTCAGAACTGGGCTTCAAAAGGAGTATCACAAAACATTTGATTCATGACTGGGCATATTGTGAATTATTTGATTTTCATCAGGACTTTGGAGCGGGATGAAATACAGCCCATCTCCTATGTGTATATTCCTCCGAAGAGGCAATGGAGGCAGTACTCAAAATACTGAATGAAAAAAAAATGTAGTACAAATAATAAAGGCAGAATATGTCATTTTGGAGGTAGTTTGATGACTGGTAGTTTGAATTACAGGAGTTATAGTCTTCATCCGATGGGAATGTTAACATGGTAAAGTTAACAGACCACCTAAAGTGTGTAATTGAGAAAGTCAGAGATAGAGTTTGTTGATACTTGAATCTCTTTTAAACTGGCGATTCTTCTTTAGAAAAATCTTCCAGATATTGCACATTCTTTGATTTTCCAGCATCTTCTGCATATTTGAACCCTTTTCAGTGTATGATTTTAAGATCCATGTTTTCACACTGAGGAAGATTAAGGGACTCATGCACAGTTATTACAAAAAAGCGCAAATATACACTGATGCTCAAAAAGAAAACATAATGGATTAAAAGCCGGGGGTGTAAACATTTGAACAGGATGATGGTGTGTACATTTTCCTAATTGTGTTTAAGCATCTGTCATTTATTAATTTATTACTGCTCATTGGGAAGATACATAAGACATCTTTCCAAGAAAAGTAAATAAGTACAATTTACTACCATCATCCTCTTCAAAAACGTTTTACCTTCTTGAGTATCAATGAAGATGTAATTTTAAAGTTGTAATTTGTACTCAAGTGATACTTAAATTACAGTTTAATTAGTCTATTAATTTGGGTTTGAGTCAGATGGAGCCAGATTCAGAGTTAATTTAATCCATTCAAAGAATGAGACAGAAAGACTGAAAGAGAATCAGTGATCACAATCAAGCTGATTGGAACTTGTACACAGTCTCGAACTAAAACTACCAAAAAAGTTATAAAACACACTTTTAAAAAAGTCCTAAAGAAATGAAATGACCTGTTCTTTGGAATAATCTACAGCATCTGTTCTTACAAATGAAATACCTTTTCATAAAGAATAAGCATGCTGTAATTTAAGTGATAAAAGCAGCATGCAATAAACTATGCTTCGATTACTTATGTTACATTATCCATTGCTGTGAAAATGTATTAAATTAGTGAAAGCCCTTTGGAGAGACAACAGAGAGAGAGAGAGCAAGAGGAAGACCTTAAGAGAGGGAGACCTCTTAATGCAGACCCGAGGTAAACCCTTAATTATTCATCAATAATTCATCAGCGAGTTTGGGTTTGCAGGTTAAACATATGCCACTGATGAGTCTTAACTTTGCATTATTAAGCCTTTTTTCTTTTTTCTTTCACTCTCTCTCTCCCATGTGTTTTACTCTCTTTTCCCCTCCTTCTTTTCTCTCATATTCCCAATGACTTTCATCATGTATTCAATTTTCACCCAGACCTACGTGTGTGCGCGTCGGTGAGCCTGCAGTGTGAGAGGTGTTGAGATGCTGTTAATATGGCCTCCAGCTGCCAGAGAGGGTCTAGAGGGGCAACAGTGCCATAATTCCATAATGTGCTGATAACACTCTTTCTCCTCTCCTTTCTCTACTCAAAGAGAGACAGCTCTCCTAATCTCCCCATCCTGTCATTTCTTTTAGTTCTTTTGGAAATACCTCACATCTCTTACATTTTCTGCCAAACTTCATAGTCTCTCTCACACAATCTTTCTCGCTTCTATCTCATACTCCTGTAATTTAGACGCTGATGGAAGTTGTTACAGATTTGACTGATTATAGAATAAAACATGCCCTCATTCCAATTCCCATTCAGCATGTGCTCTATAATAACTTCAGATAGGTACGTTAGAGTCGGTGTCCAATTGAAACTGGATCTCTCCTCCTCATTTATACCCCTCACTGCGCTGCTACCTTTTAGGCAAACAAAGAGAACAACCTCAGTGCGCAGTAATGCCACCCCATATCTGCTGCCTTAGAAATACGATAATTGTAGGTCATTGTCACCAAGTCAAGAAGTGCACCTGTCTGCTCAGGAACTTACTGCTTTATTAACTAAAAAGGCATGCATTACTTCATGATACAGCACATCTCAGAAATAATTTTGAGAGGTTTTTCTCAAATTATTATTCCAAATTTTACGCAATTGTATCTAATATGAACAAGCCTGTATCATAAAACTCTGGCTTTACGACAAATACTCCAGTGGATGTTCTAGATAAATAATAGCAGTTATATGCAATTTATCAAGGTCAGGTTGCTGCTGTCTAGTTGGCACAACTCTGTCACAGAAACCCTCAAGTTCATTTTGAACTTTATACTTAAAAACGAGTAGCCTATCGCAAATCATTTGATTCAGAACTGGGCTTCAAAACGAGTATCATGAATCATTTGATTAAAAACTGGGCTTCAAAGCAAATATCGTGAATCATTTGATTCAGAACTGGGCTTCAAAATGAGTATCATGAATCATTTGATTAAAAACTGGGCTTCAAAGCGAGTATCATGAATCATTTGATTCAGAACTGGGCTTCAAAGTGAGTATCGCAAATCATTTGATTCAGAACTGGGCTTAAACATGAGTAGCCTATCGCAAATCATTTGATTAAGAACTGGGCTTCAAAGCGAGTATCATGAATCATTTGATTCAGAACTGGGCTTCAAAGTGAGTATTCTGAATCATTTGATTCAGAACTGGGCTTAAAAACAAGTAGCCTATCACAAATAATTTGATTCAGAACTGGGCTTCAAAAGAGTATTGTGAATCATTTGATTCAGAACTGGGCTTCAAAGCGAGTATCTTGAATCATCTGATTCAAAACTGGGCTTCAAAAGAGTATTGTGAATCATTTGATTCAGAACTGGGCTTCAAAGCGAGTATCTTGAATCATTTGATTCAAAACTGGGCTTCAAAAGAGTATTGTGAATCATTTGAATCAGAACTGGGCTTAAAAACAAGTAGCCTATCACAAATCATTTGATTCAGAACTGGGCTTCAAAGTGAGCATCGTGAATCATTTGATTCAGAACTGGGCTTAAAAACAAGTAGCCTATCACAAATCATATGATTAAGAACTGGGCTTCAAAGTGACCATCGTGAATCATTTGATTCAGAACTGGGCTTAAAAACAAATAGCCTATCACAAATCATTTGATTCAGAACTGGGCTTCAAAACGAGTATCATGAATCATTTGATTCAGAACTGGGCTTCAAAGTGACTATCGCAAATCATTTGATTCAGAACTGGGCTTAAAAACGAGTAGCCTATCACAAATCATTTGATTCAGAAGTGGGCTTCAAGGCGAGTATCACGAATCATTTGATTAAGAACTGGGCTTCAAAGTCAGTATCGCGAATCATTTGATTCAGAACTGGGCTTCAAAAGGAGTATCACAAAACATTTGATTCATGACTGGGCATATTGTGAATTATTTGATTTTCATCAGGACTTTGGAGCGGGATGAAATACAGCCCATCTCCTATGTGTATATTCCTCCGAAGAGGCAATGGAGGCAGTACTCAAAATACTGAATGAAAAAAAAATGTAGTACAAATAATAAAGGCAGAATATGTCATTTTGGAGGTAGTTTGATGACTGGTAGTTTGAATTACAGGAATTATAGTCTTCATCCGATGGGAATGTTAACATGGTAAAGTTAACAGACCACCTAAAGTGTGTAATTGAGAAAGTCAGAGATAGAGTTTGTTGATACTTGAATCTCTTTAGAAAAATCTTCCAGATATTGCACATTCTTTGATTTTCCAGCATCTTCTGCATATTTGAACCCTTTTCAGTGTATGATTTTAAGATCCATGTTTTCACACTGAGGAAGATTAAGGGACTCATGCACAGTTATTACAAAAAAGCGCAAATATACACTGATGCTCAAAAAGAAAACATAATGGATTAAAAGCCGGGGGTGTAAACATTTGAACAGGATGATGGTGTGTACATTTTCCTAATTGTGTTTAAGCATCTGTCATTTATTAATTTATTACTGCTCATTGGGAAGATACATAAGACATCTTTCCAAGAAAAGTAAATAAGTACAATTTACTACCATCATCCTCTTCAAAAACGTTTTACCTTCTTGAGTATCAATGAAGATGTAATTTTAAAGTTGTAATTTGTACTCAAGTGATACTTAAATTACAGTTTAATTAGTCTATTAATTTGGGTTTGAGTCAGATGGAGCCAGATTCAGAGTTAATTTAATCCATTCAAAGAATGAGACAGAAAGACTGAAAGAGAATCAGTGATCACAATCAAGCTGATTGGAACTTGTACACAGTCTCGAACTAAAACTACCAAAAAAGTTATAAAACACACTTTTAAAAAAGTCCTAAAGAAATGAAATAACCTGTTCTTTGGAATAATCTACAGCATCTGTTCTTACAAATGAAATACCTTTTCATAAAGAATAAGCATGCTGTAATTTAAGTGATAAAAGCAGCATGCAATAAACTATGCTTCGATTACTTATGTTACATTATCCATTGCTGTGAAAATGTATTAAATTAGTGAAAGCCCTTTGGAGAGACAACAGAGAGAGAGAGAGCAAGAGGAAGACCTTAAGAGAGGGAGACCTCTTAATGCAGACCCGAGGTAAACCCTTAATTATTCATCAATAATTCATCAGCGAGTGTTCTAGAGGGAGAGAGAGATCAAGGAGAAATGCAGACTGCTCTACTTCAGTTGAGAAGCTCCCCACAGATGATTTGAAGACACCCCCCACACGCATTCTCTCTTTCTCTCTCTCCCAAAGCAGTCTTTAAAATGACTCAACCACTATAGACCTGCATTACCATGACAATTCAATTTATCTAGAGAGCTTCATACACAAACAAGGTCCAAAATCAACATTCGCCAATTGCCATATCCTTGTAAATATTCGTTTTGGTGAGTTACTCTTCAACTGCCTGGCAACTTTATTAGGGATGTCAATGTAATATAAGGTTTGAGTGGAAGTCTAACAATAATTGCTTGACTCATGCTGATGGAAGCGACATGAGCGATGAGCGAAATCAAAGGAATATAATCCATCTTTAAATGAATCTTTTGCAACTTGTGCACCTTGAGGGGAAAATTAAGCTTGTCAAAAGTGTTTTAATGTTTTTTAAAGAAGTCCCTTTTGCTCACCAAGCCTGCATTTATTTGACCCAAAGTACAGTAAAAACAGTACAATTTTAAGATAAATTTACTATTTAAAATAATTGTTTTCTATTTGAATATATTTTAAAATGTAATTTATTCCTGTGATTGCAAAGCTGAATTTTTATTCTATCAGAATATTTTTATTTTATTTTTGATTATTTTTATTATTATGTTGAAAACAGAAAAGCTTTTTATTTCATTTAAATGCTGATCTTATTTAAAATATACTAAACTGCTTTAAATATTGATAATAGTAATAATAATAATAAATAAATAAATAACAGATCATGTGACACTGAAGACCGGAGTAATAATGCTGAAAATGTAGCTATAATCACAGGAATAAATTTTCAAATATATTCAAGCAGTTAGTTTAAATAGCAAAAATATGTCACAATAGTACTGTATTTGTATTTGTATACTTTTGCTGTATTTTGGATCAAATAAATGCAGGTTTGGCGAGCAGAAGAGAATCCTTTTAAAAAATCTTACTGTTCAAAACTTTTGAGAGGTAATGTAGGATATTTCTCATATTAAAGGCATAGTGCACCCAAAAATGAAAATTCTGTCATCATTTACTCATCCTCAAGTTGTTACAAACCTGTATGGATTTCTTTCTTCTGCTGAACTCAGAAGATATTTTGAAGAATGCGTGTAACCAAACAGTTTCTGGTCCCCATTGACTTTCATATTTTACTAGTGAAGTCAGTCATACTTTACTAGAGAATTCAACTGTTTGGTTACCCTCATTATTAGGGGCCAAGCCCGAAGGGCTGTAGCTCCTATTGTATCTGTACGTTTTCTTTATTATTATTATTATTCTACTTCTTCTTCTTCTTCTTGGCCAATGGGAGTCTATGGCAGCCCTATGAAGGGAACATAGGAAAATGATGAAATTTGGCACACTTGTAGTGATGGCCATGAATAGTGACCTGACCAACTTTGGGGTCTCTAGGTTCAACTCTATAGCGCCACCACTAGTCCAAAATGTCAACATTTAAACTGTAATAACTCCTGAACCCCTAAAACTACAAAAATAAAACTTAGTACACCTGATTGCTCTTACATTAAGACTCCGCCCATTACAGTAGCAGCCATTTTGAAAAGTACAGTATTCAGTCTAAATGCTACTCCTCCTTCAAAATTGATCCAATTCTTCTCAAAATTGGCTCAGATGATCTTTGGACTGAGCTGCACAGAAATGACTGAACCGATTTATTTTATTCATCTTTGTTCAAAAGTTATGATGTCACAAATTTAACGAAGTTGACCCAAAATTGGTTCAGAGGCTATAACTCGGCCAAACTTTGATAAATTGACACCAAAGTTGGTACACTTCATCTACACCATGATCTGAGGGTCCATGCCAAAGTTGGGAACAGCGCCACCTATGGGTCGTGAGATAGCAAAAATGCACATTTTTGCTTATAACTTCTGAACAGTTGATCAGAAAATCATTATCTTGGAGTCTATGGATTCCCTGGGTCATGACGAATCTGATGATATAAATTGATCCAGGATCAACTAAACCACGTGACTGCCATTTTGAAATATGTCATAAATTGCAATATCTTTTGAACCATTTGACATATCAGCACAAAAATCAGTAGGCATCATCGACAGCATGTCCCCTAGGCACCTGAGAAGTTTGAATACAGCGCCACCTAGCGTTCAAGAGATATAATGACTTTGGCAAAAATGCTTATAACTTCTGAAAACATTGCCCAAATATTATAATTTTGATATAATTTAATTCCCTGGTTTATGCGGATTCAGATGATGTCTCATTTGTCATTTTTCATGAATGTGTCTGTCAGCCATATTGAAGTAAATGAAAAACAGTGTTTTTGCTACTCTTCCTTCAGATTTTGTTCCATTTTGTCCATAATTTTACCAAATAATCTTTGGACTGCGCCGCATAGACGTGACTAAACAGATTTTTGATATTCACTACCGTTCCCGAGAAATACCTCTCCAAAATCAACCGTGCCTGTGTTTGGTGATTTATGCTAGTTAGCTTAGCTTGCTAATGGGTTAGCATGCTAACTGGCTGCCATTTGTTCTAATGTGGCTATCAGGTTAACCATAAAATACTTTAATTTTAAATTAGCTTAGCATGTTAATCTGACTAAGTCATGTTTTTTTATGACCTCATTCTCACACCTAAACTTCTCTTCCAGAGCCTGTTGAAGGTGTGTTGACTGAGTGGCACACTTGGCTAAACCACTGGTTTCAGAACCTGAAGCCTGTTGTGACGTGGGTTCGAATCCCACACAGTGCAACTTTATAAACCTCTGTGTAATGTTGTGCCGTTTTGATTAGTTTATTATCCAGATCGGCATTGTACAAATCCGTATTACTCCTGACTTAAAAATACATGTGTTTATCTGTGTTGTGTTCATTTTCAGTTGACCATCTGTTCATTCTTAGTTCATTCTTGCCGATAGTTCTGAAGCGGCTGTTTTTCAGATTCATTCTATTGCTGCAATTTTTGTTAGTCCTGCTCTGCACACGGCTACAGCCTTTCTTGGGCTTGGCCCCGTAATCGCTGCTTGCAGCTATATTTCAAAATATCTTCTTTTATGTCAACAGAAAAAAAAAGAATCTCAGTAAATGATGACAGAATTTTTCATATTGGTGTAGTCTTCCTGTAAAGGTGACAAAATGAAAAAAAGTGCTAAATAATTATCTTGTAACAGGGACAGCAATATACAATTCAAATAAAACATTGTTTAAATGGAGCATATATATATAGTCATATTTACAGTCATTCTTCTCAATTCATTCACAAAAGGCAGGTGCAGTGAAAAGTTATGCACAAATGCACAGGTTCTTTATACATTAATCTCTGCCACAGTGAAGATTTTTTATGGTTGATCAGTACCAAAAGTTTCAAGTGTAAATTACCTTTCTAATTTCTATTCTGTATTAGGCTTAATAGTGACTTAAGCCATCTGTCATGTTAAATTACATAAAAAAAACCTTCGCGTATTACCAAATGACTATAGGACAAGTGGAGTTTGTTTTCTTAACTGAAAGGGACAACCTAGGGTTTGATGTCTTTGCTCCTTGCAGTGGTCGAGCCAGCAAACTTCTCATTGCTATGCCTGGGCTGTAAAGAAATAGTTCACCCACCAATGCCATTACTGAAAAGTCATCTTTTCTGCTGAGGTTATTTAAGGTCATTTTGTGAACAAATTATTCTTTCGAACTCAGTTCTTTTCCATGATTGATCTGAGTGACTGTGAGTTTCACAAATCAAATCGAATGATTCGTTCACAAATTTGACTGATTCGGGTTCAAAACTGGATGATTCACAGCAGTTCTCGACCCACTGGAGGGGAAGAATAGTGATTTAAATTTTGACCTGTTCCTCACAAAAAGCACATAGAAAATATAGAATGCCTTCAAAAAAAAAACAAAAAAAAAAAAAACTGGACAAAACTTTTTATTTTATTTTATTTATTTATTTATTTTTTAAGCAGTGGTCACAATGAGCTGTTGTTTCTTCCACAGAATAAAGTAAAAGAAAAAAAAAGATAAAACTCAAATTATTTTAGCATCATTGAGACATTACTATATTTTTTATTCAAATGTTAAAATATTTTTAGTATTGTGTCAGCAATTTTGCTGTGTCTTTTTGTCATTTTTGCTTTTTTAAATGTCTATATAGTTTTCAGTCATCATTTCAGTTTTAGTTTTAGTTATTTTAGTACATCAGTTTTAACTAAATGCAAAATTGTTAATGGGTAACTAATCTTAAAACTTTTTAAAACATGAAATTATTATAACACTTACAATAAGGTGTCATTTGTAAACATTAGTTAATGTATTAACTAACATGAACAAACAATGAACATACATATATTACAGTATTTATTCATCTTTGTTAAAATTAGTTAATGAAAATAGTCATTCATTGTTCATATTAGTTGTGATTTTAATAATGCATTAGTAAATACTGAAATTACCATTAACTAAGATTAATAAATGCTGTAGAAGTATTGCTCATTCTTAGTTCATGTTAACTAATGTTGTTATCTAATATTAACTAATGAACCTTATTGTAAAGTGTTACCAAACTACATTCTACATCTACATTTTTATGTCAAGTATCAAAAAAAAATTTTTTTTCCATATTTTAGTTAACTATAAGAACCCTGTTTAGAATGACATGAGAGTATGTAAATGATGACAGAGTAAATGGGTGAACTATTTCCTATAACCGCTATATATAGCACATGAGACTACATATGAGAGCACACAATTTACCTCCCAGGGTCATCCCAGCCTCAAAACACTTCTTCAGACGGCAGGATGGGCAGTTCTTCCTCCTCAGTTTATCTATGGTGCAGTCATTCCTGCTAGCGCAGAGATACTTCTGCTTCCCTAGAAGAAGAAACAGACAGTTTTCAGAAGTTTTAGCTTAGTCAGTTGGCAGCCAAAGTAAAGCTCCAGAAAGGACAGAGCTGGACGCATCACATTTACACAGAAATAAAACGTAGATCAGAATAAAATCTGCACTTATGGTCAGACACTGCAGGCAAAAACACAGTTTTTTCAGTCACCTGTTAAATTTGAGATTTTGGGCTTTTTGGTTTTTCATAAAGTGTGTTTTCAGACTAGTGGAAGGAAAACACCCAAAAGACACTGTTAAGTGTTTCTTTTATAGCACTTTATCTGTTTTTGTGTCAATAGATTTCAATTACAATACATATTTTTAAAGGTAGTTTTCTCAATATTAGTTTTTTTCTTCTACACTGAGCCATAAATCTCCACTTCAGTAGCATTTACACACACCAAACGTAAATTTTGTATTCCTGTCTATATCCTGAAGGTTTTTACAGAGGGATTTGTTCATATATAATTTGCTTGATTATATAAAACATTTAATTCCCCCCAAAATTGTAAAAAAAAAGAAAAAAAAAAAAAAAGAAAAAATACAGTTTTTTGTCTGTATTTTCTAAATTATGGAGTGACAAAATGACATACCCAAAATTCCCTCTGTAAAACATTTGACTCTAATATGCCAAAAAAATGAAAAAAGAAATGGACATGTTTAGATTTTTGCACTAGAAATGTATGCAAATTAGTGCATATTTTAATAAGCAATGCCTCATTTGCATATTTAAACCTAACATTTTAGAAAACTTGTAGTACAAAAATTATTGCAATTCTCAATTAAATCAATCAACTGGGTAAGTAAGGTGATAACTATTAGTTAAATTTTTTTTGAAAGAGTCTCTTTTATGCTGGTTGCATTTATTTCATCAAAATACAGTAAAACATATATATTGTGAAATATGTGATCCTTCAGAAATCATTCTGATTTGCTGAATTGGTGCTCAAGAAACATTTTTCATTATTATTCATGTCAAAAACAGTTGTGCTGCTTAATATTTTTTGTAAACTGTATTTAAATCTAATTTTAAATGCATAGTATGTAATTTTCACAGCTAAAGGGTGCATATTAAAAAAACAAAGAAACAAAGGCGTAGTCATAGATGACGCTGTGATTGAGTGTGGAATCATGGGAGTTGTCATCTCCATCCCCACAACCAATGCAATCCGACAGTACTCGGGCATAAATCATGTTTATGGATGAGTTAAAAGAGAAGTTCACTTCCAGAACAAATTTTTTTTTTACTTCAGTCGTAAATAAAGTATGTTTCTTGAGGAAAACATTTCAGGAATGTTCTCCATATAGTGAACTTCTATGGGGCCCATGAGTTTGAACTTCCGAAATACTGTTTAAATGCTGTTTTAAACAATCCCAGCCGAGGAAGAAGGGTCTAGCGAACGATTGGTTATTTTCAAAAAAATGTATATACTTTGCGTACTTCAGTTTAATACAGTTAGGGTAGGTCAACTTCTCCTCAAACTTCAAAATTGTCGTACATCATTGTACCAACCCAGTGTTTACAAAGTGAATGTGCAAACGGCCTTTACAAAAAAGGTAACACAGCTATGTCGGACAATTTTGAAGTTGGAGGAGACAATGATGGGGGTTTTGCGACCTACCCTAACTGTATTGAACCGAAGTACAAATGCGCATCGCAGAGTTAGACAAAATGAGCATTTGAGGTTAAAAAGTATATAAATTGTAATTTTTTTTTTAGAAAATAACCAATCGTTTCACTTTTCCTCAGCTTGTATCATTTAGAGCCCTTTGAAACCGCATTTTGGAAGTTCAAACTCACAGGCACCATACAAGTCTGCTATATGGAGAACATTCCTGAAATATTTTCCTCAAGAAACATAATTTCTTTATGACTGAGAAAAGAAAGACATGAACATCTTGGATGACAAGGGGGTAAGTAAATTATCTGTATATTTTTGTTCTGGAAAGTGAACTTCTCCTTTAAATGTATTAATGATTTCTTAAATGTCATTGTAGTGTGAAGCAGGGTTTGTATTTAAACTTTAAGGCATCCTTGCTGAATAAAAATATTAATTTCTTAAAAAAACCTTTAAATGATAGTGTACTTTATCTATTAAACACAAAACATAAAACTTTGTCTATATTCCATTAAACAAACATTTTTCATGAAGATACCTAGCAGAATGTCCAAGTTCATTGGTGGACAGTAACAAAGTATTTTTTTTTCATTACTGTACTTAAGTATCTGTACTTTACTGAAGTAGTTTTATTTTGAGTAACTTTTACTTTTATTTCACTTCATTCCAAAGCATAAGATCATACTTTTTACTTCACTACATTTCAAAAAACATATTGTTACTCCTTAAAATATATTGCATGCTCCGAGACAAAAAAAACGTGTCTGATTCATGAACAAACTGATTATTTTCAAAATCTGTTCGCAAATCGCACCAAACGATTCATTCACAAATTGGACTGATCCAATTGCAGCTGTTCTCGAGTCGACAACTCACTGATTCAAATGAGCCATTTGGAACAAGTTTCCAGTGAACTAAATTCACAAGTAAGAACCGGGAGATTTTGTGAGCGTGTGCGACTGATGCTGTGGAAAGTACTGTGTATATTAATTATGTATATATAAATACACACACGCATATATATATTAAGGAAAAATATTTTAGATTTATATCTAAAATATTAATATTTAATTATAATCTGAATTGTATACAGGTGTAAATATATACACATATAAATATTTTTTTGTATATATAGATTTATGTGTGTGTATTTATATGTACATAATAAATATACAGAGTATATTCATAACACATATAGTATGTAAACATAAACTTTTATTTTGGATGTTAAATTAATCGTTTGACAGCCCTAAAATATCACAGATTAAATAAAATAACTCATGCACGTTCATATTTCCAGCTGTTGTAACGTTAGTAGTTTTATTAAAATACCACGCATTTAGCCCTATAGTATAGTATACACAGTCTGTTTTTATATTATTGATCGGTATCAATGTTTATATTGTTTCGATCAACTAGCTGAGCAGACAGATATGAATGTTTATTCATAACCATACTGAAAATAAGTAAATATTGTTAGCTAATGCTAACTGTCTAGCTAAGCTTGCTGGTGTTAAATTTGAGGTCTAAAGTCCAAAAATCTTTATTCAACCACCTAGACAGATTACATCAGGGGAAAAAAGAAAGGATGTGATGTTCAGAACATGGTAACTACAGTAATTATCAAGTGATGCCTTCTGGGGCATTTAGCCAGGGGTGTTTTTATACCACAGACAAGGTTTGAGAAGAAAAAAAAACATTATGAAAATATAATGATATTTTCCTTAAAATGTTCTTCCTAATTTTAGGCCTTATTCTCATATCATATATAATTGTGCCATTCTGCAAAACAACAAGCTTTAAAACACTTTTTTCTTACTGGTGAAAATGAGATCAATCAGTAATTTTAGGTCAAATCAGTTTTCTCTCAGGCACATTGCAGTGTAAGCTTCACAGTAAACATTACTACATCACTCTCGTCAACATAGTCCATATCAACAACATTATTTTGGGAAAATTCCAGGTATTTTGAGCAGTATGATTATAAAAATAAATATATGCTAATATAAAATTAAGTAGCCTATATAAAAGTCCAAAATAAATCAGTACTTTTTTACACAAGTACACAAAAATTCAAGTACATTTGTACTTTCACTCGAGTAAAGTTTAAAACAGAGTACTTTTACTGGAGTGATATTTTATTATACGTATCTGTAATTTTACTCAAGTACTTGATTTGGTTACTTCATCCACCACTGTCCAAGTTGCTTTTTCATATATTGGAAACAAGCAGAAGGTCCTGGCCTGGTCCACATCCACTGTCATTACAGGGAACAGAGCATCTTGCACATTTTACCTAATAACTTCTTTTGTGTTCCATGCAAGAAAAAAAGTCCAACATTTTGGAACAGGGATGGGAAAATGTATAAGAGACAGCTTGTGTTTGGGTCTCACTGATTACTAATTGTTTATGGCATGTCTTTAGTAGGCATGTCCACCTCATAGCCAAGTCTGCACTTTCTAGGGTTGTAGTTATTAGATTTCCATTTCTTTTTGGACTGCATAATAGGGAAAGAATGTGTCCCTAATTTGAGTATACTTAAGACACATTTAAATTTACATTTACATTTAGTTATTTAGCAGACCCTTTTATCCAAAGCGAATGAGGACAATGGAAGCAATCCAAATCAACAAAAGAGCAATCCTCTGACAAGTGCTATGACAAGTCTCAGATTAGCTTAGTGCAGTATACGTAGCAAGGTTTTTTTTTAAATTATATAGTAAATAAAAAGAAAACAGATAGAATAGAAAAAGAATAGAGCAAGCTTGTTTTTTTGACAAAAATAATATTTTTTTAGAAAAGAGAAAAAAAGATAAAGTTAGAAAAGATAGATGACAAAAAAGAAGAGTTTTTTTTTCCACAAACTGTCGCCTACTTGCACTCTCTCTTTATTATCTCTCTTTGAATTTCTCTCTTGAACTTAATTCATGAATGCCTGTGTAGGATGTACCAATTGTTGCTATTTTAAGTGATACAGTTAGAAACAATAAAAGCTGTACTGGACACATGCTCAAAAGCATATTAATTCTATAGCAGCTTTTAATGCAGTTTTAATGACAGTTTATAGTTGTAATTAAAGAGATAACAGTCCTCACATATGGTGAATATATTTAGCCGTTAATACAATCCAAAGCCAGACTTTTGTTATAATGGGTGTGTTTATGTTACCCTCAGCAGCTCTCTTAAAGAACACTTTGCAGCTTCCACAAGTGAGGGCTCCATAGTGACATCCAGATGCTTCATCAGAGCAGATTAGGCATGTCCTTTGTGGAGGAAGGAAAAACTCCACTGGGAAGATATCACTCCTCCTGCCATCAAACCTAAAAATAAAAACACAGCATAAACTAATGGCATGACAAAACACTGACTAAAAAGCTCTGTTCTCTGTTATATCAGACGAAGAAAACAAATACACAGTAAACATGGAACTTGTTCTTCCACTGTAATGTCAGTTGTGAAGAAAAATATGTGGTCCATTATCAGTACACGCATACCAGCTCTCATCCAAACAAACACGGAAATGTATGAGTAATGGGTGTGTATTTGTACATTCAGATAATTGAGCAGGTTGTAGGTGATTTTCTATAAAGTTTTACATCAGTTGTCCAGTGTGCGGCTGCTAAATTAGAAATGTCATTTGCTGTTCCAGCACTCAGCGATAACGTTCTCTATGAAAATGTGCAATTGAAAGCTGGTGCGTGTGCCTATGTGTGTCATTGGTCAAATGATGGTGATAAGTAGAGGTGACATTACCCTAATGCAAGTGCCAGGTCTCTAATGAAGGGTAATAACTGCTTTATTCCTTAAGGAATGATGGAAAGATTCTGAGTTAAAGAGAGTCATTCAGCATGATTATTCTGTTCTGATGATGGTAGCCAATTCTGTCATCACACACACAGTGAGAAAAGAAAAGTGAGCAAAATGACTGCGATTAGGACAAGGGCATATTTCTGATATTTCCTCAGCTGTCTAGAAGTGGTCAAACGTTGTACATTATAGTAACTTTTTGTAAAAGAGAGAGTAAAATAAAAAAGTGAGAACTCAATACACCGTGTCATTCCAAACCTACATAAAAAAAGAAGAAACCTCATTATCACCTTTGTCTTTCTCCTTCCTTTCTGTTTTCACCTCTCTATTTTTCTTACGTACACACGGTTGGGTGCTGCAGGTTCATGCCATTTCTAAATCTAACAATCTGTGTGCTTGATGATAAAGAAAGACCAACCCTTAGAAGAATAGATGAATGGAAAGATGGCCATCTCAACTATACGGGAAACGACTGTTCATTTCAACTGGAAAACATGTCTGCTTTAGGTATGAGACACTTAAAAAATATCTACAGCATATAAACATCTACTTTTTCCCCCCTAGTGTTTAATTGTTCATTGATTTTAAATAAGAAAGGGGAAATATTGGTTACACTTTACAATAAGGTTCATAACATTAGTTAACTACATTAGTTAACATGAACTAAGAATGAAGAACACTTCTGCAGCTTTAATTAATCTTAGTTAATGTTAATGCCAGCATTTACTAATGCATTATGAAAATTACAGGTTGTGCTTGTTAACATGAATACACTGTGAACCAACATGAACAAACAATGAACAACTGTATTTTTATTAACATTAACAAAGATGAACAAATAGTGTAATAAATGTATTCTTCATTGTTTGTGTAGTTTAGTTAACACATTAAGTAATGTTAACAATATATTTATATTGATATTTAATCATGTTTAATACATTTGAAATGTTTTTTAAAGTCATTTACACAGATAATAATTAATATATAATAAAGATGGCTAAGGACTGGGCAGGTCATTCCACCAGGAGGGTACATTTAACGTGAAAGTCAGTGAAAGTGATTTCGTGCCCCTTTGGGATGGCACAATAATGCGCCATTCACGCAAGCTTCTAGAGGGCACATAAGTCTAAAGTAATGAATTCAGGTAAAGGGGTGCAGAGGCAGTGGTGGTTCTGTAGGCAAGCATAAATGCCTTGAATTTAATGTGATCAGCTATTGGTAGCCAATACAGATTGATGTAGAGAGGTACGTCCGTCCTTCTCAGCTCATTAAAAACTAATCCTGCAGCCGCATTCTGGATTAATTGTAAAGGTTTGATAGAACTGTCCAGCCTGGACAGAATAAGAGCTTGAACAAGGAGTTGTGTTCCAAAAGAAAGTGACGGATCTTCTTGATGTTGAATAAAGCTAATCTGCAGTAGGCTTGTTGACGGTGATACCGGTGTGAGTCCGCAACACCGGTTTAGTCACTTGTTCACCGCGGCACCGCCCCACCGCCGTTTTGATTTGTATAGCAATAAAAATAATTTCGTTCAGTTAGAGAACAGACTAATAAACTTGCTAATAAACGTTCTACGATTCTTATTTAGCCTATTTGGTTCCACAGTGTTTACTGATTTTCAGTCTTGTATACCTATTTAAACTTTGTGTTATTTGTTATTTGTTATTACCGGTGTTGTCACACATCGATTAACGTCACAACCCTAATCTGCAGGACCGGGCAGTTTTAGTTTTTCTATTTGAGGGGACATCCATTTGTAGTGGTGTCTGAAACCACAGTGGACAACCTTGAGTGCATTCATTCAATCCCACAATGCACTGCAAATATGATTGTACAACCGATGTACATTCAACAGCTAGAGAATACCCAAAATTCACTGTGAGAGTCGTATGCAAAAAGAATTCCAGCGTCTCGTAGCTGAATCATCCATCCATTCATTTTACAACGCGCTCGTCCACAGCGTACAAGCTAATACAACACAGGTATAAATTCACTGTAAATTGATTATTAAATTGGTTAATTTCCTTGACAGAGTTCAAGATAAATCCTTTAATCTTAACACAGGAGCTGCCAGTTTGCCTGTTTCAAATGGTTATTAAACAGCAACCACAAACTATGCAAAACCTGGCAATCCTTCCGGTGCGCTCAGTGTTCGAATTCACTCATTTACTCTTCAAGTGGACTATATTAGAGGACTAATGTAGAGAATAGTAAATGAGGGTATAGGGGTGATTTCAGATACAGCCGTAGTGTTTAAAAGCGAAGTGCTGCTGTTTCAAAAGTGAATATATGCTCTCATTTCAGTTTTATGCATTATAGTTTCACAAAGCCAAAGACAGACCATTCTATTTTTGCTTTAAATTTTGAAATTATACATCAACTGCTCATACCAAATGTTTGATTGGATCGGGATTAAAAGGCAGTGGTTTGCAGCATTCTGCCAGAATCCTAAAAAAAACTGTAATACAGAGTTTTGGTCAAAACGCCAAACAGTACAATATACTTTTTTCCACATTATCTGTGCTGACTGAATGGGAAAAAATCTGGAAGGAAAATGGTAAAAAGCATTAACAGGAGCTTATAGGCCTACAATATTATTGTAAATGTATTCAAAAAAATAAATAAATGAATAATAATTATAATGAATAAATTACAACATGTGTAGGTTCTTCTGGAATTGCAAATGGGCAAAATCTATCTAATGTTGTATGTGAGCTCTGGCATTCTTTGGAGGTGTTTTGGTTGTTTCACTCACACTACTGCCCTGCCAACTGTGGCACTTTCCCAACAAGCTACATCAATCACAGGGTCTAGGTGTCTCTCACTATCATCATTATGGCCACTATTGCTTTGACCTTATGCAATGCCATGTTTAAGAAGGTCACTTGGGCTAAAAATACGGTCGCATTGAGGTTCTGAGCCAGAGCAGTCAAACCACACACACGCTCTCACCCGGGACTCACGCGGTGTTGGTTTGCTCTCACTTACTATTTCCACTGACACGTTCTTTAGTCTTCCTTTTACTGTAGATTAGACATAACTTGATAGCTTAACAACACTCAAATGACATGCTAAAAAGGGAGCATGTGTTTTGTGCCTCTGTCACGTTTGCACTTATTTCCCATGCTCCTTCAACTGGTGTAAGGCTTACATTTGTCATTCCTCTGTCTTTAAATAAATGTTTCCTTATCAGTCGGTCTCTCCGAGTCACGTCGGAGACCGACGGATTGGGATCTCGCTTAGAGAGACCGACCTACTTCGTGTGTATTGAACACGCCAATGCAATTGGCATGCGCTGATTGTGCCCAGCTGCAGCTGATCACAGCGTGAGTATATAGAGGCGGCTGGCACAGCGCATAGTCAGCTTTTCGCTTCGGGGCCGACTTCACTACGGAGTGTGTTAGAAGCAACATCTTTTCGTTCTTTTCTGTTGGTGGCACGGCGTTTCAGCGGCGTTGGTCCCCGTGTCGAGTGGGTGAGCACACATTAGGCTGCACTACTCTCCTTCTGTGTGCTGCGGCCATCTCCCCTGGGCGCTTCAGCACAAAAGAGCAAATTCTAAAAGAGTGCTACACGGGCCGTCTTTTTAAAGACGAAGGCATTTGTAGATACGAGAATGCCTTTCCACCCGTGTGTTTCTGGATGCGGCCGTTTCCTGGCGCCGGGCGATGGTCACGATCGCTGTCTCACGTGTCTGGGCATTGCGCACGCTGAGGCGGCTTTCGTGGATGAGTCATGTTCTCTGTGCGGGAGGATGACCATCTCGGAGCTGCGGACCAGACTCCGTTTCCTGCAAAGGGGCGGGGTGCCAGTTCCTTTGCCGCGATCCAATGTTCCTCCCGGTAAACGCCGGGGAGACGTTGCGTCGGGCAAGGGGCTGACTGGTCTAACGGTGACGGTGGAGAATTCCCCGGCGGGAGATCCGTCGGGGGTTCCTCCCCACACCGGCGCTCCGGTACCATCAGAGCGCTCAGAGGAGCGAGCTGGGCCTTCACGGGTACCGCTCGTTTCCTTTGGGGCTCCTCCCGACGAACAGGTGTCGACCGCGGCATCGGATGGGGAGTCAGTAGTCTCCGGGGAGGATGTATCTGGTTCAGGCCGGTCGTCCAGACGATCGTCCGTTCCAGATACGGACCCTGAGATGATGGCTATGCTTTCCCGGGCGGCCGGGAAGGTTGGGATCGAGTGGAAACCTCCATCAGATCCCGAGCCTTCTCGCCTGGACGATTGGTATCTTGGGGTGGCTCGCGCCGGTTCTCGGGGCCCCACCCCAGTGCCTTTCTTCCCGGAGGTGCATGATGAGCTTACTGGGACCTGGAAGGCACCTTTTACTGCCCGAAACAGTTCCGGAGGTTCATCCTCCATCACCACCCTTGACGGCGGTTCAGCACGGGGGTATACGGGCGTCCCGCCGGTGGAGCATGCAGTAGCGATGCAATTGTGTCCTGGTGCCGCTTCCACCTGGCTGGGTGATCCGTTGCTCCCCTCCCGGGCCTGTAGGCACTCGTCGGCATTGATCGGCAGTGCCTATGCGGCTTGTGGAGAAGCTGGTTCCGCCGTACACGCTATGGCGTTGTTACAGGTCCATCAGGCCAAGGCTCTGAGGGATCTGTGCGAGGGTGGTCGCGACCCAGAAGTTCTGAAAGAACTTCGTATCGCCACGGACCTCGCGCTACTTGCGACGAAGGTGACCGCGCGATCTCTGGGTCGCGCCATGTCCACTATGGTGGTCCAGGAACGCCATCTCTGGCTGTGTCTGGCTGACATGAAGGATACCGACAAAGTTCGGTTCCTGAATGCTCCCATCTCCCAGACCGGCCTTTTCGGCGACGCGGTGGAGAACTTTGCCCAGCAGTTCTCTGCCGCCCAGAAGCAGTCCGAGGCGATAAAACACATCCTGCCCCGGCGCGCAGCTGCTGCCTCCACCCGGCCGCCGGCCGCAGCGCCTCAGTCTGCTCGTCGCCGAGGGCGGCCCCCTGCTTCCGCCGCAGCAGCCTTCACAACGGCGCCGTGGAGCCGGTCGCAGGGCAGCCCCCCAGCCCGTCCAGGCCCCCACCAGGACCAGTGGGAAGCGAAAGAGCAAGCGACCCTGAGACGGGCGACCCAAAGATGGAGGAGACAGCTCTTCGGGAGATGGTGGACGCACCACTCCCTCCCCCGGAGGAGGGCCGGGTGGAGAATCTTTTGTTTCATTTTTCCCCGCCACTGGCCTCACGGTCAGTGGCACTCAAAATCTCGACAAAAGAGCAGTTTCCTCTATCTCTGGGTCACCAGAGCGGTTGGGGTGCGATGCGTGGGCCAATCCCCGACATCGCTCACCCTCCTCTCCCGCCAGCTGCCAGCTGCGGATGGTTAGAGAGTGTACACAAGAACAACGGCACTACTCCCGTCCCGGCGGCCAGAACGCAGGTACGTGTCTCACACACACATCACACAGACACACAGACCCCGCTTCGGACCGGCATAGAGACGCCCGAGCGGGGTCCCTGCGTTCCATCTCGCTGCCCCGCGGGTACGCCGGTGGTTCCGTTGGTGCCTCTCGTACGGTATCTGGAAGCATGGTCAGGTCTTCCCAGTCCGTCACGATGGCTTCTGCGGACCATCAGGCTCGGCTATGCGATTCAGTTCACCCGGCGCCCTCCCAAGTTCAGCGGCATCCGCTTCACCTCTGTGAGGGCTGCGGATGCTCCTGTTCTGCGGGCAGAGATCGCTACCTTGCTGGCGAAGGATGCGATAGAGCCGGTCCCTCCAGCCGATATGAGGACGGGGTTTTACAGCCCCTACTTCATAGTACCCAAGAAAGGAGGTGGGTTATGACCAATCTTGGATCTGCGCGTCTTGAACCGAGCACTTCACAGGCTCCCGTTCAAGATGCTAACGCAGAAACGCATCTTCAGATGTGTCCGTCCTCAAGACTGGTTTGCAGCGATAGACCTGAAGGATGCGTACTTTCATGTTTCGATTCTTCCGCGCCACAGACCATTTCTGCGGTTCGTGTTCGAAGGACGAGCATATCAGTACAAAGTCCTTCCCTTCGGGCTGTCCCTGTCTCCCCGTGTCTTCACGAAAGTCACGGAGGCGGCCCTAGTTCCCCTCAGAGAGCAGGGCGTTCGCATCCTCAACTATCTCGACGACTGGCTCATACTCGCGCAGTCGCGGGATCAGTTGTGCGAACACAGGGACATGGTGCTAGCACACCTCAGCCAGTTGGGACTTCGGGTCAACTGGGAAAAGAGCAAACTCTTGCCAATGCAGAGGATCTCTTTTCTCGGGATGGAACTGGACTCGGTCGAACAAACAGCACGCCTCACGCAGGAACGTGCTCAGTCAATGTTGAACTGCTTGAATACGTTCAAGAGCAGGGCAGCGGTCCCACTGAAACAGTTTCAGAGGCTCCTGGGGCATATGGCAGCGGCAGCAGCGGTAACTCCGCTAGGGCTGCTCCATATGAGACCGCTTCAGCATTGGCTCCACGACCGAGTCCCGAGGAGGGCGTGGCAGCGCGGCGCTCACCGGGTCAAAGTAACACCGGCCTGTCGCCAAACCTTCTCCCCGTGGTCAGACCTTGCATTTCTTCGGGCTGGAGTGCCCCTAGAACAGGTCTCCAGGCATGCTGTGGTACACACAGATGCCTCCACCACCGGTTGGGGGGCCACGACGGGCAGCATGTGTCAGGGGTTGGACGGGCCCTCAACTTCACTGGCACATCAACTGCCTAGAGTTGCTTGCAGTACGCCTTGCCTTGCTGCGTCTCAAAGGGCGTTTGCGGGGCAAGCACGTGCTAGTCCGCACGGACAACACTGCGACCATTGCGTACATCAACCGACAAGGTGGTCTGCGCTCCCGTCGCATGTCGCAACTCTCCCGTCTCCTCCTCCTCTGGAGTCAGAAGCATCTGAGGTCGCTTCGTGCTGTTCACATTCCAGGCTTGCTCAACCGCACAGCCGACGAGCTGTCGCGAGCTGCGCTCCCTGGGGAATGGCGACTCCACCCCCAGTCGGTCCAGCTGATTTGGAGACATTTCGGGGAGGCTCAGGTAGACCTGTTTGCTTCACCCGAGACGTCCCATTGCCAGTTGTTCTACTCCCTGACCGAAGGAACTCTCGGTTCGGACGCGCTGGCACTCAGCTGGCCGCGGGACCTACGCAAATATGCGTTCCCCCCAGTGAGCCTAATCCCACAGATACTGTGCAAGATCAGGGAGGACGAGGAGCAGGCCCTGCTAGTAGCACCATACTGGCCCAATCGGACCTGGTTCCCAGAACTCACGCTCCTCGCGACAGCCCCTCCCTGGCCTATTCCTCTGAGGAAGGATCTACTGACTCAGAGACGGGGCACCCTATGGCACCCGCGCCCAGACCTCTGAAAATTGCATGTCTGGTCCCTGGACGGGACGCGGAGGTTCTAGGTGATCTACCCCAAGGAGTGGTAGACACCATCACTTCAGCGAGAGCTGCATCCACGAGACATGCTTACGCCTTGAAGTGGAACCTGTTCGTCGATTGGTGTTCCTCTCACGAAGAGGTCCCCCGGAGATGCCCGATCAGAGTTGTGCTGTCCTTTTTGCAGCTAGGGTTGGAGCGAAGGCTGTCTCCCTCCACCCTCAAAGTTTACGTTGCTGCTATCGCTGCACACCACGACCCAATAGATGGTAAGTCGGTGGGGAAGCACGACCTGGTCACCAGGTTCCTTAGGGGGGCAAGAAGGTTAAATCCTCCCAGACCCCCGTCCATACCCTCTTGGGACCTGTCCCTGGTGCTCACAGCACTACAACAGGCCCCATTTGAGCCCTTGCAAGCAGTCGAGCTGAAGTTTCTTTCAATGACAGCCCTGCTCCTGCTGGCATTGGCCTCCATCAAGAGGGTAGGGGACCTGCAAGCATTTTCGGTCGACGAATCGTGCCTGGAGTTCGGGCCGGCAGATTCCCGGGTAATCCTGAGGCCCCGGCCTGGCTATGTGCCCAAGGTTCCCACCACTCCCTTCAGAGACCAGGTGGTGAACCTGCAAGCGCTGCCCCCGGAGGAGGCAGACCCAGCCCTAGCTTTGCTTTGTCCCGTCCGAGCCTTAAGATGCTACGTTGACCGGACACAAAGCTTCAGGACCTCAGACCAGCTCTTTGTCTGTCACGGGGGACGGCAGAAGGGGAATGCCGTCTCCAAGCAGAGGATGGCCCATTGGATAGTGGATGCCATCACCCTGGCTTACCAAGCTCAGGGTGTGCCCTGCCCCCTCAGGGTACGAGCTCACTCAACTAGAAGTGTTGCATCATCCTGGGCGTTGGCACGAGGCGCCTCGCTAGCAGACATTTGTAGAGCCGCGGGCTGGGCGACCCCTAACACGTTCGCTAGATTCTATAGCCTTCGTGTAGAGCCAGTATCCTCCTGTGTTCTCACCTCAAACGGGTAGAAGCACTGAGTGGCCCTGGCTCAGGTCGGCTTGTAAACTGCTCCAGAGTGTCCAAAGTAGACCCTGTCGAGCTCCTCCGTCCCCTCGGTGCTAACGTAGCGGAACGGTCGGTGCCAGGCCCTCTCTCGATGAATCCTAGAGAACCGGGTTGGGCTAAGGGCCATATGAAAGACCTAATTGGATCTCATATGTGTATATTCCACGGTATAAGACTTAGAGCCCGTGTTCCCCGGCGAGTAATCGCGTTTAGAGGATGTAACATCACCTCAATATTCCATATGTTCCAGAAAATGAGTCATATGTGTATTGCATTTAAACCTTCGGGAGATTAGGCTCCGCATCTCCAGTTCCAGCTTCACTGCGGAAGAGTAGTGTTAAGACATATAGTGACTGGTTTCTTGTTGCGAGCCCCCGCCTAAGCCACAAAGGGGGCGTAGAGGCTTGCTCAGGACACTGGAGGAGGCCAGTAGACATGGCGTTTTCCATAGGGATCCCAATCCGTCGGTCTCCGACGTGACTTGGAGAGACCGACTGATAAGGGAACGTCTCGGTTACGTATGTAACCCTCGTTCCCTGAAGGAGGGAACGGAGACGTCACGTCCCGTCGCCATGGCTGCTGTCCCGCCGCTGTACTGCCGAGCCGACTCGGCTCCTCAGCGAAAACCTGACTATGCGCTGTGCCAGCCGCCTCTATATACTCACGCTGTGATCAGCTGCAGCTGGGCACAATCAGCGCATGCCAATTGCATTGGCGTGTTCAATACACACGAAGTAGGTTGGTCTCTCTAAGCGAGATCCCAATCCGTCGGTCTCCGACGTGACGTCTCCGTTCCCTCCTTCAGGGAACGAGGGTTACATACGTAACCGAGACGTTATTTATCGCATTCCACCAATATGTTCATTTTAGAATAATGACATTAAATTTAGATTACAATTTTGAAAGTTTTTTTTCTATAGAATGAATGTCCAATTTTGTTTTGGACCCCATTCACTTTCACTGTTTTGCCAAAAACAACAGAAACATTCTTTGAAATGTTCATGTTGGAATGACATGAGGATAAGTAAACAATGATCAAATATTTATCACGTCATTGTCAGTGCTGTGATCCTGATGAAATGCAAATGTTTAGGGTATTGTGGTTCTTCTCGGCCTTATCAACTCTTGTGAACTGAGCTCATATTGGCTGGGGTGTTAATAACACCTAAATATAACATAGAGAGACTGTCTGTGTGTGTTATTATTACTGATGAAAGTAAGACAGGGAGTATGAAGTGAAGTTTGAGTGGGTACAAGTTTTTGTGTGTTTGTGTTTGTGAGAAGAGGACTGCACCACAACCAAGAAGTTGATTGGACACAGAGTACAGACATAACTATACTCATGAGATGTCAAGGGTACACACAAGGACGAACACATATAACATGTTTCACTTCTTCTCTCCCTCCCTCCCTTTCTTTCTCCTTCTCTCTGTCTCTTTAGCGCTAAACATCAGTTACATAATTATCTATGAATTTCTTCCTAGTGTTACGCTAATCAAAGACAAACATATGCGCATAAGTATATTTTATCAGCACCAATTTTTTATTTCTTTCTTTCTCTTTCTTTCTTTCTTTCTTTCTTTCTTTCTTTCTTTCTTTCTTTCTTTCTTTCAAAAACAAAAATTTTGAAATTTCAGTCAAAATCATTTACTTGCTCTCATATTATTAAAAAAAACATGTGACTTTGTTTCTTCTGTGGAACATAAAGTCAGTTATTTATAGCAGGATGTTTAAGGTGTTCTTTTCCATACAACAGGGAACAGTGACCACAGCTGTCCAGCAAGATTTAAGGCAATTTTTCTTGAATAACTACTTTCAATTTCTATTCTACAAAAAAATATATATATATATTGTATGACTTCAGATGAATTGAAATATAGCACACAAGTCATAATAACTACTTTTATGATGCTTTTATTTGCACTATTATTCTTTCTTGAAGCTTGACAAACCATGGTCTCCATCCATTTTCACTGTACAAGACAAATCAGTTTGGATATTCTACTAATAATATATATATATTATATATTATATATTATATATACAGGTCCTTCTCAAAAAATTAGCATATTGTGATAAAGTTCATTATTTTCTGTAATGTACTGATAAACATTAGACTTTCATATATTTTAGATTCATTACACACAACTCGAAGTAGTTCAAGCCTTTTATTGTTTTAATATTGATGATTTTGGCATACAGCTCATGAAAACCCAAAATTCCTATCTCAAAAAATTAGCATATCATGAAAAGGTTCTCTAAACGAGCTATTAACCTAATCATCTGAATCAACTAATTAACTCTAAACACCTGCAAAAGATTCCTGAGGCTTTTAAAAACTCCCAGCCTGGTTCATTACTCAAAACCGCAATCATGGGTAAGACTGCCGACCTGACTGCTGTCCAGAAGGCCATCATTGAGACCCTCAAGCAAGAGGTCTGTGGGAAGGAAAAAGTGTGGCAGAAAACGCTGCACAACGAGAAGAGGTGACCGGACCCTGAGGAAGATTGTGGAGAAGGACCGATTCCAGACCTTGGGGGACCTGCGGAAGCAGTGGACTGAGTCTGGAGTAGAAACATCCAGAGCCACCGTGTACAGGCGTGTGCAGGAAATGGGCTACAGGTGCTGCATTCCCCAGGTCAAGCCACTTTTGAACCAAAAACAGCGGCAGAAGCGCCTGACCTGGGCTACAGAGAAGCAGCACTGGACTGTTGCTCAGTGGTCCAAAGTACTTTTTTCGGATGAAAGCAAATTTTGCATGTCATTCGGAAATCAAGGTGCCAGAGTCTGGAGGAAGACTGGGGAGAGGGAAATGCCAAAATGCCTGAAGTCCAGTGTCAAGTACCCACAGTCAGTGATGGTCTGGGGTGCCATGTCAGCTGCTGGTGTTGGTCCACTGTGTTTTATCAAGGGCAGGGTCAATGCAGCTAGCTATCAGGAGATTTTGGAGCACTTCATGCTTCCATCTGCTGAAAAGCTTTATGGAGATGAAGATTTCATTTTTCAGCACGACCTGGCACCTGCTCACAGTGCCAAAACCACTGGTAAATGGTTTACTGACCATGGTATTACTGTGCTCAATTGGCCTGCCAACTCTCCTGACCTGAACCCCATAGAGAATCTGTGGGATATTGTGAAGAGAAAGTTGAGAGACGCAAGACCCAACACTCTGGATGAGCTTAAGGCCGCTATCGAAGCATCCTGGGCCTCCATAACACCTCAGCAGTGCCACAGGCTGATTGCCTCCATGCCATGCCGCATTGAAGCAGTCATTTCTGCAAAAGGATTCCCGACCAAGTATTGAGTGCATAACTAAACATAATTATTTGAAGGTTGACTTTTTTTGTATTAAAAACACTTTTCTTTTATTGGTCGGATGAAATATGCTAATTTTTTGAGATAGGAATTTTGGGTTTTCATGAGCTGTATGCCAAAATCATCAATATTAAAACAATAAAAGGCTTGAACTACTTCGAGTTGTGTGTAATGAATCTAAAATATATGAAAGTCTAATGTTTATCAGTACATTACAGAAAATAATGAACTTTATCACAATATGCTAATTTTTTGAGAAGGACCTGTATATATATATATATATATATATATATATATTTTTTTTTTTTTTTTTTTGTCAGGTAACATCAATAGTTTCATGTGGTGACATTTAAAATTTTAAAGTTTTTTAAGAAAATGTAAGTTTATTTAAAAATTATATTAAATCATTAATTTATAAATTATATATAGAATTAAATTGAGAATGCCTTTTAAATGTAAATTTCTGGAATTTAAACTGAGATATTAAACAAGATGTATAACTGCAATTCTTGTATCCAGAATCAGTGAGAAATATAGAAACTGAATTTTGTATTTTCCTGTGTTGATTTTCTTTTAAATCCAATTCAATACATTTGATCTTATTCCAGTCCCCAATTTCCTGTGGGGCATGCAAGTAATTCAACACTCATTCCAGGGATTTTCAATTCTGAATTTTAAGGTTGTCAGAATCTCACTGGACTAAATTCCTAACCACAGATCCAGGACAGCCATCATTCCTTTACACATGAACTCAAGAAACACAGTAACATTTTAATGTCCTTCATTAGACTGTAAACACATTCTGAGTCCATGTGTAAGGAGACAGTGTTGTGAGAAGTGTAACGGGTTTGTAGGTGAGGTGACAGTGTGTTTGCATGTGTCTTGTGATGTTTTCAGAGGTGATTAGGTGTGATTTAGTGAGTAAGTATGTTTGATAAGTGATTTAATGGTCTCGGGTTAAGCTAACAACTCAAATTTGTCACTTACTTCATCAACACACATCAAAAACGGGTATACAGGTAACTTCCTGAAAAGTCACACACATTGGCACTGTTCCCCAAACAACCAACAGGAATGGCTAAGCACCCATATAAAGACATGAAATATTCTCTATTAACTGTGACTAATAAAAAAAATAATAATAATAATTGAGATTTGTCCTTTGAACCTCTCTGATTGGTGGAACATTAATACACACAAATGCCTCTTTAGAGTGGCTATTTTATGAAGTTTAATTTGTTTAGTTCCCCAAATCAGCCAGTAATCTCACTAATGCAAGCCTCTAATCAGACAAGTCTATATTTATGATATTATTGACCTGCGGTAATTTCATACTTCCATGACTACACTGCGTTTTCAACGTTAAAAAGAAAAGTTGTATGGAAAACATTAATGTGTTTGAGCAATTTTTACTATTTCAGAGTGAACACCTTTATTGTTTAGTATGTGTAAGTGTAATATGAGTACCATTAGTGGTACTCAGAGGAATCACTAAATTAAACATAAATTTATGTTAAAACACAATACAATTTTTTTTTTTTTTTACATTTACGTGTACAGTACAGTTTTTATTTAACTTTTAGGTACAACACATTTTTAATTTAATCACTACTGAAGTTTTTTATCTACCTGTTCAAACTGTGTATTTACAATGTTAAAGTGGCTGACAAGAATAAATATTCTTATTATGAATAAAACTGCCTTGCTTTTGAACTGTGCAGAGCTATAGCTGAATAGTTAGACCTACTATGCTACTGGTCATTATGGTGGTACTTGGAGAGCCAAATATTTTCTGAGGTGGTACTTGGTATAAAAAGTTTGAGAACCACTGGTTTAAGGGATAGTTCCCCCAAAAGCGATATGATACCACATGATACCCTGTGATTTACTGACCCTCAAGCCATTTTAGGTGTATATGGCTTTCTTCTTTCAGACAAATACAATTTGAGTTATATACAGGGGTTGGACAATGAAACTGAAACACTGGCAAATATAGTGTTGGAGATTTCATGGCTGTATTTGCACAGCCTGGTGGCCAATCTTCACTTATTGCACATTCCACCAGTAAGTGTGAAGTGTGAAGGTTGACTATGTGCACCCAATGGTTCAGACATTGTACCCTAAAGGTGGTGCCCTGTATAAGGATGATAATGCACTAATACACACAGCCAGACTGGTGACAGAGAGGTTTGATGAACACGAAAGTAAAGTTGAACATCTCCCACGGCCTGCACAGTCACGAGATCTGAATGTTATTGGGGCACTTTGGGATGTTTTGGAGGAGCAAGTCTGGAAACATTTTCCTACACCAGAATCACATAGTGACCTGGTCAAAGGAATGGCTCAAAATCCTCTGGCAACTGTGCATGACATGTATTTGTCAATCCCAAAACCAAATGATGCTGTATTGGTCACAAAAGGAGGCCCAACACTGTACTAATTGTGGTGTAAAACCAAGTGTTTCCGTTTCATTGTGCAACCCCTGTGTGTGTGTGTGTGTGTGTGTGTGTGTATATATATATATATATAATCCTGGCTCTTCCCAAATTGGCAGTGAACAATGGTCAAAATTTTGTCAATGTACAATCCAATATACTTGTGCATCTGTTAATTCATTTTATGTGTGGATTATTTGTTTTACTTGAAAAACAGAAGCATGCAGAATGGACTCCAGTGTGCAATCTCAAGTTTGAACAGCTCTGATAAGTAATAAATAATGTGATATGCGGCCAGCCATGTTAACTTAATTATAAAAAAAAAAGACAAAAAAAACACTATTTACCCTGTCTGCATCTCCAAGGCATCTTTTGCACATTTTTTATTATTATATATTTTATTATTATATATTGTTAACATCAATATTTATGACTGTTAAAGATCCAACCACTTGACACTTGAAAATGTATTTGTAGTCCATGTGTTTTTCTTCGCAAAACACAAATAGCATGAATTCTTCATCATGCGCGCCATCGCACGGACAAAGACTGTAGGCCTACTCTTGAAAAACGGTGTAATTAGGTAATGAGTAATAAGACCACTTTTCATTTGCTGAACCAGTTATATTTTGTTGACAATGTATTTGCACTTGCATGTGTTGCATGGGTGGGCACCCACTGGCAGCCTATGGTCACAAACACGTACACTTGGATCCAATTAATTAAATGTAGCCCTTATTTCAGTATTGGTGTGTGTGTGTGTGTGTGTGTGTGTGTGTGTGTGTTTGTGTGCACTGCATGTCAGATGTGTTTTAAAAGCAAAGCAATAATGACCCAAGAGAAAGGACTCAAGGGTAAACAAATAGGTCAGTGGGGAATGGGGGACAGAGAGACAGAACTCCCTTGGTGTGGCCCTGATTAAATCCTTCCAGTGAAGACCTCTGATGAAACACCGCTGGGAAGGCCTGAACTGCTCCAGACAGAGGGCTCTGCACAAAACACGCATAGATTTATGCAATGTTACAAAAGACAGGCACGCTAAAAACTTACAATGAGACTTTTGATGAGCTGAGAACAGTTCGACATAGTAACTAAAGTTTGGGTGCATGCATTTCAGACGTTACTCTAGACAAGAAACAGCGTGTAAAACGTTACAGTTTTGAATGAGGAAACAATTACAGTCTATTTTAGCACAAAAGGAATCTTGTGCAATTCATGGCATGTTGTATGATTACTGAGAGTTAGCCTGAAGCTCATGCAAGTAGTGGGATTTCTCACATAACATTTCTATTTGAAAATAACATATCAGAAATGACTTAGAAAACATCACACAAGGATGGGGTTGTTAAAGCACGTGTGAGGCACTCTGTGAAGCAGGGCTGCTACAAAGATTCATGTACAGTATAGCAATGTAAGAATGTTTTTCGCCATTCTTGAAATATGAAAATAACCAGCAGTGTTGATGACTGTCTGGTTTGTCTCAAGTACAAAATCAGACATCAGAAGTTTACAGAGAACGGTTCGGACTGCCGAGAGGATCATTGGTGCTCCCCTGCCCACCCTTCAAGAACTGTATACTTCCAGGTTGAGGAAAAGAGCTCAGAAAATCACCCTGGATCCCTCACATCCAAGCCATTCCCTCTTTGAACTTTTGCCATCTGGCTGGCGCTACAGAGCCCCAAATGCCAGGACAACCAGGCACAAGCACAGTTTTTTATTTTTTTCCCTCCAGGCAATCCACTTTATAAACAGCTAAATGTTTATATTGTGCAATTAAAATATGTGCAATAATTTATTTGTTACCACCTCCATCCTAATACATCCCTGCATCTCTTTCTATTCTATTCTATTCTATTCTATTCTATTCTATTCTATTCTATTCTATTCTAATCTATTCCATAGCACAACTTTACATACCACTTATTTCTTAATTTATTTTTCTATATATTTTTGTCTATTTATATTTACATATGTGTATTTTTTATTCTCATTTTATTTTTATTGCCTCTGTGTTGTTGTCTCTGTATACTGGAAGCTAATGTCACAAAAACAAATTCCATGTATGCACAAGCATACTTGGCAATAAAGCTCTTTCTAATTCTGATTCTGATTTGGAGATGACAGCTCAGAAAGTTCAGATTCCAAAATTATTCTTGTACCTTCCAGCCAGCTGCAGTGTGCGCTGAATGTGTGCACGGCCAAGTCATTTGAAGTGTGTGTGGGCTTTAATGTGTGTAAGCATCTAAAAGTGCTGAGCAAGTTTAAAACTTCAGTCCTTCACCTTTTTGAAAGACATCTTAATAAAATAATTACAGTTGGGGATGAAATACTTTAAAAACTCTCTCCTTCTTTATCGCTCGTTTTAAAATACTGGGACTTTTTCCATATTTTTAAGATATTTCGTTTTAGAACAGCACATAATGCATAGAAATGACATCATGTCAGCTGAAAGTGTTGTTTATTAATAGACGGTCACACAGCAGAAATAAATGTGACAACAGTCAGATCATGTGCATGTCGCAAGTCTGCATGACTTTCCTCTACTACACTAACTCAAACTGTGTACACTCATTGTGTTTTCAGCGTCTGCCAACACGCAAACTTCATTTCCAGAGCTGCTCTGAGAGTCACTTCACCAGCATTTTACTGTTCCAGAAAATTATTTGAGAAAAACTACCATCAAATGCATACAAAAAAGATCTTCACAATAATGGCCAAAATAAAATTTTGGTTTAACTTGAAGAAATTATGACAGAATTATATTACTATTACATTTCTACTAAAACGTACTCACGTATCATGCAAGATAAACCCATGGTTTAATTTACACAGTTCTATTGAGCAGCATTTTATACAAAAAATAAAAATACAATGTTTTGTTCTAAATTAATTGTATATTTTCTTTTTGTTGGCGCAGCCATCCCCAAAAGACCTGAGAATGCCGGTTCTCATAACGGAGGAAAACAACACACAGAAGCTTAGAGTTCAGTTTGGCCTGCGTGCACTCACTACCATCGGAATGAGCAATGGCCATTTATTGATAATTGCATGCCGGTGCGTCACCCCACCCACTTCCCAAAACACTGTCACATGGTCAATTTAGAACATATACAAATAATAAAACTCAACACTTTTGATTACATTTTAAAGTTTATTACTTTTGTATTAAAAACAGAATACAATGGAAAAAAAGAAAGTAAATTGATTTAATAAAGCCCTAAATACAAGGCAGCATACTACCCAGCTAACAGGGAACGTTCTCCTAACATTGGCTAACGTTCTCTAAAGGTTCTCACAAAGTTATCAAAAAAACGTTCTTGCATAACGTTAGTAGAACGTTTCCTTAACGTTATCTGGAATTGATAAACGTTCTAAAAACGTTAGCATAAAAAATGTTATAATTGTGTAGTTAGTGGAACGTTCTAAAAACATTAGGATAAAAATGTTTTTATTGTGTTCTTGGTGGAACGTTTTTAAAACGTTAGCATTACAAACGTTACCACTGAGCTGTTAATGGAACGTTCTAAAAACGTTAGGATAAAAATGTTTTCATTGCGTTCTTGGTGGAACGTTTTTAAAACGTTAGCATTACAAACGTTACCACTGAGCTGTTAATGGAACGTTCTAAAAACGTTAGGATAAAAATGTTTTCATTGTGTAGTGAAGCATTTTAAAAACATTAGCATAACATTATCATTGCATTGTTAGTTGGATGTTTTAAAATGTATAAATAATATGTATAAAAACTTATCAGGGGTTTCTGAAAAAATGTAAGAAAATTTAAGGATGAAAAATAACTCAATACTTCATTATCAGTTAACAGTCTTGTTATTTGAGTGTAACAATAAGTAGTTCACTACTTAAAGTTGGCTTGTGTATTGTTAGTGAAATATTACAGCTGTGAACTTCATATTTAAAATAAAAACAAAATATCAATGAGTTCCCTCAATCAGTTAAAATCTGTTTTGTCTCTAGTCATTAGTTTATTATATATTAGACTTTCCTTGCAAAATAGTTGTGATCATGATGCGTCAAGTATGTTTTCTGTGCATTTCTATTATGTTTTTGTCTCCTGAATCAATTAACCTTGTGGGCACGTCCTCAAAAGACGTCGCCAGCTGGTCGAATGGGGAACGTTGTAGTGACGTGGTCAGCTGGTCTCCAGATAACTTTTCATATTATTGCACTGCATGTATTAGGCCTATCTTTTTAAGGTGTATACCATTTAGATAGCCTACAATATGAGGAATATATTGCATTCATGATGCATTTTGCATGATGGCATATTATTATATAATTTCATGCCGTCATTTAAAATGTATACATATTATTTGTCAACAAATTAATAACTAAACAAAAACCAAATAGTTTGTTCAGCAAATTATGTTTGTGAATGACAGATTTATTGAAACAGGTCACGGGACAAATGAACATTCAAACCAGCGCACGTCACTTTCTGAGTTCTGCGTAAGTGCGCGTGCCCGTCATTTTTAACGGACAACTTCCAGAAGACTGATACGAAGGAAAAGGTGAGCACTATAAATCTACTTTTATTCATCGTTTTTTGCTGATATAATGTTAGATGTCACGTAAGATGAGTGTTGAGTGTTTTGTGTTTTTATAGGCGATATTCGCTTTCGATATTAATTTAATAAATAAATGCCGTTTGGTTAATTAGCTCAGGTCTCATATGAGGCGGTCTGAGGTAACGTTACATTAACTGTTAAAATCCTCAAATAAAGCGTTCTTTTTACTTAAGTTTGAAATGTACCACGATAAACTATACAGTATTTACTTTCAAATTCTTTAAACTTCAATCGTAAGTTAACTGTTAGTAGACTGTTTGACTGCCTGCCACTCGCACTTGATAATGCTAATGCTAGCCATATTGTAAACTTAAAGTTACATATAAACCACTACATAACTTTTAATTAGACCAGGCTGCCGACATTACATTCAGTGTATGTGGAAATAATAATTTCCTGTCAAGCAACTAAGTTAGCAGGCCTGCAAATTGTGTAATAACTCGTTATTGGTGGTAATGGTGTTTTGCATGCATGCATTTTATGCTAGTGACTTTTCATTCACAAATAGATTTGATACTTTAGTTTTAACAAATATTAGGTCCTGACTGCCAGTGAATCAGTTAGGTCAATAATTCAGTGAGTTGCTTATAAGAAATGGTGCTCATTTGTTACCACCTAGTAGTTTGAATGTTTTATTAATTACTGTAAAACTAACATACTTTTTTTTTTTTTTTTTTTTTTACATTTTTTTTTTATCAGCAGGTGGAGAGAGTCTGGGTAACAGCAACAAGATGACCATGATTATGAGAAGGGATGGGTATCGAAAACAGGTAAGTTACTGATTTGTTTCCTGACTTGTTCAGTACTGAAAAATTGATAAAGCTACAGGACCAATGGTGCTACTATCGGTATTTTAGGCACAACCACATATAATCCAACCTATCTGTAAGTGGATGGCAGTAAGGATCCAGGATCAAGAGATCATCCATCATGAAGACTGTGTTCCATAAAAACCAGCGAATCCTGGGTGAAAAACTAAACCTCATTGTTTCAGTGTCACTCAGGCACAACTATAGATTTAAATAGATTTCAGTTCATTACATGTTTATATTTCAGGACTCCCTGACCATTCTGTTGTCCTGGATGTGAAGACATGCTGGAACTGCATTTCTCATGGTTGATGAGACAAACAAGCAGCCTTCCTAGACCCACACAACAAAATGCTCAGGACGAGGTTTGGATTTCACAATTCATTTACTAATAGCCAGATAGATATTAATTAATAGTCTAAATCCAGAGCCTGTGAGCGATTTTGTTTTTCCCTCAGTCAGGAGGAATTTTGTTGAAACTGTTATGGTCATTGTATGTTGTGGTACCTTACGACAGTGGTTTTCAATCCTGGACCTGGGGACCCACCGCACTGTACATTTTGCACATCTCTCTTAGTGCCCCTAAGTTTGAACTTCCAAAATGCAGTTTAAATCCAGCTTCAAAGGGCTCTAAACGATCCCAGCTGATGAAGAATGGTCTTATCTAGCAAAACAATAGATTCTTTTCTAAACAAATTGACAAGTTATATACTTTTTTGTACTTTTTTTTCTTGTCTTGTCTCTGCAATGCACATGTGTAGTCTGTGTGATCTGTATCAACACAGTTGGGTAAGTCCAAAAACTCCCAACTCGTTATTGTCCTCAACTTCAAAAATGTCCTACAGCACTGTTTTCCTTTTTTTCTTTTTTTTTTTTTGTAAAGGGTGTTATCAACCCTTTTGAAAACAAGTTTTGAAAATAGCAGATCGTTTCGCTAGGTAAGTCCCTTCTTCCATGACTGTGGTCATTTAGAGCCTTTTGAAGCTGCATTTAAACTGCATTATAGAAGTTCAAACTTGGGGGCATCATACATATCCATTATATGGAGAAAAATTAAATATATGCATAATAATTTAACAACTGAAGAAAGAAAGGCATTAATATCTTGCATGACAATGATGTGAGTATATTATCTGTACATTTTTGTTCTGAAATTGAACTAATCCTTTAAGCTAAATCTCCTAACCAGGACACCTAGTAGTAAGATCAAATTCTCTGTGAATACAGGCCCAGATTCTGCCTTTACTTTAGGAGCTGGAAAACCACTTAAGATTTCAAAAGGAAGATTCACAGTTTGTGGCCACCATCAAAAAGTCTGAGGTGACTTATCCAAATTGTCTATAAAATTAATAGTTTAATTAGTTTTATTTGTTTTTCGTTTGTGTGTAGATTCAAGGGAAAGGTGAAAAATGAGGAAGTCTGGGAACAACTGAAGAAGGCAGCCTTGAGGAAAAAGAAGTAATCATCAGAATGTAAGTTATTTGAGAATGTGTGAATTGTTTATTACAAGGTATGTTTTAATTTAAGTGTAGTAATGTACACTGTTGGTCAAATCTTTGAAATTTATTTTAAATTTTAGTTCATTTCTGTGATTTAAAAAGTGAATTTTCAGCATCATTACTGCAGTTGTAAGTGTTAAAAATCTTTTGTGAAAACAATACCACTCACACATTTGTGGTAAGTTTTAGAAAAGAGAGAAATTAATAATTAATAATCATCATACATTAAAATGGTGAAAAGGGAGTAAAGAGTCAAGGCATTTAAAGAAAATTATATTTAGTAGATGCTTTAATAAATATAATAAATATACTCAAATGTTGTTCATTGAAATTTCTATGTATGAAAGGAAAGGAAAAATAACAATTTAAATGTATTCCCATTTTATTTTTGTATTGTATTCCAATTATTTTTCATTTACAAATTATTTTGATGCAGTAATACTTAATTAGTGCAAATACTAACAACCACACACACAAAAAATGCATAACCTAATGATTAATTCAACATGCTTTGGCTTTACAGTTGAGGATTGGTTTATTCAATTTTTTAGTTCAATTTTTGAATAAGATCTGCATGAGCAAGTACAGCATTCCAGCACTTTTATAATAAATCTCACCACACTTAAATACAACACTGTTGTGTTTTTGTCTTTCCAGTATCTCCCAAATTCCTCTGAAGCTTCCGTCCACTCTGATGTCCCAGTGATTGAAGCTGACATGGAGATGTCACAGTGACCTCATTAAAAAGAGTTTTTCTGTATCTCTAAATCTTTTCTTGTTTTGCTTCTTATGTTTTAGATTTTATTGTTTATGCTGCTTTCATATGTACATTTCTCATGAATATTTTTTCTAGTTCTTTTGTTTTTCATGTTTCATATTGATCTGAACCGAAAATACAGTTTATTATAATGTGAACTGAGTATAACTACAGTAGTTACATTTAATTGATTTGTTGTACATGTCATTGATTTTGTTCACAATGATGTGATATCCATATGTGTGGCACATTATGTGACCCTGGACCACAAAACCAGTCATAAGTTCAGTTTTTTAAAATTGAGATTTATACATCTCCTGAATAAATAAGCATTAATTGATGTATGGTTTGATAGTATAGGACAATATTTGGCTGAGATACAGCTATTTAAAAATCTGTAATCTGAGGTTGAAAAAAAAAATCCAAATATTGAAGAAATTGTCTTTAAAGTTGTCCAAATGAAGTACTTAATAATGCATATTACTCATCAAATATTAAGTTTGGATATATTTATGGTACAGAAATTTCCAAAATACCTTAATGGATTCACTTAATATCCTAATGATTTTTGCCATAAAAGAAATATCTATAATTTTGACCCATTCAGTGCATTCTTGGCTATTGTAACAAATAAGACCATGCTACTTATGACTGGTTTTGTGATTCAGTGTCACATTTTGTGTATTTTTAACTTAAAACTTGAGTGTAATAGTCTAGCTTTCCATTTTAACATTTCTAGATTGTATTTTTATGGACTAATTAAAATAACATTTCCATAACCATACAAAATCATTGAGAATGTTTGTTAAAGGAATGTTGTTTTTGAAAATGTTTTTATAATCTTAGATCTTTATAACGTTCTTAGAACATTAATATAACAAGAGAATGAAACGTTCTAAAAACGTTTTCAATAACGTTCTCATAACCAAACAATAACGTTAATAGAACGTTTAAAAAACTGGACGTTTTGAACGTTCTAAGAACATTCAAACATAATGTTTTTATAACTTTATGGGAACGTTAGAGAAACATTCTTAGAACGTTTTAATAACGTTTTAAATAACGTTCTTAGAACATTAATATAACGAGAATGAAACATTCTAAAAACATTTTCAATAACGTTCTTATAACCAAACAATAACGTTAATAGAACATTTAAAAAACTGGACGTTTTGAACGTACTAAGAACATTCAAACGTAACGTTTTTATAACTTTATGGGAACGTTAGAGAAACGTTCTTAGAACGTTTTAATAACGTTTTAAATAACGTTCTTAGAACATTAATATAACAAGAGAATGAAACGTTCTAAAAACGTTTTCAATAACGTTCTTATAACCAAACAATAACGTTAATAGAACGTTTAAAAAACTGGAGGTTTTGAACGTTCTAAGAACATTCAAACATAACGTTTTTATAACTTTATGGGAACGTTACGGGAACGTTTTTACAACGAAAAAATTTTTAGCTGGGTATATCCAGTTTACATGTTTACACTCATTCTCAAGGCCTGTTAAAAGCATGGTTTTGCATCTGAACTCTTCATATAGTCCTCAAGAGAAAATAATAGTTGCATTTCTAAAAGAAATTACCCTGTTCAAATGTTTAAATACACTTGATTATGAATCTGATCCACAGGTAGTCCCTTGTTTGTCCTGAACAGTTAGACTGCCCACTGTTCTTCAGAAAAATCTTTAAGGTCACACAAATTCTTTGGTTTTTCAGCATTTTTGTTGTCTCTTGTGGACTATATGTAAAAATCTTTTATGTGAAATATCTTATTCAGATCAGTACTAAATAAAAAAATAACCTCCCTCTTATTTTGGTAAAACATTTATAACTTCTGCAAGGTGTATGTAAACTTTTGACTTCAACTTTATGTGAATATTGTGATAATATTTTGCCCAGTCCCATTTTACATTTTATTAATTAATGTCCTTACTAAATATTACTAAAGTTCTGCAATATTTATTTCTTGCACAAATCTTTTGAACAGTACTGTATATGTAAAACATATAAAACTTACTTCATAACTGTTCATTTTTAACTTTCGTTTCACCTTCTATTTATTTATTTTTATTTCTTCCTTATTTAACCCTGGCTTAACATAAAGTAATTAAGTTAATTCATGTGTTATTCAATGATTCAATACTATTTTCAAAAAAATTATAAAAGGTTTGTTTGTTGTTACCACATGAAGCACATTTTTGCTATCTGACAAGTTTTTACAGTCCCTCAGCAATTCAGACACTTAAATCAGTAGGTGTGCCCAAGTAAACCACAAAACACCATGAATGATTATAACCCTCATTTCCATAATTTGATCATCCTTTGATGAAGAACTACTGTCATGTATCAAATGAAAGTCCGTTTACCGCCTGCTTTTCTGAGATCAAATCTAATGAATCTAAAGTGTGTTTCCCCTCAGCGTATAAGAATGCATTAAGTCTTATCACAGAGAGCTTCCAACAGATGTCCAGCTTTGGCAGCATCACATACTTAGTAGAGAATCACAGAAAAACAGAACGGTGAGAAAAGGTGAAGCCGGAAAAGAATTTATATATTATATCATTATATTACTATCAGTCAAAAGTTTGGACACACCCTCTCATTATTGGTTTTTTAAAGAAGTCTTTTATGCTCATCAAGGCTGCATTTATTTTATGAAAAATACAGAAATTAAACAGTAATATTGCAAAATAAAGGATCATGTGACACTGAAGACTGGAGTAATGATTCTGGAAATTCAACTTTAATGACAGATATAAATTCAATTTTAATGTATATTAATATAGAAAAACATTGATTTAAATCTTAATAATATTTCACAATATAAATTTTGATTCTGTATTTTTGATCAAGTACAAACAGGCATGATAAGCATAAGAAACGTCTTTAAAAAACATTAAATTAAAGGGTGTGTCCAAACTTTGACTGGTAGTGTAAATATATATATATATATATATATATATATATATAAGCATCCTAATTATATATGACACAGCATCCTCGAATCTGCATGTTTTGCAGAGTTCTGTATATGTAAAACATATCCACATAATCCTGCAGAGTTTTGCAGGATTTCTGAGAAAATAAATCAGCACATCAGCGCTAAACTTTAGAGCAAGAGTAAAACAAGTAAATATTCAAATATTAACTTCGCTTTTAATTTCTAAAATGTTAATATTACTTTTTTTAAAAGCACATTAACCTTGAGTGAAAGCCTGTCACAGTAACATTTTTGAATTTTTCCTCAAATCTGACCATTAATGGAACACAACTGACTTATAACGGAGTTCATAAATGTCAGTTTTTCTATCAGTGACATTTGGATGTTCTTATTGATTTAATTTTATTACCTCCAAAGCCATTAAAATCTGCCAGAACAAAACATTAAAATCCAAAAGACAACTAAATTTTAAAAGCTAGTGTAAAAACACACATTTTTGCCCCGCCCCCCCCCCCCCCCCTCCCCCCCCTCCCCCCCCTCCCTCCCTCCCTCTCTCTCTCTCTCTCTCTCTCTCTCTCTCAAACATTTATTAAAATAAATACACTTTTGTTTACAAAAAAGTTACTGTATCACCCAAATCATATTTTCCATAAAAGGATGTATATCTCCTTGCATTTCAATAAAGCAACAGGCCACATGAGATCATGCATTACAATTTTTAAATATAAATGTACAACTGATTGATAAAAATCAATAAAAACTGCTAATGAAAGTATTCAAAAACAAATTTCATTATAGATTAGTCAGATCACTGTGCATGGAAAATCCCACCCATGTCACTTTGACAAGTAAAAAGCACATTTCACAAGCACACTTATTTACATTTTACTTTTATATACTTCCAAGCAAAACAGAATGTGAGCAAATGACTGAACTGTCATAGATAAAAAAAAATACCTTAGAGAGTGTGTGCATGTCTGTCAATTATGGAAGCCCGTTTCCGGCACAGAATTAAAAAAAAAAGGTTATTGCGACTGAGAAAAAAAGTCAGAATTGTCAGAATCAGAATCAGAATCAGAATGAGCTTTATTGCCAGGTATGTTTGCACATACTAGGAATTTGTTTTAGTGACAGAAGCTCCACAGTGCAACAGAATGACAATGACAAGAAAAGACACACAGATAATAAAAGAACAATATACAAATATACAGAAAAAAGTGCAAAAAGCAAATACTCAATATACAATTTAAATAAACTAAAATAGACAAATGTAAACAATTTATTATGTACAGGTGCAAATTAGAAATGAGAAATGTAAACAAGTATGTGTATTAAATAAATAAATGAATGAATGAATGTATAATAGTGTTATTGTTCCATGTTATCTTTCAAGTGTTCATGAGATGGATTGCTTGAGGGAAGAAACTGTTCCTGTGCCTGGTCGTTCTAGTGCTCAGGGCTCTGTAGCGTCGACCAGATGGCAACAGTTCAAAGAGCGAGTGTGCAGGATGTGAGGGGTCCAGAGTGATTTTACTAGCCCTTTTGCGCACTCTGGACAGGTACAGATCTTGAAGAGTGGGGAGGGTTGTACCAATGATTCACTCAGCGCACCAGACTATCCGGCGTAGTCTTCTGAGGTCAGAACTGGTAGCTGAGCTGAACCAGACAGTAATTGAAGTGCACAGGACGGATTCGATGATGGCAGAGTAGAACTGTTTTAGCAGGTCTTGTGGCAGGTTGAACTTCCTCAGTTGACGGAGGAAGTACAGTCTCTGCTGGGCCTTTTTCACAATGGAGTCAATGTGAATGTCCCACTTCAGGTCCTGAGAAATGTTGTTGCCTAGGAACCTGAATGACTCCACTGTTTTTACAGTGCTGTTCATGATGGTGAGTGGGGGGAGAGCAGGGGGCTTCCTCCTGAAGTCCACGATCATCTCCACTGTTTTGAGCGTGTTGAGCTCCAGGTTGTTGTGACTGCAAAATTCAGCCAGCTCTTTAACCTCCTGTCTGTAAGCAGACTCATCACCGTTCTGAATGAGACCGATGAGTGTGGTGTCATCCGCAAACTTCAGGAGCTTGACAGAGGGGTCTTTAGAGATGCAGTCGTTGGTGTACAGGGAGAAGAGCAGTGGGGAGAGAACACAACCCTGAGGGCGCCAGTGCTGATGGTGCGGGTGCTGGATGAGTATTTTCCCAGCCTCACTAGCTGCTGTCTGTCTGTCAGGAAGCTGGTAATCCACTGACAGACAGAGGTGGGCACAGAGAGCTGAGTTAGTTTGGGCAGGAGGAGGTTTGGGATGATAGTGTTAAAGGCTGAGCTGAAGTCCACAAACAGGATCCTTACATAAGTCCCTGATTTATCCAGATGCTGCAGGATGAAATGCAAACCCATGTTTACAGCATCATCCACAGACCTGTTTGCACAGTAAGCAAACTGCAGGGGGTCCAGTAAGGGTCCGGTGATGTCCTTCAGATAAGCCAGAACCAGTTTTTCAAACGATTTCATGACGACAGACGTTAGCGCCACAGGTCTGTAGTCGTTAAGTCCTGTTATCTTGGGTTTTTTTGGAACGGGGATGATGGTGGAGCGTTTGAAGCAGGCAGGGACTTCGCACAACGCTAGTGATTTATTGAAGATTAGTTGAAATATGGGGGCCAGCTGATCAGCACAGGTTTTCAGACAGGCTGGTGTCACACCGTCTGGGCCTTTTGCCTTTTTCCTTTTGTTCTTTTTGAAGACTTTGCGGACATCTTCTTCGCTGATTTGTAAAGGAGGGGTGAGGGTGAGGGGGGTTGTTGAAGGTGTAAATGGTGTTTTTTCAAATCTACAATAGAACTCATTCAGTTCATCTGCCAGATGTTGATTGGCCACAGTGCTGGGGGATGGTGTCTTGTAGCCAGACCTTTCCACACTGATAAAGAGTCATGGGAATAGAATTGGTTCCTTAATTTTTCAGAATAATTCCTCTTTGCCGCTTTGATCTCCTTTTCCAGTGTGTATTTGGCCTGTTTATACAAGACTTTGTCCCCCTTCCTGTAAGCATCTTCTTTGGCCTGACGGAGCTGTCTGAGTTTTGCATTGAACCATGGTTTGTCATTGTTGTAGGTTAAATAAGTCCTGGTAGGAATGCACATATCTTCACAGAAACTGATGTATGAAGTTACAGTCTCTGTGAGCTCGTCCAGATTGGTGGCAGCAGCTTCAAAAACACTCCAATCAGTCCATTCGAAACAGGCCTGTAAGGCCTGCTCTGTTTCGGTGGTCCATCTTTTTACAGTCTTTACTACAGGTTTAGCAGATTTAAGTTTTTGCCTGTAGGTTGGTATAAGATGAACCAGGCAGTGATCGGAAAATCCCAAAGCTGCCCGCGGGACAGAGTGATATGCATTCTTTATTGTGGTGTAGCAGTGATCCAATATATTACTGTCTCTGGTGGGACATGTAACATGCTGACTGTATTTTGGCAGTTCACGGAAGAGATTTGCTTTGTTAAAATCCCCAAGGATTATTAAAACAGAGTCCGGGTGTTTTTGTTCGATTTCTGTGATCTGGTCGGCAAGTTTCTGTAAAGCCAGACTCACGTTCGCTTGCGGTGGAATGTAAACACTCACCAGAATGAACGAGCAAAACTCTCGCGGCGAATAGAACGGCTTGCAGTTTATGAAAAGCGCTTCTAGATCATAACAGCACATTTTGGTTAGTACTGTTACATCTGTACACCACCTTTCGTTGATGTAAAAGCACGTCCCGCCGCCACACGTTTTCCCCGTTGATTCTGCGTCGCGATCCGCTCTAAACAGCAAGAAGCCGGGCAGATGAAGCACGTTGTCCGGGATCGCATCGTTCAGCCAGGTCTCAGTGAAACACAGAGCAGCAGAGTTTGAAAAATCCTTATTTGTCCGGGAGAGCAGAAGAAGTTCATCCATTTTGTTGGGAAGAGAGCAGAGGTTCGCCAGATGTATACTAGGCAGCGCCGTCCGAAGTCCACGCTGTCGAAGTTTTACGAGCGCGCCGGCGCACTTTCCCCTTCTGCGTGTCTTAAAGCGCCGGATCAGCGCTGCCGCTCCGCCAACTACAACATTCAGCAAAACGTCCGAATAGATGAAATCCGGTAGGAGGTTTTGAGGTCCGTTCTGCTGAATGTTCAGCAGTTCCTCCCTGGTAAAACTGATCGTGTTTGTGAAACAAAAAACAGGAAAAACTAACAAAAACACTAAAACAACTGAGGAGCTCAGCACAGTGGCTGCCATCCGTGGCGCCATCTTGATGCAAAATTAAGATGGCGTATTATTATTGTGACATATAATCTTGCAATAATGACTTTTTATCTTAGACTTGTAAGATATAAACTCAATTGTGAGCTGTAAAGTCCTATTTTGAGGTGAAAAAGGTGTTTATGAGGTGTTTATATCTCATAATTCTGACTTTATTTCTCAGAACTGCACGTTTATTTCTCTGAATTTCGAGTTTATGTCTTGCAAAAGTCTGACTTTTTAATAGGGCTGGGCAATTTGACCTCAAATCAAAACCTTGATTAATTTTAACTTTACCTCATTTACGATTATTTAAACCATTATTTTTATTTGAATTTTTTTGCCCTCATAGTTCATTAAGGGGTTGTAGTGTAAAAATACTCCACTATTAAAGGTGGGGGGTTTTTTCTAATGAAAGAGTGCATTTCTTATCTTCGTGGTTTTAAAATAATAGAAGGAAACAAACTAAAAAGTGCTGCTGTAAACAAAAGCTTGCAGTGCTGGCCCTCCTCCGGGGTCTTCTGATTGATCCATTGTTTTGGAACTGACATTGATGAAGTTCTTTTAACTCACTTGCGAGACGCTACAAAACACGTGAGCTCAAAGTTCATGTTTTTTTTTTTTTTTGAACTTTCTTTTTATTTGATTAACAACTTTGTATGCGATACAGTGATATACATGTTAGTCCATTGAGTTCCAGCCATTTTGACAGTTCAAGAGTCCTTTAAAGTCCTAATGATATCAAACCTGTTCTGCGAGAATGAAAACATCCAAGTACACCTAGTACAACCAAATGGGAAAAAAAAAACAAAAAAACAAAACAAAAATACAAATAAAAAAAATGCATACGTAGATACATATCAAATTAAATTAATAAGTAAATAAATAAAAGGGGTCGAATACCATACAGTCAGAATAAAGTGGACAGAGATGAAGGATGACCATACTTGTAACAGTATGGCACATTATTGAAATATTAATGGCATAACAGGGGCCCACCTCTTTAAAAAAATATTTTTTTGAAGTCGCAAAGCATAAGTGATTTGTTCCATTTCGTACAGTTCCCACACTTTTTGAATCCAGACATTGTATGTTGGGGGGTCAGGTTTTAACCACCTGCATGTGATACACTTAATAGCCGCGGCAAGTAAAATTTGCAATAAGTATACTTTAGATCTAACTACAAACCCCTCTGGGCATACCTCCAGAAGGGCAACTAAGGGATCTTCATGGATTTCATGTTGGAATATTTCTTTAAGAGCATCAAATACATGTTTCCAAAAGGTTCTCAACTTCGGACATGACCATAAAATATGAGTGTGGTTACCAACATACTGTCCGCAGTTTCTCCAGCACTTGTCAGTGCAGGAGGGATTCCATTTTGCTATTATCTGTGGGGTTCGAAAAAATCTAGTTACAGTCTTCCATTTGAATTCCCTCCAAATATTAGAATTGGTCACGAGATGTACTTCACTGCAGACTTCCTCCCAGGTTTCCAGAAATATTGTTCTATTCATTTCGGCCTCCCATTTCTCCTTTATCTGTAAAGTATTATTAGAATGTTTAGACAAAAATAACAGGTATCCCTTGGAAATTACTTTTTTGATCACATGTCCAGTTAGTATTTCTTTAAGAAAGAGCTCTATTGGGGAGGGATTTTTCACTTTTTGTAAATCCTTATGTGTTGTAAGGAAATGTCTCAATTGTAAATATCTAAAAAATTCAGACCTTGGAAGTGAAAATTCCTTTCTAATTTGTTCGAATGATTTAAGGTCATCATTATGAAACATCTGAAACCAAGTCCAAGTTGAGACCACTTTTGGAAGCCTGCATCCGTATGAGATGGTAGAAAATCATTAAGATATCCAATACTGGCTGCGGATGAAATTTTCTTAGACATGCCAAATGATGTTTGTATGGTTCTCCAGATTTTCAATGTTACTTTAGTCCATTCTCCCATGTTGGAATTTTTTAATGATACATTGGAAAAAGGTAATACCTTAAGGGGCATTGAACAAAGGCTCTTTTCAATATTGACCCATCGCGTATGTGTAAAATCTCTGATCCATGAGATCAGGGGCCTCAGTTGAGCGGCCCAGAAGTAAAACCTGAAATTTGGCAGTCCCAACCCACCATTTATCTTAGATGATTGTATTGTTTTAAGCCTTATTCTTGGTCGTTTTCCCTGCCATATGAATTTTGAAATGATTTTATTCAACAAATCAAATGTAGATTTTGGAACTTCTATGGGCAACATCTGGAACAAATAGAGTAATCTTGGCAAAACATTCATGCGTATTGATTCAATGCGGCCAATCAAAGAGAGAGGAAGAGCCGACCAGCGATCTAAATCATCACTAATTTTTTTTTATTACTTTTTTATAATTTGTATTGTATAATTGGTCCAAGGAGGAGGGAATAAAGATACCCAAGTACTTAAACCCATTCTTGGTCCATTTAAACCTGCTTTTAATTTGGACTTGTTTGGGGATTTGTCCATTTACATCTACAGCCTCAGTTTTATCCATATTCACTTTATAACCCGAGTAATATCCGTAATTAAGAATTAGATTTTTTAAATGTGGGATAGTTTTTTCTGGTTCTGTTAGGAAAAGCAGAACATCGTCTGCATATAACGACAACTTATGTTCTTCTCTGCCAACTATAATGCCTTTAATTGCACTGTCATCAGGAATAAGCTGGGAAAAGGGTTCAATACTGATAGCGAACAGCAGGGGTGACAGCGGGCACCCTTGTCTGCACCCCCGTTCCAGGGCAAAGCTCCCGGACCTATAACCGTTAACTCTAACCGAGGCAAGTGGGCTTGTATAAAGTGTCTGAATCCACTTTATAAAATTGGGACCGAATTTAAACCGTTTAAGAGTTTGAATTAGATATAACCAAGATACCCGGTCAAATGCCTTATGTGCATCGAGCGATAAAAACACTGCCTTCTCCTTAATAAGTTTTGTGTAGCTCATAATATTTAACACTCTACGGAGATTATTGCCATAATGTCTCCCTGGAATAAATCCAGTTTGGTCTGGATGTATAATCTGACTAATAATTTTATTTACTCTTTTGGCAAGAATGGTGGTTAATATACGCAAATCGCTGTTTAGGAGTGAGATAGGCCGGTATGACTGGCATTTCAGATCTTTGCCCTCTTTGTGGATTACAACAATGGTTGCATCCCTCCACGAGGGTGCGATTATACCCGACTGCAAAGCATAATGATATGCCCTTAACAATAGCGGAGACACTAATTCTTTAAAACTTTTGTAGAATTCATTTATGAATCCATCTGGTCCCGGGCTTTTATTGTTCCTCAACTCAGAAATTGTCTCAATTATTTCACTTTCCTCGACAGGTTTATCCAAGTCCTTTGCCATTGACTCCGTCAGCTCAGTCAGTTTTATATTCTTTAGAAATGATGCTAGTACATTATCATCGGAGCAGGTATCTGAGTTTTTATAGAGGGATTTATAAAAGTCTGCAAAGGACTCTGCAATTTCATCAGGTTTAGTAAGGGGGTTCATAAAATTACCAGATTTTATTTTTTGTACAGTATTTGAGGATCTTTGCTTTCTTAATCGAATTGCCAACATTCTACTGGCCCTACTACCATGTTCGTAATATCTTTGATTGATAAATCTTAAATTGCCTTCAACATTACCGGCAATTAAGCTATTATATTCCCTTCGTGCATCCTTTATTTTATTTATTAACTGTGAGTTTGATGTTTGTTTATGCAGTGTTTCTAATTTTTTAATTGTGAGTTCTAATTCTAGTTGTTTAGCTATCCTCTCTCTCTTCTTAGCACTTGCGAATGAAATAATCCGACCTCTAAGATATGCTTTTGCACAATCCCATACTATAAGTGGAGATACTTCAGTGGTATCACTTATGCTTAAATACAATTTAAGTTCTGTTATAACAAAAGAGATGAATTCTTTATCATTCAGGAGCGAGGCATTTAGTCTCCAGAGTTTAGAAGTTTTCTTATATCCTATATCCCATAACAGTTCCATAGGTGAATGGTCAGACATAGTCATGGGTAATATCTTCATTTTAGTTACTCTATGAAGCTCATCCTTGGGAGTGAAAAAATAATCTATCCTGGAATAAGATGTATGTCTATGGGAGTAGAAAGTAAAGTCTCTACAGTTTGGAAATTTGCTTCTCCATACATCAACCAGTCCGAATTCTGAAGATTGATATTTTAACATTTTACTCATTCGGGAACCTGGGGTATTGGAAACAGGCTGTCTATCCAAGTGTTGTGACATAATACAATTGAAATCGCCCCCCATTAATAGTATTCCAGAGCTATGCTGTGTAATTACATTGAAAACTTTTTTTATGAAAATTGGTTTGTCCTCGTTAGGTGCATATACATTCATAAGTGATATATCAATGCCATCTATACAGCCGTTTATCAGAATAAACCTTCCCTCTATATCTTTATGAACCTTTGCCAAAATAAAATTTACCTGTCTATGTATCAGAATGGAGACTCCTTTCTTTCTCCCTGATGGGTGAGAGGAAAAGTACACTTTGTCTGACCTCTTTAATTTCTCATGTTCTGTATCAGACAGGTGAGTTTCTTGTAAAAAAGCTATCTGACAGTTAATTTGTTTCAACTGACGCAGAATCATTTTCCTCTTCAATGGGCTATGAAGGCCCCTAACATTATAACTCACAACCTTTAAAGATCCCATTATTGATTATATATAAGTAAATAATCTGTAATATCCAGTACTGACAGGGAAGCGGCCAATAGGTGTAGGTGTACATGATATAGGGAGGGGAAAAAAATAAAAAATAAAATAAATAAGAAGGTGGTGTACGAAACGTGGAGGAATAAAGTACATAGTTATACCTTTGAAGACTAACATGTTAAGTAGTGTGAAACGGTAAGGGAAACACTTTTCCAACACCTACTTTAGCATTAAGAGGTCCCAGGGGAACAACAAGACCTCCACAAAGAGAACTAGCATAAATGTTCAAAGAACTCCAACACATTATTGAGTCTAGGGAACCTAGTCCCATGCTGCACGGGAAAAACAGGCAGTCACAAAAAGAGAAGTTTGCTTATCACAATATGTAGTTATCAAAACTACTTTATGTGCCAGTAATTACCTGTGAGATATGAGCAAGGGGCAACAAATGTACCACTGTACTGGCCCCTGCAGAACCAAAAAATCTTAAACAAAAACCTTTTTTTTTTTTAAATTACAACAGCATTATAAATGATAGTGGATATCTCAAACTGCATAAATAACTGGCCCAATCAGGCATTCAGGAGATATCTTTCGGGAAGAGCATAGATATTATGCTCAACTAAACCAAATAATTCGAAATTCGTTATTAGCATATATGTGTGCTAAATACTTAGCAGGCAACGTCGCAGTCTACCACGTAATTCAGCATTTCAAACGTTAGATTGTGTCTCAGAGAGAATATTCCTCTTCACGTAGTCCATTGCCTCGGACGCGATCCGGAACTCCCTTTCTTCTCCGTCATGTGAAATTCGAAGTCTGGCAGGGAAGAGCAGTCCATACCGCACGCCTTGTCGTCCCCGGAGAGCTCTCCTGACATCACCGAAAGCCGCTCTTGCCCTCGCAACACTAGCTGTGTAGTCAGGGAATATGGTGATTTGGTTACCATTGTAACTGAGCGGTGCGCGTTCTCTGGCTTTTCGTAAAATCTCCATACAATCTCCATCATAATGTAACTTTGCGATTATGGTGCACGGTTTATCCCCTGGTTTCCTTGGGCCGAGACTGCGATGTGAGCGATCAATTTTGACTTCTCTGTCCATTTGAAGCATTTCTTTAAGAAATTTAGATACTGATGTGGGTGTACTCGATCCAGGTTGTTCAGGGATCCCCGTGATACGAATATTACCTCTGCGCATGCGACCCTCCATATCTTCACACTTTTCTTTCAAGTCGTCGACTTGACTTGTGAGTTTAGTTACAGTGGTCTGAAGGGTAACCATCTAACCAAGTTGAGAGTCCCCCCTCAACATCCTTAATGTTCGCTTTCATCTGCTCAATATCGGAGCGCATGGCGGCAGCATTGCTCGTAATTTCGGACCTCATCGCCTGTAGTTCACTTTTAATTGCGTCAAAATCTTCGGCTAGTGCATTCTTCAGCTCTTGCTTTATTACAGATGATATATCTGTCCTCAAAGAGGAAAGAATGTCCGCTTTAAGTACCTCAAAGTCCATAGTCATATCTTCAGGCCGTCTTGTAGGAGTAACAGGTCGGCCGGCGCTACTTTGTCCCGAGGCTTCAGGCCTTGCGCCAGTAGAGCCAGAATACTTGTATTTACGGAGATTCGCTGCCATCCGCAACTCTGATGTTAGATCGGGATTGTTTTGTATTTATTTTGTAACGTCTTATAACGAGTATCCTATTAGTTTTCGGACGTAAACAGCTGTTGTATAATTAAATTATTGTAGGTTCTGCAGGAGCTCTGTAAAACACGTCTTACTCCATCACGCTCTGCAGCGCCCCCCCCAAAAGTTCATGGTTTTAAGGCGAAAGTATTATTAGGATTAAACAGACATGGGAAAATTACGTTGCGTAGAGGTTCTGAATTTCTTTTCAATTAATTGTCCAACCCTACTTTTTAACTTGAAATTGCTAGTTTATATCACGCAATTCTGAGAAAAAAAAGGTATAGTAGGGGAGGAAGAATAGGTTCCCATGCACTCGCTTGGTAGTTTTTTGTAACCTGTTTTTTTAAAACCCTAATGGTGTCTAGTTAAAGGTCCACTAAAGTGCCTTTAGAAGGTGCCTTGCCTTTAGAAGGGTTCTTCTATGTGGTGTCGTAATTTCAACTGAAACAGAAAAAAAAGGGTGAGCCATATTGAGCAGCCCCGCCCACTTTTTAAAACAGCCAATAGCATCTCTGTTTGGGCCAGAGACATTGAGCTCGGTAAAGCCACATTTGACAGCTTATAACAGCCACAATCTAACAGATTACCTCCTAGATTCAATATGAAACTCTTACTAAAACAAAATAGTTATCATAATCATGCTGAGGCTATGTAGTTTAAACAATGCCGATGACCACATGTATATGATCTGCTCTGTGTGATCGGACTGGACTGGACTGGACTGGACTGGAGTAGACTGAGCGCTGCCGGGGTTCACGTGACACAACGCAACACCAGACCTCTGTCCTGACGAAAAGCATATATACACTATCTGAATCGTCCCCTATCACCTACATTGCGCACTACCTGCCATTCACCATACATAATGTACTAACTCTGTAAACAAGTGATCCCATCTCATGCCGCAGCTTCAGCATCGATTTATAGTGTAGGAGGCGGGACACTACGGATTCTAGAGAGCATTTGATTGGACAGAAGATTTGATGAGAAGCTGAAGTGCAGCGTGATGTCATCAAAATTGTTGATTCATATTGGCAGAAGTGATGAGACGCTCACATCTTGTAAATGCAAATTTGTCATTGTTTTGGAGCACACTAGTTTGTAGATAACCTTAAGGCTAACATATTTATACCAAAAGCTAAAAACACTTTCATTTTGATTTCATGGGGACTTTAAGATTTTTTGATGTTGCCGAGGGCAACTAATGTCCCATGGTCTTCGTTTAGCAGCCATCTTAATATGGTGTCATCTCAAGTGGCAAAAAACACACTTATAACTCCTGAACCAAAAAACATATAAAGACAAATGAGCCCACTTTTTCATATAATTCTGACACCAGGAATCAAATGGAAAGGTCAACGACATAATACAACCACTCTTGGTTTGGTGAAAAACAGGCAAATATCATAGTTTGTTTAGCTTTAGAAATTTTATTGACCCATTAAGGAACACTTCAGCCTTTAATTTATCTGAAACTTTAATTCACCAAATGTGGAGATACATGTTTTTTTTACTGGATGTAAGGGATATATATATATATATATATATATATAAAAATAATCTGAATACAATAGTTAATAGCATAATATAATGTTCTACATGAATGCAAGTGATATTTACAATCACAGTCTGAAAAGACAAAACATGCAGGGAAACTTCAGCCACCATTAGATACCTTCGTTGGGCCAGTTGCGTGGACCTTGTAACACCCTCTCAAAAGCTTTGCTTCCACTTGTGTATTACACACCCCAAATGCATCTGACAACCACTTTACTAACTAGCTTCAATTCTATGAAAGGTCAATCAAAAGAGCGATTGTTTCATTTACTTGATATCCATGACAGAAGGCTATAGCTGAGCCAGTTGATTTGCCTTATTTTTATGAAGGCTGTTTGTGATCGGCTGTGGTAAACATTAGATGGTGTCAACTTGGAGAACACTGCGCACCATAGGAACTGCTACCTGAGCTTTACATCCAAGATGAAGAGCATTGGGTTCCATAGGAACTGCTACCTCTACTTTACATCCAACATGGAGAAAACTGGGTTCCATAGGAACTGCTACCTCTACTTTACATCCAACATGGAGAAAACTGGGTACCATAGGAACTGCTACCACAACATTACATTCAAAATTGATCGAATGAAAAGGTCTACTTCAGCTACTTTAGTTCAGCTCTCTAGAACACAGAAGTATTCTCCTCAAAAGTGGAAAACTGCACAAGCATCAGCATGCTCTCTCTTTAAAGAATGCATTTTCTGTGACCAGTTTAAAGTAAAACTGCTAAGGAAAACCAAGAGGGCTGTCAAGTTTCCAGCATGGAAGAACAAGGAACCAGGATGGAAATGCATCGAGCTCATGGCTGAAGCTCTTGGATAAAAGGTCTGCTTCACAAATTCCAGGATGTTCACAATCATGAGACCTGTCGTAACAACCTCTACCTCAAATAGCTCCACCCATCAGGTCCAACAGCTCAGCTTCCTGCATCATCTTTACATCCTGGAACTTGAGGAGCAGAGTGCACCAAGCCCTGAATGCTGAGCTGAGAAACTTCTGAGCTGTATAGAGAATAAGAGGGGCTCAGGAATTGATTGGCCTTTGGAGGATGGCATGGCATATGCTTATCAGCTTGGAACAGTCAATCAAATGAAGGATGCGGCCCTCGTCCTGCACAATATCGTCAAGAAGGCCTTTCTGGAGCCTGGTGTGCTGCCCTGGCCACCCACTGCAGATGAACTACACAGGCAAGCAGATAACCTGTTGCCTAAGGATCTTAACAGGTTCCTCACCCTCATCTTGTCCAGTGCAAGTGATTCTACGTGTGAGAAGACCTGCTGAATTGTACTTCCTATAGGACAGGCCCTCTGCAGAGCAGTGACAAATGTCAAGTGGAAACTTCCCAATCACATACTTCTATGCTCCACAAATCTGTCACCTGTACCACAGACATCAAGATGAGAGTGAGGAAAAGCTCTTCACCCTTGACTTTGTGAAGCCGACTATTTTTTGCAAGAGATTTAACCATGAGCTTGATGACCCAGTGTTCTCCAAGTTGACACCATCACCAGCTGATCACAAACATCCCTAATACAATAAGGTGAATCTACTGGCTCAGCTAGTCTTCTGTCACAGATATCAAGTAAATGAAACAATCGCTCTTTTGATTCACCTTTTATAAAACTGAAGCAAGTGAAGTGTTTGGGGTGTGTAATACACAAGTCTGATCAATTTCCTCTTTCCCCGTTTCCACATGGTTTGTTGTTTTTATATATCCTATTCTACCATTACAGAGGAAAGGTAAATATTACCATATAATTAATTTAATGGAACTGTGATTTCTGGTAGTCTACTTTCTAACCAGTGGTGAAATGTAACGAAGTACATTTACTCAAGTAAAGTATGAATTCGAGGTACTTGTACTTGAGTATTTCCATTTTATGCAACTTCATACTTCTACTGCACTACTTCTTAAAGGCAAATATATTGCTTTTACTCAGTTATCTGACAGATTTAGGTACTACTATTCAGATTACCATTTTTTTTATATTCCTCACATCCAGGAAAAACCATGTATCTCCACATTTGGTGAATTAAAGTTTCAGATAAACTGAAGGCTGAAGTGTTCCTTTATGGGTCGAGAACATTCCTAAGGCTAAACAAAATATTTAAAACCTTGGATCAGCTTGAAAATGAATTGTCACAAAGCTCAAAAGTTGACATTTTAGAGATACGTTGTTCTCACAGAACAATGACGCTACAAACAAATAATCTTATACAATATGATGCAATTCTGTACATCAAAGTACCCAACAGTATATATAGTTAAAATGAGCTCCACCCTAAGCATCTACAGCAGTAAATGCAAAACACTTTAATGTAGCAGTAATATTAATCTAAAACAGGGACCATTTTACTGCACAATGAGTACTTTTACTTTTGATGGTTTGATAGTTCATACTTTTACCTTTACAGTGTGGTATTAGTACATTACTTGAGTAGATGATCTGAATAATACTTCCACCACTGTTTTTACTGTAAGTAGCTAAGTTAGCTAGCTAACATTACCTAGTGTTAGCTAGCCATCTAGCAGTTAATTTGACTATACTATATATCCTTTATATACCATATTATCAATAGTGACGTATTTTCAGTTGTAAAAAAGGAGATATACATATATGAAAAATCATCTTGCTGTATTTTGCTGAGTGATTGATTGATATCTGAAATGTGTAATTAGCAGTTAAAAGTAAACAATGAGTAGCTATAATGGCAAATGAAGTGTTAGGATGTAGCAGCATTGGGCTGCTGTTCATGCCAGTTTCTACTTTGTCTTGTGTAAATTTTTTTCTGGGTTATATTACATTTTTTCATCCATTTATTAGCTAAATATAGTGTCATTTGGCTAATACAGGAAACTATTTAAGAACAAAATGGCAAAAAGTGCATTGTTATGAGCCTAAAATATGTTATTTGCCTGTTTTTCACCAACAAAATGTGGTTGTATCATGTCAGGGACATTTCAATTTGATTCCTGGTGTCAGAATTATATGAAACAGTGGGTTCATTTGTCTTTTTGTGTTTTGTGGTTCAGGAGGTGTGACAATTTGTGTTACTTTACGGGAACTTAACGCTGCGTCGAAACGCTTTGGGAACGCCTCCAGCATTGTCACGCTCTGAACATGTGTCTAATCAGTCTAATAGAGAAGTGAGACGTCACGGGCGAGGTGACGTTGAGAACCAGGAAGCTATAAAGCACGTGCGGTGAGCGCGTCTTTCAGTCATGCTCTGTGTTGTTGTCTGTCCTGATCACACTGCTTTTTTGTGCCAGTTTGCACAGCTTTTATTTGAGTGTGATCATTTAGAAATATGTCCAAGGGCGAAGGCAAACAATTTAAGCAAATGTGTGCCTCCCTGCAAACGCTATATCACTGCAGGGGACACACATGCTTTGTGCGTAGTTTGCCTGGGGGCGAAGCATGCCTTTGAGAAGGCTGACTGTCCGCATTGCGAGTGTATGCCAGCTCGCACGCTTCGCTCCCGGAGGGCTCTCTTTGCGGAGGGAGCCCTCGCTAGCGTTCCCCAGGGATCTGGTCCCGCTGCTGCCGAGGCAGGGCGGAAACTGCATTCTTGGGGATCGCAAATGGATCTCGTTGAGGGAATGGAGACGGGTCTTTCCCTTTCTTCTTCCTCTCCAGCGAGATCCAGCGCTCTCACTGGGTCGGAAGCGCGTTCTGTTTCTTCCGCCCAGGGGCAGCGCTCGACCACCCATGCTTCGTCCTTCGAGGAGGCAGACACGGAGATGGTTGAAGAGACTGGGGATGCGCCCCCCCCAGTCTCTCCAGTACGAGGAGCTGTTGGAGGTGGTGACTCATGCGGTGGATCAGTTAAAGCTCGACTGGCCCACTGAAACTCAGACTGAGACACCTAAGAGCAAGTTAGATGAGAGGTTTCTTCGCTCTAAGCCACCACCTCCATGTCGGGGCTTACCATTTTTTCCCGATCTCCATACTGAAATCTCGAGAACGTGGAATAAGCCGTTCTCGTCCCGTATTCATTCGCCTGCCACGTTGAATTATAGCAACGTGGTGGGCACGGGCGAGCACGGCTACAGGGTTTTGCCATGGGTAGAACAGACGCTTTGCTATCTGTCTCCCGGTGCGGCATCGTCCCTGAAAGCCCCGGCCTTACCCAGCAAACCTCTCAGGGCTACATCTTCTTTGCTGGGTAAGGGGTACTCGGCAGCGGGTCAGGCTGGTGCGTGTTTGCACACCATGGCGGTGTTACAGGCGTACCAAGCCGAGCTGCTGCCTGGAAGTCAAGACGGACGACGTATGCGAGCTGCGTCGTACCGCTGACCTCGCTCTGCGTGCCACCAAAGAGACCGCCCGTGCTATTGGGCAGTCTATGGCTGCCATGGTGGCCGCAGAAAGGCACCTCTGGTTGACCCTGTTTGATATGAGAGAGAAAGACAGGGTCTACCTCCTCGATGCCCCACTTGTGCCTTCGGGCCTGTTCGGCGACGCAGTTGCATCTGTCGTCGACAGGTACCAGCAGGCATGTCAGCAAGCGGCGGCATTCCAGAGGTTACTTCCTCGTTGGTCTCGCCCGGGGGATGCTGGGTGAGAGCATCCCCACCCGAGTACCAGCTCCTCGTCCCGGGAGTCCCAAAAACAGAGCGTTGCCTCCCGTGCTCCACCTAAACGGGAGTCGCAACGCTCTAAGCCGGGGTCTTCGAAGCCGAAGATCGTCCTGAGGGCCGTTCTTCAGGCTAAGAAAGCCTCCGCGAAGAAGTCCTGACGCCAGTGCGTCAGGGCTTCTGAGGGCAGGCCCCTCTGGGGGGGAGCGGGTAAAGAAACACCAGCCCGTTTCTCCTCAGTGCCCTCAGGGGGCCGGTCTGTCAATCCTGCCGGTGCTTCAGGACACAGCGGCCCCCGGCGAGCGCTTCTCCCAACATCTGCCTGTTTCCGTAGCAGTGCTGGGAGGCTAGTTCAGAATTCAGTTCGGTTCTCCGCCACCTTCTTTCAACGGGGTACTTCCCACGGTGGTGGGGCCCGAGCAGGCTCTGGTTCTAGAACAGGAAGTAAATACACTTCTGAGGAAGGAGGCCATCGAGGTGGTCCCTGGTCATGGGTCATGAGTGGCCGCCCAGCCCGCGGTCTTTGGAGTGGTCACCATCTCACGTGGCACATCAACTGCCTGGAGATGCTGGCTGAGTTTCAAGCGTTAAGACACTTTCTCCCAGACCTCAGAGATCGCCATGTGCTAGTGCGCACCGACAACACATCGGTGGTCTCGTACATCAATCACCAGGGAGGTCTGCGGTCACGCCCCTTGTACAAGTTGGCGCACCAGATCTTGGTGTGGACCCAAGGGAAACTCCTCTCACTGAGAGCAGTGCACATTCTGGGTCATCTCAATGTGGGGGCAGACATCCTGTCGAGACAGGGGCCGAGGCCCGGGAATGGAGACTCCACCCAGAAGTGGTGAAACAGATTTGGACCCATTTCGGTCAAGCTCAAGTGGATCTATTTGCGACTTCCAATGTCCCCTTTGGTTCTCTCTGAGTCATCCAGCTCCACTGGGGCTGGATGCCATGGTACAGACCTGGCCGAGGCTTCATCTGTACGCTTTTCCCCCGATCACTCTGCTCCCGGGAGTTCTGGAGAGAGTGCGCCGGGACGGGGTCCATCTTCTCCTTGTAGCCCCGTTCTGGCCGGGCCGAGTGTGGTTCTCGGACCTGATTTCTCTCTTCGACGGCCCTCCGTGGGAAATTCCCGTCAGGAGGGATCTCCTCTCGCAAGCAGGGGGCATGATTTGTCACCCCCGCCCGGAGTTCTGTAAGCTGTGGGTGTGGCCCCTGAGGGGGCTCAACTCTTAGCTTCTGGTCTCTCAATCGAGGTTGTTGAGACCATTCTCCAATCCAGAGCTCGATCTTCGAGGAAACTGTACACCTGGAGGTGGAAACTTTTCACTTCTTGGTGTGGCGAACGTCAGCTCGACCCAGTTAACTGCCAAATTAGTTCAGTGCTGGAGTTTCTGCAAAGCCGTTTTGAGACAGGAGTAACCCATTCCACCCTTAGGGTGTATGTGGCAGCCATAGCTGCTTCCCACGCCCATTTTGGTGATACTTCTTTGGGTAGACAACCTCTCATCTCACGTTTCCTCCGAGGTGCACGGAGGCTGAGGCCGACGGTGCACTCTCGCGTCCCTACATGGGACTTGGCCGTGGTATTAGAGGCTCTTTGTAAACCACCATTTGAGCCTATTGAGGAGATTTCTGACAGGGTTCTTACCCTTAAAACTGCTTTTCTTCTTGCCATCACGTCTCTCAAGAGAGTCGGCGACTTGCAGGCCCTTTCTGTGGCCTCTTCTTATTTAGACTTTGCCCTTGGTATGGCCAAAGCGTTCTTGCACCCTAGACCGGGGTACGTCCCCAAGGTGCCCTCCTCTACAGCACGGCCTGTAGTGCTCCAGGCCTTCTGTCCTCCTCCGTTCCGAGAGCCAGAACAGCAGAAGCTAAACTGTACTTGTCCAGTGCGACGCATATGTCCACAGAGCAGCCCTGTGGAGGAACTCGGACCAGTTATTTGTTTGTTTTGGTCCTATCAATAAAGGCTCTCCAGCCTCTAAGCACACTATAAGTCGGTGGATTAAGGATGCAATCTCACTCACTCGGAGTCACTCAGAGTCCTCTGGCCTCCCTTCACCTCTTGGTGTAAAGGCACATTCTACCGCAAGATGGCGGCATCTAAAGCTTTCCATTCGGGTTTTAACATTCGAGAAATCTGTGATGCTGCGGGTTGGTCCACCCCGCTCACTTTTGTTAGGTTCTATCAATTAGACCTACCTTCTACCCCGGGCTCTTCTGCCCTCTCCTCTTGACCTGCATCAACACAGCAGGGATTTTTAATTGTGGCGGCATGGGTATATCGTTCCCAAAGCGTTTCGACGCAGCGTTGAGTTCCTGTAAATCCATCTTGAAAGCGGCTCAGGGGGCATTTTCACCTGGTCTTTTCATGAGCGGATAGATATCCAATCAGAGAAAATGCATAAAGTGACTGGGTGTAAACAAAGCACCCCATGGGCAATAACCGAAATGCTATTTTTATAGTAAAATATTAGTTTATTTTAAATTGTATTTATGAAAAAAAAAGCTATTAACCAGAATTTAAAAATGTGCATTTTTTTCATTCATCCATTCAGCATGTGATGCTTCATTGTTTATTTTTGAGTTGTACATGGAAAAATAAAGGTTTTGTTATTGAGAACCTTTATTTTTTATTATAGTAATGTACGGTTTTTTTTTTTTTTTTTTTTTTTTTTCTCCAGTGGCTCTTTTGAAAAAATGCACTCGCCAAAAAATAAAAAATGGCTCTTTGGTGAAAAAAGGTTCCTGACCCCTGATCTAGTGGAACTATGTACAAATTTGATAGAGATACGATTGAATCAGTCCTGTGTTCTTCATTTACTGTTTGGTACATCTCTGCTACTCAGCGGGATAAGCTTAGGCTTCAGAGAGTAGGGAGTAGTGTTGTCACAATACTAGAATTGCCAATTTCGATACAATACCTAGAAGAATATCGATATTCGATACCATTTTTGATACCACGGGGAAAAACTGCTGCAACATTAAGGCCTGGAACATGAAAATGAGCCTGAATGATGTATATTTTTACATGAACAAAAACATTGTGCAGGTCACAAGCCTCTATTTCAAGGCAATAAAGTGCAAAAATAAATAAATAAATAAAACATCACAATCTTTTGTATTTTCCAGAAGAAAATACAGCACTAAATACATGTTAATAGAAACTAAAGATGTTATTTGGAACTATAAAAAAACAATTAAAAAAACTACAAAATACAAAAATCTCCTGTTAATACATTTTCTAATTAAACGAACAAGAGTTATTATGAACAGGAGTATTTTATGAACTGATTTCGATTTGGGACTTAATTAACATAATCATTGATCAGCGCATAGATCACTATGGTAAACAAAAGTGCAAACGTGCATCACACGCTCACTGAAATTACACATGGGTTAATTATTAGCTACACAATTTTATAGTATTCCCGTGTCAGATGCAACTATACTGACTGACATTTCTGAGGCGGATTGTATTACAATAAAATTACGGGGCATACCAGGAAAACACACCTCAATTTAGCCGGCCTCACACTGTGCGATTTTTAATACGAACATGATGATCATGTCACACTGTTGGATCTCAGTTGTCATTAATGTCAGGCTGTAAGACAGTCGAGATGCGGTAAAACGGGTACGCGCAAGAAAACCTGCCCGGAGTTTTACACCATCAACCCATATGCTCTGAATGACTGTGAGCAACATTACACGAACGGCTGAAACGTTGGCTATCATTAAGTTTATGAATGGCGGCTATAGCGGCGTATTAAAGAAGAATAGTGTAAGCAGCACTACGCACCCAAATGGAAACAGTGGAGCAACCGGTGTTTATTATAGCAAAGGCAGCTTATCACGGGGCAGCCGTGGCCTAATGGTTAGGGAGTCGGACTTGTGACTGAAAGGTTGCAGGTTCGAGTCCCAGGTCCGGCAGGGATTGTCGGTGGGGGGAGTGATTAATCAGCGCTCTCTCCACCCTCAATACCACGACTGAGGTGAGACCCTTGAGCAAGGCACCGAACCCCCAAACTGCTCCCCGGGCGCCGCAGCGATAGCAGTATGGCTGCCCACTGCTCCGGGTGTATGTTCACGGTGTGTGTGTGTGTTCACTACTGTGTGTGTGCACTTGGATGGGTTAAATGCAGAGCACAAATTCCGAGAATGGGTCACCATACTTGGCCACACGTCACTGTCACTTTCACATGTTTTCCGTGTGCGGCGGACGGGAGCGCCGGAGTTTATGCGCTTAGAAGAAATTTGTAGCCGATAGACTCTGCACTCGCCATCTTTCAACATTAACCATATGCGCATGAGCGTAGGTGAGAGGGCTCAGGCCTCTGTTGGCACTTCATTCACGTGCAGTCAGTGTGTCCGTTTCGGAGTGGAGAGAGATAATGCGAAAGTGCAGCTGGTATCGATATATCGATACTGTTGGACATGAGTATTGGAATCGTTTCATATTTTTTAGAATCAATACATATCGAAATATCGATATTTTTGACAACACTAGTAGTGAGAAGGGCAGAACGCATTATTGCGACTGATTTACCTTCTCTCCGAGATCTGCACTTGTCACGGGTTACGAAACGGGCTCAGGATTGTCCGTGACCCTACACATCCCGCATTTAATCTTTTCAGACTTTTACCTTTTGGAAGACATTATAGTCTGTTTAAAACAAGAACTACCAGATTTCAGAGCTTTTTAGCTTTTTCCCAGTAGCTACAAAGATTCTAAATTCTGCTATGTAACTGTGTATGTTGTAAGAGTTTTTGGGTGTGTGGGATGCCTCATAACCGCCATAAAATTCCTTGTATGGCATGCATACCTGGCCAATAAATGTTGTTGTTGTTGTTTAAGCCTTATGCTGGATTCAGTTAACTTTCGGCAAATAATTAAATAATTAAATAAATGATCACGATTATATTGTGTATCAGTGATCTCACAGGCTGACGATAGGATGATATGACAGTAATGTTAACTCACAATTGTGAGAAAAATAGTCTGAATTGTGAGAGAAAAGTCACAATAACCTTTTTCTATTTTTCATTCAGTGCCGGGAAATGGGCTTCTATAGCCAATCTTGATTAAAACTATATTTGCTACTAAACATCAAATTGCAATTTGATACCTGAACTGGTAATTTTTTAATCACTTTATATTGCTATCTATATATTTAAACCATTTAAACCAAAAAATAAATGAACAAAATCTACCTTGCTAATTTGATTTTTCCTCATTCGTCATGCACATCATTCTTATTTCAAATATTCAAACATACAATAGTGAATGCACAATTTATTTAAAACAAATTTCAAAAGATAGGGGGGAAGGATATGAATTTTTGTAATGGGATCTTTCTTGTGCAAGTGTATCTATACTTGAAAGCTGTTATTTATTTTTTAATTTGCCTGCAGCGCATATATAGCCTCATTAAACAGCCCATTCTGAAACACCAATTCCATTCAATGGCTGGTAATCAAGGGTCAAGATGGTCTTAATCATGTGGATAAGGGACTTACTACCCGCCATCTCTCAGAGACAGTTCTGATAAAGCATCACATATTGATGTGCACTGCAGTAGAAATTTAGCACACCCATCACTACAACACCTAAAACAAAGTAACAACAGAAAAACAGCGGTTATTTACAGAAAGAGATACAGCTAAAGGTGTATATATGTTCCATTTGAACAACCAGGAAAACAGCAGATTGCAGCCTTTGGATCATCTCCCCTTAATTATGAACCAACGAACGGGGTTGCTGCCAAGTGTTTGTTTCATCATTTAAGCCAATATTTGCCTGCATGAAGAGAGGAATAAGTGCATTTTGTATTGCAGCAGTTAGGAGAAAATGTCACCTGTAACTTGTCAAAATAGCTCAAAGATAATAAATAATATGTGAATCACCATATATTAGGAACAGTGTCCAGAGACTGCTGCATGGACATCACTGTTTTTCCTTTTCACTGTATCTGTAAGTTTGTTAAATTTAACAAACTTACAAACTTACTAAGATAAAATGCTAGTCCAACAAGAAAAAAAAATAAATAACATTCCAGAGACAATCATCTCTGGAAGAGACAGTGACTGAAACTTTTCTTGCTATCTGTGATATATGAAATGGGCTTAGATTAGAAAAAACAAACATACAGAAAAAGTTTTTAAGGTAATGGTTACATCAGAATATTTTCAACAACAACAACAACAACAACAACAACACCACATAAAGATTTGATTGATTGGTTTCAGGACCCATGTTTATTTGATAACTCTTTTATTTTATATTTGGGTTTGTGTATATGCTTTATTCATTTTAATTAACTTTTTTTTCCAAGGCATTGTTAGATGCCAGTGTTCCCTGCCATAGCTAAGCAAAGATTTGATTTCAAAAACAGTATCAATCCTGTTAAAACTATATCATGTTATGATTTTAAATCTGTACTGAACCTCAGAACAATCTAAACAAGTAAAAAGAGGTGCTAAAGTCTGATTTTGTGGTGGTTGTGCTTTAAAATTAAATGGCTGTAATCTTAATTTTTGGAATTTTTTGAAAGTCTGACAGTAACCAGTGTTGAGTACTACTGTAAGGTTAACCCTGCCTGCTTTAAATGATTGACAGTTTAAATCAATTTAGAAAAATAATTATAATTTAGAAAAGCAATCAAAAAGTAATCAAATGTAATCAGATTACTTTAAATGAGCAATTGAAATAGTTACACTAGTTATTCACTACACTACCTACTATTTAACTCGCTACTATTATAGTTCAAATAGGGTAACTTATAATCTGTAACCTATTACATTTCCAAAGTAACCTTCCTAACACTGGTTACAGTGCAATTGCTTTCAACATGGCATACCCATTTCCTCACATACGACTTCCAATGCGACTTCCAGGATAACAAACGGGGAAAAAAATCTAAAGGAAATTGACAGGATTGTAAAAGTCGTCTAAGAGGCGGTGCTATTACATTTTGAAAGATTATGAACATGTTTGCTGTTATCTGATAAGGTGTGCTGATTAACAATAAAGCCCAGAATATCTCAAATAGGGTCAGTACTCATTTCATGCGTGGACCAAATCATGAAAAATCTGTTTTTCTTTGCTCTTTTTAAAATAAAATCATACATATATCATACATTTGATAATTTTCAGAAATCCCTCCCGTCCAAATAGGCTATTTATTGATGCTGAGCTGTGGAAACGGCTTGCTTGTTGAAATCTCCAAGGTTGTGACGCAATGAGTACTCTAATATAACCATGCACATTTACACATTAATGCCTATTCAGTATTCAGCAACTCTGTACACAACTTTTCACCCATGCATAGCCGTCCAAAGGATCTCAATGTAAGGGCCATGACAGCAAATCAATAATACTGAGAGGAATTGCTATTAAAAAATTCACTACGCAGGAAAAAAGTACAACTAAACAGCAAAAAACCAAAGGGCAAGTTCAAGCAGGAAAAAAAAGTGTATAAAACTTGTCGAACAAAGCATGGGCTCAGCACTTTATATTAAACACTTCAAAAAAAAGGTCATAAGCATATGGTTTCATGTGGCAAGGTTGCCATGTCATGTGCTTCTAGATGGCCTATGTTGTTGCTAGCAACCTTAGAAACTTAGAATTAGTAGTACCTTGTTCAAAATTGTATTATACATATATACAAAATTTGACCCTGGACCACAAAACCAATCTTAAGTAGCAATAGCCAAAAATACATTGTATGGGTCATGATTTTTCTTTTATGTCAAAAATCCTTAAGATATTAAGTAAAGGTCATCTAGATAAAAATATTTTGTAAATTTCCTACCGTAAATATATCAAAACTTAATTTTTGATTAGTAATATGCATTGCTAAGAACTTCATTTAAAGGCAATAGTTTTTTTTTTTTTGCACCCTCAGATTCCAGATTTTCAATAAACCATACATCAGCGGTTTCAAATCAAAGCTTATTTATTCAGCTTTCATATTATGTATATATATATATATATATATATATATAAATTATTTTGAGGTCCATGGTCACAAATGGAAATATAGAAGAGACAAGAGTATAAATGTTAAATCTACACATTACAATGAAATATACCTAACTGCTTTTCTATACACATCCGATTGCCAGGTGCACTGTTCGTCTGTATTTTTAATATCATAGCTTTCAATAATGTACATTTCTATAACTGAGAACCCAATTATCATATAAATTTGCATTTCTGGATTTCCAGATGTGACACAAACACATTGATTGAAAGCCCAACGGCCTAAACAGATGCTTTTTCCTCTGTAAATAGTGCACATAATGCTCTCATTGACTCTCACTGAAGTATACAGGTGGCACCTAAAACTACTTATTTAGATACTCCTGTCCAATAAACATTGACTACTGCTCTGCTGAAATCAATGGTACACGAATCTAGTGAAGTGAATGGCTTACATTTATTTTTGCCAAGGTAACCTAAAGAAAAAAACAAATAGGTAGGAAATTGCCATCACTTATGTCAAATGTGCCATTTTTTAACCTGAATGAACATGGATTTTCTTTCTTCTCTAGCAAAGCTATTATACACTTTATGACAGAGGTCATAAAGACTATTTTATGATGATTTTTGTACTTTTCAGTGCTTGACAGCTATGTTCATTATGTACTATAGTTTTAAAATAGTTAATGGGGACAGCTTTATAACGATTTTTCACATTTTTGGAAAAACACGAGGATGAGTAAATAATGACAAGTGTGTGTATTTTTTTTTTCACTGTAACATTTACTAACCTCATGTTGTTTCAAACCTGTGTGACTTTTTTTCTTCTGTGGAACATAAAAGAAATTATTTTGAAGAACTTCACAGTGTGAACAATCAAATAAATTATCTTTCAAGTTCCACAGAAGAAAGCAAGGCACAGATATTTGAAATGACATGAAAGGTTCAAAATTATGACTGAATTTTCCTTTAAACAACCATTTGTTCTAAGTTTCTTCTCCCTCTTTGTCACGTCTCTCCCGCTCATGTACACAAATAAATACGAACAAATGTGTAACACTAACCAGCTATCTATCTTCCATGGTCTTTCAGCAATTCACAGTTTGTCTATTTTTGTAACATCCAATCATCAAACTCGCTGCTTATTAAAAACATGAATGTTTTGAAAAGAAAATTCACCATAAATTATAGGTAGTGGTCAAGCAGATTACCACAAACCATCACAAACCATTAATACTGAGAACTGTGCAAGTAAGTACAAACAATTCTTACTCAAATAAATACAGTGTACCCTCAAACTTTGTTGTGGTATTTTTTGCTTAAATGTAGCTTCATGTTGTAAGATTCATGTTTAGAAGATTTATTATGTGTGATATGATCAGGTCAAGACCAGTGTAAAGTGTCTCACAGTTTGTCTCATTATTTGAGTTTCATGTTCTGTCTGGTGTATGAAACCGTATTTTTCACAAAGATCAAGTGGTTTTGCATCCAACTCAACTCAAATCCCAAAGATACAAAGGTTAAACACACAACTAAGATCAAATTCCTTTTTTAAGGAAAAACACACTCTGTATACACTAAAACACAGACTCAAAAAAAGCTTACTCAACTATGGTTCCGATTGAAGCAGCCAATGCAATTTTTAAAACAACCATCCCACTGTTCATTCAAGCCAAATTAGATTTATTTGGATTTATACTTAAAGAGCACATTAGAAAACCACACACACTGACAAAGTGAGATATCAAAACAATCAAATATAGTAAAAGATGTATAGTAACTGCTGAAGCTGTCAGTCTATGCCAGAGTCCTGCACGGGTCCTGTTTGATAAACCCGCACCCGCAGTAGTTAACAGAATACCCGACCCGTTATCCGTCAGCAACACTAACTTAAATCCGAACCCGACCCGACCCGTTTGACCTTAAAACCGCGACCCGAACCGCACCCGCATTAAATCTCCGAGTGACATGAGGCAGACAAAACACCTTTATTTTTTAATGTAACAAGCACAAGTCATTCTGAGTTAATGCGTTTATGCGTTTAAAATGAACACACGCAACCCAACAAGAGAGAGAGAAAGCAACATCCAACGTGTAAACAATATAAAACTATTGCGTACATGTGAACGATCTATTGTAAACAGGTCTAAATGGCTTAAGAAGCCAAATATGAGCTTTTCCTTCATAAATAAATAAATAAAAAAAACAAAAAACAATCAACTTTACTAGGCTGCATAAAAATATGTAGAACTGGCAGCGGAGTCGAGAGAGAGAGAGAGCGCGCGCGCGCAACATCCAACAACAATATAGGCTACAGGCTTACATGTGAACAATCTATTTTAAACTAAAAGGATTAGATTAAAAATATAGTCAAATATGAACTTTTCCGTCATAAATATATATATATATATATATATATATATATATATATATATATATATAAAAACAGTATGTTTTATGTACTGTTTTTATATATATATAAAAACAGTCAACTTTATTCTGCATAAAAACATAGTAGCCTAATCTATAGATTAAATACAGAACGCGAGCAAAGAGCACTCCCTTTAATATAATCACTAGACCTACAGCTGTCAATCAATGTCAATACAGCTGTCGATTGGCTACAGTGCTCGGTGTTTGCAAATCCCGCTGTAGAAGCCCGGTCTTCAGACAGAGCGCGAACACAAGCACGGGACCATTTGAAAGGAGCTGCCTATCAGCGTGTACCAGATTAAGTCGAAATAGTCTTGGTTATAATTGTACCCGCAACCCGCCCGTGCCTGTCTCCAGTCCGACCCGCACCCGCACCGCACCCGACACGTCAATATTATTCCACCCGTTACGTCCATTTTTGCGGTTCACCCGTCGGGTACCCGCGGGTACCCGCCCGCGTGCAGGACTCTGGTCTATGCAATGCATTTTAAGTAATGCCTGTCAATTAAAATGCATAGCATGACAATTGGACCTGCATGTCAGTGTATGAATCAAAATGTGCCCTTTCCATGTCTGTGGGTGATTACATGTGCGAATGACTCAGAATGAGACAGAGAATACGGAGAAGTTCAAGGAAAAGAGCTTCGAAGCTCGTGGCATGGTGTCTTTGCATTTGGACATGACCGCGTGGGGTTGCCTTGATGGCAGTATCCCTGGAACCCAGTTACCCTGAGGGAGGAGGCTGGCCTGTGTGTTAAAGACTATGAGTCTCTGTGTTGATGTGTACAGCTGTCTCTGTGTACTGGTTTACTTGGCTGCAGACATAAAGAGAGGAACTTCAAGCAAATTAATGCTTCCTTCATGAAATATACATTTAATTCCTAGCTAATAAAAAAGTCCTGAAGCATAACTGATCCCAGTCCATTAATAGAAAACCTATAAAGAACATTTCAAAACAGCACTGAAACTGAACTCAAAACCAGGGGCCCATGCGAAAGTACTACAGGGGTCTGTGGAGAAGATTTATAAAATGTATAAAAGCCTTTTCTTTAAATGTTTAACAACATTTCTCACTATTTCAAAGAACATATTGGACTAATAATCTAATGAGCATTCCATAATATTTGCATAAATTTTTGAAATAAAAAATGTTAAGTAATTTTGCTTTTTTTTTTTTTTTTCCCCTGCTGTAGATGTAGCCTACAGGTCTGTACAGGTTGGAAATCCCCTAAAATCTGCATTGTTTCTTGCTAGTTTCTGTTTGCCATTGATTAATCATATAAAAAATATAGACTGTTGATAAACATTTCTACAACTCAGGAAAACTTTTTCAGTGCCTTCCATACAGTCGCATTTCGCGGTACAAAGACACGCCTTTTAATATTTTAGGGCGCGCCATTTTAATTAACTTTTTCAACGTAATGAATTGGCTGAATAGAAGAACATGATTTTTGGAAGAAGAAAAAAAGCAGTGCCCCCGTCCTACCTGCCATCCGTAAATGATGTTACATCCAGCCATTTTCCCATCTCGTTTTTCACGCAGGGCACGTTAGGGTAAGGGGGACGGGTCAACATCCCACCGGGGTACCACTGTTCGGGCGGAGGTCGCTCCCTCGGAACCAAAGCCTCGCTTCGACCGTACTCATAGGGGTTACAGATAAAAGGCGTTTCGTGGCCAGATGCGTAAGCGTTCCTCTGTTTGGGAGGCCCGTACTGGCCGTTACTTTCCTCAGCGTACCTATGCTGGTACGCCCAGGTGTCATCCAGTTCACGGGGCATCATCTCTGCCTTGACTTTAACATTGTAGAGATTCACGTAATCCTCCACGGGACCAGCGAACTCGCTGGGCATCTCCTCTGGCTTCGCAAAGCTCTGGCTCGGTCCGTTTTCGAGCTCCGGGTTCACGAAATGGGCCATGCTCACGGGCAACAGTTGTTCGAACTGGCACGAAGCCGCTCGCGTTGCGTCTATATCCGCTGCTGTACCTTCTGAACTCAGCTTGGCAATGTCCCCGGACAGGCTGCCGAACTCGTGCATTTCTCGCACATCCGCGGTTAAGTGTGGTCGAGACGCGCTGCTGCACTGCAGGGTCGTCACTTCACCTGCTAGCTGCTCCAGGTCGCTACTTTTAAACATCCCGAGCACTTTGTCCCTGCCTCGCAGCTCTGTGTCTCTGTCTCGTCCCGCCGCGAGAGCGTACTCTCTGTCTTCCTCTCCTGCCTCCCGTTCGCTCACTGAGCAGTTGAGCAAAGGCATTCCAAACAAATAGATTTCCTCACTACTACTTTCAGTGGTCATGGGCGGCGGCGCCTGGTGCGGTCCCACCTCGCCCAGTTCGCTGGACTCCATAGCTAAACCCAAAGACACGGACACGGCTTTGCACAGCTCTCGAGCTGTCTCCGAGATGCTACTACTGCTACTGTCACCGCCGCCGCTGCTGGTGGTGGTGGTGGTGCACGCTCGACTACTACTCGCCACACTTGCGTCACGGCCAGTGCAGAACTCGCGTGTTTTAACTTCAGCGGCACCGCAGCCCTTCTGTCCGTTCTCAGCGCCACGGAGGAAACCTGTGCGACTGTCGCTGCTTTCGGTGGCGTCTGTGCAGCCCGAATCGATAGATGACAGAGACGAGTCGCATTTGCTTCGTGTTGAACTCTTGAGAAAATGAATACGGCTCGAATGCGCCTGGATCACTGAACCCGCGCTCTCGCACTCTTTCTCGGGGCAGCATATTATTCCTTTGCCGGGGGACAGCTTGCTCAAACGCATTTCCCTCGACGCGGTCTCCTGCAGGCAGCCGCACTTCTTGGAGCTAGAAAAGTCCAAACTCTCGGGTTTGCTTGCTCTCGCGACGCGCACGCTTTGAAAAACGCTTTGGTAGGGTCCGTGAAAAACTGCCTCTGCTGACTCGCAAGCCTCCCCGAGCCTGACCGGAACCTCCATAGTGTAGAAACAGAGTACAAAACAGGCCGTGAGGGTTTAAAGGGGACTCACCGCAACAAGTTCATCGACGAAATCCTTGAAAAAGTTCAAGTCAGACAGGCATGAAAGAGCTGCGCAGCGTAAGAGCGTGCAAGCGAAAATAATCAAGCGAAAGTTCAGCCGGAGCACTTAAACGTCAAAGAGAAAAGTTTTCCGAAAACAGCCTTCTGCTCAGAGCTTCATTCAGTACCGTCGTATGCTCAAGTCAGACATGCAGGCTACACGCATTGTCGATAAATGAGTTGATGAAAGTGAACCTGACTATGGCGTCCGGACGGGGTAAATAAAATGACGCTGCAGTATGCACTCGTCTCACCGAACGTCTCACTGAACGTCTCACTGACGTCTTAATTTTTTTTTTTTTTTTGCTATTAAATCCATTCAATTTAAGACGCGGACGTCACGCAGACGTCACGTAAATCACGTGTGGCAGTGAAGTGTCGAGCCAGACGTCACACGTGATTCACGTGTACCAATGGAGTTATTTATTTATTTTTTCGCTAACACGTACCATAACACGTATGGCGTCCGGACGGGGTCAATAAAATGACGCTGCAACTTGCACTCGTCTCACTGAACGTGACGTCTGCGTCTTTCGAACGTGACGTCTGCGTCTGCCGAACGTGACGTCTGCGTCTGCCACATTACAGTTCGATTGCCTGAACGTGACGTCTACGTGACGTTTGCCGCATTACAGTTCGTCTCACTGAACGTCACGTCTCTCAGAGAGAGAGAGAGAGAGAGAGAGAGAGAGAGAGAGAGAGAGCACACAACATTATGGTTATATAGTAGTCAGGTAGATTTACTGTGTGTGTATATAGTTATAGTTATAGAACATGCCTACATTTTTCTGGTACAGTTAACAGGCACATGCCAGACTCAACTAGTCTGGTGCCAGTAAAAGGAATTTCCAGATAAAGCAACTTCAGTCAACTTCAGATTCAGTCACAAAACATTGAAATACTAATATAGACATGCCCTATAAACGTTACTGTTTCCAGACTTGCTTTGACTAATTATTTACATTTCTGAATTATTTTTTTTTTCATTATCACCAACAAAAATCTATAAGTTTGTTCTGTTTCTTCATGTCATTCCAGACAGACTGGATGATGATGAGATCAGATCTCTGTATGAAGCACTGTCTGATGTCAGAATCCATGTGCAAACAAAAATCTCACTGGATTATTACAATTTATTACAATTAATGGCAAAATGAATGTTTGGAAATGTAAACTGATATTTCCTACTGACACACAACAGCAAAAATAGAAATAGCTGACTTAAAATCATTTTTGTTGCTCTTTTCCAAAACGCTATAAATCCATTTTGATTAATTTGAGTAAAAATGTGTTTTCTTGACCAAGAAAGTGGCCAGATGAAAACCAGTATTTTCTGTTTCAAACTTTCACATGGCATGTTTAGGTTATAATTACATTAAAAATTCAAATCCAGATTTTGATTTTCATGAAGATTTATTATAAAAACTGATTATTTTCCCCTAAAATGCAATAAATCCAGCTGGGCTCTATGCTTACTTGTTGTTAACAACTTAAAAAAAAAAAAAAAAGAATGTTGAGATTAATGTTTTAAATATAAAATTTTGAATATAGAAATATTAAATGATTTAAATCACTGAAAATATACTTTAAAAATGAAACTACAAGCCAGTAGGTGGCGTCAAGTCACTTATTTAATTATTGAATCATATTCATTTGATTCGTCCGAACGGCTGATTCATTGAGGAATAAAGCAAGTGACTGTGTTTATGAATGGGAAATTGACTCACTAAATTAGTGTAAAACAAAGACTATAGAATACCCAAGACACGTCACTCCTATAGATTTGAATGGAGAAAACTGCAACTCTCATTATGGCCGCGAAGCCCCGCCTTCTTAATGAAAGAGCCAATCGTTGTTTAGTAAAGTCAGCGCGTCACTAAGTTAGATTTCCCGGTTGCTATAGAAACAATCAGCGTTCTAAGACGTACGGTCAGGACTGCGCATGCGCACTGGCTGATCTAGAATGATTAATAAGCATTTTTTAATGCCATTAAATTATTAGAGTCAGACAATGTAAGTAACTCGATAGTGTTAGTCAGACAACTTAAGTAACAACATTACCTTCACTGTTTACAATGCGTGTAATGGTGCGCTGTGATTGGTTGAGCGGATCTATCGCATTTTGCAGAGAAAGGAGACTGGCGTTTGTCGCGGTTTGGGAAAAAAGGGGAGAAACAATGAAAGAACAACACTTTGGATATTGCATTTTGTGTAAAATTAATAATGGACATTTCAATACCGACCAGATTCAATACTGATGTAAAAAATGGCGTTTATCGCGTTTTGGAAAAGAGCTCTTCATATATATATATAATTTGCATATATGTCTGAAAATACTTACGTGAAACCTTCATCCATTCTTACAACTGGGAAGGTACGTCCGTTTCCGGTGTTATGCAGAATTCTGGTTTAGGGTTCGGTGTGGGGGAGGGGTTAGGATTAGGGGTGAGGTTACGATTAGGCAATCGGGTAGCGATTTCAACAAGAGTATGTATGCGTGTATGTAGGCCTATGTCTGTATTTATTTATTTATTTATTTATTTACTTATGTTTGACTTGTTAAAACTATAAATCCCTCGCAACAGGCTGTTTGTTCGTACTCACTGTTAAAATGAAATTGTCACTGTACCTTAACAGTCTGTTTTCTGATTTCATATGTTAGGCTACTTGCAAAATGTGAATAAAAAAATAAATGAGCCTAAATAAATAAATAAATAAAAGGACGAAAAGAAGAAGGGATTGTCGCAATTGTATACTTTTTTAGCTGCAAATTGTACACAACAAGACAAGGAACATTCAACAACATAAAGCACATGTAATATAAATAACTATAATAAACATAAGTAATAAATATAGCTGCAATTATCGGGGCCAAGCACAAGGCAAGGGAAGCATGAGACCAACTGCAGCAGTGAGTATTTAAAGCCATTTTAGAATGATTTTTACGGAAGTTCTAAGAGGCCATGCATTATGCAGTATTTTTTCTATCTTGTTTTCTCGTGATCACGACTTAATTTTCTCGTGATCTCAACATAACAATAAAAAAAAAATGCGTTTTGAGTTTACTGTTGCCATAGTAACGAACGCAACGACTGGCATCAGACAATTAACTGTGTGCTCTTTTATACTGTATGTGAGGTCTACAATAAACAAATGCAGGCTGGCTAATCAATAAGTGTTGATTTTATTCCAGAGTGAACGTTTTGTTTGTGCAATTAACATGTTTAAATGGTCTAACATCGGAGCATTCAACACCGAAAACGTAGGTGGAGCGCCTTCATAATGTAGAGATTGTACAATAGAGAAACTTGGATTCAAATCACTTTATCTTCCTTATTCATTTCCAAATTAAATTAGCTATATATAATTTTTTTTATTTATTTTTTTATTGGGCATGTACCATATGTTACGACTCATATATGCGTTAGCTTGGGATGCCATTTGAAAAGAATCTTTATTTGTACGTATGTTTCTGTGCGCGCAGTTTCCTACAAAAATGAAACTAAATTAGCTTATACACATTTTTTATACTTTGTTATCATGAAAAAAAGTCTAAAATCTGTTTAAATTTGTATCTAATATGCACATAATTAATGTACTCTTTTTTTAAAAGTATAATTAAGTTAGCTGGGAAAAAGATAGATGCACTAAAAACTGGCAGACGCAGACGTGACGTTACAAGTCAGACGCAGATGTCACGTCCATTGAGAGGAATGAATGAGGAGCAAGAAAATTATGCATTCGCTCACACACTGCACTGAGCTTGCCGTGTCACAGTGTTTTGCCGGGGTAAGCAGTTATTTTACGGAGAGTTCGCTCGGGAAAGTCCTTGAGCGCTTTAACTGTCAGGACTAAATAATACAGCCGCAGGAACGGCGCCAGTAATACGGGTAAATAAGAACACATTGCAAATACGAGCATGGGATCACAACTCACTTAGTATTAAAATACAACACTGATGTATATATATCATAGGCTGGAAATAGGTGAAAAACAATAAAATCAAGGAGCCCCAGTGCTCTAGGAGAGTGTGCACGGCGTGCACTTTATAGGAGTTCTGGGCCTCTCTTCTGTGGAAATGTTTCTCATGACATTTATTAGTGAGCCCATATTAAATCCACAGCGGGACTGTTAAATCCACAAAATTAGCCATTTAAATGGCAAAATAGGATGTTGGCTTTTTTTATATTTTTCCAAAAAGGGAGAGTGCCACATTTAACCTTGCAAGAATAAATGTTCCTGTCTGGACATTTAATGTCAATTAAATTAAATATGAAATTACATGTTTTTTTAATGTAATTTAATGGACTCTTTTATTCAATTACAGAAGATCATATTAATGTAAAGTGAGGTTTGTAAACATTTCAAACACCCCCTCATCAGATGAGAATAAAATAATAAAATATAAAAAAGTATATGATAATAAAAATATGGAAAATATGACTGACTCGAGACAAAATGGAAATGAGAAACACTTAGAATGTGTTGGATAAATAATCTCTGCATACATAAATCCATAAAATCACCATCTTTTTGACTGCTGCTGCTGCTTTGATAAGGCAAGGCACCACTTTCATTAAAATGAAGATGAGAAAACAACAATTACATGAACAGTCAGATCCTGAGGTGTCTTCTCATTCACAAGAACTTTTTATTATGAGTACTACTACAAGTAGTAGTGTTTTTTTAGAACTTTCATCAGTGTAAAGGCAAGGATTGTTTCTAATATCCTTTTTATTCACTGTAACTAACTGTGACCTTTATTATTTTCTTTGCCGCAAAGCTCAGAAGATTTTAGTGCTCCTCAGTGAGAATACACTATTCATTATTAATCCCTTTTGTGAGTTGTATCAAAATTATTAACAGTGTAATATAAAGACTCATTTATCAGATTTCCTGGCATAAAATTTGGCCTATTATTAACCGAGAGTTCAGAGAGGCACTTCACATAACCAGCAAGCGTGCCACGTATCCAGTGCAGGAAAAGGATATTACACATTTGCAGTGCTGTATTGTCGTGAACGATGTCTGATTTGGATGAGGAATGCTGCAGTGAAGTGTTTGAGGTTATTCAGAATGAGCAGCTTTATTCAGAATGAATTGGGGAGCGGCTGTGGGAGGAGCTGTGAGTGAGGGACGGAAGTTGAGAGGGCTGTTTGATTTTGTTTTGTTTTGGCCGGAGATTGCTGAAATGAAGGGAAAGTGTGCAGTTTTGCTGTTTGTTAGTGGAAACCGAGACTCGTTTTGGTTATCATCATCGCATGTTTCTGTTTATCATTAGGAACTGCTGTTCTACCCATCCCGTGCTGGCGCTCTCTGTTTTTTTCTCTTGCTTTTGCTCTATCACATCCGTTTGTGTGTGTGTCTGTGTGTGCAGTACCTGTTGCTTGGTAACTGAAATTACACATATACTCAGGGCATTACTGCAAAGTACAGCCCATTTACTCTGATTAAAAAAATACATTTTCTTGTATTTATTTGAAATAGTTTTAAAGGTTATGGAGACCTGCTAATAAGATTCCAGGTTCAGTACATGTGACATGATGTTGATTACCACAAACATTTGTTTAACAAAACAAAACAAAAAATCTGGGTTACACTTACTGCATTTACAATACAAGTGAAAGTATTAATCATTACTGTTTCAAACAGACATAAAGAATATGCTGAAATTTTTGAATATGGAAAAAAATATGTACCTCCTAAAAACTCTAAAATTATCATAAAAATGACTTTACAGCTCAAATAAACACATTAAGTGCTTTATAAAATTCTAAGCTTCACATTTCTGCCTTTTTTGGCCTCATTCATTTCTCATACAGTGTGGTGTCTCATTGTAACTTCTATTTTTCCACAGATCTATATAATGTTTGTAGTAATCAATATTATTCCACAAACACTGTTAACTGAGCTTAGCTTCTATTGTTCCAGTAACATTACTTTAATATTTTCTTTTTCATTCAGTCTCCATATAGGCCAGATTAACTTTTGCATTACAAACTCTAGCGGACAGACAATAAAGAGCTGCTTAGGTGAATGTGAGCATGTATTTAAGTAAGCATCTATATAAAGCAGTTTTTGAGGTTGCTTGTGTTTCTTCATCTCCAGGGACCAGTCCAACATTTACCTGTAAATGTTCTAATAAATGAGAGAGACAGTCTCTCTCTTTCTATATCACACACATAAAGCTCACTGATGCTTCAGGAGGAAACATTAAGAGCCGGGGGTGAAAACATTTTTTTTTGAAGATCAGGGTAAATGTAACTTATTTTGTCTTCTGGGAAACATGTAAGTATCTTCTGTAGCTTCCGAAGGGCAGTACTATATGAAAAAAGAAAAAGAAAAATGTATACATCTTCATTTTGTTCAAAAGTTCTTAATGCATTTTGTTTTTGAAGTGAGCATTTGAAACTTCTGTAATAGTTGCATATACAGTCATGTGAAAAAGTTAGAACACCCTATTGAATTCCATAGTTTTCTGTATCAGGACATAATAAAAAAAAACATCTGGTCCTTGGCAGGTCTTAAAATTTGGTAAATAAAACCTCTGATTAACAACAATACATGACATATTGCACCATGTCATTATTTATTTAATAAAAATAAAGCCAAAATGGACAAACCATGTTTGACAAAGTTAGGACACCCTTACTCTTAACATAGGATTTAAGATGGTAAATAGCAGTTAGGTGCTGCTAATCAAATGCCTTTGATTAACTGATCATCAGCAAGAGTTAGCACATCTATAAAAGCAGACATTTTGGCAGTTTGCTGGTCTGGAACTTTCAGGTGTGTGTTAACACAATGCCAAAGAGAAAAGACATCAGCAATAATCTTGGTGAAGCAATTGTTGCTGCCATCTATCTAGGAAGAGTAACACTGGCCATTTCCAAACATTTTGAGGTCCATTATTCCACAGTGAGGAAGCTTACTCACAAGTGAAAGACATTCAGGACAGACACCAATCCTCCCAGAAGTGGACGTGCCAGGAAGTTCATCCCAAGATCAGACCATGTAATACTCAAAGAATTGGCAGACAACCCAAGAACTTCACCACAGACTAGACAGGCCTCAGCCAAGTCAAGTCAAGTCAGCTTTATTTATATAGTGCTTTTTACAATACAAATTGTGTCAAAGTAACTTTACAGTATTAAATAGAAAAAATTATTAATAATGCAAAAAGAATTAAACCATAAACAATTTTAGTTAGAGGAAATTAATCAATAGTTCCAAATTAATACATTGATTGGCCCAAATTAATTGTCTCCAATTTAGTTGTCCCCAACTGAGCAAGCTACACTCAAAAAAATAAAACTTTGGTTAAACATGATTTAATGGTGGACAGTGGTTCCACGTGATTACACTACATTATCTTAACAACACTGGATGATGTTAAACAAGCTTGAAATATTTGTTCATTTTACATGAACAGATGACATTGATTAAACGTGATTTACATACTTATTTTTAACATGAAACAATGGTATTTATTGAACTTCAATTAATCATGCTATCTTAAATTTAATCCTTTATGTTAAGCCTATAGGTTTAAATCACTTTTGATGAATCCCATTTAGTCAAGTTACTACTATATGTTATAAAATAATGAATATCACCATTTTTTCCCATACTTAAATGATGACTACAGACGCAGCAAATATGTAATAAATCATTTTTACTAGGGAACAGCTTACAGCAGGTATCACACTTTCAACAATACTTCAAAAACTTAAAAACATTAAGCCTGAATTTTTGACTTAATTTATATAAAACACAATGTGTACAGAAATAAGTTTTCCTTTACACAGGAACTAGCTTTTTTAAAATACTTTTTTGTTTTAACTTGACAAGAAATTCAGAACATTCAAAGCAGTGCAGCATGAGCATACTTAATTCTACAATGCAAAATTAAAATTAAAAACAGGTTCACATTCTTACATGTATAACAAACCGTTAATAATAATAATAAAAAAAACAACTTAGCAAAGTGTGTTTGCTTTTAATGCATTTCACAAAAAAAAAAATTAAAAATAAATTCTGCATCTGCAATTCCAAAGTAAAAAAAGGGTTATGTTTGTGTCCATCAAGCTGTCTGTAAATCTATTCTAATTCCAAAATGTGCCTGCATAATTTTTGTAAAGAACAAGCAAACACAACGTGTGCTATGTGGAACATCTTTGAAAACTATTTAAAATACATTTTCATTTAAACATCTTTCCTTCAAGAACACTCAGAAGCCATTAAAATCATCAGTTAAAAAACAAAAATTGTTTAAAAGGACAAGTTCGACAAAAAAAAAAAAAAATTGTCAACATTAACTAACCCATGTGTTGTTGAAACCCCTGATGGTTTTCCTTGACCTTCTGACTTATTTGGGTGAGTTAAGGACAAATGTAATTTTTAGGAAACTATTCCTTTTACATATGCTCTTGTGTACAAAAACAAAAACAGTCAAAAATCAATAAACATGAACTTGCTTTGACTATTTGACACAAACAATTAGTTATAGTTTCAGGGTGTAAAAAGCTTGGTCTTGAGCGCTTGAACTTTGTTGGAGAGTTTGTGTCCATCAAGCTCCAGGAACACTTTTTGCAGGAGTTCAAAGGTATATCAAAGCTCCTTCGGATAACTTAGATTTAGGGCGTATGTTAGCCCAATCAGCAATGCAACACCATTAGTTACATTACTAAGCCCTTCTAGTGCTGTAACTCCTTGAAGAACTACTCCAACGTCCACAGGTTCATCTTCACATCCTTTACATCCTTCACCTCCTTCACATCTGATGACAAAAACGCCCATCACCATTTCTTTGAGTGCAGTTTCAGCATTGGAAAAAAATTGACATCCTATAAACAGAACAAAGTACATTAATAATAATATAACATTTATTGTCATACACAAAAATATTGTCAGAATATTTAGGCAATAATACCATGTACTCCTTGAAGAGATTGTCAGGATCCTCATTTAGGTAGACAAACAGGGCTTTGAGGACACACTCCCTCTTAACATTAATGCAGGCACACTAGGGAAAATAAAGAAAATTGGCATGTACCAATAAGAGTGAGATGCTACAATTAACATGTACCAATAAACTAATACATTTTCAAGTCACACAAGTTATAATTGAGAAACAAATCATTAATTTATCTAGAAAAACAATTTCCGCAGTTATCATACCTGTGCAAGCGGCACAAGAAGTTTCCTTATCCTTTGTCCCTGAGCTCCACCTCTCTTGGCAAATATCCTCAGAAGACTTGGAGTGTGTTCATCCAGCTTTGAGAAGAATTTTGAAGTTAAGGCGACAGTTGTTATCCGTGCAAATTCAGCACGAACCTAAAACACAGAGATAAAAACACCACAACTTTAATGTATGCCCAAAAAAGCTAGCTAGTCTATGTGTTCTCACTTACTTATATGGTAAAATTATTTTATTTGACTTACTGGCATTTTAATACATTTAATTTTATGTAAAATCCCACTTAGACATTAGGGTGAATTACCTCATTTTCTTGGAACAAAGCTGACCATCTGCTCATAAAGTCAACAATAAGTGGAGATTCTTTGACAACCTCTTGTCTTCTCAATGCAAATGATAGGTCGTCCATTAATCTTCTCAGAGTTTGCTCGTTGTTGGCGTGATCTCTTTTAGGCACAAAATCATAGATTCTGTCATAAATTCATCCGTATCAGTCGACATGATAAAACAGTTGGCTAAAATTATTTCTAATCACACTGATGCAAATTGACGGAAACGTTTTTCTTTGCGGTTTAATTCAGTTGATGGCACGGTCATCTGTTCGTTTGCCGTTTAATACAGTTTATGACGCGGCCATCTCATTTATGCTTAAAATCCTGCATTCTGTCATAATAACACATTAGTATCAACCGACATCATGAAAACGTTTTGATTATTGTTTCTAATAACATGGATAGAAACGGATGAACACGTACCTGTTCGTTTTAAGCTTATTTCCAATTAATAGGATCGTCGCGGCCAGACATGCGCAGCATTAACGCATTTTATGATTGTTGCCGCCGAATATGCAAATTGCGTCACCTCAAATTTCCGCTTCCTTTAGGTTGAGAATGTCGTTTACTTTCAGGATGTTTTGACATTCCGTCCGATAGACTATAAAAACACACATTTTATATGTGCGATTGACTTTTTTTAAAAACATTATTTGTATCAGTCTGATTGATTAGTTTATTCTTCTTCTTCTTCTTCTTCTTCTTCTTCTATGGATTTACTGGCTGGTCGCATACAAACTTTTTGGGTGCATACCGCCACCTGATGTGCTGGAGTGTGAAGTGATTTCAGACTAGGTGTATATTGTGATGTCTATATTCTAAGTCCACTATTCTTAATGAATTGTATAATTTTCTTTATCATTTTACCAGATCATTGTTTAGTGTTTAATATGTTGCATACGGAAAATTCATTGCATCCTAAGTTCTGTAGTTCTCTTCTAGTTTCTTCCTTCAAAATAAAAGTTCTTTTAAATTAGTACGTATGAATAATTTTTTATGTGCTTTATTTTTCAAAACTTAGAAAGTAGATATTAGACCAAATAAATATGAACAACAGTAAAGGCCTTAATTTTTTTTTTATTAAATTTTCATTTATGTTGCTTTGCACTAAATGTGCACAAAAATGTTGATTATTAAACTCCACATTACCTTTATTTTGTCACTAGACATACTAATAGAGTAATGTGTGCTTTATTCAACACAAACCAAATACCCTTTAAATGGATATAATACATTGTCTTTCAAATAACAGCAATTTAAGACAAATAACAAACCTAAAAACACCAATAACCATTTAATTGCACTTCTATAATTATTGTCAAGCTATAAATTAATAAACAAAAATATTTAAAATAAAGCATAAATATTATGTAAGCTATTATATATTTTTTTAATTCAGCCATAACAGTTTGACTGAGCTAAGTGATTGAAACATGTACTTTTAAAATGAAAACTAAGTTAAACCAATGAGTGACAGTTTTAAGTCAGTTTAACATAATGCAATCATGTTGAAATGAAAAATAACCACAATGGCATTAATTCAACATGAATTGTTTAGGTAAAGTGAACAGAACTGAAAATTCATTTTTTGAGTGTATAGGCGACAGTGGCAAGGAACCAAAACTCCATCTGTGACACAGATGGAAAAAAAAAAAAACCTTGGGAGAAACCAGGCTCAGTCGAGGGGTCAGTTCTCCTCTGACCAAAAAACAAGTAGTTTATACTCCCATACAGACCTGTAGAGGTGGTCTATATGTACTGACCCACCATCTGGATACAAACTGGATCAGGGAACTGCAGTGGCCAACTGTTCAGGATTCATACTGGATCTGACCTCGGAATAAGCAGGAGACAGACAATATTAGCATAGATTCCATTCTTCTTATGATGCAACGAGTGCTTCAGGTGTTATGGCAGGTGTTCCCGGTTCTGGTTGACCTAATTAATGCAGCTTAAACAATCCTTTAACGGATTTGAATATTAGTAATATTTAAATGTGTTATGTGTAAGCCAGGTTAAAGAGATGGTCTAGATTTAAACTGACTGAGTGTGTCTGCCTCCCGAACAGAATTAGGTAGATTGTTCCATAGTTTTGGCGCTAAGTAAGAAAATGATCTACCGCCCGCAGTTGATTTTGATATTCTGGGTATTATCAGATTGCCAGAGTGTTGAGAACGCAGCGGGCGTGAGGGACTATAATGTGATAAGAGCTCCCTCAAGTACTGAGGAGCTAAAGCATTGAGGGCTTTATAAGTTATTAGCACAATATTAAAATCAATACAATGTTTAATAGGGAGCCAGTGCAATGTTGACAGTTAACATTTTAAATGAAAAAGTTCATGATAGTACAATTAGAAAAATATGGGACAAGTATTTTGGAAGGCTTGCCAGAAGAAAACCTAAGGAATCAAAGAAAGCGTGGCAGCATGGTTTAGGTTTGCAAAGTTGCATCTGAACAAACCGTAAGACTTCTAGAACAATGTCCTTTGAACAGACGAGACCAGAGTGGAGATGTTTGGCCATAATGCAATGTGCCAAGTTTGGTGAAAACCTGTAGAGCATATCAGCACAAACACCTCATATCAAAAGTCACACATGCAGGTGGAGGGCTGATGACTTTGGGTTTGTTTTGTAGCCACAGGACCTGGGGACGTCATAGTCATTGTGTCGACCATGAGCTCCTCTGCTACCAAAGTATCCAAAGTCAAATGTGAGGCCATCCGTCCGACAGCTAAAGCTTGACCAAAATTAAGTCATGCAACAGGACAATGATCCCAAGCACACCAGCAAATTTACAACAGAACGGCTGAAAAGAAAAGAATCAAGGTGTTGCAGTGGCCCAGTCAAAGTCCAGACATCATCCTGACTTAAATCCTGTGGTGAGAGCTGTCCGTAAACAAATTCTCACAAACCTCAATAAACTACAGCAACGTTGTAAAGAAGAGTGGACCAAAATTCCACCTGAACGAGAATGAGACTGACAAAGTCATACACAAAATTATTACTTCAAGTTATTACTGCTAAAAGTGGATCTACAAGCAATTGAATCATAGGGTGTTATAACTTTGTCACACATGGCTTTTCCATCTTGTTTTTTTTTTTTTTTTTGTTAAATAAATAATGAAACGGTGTGATTTGTCAAGTAATGTTGTCTATCTGAGGATTTATGTTTCCAAATGTTAAGACCTGCCAAAGACCATATAATTTTTTATGTCCTGATAAAGAAAACCATGGGATTCAATAGGGTGTCCTAACTTTTTCACATGACTGTAAGTCCCTCAGTTGTCCTCAGTGTGAAAAGATAGATCTCAAAATCATACAGTCGTTGTTTGAAAGGGTTCAAATACACAAAAATGCTCAAAAACCAAATAATTTGAGGGACCTAAAGGATTTTTCTGAAGAACAGTAGGCAGTTTGACTGTTCAGGACAAACAAGGGACTCATGAACAACTATCACTAAACAAACAAACAAAAAAAAAAAGAACACAGGTGTGGATCATTCAGGTAACAACACAGTATTAAGAATCAAGTGAATCAACTTTCCAATGAGGTAATTTTTATAAAACTATTATTATCTATTATTATTAACTATTATTATCTATTGTGGAGTATATGTAAACAGCTTCTATGTGAAATATCTTATTCAGGTCAGTACTGAATAAAAAATAGCATGCATTTTGTATGATCCCTCTTATTTTGATAAAATAATTAACATTTTGCAGATTCTACAAGGTGTATTTGTCTTTTCAGAACATTCATAAAATATTCATCAGAGTTTCTGTGACTTGTGACATTGCCAAAAAATGGTTCAAATGAGTTTTTCATGTCTCTCTGATTGTCCTAATGCAGCATGTGGGCAAATATGTGACATATCAATGCCACATGTGGGTATTTGGTCAACTATAAACTCATGGGCACTAGAATTAAATAATGGAAAATGAAGGTATGGCTGCTAAAACAATTTCATGGCTAGTGGTTGACAAAAAAAAAAAAAAAATCTTTGAAATGATTGTGAGCAGATGTTTTTTTGTTATTGAACTTCCCAAAGAGAACAATTTTGTTGTTAGTGTGATTTTTTTTTTTTTCCACTATAAAGCATCTTTTTTGGAACCACAATAAAGAATGTATTTTGTTTTGTTTTTTTTAATGTGTGTGCAATGCAGTTGACTGAAATGTTATCCCAGTGAAACCCCCCATTTTTAATCTTTATTTTTAGAAGTGCATTTACATATGCACATTAGACATACGCAATATGTTCTGGTCTTTATTATTAACAAAAGTATTACAACTGAGGAGAACTTTGAAAAACGTTGTGTGAGTGTGAGAAGAAAAGAAAGCAATATTTCTCCAGGCTAAAACATTTAGTCAATTTCTCCATTTTCTAATTGAAGGTTACAAAAATACAGCACAAAAGGGAGGGTTTGATATTTTCTTCCCATCTATGGCTCTGCGTCCAGAGAAGAAGTCCACATTTAAAAGAAAGGAGTAAAGAACAAAAGACACATGATACACAACCACCTTTAGGTCTCTCTTTAGGTTTACAAGCAAACACTTACAGATTCCAGTCCAGTCATTTTATTCCAAAGAGATGAAAAAAAGAGAAAAGCAGCAGACAGAAAGACAAATGGAGAGACACAACCTCTAACAAGCTGCAAGAGGTTTATCATGCTCTGTGGTCTCAATGCCATGCCAACAATTGAGGATTATCATTTGTCAGTGAGATGTGGCTTGCACTAATCAGTGAGGCTGGGTGTTTCATGATGCACATCTAGTGTGTGAAAGCATGCATGTATGAGGCCTCAAAAACAAACACCTTCTGCTCGTCTTTCAATTACATTATTATATTCCTACTTAGGGAAGGTCTTCGTTTCACTTGATCATATCATATCGCTCATGCCCCTGTGAAGTCAGCAGACATTCTCTACTTTTCTTCCGCGTGCCAGAGTCTGATCACTACAACCTCTCTGGCTCTGATTCATGTGTGTCTGGGAGAGCTGTCAGAGCGGGTGAGGTAAGTGGCTGTTATATACTGGCTGCTCTGTGGTCAGTGGGAGTTATTGGCATAAGCTCCACCTACAATTTCATGTCGTGCCATTTGTTGTTGCTTACAACAACTCCTCTGAGTAAGAGTCAAACTATTTTCTCACAAAGCTGCGATACACTTGCAAGTGTATTCTTTTTTTTTAAATAAATTTTTTGTTCATTTTTTCGGCTTGCACAAGGTGTTTGGAATCAGTAAATCTTTGGAGTGAATGCAAAATTTCCACAGTCGGGTCCTGTCACAGCTGTAGATAACTTCTTTATCATAGAGCTTTATGGCCATCAATGTTTTTTTTTCCATTCTGTTGATCTCATCCTATTAGAATGCACGATGTTTTGGCCACAAGTGTCTTATTTTGACAAGTCAAACTTTTCAGTTAATAAAACATCCAGTCAGGCTGAAGCTTGGGTTATGCAACACTGGTTAAAAGACAACAGAACATGTGGAGAACACTGGCAATGACCAACTATAAATGTAGGGCATGCTTTTACAGATATGTTTAAAGGGATAGTGCACCTAAAAGTTACAATTTTGTAATGAATTACTCACCCTCATGTTGTTCCAAACCTGTTTTCAGACTGCATAGACAGCAATGTAACTACCATGTTCAAGGCCCAGAAAGGTAGTAAGTACCATGTTAAAATAGTCCTTGTGACATTGGTGGTTCAACCATAATTTTATGAAGCTAAATGACTTTATTCAACAATTTCTTCTCTTCCTTGTCAAGTCTCTGCCATGCGTTCCATCCGCGTCAAGGTACTCTCCTGAATTTACGGCAAAGACTGACACGGAAGCAAAGAAACTGTTGAATAAAGTCCTTATTTTGTTTTCTTTGCACACAAATGTATTGTTGTAGCTTCATAAAATTAAGGTTGAACCACTGAATTTTCATTTTTTGGTGAACTGTCCCTTTAAGTATTTGTCAAATAACCTGATTTTGATACAGACAACTTGGCATGGTTTTACTTTCTCTGCAGTGGAATCATACCTAATTGAAATTCATAACCTGTTACTGGGACAGAAACTAAACAAAACGGATGTATTTTATGATCATAGTTTTACAGTGGTGGCCAAAATGATTAGAACACTAGTATTTTCATCAGCTAAAAAATGGTCAGTTATTTCTATCTGTCAGGAAATGTCAGTTTATATTTCCAAACATTCGTTATGGCATTAATTGTAATAATCCAGTGAGATTTTTGTTTGCACAACGAGTCTGTCTGGAATGACATGAAGAAGCAGAACAAACTGAAACGGACTAAATCCAGAAGAACGTTGACAATGTCTTCAGGATGCTTCCAGAAACTTACCTGCAAAGATATATTACTGTTAAAAGTTTTTGGCACTTGTGTAAAAACACTGTACAGTGAGAATGCTGTCAAAAACCATTTCATAAACAGATTTTCTTTATCAATTAACTTCTATTAACTAAATTAAATCAACATTTGGTGTGATCATCCTTTGCGTTTAAAGCAGCTTTTCTCCTAGGTGCACTTGCTTGCATACAGTTTTTCAGGTAGCAGGTCTCTTGCAGCATCTTGGAGACGTTGCCACAATTTTTCTGGATTTTGTCTGTCTCAGTCTGTTTGAAGATATTTTATTGAAACAAGGTTTATTAAGTCTAGTATGGACAAAAGTCTAGTATGAAAGTCTGAGACACATTTTGTGTTCCAGAATGCAAATATTTGCTTTGAAAGATTTTGAAGTCAACTGAGTAAAAGCTTTAATGCTTAGTGAAAAAAAAAAAAAAAAAAAAAGTATGTTTTCTTTACCTTCCTCTTTTGTTTAACTTTGCTTTGCTCATTATGTCTATGCTGCCGGTCTGAGGCAAATCCCTCAAGGCAGACTCTAGTTCTGAGAGTAACGCTGATGTTTTTAGGGGCTCTTATGCCACTTTTCATAGTTTTTTCTCTGTCAACAGCAGGTGCACGGAGACGTCCCTGAGGCCATATCAGCTACTGTCATCAAGGATAAATTAGCTTTCATATTCAAACCACTTATATTTAATATGCCCCTGTAACTGTACTAATAGTTAATGTTCAACTAGGTCTACTAGGTCTTGCGGTGTCTGTCTCCCTCCAGGTGGCTGCTGAAGTTTTCTTTTCTGAACTATTCCTGAGTCTGGCTCTGTTCTACGGCCTTTAACCTTAAATCTCCCACTAACACACACATTTGTACAATCAGAGAGAAACAGATGTCTTCATTTAGGCATGGTCCCAAAATCCAACCATTTCAGTTTGATATCTACAAAATAATTTATTTGCGTTAATCAGTCACACTGTACTTTTTTTTTTCTGTCTGTCTTAAATATGAAGTTGGGCGTCAAAACACATACACATGCATCTTTTTAGAGGTCAGTAAATGTACGCTTCTGATAAGGACATGTGTGAAGTGGATAAAAACAGGAACAGGCTGAGATAAGTTCCACGAATGAGGTGATCACATGGACGACCACGACAGCACTCACATCAACAATGACCAAACTATCTGTGAAGCTGCTCTGTTAATATAACATCCTGATGTTCTGTAATTTGAGTTGCTTAAGATCGGTTAGGGGACAAAACAACCCGTGTAAATCATTGTGTGTGACCTGGTCCAGCTCAGACACAATAACCCTGACAGAATATAAAAATACTCCTTCATGCACTCTCTCCCACTTTCCCTATCTTTTTTCTTCCTTTGCCAAAACCACTACGATTGCTATGCAAGGCTACAGTGCCCTCCTACTCCCTCTCTCTCACACACACACACACACACACACACACACACACACACACACAGAATGCTCCAATTAGAGGGAGCTGTAAATGTGACAAGCCAGTTTGATAGGTCACAGCCCTCACTCTGGGCACCTGGGGAAAAGTGCAGACTGATATTTGAAAAGAGGTACTACAGTGTGTGTGTGTGTGTGTGTGTGTGTTACTCAATCAGGAATACAGAGTCACTGCTGAAGTAACCTACACAACAGCAGTCAGGTCTGACATGAAATTACAATGAGATGGAACAGACATTCACTGCCAGACCTACAAGCAATTATAACAAGTTCTGAGAATAAAACTGAATTAAAACCTGATAAGGAGTAAATCAAGCAACAAAGCAATGCAATTCACCTCACCACAAGAATCTAAATTTACCATGGAATCATTTACAAAAATCCTGGGTAACACACCATGATATCAGATCTGACATAATGACAAACAAATGTACAAACTGTTATCAGATCTTGGAGGTAATCTTTTTGTAAAGCTGAAGAGTGTCATTCTTAAATGTTTTATGTGTGGCCAAGGAACCTGTTTAAAAACTTAAAAACCTGTTTAATTCTTTTCAGAAACTGGTTATGCTAAGAATTAAATGTTACCTTTAAACTAACTCAGAAAGACATATCTAACCTTACAGATCTATCTACAATTATTCATAAACAACAATAATGAAGACAAAATAGGATAGTGATCCATGTTTCCCTCTGTCTCCATTATGGTCAGACACTGCAGGCAAAAACACAGTTTTTTCAGTCACCTGTTAAATTTGAGATTTTGGGCTTTTTGGTTTTTCATAAAGTGTGTTTTCAGACTAGTGGAAGGAAAACACCCAAAAGACACTGTTAAGTGTTTCTTTTATAGCACTTTATCTGTTTTTGTGTCAATAGATTTCAATTACAATACATATTTTTAAAGGTAGTTTTCTCAACATTAGTTTTTTTCTTCTACACTGAGCCATAAATCTCCACTTCAGTAGCATTTACACACACCAAACGTAAATTTTGTATTCCTGTCTATATCCTGAAGGTTTTTACAGAGGGATTTGTTCATATATAATTTGCTTGATTATATAAAACATTTAATTCCCCCCAAAATTGTAAAAAAAAAAAAAAAAAAAAAAAAAAAAAAAAAAAATACAGTTTTTTGTCTGTATTTTCTAAATTATGGAGTGACAAAATGACATACCCAAAATTCCCTCTGTAAAACATTTGACTCTAATATGCCAAAAAAATGAAAAAAGAAATGGACATGTTTAGATTTTTGCACTAGAAATGTATGCAAATTAGTGCATATTTTAATAAGCAATGCCTCATTTGCATATTTAAACCTAACATTTTAGAAAACTTGTAGTACAAAAATTATTGCAATTCTCAATTAAATCAATCAACTGGGTAAGTAAGGTGATAACTATTAGTTAAATTTTTTTTGAAAGAGTCTCTTTTATGCTGGTTGCATTTATTTCATCAAAATACAGTAAAACATATATATTGTGAAATATGTGATCCTTCAGAAATCATTCTGATTTGCTGAATTGGTGCTCAAGAAACATTTTTCATTATTATTCATGTCAAAAACAGTTGTGCTGCTTAATATTTTTTGTAAACTGTATTTAAATCTAATTTTAAATGCATAGTATGTAATTTTCACAGCTAAAGGGTGCATATTAAAAAAACAAAGAAACAAAGGCGTAGTCATAGATGACGCTGTGATTGAGTGTGGAATCATGGGAGTTGTCATCTCCATCCCCACAACCAATGCAATCCGACAGTACTCGGGCATAAATCATGTTTATGGATGAGTTAAAAGAGAAGTTCACTTCCAGAACAAATTTTTTTTTTACTTCAGTCGTAAATAAAGTATGTTTCTTGAGGAAAACATTTCAGGAATGTTCTCCATATAGTGAACTTCTATGGGGCCCATGAGTTTGAACTTCCGAAATACTGTTTAAATGCTGTTTTAAACAATCCCAGCCGAGGAAGAAGGGTCTAGCGAACGATTGGTTATTTTCAAAAAAATGTATATACTTTGCGTACTCCAGTTTAATACAGTTAGGGTAGGTCAACTTCTCCTCAAACTTCAAAATTGTCGTACATCATTGTACCAACCCAGTGTTTACAAAGTGAATGTGCAAACGGCCTTTACAAAAAAGGTAACACAGCTATGTCGGACAATTTTGAAGTTGGAGGAGACAATGATGGGGGTTTTGCGACCTACCCTAACTGTATTGAACCGAAGTACAAATGCGCATCGCAGAGTTAGACAAAATGAGCATTTGAGGTTAAAAAGTATATAAATTGTAATTTTTTTTTAGAAAATAACCAATCGTTTCACTTTTCCTCAGCTTGTATCATTTAGGCCCTTTGAAACCGCATTTTGGAAGTTCAAACTCACAGGCACCATACAAGTCTGCTATATGGAGAACATTCCTGAAATATTTTCCTCAAGAAACATAATTTCTTTATGACTGAGAAAAGAAAGACATGAACATCTTGGATGACAAGGGGGTAAGTAAATTATCTGTATATTTTTGTTCTGGAAAGTGAACTTCTCCTTTAAATGTATTAATGATTTCTTAAATGTCATTGTAGTGTGAAGCAGGGTTTGTATTTAAACTTTAAGGCATCCTTGCTGAATAAAAATATTAATTTCTTAAAAAAACCTTTAAATGATAATGTACTTTATCTATAAAACACAAAACATAAAACTTTGTCTATATTCCATTAAACAAACATTTTTCATGAAGATACCTAGCAGAATGTCCAAGTTCATTGGTGGACAGTAACAAAGTATTTTTTTTTCATTACTGTACTTAAGTATCTGTACTTTACTGAAGTAGTTTTATTTTGAGTAACTTTTACTTTTATTTCACTTCATTCCAAAGCATAAGATCATACTTTTTACTTCACTACAAAGTACTGTGTATATTAATTATGTATATATAAATACACACACGCATATATATATTAAGGAAAAATATTTTAGATTTATATCTAAAATATTAATATTTAATTATAATCTGAATTGTGTACAGGTGTAAATATATACACATATAAATATTTTTTTGTATATATAGATTTATGTGTGTGTATTTATATGTACATAATAAATATACAGAGTATATTCATAACACATATAGTATGTAAACATAAACTTTTATTTTGGATGTTAAATTAATCGTTTGACAGCCCTAAAATATCACAGATTAAATAAAATAACTCATGCACGTTCATATTTCCAGCTGTTGTAACGTTAGTAGTTTTATTAAAATACCACGCATTTAGCCCTATAGTATAGTATACACAGTCTGTTTTTATATTATTGATCGGTATCAATGTTTATATTGTTTCGATCAACTAGCTGAGCAGACAGATATGAATGTTTATTCATAACCATACTGAAAATAAGTAAATATTGTTAGCTAATGCTAACTGTCTAGCTAAGCTTGCTGGTGCTAAAATTGAGGTCTAAAGTCCAAAAATCTTTATTCAACCACCTAGACAGATTACATCAGGGGAAAAAAGAAAGGATGTGATGTTCAGAACATGGTAACTACAGTAATTATCAAGTGATGCCTTCTGGGGCATTTAGCCAGGGGTGTTTTTACACCACAGACAAGGTTTGAGAAGAAAAAAAAACATTCTGAAAATATAATGATATTTTCCTTAAAATGTTCTTCCTAATTTTAGGCCTTATTCTCATATCATATATAATTGTGCCATTCTGCAAAACAACAAGCTTTAAAACACTTTTTTCTTACTGGTGAAAATGAGATCAATCAGTAATTTTAGGTCAAATCAGTTTTCTCTCAGGCACATTGCAGTGTAAGCTTCACAGTAAACATTACTACATCACTCTCGTCAACATAGTCCATATCAACAACATTATTTTGGGAAAATTCCAGGTATTTTGAGCAGTATGATTATAAAAATAAATATATGCTAATATAAAATTAAGTAGCCTATATAAAAGTCCAAAATAAATCAGTACTTTTTTACACAAGTACACAAAAATTCAAGTACATTTGTACTTTCACTCGAGTAAAGTTTAAAACAGAGTACTTTTACTGGAGTGATATTTTATTATACGTATCTGTAATTTTACTCAAGTACTTGATTTGGTTACTTCATCCACCACTGTCCAAGTTGCTTTTTCATATATTGGAAACAAGCAGAAGGTCCTGGCCTGGTCCACATCCACTGTCATTACAGGGAACAGAGCATCTTGCACATTTTACCTAATAACTTCTTTTGTGTTCCATGCAAGAAAAAAAGTCCAACATTTTGGAACAGGGATGGGAAAATGTATAAGAGACAGCTTGTGTTTGGGTCTCACTGATTACTAATTGTTTATGGCATGTCTTTAGTAGGCATGTCCACCTCATAGCCAAGTCTGCACTTTCTAGGGTTGTAGTTATTAGATTTCCATTTCTTTTTGGACTGCATAATAGGGAAAAAATGTGTCCCTAATTTGTGTATACTTAAGACACATTTAAATTTACATTTACATTTAGTTATTTAGCAGACCCTTTTATCCAAAGCGAATGAGGACAATGGAAGCAATCCAAATCAACAAAAGAGCAATCCTCTGACAAGTGCTATGACAAGTCTCAGATTAGCTTAGTGCAGTATACGTAGCAAGGTTTTTTTTTAAATTATATAGTAAATAAAAAGAAAACAGATAGAATAGAAAAAGAATAGAGCAAGCTTGTTTTTTTGACAAAAATAATATTTTTTTAGAAAAGAGAAAAAAAGATAAAGTTAGAAAAGATAGATGACAAAAAAGAAGAGTTTTTTTTTCCACAAACTGTCGCCTACTTGCACTCTCTCTTTATTATCTCTCTTTGAATTTCTCTCTTGAACTTAATTCATGAATGCCTGTGTAGGATGTACCAATTGTTGCTATTTTAAGTGATACAGTTAGAAACAATAAAAGCTGTACTGGACACATGCTCAAAAGCATATTAATTCTATAGCAGCTTTTAATGCAGTTTTAATGACAGTTTATAGTTGTAATTAAAGAGATAACAGTCCTCACATATGGTGAATATATTTAGCCGTTAATACAATCCAAAGCCAGACTTTTGTTATAATGGGTGTGTTTATGTTACCCTCAGCAGCTCTCTTAAAGAACACTTTGCAGCTTCCACAAGTGAGGGCTCCATAGTGACATCCAGATGCTTCATCAGAGCAGATTAGGCATGTCCTTTGTGGAGGAAGGAAAAACTCCACTGGGAAGATATCACTCCTCCTGCCATCAAACCTAAAAATAAAAACACAGCATAAACTAATGGCATGACAAAACACTGACTAAAAAACTCTGTTCTCTGTTATATCAGACGAAGAAAACAAATACACAGTAAACATGGAACTTGTTCTTCCACTGTAATGTCAGTTGTGAAGAAAAATATGTGGTCCATTATCAGTACACGCATACCAGCTCTCATCCAAACAAACACGGAAATGTATGAGTAATGGGTGTGTATTTGTACATTCAGATAATTGAGCAGGTTGTAGGTGATTTTCTATAAAGTTTTACATCAGTTGTCCAGTGTGCGGCTGCTAAATTAGAAATGTCATTTGCTGTTCCAGCACTCAGCGATAACGTTCTCTATGAAAATGTGCAATTGAAAGCTGGTGCGTGTGCCTATGTGTGTCATTGGTCAAATGATGGTGATAAGTAGAGGTGACATTACCCTAATGCAAGTGCCAGGTCTCTAATGAAGGGTAATAACTGCTTTATTCCTTAAGGAATGATGGAAAGATTCTGAGTTAAAGAGAGTCATTCAGCATGATTATTCTGTTCTGATGATGGTAGCCAATTCTGTCATCACACACACAGTGAGAAAAGAAAAGTGAGCAAAATGACTGCGATTAGGACAAGGGCATATTTCTGATATTTCCTCAGCTGTCTAGAAGTGGTCAAACGTTGTACATTATAATAACTTTTTGTAAAAGAGAGAGTAAAATAAAAAAGTGAGAACTCAATACACTGTGTCATTCCAAACCTACATAAAAAAAGAAGAAACCTCATTATCACCTTTGTCTTTCTCCTTCCTTTCTGTTTTCACCTCTCTATTTTTCTTACGTACACACGGTTGGGTGCTGCAGGTTCATGCCATTTCTAAATCTAACAATCTGTGTGCTTGATGATAAAGAAAGACCAACCCTTAGAAGAATAGATGAATGGAAAGATGGCCATCTCAACTATACGGGAAACGACTGTTCATTTCAACTGAAAAACATGTCTGCTTTAGGTATGAGACACTTAAAAAATATCTACAGCATATAAACATCTACTTTTTCCCCCCTAGTGTTTAATTGTTCATTGATTTTAAATAAGAAAGGGGAAATATTGGTTACACTTTACAATAAGGTTCATAACATTAGTTAACTACATTAGTTAACATGAACTAAGAATGAAGAACACTTCTGCAGCTTTAATTAATCTTAGTTAATGTTAATGCCAGCATTTACTAATGCATTATGAAAATTACAGGTTGTGCTTGTTAACATGAATACACTGTGAACCAACATGAACAAACAATGAACAACTGTATTTTTATTAACATTAACAAAGATGAACAAATAGTGTAATAAATGTATTCTTCATTGTTTGTGTAGTTTAGTTAACACATTAAGTAATGTTAACAATATATTTATATTGATATTTAATCATGTTTAATACATTTGAAATGTTTTTTAAAGTCATTTACACAGATAATAATTAATATATAATAAAGATGGCTAAGGACTGGGCAGGTCATTCCACCAGGAGGGTACATTTAACGTGAAAGTCAGTGAAAGTGATTTCGTGCCCCTTTGGGATGGCACAATAATGCGCCATTCACGCAAGCTTCTAGAGGGCACATAAGTCTAAAGTAATGAATTCAGGTAAAGGGGTGCAGAGGCAGTGGTGGTTCTGTAGGCAAGCATAAATGCCTTGAATTTAATGTGATCAGCTATTGGTAGCCAATACAGATTGATGTAGAGAGGTACGTCCGTCCTTCTCAGCTCATTAAAAACTAATCCTGCAGCCGCATTCTGGATTAATTGTAAAGGTTTGATAGAACTGTCCAGCCTGGACAGAATAAGAGCTTGAACAAGGAGTTGTGTTCCAAAAGAAAGTGACGGATCTTCTTGATGTTGAATAAAGCTAATCTGCAGTAGGCTTGTTGACGGTGATACCGGTGTGAGTCCGCAACACCGGTTTAGTCACTTGTTCACCGCGGCACCGCCCCACCGCCGTTTTGATTTGTATAGTAATAAAAATTATTTCGTTCAGTTAGAGAACAGACTAATAAACTTGCTAATAAACGTTCTACGATTCTTATTTAGCCTATTTGGTTCCACAGTGTTTACTGATTTTCAGTCTTGTATACCTATTTAAACTTTGTGTTATTTGTTATTTGTTATTACCGGTGTTGTCACACATCGATTAACGTCACAACCCTAATCTGCAGGACCGGGCAGTTTTAGTTTTTCTATTTGAGGGGACATCCATTTGTAGTGGTGTCTGAAACCACAGTGGACAACCTTGAGTGCATTCATTCAATCCCACAATGCACTGCAAATATGATTGTACAACCGATGTACACTCAACAGCTAGAGAATACCCAAAATTCACTGTGAGAGTCGTATGCAAAAAGAATTCCAGCGTCTCGTAGCTGAATCATCCATCCATTCATTTTACAACGCGCTCGTCCACAGCGTACAAGCTAATACAACACAGGTATAAATTCACTGTAAATTGATTATTAAATTGGTTAATTTCCTTGACAGAGTTCAAGATAAATCCTTTAATCTTAACACAGGAGCTGCCAGTTTGCCTGTTTCAAATGGTTATTAAACAGCAACCACAAACTATGCAAAACCTGGCAATCCTTCCGGTGCGCTCAGTGTTCGAATTCACTCATTTACTCTTCAAGTGGACTATATTAGAGGACTAATGTAGAGAATAGTAAATGAGGGTATAGGGGTGATTTCAGATACAGCCGTAGTGTTTAAAAGCGAAGTGCTGCTGTTTCAAAAGTGAATATATGCTCTCATTTCAGTTTTATGCATTATAGTTTCACAAAGCCAAAGACAGACCATTCTATTTTTGCTTTAAATTTTGAAATTATACATCAACTGCTCATACCAAATGTTTGATTGGATCGGGATTAAAAGGCAGTGGTTTGCAGCATTCTGCCAGAATCCTAAAAAAAACTGTAATACAGAGTTTTGGTCAAAACGCCAAACAGTACAATATACTTTTTTCCACATTATCTGTGCTGACTGAATGGGAAAAAATCTGGAAGGAAAATGGTAAAAAGCATTAACAGGAGCTTATAGGCCTACAATATTATTGTAAATGTATTCAAAAAAATAAATAAATGAATAATAATTATAATGAATAAATTACAACATGTGTAGGTTCTTCTGGAATTGCAAATGGGCAAAATCTATCTAATGTTGTATGTGAGCTCTGGCATTCTTTGGAGGTGTTTTGGTTGTTTCACTCACACTACTGCCCTGCCAACTGTGGCACTTTCCCAACAAGCTACATCAATCACAGGGTCTAGGTGTCTCTCACTATCATCATTATGGCCACTATTGCTTTGACCTTATGCAATGCCATGTTTAAGAAGGTCACTTGGGCTAAAAATACGGTCGCATTGAGGTTCTGAGCCAGAGCAGTCAAACCACACACACGCTCTCACCCGGGACTCACGCGGTGTTGGTTTGCTCTCACTTACTATTTCCACTGACACGTTCTTTAGTCTTCCTTTTACTGTAGATTAGACATAACTTGATAGCTTAACAACACTCAAATGACATTTTTGAAATGCTAAAAAGGGAGCATGTGTTTTGTGCCTCTGTCACGTTTGCACTTATTTCCCATGCTCCTTCAACTGGTGTAAGGCTTACATTTGTCATTCCTCTGTCTTTAAATAAATGTTCCCTTATCAGTCGGTCTCTCCGAGTCACGTCGGAGACCGACGGATTGGGATCTCGCTTAGAGAGACCGACCTACTTCGTGTGTATTGAACACGCCAATGCAATTGGCATGCGCTGATTGTGCCCAGCTGCAGCTGATCACAGCGTGAGTATATAGAGGCGGCTGGCACAGCGCATAGTCAGCTTTTCGCTTCGGAGCCGACTTCACTACGGAGTGTGTTAGAAGCAACATCTTTTCGTTCTTTTCTGTTGGTGGCACGGCGTTTCAGCGGCGTTGGTCCCCGTGTCGAGTGGGTGAGCACACATTAGGCTGCACTACTCTCCTTCTGTGTGCTGCGGCCATCTCCCCTGGGCGCTTCAGCACAAAAGAGCAAATTCTAAAAGAGTGCTACACGGGCCGTCTTTTTAAAGACGAAGGCATTTGTAGATACGAGAATGCCTTTCCACCCGTGGGTTTTTTTTTGCGTCTCAAAGGGCGTTTGCGGGGCAAGCACGTGCTAGTCCGCACGGACAACACTGCGACCATTGCGTACATCAACCGACAAGGTGGTCTGCGCTCCCGTCGCATGTCGCAACTCTCCCGTCTCCTCCTCCTCTGGAGTCAGAAGCATCTGAGGTCGCTTCGTGCTGTTCACATTCCAGGCTTGCTCAACCGCACAGCCGACGAGCTGTCGCGAGCTGCGCTCCCTGGGGAATGGCGACTCCACCCCCAGTCGGTCCAGCTGATTTGGAGACATTTCGGGGAGGCTCAGGTAGACCTGTTTGCTTCACCCGAGACGTCCCATTGCCAGTTGTTCTACTCCCTGACCGAAGGAACTCTCGGTTCGGACGCGCTGGCACTCAGCTGGCCGCGGGACCTACGCAAATATGCGTTCCCCCCAGTGAGCCTAATCCCACAGATACTGTGCAAGATCAGGGAGGACGAGGAGCAGGTCCTGCTAGTAGCACCATACTGGCCCAATCGGACCTGGTTCCCAGAACTCACGCTCCTCGCGACAGCCCCTCCCTGGCCTATTCCTCTGAGGAAGGATCTACTGACTCAGAGACGGGGCACCCTATGGCACCCGCGCCCAGACCTCTGGAAATTGCATGTCTGGTCCCTGGACGGGACGCGGAGGTTCTAGGTGATCTACCCCAAGGAGTGGTAGACACCATCACTTCAGCGAGAGCTGCATCCACGAGACATGCTTACGCCTTGAAGTGGAACCTGTTCGTCGATTGGTGTTCCTCTCACGAAGAGGACCCCCGGAGATGCCCGATCAGAGTTGTGCTGTCCTTTTTGCAGCTAGGGTTGGAGCGAAGGCTGTCTCCCTCCACCCTCAAAGTTTACGTTGCTGCTATCGCTGCACACCACGACCCAATAGATGGTAAGTCGGTGGGGAAGCACGACCTGGTCACCAGGTTCCTTAGGGGGGCAAGAAGGTTAAATCCTCCCAGACCCCCGTCCATACCCTCTTGGGACCTGTCCCTGGTGCTCACAGCACTACAACAGGCCCCATTTGAGCCCTTGCAAGCAGTCGAGCTGAAGTTTCTTTCAATGAAAGCCCTGCTCCTGCTGGCATTGGCCTCCATCAAGAGAGTAGGGGACCTGCAAGCATTTTCGGTCGACGAATCGTGCCTGGAGTTCGGGCCGGCAGATTCCCGGGTAATCCTGAGGCCCCGGCCTGGCTATGTGCCCAAGGTTCCCACCACTCCCTTCAGAGACCAGGTGGTGAACCTGCAAGCGCTGCCCCCGGAGGAGGCAGACCCAGCCCTAGCTTTGCTTTGTCCCGTCCGAGCCTTAAGATGCTACGTTGACCGGACACAAAGCTTCAGGACCTCAGACCAGCTCTTTGTCTGTCATGGGGGACGGCAGAAGGGGAATGCCGTCTCCAAGCAGAGGATGGCCCACTGGATAGTGGATGCCATCACCCTGGCTTACCAAGCTCAGGGTGTGCCCTGCCCCCTCAGGGTACGAGCTCACTCAACTAGAAGTGTTGCATCATCCTGGGCGTTGGCACGAGGCGCCTCGCTAGCAGACATTTGTAGAGCTGCGGGCTGGGCGACCCCTAACACGTTCGCTAGATTCTATAGCCTTCGTGTAGAGCCAGTATCCTCCTGTGTTCTCACCTCAAACGGGTAGAAGCACTGAGTGGCCCTGGCTCAGGTCGGCTTGTAAACTGCTCCAGAGTGTCCAAAGTAGACCCTGTCGAGCTCCTCCGTCCCCTCGGTGCTAACGTAGCGGAACGGTCGGTGCCAGGCCCTCTCTCGATGAATCCTAGAGAACCGGATTGGGCTAAGGGCCATATGAAAGACCTAATTGGATCTCATATGTGTATATTCCACGGTATAAGACTTAGAGCCCGTGTTCCCCGGCGAGTAATCGCGTTTAGAGGATGTAACATCACCTCAATTTTCCATATGTTCCAGAAAATGAGTCATATGTGTATCGCCTTTAAACCTTCGGGAGATTAGGCTCCGCATCTCCAGTTCTAGCTTCACTGCGAAAGAGTAGTGTTAAGACATATAGTGACTGGTTTCTTGTTGCGAGCCCCCGCCTAAGCCACAAAGGGGGCGTAGAGGCTTGCTCAGGACACTGGAGGAGGCCAGTAGACATGGCGTTTTCCATAGGGATCCCAATCCGTCGGTCTCCGACGTGACTCGGAGAGACCGACTGATAAGGGAACGTCTCGGTTACATATGTAACCCTCGTTCCCTGAAGGAGGGAACGGAGACGTCACGTCCCGTCGCCATGGCTGCTGTCCCGCCGCTGTACTGCCGAGCCGACTCGGCTCCTCAGCGAAAACCTGACTATGCGCTGTGCCAGCCGCCTCTATATACTCACGCTGTGATCAGCTGCAGCTGGGCACAATCAGCGCATGCCAATTGCATTGGCGTGTTCAATACACACGAAGTAGGTCGGTCTCTCTAAGCGAGATCCCAATCCGTCGGTCTCCGACGTGACGTCTCCGTTCCCTCCTTCAGGGAACGAGGGTTACATATGTAACCGAGACGTTATCTATCGCATTCCACCAACATGTTCATTTTAGAATAATGACATTAAATTTAGATTACAATTTTGAATAACGTTTTTTTTCTATAGAATGAATGTCCAATTTTGTTTTGGACCCCATTCACTTTCACTGTTTTGCCAAAAACAACAGAAACATTCTTTGAAATGTTCATGTTGGAATGACATGAGGATAAGTAAACAATGATCAAATATTTATCACGTCATTGTCAGTGCTGTGATCCTGATGAAATGCAAATGTTTAGGGTATTGTGGTTCTTCTCGGCCTTATCAACTCTTGTGAACTGAGCTCATATTGGCTGGGGTGTTAATAACACCTAAATATAACATAGAGAGACTGTCTGTGTGTGTTATTATTACTGATGAAAGTAAGACAGGGAGTATGAAGTGAAGTTTGAGTGGGTACAAGTTTTTGTGTGTTTGTGTTTGTGAGAAGAGGACTGCACCACAACCAAGAAGTTGATTGGACACAGAGTACAGACATAACTATACTCATGAGATGTCAAGGGTACACACAAGGACGAACACATATAACATGTTTCACTTCTTCTCTCCCTCCCTCCCTTTCTTTCTCCTTCTCTCGGTCTCTTTAGCGCTAAACATCAGTTACATAATTATCTATGAATTTCTTCCTAGTGTTACGCTAATCAAAGACAAACATATGCGCATAAGTATATTTTATCAGCACCAATTTTTTATTTCTTTCTTTCTCTTTCTTTCTTTCTTTCTTTCTTTCAAAAACAAAAATTCTGAAATTTCAGTCAAAATCATTTACTTGCTCTCATATTATTAAAAAAAACATGTGACTTTGTTTCTTCTGTGGAACATAAAGTCAGTTATTTATAGCAGGATGTTTAAGGTGTTCTTTTCCATACAACAGGGAACAGTGACCACAGCTGTCCAGCAAGATTTAAGGCAATTTTTTCTTGAATAACTACTTTCAATTTCTATTCTACAAAAAAATATATAAATTTTTTTGATAAAGTTCATTATTTTCTGTAATGTACTGATAAACATTAGACTTTCATATATTTTAGATTCATTACACACAACTCGAAGTAGTTCAAGCCTTTTATTGTTTTAATATTGATGATTTTGGCATACAGCTCATGAAAACCCAAAATTCCTATCTCAAAAAATTAGCATATCATGAAAAGGTTCTCTAAACGAGCTATTAACCTAATCATCTGAATCAACTAATTAACTCTAAACACCTGCAAAAGATTCCTGAGGCTTTTAAAAACTCCCAGCCTGGTTCATTACTCAAAACCGCAATCATGGGTAAGACTGCCGACCTGACTGCTGTCCAGAAGGCCATCATTGACACCCTCAAGCAAGAGGTCTGTGGGAAGGAAAAAGTGTGGCAGAAAACGCTGCACAACGAGAAGAGGTGACCGGACCCTGAGGAAGATTGTGGAGAAGGACCGATTCCAGACCTTGGGGGACCTGCGGAAGCAGTGGACTAAGTCTGGAGTAGAAACATCCAGAGCCACCGTGTACAGGCGTGTGCAGGAAATGGGCTACAGGTGCTGCATTCCCCAGGTCAAGCCACTTTTGAACCAGAAACAGCGGCAGAAGCACCTGACCTGGGCTACAGAGAAGCAGCACTGGACTGTTGCTCAGTGGTCCAAAGTACTTTTTTCGGATGAAAGCAAATTTTGCATGTAATTCGGAAATCAAGGTGCCAGAGTCTGGAGGAAGACTGGGGAGAGGGAAATGCCAAAATGCCTGAAGTCCAGTGTCAAGTACCCACAGTCAGTGATGGTCTGGGGTGCCATGTCAGCTGCTGGTGTTGGTCCACTGTGTTTTATCAAGGGCAGGGTCAATGCAGCTAGCTATCAGGAGATTTTGGAGCACTTCATGCTTCCATCTGCTGAAAAGCTTTATGGAGATGAAGATTTCATTTTTCAGCACGACCTGGCACCTGCTCACAGTGCCAAAACCACTGGTAAATGGTTTACTGACCATGGTATTACTGTGCTCAATTGGCCTGCCAACTCTCCTGACCTGAACCCCATAGAGAATCTGTGGGATATTGTGAAGAGAAAGTTGAGAGACGCAAGACCCAACACTCTGGATGAGCTTAAGGCCGCTATCGAAGCATCCTGGGCCTCCATAACACCTCAGCAGTGCCACAGGCTGATTGCCTCCATGCCATGCCGCATTGAAGCAGTCATTTCTGCAAAAGGATTCCCGACCTAGTATTGAGTGCATAACTAAACATAATTATTTGAAGGTTGACTTTTTTTGTATTAAAAACACTTTTCTTTTATTGGTCGGATGAAATATGCTAATTTTTTGAGATAGGAATTTTGGGTTTTCATGAGCTATATGCCAAAATCATCAATATTAAAACAATAAAAGGCTTGAACTACTTCGAGTTGTGTGTAATGAATCTAAAATATATGAAAGTCTAATGTTTATCGGTACATTACAGAAAATAATGAACTTTATCACAATATGCTAATTTTTTGAGAAGGACCTGTATATATATATATATATATATATATATATATATATTTTTTTTTTTTTTTGTCAGGTAACATCAATAGTTTCATGTGGTGACATTTAAAATTTTAAAGTTTTTTAAGAAAATGTAAGTTTATTTAAAAATTATATTAAATCATTAATTTATAAATTATATATAGAATTAAATTGAGAATGCCTTTTAAATTTAAATTTCTGGAATTTAAACTGAGATATTAAACAAGATGTATAATTGCAATTCTTGTATCCAGAATCAGTGAGAAATATAGAAACTGAATTTTGTATTTTCCTGTGTTGATTTTCTTTTAAATCCAATTCAATACATTTGATCTTATTCCAGTCCCCAATTTCCTGTGGGGCATGCAAGTAATTCAACACTCATTCCAGGGATTTTCAATTCTGAATTTTAAGGTTGTCAGAATCTCACTGGACTAAATTCCTAACCACAGATCCAGGACAGCCATCATTCCTTTACACATGAACTCAAGAAACACAGTAACATTTTAATGTCCTTCATTAGACTGTAAACACATTCTGAGTCCATGTGTAAGGAGACAGTGTTGTGAGAAGTGTAACGGGTTTGTAGGTGAGGTGACAGTGTGTTTGCATGTGTCTTGTGATGTTTTCAGAGGTGATTAGGTGTGATTTAGTGAGTAAGTATGTTTGATAAGTGATTTAATGGTCTCGGGTTAAGCTAACAACTCAAATTTGTCACTTACTTCATCAACACACATCAAAAACGGGTATACAGGTAACTTCCTGAAAAGTCACACACATTGGCACTGTTCCCCAAACAACCAACAGGAATGGCTAAGCACCCATATAAAGACATGAAATATTCTCTATTAACTGTGACTAATAAAAAAAAAAATAATAATAATTGAGATTTGTCCTTTGAACCTCTCTGATTGGTGGAACATTAATACACACAAATGCCTCTTTAGAGTGGCTATTTTATGAAGTTTAATTTGTTTAATTCCCCAAATCAGCCAGTAATCTCACTAATGCAAGCCTCTAATCAGACAAGTCTATATTTATGATATTATTGACCTGCGGTAATTTCATACTTCCATGACTACACTGCGTTTTCAACGTTAAAAAGAAAAGTTCTATGGAAAACTTTAATGTGTTTGAGCAATTTTTACTATTTTAGAGTGAACACCTGTATTGTTTAGTATGTGTAAGTGTAATAAGTGTAATACCATTAGTGGTACTCAGAGGAATCACTAAATTAAACATAAATTTATGTTAAAACACAATACAATTTTTTTTTTTTTTACATTTACGTGTACAGTACAGTTTTTATTTAACTTTTAGGTACAACACATTTTTAATTTAATCACTATTGAAGTTTTTTATCTACCTGTTCAAACTGTGTATTTACAATGTTAAAGTGGCTGACAAGAATAAATATTCTTATTATGAATAAAACTGCCTTGCTTTTGAACTGTGCAGAGCTATAGCTGAATAGTTAGACCTACTATGCTACTGGTCATTATGGTGGTACTTGGAGAGCCAAATATTTTCTGAGGTGGTACTTGGTATAAAAAGTTTGAGAACCACTGGTTTAAGGGATAGTTCCCCCAAAAGCGATATGATACCACATGATACCCTGTGATTTACTGACCCTCAAGCCATTTTAGGTGTATATGGCTTTCTTCTTTCAGACAAATACAATTTGAGTTATATACAGGGGTTGGACAATGAAACTGAAACACTGGCAAATATAGTGTTGGAGATTTCATGGCTGTATTTGCACAGCCTGGTGGCCAATCTTCACTTATTGCACATTCCACCAGTAAGTGTGAAGTGTGAAGGTTGACTATGTGCACCCAATGGTTCAGACATTGTACCCTAAAGGTGGTGCCCTGTATAAGGATGATAATGCACTAATACACACAGCCAGACTGGTGACAGAGAGGTTTGATGAACACGAAAGTAAAGTTGAACATCTCCCACGGCCTGCACAGTCACGAGATCTGAATGTTATTGGGGCACTTTGGGATGTTTTGGAGGAGCAAGTCTGGAAACATTTTCCTACACCAGAATCACATAGTGACCTGGTCAAAGGAATGGCTCAAAATCCTCTGGCAACTGTGCATGACATGTATTTGTCAATCCCAAAACCAAATGATGCTGTATTGGTCACAAAAGGAGGCCCAACACTGTACTAATTGTGGTGTAAAACCAAGTGTTTCCGTTTCATTGTGCAACCCCTGTGTGTGTGTGTGTGTGTGTGTGTATATATATATATATATATAATCCTGGCTCTTCCCAAATTGGCAGTGAACAATGGTCAAAATTTTGTCAATGTACAATCCAATATACTTGTGCATCTGTTAATTCATTTTATGTGTGGATTATTTGTTTTACTTGAAAAACAGAAGCATGCAGAATGGACTCCAGTGTGCAATCTCAAGTTTGAACAGCTCTGATAAGTAATAAATAATGTGATATGCGGCCAGCCATGTTAACTTAATTATAAAAAAAAAAAAGACAAAAAAAACACTATTTACCCTGTCTGCATCTCCAAGGCATCTTTTGCACATTTTTTATTATTATATATTTTATTATTATATATTGTTAACATCAATATTTATGACTGTTAAAGATCCAACCACTTGACACTTGAAAATGTATTTGTAGTCCATGTGTTTTTCTTCGCAAAACACAAATAGCATGAATTCTTCATCATGCGCGCCATCGCACGGACAAAGACTGTAGGCCTACTCTTGAAAAACGGTGTAATTAGGTAATGAGTAATAAGACCACTTTTCATTTGCTGAACCAGTTATATTTTGTTGACAATGTATTTGCACTTGCATGTGTTGCATGGGTGGGCACCCACTGGCAGCCTATGGTCACAAACACATACACTTGGATCCAATTAATTAAATGTAGCCCTTATTTCAGTATTGGTGTGTGTGTGTGTGTGTGTGTGTGTGTGTGTGTGTGTGTGTGTTTGTGTGCACTGCATGTCAGATGTGTTTTAAAAGCAAAGCAATAATGACCCAAGAGAAAGGACTCAAGGGTAAACAAATAGGTCAGTGGGGAATGGGGGACAGAGAGACAGAACTCCCTTGGTGTGGCCCTGATTAAATCCTTCCAGTGAAGACCTCTGATGAAACACCGCTGGGAAGGCCTGAACTGCTCCAGACAGAGGGCTCTGCACAAAACACGCATAGATTTATGCAATGTTACAAAAGACAGGCACGCTAAAAACTTACAATGAGACTTTTGATGAGCTGAGAACAGTTCGACATAGTAACTAAAGTTTGGGTGCATGCATTTCAGACGTTACTCGAGACAAGAAACAGCGTGTAAAACGTTACAGTTTTGAATGAGGAAACAATTACAGACTATTTTAGCACAAAAGGAATCTTGTGCAATTCATGGCATGTTGTATGATTACTGAGAGTTAGCCTGAAGCTCATGCAAGTAGTGGGATTTCTCACATAACATTTCTATTTGAAAATAACATATCAGAAATGACTTAGAAAACATCACACAAGGATGGGGTTGTTAAAGCACGTGTGAGGCACTCTGTGAAGCAGGGCTGCTACAAAGATTCATGTACAGTATAGCAATGTAAGAATGTTTTTCGCCATTCTTGAAATATGCAAATAACCAGCAGTGTTGATGACTGTCTTTTCATTTGCTGAACCAGTTATATTTTGTTGACAATGTATTTGCACTTGCATGTGTTGCATGGGTGGGCACCCACTGGCAGCCTATGGTCACAAACACGTACACTTGGATCCAATTAATTAAATGTAGCCCTTATTTCAGTATTGGTGTGTGTGTGTGTGTGTGTGTGTGTGTGTTTGTGTGCACTGCATGTCAGATGTGTTTTAAAAGCAAAGCAATAATGACCCAAGAGAAAGGACTCAAGGGTAAACAAATAGGTCAGTGGGGAATGGGGGACAGAGAGACAGAACTCCCTTGGTGTGGCCCTGATTAAATCCTTCCAGTGAAGACCTCTGATGAAACACCGCTGGGAAGGCCTGAACTGCTCCAGACAGAGGGCTCTGCACAAAACACGCATAGATTCATGCAATGTTACAAAAGACAGGCACGCTAAAAACTTACAATGAGACTTTTGATGAGCTGAGAACAGTTCGACATAGTAACTAAAGTTTGGGTGCATGCATTTCAGACGTTACTCGAGACAAGAAACAGCGTGTAAAACGTTACAGTTTTAAATGAGGAAACAATTACAGTCTATTTTAGCACAAAAGGAATCTTGTGCAATTCATGGCATGTTGTATGATTACTGAGAGTTAGCCTGAAGCTCATGCAAGTAGTGGGATTTCTCACATAACATTTCTATTTGAAAATAACATATCAGAAATGACTTAGAAAACATCACACAAGGATGGGGTTGTTAAAGCACGTGTGAGGCACTCTGTGAAGCAGGGCTGCTACAAAGATTCATGTACAGTATAGCAATGTAAGAATGTTTTTCGCCATTCTTGAAATATGCAAATAACCAGCAGTGTTGATGACTGTCTGGTTTGTCTCAAGTACAAAATCAGACATCAGAAGTTTACAGAGAACGGTTCGGACTGCCGAGAGGATCATTGGTGCTCCCCTGCCCACCCTTCAAGAACTGTATACTTCCAGGTTGAGGAAAAGAGCTCAGAAAATCACCCTGGATCCCTCACATCCAAGCCATTCCCTCTTTGAACTTTTGCCATCTGGCTGGCGCTACAGAGCCCCAAATGCCAGGACAACCAGGCACAAGCACAGTTTTTTTTTTTTTTCCCTCCAGGCAATCCACTTTATGAACAGCTAAATGTTCACCCCATTGTGCAATAAAAATATGTGCAATAATTTATTTGTTACCACCTCTATCCTAATACATCCCTGCATCTCTTTCTATTCTATTCTATTCTATTCTAATCTATTCCATAGCACAACTTTACATACCACTTATTTCTTAATTTATTTTTCTATATATTTTTGTCTATTTATATTTACATATGTGTATTTTTTATTCTCATTTTATTTTTATTGCCTCTGTGTTGTTGTCTCTGTATACTGGAAGCTAATGTCACAAAAACAAATTCCATGTATGCACAAGCATACTTGGCAATAAAGCTCTTTCTAATTCTGATTCTGATTTGGAGATGACAGCTCAGAAAGTTCAGATTCCAAAATTATTCTTGTACCTTCCATCCAGCTGCAGTGTGCGCTGAATGTGTGCACGGCCAAGTCATTTGAAGTGTGTGTGGGCTTTAATGTGTGTAAGCATCTAAAAGTGCTGAGCAAGTTTAAAACTTCAGTCCTTCACCTTTTTGAAAGACATCTTAATAAAATAATTACAGTTGGGGATGAAATACTCTCTCCTTCTTTATCGCTCGTTTTAAAATACTGGGACTTTTTCCATATTTTTAAGATATTTCGTTTTAGAACAGCACATAATGCATAGAAATGACATCATGTCAGCTGAAAGTGTTGTTTATTAATAGACGGTCACACAGCAGAAATAAATGTGACAACAGTCAGATCATGTGCATGTCGCAAGTCTGCATGACTTTCCTCTACTACACTAACTCAAACTGTGTACACTCATTGTGTTTTCAGCGTCTGCCAACACGCAAACTTCATTTCCAGAGCTGCTCTGAGAGTCACTTCACCAGCATTTTACTGTTCCAGAAAATTATTTGAGAAAAACTACCATCAAATGCATACAAAAAAGATCTTCACAATAATGGCCAAAATAAAATTTTGGTTTAACTTGAAGAAATTATGACAGAATTATATTACTATTACATTTCTACTAAAACGTACTCACGTATCATGCAAGATAAACCCATGGTTTAATTTACACAGTTCTATTGAGCAGCATTTTATACAAAAAATAAAAATACAATGTTTTGTTCTAAATTAATTGTATATTTTCTTTTTGTTGGCGCAGCCATCCCCAAAAGACCTGAGAAGTTCTCATAACGGAGGAAAACAACACACAGAAACTTAGAGTTCAGTTTGGCCTGCGTGCACTCACTACCATCGGAATGAGCAATGGCCATTTATTGATAATTGCATGCCGGTGCGTCACCCCACCCACTTCCCAAAACACTGTCACATGGTCAATTTAGAACATATACAAATAATAAAACTCAACACGTTTGATTACATTTTAAAGTTTATTACTTTTGTATTAAAAACAGAATACAATGGAAAAAAAGAAAGTAAATTGATTTAATAAAGCCCTAAATACAAGGCAGCTTACTATATCCAGTTTACATGTTTACACTCATTCTCAAGGCCTGTTAAAAGCATGGTTTTGCATCTGAACTCTTCATATAGTCCTCAAGAGAAAATAATAGTTGCATTTCTAAAAGAAATTACCCTGTTCAAATGTTTAAATACACTTGATTATGAATCTGATCCACAGGTAGTCCCTTGTTTGTCCTGAACAGTTAGACTGCCCACTGTTCTTCAGAAAAATCTTTAAGGTCACACAAATTCTTTGGTTTTTCAGCATTTTTGTTGTCTCTTGTGGACTATATGTAAAAATCTTTTATGTGAAATATCTTATTCAGATCAGTACTAAATAAAAAAATAACCTCCCTCTTATTTTGGTAAAACATTTATAACTTCTGCAAGGTGTATGTAAACTTTTGACTTCAACTTTATGTGAATATTGTGATAATATTTTGCCCAGTCCCATTTTACATTTTATTAATTAATGTCCTTACTAAATATTACTAAAGTTCTGCAATATTTATTTCTTGCACAAATCTTTTGAACAGTACTGTATATGTAAAACATATAAAACTTACTTCATAACTGTTCATTTTTAACTTTCGTTTCACCTTCTATTTATTTATTTTTATTTCTTCCTTATTTAACCCTGGCTTAACATAAAGTAATTAAGTTAATTCATGTGTTATTCAATGATTCAATACTATTTTCAAAAAAATTATAAAAGGTTTGTTTGTTGTTACCACATGAAGCACATTTTTGCTATCTGACAAGTTTTTACAGTCCCTCAGCAATTCAGACACTTAAATCAGTAGGTGTGCCCAAGTAAACCACAAAACACCATGAATGATTATAACCCTCATTTCCATAATTTGATCATCCTTTGATGAAGAGCTACTGTCATGTATCAAATGAAAGTCCGTTTACCGCCTGCTTTTCTGATATCAAATCCAATGAATCTAAAAGTGTGTTTCCCCTCAGCGTATAAGAATGGATTAAGTCACAGAGAGCTTCCAACAGATGTCCAGCTTTGGCAGCATCACATACTTAGTAGAGATTCACAGAAAAACAGAACGGTGAGAAAAAGGTGAAGCCGGGAAAAGAATTTATATATTATATCATTATATTACTATCAGTCAAAAGTTTGGACACACCCTCTCATTATTGGTTTTTTAAAGAAGTCTTTTATGCTCATCAAGGCTGCATTTATTTTATGAAAAATACAGAAATTAAACAGTAATATTGCAAAATAAAGGATCATGTGACACTGAAGACTGGAGTAATGATTCTGGAAATTCAAATTTAATGACAAATATAAATTAAATTTTAATGTATATTAATATAGAAAAACATTGATTTAAATCTTAATAATATTTCACAATATAAATTTTGATTCTGTATTTTTGATCAAGTACAAACAGGCATGATAAGCATAAGAAACGTCTTTAAAAAACATTAAATTAAAGGGTGTGTCCAAACTTTGACTGGTAGTGTAAATATATATATATATATATATATATATATATATAAGCATCCTAATTATATATGACACAGCATCCTCGAATCTGCATGTTTTGCAGAGTTCTGTATATGTAAAACATATCCACATAATCCTGCAGAGTTCTGCAGGATTTCTGAGAAAAAAAAAATCAGCACATCAGCGCTAAACTTTAGAGCAAGAGTAAAAACAAGTAAATATTCAAATATTAACTTCGCTTTTATAATTTCTAAAATGTTAATATTACTTTTTTTAAAAGCACATTAACCTTGAGTGAAAGCCTGTCACAGTAACATTTTTGAATTTTTCCTCAAATCTGACCATTAATGGAACACAACTGACTTATAACGGAGTTCATAAATGTCAGTTTTTCTATCAGTGACATTTGGATGTTCTTATTGATTTAATTTTATTACCTCCAAAGCCATTAAAATCTGCCAGAACAAAACATTAAAATCCAAAAGACAACTAAATTTTAAAAGCTAGTGTAAAAACACACATTTTTGCCCCCCCCCCCCCCTCCCTCTCTCTCTCCTCTCTCTTCTCTCATCTCTCTCTCTCTCTCTCTCTCTCCTCTCTCTCTCCTTCTCTCTCTCTCTCTCTCATCTCTCTCTCTCTCTCTCTCTCTCTCCTCTCTCTCTCTCTCTCTCTCTCTCTCTCTTCTCTTCTCTCTCTCTCTCTCTCTCAAACATTTATTAAAATAAATACACTTTTGTTTACAAAAAAGTTACTGTATCACCCAAATCATATTTTCCATAAAAGGATGTATATCTCCTTGCATTTCAATAAAGCAACAGGCCACATGAGATCATGCATTACAATTTTTAAATATAAATGTACAACTGATTGATAAAAATCAATAAAAAACTGCTAATGAAAGTATTCAAAAACAAATTTCATTATAGATTAGTCAGATCACTGTGCATGGAAAATCCCACCCATGTCACTTTGACAAGTAAAAAAGCACATTTTCACAAGCACAACTTATTTACATTTTACTTTTATATACTTCCAAGCAAAACAGAATGTGAGCAAATGACTGAACTGTCATAGATAAAAAAAAAATACCTTAGAGAGTGTGTGCATGTCTGTCAATTATGGAAGCCCGTTTCCGGCACAGAATTAAAAAAAAAAGGTTATTGCGACTGAGAAAAAAAGTCAGAATTGTCAGAATCAGAATCAGAATGAGCTTTATTGCCAGGTATGTTTGCACATTACTAGGATTTTGTTTTAGTGACAGAAGCTCCACAGTGCAACAGAATGACAATGACAAGAAAAGACACACAGATAATAAAAGAACAATATACAAATATACAGAAAAAAGTGCAAAAAGCAAATACTCAATATACAATTTAAATAAACTAAAATAGACAAATGTAAACAATTTATTATGTACAGGTGCAAATTAGAAATGAGAAATGTAAACAAGTATGTGTATTAAATAAATAAATGAATAAATGAATGAATGAATGTATAATAGTGTTATTGTTCCATGTTATCTTTCAAGTGTTCATGAGATGGATTGCTTGAGGGAAGAAACTGTTCCTGTGCCTGGTCGTTCTAGTGCTCAGGGCTCTGTAGCGTCGACCAGATGGCAACAGTTCAAAGAGCGAGTGTGCAGGATGTGAGGGGTCCAGAGTGATTTTACTAGCCCTTTTGCGCACTCTGGACAGGTACAGATCTTGAAGAGTGGGGAGGGTTGTACCAATGATTCACTCAGCGCACCAGACTATCCGGCGTAGTCTTCTGAGGTCAGAACTGGTAGCTTGAGCTGAACCAGACAGTAATTGAAGTGCACAGGACGGATTCGATGATGGCAGAGTAGAACTGTTTTAGCAGGGTCTTGTGGCAGGTTGAACTTCCTCAGTTGACGGAGGAAGTACAGTCTCTGCTGGGCCTTTTTCACAATGGAGTCAATGTGAATGTCCCACTTCAGGTCCTGAGAAATGTTGTTGCCTAGGAACCTGAATGACTCCACTGTTTTTACAGTGCTGTTCATGATGGTGAGGTGGGGGAGAGCAGGGGGCTTCCTCCTGACGTCCACGATCATCTCCACTGTTTTGAGCGTGTTGAGCTCCAGGTTGTTGTGACTGCACCATTCAGCCAGCTCTTTAACCTCCTGTCTGTAAGCAGACTCGTCACCGTTCTGAATGAGACCGATGAGTGTGGTGTCATCCGCAAACTTCAGGAGCTTGACAGAGGGGTCTTTAGAGATGCAGTCGTTGGTGTACAGGGAGAAGAGCAGTGGGGAGAGAACACAACCCTGAGGGCGCCAGTGCTGATGGTGCGGGTGCTGGATGAGTATTTTCCCAGCCTCACTAGCTGCTGTCTGTCTGTCAGGAAGCTGGTAATCCACTGACAGACAGAGGTGGGCACAGAGAGCTGAGTTAGTTTGGGCAGGAGGAGGTTTGGGATGATAGTGTTAAAGGCTGAGCTGAAGTCCACAAACAGGATCCTTACATAAGTCCCTGATTTATCCAGATGCTGCAGGATGAAATGCAAACCCATGTTTACAGCATCATCCACAGACCTGTTTGCACAGTAAGCAAACTGCAGGGGGTCCAGTAAGGGTCCGGTGATGTCCTTCAGATAAGCCAGAACCAGTTTTTCAAACGACTTCATGACGACAGACGTTAGCGCCACAGGTCTGTAGTCGTTAAGTCCTGTTATCTTGGGTTTTTTTGGAACGGGGATGATGGTGGAGCGTTTGAAGCAGGCAGGGACTTCGCACAACGCTAGTGATTTATTGAAGATTAGTTGAAATATGGGGGCCAGCTGATCAGCACAGGTTTTCAGACAGGCTGGTGTCACACCGTCTGGGCCTTTTGCCTTTTTCCTTTTGTTCTTTTTGAAGACTTTGCGGACATCTTTTTCGCTGATTTGTAAAGGAGGGGTGAGGGTGAGGGGGGTTGTTGAAGGTGTAAATGGTGTTTTTTCAAATCTACAATAGAACTCATTCAGTTCATCTGCCAGATGTTGATTGGCCACAGTGCTGGGGGATGGTGTCTTGTAGCCAGTTATGTCCTTCAGACCTTTCCACACTGATAAAGAGTCATGGGAATAGAATTGGTTCCTTCATTTTTCAGAATAATTCCTCTTTGCCGCTTTGATCTCCTTTTCCAGTGTGTATTTGGCCTGTTTATACAAGACTTTGTCCCCATTCCTGTAAGCATCTTCTTTGGCCTGACGGAGCTGTCTGAGTTTTGCATTGAACCATGGTTTGTCATTGTTGTAGGTTAAATAAGTCCTGGTAGGAATGCACATATCTTCACAGAAACTGATGTATGAAGTTACAGTCTCTGTGAGCTCGTCCAGATTGGTGGCAGCAGCTTCAAAAACACTCCAATCAGTCCATTCGAAACAGGCCTGTAAGGCCTGCTCTGTTTCGGTGGTCCATCTTTTTACAGTCTTTACTACAGGTTTAGCAGATTTAAGTTTTTGCCTGTAGGTTGGTATAAGATGAACCAGGCAGTGATCGGAAAATCCCAAAGCTGCCCGCGGGACAGAGTGATATGCATTCTTTATTGTGGTGTAGCAGTGATCCAATATATTACTGTCTCTGGTGGGACATGTAACATGCTGACTGTATTTTGGCAGTTCACGGAAGAGATTTGCTTTGTTAAAATCCCCAAGGATTATTAAAACAGAGTCCGGGTGTTTTTGTTCGATTTCTGTGATCTGGTCGGCAAGTTTCTGTAAAGCCAGACTCACGTTCGCGTGCGGTGGAATGTAAACACTCACCAGAATGAACGAGCAAAACTCTCGCGGCGAATAGAACGGCTTGCAGTTTATGAAAAGCGCTTCTAGATCATAACAGCACATTTTGGTCAGTACTGTTACATCTGTACACCACCTTGCGTTGATGTAAAAGCACGTCCCGCCGCCACACGATTTCCCCGTTGATTCTGCGTCGCGATCCGCTCTAAACAGCAAGAAGCCGGGCAGATGAAGCGCGTTGTCCGGGATCGCATCGTTCAGCCAGGTCTCAGTGAAACACAGAGCAGCAGAGTTTGAAAAATCCTTATTTGTCCGGGAGAGCAGAAGAAGTTCATCCATTTTGTTGGGAAGAGAGCAGAGGTTCGCCAGATGTATACTAGGCAGCGCCGTCCGAAGTCCACGCTGTCGAAGTTTTACGAGCGCGCCGGCGCACTTTCCCCTTCTGCGCGTCTTAAAGCGCCGGATCAGCGCTGCCGCTCCGCCAACTACAACATTCAGCAAAACGTCCGAATAGATGAAATCCGGTAGGAGGTTTTGAGGTCCGTTCTGCTGAATGTTCAGCAGTTCCTCCCTGGTAAAACTGATCGTGTTTGTGAAACAAAAAACAGGAAAAACTAACAAAAACACTAAAACAACTGAGGAGCTCAGCACAGTGGCTGCCATCCGTGGCGCCATCTTGATGCAAAATTAAGATGGCGTATTATTATTGTGACATATAATCTTGCAATAATGACTTTTTATCTTAGACTTGTAAGATATAAACTCAATTGTGAGCTGTAAAGTCCTATTTTGAGGTGAAAAAGGTGTTTATGAGGTGTTTATATCTCATAATTCTGACTTTATTTCTCAGAACTGCACGTTTATTTCTCTGAATTTCGAGTTTATGTCTTGCAAAAGTCTGACTTTTTAATAGGGCTGGGCAATTTGACCTCAAATCAAAACCTTGATTAATTTTAACTTTACCTCATTTACGATTATTTAAACCATTATTTTTATTTGAATTTTTTATTGCCCTCATAGTTCATTAAGGGGTTGTAGTGTAAAAATACTCCACTATTAAAGGTGGGGGTTTTTTTCTAATGAAAGAGTGCATTTCTTATCTTCGTGGTTTTAAAATAATAGAAGGAAACAAACTAATTAACAACTTTGTATGCGATACAGTGATATACATGTTAGTCCATTGAGTTCCAGCCATTTTGACAGTTCAAGAGTCCTTTAAAGTCCTAATGATATCAAACCTGTTCTGCGAGAATGAAAACATCCAAGTACACCTAGTACAACCAAATGGGAAAAAAAAACAAAAAAAAACATAAAAATACAAATAAAAAAAATGCATACGTAGATACATATCAAATTAAATTAATAAGTAAATAAATAAAAGGGGTCGAATACCATACAGTCAGAATAAAGTGGACAGAGATGAAGGATGACCATACTTGTAACAGTATGGCACATTATTAAAATATTAATGGCATAACAGGGGCCCACCTCTTTAAAAAAATATTTTTTTGAAGTCGCAAAGCATAAGTGATTTGTTCCATTTCGTACAGTTCCCACACTTTTTGAATCCAGACATTGTATGTTGGGGGGTCAGGTTTTAACCACCTGCATGTGATGCACTTAATAGCCGCGGCAAGTAAAATTTGCAATAAGTATACTTTAGATCTACCTACAAACCCCTCTGGGCATACCCCCAGAAGGGCAACTAAGGGATCTTCATGGATTTCATGTTGGAATATTTCTTTAAGAGCATCAAATACATGTTTCCAAAAGGTTCTCAACTTCGGACATGACCATAAAATATGAGTGTGGTTACCAACATACTGTCCGCAGTTTCTCCAGCACTTGTCAGTGCAGGAGGGATTCCATTTTGCTATTATCTGTGGGGTTCGAAAAAATCTAGTTACAGTCTTCCATTTGAATTCCCTCCAAATATTAGAATTGGTCACGAGATGTACTTCACTGCAGACTTCCTCCCAGGTTTCCAGAGATATTGTTCTATTCATTTCGGCCTCCCATTTCTCCTTTATCTGTAAAGTATTATTAGAATGTTTAGACAAAAATAACAGGTATCCCTTGGAAATTACTTTTTTGATCACATGTCCAGTTAGTATTTCTTTAAGAAAGAGCTCTATTGGGGAGGGATTTTTCACTTTTTGTAAATCCTTATGTGTTGTAAGGAAATGTCTCAATTGTAAATATCTAAAAAATTCAGACCTTGGAAGTGAAAATTCCTTTCTAATTTGTTCGAATGATTTAAGGTCATCATTATGAAACATCTGAAACAAGTAGCTGAGTCCAAGTTGAGACCACTTTTGGAAGCCTGCATCCGTATGAGATGGTAGAAAATCATTAAGATATCCAATACTGGCTGCGGATGAAATTTTCTTAGACATGCCAAATGATGTTTGTATGGTTCTCCAGATTTTTAATGTTACTTTAGTCCATTCTCCCATGTTGGAATTTTTTAATGATACATTGGAAAAAGGTAATACCTTAAGGGGCATTGAACAAAGGCTCTTTTCAATATTGACCCATCGCGTATGTGTAAAATCTCTGATCCATGAGATCAGGGGCCTCAGTTGAGCGGCCCAGAAGTAAAACCTGAAATTTGGCAGTCCCAACCCACCATTTATCTTAGATGATTGTATTGTTTTAAGCCTTATTCTTGGTCGTTTTCCCTGCCATATGAATTTTGAAATGATTTTATTCAACAAATCAAATGTAGATTTTGGAACTTCTATGGGCAACATCTGGAACAAATAGAGTAATCTTGGCAAAACATTCATGCGTATTGATTCAATGCGGCCAATCAAAGAGAGAGGAAGAGCCGACCAGCGATCTAAATCATCACTAATTTTTTTTTATTACTTTTTTATAATTTGTATTGTATAATTGGTCCAAGGAGGAGGGAATAAAGATACCCAAGTACTTAAACCCATTCTTGGTCCATTTAAACCTGCTTTTAATTTGGACTTGTTTGGGGATTTGTCCATTTACATCTACAGCCTCAGTTTTATCCATATTCACTTTATAACCCGAGTAATATCCGTAATTAAGAATTAGATTTTTTAAATGTGGGATAGTTTTTTCTGGTTCTGTTAGGAAAAGCAGAACATCGTCTGCATATAACGACAACTTATGTTCTTCTCTGCCAACTATAATGCCTTTAATTGCACTGTCATCAGGAATAAGCTGGGAAAAGGGTTCAATACTGATAGCGAACAGCAGGGGTGACAGCGGGCACCCTTGTCTGCACCCCCGTTCCAGGGCAAAGCTCCCGGACCTATAACCGTTAACTCTAACCGAGGCAAGTGGGCTTGTATAAAGTGTCTGAATCCACTTTATAAAATTGGGACCGAATTTAAACCGTTTAAGAGTTTGAATTAGATATAACCAAGATACCCGGTCAAATGCCTTATGTGCATCGAGCGATAAAAACACTGCCTTCTCCTTAATAAGTTTTGTGTAGCTCATAATATTTAACACTCTACGGAGATTATTGCCATAATGTCTCCCTGGAATAAATCCAGTTTGGTCTGGATGTATAATCTGACTAATAATTTTATTTACTCTTTTGGCAAGAATGGTGGTTAATATACGCAAATCGCTGTTTAGGAGTGAGATAGGCCGGTATGACTGGCATTTCAGATTTTTGCCCTCTTTGTGGATTACAACAATGGCTGCATCCCTCCACGAGGGTGCGATTATACCCGACTGCAAAGCATAATGATATGCCCTTAACAATAGCGGAGACACTAATTCTTTAAAACTTTTGTAGAATTCATTTATGAATCCATCTGGTCCCGGGCTTTTATTGTTCCTCAACTCAGAAATTGTCTCAATTATTTCACTTTCCTCGACAGGTTTATCCAAGTCCTTTGCCATTGACTCCGTCAGCTCAGTCAGTTTTATATTCTTTAGAAATGATGCCAGTACATTATCATCGGAGCAGGTATCTGAGTTTTTATAGAGGGATTTATAAAAGTCTGCAAAGGACTCTGCAATTTCATCAGGTTTAGTAAGGGGGTTCATAAAATTACCAGATTTTATTTTTTGTACAGTATTTGAGGATCTTTGCTTTCTTAATCTAATTGCCAACATTCTACTGGCCCTACTACCATGTTCGTAATATCTTTGATTGATAAATCTTAAATTGCCTTCAACATTACTGGCAATTAAGCTATTATATTCCCTTCGTGCATCCTTTATTTTATTTATTAACTGTGAGTTTGATGTTTGTTTATGCAGTGTTTCTAATTTTTTAATTGTGAGTTCTAATTCTAGTTGTTTAGCTATCCTCTCTCTCTTCTTAGCACTTGCGAATGAAATAATCCGACCTCTAAGATATGCTTTTGCACAATCCCATACTATAAGTGGAGATACTTCAGTGGTATCACTTATGCTTAAATACAATTTAAGTTCTGTTATAACAAAAGAGATGAATTCTTTATCATTCAGGAGCGAGGCATTTAGTCTCCAGAGTTTAGAAGTTTTCTTATATCCTATATCCCATAACAGTTCCATAGGTGAATGGTCAGACATAGTCATGGGTAATATCTTCATTTTAGTTACTCTATGAAGCTCATCCTTGGGAGTGAAAAAATAATCTATCCTGGAATAAGATGTATGTCTATGGGAGTAGAAAGTAAAGTCTCTACAGTTTGGAAATTTGCTTCTCCATACATCAACCAGTCCGAATTCTGAAGATTGATATTTTAACATTTTACTCATTCGGGAACCTGGGGTATTGGAAACAGGCTGTCTATCCAAGTGTTGTGACATAATACAATTGAAATCGCCCCCCATTAATAGTATTCCAGAGCTATGCTGTGTAATTACATTGAAAACTTTTTTTATGAAAATTGGTTTGTCCTCGTTAGGTGCATATACATTCATAAGTGATATATCAATGCCATCTATACAGCCGTTTATCAGAATAAACCTTCCCTCTATATCTTTATGAACCTTTGCCAAAATAAAATTTACCTGTCTATGTATCAGAATGGAGACTCCTTTCTTTCTCCCTGATGGGTGAGAGGAAAAGTACACTTTGTCTGACCTCTTTAATTTCTCATGTTCTGTATCAGACAGGTGAGTTTCTTGTAAAAAAGCTATCTGACAGTTAATTTGTTTCAACTGACGCAGAATCATTTTCCTCTTCAATGGGCTATGAAGGCCCCTAACATTATAACTCACAACCTTTAAAGATCCCATTATTGATTATATATAAGTAAATAATCTGTAATATCCAGTACTGACAGGGAAGCGGCCAATAGGTGTAGGTGTACATGATATAGGGAGGGGAAAAAAAATAAATAAATAAAATAAATAAGAAGGTGGTGTACGAAACGTGGAGGAATAAAGTACATAGTTATACCTTTGAAGACTAACATGTTAAGTAGTGTGAAACGGTAAGGGAAACACTTTTCCAACACCTACTTTAGCATTAAGAGGTCCCAGGGGAACAACAAGACCTCCACAAAGAGAACTAGCATAAATGTTCATAGAACTCCAACACATTATTGAGTCTAGGGAACCTAGTCCCATGCTGCACGGGAAAAACAGGCAGTCACAAAAAGAGAAGTTTGCTTATCACAATATGTAGTTATCAAAACTACTTTATGTGCCAGTAATTACCTGTGAGATATGAGCAAGGGGCAACAAATGTACCACTGTACTGGCCCCTGCAGAACCAAAAAATCTTAAACAAAAACCTTTTTTTTTTTTAAATTACAACAGCATTATAAATGATAGTGGATATCTCAAACTGCATAAATAACTGGCCCAATCAGGCATTCAGGAGATATCTTTCGGGAAGAGCATAGATATTATGCTCAACTAAACCAAATAATTCGAAATTCGTTATTAGCATATATGTGTGCTAAATACTTAGCAGGCAACGTCGCAGTCTACCACGTAATTCAGCATTTCAAACGTTAGATTGTGTCTCAGAGAGAATATTCCTCTTCACGTAGTCCATTGCCTCGGACGCGATCCGGAACTCCCTTTCTTCTCCGTCATGTGAAATTCGAAGTCTGGCAGGGAAGAGCAGTCCATACCGCACGCCTTGTCGTCCCCGGAGAGCTCTCCTGACATCACCGAAAGCCGCTCTTGCCCTCGCAACACTAGCTGTGTAGTCAGGGAATATGGTGATTTGGTTACCATTGTAACTGAGCGGTGCGCGTTCTCTGGCTTTTCGTAAAATCTCCATACAATCTCCATCATAATGTAACTTTGCGATTATGGTGCACGGTTTATCCCCTGGTTTCCTTGGGCCGAGACTGCGATGTGAGCGATCAATTTTGACTTCTCTGTCCATTTGAAGCATTTCTTTAAGAAATTTAGATACTGATGTGGGTGTACTCGATCCAGGTTGTTCAGGGATCCCCGTGATACGAATATTACCTCTGCGCATGCGACCCTCCATATCTTCACACTTTTCTTTCAAGTCGTCGACTTGACTTGTGAGTTTAGTTACAGTGGTCTGAAGGGTAACCATCTCGTCTGACCAAGTTGAGAGTCCCCCCTCAACATCCTTAATGTTCGCTTTCATCTGCTCAATATCGGAGCGCATGGCGGCAGCATTGCTCGTAATTTCGGACCTCATCGCCTGTAGTTCACTTTTAATTGCGTCAAAATCTTCGGCTAGTGCATTCTTCAGCTCTTGCTTTATTACAGATGATATATCTGTCCTCAAAGAGGAAAGAATGTCCGCTTTAAGTACCTCAAAGTCCATAGTCATATCTTCAGGCCGTCTTGTAGGAGTAACAGGTCGGCCGGCGCTACTTTGTCCCGAGGCTTCAGGCCTTGCGCCAGTAGAGCCAGAATACTTGTATTTACGGAGATTCGCTGCCATCCGCAACTCTGATGTTAGATCGGGATTGTTTTGTATTTATTTTGTAACGTCTTATAACGAGTATCCTATTAGTTTTCGGACGTAAACAGCTGTTGTATAATTAAATTATTGTAGGTTCTGCAGGAGCTCTGTAAAACACGTCTTACTCCATCACGCTCTGCAGCGCCCCCCCCAAAAGTTCATGGTTTTAAGGCGAAAGTATTATTAGGATTAAACAGACATGGGAAAATTACGTTGCGTAGAGGTTCTGAATTTCTTTTCAATTAATTGTCCAACCCTACTTTTTAACTTGAAATTGCTAGTTTATATCACGCAATTCTGAGAAAAAAAAGGTATAGTAGGGGAGGAAGAATAGGTTCCCATGCACTCGCTTGGTAGTTTTTTGTAACCTGTTTTTTTAAAACCCTAATGGTGTCTAGTTAAAGGTCCACTAAAGTGCCTTTAGAAGGTGCCTTGCCTTTAGAAGGGTTCTTCTATGTGGTGTCGTAATTTCAACTGAAACAGAAAAAAAAGGGTGAGCCATATTGAGCAACCCCGCCCACTTTTTAAAACAGCCAATAGCATCTCTGTTTGTGCCAGAGACATTGAGCTCGGTAAAGCCACATTTGACAGCTTATAACAGCCACAATCTAACAGATTACCTCCTAGATTCAATATGAAACTCTTACTAAAACAAAATAGTTATCATAATCATGCTGAGGCTATGTAGTTTAAACAATGCCGATGACCACATGTATATGATCTGCTCTGTGTGATCGGACTGGACTGGACTGGACTGGACTGGAGTAGACTGAGCGCTGCCGGGGTTCACGTGACACAACGCAACACCAGACCTCTGTCCTGACGAAAAGCATATATACACTATCTGAATCGTCCCCTATCACCTACATTGCGCACTACCTGCCATTCACCATACATAATGTACTAACTCTGTAAACAAGTGATCCCATCTCATGCCGCAGCTTCAGCATCGATTTATAGTGTAGGAGGCGGGACACTACGGATTCTAGAGAGCATTTGATTGGACAGAAGATTTGATGAGAAGCTGAAGTGCAGCGTGATGTCATCAAAATTGTTGATTCATATTGGCAGAAGTGATGAGACGCTCACATCTTGTAAATGCAAATTTGTCATTGTTTTGGAGCACACTAGTTTGTAGATAACCTTAAGGCTAACATATTTATACCAAAAGCTAAAAACACTTTCATTTTGATTTCATGGGGACTTTAAGATTTTTTGATGTTGCCGAGGGCAACTAATGTCCCATGGTCTTCGTTTAGCAGCCATCTTAAAATGGTGTCATCTCAAGTGGCAAAAAACACACTTATAACTCCTGAACCAAAAAACATATAAAGACAAATGAGCCCACTTTTTCATATAATTCTGACACCAGGAATCAAATGGAAAGGTCAACGACATAATACAACCACTCTTGGTTTGGTGAAAAACAGGCAAATATCATAGTTTGTTTAGCTTTAGAAATTTTATTGACCCATTAAGGAACACTTCAGCCTTTAATTTATCTGAAACTTTAATTCACCAAATGTGGAGATACATGTTTTTTTTACTGGATGTAAGGGATATATATATATATATATATATATATATATATAAATAATCTGAATACAATAGTTAATAGCATAATATAATGTTCTACATGAATGCAAGTGATATTTACAATCACAGTCTGAAAAGACAAAACATGCAGGGAAACTTCAGCCACCATTAGATACCTTCGTTGGGCCAGTTGCGTGGACCTTGTAACACCCTCTCAAAAGCTTTGCTTCCACTTGTGTATTACACACCCCAAATGCATCTGACAACCACTTTACTAACTAGCTTCAATTCTATGAAAGGTCAATCAAAAGAGCGATTGTTTCATTTACTTGATATCCATGACAGAAGGCTATAGCTGAGCCAGTTGATTTGCCTTATTTTTATGAAGGCTGTTTGTGATCGGCTGTGGTAAACATTAGATGGTGTCAACTTGGAGAACACTGCGCACCATAGGAACTGCTACCTGAGCTTTACATCCAAGATGAAGAGCATTGGGTTCCATAGGAACTGCTACCTCTACTTTACATCCAACATGGAGAAAACTGGGTTCCATAGGAACTGCTACCTCTACTTTACATCCAACATGGAGAAAACTGGGTACCATAGGAACTGCTACCACAACATTACATTCAAAATTGATCGAATGAAAAGGTCTACTTCAGCTACTTTAGTTCAGCTCTCTAGAACACAGAAGTATTCTCCTCAAAAGTGGAAAACTGCACAAGCATCAGCATGCTCTCTCTTTAAAGAATGCATTTTCTGTGACCAGTTTAAAGTAAAACTGCTAAGGAAAACCAAGAGGGCTGTCAAGTTTCCAGCATGGAAGAACAAGGAACCAGGATGGAAATGCATCGAGCTCATGGCTGAAGCTCTTGGATAAAAGGTCTGCTTCACAAATTCCAGGATGTTCACAATCATGAGACCTGTCGTAACAACCTCTACCTCAAATAGCTCCACCCATCAGGTCCAACAGCTCAGCTTCCTGCATCATCTTTACATCCTGGAACTTGAGGAGCAGAGTGCACCAAGCCCTGAATGCTGAGCTGAGAAACTTCTGAGCTGTATAGAGAATAAGAGGGGCTCAGGAATTGATTGGCCTTTGGAGGATGGCATGGCATATGCTTATCAGCTTGGAACAGTCAATCAAATGAAGGATGCGGCCCTCGTCCTGCACAATATCGTCAAGAAGGCCTTTCTGGAGCCTGGTGTGCTGCCCTGGCCACCCACTGCAGATGAACTACACAGGCAAGCAGATAACCTGTTGCCTAAGGATCTTAACAGGTTCCTCACCCTCATCTTGTCCAGTGCAAGTGATTCTACGTGTGAGAAGACCTGCTGAATTGTACTTCCTATAGGACAGGCCCTCTGCAGAGCAGTGACAAATGTCAAGTGGAAACTTCCCAATCACATACTTCTATGCTCCACAAATCTGTCACCTGTACCACAGACATCAAGATGAGAGTGAGGAAAAGCTCTTCACCCTTGACTTTGTGAAGCCGACTATTTTTTGCAAGAGATTTAACCATGAGCTTGATGACCCAGTGTTCTCCAAGTTGACACCATCACCAGCTGATCACAAACATCCCTAATACAATAAGGTGAATCTACTGGCTCAGCTAGTCTTCTGTCACAGATATCAAGTAAATGAAACAATCGCTCTTTTGATTCACCTTTTATAAAACTGAAGCAAGTGAAGTGTTTGGGGTGTGTAATACACAAGTCTGATCAATTTCCTCTTTCCCCGTTTCCACATGGTTTGTTGTTTTTATATATCCTATTCTACCATTACAGAGGAAAGGTAAATATTACCATATAATTAATTTAATGGAACTGTGATTTCTGGTAGTCTACTTTCTAACCAGTGGTGAAATGTAACGAAGTACATTTACTCAAGTAAAGTATGAATTCGAGGTACTTGTACTTGAGTATTTCCATTTTATGCAACTTCATACTTCTACTGCACTACTTCTTAAAGGCAAATATATTGCTTTTACTCAGTTATCTGACAGATTTAGGTACTACTATTCAGATTACCATTTTTTTTATATTCCTCACATCCAGGAAAAACCATGTATCTCCACATTTGGTGAATTAAAGTTTCAGATAAACTGAAGGCTGAAGTGTTCCTTTATGGGTCGAGAACATTCCTAAGGCTAAACAAAATATTTAAAACCTTGGATCAGCTTGAAAATGAATTGTCACAAAGCTCAAAAGTTGACATTTTAGAGATACGTTGTTCTCACAGAACAATGACGCTACAAACAAATAATCTTATACAATATGATGCAATTCTGTACATCAAAGTACCCAACAGTATATATAGTTAAAATGAGCTCCACCCTAAGCATCTACAGCAGTAAATGCAAAACACTTTAATGCAGCAGTAATATTAATCTACAACAGGGACCATTTTACTGCACAATGAGTACTTTTACTTTTGATGGTTTGATAGTTCATACTTTTACCTTTACAGTGTGGTATTACTACATTACTTGAGTAGATGATCTGAATAATACTTCCACCACTGTTTTTACTGTAAGTAGCTATGTTAGCTAGCCATCTAGCAGTTAATTTGACTATACTATATATCCTTTATATACCATATTATCAATAGTGACGTATTTTCAGTTGTAAAAAAGGAGATATACATATATGAAAAATCATCTTGCTGTATTTTGCTGAGTGATTGATTGATATCTGAAATGTGTAAATAGCAGTTAAAAGTAAACAATGAGTAGCTATAATGGCAAATGAAGTGTTAGGATGTAGCAGCATTGGGCTGCTGTTCATGCCAGTTTCTACTTTGTCTTGTGTAAATTTTTTTCTGGGTTATATTACATTTTTTCATCCATTTATTAGCTAAATATAGTGTCATTTGGCTAATACAGGAAACTATTTAAGAACAAAATGGCAAAAAGTGCATTGTTATGAGCCTAAAATATGTTATTTGCCTGTTTTTCACCAACAAAATGTGGTTGTATCATGTCAGGGACATTTCAATTTGATTCCTGGTGTCAGAATTATATGAAACAGTGGGTTCATTTGTCTTTTTGTGTTTTGTGGTTCAGGAGGTGTGACAATTTGTGTTCCTTTACGGGAACTTAACGCTGCGTCGAAACGCTTTGGGAACGCCTCCAGCATTGTCACGCTCTGAACATGTGTCTAATCAGTCTAATAGAGAAGTGAGACGTCACGGGCGAGGTGACGTTGAGAACCAGGAAGCTATAAAGCACGTGCGGTGAGCGCGGCCGGCAGCTTCTGTCTTTCAGTCATGCTCTGTGTTGTTGTCTGTCCTGATCACACTGCTTTTTTGTGCCAGTTTGCACAGCTTTTATTTGAGTGTGATCATTTAGAAATATGTCCAAGGGCGAAGGCAAACAATTTAAGCAAATGTGTGCCTCCCTGCAAACGCTATATCACTGCAGGGGACACACATGCTTTGTGCGTAGTTTGCCTGGGGGCGAAGCATGCCTTTGAGAAGGCTGACTGTCCGCATTGCGAGTGTATGCCAGCTCGCACGCTTCGCTCCCGGAGGGCTCTCTTTGCGGAGGGAGCCCTCGCTAGCGTTCCCCAGGGATCTGGTCCCGCTGCTGCCGAGGCAGGGCGGAAACTGCATTCTTGGGGATCGCAAATGGATCTCGTTGAGGGAATGGAGACGGGTCTTTCCCTTTCTTCTTCCTCTCCAGCGAGATCCAGCGCTCTCACTGGGTCGGAAGCGCGTTCTGTTTCTTCCGCCCAGGGGCAGCGCTCGACCACCCATGCTTCGTCCTTCGAGGAGGCAGACACGGAGATGGTTGAAGAGACTGGGGATGCGCCCCCCCCAGTCTCTCCAGTACGAGGAGCTGTTGGAGGTGGTGACTCATGCGGTGGATCAGTTAAAGCTCGACTGGCCCACTGAAACTCAGACTGAGACACCTAAGAGCAAGTTAGATGAGAGGTTTCGTCGCTCTAAGCCACCACCTCCATGTCGGGGCTTACCATTTTTTCCCGATCTCCATACTGAAATCTCGAGAACGTGGAATAAGCCGTTCTCGTCCCGTATGCATTCGCCTGCCACGTTGAATTATAGCAACGTGGTGGGCACGGGCGAGCACGGCTACAGGGTTTTGCCATGGGTAGAACAGACGCTTGCGAGCTATCTGTCTCCCGGTGCGGCATCGTCCCTGAAAGCCCCGGCCTTACCCAGCAAACCTCTCAGGACTACATCTTCTTTGCTGGGTAAGGGGTACTCGGCAGCGGGTCAGGCTGGTGCGTGTTTGCACACCATGGCGGTGTTACAGGCGTACCAAGCCGACCTGCTGCCTGGAAGTCAAGACGGACGACGTATGCGAGCTGCGTCGTACCGCTGACCTCGCTCTGCGTGACACCAAAGAGACCGCCCGTGCTATTGGGCAGTCTATGGCTGCCATGGTGGCCGCAGAAAGGCACTTCTGGTTGACCCTGTTTGATATGAGAGAGAAAGACAGGGTCTACCTCCTCGATGCCCCACTTGTGCCTTCGGGCCTGTTCGGCGACGCAGTTGCATCTGTCGTCGACAGGTACCAGCAGGCATGTCAGCAAGCGGCGGCATTCCAGAGGTTACTTCCTTGTTGGTCTCGCCCGGGGGATGCTGGGCGAGAGCATCCCCACCCGAGTACCAGCTCCTCGTCCTGGGAGTCCCAAAAACAGAGCGTTGCCTCCCGTGCTCCACCTAAACGGGAGTCGCAACGCTCTAAGCCGGGGTCTTCGAAGCCGAAGATCGTCCTGAGGGCCGTTCTTCAGGCTAAGAAAGCCTCCGCGAAGAAGTCCTGACGCCAGTGCGTCAGGGCTTCTGAGGGCAGGCCCCTCTGGGGGGGAGCGGGTAAAGAAACACCAGCCCGTTTCTCCTCAGTGCCCTCAGGGGGCCGGTCTGTCAATCCTGCCGGTGCTTCAGGACACAGCGGCCCCCGGCGAGCGCTTCTCCCAACATCTGCCCGTTTCCGTAGCAGTGCTGGGAGGCTAGTTCAGAATTCAGTTCGGTTCTCCGCCACCTTCTTTCAACGGGGTACTTCCCACGGTGGTGGGGCCCGAGCAGGCTCTGGTTCTAGAACAGGAAGTAAATACACTTCTGAGGAAGGAGGCCATCGAGGTGGTCCCTGGTCATGGGTCATGAGTGGCCGCCCAGCCCGCGGTCTTTGGAGTGGTCACCATCTCACGTGGCACATCAACTGCCTGGAGATGCTGGCTGAGTTTCAAGCGTTAAGACACTTTCTCCCAGACCTCAGAGATCGCCATGTGCTAGTGCGCACCGACAACACATCGGTGGTCTCGTACATCAATCACCAGGGAGGTCTGCGGTCACGCCCCTTGTACAAGTTGGCGGGGTCCATCTTCTCCTTGTAGCCCCGTTCTGGCCGGGCCGAGTGTGGTTCTCGGACCTGATTTCTCTCTTCGACGGCCCTCCGTGGGAAATTCCCGTCAGGAGGGATCTCCTCTCGCAAGCAGGGGGCATGATTTGTCACCCCCGCCCGGAGTTCTGTAAGCTGTGGGTGTGGCCCCTGAGGGGGCTCAACTCTTAGCTTCTGGTCTCTCAATCGAGGTTGTTGAGACCATTCTCCAATCCAGAGCTCGATCTTCGAGGAAACTGTACACCTGGAGGTGGAAACTTTTCACTTCTTGGTGTGGCGAACGTCAGCTCGACCCAGTTAACTGCCAAATTAGTTCAGTGCTGGAGTTTCTGCAAAGCCGTTTTGAGACAGGAGTAACCCATTCCACCCTTAGGGTGTATGTGGCAGCCATAGCTGCTTCCCACGCCCATTTTGGTGATACTTCTTTGGGTAGACAACCTCTCATCTCACGTTTCCTCCGAGGTGCACGGAGGCTGAGGCCGACGGTGCACTCTCGCGTCCCTACATGGGACTTGGCCGTGGTATTAGAGGCTCTTTGTAAACCACCATTTGAGCCTATTGAGGAGATTTCTGACAGGGTTCTTACCCTTAAAACTGCTTTTCTTCTTGCCATCACGTCTCTCAAGAGAGTCGGCGACTTGTTTGCCCTTTCTGTGGCCTCTTCTTATTTAGACTTTGCCCTTGGTATGGCCAAAGCGTTCTTGCACCCTAGACCGGGGTACGTCCCCAAGGTGCCCTCCTCTACACCACGGCCTGTAGTGCTCCAGGCCTTCTGTCCTCCTCCGTTCCGAGAGCCAGAACAGCAGAAGCTAAACTGTACTTGTCCAGTGCGACGCATATGTCCACAGAGCAGCCCTGTGGAGGAACTCGGACCAGTTATTTGTTTGTTTTGGTCCTATCAATAAAGGCTCTCCAGCCTCTAAGCACACTATAAGTCGGTGGATTAAGGATGCAATCTCACTCACTCGGAGTCACTCAGAGTCCTCTGGCCTCCCTTCACCTCTTGGTGTAAAGGCACATTCTACCGCAAGATGGCGGCATCTAAAGCTTTCCATTCGGGTTTTAACATTCGAGAAATCTGTGATGCTGCGGGTTGGTCCACCCCGCTCACTTTTGTTAGGTTCTATCAATTAGACCTACCTTCTACCCCGGGCTCTTCTGCCCTCTCCTCTTGACCTGCATCAACACAGCAGGGATTTTTAATTGTGGCGGCATGGGTATATCGTTCCCAAAGCGTTTCGACGCAGCGTTGAGTTCCTGTAAATCCATCTTGAAAGCGGCTCAGGGGGCATTTTCACCTGGTCTTTTCATGAGCGGATAGATATCCAATCAGAGAAAATGCATAAAGTGACTGGGTGTAAACAAAGCACCCCATGGGCAATAACCGAAATGCTATTTTTATAGTAAAATATTAGTTTATTTTAAATTGTATTTATGAAAAAAAAAGCTATTAACCAGAATTTAAAAATGTGCATTTTTTTCATTCATCCATTCAGCATGTGATGCTTCATTGTTTATTTTTGAGTTGTACATGGAAAAATAAAGGTTTTGTTATTGAGAACCTTTATTTTTTATTATAGTAATGTACTGTTTTTTTTTTTTTTTTTTTTTTTCTTTTCTCCAGTGGCTCTTTTGAAAAAATGCACTCGCCAAAAAATAAAAAATGGCTCTTTGGTGAAAAAAGGTTCCTGACCCCTGATCTAGTGGAACTATGTACAAATTTGATAGAGATACGATTGAATCAGTCCTGTGTTCTTCATTTACTGTTTGGTACATCTCTGCTACTCAGCGGGATAAGCTTAGGCTTCAGAGAGTAGGGAGTAGTGTTGTCACAATACTAGAATTGCCAATTTCGATACAATACCTAGAAGAATATCGATATTCGATACCATTTTTGATACCACGGGGAAAAACTGCTGCAACATTAAGGCCTGGAACATGAAAATGAGCCTGAATGATGTATATTTTTACATGAACAAAAACATTGTGCAGGTCACAAGCCTCTATTTCAAGGCAATAAAGTGCAAAAATAAATAAATAAATAAAACATCACAATCTTTTGTATTTTCCAGAAGAAAATACAGCACTAAATACATGTTAATAGAAACTAAAGATGTTATTTGGAACTATAAAAAAACAATTAAAAAAACTACAAAATACAAAAATCTCCTGTTAATACATTTTCTAATTAAACGAACAAGAGTTATTATGAACAGGAGTATTTTATGAACTGATTTCGATTTGGGATTTAATTAACATAATCATTGATCAGCGCATAGATCACTATGGTAAACAAAAGTGCAAACGCGCATCACACGCTCACTGAAATTACACATGGGTTAATTATTAGCTACACAATTTTATAGTATTCCCGTGTCAGATGCAACTATACTGACTGACATTTCTGAGGCGGATTGTATTACAATAAAATTACGGGGCATACCAGGAAAACACACCTCAATTTAGCCGGCCTCACACTGTGCGATTTTTAATACGAACATGATGATCATGTCACACTGTTGGATCTCAGTTGTCATTAATGTCAGGCTGTAAGACAGTCGAGATGCGGTAAAACGGGTACGCGCAAGAAAACCTGCCCGGAGTTTTACACCATCAACCCATATGTTCTGAATGACTGTGAGCAACATTACACGAACGGCTGAAACGTTGGCTATCATTAAGTTTATGAATGGCGGCTATAGCAGCGTATTAAAGAAGAATAGTGTAAGCAGCACTACGCACCCAAATGGAAACAGTGGAGCAACCGGTGTTTATTATAGCAAAGGCAGCTTATCACGGGGCAGCCGTGGCCTAATGGTTAGGGTGTTGGACTTGTGACTGAAAGGTTGCAGGTTCGAGTCCCAGGTCCAGCAGGGATTGTCGGTGGGGGGAGTGATTAATCAGCGCTCTCTCCACCCTCAATACCACGACTGAGGTGAGACCCTTGAGCAAGTCACCGAACCCCCCAAACTGCTCCCCGGGCGCCGCAGCGATAGCAGTATGGCTGCCCACTGCTCCGGGTGTATGTTCACGATGTGTGTGTGTGTTCACTACTGTGTGTGTGCACTTGGATGGGTTAAATGCAGAGCACAAATTCCGAGAATGGGTCACCATACTTGGCCACACGTCACTGTCACTTTCACATGTTTTCCGTGCGCGGCGGACGGGAGCGCCGGAGTTTATGCGCTTAGAAGAAATTTGTAGCCGATAGACTCTGCACTCGCCATCTTTCAACATTAACCATATGCGCATGAGCGTAGGTGAGAGGGCTCAGGCCTCTGTTGGCACTTCATTCACGTGCAGTCAGTGTGTCCGTTTCGGAGTGGAGAGAGATAATGCGAAAGTGCAGCTGGTATCGATATATCGATACTGTTGGACATGAGTATTGAAATCGTTTCATATTTTTTAGAATCGATACATATCGAAATATCGATATTTTTGACAACACTAGTAGTGAGAATGGCAGAACGCATTATTGCATGCCATTCCTTGTATGGCATGCATACCTGGCCAATAAATGTTGTTGTTGTTGTTTAAGCCTTATGCTGGATTCAGTTAACTTTCGGCAAATAATTAAATAATTAAATAAATGATCACGATTATATTGTGTATCAGTGATCTCACAGGCTGACGATAGGATGATATGACAGTAATGTTAACTCACAATTGTGAGAAAAATAGTCTGAATTGTGAGAGAAAAGTCACAATAACCTTTTTCTATTTTTCATTCAGTGCCGGGAAATGGGCTTCTATAGCCAATCTTGATTAAAACTATATTTGCTACTAAACATCAAATTGCAATTTGATACCTGAACTGGTAATTTTTTAATCACTTTATATTGCTATCTATATATTTAAACCATTTAAACCAAAAAATAAATGAACAAAATCTACCTTGCTAATTTGATTTTTCCTCATTCGTCATGCACATCATTCTTATTTCAAATATTCAAACATACAATAGTGAATGCACAATTTATTTAAAACAAATTTCAAAAGATAGGGGGGAAGGATATGAATTTTTGTAATGGGATCTTTCTTGTGCAAGTGTATCTATACTTGAAAGCTGTTATTTATTTTTTAATTTGCCTGCAGCGCATATATAGCCTCATTAAACAGCCCATTCTGAAACACCAATTCCATTCAATGGCTGGTAATCAAGGGTCAAGATGGTCTTAATCATGTGGATAAGGGACTTACTACCCGCCATCTCTCAGAGACAGTTCTGATAAAGCATCACATATTGATGTGCACTGCAGTAGAAATTTAGCACACCCATCACTACAACACCTAAAACAAAGTAACAACAGAAAAACAGCGGTTATTTACAGAAAGAGATACAGCTAAAGGTGTACAGGTCCTTCTCAAAACATTAGCATATTGTGATAAAGTTCATTATTTTCTGTAATGTACTGATAAACATTAGACTTTCATATATTTTAGATTCATTACACACAACTCGAAGTAGTTCAAACCTTTTATTGTTTTAATATTGATGATTTTGGCATACAGCTCATGAAAACCCAAAATTCCTATCTCAAAAAATTAGCATATCATGAAAAGGTTCTCTAAACGAGCTATTAACCTAATCATCTGAATCAACTAATTAACTCTAAACACCTGCAAAAGATTCCTGAGGCTTTTAAAAACTCCCAGCCTGGTTCATTACTCAAAACCGCAATCATGGGTAAGACTGCCGACCTGACTGCTGTCCAGAAGGCCATCATTGACACCCTCAAGCAAGAGGTCTGTGGGAAGGAAAAAGTGTGGCAGAAAACGCTGCACAACGAGAAGAGGTGACCGGACCCTGAGGAAGATTGTGGAGAAGGACCGATTCCAGACCTTGGGGGACCTGCGGAAGCAGTGGACTGAGTCTGGAGTAGAAACATCCAGAGCCACCGTGTACAGGCGTGTGCAGGAAATGGGCTACAGGTGCCGCATTCCCCAGGTCAAGCCACTTTTGAACCAGAAACAGCGGCAGAAGCGCCTGACCTGGGCTACAGAGAAGCAGCACTGGACTGTTGCTCAGTGGTCCAAAGTACTTTTTTCGGATGAAAGCAAATTTTGCATGTCATTCGGAAATCAAGGTGCCAGAGTCTGGAGGAAGACTGGGGAGAGGGAAATGCCAAAATGCCTGAAGTCCAGTGTCAAGTACCCACAGTCAGTGATGGTCTGGGGTGCCATGTCAGCTGCTGGTGTTGGTCCACTGTGTTTTATCAAGGGCAGGGTCAATGCAGCTAGCTATCAGGAGATTTTGGAGCACTTCATGCTTCCATCTGCTGAAAAGCTTTATGGAGATGAAGATTTCATTTTTCAGCACGACCTGGCACCTGCTCACAGTGCCAAAACCACTGGTAAATGGTTTACTGACCATGGTATTACTCAATTGGCCTGCCAACTCTCCTGACCTGAACCCCATAGAGAATCTGTGGGATATTGTGAAGAGAAAGTTGAGAGACGCAAGACCCAACACTCTGGATGAGCTTAAGGCCGCTATCGAAGCATCCTGGGCCTCCATAACACCTCAGCAGTGCCACAGGCTGATTGCCTCCATGCCACGCCGCATTGAAGCAGTCATTTCTGCAAAAGGATTCCCGACCAAGTATTGAGTGCATAACTGAACATAATTATTTGAAGGTTGACTTTTTTTGTATTAAAAACACTTTTCTTTTATTGGTCGGATGAAATATGCTAATTTTTTGAGATAGGAATTTTGGGTTTTCATGAGCTGTATGCCAAAATCATCAATATTAAAACAATAAAAGGCTTGAACTACTTCGAGTTGTGTGTAATGAATCTAAAATATATGAAAGTCTAATGTTTATCAGTACATTACAGAAAATAATGAACTTTATCACAATATGCTAATTTTTTGAGAAGGACCTGTATATATGTTCCATTTGAACAACCAGGAAAACAGCAGATTGCAGCCTTTGGATCATCTCCCCTTAATTATGAACCAACGAACGGGGTTGCTGCCAAGTGTTTGTTTCATCATTTAAGCCAATATTTGCCTGCATGAAGAGAGGAATAAGTGCATTTTGTATTGCAGCAGTTAGGAGAAAATGTCACCTGTAACTTGTCAAAATAGCTCAAAGATAATAAATAATATGTGAATCACCATATATTAGGAACAGTGTCCAGAGACTGCTGCATGGACATCACTGTTTTTCCTTTTCACTGTATCTGTAAGTTTGTTAAATTTAACAAACTTACAAACTTACTAAGATAAAATGCTAGTCCAACAAGAAAAAAAAATAAATAACATTCCAGAGACAATCATCTCTGGAAGAGACAGTGACTGAAACTTTTCTTGCTATCTGTGATATATGAAATGGGCTTAGATTAGAAAAAACAAACATACAGAAAAAGTTAAGGTAATGGTTACATCAGAATATTTTCAACAACAACAACAACAACAACAACAACAACACCACATAAAGATTTGATTGATTGGTTTCAGGACCCATGTTTATTTGATAACTCTTTTATTTTATATTTGGGTTTGTGTATATGCTTTATTCATTTTAATTAACTTTTTTTTCCAAGGCATTGTTAGATGCCAGTGTTCCCTGCCATAGCTAAGCAAAGATTTGATTTCAAAAACAGTATCAATCCTGTTAAAACTATATCATGTTATGATTTTAAATCTGTACTGAACCTCAGAACAATCTAAACAAGTAAAAAGAGGTGCTAAAGTCTGATTTTGTGGTGGTTGTGCTTTAAAATTAAATGGCTGTAATCTTAATTTTTGGAATTTTTTGAAAGTCTGACAGTAACCAGTGTTGAGTACTACTGTAAGGTTAACCCTGCCTGCTTTAAATGATTGACAGTTTAAATCAATTTAGAAAAATAATTATAATTTAGAAAAGCAATCAAAAAGTAATCAAATGTAATCAGATTACTTTAAATGAGCAATTGAAATAGTTACACTAGTTATTCACTACACTACCTACTATTTAACTCGCTACTATTATAGTTCAAATAGGGTAACTTATAATCTGTAACCTATTACATTTCCAAAGTAACCTTCCTAACACTGGTTACAGTGCAATTGCTTTCAACATGGCATACCCATTTCCTCACATACGACTTCCAATGCGACTTCCAGGATAACAAACGGGGAAAAAAATCTAAAGGAAATTGACAGGATTGTAAAAGTCGTCTAAGAGGCGGTGCTATTACATTTTGAAAGATTATGAACATGTTTGCTGTTATCTGATAAGGTGTGCTGATTAACAATAAAGCCCAGAATATCTCAAATAGGGTCAGTACTCATTTCATGCGTGGACCAAATCATGAAAAATCTGTTTTTCTTTGCTCTTTTTAAAATAAAATCATACATATATCATACATTTGATAATTTTCAGAAATCCCTCCCGTCCAAATAGGCTATTTATTGATGCTGAGCTGTGGAAACGGCTTGCTTGTTGAAATCTCCAAGGTTGTGACGCAATGAGTACTCTAATATAACCATGCACATTTACACATTAATGCCTATTCAGTATTCAGCAACTCTGTACACAACTTTTCACCCATGCATAGCCGTCCAAAGGATCTCAATGTAAGGGCCATGACAGCAAATCAATAATACTGAGAGGAATTGCTATTAAAAAATGTTAAAAAATTAGAATCTACAGAATGGCATGGAGAACCTTCATCATTGACTTCACTACGCAGGAAAAAAGTACAACTAAACAGCAAAAAACCAAAGGGCAAGTTCAAGCAGGAAAAAAAAGTGTATAAAGCTTGTCAAACAAAGCATGGGCTCAGCACTTTATATTAAACACTTCAAAAAAAAGGTCATAAGCATATGGTTTCATGTGGCAAGGTTGCCATGTCATGTGCTTCTAGGTGGCCTATGTTGTTGCTAGCAACCTTAGAAACTTAGAATTAGTAGTACCTTGTTCAAAATTGTATTATACATATATACAAAATTTGACCCTGGACCACAAAACCAATCTTAAGTAGCAATAGCCAAAAATACATTGTATGGGTCATGATTTTTCTTTTATGTCAAAAATCCTTAAGATATTAAGTAAAGGTCATCTAGATAAAAATATTTTGTAAATTTCCTACCGTAAATATATCAAAACTTAATTTTTGATTAGTAATATGCATTGCTAAGAACTTCATTTAAAGGCAATAGTTTTTTTTTTGCACCCTCAGATTCCAGATTTTCAATAAACCATACATCAGTGGTTTCAAATCAAAGCTTATTTATTCAGCTTTCATATTATGCATTATATATATAAATTATTTTGAGGTCCATGGTCACAAATGGAAATATAGAAGAGACAAGAGTATAAATGTTAAATCTACACATTACAATGAAATATACCTAACTGCTTTTCTATACACATCCGATTGCCAGGTGCACTGTTCGTCTGTATTTTTAATATCATAGCTTTCAAAAATGTACATTTACATACTATAACTGAGAGCCCAATTATCATATAAATTTGCATTTCTGGATTTCCAGATGTGACACAAACACATTGATTGAAAGCCCAACGGCCTAAACAGATGCTTTTTCCTCTGTAAATAGTGCACATAATGCTCTCATTGACTCTCACTGAAGTATACAGGTGGCACCTAAAACTACTTATTTAGATACTCCTGTCCAATAAACATTGACTACTGCTCTGCTGAAATCAATGGTACACGAATCTAGTGAAGTGAATGGCTTACATTTATTTTTGCCAAGGTAACCTAAAGAAAAAAACAAATAGGTAGGAAATTGCCATCACTTATGTCAAATGTGCCATTTTTTAACCTGAATGAACATTTCTTTCTACTTCTCTAGCAAAGCTATTATACACTTTACGACAGAGGTCATAAAGACTATTTTATGATGATTTTTGTACTTTTCAATGCTTGACAGCTATGTTCATTATGTACTATAGTTTTAAAATAGTTAATGGGGACAGCTTTATAACGATTTTTCACATTTTTGGAAAAACACGAGGATGAGTAAATAATGACAAGTGTGTGTATTTTTTTTTTTTCACTGTAACATTTACTAACCTCGTGTTGTTTCAAACCTGTGTGACTTTTTTTCTTCTGTGGAACATAAAAGAAGTTATTTTGAAGAACTTCACAGCGTGAACAATCAAATAAATTATCTTTCAAGTTCCACAGAAGAAAGCAAGGCACAGATATTTGAAATGACATGAAAGGTTCAAAATTATGACTGAATTTTCCTTTAAACAATCATTTGTTCTAAGTTTCTTCTCCCTCTTTGTCACGTCTCTCCCGCTCATGTACACAAATAAATACGAACAAATGTGTAACACTAACCAGCTATCTATCTTCCATGGTCTTTCAGCAATTCACAGTTTGTCTATTTTTGTAACATCCAATCATCAAACTCGCTGCTTATTAAAAACATGAATGTTTTGAAAAGAAAATTCACCATAAATTATAGGTAGTGGTCAAGCAGATTACCACAAACCATCACAAACCATTAATACTGAGAACTGTGCAAGTAAGTACGAACAATTCTTACTCAAATAAATACAGTGTACCCTCAAACTTTGTTGTGGTATTTTTTGCTTAAATGTAGCTTCATGTTGTAAGATTCATGTTTAGAAGATTTATTATGTGTGATATGATCAGGTCAAGACCAGTGTAAAGTGTCTCACAGTTTGTCTCATTATTTGAGTTTCATGTTCTGTCTGGTGTATGAAACCGTATTTTTCACAAAGATCAAGTGGTTTTGCATCCAACTCAACTCAAATCCCAAAGATACAAAGGTTAAACACACAACTAAGATCAAATTCCTTTTTTAAGGAAAAACACACTCTGTATACACTAAAACACAGACTCAAAAAAAGCTTACTCAACTATGGTTCCGATTGAAGCAGCCAATGCAATTTTTAAAACAACCATCCCACTGTTCATTCAAGCCAAATTAGATTTATTTGGATTTATACTTAAAGAGCACATTAGAAAACCACACACACTGACAAAGTGAGATATCAAAACAATCAAATATAGTAAAAGATGTATAGTAACTGCTGAAGCTGTCAGTCTATGCCAGAGTCCTGCACGGGTCCTGTTTGATAAACCCGCACCCGCCCCGCACCCGCAGTAGTTAACAGAATACCCGACCCGTTATCCGTCAGCAACACTAACTTAAATCCGAACCCGATCCGACCCGTTTGACCTTAAAACCGCGACCCGAACCGCACCCGCATTAAATCTCCGAGTGACATGAGGCAGACAAAACACCTTTATTTTTTAATGTAACAAGCACAAGTCATTCTGAGTTAATGCGTTTATGCGTTTAAAATGAACACACGCAACCCAACAAGAGAGAGAGAAAGCAACATCCAACGTGTAAACAATATAAAACTATTGCGTACATGTGAACGATCTATTGTAAACAGGTCTAAATGGCTTAAGAAGCCAAATATGAGCTTTTCCTTCATAAATAAATAAATAAAAAAAACAAAAAACAATCAACTTTACTAGGCTGCATAAAAATATGTAGAACTGGCAGCGGAGTCGAGAGAGAGAGAGAGAGCGCGCGCGCGCAACATCCAACAACAATATAGGCTACAGGCTTACATGTGAACAATCTATTTTAAACTAAAAGGATTAGATTAAAAATATAGTCAAATATGAACTTTTCCGTCATAAATTATATATATATATATATATATATATATATTATATATAAAAACAGTCAACTTTATTCTGCATAAAAACATAGTAGCCTAATCTATAGATTAAATACAGAACGCGAGCAAAGAGCACTCCCTTTAATATAATCACTAGACCTACAGCTGTCAATCAATGTCAATACAGCTGTCGATTGGCTACAGTGCTCGGTGTTTGCAAATCCCGCTGTAGAAGCCCGGTCTTCAGACAGAGCGCGAACACAAGCACGGGACCATTTGAAAGGAGCTGCCTATCAGCGTGTACCAGATTAAGTCGAAATAGTCTTGGTTATAATTGTACCCGCAACCCGCCCGTGCCTGTCTCCAGTCCGACCCGCACCCGCACCGCACCCGACACGTCAATATTATTCCACCCGTTACGTCCATTTTTGCGGTTCACCCGTCGGGTACCCGCCGGTACCCGCCCGCGTGCAGGACTCTGGTCTATGCAATGCATTTTAAGTAATGCCTGTCAATTAAAATGCATAGCATGACAATTGGACCTGCATGTCAGTGTATGAATCAAAATGTGCCCTTTCCATGTCTGTGGGTGATTACATGTGCGAATGACTCAGAATGAGACACAGAATACGGAGAAGTTCAAGGAAAAGAGCTTCGAAGCTCGTGGCATGGTGTCTTTGCATTTGGACATGACCGCGTGGGGTTGCCTTGATGGCAGTATCCCTGGAACCCAGTTACCCTGAGGGAGGAGGCTGGCCTGTGTGTTAAAGACTATGAGTCTCTGTGTTGATGTGTACAGCTGTCTCTGTGTACTGGTTTACTTGGCTGCAGACATAAAGAGAGGAACTTCAAGCAAATTAATGCTTCCTTCATGAAATATACATTTAATTCCTAGCTAATAAAAAAGTCCTGAAGCATAACTGATCCCAGTCCATTAATAGAAAACCTATAAAGAACATTTCAAAACAGCACTGAAACTGAACTCAAAACCAGGGGCCCATGCGAAAGTACTACAGGGGTCTGTGGAGAAGATTTATAAAATGTATAAAAGCCTTTTCTTTAAATGTTTAACAACATTTCTCACTATTTCAAAGAACATATTGGACTAATAATCTAATGAGCATTCCATAATATTTGCATAAATTTTTGAAATAAAAAATGTTAAGTAATTTTGCTTTTTTTTTTTTTTTTTCCCTGCTGTAGATGTAGCCTACAGGTCTGTACAGGTTGGAAATCCCCTAAAATCTGCATTGTTTCTTGCTAGTTTCTGTTTGCCATTGATTAATCATATAAAAAATATAGACTGTTGATAAACATTTCTACAACTCAGGAAAACTTTTTCAGTGCCTTCCATACAGTCGCATTTCGCGGTACAAAGACACGCCTTTTAATATTTTAGGGCGCGCCATTTTAATTAACTTTTTCAACGTAATGAATTGGCTGAATAGAAGAACATGATTTTTGGAAGAAGAAAAAAAGCAGTGCCCCCGTCCTACCTGCCATCCGTAAATGATGTTACATCCAGCCATTTTCCCATCTCGTTTTTCACGCAGGGCACGTTAGGGTAAGGGGGACGGGTCAACATCCCACCGGGGTACCACTGTTCGGGCGGAGGTCGCTCCCTCGGAACCAAAGCCTCGCTTCGACCGTACTCATAGGGGTTACAGATAAAAGGCGTTTCGTGGCCAGATGCGTAAGCGTTCCTCTGTTTGGGAGGCCCGTACTGGCCGTTACTTTCCTCAGCGTACCTATGCTGGTACGCCCAGGTGTCATCCAGTTCACGGGGCATCATCTCTGCCTTGACTTTAACATTGTAGAGATTCACGTAATCCTCCACGGGACCAGCGAACTCGCTGGGCATCTCCTCTGGCTTCGCAAAGCTCTGGCTCGGTCCGTTTTCGAGCTCCGGGTTCACGAAATGCATTTCTCGCACATCCGCGGTTAAGTGTGGTCGAGACGCGCTGCTGCACTGCAGGGTCGTCACTTCACCTGCTAGCTGCTCCAGGTCGCTACTTTTAAACATCCCAAGCACTTTGTCCCTGCCTCGCAGCTCTGTGTCTCTCTGTCTTCCTCTCCTGCCTCCCGTTCGCTCACTGAGCAGTTGAGCAAAGGCATTCCAAACAAATAGATTTCCTCACTACTACTTTCAGTGGTCATGGGCGGCGGCGCCTGGTGCGGTCCCACCTCGCCCAGTTCGCTGGACTCCATAGCTAAACCCAAAGACACGGACACGGCTTTGCACAGCTCTCGAGCTGTCTCCGAGATGCTACTACTGCTACTGTCACCGCCGCCGCTGGTGGTGGTGGTGGTGGTGGTGGTGCACGCTCGACTACTACTCGCCACACTTGCGTCACGGCCAGTGCAGAACTCGCGTGTTTTAACTTCAGCGGCACCGCAGCCCTTCTGTCCGTTCTCAGCGCCACGGAGGAAACCTGTGCGACTGTCGCTGCTTTCGGTGGCGTCTGTGCGGCCCGAATCGATAGATGACAGAGACGAGTCGCATTTGCTTCGTGTTGTACTCTTGAGAAAATGAATACGGCTCGAATGCGCCTGGATCACTGAACCCGCGCTCTCGCACTCTTTCTCGGGGCAGCATATTATTCCTTTGCCGGGGGACAGCTTGCTCAAACGCATTTCCCTCGACGCGGTCTCCTGCAGGCAGCCGCACTTCTTGGAGCTAGAAAAGTCCAAACTCTCGGGTTTGCTTGCTCTCGCGACGCGCACGCTTTGAAAAACGCTTTGGTAGGGTCCGTGAAAAACTGCCTCTGCTGACTCGCAAGCCTCCCCGAGCCTGACCGGAACCTCCATAGTGTAGAAACAGAGTACAAAACAGGCCGTGAGGGTTTAAAGGGGACTCACCGCAACAAGTTCATCGACGAAATCCTTGAAAAAGTTCAAGTCAGACAGGCATGAAAGAGCTGCGCAGCGTAAGAGCGTGCAAGCGAAAATAATCAAGCGAAAGCTCAGCCGGAGCACTTAAACGTCAAAGAGAAAAGTTTTCCGAAAACAGCCTTCTGCTCAGAGCTTCATTCAGTACCGTCGTATGCTCAAGTCAGACATGCAGGCTACACGCATTGTCGATAAATGAGTTGATGAAAGTGAACCTGACTATGGCGTCCGGACGGGGTCAATAAAATGACGCTGCAGTATGCACTCGTCTCACCGAACGTCTCACTGAACGTCTCACTGACGTCTTAATTTTTTTTTTTTTTTTGCTATTAAATCCATTCAATTTAAGACGCAGACGAGGCGTAGACGTGACGTAGACGTCACGCAGACGTCACGTAAATCACGTGTGGCAGTGAAGTGTAGAGCCAGACGTCACACGTGATTCACGTGTACCAATGGAGTTATTTATTTATTTTTTCGCTAACACGTACCATAACACGGGGCTCACACGGCTCAGTGCAGTGTGTGAGCGAATGCATAATTATGGCGTCCGGACGGGGTCAATAAAATGACGCTGCAACTTGCACTCGTCTCACTGAACGTGACGTCTGCGTCTTTCGAACGTGACGTCTGCGTCTGCCAAACGTGACGTCTGCGTCTGCCGAACGTGACGTCTGCGTCTGCCACATTACAGTTCGATTGCCTGAACGTGACGTCTACGTGACGTTTGCCGCATTACAGTTCGTCTCACTGAACGTCACGTCTCTCAGAGAGAGAGAGAGAGAGAGAGAGAGCACACAACATTATGGTTATATAGTAGTCAGGTAGATTTACTGTGTGTGTATATAGTTATAGTTATAGAACATGCCTACATTTTTCTGGTACAGTTAACAGGCACATGCCAGACTCAACTAGTCTGGTGCCAGTAAAAGGAATTTCCAGATAAAGCAACTTCAGTCAACTTCAGATTCAGTCACAAAACATTGAAATACTAATATAGACATGCCCTATAAACGTTACTGTTTCCAGACTTGCTTTGACTAATTATTTACATTTCTGAATTATTTTTTTTTTCATTATCACCAACAAAAATCTATAAGTTTGTTCTGTTTCTTCATGTCATTCCAGACAGACTGGATGATGATGAGATCAGATCTCTGTATGAAGCACTGTCTGATGTCAGAATCCATGTGCAAACAAAAATCTCACTGGATTATTACAATTTATTACAATTAATGGCAAAATGAATGTTTGGAAATGTAAACTGATATTTCCTACTGACACACAACAGCAAAAATAGAAATAGCTGACTTAAAATCATTTTTGTTGCTCTTTTCCAAAACGCTATAAATCCATTTTGATTAATTTGAGTAAAAATGTGTTTTCTTGACCAAGAAAGTGGCCAGATGAAAACCAGTATTTTCTGTTTCAAACTTTCACATGGCATGTTTAGGTTATAATTACATTAAAAATTCAAATCCAGATTTTGATTTTCATGAAGATTTATTATAAAAACTGATTATTTTCCCCTAAAATGCAATAAATCCAGCTTGTTAACAACTTAAAAAAAAAAAAAAAAGAATGTTGAGATTAATGTTTTAAATATAAAATTTTGAATATAGAAATATTAAATGATTTAAATCACTGAAAATATACTTTAAAAATGAAACTACAAGCCAGTAGGTGGCGTCAAGTCACTTATTTAATTATTGAATCATATTTATTTGATTCGTCCGAACGGCTGATTCATTGAGGAATAAAGCAAGTGACTGTGTTTATGAATGGGAAATTGACTCACTAAATTAGTGTAAAACAAAGACTATAGAATACCCAAGACATGTCACTCCTATAGTTTTGAATGGAGAAAACTGCAACGCTCATTATGGCCGCGAAGCCCCGCCTTCTTAATGAAAGAGCCAATCGTTGTTTAGTAAAGTCAGCGCGTCACTAAGTTAGATTTCCCGGTTGCTATAGAAACAATCAGCGTTCTAAGACGTGCGGTCAGGACTGCGCATGCGCACTGGCTGATCTAGAATGATTAATAAGCATTTTTTAATGCTATTAAATTATTAGAGTCAGACAATGTAAGTAACTCGATAGTGTTAGTCAGACAACTTAAGTAACAACATTACCTTCACTGTTTACAATGCGTGTAATGGTGCGCTGTGATTGGTTGAGCGGATCTATCGCATTTTGCAGAGAAAGGAGACTGGCGTTTGTCGCGGTTTGGGAAAAAAGGGGAGAAACAATGAAAGAACAACACTTTGGATATTGCATTTTGTGTAAAATTAATAATGGACATTTCAATACCGACCAGATTCAATACTGATGTAAAAAATGGCGTTTATCGCGTTTTGGAAAAGAGCTCTTCATATATATATATATATAATTTGCATATATGTCTGAAAATACTTACGTAAAACCTTCATCCATTCTTACAACTGGGAAGGTACGTCCGTTTCCGGTGTTATGCAGAATTCTGGTTTAGGGTTCGGTGTGGGGGAGGGGTTAGGATTAGGGGTGAGGTTACGATTAGGCAATCGGGTAGCGATTTCAACAAGAGTATGTATGCGTGTATGTAGGCCTATGTCTGTATTTATTTATTTATTTACTTATGTTTGACTTGTTAAAACTATAAATCCCTCGCAACAGGCTGTTTGTTCGTACTCACTGTTAAAATGAAATTGTCACTGTACCTTAACAGTCTGTTTTCTGATTTCATATGTTAGGCTACTTGCAAAATGTGAATAAAAAAATAAATGAGCCTAAATAAATAAATAAATAAAAGGACGAAAAGAAGAAGGGATTGTCGCAATTGTATACTTTTTTAGCTGCAAATTGTACACAACAAGACAAGGAACATTCAACAACATAAAGCACATGTAATATAAATAACTATAATAAACATAAGTAATAAATATAGCTGCAATTATCGGGGCCAAGCACAAGGCAAGGGAAGCATGAGACCAACTGCAGCAGTGAGTATTTAAAGCCGTTTTAGAATGATTTTTACGGAAGTTCTAAGAGGCCATGCATTATGCAGTATTTTTTCTATCTTGTTTTCTCGTGATCACGACTTAATTTTCTCGTGATCTCAACATAACAATTAAAAAAAAAATGCGTTTTGAGTTTACTGTTGCCATAGTAACGAACGCAACGACTGGCATCAGACAATTAACTGTGCGCTCTTTTATACTGTATGTGAGGTCTACAATAAACAAATGCAGGCTGGCTAATCAATAAGTGTTGATTTTATTCCAGAGTAAACGTTTTGTTTGTGCAATTAACATGTTTAAATGGTCTAACATCGGAGCATTCAACACCGAAAACGTAGGTGGAGCGCCTTCATAATGTAGAGATTGTACAATAGAGAAACTTGGATTCAAATCACTTTATCTTCCTTATTCATTTCCAAATTAAATTAGCTATATATAATTTTTTTTTTTTTTTTTTTTTATTGGGCATGTACCATATGTTACGACTCATATATGCGTTAGCTTGGGATGCCATTTGAAAAGAATCTTTATTTGTACGTATGTTTGTGTGCGCGCAGTTTCCTACAAAAATGAAACTAAATTAGCTTATACACATTTTTTATACTTTGTTATCATGAAAAAAAGTCTAAAATCTGTTTAAATTTGTATCTAATATGCACATAATTAATGTAGCCTACTTTTTTTTAAGTATAATTAAGTTAGCTGGGAAAAAGATAGATGCACTAAAAACTGGCAGACGCAGACGTGACGTTACAAGTCAGACGCAGATGTCACGTCCATTGAGAGGAATGAATGAGGAGCAAGAAAATTATGCATTCGCTCACACACTGCACTGAGCCGTGTGAGCCCCGTGTTATGGTACGTGTTAGCGAAAAAATAAATAAATAACTCCATTGGTACACGTGAATCACGTGTGACGTCTGGCTCGACACTTCACTGCCACACGTGATTTACGTGACGTCTGCGTGACGTCTACGTCACGTCTACGCCTCGTCTGCGTCTTAAATTGAATGGATTTTATTTTTTTTTTTTTTTCGACCGGCAATTTTTGGTCCATTTTATTTCACTTCACAAATTTTTTTTTATTTTTTTTTTTTTATTAAACATAGAATACAAGAATTCGTGGAGGTAACAACAAAGTATAAAATTAAACCATAAGGGGATCCACAATACAAGTAAGGCAAAATAAATAAATCAAATAAAATACAATAAAATAAATAAATACCCTAAACTTAAATGAAATGACAATACTTAAAACACAAGAAACTTAGAGGTGTCAGTACAAAATTGCAGGGCACGATTACTCTTAAGTAGACTCAGCGAGGAGTAGAATAATTTAAATTCGTTTAGGAAATGTTCAAAACAGGGGCAAGAGTCTCTCCACTTACAGCAATGAATATGATATTTAGCCAGCAGGAAAATTATATTCACCATGTCTGATATTGAATTATCTAAACCATCCACATAAAACAGAATATAGTTGATGTTGAAAACAGGGATGTTTGACATTTTTAAAGTCAGCCAGTTTCTAACATCACTCCAGAACTGACCTGAAATGGAGCAAGTAAAAAATAAGTGTTCTAAAGATTCCTCAGTCAAATCACAAAAAGCACAGTTCGCCTTGTCAAATTTAAATCTCTTATGAAGAAAAATCAAAACAGGATAAATCTTATGACAGATTTTGAAATGAGTTTCTTTGACTTTCGGTGGAATTGGCCACTTAACATAATTGGAAAAGGCTTTTTCCATCACAACAGAATTTAATAATGGTACATTGCATTTATTATAATCATGGAACATTTTAGATTTAAAAACATTCGTAACAGCCCTATTATTGAAATTTTTATCTCCTAATTTATAAGGACCAATTGTTAAATTTGGCAATACTGAAGTGACATCAGAGAAAGTCAAAGTATTCTGAATTAGATGGATTAAAGCTACAGGAATAGCTTTACAAACTTTTTGATAATCCCTGCGAGAACAGTTTATATTAAAATGTTCAACAAAACTGGAGTGATCCATTAGAACACCTTTACAGTCCATCAGGTCAGTTACAAAGAGAATACCCTTATCAAACCATTCTGCTTTAAACAGTGATTTTCTGTTTATAAGTATTGATCTGTTATTCCACAGAACCGAACTATGCGGAGTAAAGTTATGCGTGAAAATCATTTTCCAAAATTGCAGTACTTGTTTATGGAATTTAGACAGTGCAATTGGAATCTTATTAATATCGAAATCACATTTCAAAAAAAAAATCCAAACCACCAAGCTTTTTAAAAATCGCCCGAGGTATGTGAAACCACATAGAACTGGAATAAGTAAAAAAAGTTTTTAGCCAGCTAATTCGAAATGATGCCAACAAGGCTTCAAAGTCTAAGGCTTTTAATCCACCATTTTTATACTCTTTAACTAACTGGGACCTTTTTAAATAATGCGTTTTGTTTCTCCATAAAAACTGAAAAATGATTGAATTGACCTTCCTAATATTACTGTCAGAAATAAACAAAGAGTGACAAGGATAAATTAACTTAGATACACCTTCTGCTTTAGATAGAATAACTTCCAAATATTGTGAGATCTCTGGTCAGCCAGTGACTCAGAGATTTTTTCATATCAACGACACGTTTCTCAATATTAACTTCTTCCAACCGACGAACATCCTTAGATATTGATAAACCTAAATATTTCACCTCCGTCTGAACATTTATCGAGGCAATAGAGCTCTCTGGACAAGAGTGAATAGGCAACAATACACATTTCTTAATATTGAGAGACAAACCTGAGGCATCCGAAAAAGCCTTAATTAATTTTAGTGCAATTTCAACCATACTTTTATCTTTTAAAAAAATTACAGTATCGTCTGCAAATTGGCTAATCTTAAATTCCTTTTCAAAAACCTGAATACCATGCAAATTTAAATCATTAACAATAGCCAAAGTGAGCATCTGGGTAGTTAGAATAAACAGTTTGGGAGATATAGGACACCCTTGGCGAATTCCTCTAGACATCTTGAAACTATCAGTGATTTCAGATTTTAGAGTAATGAGACCACGCTTCATTGTGGGAGAGAGATCTTCTCTTGAGATACATTCACCAAGGGCTTCAAATAACAGCTGACGGATGTCTTTCCAAAAGAAGACATAAAAATCTACAGTTAAGCCATCTAAGCCAGGTGATTTACCTTTGGCCATTTTAATGATAGCATTATCCAGCTCTTCAATGATTAAATCATCCTCCAAAATTCTTTTAAAGTCATCCTTAATAAATTCAATCCACCCTTGAATAGACTGAAAAAAGGATTTGCAACTAGCCTCAGAATATCTTGAGCAATATAAATTGCTATAAAAGTCACTAATTGCCTTATTAATTAAATTTAAATCTTCTGTAACCGCACCATTAATGCTTAATTTAAACATTTTCTTTTTCATTTGCCTCTGTTTCTCAAGATTAAAAAAGTAGGAAGAATTTTTCTCACCCTCCTCGATCCAACGAGCCCTAGAGCGAATAAAAGCACCCCGAGCTTTATCTAAAAATAAATTATCTAGTTGATTTTTGAGATTTTCTAATTGGGCTTTATCCTCACTAGACAATATAGTTTTAGAGCATAGAATGTTAATATTAGTAACAATTTCCTTTTGTTTAACCCGCATTTGTTTAGAAGAATATTTTCCCATTTTAATTGCTACTTCTTTAACTTTGAATTTAAACCACTCCCATTTATTTAATAGTGAGGAATCCAAGGATGTCACTTCCATAAAGAGATTTTTAACTTCCACACAAAAGTCTTTGTTACGCAAAAGATTACTATTAAATTTCCAAATGTTGTTTTGAGGTCGCTTATTCTTATTTAAGGTAAGGATCAGGGTCACTGAACAGTGGTCAGTTAGGGGAGCTGTAGAGATTTCACATTTAGAGATATTATCAAACCAGTTAGAAGGAATAAGCCAGTAGTCCAACCTGGAGCACTGCCCATTATTAGAAGCATTGAACCAAGTGTATCTTCTAGCACCTGAATTTTTTAACCTCCAGCAATCAATCAAATTTGTATTTGAAACCAAATTGTTGTAAATGTCATCATACATGTGATGGTGCCCTCTAGAGGGAAGACGGTCAACAGAGTTGTCTGGGACCAAATTAAAATCCCCCCCTATAATAACTTCATCTGTCAAATATGTCACCTTACATTGGTTAATATTAACACATAGGTCCTCATAGAATAGTTTGTTTTGGGCTTTACTGTTATAACCATATACACATACCAAGATGAATTTAACACCGTCAATCTCCACAGTCACCATTAACCAATGACCATTTTTGTCACTTTTATGGTCAACAATTGAGCCTTGAAACCTATAAAACAAAATCATAACCCCAGCTGAATGAGAAGTCCCATGGCTGAAGTAGGCAGAGTCCCCCCACTGAAGTTTCCAAAAACGTGTGTCCTCACTTTCAGAATGAGTTTCTTGCAAAAAAAAAACAATTCACTTTCTGTTCCTTACAATAAAGAAATGTTGCCTTACGTTTGATGTTGTTTTTCAGTCCCCTTACATTCAACGATAACAAGGATAACATAAAATAAAGACTCTATAAACGCACAAATATACCAATAAAGTAAACAGAAAAGATGTGCAGGAATGAGTAACCTTACTAGCCACAAATCTTCGTGTTGAATTGCAATAGCCCTTTAGAACACACAGGTAAAAACATACCTTTCGAACATTAACAATAGAGCAAAAGGAAAAGTCAATCTGGGTCCACTCTCTTGTTATCAATCAGCGCATAGCCCTCCTTCAGATACGCACGCTTCCCTCGCCTACGGGCCTCCTGCACCAACGGCCACAATTTGGCACGAGCCAGTCTGTCCTCCTTGGAAAAATCTTCCTTGAAACTGATGTGAAGATCCTTGCAAACTCTGGCATCTTTCGATTTTTTCCAAACTTCATCTCTAATCGTGCGCATTCCAAACTGAATGATGACAACTCTGGGAACGTTGTTTGAGTTGGCGGCGCTCTCTCTCTTTCCCAGCCGGTGCACGGTGTCCACGTTGTCTCGCAGCCTCTCCACCGACACAGGGATAATCCGGGTCAGAATCCCGATGACCGTCTCCCGGACATTCTCCTCATCCTTTTCAGGCAAGCCGGTCAACCTCAGATTCCACCTTCTTTTGTAACGAGCATGCTCATCACACGCACTTTTCAGGAATGCATTCTCTTTCTTGAGAAGAACTACTTGGGATTGAAGCTCAGTTATGTCTTTTTTGTTCTTGTCGATGGCTGATGAATTAGCATTAATCTGCTTTTCGAAGCGTATAAATCGCTGAGTTTGGTCATCCATTTTTTGAGTTAGCTCCTGTATCGCCCGAAGAACAGCGACCGTGTCTTCTTTAGCATGAACGTCTCGTAACTTCTCATTTTTGGCATGATCGTCTAGAACTTTACTTCTTTTAGTATTTTTATTTTTTATCGGAGTGTGGTCCCAGTTAACCTTATCTTTTTTAGACATATCCGTGTCCTCAGCGGCCATGGCCTGGTCAACTTCAATCTCCTCGATCATATCATCATCACAGGCTTCATGAAGAGCAGTCAGGTTGTAGTCATGATCCGACAACACTGTAAGTTTTAATTCAGAGCCTGCTGAAAACACCACCTCTCACTCCGCCATCTTGGGACCTCCCCAAATTGAATGGATTTAATAGCAAAAAATAAAAAATAAAAAAAAATTAAGACGTCAGTGAGACGTTCGGTGAGACGAGTGCATACATTTTATTGACCCCGTCCGGACGCCATACACGTGTGGCAGTGAAGTGTCGAGCCAGACGTCACACGTGATTCACGTGTACCAATGGAGTTATTTATTTATTTTTTCGCTAACACGTACCATAACACGGGGCTCACACGGCTCAGTGCAGTGTGTGAGCGAATGTATAATTATGGCGTCCGGACGGGGTCAATAAAATGACGCTGCAACTTGCACTGGTCTCACTGAACGTGACGTCTGCGTCTTTCGAACGTGACGTCTGCGTCTGCCAAACGTGACGTCTGCGTCTGCCGAACGTGACGTCTGCGTCTGCCACATTACAGTTCGATTGCCTGAACGTGACGTCTACGTGACGTTTGCCGCATTACAGTTCGTCTCACTGAACGTCACGTCTCTCAGAGAGAGAGAGAGAGAGAGAGAGAGAGAGAGAGCACACAACATTATGGTTATATAGTAGTCAGGTAGATTTACTGTGTGTGTATATAGTTATAGTTATAGAACATGCCTACATTTTTCTGGTACAGTTAACAGGCACATGCCAGACTCAACTAGTCTGGTGCCAGTAAAAGGAATTTCCAGATAAAGCAACTTCAGTCAACTTCAGATTCAGTCACAAAACATTGAAATACTAATATAGACATGCCCTATAAACGTTACTGTTTCCAGACTTGCTTTGACTAATTATTTACATTTCTGAATTATTTTTTTTTCATTATCACCAACAAAAATCTATAAGTTTGTTCTGTTTCTTCATGTCATTCCAGACAGACTGGATGATGATGATGAGATCAGATCTCTGTATGAAGCACTGTCTGATGTCAGAATCCATGTGCAAACAAAAATCTCACTGGATTATTACAATTTATTACAATTAATGGCAAAATGAATGTTTGGAAATGTAAACTGATATTTCCTACTGACACACAACAGCAAAAATAGAAATAGCTGACTTAAAATCATTTTTGTTGCTCTTTTCCAAAACGCTATAAATCCATTTTGATTAATTTGAGTAAAAATGTGTTTTCTTGACCAAGAAAGTGGCCAGATGAAAACCAGTATTTTCTGTTTCAAACTTTCACATGGCATGTTTAGGTTATAATTACATTAAAAATTCAAATCCAGATTTTGATTTTCATGAAGATTTATTATAAAAACTGATTATTTTCCCCTAAAATGCAATAAATCCAGCTGGGCTCTATGCTTACTTGTTGTTAACAACTTAAAAAAAAAAAAAAAAGAATGTTGAGATTAATGTTTTAAATATAAAATTTTGAATATAGAAATATTAAATGATTTAAATCACTGAAAATATACTTTAAAAATGAAACTACAAGCCAGTAGGTGGCGTCAAGTCACTTATTTAATTATTGAATCATATTCATTTGATTCGTCCGAACGGCTGATTCATTGAGGAATAAAGCAAGTGACTGTGTTTATGAATGGGAAATTGACTCACTAAATTAGTGTAAAACAAAGACTATAGAATACCCAAGACATGTCACTCCTATAGTTTTGAATGGAGAAAACTGCAACGCTCATTATGGCCGCGAAGCCCCGCCTTCTTAATGAAAGAGCCAATCGTTGTTTAGTAAAGTCAGCGCGTCACTAAGTTAGATTTCCCGGTTGCTATAGAAACAATCAGCGTTCTAAGACGTGCGGTCAGGACTGCGCATGCGCACTGGCTGATCTAGAATGATTAATAAGCATTTTTTAATGCTATTAAATTATTAGAGTCAGACAATGTAAGTAACTCGATAGTGTTAGTCAGACAACTTAAGTAACAACATTACCTTCACTGTTTACAATGCGTGTAATGGTGCGCTGTGATTGGTTGAGCGGATCTATCGCATTTTGCAGAGAAAGGAGACTGGCGTTTGTCGCGGTTTGGGAAAAAAGGGGAGAAACAATGAAAGAACAACACTTTGGATATTGCATTTTGTGTAAAATTAATAATGGACATTTCAATACCGACCAGATTCAATACTGATGTAAAAAATGGCGTTTATCGCGTTTTGGAAAAGAGCTCTTCATATATATATATAATTTGCATATATGTCTGAAAATACTTACGTAAAACCTTCATCCATTCTTACAACTGGGAAGGTACGTCCGTTTCCGGTGTTATGCAGAATTCTGGTTTAGGGTTCGGTGTGGGGGAGGGGTTAGGATTAGGGGTGAGGTTACGATTAGGCAATCGGGTAGCGATTTCAACAAGAGTATGTATGCGTGTATGTAGGCCTATGTCTGTATTTATTTATTTATTTATTTATTTACTTATGTTTGACTTGTTAAAACTATAAATCCCTCGCAACAGGCTGTTTGTTCGTACTCACTGTTAAAATGAAATTGTCACTGTACCTTAACAGTCTGTTTTCTGATTTCATATGTTAGGCTACTTGCAAAATGTGAATAAAAAAATAAATGAGCCTAAATAAATTAATAAATAAAAGGACGAAAAGAAGAAGGGATTGTCGCAATTGTATACTTTTTTAGCTGCAAATTGTACACAACAAGACAAGGAACATTCAACAACATAAAGCACATGTAATATAAATAACTATAATAAACATAAGTAATAAATATAGCTGCAATTATCGGGGCCAAGCACAAGGCAAGGGAAGCATGAGACCAACTGCAGCAGTGAGTATTTAAAGCCATTTTAGAATGATTTTTACGGAAGTTCTAAGAGGCCATGCATTATGCAGTATTTTTTCTATCTTGTTTTCTCGTGATCACGACTTAATTTTCTCGTGATCTCAACATAACAATTAAAAAAAAATGCGTTTTGAGTTTACTGTTGCCATAGTAACGAACGCAACGACTGGCATCAGACAATTAACTGTGCGCTCTTTTATACTGTATGTGAGGTCTACAATAAACAAATGCAGGCTGGCTAATCAATAAGTGTTGATTTTATTCCAGAGTAAACGTTTTGTTTGTGCAATTAACATGTTTAAATGGTCTAACATCGGAGCATTCAACACCGAAAACGTAGGTGGAGCGCCTTCATAATGTAGAGATTGTACAATAGAGAAACTTGGATTCAAATCACTTTATCTTCCTTATTCATTTCCAAATTAAATTAGCTATATATCATTTTTTTTATTATTTTTTTTTTATTGGGCATATACCATATGTTACGACTCATATATGCGTTAGCTTGGGATGCCATTTGAAAATAATCTTTATTTGTACGTATGTTTGTGTGCGCGCAGTTTCCTACAAAAATGAAACTAAATTAGCTTATACACATTTTTTATACTTTGTTATCATGAAAAAAAGTCTAAAATCTGTTTAAATTTGTATCTAATATGCACATAATTAATGTACTTTTTTTTTAAAGTATAATTAAGTTAGCTGGGAAAAAGATAGATGCACTAAAAACTGGCAGACGCAGACGTGACGTTACAAGTCAGACGCAGATGTCACGTCCATTGAGAGGAATGAATGAGGAGCAAGAAAATTATGCATTCGCTCACACACTGCACTGAGCTTGCCGTGTCACAGTGTTTTGCCGGGGTAAGCAGTTATTTTACGGAGAGTTCGCTCGGGAAAGTCCTTGAGCGCTTTAACTGTCAGGACTAAATAATACAGCCGCAGGAACGGCGCCAGTAATACGGGTAAATAAGAACACATTGCAAATACGAGCATGGGATCACAACTCACTTAGTATTAAAATACAACACTGATGTATATATATCATAGGCTGGAAATAGGTGAAAAACAATAAAATCAAGGAGCCCCAGTGCTCTAGGAGAGTGTGCACGGCGTGCACTTTATAGGAGTTCTGGGCCTCTCTTCTGTGGAAATGTTTCTCATGACATTTATTAGTGAGCCCATATTAAATCCACAGCGGGACTGTTAAATCCACAAAATTAGCCATTTAAATGGCAAAATAGGATGTTGGCTTTTTTTATATTTTTCCAAAAAGGGAGAGTGCCACATTTAACCTTGCAAGAATAAATGTTCCTGTCTGGACATTTAATGTCAATTAAATTAAATATGAAATGACATGTTTTTTTAATGTAATTTAATGGACTCTTTTATTCAATTACAGAAGATCATATTAATGTAAAGTGAGGTTTGTAAACATTTCAAACACCCCCTCATCAGATGAGAATAAAATAATAAAATATAAAAAAGTATATGATAATAAAAATATGGAAAATATGACTGACTCGAGACAAAATGGAAATGAGAAACACTTAGAATGTGTTGGATAAATAATCTCTGCATACATAAATCCATAAAATCACCATCTTTTTGACTGCTGCTGCTGCTTTGATAAGGCAAGGCACCACTTTCATTAAAATGAAGTTGAGAAAACAACAATTACATGAACAGTCAGATCCTGAGGTGTCTTCTCATTCACAAGAACTTTTTATTATGAGTACTACTACAAGTAGTAGTGTTTTTTTTAGAACTTTCATCAGTGCAAAGGCAAGGATTGTTTCTAATATCCTTTTTATTCACTGTAACTAACTGTGACCTTTATTATTTTCTTTGCCGCAAAGCTCAGAAGATTTTAGTGCTCCTCGGTGAGAATACACTATTCATTATTAATCCCTTTTGTGAGTTGTATCAAAATTAATAACAGTGTAATATAAAGACTCATTTATCAGATTTCCTGGCATAAAATTTGGCCTATTATTAACCGAGAGTTCAGAGAGGCACTTCACATAACCAGCAAGCGTGCCACGTATCCAGTGCAGGAAAAGGATATTACACATTTGCAGTGCTGTATTGTCGTGAACGATGTCTGATTTGGATGAGGAATGCTGCAGTGAAGTGTTTGAGGTTATTCAGAATGAGCAGCTTTATTCAGAATGAATTGGGGAGCGGCTGTGGGAGGAGCTGTGAGTGAGGGACGGAAGTTGAGAGGGCTGTTTGATTTTGTTTTGTTTTGGCCGGAGATTGCTGAAATGAAGGGAAAGTGTGCAGTTTTGCTGTTTGTTAGTGGAAACCGAGACTCGTTTTGGTTATCATCATCGCATGTTTCTGTTTATCATTAGGAACTGCTGTTCTACCCATCCCGTGCTGGCGCTCTCTGTTTTTTTCTCTTGCTTTTGCTCTATCACATCCGTTTGTGTGTGTGTCTGTGTGTGCAGTACCTGTTGCTTGGTAACTGAAATTACACATATACTCAGGGCATTACTGCAAAGTACAGCCCATTTACTCTGATTAAAAAAATACATTTTCTTGTATTTATTTGAAATAGTTTTAAAGGTTATGGAGACCTGCTAATAAGATTCCAGGTTCAGTACATGTGACATGATGTTGATTACCACAAACATTTGTTTAACAAAACAAAACAAAAAATCTGGGTTACACTTACTGCATTTACAATACAAGTGAAAGTATTAATCATTACTGTTTCAAACAGACATAAAGAATATGCTGAAATTTTTGAATATGGAAAAAAATATGTACCTCCTAAAAACTCTAAAATTATCATAAAAATGACTTTACAGCTCAAATAAACACATTAAGTGCTTTATAAAATTCTAAGCTTCACATTTCTGCCTTTTTTGGCCTCATTCATTTCTCATACAGTGTGGTGTCTCATTGTAACTTCTATTTTTCCACAGATCTATATAATGTTTGTAGTAATCAATATTATTCCACAAACACTGTTAACTGAGCTTAGCTTCTATTGTTCCAGTAACATTACTTTAATATTTTCTTTTTCATTCAGTCTCCATATAGGCCAGATTAACTTTTGCATTACAAACTCTAGCGGACAGACAATAAAGAGCTGCTTAGGTGAATGTGAGCATGTATTTAAGTAAGCATCTATATAAAGCAGTTTTTGAGGTTGCTTGTGTTTCTTCATCTCCAGGGACCAGTCCAACATTTACCTGTAAATGTTCTAATAAATGAGAGAGACAGTCTCTCTCTTTCTATATCACACACATAAAGCTCACTGATGCTTCAGGAGGAAACATTAAGAGCCGAGGGTGAAAACATTTTCAATATGAAGATCAGGGTAAATGTAACTTATTTTGTCTTCTGGGAAACATGTAAGTATCTTCTGTAGCTTCCGAAGGGCAGTACTATATGAAAAAAGAAAAAGAAAAATGTATACATCTTCATTTTGTTCAAAAGTTCTTAATGCATTTTGTTTTTGAAGTGAGCATTTGAAACTTCTGTAATAGTTGCATATACAGTCATGTGAAAAAGTTAGAACACCCTATTGAATTCCATAGTTTTCTGTATCAAGACATAATAAAAAAAAACATCTGGTCCTTGGCAGGTCTTAAAATTTGGTAAATAAAACCTCTGATTAACAACAATACATGACATATTGCACCATGTCATTATTTATTTAATAAAAATAAAGCCAAAATGGACAAACCATGTTTGACAAAGTTAGGACACCCTTACTCTTAACATAGGATTTAAGATGGTAAATAGCAGTTAGGTGCTGCTAATCAAATGCCTTTGATTAACTGATCATCAGCAAGAGTTAGCACATCTATAAAAGCAGACATTTTGGCAGTTTGCTGGTCTGGAACTTTCAGGTGTGTGTTAACACAATGCCAAAGAGAAAAGACATCAGCAATAATCTTGGTGAAGCAATTGTTGCTGCCATCTATCTAGGAAGAGTAACACTGGCCATTTCCAAACATTTTGAGGTCCATTATTCCACAGTGAGGAAGCTTACTCACAAGTGAAAGACATTCAGGACAGACACCAATCCTCCCAGAAGTGGACGTGCCAGGAAGTTCATCCCAAGATCAGACCATGTAATACTCAAAGAATTGGCAGACAACCCAAGAACTTCACCACAGACTAGACAGGCCTCAGCCAAGTCAAGTCAAGTCAGCTTTATTTATATAGTGCTTTTTACAATACAAATTGTGTCAAAGTAACTTTACAGTATTAAATAGAAAAAATTATTAATAATGCAAAAAGAATTAAACCATAAACAATTTTAGTTAGAGGAAATTAATCAATAGTTCCAAATTAATACATTGATTGGCCCAAATTAATTGTCTCCAATTTAGTTGTCCCCAACTGAGCAAGGCGACAGTGGCAAGGAACCAAAACTCCATCTGTGACACAAATGGAAAAAAAAAAAACCTTGGGAGAAACCAGGCTCAGTCGAGGGGTCAGTTCTCCTCTGACCAAAAAACAAGTAGTTTATACTCCCATACAGACCTGTAGAGGTGGTCTATATGTACTGACCCACCATCTGGATACAAACTGGATCAGGGAACTGCAGTGGCCAACTGTTCAGGATTCATACTGGATCTGACCTCGGAATAAGCAGGAGACAGACAATATTAGCATAGATTCCATTCTTCTTATGATGCAACGAGTGCTTCAGGTGTTATGGCAAGTGTTCCCGGTTCTGGTTGACCTAATTAATGCAGCTTAAACAATCCTTTAACGGATTTGAATATTAGTAATATTTAAATGTGTTATGTGTAAGCCAGGTTAAAGAGATGGTCTAGATTTAAACTGACTGAGTGTGTCTGCCTCCCGAACAGAATTAGGTAGATGGTTCCATAGTTTTGGCGCTAAGTAAGAAAATGATCTACCGCCCGCAGTTGATTTTGATATTCTGGGTATTATCAGATTGCCAGAGTGTTGAGAACGCAGCGGGCGTGAGGGACTATAATGTGATAAGACCTCCCTCAAGTACTGAGGAGCTAAACCATTGAGGGCTTTATAAGTTATTAGCACAATATTAAAATCAATACAATGTTTAATAGGGAGCCAGTGCAATGTTGACAGTTAACATTTTAAATGAAAAAGTTCATGATAGTACAATTAGAAAAATATGGGACAAGTATTTTGGAAGGCTTGCCAGAAGAAAACCTAAGGAATCAAAGAAAGCGTGGCAGCATGGTTTAGGTTTGCAAAGTTGCATCTGAACAAACCGTAAGACTTCTAGAACAATGTCCTTTGAACAGACGAGACCAGAGTGGAGATGTTTGGCCATAATGCAATGTGCCAAGTTTGGTGAAAACTTGTAGAGCATATCAGCACAAACACCTCATATCAAAAGTCACACATGCAGGTGGAGGGCTGATGACTTTGGGTTTGTTTTGTAGCCACAGGACCTGGGGACGTCATAGTCATTGTGTCGACCATGAGCTCCTCTGCTACCAAAATATCCAAAGTCAAATGTGAGGCCATCCGTCCGACAGCTAAAGCTTGACCAAAATTAAGTCATGCAACAGGACAATGATCCCAAGCACACCAGCAAATTTACAACAGAACGGCTGAAAAGAAAAGAATCAAGGTGTTGCAGTGGCCCAGTCAAAGTCCAGACATCATCCTGACTTAAATCCTGTGGTGAGAGCTGTCCGTAAACAAATTCTCACAAACCTCAATAAACTACAGCAACGTTGTAAAGAAGAGTGGACCAAAATTCCCCCCGAACGAGAATGAGACTGACAAAGTCATACACAAAATTATTACTTCAAGTTATTACTGCTAAAAGTGGATCTACAAGCAATTGAATCATAGGGTGTTATAACTTTGTCACACATGGCTTTTCCATCTTGGTTTTTTTTTTTTTTTTGTTAAATAAATAATGAAACGGTGTGATTTGTCAAGTAATGTTGTCTATCTGAGGATTTATGTTTCCAAATGTTAAGACCTGCCAAAGACCATATAATTTTTTATGTCCTGATAAAGAAAACCATGGGATTCAATAGGGTGTCCTAACTTTTTCACATGACTGTAAGTCCCTCAGTTGTCCTCAGTGTGAAAAGATAGATCTCAAAATCATACAGTCGTTGTTTGAAAGGGTTCAAATACACAAAAATGCTCAAAAACCAAATAATTTGAGGGACCTAAAGGATTTTTCTGAAGAACAGTAGGCAGTTTGACTGTTCAGGACAAACAAGGGACTCATGAACAACTATCACTAAACAAACAAAAAAAAAAAAAAAGAACACAGGTGTGGATCATTCAGGTAACAACACAGTATTAAGAATCAAGTGAATCAACTTTCTAATGAGGTAATTTTTATAAAACTATTATTATCTATTATTATTAACTATTATTATCTATTGTGGAGTATATGTAAACAGCTTCTATGTGAAATATCTTATTCAGGTCAGTACTGAATAAAAAATAACATGCATTTTGTATGATCCCTCTTATTTTGATAAAATAACATTTTGCAGATTCTACAAGGTGTATTTGTCTTTTCAGAACATTCATAAAATATTCATCAGAGTTTCTGTGACTTGTGACATTGCCAAAAAATGGTTCAAATGAGTTTTTCATGTCTCTCTGATTGTCCTAATGCAGCATGTGGGCAAATATGTGACATATCAATGCCACATGTGGGTATTTGGTCAACTATAAACTCATGGGCACTAGAATTAAATAATGGAAAATGAAGGTATGGCTGCTAAAACAATTTCATGGCTAGTGGTTGACAAATCTTTGAAATGATTGTGAGCAGATGTTTTTTTGTTATTGAACTTCCCAAAGAGAACAATTTTGTTGTTAGTGTGATTTTTTTTTTTTCCACTATAAAGCATCTTTTTTGGAACCACAATAAAGAATGTATTTTGTTTTGTTTTTTTTAATGTGTGTGCAATGCAGTTGACTGAAATGTTATCCCAGTGAAACCCCCCATTTTTAATCTTTATTTTTAGAAGTGCATTTACATATGCACATTAGACATACGCAATATGTTCTGGTCTTTATTATTAACAAAAGTATTACAACTGAGGAGAACTTTGAAAAATGTTGTGTGAGTGTGAGAAGAAAAGAAAGCAATATTTCTCCAGGCTAAAACATTTAGTCAATTTCTCCATTTTCTAATTGAAGGTTACAAAAATACAGCACAAAAGGGAGGGTTTGATATTTTCTTCCCATCTATGGCTCTGCGTCCAGAGAAGAAGTCCACATTTAAAAGAAAGGAGTAAAGAACAAAAGACACATGATACACAACCACCTTTAGGTCTCTCTTTAGGTTTACAAGCAAACACTTACAGATTCCAGTCCAGTCATTTTATTCCAAAGAGATGAAAAAAAGAGAAAAGCAGCAGACAGAAAGACAAATGGAGAGACACAACCTCTAACAAGCTGCAAGAGGTTTATCATGCTCTGTGGTCTCAATGCCATGCCAACAATTGAGGATTATCATTTGTCAGTGAGATGTGGCTTGCACTAATCAGTGAGGCTGGGTGTTTCATGATGCACATCTAGTGTGTGAAAGCATGCATGTATGAGGCCTCAAAAACAAACACCTTCTGCTCGTCTTTCAATTACATTATTATATTCCTACTTAGGGAAGGTCTTCGTTTCACTTGATCATATCATATCGCTCATGCCCCTGTGAAGTCAGCAGACATTCTCTACTTTTCTTCCGCGTGCCAGAGTCTGATCACTACAACCTCTCTGGCTCTGATTCATGTGTGTCTGGGAGAGCTGTCAGAGCGGGTGAGGTAAGTGGCTGTTATATACTGGCTGCTCTGTGGTCAGTGGGAGTTATTGGCATAAGCTCCACCTACAATTTCATGTCGTGCCATTTGTTGTTGCTTACAACAACTCCTCTGAGTAAGAGTCAAACTATTTTCTCACAAAGCTGCGATACACTTGCAAGTGTATTCTTTTTTTTTAAATAAATTTTTTGTTCATTTTTTCGGCTTGCACAAGGTGTTTGGAATCAGTAAATCTTTGGAGTGAATGCAAAATTTCCACAGTCGGGTCCTGTCACAGCTGTAGATAACTTCTTTATCATAGAGCTTTATGGCCATCAATGTTTTTTTTTCCATTCTGTTGATCTCATCCTATTAGAATGCACGATGTTTTGGCCACAAGTGTCTTATTTTGACAAGTCAAACTTTTCAGTTAATAAAACATCCAGTCAGGCTGAAGCTTGGGTTATGCAACACTGGTTAAAAGACAACAGAACATGTGGAGAACACTGGCAATGACCAACTATAAATGTAGGGCATGCTTTTACAGATATGTTTAAAGGGATAGTGCACCTAAAAGTTACAATTTTGTAATGAATTACTCACCCTCATGTTGTTCCAAACCTGTTTTCAGACTGCATAGACAGCAATGTAACTACCATGTTCAAGGCCCAGAAAGGTAGTAAGTACCATGTTAAAATAGTCCTTGTGACATTGGTGGTTCAACCATAATTTTATGAAGCTAAATGACTTTATTCAACAATTTCTTCTCTTCCTTGTCAAGTCTCTGCCATGCGTTCCATCCGCGTCAAGGTACTCTCCTGAATTTACGGCAAAGACTGACACGGAAGCAAAGAAACTGTTGAATAAAGTCCTTATTTTGTTTTCTTTGCACACAAATGTATTGTTGTAGCTTCATAAAATTAAGGTTGAACCACTGAATTTTCATTTTTTGGTGAACTGTCCCTTTAAGTATTTGTCAAATAACCTGATTTTGATACAGACAACTTGGCATGGTTTTACTTTCTCTGCAGTGGAATCATACCTAATTGAAATTCATAACCTGTTACTGGGACAGAAACTAAACAAAACGGATGTATTTTATGATCATAGTTTTACAGTGGTGGCCAAAATGATTAGAACACTAGTATTTTCATCAGCTAAAAAATGGTCAGTTATTTCTATCTGTCAGGAAATGTCAGTTTATATTTCCAAACATTCGTTATGGCATTAATTGTAATAATCCAGTGAGATTTTTGTTTGCACAACGAGTCTGTCTGGAATGACATGAAGAAGCAGAACAAACTGAAACGGACTAAATCCAGAAGAACGTTGACAATGTCTTCAGGATGCTTCCAGAAACTTACCTGCAAAGATATATTACTGTTAAAAGTTTTTGGCACTTGTGTAAAAACACTGTACAGTGAGAATGCTGTCAAAAACCATTTCATAAACAGATTTTCTTTATCAATTAACTTCTATTAACTAAATTAAATCAACATTTGGTGTGATCATCCTTTGCGTTTAAAGCAGCTTTTCTCCTAGGTGCACTTGCTTGCATACAGTTTTTCAGGTAGCAGGTCTCTTGCAGCATCTTGGAGACGTTGCCACAATTTTTCTGGATTTTGTCTGTCTCAGTCTGTTTGAAGATATTTTATTGAAACAAGGTTTATTAAGTCTAGTATGGACAAAAGTCTAGTATGAAAGTCTGAGACACATTTTGTGTTCCAGAATGCAAATATTTGCTTTGAAAGATTTTGAAGTCAACTGAGTAAAAGCTTTAATGTTTAGTGAAAGAAAAAAAAAAAAAAAAAAAGTATGTTTTCTTTACCTTCCTCTTTTGTTTAACTTTGCTTTGCTCATTATGTCTATGCTGCCGGTCTGAGGCAAATCCCTCGAGGCAGACTCTAGTTCTGAGAGTAACGCTGATGTTTTTAGGGGCTCTTATGCCACTTTTCATAGTTTTTTCTCTGTCAACAGCAGGTGCACGGAGACGTCCCTGAGGCCATATCAACTACTGTCATCAAGGATAAATTAGCTTTCATATTCAAACCACTTATATTTAATATGCCCCTGTAACTGTACTAATAGTTAATGTTCAGAACTAGGTCTTGCGGTGTCTGTCTCCCTCCAGGTGGCTGCTGAAGTTTTCTTTTCTGAACTATTCCTGAGTCTGGCTCTGTTCTACGGCCTTTAACCTTAAATCTCCCACTAACACACACATTTGTACAATCAGAGAGAAACAGATGTCTTCATTTAGGCATGGTCCCAAAATCCAACCATTTCAGTTTGATATCTACAAAATATTTGCATTAATCAGTCACATTGTACTTTTTTTTTTCTAACATCTGACTCTAACATCTGTCTTAAATATGAAGTTGGACGTCAAAACACATACATATGCATCTTTTTAGAGGTCAGTAAATGTACGCTTCTGATAAGGACATGTGTGAAGTGAATAAAAACAGGAACAGGCTGAGATAAGTTCCACGAATGAGGTGATCACATGGACGACCACGACAGCACTCACATCAACAATGACCAAACTATCTGTGAAACTGCTCTGTTAATATAACATCCTGATGTTCTGTAATTTGAGTTGCTTAAGATCGGTTAGGGGACAAAACAACCCGTGTAAATCATTGTGTGTGACCTGGTCCAGCTCAGACACAATAACCCTGACAGAATATAAAAATACTCCTTCATGCACTCTCTCCCACTTTCCCTATCTTTTTTCTTCCTTTGCCAAAACCACTACGATTGCTATGCAAGGCTACAGTGCCCTCCTACTCCCTCTCTCTCACACACACACACACACACACACACTTGTCTCTGCAGTTCTCTTTTCATCAACACATACACATCACAGTCACTTGCACAAAAACTTTTCACTTAGTTTAACAATTTCATAATAGAAAACTGAAACCTTGTATTCTCATTTGGGTCAACAAGGCATAGTAAACATGGCCTGCTCTACTTGCCAACTGATCACTGAGCTGCAGCCTTCAACTTGGAGTAATGCAATATAAGGCAATGCAATATAATCTTACGAGCTACAAATGAATTGAATATGAAATGAATTGTACCATTTAAGTCTCATTTAATTATGTAAGGTCATTTGACTCCACTTCAGAGGTCAATGCGTAAATTCATTATCGCCCCCTTGTGTCCTTAAGTGGTTGCTACAGCGAGATAAACCATGAAATTCTAACTTAATCTGAGCAATTAGAACATTTTCATTTGAGAAAAACTGTCTTATATCAATTGTTTGTTTGTTCTTTTTATACACATTACATTTATACATCGACTGCTTGTGGTTGAGAAACTGTGCCACGCTAGACGTTACAAATAAACTAACACACACATTTGTACAATCAGAGAGAAACAGATGTCTTCATTTAGGCATGGTCCCAAAATCCAACCATTTCAGTTTGATATCTACAAAATAATTTATTTGCGTTAATCAGTCACACTGTACTTTTTTTTTTCTAACATCTGTCTTAAATATGAAGTTGGACGTCAAAACACATACACATGCATCTTTTTAGAGGTCAGTAAATGTACGCTTCTGATAAGGACATGTGTGATGTGGATAAAAACAGGAACAGGCTGAGATAAGTTCCACGAATGAGGTGATCACATGGACGACCACGACAGCACTCACATCAACAATGACCAAACTATCTGTGAAACTGCTCTGTTAATGTAACATTCTGATGTTCTGTAATTTGAGTTGCTTAAGATCGGTTAGGGGACAAAACAACCCGTGTAAATCATTGTGTGTGACCTGGTCCAGCTCAGACACAATAACCCTGACAGAATATAAAAATACTCCTTCATGCACTCTCTCCCACTTTCCCTATCTTTTTTCTTCCTTTGCCAAAACCACTACGATTGCTATGCAAGGCTACAGTGCCCTCCTACTCCCTCTCTCTCTCACACACACACACACACACACACACTTGTCTCTGCAGTTCTCTTTTCATCAACACATACACATCACAGTCACTTGCACAAAAACTTTTCACTTAGTTTAACAATTTCATAATAGAAAACTGAAACCTTGTATTCTCATTTGGGTCAACAAGGCATAGTAAACATGGCCTGCTCTACTTGCCAACTGATCACTGAGCTGCAGCCTTCAACTTGGAGTAATGCAATATAAGGCAATGCAATATAATCTTACGAGCTACAAATGAACTGAATATGAAATTAATTGTACCATTTAAGTCTCATTAAATTATGTAAGGTCATTTGACTCCACTTCAGAGGTCAATGCGTAAATTCATTATCGCCCCCTTGTGTCCTTAAGTGGTTGCTACAGCGAGATAAACCATGAAATTCTAACTTAATCTGAGCAATTAGAACATTTTCATTTGAGAAAAACTGTCTTATATCAATTGTTTGTTTGTTCTTTTTATACACATTACATTTATACATCGACTGCTTGTGGTTGAGAAACTGCGCCACGCTAGACGTTACAAATAAACAAGCTCTAACAGGTGGCATGTTTTATGAGATTCATATTCAGTCCTTTGTGAGAACAATGAATCCTCCTTTGAATCGCAATTTCCATTCAAGTGCATTTCTCAATGAAATGGACTGTGGCCGCGGGTGCCCGCACATCTCTGCTGCTTCTTCGACTGCAGTGGATTTCAGTCACAGCAGTGCGAACATGTCGGGACATGCCTGTGTGTCCCCGTACGCAGCGCACTGTAGCGCACCGGGCAAATGTGCCAGTCAACAACTTCTACCACAAGCCTAACCGGACCGAATTTACCCCAAGCCACAGGAGACGGTTACTTTAATGGGACAGAGAATTAAGTGACTGCTGAGATTTGCCCCTGCTGCAATGTAAGTGTGGACGAAACTGTCCCTAATACACGACTTTATAGGAGATTCATGATGTAGTAGCCGGTGCACAGCTCACTACTTTTGATTCGTAGCAGTGCGCCCTACTTATAGTTCATTTTTTACCACCTTTCTTGTATTCCACGCCTCGGTTAGAATATTCCCAACAGATCATTTAACGGATGTATTTTTGTATTAGATGGCACCTCAATGTGCGCTCTCGCTTGATCTGTTTCTCCGTGTTCTCAGATCTAGAATGGATGAAAATGAATGGACATTAATCTTTATTATTGAACGAACGTAAGTAGCGGACTATAGCCTATATTGCATGAAACTAGCGAAACTTTTTTTCTTTTCTTGGTGTTTTCTTTTCTATTTCCTTTTATGATGCTTCGCATATAAATAATAAAATGGACTGCAAGTTCTAGAAGAACTGTATTACCTGCTCTGCTTTTTTTTTAAACAAAGGCTGATCTAAATCTCTTCAATTACTTACGAACTGATTACGCCGAATTCGTTTTATGTAATGTTTTTGTAGCTACTTTAAAAATAGAAACTTTAGAAATACTAAATCTAAAACGACCCTGTGTAAACGGTTTTAATAAGTGTAATATGTGCATTTAAAAATAGTAACAAAAAATACAGATTCATAGATATATTTCATTTATGTCTAGATCAAAGTTAATATTGAGCTTTGTTTTTTTTTTTTAAAGTCATTAAAATTTTAGACAGTAAGAAAAAAAAAATCTGGCCGCTATAGTTGCCAGAATTTAACATTAGCTATAAACAATGTGACAATAAGCTATAATAACAATAAGGTATAATGGGATTGCAGACTGTATTGGCTCTGGTATATTTTACAGCTACTTGAGCTGTCAAAATCAGATTTTTCCCCTACAGTAACATCATGTTTACACAGCACAAACAACGCTTCTGCACTTACTCCTAGTTTCCAGTTACTTACTTGAAAAAGTAACTCTTGTAAATTAAAAAAAAAAAATGCGTTACTTTAATAGTTACTTGAAAAAAGTTATCTATTTACTTAACTAAAGTTACTTGTAACAACACTGCTAACAGCCACTGACAATATAGGTGGTACAATAGAAAATAGAAAACCACATAATTAGTGTAACATGGTCAATATTTGTGTATAGACAGTGCACATAATGTGCATGGCTTAAAATGAAAATCAGAAAAAATCATGTGTCATTCAGGGACTTTTGTAAATGTTTTTTTTACTGTTTTTCACTATATAGTATATGTTAAAAAATAGTTGTTTCCAGAAACCATACATTTGACAATATTTTACAGTAAAATGGCATAGAATTTTAAGTTAATTTGCACTTTTTCCCCGTATACGTTAAGGCAACTTGTTAACTAAGCATGCAGTATTTTATATTCAGGCCTCATAGTTTTTGAGTACTGGTGTGTATTGTAAGCCCATGTTTGCATATATGCTAGATATGTTGGCTATACATTTTACTTCATTCTTTCTCCTTCTCGTAGTTATGGAATGGATTGCTCGATGGATGAGTATTACCACAGTGGACAATGTCACAAGTGCCCACAGTGTCCACCTGGCCAAGAACTAAAAGAGGTGAGAGAAAGTGAGATCGACTGCTGTGTATCCAAAATTTCAAATTTACTGTAAAGCAAACATCTGTAAAGTCATTCACCTTATTAATCAACATTTGAGAAGCCCCGAGGCTGTATGAAGAAAACAACACCTTTAATTAAGCATCAATCATATGTAAACGCATGTAAATAAACTGGCAAAGTCATCAACCCTTTTAATTGTCTTTGCAAGACAGCATGTTGTTACATTTATAAACATTTGATTATGTCGGTACTGTTTATTCTGCAGGAGGGACATTTTCAACAAGCCTAAAGTTAGCTGGTCTTGCTGTCTGAAAAACTTGACATCATTTCTACTATTTAACAGAAACATTAACAATATTTTAATCCATAGAGTGTGTGTGTATATATGAAGACTTCAGATGCAAAAACAAAAGTCTGAGATTTTTCTTTCAGATTAGCATTTTATCAGGCTTCCTATGAAAATATCATTGGACCTTTTTGTACCCTACACTGTTAGAAATTTTCCTGTATTTTTACAGTAAGTTACTGGCAGCAAGGTTGCCAGCAAGTTACTGTATTTTGTTTTACAGCACTGTACTGTAAAACAAAATACAGTAACTTGCTGGCAACCTTGCTGCCAGTAACTTACTGTAAAAATACAGTATTTTTACAGTAATTTATAATTTGTTTCTACTGTAATTTGCTATTGTGTAATTATTATTGATTATTGTGTAGTTGGAATAGCACATACATAAAGTTATAACATACAATTGTGATACTACTATAATTCAGATTAACATTACAAATTAAAAGACAATCCAAACATATTTACAAAAGTATTTTTATTAAAAGTTTTAAAACATTTCAGTATGGTGTTTGCCACCCAGAGTACAGTGCATCAACAATTTACAGCCATGAAAGCATTTTAAGTAGAATATAAATGAAACAAACACATGCATCTTGAGAGCTGAATTGGCAATCAATGTCCTAAGAGAGAACTTGATTTTTCTTAAAACTATCTAAAAGTTAAACTATCTTAAAATTAGCAAAAACAACAAGAAGTGTTTCATAACCATCGTCCCTAAATGCAGGGCATGTGGGTGGTGGCAAACAGGCCACTGTCCCTCTCTGTGAAGTCCTCCTTTTAAACAAATCATTTTGGAATGAATGAAGCTGTTGACATGCAGAGTTGATGACCATCACTGCGCCACCGTCCTGATCTTCTGCTCACTCCATGTCTGGCAGTGTATTTAGTCCCATCAGTGGTAAAACTGAAACACAGTCATGAAACACACACAAAGACAAAAAATATTATTCATAGAACCAAGAAAAATGAACAGACAGCATGGGGAAAATAATGAATGAAAATTCTGTAGCATAGATGAAAAATAAATAAATCAATACAGTTGAAAATTCAGAATGTGCAAAATTTATAAGAGGGATATAACAGATAAAATGCATGTTATTGTATATTTAGTACTGACCCGAATAAGATATTTCACATAAAAGATGTTTACATATAGTCCACAAAACAAAATAATAGTTTAATTTATAAAAAGTATCTATTCAAAAGTTTACATACCCTTGATTCTTAATACTGTGTTATTACCTGAATGATCCACAGTGATCAGTTTGTGATAGATTGTTTAGTGATAGTCATGAGTCCCTTGTTTGTTCTGAACATCCTGCTCACAGTTCTTTAGAAAAATCCTTCAGTTCGCAAAAATTACTTGGCTTTCCAGAATTTTTTGTATTTGAACCCTTTCCAACAATGGCTGCATGATTTTGAGATCCATCTTTTCACACTGAGGACAACTGAGGGACTCATATGCAACTATTACAGAAGATTCAAACTCTCACTGATGCTCCAGAAGGAAACATGACGCATTACAACTATAAAATTAGAAGATCAGGGTAAATTTAACTTTAAATGCTGTCTTTTGCTAAACATTTAAGTACAGTATCTTCTGTAGCTTCTGAAGGGCAGTACTAAATAAAAAAATATATATTTAGGCAAAATAAGAAAAATGTACACATCTTCATGCTGTTTAAAAGTTTTCACCCCTTAATGGATTGTGTTTCCTTCTGGAGCATCAGTGAGTGTTTGAACCTTCTGTAATAGTTGTATATGAGTCCCGCAGTTGTCCTCAGTGTGAAAAGATGGATCTCATCATACAGTCAAAATTATATAATTATAAATTCAGCTATTATTTTCTCTTTTGTGGACTATATGTAAACATCTTTTATGTGAAATATCTTATTCAGGTCAGTACTAAATAAAAATAACGTATTCTGTAAGATCATTTTATTTTGGTAAATAATTAACATTTTGCAGATTCTGCAAGGTGTATGTAAACTTTTGAATTCAACTGTAAATAAAATGTTATTAATTTAAATAATACTTACAAAAAAATAAACTGCCTTGTGACAGCATTCCTTCTCCGCAGGGTGCACAGACAAGTGGACCACACTGTATGGCTGCAAAAAAATCAAATAAATTTGATTCAGTAATGTGTTAGCCTACTTGTTGATAATGTATAGGCTAAAGTCACATAGACTGATGCCTATACATGAGTATTTCATACACTCCAACTATACATCAGAGTTGTTTAAAAAAGCATTATGTTTGACATTGCTGAAGATTTTGGCATGCATTTTATTTGTCTTTGTTGACTTATTGATCGTTATACACAGCTACAAAACTGATCTCCCGCCTAAATAATGTTAATAAACTGTAACATTACCAACATCTCTGACCCCAAACCACACATGTACATCTGCAAGTGAAATTATATTTCTCAGCCATGTTTAAGCGACTATGTCCAGTATTAACCGCGACCGTGAAGCGAACCGCAAATATATATATATATATATTGCACACCATAAACTTATATTAAAACGTGCTCGTGTTTGTCAATGGCATACTCGAATTGGGCAACATTGTAAAAGGGATCCTTATAGAAATAGACAATTGTTTAATCGTAACAAATATCCCTTTTGTTTAAACACAAACTGCCGTTTATCGGTCTTTGTCATTGACAAACACGGTCATTTTACCTCACATACGTTACCACAGTAAAGCAAGCTTCGTTCAAACTCGACAGAAACCGAACAAAACTTACCAAAACGGACTCGGTTTGCCTTTCCACAGTTCTAGCAAGCATTGACTCTAGTTTTGGTCAAAATAAACCATAAACTAATTCGCTAGATATGGAAATGTCGTGATTCGTGAAGGCAGCGGGAGATTCGACTCACAGAGTTTACAGCACAGAGAAAAATGATTATAACGACCGCGGCTAAACTTGCGGTTTCATTACACACTAAAAACCATGTACACTATATGATAAAAACCTGATATTAAATTTAACTTACCGAACTTGCAGAAATCTTCCGTTCTGCTTCTCTCTCCGGTCAGCAGCAGTTGTGTTCTGTCTGTGTGATCTGACCACAGGTGGCGCCGGCGCGCTATTTACAGCAGTATTGCGTGGCGTATTAAAGTTAGGCTACAGCAAGGTTACAGCAACACTAAAATGTACTGTAAAATATTCCCGCCGAATCAAAATAACCCATAATGCAATATAAATTACAGTATTTTACTGTAATATATAAATGTGGTATCGTACTGTAGGTTTTTACAGTAATGTGCTGCTAAATCTACAGTGATTTCTAACAGTGTAAGGTGAAAATACTGAACCTAAACATAGGAATTTGATAAAAAATGTAAATTTACCAGAAAATAATCTTTAATAGACTTACTGATTATTGATTACATGTAATCTGGATTACGTAATTAGATTCCAAATATTAAGTACATGTAATTAGATTAAATTACATTTGAAAATACTTGTAATCAGATATGATAGTCTTTTAAGGATTACATGATTGCATGTTATTTACACAATAGCAATAAAGTATTTATAATTTAATGATTCTCCCTAATTCCACTTTTTCATCTTTTAAATTTTCCTTTCTAAAACAACCTACATACACTTTAGAAAGTCTTCAAGATTTGTAAATATTTACACAGAGACCAGTCATTTGTCAGGTGGTGACGGCATTTGACCACTGGATTTACAAAAAAAAAATAATTTCAGTTTTAAGAAGTGTTTCATCATTACATCAAATACTGAACACATTGATTTGTATTTGAATTACCACTCTGTAGATTATTTAACCCTGTTTTACTATTTCTTTGGAAGGCTTTTGTCTTTCAAACACATTCAAATTTTTACCTAATATATTTACTTGAAGTACCACTGAGATTTTAAAATCAATATTTTAATCACATTTGCATGTTCATCGGTTCTCTGACGCTGAGTAATGGTCACATGACATGCAGGTAAACAAATAAAATATTTTTAATTTAATTGATTTTAAAATGATTTATTTATAATTTACCATTTTTTATGGTTTAATTAATTATTAGCTTAAATAAAAAAAAAAACTCATAAACCCCTCTGCAGTTTCTTCACAAACACCAGTCTGGTAAACTTTGAAGTAATGTAATGTTCAATGAACTTATTTTTATATCAATATTGTACAAGATTATCCTATTTAAATCGATGTGATAAACAAGTTAGGTCAAAAGTAATCTAAAAGTAATATTATATACAGGTCCTTCTCAAAAAATTAGCATATTGTGATAAAGTTCATTATTTTCTGTAATGTACTGATAAACATTAGACTTTCATATATTTTAGATTCATTACACACAACTCGAAGTAGTTCAAGCCTTTTATTGTTTTAATATTGATGATTTTGGCATACAGCTCATGAAAACCCAAAATTCCTATCTCAAAAAATTAGCATATCATGAAAAGGTTCTCTAAACGAGCTATTAACCTAATCATCTGAATCAACTAATTAACTCTAAACACCTGCAAAAGATTCCTGGGGCTTTTAAAAACTCCCAGCCTGGTTCATTACTCAAAACCGCAATCATGGGTAAGACTGCCGACCCGACCGCTGTCCAGAAGGCCATCATTGACACCCTCAAGCAAGAGGTCTGTGGGAAGGAAAAAGTGTGGCAGAAAACGCTGCACAACGAGAAGAGGTGACCGGACCCTGAGGAAGATTGTGGAGAAGGACCGATTCCAGACCTTGGGGGACCTGCGGAAGCAGTGGACTGAGTCTGGAGTAGAAACATCCAGAGCCACCGTGTACAGGCGTGTGCAGGAAATGGGCTACAGGTGCCGCATTCCCCAGGTCAAGCCACTTTTGAACCAGAAACGGCGGCAGAAGCGCCTGACCTGGGCTACAGAGAAGCAGCACTGGACTGTTGCTCAGTGGTCCAAAGTACTTTTTTCGGATGAAAGCAAATTTTGCACGTCGTTCGGAAATCAAGGTGCCAGAGTCTGGAGGAAGACTGGGGAGAGGGAAATGCCAAAATGCCTGAAGTCCAGTGTCAAGTACCCACAGTCAGTGATGGTCTGGGGTGCCATGTCAGCTGCTGGTGTTGGTCCACTGTGTTTTATCAAGGGCAGGGTCAATGCAGCTAGCTATCAGGAGATTTTGGAGCACTTCATGCTTCCATCTGCTGAAAAGCTTTATGGAGATGAAGATTTCATTTTTCAGCACGACCTGGCACCTGCTCACAGTGCCAAAAACACTGGTAAATGGTTTACTGACCATGGTATTACTGTGCTCAATTGGCCTGCCAACTCTCCTGACCTGAACCCCATAGAGAATCTGTGGGATATTGTGAAGAGAAAGTTGAGAGACGCAAGACCCAACACTCTGGATGAGCTTAAGGCCGCTATCGAAGCATCCTGGGCCTCCATAACACCTCAGCAGTGCCACAGGCTGATTGCCTCCATGCCACGCCGCATTGAAGCAGTCATTTCTGCAAAAGGATTCCCGACCAAGTATTGAGTGCATAACTGAACATCATTATTTGAAGGTTGACTTTTTTTGTATTAAAAACACTTTTCTTTTATTGGTCGGATGAAATATGCTAATTTTTTGAGATAGGAATTTTGGGTTTTCATGAGCTGTATGCCAAAATCATCAATATTAAAACAATAAAAGGCTTGAACTACTTTGAGTTGTGTGTAATGAATCTAAAATATATGAAAGTCTAATGTTTATCAGTACATTACAGAAAATAATGAACTTTATCACAATATGCTAATTTTTTGAGAAGGACCTGTATAACTAAAATTTTTGTCATGTAATTTGGAATCAATAATGGATTACAATTTTTAAGTAATCTACCCAGTTCTGTTTGTCTGTCTGTGTACATACATATAGCTAATGTGACTTTTTTTTTTAAATAACTGATGAAAATGGCAATCATCTTATGTTTATAAGTATATGTCATTTTACCTATGAATTTATTATTAATTGCCTTTTTTAAACCATTTTTTAAAAGCATTTTCTTTAAAATGTGAAGGTGTCTTTTAGGTCACCTTTTAGATGTTTTATGTACATGATAAATACATATGAAAACATAACATGTTACAAATGTCTAAAGAAAGCCCCAATTTGTGAACTATGTAAAGATGCTGTAGTATCACATCCCTGCCACTAGAGGTTTACATGTGACCTTAAATGACTTACAAACTGGGCTAGGTTACACAAGTTGCGTTCTCAGAAACACGTTGACATATCCAATGTACTTATCATGTTACTGAATATGTTTGTGTCTGTGTGGGCTGTTAGGACTGTGGTTATGGTGTGTCGGCAGTGTGTAGCGTATGTGATGTTCGGTGGTTTAAGGAAGATTGGGGTTCTCAACCTTGTGCACTGTGCCAAAACTGCCGCAGACTCAACAGACACCAAATTAAGCGCTGCACACACACAGACAATGCAGTTTGTGGAAACTGCCTTCCTGGGTAAGACTTTCTTTCTCTTTCTCACACACATGCGCACACGCACACACACACACACACACACACACACAAACAACCTTTATGAAACTGATAATTGTGATCAACCCACAAACAACTGATTGCATCCAGCTTTATACATAAAACTTTATAACCTGTATGTTGGTTTTCAAACCAAATCTGTTTTTTTTTTTTTATTTCAAATGGAAGTTTCTATAGCAAAATACGACTGGATGGACTAGAAGATTTGGAATGCCTTCCATGTGGCCCCGCCCCCTTCAGAAACATACAGTGTAGTCGTGAGTACCATACTAAAAAATACAACTTACACCAGCATGAGCACCATGTCAAGTTAATAGCGTGTCTCCAGACCCTTGTGTTCTGTTCAGTTCTGTTACGCTTCATCCGACTGTAATTAAACAAAATACATCCTATTTGCAGTGCATAAGCAGTGTTTCGGGGTTGGCCTGTGGTAAATATGACACTCAATCAACCTAATTATACAGGGTCTAGTCTGAAAATGGTAATTCTGTCATCATTTACTCACCCTCATGTTGTTCCAAATTCGTATGAGCTTCTTTGTTCTGCACATAACAAAAGGAGGTCATTTGAATGAATATCTCTTTAGGTGAATTCAATAAAATGGCAGAACGTGAAAGCACCTAAGAGTGTCAACAGAAAAGTGTTTAGTTGATAATTAATTAATTGATGATAATTTTGTAATTTCTCTGATCATATTAAGTGAAAAACAATGTGACATTTAAGCGACCTATCTTATTTTTAACATAACAGTAAGGCTTGTGTGACACTAGATGCAAAAGTGTATGTATATATATATATATATTAGGGCTGTCAAACAATTAATCGCGATTAATCACATTCAAAATAAACGTTTATGTGTACATACTATATGTGTGTTTACCCCTGTATATTTATTATGTACATATAAATAAACACACACATGTATATATTTAAAAAATATTTATATGTATATATATTTACACCTGTATACAATTTAGATTATAAATAAATCTAAATATTTTAGATATAAATCTAAAATATTTTCCTTAATATATACATGCATATGTGTGTATTTATACGTACATCATAAATATACACAGTACACAGACATATAGTATGTAAAAATAAACTTTTATTTTGGATGCGATTAATTGCGATTAATCATTTGACAGCACTAATATATATATATATATATATATATATACTACCAGTAAAAAGTTTGGACAAACCCTCTCATTTAATGTTTTTTAAAGAAGTTTCATATGCTTATCAAGGCTGTTTTCACTTGATCAAAAACATATTAGGGGTGGGATGAATCCTCGGTTCAGTTTGTATCACAGTTCCGTGGTCACGGTTTTTGGTTCGATTCGGTATACACTGTTAATGTTTGTTTCCCCTTTTTAATACTATAAATACCATATCAACAAATATATAGTCTTATACTCTACCATTTACAGTATTTAAAAATAAGTAATTCTCAGGGTCATGTCATCAAAAAACTGAAAGAATGCCACTGCTTGTGTCAGTGCTTTAGAGAGATCAGCAGAACAATGCTTCTCATCTCCCACTCCAAAGCAGAGTATGTGAGTGTAGCGGGCTGATTTTGAATGGAGGGAGAAGCGGATTTTTAAAAAGCCGGAGCGTTGTGGTTTTCTCTCGCTCCGAGAGCACTCCACCATTGCTCCATCACGAGTACAATTCCTGCATATTTGGCAAGAATTCAAACTCCCCCACCATCTGATGTGACTCTCCGCAATCTCTAAAGAATTCGGTTGGGTTTTCTCTGTGTTAGAGCCGTTTTGAACTTACTATTTGAACTCATTCGTTTACTGGATCCTTTGACAGAAAAGTTTACAGGGGTTTACTGGTTTAAGAAATTTCTGATCGTAAAAAAAATTAAGTATTGTTTTCATTATTATGAACTGATTCAAATCAGTAAGTAAGGAATAATTGATGACGGGACGTTTCGTGGCCGCATCACCACCTCGGGTGTGCATTATTTTTTAGGAATTCAGAGGACAGAAGTCAATTATTCCACTTATACTACGGTTACCACACCTCACGACATCGATCAGATGATATATTTCAAGGCATTCGTCCGGTTTTTGTTCTTAAACGGCTATTGTGAGCAAGATTAATTTCTTACGCAGCTCATCCAAAGCCTTCGTTGCTAGTTCCAAAATGTCATTTTAGACCTAGTAACGACGCTTGAGCTGTTGATAGCAGAACAATGCAGTTAATAATGTAGTTTACACAGATAGACTGGCAGGCAGACAGACGGAAAGAGAGAGACAGAAAGAGATTAAGCTCGTGAATTACCTCTGTGTGTCTGTGCTTCCTCAAACGTGATCAGCAGCAGCATCTCTACTTATAGTGAAACTTTAAGTTAATTTTCTTCAGGAACAGTGTCGTTGTTACCTCGTTATGAGAAATGTTGTGTAGTTTTTAAGTTGTTAATCGTCAGAGCACCACTAACAACATTAGCGCGTATGTTCACGTCTGTGCTGACTGTTATGTGTGTGCATAATAAAACGGATTTTTGCGGCAAAAACATGGAAGAAATCTGTCGTTTCTTTGTATTGTTTGTATCTGTATTTATTCGTTTGGCCAGTGTTGTTGTGGGTTTTGTTTATTTTGCTGTTTTAGGCTGTAAGGACCTTTGAAACAACTGAAATAGTGTGGCAAAGTGATATAGTCGTAATGCGGTTAGAAGTTGCCTGGAACTACGTTCACTGTGCGTTTCCCTGAAAATAATGCACATCTTCAGAACATTTGTCAGCCAATCAGATTCAAGCATTCAATGGCCCCGTAGTATAATCAATAATAATTGTTACTTTTTCCACTCGCGCACCTCCCCTGACTCTTATGAACAGGCAGCATCTGAGGAGCGGGAGACAGAGAGGGCGCGGGTGCATCAGGCACAATCATCAAATATATTTTAAAGCAAGCCGGTGCTACGATCCTGACCACATCATCACTGACTTTACTGGGTGCTTTTAGCACATATTTGTATTTGACACATGACTGTACAAAATCAGTCATGATTTTGGCTAATGCAGGACACTACTGAATGATGCACATCAGAGGGTATTAGAATATTGTTTCTGATATCAGTGAGCGAGGAGTGGAGCGGGAGCGGGAAATGGTGAACCTGGAGCGGAGTGATTATTAAAATGCTTGGAGCACAGAGGAAAAATTGTTGCCGCTCTATTCCACTCACATATTTGTTGCAATCTGTCTGATTTAATTAAAACTACATTATAAAACTGACCTGCGATCAGTTAAAACCATAATGGCAAGGTTTGAAACGACTGCAAACCACCAATTAAATACAAAATATTTGCAATGGTTTTAAAGTCACCCATAGCACAAGACAAATACAGTTGCCTAAATATTGGGTTATTTTTCATCAGACTCAATCAGAACACTTTAAAATGATCAGCATGTACATTTTTTTGCTGACAGTCTTACTGTAAGTGCATTGGTGTTAAAGAGTCACAAATGCACTCCCATTACGTAACTCAAGTCACCCACCCAGAAATTCATTAAATTGCCTTCTTTTTGATCCTAAGGAGTAAGAAAGTAATACCAGTTTGGAATGCCATGAAGGCATTAATAAATGATGAATTGAGAATGATGAGAATTTTTTTTTCTTTTTTTTGTTCAACTGACACTTTCAAATGGCCCAATTAAGGTAGTAACGACATTGTTAAAATAATCCTCGTGCTTTAAACATAATGTTATGAAGCTATGGAAATACTTTTTGTGCACAAAGAAAACAAAAATAATGTCTATAAAGAATTTATTCTCTTCCTATCAGTCTTCGAAGTGCGTTCATGAGAGTACCATGGCACAAATGTGTGGTGCTTCAAATGTAGAACCCGTATAAGCAGAAGACGACACACGCTGTACATAAAACAGTCTAAAGATGTCAACAGAGAGTATGACTTGCAATATTTTGCAAAGCCTTACTCATTTCAACCAGAATATACAAACAATGAACTAAGAGAGATATACATTCTACACCAAACGGCGGCTCCTGTGTCAGCAGCACCACGCACATGCGTTATCGTACTCTCTTATATGGTGGCAGAGACTGACGCAGAAGAGAAGAAATACAGTTGAACCACTTATGTCACGTTTACTATTTTAACAATGTTCTTACTACCTTTCTGGGCCTTTAACATGTCAGTTGCATTGCTGTCTATGTAGGGTCAGAAAGCTCTCGGACTTCATCAAAAATACTTTAATTTGTGTCCCAAAGTTGAACAAAGGCCTCATGGGTTAGGCACGACATGTTAAATAATTATGTATGTAAGTAATTATGACAGAATGTAAATTTTTGGGTGAAATAACCCTTAAGGACACACTTCCTTCATGTTTTCACCCTTCTAAATTTGTCAAACTCTCTTCACCCTTACACACACTCATTCTTTCGATGCTCTTATCTGTGCTTCAGTATTTTTACTTCTTTTCTAACTGTTTTATCTCTATTCTCTTTATTCTCTCAATGTGATTATGGGTGAAGTAAGAGGGAAGGTATTTATCCCACACGGATCAGTCAATGCTCTTTGAAAATGCTCAGCATGGACTGAGGGTCAATCCTCCCTGAACTCACTCTATCATGCACTGACAGAGGTCTTTTAGCATTCTGCTGATCAGATACACTGCCAGCAACAGGAAGAAGGATGTTTAGAAAGAAGGCAATAGAATAAGGCAGCTGCTATTGTAGTGTATTTTACATTAAGCAGACGCTTTTATCCAAAGCAACTTGCAAAGGAGAACAATGGAAGCAAACAAAATCAACAAAAGAGCAATGACACGCAAGTGCTATGACATGTCTCATTTAGTCTAACACAGTACTTTAAAGTACATAATAAATAAAAGAAAATAGAGAGGGGAAAAAAGCAAGCTAGTATTAGAGGCCTTTTTTTTTGTTTGTTTTTTTTTTTTTTAATTGTATAGAGAGAAGCTAGTATTAGTAGTGTTAGAGTTTAGTGGATATAGTATAAGTCTAAAAAAAACATAATTTAAAGAATAGAATTAGAAAAGACTGTGCTAGAGTTAGAGGGTTAAAGATGGAAAAGATGAGTTTTTAGCCAATTCTTGAAGATGGCTAAGGACTCAAGTGTTCAGAGTGAGTTGGGCAGGTCATTCCACCAGGAGGGTACATTTGAGGGCTGTATGATATTGAAAAAAATTCACATTGCGATGTTTTGTTTTTCTGTGATAAATATTGTGATATGAAAAAAAAAAATCACCAGATTACTTGAATAGATCTTTGGAAAAAAAATTGGGGTGATTTTGTAGGTGAGTATATCAGCACTGAAAATAAACAAATTACAAACATAGATAAATATAATAGAACAAAGATACAAATAAAATAAAACACCATTTATATTTTTCAGGTAAGTCTAACAGTATTCAGGTACAGAAATTGAATAATGTAAAATAGCACTGCATATTCTTCACTGTTCCCACATCGTGCAGCCCTAGTACATTTAATGTGAAAGTCAGTGAAAGTGATTTCGTGCCACTTTGGGATGGCACAATAATGCACAATAAGGGATGTGTTAATGAGGTGAGTGAGTGCAGGTATAACTGCAGGAGAAATGGCTTGAAGGAGATGAGATGGAATAGGATCAAGTGGACAAGTAGTAGGATGATTAGAAAGGATGAATGGACATCTGACTCAGAGAGAGAAGAGAAAGATGTGAATGAATGTATTTTTGCTGGTAAGATGTGATTGGCAGATTGTGGTAGGGAAAATTGTGCACCGATGGTTTTGATTTTAAAGTGAGAATCATTGTTGTTGATCCAGGAACATTTAGTTAATGATGCTTGCAGATTCTAAAATATGTTGTGTTATAAAATAGTTAACATAGACAAGAAAATTCTGTCATGATTTTTTTCATTCTCATGTCATTCCAACCCCATATCCATTTTGAAGAATCTGAATAAATTGTGACCATGTTTTTTTAAGCAACATTAAAGTAGTTCATTAGACTTGTGTGTTATATAAGTCTCCCGAAGCCATACGATTTAAGTAAGGACATATAGTTGTTACTAGCTAATAAGCTATACAGGTGGAGCTGGTGAGGTGGATTTCAGAGGAAGTGCACTGTGAAATGCTCTAATGAATGCTAACCAGCAATTTAAAAAGGAACCAGTAAGCTCATTGGCTGCGTATGGAACATGAACCAATCAGCTTGTGCCAAGTAGTTTAACGCAGTGAATATTATCAATTTGTGTTAAAGACCCATCAGAGGTTTTATGACAAAACTTGGTATTTGCTTGTTCAACTAAAGAAAGACAGGCTAAATAATGACTACATTTTTGAATGAAAGTTGATCTTGGTTTCTAACAGATTTTTTCTGTTTTTAGGAGGAGAAGAGAACGGTGTGGCAAAAGCCCAGACCTCAGCACCTCCCATCCAAAATGTATCCTCCATAGTGACCGGTTGTGCAGCAACAGCGGTATTAACAACCATCCTATTTGCTATTGTGTGTGTCACCTACCAGACACGGTCTTCACTCAGGAAAACATGCAAACGTATGAATATACATTCAGTGAATATACATGCAAAAATAATCCACTAAACCACTAAGTGTGAGTTAAAATATAAATGTAACATTTCATTTAACCTCTACTCTAAGGTTGTTTATCACCAGTCAGTAGCGGTCACCGTGACAGTGATGCAGCTTCGTTTCCCATGACAACCCTACACACAGTGAAGCAGGATGCAGAAGTGGACAGATCAAGTAAGTGTGTATGGCAGGTTGTGAATTACAGCTTGATTACAGACACAATGGGATGTGATGTAAAAATAAACTATGCCGCCTATACACCAGATGGCAAAACATCACCTTGGCTTATTCAAAACCAACATCTCAGGATGGCAATATGTTGTTAATGATAGTGGCCTGGTGCTGACACTGATTAGAGTGCTATCCCATTATCAGTTACTATGTAAATGAAAGAAATGTTTTGCACTGGAATAACCTTGAAAGCGGTCATAAATTTTTTTTATGTTTCTGAGGTTAGTTTATAACGTTTGCAAAGTTTTTTGCACCAAAGGTCCAAAAAAGGACAAAATGCTTGCCACTGAGCTCAATTTAAGATATATTCTCTGAAAACAGAACTTGTTATCTGAAACTAAAAAGTAAATTCATTTAGTTTAATGTATGTTAAGATATTTTTAGAAGAGAACAAGACATGATTTTGAAAAAAGGTACAGTTGAGATCAAAAGTCTACATACACCTTTCAGAATTTGCAAAATATTAATTATTTTACCAAAATAAGAGGGAAAACACAAAATGCATGTTATGTTTTTAGTACTGACCGAAATAACGTGTTTCACCAAACAGACATTTACACTTGTCCACAAGAGAAAATGGTAGTTGAATTGATAAGAAAAATTTACGTACGCTTGATTCATAATGCTGTGTTGTTACCTGAATGATCCAAAGCTCTTTTGTTTAGTTGCTCATGACTCCATTTGCAGATTCTGCAAGGTGTATGTGAACTTTTGACCTCACCTATATAGCATCGGTGCTTTTAATTACAGTACATGTATTAGTATGTGTATTTAAAAGAGAGAAAGCAAGAGATGCAATGATTGTGTTTCTGACTTGTGTGGTCTGTCTCCTGTAAGATCCTTGCCTGCTATTGAAGGACCCCTGCACGCTTCATGACATCACCAACACCACCACGATGACTTCTGATCTTGGCCTGCATGGGTGTGAGGTTCTTCCTCTGGTGCAAAGCTCGGCCTGCAATGATCCTGCAACGGGAGTCGCCACGCAAGCAACAGAATCACCTGAAGTTTCTCCTTCAGACTTTGCCTTCTCCAGCCAGCATGTCATTCTCACTCTGGTAGGAGGACAGTCCACAGTGAGGCCCTGCTGTGCCGTAGAGCAGCGGACAGCCTGGGGGCTTCATGCTCCGGTAGAGTGCACTGAATTGGACCTTCAGCATCTCTCCAATGCCCCAGAGCTGCAGACATTCAGACCTTCAGACTTTATAGCCAGAAATATCCCACAGTGCCCCCAGACCTGATTCTGCGGAACCTGGAGAAAGAGAGCGAGAAAAGATTGTTAAAGATCACAGCTGCAAACGTATGATCATGGTAATGAGACACCTAAAGATGCAACATGCATGTCCACACTCAATACAAATATACTTAATGTGAAGTTCATTGAAGTAAGTGTGCTACTGTAGTTGGCTGAGGTTTCTGCAATGTGAGAAACAGGTACTTATTAGGAAAAAGGCATAATAAGCCTCTAAGTATAAAAAGCTTCAGTTATCACAAGTCACACATGTGGTAGAGTACATTGATTCAGGATATTCTGTTAAGTCAATGCAATGAACAGAAGTAGAGTGGGACTATTTTCTTTGAGTTCTGACTTTAAATGAAAATCACTCATTTACATTTAAGGAATAATGCAATCAGAATTAAAATTCTGTCAGTATTTACTCACTCTCATGTCAGTCTAAACCTCAAATTCAAAGGTTTGGGATCAGTAAGATGTTTTTAATTAATACATTTAAAGGGATAATTCACCAAAAATGTAATTTTGATGCCCAAAAAAGTGCATCCATCCACCATAAAAAGTACTCCAACCAATCAGTCTGTACTCTGACCAATCATAACGCTGAATCCGCCATTTTGTCAAAACATTTTGTTTACAACTGAAGAAAGACATAAATATCTTGGATGACAAGGGGGTGAGTACATTATCTGAAAATGTTTGTTCTGAAAGTGAGTAAATCATGGGGTAGTTTTTATTTTTGGGTAAACTATCCGTTTAATGATAAATATAATAAAAGTTATTTTTTGTGGATTCTAAATGAGTTAATAAAGTTTAGAATCCATAAAAATAACATTGATAATAATAAGAAGTTTCTTGAGCACCAAATCAGCATATAAGAATGATTTTTAAGGATCAAGTGACACTGAAGACTGGAATAATGACTTGAAAATTATTTTTGATCAAATACAAACATCAAACTTTAAACACCCAAACATCTGAACAGTAGTGTACTGTACCCCTTTAAATTTTGTAGCGTATGCCTCCGCTCAACATAAGCTCACTCCTGGTGTCTATAGTCAAAGCCCAGGAAATTCATCATATCTCCTAATGCTGAAAACTTTGGACAGTTGGCAATGCACCTGACTGATGCAGGTCATGTTGTTCATAGATCTGAACATGTTTACAGCTTCAAGTGCTCAGTTATAACAGCTATATCCAACCTGCTACAAAACCCATAACTGGAGTTTATGAAGACTGATTTTGCTAATCACTGGATTTGTAACTAACACTAATATTACTATTACTGACGACAGCCTTATAGTACCTGATTTACTCTACTTTGCTACATTTTTTTCCAGTTCTGGACTTAAGGGTAGTTCGCTGCCAAAGCAAACCAAACTGGCTTATGCCTAAGCTGTGGCACATTACAAGCCTCTGCATTACTACTAAAAACCAGCAAAACATGAAAATGTGTTAATTTATTGTACACTAAATTTAGCCTGTGTAGAGGAGAAAAAAAAAAAGCTGGGAAAAAGGAATCCTGGCCATTACAGGTTGTTGTGTGAACCCGTCTTATGCTTTACGAATAATTATCCTACGCCTCAAAGCTTCAGGTCTTAGATGTGGTTAAGTGGATGTGCAAAATTAACTAGAAAAACACAGATCATGTCACAACATGCAGTATTCTGATATTGCCTGCGATAAAACTTGACCTTATTGTGTCCCTTACATTCCACATAAATGAGTTTAATCTCAATCAGTAAGTTGTTTTTGGTCGTTTTAAATGTAAAGAATTACAGGATGTTTTTTGACAGTGCCTCTTTTCAACACTTGCATTGCATTTATAGCCTGTTAGTGCTGCAGGGAAAACCATATATGAGCGCATCAATTAGATTTCCCACTTTGTTTAAGGCTTTTTATTTTACAGCAGGGCAAAAGTGGAGCTAAATTCTGTACACATACAGTATATTCCAAGATTCAGCATTTTGACAGGATTTAACAATATTTATCCAATAACCCTGTTTCAATTTCAAGTACACAACCACTCATGTACAGTAAATGAACTGCACAGAGGACATGGTGTTTTCGATACTCCTAAAAACTCATTACAACCAGCGTGCTGTCTTAAAACACATGCATTACAGTTCTTTGAAGATGACTGCAGTTAGTCGCCTGAGGAGCGAGATCTATTGTAAATAGAAGTGTTATCGTGTGGGATGGTGCCAGCACTAGTCAACAGGTGTGTCTGTGAATACACAAAGATGTGTTTGAGGTGGTTTGGTGGACAGATGCAGGTGGGATGTCACCAATACCACAAAAACTGTACAATTATACAATATTGCAATGAAAGCTCTGCTTTTGCTTGGTTTTGTCCAAACAGGTTTTTATGCACCATATATGCGGCCCTCCGAGTAGCAACACCATTGAGCATCATTAGTAGGTGTTGGGTTCATTCATTGAGAGCTCACACCAGATCATTCCAAATCACCTTCCAGAAAGACTATTAAAAAAGTGCATATGCAAAAAACTTTCCAGAAGGCATTCCTTGGAAACGGTCCCATTATTCACTTCACAGGCTTCGAGCCTTGAAAGTAGAAATTGTTCAACTACGTTTTATAGAATAATGCAACAAAGTGATATTTCTGAAATAAGGACTCATTTTATTCTGGTGCCATTTAAGCGCATTGCAAAAAAAACAAAAAAAAAACAGACCTTTTTCTTGAGTAGTTTCAGAGTTGGCATTTTAAGCTGCTGGGAATGAGGCATAGCAATGACCTCTTCAAAATGAACCGCATCCAAAAAGGCATTTAAAGCAATTGTTCATTCCTTTTGCACCTTAGATAAATATTGCTTTTCATTTATAAAGCTAATTTAAAACCTTGAACATTTTAGCATTAATATGTGATTTTTTTTTTCAACTGTAAAATGGTGCTAGTTGCTTTTCTGTACATTTTGCATATTTGGAGCCAGCTCTTTCTATAAATCTGCCTGCATTTTTTTTGTGCTAAAATTTAGTGAGTCTTGTTGTGTTCTAAAACATGTTCATTGTAATATATGAATCATAGTTCTATTTTTTTAAACTGTTGTTTTGTAGAAACAGTAGGTATTTTTTAGTTTAAGTTGAATGTGTTCATATTCAGTGAATCAGGTACAGTATTTTGGGGAAAATGCAATGATTCTATTGTTAACAGTGTTCTATTGTTTATTACATTTCAAATAAATAGTTTTTTCTACTTTTTAATTATGCTAATGTCAGATTTATTGTATTTATTTAGTTGCATCAGTACACCAGTGTCAACAATGCAGTGTATGAAACACATTCAAACTAAATTTGAGTAATAATTGATTTGAAATACAAGATTGACCTTAAACATTCCATGTCTCTAACTGAAAAACGTAGAAAAAGTCGCTGAAAGAAAATCTCATGTTAAGATGTGACTGCCATCTACAGTTCATTTGTAAACAATGAAGGTTTATATTTATCAGCATGTGGCTCTAGTGCAGGGATCCTCAAATCTGTCTCGCAAGATCCACTTTCCTCCTCAGTTTAACTCTTATCAAACACCTGAGCATGCTAATTAATATCTCCAGAATCATTAGAAAATCACAGGTAGGTGAGTTTGATCAGGGTTGAAGCTAAACTCTGCCGGAAATTGGATCTTGTGAGCCAGATTTGAGGATCCCTGCTCTAGTGCATTGGTCTCAAACTCAATTCCTGGAGGGCCACAGCTCTGCACAGTTTAACTCCGGCCCTAATTAAATACACCTGATCCGGCTAATCAAGCTCTTCAGGGTAACTAGAAACTTCCAAGCAGGTGTGAGTCGTAGCTAAATTGTGCAGAGCTGCGGCCCTCCAGGAATTGAGTTTGAGACCACTGCTCTGGTGCCCATTTACTGAAACTTCAGATAGTTTGATCGGTCTTTTCTCTCCCCAGATATTTAAATGTGTATTTACATTTTACAATAAAGCTTGAGATAAGGAAAAACAAAATACAGGAGCTGAGCCTTAAACATAATCAAGTATTAAACACTAAAGTGGGAATTACCTGATTTCACTCACATCATTTTCACATTTGGTAAACAAATGTTTATTTTGAATCTTACAGAAGTAGGGTCAAGCTGTCTATGCCAAAGAAATCAACAAATAGGGGGAAAAAATGCAACGCCTCACAGGTGAACGCACAGGATAGGTGCATATGGCCTGTATATGAAACGAGTTTGTAGAGCCGCCTGCTGATCTACTGGCTCAATTGTAGATCATTACTGCAAAAACCTGTGCTGACAGAGCGAGTTGAGATGACAAGGAAGGGGATGAGACACTGGTGCACCTAACAAGCAGAAAAACATTTTTCACACCCCATTAAATGACATTCAGATGTGCCATAGACCTGAGTGTGTTTAATCCACAGGAAAGAAAACTTCTTCAATATCTCTGCATAAAGAGAGCAAATGGAGACGTTTGTTTACATTTCCTGCTTCGCATATTTTTTTTTAATCCTGAGGGAAGGACTGCATGTGTCTAATCTAGAGTCTCAAAATGTGCACATATTAGCCAGGATATCAGAGTCTACAAGACTAATAAAGGAATAATTCACACAAGAAAATATACTCACCCTTATGACATACAAGATATAGATGAGTTTGTTTCTTCATCAAAATGGATTTGGGCAAATTTAGCATTGCTCACCAATAGGGTTGCAAAATTCTGGGAATTTTCAAGGCTGGAAACTTTCCATGGGAATTAACGGGAATATATGGGAATAAACTGGGAATTTGCTAAATGACAAGTTATACTATAACAGGGTACTTAAATGTAAATACAAAAAATATCTTGCTGCATAATTTTGATTAAAACAACCAGATGTCATGTAATTTTCAGTTAAATTTCTACCCTGCATATTCCTCAGATCACATGCACACAGCACTGCAGGGCTATTGAGGCTTCACCTTCACATGCACTGTGCATTCCTCCATGCACCAATATAATTTCTTAAATCCTGCGCAAAAAATAATTTGAAAAATGTCCACCTTGCTGAATAGTCATGTAAATTAAACATTTGTGTAAAAATTTCTTGTGCTATGTTTTTTATTGCACACCAAAATGTGCCATTGTATAAACAAATACACTGACTGAGCAAATATTTAGGTGAGATAATTAAAAAAAAAGCTATCTAAGAAAATCCCATCCCCCACACACAATAAGGGGAAATTCCCCCCAATTCTTCAGACTCTGAATATCACAAGAATATTGAAGCCACATTTCTGCATTTGAACCAAGAAGACATCAATTCAAGTAAGTTTTAATATAATTTGGGTAAATATATTTGATGTATAGTATTAAAGTTCTACTAGAAATACAAATGAAAGCTAGTTAGCAGTTTTTCATTGAGATCTTGAGGCTAGATAACATGTGCTCTAGCTCAAGCTGTGATGATTTTCTTCTACCTTTGCTAGCCAGTTTTCTGTTATACAGAAATGCAGTACAAGTAAAATTTTGGACACATTACTAGTATTTATAATTTTTGAAGTCCCCTATGCTCATCAAACCTGCATTTATTTGGTCAAAAACAGATCAAAACAGTAATATTGTGAAATATTATTACAATTTGAAATAATTGTTTTCTGTTTTAATATACTTTAAAATAAAATATAGTTCTGTGATGCAAAACTGCAAAATTAATGATGAAAAATTGTCATCAGCCATCACTCAGTGTCTGATCCTAACTAATCCTAACTAACAATAAGTCACTATATTAAAATTATCATGCAACTCTAAAAACATACAGAAATAAATGTGAAAGTATATTAAAGTATATATATATATATATATATATATTATTATTTTTTTTTTTAATCGAAAAATGCAGGCTTGAATGATGAGCATAAGGGACTCCTTTCAAAAACACAGAAAATTGTAGGTTATAGTTTGTTTTAGTTTTGCTGTTATATTTTTTGTTTAGCATGCTGACTGAGAAATATTTATTCATCTATCCCATTTCTATTCATTTGTGTTGATTGTAAAATATTTATTAAAATGTATACATGTGTGCATTGCATAAGTGTTTTTACAATCGTTTTTCTAATCTTATTCTACAGAACAATGCCACGCACACCAATAATTCAAAATTAATTCCCATAAATTCCCATAAATTCCTGGAAAGTTTCCGACTCAAAATATTTCCAAAATTCCCAAGACAAAGTTCCCATGGAAATTTTCTGCCCCTTTGCAACCCTACTCACCAATGGGTCCTGTGTGGTGAATGGGTACTGTCAGAATGAGAATAGCTGTTAAACACATCACAATAATCCACAAGTAATCCACATGACTCCAGTTCAGTCCATTAATTAACTGTGTTTGTAAGAAACAAATCAGTGATTTAGAGTAGAATAATTGTTAATTCTTTTTGCTTTCTTGACACACAAATGGTATTCTCGTTGCTTCGGAAAATTACGGTTTATCCACTGATGTCACATGCTTTCTTAACAATGTCCCTACTATCTTTCTGCTGTCTATGCAAAGTCAGAAAGCTCTCAGATTTCTTTAAAAATATCTTCATTTGTGTTCCGAAGTGTTCCGATGTTCTTACGGTTTGGAACGACATGAGGGTGAGTAATTAATGACAGATTTTTCATTTTTGGGTTAACTATTACTTCAATTTTTAATTTTTGAATGAACTATTTGTATAAGTTTAGAACTCTTTGGAAATTTAAGACAAAAATCTGAGACAATATTAATGCTGATATGATGTTTAGCACAATACATTATTTTGGAATCATAATTCTTAGAATATTCTTAAGATTTAGGATTCCCATATTGTAAGTATGTTTTTTTTTTTTTTTTTTGTTAGGTTATAGCAGTTTAGACTTTCTCTCTCTTTCAGCTTGTGTTTCTCTCTGGACTACTTAATTAAAAGGAGTTAATATATAGAGATTAAAAGTGAAGATGGAGATGGTGTAGGAATAAACTGTCAAAGGAGGCTATGCACAAAATCTTGTGCTGTAATTGACAGGACAAAATGAACAAGCTCTTGACTTGACCTTTCATTTAGAAAAACAATTTGGTAAATAATACAGAGTGATAAATATTGTCAGGTGCTCTGGGAATGAGAGGTAAAAGACTGACAAGAGAAAGTTTGCCAAGGTTGAATTAATGTTTGTAAGACACTGCTTTAACTCAAATTGGGGCAGATGTAGAGAAGGTTACAGCTACTCTAATAATCCCAGAACATGACTGTCTCTTCAAGACCTTGACTGACATAGCAAATTACTTGAGGAAGTGAGAAATAAAACTGCAAAAAGACAAAATACAGTGTGTAATGTCAATGGTGCAAAATACATTAGCTGGAAATAGGCTATTACATCCTTTTCTTATAACACAATAATATTACTTCTCACTGGAGTTACATGCCGACAGTAGCTCTTTGAGCACTCAGAGGAGCAGAATAAGCGCCCAAAAAAGGACATGATTGTGAAAATGACAGTATTGTTCACTGTGGACACTAGGTCTATTATGCAGCTGCCGGAGGTGGATGTGTCCAGTCTAGTTAAATCTGATACTGAAGTTTTCTGATCAAGGCATATTGTTAGATTTCTTGAAATACATTTAAATTCCTCATTCAGTAGTTTTGCAAATGGGAATTTCTTAAAGGTAAGTTCTTAATGGGATAGTTCATCCGAAAAATGAATTTACTTAGCTTTCTAATTTATTTACTTGTTTTTACTTTGTCATCATTTACTTACCCCATATTGTTCTAAACCCATGACTGAACAAAAATAAAGTAATGAATAATGTCATGGTCACTCTTTTCGAAGCAACAGTGTTTTCACAACTCGTCAATATTTGGCCATACTGGCAGCGCTGAACATAAACATGCTATTGAACTGAATGAAACTCAAATATTTTGCTGATTATTAATAATAAAATAGCAGCACATTGTCATGTTTTGGGCTGTACTAATTGGTCGAAGCAGGAAAAACATTTGGAGTACTATAAACTGCCAACATTTTCAACAAATCAAGGAAAAGAGTGCAAAAAACTGTTTGAGGAACAAAAGGCATTTGTGGTTGGCCAAAATGAACTAGGATTTTTAGGGTAAGAATCATGACAACATTCGTGTTAGTTCTTACTATTTCCGATCGGGTAGGTTAAATATTAGGCTAATATCTTAATTATTATTGCTTGTACGTTAGCCTACTGTCAGGTGTCGTGTATGGGAGGACAAATGAGGAGTACGAGGTCGAGCTCAGAAACAAAACAAGTCTTTTAATAACTAAATCCACAAAGAATAAATCCACAGGGAGACAGGCAAGGAGACACGCACACAACAACGAGAACGGACAATCAAACAATGAACAGAATCAAACTTAAATAGGGTGGTAACGAGACACAGACAGGTGATCGTGATTAACTAATAATGACTTAATGAGGGGGTGGAGACAGGAACATGACCAAATAAGGACAGGACTAAACCAAATACAGACTGGACTAAACCAAATACACAGGACTAAAACCAACAGAAAACACAACAAGAGAGTCTCAAAACCTGACATAACTCCCCTCCTCCCAGAAGGCGTGACCTCGCGCCGAAAACAAAAACATGGGGGGGCTTGGGTGGGGGCTCAGGAGGGGGACGGACATCCGGGAGGAGGAGAACAAAGGGAGTCCAGGGAGGAGATGGAGGGAGGAGCCAGGGAGACGACAGGAGTGTCCAGGGTGGATCAGCAGGAGGGAGGAGCCAGGGGGGCGCAGCCGGAGGAGTGGAGTCCAGAGGCGATGGCAGGGTGACGACTGACCGAAGCGGAGCCATAGGGACAAGGGAGCCCGGTGGAGCTGGTGGATCGACGGGCGACGGTGGAGATGAGGGAGCTAGGTGCCATGGTGCAGCCGCAGGGTCGGAGGGCCGAGGCGGAGTCCAAGGATCGGAGGCTGGAGATGGAGATGAGGGATCCTCCGGACTCAACGCCAACGGAGCTGGAGATGGGCAGACCCATGGCGAGCCCACGCCACAGCTGGTGAGCTGAGGGTGAGCGGCGGGACTGACGAGATCCAGTGGAGTGGGCGTTGAACAGGGAAAACGGTCACTGAGAGATGGCGAGAGGGAGGGTGGGTGGGATTTCTTGTTCGCTGAATAGTTCAGAGGGTGATGGAAGGGAGGTAGATAATTCAATGTCCAAGTTATGTAATCCCTTTGAGTCCAGGTATAGCTCACCCTCAGCACTGGCTCTGAACAAAAAACGAGAAAACAAAGATGGGGGAAAACACTCCGAAAAACTGTTTTTAAGGTCCGTTCTTCTGTCACGTGTCGCGTATGGGAGGACAAACGAGGAGTACGAGGTTGAGCTCAGAAACAAAACAAGTCTTTTAATAACTAAATCCACAAAGAATAAATCCACAGGGAGACAGGCAAGGAGACGCACACAACGACGAGAACGGACAATCAAACAATGAACAGAATCTAACTTAAATAGGGTGGTAACGAGACACAGACAGGTGATCGTGATTAACTAATAATGACTTAATGAGGGGTGGAGACAGGAACATGACCAAATAAGGACAGGACTAAACCAAATACAGACTGGACTAAACCAAATACACAGGACTAAAACCAACAGAAAACACAACAAAAGAGTCTTAAAACCTGACACCTACCACCTATTAACTTTAGTTTGTCAAAATATTGTGCCCTTTCCTTTTTACTAAGACCTTCTCTAGCTAATCATATAGCATATAGCAGCTTCCACATATTTTTGTGGTTTAGACAGCATAAATTAGCAGAACAACTTATTCAGTAGTACACCACTGTTGTTTACACCCGAGTATCGCCAAAATGGCCGCGCATTAACTAACTGACCAAATCATGACATAAGTGCAAACCCTCTATAACAATTACCAGTCAATGCTGGGTTCATACTTCAAAAAGGACACAAAACAGACATAAAGTTTTACAAAAGTACCAAGAAAGTAAATCATTTTACCTGTAACTTTTAAGCAATAATATCACAGAAGCTATTCTCTTTCAAACAGATAAAGCACGGTTATCACAACCTTTAATTTGAAAAACTGCACTATATCAAGTGTGATAGCCTATTACTTTTATATAACACTTTGACATACAAGAAGTTAATATTGAGTAACTTACATTTTAGACACAACTTTCCAGTTATTTTGTCTGTTTTGCCCCACCAAAGAAAACACCTCCAAACGAAGTCGAAGCACGGCGGGTTTTCCTTCCTGAATGAATGAGTGTGTTTGAAGGAATCGGTTGAATTAATATGACTCACTCATACGCGTTTCATCCCTGAATGAATCAGTGTTTCCGAACGAGTCGATTGGCTAAATTATTTAATTACATATTCAGGACTGTGTATTTTTCGATTCGTGTATTAATTGGTGATTATTTAGAATGAATTGGATGATTTGTAAACTCACTCATATACAGTCATTTGTCGCCGTCTACTGGAGAAACAATGTCACCAGCAGAAACAATCACAAGTAGGCCTACTAAAATAGAGAAATCATCTTTAGACATGCACTATTTGGGAAAAAAAAAAAAAAAAAAAAAAACAGTTAAACTTATTTGAAACTGAAGTTCCTCCACTGCTGTATCATCTCTTCAATAAAGGTCATAGAAATAGGCTATGCTTGAATTTGGCAAAGAGGGTCCTAGAAATAAAGAATACTGCATCCTGTTGAGCCACTGTTCAGTGAGTATTTGCAGAACTTAGAAGTAAAAGGCATTACAGTCAGCATTTTTGGCAGACAATATGGAAAATATTCCAACAAGTGATAGCTCCTTTTATATCAGGGATTTATCCCCTGGGATATGCTGTAAGTCAGCTAAATGAGACTTGAAAGCATTCCTGTCATGGTAATTGGAAATACAGTGTCCTAAATCTGTCTGTTGAACACATTATACATAAGTTTCCTTTGCTCTTAAAGATGTCCTAATAAAAATAAATAAAACCCTGAAATGCATTAGAGAAATTAATCCTAAATTTGAGAAAAAAGAAAGTCACATTAGTTTGTAACGACATGGGGGTGAGTAAATGATGACAGAATTTTCATTTTCAGGTCTTTAGCCATTGGCCAAGATTCAAATGAGTAGTGACACTCTCCTGTTTCACTCTAACAGATGGTATCCAATCATTAATAAGCTGAATCAAACAGAGAAAAAGTTCTTTCAACAATGCAAGGTACAAAAAACAAGACTAATTAACGGTTAAACTTAAATTATATGAGTATGAAATGCTGAAATGATGGGGATGAAAGAAAGTTGAATTCAAGAGTATCAGTTGTGTTCCTTTCTTTGCAAATTAATTTTACACAGAGTAGCATGATCATATGCCTGCTATTCATGATCCTTCATTTCATATTGTATCAGTCATCTTTTACACTCCACATTTACATGTTAGGTTTAAGTTCAAATAATCACAGTCATCCACAGTCAAATTTTTTTGTGTTGTGATCTGTCCTCTTCCTGTGTGCTGCATAAATTCTCAAGCCCTAACGCCACCTAGTGGGTAGTATGCAGTTGACAATACGCAGTATACCACATACAGTTGAGGCCAAAAGTTTACATACACCTCGCAGAATCTGCAAAAATAAGCAAAATAAGAGGGTTCATACAAAATGCATGTTATTTTTTATTTAGTACTGACCTGAATAAGATATTTCACACAAAATACGCTTGATTCTTAATTTTGTGTTGTTACCTGAATGATCCACACTTGTGTTTTTTTGTTTAGTGACAGTTGTTTATGAATCCTTTCAGGTCCTACAAATTCTTTGGTTTTTCAGCATTTCTGTGTATTTGAACCCTTTCCAACAATGACTGTATGATTTTGAGATCTGTCTTTTCACATTGAGGACAAATGAGTTCTTGATGCATTGTTTTTCCTTCTGAAGCATCAGTGAGTATTTGATCCTTCTGTAATAGTATGTAAGTCCCTCAGTTGTCTTCAGTGTGAAATAATGGATCTTGAAATCACAGTCATTTTTGGAAAGGGTTCAAATACAAAAAATGCTAATTTGTGGGACCTGAAGGATTTTTCTGAAGAACAGCAGGCAGTTGAACTGTTCAGGACTAACAAGGGACTCATATCACAGCTGTGGATCATTCAGGTAACAACACAGTATTAAGAATTAAGTTTATATAAACTTTTGAACAGGGTAATTTTTATAAATTCAACTATTATTTTCTCTTGTGGACTATATGTAAATGTCTTTTATGTAAGGTCAGTGCTAAAAAAAAATACATAACATTCATTTTGTATGATCCTTCTTAAAATAATGAACATTTTGCAGATTCTGCAAGGTGTATGTAAACTTTTGAACTTAACTGTAAAATGTAATGAAATGGCACCTATGCTTTCTGTAAATCTCAAACTTTAATGGGAATAAATCCTTCTTTTGATTTGGTTTGAGCTGGCACTTGAAATCTCATTTGCATTTCAAAATAGGAGTGAGGGAGTGAGTTTACCTCTTAACGGAAAGTATACTGAAGAAGGGACTTCAAAACTTCTGAAATGTACTAACAAGATAAGTTACAGCTTGTCTTGTTTCCATTACTGTTAATGTACACTATAGGCTTGTGTTCCCTGCATAAGCAAAAAGAATGAATGATCCCTTATAATTCACCAAAGTGCTGTGTTGGGAACAATATTGAAAATGAAACGGTGATAGATGTTCCCATGAAGGCTATACAGTTAATTGAAAATGTCGGTTTAAGGAAAGGCCTTTTGGCACAGTGAAGGTGAATGGTGCTGTGCATCCAAAATAATTGGAGTATACAAGTTTGGAGTGATGTGGCCTTCACCAGAAAGATGTAACAAGATTCAGTTAAGTACTTCAAATTAAAGAGTTTCATCAGGCATAGTTTGGGGAAATTAACTGGTTTAAAATTGGTGGTTTTTATCCTTGCTGACTCACATCAGTGTCCTTCCTGGACAAACATATGACTGACATGATCTGCTCTGCCAAAGCTTTTAAGTGCAAACTACCACTGATATTTCTCCAACTTCACTGCCAATCCTAATTTAAGAGCCAAGTTAAATCATTAAAGCAATTATGCGTATGTTAGCTTGATGAGAGGTTGACACATTTTGAATTAGCTGTGCCTGTGATACTGACATGTTTTTAATTTTAGTACAAAAACAGAATTGGATTGAACTTCAAGCTGGACACACTGGCAGAGTGCACAGAGTCATTTTAATACTAGAGGACTAAAAAACAGCGTCATAAAAAGTAAGTAGATCTCAATGCGCTGTGCAATTGGCTTAGAATATAAATGTCTGCTTTATATAAGGTAGTCTATTTTTGAAAGCTTGTTATTTTATAATAACATTTATAATATTACAAAAGATTTAATTAATGCTATTGTTTTGAAATTTCTAGGGGAAAAAATGCAGTTTTTCCATCACAGTTAACATTAGTTCATGTATTAACTAACATGAAGGAACAATGAACAATACATTTATAACACTATTTATTAATCTGCTAATGTTAGTTAATGAAAACACAGTCGTTCATTCTTAGTTCATGTTAATTCACAGTGCATTAACAAGCACATAATGCATTAGTAAATGTTGAAATGAACATTAACTAATATTAATAAATGTAATTCACAGTGCATTAACAAGCACATAATGCATTAGTAAATGTTGAAATGAACATTAACTAATATTAATAAATGTAATTCACAGTGCATTAACAAGCACATAATGCATTAGTAAATGTTGAAATGAACATTAACTAATATTAATAAATGCATAAGTATTTGTCATTCTTAGTTCATGTTAACTAAAGTAGTTAACTAATGTTAACTAATGAACCTTATTATTAAACATTTGTAAACGAGATTTACTGCATTTGTCATCTCTTAACAAAACAACTAAAAACATATACATAAGACATCAACACTGTACAAAGTCAGGCCAACAATCTAAGTTTTCTGATTATTATAAACAGAATTGACTTGATGTTCCCAGGCATAAAATGGTTTTAATTCAGTAAAAAAAAGAGATGAAAACCTTTGCAAAAATGGGTTATTATAATGTCAGTTCATATCGGGTGAAATCTGATACAATGGGACTCTTTTAATAGTTTCATTCACATTGTCATATAATGACCTAATTAACAAGGATTCACCTTATTTATTGTCTTTCTCATTTACTGAAATGTGCAATGAGGTCCCAAAGATGTAATCCCAGTGTCTAAAGTAGGGGGCAAAGTTCCCTTTAAAGTGCTGATGGTGGGCCAGGTGGTGCGGCGGCCCGCCAAAGCACGGCAAAAACCGATGCAGTGCCCAAGGAAAGTCATATCCACAGTGGTCCTCCACCGCCATCCAGGTGTTAACCAGATGGAAAAGGATTTCGCTTAAAGGGTGGCAACCCACAAGCATAGCACTTATAAATGCAAGTGTTTGTAGAGACAGCAGTTCAGAAATACTGGAGTCTTGAGCTGCCAGAGCAAAAGTGTCCCTGTTAAGATGGTGAATGTGGTGGACGTTGTTGTACAGCCAAGGAATTCTGGGAAAAAAATACAGACATTTGATTTAGTTATATATTTAATACAAATAGCTACACAAATGATGCATAAATATGGGCCTTGCTAAAATAACACTCTAAGATGCTGGGTTAGTATTTAACCCAAATGCTGGGTTCAGCCTGTTGGGTCATTTTATTAGGTTATTTTTTAGTATTTTTACCCAGATGCTGGGTTGTTTTTCTGTGCTCTAAAAAATGTTAGGTTATTTTTTTTTTAATCCAAATGCTGGGTTCAGCCTGTTGGGTGATTTTTTTAGTATTTTTACCCAGGTGCTGGGTTCAGCCTGTTTGGTCATTTTGTATGGCTATTTTAGATATGTTTTATTCAGGTGCTGGCTAGTTTTTGGCCCTGTCATAAATGGGACACTTCATGTGCTCACTTCGCGAGCACCACCTTTGTGGCCGTTTTGTGCCCACGTTACGCACTTCTATCACAGATCAGACTTGTTGCACATGGATATTTATTTAAGGTGTCTCAAAAGTACCCTTGTACCAACTGCAGTGTTGCCAAGTCTGTGGTTTTCCCGCGGGATTGGGCTACGTTCATACTGTTGCCGTGGGTTGTTTTTCATGTCTGCAGGTTGAAGCAACCCCAATAACGTAATATTTAGTCTGGAACGCTAATTTTACCAGTGGAACCCCATCACAAAACGTATATTTAACCCCCGGAATGCTATTTTTACCAGGAGACCCCCCTCAAAACGCGATTGGGCTACTTTTGGGCTAAATTTGAGTAGCAATTGGGCGGGTTTTGTTGTGAAAACCTGGCAACCCTGACCAACTGTACTCAGTCTACCCTACATCGCAGCTAACGTCTACTTGGAACTATAGCCTTCTACAAATGACGGATCTCCCCTTAAAGTGAACAACACACCGGCGCCAAACGAAAGTACGACCAGGCCTGAAACACGAAGCAACATCGCTGTTATATATATATAAAAAAATTTCACCCTGTATGCTATGCAATATGATATCAATGAGGAAAAAAATTTGTGTTCATTTTTTATGTATTAATTAATTAAACGTTTGTACAAGGCAATATTGTACCATAATGGACAAATTGAAACATTTGATATTTTCATGCAGAAAAAAAGAAATACACAAAATACTCAAAAGTTTGGACACACCCTCTCATTTAATGTGTTTTTAAAGAAGACTCTTATGCTTATCAAGGCTGCATTTATTTGATAAAAAATGCAGAAAAAAACATGTTATTACAGTATAAAAAAATGAGTTTTATTTTAATATACTTTACAATATAATTTATTCCTGTGATGCAATGCTTAATTTTTCATCAGCTGTTACTCCAGTCTTAAGTGTCACGTGATCCTTCAGAAGTCATTCTAATATGCTGATTTATTATTAGAATTATCAATGTTGGAAACAGTTGTGCTGCCAAATATTTTATTTTTTTTATTTTATTTTTTTTGCAATCTTTTTCACGATTTTCTTTGATGAATAACAAGTTAAAAAGAACAGCATTTATTCAAAATATAAATCTTTTCTAACAGTGTAAATCTATGCTATCACTTATGCTATCACACTATAATTTAACACATCCTTGGTGAATAAAAGTATTAATTTCTTTAAAAAAAAAAAGAAAGAAGAAAAATGTACTGACCCCCAAAGTTTTAAACAGTAGTGTATATTGTTAGAAAACATTTCAATTTAAAATAAATGCTGTTCTTTTTTAACCTTTTATTGATCAAAAAATCGTGAAAAAATATCACAGTTTCCCAAAAAAAATTAAGCAGTGCAACTGTTTTTTGATTTTTGAAGGATCATGTGACATTGAAGACTGGAGTAATGATTCTAGAAATTCATCTTTAATTACATCTTAATAATATTTCACAATATTACTTTTTTCTGTATTTTTGATCAAGTGAAAACAGCCTTGATAAGCAGAAAAAACTTCTTCTTCTTCTTCAAAAAAAAAAAACATTAAATGAGAGGGTGTGTCCAAACTTTTGACTGGTAGTGTATATTTATTGAAAACATCAACTTCTTTAACAAAACTTGAACAACTAGACTTATCTATGTATTACACATCTCATATTTAATAAAAAGTAACATTTCATATCCAACTGTTGCTCTCAGGCAACATTGTACCATCGTGGATCACAACTATAACCAATTAATCATCAAGTTATCATATAAAAACATTACAACAAGTGTTGTTTTAAGGTAAAACATTATAAATTAACCTTAAAATTATCCTAATATGGACCTTACAAGCTTGAACATAAGCACAAAGAACTGCATGTGCACAAGTACATGGCACCTCACAACAGATAAATCTTAATATGCACTGAAATAGTATGTTAATTATTATTATTATAAATGCATTACAAAATCATGCAAAATGCAAATACATTTAGATGATTCTAGTTCTTTTCCTTGCAAATATCATCTGAACTAGTGTGCCTGCATGGTCTTATGTGATTCTGTTATGGTACAATGTTGCCTGGAGGCATGCCATTTTTTTGTAATTTCCTATTATACTTTTGTTGATATATTATGTAAAGTTTGTGTTTTACTTACCAATAAAGGTGGCTCAGATTTTTTATAGGCAATTATATGGACGTAAATTGATAACAAATGCACTTTTCATTTGAGAAAATACAGAGTCATATGATGTGCACATGTCCTGAAAGGTGACCACTTTTTTGCATTTTCACTGATTAGTGTTTGAGTTCTCCTACCTTGAGATAGCATTTATCTATTAAATGTGTGCCTCATTTTATTAAAAACTAAAATAGGCTATGTTGCCTGGTAGCACGGTACCATAGAGAGTTAAGTGCACTCCTCTGACTACCATAGGAGGTAACAACAGGAGTGCTATTGATCTAGTGCATCATTATTGCAGCTGGATCTGGACTACTTTTGTGAATTTTCTGTGACTCATCTTTTTTTACTCAAGATTATTCTGGGTAGATGTCTCTAACTTCATTTCTAGGATGTTTGGTACATTAATACAAATTGAGGATGTTATATTTTTTTTGTAACAAGACACCATTGATTCTAAAAGTACAATTTCTTTTCTTACACAACTAATTGTTTTACTTGGAAAATATCACATTCATGTAAAGGAATGGGCTAAAGCTAAGCCAAATTGTAAACATTTTATTAAAGAGATTAAACAATGCGGTACTACTTTGCAAAATATTAAAAACAGAAAAGCTAAGAAGGCTTATGAAGTACTGTGTCACTTTAATTTCATTATTTAAATATTTAATTTGTTCTTTTAAAAAACATATTTTCTGGACTACAACTTGTGAAGAAAAAAACATTGTAGTCCGGACATTACGGTATAGGAAATTATTTTTTGGAACCCAGGGCTTTGTGTTATGGACCCCAGTTTGAAAGCCCCTGTCTTAGATTATTTAGGACAAGCTCATTTTGGAGTCAGACATACGTTTTTGACAGACTGTAGATACATTACACACATACTTATGGCTTTTTTTTTTTTTGTCTAATTAAGGGAAATTTAGGATGAAAATGTCCCTTTTTCTCAACATTTTACTCAAGGATTGAGGTTTGCCTGTTTAGTGTGACCCTGTCAGCCTCTGCTGGTAGATCATTGAACTACACTAGATTTAATAATAATGAGTAGATTTAGTCATCTCATTTTCAGGTCAGCGTTTGCGCTAACCCTTCTATTGTTATAAGACCTGCAACCACAGGTGATACTTGAGTCAAATTGATTCACAATGAAAATCTCTGGGAAAAAAAATGGATTACTGATAGGGTATCTAAATATTTGTGTTTTATTTGATCTCTTCATCCCAAAATGTAATATGATTCAAATAACTGAATATTGGTGGTGAAACAGTTTGACCAAAAAAGAAAAATTAAAACTCACTTTTGGCCTTTCATAATACCTTGCATACTTTATGACAATATAAATATAAGCCATATAGAACAGGAAGCATGAGATTATTTATTTGTTTCATGACAAATACACGTTTGTTTGTCATTTTCCTTTTCCTCTGGTGTTAAATAAATGTTCAATTTTTTAGTTATTTTCCACAATAGATATTTTTATAGAATTTGGTAATGTATTATTACTATCATTATTACTATTATCATTATCATTGTTAGGATATATTAAAAAAAAAACAATATAATATTACATTGAAATAAATATATTCAATTTATTATATTCAATTTAATAATAAATTAACAATGCTAAGTCATTTAATCTAGAAATATCAACAAACATCTTTTTTTCTTCTTCAAAACATTGAATCAGTCATCAAAGTTCTGCAAAGTTCTGACCCTCTTATTCCTCATAAGTCCTTCACTTCAAAGCTCATATAAAAGGCATTAACTGTGCTCTAAACACTTTTTTCTCATAAGCTTTACTCACTTTACATAAACTTAACTCACTTGATGAGAAAATATTTGGGTTATATTTGGGCACTGTTGGGCCTATAAATGAGAAAACCCCAACATCGTATTCACATTAGCAAAGATTTCTGCGGTTAATAAGAACCTAAAACAGAAAGTGAGACGGAGAGAACCCAGACACATTGAGAAATAACCACGTAAAATATTTAGACTGGTTGTAGAGACGAACATGGTCTTTCCATTGCAAAAGAAATCCATTGTTCCTCATCCAGGCAAAACTTCAGGAATGTGTTCCTTTAATGTTTTAAGAGAAACGTAGGATTCATATAAATACAAAAAGATTTATTTTTAAAGCTGTACGACATGGAAGGCCAAAGTTAAGAACTTAAAATTGGTAACTGTTAACATGTGTCCTATGAAGACAATACAGATTTACAGATTTTTTAACTAAATAATTTGTTTATTCTGATATATTCTTAAGAATGTCACAGCCGGTTCAATAATGATTATAGCATCTAATTTAATAATAATAATAATAAAAAACAATGAATATAAGTTGTCATTCAAAGTTTTAAAGCTCCAAATGTGCAATGTTGGAAGCTCCACATTCTGACATGTGAGAGATGTGTGATGCTTACTTGTGTATGGTGTAATGACACACGAAGAAGAGCGTGTCGAATATGAGCATGCAGGAGACACATTCCCTGAAGGCATGGAAATAAGATGGTGCGCTCTCCGGGAATTGCGTTCGCCGTACCCACAGAAACAGCGCAGTTAACGGTAAAACGCCAACCACGTATTTCCGCAGAATTCGCGCAGCACATTGAAACCACTGATGCAAGCCAACAACTTCACGGCGAATCCTGTACTTTTGGAGCCATCCCACATGTGGACTGAACACATCCAGAAGCATGAATGGAGCAGAGAGGATGAGATGAGTGCTGAAAGCTGCGCACACGCAAAAGAGAGGTGACCTGAGGACATGACGTTCCGCATATATGAGGTCCCAAATCCACTGAAGAAATGTATCGCCTCCGAAAACCAGCAAGAAGAGAACAATCATCCTTGTGAACGACTGTTGTTTCTACATAACCGCAAAAAAAAAAAAAAAAAAGCAACAGCAGCGCTGATGTACTCCAGATGTGCTGTGTTTTGATGGGAACCCTTTTCACTGCACAGTGTGAAGATCACTTTCTGACACAATTTCAGTTCAGGCAGCGGATTATAAACGCGGGCCACAGAAGACTGATTCTCTCCTCCCACAACTGCAACTTTACAAACTTCAAATACAATGCCACTTGATGTGTATTCTTTAAATACAGATGTTTAACTTTAACTTTTTGTGACACAAAATACCCGTTATCCATATTAAAGGCATAGTTGACCCCAAAATGTGAAAACCTCATTCTAAGATAAAAGCTTATTTTACAATGATAAGCGAATTAGGTGTACCAAGGAAATTAATATTTTCCAACGAGTTTCCAAGTGATTTTTTACCTATGTGAAGTCTTTTTTTCTGAAAGTGTGCATTAACATTTGCGTCAAATTCTTATATTTAATCAATAAAGTCACTAAAGACATGTTATGCTGTTGCCAAACAAATAAAGTCATTATCAACTAAATTAATTGCTTACACTTTACTTGAAGGGGTGTGCATAAGACTGACATGACACCTTGATAATCATGACATGACACATGTCATGAATATGTAGGTTTTATGCATGTTTATGACAACTGTCATTAAGTGTCATTCATTCAGTTATGTAGTTTTTAATGCAAAGATGGCATTGTTTGAGATATCTTTGTTATTAGCTAGGGCAGTGCTTCCCAAACTGTGGGCCGCGGCCCCCCGGGGGGCCGTAGCGGTATTGCAGGGGGGCCGTAGCTAGGCTAAATCAAAATATTAAAATGGGGGATGGGGTGCGCAAAAGAAAATATTTTTCGGAGGTAAGCGTTAAAACAATGCCCTGACCGTACAGTGCAGTCAAGAATAACTTAAAGAGGTTGCCAACAAAACTGGACGAGCTTTTGTCTCTTGCTTCAGGTGAATCCTCGCTATGCTGCGCGTTTTAAGTGTCAGTTCATTTGCACTTGTAATTTATATTTTTATTTGTTGTTACTAAATAAACGATCGAGTGTGAGACTTTATCTCTAATAAAATGGGTCGGGGTTTCTCTGTGTTAGAGTCGTTTTTAACTTGCTATTTTACGTATTCGTTTACTGGAACCTTTGACAGAAAAGTTAACTGGGTTTACAGGACATTTCTGATCGTAAAAACTTGCTTATTTTTATTTGTAAGGTATTGTTTTCGTTATTATAAACTGATTCAAAGGTAATCAATCATAAATATTACCTTTTCCAGTCGCGCGCCTGCCCTAATATGCTTTCGCGTATGAACAGCAACATCCGCGGTGCGGGAGAAAGAGCGGGCGCATCAGGCTCAATCATCAAACATATTTCAAAGCGCCACTATCCTGAACGCATTATCACTATCTCTACAGTGTCGGGATTGTGGCTAATGCAGGACACGAATGATGTGCGCAGGGGGTATTATTAGAAGTGGGTATACGCAAAGCCGACTGAAACCCTCCACGACATCACTGATTACAGAAAGTGCGCAACTCGCGCTCCCTTTAACTACAAAGCGTCACTCAACTTCACTGCGATCTCAGAAAGTTTATACACTTTATAAACAATTAAGGTCTCTAAAATACAAAACGAATCTCTAATTACATCGCATTTGCACTTAGTTAATGAGATGATTCACCAGCGCGCAAAACGAAACCAGGGCTTTCAGCGGTGAGTGCATTCTGACAAAAACGTTTCTAATTGGCCATTGCCTTCAAGAAATCAACAGATATGCATGTGATTGGGCTACATTGCTTAACCATGCAATAACACATTGGATAGCTTGCTTTCGTTTCGTTTTCGTATTTAGCAGCGTCTAGTACCCCAGGCGGACATCTAGGATTCCATGATTCCTTTTTAAGATGCCATGAAATTTCCCTTATAACCAAAAGATGATAGCAGAGGCTGTTATTGGCTGCAGCTGCCATTTAAAGGCCCTAGTCTTGCTTTTTGATTCATTATAAAATTAGGGGGTCGTGGAGCTTTTGCTATGTTTTTGGGGGGCCTTACCCCTCTGAAGTTTGTGTCATGTGTCATGTCATGATTATGAAGGTGTCATGTCAGTCTTATGCACACCCCTTCAAGTAAAGTGTTACCAATTAATCTTTTTAAAGCAGAGGAAAAAACAGGCATTTAGATGTATTTACCCACTGTTTAATGCAGGACATGAATGCATTTAACCTGCAGTTACAAATGCATAAATAATGTTTTGATATTTCAATCCTAAAACGTTGAATGCTGATATTTGAAATTATTATTATTTTTTTAAATGAAAGATACTTTAAATGTGAAATTAAAACTGCCAGTAGGTGGCAGTAAGTCACTGTTAATAAGTGAGTCATTGCGATTAAACCGAATCATTTAAACGGTTTATTCATTCAAGGACGAAACACTAACATGCTGTTCAGAGACGGAAAACAGTGCTGTGGCTGTGTTTGGAATCATTTTGTTGCCGAAATAGAGCAAACATAGGCATTATGGTGTCTAAAAACCTAAGTCTCTTAATATTAACTTTTAGTTTATTGAACTACAGTATCTCACAAAAGTGAGTGCACCCCTCACATTTCAGCAACCATTTTAGTATATCTTCTCAAGGGACAATACTATAGGAATGAATCTTGGATATATTTTAGAATAGTCAATGTGCAGCTTGCATAGCAGTATAGATTTACTGTCCTCTGAAAATAAATGCCAGCAGCCATTATTGTCAAAATAGCTGGTAACAAAAGTGAGTACACCCTAAATGTTAACATCAGTATGTTGTCTAACCATGCAAAGCCACATGTCCTATTCATCATGTTTATGTTTGTTTTTGCTTGACAGGACAATACAAAGTTGTGTATCTTGTATTAGAGCAGTTACAATTTGGTGCCTTAAGTACAATTCTCTCATACTGACCACTGGATGTTCAACATGGCACCTCATGGCAAAGAACTCTCTGAGGATTTAAGAATTAGAATTGTTGCTCTCTACAAAGATAGCCAAGGCTATCAGAGGTTCAGTAACACCTTGAAACCGAGCTACACTAGTGGTCAGGGTCATACAGGTTTTCCAAGATGGGTTCCATTCAGAACAGGCATCGCAAGGGTTGTTTAATGAAGTTGAGTACTCGTTCTGTGCGTCAGGTGCAGAACCTGGCTTCAAAAAACAGATGCATGAGTGCTGCCAGCATTGCTTTAGGGGTTGCAGAAGTAGAAAGTCAGCTTGTCAGTGCTCAGACCATACAACGCACACTGCAACAAGTCGGTTTGCATAGGCACCATCCCAGAAGGAAGCCTCTTCTGAAGCTGGCTCACAAGAAAGCCGCAAACAGTTTGCTGAAGACAACCTGTCCAACAGCATGAAATACTAGAACCATGTATTGTGGTCTGATGAGACTAAGATAAACTTGTTTGGCTCAGATGGTGTCCAGCAAGTGTGGCGATGCCCTGGTGAATACCAAGAAAATTGTGTCTTGCCTACAGTCAAGCATGGTGGTGGTAACATGGTGGTCTGGGGCTGCAGGAGTGCTGCTGGTACTGGGGAGCTGCAGTTCATTGAGTGAAACATGGATTATATTATGTACTGTACATTCTGAACCAAAACATGATGCCTTCCCTTCGGAACTGGTCCAAATGGCTGTTTTCCAACATGATAATGCCCCTCAACACACTGCCAAGATGACAACTGCCTTGCTGAGGAAGCTGAAGCTGAAGGTGACAGGGTGGCCAAGTATGTCTCCAAGATCTAAACCCTCTTGAACACTTGTTGGGGTTAGATCTGATACAGCAATCAAATCTTTTCATTTAATTTTCATTTTCAGTAGTTTCATGTAGCTTTATTGATAGTTTATAGTTTGTTTTAGCTGGTCTCCCAGCCAGACCAGCTAAGGAAGTGGCTAAAACCCCCCTTTAAAACCAGCCTGCTTTCCAGCTATGACCAGCTAAAAACCAGCCAACCTTTTTTTCCAGCCATTTATTCATATTTGCATAATGATTTTTGTTGCTAGTGTAAACAACTTAATAAATGTGCTTACACTATGTACATAAAATACACAAAGTAGGCTAACTGGAAATATTGTGTCTAAAATGTAATAACTCAATATTACGTTACAGTGAGTATAAGTAAACAATAAAAAGTTATATAAAACATTATTACTGTGGGCAATCAATCACACTGCTTTTAAGTCTGCTTTTATTTCAGTGAAAACTGATTATAAATTTACCAAAAGTTAAAGGAATAAAAGCATAGTAAACCCCAAATATGAAAATCACCCTCATGTCATTCCAAAATGGTATGACTTTCTCTTTTTTTTTGGAACATAACTGCTTTTGAGAAATCAAATATTTTGATTATTGTCTGGGTGCTTATATAATGGAAGTCAATGGCAGCTAAAATTCTTCAGAATATTTTTTGTGTGTGTGTGTTCCATGGAAGAATGAAATTCATACAGGTTTGGACAAAATGTGGGTAAGTAAACAATGGCAACATGTTAAAATTGGGTAAACTGGGTTGTTTTTATACCTGTACTTTCTGTACTGACACCAAGATGCATTTCTTGTGTGTGTAATAATGCTCTTTCTAAATATGTTTTTTTTTTTTTATTTATTTTTCACTTTTTAACGGTCTCTTTTCCATACTGTATTTATTATACCTTTAGTTATTGTATTAAATATTATTAATTTTCAATTATAGAGAGTTGTAGCAGGAGACACCATAAATGAAACAATGTGTGTCATAACTTTTCAAATAAATAAATCAAATTAATATTTAAAACATTTCACTAATATCAACCACATGTAGTATACGACAGCTTCCTAATTAACAGCATCTGTCTAGTTTTGTGTGGAGATCATTTTGTAAGCACTTGAGACCTGGTGGCCGTGGGAACAGAATGATACTCTCTTGGTCGATCCTTGTTATTTGGTCACCAACTGAAGAGATCGGGTGCCAAATTTAAATATGTTTCACATTGTCAGTTCTTTATTTTTGTAGTAAGCAAAGAAGGGTTTCACGAGGGACAAATACCTCACTTCATTAGCTTTTATTCCATGGAATGTCTGCATACTGGATTCTGATTGGCTGGCAGGTATGCATTAAAATCGTTTAATGCACAGGTAGTTCCAAGTCAGTTTAATCACCGTTCTATATTAATGCGCTGCTTTAATTGATGCACGCAACCGCACACTGAGAGAGAGAGAGAGATCGTCGTGGTAACAAACTGGAAAGTCATGATCCACTTGAGCTCCTAAATTTTTTGCAATCTTTTACCTCTAGAGTGAAGCAAACCTAACAAAACATATATCAAACCAAAGGAAAAAGTGAGAGGAATATTAAGGTGACCGTGATAGCTGTGAATTTCTTTGCTGTTTTTTCAACAAGACAACTAAAGACCACTGAAATAGAGTGATCAGGAGGAAACCTGGATAAAGCAGAAGTTCACATCCAAATTAACAGGCAAGACTGAATCTCCATCTACACTGCATTTTAAAAGACAAACTAAAAAAAAAAAAAAAAAAAACACAAAAAGTTATTTTCATTAAGTTGAAATATAGTAAAAGTATAGAGAACATAAAGCAGTCTGATAGTGACAGTTAAAAAGTGGCAGTTAGAGGAAAACAAAAAACAACAACAATGGAATCCATTGCAGAAGAGCCCCTCCCCCGCTCCATCTCATACCCACAGACTATCAGGAGTGCAAAAGATAAGAAAGCCTATAAATACAGCCTTCTGAAGAACAACCCAGAGACCCTGATGGCTGATGTTTCACAAAAAGGGGACAGAACCATCACCACTAATCTGCTCCTCTATACAACAGACTGCAATCTTTGGCACACGGTCATCTGTAAATACTACAAAAGTTATAGAAAACTAGGTATCTGCAACGGCAGACAAATCCAAATTTATGAGGAAAATGATGCCAACAAGGCATTTCTAACTGTAAATATCTACCATAATGGAACTATAATGTTCCAGGGGACTGAAGCATGTCTCAGCTCTGTCCAGGCAAATTTCACCAGCTTGAAAACTCTGGCAGAGGCTGAGAAACAAGGAGCAAACAGTGATGCTGCAGGAGACAGTGACGCCCAGAACTCAAGAGAGAGACTAGAAGAGATGGAGCTCAACCCTGTTGAACAAGACCCACAGCTGGAGCAGTCTGTCAGTCAGATCAGAAACAGTGTCTCCCTACAAGAAGTAGAACTGGTGGAGCTCAGGGAACTAGCACTCTCCCATGCAATCTCCAGTGAACGGCTACAACATCTGGAAAACAAACTCAACCACCTCACACATGACTTTAAAACTAGTGTTGAGGAGCTAAAACGAGAGATATGCAAGCTGCAGCAAGATAGAGAGACCCTGAATAAAGAACTGAAAACAGTCAGGCAGGAGCTGCTGCTCAGAGAAGGAGAAATACAAAGCCTGAGACAACAAACAGAGAGCCTCACATACATCTGTAAGCAGCGGCCCAGCTCTCCCATCACCCAGACCACAGCAGCCCACAACCCATCGCCTGAGTCCAGCACCACAGCAGCAACTCCAGCACCAGTGACAACACAAACAGAGGCCCCCAAAGGCCCCCAACAGAGTGACCCACAGAAGACAGAAGTCGTCATCTTAATTGATTCAAATGGCAAATTCATCAATGAAAAACAGCTCTTTCCTGGCCACAAAACATTAAAACTCTGGTGCCCAAAAACAGATATTGCCCTACAACAACTGAACAGGGAAGACCTGGGTGAACCCAGCCACATCATCATCCATGTGGGCACGAATGACCTGCGGGCACAGCAAGAGCGAGTGGCTGATTCAGTGACACGAGTGGCCATAAAAGCTACACAAACCTTCCCCTCATCAAAAGTAGTTATCTCCACCATCCTGCCAAGATCAGACTTCCATCCTCACACCATACAACGAGTGAATACAGACATCTCACGTAGATGTGCTGGAATGCCAAATGTTCACCTGGCACATCATCCCACACTAGACCTCCGTCATCTCCACGACCATGTCCACCTCCATAAAGACAGTGTTCATCTGTTTGCCAAAACTCTTAAAGATGTGGCTCTAGGCCGAACCCCTAGCAGTCCCCCAAAGAAGGCTAGAGCAACCACTACCCCTCAACCAGTGAGATACTTTCACCCTGGACCTAGACCTGGATCTGGATTTCCACCTCAGCCTCGACCTGGACATCCACCTCAGTCTCCACAGCCTGCTCTCTACTACCAGCCCACACCACAGCAGCTCAGACCCCAGCAGCAGGTCTCTCTCTCCTGGGACCAACATCAGCACAACCACAGAAGACCCAGAGCAGCTCCAGTAAGGAACAACAGCATCAGAGCAGAGCAGCAGCCAGGTCCACTTCCACAACCTCAACGACCCGAGCACCAGGAACAGAGGACTTACACCACAGCCCTACAAGAGCCAAACCATACCAACCTAGTAGAGATTAAAGACCTGCTCAGACTTATATGCACACGGTTGGAACAGTAGTAGTGAGTAAAAGACATACAGTACACAATATATGTATATATATATATATAAAAAAAAAAGTAGATCTACATTTACATGCATTCTTTGATCCTTGATACTGTGTTACACTTGGGTTTGTATTACTCTAGACCAATATTAAGATTGTTGAATTTGTTACATTTGTTGACAAAATGAAATCATTAATTATTACAATGTGGAACATACAAGGTATTAACTCATCCAGTTTTGGTTACAAAACCCAAACCTCAGATTTCAAAAAAAGCATAGCAGACATGGACATAATAATATTACAGGAAACATGGCGCAAAACTGATGAAGCCACTCTTTGTCCCCCAGGATACTGTGAAATATTTTTATCCTCCAGAAAACATAAAACAATCACACATGGAAGAGATTCAGGGGGCATCATAATCTGGCACAAACAAGAAATTGACAAGTACATTGAAACAGTAAAAAAAGAAGAATCACATATATGGCTCAAAATTAACAGGCACCTTTCCCAAACCACTAAAGATATTTTCTTATGCGCTCTCTATATTCCTCCTTCTGAATCTCCTTACTATAATGAGGACATCTTTGAATCTCTCCATAGTCAAATTAACCACTTCCAGGCCCAGGGAAGTGTGTTGATCTGTGGAGATCTAAATGCAAGGACAGGATCCCTTCCTGACTACATCACAGATAATGGGAATAACTATATTTTTGGACAGAGCTTCCCACAAAATACTGTAAACTTCCCAAGAAATAACTCAGATTCCCAAGTGAATAAAAACGGGAAGCTTCTGATGGAGCTCTGTCGAAGTCTCGGTCTGTACCTCGTCAATGGCAGGGTGAGAGGAGACTCTCTGGGAAGGTACACCTACAGTTCATTTCATGGTTGCTCAACAGTTGACTACATGATCACAGATCTAGATCCATTCTCTTTCGGAGCATTCACAGTCAAACCTCTAACACCCCTATCAGACCACAGTCAAATTACTGTGTATTTAAAAAGGACAACAAATACTAACATACATCCACAACCCAATAAGCTGTACAATAATAGAAAAAATTACAGATGGGTCCAAAACAGCACTGAAAAATACCTGACTGCAATTGACAACGCCCAAGTATGTTTACTTATGGATAACTTTATAGAAAACATTTATCCTCATAATGAATATGGCGTAAATCTGGCCGTAAAAAACATAAATGACATATTTGATTATTTGGCAACAATATCTAATCTTAAAACCACTAAGAAAACTCAAAACCAAAAACGAGAGAACAAAAAATGGTTTGATTCGGATTGTAAAAGAATAAGGAAAAATTTAAGACAGATTGCAAATCAAAAACACAAACAACCAGACAGTTCAGATTTACGCCTTCATTACCATGAAGAGCTTAAAATATATAAAAATACACTCAGAAAGAAAAAAGAACAGTATATCCAAAATCAGCTGAAAACAATTGAAGAATCTGTCCATTCAAACAGTTTCTGGGACAACTGGAATCTTCTAAATAAAAAGAACAATGAAGAAATAACGATACAAAATGGAAACACCTGGAAAAATCACTTTGAACAACTTTACAGCAGAATAAACATGAGTATAGAACAAACACAGATATATGAAAAATTAAATCATATAGAACACATAATTGGCGAATACCAAAATCCACTAGATTATCCGATCACAGAAAAGGAGCTGATTGAGAAAATACAGGCGCTGCCAACAAAAAAGGCAAGTGGTCCAGACAACATCCTAAATGAAATGCTTAAAAATACAAGTCACAAATTCCAATTGGCAATAATGAAACTGTTCAACTTGGTTCTGAGTGTTGGTCATTTCCCTGACATATGGAACAAAGGACTCATAACACCCATATTCAAGAGTGGAGACAAATCAGACCCAAACAACTACAGAGGCATCTGTGTAAGCAGTAACCTGGGGAAGCTGTTCTGCAGCATCATCAACGCAAGACTTGTACACTTCCTTACAGAGCACAATGTCCTCAGCAAAAGTCAAATTGGATTCTTACCAAATTATAGAACGACAGACCACATCTTCACCCTACACACCCTAATCGACAAATATGTCAACCAAGACAAAATCAAAATATTTGCTTGCTTCGTAGATTTCCAAAAAGCTTTTGATTCAATTTGGCATGAAGGTCTGCTTTTAAAACTTCTAGAATCAGGAATTGGCGGTAAAACATACAATATTATAAAATCAATGTATTCAAACAATCAGTGCGCAATTAAAATTGGACATAAACGAACAGAATTCTTTACTCAAGGGCGGGGTGTGAGGCAGGGCTGTCCACTATCACCGACCCTCTTCAATATTTACATCAATGAACTGGCGAAGCTCCTGGAACAATCAGCAGCACCTGGCCTCACACTACACGACTCCAACATAAAGTTCTTGCTTTTTGCAGATGACCTGGTTCTGCTGTCTCCAACAGAAGAAGGTCTACAACAGAACCTAGACATCCTGCACACCTTCTGTCAGACCTGGGCCCTGACCGTTAATACTAACAAAACTAAAATACTAACATTCCAGAAAAGACCCAGATGTCAGGGAAAGAGACACAATTTCACCCTTGGTACTAACAAAATTGGACATGTGACAAACTACACATACCTTGGGCTGAAAATAAGTGCAACTGGTAATTTTAATTTGGCTGTGAATGAACTGAAAGAGAAAGCAAAAAGGGCCTTCTATGCCATCAAAAAATCTATCCAAATTGAAATCCCAATTCGAATCTGGCTCAAAATATTCCAATCAGTAATTGAACCTATTGCACTATATGGCAGTGAAGTGTGGGGTCCTCTTCTAAATCACGAATTTGAAAAATGGGACAAAAATCAGATCGAAGCCCTGCATGCTGAGTTCTGTAAGAGTATTCTCAGAGTACAGAGGAATACCCCGAACAACGCATGCAGGGCAGAATTAGGACAATATCCTCTGCTAATACGCATTGAGAAACGAGCCATCAAATTTTGGAAACATCTAAAAATGAGTGACCCCAACTCTTACCATTTTAAAGCCCTTAAAAACCATGAAGTGAACCCTGAAAAAAGTCCCCTGATTCAGACAGTCCTGAAGCTGCAAAAACATACTAACACGACTAACAACATCCAGCATCAGGACACTGAAATATTCATCCACAAAATTTGGCCCAACCAAATTATAAAAGCAGAAAAACAAAATTATTTAACCTATTGGAATGAAACAACAGAAAAACAGAGTAAACTTGAATGCTATTTGGCCCTAAACAGAGACTACACAACTGCAGACTATCTGAGTAGAGTCAAAGACTGTAAATTAAGACAACAAATGACGAGGTACAGACTGAGCAACCATAAACTAACTATTGAGACGGGGAGATATCGACAGAACTGGTTGCCCAAAGAGAGCCGCATCTGCCCCTACTGTGATGATGGCGAAGTGGAGACAGAGCAACACTTCCTCACCTCCTGCCCTAACTACGAAGAAATTAGAAACACATTTTATCCCAAATTTGAAACACTTTACCCCGACTTCAGTATGTTAAACAAGAAAACACAACTTCAGTATTTATTAGGTGAGAAACAAGATTGTATCTTACTAGCAGCAAGATACATTGATGCCTGTCACAAAAAGAGGGAGGAGTCAACAAATCAGTGATGCGCCTACAAATACACACACTGACTTTAAATTGTTTGCAGAATTCTATAATTCATGGAACTAATTTGTTATATTCTTTGCTAATTATCTACATATATATTTATTTATTTATTTTGTATACATGTCTGTTTTAAATCCAATGTAATCACTATGCTTTGGCAATACATTGTAACAATTGTCATGCCAATAAAGCTCATTTGAATTTGAATTTGAATTTGAGAGAGAGAGAGAGAGAGAGAGAGAGAGAGAGAGATCGTATTGTGCTGCGCACATATAAACTTGTTGTCAGGGCTTCCTCTCAAATCATATTAATCAAATAGCCTGGATAATAGATCGCTACATAATATTCCTCAGCAACGAGATGGTAAGACCGCTGTTTTTGAATTAATTCGTTGTTTGCAGAGAGAGACGCACAGACGCGCAGCAGGCAGGTAAAACGCACATACAACTGTCATCTCTCCCTTTCTCCTTCTCTCTCTCTCTCTGTCTTTCTCTCGATCAATCGATAAGTAATTGAAATAAATGCTGTAATTCGTTCAAATAAATGTGATTTATCATTATTTCATGTCTGTGTCTGATTTGAATCGGGCAGAATGATAGAGCTGATGAGCTAACTGACGAAAATAACCGTCATTTTTACCCATTCAGTCAAATCTTGCGCTGCAAAGATCAATACTAGTTGTAACGTGCCTATAAATTTGCAAATAACCATGGAATAAGCGGGATAATCAACGGCTTGCCGTGCATTAAAGGATTTTAATGCACTTCGCGGAGGCAACCAAACCGTTGATTATCCCTTACTTAATTTACTAAGCATTCTAAGCTTGACTGTTGATTTTATATATACGGTCAGGTAAAGCAGTCCAAATTTGCTTTGGCAGTCATTTGTTTATCTTGATATACGTGTGAAAATAACAGGAAGAATGCATTACTAACTCTGACATCCTTTATCTGATTGCTTCCAGTATATTACTGACCACATGTAATGAATGACTAGTTTTCAAAGATACAATAGTAAATGGTACCATAATGTTATCTAATATTTGATATATTTTATAATATTCTATTCCAGGCTTATCTGGTTTTGGTGACTCTTATTCACTATCTCAGAGGCACATTTGATGAATGTATTATAAAGTTGGTTCTTGAACCATGTTTGACAGCAAGAAAGTCCTCTGGTTCGAGCCCTGGAAGCAATGTGTGAATGGTGCTTTACCAGTAAAAAGATAAAATGCCTTTGCTTGTGTAAACAGCACATTTTTGTATTTACCAGTAAAGTCACTCCAGTAACTTTACTTCAGTTTACTGGTATTATTGTGTAAAAGGTGTTAAAGGGGCTAATGATAAAATTCAAGACCCCGGACAATAATAAATGCTAGAGGTGCAAGAAGTAACGTGAGTTATGTATATAGATTATGTTTTTTCAAGTAACTAAGTAACACATTACTTATTTTAATTTACAAGAAAATATCTGAGTTACCTTTTCTAAATAACACATACAAGTGCAGCTCAAAAAAATAGAATATCATGAAAAAGTAAAACATTTAAATGTTTTTTTGGTTTCATTTTGGTGATTAGAGCTTATAGCTCATGAAAGTTAAAAATCCAGTATCTCAAAATATTAGAATATTTCCTAAGATCAATCAAAAAGTGGATTTGCAAAACAGAAAAGTTCAAGTTCTTTAAAGTATGTTCATTTATGCACTCAGTACTTGGCCGGCAGCACATATTACAGCAAATAACTTGCTGTTAGCACAAATTACAGCATCAGTGAAGTGTGGCATGGAAGTGATCAGCCTATGGCACTGCTGAGGCACTATCAAGCCTTCAAATCATCTGTATATTGTTGGATTGACTGTTTCTCATCTTTCTCTTGAAAATATCCCATAGATTCTCAATGGGGTTCAGGTCAGGCATGTTGGCTGGCCAGTAAAGCACAGTAATATCATGGTCAGCAAACCACTTGCAAGTGGCTGTTGCACTGTGGGCAGGTGCTGAAGTCCTGCTAGAAAAGGAAATCAGCATCTCCATAAAGTGCCCCAAAATCTCCTGGTAGATGGCTGCATTGACTTTGCACTTGATAAAACACAATGGACCAACACCAGCAGACGTCACGCACCCTGAATCATTACTAAATTCAGAACCTTCACACTGGACTTCAGGCTGCTTGGATTCTGTGCCTCTCTAGTCTTCCTTCAGACTCTGGACCATGATTTCAACATGAAATGCAAAATGTACTTTTATCTGAAAAGAGGACTTTAGACCACTGAGCAACAGTCCAGTTCCTTTTCTCCTTAGCGCAGGTAAGATGCTTCTGATGTTGTTTCTGTTTCAGAAGTGGCTTGGTAGTCCTTTTCCTGAAGACGTCTGAGCGTGGTGACTCTTGATGTGCCGACTCGGCTTCATTCTACTCCTTGTGAAGCTCTCCCAAGTGTTTGAATCAGCTTTACTTGACAGTATTCTCAAGCTTCCTTGTTGCTTGTGCACCTTTGCCTACCCAATTTCTTCCTTCCAGTCAACTTTGCATTTAATATGCTTTGATACATCACTCTGTAAACAGCTACCCCTTTCAGTAATGACCTTCTGTGACTTACTCTCTTTGTGGAGGGTGTCAATGATTGTCTCCTGGACCATTGCCAAGTCAGCAGTCTTATTAAATAAAAAAAAAAAAAACTTTTTCACAATATTCAGATTTTTTGAGCTGCACCTGTATATGCTAAATAACACAAATATCCTTTATGTATTTATTCCCATTTTATTAACCAATGTTTTTGCTGCTGACCTTTTATGATCCAGTTTAACCATACTAATAAGCAAAAAACGACTTTAGTTAAACTAACATTTATGCTTCATTGTTTTTTGATTGCTGAAGAGTGTTGAACCTTCTTCTCCTGCGTTACTGTACGTACGCTAATTTACTTTTCCTTTTCAGTGAGAGGCTTATTCCAACTGAATTTGAATAGCGGAGACAGATCTAGGACAGAATTAATATTTAAAACATTTCACTAATATCAACCACATGTAGTATACGACAGCTTCCTAATTAACAGCATCTGTCTAGTTTTGTGTGGAGATCATTTTGTAAGCACTTGAGACCTGGTGGCCGTGGGAACAGAATGATACTCTCTTGGTCGATCCTTGTTATTTGGTCACCAACTGAAGAGATCGGGTGCCAAATTTAAATATGTTTCACATTGTCAGTTCTTTATTTTTGTAGTAAGCAAAGAAGGGTTTCACGAGGGACAAATACCTCACTTCATTAGCTTTTATTCCATGGAATGTCTGCATACTGGATTCTGATTGGCTGGCAGGTATGCATTAAAATCGTTTAATGCACAGGTAGTTCCAAGTCAGTTTAATCACCGTTCTATATTAATGCGCTGCTTTAATTGATGCACGCAACCGCACACTGAGAGAGAGAGAGAGAGAGAGAGAGAGAGAGAGAGATCGTATTGTGCTGCGCACATATAAACTTGTTGTCAGGGCTTCCTCTCAAATCATATTAATCAAATAGCCTGGATAATAGATCGCTACATAATATTCCTCAGCAACGAGATGGTAAGACCGCTGTTTTTGAATTAATTCGTTGTTTGCAGAGAGAGACGCACAGACGCGCAGCAGGCAGGTAAAACGCACATACAACTGTCATCTCTCCCTTTCTCCTTCTCTCTCTCTCTCTGTCTTTCTCTCGATCAATCGATAAGTAATTGAAATAAATGCTGTAATTCGTTCAAATAAATGTGATTTATCATTATTTCATGTCTGTGTCTGATTTGAATCGGGCAGAATGATAGAGCTGATGAGCTAACTGACGAAAATAACCGTCATTTTTACCCATTCAGTCAAATCTTGCGCTGCAAAGATCAATACTAGTTGTAACGTGCCTATAAATTTGCAAATAACCATGGAATAAGCGGGATAATCAACGGCTTGCCGTGCATTAAAGGATTTTAATGCACTTCGCGGAGGCAACCAAACCGTTGATTATCCCTTACTTAATTTACTAAGCATTCTAAGCTTGACTGTTGATTTTATATATACGGTCAGGTAAAGCAGTCCAAATTTGCTTTGGCAGTCATTTGTTTATCTTGATATACGTGTGAAAATAACAGGAAGAATGCATTACTAACTCTGACATCCTTTATCTGATTGCTTCCAGTATATTACTGACCACATGTAATGAATGACTAGTTTTCAAAGATACAATAGTAAATGGTACCATAATGTTATCTAATATTTGATATATTTTATAATATTCTATTCCAGGCTTATCTGGTTTTGGTGACTCTTATTCACTATCTCAGAGGCACATTTGATGAATGTATTATAAAGTTGGTTCTTGAACCATGTTTGACAGCAAGAAAGTCCTCTGGTTCGAGCCCTGGAAGCAATGTGTGAATGGTGCTTTACCAGTAAAAAGATAAAATGCCTTTGCTTGTGTAAACAGCACATTTTTGTATTTACCAGTAAAGTCACTCCAGTAACTTTACTTCAGTTTACTGGTATTATTGTGTAAAAGGTGTTAAAGGGGCTAATGATAAAATTCAAGACCCCGGACAATAATAAATGCTAGAGGTGCAAGAAGTAACGTGAGTTATGTATATAGATTATGTTTTTTCAAGTAACTAAGTAACACATTACTTATTTTAATTTACAAGAAAATATCTGAGTTACCTTTTCTAAATAACACATACAAGTGCAGCTCAAAAAAATAGAATATCACGAAAAAGTAAAACATTTAAATGTTTTTTTGGTTTCATTTTGGTGAAAGTTAAAAATCCAGTATCTCAAAATATTAGAATATTTCCTAAGATCAATCAAAAAGTGGATTTGCAAAACAGAAAAGTTCAAGTTCTTTAAAGTATGTTCATTTATGCACTCAGTACTTGGCCGGCAGCACATATTACAGCAAATAACTTGCTGTTAGCACAAATTACAGCATCAGTGAAGTGTGGCATGGAAGTGATCAGCCTATGGCACTGCTGAGGCACTATCAAGCCTTCAAATCATCTGTATATTGTTGGATTGACTGTTTCTCATCTTTCTCTTGAAAATATCCCATAGATTCTCAATGGGGTTCAGGTCAGGCATGTTGGCTGGCCAGTAAAGCACAGTAATATCATGGTCAGCAAACCACTTGCAAGTGGCTGTTGCACTGTGGGCAGGTGCTGAAGTCCTGCTAGAAAAGGAAATCAGCATCTCCATAAAGTGCCCCAAAATCTCCTGGTAGATGGCTGCATTGACTTTGCACTTGATAAAACACAATGGACCAACACCAGCAGACGTCACGCACCCTGAATCATTACTAAATTCAGAACCTTCACACTGGACTTCAGGCTGCTTGGATTCTGTGCCTCTCTAGTCTTCCTTCAGACTCTGGACCATGATTTCAACATGAAATGCAAAATGTACTTTTATCTGAAAAGAGGACTTTAGACCACTGAGCAACAGTCCAGTTCCTTTTCTCCTTAGCGCAGGTAAGATGCTTCTGATGTTGTTTCTGTTTCAGAAGTGGCTTGGTAGTCCTTTTCCTGAAGACGTCTGAGCGTGGTGACTCTTGATGTGCCGACTCGGCTTCATTCTACTCCTTGTGAAGCTCTCCCAAGTGTTTGAATCAGCTTTACTTGACAGTATTCTCAAGCTTCCTTGTTGCTTGTGCACCTTTGCCTACCCAATTTCTTCCTTCCAGTCAACTTTGCATTTAATATGCTTTGATACATCACTCTGTAAACAGCTACCCCTTTCAGTAATGACCTTCTGTGACTTACTCTCTTTGTGGAGGGTGTCAATGATTGTCTCCTGGACCATTGCCAAGTCAGCAGTCTTATTAAATAAAAAAAAAAAAAAACTTTTTCACAATATTCAGATTTTTTGAGCTGCACCTGTATATGCTAAATAACACAAATATCCTTTATGTATTTATTCCCATTTTATTAACCAATGTTTTTGCTGCTGACCTTTTATGATCCAGTTTAACCATACTAATAAGCAAAAAACGACTTTAGTTAAACTAACATTTATGCTTCATTGTTTTTTGATTGCTGAAGAGTGTTGAACCTTCTTCTCCTGCGTTACTGTACGTACGCTAATTTACTTTTCCTTTTCAGTGAGAGGCTTATTCCAACTGAATTTGAATAGCGGAGACAGATCTAGGACAGAATTAGCACTTTGGTTGTGAAATAATTTAGCTCCAAGAAATTACTAGCCATGCAGCCATATTAATCAAAGCAGTCCAGCATACTGGTTACAGCACCTTTACTGTCTGAGGCAATTAAAATTGTTGTTTTTTTTGTTTGTTTGTTTAACAATAGCATGTTTTTTTTTTGTTTTTTTTTTCTGGAAGTACCCCACTTGCCAGTGAAGTGTTAATTTCTGTGACATGCATAGCCACAGTATCAAATGCTTTAAAGGGGCAAGCAGGCAAAAGATCCAGTTAACAACTCATTTTATCTAGCTACCTGTTCACTCAAATAGGACAGAGTTATTGGATGGAGACAGACAGCCAACTGGCCTCAGATAGGAAAATAAATTTGTGTATTTCATAAATGAAAAATTGGATGAAAGCTGAGGATATATTGTTGAAACAGGACTTAAAAAAAACAATGGTCTTGACAAGAACTCTTAGGTTACTTTAATTCACAGCTAGTTTAGATTTAATTAGATTTCACTGCCAAAATCAGCTCAGAAAATAATGAATGTAAGGGAAAACCTCGCAAAGGAGGAGTACAATGAAATCTGTAATGGTAGACAAGAAAGCTGCATTATCTAACCTGGTTAGGATATCATATCTTCATTGATTTGATTTGATTTTATAGCTGTACACTATATTAAACACTGATTGTTTATTCACTTTATATACAGTTCATTAATGTCCAAAATGTAAATGCCCCTGTACAACTTTTTTTCCACTACTGCAAATACATGTATTTAGACATAACCTTCAAAACTTTCTAAATATGTTTTTTTTTTTTTTTTTTTTTCACTTTTTAACGGTCTCTTTTCCATACTGTATTTATTATACCTTTAGTTATTGTATTAAATATTATTAATTTTCAATTATAGAGAGTTGTAGCAGGAGACCCCATAAATGAAACAATGTGTGTCATAACTTTTCAAATAAATAAATCAAATTAATATTTAAAACATTTCACTAATATCAACCACATGTAGTATACGACAGCTTCCTAATTAACAGCATCTGTCTAGTTTTGTGTGGAGATCATTTTGTAAGCACTTGAGACCTGGTGGCCGTGGGAACAGAATGATACTTTCTTGGTCGATCCTTGTTATTTGGTCACCAACTGAAGAGATCGGGTGCCAAATTTAAATATGTTTCACATTGTCAGTTCTTTATTTTTGTAGTAAGCAAAGAAGGGTTTCACGAGGGACAAATACCTCACTTCATTAGCTTTTAATTTACTAAGCATTCTAAGCTTGACTGTTGATTTTATATATACGGTCAGGTAAAGCAGTCCAAATTTGCTTTGGCAGTCATTTGTTTATCTTGATATACGTGTGAAAATAACAGGAAGAATGCATTACTAACTCTGACATCCTTTATCTGATTGCTTCCAGTATATTACTGACCACATGTAATGAATGACTAGTTTTCAAAGATACAATAGTAAATGGTACCATAATGTTATCTAATATTTGATATATTTTATAATATTCTATTCCAGGCTTATCTGGTTTTGGTGACTCTTATTCACTATCTCAGAGGCACATTTGATGAATGTATTATAAAGTTGGTTCTTGAACCATGTTTGACAGCAAGAAAGTCCTCTGGTTCGAGCCCTGGAAGCAATGTGTGAATGGTGCTTTACCAGTAAAAAGATAAAATGCCTTTGCTTGTGTAAACAGCACATTTTTGTATTTACCAGTAAAGTCACTCCAGTAACTTTACTTCAGTTTACTGGTATTATTGTGTAAAAGGTGTTAAAGGGGCTAATGATAAAATTCAAGACCCCGGACAATAATAAATGCTAGAGGTGCAAGAAGTAACGTGAGTTATGTATATAGATTATGTTGGATTTAATTAGATTTCACTGCCAAAATCAGCTCAGAAAATAATGAATGTAAGGGAAAACCTCGCAAAGGAGGAGTACAATGAAATCTGTAATGGTAGACAAGAAAGCTGCATTATCTAACCTGGTTAGGATATCATATCTTCATTGATTTGATTTGATTTTATAGCTGTACACTGTATTAAACACTGATTGTTTATTCACTTTATATACAGTTCATTAATGTCCAAAATGTAAATGCCCCTGTACAACTTTTTTTTCCACTACTGCAAATACATGTATTTAGACATAACCTTCAAAACTTAACTTCAAAAATAGTAATTAATTCAGGGGTATTCAATTAAAGTTCCAAGAGGCACAGCCTCTATATTTTCTTCCAAGCATAGGTCCAGACAAAACATTTTTTTACTGTTTCTGTTCAGGATTAAGACAACATTATAGTCGTGCAACATTATGTATTAAAGGCTTTTCAATAGAAACATTCCAACGACTCGAGTTGCTTTTAAAATATTCACGAGCCCTTTTCCTCAAGTTGAGTCAATTCTGAAGTAATTTCATGTCGAGTCTGAAGTCTATAAAAGTGCAACTCGAGTCCGAGTCACCAACTCGAGAGCCCGTCTCTGTGTAACACAGAACACTGTACAAAAACAGCTCCAGGTCTGGATCAGTTAGTCCTGTCAAAACAGTCATGTAGCTGCTGAGAGGCACCATCACGCCAAGTTTTTACAGTCTTTGTGATGGTAAGGTGTGTGGTAATGGTCTTTTCCTCATTCTGATTGTCTAAAACTCAAACAGGCCCTCACAAAGATAACTGACACAAACACACACACATATACAGTTGAAGACAAAATTTTTAGCCCCTTATAAATTATTTCATTATTTTTCAAATAACTCCCCGATTTTATCAACACAACATTTTTAAACATAATACTTTATTCAGGAAGCTTTTAGGGTTTGTAATACAAATAGAAATAAATGTATAACCAAGAATTTTAAAAAGTCTACTGGTCAAAATAATTAGCCCTCTGATGTTAATTGACAATAGTGTATCCCTCTTGCTTGATAACAGCCTTTAGTCATTTGCTGTAGTTCTCAAGTAGCTCTCAAGTTTCAAGCTTGTCTCCTGAGGAATGACAGCCCATTCTTAGCAATTCTCTCAAGCTCCTCCAGATTTGTTGGTCTTCTGGCACAAACTCTGGACTTTAGTGTGCCCCACAGATTTTCTATTGGATTCAAGTCTGGGCTTTGTGCAGGCCAGTCAAGTACACTCACTTTGCTCATTTGGAGGTATTTCTTCACCAGAAGTGTGAGGTATGCTTTGGGTCGTTATCATGCTGGAAGACAAAATGTCGACCCAAACCAAGTTTTCTTGCAGACTGTCTGAGGTTGTCTTTCAAAATCTTCTTATAGCCTTTTTCATGTTTCCTTCAACTCTGACGAGATTCCCAGTTCCAAACGCACTGAAACATCCCCACAGCGTTATACTCCCACCACCATGTTTCACTGTGGGAACGGTGTTCTTGGGGTTGAATGTCTCTCCCTTCTTTCTCCAAACATAGCTAATAATTTTGTCTTCAACTGTATATATATATATATATATATATACACACACACACAGCATAGCTTGATGTTCGAGTAGACAAGTGTTGCCAAGTCTGCGGTTTTCATGTGGAATCAGGCTACTTTAATGCTACTGCCGCAGGTAGTTTTTCCATGTCCGTGGGTTGAAGCGTCTACAATAGCGTAATATATACCTCCTGAAATGCATTTTTTTAACAGGGACCCCCCTTGAATACGTTTGGGCTAGCTTTGGGCAAATTTTGAGTAGCAATTTAGCGGGTTTTGTTGTGAAAACCTGGCGACCCTGGAATAGACCTTGTCCAGTATGTTAGCTCCTCTAGTAGCACTTTACATGCTGATGAAATCTAGGAAGCACTGACCTTAGATCTGCATGATTAAAGTCCCCTGCTAGGATATGCACAGCATCAGGATACATGCTCTGTTGACTGCTACTACTGCCATGTAAATGTTTGATAACCAAATTAGCATTAGCATCTGGTGGGATGTAAACAGCAGTTATCATTGATAACATTAAAGTAGGGTGATAACATTAATGATAACATTAAAGTTTCCCCAGACATGTCCTCTTTTTGGACTTAAAAAATGCATCTGGCCGGGATTCCTTATTCGCCCGAAATGTCCGGGATTTGGCTTTTTTGTCCTATAGTCGCCATTCATTGTGTGCGTTTTTGTATTAAAGTCTTGCACTGGACTATTTTCGTAATCCCGCTGCCGCAAACTTCTCCCATGGGTTAAAAGTTTCAAATCTTGCATAAATTCTATTTGATTGAAATTCTTGTATTGAAACATTTTACCTGAGATAAAACTGTGGTAGATATTGGTTTTGTGAAGGATAGCCACTGTGGTAGGAAGTCCTACGTCTTCTTTTTTGAAAACGATATATGGTCACCCCTACATTACAGAGGTCATAAACTCCATTTACATTAAAAAAACAAACAAAAAATAATTTAGAAGTAATAGGCTATTTTATATTCTGTTTTTAGAGCCTCTCTGCAGAACGGTCTGTGCGGGGCACATTCAAGACTCACAAGTAAATGCCCACTGCTATTTTTAAAGCTGAACAGTAGGGGATGTATTTACATGACAACTTAGGGGTCTTAGTCTTTTAGTCTGAGTGTGTGTTCCTGGTGAACCCTGCAGCGTTGGTCTAATTTCACACTCATTTGATTCCATTGAACCCAAAGTAAATAATGAGCTGTCATTCCCTACATGCAGGCTTCCCGAACAAGTGCGCTGCACACCAGTGCACTCTCTGGTCCGAATGACTTTACCAGTTTTCCATGCAAATTGCACCCATGAATTACTGAACTGCTTGATGAAAAACTAAACTGCTTGATATTGCATATTTGTGTTTTACTGTATTATCTTAATTATGAAGACACTGGTTTGTAGTACAAACAGTTTTACCATTTACTGCACATTGTTATTGTTCTTGTTATTTCCCTATAGCAGCTAATGAACCAGAAGTCTGGTGTAACGGTGTAAACATGGTATAATTAGGAAAGTGCCTAACTGTGTGAAACACTGTTTGCTTGCTTTACTTTACTACTGATTCATTGTTTAAACTAAACATTATGATGCAGACTGTTTAAAGAAACTGTAAATAAAAGATGATGCAGTGCTGAGTCTGAGTATATTAACAGTAATGTCACAACACATAAGTGTGAGGAGATGCGGTTTTAGTGTTTCTGTGTGTTCCAGACCGTTTGATATATACTGAGTATGTATAAGTTTTTAACCCAAATGGCCCATTTTGTTTTCAGAGTATGTACGTCACAGCAGCATCCATTTGTTTTTATTATAATACGTGAAACTGTTAAGATGTTAAGTCGTAGCAGGGGGCATTTACTTGTGAGTCTTGAAGGTGCCAGTCAAGGCCATTTTGCGGAGAGACTCAAAAACAGGATAGAAAATAGCCAGTTACTTTAATTTGACATAAATGTTTTTTTAAATGTAAAATCACACCAACATTATAAGTGAACCCTAGAGAACATCATAAAGTAATAAAAAAATAAAGTTCTTTAAATTACCTCTTTAACGTTATTAATGAAAAAAAAAATAATTCCCAAGAACTAACCATTATTAGTTCAGGTTGTACGCTGTTACTGATGGAGTGTCTTTACTCTGTAAACCGGTGGCCCTTATCTGTTTTTGAAATTTGAGTAAAGGATTAATCGTTACAAACATATTTGGGTGGTCGAAGAAATCTTTTTTCTTTTTCCAAAAAAACCTAGAGCAGATGGTCTGATACTTCAATAACACTTCAATAAAACATTGGTAAACTCCCCAGGACTGACAGAACAAAGGCACACTGTAGTCCTCAGATGCACATACAAAGACTTTCACAGCATCTGCTGGCACCTCTGAACAAGAGTGCCATTCACAGGAACCTTTACCATGACACTGACATTGTTTCTTACAATCTGAGAGTTCTTTAGGTGCTTTCTTGCAAATTCCTAGTGGATTATCATGTGTCTTTACTGAGGAGAGGATTGAGTTTAGCCACACTGCCATAAAACCCGGAATGGTGAAGTGTTGCAGTGATATTTGTTTTTCTGTAAGTTTCTCCCATCTGAACATAACAAAGCTCAACTAGAGTGACCATCAGGTTCTTGGTCACCAGTCTCATCAAGACTTGTCTCCATCGAATGCTTAGTTTGGACAGAAAGCCAGCTCTAGGAGTCCTAGATGCTACAAACTTTTTCCATTGTGGATAATGCTTTCAGTTTCTCTTCCCCAAATGTGTGACTTGACGCAATCCTGCCTCTGAGCTCTACAGGCAGGTTTTTTAACCTCAGGGCTTGGTTTTTGCTGTTTGATTTTAAGCTGTTAGACCGTTTATTCATATTTATTCAGTTGAATTGACCACAGGTTAACTTCACTCAAAGTGTAGTATCATCTATAAGCAATATAAATGCTCCTGAGCTAAATTTCAAGTGTCCCAGAAAAGGGTATGAATATGCAATGAAATCATTTCAGTTTTTTTATTTCTAAAAAAAAAGTTGTTGCAAACCCGTTTCGTGCTTAGTCATTGTGACGTATGGAATGTAGATTGATGTGGAAAGTTATTTAAAGCAGTTTAACATAAGGCTGTATATTCCTCAACAAAAGGGCCATTTGGAATTCCTGAGAACACAGAGGCACTGATAGTGATGAGAGCCTATAGGCCAAGATGTGTATATTAGGGGGTCTTTTAATTGTCACAACTTTTGTACAGTGGGGAAAGCTGGTAATTGGTCAGGTTGAATGTCTCAGATTTGTTTTTTAGTCATATACTCAAGGAAGGGAGGTTTTAGTTCAATACAATAACATAAATCCTCTCCAGGCCAAAATGACAAGGGCACAAAATGTTCTCAGTAACTTTCTATAAATTGCACTCCAGCTATCTGAATGAAGAGGAAAAATGAAACCATACTCAAAGTTCCCCGTCTGTCGTTCACGTTCGACGTTGTGTCGAAGTGACGACTAGGGGTCGCTCTTGAGAGCCCGAACACCTCTGACAGCTTTGAGAAAAGGCCAATGAAATTGGTACGCAGTATTTGCATAGCCCGCTCCGCCCCGGAGATCCGGGCATAAGAGGGGGGGGCTAGGCAACACTCATTGTTCTGTTTCTTCGGAGCCGAATGCAGTATTCTCTTTGGGGAAAACAGCATTACTCACCTCTTCGTCGTTGGATCTATGGCACGAGCAGCGGTCTCTCCCTTTAACCCTTCTCTTGGTAAGCGAGAATACCCCTGGGTGCTTCGACGACGATCTCTAAAGAGCTTTTCCTCCTGAAAAGGAGTAATTTCTCTGAAAGAGCCGACACGGATGGATTGTGTTTACATTTGCCTTTCCGTCCGTGTCTTCCTGGTTGCGGTTTCCTCGTAAACAATAACAATCGGCACGATCGTTGTGCTCAGGGTTGAGCTAGTCTCACGCTGATACATCGCTTCGTTGATAGTTTGTGTTCTGCTTGCGGAAGGGAACATAACTATGGGTTGCTGCTCACGAGCCGCGAAGCCGCGGCTCACCGCGACCGCTTCCGTTCGGCCCTTCTACTTCCGGGTACGAGGGCCGCTGCGATGTGCGTCGATGGCGAGCAATAGGAAATGAGTTAGTTCCGCCGGGTTTCCCCCCGCGGATCGCTCGTTCCTCGCGACCCCCGTTTAGGTTTTTGGACAGATTATTAGTTCTTTTTACAACTTTACTCTGTTCAAAACCTTAAAAGCTGGTTGAGAGGTTGGCTGCAGCATCGGAGGGAGGACTTAAACCATGGGAAGCTGATGCTTCGACTGAGCAAGCTGGGGAGCGAGTCTCAGTTTGAGCAGACGCTGAAGTGGTGGGCGTGCTTGAACAAGATAACCGAAACACATCAGGTTTGAGTGAGAAAAAAAAAAACCCTCCGCCTCATCCTGTGTGTTCATGGCTTCGGTAACGTACGAGATTGACTATATCGTGATAGGCCTTTTTTTCGGCTGAAACACGATATATCAGGTCCTCCTCCCTCATTTCCCTCGATGGCGGTCCAGCGCGAGAGGCTTCGTGGATTCTCCAGGCGGGTGGGCGCTTCAGTACAGCGCCTGCATATCTGATGCCCTGCCCCCTGGTGGGACCACGTAGGCTCTCGTCCAGAGCGTGAAGGGGTTCACGTCTTCTGGACAGGCTGTGTCCACCACGCACACTTTTGCCATCCTGCTGGCTGCCAGGCAAAGTGTTATAAGATCTGCACGAGGGAGATCTCGCCTCAGAGTGTCGCAGGAACTGCGTTCAGTTCTGTGTATGCTTCCGAGCATCAAATGTCGCAACGCAGGCTCTGGGTAGAGCGATGTCCACTACGGTGGTCCAGGAGCGCCACCTTTGGCTAAATCTGGCGGAAATGAAGGACACTGAGAAAGTTCGCTTTCTTGACGCCCCCATTTCTCCAGACTGGTTCAGGGCCCGCCTCAGGCTGGTCCTGCACCCAAACCAGCCTTGCCGTCGAGTTCTCGCAAGAAGGTGGCGCCGTTAGCTCATTTTCAGGCCGCTAGGAACCCTCATCAGGCTTCGAAGCGCTCCTGAAGTGAGCCGCCCAGGGGAGAGAGATCTGCTGACCTGTCTAGATCCACACTCGGCGAGGGGACGAGTGTGGGCTTCGGCTCCATCCTGGCTGTCTGCCTCACGGCGGACAGCCACCACATGGTCAATTTAAGAGCAATTTCTTTCTTCTCTGGGCGTAAAAACCAGTGTGACTGCGTCCCTCCGGGGTACCCAGCCACTGAAGCACGTCAAAGCATGCTCGACCGCATCTCAGGCGCTTCTGCATGCTTTGACAAACCAAGTGCATCCTTCAGTCGACCCCCTGAACTCAGGCGGTCCTCTGTTGGATCCTTGTCGGTTACGATGATCGGTACACCCACCATGGTTGGGTCCCTCCGGGGTACCCAGCCACCAGAACACATCAAAGCATGCTCAACCGCAGGGCCTGCGCTTCGGCATGCTTTGACGAATCAAGTGCATCCATCAGTCGATCCCCTGAGCTCAGGCGATCTTCTGATGGATCCTTGTCTGTCGGTTCCGATGGTCGATCCTTCCATGGCTGGGTCCCTCCGGGGTACCCAGCCACCAAAACACATCAAAGCATGCTCAACCGCAAAACTTGCGCTTCTGCATACTTTGACAGAGAAACAAGCGCATCCGTCAGTCGATCCCCTGAGCTCAGGCGATCTTCTCACGGATCCTTGTATGTCGGTTATGGCGATCAAAGCACCTTGTGTCCTCCGGGACAGCACGCCCCCGAACAAAGGGCTTTCACCACAACTCAGTCACACCGTACCCACCCGAGGTACGTCGGTGGTCCCCCTGAGACCGTTGGCAGAGAGTTTTACAGCTTGGCTCGAGATACCCAACCTCTCTCGCTGGCTTCTCAGAACCATCCGACTCGGCTATGCTATCCAATTCGCACGCAACCCGCCCAAGTTCAGCGGCATCTTCTCTACCGAGGTTCGGGACGAGAATGCTGCGGTTCTTCGGGCGGAGATCGCGACCCTTCTGGCGAAGGACGCGATAGAGCCGGTCCCCTCGGCCAACATGAAGAAAGGGTTCTACAGCCCCTACTTCATTGTACCCAAGAAAGGTGGCGGTTTAAGACCAATCCTGGATCTGAGGATTCTGAATCGGGCCCTTCACAAGCTCCCCTTCAGAATGCTAACGCTCAAACGCATTCTCACGTGCATCAGATTCCAGGATTGGTTTGTGGCGATAGACCTAAAAGACGCATACTTTCATGTCTCGATTCTTCCAAGACACAGGCCCTTCCTGCGGTTTGTCTTCGAAGGTCGAGCATTTCAGTACAAAGTCCTTCCATTTGGGCTCTCCCTGTCTCCCCGCGTCTTTACGAAAGTCGCAGAGGCAGCCCTTGCCCCTCTCCGGGAGAGGGGCATCCGCATTCTCAATTACCTCGATGACTGGCTGGTCATAGCACACTCTCAGGAGTTGGTATGCAAACACAGGGATGTGGTTCTCAACCATCTGGCCCATCTGGGGTTTCGGGTCAACTGGGAAAAGAGCAAGCTCGCCCCGGTACGGAGCATCTCTTTTCTCGGTATACAACTAGACTCGGTTGCCATGAGTGCACGGCTCTCCCCGGAGCGTGCACAGTCAGTGCTGAGCTGCGTCCAGAAGCTCTCACGCAGCCCGACGGTCCCCCTCAAACAATTTCAGAGGCTCCTGGGTCACATGGCATCCGCAGCCGCCGTCACGCCGCTGGGCCTGATGCACATGAGACGGTTACAACACTGGCTGCGTTCCCGAGTCCCGAGATGGCCATGGCGCCAGGGTTCATACCGGGTGCACGTCACACCCGTATGTCTAAAAACCCTCGGTCCTTGGAAAGACATTTCGTTCCTACGGGCCGGGGTGCCCTTAGGACAAGTGTCCAGGCGCATTTTGGTTACGACAGATGCATCCAAAACAGGCTGGGGCGCCGTATGCAATGGGCAAGCAGCTGCAGGGCTCTGGTCGGGCCCTCGGCTGCATTGGCATATCAATTGCCTCGAGCTGCTGACAGTGTTTTTGGCCCTGAAGAGGTTCCGACCTTTGGTTCAGGGCAAACACGTGCTGGTCCGCACAGACAGCACTGCGACTGTAGCCTACATCAATCACCAGGGCGGTGTACGCTCCTTTCGCATGTCACAGCTAGCCCGCCATCTCCTCCTTTGGTGTCGAAACAATGTCAAGTCTCTACGAGCCACCCACATACCGGGCGAACTCAATTGGGTAGCGGACGCGCTCTCCCGACAGACTTCGCTTCGGGGCGAGTGGAGACTTCACCCTCAGACGGTTCAGCTGATCTGGAGTCTTTTCGGTCAGGCCCAGGTCGACCTGTTTGCCTCGATAGAGAACACTCACTGCCAGTTGTGGTACGGTCTGTCCGAGGCGCCCCTCGGCACAGATGCACTGGCACACAGCTGGCCTCAGGGCCTCCTCAAGTATGCGTTTCCACCAGTGAGCCTAATTGCACAGACCCTGTGCAAAGTCAGGGAGAACAGAGAACAGATCCTGCTGGTGGCCCCCTACTGGCCCAACAGGGTTTGGTTCTCAGAGCTGGTGCTCCTCTCCCCCGTTCCTCCCTGGCGCATTCCCCTGAGGAAGGACCTCCTTTCACAGGGGAAGGGCACGATATGGCACCCGCGCCCAGATCTCTGGAACCTCCACGTATGGTCCCTGGACGCGACCAGGAGGATTTCAGAGATCTCCCACTGGCAGTGGTAAACACTCTGTTGCAGTCGAGAGCTCCCTCCACGAGGCGGCTGTACGACCTCAGATGGCGCAAATTCACAAACTGGTGTTCCTCCCGGGGGGAGAACCCACGGAGATGTGGCATCCGAACGGTGCTTTCCTTCCTCCAAGGAGGACTGGATAGACACCTTTCTGCTTCAACACTTAAGGTCCAGGTAGCCGCTATTGCCGCTAACCACGACCTGGTGGAAGGTAGATCGGTTGGGAAGCACAATTTGGTTATACGATTCCTTAAAGGTGCACGCAGGCTGAACCCCGTCAGACCGCGCCTTGTCCCCTCTTGGGATCTGTCTGTGGTCCTCCGGGGCCTACAGTCAGGTCCCTTTGAGCCACTCCAGTCAGTCGAACTCAGTGCTCTCTCCCAAAAGACGGCTCTCCTGACTGCGCTCACATCGATCAAAAGAGTGGGAGACCTCCAAGCCCTCTCCGTCAGTGACTCGTGCCTCGAATTCGGGCCGGCTAACTCTCACGTTATCCTGAGACCCCGGCCCGGTTATGTGCCCAAAGTGCCCACCACTCCCTTCAGGGACCAGGTGGTCACTCTGCAAGCTATCCCTTCTCAGGAAGGCGACCCCAACCTCTCCTTGTTATGCCCAGTCCGTGCCCTGAGCATTTACTTGGAACGTACTGAAAGCTTCAGACGGTCGAGTCAGCTCTTTGTCTGTTTTGGAGGACAGCAGAAGGGGAAAGCTGTCTCCAAACAAAGAATTTCCCACTGGATTGTGGATGCGATTCGTTTGGCCTACCAGGCCACAGGGGTGCCCTGCCCGCTGGGGGTGCACGCCCACTCCACCAGGGGCGTCGCAGCGTCGGTTGCGCTGGCGAACGGGATCTCTTTAACAGACATTTGCAGAGCTGCAGGTTGGGCTACACCTAACACGTTTGCCAGGTTCTACAATCTGCGTGTAGAACCAGTCTCTTCGGGAGTCCTGAACGCAAGCCCAGTAACTCCTGAAGCTGACACGGTGTAGAAGCTTGCTGAAGCGTCGTTCCCCACGGGTGATGACGCTTCCCCAGTTCAGTAAGTTTCCTGGCGTGAACCCTGAACGACAATTTCCATCATGTTGCACCCGCAACGTAGCTATGTTCAGCGGAGGAACTAGCTATCAGAATCTAATATGAGGTTAGGTTGCCTCTTGTGAACTCTCATATTAGGTTGGTGCCCCACATGTAGTGGCTCCTAATGCGGCCCCATGTGTGTATCTCCACCTATACTCCCAGAGATGCGGTGTTTCCCTTAAGACAAAACTTGTCTCCGACCCTGAGCTCAGCAGTCTCTCCTCATGCGGAGCCTGCCTCAGGATCGTCCCCTTGTTGTGCTCCCCTAGTGCGAGCCCTCAAGTGTATTCTCCACACAAATACCTCCCTCCAGGCAGGGTGTGGTCTCCGTAGTGCCCATCCCCCCCCGGGGAGGACGGACACTGGCCCAATGTTCTCCAAGATGTTCAACCAAAGGTGAGGAAAGGCTGGCTGAAGCTCTTGGGCATTGGAAGGTCACGTAGAGGTGAGTGACATTTATCTAACACGCAAGACCTGTTAATATTTGCACTCCATGCACTCGTGACGCGGTCCGCTGGTTGTGGCGTTTTCAACTGGGACCCCTAGTCGTCACTTCGACACAACGTCGAACGTGAACGACAGACGGGGAACGTCTTGGTTACGTATGGTAACCCTCGTTCCCTGATGGAGGGAACGGAGACGTTGTGTCCCCCTTGCCACAACCTCGGACCGCCTCTGAGTGTAGCCGGGTGCTTCGGCTCCTCAGATCAGAACAATGAGTGTTGCCTAGCCCCCCCCTCTTATGCCCGGATCTCCAGGGCGGAGCGGGCTATGCAAATACTGCGTACCAATTTCATTGGCCTTTTCTCAAAGCTGTCAGAGGTGTTCGGGCTCTCAAGAGCGACCCCTAGTCGTCACTTCGACACAACGTCTCCGTTCCCTCCATCAGGGAACGAGGGTTACCATACGTAACCAAGACGTTTTCGATGCTCCGTCCAAGTCCTAATAAAAAAAGTCTTTTCTAAAAGCCATCCAACATTTCTCAAAGTAACTCCAATAGAGTAAATCTGACAGCTGGCAAGTTGTTTCTTGGCAGATTTTTCTAATAACACTTTTTTTTTTTTTTTTTTTAAATCACCTTACATGCAAGATTAAAATCATTACTAACAAGTGCAAATGAAAGACTGAACTACCCGTTTCTAGCTTGCATTTGAATAAATTAGAACTGAACAAAAAGACTTCATTAGAAAACTTTACTGTAAAAACAATTACACACCCAAAACATATCCAATTTTTAATGTACATGAAATAAAGAAAACACACTAAAACGAGACAGTGATTCTACACACATTCAGTGCTCATGCAAAAAACAGACATGAACAGTAAAGGTCTTTGGGAAGCTTTGATCTCTGAGGTTTTGAACAAAGTATGACGCAACCTGCTACAACGCTTAAAACTCGCCAGTTCCCAGGCCTAAACATAACTGCATGGCCCTTTAAAATAGTCTCACTAATTTAAAGCCTAAAGACAGTAACAGTAATGAGATCATTTTAAATGCACAAATATGAGGTATGCTGTTCATTATTAGGAACACCTACATACATCAGTGGAGAAACGTTTTATATCCTTCAAGTTACTGTCTTGTTCAGATATGCATGAATGTAAACAAGCAGCCTACATTCCTGACAACAAATGAGTTACATCTGGAGGTAATAGAGAGAAACACTCATCATCTTCTTATATAACAATTTTTAACACAGAAAAAAAGCCTGTGTACTTTGTAATAAAATTTCAGTTTAGGGGAAATGGTGTCATTCATGGGACATATTTTAAGCATGATTAGCAACCAGCTAACAACGTCAAGTAGAATCAACATTTCTCAAGGGAGAAACAGCCCACAGACATGCTGCTTTATAAAGGTCAGTGGTGCAACAAAGACTCATTTCTGATGCAGTCTCTCAAATTCACAGAAATGTAATAATGACTGGAGAGTTTATGCGTTAAAGGCACAAAACGCCGGGTGATTTAAAGGGGGATATCATTTTAAAATGTGAAATAAACCTCTGCACACAATTGATAAATATAACTTATGATGTACTTTCATATTTAACAATAGAAGCTTTATGCTAGCTTGCAGGTTTGCTTCTCAATATAAATTGTTACCTCTTTTCTCAGTACTTGGATAATTCTGTGTTTAACTCTGTACAGCCAATAAAAGAATCCCTGAGGTTTAAAAGCCTTCAAGACAAGATGTCTATTAAGTACATAATCCAATCCCTCAGTGTAAAAACAAAAACAAAAAAGGAATGTCTCAGATTTTATAAACTCTATATCTCTTAAACATGCACAAATCATGTGCATTCCATTGGGTTCACATTCAAATCCATATTCCCACACTCTGTTCTATATTAAGGTATAATACTCTGGTTAACCACAATTGTCTTGTAATAAACTCACCAGAGTATAGACGCAGATATAGCGTTTCGGTCCCACTGATAAAGCACCGTGTTACTTTGCTAATAAGTGGTTTCAGCTGCACTGATTGTACCAATGCAGTCTAGTGACTGGCCATTAGTGTCTTTCATTAACTCTTAAATTATCCTCAGTGCTACATCGCAACCGCTCTCGTCATTCCAAGTCTAGTATGCCTTCTGAGAGGGCATCTATGGCTTTGGAGGGAGCTGAGGAGGAGCTTCCTGGTCCCGAGTCCATGAACATGTGAGGGATCTCACTTCCAAAGTAAATCTTACTATTTGCTGCTATTGCCTTAAATTTCATCAGCTGGAGATATTCAGGGGTCAGCTTCAACTGTGAGTAGAGAAGAAAGGTTGAGGAAGTTGAAATGTTCAGAAATGTTTACAAAACAATGAGCACCGTAAGGGTGCAGTTTTAGGTGTTTACCTTATTGGCTTCAGCTGCTCTCTGTGCGGTGTAAAACTCTGCATCTGCTTTTGCTTTCTGCCTAGCAAGGAAAGCACCGTCTACAAAATCAAAAGAGACAAATGAGAAAGCAAAATGAACCCAACAGAAACCACAGCAAGTGTGATGAGGGATTGTCAATAGCATTTAAATTCATCCTAAGCATCCCATTTCAGACTTATGATTATGAATATATTCAGGCGGTTTGCCTAAACCTCAGCGTTCCCCTCAACAATCTGTCATTCTGATTATAATTTAATTCTGGAAAAGTTTGTTCATCTACATTTGAATTTATAATTAATTTATTCAAGAAGTGAATAATCTTGTAATCTGATAAATGGAGTAGTGCTGCATTCACGCAGTTGTCATAATTACTGCAATGACAATTCTGCATTTTCTACTTTGAGATGTTCACATTCTCAAATTTGGAATTATGAGTGTCTGTGGCAACAACACTGTCAAAATTAATTAACATAATTTGAGTAAATCAACAGACAAAACCACAATAAAACACAAAACAAGTAACAGTTGTTCTGCAAATGTAGTTGTGGTTTCTAGCTGGAGTTGCTCTTTTATTATTTTAGGTCTTTCCATGTTTAAGTGCCATAAACAGGCCCCCGGTGCATCTGCTGAAGAAAACGTAAAAAAGGACAACCCATAAATCTTTTTTTTTTTTGCAAGCATGTGAAAAAATTAGTCATTCAGAGTTCGCTCCCCCTGTGACATAGAAAGGTGATCTTATTATAATATTACTGCCCATTAGTCTGCACGTTTCCACCGACGTGCCACCATTCTGTTTTCACAAGCGACAACGGTGTACCAGTTGTAATGCCATGGCAAAAACGGTTTTGTCTTTGGCTGCAAAAATGAGCACAGAATGCTATTGTAGTGGATAATGTTTTAATTTAAGGTACTGTATATTACGCTGCTGCTACACAGATTTAATATAAACATGCAATTTCTCTACCTTTACAGGCATAACCGAATGTTTTTTAACATAAACTTGTGTGTATTTGACAGTTTAAGCGCAATAAGACACAAAAGAGAACTTAGTTTAGTACTCAATCAGGTCAGGTGTGCTTGATTAGGGTTGGAGCTAAATTGTGCAGTGCTGTGGTCCTCCAGGAATTAAGTTTGAGACAAGTGCTGTAAAGGAACAGCCCTATTCTGAAAAAGGGGACGGGAGCAGCAGCTCATTTGCATTTAAAAACATATGCACGAAAACAGCATATTTCTGCTTAAAATGATAAATGATCTGTGGGGTATTTTAAGCTGAAACATTGTAAAAAGGTCTCCTTTAAGATATTAACAATAGTCTTTTTGGGAATTACAAAACTGCTATATTTTACAGCTGAAGCTGCTGCATTTTATTTGTTCTCAGTATCTTGGTATCTCAACATGTTGTCATCTTATGAGGCAACCAGTTCCATCTCAAATAAAACAGCATTTCTTGGGCAAAGGAAATGACTGTGTGGTCTAAAGTGCATGATTTTTTTTTAAAAAGTACAAAATTATTCAGAAATTACTTTGTTAGGCTCCTGCCAGATTTTTCACTACTTTTAACAAGCAGCAAAAACTCAGTTGAGTTACGAAAACAGTCTGGCGAGAGCCAGTATCCGCTGTACAGCAGATATCCCAGTGTGAGACAGTACAATAAACTTTTATACAAAAGCATGCATTTTCCTCTTCACTGAGATGTTATTTTTCATTCCATTCACTGTTTATATTTACATTAGTTTAGAAATACTTATAGACTGTGCATAATTTCTTAACCAATTTTTACAATTATAACATTACACAGTGGATTTTAGTATGCGTAATTCAGTCTTTTGGCTTAGAAAGTCTTTTTTTTCAGGTATTACTGGAAGAAGGTAAATAGACTGAGCCTTGAAAAAAAAAAAAAAAAAAAAAAAAAACACTACAAAAAGTGCCCCGCAGACCACACACACATCTTTTAAACATTATCAAAACTGTTGAATGCTTTTACACAAACCATTGATTCATTCCCACTGAGCTTGATTTTGGACCAATCCTATGTAAATGACACACAATTGAATTGTTGACTTTGCAACAAAGTCAGTATCCTTTTTTGTAGATGTCCTGCACCAATGATCATGACCTCTTTTGCAAACACATGGCATCCATTTGTCTTTGGCATCCATTCTTTTCCTCTCTCTGTAGTTTTGGCTTTAGCTTGTTTCACAATAAGGTTTCATATTAAAGAAACAAACTTCTAGACTACTGGTAAGAGTTTTGAATAATGTTGTTCAATGTTGTTATATTTTATTTATGAACCAGCCAGGTAATTTCTTAAAAACACTTAATGTTAATTTTTATGTTAATTTTATATTTGACAAAATCAGGGCACAAAGGCCCCATATTTTCATTCTGCTACACTGCAGTCTAGAACCTCTGAGGGAACATGAAAACACATTCACTTACCTTCAATTTCTGAGATCTTTTTCTCAGTTTCTTTTTCCATAACTTTCTGTCCAAATTTTATTTCGGCCACCTGCGCCACTTTCTCTGCCTCTGCACACATCAAATAGAAACACACCAACATTCTTTCACTTTTATATAACTATTACTTCATCAAAATCCAACAAAATCTAATCTGCACAGAGTGAAAGCAAAGAAAAACATCTTTGTTCACCGATGACAGCTTTTTTCCTCTCCGTCTCTGCTTCCTTCTCTACCACCTTCTGAGTCTGAGCCGCAATCAGTAACTTTGTTCTCTCACTTTCCCTAAGATAGAGAGAGACACACACACGACTAATAATTAATAGTACAAGAAAAATAATTCCTTTGTCACAGAGACAAATATATACAGTTGAGGTCAAAAGTTTAAATACACCTTTCAGAATGCATGTGTTTTTTTTAAACTTAGTACTGACCTGAATAAGATATTTCACATAAAAGACATTTAGACATACATATAGTCCACAAGAGAAAATAAGTTGAATTCATAAAAAATACACACACACACACACACACACACACACACACACACACACACACACTTTTATTACCAGTACATCAACTGTGGAGGTGTTAGTTAAATTTGGGACCTTGTACCACCATTAGATCATTAACATCTATTACACAGAACATACAAGAAGTTCTCATGAACTCACATTAGTTCATAGTTCCTGCGAATGCTTTCGGGAATGTTTGGTTTGGTGACACGAACCGCCTGCTTAGGAGGGAGAGGAACAGAAGATAAAGAAAAGAGAGGAAAGAGTAAGAGAAATAAGTTGAAGACAGACAGAGATCGCTTTTGTTAATAAACAAAAATTAGATCTTTGACTTTGAAACTACAGAACAATCTTCTCACAAGAAGACCTTGTTACGCAACATCTTTTTTTTTTTTTTTTTTTTACTGGAAGGGCCTTGGGAAAAAGTTAAACATCTACAAGCAGGAAGCATGAACACACAAAACCAACTTAAGCATCGATTTCAGAGGAAAATTTGTGGATGGTCAAATTCTCCTTATGTGAATCACAGCTCAGTGTGCACATTGTGAATGACACATTTCCCACAAAACCTAAATAACAGAATTCAGGCTAGAAGGAAGCATAAATCAGGTTACTGATGATCTCAGTGTCGCCTTAATGAGCTGATGACTTGCATATTTTTATTGCTACCATATAAGAAATAATAAAAGGAAATATACTGCTTGCACAGCGGATTATCAGGGAGGCTGCCTTTGCATGAGTTTGTGAAAATTTGGTCTAGCACCAAAGGAATTTAGTGAAGGAAATCAGAATCTTGCCAGACCAAAGATAACTAGCACATGCACAAATACACTTACATTCAGTATCTTTTCTTAGGTCTAAGAAAATGTAAAACATGATAAAGTCTTGCATGTTTTGGAAATTAGTTGTGAAAGAGAACCTAGAACCGAAACCCCTGTGATTTTGCAATCATGAATCTCCCCCTCTCCTTTGCCCCTATAGCAAAGTCAGCACAAGGGGCCCAGAATTTCTAGCGATCCCACTGCATGCAGAACAAATAAAAAATAAATAAAACAAAAATCTAATACTGACAAGAAAGCAGCTCAGCAGAATGGAACAGAAAACAGACTGAATTGCCAAACCAATCTAAGCTGAATCCCACCTGAATGATGAGTCCAGGTGCCATGCTGGTGAGATCCTCTTGCAGCGTAAGCTTTAGATTCTCATCTATTTGATCTAAGAAACAACAGGCTACTTAAAGAAAGGACAGGTGTAGACAAAATTTATACCACTAACTTTGCTTTTTTTTTTCCATCATGCACAACAGCTGCAATTAAAAAGCCCTTAAAGGATTAGTTCACTTTCAGAACAAAAATGTACAGATAATGTACTCACCCCCGTGCCATCCAAGATGTTCATGTCTTTCTTTAGTCGTCGTTTCAACTTCAAAATCGTCCTACAACGCAGTTTTGCCTTATTTGTAAAGGGTGTTTGATCATCTTTGTATGTTCACTTTGTAAACACTGGGGTGGTATTTCTGCAGTGATGTAGGACGATTTTGATTTTGGGTAAGAAAACGATTTGGAGTTTGACCCGAATCACACAAACTACACATGCGCATCGCAGATACGAGACAAGGCGAGCATTTGAGGTTTATATGTATATAAATTGTCAATTTATTTAGAAAATAACCCATCGTTTCACTGCTTTTTCGATATACCTTCGTTTTTTCAACACATCTTCTTCAGTGGCTGGGATCGTTTAGATCCCTTTGAAGCTGGATTTAAACTGCATTATGGAAGTTCAAACTTGGGGGCATCATACATATCCATTATATAGAGAGAAATCCTGAAAATGTTTTCCTCAAAAAACGAAATTTCTTTACGACTGAAAAAAGAAAGACATGAACATCTTGGACGACAAGGGGGTGAGTACATTATAAATTTTTGTTCTGAAAGTGAACTAATCCTTTTAAGGAGCTTATGCTACTAACATGTCACATCTACACATTACCACTAGAGGGCGGTAACACCTTTATTATTAAAAGGATTGTTCACCCAAAAATGAAAATTCTGTAATTAATTACTCACCCTCATGTCATTCCAACCCTGTAAGACCTTCATTCATCTGCAGAATACAAACTGAGATTTATTTTAATGAAATCCAAGAGCTTTCTGACCTTGCATAGACATCATTGGTACTACCACGTTCAAGGCACAGAATGGTACTACGAATATTGTTAAGATAGTCCATGTGACATCAGTGGGGCAACCGTAATTTTACGAAGCTAGGAGAATACTTTTTGCACCTTATTCTGCACCTTTTTTGCAATCAGAATGTGTCAAAGACTGACAGAAGAGAAGTCATTATTTTTGTTTTCTTTGCACACAAAAAGTATTCTAGTAGCTTCATAAATAAGTCGAACCACATGGATGTCACATAGACTATTTTAACAATGTCCTTACTACCTTTCTGGGCCTTGAATGTGGTAGTTGTTTTGCTGTCTATGCAGGGTCAGAAAGCTCTGAGATTTTATCAAAAATACCCTAATTTGTGTTCAACAAGATGGATGAATATCTTACGGGGTTTGGAACAACATGAGGGTGAAAAATTACAATTACAATGACAATTTTAATTTTTGGGTGAACTATCCCTTGCATTAATGGATGCAATCTAATGCTATAAAATATTGAGTTGAGGCAAAAGTTTACATACAAATTGCAGAATGTTAATTATTTTACCAAAATAAGAGGGATCATACAAAATGCATGTTATTTTTGTTTTAGTACTGACCTGAATAAAACATTTCACATAAAAGAGGTTTACATATAGTCCACAAGAGAAAATAATAGTTGAACTTATAAAAATGACCCGGTTCATTTCTTGATTCTTAATACTGTGTTTTTACCTGAATGATCCACAGCTGTTTTTTTTTAGTGATAGTTGTTAATGACTTCATTGTGTCCAACAATGACTGCATGGTTTTGAGGTCCATTGTATCACACCGAGGACATCTGAGGGACTCACATGCAACTATTATAAAAGGTTCAAATGCTCACTGATGCTTCTGAAGGAAACAGCGCTGTGAGGTGAAAACTTTCTGAATTTAAATATCAGGGTAGATTTAACTTATTGTGTCTTCTGGGAAACATGTATCTATCTTCTGTAACTTCTAAAGGGCAGTACTGAATGACAAAAAAAATGACATTTAGGCAAACTAAGAAAAATGTACGCATCATTCAGTTCAAAAGTTTACACTCCTGGCTCTTAATGCATTGTTTTTCCTTCTGGAGCATTAGTGAGCATTTCTGTAATAGTTGCATACGAGTCCCTCAGTTGTCCTGAGCGTGAAAAAATGGATCTTAAAGTCACACAGTCATTGTTTAAAAGTGTTTAAATACACAAAAATGCTGGAAAAAAAAAAAATCAAAGAATTTGTGGGACCAGAAGGATTTTTCTGAAGAACAGCGGGCAGTTCTAACTGTTCAGGACAACAAGGGACTCATGAACTACCATCACTAAACAACAACAACAAAAAAAAGTTTTGGTAAAATAACATTTTTCAGATTATGCAAGGTGTATGTAAACTTTTGACCTCAACTGTATTTTTTTTTTTTTTTTTTTTTTTACAAATTCTAATTAATTAAGAAGTCATTTGCTAATTCCTAAACCTTCCTGGTAAATTATTTTGCACATTTATTGTGTCAAGATTCACATTCATTTCACATTCATTGCACATTCATTTTAGCAGGGAATAATAAGTATAAAATTATTTAAGTATTGAAGTAAAAGTTTTAAAGCAGCAAAATTTTACCAAGCTTACTGGTTTCAAATCATCCAGCATGGTAACAATCTCTATATGGCTGATCAGGACATAAAGCACATCACTTACCGAATAGACCTATGTAGACCTCCTGAAGTGAGTGCACGCTACAGAATTGATTCAGCTCATGGTGAACTTTGTTGAAAATCAGAGCTTTATCATAGTCGGCAGTGAAGTTTCTCACAATGCCATAAACTGTAGCAGAGCAGAAAATTATGTTAAGATAGAGATGAATAGGGCACATAAAATACATGATAGCCATAGTGTGGGTCGTTGCTTAAATTCATTGGGAGCGGGACAAATCATTTATTGGACATTAGGCTATGCCAAAGAGGCTTTCAGTAGGCAGTTCCACGTTAGAGGGCCCAGGGAAATGTTCCCTAACAAGAGCCTTTTTAATGGTTCTACATTACAAATGATAAAAAAAGTAATTTTACCTGCTGAGGGAACAAGGTAGTTCACCACCTCAATGCGGTCAAAGTAGATCATTACACCTCCACTGCAAAGCAAAAAAAAACAAAAAAAAACATGTTGATATATACATAAGTGTGAAAATCTATTTCAGAATGCACAAGCAATTAAGGAAAACTTGTACAGGGTCTCCCTAAAAACAGCATGTGTCAGAGATGATCTGTAATACAAGACTGACAGTCTGTTTAATGAACAAAATGTATGAATGTATCAAAGTTCATTTATTTTTAACCAGTTTTTCTGGACTTTTGCTTGTAGCTTTATTTTTATGGAACAATAGAGAGATGAGAGGAAATGATAAGGAAAGGAGAAGAACATAAATTATGTTCTAACACAGACTTTTAACTTTCAGCCTAGGATTCTCCTGAACTGCTGACCTGCTTTGTGAACAGGCTTTGAACATTGCAAAATGACATAGATATGATGTTGGCGCGACAAAATTGCAGGTAAGAGTTCACCAAACTTGAATTTGGTATGCAGCAAGAGAGGAAGACAAATGCCTACGCTAATGCTGCTCTAACTCTCGTTTTGCATGGAACACAATGTCTATTGTATAGCACTGCCTGTGTCTGTTTGTCTCCTTAAGAAGAATCGCTCTATGTTCTCCCAACTGTATGTCGCTTTGGACAAAAGCGTCTGCCAAATGCCTAAATGTAAATGTAAATGTATTGTGACTGCACCTTATAGAAGATCTGATGAACAAACAATTCACTTCACCTTGTGCCGCATGGAACGTTCTTTACTTCATCTGTTTGTAGAGTTGTCTTTACGAAAAGAGAGAGGATGCAATAAGAAAAAGAAAACGATAATGTTAAAAGGATAGTTTACCCCAAAATAAAAATTCTGCTATTAATTACTCACCCTCATGTTGTTTCAAATGCAATGCAATTACCACGTTCAAGGGCCAGAAAGGTAGTAAGGACATCAATAAAATAGTCCATGTGACATAACTGGTTCAACTGTAATTTTATGAAGCTACAAGAATATGTTTTGTGTGCAAAGAAAACAAAAACGACTTTATTCAACAATTTCTTCTCTTCCGCGCATGTTCTCAACAGTACCATGACACTGCACTTTGGTAAAAACTGACGCAGAAGAGAAGAAATTATTGAATAAAAAGACATTTTTGTTTTCTTTGCACACAAAAAGTGTTCTTGTAGTGTCAAAAAAAAATTAAGGCTGAACCACTGATGTCACATGGACTATTTTAACAATATCATGACTACCTTCCCGCCCTACCCCATGTAGGGTCAGAAAGCGCTCGGATTTCATCAAAAATATCTTCATTTGTGTTCCGAAGATGAACGAAGATCATACGAGTTTGGAACAACAGGAGGGTGAGTAAATAACGTCAGAATTTTCATTTTTTGGCTGAACTATCGCTTTGAACTATACATACAAGTCTGTTGTTTACCTGTACAGACTTGAATGTAGTAATGAAAGGCAGCATCAGATGAAAGCCAGGTCCACTAGTGGTGGTCAGCAGAGCTCCACCTCTGAGAAGAGAGAAACACACAGAGTTATACAAACTACAGTACAAAGCAGTAAGTGTTATGCACAGAAGCATCTGCTTGGTTCTGTAGACAGTTTATTGGAAAATCTTAAGCCACTGACCTGTAGTAAACACCCACATGTCCTTCATCAATCTTATGAAGAGCAGAAAACACTGCGGCCCCTCCTATGGCGAGGATCACAGAGGCAACTGCTCCCAATGTCATTCTGAACACAAAAGAAATACGAAAACCAAACTATGCTCATGTATTGAAGAAAGAGTATTCTAGATGTAGATAAGTTTGCTTCTTTATCTAAACACATTTGGAGAAATTTAGCATGACGTAACTTACTCAACAATGGATCCTTCTCTGCGGTGAATGGGTGCGTCAGAATGTCCAAACAGCTGATAAAAACATCACAATCCACACTACTCCCAATTCACCAATTAACATCTTGTGAAGAAAAAAGCTAGTAAGCAAGCAAGCTTTCAACTAATATATGAGTTCTCTTTCCAAAATATTGCTTTCTCCAGTTAAAAATTTTTCTCAAAGTTAAAATGCCTTATCAATGGATTTGTTTTTCACATTATAAGATGTTGATGGACAGATGTGTGGATTAGTGTGATGTTTTTAATCAGCTGTTTGGAGCGCTGATCTGACTTCAGCCATTCTTAGCAGAGGTAAGAAAGTGATGCAATGCTAAAACGTTTTTAACAGCTTGGATAGCCTAAGGGTGAGTCAGTTTTCAGCAAATTATAATTGTTGGGTGAACTAATCCTCACGTGTTCAATAGTAAACAACAATTTGAATATGTAAAGTAACATATCTGATTTATTGTTTGCTTATTTTCCGTTTACATAATGTTTGTAAGGTAATGTTTTATTGTAGCCTGCTGAACTGATCAAAACAACCTAAAGTGGTTTGCTGGTCTTAGCTGGTTTTCCAACCTGGGCAATATCTATTGTATATCAATGAACAGAACGACTATTTTTGGTGTTTTGTGTGTGTGTGTGTGTGTGTGTGTGTGTGTGTTTTATGGTTAACAGCTAAATTACATTAAAGTAGTGTCATAGTTCATGACAGATTGAGAGAGCATGTGCAACACTGACATTGATGTGACTTTGTTGCTAAGAGGATTGAGAAAACCAAGCACAGAGACCAGCATGCAACTGTCCATTTTATTGACGGTATATCATTTGAATACATCATAAACGAAACCCTCAGTTTAGTTAAACTGCACTATAGGGAGCAAAACCTGGCTTTTCAAGGCAGAACAACAAACATGAACTGTGAATTTAGCCGCTATTGTTCGTTAAATGCACGACTTAAGTGACCAAAAGTTATCGCCGGATGTGGGTTTTCTCTTCGCGTCACACAAACTAATCGATACAGTTCTATAAATTAGTTCAAATTACAAACATTCTCCTAGCGACACGATGCAGTCTAACTAGCAGAAAACATGACTAGCTAGCTTTAAAAGATGAGTATACAGACGAAATACTTGAGATAGCCTGTCAGCGCGAGATTACAACACGGAAAAAATACTTTGTGGATGAATGCGAACTAAAAGAGATGTTACCTAAGTACGTACTGTAACTCCTTCGTGATGGCCGGTCGAGACACCTGCGATCGATGAGTAAAATACAGCGACGCTCTTTTGCGTCTGACGTCACTACAGTTTAACCCGCTTTTCCGCTGTTGTTCGAGCATCACACCATGAGATGGGGACAAATATCTATCTATGAAAACAGAATTGGGGCTGAGGGGTGTGACTGATTTGTTTGGCTCAGTGTTATTTTATCATTAATTATAAGCCTTTGTAGTATTTTGTTGATTATGTAGTAGTTATTTTGAATTAGATTTTCCTTACAAAAAGTTTCAGTTCTAATTTAAATTGTAGTTTGAATTATTATTTATATATATAACTAAAACTATATGTATATACACAAACACAACCAGTCAAAAGTTTTTTTGTTTTTTTTGAAGAAGTCTCTTCTGCTCACCAAGCCTGCATTTATTTGATCCAAAATACTGCAAAAGCAGTAGTAATATTGTTAAATATTTTTACTATTTAAAATAACTGCTTTCTATTTGAATATATTTTAAAATGTAATTTATTCCTGTGATCAAAGCTACATTTTCAGCATCATTACTCCAGTCTTTAGTGTCACATGATCATTCAGAAATCATTCTAATATGCTGATTTGCTGTTCAAGAAACATTTTATTATTATTATTATTATTATTATTATTATTATTATCAATATTTAAAACAGTTGAGAATTTTTTTCAGGAATCTTTGATGAATAGAAAGATTATTTATAATGTTACAAAAGATTTATATTTCAAAAATGTTCTTCTGAAATATTCATCAAAGAAACCTAAAAAAACATATTATATCACATTATATTATATTATATTACATTATATTATATTAATAAATGTTTTTTTTTCGCAGCAAATCATGTGACCAGAGTAATGGTGCTAAAAATTCAGCTTTGAAATCACTGAAATAAATTACATTTTAAAATATATTAAAATAGAAAGCAGTTATTTTAAATAGTAAAAATATTTCAAAATTGGACTGTTTTTGCTGTACTTTGGATCAAATAAATGCAGTTAAAAGTTATTTTTGTTTCATCTTCAGTTGTATTAATTTTAGTACTTCTACTTAAATGGTTTTTATTATTTACATTTTTACTTTTATTGTTTATAAATATAATGAAATATCAAATATAATATTTTATTTCAGCTTTATTTTAATTAAATGATAAATGAGTTTTAGTTAAAAAATAACAACACTGATTTGCCTGTATTGTTAAAGCTTTTACATGAATTTTGTAAACTAACATTCACGTCATAAATGCATATCAATACTACAAAGCCACCAAGGAGGGCTACAACAGACCTTAAGTCACAATTTTTTCCTTTGTGCTACTGATCCAAGAAACATCTTGACGGGAAGCAGAACTGCCATCTGTGGTTGGTCACCATGCCTTACCCATGTTTTCCAATGATTTATGATCATCAAATGATGATAAATATGGACACAATCAAACAATACTTGTTTTATTTTCAATGTGAACATAAATGTTTAAGGACTTAATGTTAGACAGTGTCAAATGCATAACACTGGATTATTTATAATCTCTTTATATTATGAATTACATAACTAGGGCACATAAGTACAAAAAATTACACAGTTACAAACATTTGTGACAATGAAACTTAAAATGTAAACTTGTATTCTACACATATAACGGATACTTCATGTTTAGTCCTCAAAAGTTTCACTTATTAGTTTTTGAGGTTTAGTGGAATGGTGGTGGTAGATGGCAAAAGATGCTTATTTGATTGCTCATTTGGTGCTCTTAAAGATGGAGATATACTCCTGTACATCATCAGGGGAGCCCAGAACTACAGGAACCCTTTGGTGGATTGACTCAGGTTTGATGTCTAGAACATTCATGGCCCCTGTCGTTGCCATACCACCTGCCTGCTCCATGATGAAGGCCATGGGGTTGCATTCATACAACAGCCTCAGCTGGAGCCCAGAAAGAAACATAAAACCAGTTAGATTGTTGCCTTAAATATATTTTTAGAATTCTAAACGGCTCATGCTCTTGCTAGCATTGCAAAGCATTCACTTTTATACACTGTTTCTTCTCACCTTGCCCTTGGGGCTCTTGATATTAGCAGGATACAGGAAAATTCCACCATAGACCAGAGTCCTGTGCACATCAGCTACCATGGAGCCCACATAGCGCCCTCCATAGGGTGAACTGCCATCCTGTAGGTCAGAGTGGAAATGTTATCTTTGCTGTCAGTGGAAGAGAAAAATTGTTTGATTGATTATCTATATAATGTCCTACTGAGAAACTATTTAATTAATTCACAATCTTAAGTAAAAATATCTAGACATACCTCTGTTGGAAAAACAAAGCATATGCTGGTTAGGTGTGTTTTGAAGCATGGTAGCTGGTTTGAGCTGGTTTAAACTGGTCCTAAGCTGATCCTAAGTATCTAGCTCCTGCTCAGGACCAGCTTAAACCAGCTCATGACCAACTAAGGACCAGCTCAAACCAGCTGCCATGCTTTAAAACATGCTTTTACTTTTAACTTTGATTACTTTGACTTAATTTTAATGGAATAATTGTTACTAAACAAATACAATAGTAGAATGTTTCTCTAGCTCAGAACCTTCATTGAAACATGCTCAAATTCTGGAAGCTCTTACCTGTGGGAATTTCTTCTTTTGCAGATATTCTGTGACATCTGGGTAAAAATGTGCTGCATAGCCTTCGTTCAGACTGTAGATCTTTCCCTTCTTCTTAATCCTTACGTTACGGTCTACAAGTATAAACTCACCAATGGCCTAATGATAGATGAGGAAAGGATACAAAAAGAATAAGAGGCAATGCAACGATTTAAAGTTCAATAGAATTTTAAGTAACATTATTGTAACATAATTCTGACTTACAGGATCGAGCATGAAGCAGTTGACACCCTGGCCTGTGGAGAGAACCAGCATGGTAGCACTGCCATAGAGAGCATACCCGGCTGCCACAATGTCTCTGCCACTCCGCAGCGCATCCTTCTCTGAGGGTTCATCATCAGTTTCCTAGAGATCATGCAACAAACAAACAAACAAAAGCATTTCATTAGTCTTTAGACAACTGTAAAGAGATATTTGTACTGCAATGGATCTGAAAGCCAGTACTGTACCTTTCTGTAGATTGCAAAAATGGTTCCAATAGAAGCTAAGCAGTCAATGTTTGAAGAGCCATCCAGAGGGTCAAAGCAAACCACATATTTGCCCTGGGCAAAAAAAAAGAAAAAAAAAGTAGTAGTTTATTGGCCTATACACACATACAAAGCAAAAGAAAAAAAAAATACAGACCAAAACAAACAAGTTTACATTTACATTTATTCTAGCTAAAAATGTACACTAAAATGATATTAACACAAAATTGTCATATGTAAGTCAAGTTAATAAAGTGTCTGAAGCCACCAATGCACACACTTACCCTTTTCTCTGGTTCTACAATGATGGCATGGTCGTTTTCTTCAGACACCAAAACACAGGATGTGAAGGAGGATTTAATCATGTTTATAACAAGATCATTGGACAGGACATCCAGCTTTTTCACCTGGTCACCTGTAACATTTGTGCTACCAGCAATTCCATAGCTGAGAAGAAGAAATACAGATTTTTAGAGATTGATTCATGAAGAATAAAGTAGTACAGTGGTTCTCAAAGTGTGGTACTTGGGCTCCCTCTAGTGGTACACAGAGGAATCACTAAATTAAATATAAATTAATGTTAAAAAATGCAATACATTTTAATTGAATCTTCTTTTGAATAAAGTTTTTTTTTTTTTTTACTTTTAAGTACAGTACAATTTTGATTTAACTTTTAAGTACAACACATTTAAATGTAATCATTATTTTAGTTTTTTATTTACCTGTTTGTAAGTGTGTATTTACCTGTGTGTATTTACAATGTTAAAATGGCTGACAACAGTAATATAAGTAATATAACAGTAATCTAAATCATTTTGAACTGTGCAGAGCTGTAGCTAAAAAAATAGGCCTACTACATTACTGTATTTTAATGTTGGTCTTTATGGTGGTACTTGGAGAGCCAAATATTTTCTGAGGTGGTACTCGGTATAAAAAGTTCTAGAACCACTGATGTTGTATATATGCTTTTCTTCTAACAGAGCTGATAACTTAGGAAAGAATCAGCCTTTGCCCTATATTTCAACAAGATACAAGGTCTAACATTGCCTCACTCTGCAGTGTTTGTGTACAAAGTAGCTGAAATGACCAGCTGCTACAACAGTACAATGACATATAGTAAATATATAAACGTGCAAAAACAATTAGAACAAGGTTTTCTTTTTTTTCTTGTTTTTTTTTTCTTTTTTTGTTTACACAGATGGAAAAGAAGTGTAAACTGTGGCAAAGGTTCTAGTCGATAAGACACTAAAGCACATTGTAAAGTCTGGGAAGTCATAGTGTGGCTGCACAATGAATGACAATAGAGAAAAGTTTTCTCACATTCTTTGAACTATAAAAAGCAAAAATGATAGGAAAAAAAACACAATATTAAATTGTAGTATATATAGTCCATTTCTTGCATCAGTAGATACTCACAGATTGGCAATGCCAGCTTTTCTGACAGCAGTTGAAATGGCTTTGATGGCCGTGCACATGGAGTTAAGAAGGGTTGTAAGCTCGCCCGTTCCTCTGGCTTTTCTGCCCTCTTCCAAGACAAACCTGGTGAGGGTCACCACATTGGTATCAAATGCACCTCTGTCTGACATGATGACTGACTGCTAAAGTGTCAAACCTCCTTGGAGTTCTTACTGATTCCTGGCCGAAATTATGTATTAGAACTAAGTGTAGATATATGACTGGGTTTAAAGGGGGAGTGATGTTTTTTAGCCAATTGCAGATAGAGCTAAAAGGGAGGAGTGGTTTTTTGCCCATGCAGGTGAGGGCCTGGCCGAAGTCCATAGAGTTTATCACAAATTTCTCCCTGAGTGAAAGGGGACAGCTGCTTCAAAACAATAGAGCTGATTGTATCAGTCTTGGTTATTTGATTTGTGACTGATTGATTAACATTTTGCAGCGTAAATCTGCTTTGTGCAAAAGGACTCTGTTTCTGTGCTTACAAAATAAGTGATGATATTAATGTTGATCTAATCACTGACTATAGCTATTCTGTTCTGCAGAGATTATTTTGCAACATTCATCTGTTTACCTGAAAATCCACGTATGACATAGTTGTAGTGACTAATGATTGATCAGGAGTGCCAAACTGTCAGCAGAAACAGTTTGTGCACACAGGGTGTCCGTGATCAACGTGCAGTTCAAAGGTTAGTGTGCTTGATTCTGTTCTGAAGGTTAATTGGCCGCAGAAGAGTGGGGCAGTGGGATTCTTACGCAAGATTATAACAAACATGCACCAAATAACTATTCAGGTTTCTTAAAGGGATAGTTCACCCAAAAATTTTAATTGTCATTAATTACTCACCCTCATTTCTTTCCTAACCCGTAAGACCTTAGTTTGTCTTCGGAACACAAATGAAGATATTTTTGATGAAATCCGAGAGCTTTCTGACCCTGCATAGACAGCAAGGGTCCTACCATCTTCAAGACCCAAACTAGTCCATGTGACATCAGTGGTTCAACCGTAATTTTATGAAGCTACGAGAATACTTTTGTTCTTGGTACCTTTCTGGAACTTGAACGTGGTAGACTTGTTGTCTACGGAGGGTCAAAAAGCTCACAGATTTCATCAAAAAGATCATAATTTGTGCTTTGAAGATGAATGGAGGTCTTACGGGTTTAGAATGACACGAGGTTGAGTAATAAATTACAGAATTTTCATTTTTGGGTGAACTACCCATTTAATGTTTCAACTCTAATCTTTGCTGGTTTCATTTCCACAGTTATATATTTCAGCTAAAAAAGTTAAAATGATGGTAATACTGTACAATAATACACTTAATATTGATGATGATGATGATTATTCAAAATGAATAATGATTAAAATAATGTTTTGCTATAAATATAAAAGCTTTTCGTTTGCTATGTGTTTGTTTATCTACCAAATAAATCCCCAGTTTTATTACGGTATACGGTATTCTCGATGAATCGTTCTTGAATTGTAAAACGTTGATTTCAGCTAGCGATCGATTTAAAACACTAAGCATCGAATGTATCGCAATAAGTATACACATTAAATTACGACAAGGATAAATTAATGGAGACATTGAACAGCGTTGTTTGTTTCCTCACATCTCTCCTTCATGTGCTTTATTTACTGCCTGACACAGGATTGCTCATGCGCTCTCACTGACATGTTTTTTGAGCAGCCAATGTGTGATCTCTTCTTATTACTTGTGACAGAGCTCTATTAAGAAGTAATTTCTAATAGGCTAAGTATAAAGAATAATGGCCAGTTCTTATAGGGGACATCTCATTAAATATGCACACCTCATATGAAATCAGAGTATTGGAAATATGCATTCTCCACTTTAGAGTCCTGTTAAGACCCCATTTCTAATAAGTAGACAAAAAAGGCCAGATCTTATAGGGGACATCCCATACTATATGCATATATTGAAACCTTTTTACTACAGTGTAGAATAAATGTGCCATTAATCACTTATTTCTGCAACATTTATATGAAGTTGATTTTTAATATTTAAATGTGCATGAAATATTGCAAAATGTTTTAAATAAAATAAAAATGACTCCTCATGATGCATTTGTCAGGAAACAAGTAGGAGGACCCAATCACACGATGAATGACAGGGGTTTTATTGACAAAAACAGAATAGTGAGGTGCACAGATGAAACAACAGGAACATAGTAAACAAAACTCGGGAAGGTCACTGGAACAGCCCCAGACCGACACCGACCGGCAGAACACCGAAGGACAGAGAAAGCAGCTGGACAAGGCAGATGGAGAGGACCAGGCAAGCTATGCTCAGATACTTGTTTGACCATAGACCCTGAAGACAAGGAGCCGGGCCTGGGGAGCCAGTGGCAGGAACAGGTCAGGACGGGAACTCTAAACACAAGACGGAACAAGGCTCCACAAGAAAACAAATTAGTAAAAGGTAGGCAGGGCATCAACAAATAAACAAATTAAATAAAATATAAAAGGGTTATTAAATTGACTGAATAAATACTAAAAGGAACTAACCCAAAAAAGTAAATAAAAGCCAAGACAAGAATAAAATAAATACTAATTATTTTAATACTAAAAACTAACACAAAGAAACACAAAATCCAAAAGGAGCAAGACAAGAACACACAAGACCAGACAGGGACTAGACAAGACTAACTATACAAGAGGGAAGACAAACACACTCAGCCACATCCACAGAGATGGAAACCAAAAACAAGATAGTGAGGCTGAAAATGACAACAGACCAACAAAACAAGAGGGGAAGAGGAACTATAAATAGGGAGGAAAGCACACGAGGAACAGGTGAAAGCAATGAGACTAACAAGGACTCAACAAGGGCAAACGAGAGGGTGTGGTAAAGAGGAAACAAGGGGGCGGGGCAAAAAAGCACATGGCAGACATAAACAAAACAAAGCCATGAGGTAAGAAAACAGACAAACAGAACAAAAGGACAAAACAAACAGGTGTCAGGGCAGAACCCTGACAGTATTACTTTATTAGTTTTGCCTTACATTAATTGCATAAAGTGGAATGGAAATAGAAATATGTTAGGATGCACAGTCTTCTCTCAAAAAGCATAAAATTAAGTCTAGCCTCCTGATGAACTGGCTCTTTACTAAATTATTAAGAAGCAAAAAAAAAAGTCTCCTGTTAATCAACATACAGCACTAACTTCTGTCTAACAGACTTACAGCCTTTAACAGCAAAGGCTCTCTCTTTTTCAGGGTAGTAAGGCATGTCTCTGGCCACTTCACCTGCCAGATCATAGTTTGGCATGAAGTTCATGTGCATCATCTCAACAATGACACACTGGTACACATGCTTCAGCTCCAGAGGTAGGAAAGGAACATAATGATCAATCAGATGATAATCTATTAGACTAGAGTGTGAAAATCCACCTGTAGAACATGCAAACAGAAAAGTAAGTAATTTAAATAATTAAACTAAATTAATGTAATTATTTCTGGGGGAACAAAAATAAATCCAATAATGTAAGCACATATTCAGGAATGGATGAACCAAATCTAAATATTTAAGAAGCAACCTCAGAACTATTCATCATTCATTACAAATGAGAGAAAACTGACTGTGATGACTACTTGTTATGTACAGTATATACTTTTCAGAGATCTTAGTCTCAAGTTCTTTGCTGTTCATCCTGATCTCCTTACGCTCTTTGCCACTTCTCCAGAAATCCAGAGCCACTTCAGTAATCACATTCCCAACTGCATTGCTAAATAGATAGATCACAAATTGGATCACTCTTTTGAGAAAGTGAAGGAATTTAATATAATTATATTTTATAGCTAATATGTTACCTTCAACTGTAATCTGGAAATTAGAGAGAAAAAGAGATAGAAAAAGGAAATTGTAATGCATCACCTAAGAAAAATGAAGATTGCTTTGTTGAATGACACTCCATCTACATGGGCATTGTAGTCCAGAAATGGTTTTATGAAGTCAATCAGCTGTGGATGCATCTTGTCCATTTCATCAAATATAAACATGGAGCGGGGAAACCAATACACTGCTTGAATAATCAGCTGCTTTAACTGTGCCTGAATATATGGAACATGCAAATCCCAGTAAGAGGAATCATTTCTGCTATGAGCAATACACTCACAGCTATATTTTATTTATATTGTTGTAGATTCATATTGTATTAATGATTAAAGGAGTTCTACTTTGAGCTCTCTGCTGTTGAAAATGTATGTATGTATTTATTTATTTTTTTTTTTTGCCAATATATGTAGCGTCTGGACCAATCAGACACACAGTTATTTGTTACATTTAGCAAATCATCTTTAAAACCAGCAAGCCAGCTATATGTTGGAGTTCTGATTTTAACCCCCCAGTGCAATTAACACCCAAAAGGGCCCAGTTGCAGAGCAACCATCTGAGAACACTAGTTTTACAGCCCAATTGAATGCGGGCACACTCAGGAACTCTTACTTCTTTTCTCCATAGGAAAGACCCATAATCCCCATAAAAATGAACTTTCCTTCACTCATAGATAAACCTTTCTATGAATTACTTACAACATTGTGTGTATGATTTTAACTGTCTTGTATAGTGTCTCTTGCATTGTATTTTTGTTTTATGCATGCTTCATGAGTGAAGTACTAGTTACCCTACCCTATGCACTAGTTACAACCCTACCTATGTTGTGTGTCCTTTCTCAAATTAATGCTCATTTGATGATGTGCACTTTGGTGTACACCACCTCCTCATAGAATGGCAGGTGTTTTTGTAATTTAATCAGAATACAGAATGTCAGAGCTAGTGAAACCATGTTCTCAGACAAAGGGTAATTAACCCAAAATAATCTGCCAATAGGGTAAGTAAAATAATCTTATTTCAAGCAGAAAGCTATAATATTTTGCTTACCCCATTGACAGATTAGTTTGCTTGTTTCAAGCAAAAGCTCTCTTAATTTTAACTTCTTTTTTCTGAAAGCAAGACAATTATTTTTACTTGTCTAGAAAATCCTTCTTGATTTAAGAATTTTTAGGTATTTTGGCTGGAAACAAGACAAAAAATCTAAGTAAGAAAAGCATTTTTTGCAGTGTGTAGAGCTGTCTGTGGTGCCCCCAGCCAGGGAAAAGGGCTCTTGACCACAACGATTCAAGATTCAGACTTATAACACTGGAGTTCGTTTTCACTCAAGCCTGGAGCTCATCATCATGGAAATGCCCCCGATCCAACATTTCAGCTTCTGCATGTTCATCTCGGGATTGCAGCCTGCAGTACCACTGCGGCCCACAAGGCTCCAACAATGTGCCAACTCAGAGTTCCAAGAGACTGCAACTTTGGCCATCAAATGTAACCATCCAGACATTCTTCAGAGGCTTCACGAGACACTCGTTCCAAGCCGAGGCAAATGCAAGTATCGTTTCTTTTACCAGACGGAGGTCTGATGTAAGCTATCATATACTGTGCTTTCAACTAGAAACTGATGGTTCTTAGAGATGGTTAACTCTGACTCACCTCTCTTCCTCTTTCCGGTTCTATCCATCCACTTAGCCTTCCCATGTACCACGTAAGCATGATTTGTGTGTTTGTTTAGACTAGTTGTGTCATGATTTAGTTAATAAATACACATACGTACAAATACAAATACACATTGTGTATTTGGCTTTGCATCAAAGTCAATTTAACGAGTTTTGATCATTTACCTGCTCTGAGTAGTACTGTATCTTAAAAAGAGTGTTTCTCTTACGCTGGGAATTAATATTTCCTGCATTAATAAATAAATAAATAGCATTCGCTAGATGAACAGGCCAATTGATTGTAATGTAAATTCTGCTTTATCAGACTAATTCTATTGAATTATCCATATTGTAATGAGTTAAGATTAATTATTAATATTTCCCCCTTGAGCTAATTTGCTACATATATATGAAGTGGGTGGACAGAACTAAATATGCTCATTTTAAAGTAGTTTTGTATCTTTTGATTATTTTCAGATATTAAAACCTAACCCTCATGTATTATTTGGGACTGCTGAGAATGTGACTAATGCAGTCACATTCTGCCTAGCAAGTAGTTTTTCCATGGAAAATGGTAGTGATTCAATATCATTTTCTTTTTTTAACATTGTTTTTTTTTTGATGAAATTGTGTTTCTTAAATCAAGAAAAACTGCTGCAAAAACTATTCAGGATAAGAAAATAAATCTAATTCATGAGACACTTTCTGAAATGAATGCTAAATATCACATTCATTTATTTTACTAGACAAGCAGAAATAAGCTCTTAAAAATCTGATTATGAAACTGTTTTGCAGTGCATGATGTCACCATGTTGTTGGATTCTAAGCTGCCATAGACTACAGTATTAAAGCTCTACATTTAATTTTGTTTATTAGTTACAAACTTAATGATAATAAATGTTTTGGGCCGAGAACTCTTAATTACAATAGTTGGGACACGATATCCACATAGCTTCAGGCTTGATTGAAATGTGGTAATGCGTGACTCCATGTTGGGTTTGCCTCACCTAAACAAGGCTTGAGCTTTTTTGGCAGAAAAAAATTAACAAAACATTTACAACACTAATACCTATTCTAAACTATCTTCGTGCAATATGTAATATTTACTTACACTGTAGATGTGTGAAATTCGTTTATCTGGAAAATGATAGTCAGATATATATGTGTGAACATGCTTGCATTTTTCTCCTTCTTTGTAAATGTTTCTTGCGATGATTTTAGCGACATGGTTTTTTCCAGTTCCTGTAGTCCCATGAAAAGAGAGGACCAGCGGTTTGTTTGGGTTGCTGTCAGTCATAAATGACGATACAGCTTTTAATACAACATCAGATGCGATGTGCTGCCCAAAGAGAGAGTCTCTTAAATCTGCCTTCAAACCTGAAAGATATGAATGTGAAAAGACATTTCTTAACTATATTGGCTGTAATTTGAAATTATAATTTACAATATTGGTGGCTATCTGAAAAATTTAATGTTCCACTGTGTCTTAGAAACAATGTGAAAACAGAAAAGGTGTAGCTGCAGGATATATTACAAGGTAAACTCTTATAAACAACATCTTACAAAGAGACTTAATGGTATAGTTCACCAAAAATATGAAAATTCTGCTGAACAGAAAAAAAAATAAATAAATAAAATAAATATATATATATATATATATATATATATATATATATAGAAGAATATTAGGTAGCCACTAAATTCCATAGTATTATTTTAGAGTAAAATAATAGGGGTGAAATATCCCTTTAATGGGTGCCAACAACAGGCTTCATACCTCAAACGCGAAACATACCCAAACATAAAAGGAAAGGATTTAATAATGTAATTCATATTATTTAAACACTGTGAATGGGAAATCTGTTTGGAAAGAGCCCAGTATAAATTTTCAGTTTCAAAACTGATTAAGCTGCAGTGCGCATGAGACAAACAGAAGGCCACATTTATGAGGCAAGATACTTTTAACTCAAACTTATTATATCACTAATTTTCAACATGTTCTGAAATAGCCTAGGCTGAGATATCATAATACAGTTTATGAGTTGCCTACCTACAGCCAAGAAGCATTTCAAAATATGACTTTCACTGAAAATTGGTTATTTAAATTTACAGGCATCACATTGAGAGTGGTAATGAAACTTAACTCATAAACATAAATATGATAAATAAGGTTGAAATTTTACTTACGTCTTGAATCAAAAAGCAATAAAGGATTCATGAATGTGACTATCAAATGAATTAATGTCCCTCCCAAACCCCCACCTACAGTCACAGCAAAGATATGCGAAGAACTCCAGTCTTGAAATGCTAATGTTATATTAGACACCAAATACAAAACTATTAAAAGATGCCACACTTTCATTGTGAATCAAAAAAAAAAATCAAAAAATTCTACGCCTTATTAGTTCACCCTTTCGTTTTGGAAGGAAACCTGACTGAATATTTATACATCCCTGAGGTCGAAGTTCAAGTCTAATCAAAACTTTGAGGTCCAAGTCCAAGTCAATTCCCAATTCTCATTGTTCTGTTTTAGCATTAGTCTTTTTTTCAGCTAGCTGTAATTAACAGTGTATGACGCTAAATTAATTTTGAAATGTATCTTGATTCACTGCGCCCTTCGGAGGGTGATTTATATCACGCGAAATACAGAAATGTACAGAAATTTAAATCTAGAGATAAGGCTAGTGCACACTAAATACAATAATAGTCACACGGTACTGACTAACTTTGTGATAATTGGATTTAATCAATATAATGATGATTATTTATTGTAAAGCTCAGTTGGTTAGAACAAACTGGCATAAATGTTACTTGTTCAGACAACATTTTCTGGTAAAACTTATTTCACCCATCCAAGTGCTCACACCGTGGTAAGAAGTGAACAAACAAACAAACAAACACACACACACACACACACACACACACACAGAGCAGTGGGCAGCTGGAGAGCAGTTGGGGTTTTAGGGTCTTGCTTAAGGTGAGACCCTTAAGCAATGTACACATGCGTATACCAATTCACATACATGAAACCCAATTCACATGCACAAAAAAAAAATACATATTCACAAAAACCAATTCACATTAGGGCTGCACGATTAATCGAAGTGAAATCGAAATCGGAATTAATCGAAAGCTGCAATTGTCATGCGTATCTTTTAGAAAAGCACTGTTCTGTGTTTAGTAAATCTTCATCCGAAGATTTACGTTAACAAGTGCCTCGGTCATTTAGGCACTTGTTAACGTAACCAGTGTTACATTAAGTCAGCGACTGCTATGAAAATAGTGTTGGAAAAATTTTTAATAGCCACAATGTCCTGTATAGGCTATTGGCCAAAATGAACAAAAGGTCATAAAAAGGAATGCAGTAAAGATTATTCAGTAAACTTTATTCAGTGTTATCACTTCTCATGCTTCCTTTGACTGAAGCTCTCATTCTCATGCGGAAACTCAAAATACGCCAGAAGAAGAGAGATAGAAACGCATGTTTGCTATCGCTGCAGCTGAATAAACAAGATTTAACTGCTGTCATTGATTCAACGTGACTAATAAACCCACGACTACAACAATATATGGTTTATCTGACTTTTTCTCATTATAATTTTCCTTATAATGCAGTATATAATAATACAATGCCTTTATCACGTCTTAGAATACTATTCGTGCTTTATTCTGTGTAAATAGCTATACTATCTCACAGAAAGATTTATTTCAAACACTCGACTGATATAAATATTATATTATAAAGTGAGTTTGGAGTAAAAACGTTATTAAATGTGATATTTTCACATGCTTTCAGGTGTAGCAGCATATCTACACAGAGCCGTAGTTCACTGAGAAGCTAAGCAAACAGCTGTCATTATCGCAAACGATTTCTTTCGATTTCATAATCGCCCGATTAAATCGTTTGCGATAATGAACGCGATTCAGCGTATCTTTTCTGTGGAGTACGGCTCTGTGTAGTACATTCTGCTCCACCTGAACACAGGTGCTGGAGATTTACTGCTGATTACACAACCGGCTTCACCGACAACATGTGCATGCCAATCGCCTTCGATTAATCGTGCAGCCCTAAAATTTCACATGCAAAAAATAAGAATTTATGTTCCTAAAATACGTTTCACAAATACAAAACACAATTCACAAATGTACAACTGTGTGCAAAAATTTTGAATGTTTAAAATTCACGAGTGCATCACGGACTGTGAATATGCGAATCGCTTTTTTTGCGTGTGTGTTTTTGGGACTTTCCTGGCAGCGAACTCCTTCCATTCGCACTCTTCAGGCAACCAGATTTGAGCCTTGTCGATCGACCAATCATAACCCGCCGTGGGCGTGCCTACCTGTATGTTACGTCATCAGCACGTGTCCATGGAGTTGGTGTTTTGTGTATTGATTTATTTTGCATGCTTTCTTAAAATTTGTCAGTAAAATTCGTCGTTTAGACACTCTCGTTATCGTGACCAGTGTAAGTCAGCAGCTGCTGTTTAGGTCAATGTACTATGCTTTATAATCATCGATTGTTGTTTAATTAATAAAGAATCATTCATGTGGATACCATACCACATTAAGATATTAAGATTGAAAACTCGGTGTAAAGCATTAAATAAGGTTTTGACAGATGGAACATGTCTTAAACAAATAGAAGATTATGAAAATACAACAGGTATTTTTTAAGCAGTCTTTGAAAGTGTTTTTTTGTGAAAGTGTTTGAAGATAAGAACAAGCTGTCACAGCAGAGCTTGTCTTGTGTCTCAAGTTCTCCAATGTCACACTTTCAGCTGATATATTATGTATGTAATAGCATGCACACATTGTAAACCATGTACATTTCATTTACATTTCATGCCTGTAACACAGAATATGAGTTGACAATTTTGAGGGAGTACAAACGTGGCACAGCTGAGATTGGCTCAAAACCAGTTTGACACTGTGTTAAACGTTCTTCAGTCAAAGGAAGCATGAGAAGTGATAACACTGAATAAAGTTTACTGAATAATCTTTACTGCATTCCTTTTTATGACCTTTTGTTCATTTTGGCCTTTTGGCCCAATAGCCTATACAGGACATTGTGGCTATTAAAAATTTTTCCAACACTTAATGTAACACTGGTTACGTTAACAAGTGCCTAAATGACCGATTTTCCTTTCAAATTTGAAGTAAACATGCAAGATAAAGCAATACACATTTACTAGGCTAGTTACCTTAAATGTCATGATCGATGGCACAAACCTCTACCGAATCATAACCAAACTGGAACTGGACTCACGCTGATGACTAACATACAGGTAGGCACGCCCACGGCGGGTTATGATTGGCCGATCGACAGGCTCAAATCTAATTGGCTAAAGAGTGCGAGTGGGAGGAGTTTGCTGCCAGAAAAGTCTCAAAAACACACGCAAAAAATGCGATTCGCATATTCACAGTATGTGATGCACTCGTGAATTTTAAACATTCAAAATTTTTGTACACAGTTGTACATTTGTGTTTTGAATTTGTGAAACGTATTTTAGGAACATAAATTCTTATTTTTTGCATATGAATTGTTTTTTGTGAATATATATATTTTTTTCGTGCATGTGAATTGGGTTTCATGCATGTGAATTGGTATACGCATGTGTACATCACGTCTTTTGTGTGAATTATTATTGAGTCTAAATTGCTTCCATAGACCTGAGACTCGAATCTGCACTAAGGGGTCATGCAAATTGCAGGTTTCAAACAGAGATGGTGTCAAATTGGCAAATCTTATGGACTGCAGCTTTAAAGTCCTCATGAAATCAAAATTGACTATATTAATTTTGCTAGCTCACGTTGCTCTTTTTGAGGTAATGAATTCATCCGTGCAAGTCAATCCGCAAAAAAAAATTAGTTTGCCTTCGTAATCCAAATCTGAGAATGCTCCTCCCCTCTGAAACGACGGGATTTCTCTGATGACGTCAGCCTGACCATAGGCAAGAGCCTAAGCACGCCCCTCCAATTGTCAGTGCCGCCCCGTCAGCTTTTACAGCGCGTGGAGGAAAAACTGGGTAACTAACAGAAATGGTGAGGAGGTGCGTGATCTGGTTCTCCCGAAACCCTGTTTTCAATTCCCAAAACACATTGGTTGCGGTCACAATGGCTCAATTTTTGTATTTCGAGAAAGGTGGAATAACAGAGAAGTCGCGGTTGTGTTCGACGCACTTCACAAGAGAATGCTTCAAGAAGTTTAACCAACATGAAATGGGGTTTGTGAAATAGGCTATCTGTCATTAACAGATACGGCTGTCCCATCAGTCTACACCGTTGCCTCCTCACCAGGGCCGTCGCCAGAAAATCTTCAATGGGGGGCATTTCGTTTTCATATAGAAGCTATAAAAATTATAGTATAAATATTTATATATACAGATCATACAATAAATCACAATTTATAATTCCATTCATTATAAACAACATGTAGTATAAGTCTAACCAAAACGAATTTAAGAAAAAGACCAAATAAAATATAAAACAAATTATAATGGCATTCGTTATAAACAACATAAGTCTAAACAAAACAAATTTAAGAAAGAGACAAATTCTAAAATAAAACACAAATTATAACTGAATTCGTTATGAACAACATACACAAGTCTTACCAAAACGAATTTAAAGTGAAACTGTAACATCTCTCATTGGGCACGAAAAAGTATTTCCCACAAGAGGCACCGGTGCAATCGCTTAGAATTTTTTTCTAATAGGAAAACAAGGGAAACAACTTAAAATGCTATGCCATTTTTGGTCATATAGATATAACACATTGAAACGCGGTCATGTTGGCTCATTTTCGGAGTCTGTTGTGGAACAGATTTGGGAGTTAATTATTACGAAGCACGTTGAGACTTTGCTCAAGCATTTTTGAGATTGACAAAACCAGCATTTCATATGCTGTGCAAAGAGATCGGTTCACATGTATTTTTAATGCGCACTGTAGTTTGTGCACGTTTTCTTGCCGGATAAGAATTTAACCTTGCGCGCGTACGTTTTAGAATTTATGCACATCTCGGCATTTCCAGTAAGCGTTTTTATGCAATATAGCAAAATGTGCATTAAAAACAGGTGGATGGAAACACAGAGTTATTAGCTTCATATTACACATTAGTTGTTTGTTTTTTTAAAGGTCATTACAACAACCTACCAAGCAATATTTTCAAACGTTAAACATAATACAGGGCTGCCAGCGGAAATTCTGTAATAGTAAGCACAATGAACTTGTGTTCAAATCTGCCTCCATTTCTGAATGAAACGCCTACTTTACTACATCCAATCAGTTTGCAGTAGAAAAACAAACAAACCATGCCCTCTTCTTTCCTCATTCAATATTCCGTTTCTCTCGGAAGTACGTCAGAATACGGAAGTAAAATCGGTCGCAAACTTCCGGTTCACGCGGACTTTAAAGGCATGTAATATTGACAGTATCACAGTGAGGCCCTGTGACTAGAGACTCTTATTATGACAAGGACTCTTATTTTGACTTAGACTGTGAATATTCATGTGTATGTTTCCCTTTTTTTTTTTTTTTTTTTTAACTAAGGTGACACCAGTTAACACATATGTTTGTCAGTGATTATGTGTGATGTAGTGTTCCTGTCCTTATGTTAATTCTTCCCCAGTTTGACATTCAGTGACTCATAGACTTCATGTGTTGCTTTATTGTGTTGTGTTAAGAAGTAATGCAAGACCGGTGATCAGGTTAAATGTTTATTGTCTCTTTACAAAAAGTTACATATCATGAATAGTCATACTTACATACAACATGGAAAGGAGGAAACGTGGACATTTCCTCATCCCAAACAGACAAAACCTGGTCACACAAAAGGCTCACCATTTTGAAGATCTTGTTCCCACCAATAGATGGCATGGTGCATTGTAATAGTGTAAGAAGGGGGAGGTTGCTGATCTATTTAATTTCTGGTTGAGCACTGTTAAGTGTTAATAAGTAATTGAGCTTGTTTTGTTTCAACTTTTAGAGTTTTCATACTATTGTAACAGTTTTTTGTTTGTTTGTTACTGAAAAAGAACATTTGTTTGATTTTCCTAAGTATCTTTATTACCTTTCATTACCAAATGGTTTAGTCCAAGTAGGAGGGGCTTAGTCTTTTCAAGATGGCTTCTCAGTTTTGATGGGGACTTGTAGAGTGAGTTGAGGGATGTCTTGGAGTGTAATTGCTGCCTCTTGGGTCAATTAGTTTGACATAACCAAATGTTTGCTTGAGCAGGTTTTTTTTTTTTTTTTTTTTTTTTTTTTACTTTTATTGTAAATAACTTTGGCACATCAGTGGGAAATCTTCACTTTTGTACTTCTGGGAATAAACTTTCCAAATTTTTGACTTAGTTGTCACGTCACCTCATTTTTACGCCTCCAGCTGACGGTACATTTGGAGCAGTGGTGCTTATGCTGTTTTTAAACATCATTAGGCTCCTTTTTTCTACAGCTGACCCACCACTGGCTCCCTTACAGACAGCTAGCGGTTGAAACGGGTACTGCTGTCCAAATTCAAAGTATTGTTTCTCCCGCACCTTCCTCCACAGAAATGACACTTCAGCAGGTTGTCAGATTGAGGACAGGAAGTGGGAATGAGCACAAATTACAATAGAAGGCAACAAGCCTTACACTGTAAATTGATAAGTTGGTTTATCCTGGTTTAATAGAGCTTTAATAGAGCTTTTTATACTAATGTTGAAGCTTTTTAGATGTGCAATCTCTGACCCAGTTTGTTTTCACTCTCTGGCAACCCGGAGTGTTGAATACTATTGGTTAAACTGGCAGTGGCCAGAACCACACACACACACACACACACACACACACACACATATATATATATATATATATATATATATATATGAACCATTTAGAATTTTATTTATGCATGTATATGACCCAAAACATCGTCAGATTTTCATATAAATTCGGAAAGTAGACAAAGAGAACCCAATCAAACAACTGAGAGAAAAATATTTTCTTTGTCATTTATTTACTGAGAAAAATTATCCAGTGTTACATATCTGTGTGGTGCAAAAGTATGTGAATCCCTTGGATTAGCAGTTAATTTAAAGGTGGAATTAGAGTCCATCTGTGCAGATATGTTTTTAGTCCGTGCATGACAGATTGTGTTCAAATGGAGGAAATTCAAGAGCACTGTTACCTTCCCTAGAAGTGGTTGACCAACAGAGATCACTCCAAAGCAGAACATGTATAGTCCAAAGTTCCCAGGGTAACTTCTAAGCAACTAAAGTCCTTTCTCACATTGGTTAATGTTCATGAGTCCACCATCAGGAGAACACTGGGCAACCAGTGGTGCACATAGCAGAGTTGCAAAAAGAAAGCCACTGTTCTCTAAAAAGAAAATTGCTTGCAAAAGATGATGTGGACAAGCCAGAGGACTATTGAAGAAAGGTTTAATGGATGGATGAAACCAAAATAGAACTTGGTTTACATGAAAAGCTATTATGTTCGAAGAAAAGAACGCACTACATTCCAGCTTAAGAATCTTACCCCATCTATGAAACGTGGTGGTAGTGTCATGGCTTGGGCCTGTTTTGCTGCATCTTGGCCAGGACAGCCTGCCATCATTGATGGAACAATGAATTCTGAATTATACCAGCAAATTCTAAAGGAAAACTTCAGGACACCTGTTTAAGAACAGAGTCTCAGGAGTCATGCAGCAAGACAACAACCCCAAGCACACAAGTCATTCTACCTAAGAATGTTTAAAGAAGAACAAAGTTAATGTTTTGGAATGGCTGAGTCAAAGTCCAGACCTTAATCCAATTACAATGTTGTGGAAGAACCTAAGTAAGCAGTTCATAGGAGCAAACCCACCAACATCACAGAGTTTAAGTGGTTCTGCACTAAGGAATGGGCAAAAACGCCTACATGTTATTGTGCAGGACTGATCAGAAGAAATTAAACCATAATATCAAGTCATTATAGCAAGTCAACGAACCTTCAAAAAGAAAAAGAAGAACACATGAATGTTCCTGCTTTTTATAGCAAAGATGCTTGTTTATTCTGCTGTGATGTGTCAAAGGTAAATGTTTTCATAAGTTACTCCAAAAATGAAGTCTGACAAGCACACCTTCATACGTGGCATGTATAGGGCTTCATAAAGTCACATTTATCCAAATCTTCTGCTTGCACTGTAGGGATCTGAGGCTGACACCTGAAACTATAAACTGATCCGCTCAACTGGTGTCATATCACAGTTTTGTCCTTTTTTTTCTATAATGGCAACTTTAATTATAAATTAATAAAGAAAAAAAACATTTTAAAAGAACTACCAGAGGATAAAAATGTAAATTCTTATTTTTTTAAATGTAGGCCTACATGTGCATGAAATATTAATGCTAGATGTATTAAGTGAAGCCCAGTCTTAACTGAAGAGGCAGAGTATTAAATCTAAAATTCTAACCGAACAAGCTCCAAAAAAAGTAATCTAGTCATTAACATACAACACCAACTTCTGCCTGACTGCCTTGCAGCCTTTAACAGAAAAGAGTCTCTCTTGTTCTGGGTAGTAGGGCATGTTTCTTGCAACTCTATTTATCAGATGATTATGTAGTTTGATGTTCATATGGACCATCTCAGCCATGACACACTGACGCACATGCTGCATCTCCAGGGGTAGGAAAGGAATGTAGTGATCAATCAGATCCTGATTTATTAGGCAGAGGTGTGAAAATCCATCTGTAGAGCAGACATACACAATAATTAAAGTGTTTGTTTCTGGAGAACAAATTTAGCATAATAATGCAAAAATGTAAGCATATATTTTAGAATGGATGGCCAAATGTACATACTGTGTTAAAAAATCAACAACTGAAAAAACGAGTGTGGGATTTTAAAATTATTTATATTTCCAATCATTCATTAAAAATAAGAAAAATTAATAACTGAGATAACTGCTTGTTATATAAGCCATGTAGACTAAACATGCAGATATGCACATAATAAAATCTTTCAATGCATACCTTTTTCATTGTTGTTGATGGTTTTAGAGATCTTAGTCTCCAGTTCTTTGCTGTTCATCCTGATCTCTTCCCGATCACTGCCATTTCTCCAGAAATCCAGAGCCACTTCAGTAATCACATTCCCGCCTGCATTGCTATAAATAAACAAGCTTATAATGGACTGTAAAGTGAAGGAATTTAATTGCAGAATTAGATTTTATAGCTAACATGTCGCTGACAAATGGAATGTTGAAATTCTGAGGAAAAAATAAAGACGATTTTAATGCATCAACTGAGAAAAATGAAGATTGCTTTATTGAATGACACTCCATCTACATGGGCATTGTAGACCAGAAACGGTTTTATGGCATCAATCAGCTGTGGATGCATCTTATCCATTTCATCAAATATGAACATAGAGCGGGAAAACCAATATACCGCTGTAACAATCTGCTGCTTTAACTGTGCCTATACAGAACATGCAAATCCCAGTTAGTTATTATTATTTTGAAATGATTAATTTAAGGTTATTATTTACTACACGTTTATTGTTGTAAACTGTTGTTTTATAATATTGTACCCTTACCAAAAATAAGCATACTTCAAGTTTACTTCATTAAGTATATTTAAGTCAATTTCAAATATATTTTTGAGTATACATTATAGTATACTTTTAAATGTACTATTTCAATACTCCTTGGGACTAAATTGGCCCACTTTCTAGTATATAAAAGTATACTTTAAAGTAACTTTGAGGACACAACTAGTTTACATCTATGTTTTCAGTTTGTACTGCAATTATACTAAAAGATATTTACTATTTAGATTTACTAATTAAATACTTTTTTATGCATTTTTAATACACTTTGAACTATAGTCTTAGTAAACTATGTGCGTTTTCTTTAAGTGAACTTTACATCTTACTTTAAGTATACTACTATGTACCTATTTAGTGCAAGACTCCATGTTGGATTTGCCTCACCTAACCAAGGCCTGATTTTTTTTGGTAGAGAAATCAATTGACAAAACAGTTACAACACTTATAATCTTATACTTATAATCTTAATGCAATATGTAATATTTACTTACGCTGTAGATATGTGTATGTTGTTTGTCTGGAAAATGGTAGTCAGATATATATGTGTGAACATGCTTGCAATTTTCCCCCGTTTTGTAAATGTTTCTTGCAATGATTTTTGCAACATGGTTTTTTCCCGTTCCTGTAGTCCCATGGAAAGAGAGAACCAGTGGTTTGTTTGGGTTTTCGTCAGCCATAAATGATGATACAGCTTTAAATACAACGTCAGATGCGATGTGCTGCCCAAAGAGAGTGTCTCTTAAATCTTCCCTCAAAACTGAAAGATAGTAATATAAAACAACATTGCTAAATTCAAAGATATTGTATGTACTTTGAAATTATAATTCACAAAATTTACTGTCTGATAGGATATATGGAAAACTCAGCTAGCACAAAATGTTTCAACAATGAATGTTCCATTTTAGTTTTGGGAACAGTGTGAGAATAGACAGGCTACATTTTGAAGAATGTGGGTAACCAAATTACTTGTTTACCAGTATTCTTCAAATTTTTTTTTGTGTTTATCTGAAGAAAGAAACTTATTCAGGTTGGGGATGACTTGAGGGTGTAAATGATGACAGAATATTCTTTAATGGGTGGTAAGAACAGGCTTCTTACCTCAAATGTCAAACATAACCTAACAATACTTACTGAGTAGCCTACCTGCAGTCAAAAAGCAATTAAAAATATGACCATAACTGTAAATGTGGTTATTCAGATTTACATGAATACATTTAACAAATGTAGTAGCTGGGAGTGCTAATAAAATATAACTACAATAAATAAGTTTTATTTTTACTTACGTCTATAATCAAAAGGCAATAAAGGATCCATCACCATGATTACCACAGAAGTTAATGAAACAAGTGCAGTCACCAATATCACAACCGTGCAACCACAGTCTGCTGATGCTAATGTTATATTACACACCAGATACAACACTATTAAAAGATGCAACACTTTCATCATGAATAAAAATCCTATTCCTCATTAGTTCACCCTTTCGTTTTGGAAAGAAACCTGACTGAATGTTTACAAGTCCCTGAGGTCCAAGTCCAAGTCAAGTCAAAACTTTGAGGTCAAAGTCTCAAGTCCTTGTTCTGTTTTAGCAATAGTTTTTTTCAACTGGTTGTTGTAATTACCAGCGTATGCAGCTAAATCAACTTTGAAATTTATCTCGATTTACTCTCTCAGATTTTATAATTTGGAACGCAGGAACAGTCATTGCTTTTGTTTTTGTTTATATTTAAATTTTTAATCATGAACCTACAGGACGAACATATAGACCTGTGCATTTATTTTGAAGAAAACAGGTGAACAGAGACTGATGATTTTTTTATGTTCAACATCACACCGCACAGTAACAATGGAGGCCGCTAAAAACAACTAAATATGGGCTACAATAAATATTTTTGAATTTTTACTCACTCACGTCTAAGCTAATCGAGTTATGATAGTTTCCTGTAGCTCTCAAACAATAATAGGTAGGCCTAAGTCTACAGTGAGTAATAACACAACCATAAAAAATTTCAGTAAACAACATAAAGAACAAGGTTGTCCAGTTGCCAGATCTTGTATGAAATGCATCCTTCTCACACAATCGACACAAATTTCAACTCATTTATCCCCTTAAATTGGCAACCTACAACAATATATAGGCTACAGGACTACATGTAAATTGAAGTATAGCTTCCACTTCAAAAGGCTATGGTTTAATTTGTTAAATGTGAGCGCTGCAAGTTTCAAAGTCAGGTGTTGCGCTGCTTTGTTTACTGCGGTTACCGAGTTACATAGGGCTACCGAGTTATATATCGAGTTATATTCCTGGCGAAAAGTGCTGGCAGAGAATGAATTAGCATTTTTTACTAAGCCTTATTTTTCACAGAAAACACGCCAAACTGGTGGATCCGCAAGAAGATCATGAATTATAAAACTCTAAAGATATAGCCTACACTAAGATATTTATATTTTACTAAATGAATATAATTGTTTGATAATAATTGTTTAAATTAAATTAATACATTAATATAATAATAATAATAATAATAATAATAATAATAATAATAATAACAACAATAACATAATTCAAGAATGAATGAATGAATGAATTAATACTTTTGACACCACCCCCTTCCCATCTCCCGTTTTTTGGCTTTTAGAGCCAGTTTGGTTGAACGTCTTTTAAAACTGGTCCTGTACCTTTAAGAGTATTTTACAGTACTTCCGGGTTAAAGGGCCGAGTGGACAAATCCAAAACATTTGTGAGTAACGCATAGATGAAAACGCAGTCTGTCGTTGATGCAGGGGTAATTTGACTTCTATTTACAAGTCCAAATTTACGTGCAGCCACACGCGCAAACGTAAAGATTCTTTAAAAAAAGAACATTGGAAAATGCTTTATTGACTGCTGCCTTTAGTTTATGCTATTACGTTACCTGCGCAGTAAATCGTATCGGACTGTAAAACAGCCAAGTGCTCCTTGAGGACATCACCAGCTTAAGCGTGTTAATGACCTTAAATCGGCTGTATTACAAGTGCACTTGACCCTCTTGCAGTTACAGGTTCAATATGAGATGACCGAACCAATTAATGTACCACTGAACTAAGCCGTTGTAAATGCATGATTTTATGATGCATTTGTTTTAATAGTTTGTTAAAATATATATTTTTACTCCACATTTTGACACTTCAAAATGAATGTTTAGATAACTGTTTGAATGTATAAATAACAACTTAACAAACCTTAAGTCTGTTCTACATCTTCTTTGATGATAGTAGCAAATATAGTGGTACAATATAGTGTTACGCAAATTTGAGAATCAAAGGTTAATTATTTTGTCAGTGCTTTTGCTTGGAAAAAAGTGTAGTGTTATATACATACATAAATAAATATAAAACAGTATTTGAATTGAGATTATGTAATGTCTAACAAACAAATAGGTCTAAAACTTTTACAGTACATTGTATTCATGCGTTGTTCGGCTTCAGAATAGTTTTAAGGCTTCAGAATGTCCTTACTTAAAACTTACTGCTAAAGAATACCCAGAGAGACGATGTTTTTTTTTTTTTTTTTGTTTACATTTAATGTAAATATGTGACCCTGGACCACAAAACCAGTCAAAAAACTTCCCATTGATGTGTGGTTTGTTAGGATAGGACAATATTTGGCTGAGAGACAACTATTTGGGGGTGCAAAAAAATCCAAATATTGAGAAAATCAGTTTTTACGTTGTCCGAGCAAAGTTCTTAGCAATGCACATTACTATTTAAAAATTAAGTATTGATATATTTACGGTAGGAAATTAAAAATATCAGCGAACATGATCATAAAAGAAAAATGAATATGTTTTGACCCATACAATGCCACATTCATTTGTAGCTAGTGCTACAAATATTGACCTGTGCTACGTAGCTGGTTTTGTGGCCCAGGGTCACATATGGTGAACTTGTAAATTAATTGTATATAGGAATTTTCAAAGAATAATAATAATAATAATAAAAAGAATCTGCTTATTTATATTGTAAAAATGTTTTCTTGAAAGCATGTGGCTGTCCTGTTAATTGTTACATTTCACTGTAGCATTCACAATTGTTAAAATAGCTTAAAATAGCTATTTGTTCTTTTGAATTGAAAGAAATTAATTATTTTTTTGTGTGTTTTTTTTTGTTTGTTTGTTTGTTTTGTTTCAGGATGGCCTCCTTTGGCTGGAAGCGTAAGGTGGGGGAAAGAGTTTCCAAGACGACAGTGCAGCAGTTTGAGAAGGACTCAGAGGAGCCGGATAATGAGGATGTGGAGAAGGAGGGAGTTGATTGGCTGCACGTCATCAAACGGAGACGAGAGGTGCTTCTGGAGGATTGTGCTGCTAAGAGCAGAAGACTAAAAGATGAAGGAACGCTGCTCGCTGAGCAGGGCAGGTAGATCTGTATTTTGTGTGCTATTTTGTTAAATCCAAATGTTATTTCCAGCAGTCTTGTGTTTATAACAAAGGAGTAAACATTGCAAGTTTGGATTTAAATAGCAAGAAGAATAGCAAGAAGTGTTTACAGAAAGAACCAAGTCTCAAACAGCATTGCCTCTACTGTTTTAATTTCTTAGTTACAGACTATTATGTAGTATGAGTCAAAAAGTGAGTCAGTGAGTTGAAATTATGGTAAGTCATTAAATGTTTCCAGTGTTTTGTGAGTGCACCATTGTAGCCTATTGTGTTCTGGTGCAAAACTCCATTGCTTAGATACAGTAAGATTTACATTTTTGAATGCAATTAACCCTTTAACTGTCACTCCCTATTGTGAACATAGACATGAAAATCCAAATGTAATTTTTTATCATTCATAAACAAAAATATTTTGTAATATGATTTTCATGTACAATTTCCATGATAATGCAATGTCTGATTTTAAAATGGTTTCCAAAGGATGAATTTTGAAATTTTAAGTCTTCAAGTGATTTATAATTTCTTATGATTTCTAAAGCGTGATAGAAAAAAAGGCAACAAAGAAAGTCTTTTTGTGAAAAAGGTCTGAACTCCTGTTATGAAGTAAATTTTTTGAGGTGCACTCTTGTCATAAATTAATGTATTACTTTTCCTACATAATTTGTAACACAAAACAGTGGTAAAATATCAATTTAGGAGTCTTAGACCTTTCCAACGATATATAGTTTGTCATGATTAGATTAGGATTTATTTGAAATATGGTGAAGTAAACGTAGGCGTCCCGGTGACGGGACGGTGACAGTTAAAGGGTTAACTTTTATTCAACAATGGCAGATTAAATTAAGTGAAGAAAATTGTAATGTTACAAAAGTTTTTTATTTCAAATAAATGCTGTCCTTTAAAAAAAAAAAATCCTAAAAAGGAAAAATAAAAAATAGTATTACAGTTAGTACATTAAATATTAAGCACCAAATCAGCATATCAGAATGATTTCTGAATGATCATGTGACACTGTAGAGTGGAGTAATGAATGCTGAAAATTCAGCTTTGCCATTACCGGAATTAATTGCAGTTCATTTATAATAATACTTCTAAATATTACTGTTTTTAACTTTTGCATCATTCCATAATATTACTATTTTTACCTTATTTTTGACTAAATAAATGCAGCCTTCCTGAACATACGATTCATTCTTTTAAAAACATTACAAAATCTTACCAACCCCAGACATTTAAACAGTAACATATACAAACACACAGACTGTTATGACATTGAGATCCTGGTTTTGACAGGGAGCTGTCTGCTTGATGTGAAAAGACAAGTCACATAATATAATACTTGTTGGCCCATGGAAAACCTCTCTCAGCTTACCTGATTTTCAGTAAGTCTCGGTTTTTTACACTCTGGAGGCATATGCCAGCCAAAATCCTTCCAGTAAATGCTGACAGCTGTTTTGCCTTTACAGTTATTCATCTGTTAGGTGTTATTTAAGCAGGTTAATGTGTTAGCCAGCAACATGACAAAGCAGCCAGCGTCAATGATAGAAACAGAGTTCTTGGAGTCATCAACAAAGAAGATAAGCGGTGGGTCTTGTGTTGTCAATTTTAACAATGCCACATTCATCCAGCAGATGAGGCTGTGGCTTCACTATGGATGCCACTTGTTTGAACTGGTTTCAAGAAATAGTTCATTCAAAATATGCTGGCTCATACAAAACTATTAAATGGCTTCAGAAGAATTCAAACATAGTGCAGAAGTTGTATGGAGTATGAAGTTGTTGTTGTTTTTTAAAACTTGACAGCACATGTATGACATTTTCAGCTATATTTCTGGGTTTGCTATTCTTTGAAGAACATTGGCTTACAACCAACAATTTACATTATTCATCCTAAATGGAAAAACACAGAGTGAGCCCGTGTTAGCAAGGATAAAGCTGTTTATTATATCACTTTTTAAAGCAAATCTTGTGCTTTGTTTATTTGAAGTAGAAAAAATGATTGCATGTATCTACTTTTATTCACATTCTTTTAATGGCCCGAAACAGGCCAAAGAGGCCTAGAGTTCAGTATGTAGAAGCTGCAAATTTTAGCACTCAAATGGGACTTTCAGTTTTAGCTTGTCTGTGAAAAGCTCAACCAGCGGTCAGGAAGCACGAATGAGCTGAAAGGTATTACACTGCAATGTACGCTTTTTGCTTTAATGATTTATTTTCTAAGATATTAGGTAATTATGTCTTGGAGGCAGCATTTTTTATATGAATTAATGTAGCAGGTGTGTCCGTATAAACATTAGGATGATCCTCATCTCTCTGAGCTGAGTGGGTGTTAAGAAATAGGAGACGAAGAGGAAAAAGAGCTTCTTTCTCTAGTTTCTCATCCTTTTACCACTTAACCGGAACAATAAGTCAAATTAGGCCGCTTGTTTTCTCAATGTGCAAAGAGAGGCAAGAAACGTCATAGCACTTGAAGAGGATAAAAGAATAGGCCGAACTTACTGGAAGATGGTTTAGAGGCATGGATTAAACTCAAGCTGCCATTATTGCGGCCTAACCCTGTAAAGCCTTAACAAGTCCATGAGAGGTCAGGACAAAGTGTCAGTCTTCAGTTTTACAACCTTTTAGCTCCTTCTTTTCTTCTCCACAACTCTCTGTCTCCATCCTTGTTTAGATTCCTTTAAGAGCTGTAGTCTGCAGTGTTTTTTAATGGCATGATTAAGCAGCACTTTGGCTCTAACTCTGTAATAGCGCGCTGTCGGTCGCTGTCGCTCATGTTGTGGTTACCGTAGCACTATGCCCATATTTGTTGCACCTGCTTTTTCTGAGAAATTAAAGGAAGGCCGGGTCGTGTTCGCCAGAAAACGTGAACATGTGCAGCTTGGTCTTTGGTGGGATGTTGAATTTATTTATTGCCAGATCAAGCCGATTAAATGACAGGGCTACCGGTTTTAGTGTTTATGTATAATTATCCCTGTGGCTTCAACTTGCTAAAGGACAATTTGTCCCTGCAATGTTCTTTGGCTGCAGATTTGGTGTTTTGCATTTGGTGAAGACATACTTATTATGCTCATAAAGTTATGCTCATAAAATTGACTAAACACAGCAGGTAACCGTATAACGAGTGTAAGATGTTTGACTGTGCCAATTGACTGCTGAGCAAATAATTTTAAATAATCATAATTAAAGATAACCATGTGTGTTCAGTGTGGGGATTTTGTTTATGAAAATGTTCTACTGGTTTCACAGAAATTCTTATGGTTTCTACTACAAAAACACATTACAAACCCTTAACTTTTAACCATTAAAATTGTTTTCTGTAGTGTGTTTTGGGACATATTCCATTAGGATTTAGTGGTTTTAACAAGCCACCAATAGAAGGCAGCCAATTACCAGTAGAAACCCACAAGGTCATTTACAGTTTCCATTAAAACCAATCCAAGTCTCAATATAACCAGCAAAACCATTACAGATTTTGTGATGGTTTCTGTTGCTTATATTTTCAGCAGGTTAGAGATTTTCACTGTTCCAATATGCATAGGATGATATTCAAAAAGAAATGGGAAAAGAAAAAAACCCCACTAAATTGCATGCATTTTTCGTTAAGTGGGCCATTTATGGAGGGCAAAAATAGCACTGTTACCAGGGAAGATTTAAATAGAGTTTTCTATGCTCATGATGAGACCTTGGTATATCCATTCATTGTCATTCTCTATGAATATGAAGTGAATCTACACCCCTGCACCCCCGCATTCATATATAAAACCTTTCACAGTTTGTGGAAGTGCTCGCATAATCAATGTATATGTTTTACATATACTATCTGAATAGGAAGATAGCATTATTCAAAGAAGTCTATGTATCCCTCAGACATTTTTATTGTTGAGGCGTAGTGTGTAGAATGTCTTTACGTTTTTATTTAAAGAGCAGGTAATATGGATTTTTAAAGTGACCTAATAATATGTTGGAGTTTAAATGCACCTAAGGTCAGAAAACATTGTAACATTGTAAAACATTGTCATTTGTCAATAGATTCGTTCAGAGTAGCTGAAAGTCTGTAAACCCCTCCTTCCATAAGCCTACTGTGCTCTGATTGGTCAGCTGGCCAAGTCTGTTGTGATCAGAGTTGGCAAGTCTGCGGTTTTCCCACAGAATTGGGCTACTTTTACACTGTTGCAGTGGGTAATTTTTGATGTTGGCAAAAAAGTGTATTTATCCCCTGGAATACAATTTTTAATGGGGAACCCCCTCGAAACGTGATTTGGCTAGTTTTGGGCTAGTTTTGAGTAGCGATTGAGTGGGTTTTGTTGTGAAAACCTGGCAACATTACATAAAACAATAATATACTGCTCCAATCTGTTCTTAAAATAATGACATAAAAACATTTGTTTAGCACTTATACAAGGAAATCGTGGCCACAGCTGACGTTTAGCTGCTAAACTGTGAACACGCAACAAAACAATCCTGGATACGTTAGCTGACTGCTAATGTGACTAACTGAAGCAGCAATGCAGTTTGTAAACCAATTAAACAAATTAATTAGAACAATGTAGACAGTCTACATTAATCGACACATTCTTAGGAAATAGTGGGTTCACAGCGAATTATCAGAACTACTTCAGTAAGACACTCCGTTATCTGGAAACCTAAAACTGCAATAGGTATATATCACATGTAAAAACATTGTACTTACTGTACAGGTTGTGGTTCGGACATGCTTGTTGGTCCATATAAAGAAGGTACGGACTTATCTTTCATGGACAAGTGCTTAGCGATCCCAGCACTGAACCCTCGAAGATTAGAGAAGCAGTCCTCTGTATAATGATGAGCACACAACATAAGGTTTGAATTGTATTGCTGTGGAATATCGTGGAAAAATGGCAGGCAAAAGATTCGAAAATATGATGACTCGTTAAGGTGTTTTATGACCTGCTCTGTAATCCTTCAGCACATGTTTTCCCTATGAAAAAACATGCAAGCAATTGTATGTTACATTTGCAGTACAATAGTACAGACTGTCTCATTCACATTCTTACAAAAGACCCAGACATCTTTATTACTTTAAATCACCTTTAATTTTCGCATCCTTGTTAGCCATTATAGCTGGGTTCAGTGATGATGCTCCATTAAACAATGGTCCTGGCTAACGCTTTACACCAGCCAGTGAAAACCCAGCAGCCCCTAAAGAGGCGTGTTGCCCTTGGCGACTCTTATAATCAAGTTTTTTGTAGAATAAGTGGATTGTGATGAGGAAATTACATGAAGCTGGAGGACAGTGGGTTCAGGTCAACACTGTATTTGAACTGCATTTAAAACTCACTTTGTGAGCTCCTTTGTGTTTTTTTTATAACTGAAAGGGTGTGAAATATGAGTGTCAGTGAAACCATAACTTTATTTGCTGATGCATATAAATGGGCGATTCGAGGTGAGGGGCTATAGAGTGTCAGTGTCAACAAGCTTGGCCCCCACTAACTTTGAAATCATTTCAAAAAGATGCAGGTAATTTCAGATTTCACCACTTCATTTTTAGAATCACCCCTGCATATGAATGTTGTATTGTTATCCAACAGGAGTGAAATGCTTAGAAGATGCAATATATTTATTTCCAGCACAATATAGCAAGTTAGTTCTTAAGCAGCATGGGAGTTTGGAAAGCTGGATTTTCTCAGCAGTTTGCTTACTTTGCCATTTAACCCTGTGACCAATTAGTTATCCCAGTATTAACATGACTTTCACTTTGTTTCTTTAACTTTTTGGTGGGGCTTTTCTTTCGTATAAACTTCCACTCAGTTAGATCAAGACTTACAGCCATAGTTACTGAATGTAAACTGTTGCATAGTTAGTAACCTGATAATGAAACACATTTTAAAATAATTTGGATAGGTATTTGACTTTTTGCCACATGACATCAGTGTAAACGGTCAGGTTGGAAGACGTTTTTGCTTAGATAAATGCTATTTATTCATCAAACAATCCTGAAAAAAGAATTACAGGTTTCAAATAGATATATTAAAAAGAAAAAAGAAAAATAAATATATACAAATTATTTCTGAAGGATCATGTGACTGAAGACTGGCGTAATGGTTGTTGAAAATTTAGCTTTGCATCACAGGAATAAATTATGTTTTAAAATATATTAGAATAGAAAAACATTATTTGAAATATTTTCACAATATTAAATTTTTCCTGTATTTTTGATCAGGTAAATGCAACCTCGATGAGCATTAGAGGTTTATCAAAAAAAAAAAATATATATATATATATATATATATATATATATGTGTGTGTGTGTGTGTGTGTGTGTGTGAAAAGTTGAGAAATAATACATAAATATTTTTAAAACCAGATACCACTCAGTTTAATTATACATTACATATAATGTAATAATTATATACCATATGCAATTTATTGTAGGAGAGTTTTGAGTCTGTTTTGAACAGTATTTGAAATCGGTTCAATTTTATCATGTGAACGCCCTACAATCCTTGTCTTGTTGATGTTCCGTAAGTTGTCTCTCATGAAAAAAGTGACAGGACAGATGGCTTGTGTCTCCTGTCATTAATGTTGACACGTGTCTGAGTTTTCCGCTATTAGTGGGACTATTTCCTGGGTGACAATCATTTCGAGTTAAACTTTCCTGCCATACTTCATTAAGAGGGATGAAATGAGACCAATTGTAAGTTTCCATTGCAGAAATGATTATACATGTCTGTACATCTGTAATTTAAAGGGATAGTTCACCCAAAAATAAAAATTCTGTCATTAATTACTCACCCTCATGTCGTTCCAAAACCCGTAAGACCTTCATTCATCTTCAGAACACAAATTAAGATATTTTTGATCAAATCTGAGAGCTTTCGGATCCTCCATAGACAGCAATGGTCCTACGACAGTCAAGGCACAGAAAGGCAATAAGGACATTGTCAAAATAGTCTATGTGACATCAGTGGTTCAACCATCATTTTAAGAAGCTACATTTTGTGTGCAAAGAAAACCATTGAAAATATCTTAAATATCTCCTAAAATATCTTAATTTGTGGTCCAAATACATGAAGGTGATAAGATTTTGCTACCAAACATCAGAAATGACAGTATTATTATCTTTTACCTAATGCTGGACTCAACTTCAATTTCCATGTCTTGCTGATAAATTTGTTTTTGATTTGCATAATCTGTAATATTAAGACTTAATGCTTGAATATTATGAAATTCCTCAGTAATCACATTGTCTTTCTTTAATCTGCCTTTTTAAATTAAAAAATGATTACATTTGCAGGGGGTTCATGAAACATTGATGTCTAAGGCACATTTACAAAACTGACAGAGAAATATTAGTGTCATAGTGTCACTTACATTAAGGATGACTGTAATAGGGCACAACATCCAACAGTTTTACGTTACTCCTGGCTCAACATGGCTATAAAGGCAGTGCTATTCAGTCTGTCCTAGCGTTCTCACAAAGGGAGGAACATGGCTTCTAGATATCATAGTTTCATGATGAAACGCTTTTTTACATACTGTATCAACATACCAGCACATTGTACTGTGATTTTGTGGATGTTTTGCCTGCTTGGTGTGTCATTGCCTAAGTTTACACTGCTAACAATTACGCCCAATTCTGATTCTCTGCTCAAATATTTTTTTTTGAGGATACGTATCAGACATTGGTCAATGACGTCAAAAAGTGATGCTACACCTGAACACAGAATCGCATGGGTTAAACACCCTCCCGTGGTAATATGACCCAATATTTCAGTATAATATGAAATTAGAGGAACATCCTGTTCTTTTTCACTGAAATTTTTATTCTCTTGCTACTGTTCAAAGAAAGTCTCATTTTTGACATCAGTATTTCAAACAAATGTATATGACCCTGAACCACAAAACCAGTCAACAATACATTGTATGGGTCAAAATGATTCATTTTTCTTTATGCAAAATATCATTAGGATATTAAGTAAAGATCATGTTCCATGAAGATTTTAGTAAATTTTCTACTGTAAATATATCAAAACCGAATATAAGACAATTTTTTTTTTTCTTGGAAATACATCTGAAAAAACATGTTCGAGGTGGGGCAAAATCTGCGTAAAACGAGTGCCAAGAAATACTTAATGTAATGTTTGTAGGTAATATCAAAGACTATAGAATACCTAAGATGTGTCACTCGTATAGTTTCGAATAGGGAAAAATGCAACGCACATTATGGCCGTGAAGCCCCGCCTTCATAGCGAAAGAGCCAATCGTTGATTAGTAAAGTCAGTGCGTCACTGCAGCTGTTGTTAGAAGTCCCGGTTGCTATAGAAACAATCAGTGTTCTAAGACGTGCGCTCAGTATTGCGCATGTGCACTGTCTGATCTAGCCTGAAAAATAAGCGTTTTTTTTTAACGCTATTAAAGCACAAGGAACCATATTTATGATGCGGTTCTTGTCAGATTTCATTGGTGATTTCAAATATGAAATTCAGTCATAAACTTGGTGAACAGTTTTGGTGAATTTGATGTTTCCCCACTCAAAGAGAAAGGAGCTGCACTTGCATGCCCGAGAGGCGTTTCAAAGATGGCTGCCGAGTGGAATGACTTGCCTTAAAGAGACTTTGGGTAATATTAGAACAAAGCGATTGAAAACAAACAAACAAAAAAAAACTGTCATGTTAAGCTGATGGAACAAACTTCCTCTGTAAGTGATTTTAAAGTGTAAGACGGTACCCAGATTTGAAGAGTACAGTATATTGAAGATAAGAAGAACTTAAAGGGATACTCCACCCCAAAATGAAAATTTTGTAATTCTGAACACAATTTAGGATATTTTTTAGGTAGCTTATTGACTGCCAAGTAAACAACACTGTCAAGGCCCAGAAACTTATGAAAGACGTTGTCAAAATAGTCCATCTGCAATCAGTGGTTCAATCATAATTTTACGAAGCTACGAGAATACTTTTTGTACACAAAGAAAACTAAAATAACGACCTTGTCAGCCACAACACACGGATACGCTGTTTTTGTTCGATTCAAAGCGTAAATACAGAAAGCGTATCCGTGTGTTTTGGCTGATACAGAACAGCGTACGCTGTTTACGTCCAGTGGATACTTTCCAAAATGGCGCTACAGTGACATAGAGGAGACAAATTGCTGACTAAAGTCATTATTTTTGTTTTCCTTGCATACAAAAAAGTATTCTCGTAGCTTCGTAAAATTATGGTTGAGCCACTGATGAAAGACAACGTCTTTGTTCATTTTCATTTTGGGGTGGAGTATCCCTTTAAAAATGCAGTAATTATGAATGTCTCATTTCGTTGATATAAAAATTTAAACTGTAAAGTGTTGTGTTTGTGAGTACCTTCTTTTCTTCCTGTTTCAAGTTGTCTACATTTGAGTGCAAATGCCCAAAGATCTTGTAGTGTTATTTATACTGTATGTATAATGAGAAATTTGAATATGAGGGTTTCATTCACGTACAGTAATGAAGACCCGTATTATTTTTACAGACCTGACAGAGATCCTGCATGTGTTCTTAGATATTTTTAGATAAGGTGGAGACTTACTAAGTGCTTTCTGCATGTCATTTGTCACACAAAACATTTGTGGTTTCACAAAAACCACACCCCAAGCACTTTCACACTAACAAATGTAGCACATGGTTTTTATTTCAGTTCTGAGAAAAATGACAGGATGTTTTGACACATGCTTGTCTTACTTTTCTACAAATAATACACAGTAAGATTGTGACAGAATATATGTCATTTAAAACTACTTAGCTGGCTGACCTTTTGTTCCCATAACATTGACTGAGGTGTTCCAACATGCTATATGATGCTGTTAAAGTTAATATTAAATACAAAAAGTTCCATGTATAGTATCAGTATGAAGTTTTGTTTACTATGTTTTGCGCAGTCAGCTAATTGTATGTTCCTCTAGAGTAAGGTACGTTTGAAAATATGAAAGGAAAAGTACACCTTTCCTCATACCTACGCCCACTTTTGCAGGTAACACTATGTACTTTTTGCCTTTCCATATCTTATGACGTGTTTCACAATCATGTACTTGGAAAATAACTAGTAAATTCTTTTTAACCGGCTTTGAGGTTTTTTTTTTCTTTCCCTCTGGGTGCTTTTATAAATTCCTTTGTGGGACGCCCTTATCTCATCAATTACCACAAGTCTTTGAAAAGTACTCTGCTGATGTTTAATCACAGTACATTATTTGCATAATAAACACAGACGTGGAACAGCTTAAAGGAGCTGGACCCTAGACTCTTAGAAAAATTTGCACAGCTGATGTTTAACACTAGCTTAGTTTTTTACTAGCTTAGAACTGTGTAAATACAGGAGCTGGTTCTGTGAAGAAGAGGTGACTGCTTTATCTGGAGAATTACGGGAAGTCGTATAGGCTTGAAATTTATTGGCTTTAATTTAATGGGCTTATGAAGTCAGACCCTCATTACCAGCATTTTCAACATGTGACATGTTTTGAAATTTGAACTTCACATTTTAACCTCTGTGACGTAGGAGCAGTAATTACTTTGGTTTTCTTAGAAGGCTGCTTTTTCTGACATAAAACATTCAGGCACACAATGTACCTGCAAGTTTATTTTCAACAGTTCATCAATGAGCCAGTAAACGGGTTTTGGGTGGGGGCAATCCAACGCTCTCCATTGACTTTTTTTTTATTGCGAGAAGCCGCCTCCTTTTATAAGTCAGAAATGACAAGAAGGCAGCTTCCCGCAATACAAAGTCAGTGGAGAGCGTAGGATAGTTTTATCCCCCGGTGGGCATGGTTTTCAGATTGTGACGAGTATCGCTCTGTCTCTATATGTCAAATTGTCTACACAAGATTAGTAGTAAGCCAAGAATTTAAACACAACACAGTCACATAACATTCAGTCCTTTTCAGTCGTTAAGGATTTATTTAGGGAAAACTGACTACACATGCCCTTTTCCCAAGAACATTCTTTTGCATCCTGAAAAGTTTAATCTTATGATGTAAGCATCTGTAATATTTGTAAGTCAAAAAGTTTTGAATTACTAGTTGTGGGAGACTGTTTTCTTTTGAGTAATATTTGTAGTCATAACAAAGCGATTTGTGTTAAATCCCATACACTTATTTATACGCTTTTTCTGGAGGGAAGGAAAACTAGAAAAGACTTACAGTTACATGTGTTAAAAATGTAGACCCTGTACCCACTGAGAGGGTCTGTTTTGTGCAATCATAATAGAGTATATTATAGAAAACCAGAAAGCTCTCGCACTGCACGATTTTAGGCCTGATTTTCCTACTGTTTTGTTGTTGTACCGAATACATGTATCGCACATATATAATAAAAAATAAACATAAGAGGGGGCTTTGGTTTTTCCTGTAAATAATCTTCTATAACGGACAAAAGATTTACAGCATTTTTCCTTTTCATCAATTTGAGGGCTTTTGCAGGCTGTAAGAAATAGGCTAAACTCATTATAAAATGCACATAATGCAGTGTGTAACCACCTGTTGCAGCTCCATTGTGCAGTGTGAACACAGCAGCAACTGAATGCTACCCCACATAGTCGTGCAGTGTGAAAACAACAGTGATCCGATGACGAAAATCATGCAGTGTGAACTTGGCAGAAACATGTTTGTCTTGCTTTTATAGCCAAAATTGATTTATTCTCCATGGCTTGATGAGCCACTCAAATGCATGTTTTTTTTTTGTCATCACTATTGCTGATCTATTTACTAAAAGTGACTCTAAATATGACTCTAATTACTAAAATTGACTGTTTTTTCTGATGCTTACCAGACTCACTAAAAGATGTATTTGAATTATCTGTTGTATCAATGTGAATTTGCTTTTCTTTCAGCCCAATGCATATTTGTTGTGCACTTGAAAAAAATAAGACCATATATTGGAAATTAGTTTAGCTTTTTCACTTACTGTAGGTGTTGTGTAATAATTATCATGCAAATTTGTCATGCAAATCCACCTTGTTAAACAGATTTTGCATGCTAGAGGTTTGGCCTTTGCTGACCAGTTGATTATAAGTGTTATAAAAATGAAGTGACCTGTTACTTGCAGAAATTAGATTTAACAAATGTGTGCATCTGTGCAAATTAGGGATGCACACTGTATCTTACATAAAGAACATGATGGACATGCTGTACCTGTCCTTCAGTCTGGATGAAATGTGACCCTGGACCACAAAACCAGTCTTAAGTCGCTGGGAAATATTTCTAGCAATAGCCAAAAATACATGGTATGGGTCAAAATTATCAAAAAAATTTTTTTGCCAAAAATCATTAGGATATTAAGTAAAGATCATGCTCCATTAAGATATTTTGTAAATTTCGTACTGTAAATGTATAAAAACTTAATTTTTGATACGTAATATACATTGCTAAGAACTTCATTTGGACAACTTTAAAGGCAATTTTCTCAGTATTTTTATTTTTTTGCATCCTCAGATTGCAGATTTCAAATAGTTGTATCTCAGCCAAATATTGTCCGATCTCAACAAACCATACATCTATTGAAAGCTTATTTATTCAACTTTCAGAATATATATAAACCTCATTTTTGAAAAATTTACACTTAAGACTGGTTTCGTCGTCCGGGGTCACAAATTATTATTCCCTGAGGACGCTGCAGATTTTATATAGCGGCCCAAATTAGGGCTGCACGATTTGGGAAAATTTTCATATTGCGATTATTGAGGTCAATATTGCGATATGCGATTGCGATTATAATAAATGGTACTGGGGGCACAAAATGGGGTTTCATGAATTATGAGCTTATAGAACATTTGACCTCTTAACTGAAGTTCTTTTCACAAATTGAACATAAATTAAAACAGTATAAATAACCAAAAAATAAACAACACAATTTTTTCTTAGTCTTATTAAGTGCAAACAATAAATGCATCATACAGAGCTATGGACAACTACACAACCTATTATAGCTTACATGCTAATAACAGCCTAGATATGTCATGTAGCCTAATTTGCGTGCATTGGGGAGTCGCTCTCTTAAAATTGCTTTTCAGTGCGCGTCGGTTTCATTTTCACTGTCGCGGGAAGCCTCTGCGGTGCTGAGTGTGCATTCTACAATTTGATTTCTTTGTCTAAACAAAGATTTATAATATGGCGTGAGGCTCACAAACACATCTGTAATTATGCTTTGTTTTGATATAAATTTGTTGTATTGCCACGTGATGTAGCAACTTTAATTTTGCGAATCCTGCACAATACATGTCTCTGCTTAGTGTCACTAATCTCAAATCCAAAATATCGTCATACAGAGGTAGAGTATTTTCTTTGTAGTTGTTATGTGTTTGATCTTTCAAAGGTGATATATCATGAATCCCAATTTTTCTATGTCTAAATGCTATAATCGGGTCCCGATGCATCTGCCAATCCAGAAAACCTTTTTTTTTGGTAAGCCTTTATCTGCATAAACTTGTGAATTTAACAGTTTAAGCACAATAAGACATGAAAGAGAACATAGTTTAGTACACTGTGTGCGTGCTTCAGATGTGTGCGCTCAGAAAACCCTCTATCAGAAGTTTAAACTAATATAGTTTTTTAGTGTGATAGACATGATAATCAAAACCAAACAATTTTTTTGGCAGAGTATCTGAGGTATGAGCTGTAAAGGCACAGCTCTATTCTGGAAAAGCAGGGTCAGGAGCAGCAGCTCATTTGTATTTAAAGATACAAGCACGAAGGTGGCTTGTTTCTGCACTTCAATTCTATTTTCAAAATAATATAACAAATGATCTGTGTAGTATTTTGAGCTGAAACTTCACAGACACATTCTGGGGACACCTGATACTTATGTTAGATCTAATAGGTCTTCTTTAAATAATAATTTACAGGTATTTTTACAGTATTATATAGTATATTTACAGTATTTTATGCATGTGTGTTTGCTGTAGGAACTGGGAGGCGTTGAAGAGGTGGGACGAGGCGATTCAGCTCACACCAGACAATGCTGTGCTGTACGAGATGAAGTCACAGGTAAAAAAAGAAAATTCATTCAGGTCATACACATATAAAGTTGATTTAAATGTGAATGGTAAGTCTGCAATAGTGGAATTTACCGTAATGTAGAGACGCACAGCTGTTATGCTGACACACTATTTTCCTCTCTTCTCTTTTTCTCTCTGGCTGCCATTTTCATTTCCTCCAGACATATACTCCCTATCTGTGGCTTTATAACAGAACATTTTGACATCAAGGGTTTTTTTTTCCGTATTCTCCCTTCTCTTCTCTCACAGTCCTGTGCTGCTACCGCACACACTGTATCTTACATAAAGAACATGATGGACATGCTGTACCTGTCCTTCAGTCTGGATGGAATTATTATTCCCTGAGGACGCTGCAGATTTTAGATAGCGGCCCAGAAAATGCAACCCACATCAACATAAATAAATGATGCCATTTAGCAAATGCTTTTTCGTGTCCTAATGCAGGGAAAGCCCCGCTGGGTTTAAGTGTCTTTCACAGTGGTGATCGGACAGAGCTGTTACACTGTCATTAACTCACCAGTTCATAAGTCACATTTACTTGGGATCAGACATGGTAATGCAGCCTAGATATATGCAATCATCTGTCTGCCACTTCTGTATTTGTAAGAAAATGTGTTGAACACAATGCAATGACTTTTATTACCCTGTCTGACCAGTAAAAAATAATTAATAAGCTTATTATTAACTTATTATGTCATTAATTACTCACCCTTATGTCGTTCCAAACCCGTAAGACCTTTGTTCATCTTTGGAACACAAATTAAGATATTTTGGAGCTTTCTGACCCTGCATAGACAGGGTCTTACCACGTTCAAAACACAGAAACGTTGAAATGGTCCATGTGGTTTAACAGTTAAAATAATTGCAGGCACAATTCATATTTGTCTGTCATTTAAGTTTTGAGATCAAAACGTTTTAACAACAAAACATTTTAATTAAGTGTATCCAAATGCATGAATGATTTTATAACTGGCAGCTGTATAATCATTGTATTTTTGTTATTCACTGAATGTAGGTTAAAATGATGTCATGAACAGGATCATAGAGTTTGCTTCAGTTGATGGTGGGCTGTTTATAAAATAAAAATTTAAAGGTCGCATTAATGTGTTAGCAGCTTGTAATGAATAGTAAACTTGTTTTACGATGATGAATGACAGTGTTAAGGTCGTAAAAGAAAAGAAAAGCACTTTGACGACCCTCGAGGCTGGCTGCTCCTTTAACAAGCTGGAGCAACAACTTTATCCGGTGTATTCATTCGAAAATGTTTGCAAGCACCTGCTTTTGTACAAAACAGGATATGCTTGTAAAAGATCTGCATAATGCTCACAGAATATCGCTGATAAAAATCACAGAATAGATAATAGTATTGTAAAGATGGCAGGGCTGGCCAAACAGATGGTGATTTCAGGTAATTACGAGCCAAAGATGCCCATTAGTTTTAGTCGACAAATGACATGGTCAGCCTTTTTATCTCCTGCTTAATTTTTTGCTGCGTTCACTCATCTTACCTTTAATATCCTGTCTTTCACTCTCTCCTGTCCATTATCCACTCCTATCATCTCGTTTTAGCTTTAGCTCTGACAGTCAAGATGAGAGTCTGCTGTCAGGACATTACAGATTTGGCAGAGACCGATCGACTCCAAATATCAGACAGTTTTTTTTCTTTTTGACAGCTTGTTTCATTTTCATCTTTCATCTTTACACTAAACAGAGGGTGTTGATAGATTTAGATCTAACTCCTTGTTTATCAGGATCATATTCACTATATGTTATAATTTTGACATGTCATTTTTAAATTGCAAGTATTTCAAATGATGACTAAATTCTGGGACAAAAAACAAAGACTCATTTAAGCTTTAGACTTGCATGATTTCAACATATCTGCAATGTAATCTCTTCTTAGGAATGGGTTTGGATTGCACCATTCGGATTACTCCGGTAGTCTGTTTTTGCTGAATGGCCCTAAATCTTGACAGATATTTGCATACTTGCTTACTCAATCATATGCACACACAAATGTACAATTACATATGTGATACTGTACCACAAAACCAGTCTTAAGTAGCACAGGTATATCTGGCAATAGCCAAAAATACACTGTATGGGTCAAAATGATAGATTTTTCTTTTATGCCAAAATCATTAGGATATTAAGTAAAGATCATGTTCCATGAAGATATTTTGTAAATTTTCCTACCGTAAATATATCAAAACATAGTAATATGCATTGCTAAGACAACTTTAAAGGCGATTTTCTTCTTTGCACCCTCAGATTCCATATTTCCAGAAGTTGTATCTCGGCTAAATATTGTCTTATCCTAACAAACCATACATCAGTTGAAAGGTTATTTATTATTAGCTGTCAGATGATGTATAAATCTTAATTTAAAAAAACTGACCCTTATGGTTTTGTGGTCCAGGGTCACATTTACATGTTCAGTGACTTACTGAGGTGAGTAAACACAAACACACACACAAAAACACACTTGTTTGCTCACTCATTTCACTAACATAGGACAGATTACATCCAGTCACTTATTCTGTTCTGTCTTCTTGTAAACCTGTTTTGTCTTTTTCATCTCTTCATACTCTCTTTTTCAAAATTTTCCATCCTCTGTTATTGCTCACTTTTAAACTCCCCTTTCATCGCTCTTCATTTTATCTTTGGCATAAGTGTCTTGGCTTTGATGTCTCTGTAATGTTGTCTGTTGCTGTTTTGTTTTTCATGGCACGGACGAGTGTGAGCGAAATGATAGGTTGTACTCTAAAACACCTTTCAACTGATTGATTTTGTGATTAAATTTTCTGTCAAAGCAACAACATGTTGGCACTCTCAGTCAGAGATCTAAGACCGTCTCGTGGTGTGGGTGTAAACTTCAGACACTGGATAAAGCCTAAATCAAATAGTCTACATTAAACTGTGAATGTAACAGTGATAGAACAGGTTTTGCAATACAATAGGGTTTCTATTATAGTTTTTTTTTAAATACACTACCCGCTACAAGTCTCTTCTGCTCACCAAGCCTGCATTTATTTGATCCGAAGCAAAAACAGTAACATGTTGAAATATTTTTACCATTTAAAATAACTGTTTTCTGTTTGAATATATTTTAATATGTAATTTATTCCTGTGATTTCAAAGCTGAATTTTTAGCATCATTACTCCAGACACATGATCCTTCAGATATTCTAATATTCTGATTTGCTGCTCAAAAAAAAAAAAAAAAATTATTATTATTATGTAGATTTAAATATAAAGTTTATCTGAAATTGAAATCTTTTGTAACATTATAAATGTCTTTATCATCACTTTGGATCAATTTAAAGCATCCTTGCTAAATAAAAGTATTAATTTCTATAATTTCTTTCCCCTCAAAAAATTATACTGACTTTTTGAATGGTATTGTGTATAATGTCACAAAATCTTTTTATTTCATAATTCTATTCAGAACCCTAAAAAATGTACTGTTAAAACTGTTTTAAAAATTGATAATAATATTAATAAAAATGTTTCTTGAATAGCAAATCAGCATATTCGAATGATTTCTGAAGGATCATTTGAGACTGAAGACTGGAGTATGATACTGAAAATGTAGCTTTGATCACAGAAGTAAATTACATTTTAAAATGTATTCAAATATAGAAGAGTAGGGCATTTTTCCAGTTTTTACTGTTTTCCTGTATTTTGGATCAAATAAATGCAGGCTTGGTGAGCAAAAGAGACTTCTTTAAAAAATCTTAAAAATCTTACTGTTCAAAAACTAAATAAATGAATGAATTAATACATGCATATAAACATGTTTTTGTTCCAAAATAATGCATCCGGAAAACCTATAAAGCTTTTTTATACATGCTGTAAAGAGTTAATCAATAAGAATAGGGTATGAAATTGTTTGACTTTTTTTTTTTTATATTATATTTAGTAATAAACATTTCTTATTGATTAAGAATGCGTGGCATCCATTGCACTCAGTGAAGCTTCATTCGAGGTTGAACATCTGTTCATCGTGTCAGAATGATCACAATTTATTAAGCTGAGTTGAGTGCACACGAACAAGACCGTAAAGGCATAATTGCCAGAAGACGACTGTGGACTTTCTTTCAAATTGCTAATGATCACAGTACATTATTGTACAATAAACATTGTAGCACCTAATGTGCATTTCTTTCATTTCCATGCCTATATAAAACTGTCCAGACAGTCCATTTTATCCTGAACAAAATTACTTGGAACTCGCATCATGTCATTATGACTTCCAAACTCATAAGCAATTGAACACATCATAGGTCAGGGATTTGTTTCAGTACTGGTCGCAATTATAAGATCTGGCTGTCCTTATTTTCCCCTACTTGTTGTAGTGACCTTTTCCTGACTGATCACATGATCATATGAAGTGAGTCACCTGAAAAGAGTGAGAAGGTGACGATTGAGTGTGTTTCTAATTAGTAATCGGATCGCATTGAAGCGGCAGGTTGTCTCTGGTCTTGTCCTTATCCATCTACAAGCAATGTTTCACAACAAGTACAAGTCTACATCAAATTTATTTTTAATTTCCCTTCTCAATTTGTACTTTCTTCGCTCTCACCGCGTTCCCTGCATCTGCTTATTACACACCTGTTTAGCAGTAGCACTCTAAATCTACCGTTGTTCAGCCTGCCTGCAAAATCAGACTCAAACCTGCCGGAAACTAAGATTACAGCCCAGTTTTGTCCTTTAACTGCTGTTACCCTGGCAACACCCTGCCCTGTACAAAGCTGGTATTTACTTTGATTATTGGGCTGACCTGAATTTAAAGGCTTTAAGTAAATAAAACTCCATAATGGAAACATCTGTGATGCAAGAAAATCCCTGTGTTGCCACGTAGTGCAGAGTTTGCTCGCTTCTTGTCATTATATTGTCTCTCTCTTATGACCCAAGTGGATTTGCATCATCATAAACCTTTATTGATGTTTAAAATAAAATTTTAAATTACGTCAGCTTGGTGAATGTTGTAACTGAGTAAATATGAATAGAGTTGCTCATTCTTGAAATTAATTTGTAGACCAAATGTGAAGGCTAATTATCCATGTGTAACTTGTGGCAAAACTGAATATGTTTTTTAGAACAGTCGTTTTGGATATGACTAAAATTAAGTCTGTGGTGAAAACTACTTGGTTTTGTTCAAAATTGTTATATTCTTAAAAAAAAAAAATGTAAGTGTAAAATAGCTGTTGTAAGTTGCATGAATCAGATTTTGTAAAGGGTGGATACTACACAACATTTGCACACATTTTTGTCCTGATTTTCAGTCTGGAGGAGTCGGTGCACGTTGGCAAAAGTAAAAGCCAGCCTGAAGATTTTGGCCAGTAGGAAGGGACTAATTTCATAGAAACTCATGTATGATGGGCACAAACTCCATAGCAGTGTTGCCAACTTAGCAATTTTGTTGCTAGATTTAGCAACTGTTCAGACTACCCTAGCAGTTATTTCTTCAAAAAGCACCTAACAGCAAATTGAGCTATTTTTATCATCTATTTGGCAACTGTTATCAAATGATAAAAAGGAAAACATATGTACCTCTAATTTACACAAAAAAAAATGGAAATCAAAGGTGTATATATAACAGAAATAAAGTTGCTAGATGGAGTTGTTCTATAAAAAAAAATAAAAAATTCATGATAGCACCTTGTTATTAGTTGGTTCCTGCATTTGTTGATCAGTTAAAACATATGTCGAAAAATAGAAAAGGTACTGGTAATTGGTAAAGTTATAACCTTAGAACACAAAATACAATGTGAAATTTTAAATTCAGGTAAAAATAAAAAACCTGTGAAAAATCTATACAGAAAATTCCTTAAAATGCAGACTTTTCTTAAAGTGTAGCATACTAACTACCAGTACACTGCTTAAAAATATAATTGTTCAGAATGTGTAGTCAATAAGAAAATGCATAAAATGTAGTTATGCAGTTTTGTGATTACGTGATGATGAGCAGCTTACAGTAGCGTTTCGAATGTTGTCTGTATGAACGTGCAACGGGAGCCAAGCCCGTATTTCTTTCCAGTAACCATAGCAACAATGACCAAAGATGGCGACGTCCATAAAACTGAAAGTATTACCACTTCTGACACGAAAAGAGTCCAATCCATCAAATCATCATTAACCGCCACACTGCAAAAAAGGCTTATCTTAGCTTGTTTCTTGCCAAAATATCTAAAAATTCTTAAATTAAGATGCATTTACTAGATAAGCAAAATTACATAAGATATTTAGTTAGAAAAAAAAACTAAATTAAGTGCATTTTGCTTAAAATAAGACTTAATATCTTAATATCTAATATCTAGTAAATGCATCTTAATTGTAAGATTTTTAAGATATTTTGACTGGAAACAAGCCAAAAATACCAAGTAAGATAAGCCTTTCTTTTCCAGTGCAGCAGCTTTTAAATTTGGGTAGAGAGCGAAGCATTTTGAGCCGTGCGCAGAACGCAAAACTGATGCGAGGGAGCGGTTCCGGGGGAGACTGGATATGAAACTTTCAGATGACACACATCTCGTTTTACCATCATTTTGAATTACCAAAACCACAAATTAAAGCACACAGCACATTATTAGACGTGCATTTGTCACACCCATAAATAACCGCACTGTGTGTGAACACAACCGTATTAAGGAGTCCAATACGTATTCTGTTGCTGTGTGAACGTGGCCATGATTCCTTTCGGTTGGAGGAGTTTCAGACCTTTCTGTTTTGATTTGTGATGTGTCTTCTTGCAATGAGGCTTGTGTTCTGTGTGACTTTTATTGTGTTGGAAACAACCAGTAGTTTGTGAAAGTGTGATCATCCTTCATTTAGTGTATGATTCAGAGTTTTTCTCAGAGTTGGCAAGTGTTAAAACCAGTATTGAGAAAATGTTTCAACAATTGACTCAACTTGTAACCTTTTAATGTGTAATCCTTAGGTGTTGATCACCCTTCAAGAGGTGTTCCTGGCTGTGCAATCTGCAGAAATGGCCACCAGACTGCAGCCCCTCTGGTGGGAGGCGTGGCAAACTCTGGGTCGTGCCCAACTAAGTCTTGGCGAAGTGGAGCTAGTAAGTAGATTTCATGTAATGAGCTACAATTATCAAGTCAGACCAATTTAAACCAAATAAGCACTGAATTAACTCCTGAATTAAAATTACCTGATAATTTACCCACCCCCATGCCATCAAGCATGTTCATGTCTTTCTTTCTTTAGTCGAAAAAGAAATTAAGGTTTTTGAGAAAAGCATTCCAGGGTTAAAGGATTAGTTCACTCCAGATTAAAAATTTCCTGGTAATTTACTCATCCACATATCATCCAAAATGTTCATGTCTTTCTCTCTTCAATTGAAATGAAATGATGGTTTTTGAGGAAAACATTCCAGGATTTTTCTCCATATAGAGGACTTCATTGTGGATCAACGGGTTGAAGGTCCAAATTACAGTTTCAATGCAGCTTCAATGGGCTCTACACTATCCCAGCTCAGGAGTAAGGGTCTTGTCTAGACGATCAGTCATTTTCCCCAAAAATATTTAATTGATATGCTTTTTAACCACAAATGCTCATCTTGCAATAGACCTGTAATGTGACTCTATGATTTCACGCATTTACGTTGGAAAGGTCATGCATTGTTAGTTCTTCGTCTGTGTACTACGTACTGTGTACTGTGAAAAACTCATCTCAATTTCTCCTCCAACTTCAAAATCGTTGTTTTACCTTTTTTGTAACCTTTCTTTGAACATTCGCTTTGTAAACACTGGGTCGGCAGCTCCACCTACATCGCGCATGACCTTTCCAATGTGATTAATGTAATGGGTAAAGTCATGGACTAGGGCTGGGTGATAAATTGTTAATGATAATTATTGTGTGATATAAATTTCCTCAACGATACCAATGTTTCAATAAAAGTTCAAAGGCGCAACAAAAGCTGTAATTCGGACCACTTTTTAGACTCACACGATTACTAAACAGCGCTGTGAGATCCAGTGTTAAGTGCTTGAATTCAGTGAAGAACAAAAATAACTTTTTGGTTTATAGCCAGATGAAACACTGCTGACAAACAGGAAAGACACTGCGCAACGATACAGTCAGAAGGCTTTTTAATCTACAAATCGCCATCATTTACCATAGATTTACTGTAGTAGCACTAACTCCACCATGGTATTGTGTCAGAAATGTGGGTATTCGTGTTGAATTTGATTTTCTTTTTAATGTAGACATTTAATACGTGTATGGAAGTAGGAGTAATGGAATATAAATGTCTATATTTTTTGTGATTAAGCTATAGTGTTTATGCATGTATACTAAATATGTTTTTCATACAAATACATAGAAACCATATTAAATTTTTACTGTGGTATTGAGGTGCTATATTTGTGGTTTTACTATTGAAGACTAATGGTCAATAAAAAAAACTCAAACAGTCAGAATAATTAAATTTCACTACATAATGATGAGGTTGCTACAATGTTTACTGATATTACTGATTTTGATAATGAAAATAAATCTACATCTGCATCCTAACTCAAGCTACTATCAAAAGTGTATTTCTAAGAGACATATTTTTGTTTATTATTATTAATACTATGAGGCAACACAAGCCTGTTTCTTAATTTGAAACAATATTACTCATTAGAACATGTAGAGCTAAGAAATTATTTTTTTCTTATTGTTACTGATTTATTTTGTTAAGGAGAAATGACTGATAAAGTGTAAAGAATAGGGTATATGCGCAACAGACTGTTTTCCGTTAAACAAGTCTCGTTTCCGGTTCACGCATTTTGCGTATTCCTCGTTAAATGATTTACTCAAGATTCCTTCAGATTAGACACTAAAGATGATCATAACCAATGTCCATCACATATGTGGATTGATTTTCTTTTTATTCTTTTTCACTAACATTTATATATATAAATATCAAATAAAATGTCCACAATAACAACAGCTAGCTCGTTTAACGGATTACCTTTAAAGTCCATTGATATCACCATTATTTATTATGGCTATTAACACGTTCTCCAACAAGCGGAAGCGATGAGACCTGTTTTCTGGGTTTGGTCAGGTAACGTTCAACATATACCCCATTCAGAAACGTGAAGTGCTTGTCATGTTCTGACCATAAAGAATAGTTTAAAAGTACAATTATAAACTTCACAATGGAGCAAAAATCTGCCTTTAAATTTGAAGGAAATACAAATTTGACATTTATTGTGATAATTATCGATATCGGCTGATATGAAAAATGATGCATCCATATCATGGATGAAGAAATAGTGAAAGAAGAGCATTTGTGGTTAAAGTATTTCTTTTAAAGTGAAAGTAATAGTTTTTTTTTTTTTTTTTTTTTGGAAAATGACTGATCATTTCATTAGTTAATACCTTTAATCCTCAGCTGGGATCATGTAGAGTTTTTTGAAGCTGCACTAAAACTACAATTTAAACCTTCAACCTGTTGATCCCTATTGCAGTCCCCTATATGGACAAAAATTCTGGAATGTTTTCCTCAAAAACCTTAATTTCTTCTCGACTGAAGAAATAAAGACATGAACATCTTGGATGACATCGGGGGTGAATAAATGATCAGGAAATTTTAATTCTGGGGTGAACTAATCCTTTAAATCTGTCCCATCAGGTCTTACTATAAAAATATTCATAGAACCACTGCAACATTTTATTTTTTGATTAAAAAAAAAAAGTAAAATAATAAACTTACATGTGTATAAATATTACATTTAGTCCAAAGATTCAAGGTTTTTTTTTTTTTTTCTTAATTCGATGAGCAGGGTTATGTTCATTGATTACAGTTGGACCAACATTACTTTTTTCGTAACGGACAGTGTATAATAAATGTAATTTATTATTTTTATTTTATTTAAATGTTTTTTATATCCCATCCCACAAACATCAGGGCCCTAGGCGACCACCAGTGATGCGCGGGTTGATCCAAAATGAGCGGGTGCCTGCGGTCACCCACGGTTACCCGCGGTTACGAGTCATCCAAAAATATTTTTAATGATATTCGGGTCGCGGTCTGTCAGGTCGTTTGAAATAAGATGCCAATTAAACATTTGTAATTTATATAGGCTACCTTTTTTTTTTTTTGCCAACAAGTATCACCCTTTAGCCTTCTTTTTAAGCCCAGGTTAAGTTTACTGTGTGTTTCAGTTTTCAGTTTTACTTTCATGGGTATTTGTGAACATTTATTTATGGATATTGTAGCCTCAGTCTTTGGCTTAGCCTACGTGTTTTTGTTCGTCTAAAATGCGTTAATAAAGACTTTACACTGCACGATTTTCAAAGTCATCGGATCGCCGTTGTTTTCACACTGCACGACTATCTGGGGTAGCATTCAGTTGCTGCTGTGTTCACATTGCACGACGGATCGGCGACAGGAGTTTACACACTGCATGACCTTACAATAGGAAGAATCGCTGACAATGCCGTGTGGTCCGCAAACTCTATGCACACGAGAAGTGATAACGAAATAATGCAAGATCACGCTGATATATTGTGATCTAACGTCATTCCCGGACACAAAATCATTAACAAAAAATATTTCAGTGTTAACAACATTCTGCTGTGAACATTTTATGTAGGCTACACAATAAGCACTTCAAAATGAAACCAACGTTTTGTGCATTTTATTATGAGTTTATCCTATTTCTTATAGCCTACAAAAGTTCTCACATTGATAAAAAAGGAAGATGCTATAAATCTTCTGTCTTTTATAGAAGATTATTTAAAGGAAAAACCCTAGCCCCCTCTTATGTTTAATTACTTTTTTTAGCCTACACTTTTTCGTATTGAACTATTTGGTACGAGGTTTAATCTTTTTTTTTTTCTCTATGCAGTACAAACCAAAGGATTCTTTGGACTAATCATATAGGCTACATTTGAAAAATAAAAGAGCTTAAAGTGTGTGAAATATAATGTTTACCAGGATGGAATGGTGAGTTCGTTAGAGTGTTTGCCTATTTTCCTTGCTTTTATTAGCTTTTAAATCGCTTAAAGGCATCAAATCGTATTTTACTTTCACTTTTGATTTAGTGGCATTTTGGCCTCTATTGATTGACAACGACAAAACTATATAACAGCATGCTTAACAAAACCATGATATAGGCATAATTTAAAATAAAATAACTAACCCCCCCCCCCAAATGGCCCAATGACGTTAAGATGAGCATGTACTACTTTTAAAAAATGCGGGTCAGGAAGCGGGTCGGGTACAATATTTTCTTTTTTTTTTGCGGTCCGAGTTGCGGGCGGGTTAGTGAAAACGTCGGTCGGGTGCGGGTTGTTTATACATTGACCCGCGCATCACTGGCGACCACCTATATAGCCTAAATGAACAGCCGACCCTGGAACTGTACAAGCAGTTTATACAGCATACTAAGGCATCTCTTCAATTTGTAAGCAAATAACCTCTAGTCTCCTAGTCGGCATCCCTCGGCGTTATGGTATCAGTGTCCTTGTCAGTCAGTATGAGATGAATGAGTCGTCCTGCCACCTATCCATCACTCAGATTGAGTGTCATTGTGTTGAAATGTGTAGTTCAGTACATCCAAGCCCAGGAGCATGGAAGATTACTTGGAGAGGAACACTGCCACACCTTACATGTCCCGACCTGTGTGTGATTGTGTGAATTAGACAGACATGCTTAATGAAAGAAAAACCTTGCAGATCCTGCAGTTCTCCAGCTAGTAACTACTTGCGCGTGTGTATGGTAATCCAAGCGCTCATCGCACACACTGACTTTGACATCTTGGCTAGAGATTGAATAAATACTTTACTATTTTGGGCTAAGCATGCCTTGTCAAGTCATTCGCCAAAGAGAAAAATAACCTGAGGATGGAGGGGGACTCAAATGAAATGTTAGGACTAATGTTTACATTCTGTGATTTTTAAGAGGGCTGAAGTTTTTTTGCAGGGTCGTAAAACACGTTTTCTAAGAACCGCTGCAGTGATAATTGACTTCTTGTTAGAAAGCTTTTCACACCAAGAACATTAACTATTTTCTTTAATTGATAGCACATACTTTTCAAGATTTATTCAAACTGTGCCAGTGTTCATTCTCAAATTAACATTGTGTAACATCAGTAAGAGCACCTATATTTGCTCCAGTTTAAATAATTACCTTTAATAACATTTACGTATATTGGGTCATAGTAGAGTTCATAGTATGAATGTTTATGCTTTGTTAAAACATTTGGAACCGTGCTGATCATTTCAAATCATTTTTAAATGAGGCCTGTCTCTTTTTAATTGACTGTGATTAGCCTTTTTCTTGATTCTGATTCATATTCACCATATAATCACAATATTGCATAATTCAACAAATTCTTTAAAGAAAAACAGCTCCTTTTACAATGTTCAGTTCATTCTAGCTCACAAAAGATTAATATCCAATCAATTGTACCACATTATGAGCACATTTTACTGAAAATCATGCTGTTACTGGAAATATCCAGTTCATTCCAAAGGAATGTTCTATAAAGTTTGTTTGAGTGAGAGATCAAGTGGGTGGAGATTTTTTTTAATGTATTTTCAAAAATTCTTGCACAAAAGGTGTAGTACCGTTTTAAAAGTACACAAGGTTTTCTTTCCTTGTCTGGAGTTGACATTTTGATTAAAAAAGTTTTAAAAAATAAATATATGCATAATTGTTCACAATAGGATCAGTAACTTTCCTCCTGGTATTGCTTTAACCAAATGAAAATGTATTTTTACACACACAAAGCACTTTTCAGTTTAGTGTATTGGTCAATCCTAGTGGAGTGAGTCTATACCATGACTTCAGCACAACTGTTGAAATCATCTCTGTTAAATCAATCAGGCCTCTGGAGGAAAAAAGGTCTCCCGAAGCCATCAGATGGCTTTATTCCTCGTTAAATGTTTTCTTTTTGACAAGGGCTGGATTCTTGGCTCTGGCTCACACTGGCTCTGATATCCTACCTCATTCAGGCTGATACGTGATCTAGTGTTTCTGTTGAAGGAGTCAACCATTTCTTTGTAGATTGTCATGTCTTTAGACCTCATACAGAATTAAATGAACATGTGTTAGATCGGTTCTCCATAGACTGAACGACCTCTTCAGCACTCAAGCAGCTGTGATGCTGTTTGCACATAAAAGCCATCTTCAGCTTTTTGACGGTCATGTTAATACTGTGGATACTGAATTTTGAGTGTAGAATAGATCTGACACATGCAGTAGTTCAGTGTGTGAACAGAATTAAAAGATATGTTGAATGTTTCATACTTAATAATGTGATTTGCAGATTTTTTTTGTATGCAAGCATGGATGTTATTTTTTAAGGCTTATAAATCCTTATTTATTTGTACTAAGCTGAAACCACATGCATGTTTCTTTTCAACTTATTTCTTAAAGTGGTTTACTTTTGTAAGTGAAGTTGTTTTAATACTTTTTCATTAGTTCCAGAAGGCTACTGAGGTTTATTTTATCATGAGAACTAGCAAGGAGTCATTAATGCTCTTTGGTTTGATTGTGGAGTAAACATCTGTTCATGTTCATTTTGGAGTGTAAGGTATGCTTTTCAAGTGCTACAGAGTCCATCCATGTTATGTTTTAGCAAAACACAGAAGACAGCAGTAGTAGCATTCAGTGTGCCACTGTTTTTGGTAATTTCAAAGATTTATATTTAAATAAAAATATGGAAAAGTTTCATTGTAACTTAATTGGTCTTCTTGAGATTGCAGTTTGGTTAGAAGACTAATCTCAAGATGTACATGTGTTACAGATTATGTTAGAGATTATGTCACTCCCATTTTTGAACATAGATGTGAAAATGCATTATTCAAACTTATTTTTTTATAATTCATAAAAACAAAAGCATTTGGTAATATGATTTTGATGTACATTTTCCATGGTAATGCAATGTCTGATTTTAAAATGGATGAATTTTGAGATTTTAAGTTTTCAGGTGATTTGAATTATATAGTAACTTCTTATGATTTCTAAAGTCTTTTTGTGACAAAGGTCAGAACTCGTTATGAAGTAGATTTTTGAGGTGCACTCTTGTCAAATAAATTAATTTTACTGTTACTTTTTCTACATAATTTGTAACTAATGCTAACATATCTATTTAGTCTTTTCCAAAGATATATAGTTTGTCGTGATTAAATTAGTATTTATTTGTAAAATGGTGAAGTAAACTTTGACGTCCCACTGAGGGGACAGGTGACAATTAAGGGGTTAATACATTAACCATTACATTCACTCAATCAAAAGTGACAGTGAAGGCATTTATAATGTTGCAAAAGATTTATATCTCAAATAAATGCTGTCCTTTTAAACTTTCTATTCGTCGAAGAATCCGGAAGAATGTATTATTAGGGTAGTAAACAGTTTTCAACATTGATAATAATAATAAATGGTTCTTGAGCAGCAAATCAGAATATTAAAATGATTTCTGAAAGATCATGTGACACTGAAGACTGGAGTAATAGCTGCTGAAAATTCAGCTTTGCCATGACAGGAATAAATTAAATTTTAATTTGTTAACATTAACGAAGAATGAAAAATACTTCTTTAGCATTTACTAATCCTAGTTTATGTAAATTTCCACACATTTAATGTTTCCTCTGTGTATTCCAGGCTGTACGGTCCTTCCAAGTGGCGTTGCACCTGCATCCATCTGAGCGCCCCCTCTGGGAGGAAGACCTAGGCTGGGCCTTACAGCTCCGAGAGCAGCAAAAAGGTATCGCTGAGAGAGCGAAAAAGGAAGATGAAGCCCGAAAGCTCCTTGTGGAAGCTCCTGAGCTGAAGAGCGATTATGATTTTGAAAGCGATGAAGTGATTGAGGCTTGCACAACCATGGCTGACAGGCAGAAAAAATATGAGGACTTGAAGAAAACAGCAGTTGTTGTGGACGCACACGGGGTCGCCAAAGAGATGGTCGTCGAAGATGACAGCAAACCCACTTCATCCTCACAGAGTGTTTTAGTCAAGGCACGAGGACTCTGAGTGAAAGAAGCTGGTTTTGTGTCTTCTCATCTGTGTATATTGCTTAGATTATGTATTGTTGAGTTGATTTGATTTAATAATCAAAGGTTCTAATTGACTTCCTCTTTAAGTCTTTAACTAAGTTACTATTCCCAGTGAATTTGTAAAGTGAGAATTTGAAATGCTTCTGGATCATTTTCACTCAAGAGCATAAATTCCTTTCTTTTACTGAAGCATTCTGTGGTTATTTTATTGTTTTAGTGCTGCTAAGCCTTGTCTTTTAAGTTTCTAAAATAACAACAGTCCCCTCTTAATGTACACTCTAGATTAGCAATTTAATCAATCCTAGTGGGCTTTGTTTCAGTCCTGTTTTATGTGAGATGTGAGCCCTCACTTGGGACCTGGACACATGAGTGTGAATCTCTGATGCACCAGAAGGGTGGGAAGAGCATGATATATGAGATGACATGAGATACACAGACATCTACAGACTTTTGGAGTTCAGTTAGTGATACTAAGAAATTAAGTGACAGTAATGCAGTCATGGGTTAAACTCTAAGCTAAAGGTCAAGCAAAAGAGGAGAGTGGTCATGCAGGGAGCAATATTATTAGTTGACTGTTGACTGAAAACAGCCAGAATAGGGAAAAATAGCTAAAAAGATTAGTTCACTTCCAGAAAAAAAATCCCTGATAATTTACTCACCCCCATGTCATAAAAGATGTTCATGTATTTTTTTTTTTAGGTCAAAAATAAATTAAGGAATTATGCTTTTGAGGAAAACATTCCAGGATTATTCCACTCCATATAGTGGACTTCAATGGGGATCAACAGGTTGAAGGTCCAAATTGCGGTTTCAATGCAGCTTCAAAGGGTTCTACAAGATCCCAGCCGAGGAATAAGGGTCTAATCTAGTGAAACAATCTGTCATTTTCTTTAAAAAAAAATGTACATTTCCAAAGTTTTTAACCACAAATGTTTCTCAGCATACCCTACCTTTTTGAACGAAATACACAGATGAAGATCTGACCGTGCATGACTTTTCCAACGTGATTATGCAATGTTTGAAGACGTGCATGTGAAACGCAGAGCTAGTGCTGGACAAGCATTTGTGGTTAAAAAGTATATACATTTTTATTGTTTTTAGAAAATTACCAATCGTTTTGCTAGGAAAGACCCTTATTCAGCTGGGATCATGTAAAGCCCTTTGAAGCTGCATTGAAACGGCAATTTGGACCTTTAACCTGTTGTCCACCTTTGAAGTCCGTTGAAGAATGAAAGACATGAACATCTTGGATGACATGGAGATTATCAGGATTTTTATTTTTTTTCTGGAAGTTAACTTATCCTTTAAGTTCCTGAGAGGGCCCAGGAGACTAAATCCACCTCACCCTCATACTGTTCTGACCTGAGATCTATTCATGGTCCTCGGGGGCCTTCGAAGCATTTGAGCTGCTTCAGTCAGCTGACTTGCAGCCCCTGCAGTGTGTTTTTTTCAGGCCAAGGCATGGCTATGTGCCTAAGGTGCTCTCTACCCTATTCAGATCACAGGTATTTATCCTTTAAACTCTTCCCACCTTGGAGGATGAGCAGGGGGCTGATTTACTCCACCCAGTGGAAGCCCTTAGATTTTATATAGACCACTCTAACCAGTTTCGGCAATCAGAGCAGCTTTTTGTGTGTTTCAGAAGCCACTCTAAAGGGCTACCAGTTACAAAGCAAAAATTATCCTGCTGGATAGTGGATGCCATAGCACTGGCTTACGCCTCAGTGGGCTTACAGGCTCATTCTAACAGGGGAATTGCCTCCTCCTGGGCATGGCTGGTTGAGTCTTCATTGGAGAGATATGTGGTGCAGCTGGCTTGTCTATGTTGTCTGCCTTTGGTTAGACGTCCCTGCCCTTCAGGCACTGATTTTGCCTTTAGGCAGTGTTTGGTAGAATAATGTGATACAGGTTGCTGCAAGTTTTTTTTTCCATAAGACCTGACTTTAAGGTAATTACCCTCTTAGCTCTTCCCAAATCAGAGTATAAGCAGGGGGCTATTTATTCCACCCAGTAGAGGTGGAGTAATTTATATAGAGCACTATATATAACTCTATACAGTTTCAGCAATCAGAGCAGCGCTTTGTATGCTTCGGAGGCCACTCTAGAGGGCTACCAGTTAAGAAGCGCAGATTATCCTGCGGGAATGACCTCCTTCTGGGCTTGGTCCAGTTGAGTTTCCATTGGAGAGATATGTGCAGCAGCTGGCTTGACTTTGTTGTCTACCTTTGCTTACACCAGGGGTGCCCAAAATTGGTCCTAGAGGGCTGGTGTCCAGCAGAGTTTAGCTCCAACCCCAATTAGACACACCTGAAACAGCTGATCAAGCTCTTACTAGGCATACTAGAAACTTCCCAACATGTGTGTTGAGGTAAGTTGGTGCTAAACTCTGCAAGACACTGGCCCTCCAGGACAGAGTTTGGACACCCCTGGCTTAGGTGTTCCTGCTCTTCAGGCACTTTTGACAGATTTTGTCTCTAGGCAGTTTTTGGTAGAATAATATTCTACAGGCTGCTGCAATATATATATTTTTTTCATAAGAATACCTGACTTTAAGGTAATTACGCTCTTATAGTACAAACAGGGGTCTAATTTACTCAATTTACCCAATGAGGGCTTTTAAAGCTTACTCTAGCCAGTTTCGGCAACCAGAGCAGCTCTTTGTATGCTTCGGAGGCCACTGGGCTACCAGTTATGAAGCAGAGATTATCCTGAGGGATAGTGGATGCAATAGCACTTGCTTATGCCTCAGTGGGCTTACAGTACCCTATTAGAGTCAGGGCACATACCACCAAAAGAATTACCTCCTCCTGGGCTTGGCCAGGTATGGTGAGGCAAGTTGGAGCTGAACTCAGTTTTTGGTAGAATGACATGAACAAGTTGCTGCAGTTTTTTTCCAAAAGAATACCTGACCTTAACATCTTCATAAAAACAGTACTCATTTACCCAAACTGAATATTATATCTAAAACTACTTTGTTTCCCTAAATTTAATTATGGTTCAAAATTAAATATGCTTTACGCTGTTATGTACAAAGTACTCCACAGTTTCATTGTGACAAGCCTTACATGTGTTTTGTGTTCTTGGCTGTTACTGCCACTGACCCCATTATTCATAGCCATTCATATCTGCACTGATACTTTCCAGCTGTGTGCGTGGGCTGCAAACTGGGAGATTTACGTCTCTAATGCTTTTTATTTGGCACCTGTGGGACCTGGCGGAAGCTTCCAGCATCCTTCTGCCTCCCGCTAATCCTTTTCTAATTGTTGCCTTATTCAAATAAATGAGGACAGTAACGTCTTCGCTAATGATGATTTAGGGAGATGCCTGAAACTGACGGACTGTGGACGGTGGACATGCAGTAAGACTGCTGTGAATGATCGCTTTTGTCAGTTCTCACACTCTAAAAAACACTGGGTTAAAAACAACCCAATTTTGTTTGTTTTTAACCCAAGGGCTGGGTAAATATAGGACAGAACACATTTGGGGTTAATTTTACCCAGCAAATTGGGTTATTTAACCCATCATGATGGGTTGATTTAACTCAGCTAATGGGTTGATTAATTTTTATTAAAATATAGCTTATTTTTTACTTTATACATATGAAATTATGAAATACTATGTTTTTTACTTCATACATAATAAATTATGTTTACAGATTAACTTAAATCATCTAAACTTTTGTAAAATAATCAACACAACCACTGGTTTGCATGATAACTTCCTTTATTTATAATTTATTGTTTATCGTTTTAATGTACACATATTGCCTATTTAAACTCGTTTAACAAACATTAAACGTACAAATGAAACATTAAACAAGTAATTCACGTGTAATCGACCAGTCTCTGTTATTCCGTTTCCACCGTAACGGCGCTGGCTCTCGTGCCCGAGCTGGAGTCGTGTTCGGTGGGGAACTGCAATCATGGCTAGGAGATGGACTCCGCCGCTGCGGTAATCTCCGCGGTCATCGCGGCAGCTGCAGCTGAGAACGGGGTGCCCCATCACCACCAACAGCCAGGCGGCAATACCACCCGATGCCCGGAGCACGTGCATGATAACGTTAGATTAAAATATAAAATTTTATTATAAAAAAAATGATAGATTAAACAGAATTAATTCACGTGAATTCAAACTGTCTCTGTTATTCCCTTTCCATTGTAACGGCGCTGGCTCTGTAGTGTTTGGTGGGGAACTGTTCCCGGCTAGCGATGAACAAAACACCAAAGACCCCCCCCCCCCCTTTTCGCAACACCACTGACCCAAACAATGAGAAAATAACCCAAACAAACTGACCCAAAAGGCTCAATACAGCATTTGGGTTAAACAAATAACCCAGGAATTTTTAAAGTGCATTAATGTATATGTATGGTACCATGACAGGTGGCAGTTTGCATGTCATAGCAAGTGCACAAATGCATGATTCACGCTGAGGATACTTGAAGTGGAGAGTTGAACTGATTTCCCTTCATAAACTAATAGAATTATGGGATGTCTACAGTCGGTGAAGGTCTCCAGATCTGTTCCTGCTCATTGGTCATCGTGTAGGGATCCTATAATGATACCCCTGTGAATCACTGGACTTGGTTAGTTTGAACCACTAAAGGAAAGGGAATTTCAGAGTTGATATATTTAAGGATGTGGATACAACATGATGAATGAGATGACTTTATCCAAGAATTTAAGAGGTCTAACATGACCTAACCTGACCAGTCATTTATTCTTCTTAAAATATAATGAGCTCTGACCTTTTAAAAAAGTACACACTAAGATTGCTGACACGTTGGAAACTACATTTGAAGCTATATTTTGGGTCATTGTGGGTCATCTGTTTTTTTCCACATACAGATCCAATCACCTATGCTGTGAGTATATGTGTGCACATGTCTAAGGAATACTGGTCTTGGTATTTTCCATTCTGTTCATTGATTTGCTCTGGGCATAACACTTTGTATCGCATCTTTTAAGTAATATTTGTTGGCTTAAATGCCAAATCTATATAAAGAAATGCATCAGAAATGTATAAATTAAAAATGACATCTTTAGATCTCTAGATAGCTCTTTTAAATGTTTTCGATTAGTCTTTTGCCTTTTATTTTGATAGCAAGTGGAGAATTTTATTTAAAACTTGAAATCCATTTTTGTACTAATCTGATATACTTGGACTGTGAACTTTCAATTCATTTAAATTACAGGTGCTGGTCATATAATTAGAATATCATCAAAAAGTTGATTTATTTCACTAATTCCATTCAAAAAGTGAAACTTGTATATTATATTCATTCATTACACACAGACTGATATATTTCAAATGTTTATTTCTTTTCATTTTGATTATTATAACTGACAACTATCCCAAATTCAGTATCTCAGAAAATTAGAATATTACTTAAGACCAATACAAAGAAAGGATTTTTAGAAATCTTGGCCAACTGAAAAGTATGAACATGAAAGTATGACTATGTACAGCACTCAATACTTAGTTGGGGCTTCTTCTGCCTGAATTACTGCAGCAATGCGGCGTGGCATGGAGTCGATCAGTCTGTGGCACTGCTCAGGTGTTTTGAGAGCCCAGGTTGCTCTGATAGTGGCCTTCAGCTCTTCTGCAATGTTGCGTCTGGCATATCGCATCTTCCTCTTCACAATACCCCATGGATTTTCTATGGGGTTAAGGTCAGGCGAGTTTGCTGGCCAATTAAGAACAGGGATACCATGGTCCTTAAACCAGGTACTGGTAGCTTTGGCACTGTGTGCAGGTGCCAAGTCCCGTTGGAAAATGAAATCTGCATCTCCATAAAGTTGGTCAGCAGCAGGAAGCATGAAGTACTCTAAAACTTCCTGGTATACGGCTGCGTTGACCTTGGACCTCAGAAAACACAGTGGACCAACACCAGCAGATGACATGGCACCCCAAACCATCACTGACTGTGGAAACTTTACACTGGACCTCAAGCAACGTGGATTCTGTGCCTCTCCTCTCTTCCTCCAGACTCTGGGACCCTGATTTACTTTCATTTACTTTAAATTTACTTTTATCAGAGAACATAACTTTGGACCACTCAGCAGCAGTCCAGTCCTTTTTGTCTTCAGCCCAGGCGAGACGCTTCTGACGCTGTCTGTTGTTCAAGAGTGGCTTGACACAAGGAATGCGACAGCTGAAACCCATGTCTTGCATACGTCTGTGCGTAGTGGCTCTTGAAGCTCTGACTCCAGCTGCAGTCCACTCTTTGTGAATCTCCCCCACATTTTTGAATGGGTTTTGTTTCACAATCCTCTCCAGGGTGCGCTTATCCCCTATTGCTTGTACACTTTTTTCTACCACATCTTTTCCTTCCCTTCGCCTCTCTAATGTGCTTGGACACAGAGCTCTGTGAATAGCCAGCATAATTTGCAATGACCTTTTGTGTCTTGCCCTCCTTGTGCAAGGTGTCAATGGCTGTCTTTTGGACAACTGTCAAGTTAGCAGTCATGATTGTGTAGCCTACAGAACTAGACTGAGAGACCATTTAAAGGCCTCTGCAGGTGTTTTGAGTTAATTAGCTGATTAGAGTGTGGCACCAGGTGTCTTCAATATTGAACCTTTTCACAATATTCAAATTTTCTGAGATACTGAATTTGGGGTTTTCATTAGTTGTCAGTTATAATCATCAAAATTAAAAGAAATAAACATTTGAAATATATTAGTCTGTGTGTTATGAATGAATATAATACACAAGTTTCACTTTTTGAATGGAATTAGTGAAATTAAATGACCAGCACCTATATTTCAATAACATTTGAATTATGCGACAACAAATACCATAGGATTTTTGTTTTCATTTTTCTTTTTGTCTTCAATTCAAGAGTTTATTTTAGCATAAAATAGCTGGCCATTGCACATTCTGGAGGGTCACATCGAGGGTAAGAGCAAGACGAGATTGTCTTTGTGTTTGAAAATGTGAAAATGAAATGGTAAAAATATACACAGTAATGTTGAATCATTTATGTACATGCAGCAGATGATGATGCTAAGAAAAGCAGATAATCATGCCTCGTACTGTTTTTCTACACACAAGAATTGTGAAATGAAACAAAAACCATAAAAATACTTCAACATGAGTCAAACTTGTCTTTCTCACAGAGAAGAAATAACTACAGTCTACAGATTGTCTAAAAAGACCACAATAAATAAAATCATAACAGGGCAGCGTTCACATTTTAACACCACAAATATGTACAGATGAACTTAACAGTTCTTTCTTGATGACCACTGACACCTTAGTGATAGTAACAGTTTTCAAAATTTCTTCAGTGGTTACAAGGATTTAAAAGTGCAAAACATACAACCTTAAAAGACATTCAACATCTTGATAGCTTTTACAATTTCACCTTTTCACTATACATTTTACCATCTACATATACTTTAAAAGAAACAAAGCAACCTGATCTGATGAAGAAAACGTACCTCTGGGAACTTTTAGCAAGACGCGAAATACATACCACCATGTACGTTTTGTGACATATTCGATTTGAAATGTCCACTGAGTGATGCTCAGAAAACGTACATATGGTACATATGGCCGCAGTTCTCCCAGATGAAAAAACAGCATATGCTTTGACCAGCATAAGTTTTAATGATGGGATGTTGGTTTTAGCTGGTTAAGGCTGATCCTAAGCTGGTCCCTCCTGCTCAGGACCAGCTAAAACCAGCATCAAAACCTACCTAACCAGCATATGCTATTGTTTTCAACAGGGCTGACATGAAATGTCCATTAAGTGGTGCAATTACTCTAATGCTCTGTGACAATTTAAAATAACACCATCTACACTACAGCTAAACCTAAAAGTTTACCAAAAAGTACATGTGAGGTAAAAACGCAATCACAAGCACAAATCTTTTAGCTCTTTCATCATTTTCCTTAAGTCCAATTCCGTTCCGGCTGAGCTACCAAGCAAGCTTGTTATGTCCGGAAAGCAAACGTATGGAGCTTTAATCATAACTTTGTACTAAAACTATTACAAGTGCTTGCTGTTTTACTGCCTCTAGTGTTCATTTCTGTCGAACACTGCAGTGAGTACTTATTGCAAAAAAGTTCCCACAGGTATGTCTTCGTCATAAGATCAGGTAGCAACAAAAAGAAACTCTGTTAACAGTGATGTGCTGTGTATGGTGCTCTTACATTATATGATTCAGTATTGATATATTTTGTGATGGTGGTACTGTCAGTAAATGTTGATATGAAATTGCTTGGATAATTCACAGAATATATTGTACATATGGAAATTCCTAAGAATGTACACTTGGCTACATCTTACATATGTTTGAAATAGAGGACAGTTGTTTATGCACCAGTAGAAATGAAAAGTGTTCTGGTCACCTTAACATAAAGAAAAGGACATTTTAAAGCGCAAATTGGGGCATGAGAATAGCTAAGAAGGCACTCTGGTTAGTTGAACTTGTGACCTAATAGAGATCTCACCAGAATGTCTGCAAAACGGGAACTTGAAGCAGTTGATGTTTGCTCACATGTACAACCCACAAGGTCGTCCATCAATTCTAATCAAGATTTGGAATTTCAGAAGGAAAGAAAATCCCCTTTGCCTCAGTCTGTCAAATTAGTCAATCAGGGCCCAATGCAAATGTATTTGTCTAATACGAAGGCCTTTTCACTCATGTGTCTTGCTGTCAGCATAACCTTTTGTCCAACAAAACACATTTCCTTTGAAATGCATTGTATGAGTTACTACCAGAAAATGAGGCCACTTTGCCTCTCCATGCTCTTTCACCCTTTTCAGAACCTCATCTTGCATCTTTTCTGCAAGTTTTGACCCAGATATATAGCAACATTCTTTTCCCTACTTTAGTAAGCACTTTTTCGCTTTCTTGCACCAAGCTTAGTCCTTTGATGATTGGTTTTTAATCATTCTTTCTATTTTCGAGTAGTCTCAGTAAGTCTGATTTCATTCACATTCTGCTGAATTAAGTGAGTTTTTCAGCAGGTATCATATGCTTCTTTCTTGCAAGCTCAAAGTTTCATCTGTAAAGGTCACTTGAAGCGGCTGGTGCTTGGAGCACTGTGCTTCATTTGTGTTTGAGTCCGTGCACAAATGTGATTTCACAGAGTCCGTGCCCATTTCCGTCCTGTTTTCTCCACTGCCGAGCTCTACCACCTGAGAGTCCTGCAGAATGGTTTGCTCGGTGGAAGTTGAACACGTCCTGCTCTGCATAGAGTCACTGCAGCAGTCCATTTCCTTTCCCTCTTCTAGGGGATACAGGTACATCTGTGATGTGCTGATCACCTCTGGCAGTTCGGGCAGCACTAGCGACGGCAAATCACGAGACATGACCGATGAATTGTGAATGCCATTACCACAGTGGAACTCTGTCGGGCTCCTCCCGTGTCTCCTCCCACCAATTCGGCAGAAGAGGCACTTGATCTTTTCTAAAATTTTCTGGACGACTGTCTTTCTCAGCAGGATGTAGATCCAGGGGTCCAGGATTGCGTTGACAGAGGCAATTCGGATGGCCTTAAGGTCTGGGTTCAGCTTTGTTGGCGTCTCTACTGGAGAATGATAAAGCTGGTTCACAAACACCTGCACCTAAAGAGGAAACCAGATTTTTACTTCTGTTTACTTCTTTATCTATAGACATCATGCAATGATTTCTGACACCAACCATTATCTATTTAAACCTGCAGCAGAGCAAATGATGATACATGCACTGATATCACATATCGGTTATTACCTCAGGGTTTCCACTATGAGTCAACACATAATAAAGTCATCAGAGTATAGATCATGCGGACAGATCCCATTTACTGAACATTTTGTGCCCATCATCTCTCATTTATAGATAACAATTAATAGATGTCTCATGCATCAAGTTTGTGCCTGTTACAACCTTTTAGGCTTTTTTATCAATTTCAATATTAGTGCTGATTAAAATTGTACAGTATGTAATTGTATTAAGAGTTTAAACCTATGCGTGTTTATTAGGAACAGAGCCCCAAAATTACCTAAAGGTACTTCAGAACACATCATAGTATTTTTAAAAAAAGTGACAAGAAAGATATGAACATTAAAAAACCACAAGCATCATAGAATGCATTTTGTTTGACTGTGTATTTAATCAACGCTATCTATATGTTATTAATTTATGTAATTACATGTATTCATTTAGCAGACATTTTTATCCAAAGTTAAAATTGAGGAATACAACAAGCGATTCATCATAAGTAATGTTAAAATATTAACCTAGTAGCTATAACACTTATATAATGATATAATGATTTAATAATAATAAAAATAACCAAAATAAAATTAAATAAAATTTTCTAAATAAAATCAAAGAAGTGATGATTGGTTTGCACAGGAAAATAGCTCATATTTATAAAATAAACAATATTTTATTGTACAGTTATAGTCTGTATATTGCGCAGTAAATTGTGGTGTAATTTATATTTTCACTTTTATTTACAATTTTACAGTAGATACAATTTCAAAGTAAAATATTGTAAAAGGTATGATCAAAACACTTGTGTGCCCTATCTGAGCTACGTTTTAAGTTAATTGGTGGAGTTTTATTTAGCAGATCATCTGGCACATCAGCTTGGTTCGTTTTGTTCTGTTGTTTTCAACCGTGTTTCCCTATATTCATACATTTTGTGCCTCTGAATCGAAGTAGACCACCAAACCCCACTTACCACTAAAGGAATTGAGCAGATGAGCACGACAATGGACGTGGCTATGAGTACAATGACCATCTGGATCTCAGCGCCGGCCAGACGCGCGAAACTTCGCCTGCGCCTGATCTCCGCGACTCGCGCCTGGTCCGTCCCCAGCGAGGTCCTGCGCATGAAGCGCTTGTGCATCATGATGAGAGCCGCGCACACCAGCACGTTACAGAGGACTGTGGCGAGGATGAGGACGGAGCTGAAGCTGGCGTACATGTAGGAGAAAGTGGCGTTCGAGCTGTCGTTGCTATGCCAGTCAATGAAACACCACGTTCCTGGATGCTGTGGTACCACGGATCCCAGTCCCATGCTGGGAAGTGCGCAAAAGAGTGCATTGGACACATAGATCACCGCGAGGGTCAAGCCTGCCACCCGCTGGTCCACGTAGTGGTTGTAGAAATACGCATGATTGATGGCGAGGTACCTCTCGACGGACATGGCACAGATAATACTGAGACCTGCCAAGGAAAAAAAGAGTAAGATGAAGCCGGAATACTGACACAGCGGGGTCCCACCGGGCCACTGTCCCTTCACATAGGTGGCAATAGTGACTGGGCTTGCGAGGAGTGTTCCCAAGAGGTCAGTTACGGCAAGTCCACACACCAGAGTGTAAAAAGTGGTCTCTTTTTGCTCTTTCCGCGACTTTTGAAGCACTACGATAGCAATCACGTTCCCGACCACCCCAAATATGAACATAATGACCGGGATGGTAGGGTCCTTGCCATGCCTCGTGCTTGTTTCGTTCATCTTCACCGGGTTTTTTTTTTTTTCACATGCAGGTTGATGTTCAAATTAAATCATGCGCTCAAAGCGCATTGCGTAAAATTATGACTTCCTCAATCGCTGTCAAAAATCCCACGATCATACTTTCCACATCTACATTTCTACGCGTCTCCAAAATCTCCAAAGCGCGTCTCGGATTAGGATAGCTACATTTTGACTCGCCGGAGTCGGGTACACATGCGGTCTTTCACAAGTCCAGAAGTTCAGTCCTGTGTTTTTGCTCGTGAGAGGTGTGTAGTCCACGGTTGCCCTCAGTCTCACTAAACTGACTCACAAGTTTTTCCTTGAGAGCTTTCTGACAACTCCGCCCCTAACGCGCACCCTCCTGTCACTGCAAGTTGACACATACATGTCTCTGCATAAAATAGCTACTAGGCTAATATTTATCGACATAATTTGCACTCATTGCTCTCTTTTCGTTGCGCCAAAATGATGCTTGAGTCATTCAAGACAAAGATGGTTTTTGTGTTCTTCATGAATGCATTTAGCAATTAAACGTTGAACCAACTTATGGCATCTTTGCCGAACAAAAAAGCCACTGTTTTCATTAAACGATCCTCCTAAAAAAAAAAAAAAAGAAAAAGAAAAAAGCTGTGAATCATTTAGTTAACAGCACAGTATTAAGAATTAAGTGTATGTAAACTTTTGAACAAAGTCATTTTTATAAATTCAGCTACTATTTGTGTAGTATAGTATAGTATCTTTTGTGGATTATATGTAAACATCTTATGTGAAATTCAGGTCAGTACTAAATAAAAAAAAATAACATGCATTTTGTATGATCCCTCCTATTTTGTTAAAGCAATTACCATTATATTTGCAAGATGTAATTTTGACCTCAATTGTATATTTTGATTAAATATATATATTTAAGTATTAGTCTCTTTAAGCGCTTGCACTTTCTTACACTTCTTTTTTTGACAATGACCTGGACAGTTTGGCAAAGTTTTTTGAAAATGATGACTCACTCGGTGCATGAAATGTCATTAAACTAGTTGTTTCTGGATTTGTTTGTTTCCGTCTTGTGGTGTACTGAGTGCTGACTGACGTCTGATGTCTACGCAAGCTACACCAGACGCAAGGCTATTCCAAGCCATGCATGCACCTATACACAACATCATGTGTTGTGCATGTATGAGAACTGAAAACTGTGGTTTTCTGTGAGGTGTGCGTTTCAGCAAAAGCATTTTTGTTGTCACTGCTCTGTAGCTATACAAAGAAATGTGTGGTCATAAGGTGTTTAGCAGAGTTCACAGGAATGTCACGTACGAGGCAGCTTGTAGAAATGCAAAACAAAATTGTGAAAGAGTGATTACTAGTCACAAACACAGATCAACAAAGATCTTAATCTAAAGGGTTAACTATCACACATTCCGTCTGAAAACAGAGCAGTAGTGAAGTTGACAAAGAATAACACACACTGGGTAATGTCCTAAGAGCATTTTTTTTCTGTTGTGATAATGATTCACAATGCAAGTGTATTTTTTTTAAAACTGCACTTGCTATATGAACATATAACACTGCATTAACATCTAAAGTGACAAGTTGCAATTACAAGAAACAAAGTCATGATTACAAGAAATAGCCGCAGTTGTGAGGTAAATAGTCATATAGTGGGATAGAGTGTCATTGAATAAATGATCAGATTTCAAAGATGAAATACCTAGAAGTCAAGTTGTAAGTGGAAGACGCATTTGTGAGAATAAGGGTGTGTTCACACTTGTAGTTTGGTTTATTTGTTCCGGACAAAAAAGGAAAATTATTCATTTGATCCTGGTCCACTTAGCGTTCACACTGGCATTTTTGACAGCAAACCTAAAGATACCAAACCTAAAGGCACAACCTGATTGGGCGAATTGAATGACGATATTTCATTACGCAGGTCACCGAACACTCCAAACAAAAGGTGCGTTCGACTTAAAGCGCTGCGGGTGTAATTACCCATTCACTGAACGGTCTGCTCAGGGCCATTTTAAGTCGAAAACACCTAATGCTGTCATTACTGCATGCATATGATTTTATTTTCACCATCTGTGAACTCACAAAGAGCTCATAAAAGGCACTTTACCTACTCGTTGCTACATGTTTGCCTTCTGCTTATTTTGTTTTGGAAACACCACTTGTTTCCTTCGTGAAATCATGACACATAGCGTCGCATTTTGTCGTTACTTTCCGTTTTTGGTTCATTTAGAAGTATTTGGTCATTGTTGCATTCTTATTTCATTTGAAACATACCAGAGTTCCTTTGGAAGAAGACTGAGACTCATCTTTTTAGTGGTCTAGGTCCGCTTGTTTGGTGTGCATAATGGTTCGGATGGCAGCATTCACTTTTACTCACATGAACTGCACTAACTGAGCAATCGCACCCGAGTTAGTTTTAATTAAACCAAACAAGTGTGAACGCTGCCATCTGCACCCTGGTGTGCGCCAAACAAGCAGACCGAGATCACTAAAAAGATGGGTCACGGTCCACTTTCAGACTAACTCTGGTGCGGTTCAAATGAAATATGATCACAACGATGACCAAATATTTCGAAACAAACCAAAAACAAAGTAATGACAAGATGCGACGATATGGAACAAAGGGAACAAACGGTGTATCCAAAACAAATTGAGCACAAGCGAAACGTTGAGCATCGAGGAAGTGAAGTGTCTTTTATGAGCTCTTCGTAAGTTCACAGGTGGTGAAAATAAAATCATATGTACATGCAACAATGAGCACGCTTAGTCCAGCAGACCAAATGTTATCATTTTCCTTTTTGGTCTGGACCAAATTAAACAAACGATTCAAACTACAAGTGTGAACACCGCTGAATCTGCCATTATGTACAAACCAGACAGTAGAGCAGATTAATGTTGTAGTGTGATCGGTTCACGTGTTGAACTAAGGAGATACAGTGATCTGTCGCAACACATTAAAGAGCCACAAAATGGTATTTATTGTTTGAATGGTGACTTTTTATACCAAGTCACCAGCTCTGTTCTTTCTCCATGACTTGTTGAATGTAGCAACAGTAACGAGGGTCTTTGCTATAAGGGTAATTATGAGAAGTAACATACTTTTTTATAAACTCTGGCTTTACTTAAGCTTTTGAAATGGGTTTCCTTAGATAATATTGGCAAAGCAGTGCAATGGGGATGATGGGCTCCACAAGCATCATTCTTATAGAATGTCTGTGCAGGTACTAAATCCAATTCTTGCAGCGCAGGAACATAGAGAAGTATTTTAAAAACATTGATTCTTTATGTAATTATTGTCTGAGACAATCGATGACTCTCCATTACACATCATGTATTTACCTTTCTGAGCATAAATTCCCGCTCAGTCCACTAATACGACTGATGTTTAATGAAACATAAAACCCCTTCAGCTACAGCTTTTTTGTTGATTGAGCTGTCTGTGTTTGGAAGGGTGGTGTAGCCGACTAAGTGGCTGTATTACATTTTCAATGCTGCTGTGACCAAAGTCAATAAGCAGTAATTAAAAGTCCTTCAGTGAAAGCGGAGTGTATGATGGGTATTTACTTTATTCTAGGGAAGCTCCGCTTAGACAGTATTATAATACTTTCCGAGAAAATGAGCAGACATGAGTCAGCGTCTAAAAAATATATTAAAGTTATCACCGGTTTGATAGATTCTATTAGCACATTTTTTAATATTTTCTTAGTGGTGATGAATTGTCTTTTTCCCAGACACATGATGAAGTTTGTCTAAACCGGTCTTAAACAGCTTTCCCATCAGCACTCAATTAGGATTTCCACAAAAGCTTTTAGTGGACATCTTGACCCCCTGTTCTTCAAGTCATCAGTGTTTGACTTGAAGACCTTGTCACATTAACAGTCATTAAAGGATATCCTTCATTTGCACTCAAATAAAATCAAAACGTCTTCATTTAGTAATGGTTATATAAGCATCATTTTCTGAATCCTGCTCTAAGTACCTCACGTTTTGCTTGTCTCTCTAAGAGAAGAGCTGCTAGGTGTGTCAGATTTTTGAGACGTCTAAAATAAGATTAGGGACTGTGGCGACATGGCCAGAATAAAGGTGGGGAGACGCTTGCGATCACAATTTTAGGATTTATTGACAATGCTTTCACAATAAGGTTGACCCTCGTCACGGAGGCCTCAACCACCAACTCACATGGAGAGTAAACAGCAGTAAGCCCTTTTCAACCCATGGGTAAAACCAACCCAAACACAGGAAAAACAACAAGATGGATCTACACAAACATCTAAACAAACTTAATTGAATATGAAATCCAAAATTAGTTAACAAATACAAACATTAACATAGTTACAAAAGATGAAGAACAATACAACATATTAATACATACATTTCAAATAAACACAAGGAAGATTGACCTCCCCCTTTCCAAACTACCCAGTGGACTATGCCTGCACTACCCAGAATTCCTTGGGCTGGCATAAAGGTAGGCAGCACTTCCTCTAAACCGGGGATCCTCAAATCTGGCCCACGAGATCCACTTTCCTGAAATGTTTAGATCTAACCCTAATCAAACACACCTGAGCATGCTAATCAGTGTCTTCAGGATCATTAGAAAATCACAGGTAGGTGAGTTTGATTAGGGTTGGAGCTAAACTCTGAAGCGCATTGGCCCTCCAGGATAAGATTTGAGGAACCCTGCTCTAAGCCATGCTGCAGTCATGAACTCAGAGGAAAAAGGTAAGTAAATGAAATTGAAAAACTGTAAATAAATAAAGGAAGAATATCAAAAATAAGCCTTTTGGTGTCTTTTTTTTTCTTGAACTAATGTGCACCTTAGACAAGAAAATTAACTCCAAAATTATATTTAAACAACAACAGAAAACAAACAAAATGAAACAAAGGGAATATACCTTGAAATTAAAGATGACTTATGACATCTTCACAGGGACATCCCCCTACTTGGAAACTTAAAAAAACAAAAAAAGTAGGAGTGAAAAAAAAGTAGGAGTGACCACAGATAAAAATCTTTTTCTGCTAGCATGACATTTAGATGGTCCACACACTTGAGCTCAGGCTTTGTGGTAATAATCACCATATTTTTAATGTAAAAGTGGTTGCCGCCATTTGTAAATTGAATGTGCAAGGTGTAATTCACTTGTGTTAAAAACCATCTGCTATGCTGCTTGTGTCACAATTATGTTTAGTAAAGTTTAATTTTCATGGAGTTTTAGTTTGTTTCTCTTCACTTTCCTGTTTGTTTTGTTCTAGTTTCCCACAACTTATTTGTTTCCATGGACACTTGTTAATCATCACAGCTGTTTGTCATTTTTATTCATCATGACTGTGTATTTAAGTTTAGGTTGTTTGTGTTTTGGTACACTATGTTATTTGTGTGGATTGTTCATTAAATTTACCTTTGTTTTTACTTCATCTTTGGAACTTGCTTATTAAAGGGTATACATAACATGCACAGTTTCACCTAATCTCATGTTAATCCTGAGTACCTATAGAATAGTAATGTATCCTTAATATCTCCAAAAAGTCTTTAGTTTTATTATATTTATGAAAGAAATATACAGCTTTCCGATTGTCTCCAGAAAAAGCCGAACTTCTGGAGGCGTGCTGTGGGCGGAGCTAAGTTCAACGATCACTTGCGTTAGGATTGCCAATAAAACAGACATTTAATGCTTTTTCACTTACCAGCTGCAGTTCTGAATCATTACCGGGATCTTTTATAGCTGGGACCACTCCATCTTTCAGTATCAAACAATGTGCAAATCCAGCGTCGAACTGGTCCTCGCATATGAAACACACACTTGCTAAACTCAGTTGCTGCCCCGAAAAAAGGAACTGCATCCACTGTTCACGTAACGCTGGGTTCTTCAGGAAGCCGAGCAAAGCTATCTTTGCCTTACAACCATAACCACACTTCTTTAGAGACTTTCTTCCCGAAAGAATCCCTTGCAGAGTGCATCCGAATTAAGCACGTTGATGGCGCGCTCTTTCTCACGGTCTGGCTAACGTGATTGCGGGCGCCGCGGATGCGCTTTTCTGGGAGAAATGCTCATATATGGAGTTCCACCACTGATTACATCATTAATGCCACGATCAAGAAAAAAAAAATCAGCCGAAACTTGTACCAACCTGAAAGTAAGATTTTCGGCAAAGAAATTCTCTGTCATTTGTCCAAATTACACTGTCATGTTCACACTGCCCCAACAGTCACCAACAAACACTGATTTAAACTGGGGTAACACACTGATCCAACAAAACCCAACAAAGATATTTGTTGGCATTTGTCTGTGCGGTGTGGCATTTACATGATGGAACAATGACCGCAAAATGAATTTTGCAGCACAGTTAACTGCTTTGCCCAGTGGTGGCCAGAGCTTTATGGACTATTTTTTCTAGGGGGACCAGATGTGCCACTTCTCTGGAACACATTTACTCCTGCGGTACTTTGAAGTCATACAGCAATCAATCAGCACAGCACAAACAGCCAACACCTGGTTATTTTAGGCAATTTAGAAATCCTGTGCTGAACGTGTCCATGAGAAGTGCCACATCTGGTCACATATGCTGCAGTTTTGTTGTCTTGCTGTCTTTGGATAATGAGACATTAAAATCCCTCTATTGGATCGGAGGAAACTATCAACATCCAGCAGACCAGAAACCAAAGGATTTCCCTGGAGAGAGGCTGTTATCAGGTGTCTGGAGAGTGTTTATCCTCTTTCCACACCACAGCCAGATCCAGATAACAAGTGTCCACCTGCCGCAAGTGAGCGGCCTGTGAGGACAGCATCAACCATTCCCCCGGAGCCAATGACTCAGTGTGAGTCTGACCAGATGTGTGCGCCGGGACCAACTGTGGCAGAGGGAATTTCTATGGGGTTAGACAATGAAGACTGGCTAATTGATTGGGAAACTGTGGCAGAGCTTCCCAGCCTGCCTACCCATGAACCTTCTCTGCCTTCAGATTCTTTTTGCACTGTGTCTTTGTTGTTGTCACTGATCTTACCCAAGTTAAATTCTTAGTCATCCCTAGTCCTGTCCATCACAGAGTCTTCGTCACCACAAGTCCCAGCCATGTGTTCTGTGTCCTACCCTGTCTCTCTGTAAGCCTGCTTTCTCACCTAGTCTCCTTTCCTGCACAATTCACCAGAGCCAGCCATTCCATTGATTTTCTCCTCTGCTGGCTCTTTTCAGCCCCTCATCTCATCCATCAGTCCATCCAAGCTGCCCTGATCAGCCTTGGAGCTTTCGATCCCCCGCTCCACCTTGGAGAGTCGAACCATGGGCTCCACCTCGATCCTCATAGCCTGACGCTCCACTTCAGCTGGTGGAACAATTGGCTCCACCTTGGCTCCTCGCCCCCTCAGCTCCACCTAAGACTGTCGTCCTTGCAGCCCTTCTGGACTCCCTTGTCCTGCCGGCTTCACCTCGGCAGGGCTATGCGTTGTTTCTCTCTGTTGGGCTCTGCCTGCCCTCTGGCTCCACCTCTGTCCTCACTTGCACCATCATCACAACAGTCCTCCGCCACACAGGCTCCACCTCGACCACTCAACAATCTGTCTCCGCCTCAGTCTCCTGTTCCTTGGCATCGCTTGGTCTCTCCTGCTCTTCAACTCCACCTGTGTCTCCTTCAACTCCTTCGGCTCCGTCTCCATTGGTCATCCTCATGGTGTCATTGAGGTAATCTTTAGCATGGCTCTTCCCTTCCCAGACCTCACCATCTTTTGCCACAGACTTCCGGGCTTTTAGCTATGCCTTATCCTTCCACCCCTACAGCTTTGTCATGCTTCTTCTTCCCTCCAGCTTTACCTCTTTACCTCCTGGATCCCGGCATCAATTGGTCTCTCCGGCAGTGCACCTTCTCAAAGGGGTTTTAATGCCACAATCGTGTTTGGTTACTTTATTTTCATGGACTTTTTTTTAGGTTGTTTCTCGTTGCTTTTCTGTTTCCTTTGATCTGTTTCAATGCACTTTCTTTAATCATCACAGCTGTTTGTCATTTTGATTCAAAGCGGTGTATTTAAGTTCCTCTCGGTTTTATGTTCATTGTCAGTTGTTGTTTGTGCTTTGGTACGTTACTATTAATTATTTAATGGCCTCTTGGGCAGGCCTTGGCTATTCAAAGTGGCCAAGGTTCCTAGAACTTCTCCCATCAGTCTAAAGGTCTGTCTACGCAAGAATAATCATAAACACACTGTTTTGTAGCACAAATAGATTTACTGTTTACTACACTTCATTTTTCTAGTTACCCATACTTTTGTATAATGAATTCTTGCACAATGACAGAAAATAGCTTACATATATAAATAAATATAAATTTAAATAAATATAAAAATAGCAAAATATACAAATATAGTATACAAATGCACATTTTCCCTAATGGGAACGTTACCATGTGAAATGAGACATGCTTATTGATTTTTAACAAAAGGGTGGGGTGTGTGAAGAAATTCAATAAACAATTTTGTCAGGGAACTGAAGAGGAAGGAAACAACTGGGGAAACAAGCAAGTGTTGATGTGTGTCTGTTGTGTGTGGGTGCGCGTGTCTGTGTGTTGTGGATTTCAGTTTCTTTGTGAATGTTACAACAGCTTGTTTAGTAAAATTTTAGAGCACTGTTTTGCTGCTTGACTGGATTATGCATGCTTACGTGCATATACTTATGGCCAATTAAATAAATATTTGAAAGTGTAGTGTGAATCATATGACGTGGCTATGATGTGGCTAAAAAATCACAGATACAAAGATAAAAGCATTATGCGCGACATCGCTGGAACAAATTAGATCACGTCCTGTTTTGCTCTCACCCTGTATGTGACCACTTCCTCCACTTGCAACCTAAGTTACAGTCTATAGGTATTTGTAAGGTGACCTTTGTAAGCATTGCTTGCAGGGACAATACAGTGAAAGGATAAAAAAGGAACTGAGAAACCGTTAACTGACACATACACACACACACACACACACACACACACAATAACAGAGAAAATGAGCTCTGTGTCTGATCCTGAAATCTAGAATGTGCATGTAAAAGACTGACACCTTTGCCCCAGTCAAGTAGAGGCTCTGAGGAGTGTAATTTGTTGTAAAAGCAGGTCTGAGTGTGCATCTCAGTTCATATCTGGGTGTAAGCAAATGAATTATGACTGAAGTCCCTCTGGACGCCCCCCTCCATACCCCTCTTCAGTAGAAAACCGCAGTCCGACAATGTTGCATTAACTGGAATCACCTCCTTAGATTGAGACATAATGTTTCTCAAGATGTGTCACAGATTAAAGTGTCATACTATCTTGAGTGTTCTGTTTGTTTTCAATGGATTTTATTCATTTTACATCATTATCATTTTTGTAACACAATTTGAACTAGATTTTAATAAAAAAAAAATAATAAATTAAAATAAAAAATTGCACAGTATTTATTCAGTATGGATGCCAATAAAATAAATAAGTGAAGAGAGCCAGGCTGTTTCTCAACTCTTTACAACAGTAAATGTTATCACTGAAGTGATATTTATGAAGCGTGACCGACCCAGCATTTATGAAAGACACATTTTGAAATGAAGCCAAGTCAAATGTCTTGTTTACCCTGGGGTGAATTTTTACTAAATAACTGCCCAGATAAAACATCCGATTACTGGAATTGTCGTCCTGGTTGAAAAAATTTTATGTTTTTTGGTGCCATGGGATGTAGAGGCAGCGTGTATGACCTAACTGACTGTTTAAAATCCAAGTATGGTGTTTAAAAGAGAGGAAATGAGTTATGATGTGACACTAGATACACAAGAGAATACATATCTTATAAATCATTGGACGTAGTTTGCATGAGCATTGAAATGAGTTTTATCTCATAGTGGAGTGACCATATGTCTTTCTTTTTATTCAAATGGCCTAAAATGTCTAGGTTTTGGCTTTGTTTTCCTATCGACATGCTGTCTAGAATGCATATTGACCGTTCTCTCTAGATCTCACCTCGTCGAACACCATGATTAGTCGATTATGTACAATGCCTGCATGGTATTGGCCAAACCTCTTTCAAGTCATTACTTTCAGTAAGTATGAAACAAAGCCAAAACCTAGGCATATTTGTGTTTTTATTAAAAAATGCAAATACAGAATAGATAATTGTGCATAACAATAATGTACATAATTGTGGCTTGTTTGTTTCTTTCATTAAATATGTGCTGTAGGCAGAATGTGTGCCGTCATGCAGGTGCATCACATCAAGTGTGTGTTTTTAGAAAGTCATGGCTTATTGTGACAGATTTAGTTGTGTTTTTCCCTGTGGCAGGTTGTGTTTGCTGCTGCGGTGAGACCTGACAGAAGCCCTCTTTGTTCTTCCTCTGTGAAATTGTGGGTAGGTGTTTGCAGGGCAAGCCTCAATCTGCCATCAGTCTCTCATCATTTCATCGTCCAAATGAATTCACAAAAAAAAATCACTGACTGTCTCTGCCAGAGAAAGAGAGAGAGAGCGAGAGAGCATAATTTGGCTGGTAGCTAAAGTGGTGAACAGTTTATAATTAAGGAAGATGAAACACTTATTTACTCAACAGTCTGCTGAAAGAATTTCAGTTGCGCATTATAAATCTGGTCCAAAATTAACACCTGTCAAGTAACAAACATGAGTAAAAAGTGGTTTAGCTGAGTAAATAAATAAGTGGACCGTTATTTTTGTGTCTGTATTAATCAACGTAATTTAGTTTGAGCAGTCTTAAAGTCTTATTTTAAAGCTTGTATGGCTCAATATAACGTAAATCATGTCTTATACTGAAATATGTAATAGAAAACCCATTAAAAGTTTTCATTATTTACAAAAAACACATTGATTTATATTTTGGACTAGGGCGCGATTATTTCGATAACACCAAATGGCTGCACTCGGTGTGCTACTGGTGCTACCTGTTGCTATTTTAACCGCAACACAATTCGGAAATTAAAATACTGATACAACGCCACATTTTGGGGCTTTTAGTTGTAATTTTCATTCAAAGTGCAACAAGAGAAACAATGTAAGTCTTTACTGATTTTGTAGCGATAAAAAGAGGAGAAAAGAATGGGAAGATGCCTGTGGACGAATAAACTTCCTAAAGACCCACGTCTCTGTTTTCTCCACTTAAGCCCTGATGTCTTTGAGGTTTTTAGTAGATCACAGTTAGTGAAAGAGCTTATAAATGGCATATGCCGTTCTGGAAGGATGCAAACATGCTGACGAAGCGGATTTCACTCGATATCCAGGCACGGCATTTGGTTTAAGCCTACGCTTATATTCGTTGCCACCTGTAAACTCTCAGTAACTCTGGTCATTGTATCAGTATTTTCTTTTCCATATTGTGTTTCGGTAAAAATAGTAGTGCCAACAGAGTGTAACCATTTCATGTCATTGAAATAATGGCGCCCCCATATTCCAAAATATGTATAAAACAATGTAGTTTTTTTAAATTATGTAAATCTTTCATAGGATACACATTTAATAAGAGACATAATTTACATTACATAGAGTCATACAAGTCACAGGGTCATTCTAGATTATAAATATCAAGTCAACAGATTTCACTTGATTTATCTGAACTGGTTACATGAAGTTAACTGATATAAGAAAAGATTGGTAGTAATTGTTTGTCTCTCAGATTTAGATTAAAAGATCTGCAGTGAGACACGTTGTACTGGGACATAATGAAAACAACAGCCTGGCTTGTGGTTGAAAGTGCATTTAGAGTAGACTCACTGCCAAATTGGCCATACTGTGATCAAGAAAGGTTTGAGTGCAATCTAATCATGTTTATCTGTTTGTGTGTGAGGGAGTGTTCATGGGTGTTATCTGTCTCATATCTGTGTGCTGCCCAGTTCCGCATATGTTCAAATACGCCTATCAGTGTCTTTTCTTATCAATGTTTCACCTCTCTTCTGGTGCAGCTTGTCGCTTCACATGCTTCCCATGCTGTTAGGAGAGAGAGGGGAAGTCACCAGGGAACAGTTGTAGAGCTAAAGGATGCTGGGACTGTGGTATTTAGCCCACACTTTACTCATTGACCGGCATTACAGACTGCACTCGGGTCACGAAATCCAAATCAGAGCTACCAAATGACAACAATTCTTAGGGAGGGCAAATGGGAATATATGTGTGTGGGCATGAGAGAGAATATTCTCTCTGTTCTCAGCATGGAATATATCAGTTCAAGTTATGAACAAGCTTAACTGCACTTTATTCTCTGAACTTCTATGGTGTTTGTAGAATTCAGACAAGCTTTTCTGAATGTTTCAATGAGGTGTTAAAAAGTAAGAATATTTTTCTTTTTTAAATTGTTCAAATAAACAGTAATGTGAACAAAAACTGAGGCCATTTTTTTTTTTTTGGTAAGATTTTTTGGCGTTTTCTTTTTTTTTTTGCGTTTATTATGGTAGGATAGTGTAGAGCAGACATGAGAATTGGGAGCGAGAAAAGGAAAGGTCCTCAATCTGGGATTCGAACTCGGGATGCCCACAAGGCTATCGGCACTGGCGCATTAAGCAATGTTGCCAAGTCCACAGATTTCCTGCAGAATTGGACTACTTTCACATGGTTGCCGTGGGTTGTTTTTAGTTTGTGGGTTGAAGTGACAAACTGAAATGCAAATTTTACTAGGGGAACTCCACCAAAAAAACTGTATTTTACCCCCTGGAATGTGATTGGGCTAATTTTTGGGCTTTTTCTGAGTAGCAGTAGAGGGTTTGCATGGTCACTGATTGCAAGGTTAATGAATATGTTGTTCTGCTAATTTATATATATATATAATATAATATATGTTATATAATATATAACATATAAAAAGAAATGGCCTTAGTTAAGAAATATTTCCATCACCGTCTCTATTCTCTTCATAATATGTGCACTTACTTCATTAATCCTATGCCTAATATGATGAAAACAGATTTGTTAATGTCTCTTGCCTCGTCACATTGACAATTATGATATTACGAAATACTAACTAGGTTATTAATCATGTAGCCTACATAATTCTAAATAGCGAAATTAAACAAACGTTTATTAGTTTACATCTCTTAATATTTTGTTTATATCTTAAAACAGTCATCAAATAACAAATATTTGGTTTAGCTACTTACATTTTCCACTTCATAACTGTCTGAGGCGTCGAGCTGGAATTTTTGCACTCAGTGCCTGTGAACACATAAACCCCGCCCACTTTGTTTTGATTGGCCATCACAAACACATTGACATTGATGAGTGCTGTGAAGATGAGAAGAGAAGATCTGTTATCTTGGCTTTTTATCCTTACAGTACCAAAGCAAAATTAATTAACTATTGTTATTGGAAAAATACCAAGGTCCGGACCTCGGGGACCTCAATGGTGGGTATGGCCCAGACACGTCGTGAAAATTGGGCTGATTCTGAAGCTCCCTTCATTTCTTGTTTCTTTCTTTTTTTCTTTTTAGATATAAAACACTAACTCTTTAACCATCCAATTACACAGGACCCCCTGTACATTGATAAAATGCAGAACGGCAACAGTTGCTAATGTCGTCTTGTTCAGTAACTTCCACTAAATCAAATAATTAATACAAATTACACTAAAATGAATGTTTTCTAGACACCATTAATGGTTGTTTACTTCATTCCAGTTCAGTAATTGCCCATGACAACTTTAAAATCAAACTCTCTGAAAACCTAATGAAAGGCAACATGTTTTGGCAGGTTGTTGAAAGGCACTTCATGCTTTTTGAACATTAGACATTTACAAAAAAACTCTTGATGCTGTACGTTATCTGCCGTGTTGATGCATTCAATTGCACAAAAGCTATCAGGCCTCTGCAATTACGTGTTCACCAAGAGGCTGAAATTCCCATAACTATCCTGTATTTGCAAATGCTTTCTGACGACTTTATGGAAACGATAAGGATCTGAGACAGATTTTGTCAATTTCGCAGTTCAATTTGTTCAGCAGGGTCATCTGATTTGAATTAAGACTGAAGATTTATCAATTCAAAAGACCATGACGATTTTGAAATCCAATGAAGATGAAGATTATAAAAAATCTACAATCTACATGTATGTATCTAATATTTATTACAATTTTTATAATATGCTATATAATAATAACAGTTTCATGCCTGTTAAGAAATATTTACTGGTTGTAAATTTTCTCAGTTATAAATCCCCTGTAGAAGCAGGGATCAGAGTCCAAGTCCACTTATAATATGCAACTTTTTGTTAAGTTTTGTGAAAATATCCCAGGTCAAAGTTTGCATTTTTTTAGGCTTATTTTAAAAAATATGGTTGCTTGTTAGGATAATCTGACGATCAACTTTATATTTATGTTCACCGTATAATTAGGCTATTCTATTCACCAGTCCGGTTTCAGGAGTGGCCATTCAAATGAGACTGCGCTACTGTCAGTCACTGAAGCCTTGCGGATTGCAAAAGTTGATTCTAAATCATCAGTTCTTATTCTGCTAGATCTATCTGCTGCTTTTGACACTGTCAACCATCAGATCCTCCTTTCCACCCTCTCATCACTGGGCATCACAGGGATTCCGCTTCGCTGGTTTGAATCCTATCTCACTGGTAGGTCGTTCAGGGTAGCCTGGGGAGGAGAGGTATCCAAAGCACATCAACTGGTCACTGGGGTTCCACAGGGATCAGTTCTTGGACCACTCTTCTTCTCCACATACACTATATCACTGGGTCCCATCATAGAGATACATGGCTTCTCCTACCACCGCCATTCTGATGACACACAACTCTATCTTTCATTTCAACCAGATGATCCAACAGTACCTGCACGAATCTCAGGCTGCCTGGCGGACATCGCGACATGGATGAAAGAACATCACCTCCAGCTCAACTTGGCAAAGACAGAGCTTCTTGTTTTTCCTGGCACTCCAACCCTACAGCATGGTTTCACCATCCAGCTGGGTTCTTCCACAATTACCCCTTCAAACTCGGTCAGAATATTGGGTGTAATCTTTAATGACCAACTGACATTTAAAGACCACATTGCAAAGACTGCTCAATCTTGCAGGTTTGCATTGCACAACATTAGAAAGATCAGGCAATTTCTAACAGAGCAGGCTGTACAACTTTTTGTGCAGACCCTTGTCATTTCCAGGCTGGACTACTGCAGTGCTCTTCTGGCTGGTCTTCCATTCACAATAAAACCTCTACAAATGATTCAGAATGCAGCGGCATTCAACAAGCCCAAAAGAGCCCATGTTGCACCTCTCCTTATCTCCTTGCACTCATCTCTTTCAACACTATCTGGTTTCATAAAAAAACCTTCTCTTTATTCCTTCCCTTTTTAGCTCGTACTTGTTTGGAACAACGCCTGAAACTTGGTATTAGGAGCAATGCCTATGTCTGTTTGCCTCTTTAAGGTGAATCGCTTTATGTATTCCCAGTTGTAAGTCGCTCTGAATGCATCTGCTAAATGACTAAATGTAAATAATATTGGGCTTGCTTTTAAAGCTGTGCTTTCTTATTTGTCTCGCAGCAGTTGGCAAAATGGCAAGGATGGACCAGAAAGTGGGAAATCCCCCCAGCAAATTGCAAACTGTATATATCTATATATATCTGAGGCAGGTATTTGAAGGGCTCATAGGTCATCCATAAAAATCCTCTGTAGGTCAATGTGTTGTGACCACAAAACTATTAATGAGGTAGAGAATCAATCTGTGTGTCAAACAAATCACTTAATACAATACATCATGACAGATAGCGACAGACAACAAGGTTTTCTACTCTAATATCAAACAACACTCTGGCAACCATTGTTACAGTATGTCATCAACATGACATCTATGTTGTTTTACAACAGTAAACAGTGACTGACAACATAATAGCTCATTCTGACAGGCAAGCAGGACACATTTATTTCAGACATCCGTAAAATGACATACTACAGAGCATGTGGGTGGCTGAAGCAAATATTCTATAGGGAGAATTTATAGCTTGACCTCTTGAACCAAAACCATGTGGCTTCTAACACACTGTCATATAACTGTAAGTTTGGATGTGTTATGCAAGAGCTGACAAAAAAAAGTGTATATTTAACTGCAGGTACAGATTACAGTCAGCAGAATAAAAAGGAATTACTGTGACATTCCAGTTTACAAAAAGACATTTGAACATGCGTGACATGAATACAGATTTTTTCCAACAAACTATGCTCAATATGGAAAAGAAAGGAATAGTACATAAACATGCAAAATGTAATCATCTCATAAAATGAGGGGAAACACCTGCAAGCACTTCCTAGTAATAAATGACCAGAATATGTTCCGTACGTTTAAAGCCATTAGTGTGTATTTTAACAATTATTCATGTGCTGGATATAAAACATTACCATATCTGATATTGTGAGACATGTAATGTTTTATGCAGTTGAATGCAATGGCCAGTGAAGGGTATGTGAATATGAAAAGGGGTATGTGCTTTTGTGACACTTTACAGATAAGAAAAAGTGTTTGAGAGTGATAACACAAAACAGACAGCACACAGAACTCCCTCATACTGTTAATGTTTGTGTCTGTGTTTGAAAATCTAACGATAAAGGTCTGTTTGTAGCTGTGAGATGAATCCTAAGTGACCTTTCAGCCATTTCCCAGGTGTACCTCTGTGTCTCTCTTTAATTGTCTGCTCATTGCTCCTTTTAGCCCAACACTATTCTCTCCTATCTTCTGTTTTAATTTGCTCATTTTCCCCTATGCATTTATCTACTAAAACAGCCCTGTGTGGTTGTATTGTGTAAGTGCAAGTGTGTGAGGGAGAGAAACAAAAAAAGGAGGGAGAGAGTAACGGTCTTTTTCTCTTTCTCTTTCATTATATAAGAAAAAAAGACATTAAAAATAAATAAATAAATATTTCGGTTTTACATAATTTTAGGCGCTTGGTAAGATCCCAGGCTTTCATAGTTTGTGCTTCCCAGCGAGAACACTCATAAAAGAAATGATGGCTTAAATCATGCCTGTCATCTCTGACTTTCATGTGTGTTTTTAACACAAGCTTTAGTAGAACAAGTCTTAACAGTTGCCAAGTATTCTCCCCTGGGCAAACCAAAAACAACACAGTAATCACCAGCTCAACCCCAGGAGAGAATGTGTGTATGTTTGTGTACTAAGCTTGTGATTCTGTGTATATGAATGTTTGTACTGCATACTGTATGTGTGTGTCTGTGTGGAGGTACAAAGCAAAGGTGGTCATTGAAGGACTGTAATTTGGACTGTGAAAGACTTCAAAAACATTACTGGAGACTTACAGGACATCAACAACAACCAGGTGGACAAGTTGTCTGCTAAAGCTAGCCAAATTTAGCTTAAAGAGACATGAATGATACATTGAGTAACTCACTAAAGAAGCTGCTTGTCAAGATGTCATGTTGATGCCTGCGGGTTTTCCAGAGATACCTGGAGTTTCGTTGAGTAAAAGCCATTTGAGAACTTTGAACATCAAGTGCATGCTTCAAGATTCAGCATTTCTGAAAAACTTACAGAGCACATAAGCATTCAACATTTAGCATTAACATTCATGCTGAAATCATGCACTTTTAACACATATAATCCAAAATTAGATGTAGATGTAGATGTAGACTAACTCCACAAGTTAATCAAGTTAAAGCTGAGGTTTGTCTTATGTTAAATGTTAAACTACTTCCTCCTATTCCAGATTACACAGTTGAGGTCAAAAGTTTACATACACCTTGCATAATCTACAAAATGTTAGTTATTTTACAAATATAAGAGGGATCATACATAACGGACCTGAATAAGATATTTCAAATAAAAGACTTTTACATATAGTCCACATGAGAAAATAATAGCTGAATTTCTAAAAATTACCCTGTTTAAAAATTTACATATGCTTCATTCGTGAGACTGTATTGTTACCTGAATGATCCACAGCGGATCATTCAGGTTTTTTTTTTTATTTTAGAGACAGTTGTTCATGAGTCCATTGTTTGTCCTGAGCAGTTAAACTGCCTGCTGTTCTTCAAAAAAAAAAATCCTTCTGGTCCCACAAATTCTTTGTTTTTTCAACATTTTTGTGTATTTGAACTCTTTCCAACAATGACTGTATGATCCATCTTTTCACACTGAGGACAACTGAAGGACTCATATGCAACTACTACAGAAGGTTCAAATGCTCACTGATGCTCCAGAAGAAAACACAATGCATTAAGAGCCAGGGGTGTAAACTTTTGAAAAGAATGAAGATTGTTTTTATTTTGCCTAAGTATCATATTTTTTTCATTTAGTACTGCTCTTCAGAAGCTACAGAAGATACTTGCTAGTTTCCCAGAAGACAAAATAAGTTACATTTACCCTGAACTTCAAATTCAAAAAGTTTTCACTCCCCGACTCTTAATGCATTCCTTCTGTAATAGTTGCATGAGTTCCTCAGTTTTCCTCAATGTGAAAAGATGGATCTGAAAATGATACAGTCATTGTTGGAAAGGGTTCAATTACACAAAAATTCTGAAAAACCAATTAATCTATGGGACCTGAAGGACTTTTCTAAAGAACAGTGGGCAGTTTAACTGTTCAGGATAAATGAGGGAACAACTATCACTAAACAAAAAAAAAAAAAAAAAAAAACACAGCTGTGGATCATTCAGTTAACAACACATTATTAAGAATCAAGTAAACTTTTAAACTGGGTCATCGATCTTATTCAGGTCAGTACTAAATAAAAAATAACGTGCATTTTGTATGATCCCTCTTATATTTGTAAAATAATTAACACTTTTCAGATCTACTGTATTTTGTAGGTGATATAGGGCGAAAATCCAGTTATAAAGTATTAAAACATTCTAAACAACATACTTTAAATAACTGTTATAAAAGCTGCACAGATTCAGATTTATGTGCACATATGGCATAGTCTTTTAGTCTTTTATTTCCACTTTTGTTTATTTTCCTGGGAATTTTGGTGAGTGTGATCCTCATAGCTTAGACATTTGCAACATAAAATCTGTTGTGTCAGTTTCAGAGTTAAGCAGATATGACTACAATTTAACCACATCAACTGCCACAAATTATTCATAAAGATCACTTTAGCTGCTATTGATCTGTTTACCATTTTCACTGCTGACTAGTGAGTCAATTAACTCTCTCTATACCTTTTTAAATACTCTCTCTTATCTCTTATCTCATATATTCTTCCATTAGAATGCCATATATAGGACTGACACGAGACAGCCGAGAGACAGACTTATCTCTAACAGGAATGTTGGTAGGAATTGCTCTCTGGCTACTGTCTATATTGCTATGACATGCTCAGTGGATACAATCAGAAGACTATTTTATATTAATAACACTGTCTCTGTCTCTCCCAAGTTATTAGTTTACTCTAAACTGACTGCATGCTCAGCTGCCTTCTGAAAGTAGCTGTATGCTGTTCGTCTTGTGTTTGACTGTTTGCGGTACAGCACGTGTGGACTTGTTACCACTTCACCCTTTGGCAACATGCTTTCTGCTTATCTAAATATACTGATAAAAAAAAGTGAGCGACAAAGAAATAAACTTTACTGATGCAAGCAAACCACAGTCTGCATCCTACGAAGCACCAGCTTCTCTCTACTCTCCCTCTATTTCTTCCTTTTCTCTTTCTTACACTATTCAAGAACGACCATACGTCCTCTTTTCCCCAGACATGTCCTCTTTTTGGACTTAAAAAATGCGTCCGGCCGGGTTTCCTAAATTGCCCAAAATGTCTGGGATACGGCTTTTGCTTTCTACAGTCGCCATTTATTGTGCGTGTTTTAGTATTAAAGCCTTTGGCGGGACTATTGAATATAATTCAATAATTCGTGCAGTGTCACGGACTTGCTATCAATATGCGGAGTATTTAAATCGCTTTGCATGCGGCTTGTGTTAGATGTAGGGTTTTCACTGCTGAATTTCTTGAAATGCTTGTATTAAAAACATTTTGCATTCTACCTGTGATACATTTGTGGTAGATATTAGTTTTGTGAATGATGGCCACTGTGGTAAGCTTTTTAGCTGTTTATGATCAATCTGCATAACAGTGACTGTAAAATATGTAGTATTGGTATGGAAAGGACATATTTTGATACCAATCAACCCTGCATGCAAATAGCATCCAGTAGATTTCCATTCTTTAAAACTGGAAACTTTCTAGTTGCTGATCAAATTACTGCTTATGTAACCTGTTTGTGTGTGTGTGTGTGTGTGCGTGTGTGTGTGTGTGTGTGTGTTTGAGTGAATTTGTGATTCATAATTGTACAATAAGCCCAGAGAGACGTTAAGATTATATATCAAGAGCAATTTATCTCTCATGTCTAGTCTACATGTGGGACACACTCATAGGATTACATCTGAAAAACACTTAGACTCCAAAATGAGTTTTTAACTCGTTGAAAGATTAATCTGAGAAAGATTACTTTCTTTCGTTCTCTAAGAAAGAAACTCTTCTCAAAGAGCAATTCATTTCATAGGATGGGATCACATTTCCAAAAGCATGATTGTAAAGGTGATCAAACACTGTATTTACTCAGGAGTTCATTATTGCCTTGTGCTCTTAATCAACACTATTGACATGTAAGCGGTGAGCACATGTGGTTGTGGAATACTAGGTCACTGCGCACCGCTGAATCTGAAGAGAATTGTGTTATCCTCCATCTGTCTGAACACGACCTCACATCCTGTTCAGCACAGGTGAGCTTCCTGCTGCCCTGATGTGAGCTAAAGCCCTTTTCCTGCTTGGACTCGCAATTTTCTCTGCAATATCTGCTTCACTATTCTCAATTCAATCAGGAAACATGTCTGGAGAGTAAACAAGATAAAAACTAAAGCTGTCTTCACTAACCATTATTAAGTGATAAAAAAATTACAGGACATCTGAAGCGACAGTCAAAGCAAACGGTCCAAATTTTATTGCTTCCTTCTGTAACTAAATGGCTGCCAACTCCTTAGCTGTTATCGACCTTATTCTGGGGCAGTAAGTAATTATTCCAGAGAAGTTACAGAAACAGTGAAAGAAAGAGAATAATTGTATTCCTCTGATACCAGACATCTGTTTTACGCTATCGTCAGTTTTCTGTCACACAGAAAGTGTCAAATTTACTTTGGACTGCAAGCATATTACTCACAGGGCGATTACAACATTACATTGTTTTCACTGTTGTCATGACAACTATGTTTTTGTTCTTGAGATTTCTGATTAGGTACTTCTACTATATGTAGGCTTATTTTAAAAAGCCAAAAATGGCAAAATGAAAAGCTTTTTAATTGGCATGTTTTGTTCTAATAATATATTGCAGTGTTTGAGGTAAGGAATTCCAAAACTTTTTTTTTTTTTTTATCAGCCGTATCCAGCCGTATATTTTATTTAATTTTACCAACAAATCTGTATGGTCACTAAACAAATTCTAAAAATTTCCGCACTTTGAATACCTGGATGATGAACTTATTTAATGTACTCACCTGTTGCAGCTCCTTACATATGACCAAAATGACCTTTTAAACCATATGTGCATACAAACCTCATACAAAATAGTTTTGAATAGGGCATTAGTATGCATTTTGTGATGCACCTATTGATTGATCTGGGCTTGTGTTAGTTACTGTTGTGTTTGCTTTATGTGGTTTTTGAAGTGTCAACCTTTAAACTGACCTTTAAACTAAACAAAAAAAAAAAAGATTTTAATATTTAATACAGTATTTTTTCAGATGTATTTCCAAGAAAAAAACATTGTCTTATATTTTGGTCATAGTATTTTATTATGGAAAATGTCATTTTTGGGGGCATGTCTAAAAAAGACCTGTTTTGGTGTGAATCACTTTAAATGCAAACAAACTGCATACGGTGTTGCCAAGTCGGCAGTTTTCCAGCGGAATTGGGCTACTTTTACACTGTTGCTGCGGGTAGTTTTTGATGTTCGCAGGTTGAAGCGACCCCAATAACATCATATTTAGCCCCTAAAATATGAAATTACCAGGGGAATCCCGATAAAAGGCAATTTTTTAAATGGGGACTACCTTCAAAACACATGCTGGGAGTATAACGACATGACATTCACAAAGCAGTCTGTGAAATGATTTGCGCAGACATAAACATATTTAGGTAGATTTTTAATCCACTGCTTTTTATCATATTTATAAAAGAAAAATACAGCTTTCCGATTCTCTCCAGAAAAAGCAGAGCTCCTGGAGGTGTGCCGTGGCCAGAGCTATAGAGTCAAACTGATTTCCAACAAAAGACAGAAATCTGATGCAGTTGTACTTACATGACTGGGATCTTTTAGCACTGGGATCGCTCCATGTTTTAATAGCAAACGATGTGCAAATCCAGCATCGACCTGGGCCTTGTTTATAAAACATTTGTCACTGAAATGACGGGAACACACAAACACACTTGCTACACTGTTTTTTTAAACTTTGGCCATGTTTAGCATGAGAATCTTTAACACTGTAAACAACTCTGAATACACGAAACACCATTGTAACCCACTTTAAGACTGGTCATAATTTTTTTTCATTCAGTTACAAAAAAAATGTAGATTGGTCCAAGTTGAATCCACAAAATAAGACTGATTACCCTTTGGTTAACTGATGGCTGGTCAAACTAGTACTTAAGACACTGTCTTAACATAGAGGCTAAGTTTATGCAACTGGCCGCATGTCAACTAGATGAGTCCTAGAGACAGATCCACTGTGATGACCTCATCAACTAGATGGCCATCAGCACAAGACCACAAGAACCAGACAAGTCTTCTGCACAATCTCACCTCTGTTGCAGTCTGAAATTAAACCACTTCATGCTGGATTTGTCTGGGCAGAGGAGAACTGCCCCCCCTTCTGAGCCTGATTTCTTTCAAGGTTTTGGCCCAAAGTTTTGTGCTCCTTACCACGTCACCAAGCCTAGACATTTTATTTCAGGCCATATTGTTGGCTTGATTTCACAGACACTATTTGATTAGAACTGAACTGAGCGTATAATGACATCATTAAATCAACAATGAACTGACTTTACCTGAAAAAGCGACTGTTTACTATTGTCCGCCTGCAACACTGTTTTGACACAATCTGTATTGTATAAAGCGTAGGGGTGTGACGAGACATTTATCCCACGAGACGAGACATGAGACTGGGTTCACGAGAACGAGACGATTTTTTTTTTACTTTTTTAAAGAAATTCTCAATAATGAAATATATAGGGAAAAATAGTATTGTATTCACCTGAAAAACACAAAAAATATACGTCACTTGTGCTTTATAAAATTAAACTTCTATTTTAATGACTTAAAAGAAAAAGTAAACTAATGCTACATCATTCTGGATACATTCATTTTTTTTTTTTTTTTAAATTGGAGATCACGATTCTCATGATTCTGAAGAAAAAAGATTACAATAGAAATCTAAACAAAATAACTATTTACTAGTGATTCTGACACAACGTTCACTGCTTAAGTCTTTTTTAAAAAATATATGCGATCAAATTAATTTCACAATTAATAAAGACTCAATTTACTACTGGAATCTCCTGAATTAATGATTTAATGATAAATACGTTTTTAAACGTGCAGTTGTCGCCAAGAGGATAAGCTTTACAATACATACACGTGTTAAGATATTTTCGACACAAAGTGTTTATACCCAAACTATAAACTTTTATTCTAGTACTTCTGTTATTTAAATGTCTGTAACACAGAAATATTAATCATTATGTGGTTGAAAGACAGCAATAAGATTGCGCTGGCGTTTGAACACAGATTGCCATCTTTTTAGGATTAACCCTGCAGCTCTAATGTAAACACTGCACGTACTATCAAGTTCTCATGAGACACGTCGGATCTCGTGAGATCTCGTGCCACGAGATCTCATCACATCCCTAAAAAGCGCTATATAATTACAGGTGACTTGACATGGCTTGACTGTATCTATACACTAAACTTAGTTGTACAATGACGTACAACTAAAGATTCACGCCTAAAGTTTTCCTCTAAATGTTGTTGCTTATACCTAAGAGTAACAATTTACATTTGAATCACTTGTACGTCTGAAAACAATACTAAAATGTATGTGTGCCATTAAAATTCTGAGACAAAGCATCTTAATGAATTGTATAACGCATCAGGGAGAAAAATGGCTAATTTAAGTTGTATGCATAAGAGTTCTCTCAGAGCATTGGACACATTCAGGTTTAATATTTAACCATCAAGATGTTTCCTGAATGTGCACCTTTTAATGGCCTGCACTTCCTTGTTAATATTTATGCAGTTGAGGGAGGCTATTTAGCATGTGTGTGTTTGTCCCCATGTGCTGTGCCACAGAAAGAAATAGGGTTTATATTAACTCCATAATGGACCATACCTTTAATTACTTCTCATTAAAGTAGCTCTAAACCCACACAGATTTAGCTTGCTGCTGCAACATTTCTTTTCAAACACACTCTACGACATCACTATAAAGAAACACTGTCCTTATGTAAATCATCAGTAAATCATTACTTCATAAGTTCCCCCTAAAAACATGGCACGACTGAGTCACACCATTAGTCAAATCCTTTCTTGTTCAATTTAGTTTACAGGAATTTGAGGAAATGTACTAATCCCTACTGTTACCATGTATCATGTGATTGCTAAAAGGAATGTTTATGTTGAAAAATACATATTAAAAATACGCCTCTCAAACACTGAGCAGGATGTGGTGTAGAGCCTGTTTTGTACATCCATGATTTGCATTTATCATTTATTTGTCAATAAAAAGAATTCAGGTAATGAATCAGAGATCAAAAAAGTAGATCATTTAAAGGAGTCATCAACTGAGAAATCAAAATTCTCTTGATCTTTTGACATATAAGAGGTCAATGTTCTAAAAAAAAAACATTCTGCAAATTTCAGAATTCAAAACTTTCTTGTAACAGCTTATGTTGAATCCAATCTGCCAAAATGACAGGTTGTGTGAATCTGCCACTTTGGGCCTAGTAACACCTGGTCACTTGTGTTTTCTTTGATCGGATATCTGTCTGATTTGTTAAAACACTATGTCGGATAGTCCGGACTGCTGAGCGAATCATTGGTACAGCCCACTCCTCACTCTTCAAGATCTGTACATATCAAGAGTGCACAAAAGGGCTAGTAAAATCACTCTGGACCCCTCACATCCAGCGCACTTGCTCTTTGAACTGTTGCCATCTGGTCGACACTACAGAGCCCTGAGCACCAGAACGACCAGGCACAGGAACAGTTTCTTCCCTCAGGAAATCCATCTCATGAACACTTAAATAAACGTGGAACACACAACACTATTATACATTCATTTATTTATTTATCACACATACTTATTTACATTTTTAAATTGCACCTGTACATAGTAAATTGTTTATTTTAATTTGTATATTGTGTCTTTGCTGTTTTGCACATTGTCTGTATATTTGTATATTGTTCTTTGTATAATCTGTGTGTTGTCACTGTCACCCTGTTGTACTGTGAAGCTTCTGTCACTAAAGCAAATTCCTAGTATGTGCAAACCTGGCAATAAAGCTCATTCTGATTCTGATTCTGATTCTAAATTTACATCAACGAAAGCAACAGATAAGTGCTGCATTTTATTCATTATCAGCTAATTTCAATATCAAAGACCACAACAGGAGAGACCGTGGCATCAGCATTGGAAAGATAGGTTAGTCTCATTACATTTAATAAAGATGATTGTGTTGAGCATCTGCGACTTACTTTTACTTTAATTTGTGGCAGTTTGCATGTCGGCTTGCTGAAGAGATACTCAGCTACTCATCCGCGGCGATACTTGTTGCATTAGCACTGTCATATCTGACTATAACATGCCATATAGCCTATAAAACACTCTCACACGTTTATTATTTTAATATTTTGGAAGGAGTAAAATTTGCATATGTGGCTTCAACAACCAGATGCATTTACACCACCTCCTGAGGTGGTTTGAGCGATTGGATTTAAATGCATCTCCAAAGCCTTTCGGAGGGCATTTACACCTGGTCTTTTGAAAAACGCATGAAGTGACCAAGTGTAAACAGGCCTTTTGTGACATAATAGTGTGGCTAAATGCCTTCTCCACAGAAGATGATCAACGCCTGCTTCTACATCACTGCCTGTTTAGCCCCACGCACCAATTCACGTATGTAGTTTAAATAACTAGAGAGGCGAACACAGAAACCAAGTGATAAAGATGGCTCCACGCAACAGAATGCGGTGCAGGACAAAACTTGATAGGCGAGTGAGGGTGCGGGCGGGTAGAGACTTGTTTGTGTTAGGGATGTGGGAGAATAAAATTATTCTGGGGACTCCCGCAAAATAGAAATATCTAAACATAAAATATCTAAAAACAAATTAATTGTTATTCATATACTGCACAAAAGCGTCAAAAACAACATAATAATAATATAACATAAAAATGATTAGCAAACACAAGAATAGGCAGTTTCGATTTAAAACGTGTAACGTATAATGCTGATGATACACTGGGCAACTTTTTGAGCAATGTTGCCGGGCAACTTTGGCAAATGTTGCCATCAACGGGCAGCCAGGTAGATACAGGGCCCACGACTGAACTAAATTACCCAGATGGAAATTTGTTACCCATTCTCAATGGGAAATTGCTCAAACAACATTGCTAAAAAAAAGTTGCCCCGGCAACATTGTTTAAAAAGTTGCCCAGTGTATCATCAGCATAAGTTAGCCATCTGTTAATTTCTAGAACACATTGGCCAACCAGAGGTGTTTCAGTTAGAATCCACTCACCACTCTTAAGTTCTTGCACAGTGTATTGCATGCGCATAAATCCTCTCATTACAACATGCGAAGTGTAGACATTGTGAAAGATTCATTGTGCATAATATTCATTGTGTTATAAGAGCTTTATAAGATCACAATGAACTGAGATGTCAGCTTTAAGGGAGCTTTATTTGCTATGGATGCACGCAACAACCCATGCTTCCTTTTCTGTTTAGAATCACTGTGGTTTGTGAATGTTGATGCTTAGCCTGCCCTATTTTATTGAAAGCGTCTACGCTGGGATCTTGTGGAACATAGGCTACAAGATGCTACAGAACTGTTTCATGTAAATTCCATCAATGCGGGCTATTGCGGGACAAAACATGAATGTCGCGGGCATAAGAGGGATGAGATGACATATATTTCTGCGGGAGTGGGTGGGCGCGGGACAGAATCCCCAGAAAGTTGTGTAAAAACAATATTTGTATTGCCTTCCTTCTGATACCAACATTAGGAAAGCATGGATGAACTTTATTTTTATTAAAGGTTCCATGCCATGTCAGTAAGAACTTGGTCCTTCACTTTATTTCACCATGGATTCATTTACAAACAAGGCACAGTTCAAAGCAGGATACTGGATCCGACAGCAATGTCGCAACACACGGACATGTGAGTAACTGTGTTTATGAGTAACATAACACATATTTGTCTGCTATTGCAGATCGTTTGATGTGTACTAAGTATTTCTGTGTTTTTAATCCAAATCATTGCAGCATCCATCGGTGAAGGATGTAGGGTGTCAAACATACACAACTGTTAGCCATCATAGCAGTGGACGTTTACTTCCAAGTCTACAATCCACCAACATACATTAAAACAGTGTTCTGATGAGGGGGATTAAAAACACAAAATAGCCTACTACTTTTCAATTATGGTGTTTCTAATGTAAATATATTGATAATTGATCTGAGTGTGTCTATAAATATGAAACAAATCTAATTATATAAATTACATTTGAGAACTATGAGGAGATTTTTAGTGAATTTTCACTCATTTTTAGAATTTTCAGTCTTTAGAAGACTTATTTATATAGTCATATGCGTCACTGTTATGGCCTTTTTATGTATGTTTAGGAGCTTGACAGCCCCTAGCCAAAACAACATTCAAAACAACTTTGAAACAACATGAGGATGAGTAAGTGATGACAGAATATTTAAGATGGGTAAACTATTCTTTTTAAATTAAAAAATATAAATCAACAGCCCATTTTGACAGATCCTCTGTGAGAGCAATATGTCTTTGAGATAATAAAATGTGATTTGGTTTGTGTAACAGAATAGCTAATCCTCACCTTTAACCTCACTGAGAGAAACACAGGGATGCAGATACTGATCACACAAACACTGCAACAGTTGCTGGAAAGAAGCATGTAAACTGACATAAACACACGTTTCTATTTGTTCCTATTGACTTCTTCCACCAGGTCATTCAGTTGACTTCAAGGGTTTGATGGATTTGTGTATTGTATGTTAGACATATTTGAGGATGCAAAGAGTAAATTATGGAATCACTTTATGTGACATTCCGATTCACTGCGGATGACGCAAAAGAGGAAGAAGTCCCTGATGCAAAAAACATTTATTGTCTTTATTGGTTATGTAAAAGTATAGTTAATATTTCGAATATAGAAGTAATTAAGCATTAGATATCACATTACATTTTGCTTAACTTTAATACTTCTGCCTCAACATATTTAGTTCCCAAATATATTTACGCCATCTTTGTGACTTTCAGTCTTTTCTCATGCCCTCAGATGCTGAAATATAGCCTTAAGCTTGCTTGATGATACACTAATAGAACCTTGAGGAACTAAAATAGATGTTCTTTCTGAATTCTCATTGGCTGAATATTCCATCTTGTCTTGCACACAGGAAGTGGGCTGTGTCAACAGGAAGTGTTTTGTCTCATTCAGCAAATAGCTGTCTCCTACACAGGCGAGTCGAGTCTACTGAAGAAACACATTCTCATTCTAAATACGGGCATAATGTAGACTTAGACTGTTTCATATAAAGCTAATTAAAAATGACCTAAGAGAAAATATTTTGAATTTTTAGAAATCAAAATATTCTCTCTTTAGGGAGAATTTATTATATTAATTCTCAAACATCTTTCAAGTTTCGAGAAAAAGCAACCTGATCACATGATAAAAGTGTACCTGTGGCACAGAATTGACTTAGGATGTGGAATCTTTGAGTACAAATCCTGTGAAAAACATGACTCATGATGAAAGAGCTGAAAGATGAGAGAACAAAAAATATTTGCGATTGCGTTTTAACGTCACATTAGCTGTTGTTCATTTTGTCGGGTAGGTTTAGGTGTTGAGCAGGTGGTACATTATTTCCGGGGGCGCTACTGTAAAAAAAGAACGCAGGTACAACTTCTGGTGATGCGGCAGACGTAGTATACCAATTGTGTGCTAGTTAGCGAAGAGGCTAAGTGTTTTCGGACCATTTTTTGAGTTGATCTATGGAAATCGTGGTGAATGCTTCTGCTGACGGAGCTTCACAGACTTTTGACTGCTTTATTTTTTATTACAAACCGCCAGATAGCGCTGTATTCAACAATTTTGAAACTTTGAATCTTTTCCCGAAACAGTCAGAGGAAAGTCTCTGTGCTTCATGAGCAGTGTTGCCAAGTCCGCAGTTTTCCCGCGAAATTGGTTTACTTTAATATTGTTGCCGTGGGTTGTTTTTGATGTCAGCGGGTTGAATCAACCCCAATAACGTCATATTTAGCCCCTGAAAGGTGAATTTACCAGGGGAACCCCAACAAAAAAATTTGTTTTTTATCCCCCAGAATGCGACACGCCTTGAAATTGGGCTAGTTTTGAGTATTAATTGGGCAGTTTTTGTTGTGAAAACCTGGAACCCTGTTCACGAGGCTTCATTTGCTCATCACTCCTGTCAGCTGTTGAATGAATGAGTGTCACGTCCCGCTTGTTTACTTCAAACCGGAAGATGCTCCCACTTTTGACGCAAGGCCTCATGGGGCATAGGAAACTTGTAGATAGTTCTGAACATATTAGCAAGGAAAGCTGCCTATTTAAAATGAATTGGGAATCTATTTAATTGGCATGTAAGATTAATTTTGTGTTCATGGCAGGGGCGTAATTTCCACTTTTCAAAATCCTGTTTATGTCCCCCCCACTTTTTGAATTAATTTGTTAAATTAATGTGTTGTATTGTAGAATGCACGTTCAGCACCACGTTCAAGCACGACCGTTAAAACGAAACCGAAAGGCACATGTGCATTCAAAAGCAATTTTAACACCCCGCGTTTACAGAGCAACTCCCCAATGCGCACAAATTAGGCTACATAACATATCTAGGCTGTTATTAGTATGTAGGCTATAAGAGGTTGTATAGTTGTCTATAGCTCTGTATCATGCTTGAAAAAGTTGGTCTCTATTTGCACTTTGAATATTAAGAGAGTAGCCTACTTTGATTATGGCTGCATTTATTGTTTGCACTTATTATGACCAAGAAAGAACTGTGTTAATTATTTATTTGGTTATTTACACTATTTTTATTTATATGTTCGATTTGTGAAAAGAACTTCACCTAGGAGGTCAAACATTCTAGAAGCTCATAATTCATGATCCCCCATTTTGTGTCCCCCCCACTTCTCAAACCAAAGTTACACCCTTGGTTCATGGAAAATACAACAAACAATAACCTAACAAAATTAGTGGGAAAACAAACAGCTTGTTCAGAGGTTAAACATTCTGCATGGAATGGCTTGCATATATACACAGTATGTGCGTACCTGTGTTCCTGTGGGATTTTGTTGGTATGTGTCCCAGACTAAGGGATTTTGAAAATGTACTTGTCATGTGCCTGGAGGCTGCATTCGTGCTTTAGAAACCCTGGAGGTCTTTGATCCACAGTGTGGGAGATTGCATGGGTCACAAATTACATAATTCTGTGAGTGTGGCCTTTCTTTGTTTGGTTTTATACTTGTTTAAAGTCTTAAAGAAGCTTAAAAATAATCCTTTGTTTGGAACAGGCGAGTACTTTAGTCAAGGACTCTTGACTGGCATTTTAAGCACTTCCATGTGAGCACTTGCAATTTGTTACAGTAAATTTGTACTTTTTTAAAAAATATATTTTTGAATACAAAGAGAACAATAGCTATTATTTTAGGACACAATGAATCAGCTACTGATTAAATTCATTATTTACTAGGGCTGTAAAATGATTAATCACGATTAATCGCATTAAAAATAAAAGTTTATGTTTACATTCTATATGTGTGTTTACTTTGTATATGTATTATGTACATATAAATACACACACATACCTGTATATATTAAAACAAAATATTTATATGTATATATATTTATACCTGTATACAGTTTAGATTATAAATAGATATAAATATTTTAGATAATATTTTAAATATTTTTCCTTAATATATACATGCATGTGTGTGTATTTATATATACATAATAAATATACACAGTACACAAATACTTTTACAGTAAACATACATTTTTATTTTGGATGTGATTAATTGCGATTAATCGTTTGACAGCACTATTATTTACACAATTCAACAATGAAGGACTGAAAAGGCAACAGATGGGAAATGCTATTCATGTTGTTTAAGACAGCTGAAATTGACCTTTATGTAATTCAGAATTTTCTTTTATAAAGTTTTCCCATTTATGAGGTGCAAAACAATTTTTTATAATGCTTTGTATAGTATGTTTGGTAAAACATTTTCCATTGGACACTTACACAGATATGACATTAATGCAGATCATCAGTTAAATAAAAAAAAAAAAAGTCATTCTGACTTATTTGATTTGATCTGATTTGTTCACAGATCATATCTGCTGGTTGGTTAAAAATGCCTGAGTTTAAAACATTCAAAAACTGCATGGATGATGACTCAGAAGTCTTCCACCAAGCTATCTTAATTCTAAATAAAATGCGCTCTACCCAGTGGTTAAGAAGACTGTTAAAGAGATATTGTTACATGCCTTTATTTTGTGGCATGAGAGAGCATTAAGCATAATGTATTTTAGTTCTGTATTTTAGAAATACAGCTGTTAAGTCAGGAAAATGTAAACTGAGAGACTCAGGGGGGAAAAGCAATGTTTTATTTGGCTTCAGTGAATATCTTGGGACTGGAGAGTTAGCGCATATATACACACTATTCAACTATTTCAGAACTATGTTTGAACTAAATGGCAACTTTGATAGCAATCCAATGCATTGTGGATGACCTGCCAGCCTTTGCCAGATAGCATGTCATCTGGGAATGCTGCTATTCTTCAAAAGCACTTTATCAACCACTGACATTTGGCCTAGGGAACAGATAACATGAAAAACAACTCACGGATGACCTGAACTTAGACCTCAGAAAATCATTCATCAGGAAGAAGTGACCTTTTGAAACACATTAATGAGATTTCTCTCCTGGCCGAAATTAGACTCCATATTTTAAAGAGTCCTTGTTATCGTGCTTGCTGCTGTTGATTAGCTAAGATAAAGATCCTCTGCTTTTGATTAGCTTATGCTCTTAATGGCATTGTCTTGTAATTTATGATTTCATTAATATTTGCAATGATCAAGATGACTAGAGCACATCTGCTTAAATAATCAGAAAGAGTGACGGATAGAAAAGAAGAAAAGAAGAAAAAATATGCCATCAGATGAAACATAAGTCATGTACACTAATCCCAGTTTTTTTCCCAGCCACACAGTCTATAGGAAAAATACACATCCTTCCATTTGTATGTTTGCGTTCAGATAAATGTAAAGTTGTTAAGAGACACAGATTGTTCTTTGTTTTCCAAACCCAAATTCTAAACCTAATTAGATGTTAGTATTGTAAATATGAATTTTAGTTTTAAAATGCTTCAACTGATTTACACAATTATCAAGATGATCATTTTAAGTTTGCACTCATTTTTGGTTAAAGAAGCTTCTTTGAAAGAAGCTGTCATTTTAACCAACCTGTGAGTAAGTGTGCATTTTTCTCCTGTAACATGAGATTGTGAATCTTCTACCGTTTCCACTCCTTTTTCGGCATGGGAAACAGAGTGAACAAATGGCTGTAGGTTACAGCTATACAATAACGACTGTAAAAATTGCTGACATATGCTAAAACGTAATGCATGTGCATACTTGCATCTGTTTACATGTGTTTTCAGGTTTTTTTTTTTTTTTAAACTTACATATGCATCTCAGAGCATAGGTTTTTCAATGAATGACCAATACTAATTTGATTATAGAATTCATTAATGCAACATGTTTACCAACACACTCCCAACTATGTATTATTTAATGGCTTGCATGCATTTGTATAAATAGAAATCACTGTGTATAAATTTAGACTTTAATAGATATGTTGGAGCACCAAAACCTACCCACTTCTGAACAATATAAAACATGTAACAGGCGAATAAAAGTAGTCACAGGTATTTATTGCAAAAACTGACTATAAAAATGTAGTATAAAAGTATTACAAGTCATGTTGCATTCCAAGTCTTCTGAAGCCATACAATATTTTTATACGACAAACAGAGTACACTATAGCACACAAGAGACAATGGCATTTCACAACCAAAACTGAGGTAACGCTTCTTCTGGCGGCAATTTTTGAATTTGTGCAGACTAACTGCACGCAAGATCTGAGATTCATGGCAAATGGAGACAGTAATCGCATCTGTTCCGTAATATATGACGAGTTGGGGAGTGAGAATTCTTTCTCCTAAAAACTGTTATCTTAATACACAAACACTATCAAATGTTGCTTTACCAATAGCAGGATGTTTGTGATTATAAATATGAATAAATCTTCCAGTTCTTCAGTCTTATCTGTTTTGGTTGTATTTAAGATGCCAAATTTGATATAATGTGATCCTGTTGTGCTAAATGATGCTTTTCTGTGAAAAACCTCCACAGACATGAATTCCTTGAGATATTTCTCATCCTTACGTGTCAAATTAATGGACAGAAATGTAACAGTCTATTTAACATGTCTATGGTAGTTCCTATTAAAATCTAATTTAAACTAAATTAAAACTGGTGCAGAGTCATTTGGGTGAGGATTCTGTAGTTTATGCTTTAGTTCTGAAGCAGAACAAATGCTGACGAAGATCCAGTAATACGTAAGTAGGTTTGAGAAAGCAGGGAATGAGGGATGAGGTAATTGGTGGGTTTCTACAGATTTAAGCTAATAAAATATGGTTAAAGAAAATGTGTTGCTTGGGTTTAAACATCAGAAGGGATTTATTAAAACCAGTTATACCATACAGGCCATTTTCAACTCAAATGCAACTATTACAGAAGGTTCAAATGCTCACTGATGCTCCAGTTAGAAAAAAACAAAGCATTAAGAGCCAGGGGTGTAAACTTTTAAACAGAATGAGGGTGTAGATTTTATTTTGCCTAAATATCATATATATATATATTTTTTTTTTTTCATTTAGTACTGCCCTTCAGAAGATACTTACATGTTCCTTAGAAGACAAAATAAGTTAAATTTACCCTGATCTTCAAATTCAAAAAGTTTTCACCCCCTCTGGCTCTTAACGCAACGTTTTTTCCTTCTGAAGCATCAGTGATCACATGGACTATATATAAACATCTTTCATGTGAAATATTTAGTACTGACCTGAGTAAGCATTTTGTAAGACCCCTCTTTTTTGGTAAAATAATTTACATTTTGTAAATTCTTCAAGGTGTCCTCCTTTTATATTGTGAATAAATTACAAACAACACACTTTGATTTGATATAAAAAAAACAAAAACAAAGAATAAATATATTTTATCACGGTGCACAAGTGAGAAACGCAAGACAATGTAGAATTGAACACAAAGTTCTTTAATTATATCCACAGAGGGGTAATCCACCAACAGAAGGGCAGGAATACACATAAAGCAAACTTATTACCGGACAAAGACACAAGAACTGAATGCAATGTATAAAGGACATTAATTAACACAAGCAGGTGATGGTGATACACGTTAATGAGGGCAGGAAAACCAAACATGGGCACACACATGGGAGTATGGCTCTAAGGCTCTAACTTAAGAGTGTAAATACTGGTTGCTATCTCTTTTTCTCTCTCTCTCTCTGTGTGTGTGTGTGTGTGTGTGTGTGTGTGTGTGTGTGTGTGTACAGTCCCAGTGCCATCTGCAGTGGCTTGCATCAGAGCAAATGCATCAACAAGCATAAAGACAGATCATGACTCTGAAACATTTGATTACTTTGCATTAAGTCACAAAAGAGATTGTTAGACTTATTGGTCATTATTAAGAAGTCTCTTAACTTTGTTAAGGACATATCCAAAAAGGCCATACCCAAATATACAGCTAATGGGTCAGAGGCACTGCTGCCTTCTCCAGCTTACTTAAGGCAGCAGTTGATAGAGTGAAGTCAAGTTTTTTGCCACAACAGTTGTCATACATCATCTTGAATGTGTGAGCATGACATCTAGAAAATGAAACAATTCATGAAGAGCACAGGAAAGAAAATCTTTCAAGTTTCCATTTCATTCATGTTTCATGAGGGAAAACCCAAGTTGACCTTACACTCATGTTTCTTTTTTTTTTTTTCATATGCCTCATTTTGTGCAATTTTGAGACTTTCAATCTTTGTTGGTGAGTTTGTCACTGATTATGGGTTACGGATGAGGTTTACAGAGGAAGAACATTTTGACTGAGTCATGTTTATCTAACTCCAATCAAAGCAATCTATACTGAAACAGTTCAAAAATACAAATGCTATCTTACTACTGCTAATAATAATGATAAAATACAATTAACACTACAAATTAATAAAAGAAAACAACTGAGACAAATACTTGATATTAAATGCTATTTCTGATTTGTAGGTTACATTTAATAAATTACACTTAATGAAAACATTTGCAGTACACACTTTGTTAAAGGGGCTGTAAGCAATATTTATTTTCATAGTATGCTGAAAATGATCCCATTCTCATTTACCAAAATAACTGTTCCGATATATCACAACTATCTATGTTAAAACTGTCAAATTAAACGTGGGACATCATCTAACCAGTGAGAGGAACTTTTTGGACGTTTTTTCAGGTCAGCATGGTTACACCAGACTGACGGAGTTGTAGAAAGAATCTGTGTGTCTGGATCGTTGACGGAATTCAGACACACTGTTTGGTGTTCCACTTGTAAATAAGCATTAGACTGATGGATTTGACCGTTATGCAACGTCTCAGTGCTTTTGTCAGTGTCTTGCACATGAGCGTCACATTTCTAAAACGCCTGTCAAGTTTAAAGCTCAAACTTTTAAAACAGTATCTCTAAACCCTGTGTTCTTTAACCTGCACTGCTATGGAAGTTCTAGAATAAATGTACTGTATGTATGAAAGTTTTTACAAAGTAGAAAACGGAGACAATTTTAATGAGATGAAGCAAGTAATGAGAACAGAGAATGAAGGATAAAAATGGGCATTGCATATGCATGTTTGACAAGAAATAAAATTTAGGAACCCTACAGTGTGGTATTTTGACCCCTGAGACCCTCGGGAGTGTTCCCAAGCGTTCCTGGCAAAATAGCTGTCCCATGTTGGCCTTCTTGTTGAACAAATACTGTCCAAAAATGCTGTGGTTTCAATGAGCACACCAGTGAAACTGATCTGTCTTGGCATTTCCACTCCAAACAGATGGGCATTTTGAAGGTATTCATTAGCTCAAAATCTAAATGATATAGCTACTGATGCTATTTATCATGCCAATATATAAGTTCTTTAGGCTGTTTTTACAATGTGGAAATTGCTTACAAGTCTTTTAATGACATTGTGCAATGACTCTGCAATTGTTTATCAGATCATGAGATAGCTGCTAGTTTAGTCTGTGGGTCATGGAGAGGTTTAACATTTTTGAGGAAAACATGCTATCTCAGGATTTACTGATTATTAGAACATTTAAATTGATTCCATTTGTTGCTTTAAACAAGAATGAAAATAGTTGGGAAACATCATACCATCAACAGAAGAAAAAAAAAAACACTAGCATATGTGTGCGCATAGAGTGCTTCTGAGAAATTAAAGTGTATCAAAATTCTTTATTTAGTCAGACTGGCTTTTCCCCTGAAAAAAGGCCTGCCATACTTTAAAGTGTGTGTTCATCATCAATAGGTGTCAATGATGTCATTACAATCTGGCTGGAATTTTGACCGTTTCCCGCTCATCTGCACATATGAGGCCACCCACAACCAAATTCATGTAATGTCGTTCACAGCTAACGTTTAAGGAATGTAAGCTTTTGCAAATGGCAGACGTTCTCAGCTGCTGGGTCTTGCCAGTCTCGCCAGATTTCCTGATCTAAAGCCTTTGAGTTGAATGCGCAGTTGGTGTATCTGTGCACACATGCTTTGTTTGTTTAAGCAGGCTGTGTGTTCTTAGGTGCCATAGTGGGAGACACATTGCCAGCCAATATGCTCTGAAATAGAGCATACAAAACATTGTGCCAGTGTTAACAGAAGCTGACATGGTGGTATTAATTCAGCAGCAATACCCATTAAATCAGTCATCTGTTAAAAGCTTAAAGGAGACATAATACAGTTTCTGCCAATCTCATGCTAATCTTGAGTACCTATCGAGTAGTATTGCATCCTTCATCTCTCAAACAGTCTTTAGTTTGGTCAGATTTATTAAACATACAGCTTTCCTGCTTTTCTCTAAAAGCATTTGAGCTCCTGGAGGTGTGATGTGGGCAGAGCTAAAGAGTCACAAGCATGCACAGCTTTTGTGTAGCGATTGCCTGCAAGCTGTGACATCAACATAAATAATTCCCTTAAAGGGAACCTATTATGCAAAAATCACATTTATAAGTTGTTTGAACACAGTTGTGTGGCCTCAGTGTCTGAGTGCAACCAGCATATAATGGCAAAAATCCACCCACTCATTTTTAAAATCATAAACAGTCTCTCTGAATACGCAATTCCAGATTTCCTGAAATCCCACCCATTTGTGACAATCTCTGCCCTATTAGCATTAGTCTCAGCCTCAGACATCATGCCCATGGACCGATGGCTGAACATCTGATGCATATGGCACACAAAAGTGGTAACACTTCTGGTGTTTCAGATTGGTTGAATTATATAGGATTTCCAGGAGATGTGTGTGTCATGTTCTTTAACGTTCCACCTGGAAACAACCCCCTCACAAAAGAAGAAAGCCATTGTGTTTACAACTCGTTTAAACATCATATTGATTTTAAAATCTTGCTAATTACTTATAAACCCCTCAATGGTTTAGCTCCTCAGTACCTGAGTGAGCTTTTATCACATTATAGTCCCTCACGTCTGCTGCGTTCTTAAAACTCTGGCAATCTGATAATACCCAGAATATCAAAATCAACTGCAGGCGGAAGATCATTTTCTTATTTAGCGCCCAAACTCTGGAACAATCTACCTAACCTTGTTCGGGAGGCAGACACACTCTGTCATTTTAAATCTAGACTAAAGACCCATCTCTTTAACCTGGCTTACACATAACACATTAACACATTTCTGTAATTCAAATCCGTTAAAGGATTGTTAGGCTGCATTAATTAGGTCAGCCGGAACTGGGAACACTTCCCATAACACCTCATGTACTTGTTGCATCATAAGAAGAATGGCATCTACGCTAATATTAGTCTGTCTCTTGCTTATTCCGAGGTCATCGTTGCCACTCAGATCCAGTCTGTATCCTGATCAGACGGTCACTGCAATCCCCTGATCCAGTCCATATCCCGATGGTGGATCAGCACCTATAGATGACGTCTACAGTTACAAATTGCTTGTTTGTTGGTCAGATGAAAACTGACACCACCGACTGAGTCTGGTTTCTCCCAAAGTTTTTTTCTCCATTTCTGTTACCGATGGAGTTTTGGTTCCTTGCCACTGTCGCCTCTGGCTTGCTCAGTTGGGGACACTTATTGGATGATAGCATCACTGAATTCAGTGATTAACTCGCTTTAACTGAAAAATGTTAACCGTTTCCTTTTGCATTATTGACAAACTACCTTCCTATTTGATACTCTAAAGCTGCTTTGACACAATCTGTATTGTAAAAAGCGCTATATAAATAAAGGTGATTTGACTTGACTTGACATCTGTGAAGATGAGCGCTTACCAGGATCAACAAAATGCTGGATTTTCAAAAGTTTTTGCACAAAAAAAGGAGTTTTATTCTGTTAATGTGGGGACATTTCCACGCCCCTAAACATGACGCGGCACAAAACTGAATGTGATTGGTTGTTTTACCTGTCAGTCATATGGCCTCTTGGGCAAGCCTTGGCCATTCAAAGCAGCCAAGGTTCCCAGACCAGAGTCTAAAGGTCTGACTATGCTAGACTATATTAGCATAGACACAGCCCTGAGTGAGAAGCATCATTCCGCCATTACTGTTTTCTTGCTGTAGTTGCTGGAGATGGATGCCTGACTTTTAAATCGAGTATGTTTTCTGAGAGTTTCTGACATTTTCAGCACATGAGATTGTGTTTTGATGTTGCTGATATGCTGGAGCGTAAGCTCTTGAAGCTCCACCCTCTTCAGAAAAGGGGGCACAAACACACTCACAAACTCACTTACTTTTTTACTTTTGTAAAAAGGGGCATAATAAGTCATCTTTAATGCTGGGTTCTTCGGGAAGCTGAACAAAGTTATCTTTCTCGCACAACCAAAAGCACACTTCTTTGGTGAGACAGTACTTTTGTGATCTAGTAACAAAATGACAAATCCTTTTCGAGCAAGTCCTTTGCAGTGCTGCAGATGACTTCTGTAACCCGAATGAAGCTCGCTGATGTCATGCTTATATTAGTTTATATATATATTACTGTTGGTTATTGCTGTAATTATAGATTATTGCTGCTGCTGCAAGCAAGTACAGGAACTTGCTACTGCAGAAGTATATGGCGATACAGTGCTGTGAGTATTTAAGACATACTGCTGCTGCACAAATATATAAAAAAGAAGGTGGAGGTTTTCAGAGGAACTCTAAAGAAGAGCTGCCAAATGCCCAAGTGAATGTTACTTGCCATTAAAATGTGACCTGCAAACTCATTGGTTGCGTGCACAACAAGAACCAATCAGCTTATGCCAAGTCGTATAACTGTGACTATCATCAGTTAAGTTAACAGCCCGTCAGCCTTTAGAGTTTCATGGCAGAACTAGGCATATATGAACCCTGAAGGAGTGTATTTGACACAAAAATACTCCGTCATACATCCAACTCGTTTTTTGGAACTTTGGCTATATTAAGCATGAGAATCCAACTCTTTCTCAAGTCAGGATGCATGAAATGACATTAGACCTCCCCTTTAACTTTAGGCAGTTATTAACACACCGTTATTCTGTTATACAACCACCGTTAAGTGGTTATAAGTTATAGTGGTCAGGCAGTACCAGATTATGATGATGATGATAAATATCAAGTATTGCTGTTATAAGAATAACTGGCAGGGTATGTAGTGGTCAGGCAGTACAAGATTATGATGATGATAAATAGCAAGTATTGCATGTCATTTACTGGTAACTGTTTTTCTGTTTCTTTCTTTTTTCTCTGAAAAAAGTGATTTGTTAGTAGGAATCCATTTGTACAGTGGCAGCAGACTAGGCTTTTCAGTTTAAATGGTAGTCTAATTCTATCTCTTTAGTGCAGCTAATAATAATAGCTGATGAAAATATGATCATTAGTGAGTTGAAGGCATGTTTATGGTAGATTAGACTGAAAAATGTGTCCTTCTTGAAATGAATTTGCTAATGTGTTACTCTCACCAGCACATCAAGTCTCTTGATTGGTGTTCTATTTTGTTATCTACAAGCTTTATATTCAAAATACTGTGTTAGTTCACCCAAAAATAAAAATTCTGTCATTAACTCACCCTCATGTCGTTCCAAACCTGTAAGACCTTCGACCTTCGTACCCCACTGCATTTGCATGCTTTTTTCTGCTTGTTCTACGTTAGCAGCATCACGCGCATGTGTTGTGATACTCTCGATTATGGCGCAAGATGGTAACTCAATGGGAGAAGAAATAAATAATCGAAGAAGCTTCTTAATATTACAGTTGAACCACTGATGTCATATGATGACATAAGATGACTATTTTGTTGATGTTCTTGGTACCTTTCTGGGCCTGGAACATGGTAGGACCCTTGCTGTCTATGCAGGGTCAGAAAGCTCAGATTTAATAAAAAATATCTTAGTTTTTGTTAGTCTTTTAAAGACAAACAAAGTACTTATGGATTTAGAACACCATGAGGGTGAACTATCCCTTTAACAAAACTCTCATTTAGAAAGTCATGTTGTGAGCTTATAGAGAAATGGCAAATAAAAAAATTGAAGTGTTTTGATTTTACATAAACACGTAAGCCGCTTTCCAGCTCAGACTAGCTATAGTGTGGGAACATTGAGATCTCCTTATAAGTGTGTGCTGTGTCCAGACCTGCTGATGTTCTGCCTATTAGTAATAAATGTACTTGTACCTCATTGCTAATGCAGCAGCACTTTGATCCTAAATGTTCTTACAAATTGCAGTATTACCTTGGCATACTGAAAAGCCTTTCTTGTTAAATTTGGATGAGTAATATTCCCGAAGATAAACAAAAATATTTTGTATTGGTTTTCTAGACAAACCAGTGATGTAATGTAAAGCACTGATAATGTAACCAGCCGAGAACATTTTCAAAACCGGCGTCATGTTGTCTGTTTTTCCTAATAACTCCCTTATGGATGTTCTGCTCTATGCATCATGAGGGGATACTTCATCACAATCATAATTATTCTCATTCTTGAGTAATGTGTTGTGGAATTGCTGTTGATGGAGATCAAGTGGAATAAATCACGACTGTATGATTTCTTTTTGTAAATGTCTGTAAATGATACTGAATGTCATCCAATAGCATAATTTGTTGGGCGTCCTTCAAAAATAACAGAGGGTCAAAAAAAAAGTGTTTAAAAGCTTTCTAAATGTTTTGTATAAATGTCTCAGACATTACAGTGATTTACAGCTTAGTTGCTGATATTTGGCACAGGGGCTGCATCTCAGATTTCTGCTTTATGGCTTTGTTGACTTATGAATTCCGGTCATGATTAGGATGTGAACCTGGTCCGGAGCATTGCTGTACTGTATCAGCATGATAGGAAAGAGTGTTAACCGCATCGTCCCTACAGAACCTTGAAGTGTCTCTGCAACCATGATGGTAGTTTGATGGATGGATGTGAATTGCAGTGTACCATAGTTCCTGTAAATGATGTAGTGATGCAATCAGTCATATCAACAGTCCTACTATTGTGATTGTACAAAGGAAATTGCACAATTTCTTGTACTGATCAGAGGCTAAATGTATTGTAAAAATGTAAACTCTTTTCTGTCCATTCAAGTGTCGTTACTAAATAGAGAATTTACCGAATATAAAAAATACTTGTACAAAGGTTAATACTAGGCTACACGTCTTATACAAGTATTGTGAGCTAGAGGCAGCAAGTCTCTAAATACAACAGTTGTTCACTTCTGGAAATACTTATATCTTCAGGGACTTTATTTACTGTCAGTGGTAAAAAAAACAAAAAAAACATCTGACTTCTATTATCATGTAGCGACCACAACTTTAGCTACTGGATGTGCAAATGTTCAAAGTTGCTTTAAAAAGATCCTTTTCCTCACTGGGTGGATACTTCACCTACTGCAACAGAATTAATTAGGCCTTGTACTTACGAGCAGAAAGGAGAATTCTGGAGAAATCAGAGCAGATCAAGGTGATAAACTAAGTTCAAATTACAGCAGTGAATTGTGACAAAATTACAAGTATAGAATCAAACTTTAAAAGTTATTTTTTCTGTCAAGGTTGTCTCCATAGACTGTCAAACTACAATGGACCCATTGCAGGGACTTTGATCTGATCAATCATATTGCCGAATCTGTCATTTATGTCTGACAAACAAACCAGTCAGGAGATTAATATCGGTTGACTTGGACTTAAACAAATGAACTGAGGTGCTACAGTGATCTGTCGAGACACAAAACGGTTGTTATTGTTTTAATTTCTTCTTTAAAAAAATGAAAAATGTGAAAGCTGAGACTTAGTTTCAAACTTAAAGTTACATGCTCTGTCTTGTTTGTCGACACGCCACACAAACCTGATGTGTGGCATGAAGTCGCCTTTCCACTCTCTCTGATGACAAGCGTCTGACTGGAAGTCGTTTATTTCCAGTGGAGAGTAGTGCAGGAGTTGCGTGGAGTTCCTATCATAAGCATATGCGGAAATTTCGGATCCGATTTGAGCTTTCGATGCGGTAAAATATTTAAACTTATGTGGCTAGACCGCATGCAACCGCCCGACCGAATGTAATGTATTGTAATGTAGCCCAAGGTCAGAAATATCAATATTTTCCGACGTTATTCTGTAAACACAATAGGCTATTTGTAAAATGGCGTTTTAGAATAATTATGACAGAAATAATTATGTTATGTAGGTTGATTAGCCCAATAAAACACTATGTTTATATTTCGGGGGTCATTTGTTTTGTGACAATATATTTATGCATTCATTATATTTATTAAAATCATTCATTTTACCAACGGTTGCTTCATGACCACTTTGAAAGTTCTGTGTGACTGCCACTAGAGGGAGAAATTCGACAATCTTATCCAAATGTCGGAAACAGTGGGGCGGGTGGGTCTTTGCGAAGGGTCAGCTGGCCTTATTTATTTCATTTTCCAAATATTTTAATACGTATGTATACTTGGACAGACAGATAAATGCTACAGCTTAAGTATGCAAAAGCCCACTGTAACCCAATAATTGCACATATACTTAATGTGACTTCCACCTGATCCTGATTTAGGGTAGACCTGGTACAGGGGTACAGTTGAAACACCTTAAATAACTTACATGCGCAATAAGTCTGATGTGTGATATTTGCTTCAATATACATACACACGTATTAGCACCCTCTTTGAGCATGGGAACTTTGAAGTATGTGCGTATCTTCAGTCTAAAGATATTGACGAAAGTTTTTTTTTCAAGGTAAGTTTTTCACTTCACCACATCTCTTCCACATTGAATAGCTTCTCATCCTTACATGACTGTTAAAGTTAACTTACATTTTCTTAACCTTAATCTGTGCACTAAAAACTGACATATTGCATGACTTGGTGTCATGCAAGGTCATTGTAAAATCTAGAGAAATGTTGGAGGTGGTCAGCGGGGTACAGTTGAGACACAATGTACCAACTGTACCCGCCCTAGAATCCTTTTGCAGCACATGCAGTTTAGTTGCACAATGCAAGATGTAAATTAATAGTCACACTATGGCTTATTAGGCTATTGTTATTATTTTTATTTATTATGTTCATTGTTATTATGTTTAGTAGGTTATTGCTTGCATCTGATCTGTTTTATTATTGCTGTTTGCTGTTATAATTAAACAAATGAAACGACGCCTAGTGGTGCCATCCCAAAGAGGCTCAAAATCACTTTCACTGACCTTTTTGTGGACTGTTCCCAGCTGGTGGAATGACCTACCCATCTTAATTCGATCTGCTGAGTCAATGGCCATCTTCAAAAAACGTCTGAAAACCCATCTTTTTCGTCAGAACTTGACCAATTGACACTAGCACTTTCCTACTCTTTTCAGTTTTTCTATATACTTATTTAAAAAAAAAAAAAAAAAAAAAAAAAAACCTTGCAAGGCTTATCGTGTTTATCTAACTGAAATTTGCCTCAGCACTTATACACTGTCGCTCTCTTGTTGCTCTGATTGCTTTTATTGTAAGTCGCTTTGGATAAAAGCGTCTGCTAAATGACTAAATGTAAATGTAAATGTAAACATTGTATCTCTGTTTGTCATTACAATAAAATGTTTTACAAATGAACTACTTTTAACTTAACAAATAATCAAATAAAATAATAAATGGAAATGAAAAAAATTAAATTCAAATTTTTAAAGGTATTTCACGTTTGCAATGAATTGGTTAGGCAGCTTTACGGCATTACGGATGGGTGTCTCAATTGTACTTGGGTGCTGTTTCAACTGTACCCCACATCGGTACAGTTGGAACAAAAAAGCTTCTTGTGTTCATGAGCTAATTGTGTCAAATATGACCTACTAACGGATGTTAATAAATATTAACATTTTAGTAGACAAGTAAAGGAAATGTCATATGAAAAATCACTTCTTTTCAGTCCCTAGTTTTGGTGTGGTAAAGGAAAAAGCAAAAAGTGTACCAACTGTACTCGGTCTACCCTAATTAAGTTCAATCAGGCTAAATGGCTTTGATATCACAGAGACACCCTGTACCAACCGTATGCTTTGAGTTTGGGCTCCGTCAAGTCAATTTAATATTGTCTAATTTACAAACGAAAATTTAATTTTTACACCATCATTTACGTTTCTTATAACGTGTGAATATATCCCTTGTAGTGTTTTAAAACTAAAACAACCAGAGTACCTTGTTAACACTAGTTTTGTTTTGAATTCCCGATCCCGCTAGCTTATAGCCCGTTAGCATCACCAGCGTGGTTGCCGCTACTCTTGCTTGCGTTGTTTATACACACACACACTACCATTGTTTACTAACTGTTACTTGCTTTAATGGCAAATTTGTGTCTACCTTTGAATACAGGTGATGACACGTTCGAGCTGCACTCGGTGCAGGTGGAGCTGGAGGCCGTGGAGAAGCAGATCCGCCAGCTCCTGGAGAGGCAGGCCGAGCTGAGGGCAGCTCTGGAATCCTCTCGGGTAAGTATACAGCACGATACTAACACTCCTACCACTTCCACTCCTTGTGCTTCTCTGTGCAGGCCCTCTGCACCCAGGACGCGCTCTTCCCAGATGTCCTTCACTCCGGCGCCGGGACACCACGGACCCTGGGTGCAGCAGCAGCGGAAGACGCGAGCCAGGCCACGGACGATGACCTCTCCCCCTCCGCCGCCCCCGGTCTTCGAGATCTCCACCCGGAACCGCTTCGCTCCCCTCCGCGAGACGGAACGCGACGCTGTGATCGTCGGAGATTCCATCGTCAGGTACGTTCGTGCTACTTTAGCTGAAGGTAATGTGCAAACTCATTGTGCATCCAAAAACGCATACTGTCTGAGTTAGGTATTTCTGCTGAATGAATAGGTACTTTTTTGTGACTGTTAAAAAAAGTATGCTCTATAAAGCATGTATGAATGTATTTAACGTAATCCAGATGTATTACAGTTGTCAAGTGATCCACCAGCGTCAGTTACTAACAGCTTCACTGCTATTCACATCTCCTCTTCTGTGGCCTCATGGGATAGTAAAGTTCACTGAATGTAGTAGTGGGTCATCTAGGTACTTTTTGCTTAACGTTTTATAAATAAAGTGAATTTGTAGTACTCTTTTCAAATACTGTTTTTCGCCTACTATACAAAAGAGATTTAAATGAAGCGTAGTGCTAGAGCCTCATGGCCACAATAACTTTACTGATTTTTAATTTACATAATTTACTTCATGGGCGACAATGTTTTACACACTCCATATTATGTTTGAGGGTCAAAAAGTGTTTTATCGCAAAACTTAATGTACTGGGTACAACATGATTTGCAATTGTGCAAACCTCTCTGGGTACAAATTGAGGCTTTATGTTGTTCCCCAGTCAAATTATCATCTTTGCTCTGTTCTTTTATCCCTTGTACCCATTCTGTTTCAATTAAGAATTCAATTGTTAAACATTCTCTGAGGATTTGGATTCAGTTCTGCAAAGCTTAAGTGTTGTTGTTTTTTTTTTTTCAGCTGTACCCATTGCCGGTAATGTTTCCTTTCCACCCTCTCTTTTTGACGGAGCTTTCAATATTTGAAAGCCGCACGGTCTAGTTACTACTGACCGGCTATTTATAGACAATAATTTTGCTTTGTTTGACCAGTTTAAGGAAACATTTAGTCCAGTATTTTCAAGTTAGTAGCTTTGCCCGTAGGTGTCCATAAACAGAGTTCCCCTTTGCCCCTTCCAGTGGTGTACTCGAGTGTATTTTAGTAAAATGTTATTAGTAAATGTTCAAGGGGTGCCATTTCAAAGATTTACAGTATAATAAATAAGCAAGTCCCATCTAGTAGGTCATTAAAATCTCTCTGCATGGGAAGAGGACTTAAGTACTATGAAAAAACTCTTAAGAAACTTAGGAGAAACTGTCTTAAAAAGGATTCTTTCCTCTTCAGTCAGCTGTAAGCATAGTTTATTCAATTTGCATCATATTATTAGTCTAGTTTGCAACTCTGCAAGATATTTCCTGATTTGGACCGCACCTATCAACGCTGTGCTGTGAAACTGTGCTTGTCCAAAAAAAAGTCTTGTTTTTGGTCTTGTCATTAAGGTTTTGTGGGAGAATATTTAGTTGACCAGAAAATGTTAAACTGACAAGAGACTGGTAATATTGCACTTTGCATATTGTTGCCTAGATGACTTATACTAATCTCCTCCAATTTGTGGTCAAGGGGATTATGATCTACTTTTTGGCCTCACACTTGAAAAGATTAAATAATTTTCACTAATTTATTTAGTTTTTTTAAATGTAATTTTATGTTTATTATATGTATGTGGCTGTTCATTTGTAACAATTCAGTGCTTTTATTGTGCCTTGAGATGTTTATTTTATCGCTTCTACAATGCATAAAACTGAATAATCTTTCAATTTTTTTTACTTACGTAAGTGTTTTGAGCTTTGGCCATAGGCCACAACAATCATTATTCAAGGAGTCTGGTGCTATGAGAAGAGTGATGAAAGTATTATCTGACATTCCCATGAGATTCGCAAATTAAGAGATTTAACTTCATGGCTAATTTAAAACTGTAAAATGGTGGTTTTGTGCTTTATTCTCTTCTATGAATCTAAAATACCAACAGAAGAGGTGCGTCTTTATCCTCAGTAAAAGCTCTTTTAAAAGAGCCATAAACTATGACTGAATAAAACATGACTCATGACACACCTCCTTTATACAAACACAGGCTGTTCAGACATGTAGTAAAAGCACTGTCTACTGACAACGAGAAACTGAGTCTGCGAAGCCTCACCATAGATTACTACTATGTGCATCGTTTTTTTCGAATCAGTATTTTAAGTACTCATGAAGAGGCGAATGAGTAATATAGAATGATAACGACACCTAGTGGAGCATTAATGAAATGTTACACGATTCATAAGGTATTACAGTTATTCTTGCTCTTATACAGGTAATATTTTACAGGCAAGTGTATCACGTTCAATAAATAATAAACTGAGACCTCTTCGAATTAGACAAGTAGGATATGATTATGCGCAAAATGTAATAAACTGATATATTTTTTTTTAGTAATTAAAAGAAATATGCACACCCTGAATAGTCAAACACATTGTCTTGTGTTTGTTTTGAACTAGTGACCAATAAGTATTTTAATGTGTTAAATGGTCAAATGTTTAATTCTGTAGGTGCTGTGAAAAGTACTTGCCAGATCGGGTTGACGATTCCCAGCCCAAAAGCTCACCAAAACCCGCCCACTTCAACAAAAACCAGCCCAAAAATTTAACTGACAAAATAATGTGATAGAATTTTATTGCCATGTCAATCAAGGTTGATAAAGACCATTTCAATCTCTTTTTAAAAAAAATAATGATGACAAAATAAAATAAAGATAATAAATTTCACAGGAATATAGATCAAAACAGAGCAAATACATTAAAGGGAGTCTGAAAATATGCTGAAAATGTCCACAAATCTTTTCAAAGTGGCAATCAAGAATTTAACCGATGACTGGACGGTTTAAAAGATGTTCAGATGCAGCACAGCATCGTATACTAGTCCCATATTCAGTTTTGATTATTAATTAACTGTTCATTCAGCTGTTCTTCAGTTACAATTATACTTTGAAGCCTTCTATTCATCTCTCACCAGGTGTAATCACGGGTCACTTAGACTTTTTATCGTGTAACTTATATTTAGGCCACTTTGCCATCGCAATCACTTAAATAAAATGAATGAAAGAATATATAGCTGCACATTCAAAATCTTGCCCTTTCTAGCGCCAAAACCCCATCACTCACGAATCACCAACATAAAAGACAGTAAATTGATTGACAGGTCTCTGTTAAACTAAACCATGGGTTGTGTTAAGGAAAAAAAAAAAGAGTTGATGACTGCATTACACATTATTTTACTGTGATACTTTGAGCTCGGACATATTAAAATAGCATGACCTGAATAACAAAAGCGAAGAAAAAGCAGCTGATTGGGCGGTTTTCACGTTTTAAAAACAGCCCAAATCTGGCAACACTGTAATAAACAAGGAAGCTTATATAAATTGTGACACCTCATTAGAACACTAGGGGGAAGCACAATGCAGATTTTGCATTTTAGTTTTAGTATTCTTATCTTCAGTTAACTGCTTTACCCGTTTTGCAATGTGACGGGGCATTGTCTTGCATGAAAATTGCCATGAAGCATGAAGATGCTTCTGATAAACATCTGCACTCACCCTGCTATGCATCTGTATAAGAGGCCCAATTTCTGCTGCTGCAGCAAAAAAAGAAAAAAAAAAAAAAAAAAAAAAAACACACACACACACATCAAACCATGACACTTCCTCCTCCAACTTTCACTGACTTATTTACGCACTTGGGCCCCAAACAAACCCAAATTAAATTTGCTCTCATCAATTATGAACTTTGAACCAGTCTCCTTAGTCCACACAACATGCTCCTCAGCAAAGGTGAGTGTAGCCTTTTGATTCTTTCTGCTGATGAGAGGCTTGGTCACTGCAGAGTGCTCTTTCAGTTCAACTTTACTTAAACATGCCCTGTTCAGCGCTGACTGGCAAGCAATTCCAGCTGCAGCGTTGAACCAATTCCCCATTGAGAGTCTCAATATTGCACTGTCTTTCATGGATGACAAGCCTTTTTGGGGGGACTTAAATGAATTGTCATTGTAAAGCTCAAATATTTGAGAAATCACAGATTTGGAACAACCAACTTCTCATGCAATAGCTGAAAGGATAATTCCTTTGGCCTTAATTCTGGACAACCTTCTGTTGCAGGGTTTCAATCTCAGTGAAAACTGGAGGAATGCTGTTAGTTAAATAGGGTTTGTCATATAATTAAGCAAATTAGCATCAGGTGCCAAATTAACACCAACTGGGAGGTATCTGTAAGTTCTTTTTCTTTTTTAAATCTCATTAAATTTTTTATACTGTGCTATTTTTTTTTTTCTTAAAAAATTATGATAAAGACATATTGTTACAAAAATTTCAGATAAAGGCTGTTCTTCTGAACTTTCTATTCATCAAAGAAACCTGAAAAAATTCTACTGTTGGCTGTTTTCAACATAATAATAGTAAATGTTTTTGAGCAGCAAATCAAAATATTAGAATGATTTCTGAAGGATCATGTGACTGGAGTAATGATGCAAAAAATGTAGTGTTGAAATCACATTTTTTTTTTTTTAATATTCAAATAGAAAACAGTTATTTTAAATAGTAAATATATTTCAAAATTGTACTGTTTGGCTGTACTTTGAATCAAATAAATGCAGGCTTGGTGAGCAGAAGAGACTTCTTTAAAACACATGATAAATCTTACTGTCCAAAAACTTTTGGTAGTGTACAATTGTGTTGAAATAAACAAACCTCTTTTCAAATGTGGAATGTTTTGGATAATGATTCAAAATATTATTTTATATTAATTATCTTACAGCTCTATAACTGCTCTCTAATTGTGAATTTTATATTTACCTATATTTACCTTTTTTTACCTTATTTGACCCATTTAGCACTTGTTAATGTGACAGGCAGACAGCGTGTACCACTGTGTAGATGGCAGACTCAGACAGAGCAAGGCACTCTGTAGAGACAGACCAGTGGGAGGTCCTTCTGACTCATCAAAACACCACACACTTATTCAGTCCAAAAACTGTCAAGCTGCTATACTGTTTTCCTGCTTGCCCTGCAGAGGAAAACAGACTTTCCTGTAATTTGCTGACATAATGTCATGTTCATCACAATAATTACACTGAATTCATTTTATTTTCAGGTGCACTTGACCACAATGTTGCCACATGACTGCTTAGATAAGTTGCTGTGTGTGTGTGTCTTCCAAAAAAATTGGGGCGTAATGGGAGCTTGTGGGCATTAGGGTGCTTATGCCCCCTGTTGAGTTAGTGTCTAGTACACAGAAGGATTTGACAGACTAAGCCTAGTAATGCTCCTCCAAACTAAAAGTTGTTTTAAATCCCCGTCCAGGATTAACCTTTGTTTGGAGCTAACTATGATATTATTAAAATTATATATTATATTATTATTAATTAATTAAATTAATTTATTGCAACTATCATTGTGAAAACTGTAATTATTCTATAAGGAAATACTTTAAAAATTGAATAAAATTATTAGACACTACATTTGTAAGCACATCTGCATAATTTTAGTTATAGAAAATCTTGTTATCAAATCTTGTCACCGGTCACTCATATGCCAGACTGGGCATCTTCATAGCAATGGAGATTGTTTAATCTGGTGCCCCATGCAGCGATGGGCTGATTGTGGTCCCATGGCACAGCTACCATGGCAACAAATGTCGTTGTCATGACAGACACCACTTAACATAATTGTTCCTGAAATAATTTCATTCTCTTCCTTCTCTCTATTCGGATTTCTTTCCTCTTTATTGACTCAGGGAAACGTCATCTCCTAATTCTGTTTTGAATTTGAACGCTCTCCCTCTTAAACACAGCCATATACAGAAATACACAATCATGTTGACACATACTTTCAGTATTTAAGGATTACTTTACTCCGGAATTAAAATCTCCTGATAATTTACTCACCCCTATGTCATCAAAGATGTCTTTATTTCTTCAGTCCGAAAGAAATTAAGGTTTCTGAGGAAAAAAAATATACCAGGATTTTTTTCCATGTATTGGACTTTGTGGAAATCAACGGGTTGATGGTCCAAACTGTAGTTTCAATGCAGCTTCAAATGACTCTACACGATCCCAGTCAAAGAATAAGGGTCTTATCTAGCAAAGCAATCTGTCATTTACTAAAAAAAATCTAAATGTAAATACTTTTAACCACAAATTTTTGTCTTGCACTAGCTCTGCTTCCACGACTTCCATTACGTAATCGCTTCAGAAAGGTCACATGCGGTTAGTTCTCATTCTTTCTATGTCATTTTTGCATTGTTTTGCTTAAGGGTGTTTGACTTCCTTTGCACTGGGTCGGTACTTCCACCTACTTCACGCAGAGTGCATGCAATATGAGCATTTGTGGTTAAAAATATAATATATTTTTATTTTTTTTTTTTTTGGAAAATGACTGATAGTTTCGCTTGACAAGAACCTTATTCCTCAGCTGGGATTGTATAGAGCCCTTTAAAGCTGCATTGAAACTACGATTTGGGCCTTCAACCTGCTGATCCCTATTGAAGTCCACTATACTGAGAAAAAACCTGGAATGTTTTCCTCATTAATCTTAATTTCTTTTCAGCTGAAGAAAGAAAGACATGCACATCTTGGATGATATAGTAGTGAGTAAATTATCAGGAAATTGTAATTCTAGAGTAAACCAATCCTTTAAAGTGGTCACCGAATGCCCATTTTACAAGTTGATATGATTCTTTAGGATCTTAATAAAAAGTCTATAATATACTTTGGTTAAAAATTCTCAATAGTAATGTAAAAAAAAAACAAATTACCTTGTCAAAATCAGCTTTGCAAAAAAATCAACCAATTCTGTAGCATGTTCCTTTAAATGCAAATTAGCTCTACTCACCCCGCCCCCAAAATGTTCTCTCAGTGGAGTGAGAGACATTGTTTACTTTAGTGTGTTTTATTGTGTTTAGCCGCAAAACTTGTTAACTAGCATGATTTTAGGAAATGCGATTGCAAAGATTCATTAAAAAAAAAACACACTTCTGCTGTAAATGAAGCCGGATCACGGATGATTTGCACGATTTCTGTAGATCAGGAGGTGCATTCCATTCACAAACAAGTCATCCACTGCTTCTTCAGCGGCCCAGATGTCGGGAGTAAATGAGGACTACTATGTTCATTACATCCAACAAAAGAACACCTCAGTCGCTTAGGAGCCATTCTTGTCTATGTCCCTGCTCTGGCATTAAAACAATGGTGATCATCGGAATGTTACAGATCATTCAGGGCGGGTCTGAGGTAAGTCTGTCGGTGTGACACCACATTGACAAGAAGCTGAGAATGGCTTGATTTGAAAAAGAAGAAATAATTTTTTCAGATTATATAAAAACTACAGGGTGGATTTTTATCATTATATGGTAGATACACACTGCCAATACACATTTATGTTCAAACAACATGCAAAAGTGAACTTTGCATCCGACGGCCCCTTTTAGATCTCACCTAACACTATTAACATTTCACTTCTTCTGACAAATTCCATTCTGTCATTTTACATCATGCATCCTTCCACACTTTGTTATCACACTACATTTAACAGAAATGCCTCTGACTGGCTCACATGTGATCTTATAATATATTTATAACAGGCTTCCACTTTTCCAGATGTAATATACTGAATGTTTGATGTGCTGAATCATGCCCCACTTCCAGTGCTCAAAACTGCAGTGACTGACACATTGATTTTACATTGATCTTACTGGAATATTTACACAGAGATAACATACGGGTTCATCTCATCTGAAACAGCTGCAGGAAATACAAAGCATAAATGCATAAAACTAGACTGTGGCTTGACAAAACAAATTCTTTATTAAAAAAAAACAAAAAACTAAAATAACAGATTTATCTCAAAATATATATTAAGTACCTTTTTATATGAAATACTGATGTTTTTGTGTTTATTATTTATATATAGTAACCTGTGCATAAGTTCTAAATGTGCAGAATCTTCAGCTTCAGGTGAACCCCAATGACACAGCTGTATTACAGCGCATCCACCTTTAAAATGGGACAGTAGAATATGTGCAATGACTCTGCCTAAAATGACATCATCAAGACGGGACAAGTAGGAGCACCCTCGTCAGTATAAGGGCCTCTGCATTAAAAATAGCACAGCAAAATATAAACAGAATTTAGTCTTTTAGAAGCACATGAAAACAAAAATGCTGAAAATATATTCCTAGAAATATATTTATATTTCCAGCAAGGAAAAGTATTATTAAACCATTCTGAATACCTAAGAAGCTTTGCTTTAAAAAGATTACTGAATACATGCAAACCAAGAATGACAATTATATGAAATGTGTATTATATGGGTGAATCTCACCTGAATCTCAACTCGACAAGAACATGTCATGGTAGTATTTCACCTCAAAGTTATGAGGGAAAAAGGGGGAAGAAAGAATACAATATATCTAAAAATATATAGTTTGCATAAAGAAAAGCCTATTTTTAGGACCAGTCCTTTTAAAAACAAAACCTGTTTTAGAACCATTCGTGACATTATTTTAATGACTATTTACACATTAGATGCATATTAATAATCATCATAAATTACAAATTACAAGTGCAAATACTGATGTATTTTCTCCACATCAATGATAAAATGTGTAAATGTACATGATAGATTTTGTTAAAAAAAACAGCTCAAAAGTGAGATTGGGAACTAATAAAATATGATATTACTCCTCCATTATTTGTTTAAAATGTAATGAAAATGAATAGAAAATGCTACTTGCAAATATGAATGTATATTATTAAGATAATTTAGCAACAGTACAGTCACTGTTTTCTGTTATGACTTTGAAATCAAATTATTTTATATTTAGTTTCAAATAACCTTACTGTTTTACATAGTCAATCCAAAATTAAACACATTACAAAAAATAAGGTGCCTGTATACTGTTTAATAAAACAACTGCTGTCCTTCAAGGCTAAACTTTTGAAATGGATTTTAACACTAAATCCACATGTCAACAAGTCCGCTGTGTAATGATAAATCCTGGACATCCGTTAATTATGTAACGCGTTTCAAGGTTCCGATTGGTCTCGCGCGGTTTTATGATTAGCAGCATGACATCAGCTGGATGAGAGGAGAGGCAGCAGCGGTTCCTCATCACTATGACACTCAGTCTGAGGATATAAAAGCCTGGGCCACTCCTTCTGCACCCGCTGCACGGCTTCAGATAGCAGCTCACTTCAGGTTGCCGGACAGAGAGTGACTGAGTGTGTGTGAGTGTCTGAGAGAATGGCGACGCTAGTTGATCCTGTAGAGACTCCAGCGCCCTTCGGAGGTGTCAGCAGCATCAGGAACACGGCATCACCCACGGCTCCGACACATCACTTCGACGAGAGCAAATATTACCTGCTGGTGGTCACTGGAGAGCTGGTCACTGACGAGCATCTGAAGTGTGCCATTGCGGACATTGAGAAAGGTGACACAAAAAACGTGAAGTGCTTTAGTGCTGTTCATGCCGTGGAGCTTTTTAAAATGATGTTTGAACACGTATGTCTGATGCGGTTGCCTTTTCAAGTTCAATAGTCTAACCTTGAACTCACTTTGGGGTTGAATAGGTGATTTGAATGCGGGAAGCTAGCCACCAATTTCTGCTGACTGCAAGAAACTTTCCATGCATCATGTTATTGGATTTCTTTGTTGGGTGAATATGTAGATGGAAACTGTAGCGCAGCCCCTCCCTGTTAGTAACTGGCGAGTGCATTTCATGTCTTATCAAAGCGATCGCATCGCGCCACCCCGTTTCCCCAAAGACATCATCATCATCATCACCACCACCACCATCAGCACCATCACTGTTTTCGCAGGGCGCAGCTCTATCTAATGATCCATATGTTGTTTTTGGCCGTATGACGAAGTTTAGTGTCTGACTTGTTGTTGTGGGCTAGGATGATTCAGCATGCATATTTATAGTGCGTCGATAAATAAGGCGTATGGCTTGTTTTGAGGGGTGGAGGGTCGTTATATGGAGCATCGATCGGCTCTGCAGTCAGGATGTGCACCATCACCTTGGGTCTGCGTGGATTTGATGTGGCGCGCCAGTTCTTTGTTTCCTAAACTCGTGATTTTCTTACTATATCCTTGTGTTGCTTTGCGATTCATGCGGAGAATCACCCTAAATAACCAGAGAGAGATAATTAATTCAGTTTATTACTGAATTGCATGAGTTAATCGTATTAAATGGATAGCAAGAATGGCGTTGTATGGCAAACGCCATAACTTTTATCCACTTCGCCAGACCTTAGAAACATTGTTGCTGCGCATCCTGATTTATTTCCATCCTCTTACATTCTACTCACTCCTGTCTAGTACGAAACCGGCTTGTAGGCGTGGCGCGGTCCGCACTGCAGTCCCTACGGAAAGTCAGAAGGGCCCCGCGTTCCTGCCAAAAAGGGCGTTTTATACTTAGTGGTGGGATGCTCGAGTCATTCCCGCGAACCGGTTCTTTTCAGCAGTTCGTTTAAAAAACAGATTCGGCTGTAAATACGTCCTCACGTGATCCTACATCTAGTTGTTTCGGTAAATCACGTAGCCGCATATTGCGTTTTTGATTACATCTTATTAGTAAGCGTGTTTATTGAAAGAGTCCCATTTGAGCTTGTTGCAATGCAGCCACGATTCAAGTGTTTTACAATTTACATTACAAAATAGTCTACTATAATTAAATGTAGCCTACGTCTCTTGGCTGAAAAAGTTCTTTGCGCTTCAGAATACAATGCTGTTTGTTAAAACTTTTGTTTAGCCTATTGATAAAACGGTCATAAATGTATTTCCAGTAGATATGTGTTTTAACAATTATGTGATTTGGATACTAAATTGTCACCCAAATCTCACTCTTTGTTTACCTCACTCAGTTCAGTGAGTTCACGATTCAGTTCGGTTGTCTAATGAATCATTCAGAGTTCAACTGATTCATTGAAAAGGTCCGACACAGAAGATCGATTCGTGAATAAATCGGATAGTGGTAGTTACTTTTGTGGACTTTGTAGGAATCATAATCCATCTGAGTTTGACTGTGCGCAAGGAAAATAAAGGCATCTGGAAGGCATTAGCATCACTTTGATGATGTGTGCTTCCATATTGAACCTGAACCCTGGACCACAAAACCAGTTTTAAGGGTATATTTTTTTTTAAATTGAGATTTATACATAAGCTTTCCATTTATGTATGGTTTGTTAGGATAGGACAACATTTGGCCTATTTAAAAATCTCTAATCTGAGGGTGCAAAAAAAAAAAAAAATTAAAATATATATATAGAAATATTGAGACAATCGCCTTTAAAGTTGTCCAAAGGAAGGTTATATGAAATATGATTAGCAAAGCATATTGCTTATCAAAAAATACGTTTTGATATATTTATGGTACAAAATGTCTTCATGGAACATGATCTCCACTTAATATCCTAATGATTTTTGGCATAAAAGAAAAATCAGTCATTTTGACCCATACATTTTATTTTTGGCTATTGCTACCCGTTCTACGTAAGACTGGTTTTGTGGTCCGGGGTCACATTTACTTGTTACCTTCACCTTACTGGATGTTTCACTGCTGTTTATTGTAATAAACATAACTACTTTTGTACTGTATTAATGTCTGATCTTCCATCTTCTAAATTCTAAACAACAAAGTAACCAAGCCAGAAATGGAGGTGAAAATAGCAAAGCAGTGCTTCATACAGGAAACCATAAAGTCACTATTGTAATAGCTGTATATTACTACTTGCCTTGAGGGCATAGAGTAAGAAATATAGGGGTAATATTCCTTCGTAAGTGATCTTACGAGGGGAGCAAGCATGCCATCATAAAAACAAAACATGTTTATTATGAACAATGTGAACAACCTTCCTAACCCTTTACCATTCAGAAAGCACTTCACTTTGATCTTGAGAAATGTTCTCTTCAACACATAATTTCTCTTTTGGCTAACCATTGATCATAAAGAGAATTAGCACAGACGTCCTGACTCAGAACATTTTATAGATATTTCCATACATTGATCGACTTTTGCGTGTGAACCAACAGAGCATGACATTTCGTTCCGTGATTTTAGTGATACTGGGCTTCAATTCAATATACAGGAAAGATCTGAAACCCAGTCTGATTATTTGAATACCTCGCCCTTAGACTGATCAGATCTACGTTAAAGTATGTTATGTAAGTACGCACAATTGAGTTTCCGATCTCTCCCTGGTGTGTTGTTACATATGTTTCACATTCAGTGTGCTAAATAAACATTTAATGGAAATCTGTCTTCTTCACGATCTATAAAAAGTGCAACACATTTCGGGTTTTCACGCTTTTCCCTCTCATTTGCAGGAATTCGATCATGGGACACAAACCTGATTGATTGTAACCTGGACCAGGAGCTGAAGCTTTTTGTTTCTCGACACTCTGCCAGGTTTTCAGCCGATGTGAGAGGTAGGCTGAACATGATCTGCTCACTTCTTATCCTTTAGTCAGCTCAAAACTCTTATGTAGCAATTTATGATAACCTAATATTAAATATTTAAAACACTGGCAAGCCCAAATTTCAACAGTGGTACATTAAAGAGCAAGCATTTTGTACTGCTTATTTTCTTCATATAAAAATGAGCATCACCATGACTTATCAAAATCTCTTATGTTACAAGGCTAGAAAAACAGCTAGAAAATCTGCTTCAAAAATCTACAGTCTATAAATATAAACAGAAAGAGTTCCAATGACACAATTTCAGCGCCAACTAAATCAGCTTGCCGGGGATGAAAGATGTGAGAGTCACTTAAGCAGTTCGGTGTCTGAATCTATAGCTGCATTACACCAGTTTACATTTCTTCCATAGTGCTTTGCTCTGTGGCTCTTCTAAACATCCCTATCACAACAGTGCTATGTTTTGTTACATAATGTCATGCTCTTTAGCCGTTAAGTAAAAGCGTAGTGATTCTTATCAGCTTATTAGCACTTAGCATACAAACACTGATTCGCTTTCCTGTTTCTTTCTACTTTTAACCCTTTTCTATATCTAGAGTAAACTACTACTTTCACATTATGATTTTTTTTTTGGTGAGTTCTTGATGAATTCTTCTGATGAAGATAAAAGAGGTGGGTTTAGACGGTCTGCCTGAAGCTCTGTCTGGATCAAACCCTGTCCCTGGTGTCCCCTCCTCTGTCCTCCCTGCACACTCGCTCAGTCTGTCTGCCTCTGGATCTTTCATTTTCTCTATTTTCCTCTCTCATGCTGAATTGCTGCAAGGGATGAAAAGCTGGATGTAAGATAATTAGCTGAAAAATTAATGACAATGGTTTTGTCTGCTTTTGAACTCAAGGCTTCACACATAGGGCTTCAAATGCAGTCAGACCTGAACAATAGAGAATTTTTTCACAAAACAGCAGGAAATTGTGGGAGTTTAACCATAATGGAAATATCTTCCAGAGAGACACTCAGTCTGCTAATGTAAGCAAATGATGAGCCAACGCCGACCTTTAATGATTGAAATGTAATCTGTGCTTGAACACTCACACACATAGCACTATAGCTCACACTTAATAGCACAATAAATTACACTCATCATGACTGTCTCCATGATTATATATGTTATATGAGTGCAGGAAGCACTTGAGATAGTTCCGGTATTACTTTGTTGAGATCATCAGAATTCAATATACTTATTTACTCATCTGAATGGCTTCCAGAGGAGGACAAAACATGAATATATCGTTAGCTACTAATCCCCCTTTTAGGATAAACATGACACATGTAGGTGTTGGTTCATTTCCATAATCAGATTTATTGCTCGATGGGTGGCTTTATACAAAGCTTTTTAGAAAATTAACAGAGGAATTTGCCTTGTGCCGCTTTTGGCCATTAAGCCTTTTAAGTGCAAAGCCATTAGCTGTCCACCACAAACAAATACCTAGTGGATGTCTTGATAATTGCTTTACCCCCCGGCCTCCCTCTCCTTTTTCACAGCAATTCCAATTTTATAATGCTTCGTGTTACTTTCAAAAGATTTTAATTTAATTTAGTCTTTAATAGTTTGCAGTGTAGAATATAAGAGTGTTGTAGGATAATTATCTACTCTCCCACAGGTTTTTTCTCAGAGGGTTAGATAAATGGGGGCAGGGAGAAGGCGGGTTATTACTAGTTTGCAGGGTGGAGGGCAAAATATAAATCATTAAACGTCTGAGGCCTGTGAATAGTAAAGGGAGACTTGAGTCTCATATACACACACATATACTACCAGTCAAAAGTTTTGAACAGTAAGAATTTTTTTTTTTTTTTAAAAAAAAGGTATCTTCTGCTCACAAAGCCTGCATTAATTGATCCAGCAAAAGCAGTAATATTGTGAAATATTTTTACTATTCAAATTAACTGCTTTCTATTTGAACATATTTAAAAATTTAATTTATTCCTGTGATCAAAGCAAAATTTTCAGCATCACTACTCTAGTCTTCAGTGTCACATGATCCTTCAGAAATCCTTCTAATATGCAGATTGCTGTTAAAGAAACTTTTTTTTGTATTATAGAAATTATTTTAGCAAGGATGCTTTAAATTGATTAAAAGTGATGACAAATGCATTTATAATTTTACAAAAGATTTCTATTTCAGGTAAATCCTGTTCTTCTGAACTTTCTATTCATCAAAGAAATCTGAAAAAATTCTACTTAGCTGTTTTTAACATAGTAGTAATAATAATAATAATAATAATAATAATAATGTTTTTGAGCAGCAAATCAGAATATTCAAATTATCTCTGAAAGATCAAAAGACTGGAGTAATGATGCTAAAAATTCAGCTTGGAAATCACAGGAATAAATTACATTTTAAAATGTATTCAAATAGAAAAATATTTCACAATATTACTTTTGCTGTACTTTGGATCAAACAAATGCAGGCTTGGTGAGCGGAAGAGACTACTTTAAAAATCTGACTGGTGTACTTTTTCATTTAGTAGATGTTTTTATTCAAAGCAGTGCACAAATGAGGAACATTACAAGCAAACTGCCATATGACAAAATATTGGAGTATGCAATTTTTTTTCAAATATAAGAATGCAAATACATGGTTATTCAGACAATTTATTTGGAAAAAGATCAGACAAAGCAGAGAGGGAAAAAATGAAGGCACAAACAGGAAATCATCCATTTTAGATTAACTCCTTTGTACAAAATACCATCCCAATGCCTTTGAAACGTTTAGAGCCCCGGTAAGAATCGCTAACAGAAGATGAATCACAGTGTGAAATTCAGAAAAGAGATTACAGTAAAAAAAGACGAGGAAGCACTTGAAAGAATACTTGAGAGAGAATTATGAGAGAGGTAATATTGTGTCTGTGAGGCTAAGGAGATAAAAGGAACCTGGAGGATCCCTTTGCTTTTGAGATCCTTCAGGGCCTTCAGAGGATAAGCATATGGTACCTGAACTTTGACTTTTTCACTGCTTTGAGTTGAGACTGAGGCTTAAAAATGTGCCTGGAGGTTTAAAATGAGATCAGCTATAGCAGTCCAGCAGATTTGCACCGCATCAGTGCAGTATGTAATCAATAGTAATGAATCAGCTTCTGTAATGTAATCAATAAGCACTTAACAAATGATTGCATAGTCTAGTGTGTATTTACATGCTATCTCTTCATCTGCAATTATGTGATATTATTAATATTAACGGTATAGCATATGAACTGGCAATGTTATTATAGATTATTATGTCATATTATAAAGTAAGGAGCCATTCTTTGCGTCTAAAAACGCGAGACGCAGCGCTCTGGAATTTTAAAAAAAGCACAGCGTAGAACGGAATTACAAATAGGCAAACACCAGAGACATTCAGTGACAGAGACAAATAAATTATATAGGCTAAAGCAGGCAAAGATTACAGTAGCCTATCAACAAGGCTTTTTGAAACTCCGAATCAGTAAACCACTGCGTTGCAAAATGATTCACTTTTTCGAAGCACTCCAATCGGATCGCGAATCATTTGATTCAGAACAGGACTTAAAAGCACGTATGGCGAATCATTTGATTCAGAACCGGACTTTAAAGCGCGTATCGCGAATCATTTGATTCAAAAGCGGATATTATTGGGGCTTTAAAGTGCTTATTGCGAATCATTTGATTTAGAAAGGGACTTCAAAGCGCGTATCGCGAATCATTTGATTCAGAACTGGACCAGGGATAAAAATAATTCAGCAGAGGCAGGGATGCATAGACCTGAGGATGGGGTCTATGGGGTCTATTTCCCCCTGGCAAATTAAAACCTGTCAATCAACTTTGTGTAAAAAGGAATAAAAGTTGTTTTACTGCCTGTAGTGTTCATTTCAATTCAATTGGAAACTGCACTGATTTGTACATATAGGTATGCATTTTCAGTTTTGCAGAAATGTATATAGAGGCACGTTTTTTTTTCAATGAGCCTAGGTAGCAACTGAACCCAAAATTATGTCTAATATGCCTTGCTTTGATGTAGGGAATAGAAAGTGCTTAATATGCATCTCATGAAGCTTTTTGTTCAACATGGCATTTGGTCAAAGAGAATCCTGCTGCAGTAGTTTGAGACAATGAGACTATGGGACTAAATGTTTTTAAGAGGAACTGTGATAAGTGGTATTGAACTATTCGTATGTGCGTTCGAAAGGGCTCTGCTGTGTCCTTTTTCAAAATCCTATTTTGGCATCGAAAGGACAGGACAGAGACAAAGTGAGGGAGAAAGCCAAGTTCACGTTCATGCCATTGCGTTTGTGTGGATGCTTTGTTTGTGCGTTGCGGTGAGGCTGATGAGGCTGCCTGCCCAAAGGGTGTTCGGTCTGTATTAGGATCAGAGACAGTGTGAGTTGAGATCAGGACAAGAGGGGTGAGGACGGGGTTGGGTGTGAGTGTGGCAGCTCAAAGCTAGTGGAAGTTAAACAATACTGCGGCTGACACATCTGCCCCCACAATCAAACTGGAATGGAAGTAGTCCAGCTTTTAGGTGACAATCAAATATGCCTGCTTTAGCTTCCTAAGAGCTGTAGGTTTGGAGTTATGTTACATATCTACAACATGATATGGTTGTGTTAAGGTGCTCTAATCAATTTCAGGACTTCTGCTTTTTCTAAGCTTTTTTCTAACCACAGTCTCTCTCTCAAACAAAAAAATCTAAGTACATCTGAACACACATAATGATTCACATGAAAAGAGGATTTTCTGAAGGGGAAAAAAGGTGGTCCACCACCTTTGTGCAGGGTAGAGACAGGTGTTATAGAGACCGCTTTGATCCTAGAGGACATTTTTTATTGATATCTGAAAGGTGGTGGAGACATTTTATATGAGATTTTTCTATATAAATTGCTCATAAACAGTTACAGTTAGTTTGTTAATGATTCCAAAATTGTAGTTATTCAAATAATACGTTACATTACACATTTTGGGTAATATATCAGGTTACTTTTTGATTACTTTTAGACCCGGTTTCATAGACATGGCTTAGCTTAAACCAGGATTATGCCATAGTTCAATTAAGACATTTAAGTTCTTTTTAAAAATATTACTGGTGTCTGACTTGAGACAAAACAAAGGCACTTATATATTTTAAGATCAGTCTGTGTAAGTTTCTTTCAGTTGAAACAGCTCAGACTTACAATTTAGTCCAGGACTAGGCTTAAGCCATGTCTGTGAAACTGGGAGAAAAATAACGTTTGACCTAACTCGTTTATCATATTGATTTAAATAGGACAATCTTGTACCATATTGACATAAAAATACAAAGAGTAAGACAATATATTCTATTCGTTATAATTAACAACATGAAGTGTATTAAACATTATTTTACGTCAAGGTTTTTCCAAACTGGGGTTTGTAAAGGCACTCCAGTGGCTTTGTGAGTTCTAAATCTAATAATTAATTAAATCACAAAAATGTCAAATGAAAATTAATCATTTTAAAATAAATCAAAATAAAAAACTAAAACTAAAATAGTTTTATTACCTGCATGTCATGTGACCATTAACCGACGCCAGAGAATGGTGAACATGCAAAAATGACACTTAATTATTAAAATATATTTTTTTAAATGAGTGCTGTTATTTTTAAATCGTGATTAATCGTTTGACAGCACTATTTTAAATCTGAGGTGTACTTGAAGTAAATATATTAAATAAAAGGAGAATGCCCGCATTACATGTAAATAATAAATAACATGAATTTGTGTGTTTTAACGTGCCCGAAAGCCTTCCGAGGACAGGACATAGTAATACATGGTTATGTGATGATGATTCAAATAAAAATGAATGTGTTCATCACTAGTTAATGCAGTTTTGTAAATCCAGTGGTCAAATGCTGGGTAGCCACCTGACTAATCATTTGTGTTTGTTTGAATATCTACAAAACTGTAAGAGTGTATATAAGCGGTAGTATTTTAGAAAGTAACATTTAAAAGATAAAAAAAGAGGAATTGGGGAGAATCAATAAATTACTAATAATTTATTGCTATTGTGTAAATAAAATGCTATCATGTAATCAATTAAAAAGTAACTGTAGTCTGATTATAAGTATTTTAAAATGTAATTTAATCTAATTACAAGTACTTAATTTTTTGGATTTGATTAAGTAATCCAGATTTCATGTAATCAGTTACCCAGCTCTGTCCATAACATCTGTTTTACACAAATAAAGGAATAGTTCAACCAAAAATGAAAAAACTCTCATTTACACACACTGATATTGTCAACCTGATCTCATGACGAAAACGAGAGACACAAAATAAGTACCAATAAGTACATACCACTGCAGTTTCCAACAGAAATGTCCACTAAGTGGCGCCAAAAGAGTGTTAATTTTTTCCCCCGAAACAGATGAACGTACAGGGTACGTTTTATGTGACGTTGGTTTTGTATGCGTCACCACAGTTCTGACTTGAAAGTCCAATTAAATGCTGGCTGAGTTACCGAGCAAGATGGTTAAGTCTGGTGTTGTGTCCATTTTTCGACCCCCTGCCAAATGACTACCCCCCTCTCGTTAAAATCACTACATGATTGCCTAATCCTAACCCTTCCTCCAGACCTAACCCTAAACCTAGCAATACTAGGGGGGTAGTAATCTGGCCGGGGTCAACACCGGAAAGTGAAACATATGGTGCTGTAATAAGTAATAAGCTGTAGTAAGTGCTCGCTGTTTTACCGCCCCTAGTGTTCATTTCTGTTGGAAACTGCAGTGATAGGTACTTATTGATACGTAAAATTTTCGTCATGAGACCAGGTAGGATAATGTTCCAAACCTGTATGGCCTTCTTTTTTCTGCTGAATGCAAAAGGCGATATTTTGAAAAATGTTTCGGTTGTATTAACCCATACAATGCAAGTCAATGGGGTCCAAATCAGTGAGGGGAAAAAAGCAGCAAAACATTTCAATGTCAGGTTTGGAAAATCAAGGTATGGTGGGGGGAGGGGTCATTTCGTCATAAAAGTTCCATTTTACTCACCCATGTTGATAATAGTCGATGGCAGCGGTTACATTTTCCAAGGGCAGAGAAAAACTCTGCTATCGACCGTGGCGCAATTTGTCCGAACTTTAGTTCGCACCACTGATTCTAATCACATTTTTTCTCTCCATCTCTTTGGAGTTCCCAACAGCAGCTGTTTTTGTCGCATAAATGGGCTTCCCCCCGGTGTGAGGCTGGCCCTGTAATGAAGCCGCTTTTCTGCTTGCGTGAGTCTGGCTATGTGCTGGGCAGCTGGAATAGCATTCATGACAGGTTACTGCCACCTCAGCCATTTTAACGGACCAGCCTGGATTTAAAGGAGCAAGGAAAAAATAAATTAGGTTAGAAGAGAATCATCCATTACCAATACACAGATGTCTATGCTCTGAAGAATATCTGCAGCTAAACTAGAGCAGAGAGTACTGCAGTGAAATGACTGCAACACCTCAGAACACCCCTGTAGAGAAGAAATGTGTGTTCTACATCAAGTACGCTCCACTTGTTATGCAGATGTCAAGTCAAATGCATTGTATTTCCCTTGTTTAATTAATTCTTCTATCCCATAACTCCTCCCACCCATCTTCATACTGATCTTGATAAACCAGACTGTCCCAGAGGAACTCTAAATCCCAGTGCTAATGATCAAAAAGAGAGTGGCCCATTTTGGGACGTAAAGTCTCAGATATGCTGTATACCTAACTGTTTTCTTGGGGGCAGATGCGCATACAATTTAATGAGACACTTTTAACACTAATTAATCACCACCCTTAAGAAAAACCTCACACATTCAGTGGTTGTTGCCCTGGTTGGTCTACAAGATTTCTATGAAATGCTATGAAACATGAACTGAGTCAGTCTATGTAATGCAAGTTATGTTTTTTAAATGTTTTGTTTGCATACAGATATATTTTGTGAAGGGAATGCAGGACAAATAACAGAAGAAACAGATACATGTACAGTGAATATGGTGAGATGAGGGGGAATGAATTCAGAGTGTTAATGATGACTCAGCAGGTGGGAAACACACTGTAATTACCTGCACTGCATGAGAGAGCCACCTAGATTTATGCACACACACCTACAGACTCACAAACATACACTGACCTAAGGAGAGCGGTCTTTAAAACCCACTCAGAACCTACAAATATCAAACAGGTTGATGAGAGAAAAACACTAAAGATCTTTTAATAGACCTCTCTGAGGTTTAGATGAGTCATTATGTCAAATTGCATTTAACTGCATACAGCTGTGCCTTTTTTTTGCAACACAGAAAAGGTTTTCATGCAAAACTTCTAAATGCATATACAATACATTTCTTGTCAATGTGATTACATTTGGATTATTCTGAATGAAGGGAGCATGTGCCTGCAGTTAGTAATTAGCATAATATATCTTGCTAAATACAGGACAGTGATTTTTGGATACATGTAGATTAAGTTTGCAGTTTAAATTTACAGTTGAAGTCAAAAGTTTACATACACCTTGCAGAATCTGCAAAAACTGCAAAATTATTTTACTAAAATATGAGTGATCATAAAAAATGCATTGTATATTTTATTTAGTAATTACCTAAATAAGATATTTCACATGAAAGACGTTTACATATAGCCCACAAGCCCACAGATTCTTTGGTTTTTCAGCATTTTTATGTATTTGAACCCTGTCCAATGACTGTATGATTTTAAGATCCATCTTTTCACACTGATGACATCTTGAGGGACTCATGTGCAACTATTACAGAAGGTTCAAACACTCACTGATGCTTCAGAAGAAAACAGAATGTATTAAGAGCCGGGGGTGTAAACTTTTGAATGGCATGAGGATGTGTACATTTTTCTTATTTTGCCTAAATATCATATTTTTGTTCATTTTCTACTGCCCTTCAGGATGTACAGAAGATACTTACATGTTCCCCCGAAGACAAAATAAGTTCAATTTACCCTGATCTTTAAATTCTCTTAAATTGATCTTTAAAAGACACTTAATGCATCGTTTTTTGAACCTTCTGTAATAGTTGCATATGAGTCCCTCAGTTGTCATCAGTGTGAAGTCGTAAAGGGCTCAAATACACAAAAATGCTGAAAAACCAAAGAATTTGTGGGTAAGGATTTTTTCTTAAGAAATGCAGGACAACTGTTCAGGACAAGCAAGGGACTCATGAACAACTGTCACTAAAAACAAAAAAAACAAAACAAAACAAAAAAAAAAAACAGCTGTGGATCATTCAGGTAATAACACATTATTAAGAATCAAGTGTATATAAACTTTTGAACTGGGTAATTTTTATAAATTAATATATGTATATAATATAATATTATTTTCTCTTGTGGACTATATTTATACGTCTTTTGTGAATTATCTTTTTCAAGTCAGTACTAAATAAAAATATTTGTATGATCCCTCTTATTTTGGTAAAATACTTAACATTTTGCAAGGTGTATGTAAACTTTTAGTGAATGGGACACACTTTAGTGAATGGGACTCAATATCTGCAATACAGGCTCTCTGATGCGCCAAAGCATGTAATTTATCTACAAAGTTTTTTTTTTTTTTTTTTACAACTAATTTTGACTGTAGTGTGACTAGGCATGTAAGAGGTTGTGCACTGTTAAGTGCAAATGGAAAACTTGTGTGTGTCCTCTTGTGTTTTAGATTTAGACCTTGAAATTTTAGATGGCTAAGGGCTTATTCTTCTAGCAATTTTCAGCACTTATGGAGCACCTGGTCGTTGAACCTTTACAAACAACCTCAGAGGGGGGATTATGAGACTATGAACAACAATTGCTGAATGAGCGATGAGACTGATGTTACAGAAGGGGCTCAAAGACCTTCTGCAGTAATAGCAAACACTCTAGTACTGACAGTGACAGAGTTGACCGATTCCTGCAAGTGCACAGTCTCACCGCTTCTGGACAGCTTGATGAATTTATAATAGGATTGATTCACCCAGACAGAGATTGTAAGCCATTTGGGCAGGGGATGGGAAATATGAGATATTGAAAAATCAAATGCAGAATTATATTGTCAATAAAGTCACATTCTCAAAGGACAAGGATGTACAGAGAAAAGGGAACCCACAGTGGAATACTAGAAGCTTTTTCATGTTCCACCCATAAAGTGATTGAAAGGGAAAGGATGACAAGTTGTTGGAAGAGGGCAGAGGTTAATTGGATATCTGTGTCAATAGAGCGTATAGAGAAATGAGGAAAAGAAGGGGAGATTAGGTGCATGAGTACACACTAGGCATTTAAGTGAGACTGATGTCACAAAAAAAAAAAACCTGACCGTCATAACCTTTTTGACTGCAAATTTAACTTAAAACTCAATAAGGCAAATATGCATGACAAAAGGAGCTGAAAGAATGGTAGGAAAAAGAAAAGTATGACTGCTCTGCTCAGTAAAATTACAGACAAAATCAATTTACCAAAACTAGTACTGTTGTATGTTCAGTGGAGACAATTCTTAAAATATATTGGCGTATGCATTATATTTGCTTAATTTTATTCAGTGTACAACACAAACCAAAGCATTTAAAGATTCACTTGTGAAGTTTGTGTACATTACACTGAACATTAGTAACATGTAATTGTATTTGCAGGACAAAAGATTCTGCATCACAAAAGTAACGTGTTGGAGACAGTAGTGCTCATCAACCCTTCAGATGAAGCTGTTAGCACTGAGGTAAACACTCTCTTTCTGTCTACATATTTCTGTAAATACATCTAGATGTCTGCCACTAAAACATTATTTGAAACTGATTTAGGTGTCTGGTTGACACAGAAATACCTTATTGGGGATAAGAATAAATGTGACCCTGTCTGTGAAATCCAGGCTAAAGTCTCAAAATCTAATTAGGAGATAACAAGGATCAATGTTTGATTTCAACCATTCATTTTACTATGATTTCAGTCTTTGTCTGGCCTTAGTCAGTTTTAAAGATATGAAGGTTACATTTTCACAGCATGTTCTTTACCTAATGAAGAATGTATCTTGTAGAACAAGAACATCAGGGTTGGCATCACTATCAACAGAAAAGATGCTGACTCACTTAATATTACAAAAGCAATTATATATTTCTTGCACTACAAAGATAAACCCTGTTAAATATTTTAATATGCCAGCACATCAAAGAGTTATGTCTGTACTGGGTGTGTCACAGTTGCAGGCGAACTCACAAATGCGCAACATGCTCTCTCACACACAAAGCTTTGCTTGCACACTATGACTGCAGTTTGACTCTGCATTAATAATATGGTAGAGCACTGCAGGTTTGACCCTGGCAGACCGCCCAGAACAGTCAATGGCAACAAACTGGAAAATGTTGGCCCTGACAGAGAACAAGAAAGAGGGAGGAAAAGAGACAGAAAGCCATAATACAATTCAGTAAAATTCAAGCTTATAGAAGAGCATTTAAATAATTTTGGATAACCTGTGCATGCTATGTTGGTTTTGTTGCAACAAATGCAAGCCATGATTAATTCAAAATAAGTCAATGTTTAATGATGATTATAACATTTTAAAACTTTATGTCTACACTCAGGTACGTCTGATGGTGTCAGACACAGCCCACCATAAGCTGCTTGTCTTGGCAGGACAGTGTTTTGAAAATACAGGCGAGCTGATTCTCCAGTCAGGCTCCTTTTCTTTCTGCAATTTCATTGATATTTTTACAGATCAAGAGGTGAGTGTTGTCTTTATTAATCTATATTTAGCAGTTTTGTGACTGCTTTTGAGAAGAGGTTCTCAAACAGTCAACAAATGCTAAAATTCAGCATGCACAGTAGAATTTAACGCGCTATTCCAAATTCAGGTAAACTTGTGCAGTGAAATGTTTCAATTCATTTGACTCACAGATTGGAGAGCTTCTAAGCACCATACATCCAGCCAACAAAGCCAGTTTAACTCTTTTCTGTCCGGAACATGGTGACTGGAAAAATTCAAACTTGGACAAACACAACTTGCAGGACTTCATCCATATGAAGCTAAACTCCCCAACCATCCTTCCAGAAATGGAAGGCCTTTCTGAGTTCACAGAGTACCTGTCAGAATCTGTAGAAGTCCCATCTCCGTTTGACATGCTTGAACCCCCAACTTCAGGAGGGTTCCTTAAATTATCCAAACCGTGCTGTTATATTTTCCCTGGTGGACGGGGTGATTCAGCACTGTTTGCGGTTAACGGCTTTAACATGCTGATTAATGGTGGATCTGACAGAAAGTCTTGTTTTTGGAAGCTGGTACGACATCTGGACAGAGTGGATTCTGTTCTCCTCACACACATTGGAGATGACAACCTTCCTGGTATCAATAGCATGCTGCAGCGCAAAATAGCCGAGCTTGAGGAGGAGCAGTCACAGGGATCCACAGCTAACAGTGACTGGACAAAGAATATGATCTCACCTGATATTGGAGTTATGTTTGTCAACATGCCCCAGAACCTAGAAAACCTTGAGCCCAACTACAGGATTAGGAGAAATGCTGAGGAGGCATCTCTTACGCTTCAGTACCTGAACAAGCTGTCTTTAAAGCCGGAACCACTGCATAGGAATATTGGGAATGCAGTAGAACCAATTATACTTTTCCAGAAAATGGGGGTTGGAAAGCTTGAAATGTATGTCCTTAACCCAGCTGAGAACAGCAAGGAGTTGCAGTACTTCCTGAAAGAATGGACTGGTAGTGATAAAGACAAAGCCTCCATCTTGTTACCCAATGGAAAAGAATCAGAGCTCCCAATCTCATATTTGTCTTCCATTTCATCACTGATTGTGTGGCATCCTGCTAACCCATCTGAAAAAATTATCCGAGTTCTCTTTCCAGGCAATTCTACTCAGAATAATATTCTCGAAGGCCTAGAGAAACTTAAACACTTAGACTTCCTCAAACATCCTGTGATCACACAAAAGGAGCTTAATTCAAATTTAGCACCAACACTGAAACAAGCAAAGATGAAACATAAGACAGATAGCAAAGAGAGTCTGAAGTCCACATCTAAACCATCTCCAAGCAAAAATCTCCACAAAGAGTCCAAAGAAGAATCCCCTGAAAAACTAAAAACCCTGAGTAAGACTGACTCTGTGGAAACTCAAGAGCCTGCACAAAAAACGGAGAAGAAAGAAAAAACACTTGTGAAAAAAGTGAAAACAGGAGACAAGGACATTAAAAGCAAGACTGAGCAAACACCCAAAATTGACACTCCAGAGAAAAAGAAAGTTGACATGAAACCAAAAACAATAAAGAAAGAAACAAAGAAATCTGTGGAAAAAAGTGAGACTGATAAAAAGGCTGAAAAACCTACACCCAGGAAAGAAGAAAAGGTCAAGAAAGAAGAGAAGGTAAAGAAAGAGGATGTGAAGAAGGAAATTAAAAGACGAGACATTAAGAAAGATGCCATATTAAAGGAGAGCAGAAAGGATGAAAAGAAAGAAACACAGAAAGACGAAAAAGAACCTAAAAAAGATTTGAGGAAAGCCGGTAGCTTAAAAAAGAATGCTCCTAGCACACCTGAGGTGAAAAAACCTGCACCTAAACCAAAGGTTGCAGCACGAGGCAAGGTCCCTGGTAGTCCTGCAAAGTCTAAAGAGAAGGCTAAACCCAAGGCCATCAAAAAAGATGCTGGCGAATCAGTGGAAGCACCTTCCATCTCAAATGCTACTGCTGAGGAACCTGCTGTTAAAGCCAGAGCAACAGATGTTCTTGAGGCAGAGAGGTCACTCATGTCTTCTCCAGAAGACCTCACTAAAGACTTTGAGGCTCTAAAAGCAGAGGAGATTGCTGAAGATGATGAAATCCTACCACAGACCAAAATAGACGATTCTGAACAAGGAGAGATGATTGAGCATGAAGAAATAACTCCTTGCAAAGAGTCTCCAGAAGCAGCAGAGTCCCTGGATGAAGGAATAGCAACTACAGAAGCTGAGGAGGAATGTGGTGGTACTCCAGGGGATCTAGAACCCAATCAAAAAAGCAATGGTACTAGTGAAAAATTCGAAGATGAAGGTACAGGGTTGGAAGAGTCATCCGAGATGGGGGACTATGAAGAAAAGGGAGATACAGAGGAAGTGGATGAGCAGGACAGAGCAATATCGAAGTTAAAAGATGATGAGCAGGACAGAACAATATTGAAGTTAAAAGATGATGGAGAGCAAGAAGAGGATGAATCCAAGGAAGGATCCGATTATGGTGCAGAAGAACCACAATATAGAAATGACAAAGAAACTGAGCTGCAGACTTCTGATGTAACCACACCACCAAAGATCTCCGCACCGGTATCTCCTGCGGTTTCTATTCATGATGAAACCCTACCAGCAGGTTTAGAAAGTGAGGTCGCCTCTGATGATGAAAATCGAGATGAGCCTCCAGAAGAATACACAACATCTGGACACACGCAGTCTACAATTGAGATCTCAAGTGTTCCAACGCCTATGGATGAAATGTCTACTCCAAGAGATGTAATGAGTGATGAAACAACTAATGATGAAAGTGATTCTCCATCTCAAGACTTTGTCAGGTACGGTATGACTACAGATTATGATAAAAAGAGCCTTTCACCTCTCAAAGATGTTCCTGAATTAGATCACTCCAAGAGCGATGCCACTGAGGGGCATGACTATCATGCATCGGCTTCCACCATTTCACCACCATCTTCACTGGAGGAAGACAAATCTGCCAAGGAGTTTTTTGTTAAAGACACATTCTATTTTGATTCAAACAGGCTCAGTGCTACCACTACAACTTTGCCTCTTGTCAGGTCACCTTCTGGTGACCAAAATGTGAATGTTGACCATTTTCATACAGGTGTCTCTTCACCGATTGAACTGGGAACTACATTAGCGGGGATGTCAAAAGGAATGGAATCATACAGTCCAGATGAGAAAACCTTAGAAGGACCTTTATCTCCTCAGTCCTCAGGTCACACACCTTACTACCAATCCCCAGTAGATGAAAAAGCTGGCACTCTACCAGTGGACAAATCACCTGAGCCTCAGGGTCCTATTATTGTTGACATCACAAGTGACAAGGAATACTCTCCCAGAGAGGCTAGTCCTATTGATGAAGCAGTACCTGTGTCACAAATGGGAAAGGAGCAATCACCATGTTATGAGCTTGAACACAAGACCCCAAGTCAGACTGATGATAATGATAAAAAGTTAGTAATTGATGATAGTTGTACATCTGTTACATCTTTGCCAACGGCTAAAGTAGAGAGCCTTTCTGATACAAATCCTTTCACAACATTTAAAGAGGACAGCAAAATGTCCATATCTGAGGGAACCACATCTGATAAGTCTGGCACTCCAGTTGATGAGGTTGTTGCAGAGGATACATTTTCTCACATTGCCTCTGCCTCGACAGCATCGCTCGCAACAAGTTCTTTACCAGAACCTACAACAGATGATGTGTCCCCATCACTTCACGCTGAAGTTGGCTCCCCTCATTCCACAGAAGTGGATGACTCTCTCTCTGTCTCTGTTGTTCAGACTCCAACCACAATGCAAGAAGCAGAGGTTTCCCCATCTAAAGAGGACAGTCCCCGGCCTATGTCAATCTCCCCTGACGTTTCCCCCAAAACTGCAAAATTGAGAATGCCACAACAGGAAACAAAATCCCCTGAGCAGTCTTTGTCAGCAGAGTGTGGACAAGAATCCCCAGAACACTCATTTGCATTGGATTTCAGCAAGCAGTCACCAGATCATCCATCTGTAGGAGGAATACAACGTACAGCCACTGAAAATGGTCCAACAGAAGTTGACTATAGCCCTTTGGATGGAACCAATCTCATGGGAGAACAGCAAAGACCTGGAGAAGATGAGGACAAGGCAATGCTTTTCAAAGAGTCTGATGGTACACAGGTTGCTTCTGTTTCCCCATCAGATGCCTCTCAGTCCACCCCGTCAGTTACAACGCCACAAGAAGTTTCTCCAAATGTGGGACAATTCTCAGAGTCTGTTACTCCTAAACAGTCACCCAGCAATCACTCCCCTTCATCTCCTGACTCATCTCTTGTTCTAGGTGGACCAAGCACCTCACATGAAGAAACAGATAAAGATAAACCTAGTCCCAGCTCATTTTGCCAAGACACTGGTAAAATAGAGGACAGACAAAATCTGGAGAAGACTCCTCCAAAGGCCGGGTCACCCTCATCTCCTACAGTGTCACCAAAGACAGAAGAGCTTAAACTTGGCTTAGGGATAAATCCCTTCACAGACTCAAAATCCCCCACTAGTCCCAAAATGCCATCTCCAGCTCAACATTCTCCTACTTCCATTCAGACAGACACTAAAGAGAAGTTTTCCAGCAGCTCCACATCATATTCCTACAGCTGTCAGTATGGAGAATCTACCAAAATTTGTGATGGTGGATCCATAGGGCCAGATACCTCAAAAACAAGCCCTTCGTGGTCACGAGCAGATGTGGACTTGTGTTTGGTGACCTCTTGTGAATACAGACATCCAAAGACAGAGCTTTCTCCATCCTTCATAAACCCTAGTCCTCTTGAGTATTTCATGAATGAGGAACATCCTCTGGAAGAGGAAAAGCCACTTTCTAAGTCTGGAGGAGGACCACCGCCACCTGGAGGGAAACAGCAAAGCAAGCAGTGTGAGGAAACTCCTCCAACTTCTGTAAGTGAATCAGCGCCTTCTCAAACAGATTCAGATGTTCCTCCTGGCACAGAGGAGTGCCCATCAATAACGGCAGAAGCAAATATTGACTCTGAGGATGACTCAGAAACACTACCTACAGATAGGACTATCACTTATCGTCATGCAGACCCACCTCCAGTCGCGCCCAGAGACCCCGCTCCTGCCCCTCCACATCCTGACGCCTGCATGGTGGATCCTGAAGTCCTTAAGGCTGAAGAGGCATCCCAAAAAGATGAAAGAGGGAAGCCAAAAAAGAACATCAGCAGCAAGACTAAGTCATCTGCAACAAAGAGCTTGTCAAAAACAAGTGCCATCAAAGAGTCAAAAGTGGCCTCTCCAAAAAAGACTACAGAAGATAAAGATGCCAAAAATGCTACGAATACCTCTGCATCAAGGGGAGTGAGAAGCAGCACTTCAGGTAACTGTAGTTTCATACTCACAGTTTAAAAATATGAAAAATATTATTATATGTGTACTATAACGCCTTAAAGGGATAGTTCACCCAAAAATTCTGTCAGTTAATACTCACCCTAATGTTGTTCCAAAACTATAAGACCTTCATTCATTTTCGGAACACAATTAAGATATTTTTGCTGAAATCTGAAAGCTCTCTAACTCTCCATAGACCGCAAGGGTCCTACCCTGCTCAAGGCACAGAAACACAGGGATTATTTTAATTTTATCATTCAACCCATTATTTTTCTTCAGTAGTATTATTTGTGATTTGAATTTCGTGAATAGGAGTTTCTTTTTTTGCAAGTTACTTTGTCAATGTTTTTGGTAGCTTTCTGAACATTGATTGTGGTAGGACCCTGTTTATAGAGGGTCAGAGGACACTCGGATTTCATCAAAAATATCTTAATTTGTGTTCCGAAGATGAACGAAGGTCTTACAGGTTTGGAACAGCATTAGGGTGAGTAATTAACGGCAATAATTTTCATTTTGGGAGAACTAATCCTTTAAAAATACACATTTATATGTTTATATAGGTTTTAAAGAGACTTACGGTATATGTTTATATATACACATATGATCTCTTTATTGTTGTTCAGGAAGCACTAAGTCCAGCAGTGGAACATCAGCACCTAACTGTCCTCCAATGTATATGGACCTAGTTTACATACCAAATCACTGCAATGCCAAGAATGTGGATGCTGAGTTCTTTAAACGGATCCGAGCCTCCTACTATGTAGTTAGCGGTAATGATCCAACAGCACAGGAGCCCAGTAAAGCAGTCCTGGATGCTCTGTTGGAAGGAAAGAGCCAATGGGGAAATAATATGCAGGTACAATTATTCTTAAAATGGTCTGATTCAAAATTCCTTTTCTTCGAAATTATTGTACCCTGGCTTAGAATGATTTTGCATATCATATTGATAGGTCACACTGATTCCAACCCATGATACAGAGGTTATGAGGGAGTGGTACCAGGAAACCCATGAGAAGCAGCAAGACTTGAACATCATGGTTTTGGCGAGCAGCAGCACTGTGGTCATGCAAGATGAGTCTTTCCCTGCATGTAAGATTGAGCTGTGATTGTCACAATCCAGATGTGGTAGAAGTTGGATGTTGGACAGCGTACAAATGGAAAACTTAGTACACACATTCACAAAAGCAACTATTTTGGGTCACATTCCGTATACACAACAGAGGAACCAGTAAAAATGTTTCTCAATAGAATTATCTAGTACTTTTTGAGGTCTCAGGTTGGGAAAAAGCTTGGATGGACATTGTTGTCCATCCACACAAAGAACAGTTTTTGGTGTGAATCAGACCTCCTTAAACACATACAAACAACCAGCAGAAGCTAAACTAAACTAAGCAACTGACTAAATACATACAGTAGTCAGTGGATGAACACTGTACTGAGCAGCTCCAATAGAACTGACAACAAAATACAAATTTACTTATTTACACATAAACACATGATAAATGGATCACTGAAAAAGAGCTCCTTAAATGGTAATGTTTACACCAAAGGTTTAGGGATTGTTTTAATGCCTTAGAAAGTTTAACTGAATGTACAACAAACATAATGCACTTAATATGAGGACAATTAAGTGGTATGTATGATCCACAGTTACATAAATATATCATAGGATGCAAAAGCTACATTAAACATCATATTCCAGCCGCACTGAGTTGCACAAAATATGAATGTGATGCTTGCTACTTTTGCGATTTAATGCAAAATAGAACAATGATCTAACCAATAAAAAAAATGCCTGAGAAACGTGAAATACCGTTAGTTGTACGTAAACAAAAATTGTTATAGTAAAAAAAAAAAAAAAATACATCTCATACCTCTTCTTCCTGGACTAGCAAAGAATTTATTAATTATTTTGTCACCATTGCAACATATGCATTTTGAGCTGCCCATTATTAGCTTGAAATTTCACACCAGCCTTTTTTTTAATAGGGTAAAATATTAAACGTCTGAACTCCAAAAATTTGCACTAGTTATTATTTGCACAATTTATTTATGTTAATATTTTTATCTGAGCAATACACTTGTTATATTTATTTGCTTTATTTAATGCTTAAATTATTTATAACTCTAAAAGAACATTGCGAAAGGAGATCTCTAAAATGCAAAACTCTTGTTGCTGTAAAAATTCAGCATATTTTTCCTTTTAACAGAACATTTCACTCAATATTGAGAGCTCTTCTGTATGCACTGTTCATCCAAATCGTATCCATCTATAATATTTATTTTCTTAGCTTGTCAATGTTGCCAAGAAGAGCCATCAAGATTGTGGTACATTGAAAGCTGAGAAGCTGAAAATTTCCTTTCCTTAGGAATCTTTTATAAAATTGCACTGTACTATAATTATAAATAACTTAGTGACGGAGTGAGTGGTCGGATGATATGTGCATGTGTAATGTATTATCCTTGACATTTCTCTGTGCTTACTTTCACTAAGAGGGGAAACTCACTCTATACTGCCAACGAATCACCACAAGGAAATGACAAATAACTAATGATTGGGAAAATCATGAACTTGGATCAGGTTTACTGTATCTTAATGTCACTTTTTATCAATAACCACACAGTCATGAAAATTTTACCATCTCATTGAAGGTTGTCAAAGAAAGAGATTTGAAATCTAGGAATGCAAAATGAAAAATGATTTTACCAGTATCTACATGACAGTACAGGATCATGCCACAGGTTGTTCAAATATTTCAAAGCTTGAAATATTCACAGCACATCAACAAAAACAATTATCGGGGGCCATTGTGCCAATCCTTTTCAACAGCTCAATATAACAGTAAACTTGATATGACTCCTAGTAACTCAGAACTGGACACGTCTTTATTCCATACTAACAGCAACTACAGTTAACATACTCTTCTAGCCACAAGCTTCAGCAAAGTGCACTGTTGTTTATCCGCAAGATGTCTACATACTAAATACAACACACACACACACACACACACACACATCCAATCTATCACTCCCCTCTTTCCTCTGAACCCCTGTATCACTTTCTCTCAAAACTTCACAATTCCTCTGGTTCTCCTCGCTCACCTTCGGGTGCTAGTAAGAATATGTCTGCAGTTGTGTATGAAATATATATCTTGTGAACTTGCATCTTTCCTCTTTTCATTCCTAATCCCATATCTAGAGGATAGTCTCAAGTGAAAGTATTACCTTGTGCTTTTTCTGATGTTTGTGTGCGATAACTCTTCCCAACTATGGGGTGTTTGATGTAAAGGGAACTACACTTAAAAGGAAGGTAAATCAGTCCACAATAAATAATTTTGTGGAAAATACTTTGTGGGGTTTTTTTTGTTAGAGTATGCTAGTTGTGGTTGTGTGTGTGCTTGTGGCTCCTCACAGGCATCTGAGAGAGTTTAATTGGCTACAAAACAGGCCTGAGCCCCAGGGATCATGTGTCTGATTCTGGTTAGAGGTCTGGCTCTGACCAAATTTACCCAAAATAAACTGGATTTAGGCAAGTAGTTTGTGGATTCAAACTTTTGACCTCAAAAGGAAAAAGTTAAACATTGAGGAAAAATAGCAGAATAGCAGTATTACATGCTAAGATGTTGCTGTTACAGTATATAAAGACTGGTTTGCATTAAAATCTATTTGATTGAGGGAACACAGACTGGTCACTGCCCTGGCAGTCTACCATGCCATCACTGCCCTTATGCCACGGAGGACATTAACTAATGATGACTTGGGCACTGCAGGCATTTTTCAAACCCAGACAGAACCGTAGCGGTAAATCAAAATGGAAATGTCTGGCGGCAAAAGTACCAGAGAAATAACATTGGCTGAAGTTCAATGTGAGAAGTCTGGGTCACAGCATGCTATTACTTTTATGTATCTGAGCATGATGTCACTAGATCAATGCAGGTCAGATGGGTCATGGAACCTAAAGTGACTTTAGTCAACTGTGTGTTTTATGCAGCTTGATATAGCAATTAATATCTCTTCCAAAATGCACTAAAACCACATAAACAGTTAAAGCATCATGACATGTAGCAAACAATCTCACAAATAAAAACTGTCACGCATAATAAAATTACTTTGAAACCCTGAATATTGTAACTAGATAACAACAGATCTTTAGCACTGAAGTACAATACTAGTCAAAAATTTTTGGACAGTAAGATTTTGAATGTTTTTTTTTTTCTTCTGCTCACCAAGCCTGCATTTATTTGATCCAAATTACAGCAAAAATCAGTAAAGTTTTTTACGATTTAAAATAACTTTTTTTGTATTTGAATATATTTTAAAATGTACTTTATTTCTGTGATTTCAAATCTGAATTTTTAGCATCATTGCTCCAGAAATCATTTGAATATTCTGATTTGCTGCTCAAAAAACATTTTTTATTATTATGTTGAAAACAGCTGAATAGAATTTTTTCGGGTTTCTTTGATGAATAGAAAGTTCAGAAGAACAGCATTTATCTAAAATTTAAATAATTTGGAACATTATAAATGTTTTTATTATCACTTTTGATCAACTTAAAGTATCATTGCTAAATAAAAGTATTAATTCTATAATCCCCATTTATCAAAGAATCCTGAAAAAAATTACAAAACTGTCTTAAATATTGATAATAATAATAATAATAATAATTTTGCTGTTCTTGAACAGCAAATCAGCATAATTAGAATGATTTCTGAAGGATCATGTGACACTGAAGCCTGAAGTAATGGTGCTGAAAATGTTGCTTTGATCACAGGAATAAATTCTATTTTAAAATATATTCAAATTGAAAACAGTTCTTTTTGATTAAATAAATGCAGGCTTGGTGAGCAGAAGAGACTTCTTTAAAAAAACATTCAAAATGTTAGCGTATGTCAAGCATAAACACTTAACTAAGAAATAGAGGAAACTGAAAATGAATGCATTTTGTAACAAGACAAAAACAAACAACAACACTAAATCACTATTTAAATAAAGGTCTCTGAAAACATCACATAAGGTCTGGTTAAATGCACACAACGAACATATGCAAAATCTGTAATATTAGCAGCTGCTAATTCAAATTAGATTCACTGAGTAATGCTAAAGTAAGCACTACATACAACCCCGTAATCACACTATGCTCTTGTTCCAAAAAAAAAAAAACTATGAACATGAAATACACTGGTATATCTGCAAAGCTCTTTTTTCAGATGGTGTTGTAATTTGTCTGATATAAGTGAACATGATCTGTGGCAGGGAAAATCTATGATGTCCTGAATTAATGTTATTAGACAAGTTATTCTCACAGCATTTGAACACCTCCATCTTGGATCTCATCAATAATCCAGTGCACTTGAGAGTCAGCCTCCAATTGGGCAAGAGACGGTCTCAGCTGAATGGGGTGAGGTGCTGTTGCTAAGGAAACACTCAGCAGAGTCCCACCAGGACCATGCAAGGACTCTAAGTATAACAAAATCAGTGTTCTGTTATTGTCTGTCTTAAACATGTTACATATCACACTCACACACACACACACACGCTTCATATACATGTATGTAGTACAGGCTTCTAGAGTTTTATATATACCTCATTACAAAAATACCTCAAAATAATAACCTCTAAATAAAAAAAACATTTTGCATTTTAGTACTCTTTCAATCATTTTCAAGTTAAGGTTGTCTCTGAATGTCCCTAAAGGAAGGTTTGGTTAGATTTATCTCACGTCTGAAGACAAATCTGTCTCTAATATATAGCTACACACTAACATGTTTACTTGCAGATCTTTTGCTCCATCTTAATGAAAAAATATCCCCACTGTGTTTGCACTGTCAGCACTTTTTGTAACTGATCACACAGTTATGTGAACTGTGAGCAATCAAATCTCAATTTCCTTTTCACATCCAGTTAGCTCAAAAGTCTTTAGAAACATCACCCTATAAAATAACTACTTAGACCCACTTTACATTTTATGGTCGTGTCATCCTGTTAGCTTTATGTGCTTTACATACAATTAAAGTCAAAAGTTTGCATACACCTTGCAGAAACTGCAGCATGTTAATTATTTAACCAAAATAAGAGGGATCATACAAAATGCATGTTTATTTTTTATTTAGTACTGCCCTGAATAATATATTTCACATAAAGACGTTTGCATATAGTCCACAAGAGAAAATAGTTGAATATGACCCTGGTCAAAAGTTTATTCTTAATACTGTGTTTTTACCTGAATGATCCACAATGATTTTTTTTTTTTTTTTTTTTTTTTTTTTTTTAGTGATAGTTGTTCATGAGTCCCTTGTTTTTCCTAAATATTTGAATTGCCTGCTGTTCTTCAGAAAAAATCCTTTCGGCCCCACAAATTCTTTGGTTTTTCAGCATTTTTGTGCGCTTGAGCCCATTCCAACAATGACTGTATGATTTTGAGATCCATCTTTTCACACTGAGGACAACTGAGGGATTCAGTTTCAACTATTACAGAACGTTCAAACACTCACTGATGCTTCGGAAGGAAAAATGAGGCATTAAGAGTCAGGGGTGAAAACTTTTGAATGGAATGAAGATGTGTACATTTTTCTTATTTTGTCTAAATATCATATTTTTTAATTTAGTACTGCCCTTCAGAAGCTACAGGAGATATGTTGTCCCCCCAAAAGACAAAATAAGTTACATTTACCATGGTATTCAAATTCAAAAACTTCTCTTGTGGATTATTATGTAAACTTCTTTTATGTAAAATATCTTATACAGTACTAAATAGAACATAATATGCATTTTGTATGATCCCTTTTATTTTGGTAAAATAAAATTTTTCACATGTCAACTTTTGAGTTCAACTGTATGTCTTATTTTTATTATTATTTTTCTTTGCACGTACCTGTGTATACCAGAAAGCATGGAAATATCCACCCATCACAATGAGTTATCATGCAGGAACACTATGTCTAGCTTAACAGAGAAGACGCCCTTGGCTACAGCCACAAATTCAATCCCTGACAATCCTGTACAGTCATCAATCACAGAGCCAAATTCAATGACCTAGTACACCCCTTTAAAAATAAAGCTCATCTAAAGGTTTATCTACATACTCCACACAGTACAAACATCAAAATCTACAGGGTCACAGCAAGGATTCTGTGACTTTTTTTCTTAAATTTGCATTCAAATCAAGCTTATAATTTCAGCTCACAGCATGATGCTTAACACAATCTAGACATGTAATAATTTAGATCAAACCTGCCTTGACAAAAAGCTGAACGCCATGATGTATTATTGTGGCATATGCATTAGAACAACTCTGTCTCTGTCTTGCAGCCATTAATGATGACCTTTCAATGCAGAGAAAAGAAGCTGGGCAATTATCCAGCTGATAATTGATTATCTCCTGTTGTGTGGTTAGAACAGATGAGCAGAGGAAGCAAAGCCAGATTTAGATTTAATTTTTCACTAATAACTCTTTTTATTGTAATACAACACAACTACAGACAGAAAGACAGTCAAAAGTCTATCTAGGGAATCTGCCTCAAAGCAATGTCTTATTAGCTTCCAAATAGAAGTGCTCTTATTAAAACACCTATTGAATCAGAGATAGTCAAATCTCTTTGTCTCTGCCAAACTTATTATGTGCTTAGTTAATTTAACCTGAAAAGAAATGTGTATTCCTCAATTTAAATCCAATACTTATGTCAGAGGAGTATGGAGTCTGTGGTCAATAGCGCCATCTGCTGATTAAGAAGGAATTGTACTGTATATAGATTTAGCGTTAGATGCAGGGTGTAAATTGCTTAATTTCAGCAAAAAGACTGCGTTTTAATCTGTTGGAAAAAGCCTCCCCACATTCACAATCTAAGCACTGTCTGGATTAATTAATGCTTCAATATTTTAACATTGTAAACATACCGGGTAACAGGAGAGCGCCACATTGGAATATTCCATTTTAACCTAAAACGGGGGTGCCGCGATTAATAAAGTACTTTTTAATTATTTGTATCGCTAATAATATATAACATTTATTAATGTGTTTTAAACTGAGAGTATATGTTGTTTAACGAATATATCTATATAATTCTACCTGCTGAAATATTCATTCGCACATTCAGGACTAATAGACAGTCCACACTGTGACTGCTGCTTTAGTTCAGTCAGACATGGCGCTGCGAGGACTGAATGCCTGCGCCCGTATAATGTTGACCGATTCGTCCAGAGCAGCAGTGCTTCGAGGAGCCATTAAATCAGACTGCTTAAAATGTCGACATGGAGGTAATATGTGCATAACGCTGGTCTCTGTTTAGGCTGGCTTTAGCCAAAGAACTGAGAATAAACTATGCAAAATGGCGCTAAGAGTCAAGGCCAGCGTCATTAAGAAGTAGTTAAGCTATTGGAGCATAAACACACTGAAGTGTGTTTATGCTCGTTTTTATTTACATTTTCTGTCTGTTACTTTCCTGCTGGAAATAAACCTAAAACGCCCAACCCTAAGCCTGATAAGGTAAAAAAAAAAGTGTCCATAACCCACTAAAAACAAATTAGCTATGGTTTAAATGTGATGAAAGTTGTCAAACGAATGACAGCCCTCCTGACACATCTTAACATTTGGGTTTTCAAAAGTTGTTGAGAAACTGACTTGTTTACAAATACTCTTTCAGCTAAACGTTACCTCTTGTCTGAAGATGTGGTGAAGCTGCAGGATTTTCAGCAGAGGAAACTTGCTGTTGCCCACCAAGTGTCAGGATCAAAAGGCAGGCATCATTGTGCATGATTGAAATAACTTTTATTTAAAATTTTCTTTTATTTAAAAAAATTATAGAACTTCACAAAAACAAACAAACAAGATACGTTAACATCGACACAAGATTGCATTTAGGCTGCAGTCATATTAGTCACTTAACAAAAACTGTTTTATCTTGCATGAAAGTGGGTTGCCTTATACAACCCCTGGGAAAAATTATGTTTCACCCAAATTTTTTACTTTAAAACAAATAAACCAATTACAGATATGACACAAAACTTATTTAATTATTCAACACACTGGTTATGTGAAACATACATCAAACTAGTGAAATTAAAATAATTAATGAAAAAATAATTTTCCATATCAAGTAGAAAAAAAAATGGAATCATTCAATGTTGAGGAAAGAATTATGGAATCTGCTTGTAATTTGTATTTCTGAAATAAATATCTAAACATATCTAAAATGCTAATTAGCAAGCAGTTAAAAGAGAGTACTTACAGACCTTAACAAGCTGTTGAATGTGGCTATTAAGGAAACATACCCAACAAGAAAGCTGTCAGCTGAAATGATGGAAAGAATTTTAAAACTCCTTCCAGATGGAAATCCAACATGGAGTGTCAAGATAGAAAACTTAAAGCAGTTTTACAAAATAAATGATGTTTATGACATAACTGTAAGAAACTGGCTAAATGAAATGAGATTTACATATAGAAAGGCCTCATAAACAAAAGTTTGGATGATTGAATGAAAGTGATATCACAAATCTGCAATGCAGATGATGCTGGAAGTTTTGTGCCGTTCTAATGAAATGTATAAAGATGACCGCCTGAAGAAAACTTTCAAATTTCCCAACTCATTTATAATATGGGGTTGCATGTCAGGTAAAAGACCAAGGAAAATGGCAATCGTTCCCTCAATTCAAGAAAGTTGGTACCAGCTTGATGAAAAATACTGTTTTTCATTTGTGAAGTCCATGCCCTAAAGAATTCAGGCCATCATAAATAATAGAGGAGGAGCAACAAGGTACTAATTGTGTTTTTTGGTTGATGATTCCATAATTTTTTCCTGTACTTGATATGGAAAATATTTAATTTATATATAATTTTCCATTAATTAAAAGAGCTTAATCTCATTTGTTTGAGGTATGTTTCACGTAACCAGAATGTTTAAATAATAAACAAAAATAATTTTGTGTCATGTCTGTGGTTTGTTTTTTTGCCATGATGTAAAAAAAAAAAAAAATGGGTGAACAACATCTAAGTGTGGTGATAATTTTTGCCAGGGGTTGTAGGGGACAACATGCTGAGATCGCATGACCAGCTGAGTACTGCTTTATTTATCTCATTATCTCTGTTATCAGACCATTTGACTTGTGGGATTAATGAATCATGGCTGGCAGTAATGCTTGATGCTATTGCAATATTCATGCCGTACATGTCTGCAACTGTCTTATTGGCCTGTACAACATAAAAAAAAAAACAGTGAGTGCACCTTTAATTGTCATTTTCTAACTTGCCCCTTTTTTTTTTAACAGGTTATTACTTTGATACAGTTAATCAGAAAATGGAGAAAAGGCAGCTAATTTTAAAGAATGAATTGAAAATACTTCTGTATTTATGCCAGTCTGCTGAAGATGTGTTTATGGCAAGAAATGCTATGTACAGGTAAAACTGCCTCATCAATTCATCAGTCATAGTGACTCAACTGCATTCAATATAATATGCATCTTAAATTTTTAACAATATTTAATATGTGACCCTGGACCACAAAACCAGTCACAAGGGTCATTTTTTACTTGAATTCATGCGTTTTCCATTGATGTATGATATGGTTTGTTAGGATTTGACAATATTTGGCTGAGATACAACTATTTGAAAATGTAGAATCTGAGGGTGAAAAAATAAATAAATAATTAAAAATTGAGAAATCGCCTTTATGGTTGCCCAAATGAAGTTCTTAGCAATGCATATTACTAATCAAAAAATAAGTTTTGATATATTTACAGTAGAAAATTTACAAAATATTTTCATGAAACATGATCTTTACTTAATATCCTAATGATTTTTGGCATAAAAGAAAAATGTATAATTTTGACCCATACAATGTATTTTTGGCTATTGCTACAAATATACATGCGCTACTTAAGACTGATTTTGTGGTCCAGGGTCACATATTATTCTGTTAGTATTAGACATTATTTAGATATCCAAGTAATTTCTGAATACGGATATATTTTTGTATATAATATAACACTGTTATCTCTATCTATTTTTGTAAATTCCAGGTACCATGAAGAGAATCGTAACATGGCATTTGGGGAATTCAAGTTTGGCCCTCTTTTCATGAGGTTATGCTATGAGATGGGATTAGAGGAGCTGGGAGCCAGAACTCTGAAAGATCCAGTGCGTGAAAATGAACACAAATTGTACACCATGACTATGTTCACAAATTGTAGTGAGATTTGACGTTGTCTTTCCTTCTTTTTGCATAGGCTCTAAAAGGATTCTTTTCAGACTCTACGTCCTTTAATATTGCTATCGACATGCTTTTCACTAAAAAATGTTACAAAAGTAAGTTTATTCCACTTGTTTCTCTGTTCTGCTGGAGTGTGAAACAATCAGTAAGATTTGTGGTACTATTGTTGTCTTTGCTGTTGGCTCAAAAAAGTTGTATGAGATAAACAGCTGAAGCATCTGAAAATGTAAAATATATGAAAAGTCAATGAGACATGCTTATTTGAGATTCATGATTGACCACAATCAAATCCTTCACCAATGCTGCTTCATATCTGCAAAAATGCAAAATGGTCTGTCTGTTGTTGCCATGGTTTCAGTCTGTGTGATGTGGGTCACTGATGTTGTTCTCACAGGTGGCCTGGAGGTGGTGGGAGAGATGAAAAAACAAGGAGTGCCTTTCAACAAAGACACCTTCATGCTAGCCTTTGCTACTTGTTATAAACTGGTAAAAGCAATGTAATCTAATTTCAGCACATACAGAACAATAACATCTACAATGTGTGCAATCTTTTTAAACGGGTATGATGTTTTGGCTTGTTTTGCGCAGTAGTCTTTTACTGTAATTTCAAATATTGTAATTTACAAACTGTTTCTGTATCTTGGGATTGACAGAACACCTCAAAGTCATATCATATCTGTTTGACCCTGTTGGAAGAAGGGCAGACAAAAGGCAACCTCATCCCTCGACATGCCTATTGCTTTGCAACTGCTCTTGCTCTCAAACAGGTAAGATGACTGAAATGTCTAAATCTAATTTCAGATTAAAAAAATGATTGTATACTATGCTACTATGCAGTGCCTTATAAATCAACTGTGTTGGGTGCAATATCTAATTTTAGTAGTTATATCACATTCAGATATTGTGAAATTAGCATTGAATCACAGACAATGTTACATATTTTGATATATTTACAGTAGATCCCTTTTTTTTTTTTTTTTTTTACCTGATGCATGTTGTAGAATGATATAGAGAGGGCCCAGGCATTCTACTCTCAGATCATGAGCACGGACAGTTGGCTGTGCCAAAACCTAAGGGTAAGTGTGTGTTTACAGTGCCATGTTAATTTTTTTCCACATTTTGTCATGATGCTGCCTTATGTTAAACTGCTTTAAATTACCTTTTTCCCCACATCAGTCTATACTCCGTACACTATAATGGCAAAACAAAAAACTGTTTTTTTGCAAACATTTTTGCAAATGTATTAAAAATAAAAAGTGTAAATGATTCCATTGCATAAGTATATCTGGGAGAGTTGAAATTTAGCTCAGGAGCATTCATATTGCTTGTAGATGTTACTACACTTTGAGTGAAGTTAACCTGTGGCAAATTTAATTGAATGGGTATGATTTGGAAAGGCACACATCTTAATAAAGGTCTAACAGCTGAAAATGCATATCAGAGCAAAAACCAAGTCCTTGGAAAAAAAAAAACAACTCAGTGGTCAGGGAAAGGATTGCATCAAGCCACGTATCTGGGGAAGAGTTTAGAAAAATTCTGCTACATTGAAGGTTCACAGAAGCATGTAGTCTCCGTTACCCTCAGTGGAAGAAATTTAAAACATCCACGACTATTCCTAGAGCTGGCCTTCTGGCCAAACTGAGCAATTGATGGAGAAGGGCCTTGGCTGGAGTGGTGACCAAGAACCTGATGGTCACTCTATATGAGCTCCATGATCATATATGCAGATGGGAAAAACTTATAGAAGGACAAACATCACTGCAATGCTCCACCGATCTGGGCATTATGGATGTGTGGCAAAACTCAATTCTCTCCTCAGTTAAGAGACAAAAACATGCTTGGAATTTGACTCTGAGAAACAAGATTCTGTGATCTGATGAACGTCAATTCCAAGCATCATGTTTGAAGGAAACCGGGCACTGCTCGCCACCTGCAGAGTACCATCCCTAAAGTGAAGTGTGCTGGTAGCAGCCTCATGTTGTGGGGCTGTTTTTTCAGTGGCAGGGACTGAGGGACTCAGTCAGAATAGAACAAAAGCTCAGTGCACCAAAATATTGAGATAGCCTTAATGAAAACCCAGTCCAGAGCATTCTGAACCTCAAACTGGGCAGAAGGTTTACCTTCCAGCAGGACAATGACCCTAAGCACACAGCAAGAGTGGCTTATAGACAACTCTGTGAATGTCCTTGAGTGCCTGGGCTTAAACCCAGTCAAAGATTTCTGGAGAAACCTGAATGGCAGATAATTGTCAAATGTTATTGTGAAAGTCCCCCCAAAAAACTTGAGACACTTAAGGTGCTTCAGCTAAGTACTGATTTCATTTTTTTTTAAATAAATGTATGAATTTGTGACAATTATGTTTTTGCTTTGTCTTTATGGTGCATGTTATGTAGATTGACTTTGAAAAAAAAAAAGTAATTTAAAACAGTTTAACATGGCAGCAATATAAAACGTGAAAAAAAATGATGCACTATATCTGAATCAGGCTTTGAAAGAGAGCTTGCATTTGTTAACTGCTCTGTTTGTAGGTTCTCATATTGGCTATGAAAGGGTCTATGAAAGAAGCAGTCTCTGCCCTCACAACAGCCCTAGTGTCAAAGACTCCGGTGTTTGTGAAGAAACCAGAGTTCTCTCAGGAAGTGGTGAGATATATACCAGTCGAGTTTGGACACGACTACAGTAAACGCCTCACAATTACTATTAGGAGTGATTTTAGAAGTAATAGTAGAGTCATTAAAACTATTAAGTAACACAAATGAATTTGTGTAATCAACTGTGTTCGTAATGTAAAACAAATTAAAACTTGGAGGCAGTCTGTTTAGAAGTGCACCCCAGGATGCATTTTAAATGCTGGTCCAATTCTTTCATTTTAAAATTCAAAAATAAAATGTCACCACAGTTTACACTACTGTTCAAAAAATTGGGGGCAGTAAGATTTTTTTAAAGAGATTAATACTTTGATTTAGCATGGACAGATTGTAAAGCATGTTGTAATCCGTCATGTCTGTCTTCTGTTCCTTTCTGCTCTCTTAGATTAATGTATTGAGGAGCAAGAGTGCTGGTGGGTTGTGGGAGGGGAAGGTTGAGCAGGTGGTGAGACGGTTAGAGGAGGCCGACCAGATCACCAAGCGGACCATTGATGATTTCCTGTGTCACACTCCCTCTAGAAGGAGGAGGCCTCTGGGAATACTGGAGCAGGAAAGAAGGACCAGCCAAAGGACTCGTAGAACTCTGCAGTCCACACTACTGTTAGAGTAAACCCCTAGAGAGTTCAAGACTCTTAGCTTTAGTGTATTATATTACAAGAGCAACGATGTGTTCTTGACCTGCACACTATGAAGACGCAGCCAATTCACGCTCAGGCTTTGGCATCATCTACCTCCTGTTTTACGCAACCTATAGTTACCTTCAGTTGTTGAAATCAAGTAAGGAATTAAATCACTTTAATAAAGTGATGTTCTACTAATATGGGAACTTGTGCACTTTTGTATTAATGTTCGAGGAAATGTGAATAGAGCAGCAATCAGAAAATGTAAGCCCTCTTAATTTCCATATGAGTATTTATTTGTCAACCCTGTTAATCAGTATAATATACAGTATTTAAAAATGTGTTACTGTATGTCCTCTAAAAAAAATGGAGACGCAAGATGTTCCTAGGTAAATGGCTGGTTGTTTTGTATGTGCTCAGAATGTCATGCATGCATGAGATGTATAAAGACGTATTTTATTTGTAATAAATACTGGTTTAGTATTAATTGAGCGTTTAAATATGTTGACTGTCCAGAGCTTTGAGTTGACATCAAAACGCTTACATAGTGTGACTGCCTGGGAAATATTTCTCCGGTTTGAATATAAAACAAAAATGGGCATATTGAATAAAATGATTTATTTAAAAGTGTATATTTTAAGCTAATTAAATTCCGAAACTGATCAAATTTTTAAGTTTCTTAAATTCTTTTTTTGTTCGAGGTAAACAGTCTTAAAGGGATAGTTCACCCAGAAACAGTGTTGCCAAATTGGGTTACTTTAAGACTGTTGCTGCAGGAGGTGGGGAGAGGTTTGTTGTGAAAACCTGGCAACCCTGCCCAGAAATTAAAAACATGTTGACTGTCCAGAACTTTGAATTGACAAAAATGGGCAGGTTAAATAAAATTATGTAATTAAAATAGTATATTTAAGTTAATTAAATTCTGAAATGGGTACAATTTGATTTGTGTTTTCATTGAAATCTGATAATCAGGTTTTCAGTTAATTCAAGTCTCTTCATTCCCTTTTTTATCTGAGTTCTAAAGTCTTAAAGGTACAGTTCACTCAGAAACACTGTTGCCAAGTCTGGGTTTTTTTTAATGCGGAATTGGGCCACTTTAACACTGTTGCCGTGGGTTGTTTTTCATGTTTGTGGGTTAAAGCGACCTGATATTTAGCTCCTGCAATGCGATTTTTACCAGGGGCCCCCCTCCAAAACGCCACTGGGCTAGTTTTCACTAGCAATTGGGGGGGTTTGTTGGGAAAACCTGGCAACCCTGCCCAGAAATTTAACTCTGACATCATCTACTCATGTCCTTCCAAACCTGTATTATTTTCTTACTTCTGTGGGAAACAGAAGATATTTTAAAGAATGTTGCTAAACAGTTTTGGTTACTTTTGACTTGCATTGTAAGGGAGGGAAAAGCAGAAACATTTCTTTTTTGCTCCACAGATGAATATTACACAGGTTTATAACAAAGAGAGGGTGAGTAAATTATGACAAAACTTTTATTTTGGGTAAACCATCCCTTTCATATTTCACAGTGTAGCACTTTTTGCTGTTTTGTCTATATGTAAAGTTACTTAATTGTTCACAACAATGTCGCAATAGTAATCTGCAAATAAAGTATTCGCCCAACGTGGGGCTCGAACCCACGACCCTGAGATTAAGAGTCTCATGCTCTACCGACTGAGCTAGCCGGGCTTGTTTCATCGTTTTTTTGGGGTCACATGTAGAGTTTCCCCGGCAAGTCCTTCCAGCGACTCGACAGGCGCTAGGACCCGGACAGTGCCGCACAGAGGCTTATCGCTGTCGATGTGCGGTGATCCGGACCAGACCGAGTCCATGTATGTAAGCTAGCCTAGCGTCACCAACAACACAACGCCCGCGAAACACGCTCATTTTCACCCGGGTCTATCTACAGTGGACTCTCGCAGAGGCGTCTTCTTCATCTTCCTCTCGATAACAACCTGTCTTGAAGCTGAAGGTCAAGGTGGAGGCCGTTATTTGATGTGAACGGGTGTAGATCTGTGCGCCTACAGAGAGAGAGAGAGAGGCTCCAGCCATACAAGATGGAGTGTCAGTGGAAACCCGACGAGCAGGGACTTCAGCAGATCTTACAGCTGCTCAAGGAATCACAGTCCCCCGACACATCCACGCAACGATCCGTCCAACAAGTATCCTTTACCTCACTGTTCAGAGAGCTGAAGGGCGGTGAACAAGGGGGTGTTTCAGGAGGACTTGGCCTGTGATTAGCTCAAACCTTAGTATGTTCTTTAGATCTGAAACACACGGGGGCTGTTTTTATGCGGTTTGTTTACATTTTATCTGTAGATTAGGGTGGTGTCAGTAGGTATCGCTGGCTGTCATTCGGGGAGTGTTTAACTTAAAGGGATAGTTCACCCAAAAATGAACATCTGTCATTATTTGCTCACCCTCACCTTATTCCAAACCTTTATGACTTTGTTGTGGACATAAATGAAGACATTTTGAGAAACGTGCTTTTTTTGTCCACACAATGGATGCCAATTGGTACCAATACTGTTTGTTTAACAACATATCCACACAAGAACGTCATATAGATTTGCAGTGACACGAGGATGAGTAAATGACAGAATTGTCATTTTTGTCTGAACTGTCTCTTTAAGTTTTAGATCAGATAGCGGATCCAGCTGTTGTGACAATTGCCTATAGCACACAATATCTCTGAGATTATTTAGAAACAATCATCATATCTAATAAACGTTACGGTTGTGTGCAAAAGCTAGATTGGACAGCATGTCTTCGCATAGTTTGGAACGCTACAAACTGAAATGTTGTCTATATAGGCTTCTCCCTATGTTATGAGACGCAGTTTATGATTAGACGGTCCTCCAGCTGCAGTGACGCGAGTATTGTTATCCTGTTGGCACATAATCAGATGCAGCTCAGACAAAGACTTCTGACATTCGCGATGTTTCAGTCTTTATAGAGTAAGAAGTGTCAGTGGGTGACCTGTGACGCCCTGTTAATCTAGCAAATTATGCATCGTTTTTGTCCGTCAGATAGCCTACAGCTGACTGTGACTGAAAGGAGCTGATGAGAAAATACTACGCATGTTTATACTAAAACTTTTACATGATAAAGTACGATTTCTAAATGAATGTCACTACAAATGTATAAGATATATAAATAGCCTTCATGTCATATATTTAGTTGAATTACCTGTATGTGAAAATGTTAAATTATTTGACTAAGGTTTAGCTATGTCCAAGCCTGTAAGACTTGCTTTCTTTTGTAGAACATAAAATAATAGAGGGTTTGCACTTAGGCCACTATTTACCCAGATGCTATACTCGGATGTAAACAACAGCATGGATTGCAGAGTTAATGTAGCCTACTACTGAATATGTTGTTCTGCTAATTTATGCTGTCTAGACCACGGAAAAAAAATGTGTGAAAGCTTCAAAATCAAATAGAGAAGGACTTAAAAAGCAGGAATATTAAACTAAAACTATAAACTAAAGTTAACAGGTGGTAAAGATGTGTACGAGCAGTATTAATTAGGATGTTAGCCTAATATTTCACCTCCCTGACCAGAAATGATAAGAACAAACACAAATGTTTCTTGCCCTGGAAATCCTGGTTCAGTTTGGCCAACCACAAACGCCTTTTGTTCCTCAGTTTTTTTTGCGCTCTTCTCCTTGATTTGTTATAACTTTTGGCAGTTTATAGTACTCCAAATGTTTTTCCAGGTCCGACGGAGTAGTACAGCCCAAAACATGACAATAACTGACCATCAGTTATGGTCACCAAAACTGATTTCATTACCCTTTGGTTTCTTTTGTATGTCAGAAAAGAAAGTAAGTCATGCAGGTTTGGAAGGACCTGAGGGAAAGCAAATAGTGACAGTTTTGTTTTTTGGTCAGCTGTCATGTAAAAATGATTAGTTCACTTCTAGAATGAAAATTTCCTGATAATTTACTCACTTCCATGTCATTCAAGATGTCAATATTTCTTTCTTTCTTCAATCGAAAATAAATTAAGTTTTTGAGGAAAACATTCCAGGATTTTTCTCCGTGTAGTGGCCAAGGGGTCGAAGGTCCAAATTGCAGTTTCAGTGCAGCCTCAAAGGGGTTTACACGATCCCAGCCGAGGAATAAGAATCTTAGCTAGTGAAACGATCGTCATTTTCTAAGAAAAATACAAATATATATATATATATATATATATATACATTTAACCACAGATGCATGTCTTGCAATAGCTCGATTTGATCCCCTTTGAAGTCCACTGTATGGAGAAAAATCCTGAAATGTTTTCCTTCTTTTAGACTGAAGAAAGAAAGACATGAACATCTTGGATCACATGGGGGTGATTAAATTATCAGGTGATTTTTATTCTGGAAGTGAACTAATCCTTTGATAGAAATTCTAACAATCAACTCTTTTATGAAAATGTGAGTAATGTGTTTTAAATTAAAACTGGAAGTAGAAACTTTTTTACATTGTATTTGTAAACAACTTATTATTATATTATATTATATTATATTATATTATATTATATTATATTATATTTATTATTTAAAAACAGAATATTCTTTATTAAATATCCACCAAATTCAGAGCTCAACTATAATATTTTTTTTAGTGTGGGCTGTAGATTTATTTATTTTAAACAATTTTTGTCAGTGAATTTTATTTCCAATCCTATAAAACCATTTTTTTATAAACGCTTTACTGGTCGTTAAATTATATTCACACATCATTTGTGTATTATACAGGTATGACGGGTTCATTGATGTAATCGTCCAACCACTGTAAACAGAAAGCAGTTTGTCCATTAAGTACGTGTGCAGATGCACATTTCCATTGCTGTTTGCATTATCCTCTTTCTCTGTGGTCTGTATGCCTTTTCTTAATGTGCACCACAGAAACTTGAGCAGCTCAATCAATACCCAGACTTCAACAACTACCTGATATTTGTGCTCACAAAGCTAAAGACAGAAGGTAAGATGTGTATGTTACCATTAATTGATTGTATTACACTTGATTTGAGATGTGACTTATTCAGATTTATTTTGATGTGATTTGTTCATTAGGGGTATCTGGAGGAAAATGGGTCTCCTTAATTTAATAACCTGTGTGAGAGTGTGTGAGAGTGTGTGATAGTCAGTGAATATAACCCTTTAATTTTTATGTAGACACACTGTGGGGCAGTGCGAGTAGGTTCAGGAAATTGCCTGTTGTTGGTCTGCGTTGTGGTTTTTTGCAGTTTATGAGGTTTGCCAAGACAGTTTGTGTAGTATATTAAGAGCTAATGTTATATTCCAATTACTCGAAGGAGTGGATCAGATATGAGGGGAGGGAGTTGAGTCAAGCAGAAGATGGTGTTTAGTCTCTGTAGTGTTTTCTGAAGCCAGTGCCTGTATAGCTGCTGTGAGTTCAGGTCAGTGGTAATCTGTCAAGTGCACCAGGAGCTTAGCTGCTCTGACCTTTTGAATCTGTGTCCTCTGTCAAGCCCCAGGTCACAGAACATGTAAAAGCAACACTAGTTCATCCACCAGGGTTTTTCTCTCTTTTTCTCTGAATTAGCCTGAGGTCCATTTAAAAACAGAAGATTCTTTATTAAGCATCCACCAAATCAGTTCAAAGCTTAACAGTAAGCCCTGTGTGGTCTGTAGATGTATTTATTTGAAACTCTTTTTTTACGTTATTTTTAGGCTTTAATAATACAACTAGATCAGTTCTGGGGTAAACAACAATAAGATTTGTTTATTTTATTTTGTAAGTGTGGGTTTCAGTTTTATTTATTTTCAAAACGTAAAATTTATTTGTAAACAACTTATTTTCATAGGCGTATTATATTATATTATATTATATTATATTACTTAAAAACAGAATATTCTTTATTAAATATCCACCAAATTCAGAGTCCAGCAATAATATATATATATATATATTTTTTGTGTGTGTGTGTGTGGGCTGCAATTTTGATTTGTATAATTAAATTAATTAATTAATTAATTACTTTATTTTATTTTATTTTTAAACAACATTTTTATTGGTGTCAAATTATTATATTATATTATATTTAAAAACATAATATTTTTTATTAAATGTCCACCAATTCAATTCAGAGCTTAACAATAATATATATATATATATATATATATATATATATATATATATATATATATATTATTATTATTATTATTATTTTATTTTTGTTTTTTCCAGTGAGGCTGTAGATTTATTTATTTCAGACATAATTTTTTTATAAGAAACATATATTTCTTTAGTGTCAAAATATTTGTCCATCTTATGTTATTTATAATATATTATATTATATTATATTATATTATATTATATTATATTATATTATATTATTATAGACCAGTTCAGGGCTAAACAGTAAGATTTTTTTTAATGTGGGCTGCAGTTTTGTTTTGTATTATGAATTAATTTTATTTTTAAGCAACATGATGTCAAATATTTTATTATATTATATAGAATTATATTATATTATATTATATTATATAGAATTATATTATAAAAACTGAAAATTTACTTATGAAGATTCATCAAACATCCACTAATCAGTTCATCAGCCGGCTCAAAGTGTGTTTTTTTTTTTTTTCCCCTGTGTGAGCTGTAGTTGAATTAATTTTAAACAAATTTAAATTTTTATTTTATTTTCTGACAATTGTAAAGTAACACTTTTTTTTTTTTTTGTATTTGACAATTGTTGTTATATTACATTATTTTATCATATTTAAGGCTGTATGTTTTTTGTATAATAAGTGTGATGTTTTAAATGACTGCATTCTTGTAGTAGAATATTTCTGTTTATCCCTGTGGTGGTTTGATTCTTTCTTTTAATGTTGTGTCTTGTGCCCAGGGCTGTATTTTCTACCCAGTCCAAAAAGTAAAGCTTTTCATCCTTTCTTTCTCATAGACGAGCCCACTCGATCTCTCAGTGGTCTCATTTTGAAGAACAACGTTAAGGCCCATTACCAGAACTTCCCGAACGGCGTGTCTGACTTCATCAAAAATGAGTGTCTGCAGAACATTGGAGACTCCTCACCGCTCATTAGAGCCACAGTGGGTGAGTAAAGACTGACAAAGCATTCACTGTCTGGCTCTGAGCCACAGCTTTTGCCATCATGACAAACAATATTATGCCTTTGGGGTCCGTGTCTGGCTTTGTGTTGTTGCTTTCGCTGTAAGATCATTTATTGACTCTATGTCCGAGAATACACAGCGTGTCTGAATTAGTCTTTTGTGATTGTGATTAGACTGTTATGACGAATGTAGTGCTGTGTTTCTATGGTTACCCGACATCTCACAAAACACAGCAGAAAATAAATCATTACCCCCCACACGCAAAGTGACGAATATAGTGGAAAACTGAGTAATTTGTCCACATATTATGATATTTTGTTATCAAAATTGCATAACGGCTTAATTTTTGTGTCGCTGGAAGCTGTTTATGTGAACTGCAGAATAGGCTGGCCAGAATGGTGCATTATTGTGCATATTTTTGTTTTCCTCAGGTATTCTGATCACAACTATAGCCTCTAAAGGGGAGTTACAGAACTGGCCGGAGCTTCTACCAAAACTCTGTTTACTGCTGGACTCAGAGGATTATAACACTTGTGAAGTAAGACACACACACACACACACACACACACACTTTCTGATGTCCTTTCTCTCTTCTCTCATGTTTCTTCTCATCAATCTCGCATTATCTCGAGTTTCTCTCTTTCTTTGTTCCTCTAAGTGGAGCTGTGGGATGATGGATGTTGCTGACTCATTGTCTAAAACTGTAGTGTAGTATAAAGCTTGATCATCTAAGGCTTCAGCAGAATAATTGAGTTTTGATGATATATGTGTATTGCAACATACCTCTACAGGGAGGTTTCTCTGCTTGGCATGACATAAAAGGAATGACGTCAACGAAGAGTGCTCATCAAATTGTTCTGCAGGTTTTTTTTTTATACATCTGTTGTTGGTTTAGTTGGCTTGTTTATTTGTCTGAATGTTTGGTTTTAATGTTTTGTTGAAGATTTTCAGGTTTTCTAAAATCTTAATTTGGATAATTGTGTAATCAACGTAAAGTAATTGTGAAGTAATTACAGATCTTGCTAAAGTAATTTTCAAACGTTTGTGGTCAGTAAGATTGATTCATTTATTGAGTTTAATTCAGCAAGGACAAATTAAATAATCAAAAGTGACATTTACTGATGTTTTGATGACTGTTGGTATTGCTGCATTCATGCCATGTAGAGTTACTGTAATAGAGTTTGCTAAAATGTAAATACAGTTGAAGTCAAAAGTTTACAGAGTCTGAAAATGTTAATTAGTCTACCAAAAGAAGAGGGATCATACAAAATGCGTGTTATTTTTTTGTTTAGTACTGACCTGAATAAGATAATTAACATAATAGACGTTTACATATAGTCTACAAGATAATATAATAGTTGAATTTATAAAAATGACCCCGTTTACATACGCTTGGTATACCTGAATGCTCCACAGCTGTGTTTTTTTTGTTTAGTGATAGTTGCTCATGAGTCCCTTGTTTGTCCATAACAGTTAAACTGCTGTTCATCAGTAAAATCCTTTAGGTCCAATTATTATTATTTTTTTTTCTCACCATTCTAGTGTATTTGAACCCTTTCCAGCAATGACTGTATGATTACGAGATCCATCTTTTCACACTGAGGACAACTGAGGGACTCGTATGCAACTATTACACAAGGTTCAAATGCTCACTGATGCTTCAGAAGGAAACACAATGCATTAAGAGCCAGGGGTGTGAAGTTTTGAACAGAATGGAGATGTGTATATTTTTCTTATTTTGCCTAAATGTCATTTTTTTTTTTCATTTAGTACTGCCTTTCAGAAGCTACAGAAGAGACTACAGAAGCTACAGAAAAGTCTTTTATGTGAAATCTTATTCAAGTCATTACTAAATAAAAAATGTTGCTCTCGGATTTTATCAAAAATATCTCAGTTTGTGTTGCTAAGATGAGCGAGGGTCTTACAGGTTTAAAACCACATGAGGCTGAGTAATTAATGACAGAATTTTAATTTTTGGGTTAACTGTCCCTTTAATAATGCAATATTAATGCAATATCAAGCAGCAAAAAACAGGGTTTCAACGGGTCTTGGAATTTCTGGAATATCATGGAATTTTAAAAGGTCTCCAGTCATTGAAAGTCAGGGAATTTAATATTTTTTTGGTCCAAGTCATGGAATATCAGGGATTTTTGTTTGTTGCTTTAAATTTTAGTTTTCATTTATTTAGTTTGATATTTTTTGTATACCTTTTTTTTTATACACATTTTGCCTATTTTTATGGTTAGGCTATTTTTCAGTGCCATTTTATTCCTTTCCTGCATGTCAACTGGCAATCACTTATGTCAAATGCAGTCACCAGGCTGTACCTGATAACTACGGCAAACATGCCAGGAAAATGTAAATTTCAAGAGCTTCGGCTGCAAAATGACCACTTCAAAGACTGGGTGTGAAAAGTAGATGATAGAAAAGGAAAAACTAAATGTGAAGAAATAAAAAAAAAAACTGAAAGATGAACTTGATTACAAACAGAAAATCCTTCAGAGTGTTTAACCCCTGAAATCATAAATTAATTTCATTAGAAATAGTACAGCCTCACTAAATAAAAAAAAAAAAAGTTATTGCAACTTATCTCACAATTGCGTGATACAAACTCTCAATTCTGACTTTTTTTTCTCAGAATTCTGAGAAATGAAGTCAGAATTGTGAGATAAAAATTTGCAATTGCGAGTTATAAAGTCAGAATTGCATGGTATAAACTCGCAATTGAGAGTTAAGTCAGAATTGTGAGATATAAAAACGTCTGTAAACAAGTGAATAAAGCTTGCAAATGGATCGGATCCTTTCATTATAGGTCACAGAAATTCAGCTTTTTAGTCAGGGAAAGTCAGGGAAAATTCAGGGAATTTGACATTTGGCTTAGAGTGGGAACCCTGAAAAAATAGCTGGACATGGATGAGACTAGAAGCCAGACCCATAAAATTGACAAATGGCTGCACCCACTCATTCGTGAAGAAAAATGTGAATAAAAAACATTTATTATTCTTAATATTGAAATTATTTTATATATGTGCACTTGGACAAATTTGTTTTGCTGACGCATGCATGTAAAACTCCTTGTGAACTCCATCTGGACTCTAGACTAAGAAGGTCTTGGCATTAGATCAGTACCCATGCACACACAAACTTATCTCAGCTTGGTTGTTGCATAGTTTAAGTTTGCATTTGGAGATTTGGCCTGTAAAATAGAGCGTTGTTTTGTAAACTTCACGTGTCCGGTATATGTCCTACGACTTCCCAGCCAGTGTTTTTGCTCAGGTTAAGCAGACATAAAGGGACCGTGACTCCTAGCAAACACATATCTGTCATTTTGAGATACTATTTTATGTACCTGTGTACAGTAATAGAGTAAATTGTGTTTAATACACCCACACACGTGAACAAAGAGACTGTGAACTGTGATGAGTGCATGCAGTACAATACTCTGCCCTGTGTGACTGCGAGACTCTTGCTGAGCAGGCTTGTTAGCACAGATTGAGGTCAGTTATTTTCTACTGTGGAGATCAGATGTGATCACAACTGATCATAGACACGTCAGGAAACGGTGCACACTTTCAGGCTGGTGCGTCCTTTTCCCACATGCACAGTGTCCTTCAAAAGTCACCACTGAAAATCTAAATGAAAATGACCAGTTTAAACCTGCAAATGAAGTTTTATGATTTTAAAGTGTTATGACATAAAAATAGGAATAGCTACGTGAAACTCCACACTATTTGTAGGCTGCTAATCAAATGTAAGTAAATGTGACATTAACTGTAAACGGTACAAAAGATTTCCTCATAAAAAAGGACATACTCTGAAATTTTAAAATGATCTCACAATTCAGGTTTCACTCAAATTGCAAATCAATCAGAAAGTGCGAAAAACACAAAATTGGTGCACATCTGAGTGCCATACAGTATGCATACGTATTTATTTATTTATATTATTACACACCACTATGCAAAAATTGGGGTCAGTAAGATGTTTTTTAAGAAACAAATACTTTCATACAGCTCAGATTAATTTATGTGATAAATAGTGACAGTAAGGACTTATTACAAAAATAACCTCTTTTGTTTCCAAATAAATGCTGTTCTTTTGAACTTTTAGAATTTAAGATTCCCTGATGAATAGTACCATGGTTTCCAAAAAATATATATTTTAATTTGTAATAACTGTAATTTCAGGATCAAATTACATGAATATTAGATTTCTTGAGGCGTGTGTGGAATGTCACACCCTCTGTCCGTAATGATTGGCAAATCCTCAGACGGCATGTGGTCTGACTACGTAGAATATGCGGCTATAATTAGTAGTGTGTATGCACCTGAAAAATGCAGTTACATCAAAGTTACTTATGAGGAAACTCTCACACACCCAGACTATCTTCAAATGGCATGCTGAGTAAGAGAATCATACACCAGTCCTCTACAGCCATGAATGTTCACCTCAAGCTCAACTGTTTGAAGCATGCTGAGCGCCGGGCCAGAGACATTATAAGGGGAAGGAGATGGACAACTTGTTGATAAATGAACAGGCAAAATATTAAGACTCAAAATGGTTACTCTTAGTCCGCCTTAGTAGAATGTGCATTAACTTTATATGTCTGAAAAATACAATATTTTAGTGTTATTAAGAAGAAAAATTATGCACTTGTAAAACTGTAATGCTTATTTACAATATATTATTTAGATAAACACTTGGCTTTTAAAATTTGTATCTTTTGTGCAAGTAGATGTGCCTATAGATCCCTAGGTGCGTTAACAAGTTTGAACTGACTTGGCTTGACCTGACTCGAAGGAACATTAAACAAGGTCATGAGATTAATACTGCGGACATATAAGTGGTAACATAAGCAGCAGACAACCAAGCTGTGTGTGTGTAAAAGGTAGAAAGTATCCATCCACCGCTGTGATCCTCTGGTTTGGTTGTGGCATGTGGGTCCTCATATTGCTATATGAAGGCTGAAGCAGTTGAGAGGCATTTCTAGAATGTAAGGGATGACTTTATTTAGCTTGGGGGCAGAGAGTGGTTTTGCTCTCTGTAATGGGTTTAATGTGCAGGGATGACATGTGTTATCTTGTTTATATGGGTAAGATGTTCCTGACCTTTGAATCATAGTTTATTGGCTTAAAGCGGCCACAGCCCACACTGGCCAATTTATGAGCACACTGGTGCGGATGTGTTAATATGTTTGCTGTACAGCTGGTCCGATCAAAGGTCATTGTTTGTTGTGGAAAAAAAAAATGGTTATCTGGTTAAATCATCATGCAATTATATTCAATGTTTAATGATATTCAAATAAATAAATAAATATTATTATATATACATCATCGACTATAACAATAGTTTAACAATTGTTATAGTCGATAATGTTTTGACCTTGAGAGACTGGAGGCTTCCTCTATTGTTTTTTCTCTAGCTCAAAATGTGCCATTTCCAACCAAGTGCAAGCTGACAGTGGAGACAGTTGCCATAGCGACAGCCGAGCCAGACAGCTCGTTGCCACGGCGCTGTTTGTGCTCGTGACCTGATTAGATTCCTTACAGGTGGAATGTCTGTGAGATCAGGAGGAAGCTTGATGTGTTGGGTGGGTCCTTCTGCTGCAGGGTCTGGCTTTGGTTTTATTCTCCATCAGATTCTTTTTTTGTGATATTTTGTGGCTGTGAATTCTATATTTACATTACATTTACATAAATTCATATAGCAGATGCTTTTGTCCATGGTGACTTGAATAAGAAATCCAATGCTAAGTTTCAAACATTGTCTAGAAAAGTCTTTTTTTTGGTTAACGGAAGAGATTTCAGCAATTTCTCGCTCAAAGATTGTCCAGGGTTTGGCTGTAATTTAAAACACATTAAAGTATATTTTGTTTACTTTATAGATGAAGATTTACAGTATTGACCGGTATATAAGACAAGTTTTTTTTTGTTTTTTCTTGGAAATACATCTGAAAAATGCGTTTGTCTTATATTCAGGGTCTAGACTTTGACATGTCAATAATACACCCACAACTATAGGTGGCGCCAAATCCACATAAAACGAATGTGCCAAGAAATACGTAATGTTTGTTGGTTATGTTAGAACAATGCAGTTGAAAACAAAAGAAAAGAAAAGCTTATAGCAGCATGAATCCTGACCATAGACTGTGGAAAAAAAGATGGACGACATGTCTACTTTTCAGGACTCATAAGGCACACTTGGTCTTGACTGTCATGTTAGCCTAATGGAACAAAACTTCCTCTGTAAGTGATTTTAAAACGTAAGACAGTACCCAGATTTGAAGACTACAGTAAGATTTCACTTCCACTGTTAATGAAATGTTGGTAGGCTACTATGAGATGGATAGCCTAATTGTTATAATATTTAGATGGGTTACCTGTTATTTTTATGGTGTATCAAAAAGTGTATATTTTTTTAATGTGGTGATTGGTGCATTTTACCAGTATTTACCTTACTTTCAAAACCAAAAATTAAAGAAAGGAAAAACATGCAATATGAAAATAATTTACCTCTTGAAAAGGTCTTATAACCAGGGTCGGCTTATATTCATCTCAATATGGTATTAACATATCAGGAGTTACTTCACTCATTAGATCTCAAATTAGGGGAAAATTAAAAAACAAAAAACAAAAACATCTGTCTAAAGAAACATATGTACGCACAAATTTAAATGTATCGATATTTCTCCAAGTATGCACATTTTTGGACTATAAGCCCTAATGGACGGTGTTCAGTGAAGCTATGTGAACACAAATAAACCACAGCAGACGTGACTGAATATAAATGCGTGTTGTTATTCTATTCAAAATATCACATTACTAATTGATTATTTTGCACTCCTTACACAAATAAAAAAAATGAATTTATTGATCAAATATCGAAACTATTAAACTAATATCAAGTCTTTAATCTTTCTAATGACACACGGTTTTTCCAGATCAAGTTAGAGTATGATCTTTTAGCCGCCAACGATCTTTGTGTGTTAAAATAAGTTGGTAATTTTATTTTTATTATTGTTGTTGTTGTTATTATTATTATTATTATTATTATTATTATTGTATATTTCCTAACTGGTCATTTTTTTCTTTGTACAGTATATAGTTAAAAGAGAAGTTTAACTATTGTTTTCCTCAGGTATCACAGGCAATAAGATTGCTAAACAGTAGCAAAGCACAATGAAGTCAGCTGGTCTGGCATCTTATTTGTCCACTGCTGTATTTGTATTTTTGTGAGGGTTATTATGTGTTATCTGTTTTATGTCGCGTTGTTAGTTTTATGAAATGCCTGCTGATAACGCTTCAGTGAATGAATTTCCCGAAGGAGACAAATAAAAGATACCTTACCTTACCCTAAGTTCACTTCCAGAACAAAAATTTACAGATAATTTACTCACTCCCTTGTCATCCAAGATGTTCATGTCTTTCTTTCTTTAGTCTTAAAGAAATAGTTTTTTGAGGAAAGAAAATGGTGCCTATGAATTTAAACTTCCAAAATGTAGTTTAAATGCAGCTTCAAAAGGGCTCTAAACAATCCCAGCTGAGTAAGAAGGGTCTTAACTAACAAATTGATGGGTTATTTTTCTTTAAAAAAAAAAATGAAAAGAAAAATAAATACAATTTATAAACTTTTTAACCTCATATGCTCTCATAGCTCTGCGTGTACTCTGTACTCCGGTTCAAGACAGTTCAAGACACCACTATATAAACACGAAGTTAAACACTATATAATATATTTTTTTTTTAAATAACTAATTGTTTCACTAGATACCTTCTTCCTCGGCTGGGATCGTTTAGAGCCTTTAAAGTTGCATTTAAATTGCATTTTGGAAGTTCATATTTGCGGGCACCACAGAAGTCCACTGTACGGAGAGAAATCCTGAAATGTTTTTACATTGAGCATTTTAACATTTAAATTTCGTCATTACTCACCCTCAATTCATTATAAACCATAAGACCTTCGTTCATCTTCAGAACACAAATTAAGATATTTTTGATGAAATCTGAGAGCTTTCTTTTCCTGCATAGACAGCAGTGCAACTACCAAGTTCAAGGCCCAGAAAAGTAGCAAGGACACCAAGTGATTTTACAATGTCCTTAAGGATCAGTGGATGAACCGTAGTTTTATGAAGCTACAAGAATACTTTCTGTACACAAAGAAAACAAAAAACACTATTTTATTCAACAAATGTCTTGAACGTGGTAGTTGTGTTGCTGTCTAAGCAGGGTAGAAAGCTTTCGGACTTCATCAAAAATATCTTAATTTGTGTGATGTAATGTCTTACAGGTTTTTAACAAGTAATTAATGACAGAATTTTCATTTTTGGGAGCACTAGCATTTTAAGATGTGGTTTAAATGTTGAGTTGTATGCTTGTACATTGATGTCTGAGTTGACCTTTTTTACACATTACTGTCCAGTTACTTAAATATTATCTTGTCATAGTCTCCCTTACAGTATTTCCCATGTTCTGCGGTACGGCTTCCCTTGAATTAACCTACAGCTGTTTTTGGCTGTCTGCACTGGATTAAATCTGGATGTCACACTCAGTGTACACAGTCCATGAGCCAGCTGTGAGCTTGAGGCAACAGCAAAAGTATTCTACTTTATTTTTTCAGTCGCACTGGCTGCACGTCAAGCCAAAAATAGAAATGGAGTGTCTGTCAACTGAAGGCCTCAGTGTCACTGCGTGACAGTCACGACTGGTTAGGACAGTTTGATTGATTGTAATGGAAGCGTTCTAGATTAAAAATTTGAGGTTGTTCAGTGAGAAGGGAAAATGTGTATGATTTGTCTGTGATAAATTCCTTCTGTGTTTGTCTTTTCAGGGGGCCTTTGGAGCTCTGCAAAAGATCTGTGAGGACTCTGCTGAGATTCTGGACAGTGACATGCTGGACCGCCCACTCAATGTTATGATCCCCAAATTCCTGCAGTTCTTCAAGCACAGTAGCCCTAAGATCAGGTAAGATAAGCCTGCGTTCCCACGCAAATGTTTGAAAACACGAGGAGATGTTACTTGTAATTAATTCATTTAGACAGGGACTGTCATGATATCAGATTTTCAATTTGTTTTCTTTTTATGTGTGTTTTATCCTTTATTGGCTAATGAATCACACTTAAAATTCAAGCTTAGGGAGGTGGAGAGAGAGACTTCATTGCAGACTGGAGTGTTTAACAACCCGTTTTTCTTTTTCTTTTTTTCAAATTCCAGAAATACTTCCAACACTGCGTCTTGATTTTGTCTGTTATCTCCTCCAACATGATTTTTGTGTGCCAGTAGTAGCCGCATGCTACGTCATCCTTAAAGGAATTAGTTCACCCAAAAAGGAAAATTCTGTCATTAATTCCTCCCCCTCATGTCGTTCCAAACCCATAAGACCTTCGTTCATCTTTAGAACACAAATTAAGATATTTTTGGTGAAATATGAGAGCTTTCTGACCCTGCATAGACAGCAACACAACTGACACATTCAAGGCTTAGAAAGGTATTTGTGCTCTGAACATGAACAAAGGCCTTACAGGTTTGGAACAACATAAGGGTGAATAACTACTGAGAGAATTTTCATTTTTGGATGAACTATCCCTTTAAGATGCAGTACCATCAGCTACTGTGTTTGGCTGCCAATTAGATCCATCCGCCCATCCAGTTAGTAGTGCTAGACTGTTTATTTTTTAAAAATCATTGTTACCATCAATACCACTCATACTAATTTAGACTACTACTACTTAAGCGGTTGTTTAGACTTGTTTGATATATGTGCTGTGCTTGTTGTTTCGTAGGTCTCATGCCATTGCCTGTGTGAACCAGTTTATCATCAGCAGAACACAGGCCCTGATGCTGCACATAGATCCTTTCATTGAGGTACCACCTAAAAACCGACCACCTTAAAAGGATGTGTTCAGTCAAAGATGATTTTCTCTCCTTCATTATTTCAGATCCCAGTTTTGAGGAAGTTGTCTTTTTTTTGTTCTAAGAAAGTGTTTTTTATATGTATGTGTTTGTGTCTTTGTGCCACAGAACCTGTTTGCACTGGCAGGTGATGAGGAGCCCGAAGTGAGGAAGAATGTTTGTAGAGCTTTAGTCATGCTTTTGGAAGTCAGATTAGACCGTCTCCTTCCTCACATGCACAACATCATCGAGGTTAGATCACGCCTTCTGCAATCCCTCATAAAAACCTAATATAACCAAAATATATTACATGGTTACTGAAAATAAGAACTTTGACCTTGATTTATCTACTGTCTTCTGTAACTTGGTAAATGTTTTTTTGTTTTGTTTTGTTTTGAGAAATTTGATCAGAAAATCACAAAGAGGCAAAGTGAAGCAACAGCAGCCTCTTGTGGCTCTTTAGTTTGTAGTCTGCAGTTTGGTAAAAGCAGAATCAGAGCCTTATTCATTAAACACAGGCAAAAAAAAAAGGCTTTTTTTTTTTTGTTGAAAATTGGCAGAAGCCAAAACCTGGCAAAATTAAATACTGGGCCGAAGACCGATTACCGAATAATTTTTTTTTTCGTTTTTTTCCCCCATGTATTTTGCCATTTTTTTTAACATTGCATAAAATTAAAAAGCCAAAATGTGCTTTTTACAGTTTTGTCTTGCTTTTCAAAGAAAAAAAAATCAATTACAAAAAAACACTTCACTTAACATTCTAGTAGACATTATAGCCTACCAACAAAGCACAATTTAACACCGAAATAGATTTTTTTTTTGCCATTTTCGGCCGAATAATTTCGGTTGCCGAACATTCAGTGGATTCCTTAAATTGACTATTTGTGAATAGTTTACACAAAAATATGCTTTGTTCATGATTCACAAATAAAGCCCAATGTTTTTATACTCACAACCCCTTTTCTGTTTTTCAGTACATGTTGCAGAGGACACAAGATCAGGATGAAAATGTCGCTCTGGAGGCCTGTGAATTTTGGCTTACACTCGCCGAGCAGCCTGTGTGTAAGGAGGTTCTGTGTGGACACCTGCCCAAGTAAATATGTCCTTTTGATTAAAAAAAAAACCATCAACTCATGTAGATGCATTTAATTATAATACAGTTCAGTAACTGGACAATGTCATGAGTTTAACTTTTTTTTTTTTGGTCACAGATTGACACCAGTTCTTGTGAATGGAATGAAATACTCTGAGATTGACATAATCCTGTTGAAGGTCAGTTTTTGATATTTTTTACTATGTCACCTTAAACATAAAACCAACTAAACAAAATAGTTCATACACACAGCGCACATTTGGTTACGATGCTCAACCGCATTTAAAAAAAACCCACATTGTCAATTTGTTTAGATTTGTTTACATGTGATTTGTTTACAAATTAATAGCTTTTTATTTCCCATATCTCAGCCTGTGTTTTAGTAACTGAGTTACCTATTTAGCCAAATAAATACAGAAAGTGTTTTATCAAGAATACATTTGTGTTTTATATTAATTTTGAAAGCCTGTAATTACCTATTAGTGCTTAAAGGGCACATCGGATGCAAAATTCACTTTTACATGGGTTTTGCATATAAATAAGTCTTAGCAGTGTTAGACACAACCACCCTACAATGATTACAATGATAAAAATCCATTCACTCCTTTTCTTTAAATCCTCAAATAACCTAAACAGTCTCAATTATCAAGCGTTTTGATTTCAAATTTTCATCATCATTTAAAGAGACATGCACTGAAACGGATCTTTGTGAACAGAGCTGTTTCTGACAAGGTAAAAAGGGTATTGTTTTATACGACCATTGAGGAATTTTTACCAAAGTATGTCGCAGACATTTCATGAACACCCTCATGAAATCATACCAGCATACTAACTTGTGGAAAATGGGCATCCGATGACCTCTTTAAAATAAGATAGCACAAAGCGAAAACAAATTATAGGTTTAGACCAAAAAAAGAATACCTCTTAATATGTAAATGATTTCCAGGGTGATGTTGAGGAGGATGAAGCCATCCCAGACAACGAGCAGGACATTCGCCCAAGGTTTCATCGCTCACGCACTGTGGCCCAACAACATGAAGGGGGAGATTCCATTGAGGAAGATGAGGATGATGAAGATGATTTGGATGATGATGAAACCATCTCAGATTGGAACCTGAGTAAGAAATGGTGCCATTTAAAAATGACACAGATTCCGCCAAGTCCTTGTCTTCTTTAAAATGAACATACATCGAGACATTTGCTTTTGTCTTCATTATTTTTTTCTGCTGTGTGTAGGAAAATGTTCTGCAGCTGCACTAGATGTCCTGGCGAATGTTTTCAGAGATGATTTGCTGTTGCATATTCTTCCTTTACTGAAAGAACTACTATTCCATCCAGAATGGCTTATTAAAGAGTCTGGCATACTTGTACTGGGAGCCATAGCTGAAGGTATTTAAAAAAATGTCCCATGAATGCATTAATTATTTAACTCATTGCATAAGCATTAGCATTTAAAAAGGGAACCTTGGACTTATCTTAACTTCTGTTTAAAAGTTTGCAGTCAGTATGATTTTTTTTCATTATAGTTTCTCATAGTTGCAGTTATATATAAATTGAAAATAAATGTTTTCCATTTTAAAATGTAATTTATTCTTCTGATGGTAAAGTAGAAAACACTTTGGCTGATTAATATATTTGTGAAAACCACGATTAAAAAAACACCAAATGGATTCTTTGTATATGAAGTTCATAAGAAGAGTATTTATTTGAAACCGAAATCTTGGGTAACTTTATAAATGCCTTTACTGTTATGTTTAATCCATTTAGTGCATCTATTCTGAATAAAATAATTTTCTTTCAAAATACAACTACTTAGTTTACAGTCTTTGTGTTACACATATTACACATTAGTGTAGATAATTAGTTTACTAATGGAAAGAAATGTGATTACAAGCAGTTATATAATTATACACAGAGTTATAGTTAATTACAATTATTATATTAATACATAAGATGTGACCTTAATCTCTTATTCGATGTAATGATTCTTTTTTAATGAGAAGTATTTTCTTCTCTCGCTTTAGGTTGTATGCAGGGGATGATCCCCTACTTGCCAGAGTTGATTCCTCATCTGGTACAATGTCTGTCTGATAAGAAGGCGTTGGTTCGATCCATCACTTGCTGGACTCTCAGCCGCTACGCACATTGGGTTGTCAGCCAGCCCCCCGACACCTACCTCAAACCGCTCATGACTGAACTGCTCAAACGGATACTTGACAGCAACAAGCGTGTCCAAGAGGCCGCCTGCAGGTAAGCATGCGTTGCACTTGCCTTGTGCTGCTTGAAGCATATGATTATGCATGGCACCTTTTTAAAATACCGTTTTGTTACCTGAGATGTCTTTTTAGCTTTCCTTCAAAAAAGCTAAATCTGACTCTCACTTTTCCTCCCACAGTGCCTTTGCTACCCTTGAAGAGGAGGCTTGCACTGAGCTGGTGCCGTACCTTGCTTATATTTTGGACACGTTGGTCTTTGCTTTTAGTAAATACCAGCACAAGAACCTTCTCATCCTGTATGACGCCATTGGGACTCTGGCTGACTCTGTGGGCCACCATCTCAACAAACCAGTAATTGCACAATCAAATACACACAAGCACCTTGTGTGTCTGGCACACATCTTTATCTTGCAAACCCATACAGCAGAGGAAGAATGTGCTTTCAAAGCAGCATCCTAACTGATATTAAACCTCATGGAGTCTCACAATATTTACTGTAAAAATTAAAAACAGCTCAGACTTTGTGTTTAACATAGTCTAGTTCGAAATTTAGTATTTCTCTTTGTCTGCCATATTGGGTTGTTGTTGTTGTTTTTTTTAGTGATTGACTGTGTGTGTTTAATAAACGTGTGCGTTTGTGCTCTGTGTGCAGGAATATATTCAGATGCTGATGCCTCCATTGATTCAGAAATGGAACCAGCTAAAAGATGAAGATAAAGACCTTTTTCCCTTACTGGAGGTAGTTATACAACATTTCATTTATATAAACTGCCAATTTAAAAATTTGGCGTCAGTAAGATTTTTTTTTTTAATTTCCAGAATAAAAAATTCCTGATAATTTACTCACCTCCGTGTCATTCAAGATATTTATGTCTTTCTTTCTTTAGTCGCAAAAAAATTTGAGGAAAACATTCCAGGATTTTTCTTCATATAGTGGACTTCAATGGTGCTCAACGGATTGAAGGTTAAAAATGCAGTTTCAGTGCAGCGTCAAAGGGCTCTGCGCGATCCCAGCGAAGAAATAAGGGAACGATTGTTCATTTTCTTAAAAAAAAAAAAATTTATACACTTTTTAACCACAAATGCTCATCTTATCTAGCTCTGCAATGCGCATGGGTATTCTGTGCACTCCGGTTCAAGACAGTTAGGGTAGGTCGAAAAACTCCCATCTTATTTTCTCCTCCAACTTCAAAATCGACATCGCTGTTTTACCTTTTTGATCTTTGACCTTTGATCTTCTTTGCACGTTCACTTTGTAAACACTGGGTCGGTACTTCTGCAGCAATGTAGGATGATTTTGAGGTTGAAGGACAAAATGAGATGGTCAGTGTTGAATTGGAGTGCACAGAGTGCACATGCCCATCACAGGGCTAGACAAGACGAGCATTTGAGGTTAAAAAGTATATAAATTGTACATTTTAATTTTAGAAAATAACAGATCGTTTCACTATATAAGACCCTTACAGCTTATATCCGTTGAGCACCACTGAAGTCCACTATATGGAGAAAAATTAAAAAAAAAGTTTCCTCAAAAAACACAATTTGTTTTGCGACTGAAGAAAGAAAGACGTAAACATATTGGATGACATGGGGGTGAGTAAATTATCAGGATTTTTTTGTTTTGGAAGTGGAGAAATCCTTAAAGAAATGAATACTTTTAGTCAGCAAGGGCAGTTTATATTGATCAAAAGTGACAATAAACACATATATAATGTTACAAAACATATTTCAAATAAATGCTGTTCTTTTCAACATTCTATTTATCAGAGAATCCTGAAACAATAATGTATGTGTTCACAAACAAATTGAAAAGAATTTGAAAAAACAGCAGAGGAAAAAAAAAAACTATTCCAGCAGAAGTCACAGGAAATATTAGTATTGTTCTGAATCCAGTAATTTGATGTATATACCTGAGTATGACTAAACAAACAAGCAAGATCTCCATTTTCATTCTTATCATCATGTTGATTCCTCTTTCAGTGTCTTTCATCTGTGGCCACCGCCCTGCAAAGTGGCTTCCTGCCATACTGTGAACCTGTCTACCAGCGCTGTGTCAACCTGGTCCAGAAAACACTTGCCCAGGCCGTGGTGAGAAGCCACACAAATACACACACACACACACACACACACACAGCCCCTCATTTCTCTGTAATACTGTCAGCTTGAGGAGAGTACTACAACTAGTGTGGAAAATGTTGCAAAATAAAAAACGCATAATTTTGAATCAAAACAAAGATCATATGATCTCTTTCTCTGTTTCACAGCTCCACCAGACTCAGCCTGAGTTTTATGAAGCTCCTGATAAAGACTTCATGATTGTGGCTCTGGATCTGCTCAGCGGATTAGCAGAGGGTCTTGGAGGGAACATTGAACAGCTGGTTGCCCGTAGCAACATTCTTACTCTCATGTACCAGTGCATGCAGGTAATTGTAACCTAATACAATATGTGTTCTATTTTAAAACATGTTAAATGTCATATCTTGCTGTGATGGCAAACTGAATTTTCAGCATCATTACTCCAGTCTTCAGTGTCACATGATCCTTTAGAAATCACTTTGGTATGCCAATTTGCTGCTAAAGAAACATTTCTTATTAATATAAGTGTTGAAAACACTTTTGGGTCTAAACCACTGTATTTTTGTGTCAACATGAGTGCACCGTAAGTACTACCTGCTGCTGTTTTCCATTGTATCTAGGTAACGACTGAGGTGAAGTAGAAAACATCTTCTCTGTATAATGTATTTGTCCCTCTGGATTTACCATCGAATCTTTACATGCACAGAACAACATTTGCATTTGCCTGCTGCAGATGAATTGCAGGAGATGCAAATAATGTTAACTCAAAAAAAAATAAAAAACAGCAGCTATGAGAAATGTAATGTAACAGTGTTAATCTAAATGTTGTATTTTTTTCAGGATAAAATGCCAGAGGTCCGGCAGAGTTCTTTTGCTCTATTGGGAGATCTGACCAAAGCCTGCTTCCAGCATGTCAAACCTTGCATTGGTAAGCAGTTAAACATATTCACTGACACTTTCTCAGTTCAATCCATCTCTGTTTACCTTCAGCGCTTAAACTTTTGATTGTTTGTGGTAATCTCTCCTCTCTAGCTAACTTCATGCCTATCTTGGGCACAAACCTAAACCCAGAATTGATATCAGTCTGCAACAATGCAACATGGGCCATCGGAGAAATATCTATTCAAATGGGTGAGTGTAAATATTGTTTACGGACACAGAGATTTACTTTAAATTTCACCAAGCTGATTACTCACTAAAAACTTCCACAGATTATTTTTTCATGCCATTTTAAGTCTTTCCATTAAAGGATTAGTTCACTTTCAGAACAAAAATGTACAGATAATGTACTCACCCCCTTGTCATCCAAGATGTTCATGTCTTTCTTTCTTCAGTCATAAAGAAATTATATTTTTTGAGGAAAACATTTCAGGATTTCTCTCCATATGATGGACTTTTATGGTGCCCCCAAATTTGAACTTTGAACCAAAATGCAGTTTAAATTCAGCTTCAAAGGGCTCTAAATGATCTCAGCTGAGGAAGAAGGGTCTTATCTAGCAAAAAGATCGGTATGTGTGATCCGGGTCAATACAGTTAGGGTATGTCGAAAAACTCCCATCTCGTTTTCATCTTCAATTTGAAAATCGCCCTACAGCGCTGTTTTACTTTTATATGTAAAGGTTGTTTGATCGTCTTGTATGTTCACTTTGTAATCACTGGATTGGTACTTCTGACGTGATGTAGGATGATTTTGAAGTTGGGAAAGAAACCAAGATGGGAGTTTTTTGACATACCCGAACTTTATTGACCCGGATCACACTGACTATGCATCGCAGAGACGACACAAGATGAGTATTTGAGGTTAAAAAGTATATAAATTGTGAATTTGTTTAGAAAGTAACCAATCATTTCGCTATATGAAACCCTTTTTCATCGGCTGGGATCGTTTAAAGCCTTTTGAAGCTGCATTTAAACTGCATTATAGAAGTTCAAACTTGGGGGCACCATACATATCTATTATATGGAGAAAAATCCTGAAATGTTTTCCTCAAAACACTTAATTTCTTTACGACTGAAGAAAGAAAGACATGAACATCTTGGATGACAAGGGGGCGAGTACATTATCTGTAAATTTGTGTTCTGAAAGTAAGTCATATCCAGTCGTATCGCAGTGGAGGCATTGCCTTCTCTCCCATAACCTTTCCTCCATTCATTCTCAATTACCCCCCATCAAACCTACCACATGCTTTAGGGGGTCTGTTAAAACTCAATGGGCTCAGGGGAGGTGAGAGAGGCACAGACTCCTGCTGTAAATTTACCTGCTGGTGTCACTGTTAAACAGTGTTTCTTTAGAAAACCAAGTGCTTTATATACTTTTATGTTATATTTTGTAATATTGGCATTGTTTTTTTTTTGTCATACAATATTTTGAGGATGCAAACCTTTGTTGGTTGTTTTGAGTCGCTTTTGATAAAAGCCTCTGCTAAATGATTAAATGTAATTAATTACATTAATTTCATCATACATCGTTTTATACACTACCTGTTGTTATTTTTACCGCAACACAACTCGGAATATAAAATACTGATATGATATACATACATGTGTTAAGATACTTTCTTTTTGATCGCTGCTATAGACATTAATTGTTTATCCCCAAACTATAAACTTTCATTCTAGTAGTTCTGTTATTTAAATGTCTGTAACACAGAAATACCTTTAAACATGCTACTTATATCTTCTGCTCAGGTTCTGAGATGCAGCCGTATGTTCCGATGGTATTGCAGCAGCTTGTGGAGATCATAAACAGACCCAACACACCCAAGACACTTCTGGAGAATACAGGTACCATCTGAGGGGTGCTAGACCAGGCTGACCCCTCACAAGAGGTTTCCGTCCTCTCCTTTTCCCAAACTCTCCCAATCCCCATTCCGCAGTGCTTATTAATCTCCATTCAAACTCCAGGAAGTGGACCTTACAAGGTTTGATAAAGAATACATGATGTAAACATTTTTTACCAGTGCACTGTATTCTGGATAACTGGGTAGTGAATAAGAATAGGAGCAATTTTATGCTCATTTGTTCCATATTCAAAGTCAACTGAGTTCCCTCAGCACATCTTGTCTTCGTTTACGGCAGTAACAGACCTTGTAACAGTCCAGCCGTGGTACTGACTGAAGTGGATTAATAAAACAAAGAGTTCCATGTTAACAAGTAGATCAATGTAATGAGGTTACAAGCATCAGTCAGTGAGATATTACAAACAATGTTGAATGTAAACCAACCTTAAGAGGAGTATTAAGACCTGCTGTCTTTGATTTGAACATTTTTACTTGAAGATTTGAACATTTAAATAGTCTTTTTTTCCAAGTTAATATAAAGAAAACATCTAAAGTCAGATCTAAATCTGTTTTGTGGTGTTTAGATGAATGTATAGCACCTGTACCTCGCAAATTATTTCCCAGTTACACTCCACTCTGATTGGACTGATCGAATTGAAGCTCTAGCCTGAGCCGTAATGGCTGCCGACATTGATTTATTTTATTTTATTTTATTTTTTAAATGAGGGTGAAGTGTAACGCTCCTAACATACTCCCACAGAAACAAGGGTACTTGTAGATGTGTTCCTGTTTGTCGATTTATTTCTGTTGTTTTAGTTACTTTTCTTTTTCAATGTGAATGCATATCTGCCAATAGATGTTGAATGTTGTTTAGTTAAGGACGGCTAACGTTTGATGCAGGATTGCTGATGTCTTGATTATTCATGTTGAAACATGAAAATGACATGAAATTAGTTGATTAGTCATGATTATTCAAGTTTTGTTTTTTGTTTTTTACATTAAAAACAAGCATGTGGCATAGGCAAATCCATTCTGACCATTTTTAGTCAGTTTTAAATGTGTATTAACATACTTCTGTTCAAAAGATTGGGGTCAGTAAGATTTTTATTTTTTGAAAGAAAAAAAACTAATAATTTTATTCAGGCAAGAAATCAAAAGTAACCGTAAGAATGTAAAAACGTATCACATTTCCACAAAAAATATCAAGCATAATAAGAAATGTTTCTTGGGCAGTAAATTATCATTTTAGAATGATTTCTAAAGGATCATGTGACACAGAAGATTAGAGTAATGGCTGCTGAAAATTCAGCTTTGCAATCACAGGAATAAATTACAATTTGAAATAAAAAACTGCCATTTAAATTGTAATAATACTTAACAATGTTACCGTTTTTACTGTATTTTTAGTCAAATAAGAGACTTTTCTTTCAGAAACATCTTATCGACCCCAAACATTTGAACAGTAGTGTATCCCTTCTTTATGGTGCAGGTTTTACATCATTAATGTTATGATGTTTATGAAGTTTATGTACAATTTGTTACATTTTTGATCATTTTTTCAATTACTAATTAAGACAATAATGATGAAGAGTGCTTAAGTGTGTTTCAGATTCTTTGAATCAGCCCATCCTGCACTGAACTGCGTTCTCTAATGAGCCAATCATCTGCTTTCTGCATGTCTCATTGGACTGTTCATAAATGCCTGTCTTTAATGAGAATGTTGCATAGTTTTGTGTCTCTTAAACTTAGGTCTCCCTCCTCTGTGCCTCTTAAGATCCTGGTGGAATCTAGTCCTCTCCATGTAGTTCGCTTGGCGTAATATGCATTTCTTAATGAAACAAAAGAGACAGAAAGACAAGACAAGACTTTTCTGTTCTACTGAAGAAATTTTTGTGAGTTTAAGGGAGAAAATCTTAGAAAACAAGATTGTTTTCTGTAGTTTTCAATCTGTAATACAGGGATTTGGTGGAAAAGAAGCATGCTGCATTTAAATTGTAGTCATATACAAACGTCACTCCAAACAGAACATGGACGTTTCTCAGTAACTCTGAGCTGTAGAGAAGCCGTGTTTTCTAAGACTCCTCCCTTAAACGAGATCTATGTTTTTTAGTGTCATATTTTACATTTGACCCTGTAGTCTGGGGCTGTGAAGAGCACTAGTGAAATCTTGTGTTTATTCTCATACACAGATTCTGTTGAGTTCTGTTTCTGAGTTGTCTGTTTGTTTGTTTGTTTGTTTCTTTTTGTTTTCTCCTCCCCCCCTCATTCGCTCATGTCTTGGTTGGCGTTTGGTGCTGTATAACCGTGATTGCGTTACCTTAGCAATAACAATTGGTCGTCTTGGTTACGTTTGTCCTCAAGAGGTGGCACCCATGCTACAGCAGTTTATAAGACCCTGGTGTGTATTATTCAATCTTTTATTTCATTCATTTCCTCTTTCTGTCTATCTTCTGGCTTTTCTCCTTATGGTTCTCTCTCCTTCTTTCTCTTTCTCGCTCAGTCTCTCTCCAAACCTTGTCCCAGTGTTCTTGAAAAGGCTCCCGCTTTTCTTAGCATAGAAACGTCCAGGATTTTCTAAACAAAGCTTGCATTTCACCAGCATAATATTTCTATTTTCTTGTGAAAAAGACAAGACGACATGGTAGGAGGCCTATTCAAGACATTTGGGACAAGGTATCCCTCTCTTTCTCTCTGCCTTTCTCTCTTTTCTGTATGATTCAGTCTAAATCATTGCCAACCATGTGACTAACCCTGTCCCTCTAGGTCTTGTCGTTTAATTTGCCTCAGTAGCACCTTCATGTATTCTCAATTGATTTATTTCAGTTTTCACTTCTGTTTTCGTCTTTTATTGTCGCTATCTAACTACTAATTGAGTGCATGGGGTAATATCAAATGCTTGCTGGTTTCAGGAAACGGAAGCGCTAGTTAAATGGATAAAAAGAAGAGAACTGGAAAAGCTTTTTTTAAAAAAGCATTTCTCCTCCCCATTAGATGTGGAGTCTTTTAGCTGCATGATTTTATCCCAGAATGCCTGCCCCAAAATTTGCACTAGTTTAACTCTATGCAGCTGACAGAATACATGGTGCTATATAGACATTGTATTTGTCTTATACAGTAGGTTGTTTTACTTCAAAAAGCAGCTAAAGATCTTATAAACATTCATAATTACATAAAAAGAGGTAGATGCATATGATTAAGAACCAATAAGAGCAACAATAAAAGATTAGTATGGGTTTGTCAGAAAATATTGCAACAAAAAAACAATTTTTGGTTTCAACAAGAGAATGTTTTATTTATAAAAAAAAGACAAATTTGAGTTTCTCGATTGACCAATCTTTGTGATTTAAACCGTTTGCTAGTCCCAAGGTGCTCTGAGGTGGTAGTCATGATATTGTGTTAATTATGTGTTAATCCACTTGCAAACTAACCGCACAGGCTTGTTATTTGAAAACTGGTTCTTCCCTTCACTAGGTGCACCTCTCTTCGCAATATAAGAGACAATGAAGAAAAAGACTCTGCATTCAGAGGAATCTGCACCATGATCACGGTCAACCCTGGTGGTGTGGTGCAGGTACGGCACGTTATTCTCACTGATGTCTCTCTAAATGCTTTGACCGTTGATAATGATCCTCTTTGTTTTTTTCCCACCCCCTTCAGGACTTTATATTTTTCTGTGATGCTGTAGCATCCTGGATGAACCCAAAAGATGATCTTCGAGAAATGTTCTATAAGGTAGAGAGCTGTGTAAATATTTTATTGCGAGTCTGTGAGTTGGGAAAAACCTTCGAGGTTGATTATGGGAGGATGCTTTATACTTAAGTGTGTGTTTCCTGTTAGATCTTGCATGGGTTTAAGAACCAGGTTGGAGACGAGAATTGGAGACGCTTTTCTGACCAGTTTCCCCTTCCACTCAAAGAGAGACTTGCAGCCTTCTATGGGGTGTAGATGTTACCTGATTGAAGAGGTACATTTGCATGAGGCACTATACACTTAAATTTAGCAAGCATTCTTCATCACAGTTGTTTTTAAAGGTTATTATTAGGGATGTGACGAGATCTCGCAAGATCCAGTGTGTCTCGCGAGAACGTGATAGTACGTGCAGTGTTTACGTTAGAGCTGCACTATTAATCCTAAAAAGATTGCTATCTCTGTTCCAACGCCAACGCAATCTTATTCCTGTCTTTCAATCACATAATGATCATTATTTCTGTGTTACAGACATTTAAATAACAGAAGTACTAGAATGAAAGTTTATAGTTTGGGGATAAACACTTAATGTCTATAGCAGCGATCAAAAAGAAAGTATCTTAACACGTGTATGTATTGTAATATCATATCAGTATTTTATATTCCGAGTTGTGTTGCGGTAAAAATAACAACAGGTAGTGTATAAAACGATGTGGATTTTTTTAAAGGGGGCATAACACACAGTTTCACCCAATCTCATGTTAATCTTGAGTACCTGTAAAGTAGTACTGTATCCTTCATATATCTAAAAAGTCTTTAGTTTTGTCATATTTACAAAAGAAAGATAAAGCTTTACAATTCACTCCAAAAACAGCCGAGCTCCTGGAGGCACGCCGTGGGCGGAGCTAAAGATTGACGAGCACTCGCGTGACGATTGCCAATAAACACACATACATTTGATGCCGCTTCACTTACCATCTGCAGTTCTGAATCATGACCGGGATCTTTTATAGTTTCAGTATCAAACAATGTGTAAATCCAGCGTCGATCTGGGCCTCATTTACAAAACGTTCGTCAACAAACACACTTGCAAAACTTTGTTTTTGCCTTCGGAAAAACAAACTGCATCCACTGTTCACGTAATGCTGGGTTCTAAAGCTGAGAAAGGTTATCTTACAACCAAAACCAAACTTATTCTTCCCGAGTGAGTCCCGTGCAGCAGTGCAGCCAAACGAAGTGCGTTGATGGTCACACTTTTGCGCTCGCTCTGGTCGATGGTTGCGCGTGGGCGCGCTCTTCAGGGAGAAATGCCCATACAAGGAGTTCCACCCTTTAGGACGTCATGAAGAGCCATGATCGAAAAAAAAAAAAAAAAACTTTCTGAAACTTTTAAGAAACCCGGAAGTGTGTATTTGGCACAGAAATACTCTGTTATACATCCAAATTGTTTTTTGAATCCAACTCTTTAGGTGTAAACAACGTAACATTCATAAAACAGCAGTAGACCCCCCCTTTAAATAACGTAAATCTTTCATGTGTTTTCTACTACATATTTTAATAAGAGACATCATTTATGTCATATCAAGCCATACAAGTCTTAATACCTGGGGTTCCCTTTAATTTTAGCATTTGTTTTGTTGTTTAAATTAGTTGCATAAATAAGTTGTATAAATTAACATTAACCTAGATCATGAATTAACCTTGAATGGTTATAATGGTAATATGTTACCAACATCTATTTAATAATGCTGCTTTGCATGTAACATGTTTCTAATTTGATCTCTTTCTCTCTTGTTCTGCAGCTTATTCACTACGGGAGAGGATGGGAACCTCTGATACCCAGGGCACACATTGCCCTTTACCTGGGGGGAAGGGTGGTCTACCAGGGGTGGGAGCCACATGGCCCACTGGACCCCTGTAGACGGGGTGGGAGGGAAGTGTTAGCTGAGGCGCTAGTCGACGACACCTCGCCAAGCCAAACCAAAATAGGGAGGAAAGCTTTTTCATCATGTCATAACAATCAGCCACGAGGGCAAAAAAAAACAAAATACATGGTTAGCGTTCATTCACCGGGGCACTTAATGTAACGGGACATCCAGGGGTTAAAAAAAAAAAAAAAAAACAACAACAACAACAGTGACACGAATAAATGGTGTGTTGCACTCCTGACATAGGAAAGTGCCTAGAGACAAGTTCTAAAAAACAGGTTTCATTTTTTTTTTCTGGACTGTATCATTTAGAGGGGTGGGTGTGATGTAAATCTCAACTGGACGCAAAGCAGAAGTCCTATGCATGGGGTGATGTAGGGTATAGCTCGACTGCATGAAAGTGTGCAGACCGCGTTTTGTGTGCCAGCTATGCACAGCAGTGGACGGTAAACATTTAAAGACGGTAAAACGCTAAAAGCGTACCATATTTTAGGGACTCCGTCTAAAGGGTAACACAGCGTAACTAGTAATGTAAGTCCTGTCATATCATTGATAGCAAAGAGTTTTCATCTTTGCGAATGTTTTGCAAAGATAAAGGAATACCAAATTTTGACTTTTTTTTTTTAATTCGTCTTGGTAAATTAAGTTAGCATGCGCAAAGCGAGAAGGAAGACTCCATATTAACACAGTGAAGATGTCCGAACAGTATCGCTCTGTACGAGGCTTTAATGTTCCTGAGTCTCACTTTCTGATTTCCAGCGTGGCTTGACATGGATCCAAACTAGTGAACCCTAAACACACATTTTATTCGTTTTTGAGACATCAGCAATTTCTTTTTTTGCTTAGTTTGCTCAGAGCATGATTTTGAAGATGCTTGTGATATCTTTTTTGACTGATCGGGTTAATCTGGATGTTTAGTTGTTTGATTTGTGCATGTTGGTGGCCCAATGAGCAATCGGTTTTTCTAGCACCCCTCATACAGACTAGTTTTAATAATGCGTTTTTTTCCACACATACACATAGGTGACGTGTTTTCCATTCGCATATTGTTTTCGTGATTCGTTTGATTTAGTTCCGTTACCTCCTGCATGAAGTTTAACAAACGTCCCATGTTGTGTTGTGTATAATCCTGGACAGTTCAGTGCTTGTGGAGGCAGTATTTGTGTCCCTCATGTGAATAGTAGCAAGCCTTAAAATGCCTGAATGTATCCCAGAGTGTAAGGATTTAGGTATTAAGAACTTAATGGAAGCATGTTAAAATGGTTCTTTGAAGTATAAGCTAAGTTCTGGACCATTAAGGATGTAAGCAGTCAAGTGTTTTATCATTTTAGATCTGAACACTATGAGATACTGTCAGGTGTTTGTGAGTCTGTGTTGTGCTGGTGTATTTCTACAAAGTGTTTTTATTTTCTTCAGTTTGTCTGTCACATTCCAGCTGTTTTACATTTGTAACCAATAAGAGAGGTCGGAGATTTTTCTGACTGAAAAAAAATGAAAATAACAAACAAAGAAACAAGATTTAGGCAGATATTATGAATGTTAAGTGTGTTGTCTTACACTTATGAATGCTGCTATGTGTTGTAATTTTCTACTTGAATATTTTATGTTGTAGAGACCTCAGGAGGTATGTTTACTGTTAATGTTTTTTTTTTTCTTTGCTGTTTTTATTTTATTTTTATGTATGCCTTTCCCTGCTGTTCAGGCTCCCATGTTTCATAATATTAATAATAATAATAGAGCAATTCACTGTAATTCATTCAGCTGCTGGTGAATATCCTTTCTAACGGGCATATTTTTTTCACTATGTCTCCTCGTAAAAGAATGTAAAACTTTTTTTTTTAAATTAGAGGAGATTTTCAATAATAGGCACTTGTAGGATACTTCATGTGGGGATAAAATGGAAGTAACTGGCCCTTATGTATGTGAACATTCGTTATTTATGAAATACAAATGCAGTATATACTGTAACGCCTTGAAGTTAAACTTGAGTTTTTTGGGGGTGGGGGGTATAAATACAGCCACGAGACTTGGAGATTGCACAGTAATGAATCTAACGGTTTTACTTTTTTAATGGTTTTCATTTTTGGTCTTGTTTTTTTTTTGAGACGTACAAAGTGTAAAAATATCTAAATGTTGTGTCCCCACCCCAGACTGCACCAACTGCTGTATAGTTCTATGTGTGGAATTTAAGATAATGTAATAATGAAGTCAAACTTTGCTCAAAAGCTCCCTTTTCTGGTCCGAGAGCAGTTTAATTTATAGTGACTTTTCAACTTTTATTTTATAATCTGATTTTGAAGAAAGATTAAAATATAGGAAGTAATCATTTTTAGGGGCCACCAAATATTTTGGATCATGCAAAGAATATATATTGTACTGTAGAAATTTTGTAATGATATTTGTATGACATTGTTATGGACGTGAGTTTGTTTCACTGCTTGGATCTGTGCATTGATCAGAATAAACACTTTTCAAAAATCACTGATTACTTCATTTGTCTAATGAATTTTTAAAGGTATTAAATATAAAGGTAAATGTATATTTTGTGCAAGTTGTGGCTTTTCTTTCTTTCTTTCTTTAAGACTGACAAAACCAGTCTTAAGTACAGATATATTTGTAGCAATAGCCAAAAATATATCGTATGGGCCAAAATGTTTTTCTTTTATGCCAAAAATCATTAGGATATTAAGTAAAAATCAAGTTCCATTATGATATTTAGTCATTGTTCCACTGTAAATATATCAAAACTTATTTTTTTTAACATATGCATTGCTAAGAACAACCTTAAAGGACAAACTTATATGTAATTTTCTCAATACTTTACATTTTTGTGCACCCTCAGATTCCAGATTTTCAAATAGGTGTATCTTGGTCCTATCCTAACAAACCATACATCAAAGGGAAGCTTATTTATTCAGCTTTCAGGTGATGTATAAATCTTGTGACCTTTATGATTGTGGTCCAGGGTCACATTAAGTTTCCAAGAATGGTAAATTATTACACTGTGGCCTTTCAATAACATCTCTTATATAATATTGTGACATTTCCTAGTATAATCCCATATGATTATACTAGGAAAGAGTCACTACACCAAGGAACTGAGTTTTACAGTGGTTCGATTGCATCATGGGAACTGTGTCGATTCTTGAAACCGCCACTGGGGTCGCAGTTTTCTCATATACTTACCTCAATGAAATACTGAACTGGTGGAGGGGGTGAAAAGCAAGTGAGGAGGTGGAGTCGTGTTCAGAGGGAGGAAAACCCAGCAGAAGAGCAGGAAAAAAGAGAAAAAGCACCAGACACAACAACATCGGGGGGAGGACGGTGGATTAACTGTGCCAACTGAGGCATTTCAAATTAAAAAGAAGCGCTGCTGTGAAGAAGGGAGGACAGCAAGATGATAACGCCCTATTTCCTGGAAAATTTCTGGGTAGGTTGCTTATGCTGTGCTCTTATTTAGCTTTGTTTGTTATGGACAACTCGGCTCTACTAGTCTGTCATTCTTTAAACGGCTATGATATGCATGATTTCTGTGGCTATTCTTCATATTTTGATTCTCGCCGGCCGTTGTTGGGATAATACCGGTAAAACATGGTCGAGGCAAGCACGACAGCCTACTGGCCTGTTGCCCCCCTCACTTTTCTCGGAGAATGCCGTCCAGCTAGACCGGGGATTGGGCCTCATTACATCCATCTGACACAGACAGCCAACTACGTTCCACCTCCGTTCAATCTGATTGGTTGTCGATCAACGTCTTGGAATGTTAATGATCCGATTCTGCAACAGCATTGGATGTTACGGCTGTCAATCACAATGGTTTCTATTCTAGTTCTTCCGTAATTAAGTTAGATCAGGCCAGAATGTCTAATAAAGTTGTTTTTTTATTGTGTAGATGTATAATTCAAGCTTTCATATGAGAGTCATGTTGGTTTATTCATTAACCCCCGGGACCATAATTTTCGTTATTTTAATTACTTTGGTTATAGTTAGGTCTGTCATGGCTTTACTAAATGCTTGATATGTGCTCGTTTGTCGTTTTAATATGGTCTATGAGTTGCTTCAAAACATGCCGCCTTATCAGACATAATTTGCTTCGTAAAGAAACGCTTCACCCCAACAAATCTGTCATCTATTATTCACCCTCATGTCGTTCCAAACCTGTGTGACTTTATTTTAATACGACGCAAAAAAGGTTGTTAAAGGTACAGTCAGCTAAAAAAAAATAATATTCTGTCATGGTTTACTCGCCCTCATGTCATTCCAAAACTGTATGACATTTTTTTTTCTTCTGTGGCACATAAAAGAACATTTTTGTGCATACAGTTGAAGTCAATTGACACCAAAAAGGTTTGGTTACTTACATTCTTCAAATTATCTTCTTTTGTGCTCAGCATAAGATGAGTGTAAGTAAATGATAATGGAATTTTCATCCCTTTAATTAGAGTGAAAGCATATGCTTTTCAGGTGTGTTCATGCACAATCTTTATTATCTCTTACATTCCAAACATCAAGATTCCTCTATTGTCATGTGCTGTATATGACCACGGTTTAACCATTAAACAACACCTGACTTGCAGAAGTGTTGAGCTGAGCAGGGTGAGAAAGTGTGAGGCTGGAAGCCGTGACTGTCAAAACAGGAGATGGGGGGGAGATGAAGAGAGATGAGGGATTGCAGAGCTGTGGAGTCTTGTTCTCAATCAGGTCTTTGTGTCGAGGGCTCAGTGAAACAGGGACGCCTATGATCAGCTGTGTGCTTGTAATGCAGGGCACAGACATACACACATATACCCCACACCCTGAGAGCCACACTTCTTTGCTTCACTAAAGCTGTCAAGCTCCAGAAATGAATGCAGGGAAGGTCAGACTGTCAAAATAGTCTTGATATTTATCTGCCATGACATCATCATCTCTTGAAATCAATCGTGTCTCTGCCCTCCAGTGCCTGACGCCCGCAGGTGTGATGACTTACACTAAACCTCCCACAACAAAGGGGTGTTTGAAGGAAACCTCTTAGTCTTGTTTCCTCCAGTCAAACACATCTAACCGCAGATTTCCTCTCTTGCTGTAGAGCACCGTGTGAATTTTTTAGTGAGCTTTTGACCTTTGCTGACATATTACATTCTCCTCTATTGGTTTGGTTGGTGGATGTTCAGACTTGTTACAGTCAGAAGACACCTGTTTACGGAAATGTAATATCCGGTTGAGTCATATTGCAAATATTCCATTTTAGTTTCTAGGTTTAGAGGTCTTTGTTAATCATTTGTAGATTGTAAAATGTCAAAACTGTTATTGACCCTATTTATATTTATGTCTTTTTCTGATTGCGTTTACATTTATCCAAAGCCATTTACAAATGAGGAGCAACTCAAGCAATTAGTCACCAGTATTCAAACAGTATACAGTGCTAGGTTTAGATGCACTACCAACGTTTTTGAGCATAAAGATTTCAAATGTTTTTTTGTTTTGTTTTTTTAAAGAAGTCTCTTCTGCTCACCAAGCCTGCATTTATTTGATTCAAAGTACAGTACAGCAAAAACAGTAAAATTGTAAACTCTTTGTAAACTCTTTTCAATTTGAATATATTTTGAAATGTAATTTATTAATGTGATCAAAGCTACATTTTCATCATTACTCTTCAATGTCACATGATCCTTCAGAAATAATTCTAATATGCTGATTTGGTGTTCAAGAAACATTTCTTCTTCTTCTTCTTCTTCTTCTTCTTCTTATTAATTATTAAATTATTATCAGTATTTAAAACAGTTGAGTACATTTTCTCAGGATTCTATGATGAATAGAAAGATCCAAAGATCACCATTTATCTGAAATAAAAAGCTTTTGTTACGTTATACACGTTATTATAAGACATTATTAAAAAGGCATTTACAATGTTACAAAATATTTCTATTTCAGATAAATGCTGTTACTTTGAACATCATCAAAGAAACCTGAAAAAAAATCTACTCATCGTTTTCAAAATAATAATAATAATAATTTTTTTTTTTAACACCAAATTAGAATATTAGAATGGTTTCTGAAGGATCATGTGACTGGAGTAATGATGCTAAAATTCGTCTTTGAAATCACCGGAAAAAATTACATTTTAAAATGTATTCAAATAGAAAACAATTATTTTAAATAGTAAAAATATAAAATGTTTTTCCTGTTTTAGCTGTACTTTAGATCAAATAAATGCCAGCTTGGTGAGCCGAACAGACTTCTTAAAATATATAAATCTTAAAAAAGATTTTTGACTGGTAGCATACAGCATGGAGAAAAACAAAAAAGTAATAAATAAATAAATATTATTTATTTTATTCTTTATTTTTTAAATAAATAGGAGTTATTACATTACGAATTATCAAAAAAAAAATATAGATGGGCAGGGATAATTAGTGTTTGGATTTTGAAATGTGCACATTGTACTCTGATACAGTCAGTTGTGAAGGGAGACAGTGTTTAAGCGGACAAAATGACTGGATAATTTTAGACAATTCTGTTATTTTCACAGAAGATTTGTGATTTAAAAAAAAAAAAAAGTATGTTTTTAGAAAACAGGGTGAAACTGGGTGAATTTTCATTTTGTGCTTTTTAGTTTAACTTTAGGGTGCTAAAGCTCTTGCAGGACAGGGCTTTGGATGGTTAATAGAAAAGACATTTTAATATACTACCTTTTTAACAAATATTGTGTCACTGGACTGGACTTCGTCTTTTAATGTATTCAAATGCAGTGCGTTTGCATTGATCCACAATGCTGTGTGTCTGTAGGACAGATGTCCTGAGCATGGAGGCAGTTCACCCTGCTTAAACAGGGGGAGTTCAGGAGGTCATGTGAGGGACTCAGAGTTGTAGTGAAAGGGATTCAGCTGAACTTTGACACTGTTGATGTCTAAATGTTTTGCTATACTTATTGCTGTTTTACTATATAGTTGTTTGCTCTCAGAACGGCAGTGTGGATTTCAGTAACTGAGCCACTGTAAGTGTTTGTAAATTAAGTTATGCTTGCTCTGCTTTTAGGTTATGAACAGCTATTTACTGATTTGATTATCTGAAGTAATCTTCCATGTACAAAGTTATTTTAACAGGCGCTGTTGTGCATTGGATTTATGATTTGCTTATTATCTGAGACTGACATTTATTACATTGTTCTTTTGCTCCAAATTATTTGTGAAAGAAGGTCTTTATTATATTAGATAATGTTAGAATAAGATAATTTATAACATTAGATAAAAGTCATATATTATCTAATATATTATAAGGAAATTGTGTCTGTTAGGAGGAAGAAGTAAATCTTATTTGGCACTGTGAGTGAAGTTGTTTTATTTCCTAGTCTTCATCACTCAAGATACATGTAATGCATACTAATTTAATCCCAATTCAGATCTGTGTGCTCTGTTCAACTGATTCTAACAAGAAGCCAGACTGTGTCAGCTATGCTGATTTTTAGCATGCTTTGTAATGTTTATTAAACCTTTATAGGTTCAGCAGATGGTTGTGGACTAAACCATGCATTAAATCAGGCAGTTAACTTGCCCTGACTGTGTTGTTATCTAATTTACAAGGACACATTTGCAAAAAGCGAGTATATTTAAAGCTATTTTAAAACTAGCATGTAGGGGACAGAGTGTAGAGTAAGGGTAAAGCGTGATAGATTGCACTATAAGATAGTGCCTGAATTTGTGCAAATGGTAAGTATAAAGAGTTAGTAGTATTTTTGGTTTGTTTGTTTTTGAATTTGTGTGTGTATTTGTCAAGCACCACTGGAGTTTAATAAATAAATAAAATAAGGCAAGATTGAAATAGATGCCGTAGTTTTTTTTTTTTTTTTTTTCAAAACCCTGTATGTACATATTTTACTAGTAAATATATCTTTATTGTTTCTGCAGTATCACACAAACCCAAAAATGAAAGTTCTGTCATTAATTACTCACTCTCATGTTGTTCCAAACCTGTAAGACCTTCGTTTGTTTTAGGAACACAAATTAAGATAATTTTGTTGAAATCCAAAAGCTTTCTGACCCTCCATAGACAGCAAGATTCCTTCCACGTTCAAGGTCCAGAAAGGTACCAAAAACATCAACAAAATAGTCCATCAGTTCAACCGTAATTTTATGAAGCTACGATGTTCTTGGTACCTTTCTGGGCCTTAAACGTGGAAGGACCTTTGCTGTCTATGGAGGGTCAGAAAGCTCTTGGATTTCATCAGAAGTAGGCCTATCTTAATTTGTGTTCCGAAGATGAACAAAGGTCTTACGGGTTTGGAACGACATGAGGGTGAGTAATTAATGACAGATTTTTATTTTTGGGTGAACTATCCCTTTAACAATGAGTAATATCAGAGAGAACTACTATAATACATAAGCAAGAAGGAAAAATCCCTAACCGGAGCATGAACAAGTAGGGGTAGGCGATATGGCAAAAATATCATATCACAATTTGTTTTCAAAAATATTACGATTCTTTGTCATGTTGGTTTTACTATTTTTCTTTGTGTTCTTTTATTAGCCTACCACCATCACCAAAAAAGACAAGTCTGTCATCATTTACTCTCTCTTGACAGTTTTTTGACAGTCGGCAGCATGTTTAGTTCTGTCGCTTTAAGAGCTGCAGGCGCGCATCCGTTTTTTCTTAACTGTTTCACTTTAGACATGACCAATTGTGTTTAGATGTAATCCTTGTGTGTTTTTGACAGTATTAGCAATCAGACACGAAAGATAGCTTAGTCCAGTAATCAGGCGCTGTTTGACAGGCTTTTAGCGCGCGTGCATGCGCTTCTGGTGTACGCCCTTATGAAGCGCATGCCGCAAAAGCGGGCGAACGAAATAACGTTATTTAACCCGCAAGGCTAAAGCACCTGCAAATAATGTACTTTTGTGATTGCAAATAAGTGCAATGTCCCGTGAGTGAATGTATGTCGTGTTGCACAGTATATTAAGGCTGAGGCACGCTGTAGCACGGTACTACGATATTTTTTAATCGTCCACGATCAAAAATCATCATATTGCACACCCCTATGAACAAGATATAAATATAAGTAATGCAGTATCCTAATGGGACGGAAGGAATATTTTTGGTTTGCCTGATGGGTTTGTATAAAAAATACAAAAACAGGGTCCCAAATTGAGAAGATTTCTCCAGGTGAATGTGGTGCTTAAGTGAAATAGGAATAAGAAGAAGACCATGCAAGAGTAGATTTATGAAGGTGGAATATTTAAATTTCTAAGTACAAAACCTCTTTTGAGTTGAGGAGGCCTCCTAATTTGTGTTAATGGTATAAAAATAAAGAATATAAAGCAGGGCTGTCAAACGATTAATCACGATTAATCACATCCAAAATAAGTTTATGTTTACATAGCCTACTATGTGCGTTTACTTTGTGTATTTATTATGTACATATAAATACACACATACATACATTAAAACAAAATATTTATATGTATATTTATACCTGTATACAATCAATTTAGATTATAAATAAATATAAATATTTTAGATATAAATCTAAATCATTTTTCATTAATATATACATGCGCGTGTGTGTGTGTGTGTATTTATATATACATAATAAATATACACAGAACACAAATATATAGTATGTAAACATAAACTCTTATTTTGGATGCGATTAATCATTTGACAGCCCTACAATAAAGTCATAGGCCTGGTTTCACTGGGCTTAGGCTAAACCAGGATTAGGCCATAGTTCAATTAGGATATTTAAGTAATTGTTATAAGTGTGCCTTAGATTTAAAAAAAAAAAAACATTACTGGTGTCAAAATCAGTGCAAGTTTCTTTCAGTTGAAACGGCTTAGATTTGCATTTTAGTCTGGGACTATAGGCTTAAGCCTTGTCCCTGAAAACGGGGTTTAAAGTTTTCAAATTCTGAAAAAACAGAAAGTTGTCTGTTAGGGTTAGGATTAGGGTGTGGGATATGTTATTGTATTTATAATTAGCTATATAAACGGTAGAAGTCAATGGAATGTCCTCATTTCTAAGTAAACTGTGTGTGTGTGTGTGTGTGTGTGTGTGTGTGTGTGTGTGTGTGTGTGTGTGTTTGCAGTCAGGGTCTTTGCATATATTCTCTGTATTGGGAACCTCACCCACTTTGTGAGACCAGCTGCATGAACAAGCACACACACACACACACACACACACACACATTCAAGCTAAACACACATTTGTACCTTCATGTCTTGTCTTGTGTGTTTTGGCTTTAAATATGAATTCTGTTTGGTTTGACCTGAGCAAGACTGTGGTTTAAACCCCCTCACAGAAACACAAACATACACAAAGGCATAACACACAAGATCAGAGTCAGTGAGCATGTTCCTACGCTCAAATTAGCAACTTCAAACTGCGTGTTTTGTTCCTCATCTGCTGTGTGTCTGGTGTTTATCGAACTTCTCTTTTGCTAACGTCATGGATTTCTAGCAGGTCACAGATATTTGATGTAGCTTTGGCAATGCCATTGTAGCTTCTTCTTTGTTTTTCAGAGAGTGAATGTGATGATTACATTGTCTTGTGTTTGTACTTGAATATTAGAAATGAAACGCAGCATGAGATTTTTTTGTGTGACTTTGAAGCAGTTTATGATTGTTGCCTGTTGCTAAACATCTAATTTTAGCATTGTGGCACGTTATTGTTTTACACGTCACATTACAGGTGTGAAACATTGCCTAATCCAGTGTTAAAACTAGCCTTTACTCACGATTATGTGGGCTGCATGAACCAATCACAGAACAAACTGGTATTTTGGTGTGCTGGTATTTCAAGAGCAAACGCCCAAAGCATTTTCCTGAGTTTGTTGTTGTTTTCCTATTGTATTTTTTAATATCACTGCATTCCTCGGTCACTTTTGTAGTGCTTGGCTTTCCTGTTGCTGTTCTTTCAACACACATACACACACAATCTTACAATCTCACACAGGTCTCAGTTGTCTTTGCACTACAGGAAACACATACACATACACACACACACACACACAGCATGATATTTGCTGTGTCCACAAAAGCTGATGTGGAAGTTACACAGCATAAACATGAGAGCAGAGCTTCTTCCTTCCTTTATTGGTTTATGTTGATATCTTTTTGCGTAGGTAGTGATCATATCAATTTAAAATATTTTTTCTATATTTTTCTCTGAAATAACCTGATTTTCCCTAAAAAAAAAAAAAAAAACACCTGGTATAAATAGTTTCCATCAAGGTATGCTACCATTGAAAAGTTTGGGGTCAGTAAGATTTTTTTTTTTTTTTAACAAAATTAATATTTATATTCAGCAAGGATACATTAAATTTATTTATTTGTATTTAACAAAATGTGTTTGTACTACAGAAGTGGCACAGAAGTACACAAATGTGGCTTGTAGGTGTATTTTCATATGTTTGATGAGGCTCAGAGGTGGCATGAGTGCAATCAAATTCATAAATTCCTGTTGAGATGAATGTTTTAAATATACAATTTTGAATACAGAAATATTAAATGATTTAAATAACTGAAAAGATACTTTAAAAATAAAACTAAATCTGCCAGTAGGTGGTGGCAAGTCACTACTGACTTTAATTACTGAATCATATCATTCATTTGATTTGTTCGAACGACTGATTCATTAAGGAATAAAGCATGTGACTGCCTTTATGAATGGGAAATTGAATCAGTTCGTTTAAAAATGAACTAAATAATAAACTAAATAATGCTGTTTGAATGGAGATGTGCAGTGGCTCAGTTGTGACTTGTTTCAGACCATTTGTGGTGATGAAATCAATAGGGTTATAGTCAGATAATGTAAGTCACTTAATATTAACTTCTTGTTTATTTAACTGTTGTATGAAATGAATATCTCATTTACAAACCTTAAAAATAATTAAAAGCTGTTACTCATCTTAGTTCATCACAATCTCACAATGTTCTATTATAATCAATGAAGCTCTCTATCACTGCACAATGAATCTCTTATTTACACTCTTTCTACACTTAGTTTATGAAAGGATTCGTGAGGTATGTCCGAGATGACGTGGCAAAAACACGTAGAAACCTTTGAAGCTCCCCTCAGCGCAGACACAAGTATTCTACTCGGGTCAGTCGCACATGGTTCTCCTAAATATTTTTCGCATGCAGTAGTTTTTAGTTACCGACATTTCTAATGTTACCAAAATGTAAAATAAATTCTGTTCATTTCACCTTATAATTAATCAAGGAATCCTGAAAAGAAAATGTATTACATCAAAATATTAAGCAGTACAACCATTTTGAGCATTGATAATATTAATACATGTTTCTTTAGCAGCAAATCAGAATATTAGAATAATTTCTGAAGCAATTTATAAGTGACACTACAGACTGGAGTAATGTCTTCAAAAAATTCAGCTTTGCATCACAGGAATAAATTACAATTTATATTATTAGTGTTATATTATTAGTGTGTTTAAACAAATAAATGGAGCTTTAGGGAGATTCAGAGACTTGTTCAAAAATACAAAAAAAGAGACCTCAAACTTTTGACTACAATTGTGGATAGATGTTTTTTTTTTTTCTCCCTCTTGCGCTTCTCTTTGAATCACTGGTTGAACTCTTGTGGTGTGCCAGATTTGTGTATTTTCACAGTTGGTTTTTGAGAAATGCTAAAGAAATAGCTTACAATTAGCTTGTTTTGTTTTGGTTCATTAATCTGATGCATTACCTGTAAATGATTTGCTTGGGTAAAAAGGCCTTGGAGAGCATATGATTGATTATATCTGTTGTACCACGCTGGCATGGATGACAGCTGTATTTATAGTCAGTCAGAGCAGATATGCTAAGCAAACAGACTTATTTTTAGTGTTATTATTATTAATGTTAATATGAAATGACCAACATGCACTTTAAATTCCAATCACATATTGCCAGAATGTATAAGCACCAAGAATTTGTAAATATTTAAACAAAGTATTATTTGTATCTATTAGTCTTCAGACAAAATTTGATGAGAAGAGGAGAGGTGACACCCTTGGCACACCATAGTACATGTGCATGTTTGTATAGCATTTACGCAAACCTCTCTCTACTAAGACATGCATGGGCAGTAAAATATCTAACCTTTACTCATATCGCTACATACATTAGATATATGTTTCCATCATTACATAATAAGAGGTGGTGTCAGGCTTCAGATCTAAATTATGTATTAGTTTAGCGCTTGCATTTTTAAAACACTGTTATCAGATACTTGTAGCATTGTAACCATGGTTGAAACCCTTTACACAATTCAGACCAAGCTTACAGCACTGACTCGTGCACAAACAGGCAACAAAACACGGAAAGTATGTTGCGGATGAATATGGTGGACCAGTCTGCTTTAAGAAGTCAACTAGATGCAATTCAGAGCGTGACAGCAATGATTATTGAGAAACCAAAAATGGTGAACAAATGTCTTGAACCAGTGATGACAATTCTTAATGTTGCTTCTTGCTTTTTGTCTTTATTAGGGATAAAATGTGGTGATGTTGCTCAAATGTTGTTTTGAATTCATTTTTATGTTTTCGTTGGCAGGGCGATAAAAACAATGGATTTGATGTACTGTACCACAACATGAAACATGGCCAGATATCCAGCAAGGAGCTATCAGACTTCATCAGAGAAAGGTAAAACTGTGTGTGTTGTTTTTAGTTGTTGTTGGTTTTAAGGGGATGAATTACCTCAGAGTGCTATATTGTATTCATGAAATTTACATCTATTAAAAAACTATGTTGTTTATTGAAATAAAGCTGAAATAAAATATAAATATTATATGGAAAACTTAATACAAAAAATATTAAATGGTTTGGCTATGTTTGGCTGGTTTGTGATAAAATATGTTTTAGTTGAAGTACGAAAATACACTACCAGTCAAAATGTTTTTAAAGAAGTCTCTTCTGCTCACCAAGCCTGAATTTATTTGATCTAAAGTACAGAAAAAAAAGTTACATTTGTGGAATATTTTTTATTATTTAAAAATGTTTTCTATTTGATTATATTTTAAAATGTAATTTATTCCTGTGATTTCAAAGCTGATTTTTTAACATCAGCACTCCAGTCACGATACTTAAAAAATCATTCTAATATTTTGATTTGCATTTACATTGATTTACATTTATTATTATTATGTTGAAAACAGCCGAGTAGAATTTTTTTTTTTTTTTAGGTTTCTTTGATGAATAGACAGTTCAGAAGAACATAATTTATCTGAAATGGAAATTTTTTTGTAAAATTATAAATGTCTTAATTATCACTTTTGATCAATGTAAAGCCTCCTTGATAAATAAAAGTATTACTTTATATAATTTATTTATATATAAACCGACTCCAAGCTTACAAAAGCTTTTTTTTTCAGATAAATGCTGATCTTTGCATCTTTCTATTCATGTTTCTTGAACAGCAAATCAGCATATTAGAATCATTTCTAAAGGATCATGTGACACTGAAGACTGGAGTAATGATGCTGAAAATGTAACTTTGATCACAGGAATAAATTACATTTTAAAATGTATTCAGATAGAAAACTGTTATTTCAAATAGTAAAAATATTTCAAAATTTTACTGTATTTGCTATACTTTGGCATTAAAAAAGCATTAAAAATCTAACATATAAAATAATTTAGTATTAATAAAATAAAACTCTATATAAGTGAAGTATTATGAAATCGGTTGGCCACTAGTTATTAATTTATAATTACATTTTTACAAGAAAATCTTTTTGTAGACTAAATGGCAAAAACCTGATCTAATCACATTTCAAAATAGTTCAGAATTATCACTTGCAAAGTGACTGAATAAGCAGTCATAATTTATTGTCAAAATGAATACAGTGATGAATATTAGCTCTTAACACATATGAGATCATCTTGTTCCAAAAACATGCAGCGTTCTGTCAGATCATTCACCTGTGCAAGCATTGAAGCTCTGCTAGAAATCTTGCTTGTTTTACACAAGCAAGACATCTGTCAAGGGATTAAAGCTATTCCAGGGGAAACCATTTTAAAACTTTTCTCACAACTTTTTTTTTTTTTAGGAATGCTGCAAGTGCTCCAAAAGCCTCACAATCCGTCATACATTTCGCCTGCTTTAACGATCAAGGCTCTGTTAAACTAATGGAAAGAATTCACAATCTGATAGATTTATAATGTGCAGAGAGTTTAAACCATCTCATGAGCTCTGTGACTGACAGAGGAATTTTTTCTGAATTCATAATACCAAGCCATTTGACGTTTTATTTGTCATTTTAATTTCTTATTCTGGATTTACGTTCTTTTGGCTATTGTATTGTGAGATGTTTTTTTTAGAGGATGGTGATAGAAATTGGGAGAAGTTTGGCCACAATTGGAGCGTGTGTGTCTCCCCCTTGTGGACACAGTGCGACATTGTCTCTCTCAGGGTGAAACGGTGCTCAAAGTCAGACTAATTTAAAATTATGGATCTTTCTCTTTTAACACAGCAAAAGAAAACCATAGCAATGGATCTGTATAGATTTTGTTTGTACTGAATTTCACATTTTAGAATAATAGTTAAATCATCTGAACTATAAAATGACAATTTGATAAAATCTGACAATTTGGGGATTGCACAGTGACAAAAACACTCTGGGCTTCTCTCAGATATCTCGAAAACTTCTAAAGCTGCATTGCTTAACTCACAACTGCTAAAGAATTGCGTTTATTTAGACGCTAAACGCTTTGCGAGCATATAGCAGACAGGAGACTTTTGAGACGCGCGCTCCAACTTAACCTCAGCGCCAGGCCCTAGTTGTGAGCAGGGTTACCAGGTTTTCACATCAAAACCCGCCCAATTGCTACTCAAAACTAGCCGAGGGGGGTGTCCCGGTAAGAATCGCGTTCCAGGGGGTAAAATACACGTTTTGTGGTGGGGTTCTTCTGGTAAACTTAGCGTTCCAGGGGCTAAAAATTACGTAACTGGTGTCGCTGGGGGTTCAACCCGCGGACATTAAAAACAACCTGCGGCAATAGTATGAAACTAGCCCAATTCCGCGGGAAAACTGCGGACTTGGCAACACTGGTTGTGAGTGGAGTGCAGGGTTGCCAGGTTTTCACAACAAAACCTGCTCAGTTGCTACTCAAAACTAGCCCAATCGCGTTTCGAGGGGGTTCCCTGTTAATAATAGCATTCTAGGCAGATGAAATGCACGTTTTTTGTCGGGGTTCCCCTGGTAATTTCAAATTTCAGGGGCTAAATATGACGTTATTGGGGTCGATTCAACCCACGGACATCAAAAACAACCCGCGGCAACAGTGTTAAAATAGACTAATAAACCGCGGACTTGGCAACACTGGTCGAGTGGCCAAACCTAGCCCAGCCCCTGCGTGAATTATTTTTATGTGTTTAAACTGAAAAAATTAATCACCTGCGTTAACGTGCTAATTTTGACACCACTAGTTCACATATTTCCTCTCACTGCTTTTCCGTCTGCTTTTTAAAACATAGAAATCGTTTTAGTTTTGATGAATTATTTACATATGGTTTTCTCCCCTTTGTCACAGAGCCACCATAGAAGAGGCATACTCAAGATCAATGACCAAACTGGCCAAGACTGCCAGCAACTGCTCTCAGCTAGGGTAAGACTTTGTGTGTCTGTACGTGTGCACTTGTGAGTCTAAGGGTTTACAAGCCTAGTGGGTTCATTATGAACACCATTTCAATAATGTATTTATAATGAGCTGGAAAACCCACATCATTTCAATGTCTCTCAGGCTTTATCCATGAAAGCCCAAGCTCATTACATGCAAAGGAAAGAAAATTAATACCTGCAGCTGTTCACTTACCTGCCTGGAACATTTTTGAATCTTTATTCTATGTAAACTTTATTCTGGCAAACCTGCTGTACTTTCCCTGCTAATGCGAGACATGCTGCCAGTCAGGCAAAACTTCATAAGCTACTTCAAAAAGATTTGCAGGAAGAAAGCAATTAACTCATTGTTATTGCTATTATGGTCCTAAAATAGCCAGAGTTTGTATAATAACTGTTTGTAAGATATGCTAAATGCAGTTATGTGAATTTAAATCTAGCTTTTTACTGGCCTGCGGCGCTTTATTCAACTGAACACGAATTTCACACCCCCTTCACATATCATATTGTCAGTACAGACATTATATTGTCATTAAACCTTGCACAGAGCTGTTTCCATTAAAAACAGCCAGTACCAGAGGATAAATCTGATATCGAGCGAATAAACACACCTTGGTGTTAAATAACAAATCATGTTTAACACATTTTCCCTTTTATTTGTACGATGTGTGTAGATTATTATGAATAGAGAAGAAAATGAAACGGCCATTTGTTCCACAGGACGTTTGCACCGGTGTGGGATGTGTTTAAACAGTCCACCGAAAAACTGGCTGCGTGTCACATGGAGCTGGTCCGCAAACTTCAAGAGCTCATCAAGGAAGTCCAGAAATATGTGGAGGAACAAGCCAAAAATCATAAGAAGGTATGGGAGCTGCCGTCATCTTTGGTGGTTGATTAATACTCATGTAAGTTTGCTCATAACATGCCGCATAGCAAAGAATGAACCCAATTTCTCAGCTAAATGAGTCTGCGGTACACACGTCATTCCTTAAAAAGGTCAGAGATGTGGTATGTAATCACTGTATAGTAAACTCATAGTTGTCTTTGAATAAATTTACTTAGTAAATAAAATACATTTGATAGAAGGCAGAATATACAACACTTACAAGCTGAATGGTTGGCAGTCGCATCCTTGAGTCCAATGTAATTTCTAGAAATGCAAAGCTTGTGGCTTTAAGATTGTTTTGATTGAATTTCATAGTGGGAAAAAAATTAAAAACTCAACATATGCATCAAACTTTCATTATACAAAATTTAAAAGCAAACCAGTTAGGGCTGTGGAAATGACGTTTTTTTTTTTAAAGATGAGAATAATACTAAAGCTCTTTCTGGTTTCTCTGGTTTACAGACAAAGGAGGAGGTGTCGTCCACTCTGGAGGCTGTGCAGAACATCCAGAGTGTGTCACAGGCTTTACAGAAGAGCAAGGAGAACTACATCAACAAGACGCTAGAGCAAGAACGCATGCGCAAAGAGGGGGCCACACAGAGAGACCTGGACAAGGTACAGACACTGACTCCTACATACATGAATAGTAGCCTAGAGGTTCGGGATCCGGGTACTACTGAATACTACTTGAAAGTTTGCCAGATCAATCCATGTAGGAATCACCCTTCATCCACTAAGTTAAAGGAACACTCCACTTTTTTTGAAAATAGGCTCATTTCCCAACTCCCCCAGAGTTAAACAGATGAGTTTTACCGTTTTTGAATCCATTCAGCCGATCTCCGGGTCTGCCCCTAGCACTATTAGCATAGCTTAGCATAAATCACTGAATCCAATTAGACTATTAGCATCTCGTTCAAAAAATTTCAATATTTTTCCTATTTAAAACTTGACTCTTCTGTAGTTAAATAGTGTACAAAGATTGACATATGAATAGGAACTATACTCTCATTCCGGCGTAATAATCAAGGAACTTTGCTGCAGTACCATGGGTGCAGCAGGCGCAATGATATTACGCAGTGCCTGAATATAGTCCTGCACCCATGGTACAAATTATTACGGCAGAATAAGAGTATAGTTCCTAACCATATCAGCCTGGAAAATTGCAACTTTTCATTTTAGAAAGATGTGATGGATGTTAGAGGCAATTTAGCAGATACAAAGGAAAGTTTGATAAAAAGAAATCCTCTATTGTGTGGTGCCATTATAATTCTTTGACTGCTCCCGATCAAGACGGAGCGTCCTTGAGCGCAAATCGCAAATATCAAACATTTTATATCAAGATCTTATCACTTCAAAATCTTTCCTACACTCAACAAGTGTGTGGTCTTGCGTTCTGGTTGAATCATTTAATGTGTGAGTTCAGAGGATTATGAGGCTAAAAACTTAAACTGTCTTCATGTCTGTGGTCTAGCGTGTCCCAAATCATCTAGCGTGTCCCAGGCCTTAATGCATAAATTTCTCTCTCTCTCTGTTTTTGTTGTTTGTTTGTAGGCTGGATTGAAGGTCAAGAAAGCCACTGAGACCTACAAGTCATATGTGGAGAAATATGCCAGTGCCAAGACAGAATTTGAGCAAAGAATGACAGAAACTGCACAGGTAAGACTGAAGTGTGCATTAGTGTGTTTGCTGAGGGGGATAATTGTCTTTGCAGGTTGTATGTGATGTGCATTTGTATATTGTTGAGATATTAGAGCTTTTATACAGCTTGATATGGATTAACGGCATTAATGTCAGATACACTAAAATTAATATCAGACACATTAAATGAATTAATTATTTATATATGTGACCCTGGACCACAAAACTTGTCTTAAGTAATATTTGTAGCAATAGCCAACAATACATTGTATGGGTCAAAATTATCAATTTTCTTTTATGCCAAAAGTAATTAGGATATTAAGTAAAGATCATGTTCCATAAAGATATTTTGTACATTTTCGTAAATGTATAAAACCGTAATTTTTGATTAGTATATGCATTGCTGAGAACTTCTTTTGGACAACTTTAATGGCGTTTTTCTCAATATTTTGAATGGAAAGCCTATGTATTTAGCTTTCAGGTGATGTAAAAATTTCAGTTAAAAAAAAATTGACCCTTATGACTGGTTTTGTGGTCCAGGGTCATATTATATATAAAATAAATATGATTTTTTTTTTTTTTCTTTCTTATTTTTAAAAATCTTTTTTTTTTTTTTTTTTATCTCTGCATTATTTATTTTTTTATTTCATCATACTAAAGGCTTTAAAGCTCACAATTTAATATATAATTTCTAAATATAACGTCTTTTATATTTAGCTGTGTTTTAGATTCAGTAGTGCGGTGCAGGAATCACTCTAGCAGCCCCTTACCCATCATGCACGCTTATTTTTCAGTCCCAAATCAGAGCCATGGTGTCCTCAAACATACAAAGCTTAAGCTTTTTATTGATGTTTCTTTACATGATCCACGCACACATGCACAAACACGTTTTTTCCCTGTGGTCACACATGCTCTGACTTATGCTGTCATTATCTTGTTTCCGCTCATTTCCTCATCTTTTTCTCCTCTTCCACTTCTAAATCTTCTAAAACCTTACTGTCAGTCTGAGAGGAGCATAAACAGCAAATCAGGCATGCAGCCATCCTTGACACACACACATCCCACATACACACATGCATATTTATTTTCACTGTGTTTGTGCGTGTTACGCACTTCTTAGCCACTCAGACCACCCAAATAGGCCATTCATAGAGTTGTGCCAACAACTTAAGAAGGGGTCTTATGTGGAGTCACACACACAGGACTGTTGTGGAAAAAGATTCTGTCTGATTAAGTGTCATTACCGACATCTGCTTTCAGCTTCACTTTTCGAGACTGATTAAAACTAGTATTATCCATTTTTGCACCATCTTAGAAAGATAAGTGTTTTTGTGTGTGTTTGTGTCTACAGAAATTCCAAGGCATTGAAGAGGAACATGTACTGCGTATGCAGGAGATTATCCATTCATACTGTCAGTCTGTTGAAGAGACGCACTTACAGATAGGAGAGGTAAGCAGAGATGTATGCACACAAATGACCCTTCAAATTATTTACATAAATTTAAATCTCTAGAAAAAAAACTTGAATATTTCTGTTGTTGTTGTTTTTTCAAAATTGTTATTCTAATTGTGATGTAATTTCCAGTCCTGGAAAATCCTTTTTTTTTTAAATTATGATCTGCTGTAAAATATTTAATCTGCTACAGTTTTTCCAAGTCACTATAAAATTGTTTATGAAAAGGTCTGGCAACACTGGATTAAAGGAGAAGTTCACTTTCAGAATGAAAAATTCCTGATAATTTACTCACTCCTATGTCATGTATTTTCTCCATAAAATGGACTTCAGTGGGAGCCAATAGGTTGAAGGTCCAGATTGCAGATGTAATGTCACTTCAAAGAGTTCTACACAATCCCAGCCAAGGAATAAGGGTCTAGTGAATTCTCAAAAAAAAAAAAAAAATTATATAATTTTTAAAAACAAATCATCTTGCACTAGCTCTGCAATGCACGTCTTCACACATTATGTAGTCATGTTGAAAAGATCACATGCGGTTAGTTCTTTGTCTGTCTACTTCGGTTCAAAAAGGTTGGGTAGGGTAAAAAACTCTCATCTCATTTTCTCCTCCAACTTCAAAATCGCCCAACATCATTGTTTTACCTGTTTGGTAAAGGCGTTTGACTTTCTTTGCACGTTAGCTTTGTAAACAATAGGTTAGTAACTCCGCCTACGTCATGTGTGTGTTATATTTTTCTTAAAAAAGATTGTTTTGTTAGATAAGACTCTTATTCCTCGGCTGGGATCGTGTAGAGCCCCTTAGAAGCAATTTGGTGCTTAAACTCATTAATCCCCATTGAAGTCCACTGTATGGAGAAACATCCTGTAATGTTTTCCTCAAAAGCCTTAATTTCTTTTCGACTGAAGAAAAAAAGGCATGGACATCTTGGATAACATGGGGGTTATTGAATTATCATGAAATTTTCATTCTGGAAGTGAACAACTTCTTTAAGCCTGTGAGTTCTGGCTGTTGTATCATCGTTTAGCTGTTGAGGGCGCCAGAGACTCTTAGATGTGTAGAAGTCAAATAAGCGTAAATGACCCTCATAATATGAGGCTGTCTGATCATTCCTTTCTTATCAACCCTCAAACCAACTGCCACTGATCCAAAGTGATTTATAACATATGAAAACCCTTTTATTCAGTGGAATACATTTCCGTGCAGGCAACTGAACGCACACGATCTCATTCCTACACGCCCACAGGAAAACTAGGCATTTTACTTGTTATTGACCACAGAACTGTTGCATCCTCTGGTTTGGGCTTCCTCCTAACCACACACACACACACACACACACACACTTGTGTTCAGCTTGAGCCTGAGGAGAAATAAGATCTGTGTTTCTCTCTAGTTACTAAGTGTGTATACTGTTTCTTTTTAAAATATAGGAGTAGAATCCTCTTTCAAGGGAAACAATTGCTCATGCAACAGTTGGTGTCACTGTTAGTCTGTACATGACATTAGTTTTGAGATCTTGATGTAACAAGGAGATCTAGAAGTAGAATTGCAGAGCAAGAAAGTGCAACAGTGGAATATGTCTTTGAAAGTGAGGGAAATTCTTTAAGCATAATGTACATAAACTTTTCAAGACAGACTTAAAACTTCACTAACTATAAAAAAACGGTTGTGATACTGCCCTACCCCCTCCTATGGATCACTAACAATAACAGAAGTCAGTTCATTACACTCTTAAACTACTTACATATTTATACACTGTACATCTAAATATTTTGCAATAAATTAAGTTATACTTGTTAAAATTAGAAGTTAAAATACTTCAGATTTTTTTTAAATGCATGTAATGTCTTTTTTATTTTTAACCATCATTTTTTTCCATTATTTTTTATTTACAAAGGTGATTTCTTTATTAAGATTATTTATTAGTTATTAGGTTTTTTTTATGTTTTTTAGTTCGTTATTTTAGTACGTCAAGTTAAACTACATTTTAATTTAAATTAACATTTACTTTTATTCAAATAACAAATGTGTTTTTTATGTATTTAGTTGTAAACTATAATAACATTTTATAAATTATATGAATATTTAAAATATAATTTTTTATTGAAGATTTTTTTGCAAAACTGTACTTGCTGTCAATCAGCTCCTCTGGTCCACAAACAGGCAAAAAGGACTTGGATACTGAATCAAACTGACACACTGAACTGAAGTGCTGTGTGAAAATCTGTAAAACACGTCAACTATGAAAGCAAAGCATTAAGTCAGCAGTGGAGATGTGTGGAAGACATATTGCATTTGTCACCATCCCTTGAGGGCTATAAAAACAAAGACAGTCAAAGTGATCACCTGGGGACATAATGTCACTAGCCACTTTCTCATTGCATGCCCTAGCTCTCAACTCTATCCTCCTGCAAAACCTCCAAAAAAATCTTGCTTGCATGGGATACGGCTAGTGCTGGTAATGTGGTGAAATGGTAATGAGTAAAAGCAGTGATCATAACACATAATGTAAAATTATATGTGACCCTGGGCCACAAATCTAGCCATAAGTAGCACAGGTATATTTGTATCAATAGCCAACAATACATCGTAAAAATTATCAATTTTTCTTTTGTGCCAAAAATCGTTAGATTATTAAGTAAAGATCATGTTCCATGAAGATATTTAGTAAATTTCCTACCGTAAATATATCAACTTAATTATTGATTAGTAATATTCATTAATAAGAACTTTATTTGGACAACTTTAAATTCAATTTTCACAATGTTTTTATTATATATATATATATATATATATATATATATATATATATATAGTTGTATCTTGGCAAAATATTGTCCTATCCTAATAAACCACTCATTAAGCCTATTTATTTAGCTTTCAGATGATGTATAAATCTCAATTTTAAAAAAATTTGCCTTTAGATTTATTGTGTTCTTGCGGAGTAAAATTTTTGAATGGTATATGAATGTACTGTATTTTTTGAACTGCTGTACATTGAAGAATAGGAGTTTAAGATAAAGGAGTGTGTCAGAGATGTTCACATGTAAAATCTGTAGCTTGTATGTATGATGTGCAACATAAATATCTCATTTTTATCTTTCTCTTCATGTTATGATCATACTATCAAATGACATAAAGTCTGCTCTGAAGAATGAGCAGTCTGTGACCTATTTTGCCCAGTCAAGCGAGTTCAGACACAAATGCTGCCAATTCTGAACAAAGTCTTGGTACAGTCACTTAGTCTTTCCTAGCTTTTTAAGAGCTTACTGGGCCTTTGGTAAAATTGGCAAAGCAAAAGAACAATTATACACAAAAAAAAAAAAAGCTGGGTTAAAAACAACCCAGCGCTGGGTGAAATATGGACAAACGCAATGGCTGGGTAGTTTTATTTAACTCAGCTAATAAATAAAATCACTAGTTTTCTTGCTTAAAATATACCCAAAATAGGTTGGAAATTAACATACAATTTAATAAATGAACCTTTATTAATACATTTAATAAATACTAAATAAATACATCTTTTTTTATTATTATTGTTTATTAATAAATGTTCACCTTCTGATTCTTGCTGATGCCTCTAGTAATTATGTGTCTGATTTTTACAACTTTTTTTAATTTTTAAACAATAATTGCGTTAACTAATGTTAATTAACTGAACCTTATTTTAAAGTGCTACCAAATGTGTTGTATGGATATTTGATGCTTTTATACCCACTATATGTCTACTAACATTGTTGCAGTAAAAGGACTGAATATGTGCATTTCATTTTCTGTTTCTGTTTTTTTTTTCTTTCCGTTTTATTATTTTATAGGTGCAAGAAGAGTTTGTGAAAAACATGGAGAACACTTCCGTTGAGAGCCTTATACAGAAACTGGCAGAAAGCAAAGGGACAGGCAAAGAGAGACCAGGTAAAATCTCCCACACACAGCATTAACCTCTGGCACTGAACTACTCTGCTCTTGATATTAGTAACAAGAATGGTCATGAGTTCATAACCAACTGACTAAATGATGAAAATGAGCTTTAAAAATTAGTGTTAGTTTGCACTGTAAACACATTAGGAGTACTTGACTGCTTGACTTGACTGCTGTAGCATGGTGGAGTTTACACTGGAGGATTTGTGGAGCTCTGACCCTAACGGGGGTTTTTCAGCCCAGGTCTTAGCCAGCACTGGCCGTCACATGCTAACGCTAGCGTCACATGCTAAGTGGAATGTCAAGCTCGCCCACCTTTACATGAGATTAAGCCACTTGAGATTGATAGAGTTTGACACGGCTACACTTCCCCCTGTGCTCTTGCTATTTTTCCTCACTTATCCCTCCGCGATCTTTCATTTGACCTCCCGCTTCTCCCTCCTTTCACAGGGTGGAAGTTTTTTCACATTTCACATAGAGAATATAATCTTGCTTGAAGCTAAAGGGGTGTGGGGCGTAATTAAACCAGTTTAGGCAGCAATTATGTTAACAATATAAATGTTGTACGCTAGACATTGGCCTTTGTCTTGGCTTGAAAGCTGTGTCATCTTAGAATATGTTTCCTTTCTTAACAATGTTGTAAAATTTGCTGTGTTGTTTAAGCAACCTTAAACCGTAATATCGGCTTAGCCAATGGCATGAGTTTGGGTTGGAACTATCTGTTTTGTTTTGTTTGTCCAGTAACTAAATATATGGAGTGTTGGAAAAACCATTTTTTTAAAAAACAAAGTATAAATGTAATTTGTACTTTAATATTTATTCTTTATTTATTGGCGGTGGTTATTTGCACCATGTAATTATTTGCATTGTCTGGTTTTATAAACTTCTTTAGAAAATTTGTTGATTTGTTGTAATGAAGATAAAATAATACAGATTTGTGCGTCTTTCTAATTTGGCTATTATTTGGAGACAAGGTTGATGAAAATTTGAGCTAAATCTGACAAAACCTCCTTTTGTGGATGTCCTCAAAATGATTTTGCTTTGCTTTGTTTTTGTATTGTTTTGTTTCATTTTATTTTTGTAGTTTGGTTTGGTTTGCCTTGTTTTGTTTTGTTTCAATTTATTATTATTATTATTATTATTATTTGCTGCTTTGTTTTTGCATTATTTTGTTTCATTTTATTTTTGTAGTTTGGTTTGGTTTGCCTTGTTTTGTTTTGTTTCAATTTATTATTATTATTTTTTGCTGCTTTGTTTTTGCATTGTTTTGTTTTGTTTCATTTTATTTTGGTAGTTTGGTTTGATTTGCTTTTGTTTTGGTTAGTTGTGCTTTATTTCTTTTCTTTTGCTTTGATTTGTTTTTGCATTTTGTTTTGTTTTGGTTTTGTAGTTGTTTTGTTTGTTTTTGTTTGCCTTTTTTGTTTAGTTTCACTTTATTTATTTATTTTTTCTTTGTTTTTTGCGTTTGGTTTCATTTTATTTTTGTAGTTTTGTTTGGCTTTGTTTGCCTTGTTTGGTTTTGTTTCACCTAGTATTTATTTATTGCATTGTTTAGTTTTGTTTTTAATTGTTGAATTTTATTTTTGTAAGTGAAAATAGCAGTATTTTAACATGCTATTTACACTAAGTGCAAATAGCGATACATTCAATTTACACTTTGTGAAAATGTGACAAATGTGATATTGATTTTATAAAATAGTTTAATAAACAAGTTTATATTATTAGACTTACGTTTTAGACAGTATATTTCCTATTTTTGCTCAATTCCGCCAACATTCCAAACACAGCCACATTACTATTTTGTGATTGTTGAGCAACATGACGCTGTTTCGTTTCTGAATCAACCGTGTAAAAATGATTAGGTTTAAATGCAATGACTCACTTATTAACAGCGACTTGCTCCACCCATGGTTTTAATTTCACATTCAAAGTATGGTTTCACTTTTAAAATAATTTCAAATATAGATGCATTAACATGTGTAAATACATCTAAATGCCACTTCATATGCAACTTCTGCAAAGATGAATTTTGCTGATACTGATTTAATTTGTTTAGTAACAGCCTAAATGTATTATTATAACTGATTGATTCAATATAAGAATTTGACTCAAAAGATGATGCACACTTTTAGAAAAAATGGCTTTATAAAGGTAAAAGTCAATTTAAAGTTACTGGAAAATAATAATTTCTATTGCTGCTGTGAACTGACCACACAGAATATGAAGAATATCAAAAACGGTAGGAGTCAGCAAAATATAGTTATTATAATACTTATTATAGTTATCGATAAAATCCCAGAAAATATAGAGAGATTATTTTTTTGTCAATGATTTGGTGCTCAAAAAACATGTCTAATTATCAGTGTTAATAGTTATGCTTCTTAATATTTTTAATTGTTAAATAAAGAAAGCTCAAAAACTGTTATTTGAAAGAAAAGTATTTTGTAACAAATATCTTTTATTGTCATTTTTTATCTTAATGTGTCTTTGCTGAATAAAATGATTAATAAAAAAAATAATAAAAAAAACTGACCCAAAATTTCTGAATGGTAGTGTATGTATATATTATATGTATGTATAAGCTTGTGTATATAAGATATTCCATACACAGGTAACCCGGTTAAACTATGTATGTACATATAGTTACTCCACAGGAGTCTACACTGAGTGCTCAGGCTTTTGGTTGCCCTTCATTTGTTTTGACAGCAGAATTAATTGAGACTAAAAACTGTTTTGGTCAACAAAACATTCCTTCCCCCATATCAAGCTGTTCATTAGGGATTGCGCCGCTGTCAGAGCAATAATCTGTGTGGCACGCTGATGAAATCAGAGCGGCCCCAACCAGCGTAGAGAGAGAGAGGTTGAACAAACTTTGTACCACGGAAACAATCCCGAAGTGACACGCTGGGCTGTAGGGAGGTTGCAAGAGCAGTTCAGTGATATCCAGCTGGGATGTGAACTGGCCGCCAGCCAGACACGCAAACTCTCCTTGCTGCGCCATCCGAGAGCCTATGCTCAGCATATGCAATTTAAAAAAAAACAAAAAAACATCCTCGCTTAATGCATGACCGCATGCCCCTTTCATATACAAACACACGTGTGCGAGCACATAAAAGCACATATTTACCTAGCTATCCAAATAAGAACGTACCTTAGACTTTTGCTGTTGTTTTTTAAATAAATCTAATTATAATTACTAAAGACCAGCCATAATATGAACTGTGTTACTTTTTGACCTATTCTTTTTGAGGACAATAGAAAGGTTGATTTTGTTAGATTTAGCTAACTTCTGTGGACATTTTTCAGCAATGTTTCCTCAAAGTATTGCTGTAAACCCTCACGCACATAAATACACACATGTGTTCATGTAAACGGAGCAGTCTGTCTGTTTACGTAAGCATAAACAAAACCTAATACCCTTTTTCCAGATTTAGATGGCATTGTTGTGTCTGATGTTTGGGTTTGTGTGCATAAATATTGTTAGATGGAGCCTGGAAGTGTTGTCATTTGCACCGTTCCTCACCTGACATCACTTAATTAGATAAAACTTGTTTGTCCGTCCTGCAGCTGCTTGGAAATCATAGAGATCTGTCTCCATGGTCCGGTTTTATAAACCTGTTTAGACAAATTTGCTGATTTGTTGTAATGAATAGAAAATAATACAGATTTGTGCATGTTTCTAATTTGGCTGTTATTTGGAGACAAGGTTGATGAAAATTTGAGCTAAATCTGACACGACCTTCTTTTGTGGATGTCCTCAAAATGATTTTGTTTTGTTTTTGCTTTTTTGTTTCGCCCTCGCTTTTTCTTTTTCTTTGCTTTGTTTTTGCATTGTTTCATTTGTCATTTTATTTTTGTAGTTATTCAGTTTGTTTTGTTTTTATTTGCCTTGTTTTGTTCACACTCAGGGCTCGCAAAATCGCTAGCCCGACGTCCTGGGGCTCTTGTGTTTTCCAGGCGGGCTACCAAAAGTTTCACCACCCTGCCCGGCAGGCTATCTTAAACTAGAGGGCTCCTGCACATCCTTAAACACTCTTAAATTTAGTTGTATCAAATTTAAGGCCATAAAAAGTTTTAAATACGTTAAATAGTATAAGAAACGTCTTAATTATAATTTTAAGAGGTCTTACAGTTGCGCACGGAAAGACAAGAATCACGATAGGGCTGGATTAAACTTCAAAAGGCAATGATGTCACTGAATAAATATGCGCGCTGCGCGTTGCAAAGTCAAAATGCGGCACGGATGTCTTTATATGAATGTAGGCTATCTGAAACGAACTGACTGTCCTCAGAAACGTGTCGTTGGCATTTTCTTACCTATGATAAAACAGCGTTAATGAGCGCGGTGCTGCTTTGTGTACAGCTGTTACATTTACATTTACATTTAGGCATTTGGCAGACGCTTTTGTCCAAAGCGACATACAGTTGGGAGAACATAGAGCGATTCTTCTTAAGGAGACAAACAGACACAGGCAGTGCTATAATACCAGATTTCAAGTGGTGCTTCAGACAAGTACAAGCTAGAAAGGGAAGGAATAAAGAGATTATTATTATTTTTTTTTTTTATGGTAACAGCAAATAGAGTTTATTGTTTTTTTTTTATGGTAACAGCAAATAGAGTTGTTACTAAGGAAACCGCAATATTTCAGCGCTCCTAAAGCGCCACCACGTGACAGAGAATGATTTTGCATTTCCAATACATTTTTCAGCGGTTTATGGTCCAACATTATGAAGCTGCAGGCCCGGAGGCCCAACTGCACGCTCAGACCTGCAAGCTCAGACCAGCACTTCCAGACCTATCGTTTTTTCAGACAGCACCACCTGCTGTTTAAAGATTGCGTAACCTAAATTCGATTGCTGATAGATTGTAACTTTCCCTATTCTTCTACTATAAAGTATTACGCTATGACTGAATGCATTACTATATAAAATATTACACATACTAAGTTATGATTTAATGCATTAAGTCTTATTTTATTAATTGTATTTGTAAATAGAAATTGAATATTTACATAGTCATTTATTGTTTTCCTAATCATTAAGGATTTATCAAATTCTTTAGTATTGAGGGAATGAACATTAACTCTATATTTACATACAATAAATTATAGTGCTCTGAGTAATTTTCTCACACCAAACTATTTTTGTATTCTTTTTCATGAGGTCCTACAAGTCATCGAGTTGTAAACAATGCAGAGAAACATTGGGTTAATGTATTTATTAAATATAACATCAAATAAAATAAATGCTTTACATTCTTGTTGGGGAGATTTTTCAAATATTACCTTCATGCTGGAACGATCTATTGAAATGTGCCTGCAAATGCGATTGCACTTCTGCCAATCGCGTTGGTTGGAAAACAGGCATCACATGGACAGTGGAAATGACTGCAGCATTTGTTGCAATGTATTAGTTTTTGAAAAAAATACACAAGTCACAAGCAAACTATTTAGACAACCCAACAGAGCTCACATTGTAAATTCTACGCAGATTGCTTGATATTTTGATGAAAATAAACTCATGGCCGCATTTTATTCCAAAGATCTTATATGTAATTATTACAGAACTTATTTACAATTGTTACACTGTTATTGTGTTACTGTCTGTGGTAGTACTGAGATTTGTAAAGTACAATAAAACGAATGTGCAATATTATTGTTTACACATACTACTACTACTAATAGTGAATGTAGTAGTAATATTATCTACTATTATTTCATACTAATATGTCTGAAAAAACGATAGGTCTGGAAGTGCTGGTCTGAGCGCGCAGGTCTGAGCGTGCAGTTGGGTCTCCGGGCCTGCAGCTTCACCCTACTCTTATGGTCAGATTATTGCAAATATCGACCCATGGTTTTATGCAGCAGATACATAGTTGTAAATGTGAAAAAAGTGGATGTGCTTTCTAAAAGTCCAAACAATTAAGACAGTAATATTTATGTTTTAATAGCCTACATTATTTATCCCTTTTAATGGACTAAAGGCTAAAATGCCGTTGTATACGATTTTTTGTTTTTGTGAAAACCTGTATGTGAACTGTAAGTCATGTCATTCTATGGCTTAATACATTACCGTACATTGTTCAACCCCACTCATACTGTTCATTTTACTTGTGCAGCTGTTAAAAAGGGTCATAAATTGCCTTAAATTGATTTTTACAAATTCTGCAGATACCCTGTAAATAGTGACATAAAATTCCTTCCTTGATATTTGTGTATTGAAAATATTTTTGATTGATATTTAGACTCCTATCTGATTTTCTATTTTATTTAAAAAAAAAAATTTTTAAATGTCTTTTTTATTTGGACTAGTTAAATTAATTTTCGGGCCACCAAAACCTGAAGAGTACCAGCCCGAAGGGCTACCAGAGATTTTTTAATTTTGCCAGCCCTTACACTTTATTTATTTTATTTATTTGTTGCTTTGTTTTAGCATTGTTTTGTTTCATTTTATTTTTGTAGTTGTTAGGTTTGGTTTGCTTTGTTTTTGAATTGTTTTGATTTATTTATTTATAATTTATTTTTTTATTTTTTGCTTTGTTTTTTGCATTGTTTTGTTTCATTTTATGTTTGTAGTTGTTTTGTTTGGGTTTGTTTTGTTTGCCTTGCTTTGTTTTGCTTCTGCATCGTTTTGTTTCGTTTTATTTTTGTAATTGTTTTGTTTGGTTTGATTTTGCTTTGCTTTTGCTTTGTTTTTGCTTTTTTTTTTTTTTTTTTTTTTGCTTTGCTTTGTTTTTGAATTTTGTTTCATTCTATTTTTGTAGTTTTATTTGATTTGATTCGGTTTTGTTTTGCTTTTATTTATTTTTTGCTTTGTTTTTGCATTTTGTTTAATTTTGTTTTTGTAGTTGGTTTGGTTTGGTTTGGCTTACTTTGCTTTTTGTTTTGTTTCAATTTATTTTTTTTCTTTTGCTTTGCTTTGTTTTTGCATTGTTTTGTTTCATTTTATTTTGTAGTTTTATTTGATTTGATTTGGTTTTGTTTGCCTTGCTTTGTTTCGTTTTGCTTTATTTAATTTTTTTTGCATTTAATTTTTGTAGTTTTATTTGTCTTGGTTTTGTGTTGTTTTGATTTATTTATTTATTTATTTATTTATTGCTTTGTTTTTGCATTGTTTTGTTACTTTTATTTTGTAGTTTTATTTGATTTGATTTGGTTTTGTTTGCCTTGCTTTGTTTCATTTTGCTTTATTTAATTTTTTTTGCATTTTATTTTTGTAGTTTTATTTGTCTTGGTTTTGTGTTGTTTTGATTTATTGATTTATTTATTTATTTATTGCTTTGTTTTTGCATTGTTTTGTTACTTTTTATTTTTGTAGTTGTTTAGTTAGGTTTAGTTTGCCTTTTTGCATTTCATTTTATTTTGTAAGGTTTTTTGCTTTTTATATATTAAAACCATATATATATATATATATATATATATATATATGATATACCATATAAATAAGCCTAATGATTTGATATGTTATGATGTCAGTTGAAGTGGGTCTTTAGCTTTTTCCTGTGTTTGTGTATATTTGGGAACTGATATGTGACAGTATGTGACCTTTAGTTTTGATTGTGTGATCAGAGATGAGCCTAAACAAACAATAACAGAGAGATAGGAGAGTGGACTGATCTGGTGCAGTAGAGTAGATCAGTCATACTGTATCTACATCAGCGTGTGTGATGTGTGCCTGTCGTGACTGCTCTGAACAGTCCGCACACGGCCGCCGATCTCCAGGGAAACTCTATTGAACCGCTTGAGTTAAATATCACACGCTTTTGTTTTTTCAGGTCAGGGCATTTTCTGTGCAATGAAAATAGCACCCCGGGCTCTCTAGCTGAGGTCTGGTAGTAGTAAAATGCTGTCTTTCGTTTTCTTGGACAAGCATTAGCTTTTACGCGCATTAACACAAAAGAAAACACACTCTAAAGGGCTCTCAGAGCACTGAGGGGCATCTCTCCTCTCTTTACGGCCAGTCACGAAAGCACAGAATTAATATTTATATGCTGTTCGGGGTATTTATTAAGAATCTATAACTAAACTAAATGAGGTTAGTAAGAATAAAATTAGATTTAACTTTGAGTTCTATTATTCCGCATTTTAATTTCATTCTGAAATAAAATTTTTGGGTGACATATTGTTGGGTCATGACAGCAAAACCCTGAGGAGCAAAAATAGAGTGAAATTGGCAGTTTGTTTGTGTCAGTAAGGAAATGGGTCATGCTCAAAGTGTAAAAGCTTGGAGGTAAATATGCAAAATTGATGAGCAAGAAATGAAGCATGCAGTTTGTTGTTTTTTTGCAGCTGCCTGTGTGTCATTTCACTGTTATGTTAATTCATATTTTCAGTGCAGACTAGTGTACAGCATTTGACTGAGTGTTTTCAGTGCTGCACATCACTGTAGAAAACAGGTTAAAAACAGAAAAGGGTTTCAGGCAATTGTGTGTGTGGGCGCATCTATTAGTGTGTGTTGTATGTTGGCTGTGAACGCTCTGGCTTAAAGGGGAAGATTGTGCTGATTGCCACCAGACCAACTGATGAAATTTGCTTGCCAAAAAAATGTGACCTGTGTGTGTGTGTGTGTGTGTGTGTGTGTGTGAGAAACTGTTTTTGTGGATTTAAAAGCAAGATTTTACTAAACACTGTAAAAACATGTAATAATAAATATTTTTAATACTAAATATTGCACCATATCGTAATTCTTGAATTCACGATACCGTAACATCCCATCAATCTTTTGTTTTGTTTGTCTGTTGCCGTTTCAGGCCCCATTGAATTTGAGGAATGTAACGTCCCAGTCACCACAGAAGGTCTGCATTAGTTTTTCTGTCTGTTTCCATTTTCATTTTATTGTTATATAGGAAAAACACAGAGTATATAATTTCTCCTTAAAGTTATTGATTACATCTCTTTATGATAACTAACTTAGAATTTTAGTTTTGTAGGCTTTGCGTTCTGTTTAAAAAGCATAATATACAGTTTATGATCTGTTTCTATGATTTGCCTAGATTAATAGTTACTGTGTCTGTTTAGGTGCAAAACCCAGAAAAAGGAAAACCTTTGCCATACCAGGCAGACGGAGAGATAAAGACACAGATTCCACGTAAGTGTTGACTTTTTTTTTTTAAATATATATTTTTTTTAAATTAAACTTTTTAACCAAATTCTCTAAATTACTGTTTTTCATAATAATATTGTGATACTAGTGACATTTTACAATAAGGTGTAATTTGTTAACATTAAATAATGTATACCAGTACATTTATTTCACTATTTATAAATCTTTTTGTTTATAAAAATACAGTTGTTCATTGTTTCTTCATGTTAGTTCACAGTTCATTAACTAATGTTAACGAATGCAACTTTAGATTTTAATAATACATTAGTAACTGCTGAAATTAACATAAATACTGAAGTATTGTTCATTCTTAGTTAACTAAAGTAGTTAACTAATGTTAACTAATGAACCTTATTGTAAAGTATGAAACACTTTTACACTTGTTAATAACTTATAGTAAAATTAAGTAAGCTTATTTTTGGTACGGAGAGTTTTTGAAATTTAGACCAATAATTATTCATATTTGCATAATAATTTTTGCAGTTGTGGTAAAATGAAGTTTAACTTTCTGTAAACTTTTCTCTTGAATAGTGAATCGGCTGAAGTAGAGGCAGTTGTGAGTATACGTTTTCTTTTTTTTCCTCTATAATTATTAACTTCGTTATTATTATTGGAAAAAAAATAATTCATATTTTGAATGTTACAGTACATTAATACAGTATTAACTGTGTTTTTCTATGATTTCATAATATGAAACTCATTTTCTTCTGATCAAAGTATGCTATTTCTTATTATTTTGGAGAAACTCCATTTGAGTCGCACCCACAAAGCTCCTTTTGTTCGTCCTTCTTTTAGAACGCTTCCAACGGAGCTCCCCCGGGTTTCTACGGTGCTATAGATCTTCATAACGCCGTGAGTGGTGACCTAATGTTGTTGAAGGATTGTCTATAATTCTCACAATGTTAAGTAAAGACAACATAGTGTAAATACTTCTTGCGATATTGCTAACAATAGTGTGTTTTACCTCAGTCGGACTCTCCCTGTGTTGTGATGTATTGAAGAGTGTGAATAATAGGATTTAGTCTGTGGTGTGTTCTGTGTTTTTCTGCAGAATGTGCCTCAGCTGGACGAGGAGGGCTTCTGTATCCGACCAGAAGTCAACGAGAATGATATCCTTTCTCCAGATCCATCTCCTCCATCTCACACACACACACACACACACACACACACACACACACACAGACACTTTCATCTCAGCCATAAAAACATCTCTTTCATCGCCTGTACTTGGTATAAATTCTGAACTTTTTTTTTTTTTTGGCTTGAGGACAGTTATAACTTTCTTTGTTGCACTTTTATTTGAATCACTGCCAAGTCATTTCTTCCCATCAGATTTTCCTTGCTCTTCTGTTTTCTTTAACAAAGCTGCGTCGTCACTCTATGTGAACTAGAATACATGTTAAAAAAATTTAAGAAAATACACCCATGATACTATAGACACATTTTCATGCCCCCTCACTTATCTTTTTTTGTGCGAACCATTTTCCTTAATGGTTCTGATCACATGCCAAAGAGAACTCCTTCTATTCATCCAGTGACTCAGAAGATGAGGACGAGCCAAGAAAATTCCACGTCCAGATCAAACCCGTGCAGACAAACAACGGCACACACCAGCACAAAGCCACCATCGACGAGCTGAAGGCCTCGATTGGAAACATCACGCTCTCGCCCACCCCTGCCGTAAGAGACGCCTCACACCAGCACACACACTGCGTGTAAAGATCCCATGACCACATATTCCTCACAAACAGACCTTGCATTCACATTCATTCATACACAGAATAATGCAAGCTGGTCTCCCTCTATAAAGGGTGATTGTACAGCGTCAGCAGAGAGACTTGTGATTGGTTGATATCATTTACAGTCATCTTTCTGTTTCTCACACCTCATCTCTTCCTCCAAAACCTCCATGGGCTCAGCAGACACTAGAGGGCACTATTTGATTATGATATTTACAGGTGGTCCATAAAGATGCTGTAAATGCTTCATACTTTTTTTTCTTTTTTTTTCTCCCCCCATCCGGATTTGTGCAATTTTATTTTGCACGTGTGTTCGTTACACACCTGTGGTCATTATAAGGATTTAACTAGCTCATTGAAAATTATATTATGTTTGCCCAATGAACGTTAGACTTTTCCAGCGAGGGAATGAGCATTTAATTAATCTCAAGTGTTTTTTGTTGGGAGTTAGTCACAATGACATGATGGGTGGCATTACGCATGTACTGGTTTGTCCAAAGATGACCTGCTGTTGTGTCATTTAGTGTGTGTGTGTGTGTGTGTGTGTGTGTGTGTGTGTGTGTGTGTGTGCGCGTGCATGTACAGTTGTGTGGTCAAGCGGTTCCTCCTGCACACACTGTGAGCCTGTGGACCATCTGTGTGTGTGTGTGTGCTGTTGGTAAACAAACTCATGCAACTTCCTGCCTGAAATCTCACCACAGGAAGCACGGAGGGACTCTGTTTCTAATGAGTAAGATCACGTAGGTAAACACGCGCGCACACACACAGACAGGCTCATGCGAGAGCTGTCGTAACAAAAGAGTTTCGTTTAATAGTTTTTAGTAGGGCTGGTAAGCGATTTAAAATTTTTAATCTAATTAATTACATGATGTGGCGAGTAATTAATCTATTTAATTGCAAATTAACTGCACATCAAATTTGGCTGAGAAATTACTCCCAAAAGATAGTTTAAAGTCAATGTTGCGTAAAGCATCAAACAGACATTAGAAAAAGTCAATATTTTGTTTGAGAAAATTAATTACATTTACTCTTTTGGACCATGAGGGTGAGTAAACGATGACACAACTGTCATATTTGGGTGGGTGAACGATACCTTTAATAATTGCATTAATTTTATTAATATTACTATGGAAATATGAAATGATTTCTTTAATGAAATGATACTCTAAATAATAAACTAAAACTGCCAGTAGGTTGTGGTAAATTCATTTGATTCGTTCAAATGGCTGATTCATTCAGGAGTGAAGTAAATGGTTCTTTATGAATGGTCCATTGAAGCATTAGGCTTGTTCAACTTGAAGCAGGTCATCACCATCAGACCGATCGGTGTGTGACATCAAAGTACTGCTAGAGCTATAGAGAACAAATGGCTCCCTATGCTTTTGAATTGCTTTCGTTGTACTTTTAATGTCATATACACCGATAGGGTCTGTGCAGCGTTGCTTCAAATCCAACGCGCCAAATGGTTCACCCAAGTCTTTAGAACGTGCATTAAGAAATAAAAACTTTCACTTTCACTTTCTTTCAAAATGCCGTTGTGTGTTGCTCGGTGACAAACAGTTCTGCTTTGTCTTTATATTTTCGTTGGCAAAATTGAGCAAAACAGACAACGTTGTGTCTTAAATAACAACATTAACTTACTTGCTTACTGAACTGTTGTATAAGATCAGTGTCACATTTGCACTCCTGTGACATTCCACTTATAGACTATTGCTTGTGTGATATTGTTTAACTATATGATGTAAATATGAGACGACAACTCCAACAGGGGCATTTTTTGCCTCATATCTTGAATTTTAGGGACATTCTAACTATGTTTTCTAGGCTCCATCACGCAGAGATGGAGTTGTTGCCGTGTCTCATATTTGTCATCAATCAACTGTATGAAATGTCAGATGACCCACATGGGTCTGGGACAGGGGGAAGTGCGTTAAATGGGTTAATTTTCACCGTAATTAACTTGTTAAATTACCAGCCCTAGTTTTTAGTAAAAACAGTGGCTTGACATGTTCATGTGACATGTTACCAGTTGGTAAAAATAATCAAAACATCCCTGATTCTTATGAAACCCTGGTGAAAAAATAAATACTACAAATACATTTACTATACCGAACTGGTATACTTAAAATCTGCTAAATTGGAAGAAGTAATTTTGTACTCTGTGTACTTTTAATAGTGTGGAAGTAGTGCTGAAGTCCAACTAAAGTTGTACAGAAGTATATTTGTGTACCTGGACCATAAAACCAGTCCAATTTTTTGAAATTGAGATTTATACATAATCTGAAAGCTGTTGTAATGTTTGTTAGGATAGTAGAATATTTGACCAAGATACAATTATTTGAAAATGCAATCTGAGTGTGCAAAAAACCTTTTAAAGTTGTCCAAATTAAGTTCTTAGCAATGCATATTAAGTTTTGATATATATTCATCTTATTTAATGTTAATTTCAGCATTTACTAATGCATTATTAAAATCACAAGTTGTGTTTGTTAACATTAACTAATGCACTGTGAACTAACATGAACTATTTTTATTAACTAACATCAAGAAAGATTAATAAATGGTGTAATAAATGTATTTTTATTTTAATAATACAATAACATAGTTAACAAATGACACCTTGTTGTATAGTGTTACCGAAATGATTACTTTTATTCATTGAGGAATCATTAAATTGATCAAAAGTGACAGTGAAAACATATTTAGTGTTACAAAAGATTTATTTCCGATAAATGCTGTTATACCTTTATAGTTATCAGAGACTCCAACGATTTCAACATTAATGATGATAAATGTTTCTTGAGCATCAAATCAGCATATTAGAATGTTTTTTGAAAGATCATGTGACATTGAATACTGAAGTAATGTCTGCTAAAAAAAAAAAAAAAAAAATCTGCTTTGCATCACATCACACTCATTAAAATAGAAATATTGAAAATTAAAAGTTTTAAGTTGTAACAATATTACTGTTATTAGTGTTTTTGACCCAATAAATGCAACCTTGGTAAATTACATAAAAAAAAAAACTTTTGAGTAATAGTGTTTTTGTATTGGCTGATAAATGTTAAGTGTTTTATGGACAGAATAAAAACAAATTGGTTAGGTCAGTTTTCATTTACACAGTTTGTAACTATGATTTTCTCTTCGTCCAAGATTTCATCTGTCCTACTGCTCGGTTTTGTGTGTGTTTTACGTTTTCTCGCGGCATCCCTCGCTCTTCATCCCGTTGTGACGCTTTGAAATGACAGAGTGATGTATTTCTGCAATAACACATCCTCACAAGTGCCAGCTTGTGTTTTCAGTGAGCACAGCCGGGGCGACAGTTTACATTAGACACTTCGCTGCCGCCTCTGTTTGCGCTGTTTGAGATGGATTAATACACATCTTTTAGGAAAGCTCTTCATCATTCGTTTCACCAGGCTTGAGCTTTCTGTCTTCCCCCAAATGTACTCAGATTAACCTTTGAAATATTTACACGTTTCGAACCTACATTCACCATACTGAGCATTTGTCTTTGTGTCGCATATCAGAGTTGTGCTTCCTTTTCCTCTCCGCTTCATTTCGTCGCCCTGTTTGTTTCATTTTTTTAGGCGGATATGTTTTATGGCAGTTTTGGTTAAGTCAGGAAATCTAGGTGATGACGAATGCCATGTCATCTGTTGTAGATTATTGGTATTATTGAGCTTTCCATTTCCATTTCCCCCAGTCTTCTGTTGTCTCTCTTTCCCCTTCATGTGCGCTCTCTCTCTTTTTCGTTGGCGGGTGTGTGGCCTGGGTGCTGTAATTGAACCCATTTGCCACTCTCTGCCTATGGGACTAAACCCTGCCTTCACTTTTCTCTATGCATATACTGTATGTGTGTTTGTTTGTTTGTTTCCACAGTTTTGTCCTTCACAGTTAAGCACTTAGTTACATTTATGGTCCATACATTGTGTTTCTGTTCATCAGACACACCAAAAATAAGTGAGATTTTTTTTTTTTTTTTTTTTTTTCATTCACTCTGGGCAGAGATGCTACGAATGAGTCACTTTGAATACACAATAAACCAAGCCTCCCCATCGTTGTGCATTTGTTGCCGTTTTGCTAGTTGACTCCTGTTGACATTTCTGAGCCTCAAAACAATCCCGGTAGTGAATTCGGTTGGATTCTCTGCCACTCATTTCCTTGTGTTTAGACTGCCTGCAGAATATTGTTGTTGAACTTATGGTTTGAATATGTAATCTCACTTGTGCGGTTCTCCGCTCATACTTCTCTGTGTGTGTGTGTGTGTGTGTGTGTGTGTGTGTGTGTGTGTGTGTGTGTGTCGTCCTGTGAGGCCAATATCTATTGAACGAATGTGGGGATGAAGCACTTCATGTCTTCTGCTGTTTTCATAACTCCTCTCACTCTCATTAATAAAAGCCTGTTTTCATTTCCAGGTTCATATGAAGAAGAACCAATCCAGTGAGTATTCCTCTTTTTTTTTTTAGCCTCCCTCCATCCCTCTGTCACTCTGAAGGTTTGGCTCTGGAGAGCGCCTGCCATTTTGACTTCTCTTTTTAGTTTTTCTTGGCCGTGACGTTTCTCGTCAAGCCTCCTTCATCTCGCTCCGGTGACCCCTCCAAAGCCAACTCATCCCATGAGAAAATAAACATCATCTCCCATTTTTTCCTCATCTGAGTAGCACAGCATTGCCTCCTTAAGCCATGAGCAAGATTAACTGCTTAATTGTGTGTTTATGTTTTTCTATCCATCATAATTTTACATTTTTCCAGTAAATTGTGGCTTAAACGAACACAGATGCATGCCAGAATGTAGTGTTTACACTGCGGCATGTTCTCACATCAAGAGCGACGATTTCAACCTCCCAGGAAAGTTTTACATACTTTAAATCTGTAAGACAGTAATTGAGCTTACAGTAGAAATGTTTTGTTATTCTTGCGCTGGAACGGTAAACATTTCTTCAAAGAGCGCATTTACCGCAAACCTCTTGCACGTGCTGAAATTGATAAGGTCTGGCAGAAAATTTTATCCGATAAGTCCTTTAATCCAGTAGATGTTATGTTTTATCTGAAACCACACTGAGATGCTATTTCAGGAACGACAAAGATAGGTTTTGATGTTTTAAAGGAACCATGTTTATTGGCTTATTGGTACTGAGCAAAAATGTTCTTTTAGGATTGATAAAATTACCAATATTAAAATCTGAGACTCTTTTATGTAGATAAAAAAAAAAAAAAAACACAGTTGTTTTAAATGCCACAGTTGACTTTAGATATCATGACATAATGTGCAATATGAAAAATGTATATTTATACAGCATTAGAGTACATTTAACAGTGTTACTAAATTATCAGTGCTTTTGATGATTAACTTTAGTAAGCATTGGATGTCTGGTAAAGCTATATTTCTTATTATGAGGCACTTGGGCATCTTTGGCAGTATAGGATATACTGAAGAATATTCAGTAGTGACTGTTAATGTAAATGTGGATCTCGCACATACTTACTGTAGGAATGATACGACAACAAACATTCCCTGCTATAAAACCGAAGGCAGGTGAGTTTGCTGAGCGTAGCCACGCTCTTTTTTGGTCCATAGCTGCGTTTGTGTTGGTGGGAATGAGGGATTCCTGTGAGGCTAAAAAACGTGCAAATTACAAAACTAATTTTATGTACCAAAATTATCATTTGTAACTAATTAAACCTGTTGTCTTTTAACACTGTCATTTGTTCTTTGTGTATAACATACTGTATGTCTTTGGGATTTGATCTCATTACATACCATTTAAAATGTACTATGCAAATCATTTATAGCATGTCATTTTAAATATATGTATTTGGTACTTGACCTGTGATAAATGGGGTTGCAAGAACATGTGTCTCATGCAGTAATCAACTTACTACCAGTTTTAAACCACCTGACATGACACTTAATGGTCAGAAGCACTATTGTTACTCAAGCAAGTGACTACTGCAGTTCGTTTTCTGACTTCCATATTGTAAGCCTATGTCTTAACAAGCTCGCATTTAATTTGTTAACATGGTTTTTACTTCATGAAACACATGAGCTGCATTTTTAATCAGGGCCTAATCAGCGGTGACCAGTTGTAAGAACTCTAAGAAATTAAGAAACCCCTGGGTTATATTTGTAAAGGGATTTCTTTGCTTAATTTAAGGGTTCTCTTGCAACTGGTTCCAGATTATGAATGAAGTCTGAAGAGTTGCCCAATTACTCAATTGTGTGTTTTCTCATTGTTTTACAGGTGATGAACTGGCACGACCCAAGATACCGCAGACATCCTTTAATGAGTAAGAGAAGCTTTACTTTTAAAGGAGAAGTTCACTTCCAGAATGAAAATTTTCTGATAATTTACTGACCCCCATGTCATCCATGTTCATGTCTTTCTTTCTGCAGTCGAAAAGAAATGAGGGTTTTTCAGGAAAATATTCCAGGAATTTGCTCTGTGTTGTGGAGGTTTTTTTTTCTTGGAAATGCGTCTGAAAAAACGCGTTGGTCTTATATTTAGAGTCTTACTTTGACATGTCAATAATACACCCACAACTATAGGTGGCGCCAAATCCGCGTAAAAGCGAGTGTGCCAAGAAATATGTAATGTAATATTTGTCATATTGTTAGAACAATGCGATTGAAAACAAAAGAAAAAGCAAGAGTCTTGACTGTCATGTTAGCCTGGTGATAGCAAATTTCCTCTGTAAGTGATTTTAAAATGTAAGACAGTACCCAGATTTGAAGAATACAGTAAGATTTCACTTCTACTGTTAATGAAATTTTGGTAGGCTACTATGAGATGGATAGCCTAATTGTTATATAATTTAGATGGGTTACCTGTTATTTTATGGTATATCAAAAAATTTATATTTTTTAATGCAATTGTTGGTGCATTTTACCAGTATTTACCAGATTTTAAAAAATAAATAAATAAACAGAAATATGCAATATGAAAATAATTTAAGAAAAATGGGATTGTGTAGAGCACTTTGAAGCTGCATTGAAACCTGTTCAACCTGTTGGCCTCGAATCCTGGAATATTTTCCTTAAAAACCTTAATTTCTTTTCGACTGAAGAAAGACAGACATGAACATCTTTGATGACATGGGGGTGAGTACATTATCAAGAAATTTGAATGCTGGAAGTGAACTTCTCAATTAACCCTGTCACCTTATTTGGAAAACATTGTAACCAATTATTCACTTTGATGTACAACTTTCATATGTGGTTGTTTTTTTTTTTTTTTTTTTTACTTCAAACAGTAGATTAGCCAACAATGACCTGCTGTCTTTGGATCCATTTGGCCCGACCAGCTCCAGCTCCTCTATACCCCACTCATCAGGTAACACCATCTGCTGTAATACAGCAAATACACAATCTTCTGGGTACAGCGAAACACAACTCTGTATTAATGTCATTAATATGTCATTAATGTATCAATAATATATTGTAGTCACACCATTTATAAATCCAAACATATATATATATGAAGAGTTCAGATGCAAAACCAGCTAAAAGCCATCTTGGTCAAAAATGAGATAGTGATACTGAATGTATGCTCTTGACATATATTATACATCCATCTAATACTTTGACCTCAAACTCGCTAAAATCCCACCCTCAGCCCAATCAGAAGTACCAGTATTTACACAGATATGTGTGTGTGTGTGTGTGTGTGTGTGTGTGTGTGTATGTATATATATATATATATATATATATATATATATATAATATTATATATATATATATATTTTAGGGGTGTAACAGTTCACAAAATTCACGGTTCGGTACGTTTTCCATACAGCAAAAAGAAAGAAATGCCAGAGAAATTTCCTTGAGTTTTACACTTTTTTTTTTTTTAATTTATTAAAACTAACATCATAAAGCATGTATCTCAGATCAGTGGCAGGAGTCGGATTTCATTTATCACATGAGGAGAGTGAGTGAAGCTGACCAGTGAGGTGAGAAAAACAAGCAGTTGGTACAAAGTACAAAAGCACCTGCCTTAAAAATATTTTAGATTGTTTTATTTAAACTTTGTGTGAGTTATTTATTTTATGTTAGCCCTATAGCCTGTATTTGTGTTTGTTTTGTTAAGAAAAGAATAATTCGGTTTAATATAAATGAGTTTGCCGTACTGATTTGTTGTTGTCAGTTCAATCAGTTGACGTCAAATTGGCACTAATTCAAAAGTGAAAGTAAAATGCGCACAGACATTTACAAGCTATTTAAAAGCAAGGAAAAGCAGAAATATTCTAACGAACTACCCCACCTTCGCAACCCTCCTGGAGTATTGTGTTTTTCTTTGGGAGCGGGAGGGGCAGACATCAGTTTGTCTGTTACGTCGTTTGGGCTGCCTTGTTGAGTACAGTGGCACTGAGAACATTATATTTCACACACTGTAAGCTTTTATTTTCCAAATGTAATAGGATTAGTCCTACGAATTGAATAATTTGCTTTGTAATGTGTACCGAACCGAAAGCCTTGTACCGAACGGTTCAATACGAATATGTAATGATATGAGGATCATTACACCCCTAATATATATATATATATATATATATATATAAAATATATACACACACACAAGTATGTACAAGTAATATTTATATTTAAAACGCATCTCCGGGTCAGCATCTACACTAATCTCAATGACAGAGTTCAGCTTGACAGTGATGGAGTCAGAACGTTCTTCATCGACCACACATACACACACGCATACACGCACACTGTACAGGCAGACAGTCGTAAGTCATTCACCCCTCCATCCCCCAGCCTCTGGGAGCCTTGTCTTAGGTCTGACCTCCTTCATTATTGATGATGCTTACAGGCTGGTGAAAGTGTCTGGGCTTTTCCAGTCCACAACAGTCTCCTCTAGAGAGCTTGCTCAGGCTGCTTGTTGTCACGGAAACCCTCATATCCCACAGCGACCTCATATCTCACACAGTCTGTCTTCTGCTATAGTATGAAATCATTTGTAAATGCCATGGGAAAAATGTTTTTTTTTGGTTGCGAGTTTTAGTTTTTATTTTTCTTCATTTTTGATTGTGTACATTTTTTTTATTTATTTTTTTATATGTTTTAATATTATAGAATGGGCTTTTTATATCTCAATTGTTTGCTTGAATTTCTTAACAAATTTCTTATGTCTTATGCAATTTATGTACAAATTTGTGTTAGAAAAAAGGACCCTCGTGTGCATGCCGTGAATATAGTCTTTGTGCTGCTCCCTCCCTCTCCTTAGCTCTTGACCTTGATTATTGAAATGAAATGTTATTTTCACATCTGGGAATTACAAGCTTCCGTATCTTGAGAAATGGTACAATTGAAAGTAGTCTTAAACCAGTGTAAATATTATCATTTAGATGTACAATACAAAAAGTATTTTTTTTCACAAAATTCATTTAGATACTCATATGTATTTTTTGTGGCTTTTATTTACTTTATAGGAAATATTTTAGACTTATATATTGTAATACTTAATTTTGGAAGGAATATTGTTGGAAAATTCTAGTGTGATATAGGGCTTTTTTTTGCTGATAAGCCACTCAATGCCGTCACTAAAAAAAGCCAACCAGTCATTCAAGCTCTGACCTTAGCTGCAAGGGCCAATCATAATCCAGAGTTAATTGGCACCTTCAGAGGTCAGAGGGCGGAGTTTGGAGTCCCCATGTCACAGACATTGTCAAACATGATCTTGTTATGAGTCTGACCTGGCAAAGAAACCAAAAGAGCAGTGAAGAGGCTATATGATGTTAGTAACATAGTTAGGTGTTGCACTTGTTTTTTTTTTTTTTTTTTGCTTTTTATTTGTTATTTCTATCATGTTTCTTAATTTGCTTTGGCTGAGCCTTGTTTATGTTGACTTCTTTTCATATTCTCATCAGTGCTTTGTATTTGTTCAATGCTTTTTTTTTTCTTAGACCTGGCTTCTCTCTTCTTAGTATCTTTCCCTACATCTCCCCCACTGCAATTAAATGATGAGGTTTTTGAAGACCCAGGTAATGATTGTGACCCATGCCTGCAGTTTGATCATCAGAATAAAAGTCGTTCCATAACAGACACTGATCCTAATAGCTTAAAAATATGCGAAAATGTGAATGATGATAGGAATGTTTTGCTTGAACTCACCCCTAATGTTTGAGTGCACAGAAAATAAGTGAAAGTTCGCTCAAAAATGAAAAATAATTCATCATTTACATCTCATGTTTAAAAAGAAAAGTCATGCAGGTACAGCATAAGAGTCGGTAAAACAATAACAGAATTTACACATTGACCTAGACTTTTTAACATTGTTATTTTATTTGTATTTATTATTTTTTATTTTATTTTTATTGTTATTATTTAACAGTGTTATAATTTTCCATATTTGGCATTCATTTATGTCTGTGTTTTGTTTTATTTTATGCATTTGTATTAGTTGTGACTGACTGCATTGCTTGAAGTTTAGCTGACTTTTACCAGGTTGTCTTATTTGTTTTTGAGGGATCATATTAGAGGAATGTTAAAGGAAGCTTTATAATGCTTCTAATGTTTTATTATTATTGTTATTATTATTATTATTATTATTATTATTATTTTTGTTTTATAATTGTTTACTTATTTTGTTTTACTTTAAATTGTATGTATGTGTATGTGTATATATATGTATGTATATATATATATATATATGTATATATACATAGAGTTGAGGTCAAAAGTTTACATGCACCTTGCAGAATCTGCAAAATGTAATTTTTTTTTTTACCTAAATAAGAGGGATCATGCAAAATGCATGTTTTGTTTTTTTTTTTTTTGTTTTTTTTATTATTTAGTACTTGTGAATTTTAGTACCTGAATAGGATATTTCACATAAATGATCATCAGTGATAGTTGTTTATGAGTCCCCTGTTTTTCCTGAACAGTTAAACCTGAACAAAATGAAGATGTGTACATTTGTTCTTATTTTGCATTAAAAAAAAAATATTTTATATATATATATATATATATATATATATATATATAAATCTGTAATGGTTGCATATTAGTCCCTCAGTTGTCCTCAGTTTGAAAATACGGATCTCAAAATCATACAGTCATTGTTGGGGTTCAAATACATAAAAATGCTGAAAAAACAGAATTTGTGGGACCTGATTTTTCTGAAGAACTGCGGGCAGTGTATCTGTTTAAGACAAACAAGGGACTCATGAACAACTATCACTAAACAAACAAAAAAAATCACAGCTGTGGATCATTCAGGGAACAACACAGTAATAACACAGTATTAAGAATCAAGTATATGTAAAATTTGGAACATTTTTATAAATTCAACATTTTCTTTTTTCTCTGGACTATGTATAAACATCTTTTATGTGAAAATTTTTATTAAGGTCAGTACTAAATGTGTATGTAAACTTTTGACTTCAACTGTATATATAAATTTGGTATAAAGTTTGGTATGGCATTTTTTATGTATTTGTGTGAAATACAAAGCTGTTACCCACATTTAGATTCAGAGTCTGCATAGAAACACATCCAGATCATCTTTTCATTTTCTCCATGTAGTCTTTTTAGCATGTCTGTCAGTATGTAGTATATTTTTACAACCATGCATTACTCTTTTCTGTCTGATGACCCCTGTAACAGAAGTGGATTTACAATCGGAGCCCACCTCTCCTTCAGCAGTCAGTCTTGAGGTTACCGAGGCTCCTGCTTTTCCCTTTCCCTCCAAACTCCCTCCTCCTGTCGCTGTTGCCAAGCCGAGCACGCCGCCATTCTCTGCTCTCTCCTCTCCTCCCTCCACCTCTCCTTGGGAGTTCCCTGATGGGGCTGTTGCTCCCCTCCACCCCGGCCCAACTCGAGCCATGAGCGTGCCTCCAGCCCTGCAGGCTGCTCCTAAAGACTATGCTGCCCACAAGCCCCCTCTCAGTGCTCCCGCAACCGGTCCAGATGCACTTTCGTCCTGGGCCCAGAGCCAGTGGATTGCCTTTAATGATGCCTTTGTGCCATGTCGTGGACTGTCCCATCAACCAGCAAGGCCTCGCTCGGTGCCCGTTTCTCAACAGCTCAGGCTTTTCTCCAGAGATTCTGTTGACCCCTTTGGCAGCTTTGGGAGAGAGGAGAGCACCCCCTCTCTGAAGGAAGCGCCAGCCCGACCCATGCAGGATGGTAATATTGAGGAATGAGAGTTATAAGCATGTGCAAACACTGTCCCATGGCTGCAAGACAGTGAGATATGTGTACTGTGGTTTTAACAGACCTCATTTTTTTATGTAACTTGTTTTAATTTATTGTGACTGATTTGGTTCTATTTATTTATTTTTCCCAGTTTTTTTAATTGATTGGTAAAAATGTATTATTATTTAGCATTTTCTGCATTGATTATTGATTTAAATAATACAAATATAACAAAACAGCCTGTAAGCCATCTTAGTCTTAATTACTGTTTACCTGGATGCAGTAAGAATATTTTTTTTAAATTTTGCTGAATTTTGGTTAAGCTACACAAAAGTTACTCTGGAAGCATTTTAAAAGTAATGTTTAGCTAGATAAAGCAAGAAAATGTGGTCTAAATTTTGTCTTAAATTTTCTACCAAAGTAATTCAATGCAAATGTGTCAAACTCGCTCAGAAATATCATATCCAACATTTTCCAACTCCAAAACAGTATGACTAAGATGGTTTAAAAGGTGCAGATGTTGCTTTTTGTTTCTTTACTTGATCTTATTTTTTATACTTACTTTCTGTATTCCCTTTCTGTTTGTCCAAAATGTATAAACTGTTTATATTGTGACGTTGGCACTTGCATGTGCATTAGATCTTTAGATTTAACTTGTTAGTTTGTTTCTGCAAGACTGTGTGATGTCAAACCCAATTTAGCGACATTTTTCAACAATGTTGGTTTTAATTATGCTCAGTGTGCGCTACCTCCGTATTTTCCCTTCTTGTGATTCTAACATTTGTGATCATCTTTTTTTTTTTCTTCCATGCACAGTACCACCTCCAAACAGACCAACCACTCCACTGGGCACAGCAACCATCGTCCCGCCTCCAAGACCATTATCCCGGCCCAAACTGCCCGCAGGCAAACTGACAGGCATCAACGAGACTGTGAGTAAAGACAGTATTCCCTGATTCCCCCTCTTCCAAGCTATTTTTTAGGGACTGAACCTAAACCTAATGAAGATTGAATGCAGTGAATTATTAATCAGTTAGTTGTTTTTTGCAGGGCCGACCATTCAGCCCTCCCAAGATGTCCAACTCCAGCCCTCCTCCCGCTGCTCCTCTGGCTCGTGCAGAGAGCTCCTCCTCTCTCAGCTCCAACACCTCCTTGAGTGCCAGCAACACACCTACTGTCGGTGAGTCTTTAGTTTTACACACTCATATACGCACATTGAAACGAACACAAGATACACACACAAACTTTTTTTCACACCATCCGCATTCACATGCAACACTGATTACTCCATCATTATCCTCACAATAAAACCATAATTCTTATGTATTGGGTTATTCATTGAAGATATTTTGCAAAATGTTATTTCCACGTCTAAGGGAAACTAACGTGCACAAATAATATTCTACGCATTTGATTTCATTATATGGCCAGCACATCACTTACCAGATCACTCCATCCTCATTCTTCACTGTTGGGCTGTGATCTCGCCCTATTTTTTTCTTTCTCTTTGTGGTTTCCTTCCTTTCATTTTGAATTAAGAGGAAGATCTGTTCGTGGGGAAACTGCCCACATTTGAGAAGCGATGTGAGACTCCTGCAGGTACAGTGGAAAGAACCCAGAAGAACATTTTGTTCTAACTTACTAACAAACTCATGAATGATCATCTGTCCTTGATCAGCCAACTGCATTGCCCCATCTGCTAAACCACACCCTATTCCCATTCTGACTCACCATTTGATCTTCAGTGTGTTATACCAGCCTCGAACTAGTGTGTATGATCTCTAATCATAAAACTGACTATTGTGCTGCTGTTGAATTGTGGCTGATGAGGATGCATGGCAGAAATAGTGCAGATCAATATTGATGTCTTTTCCTTTTTTCCTGTTGATTTTTCAGTGTTTGCCACTACAAAGGTTTGAATTGTTTGAACTGAACAACACTCCTCCTACTATTTTTGATTCATACTTAAAGGAATAATAGTTCACCTAAAGATGAAAATTCTGTGATTAATTCCTCACCCTCATGTCATTCCAAATGAGTAAAATGTTTGTTCGTGTTCAGAACACAAATTAAGATTTTGTTGACTAAATCTGAGCGCTTTTTGACCCTGCATAGACAGCAATGTACTTACTACGTTCAAGGCCCAGAAAGGTAGTAAGGACATTGTTAAAATAGTCCATGAGACATCAGTCTCAACTGTAATTTTATGAAGCTAGAACACTTTCTGAAGAGAAGAAAATTTTGAATAAAGTCACAAAGTATTCTTGTGGCGTCATAAAATTATGGTTGAACCACTGATGTCGCATTGAATATTTTATCAATGTCCTTACTATTTTTCTGGGACTTGAATGGGTTAGAAAGCTCTCAGATTTAATCAAAAATATCTTAATTTGTGAAGCGAAGATGAACAAATGTCTTACGGGTTTGTAACAACATAAGGGTGAGTAATTAATGACAATTTTTTTATTTTTGGATGAACTAAACCTTTAAATCTCTTTTTTTTTTTTTTTTTTTTTTTTTTCCCTCTTCTCTCTTCTCTCTCTTTTCTTTACCCTCATAGGGACATCTCGTGGGCCCAGTCCAGTGACACTGGCTTCCCAGGATGCATTGCCCATTGCAGTAGCATTCACAGAATCAGTTAATGCCTATTTCAAAGGGGCAGATCCCAGCAAGTGAGTTTCACATCATCTGCCCTGCTCAGACCATACAGTCTTTACATTCACCATATACACTTGACATAGAGAGTTGTACAGTTGTGAGCTCCTTGCCTAGAAATGTCAAAGAACAATACAGTTAATACAGTTTTAGAAAATAATTGTATTTTTCTAAAATAATTCGCTGTGAATACTAATTGTTCTAGATGCTGTATGCTCAGCTCTGAGTGTGATCTCTGTAAAATAATTTTTTAAAAATCCTCAAATGTGATTTTTAGGTGCATCGTGAAGATCACAGGAGACATGACCCTGTCCTTCCCCAGCGGCATCATCAAGATTTTCACCTCTAGTCCATCTCCTGCTGTACTCAGCTTCAAACTCTCAAACACTAGTAGATTAGAACAAATCATGCCCAACCAGCAACTACTGCACAGGTGAGTTTGTCTTTCTGCCTGTGTATCACTACCGTTGGATCAGTATTTTTATTTTTTTGTTGTTGTTGTTGTTTATTTATTTATTTCTATTATTAATTATTTTTTTAAATATAATAAACTTTTTTAAAGCAAGAATGCAATACAAGAGCAGCAAATCAGCATATTAGAATAATTTCTGAAGGATCGTGTGACACTAAAGACTGGAGTAATGATGCTGAAACTTCAGCTTCTAAAATATATTAAAGAGAGCGTTCACCCAAAAATGAAAATTGTCATTAATTACTCACCTTCATGTCATTCCAAAGCCAGCTTTCTGACCCTGCATAGACAACTCAACTACTGCATTCAAGGCTGAGAAAGGTAGTAAGGACACCAATAAAATAGTCTGTGTGACAGAAGAGCATGGTTTAACCTTAATTTTAGGAACCCTAGAAAAGCTATGCGTGCCGAAGACTGACATGTAAGAAAATAAAATAGTTGAAAAAAGTTTAGATTTAATTTTCTTTGTACACAAAACGTATTTTCATAGCTTCGTAACATTACAGTTGAACCACTGATGTCACATGGACTACTTTAATGATGTCCTTACTACCTTTCTGGGCCTTAAATGTGGTAGTACTGTTGTTGTCTATGAGTCAGAAAGCTCTCTGATTTTATCAGAAATATCTTAATGTTTGTCCCGAAGATAAACGAAAGTCTTACAGGTTTGGAACAACAATTAATGACAGAAGTTTTGAACTCAAAACTTTTGAACAGTAGTGAGCATAAGAAATTAAGAAAATGCTTGTAAACCTTTTGTATACTTGTAATAGCCTTCTTATTTTAATCCTGATTCCACATATTAGCATCAAGTGCTCAGGATAAACTCACCCTGCTTTCACTGACCCACATGCTTTTTGTTGTTGTGTGAGTTTGTGCCAGCAGCTCCCAGGCATGACTAATTAAATCAGGAGGGATTTGTGATTTAATAGTGGAGCTGCTGCAGTAGGGTTAGTTGTTCCATGCTGCTACAATGACACGCAGCAATGAATGATTGAGCTCCTAATAGTGTTTTCTCTATGTGTGTGTGTGTGTGTGTGTGTGTGTGTGACTCAAGTGACTCCTCCCAGAGCGACACAAACACTAAAGACTTTTGGCTGAACATGCCTGCACTGACGGCGTACCTAAGAAAGAGCTCTGAGCAGAACCCTGCTGCATCCTATTACAACGTGGACGTCTTAAAGTACCAGGTTTGTAACTTTTCATTCAGTTGTCTTTGGGATAGTACTCTCCCATGAATTAAAAAAAAAATATAAGTAAAGCATTTCAGTAAGTAAGCCATGTTGTGAGCAAAGATCTTTCGGCCTTCCTTTCTCAGGTGTGTTCAAATGGGATTCAGTCAACGCCTCTGAACCTTGTGATGTACTGGAAATGCACTCCTAGTACTACAGACCTGCGAGTGGATTACCGATACAACCCAGAGTCCATGCAGCCCCCCGCACCGCTCACCAATGTACAGGTGTTAGTGCCCGTCAATGGCGGCGTTACAAACATGCAGTCACTTCCCAATGCCATCTGGTGAGTTAAAGGGAGTAGGCCCACGAACATACAAACACTCAATATATCTTGTGGAAGAAAAACACTGCTGGATGGCCCCAATTACTGTAATATTAAGTTAAAGTCAAACCTAAATTTATTCAGACACCTTTACCATTTCTCACATTGTCACAGTTTATTCGCTTTAGTTTTATAAATGGTAATAATTATGACGAGAACTAGAGTTAAACTGTGTCAGAACAAATTCTTCTTGATAATGTCAGATAACTTTGATAAAAAGGTATGTAATGGATTCAATTATTCAGACAACTGTAAATATGACAGTATTTACGCAACTATCAATACTTTGTTGACCAATTACCAAGCAATGCTTAATTTTGTTCAGCCTGTGGTGTAAAAAGGTCGCATTAGCACTTAAAACACTTAAGCAAAACATGGTCAGGTCAAAGTGTCTGAATAATTTTTGGTCCCAAAATTTTTTAAATCAATTTTATTGGAATGTATGAAGAATTCACTGTATTCACTAATTTTTGGGTTTAATATTTTTAACAGTTTACATTATTTATCACTTACAAAGAAATCTGGTGTCTGAATAATTTTTGGTTTGACTGTATATACATAATATTCACTATTGTTCAAATGTTTGGGGTTGTTCAAATTTTTGCTAAATTTTTAAAGAAGTCTACCTTTGTTTTTATCAGTAATACAGTAAAAATAGTAATATTGTAAAATATTTATAAAATATTTCTTTGTTAATAGATTTTAAAATGCAGTTTAGTCCTGTGATCATGTCACATGCACATTTAGAAATCTGAAAATGCTGAAAACTGTTGTGCCGCTTTATTTTTGTGGAAACTGTGATGCATTTTCTTTTTTTTTTTTTCATTGATTAATAAAAGGTCATTCTTACAGTCACCTTAACACTATGATTGTTACTGTTTTAAATAGGAATGCAGAACAGAGCAAGTCATTATGGAAACTGAGTGACATCTCTGACAAGTCTGAAAATGAAGGTAAGAACAAATGTACTGTGACAGGGTCATGTCATAAAAAAAATAATTTTTTTGTAGTCATTTAAAATAAGTTCATTGTGTGGGAATATTTGAATAGATGGATTTACATGGGATTTTCTAAAGACAAAATAGTCCAAATTTATTCAGAAAGCTGTTACTCCACCATGCATTTTCATTATAGAAATTGCAAGGTTATCTGGCACAGAGTATTTCAGTGTTGACTGTGTGTATATTTGTCAGGCTCTGGTTCTTTGAGAGCAAAGTTTGAGCTGTCTGATGGTCCCTCCATCCCTGCCACCCTGGCTGTTCAGTTCTTCAGTGAAGGCAGCACTCTGTCTGGTGTAGATATGGAACTGGTTGGCTCCGGTTACCGGCTCTCCCTCAATAAGAAGAGATTTGCCACTGGTAAGAATGGTTTTAGACTTCACCAAAGCACCCGGTATACTTTCAATAGATGTTATAATTCGAGATCATTATGTTATTTTAACAGTTTATATTTCAATACATTCTCCACATGCATAAGCATGCAGTTTTGTCATTGAAATGAGTTGAGTTTGTGAGACATGTGTTTGTGTACATTCACAGGCCGCTATATGGCTGACTGCTGAGATGTGAGCAGAGGCCTGTCCGCTCTCAAATGCAGGGAATCTGGAGGTTCATTTCTCTTCATTCATTAATTCTGTCACTGGTTCTCAATGATATTTATGGAGGATCGTTAGGGGGGATGGAAAAAGAGAGCTGTCTGGGTTGAAGGCCTCTCACGCTTCTGTTTCCTCTCCACATTCTGAACAATCCAGTTCCAGTGAAGCACCTTCTGGAGACTCGAGATTTTTATACTACAGTAACGTAGCACTGAGTATCAAACACTGTGTACAAAGTAAAATAAAAAAAGAAAAGAAAAAAGGAATGTCAGGATATTGGAGAATGAAATCATTAATCTTTGATACTTTTTGATCAATTCAGACTTTTATAAAGTCAGAACGGTAGTGTTTGTTATTTTGATATGTATAGTTAACAATTTGTAATATGAATTATATGTATAAACATACAACATATCTAAACAAAAGAAAAAGGACAAAAAACTGCACTAACAATCTATCTGGATATTTTTGTGCATTCATTTCTCTGTTTGTATTCACCATGTCAGTCATAATGACAGTGAGGAGAACAAAAGGAGAAAAAAAAGGAAAAAAAGGGGAGACAAGAGAAAAGCCTCAGCAATAGATCACTTCATGCTCACAGGAACGCCTTACTTCTTGTCAGTTGTCTTTTCCAAAACTGAGCATTGCACATCCCTCTGATAAATGTAGATTTTTTTTTTCCCCCCAGTTTTCAGTTTTCTTTCAGTTGTATTTTTCATTATGAATGTGCAATGAAGTTATAAGCTTTCAAAATTACATGTATGGATTGTTTAGTGCCATTTTCACTTTAACGTTGTCATAAGAACCTACTGCTTAGTTGTGCGTCTTGCTTAACAGCAAAAGGAAACTTCTACACTGACCTCAGTGCCTCTTTTTGTTACTTAAAATAATTACACAGGAAAATTTGTTTTGACAAACCCCTTTTTTAGATTATGACCTTTCTCTGAATTTTTGAAGTGCCAGTTCAGTTCTTTATACTTCCTGATGGGATACTGAAGGGAAAACACTGCCTAAACTTTAACCTTTGTCCTTCAAAACCCTTTAGAGTGCTTTACCTAAACAGTTCACTGCAAAGGAATGTGCTGTTCCCGTTATAGACGTCATGCAGGTGTTTTGTATACTGCCTTATAGATGTGTGCAGAAACGATACCAAAATGATCACCGAACAATTTCACTGTGAGAATATTCTAATTACAAACTCCAACCTGATAAAAAAAAAAAAAAAAAAAAAAAATGAGCATACTGAGATACAAGCATGCACACTTTATCGGTGTAGTTTATTGACGACAAACTACTAGTTTTTAGCTAAATGTATTTTTAAGGGACTCTGCGTGTATATGTTTTCACCAAATGTGCCGTCACGTCTGTTGTTGATTGTTTTATGTTAATAATAACCCTCATTCGTTTCTTAAAATTATAGCTCAAATGAACTTTTTTGCTTTGAGCAAGTTTGCCAAATACAAATCGAAAAGCACAATGATGCAATGAGCCAATGGAAGTTACGGGAATTTTTATTTTATTTTATTTTTTGGTGAGCATTCACAGTGCTTTAAGAGGGTCTGTCCCCCATACAAGGGCTATTTCCCATGTCTCCAAGGGCTACCCCAATCCCAGCGATAGCCAACACCATTTGTACCTTAAAACGAAAAACACTAATAAACACTAAACGCCACCAATGAAGGCTCTTCATGAATCTGAAAACAATGACGTTTATTGTTTTCACCAGGAACTTTTTTTGTCTCTGATAGCAGCCTAACAGTTTTGTGAAGTAACAACATAAAGATTTTATATTCAGAATCATCATTGTCTTTATGTACTTTTTTTTTTTTTTTGTTTTTTTTAATTTGTGATTTTAATTCTTTGTATTCACTATGAAATGTGGTGTTGGTGTCAGTACAGAGGCAGAAATCAACTGGTGAACATCCTGGTCAATGTAGCATTCAAATACAATATTGGTTTCTATAGTCAAGGGCTTCTACAAGTGAATATGAACTAATTGTGTAGTTAGCGAGCTGGTTCTTGCTGCCTCTACAGCCACGTCAATATTCAAAGTCATTTTGGAGCATTTAAAAAGTCCCTTATTTTGTTTCTTACTTTTTATGTCCACATTCAATGGCATATTAAAACATTTGTGTGAATTTTTTTTTTTTTTTTTTTTTACTTACCTAATGTAAATTTTTACAAATATTTCTGCCATGTTTCTCTGCTTTATGACGCTCTGTGTCAGTAATAAATGTGTAATATATAAATCTATACAAATATAAGAAATACTACAGAATGCTAACTTGTCTGTCTTCTTTTTTCTTTGCATAGATCTATTCCAAAATTAAGATACGTTTCCTTCATCAAAAATTCAGCTTAATTTCCCACCAATAATACCTTCTTTTGTCACGATTACAGTGTCATTTTAGAGAAAAGTTAGTCTGTGATTAGACTTGATTGTTGTTATTTTATTTTATTTTTTTTACTATATGTACTAATTTGTGACCCTGGACCACAAAACCAGTCATAAGGGTACATTTTTCATAATTGAGATTTAAACATCATCTGAAAGCTGAATAAATAAGCTTTAGGATTAGACAATATTTGGCAGAGATGCAACTATTTGAAAATCTGGAATCTGAGGGTGCAAAAAAAAAAAAAGAAATCTAAAAATAGAGAAAGCGCCTTTAAAGTTGTACAAATGAACTTCTTAGCAATGCATATTACTAATACTAAGTTTTTATATATATACAGTAGGAAATGTACAAAATATCTTCATATAACATGAACTTTACTTAATACCCTAATGATTTTTGGCATAAAAGAAAAAAAAAATTGACCGGTGCAATGAATTGTTGGCTATTGCTACAAATATACCTGTGCACTTATGACTGGTTTTGTGGTCACATTTCATCAGCTAATATTGATTGTTTAACTCCAAATTGAAATCAGAAGTGCATTGTTACAATGTGTACAACTTCACTTTAAAAAATAACGTGTACAGCTTACACACTGACCTCTGGAAGACCTTATGTATATATTACCTTTACTACAAAACAAAGTTTGAGTTTATCATCCAGAGCAGGTAACTATTCTAATAATATTAAGGGCTATAGACACGGATCATGTTCTGAAACCTTCATAAACGTAACACTGTACCTCATAATTTTGGACTGCGCTTCAAGTATTTAGTCTTGTTTCCATGTATCTGAGCATTTTTCGTGCACTTGATGGTTGATTTCTAGTTTGGAAAAAGAAAGGATAGATTTAACGATAAAGCAATTCAACATTCAGATGTTTACACAGTCATGCTTCTGAACACATCTGCTGCACTTCCAGTGCTCCTTGCAAAGTGAAATAAAACTTACCCACATGTGCTAGCCATCCGGCTTTCTTACGCACCTCGTGTGTGTCTTTTTATGTGTTTACGTATGTGTCAGGGTTGTAGACCCTTTCATGAACCCTTTAAAAAAAAGAGACCTCTGCATGCTTCAGTTTGATCTACATCAGACCTGCTTAATCCTGATTGCACTACTTGATCAGAATTGAATACTGTTTAGATACCTTTATACAAGTCATTTTCAGTGCTCTAATTTCTTCAGTGTTTGAATCACACCATTTGTTCAAGACAGTTTCTGCAGGCTACATTGTTATGCCAAACAAGTGACTGTCTTTTATGAGTGAGTCATGGAATTATTTAAAAACTGATTTATTCAGGAATGAATCAAAGATGCATCCCAATTTGCATACTTATTCAATATTTAGTGCCAAGTGCACTTGAGGTACCCTGATGGTGTATTTAATTAACTGGGGGAAAAAGAAGAGTAATTGTGGAATGTTGGACACTTTAGGTATACTCAACTGTCACGGCATTCCTTACTTCGCTAAATGCCATCACACTTATAATTTGCATAACAAAATGTAACTCTGGACCACAAAACCAATCTTAAGTAGCACAGGTGTATTCGTAGCAACAGCCAAAAATACATTGTATGGGTCAAAATTATATTACGTAAAGATAATGTTCCAAGAAGATATTTTATTAATTTCCTACCATAAATATATCAAAACTTAATTTTCAATTTGTAATATGCATTGCTAAGAACTTAACTTGGATAAATTTAAAGGCAATTTTCTCAATGTTGTGAATTTTTTGCACCCTCAAGATTCCAGATTTTCAAATTCAAGTTGTATCTCTGTCAAATATTGTTTGTCTAACAAACCATACGTCAATGGAAATCTCATTTATTCAGGTTGAATCTTTATATCTCTTGACCCTTATGACTGGTTTTGTGATCCCAGTGTCGCAAATATAAAAAAAAATTATACACTCATTATATCAAGTGATTCATTCAAAAGCACTGACTGAATGCCCGTTCACACTAAGAAAGATAACTATAAAGCTAGCTATAACGATTTATAAAAATTATAGTAGCCTCAGCTGGTCATCTGCCGCTTTAAATGCTGGAGCTCTTTACAATGGGGTGGATTCTGATTGGTTGTCAATGTTTTCATCATTAACGGTAAACTGAAGTTGAAAATGATTTCAACGGATATCTTTCGTTTGTGTCGTTAATCGTTATTCGCCTTCTTCAACGCGGAAGTAAGCCTATGGACGAGACTTCCGGTTCATTATCCGCTATAGGAAAATAACAAGAGGAATAAGAATGTGCAGTAAATGGTAAAACTGTTTGCACTACAAACCAATGTGTTCATAATTAAGATTATGCAATAAGCATTTTAATATTAAGCTTTTTTTTTTTTTTTTTTTGCTGCACCAAATGACTATATTCTTTACAACATAAATTGAAGTTGCAGACCTTAGTGTCAATAAATAGGCTACTTTTAGATTTTTGATCAATGAGATGGTAAAGGAAGAATCAGCTTGTAAGTGTTTTTAAATTGTGTTTTGTAAATGTGTGTGTGTGTGTGTGTTCCCTCTTGATAATGTTGTGCTGCATCTTGGTTACTTCTGTAAAATAGTTTTTTTAATCTCATATTAATCTCAGTTTTTACCTGGTTAAATAAAGGACATGAAAGATAATAGTTTAAAATAATATGGCAAGACACACCAATATGCAATACCAAGCAGCAAAACAAGCTGTTTTGTAAGTTACAGCTAAGAATATTTGGATGGGGATGAGACTGGAAGCCAGACCCATAAAATTTACAAATGGCAGTGCAAGCTCTTACGGGAAAAATAAGGTAGATAGCTGCGGCGTGGATTTACATAATTCTTATATAGTTTGAAATATAATTAAATGTTCTGAACAACAACTCTCTTGTTCGTGTTGCTGAATTATTTAATTTCAAATTGATTTAGTACTTTACCTGATCTGGTGGCTACTATATTTGTCAAAGATTTGTTTTATCATGAGACAAAATAGGCTCCCACCACCACTCTAGATGAACACCAATAAATGTATTATCAGTGTCTCAAAGTGATCCGGATTAAAGATATTATGCTCTACATAGAAGGTTAAAGAGGAGAGGGTCTTTCGACTCTTAGCTAACTGATTTCAAATGTTCTTTGGATGTTGTCACAGGCTGTGTTTTCGCAGAGACTCTGTGGGGTAATAGAGTTGAGTTATTAAAGAAGGAGAGAGCAGGAGCAGCATCACTTACGTTTATGCTCCATTACAGAATGACATGGCCTTTTGATCCAGCGCCCCCCTCTTCAGTATGAGCAAAACCATCTGAGCAAACACACTAGCTGGACCTTCATAACTTAAAAATGTGTTTGCTTTTCTCCTCCATCTCACACTGTTCCCCTCATTTACTCCTCTTTAATCCTTTGGCTTCTCTTTCTCGCTCCATCTTTCCACGTTTCCACCCGCACCCATCAACTGACTGTATTCTGTTTATTTTCTCCTCTCCTCCATTCTGCGGACATCTATCCTCCTGTATCATCTCTTTTCTCTCTTCCTCCTCTCCTAACCACACCTAATATCATTCTTGATCTCCGTCCACATCTGCCGGCTCCTCCCTCTCCTCAGCCTTTGGTTGGTCTCCCAAAACAACAGTGCACGAGGAGCTTGCTTCATACCATCTGAAATCCTTCAAATTCTCCTGACACTCATATTTCACCCTCTAGAATCCCTGTGTTGAAAGATGTTTTAATAGAAACCTTGTTTTAGTACCATGTCATCTGTCCTGTGTCATCCCTGCATCTCATAATGCTTTCACTACCAATTCTAGGCACTGTTGACTCATCAAGGTGATTAGTGAAGCTGTGCAGATGATTCTGGACATGGGAAAAAAACTCAACTGATTTTGATGAGGTTTGTATTGTAGCTATAGTTGAGGCACAGTATTGTCCCCAAAAGTGAGGTAAAGCTACAGTCACAGTATGCTTTGTCTGCAATGTTTAGATCCTCTGTTGCTCAAATGTAAACTTTCAGATCAGTGTTCAACAAAATGCTAGCGTGACTGTGACAAAGGCCTCAGTTTGATTCAAAGCAAAGGAGTGATATAGGGTTAGTCTGTGATCTTTATAATATGCTGTATTCAAATGATAGAGGTTTATGATTTGTTTCCATGTTTTCCAGGCCTGGAAAACCCTTGAAAATAGCAATATTCTTGAAGTGGTACTTGAAAAGTTATTGAAAGCCAATGTATCTATGAAATAAGTGTTTAATTGTTTCAGTAAGCACATATCTTTTTACGCAAAATTCATGCAATCCAAAAACAATAATACTTATTTGAGTTAATGTCATAAAACTACTGAGCTAAGCCAGTAGGCCTAGCAGCTCTGACAATTTGCTGAGTAAATAGTAAAACGCTTTCGCTGAAAACCCAAAAAGCAATGCACCAGCAAAAGCCAGATCAAATTAAAAGAACCATTCATTTTTGAATTTCACCATGGCTTGTAATGATTTTAAAAACCAATCATTTGATTTAGATTGTGTATTTGTGTATCGTGAATCATTTGACTTAGATCGGAATGTGTCCTTCAAAAATCATCTGACTTTGATCTGATTTTGATCGAAGCACGTATCACAACTCATTTGACTTAGATCAGAACTTCACGCATCGCGAATCATTTGATTTATATCCGGACGGGTTCATGAATCATTTTGCGGTAAGCGATTTGAAGTCCTGATCGAAATCAAATGATTCAAGATATGTGAAGATCTGTTCTAAGTCAAATAAGCCATCCGCTCTCCGAGTCCTGATCTGAAATGGTGGTTCGCAAATCATTATTTAGATCGGGACTTTGGGGCTTGGATTGTCAATCATTTGATTTAGACCGTTCTAAATCAAATTGTTAGATCAGATTGGGACTTTGGTGCAGGTTTGTGAATCATTTGATTCAGTTCGGGACTTCTGAGTGCTGTGGAGAATCATTTGATTCATTTTGGGACTTCAGAGCGTGTATGGTGAATCATTTGATTCAGATCGGGACTTTGGTGCAGGTTCGTGAATCATTTGATTCAGTTCAGGACTTCTGAGTGCATATCACAAACCATTTGTTTCCAGGATCTTTTTTCCAGATTTTTTTGTTTTATAAACAGTAGAAAACTTAAAACAATCAAGGCAGTACAGTTGTAAAAACAAAACAAAGAAAGAAGAAAGTAAGTATACACAAATACATTTAAGAAAAAGAACCATGGTTACTTTAGTAGTAATGTGTGCATGTGCTTCACTTTATTTTGCCATTTTGTTTTATTGGTATATTTGTATTCATCTATTTCTCTTTTTTAGAATTTGGAAGAGTATACATGGTTTATAATCTCTGATTGAGATCCTTGAAAATCAAAAAAGTAGTGCTTGATAAATCCTTGAAAGTTCTGGAATTTCATTTTACAGTATATGTATGAACCCTGGTTAAATTTCCTTCTTGTAAAAATGATTTACTAATTAAATCAAGTTTTTAATATTGTTATATTGTTATATTAATATATGGAATATACTCATTTAGAAAGCTAAGTAAACATTTGTGTTTGTGACTGTTTGATTCATATTATCTTGTAAAATTTATTATGATTGAGTTAATTTGGAACAAATTCCAGATTTATACAGCGAGTGCTTTTGAAGATGAAATAATAACTGGATTTGTTTGCAAGGTGATTGGAATCAGATCTTTAACATGCATAAACAGTTTTTTTGAGATTGATTCTCCATTTTTTAAATTACTTTTTTTTTTAAATAAAAATGTAATTTAATTTTCCAAGCTAGTGTGAGATAGATTCACAATTAATAGACAGCCTGGATTTTTCGCTCCTTGCATCTCTCTCTCCCTTCTACCCTGCCTGTGCCTCTCTGTCTGCTGGTTTGAAAGTAGATTGGTGAACGGGCATGTGAAACTGTTCCTCCATACTGAGCAAAAGAGAAACGGTAGATGAGAGCTCAGAGCAGTGGAAGGATGGAACAGTGGGAGGACAGGAGAAAGGCAGGTTGAAGGGAACGGGAGATGCAAGAGAGAATAGGCTTCCGTGCCTGGCGAGCAGAGCCACGTCATGGGCAATTTATCACAAGGTCGGGGGCCATGATGGAGGATGGCGACATCTTAACTCCCGCGGAGCAGCCCCCACAGTGTCTATACTATCTGCCAGCCAAAGATGAGGTAATACTGCCTGCACCAGATCACACCAAAAATTAGATCACACTAAAAATATCAAGGCTTTGTGTCCTGTATTGCAGATAATCATATCTGATGAAGTCATTTGTCAGCGTGAGTTATTGTATAATGCTCTGAGATACTTGATTCCAATTGGTAGATGGCAGCATTCAGTGGTCTGATATTTACTAATATTCAATGTCATTTCTAGAGACTCTTTATTTTCATTTTAACGCAACTGGTGCCATTTTGCGTTTCACTTCTCAGTTGTAATAAAAATCACTTCAGAGGACATTAGTGTTAATATTACTGTGATATTGTTGCAGTGTTCATCCTGCAGAGCTGATTGTTTTGTACATTGTAATTAACTTTTTTTTTTTATCTTGGCATGAGCTGTCAGATAAAATAAAATTAGGTAAAATAATTAACTGAAATATTTAATGTCCACATATTTGTTCATTTAATGAGTAGCCATGTATAGTGTAGTCAGCCAAGTAATTATTGCAAAATAAATCCTTTCTAGGTGATATAAGAGACTGAAAACCCTGTCTGGGCTGAGGTTATTGTGAGATTATGCCTGTACATTGTTCCTTACATAATTAAGTGTAATGGGTTACACTTTATTTTGATAGTCCACTTTAGACATTCTACTAACTGTAAGTAAATTTGTAGCTACATGTCAACTAATTGTCAACTACATGTCAACTAAATCTCATTATTTGCAACTACATGTCCACTAACTCTCAGAGTAGACTTTAGGGTTAGATTAGGGTAGGTTTAGGGTTAGTTGAATAAGTTGACAAAGAAAGTGTTAGAAGATATTAAGCAGACAGTCTACTAATACTCTACTAACTGCTAGTTGACATTTTGTTGCAAAGTTACTTACTGTTAGTAGAATATCTAAAGTGGACTATCAAAATAAAGTGTTACCGTGTAATGTGTTTATAAGGTTTGATACCAGCTAATTTGAGGAGGACATTTGTATTTTCACCAGTTGTTTGAAATGCACACCACAGTTCAAACGTATGGGGTCAATGCTATATTTTTAAAAAAATATCGATTCTCAATCATAATCGACTCATTTTAACGAAACAACATTGATTCTTAAATCCCAAGAATTGATTAGTCTAGACTGTTTTCAGTTAATGAGGGGAACATTGTAGAACAGCTCTCATCCAATAAATCACAATAAGCTTTGTGTTTTATTACATTTGATATGAAACAAAGTCTAAGATTTCAAATTCTTTTTGACTGACATCGGTGTAGCGCCTGTGCGGAACGCACATGAAATGATCATCTCCTCTGCTTCAACCAGATTTAACACAAAATAAAATGAATAAACATTCAAAGATATGTAAAAGGAAGAGTACAACTTACTGAAATCTGTATCCTGTCTCATGTAATCGCTCAATGAGTGTTCCACCTCGGAAAGACGTCAATATAACTGCTTGTAAACAATGTCACAAAACATTACATTTACCTCAGAAAAAACATATTAGGTGACCATAAACTTGTAGGCAGCTAGGAAAGTTCACTGTAGAGAGAAGCATTTTGCTTAATAGATGCACCTTATACCATATTCATTATAGTTTTTACTGTTCTTTAATGTTTATTTAGGCTTAGAGGTCGACCGATGTATCGGTTTGGCCGATTAATCGGCACCGATAGTTGATTGGTGGAACTATTGGTTATCCAAAAATCCATGCCGATAGTTTTTTTGGGCTGTGACTGTTGCTGAAGCGCCTGAGAAGGCTACGCTGTCATTATACAGTTTGAGAGCCATAGATGTGTATGATGAGAGCGGCCTCTAGAGGCTGAAATCACTGACAACACCTGCTGTTTGTTTACACACGTGATACTGCGCGCTGAACAGAGCTGGACACTTCAGATGCGGATTTAAAACATCATAGTGCATGTTTGCATATCATTACTTAGTAAGCACTTTGTTGACTAGATGCTGCATTAGTACAGAAAGCACAGCAGTATGTTTGCTATCAAGGCTGAGAGGACTCGAACATTAGCCTCACCTCAAGAGGTTAAAACAATGTGACCAAAACAGTAAGTCCAACCCAAATGTTTAATGTCACGATTGTTACAATCTACTTGCATTAGTTTATATCCGGCTGATCACATTAATGCATTTGTTAGCCAGCAAGTTACATATTTAAAGCTAGTGATGTGAGACAGCAAACTGTGTTCATTCAGCCGACAGAAATCCTGCCGCATCATAGAGCGCTATCACAGAGTTTTACATTAAATACATAATATCTGTCCCAAATCAATGTAAATGTACATAAAGACATTACCATGGACTGGAAGATTGTGTATTGTGCATTTTTAGCAAAAGTTTTTCTTTCTGTGGCTCTAATAAAGTCTGTATGTTTTTCATAAAGAGCTAGCTGTATATATACAGTTGAAGACAAAATTATTAGCCCCTTATAAAATATTTTATATTTTTTTATATCATTATTTTTCAAATAACTCCCAAGTGTTGTTTAACAGAAAGACAGATTTTATCAACACAGCATTTTTAAACAATACTTTATTCAGGAAGCTTTCAGTGTTTAGGGTTAGTGCTGGAAGACAAAATATTGACCCAAACCAAGTTTTCTTGCAGACTGTCTGAGGTTGTCTTTCAAAACCTTCTTATAGTCTTCCTTTTTCATGTTTCCTTCAACCCTGACGAGATTCCCAGTTCCAAACGCACTGAAACATCCCCACAGCATTATACTCCCACCACCATGTTTCACTGTGGGAACGCTGTTCTTGGGGTTGAATGCCTCTCCCTGCTTTCTCCAAACATAGGCAACATCTATATGGCCAAAAAGCTCTAGTTTTGTCTCATCTGACCAAAGGACACGTTTCCAGTATGTATCACATTCCCCCAGGTTGTCCTTAGCAAACTACATTCTAGCTTGGAGGTGTCTCTTCTTTAGAAGTGGAGTCCTTCTTTTTCGGCAACCTTGCAGTTCATTCCTGTGCAGGGCTCTAGTGACTGTCTTCGTTGAGACATCAGTTCCAGACTAGGTCATTCACTAGTGTCTTGGCAGTTGTTCTTGGGTCTTTAGAAGCCTCTCTCACTAGTTTTCTTTCCAAAGTTTTTGAAATCTTTCACTTCCTGTCTCTGCCCGTCTTGTTCTCCACTGTGTTGGTCTCTTTAAACTTGTTGATAATGCATCTCACTGCAGTTCTTGACACTTGAAAATGCTTTGATAAATGTGTGTATCCTTCTCCATATCCTTCTCCTCTTTATGAGCATTAACAATTCTTTCTCTCAAGTCCAAACTAATTTATTAGGTCTTTTCCATGATGACAGTGCATATTATTTTACTAGTTGTTTCGCAAGATACTAATCCTCAGCTTAAAGAGCAATTTAAAGGCTTAACAAGGTTAATTAGGTTAATCAGGCAAATTAGGTTCATTTGGCAAGTCATTGGACAACAGTGGTTATAGGTAATCAAACAAATAATTTCTTAAGGGGGCTAATAATATTGACCTTAGCAGTTTTTTATTTATTTTTTTTTTAATTATTTTATTCAAACAACTATAAGAAATCAGACTTTCTCTAGAGGAAAACAAATAGGAAATAATGTGAAAACATTCTCTTGCTCTGTTAAACATCACGTGGGAAATATTCTTAATAAAAATGTAAATTTCACAGGGGATAATAATTTTGTCTTTAACTGTGTGTGTGTATATATATATATATATATATATATATATATATATAATCAAATGAAACACAGCCTTGGTGAGCAAATGAGATCTGTACAACCCCAAACTTTTAAACTTTATTGTATGTACTGTTAAAAAAAAGTGTGATAATTAACCAGACCAGATTCACATAATGATTTTTGAATGAACAAATGAATGAATGAAGCTGCAGAAAAGAGCATAACAAAATATGGCTGGTGAAAACAGATGGGTGGGGCAGTTCTCAGTTGATTGGTTGTGGAAGATGTGCGTGACTTTGTCATGAAGCAACGTGCTGCCTCACTGAAATGAAGGGGGTGGTCAGAGCGAGTAGGAGAGAGAGTGGAATGGAGAGAAAAGTGTGCAATGCAATGGAAACCCATTAAGGCCCCTCTTGTGATTGCAGGCGGGCTTTTCCCATTGGAGGACGTGGATACTCATGCAATAGTATGCAATAGTGTGCAGTCAGGATACTGTGCTGCATATGGACCGTTGGACGAGGGGAGATGAGGTAAATTAGGACAAGAGAGGAGTCAAGAGTGAGCCACAACTGCAAATATTAAAAGATTTCATTTCGTGGCTAATCATTTAGAACCAAATGAAACAATAAGTTACCATGATTTGTTAATGTTTGTACAATACTGAGACAATGTAGTCTCTACTAATAATTAATCCAGTGCAGGGTCATATGAAGACTTATCAAACAGAGACTTTCATGCTGACTGTATTGCACAGATATCATTTAGGCAGACTTATCCCACACACACACTTACCAGCACACACATTTGTTATTCACATGCTTACTACACACCATGATCACAAAGAGAGAGAGAGAGAAAGAGGAAATGTTCTCCTCATAAATATTTGGACTCGGCTTAATTGAAAGAGTGTGTCAGGCCCAAAATCTGGGCCGATTTTAAACATTCTTGTGCTGGAATCTATTCTCTTCCTAAATGTCTCTCAGGTGTCTCTTCGAGCTTTGGGAAAAGAATTATAACAAAGTCTTTAGCACGGGACGGTTCTGACATACTGCTTGACCTCTTCATGAAGAGTTAGAGGAATTTAGCACGATACCCACAATCCTATAAAATATATATATATAAATCATAATCTTTTGTGATTTAAACCACTGTTTTCTTGAGTGTCTAGCCCCAGTTTACAAAATGGAGTTTGACAGAGGAGAAGGCAGCACTGCATTCACCATTTTAAAAAGTAAACATATGCATCCTCACACACCATAAGATTGGCAGGTGTGATTAAAGATTTATTATAATTTTTTTTATCATGAATATAATTTTTGTGTAATTTCCCAATAGTGGAAACATTACTCAAGTACCGCAGTAAAATGTTTACTGTGAGAAAAATGTGTCATCGAAGTGGGACAGTTTGTGTTTTTGGTGAATTGGACTCTAGTTAAAATTTGCTAGGTCATGCAGTGCTTTGGGTGAAACATTGTTTTGCTAAACAAATCCATTAGGACGTCAGAGAGTGCTTTGAAAAACTAAAGTGATGCAGAATTGTTTTGATATTGTCTGAAACAAAACTTTTTATCTCCCTGTTTCTCTCTCTCTGTTCTGGCTCATTTAGGGAATGTCTATTACAATGTTACCACATGGTTCCCTTGTGCTTGAAAAGGCTTTTCAAGTTCAAAATGCAAAAATAATAATGAAACGTTTATAATGCATGTATTTTTCTAGATATAGACTTTGTTTTGGGGGGATTTTGGTTATACATTAATAGGATAGTTCACCAGAAAGTGAAAATTCTGTGATCATTTACCTTTCTTACTTTCTTCTGTGGAACACATTTATAAAATGTCTTCAATCAAAGTTGTTTAAAACAAAGTTGTTTTTGGACAAAAGTTGATTTTTCAGAATGATATGAGAAGTAAATTTTCATTTTTGAGTGAACTATTCCTCAAGTATTGTATGGCACTACAGATCCTAGTTTTACTGACCTATTTATCTATTGAAAAGGCAGTTATTTTGGTAATGTTTTGTCATAACATGTCAATATTTGATAAAAAAAAAATTGCTTCCTGCATGTGCTCTGTCACACGACAGATTTCACATTTCAGTGCTCGCACTGACTGTTCAAGACTCCATCGCAGGAGCAATGATCTGTAACCTGTTAACTAAGCTTCTGAGCCAATGTCCAAAATATCTAAACAATGTTCCTAAAAGATCCTCCAGGCATAGATGAGTGGACCTTCCTCAGACAAGTGTCTAAATCCTTAAGCCACGATACAAAAAGAGTGCAGTTCTGGCAGGATGAGGAATTACGGCGTTCTAGATCTTTGGAAGAGTGTAACAGAAAATCGGAATCAAGGGACAAATCCTATCACTGGCCCAAGTGATGCAGTACCTGCTGGTGTTTGCAATGCCATCTCAGACAGCAACCAGAGTCCCAGCGATGTGCCTGTGAACGTTGTCTCTTTAATGCCTGGCCAAGCACCGAGCTCTTCAGGCAGTCAGGTGTCAGATGGGGATAAAGCTGGTGCCACACTACTATTCTCCGGAGTCTTCTTGGGCCTGGTTGGCATGACATTCACAACTATGGGGTGGACATTATACAGTGACAGCCACAGCTACGAGTGGACACAGCTTCTTGGGCCCATTCTGCTGTCAGTAGGAGGTACATTCGTGCTGATAAGCATCTGCAAGTTCCGAATGCTGTCCTGCCTGAGCTGCAAGCAGAATGACGGAGAGAGAACACCTGAAACGGATACTCTGCCACCTCTTTCAGGACCGTCGTTTGTGTTCACCAGACTCAGCCAGCCCATTACTTTTCACAGGGCCACGGTGGTCCAGTACATCCCACCGCCGTACACCTCGGTGGTACCGGACCAAACTCTGGGTGCTGTTAATGGTCCTGTTAAAAGTCACCAGCCGTTAGGAGTCACAGTGAACACACCGCCACAGTATTACAGCATGTATCCAATGGAAAACCCTGATTTTAACTGTGGCGAACACAACAACGCCACAACAGAACAAAGGGAAAACAGGTATGATTATGAATACTGATGATTGTGCATTAGATATTAGATACCAGTGTAAGATGAACACAAGTGTGGAGTCTAGAAATAGCATTAATATCAGCTCAGGTTGATATTGAAAAAAGTATTTAAATGATGGGTTCGTAAAGGCATATTGCGAAATGGAAAACAACAACAACAACAACAACAACAACAAAACAAAACAAGCAAAACTAAGTAAGAGCACATAATTACTGTAACTGATAATGTAAATCAGTTTTGAGCTGTTAACATCTACATGCCTTTTAAAATAGGCATGTACAGTTGAAGTCAAATGTTTACATACACCTTTGCATCTGCAAAATGTTAATTATTAGACCAAAAAAGAGAGATCATACAAAATGCATGTTATTTTTTAGTTAGTACTGACCTGAATAAGATATTTCACATAAAAGATGTTTACATATAGCCCACAAGAGAAAATAATAGTTGAATTTATAAAAATGAAACCGTTCAAAAGTTAACATACACGTGATTCTTAATACTGTGTTGTTATCTGAATGAACCACAGCTGTGGGTTTTTTTTGTTATTTTTTTTTTTTTTGGTGATAGTTGTTCATGAGTCCCTTGTTTGTCCTGAACAGGTAAACTCCCCACTGTTCTTCAGAAAAATCCTTCACATCCAACAAATTCTTAGTCTTTTTTGTTGTTGTTGTTGTTGTTGTTTTGTTTTTTTTAGCATTTTTTTGTATTTGGACCCTTTAAATCACAAGGGACAACCTTCCTGAGGTGACGTTGAAGTTTTTTTTTTTGTGTGTGTAAAATTATAAAGGTTTTAAGATTTAAGATCATTAAGCTGCTTTGAGGAACGATTGTATAACCTCACATCTGGTTCATAATTCGATTTACTCGATGTGGGAGGTTAATCAATGACTGCGAGTGGGTTAGGTGGGGATGTTTATGGAGATGACATAATTATTTTAAACAAGTAAATTTAATACCCACAATAAATTCATTGAACAAATGTAACATGTCAGCGTTTTTAATTGGTGGTACGAGTCTTCACTGGGATAAAGTGCAGGTTTCTAAACTGCTTTAATCAGAAACAGATAAATATGTGAATATTACATCAAAGTTTCGGACGCGAAAACCACATTGTGTTACAGACATAAACAAAACTAAATGTGATTCAACATTAACCGGTCTGCCCTTTCTCTTGTAGGCTGACTCATTAAGCTTAACGTAGACAAAGTAAAGTAAAGTAAAGCCGCCAGGCACCTTTTCATTATTGTTTGCGCCGGGGGCTGACTAAAGTGGATTCATTTGACATTTCGCTGGTTTTGTTGCAGGAATCGCAGCGTCTCAGAGGAAGAAGAAGATGGAAAAGCGAGTACACCAGAGAGCGCCTCATCTCCACCTGCATATGAGGACCTCTTTGCCACCTCCTCATGTGACTCTTACTCCTGATCAATGAAATACAATTTACTAAGAACTTTTCAAATGAACTTAATATGTTTACTGCAAGGTATCTATATGTGCTAAGTAATTTTGTTAAATAAGGCTGAGACCGGGAAGTTTCCATATTTGCAAAATTATAAAACGGTTTAGTAGCTGACTGGACGAATATTAAAAGTTTCCACTTTTGAAAAATACAGGCTAATACGATTTACTTTAGTTTCGATTTTAAAGATTCTTTGACACATGACAAGTAAAGTGTGCTGTCCTGCTCATGATATTTTTCTCTGCTTACTCGCGTCCTCTTGGGCTTCTGAGAACTTAATGGCACACGTGAGCGTCCGGTAAGGGCCACATGGGGGCAGAAAGAGTGAGGAAGTACAACAAAGTTTCTTATTCACCAACGCTGCGGGAGGGGGTGTATTTTATATGCGGGTTTGTTTTAATAACTGAAAGTTTGACATATTTTAATCATGTGTCAATTCTCCGTTGTAGTCCAACTGTTAGCAGTAAACGCAAGTAACCAGTGTCAACATTTTCCTGTATGTTAATCCAGTTTAACCTTTGCGTGAGCGAGGCTGTCTGTAGTGGAAGTTTATTTAGTTGAGTTTATTCAGTTTAGTAAATTGAAATGTGCCGTATGTGTCTTTAACTGCAGTAACACGGGCATGTCTGTTCTTTTAGGAATTACAGGAATTAAATGGCGATATATAGTATATATATATATATATATATATATATATATATATATATAGGCTATATATGGGTCTAATTAAAATAAAATCTGATCTATGATCTGTCTATGTTACTTAACAAAATACCCTACTAATTATTGCGAGTATTATTCTAAACCAACACAACCTTTAAGCCATTAAAAGTTTTCGATTAGTGTGATCCAGAGTAAAATGTCGAAATTAGTTTTACTGTTTAAATTATGTTTTTTTTTTATTCGTTAAAGCTTTATATATATTCTGCTTCTAAGCCTTGTATAAAATTATATAATTTGGATGTGATATTCTCTTATTTGTCAGCTAAAAAATTAAGTTATTAAAAAATCAACAACTTAAATTTAAACGGTGTCAATTCATGCCAAGTACAAACAGAGTTACGACATTCGATAGAAGACATACATCTACATTATTTACATTATTTTAAACTGGGTGCATGAATTTCTTCAACTTTTTTCCGGTCCGAATTTCATTAAATTATTTTCATTTTCATTTAATTTTTTAGGGGAACTTTGATGAAAGTTTTTGATCCACTTAAAATGTAGACTACTGTAGAAAACATACAGAAATACATGAAACAGACTCTAAAACATAACTGTGTGTGTGTGTGTGTGTGTGTGTGTGTTAAAATATCTCACTAAATTAGATATTTTAATATACACCCACAAAGTGCACTCGTTGTGCTGTTTAGGAAGTGCATTACAAAGTAAAATGTTTTTTTTTTTTTTTTAAACATAATGAAAAGCTTGTTTGGATGTTTTCTCAAATTAAACAGGAGAGCCTGTTTATCCGTATGAGACTATATCTATCATTTACTTTTCCAATATAAAATAAATGAATTCAGTCTTTTGTTTATCTTTGTATATGTTTTGTTTATTTTTATTAGACCCTATGTGTTTACATTTAGTAAATGACTGTAAAGATAGTAAATTATTTAAAAATGTGATTTGAAACTTTCATAACGTTTATCAAAAGACATTTCAACACAAGTTATGAAAAAAAACAATTTTATAGCTAGCGTTTTATAGAGTTAGTAGGTTAATTAATAGTGGGTGTATTGTTTGGACGCTGTCATTCACAGTACAAGCGACAGAAGGCAAGTACTTATACAAATATACTTTCTAAACAAAACGTTCTCAGTGTGAAGCATGATGCTTTCAACATTTGCCATCACTGCCTTCAAAGTGCAACAGTGCAACAGCATCTGCTCAGTCAACCTTCGTCCAATGGGATTGAAGGTCTGTAATAGGTCTTGTGTAATGTCTCAATTCAAGCCTGGCGATGAAATTAGTATTTGCTTGTCTTTTGCGAGATAACTGAAAGAGGGGATTAAAAAAAACTTAAAACACTTTAAATGTGTAAAATGTTTACCTGTAGATGTATTCCCTTAGTACAGAGTAGGCTACATATTATTTTATTTTTTTTTGTCATTATGTAGCCGTAACTATTGTTTCCACACACTATCGTTACTTTTGTTACCAAAATGCAGTGCTTCATGTGTTACTAAATGACTGCTTTGGTAAATTTTGAGATGACTTTTTATTAAAGAAAGAAACAGTCTGATAATTTCCGTTCGAGATCATGTGTTTTTACTTTTGAGGTGATTTTTAACCCGCCTAATGAAAGTCTTTAAAATACAACAGAAATACTTTTTCCCCCCGCTTTTTAAACCATAACCAGCTCGTGCTGAATCATCTGTATCACTGTCCAACATGTTTATATTGAAATATTGATTTTATGAGTGGCGCGCTTGGTAGGAAATAATGAACGGATAAACATAAACAAATAAAAAATGAAGCATGAAGGGAATATGGTTTTTGGTATTTTTGGAAATGTTGACATCTACAGTCCCATGTTTTCCACAGTTTTCTCAGTGTAACGTACGTTAAGATACTGTGCATTTATAGATGCGATTAAAATTATCTATTTGGGTTTTGGACATTATTCACTTAACTACTAGGCTACCTATAATCTATAAAAATACCTAATTTTAAACAGATTTGCTTCCAAAAAGAAGCCGACAAGTGCTCTATATCCAATACATTTTAAACAGTGTCCCAGGATTTGTATTGTGCCTTTATATCGAGACCGCAGTGCAATGTGAATTTCATTAATTTCACAGCGCAGTAAAACGCGGGTGGCCGACAAAGCTCATTATTGGAGAGCTTCGCTTTATTTATTACAGAACACGTCTAACATCTGAACTTGTCCAGATGAACGAGGAGGAAAGTAAACGCATAACCATAACAATATGTCTCCATTGGCTGCTTGGACTTCAGATCGACATATGACAGCTTACAGTAAGCCTATCTAACACACCTTATGGGTTACACGCTTTGTTTGGTATATACTTGCTAATTAAAAGCTAATCAAATTATGAGATTCTGTTTTTACAAAAGATGATGAGCAGTACGTCTCTGCACCGAGAAGGTCTGTATAGCCCATTACCTTGAAGAAGCTATTTGTTGGCCTTTCTATTTATGTAGTAGCACTTGTTTGTTTGGCAGAGCCCCGGATATTATTAATAATAACTATAACTAGTAAGTAGTAATTACTTAGTTTATACCCTTAACATAATACAATTATAAAATATCAATACAATTTAAAATACATTTTAAAAATCAGCCATGTTGCCAGCGCATTGAGTCAATCACGTAAAAATATCCACCTTTTTCTTCCTGTGTGAGTGAGCGCGACCATTTGTAAATTATATGGGTCTATCTATTTTTAGCTGTACAAAACAGCTCATTTACCTGCTTGGTATTGCAAATTGGTGTGTCTTACCATACTATTTTAATGTATTATCTTAATTACGAAGACACTGGTTTGTAGACAGCAAACAGTTTTACCGTGAACTACACTGCTCTTCTTTATTCTATAGCGGATAATAAACCGGAAGTCTCATCCATAGGTTTACTTCCGCCTTGAAGAAAAAGGTGGATAAAATGTGAATCAGGTATGGCTGCGTCACTCACCTAACCCGCTTGTAGATGACTTGACTACATTATGTAGGGGAGGACAAAAAAAAATCCCCAAAAAACATATAAATCATTATCGCTAATCATATAATTAGTATTTAATTAGCCTATATCAGTGCATCGATGTTGTAGCAATGATTGGTTATTTTTATAGGGATCTTAAATGCATAAAAATACCTCATAGTTGTGCAACACCCTCTAATAGCAATTCAGAACTATTTTATGTTTTGGCGATTTGGTGGCTAATTTTTGTGAATTCATCTCATTCGTAATTCATTCATACGTTTTAAGTTCAACTTAGGGGTGTGGTAAGGGTGGAACTTCATGGTTTTCTTTTCTTTTCTAAAAATCGTACATTTTCTGGAGGTATAGGCCTGACATCGTACGAATTCATACGAAATCGCCACCTAGTGGTCCCAAACCCTTCGTGTTAAAGGCATCAGACTGGGAAAAATATAAGTACATTTTACACTGTATACTCTTTCTGTTATTTATTTATTTAATCATTTATTTATTATTTGTTTGTATTCTGAAGTTTTTGCTTGATTGTCTTTTTTTATGTGTTAAATACTCATAATAACAATAAACATAATAATAAATAACAACAACAACAACAATAATGATGATGATGATGATGATAATAATAATAATAATAATGTCTGTTTCACACTTTTAGAAACCCTTAAAAATTGTGCATTGTTAAAATTTTATTTTATTATCGAGATATATTTACTTGGGAAACAAATTTAGTGTTGTCAAATTATTAATCGTGATTAATCGCATCCAAAATAAAAGTTTTTGTGTGCATAATATATGCGTGTGTACTGTTTATATTTTTTATGTATATATACATATATACACATACAGTACATATAAAAAAAAATACATGTATTTACATTTACATTACATTTATTATATATATATATATATATATATAATATGCAAACAAAAACTTTCATTTTGGATGTGATTAATCACAATTAATCGTTTAACAGCACTAATTTAGTTCAGAAATATTTTCGATCTCTATAGTTAGATGATGCAGTTACTTTATTCACCAGCAGGGTCTAATGGGAGTATGCCAATCTGCCAGATATTCCCATTCATCTCAAAGGCGGTTGGTTGGCTGACAGTTTCAAAACTGCTGGCTTTAATCAAACAGAGCACCTTTGGGACGAGATGTATGAGAAGGCAGTTGATTAGACATATATGTTATTATTCAGAGGCATTAGGCCAAGTTAGCATCCTAAAACTGTAGTGCACTACTCAAAATAGAGAGTTGTTGCATTTTAAACCTGATATATGTACATGTCATTTATCTAAACTAGAGAGAGCAGAACATATGTGAAATGCACTGCTAAATATTTGAGTCTGTGGGGAGTGTGTTTTGCTAAATGCCAGTTTACTGGTGTTACAGTCTGTCACCATAACTGTGAGATGCCCGTCGTGCTGGTGGTCTGTTCAACACGTGACACACTGCTCAGTAATGCTAAATAGCAAGGAGGGGAGAAAGGGACAAATGGATTCCATGTTTTCAGCCAAACACAGCGGAGCAAACCGAAGGGAGAGAGCTTTGTTGTTTATGAAAAACATGTGAAACCAATCAAATCCAAATTATCCTCCCGCTGTTCATGTTGCTCGCAGAGCCAGCCGCCCCTCTAGAGGTACTGCCACCCAGATAGAGAGAGCATCACTCACACACTCTATATTACTCCATACAGGTTTAAATACTCATATACTTTGTTACATACGTAGGCTTGAACTAATGATGTGCACACTTGCAGTTCTACACTCACACATACAGTTCATGAATGGCTAGTGTGTACACACGAGGGATCATATGCATTACCACATGACTAAACGTTAACACACACACACACACACACACACAGAGGGAAGGTTTGTTTGGGGCGCATCTGACAGTAAAACCCCAGGATGATTAGATCAATATGGCAAACAGGAAATGATTCACAGACACTGCAGTCTCTCACAGCTCATTTACATACAGCCTCAAACACAGACTGTATGTATATATAAACACGTGCACACAAACGGATCTGCTGAACATATTGTACCGCTGCTCATTTACATTACTTTTCTGAAACAGGAAGGCTGCTATTGAGACAAGTGTCCCCCAACACACGCGTTATTGCATTTTGCCCCCCTCCGTTTTCTCAATGCAGTGTTTGCTGAGGGAAAAGCGCTACCTTTTGAGAATCTGAATTATGATATGGCGAGTGCTGAAATGAATGTTTACTGTGTGCAGCCTGTTTGATGTGTGTGAGTGTGAGGGCCTTAAGTAGCTCTGATGGCAAATCTATCAGCAGTCCCCAGGCCCCCGTTCAAGTCTTATTCACTCTGGCCGTCAGTTTCTTTCCACAGCCTGAGAAAGCCATTGACTCATGTGGAACTGTGTCTTCTGGAGCTACTACGGTTCCTCCTCTTCACGCTGTTTTTAATACCGCCCACGTCTGGACTTTTACTCTTTGGCTTTAGTTACCAAGCAGGTGTTCTGCCGATTCAGATAAAGAACGTGAGATGGTATAACGGCTTTGGACATATGAATTATAAAGAATTGATTATTAACAGCTGGACTGTGGGAAACGTGGTCAGGAGTGGAAAAATGTAGCTGTTTGAAACTGATTAAAATGTCTTTTTTAGATCAATATCTTCTTTTCATAAAACAATTAGTAATGAAAAATCATTTGTGGCTGGGAATCATAAAACTCATAGGTTTAAAAGTAATGCCAAGGTTTCAAGATCCATTTCACTTATGGTCCTGGACTGGTCTTCAGATACTTCTTCATTGGCTTCATTTTGGTCAGAAAAACTGCCCTCCAGAGTTCAATTCATTACCCCTCAATAAATGTCATAATGTAACGCACAATGCAATGAACCTCATGAGCCGTACACAATCACATATATGTTCTGAATGGGATATTGATTGCCATTTTTAGGCTGTGGGCCAGTGGTAATACTGTATCTGATGGAGAAATCATCTCCCTTTCTTTAATAAAACAGAGAGAGACCTAATGAGGCTCAGATGAAGGCCCAGATGATCTTTGCAGATGTTTGATTGCTGTCTGGAAAAAGAAACGCAGCCCAGTCCAGAGAGCATCAGCGAGGTTGCTTTTTTTCATCCTTTTCTCTCACTTTTTATTGGTGTACAAACTGTATACAAATAAGCCTTGAAGGACACTCATATTCTTCACAGACACATTGCTGGTCCAGAGGACTTCACTGTTGGTTGTTTAAGAAACGTTAAAAGGGATTTTACGCAAAATCCACTTTTACATGGTGTTTGGACATAAATGTGTGTTGCCAGTGTGAGAAGACAACCACCCTACAATGATAAAAATCCACCCACTTCTTATTTTTAATCCTAATTACACCAAAATAGTCTCACTAGGCATGCTGTTCTGATTCTCTAAGCGATGTGACATTTATTTATTTATTTATTTATTAACCTTTATTTAACCAAGAATTAAAACTCTTGAGATTTACAATCTCATTTACAAGAAACTTATCTTGTAATTGATTCCAATCAAATGGAGCAGCATAACTAAATGCCCATTGACCCATATTAGTACGGACTTTAGGAATGTTTAAAAGATAATATCATTGTTTTATTTTTTAGGCTCCGCCCACAGTCGCTGACTGAAAGTCCTGCATTGCCGTAATTTCCGCCCTCAGCAAGTTGTTTTGTTGTACGCTGTCATGTATTTTTTTTACATCTTATAAATGTCTCATAAGCAATCCTGTAAATTCATAAGCATAAGAGTCTTAATTTTCTCCAAACATCTAAGCAACTGAGGATGCAGTTAATTACTTTTATTTTTTTAAGGTAATGTGCCTCAAAATGTACCTAAATACGTATATGTCTGTGCAAATCATTTCACTTCAGACTGCTTTGTGAATGTCATTTCATTATAGTGCTTAGCTAATGTTTTAATCGTTGTATGCGTACATTAGTCAGAGTATTTTAATTTATAAGCACCGTTTGTCTCGATAGAAATTTACGGTAGAAAACTGGCAGCTGCGGTTGCCAGAATTTTACCGTAAAAAATACAGTAGCAATGTTTTACAGTTTATGATTTTCACTTAAATTTACAGGTAAATACCGTAATTTCATTAACTGATATAATGTTAATGCGCCAACCTATTGAAGTACTGAAATCTGAAAAATAATGGAAAATGGTATGAGAAAGTCACATGATGAACCAACGCCCATCACAGTCAGCTTTTAAATATTAATATATGTAGAAGGTGCACAGTGTCATTCACACAAACACTAAACATCATGGTAACACACAATAAAATGAAATAACGCAATAAACATTAATTTAACAACATTAGATGTAGCATACAACCCTAATGTACAAACCTGCTAAGAAAAAACTAAGAAGAAAGAGTTATTTCAACAAAAAACATCACATTGTAAAAAAATTTAACAGGGAATCTGGGAATGTCAGTTTACGGTTATTCACTGTAAATTTGACAGTCTTTTACCGTTAACCATTTAACAGGTTTTTAATGTAGCATTTTTTACAGTGGCATGCAAAGCAGAGGTGTATATAGAGTGTCAAGGAGAAGAGTGCAAAAAAAACTGTCTGAGGAAGAAAGGCGTTTGTGGTTGGCCGAACTGAACCAGGATTTGCAAGTCAAGAATCTTGACAACATTCATTTTTGTTATTATCATTTCTGGTCATGTAGATGAAACATTAGACTAATATCTTACTTAATACTTCTCATATGGATCTTTAGCAGCTATTAACTTTAGTTAGTCAAAATATTGCGACCCTTCCTGCTTACTAAGTCCTTCTGCTTCTCTATATGATTTAGCAGCTTCCACACATTTCCCCCTGTGGTTTAGACTAGGGCTGCCCCCTAATAGTCGACTAAGCGTTAGTTGACCAGAAAAGGCTTGGTCGACCAAAATTTTATTAGTCGTTTAGTCGCAGAATTAAATAAATAAATAAATCTCACGGAGAGATCGTTAATGGCTATAGTATGTGTAGTAATAGTTACACAGTATACATTGGGCAGTACACCCAACATTCGCTTATCATTCATCAACCTCAAATATGGCTTATTATCTGAAATGTAAGTAGTAGCAACTTTAAATGTAATGTTGTACAATGTAATGTTAAGTGCGTAGGCCTATCTGTATTTGCGTTTATCAGTTAGTGAGTTATCAGTACCACTCACCGCTGAAAACGCCGGACTTTTTGTTCAGTCCTGAGTTCTGCAAGCTATTTAATCCTGTCATTATAACAAAGCCTTTAGACGCGCCTGTAAATTGCACATTCAGTACCGCGGAGATTTTCACGCGACCGTTAAAACGAAAGCAAAACGCGTGCACGCATTCAAAAGCAATTTTAATATCCCGCGTTCAGAGAGCGACAATCCCAATGCGCGCAAATTAGGCTATATATACATAGGCCTATATTAAAAAAAAAAGTTTGCAAACCACTGACCTAGAGAAATGTGGGCTGTCTGTGTGGAAGTTGAACAGACATGCGCTTACTGCAGGACAGATGGATGCGCCGGTGCGGTAATTTGCTCTTAGAATAGCTTACTCCCTCACTTTTGGGCATACAGGTAAAAGTAAAACATTTTTATAACACACTTATTGTTTTTCCCTGACACATTTGTAATCATTACATCTGCGGTGCGAGCAAGCTTTATGCGTGCTTAAGCGTTTATTAGGATATGTAGGCAATTAAAGGCTCATTATAATGATTTAAATGTTTTATTAATAAACGTACGATTAGTCGACTAATGCTTAAAATGAGCGACTACTAGTCGACCAGAAAAATCCTTAGTCGAGGGCAGCCCTAGTTTAGACAGCATACATTAATGTAATCCATGCTGTTGTTTACATCCAAGTATCTCAAATATGTCTGCGCAACCGAGTAACTGACAAAACGGTGACTTAAGTGCAAACCCTCTATACAGCTCTCTTCTGAAGACCGGGCGGGAATATGTAGCTCATATGTATTTCAAATTGTATACACCAAAACAAACTTTTTTTTTTTTTTAAACAAGCTCCAAAAATTTCATTTTCCATGTTATAATAAATAATCTGTGGGGTATTTTGAGCTGAACCTTCACAGACAGATTCTGGGGACACCCAAGACTAATATTACATCTTGTAAAAAGGGGCATAATAGGTGCTGTAAAGGTGTTGTGCTGAATTACATTACTAGATTTATGAGGCTGGTGTTTTTAATGAACTGCATGTGTGGTACAGGAAAAGAAAGAATCAGAGTTGTTTTATCAGAGGTGGACTGTACATCTAGGATGATGTGAAACTTTGTGTTAACCTGATCGAACTTCCATAACATTTTCATGAAATATTTCCCTTTTTAAACTAAATGGCCAGAGGTGGCATCTTAGCCTTGGCCTCATCCCGCCTCTTCTTCCTCCAGTTCTGCCTCGTCCTCAAACTGGAATAGTTTTGGTGAGGAAATGTAAACAGAAGCAGCATTGGGAGTGCGGATATTTTGAAACAGTATTCCACTGTTTACATTAGTATTTTCCTTCAGGGAAAACTTCTGTCACTGTCAATTTCGCAGGGCGGTCAGCCAATGTTCCGTCAATGCCTCTCTAACATCGATGTAGCACTTCTATTTATGACTTAATTCAATTTGGATGCAGTGTGTCTGCGGTGGGTCTGTCTGTGTGTGCCTACAGAAGGGTTAGAGGGGATGGAAAATAAGGGGTTATTTTGGTTTCAAATGTGTATCTATTCACATATGGTCCTTGTTTTGGCCCATATTCCAAAAGATCTCACCGGTGACCTCTGACATTGCTCCCTCAGACTGACATGATTTTGGCTGCCGCATTCTGGGTTCGGTTTGACCCCCTTGGACCTCAAAGTTCAAAGGTCACAGTTGCTGAGCAGCAAATTAACCCAATGCGTCAAACTTTGCGTGACACCATGTTCAAGTGAGATTTTTGGGTACAAATATTTCGCTCTGTTTGGCTGCTTTAGCTTTTGATTTCTCCAAAATATTCAAATATTTTATATCCTGTCATTTCATTTCTCTCTTGTTTCCACTTTCATCCTTCGTCCGCTTACTCAACTTCTGGATGCGTATAACGTCTCGCATGAATAACTATTATTTTGTCCTCTCTCATTTGTTTCAATAATTCACTTTCTTTCCACATTCCTTCATCCTCTTCCCTCTTCTGCCCCGCAGTCTCTCACTCAAGCCCCCCTTTTCTCCTTTTCCGTCTTGTTTAAAGACGTTTCAGTTCAGCTGTCACAAATTATGTTCGCCTGCCCAGCTGTCAAAACAGGGGTGTGTTTTTCTCTTTGCACCCGATATACTACCAAAAGAGAGAGACTGGGAGATGGGGGGATATGGGGGGTCAAAGAAAGAGAGAGAGATAGAAAGAGAGGAAAGGAGGGGGCTTTAATGTTCATGTTTGGACACAAGCAATTATCTCTAATTATTGTTTTTCTTTTCAGTTTCCCTGTCCTGATGGAGGTCCCAGCCAGACCAACAAGCAGTAATCCGGCCTCGTTGAAGAGGCCCAGCGGGCCCCATGGTGCAGCTCGTCCGTGGGACTCTCAGGCTTTCATCTCAATGTGAGTCTGGAGTTGATTCAAACACAGAGCGATGGGTGAATTAACCCCAAAGCCCTGGCTTTCAATGGGCTCAACTAAGAGATTATATGTGTTGATGGCAGGCCTTTTATATGTTGTGGGCTTTAAAAGAAACTTCTGCTAGATGCTCAGTGCGGTTGTAGTGGGTTAACCATCCTCAAGCTTTAATTTCTGCCCATCTCTCTTTCTTCTTCTCATCTCTCCCCAACCTCTATGTAAATGTGATCGCTGTGTTTAAATGCATATTGTAGCTACTGCAAATATATTTCCATTCTCTGTGTTTCCTGAGACATACAGATGACAATGGGCATGTATTGAACTTGAAGAGGCCTGCCTATACTAATCCCTGGCAAAAAATATATCAACTGATCAGAATTACAATACCTTTAATTGGGTTCAGTAATATTAATCTTTTTGAAAGGTTGACCTCCAGAATAAAAATTTACTGGTAATTTACTCACCCCTAAAATGTTCATTTCAGATCCGAGATGTTCATGTCTTTCTTTCTTCAGTCTACAAGTAAGTTTTTTTGAGGAAAACATTCCAAGATTTTCTCCATATAGTGGACTTCATTGGGAGCCAATGGGTTGAAGGTCCAAAATGTAGTTTCAGTGCAGCTTCAAAGGCCTCTACATGATCCCAGCCAAAGAATAAGGGTCTCATCTAGCAAAACGATTGGTCAGTTACATTTTTTTATATTTTTAACCTCAAATGCTCATCTATTACTATTACATCCGACATCATTGTTTTACTTTTTTTTTGTAAAGGCCATTTGTTTTTTTTTGTTTTTTGTTTTGCATGTTCACTTTGTAAACACTGGGTCAGCACTTCTGCCTATTACACGTGACCAAAACGGGCATTTATGGTTAAAAAGTATATAGATTTTTCTTTTTTCTTTTTTTTTTTATATTACCGATCGTTTCGCTAGACAAGACCCTCATTCCTCAGCTCGGATCATGTAGAGCCCTTTAAAGCTGCAGTGAAACTGCAATTTGGACATCAGCTGGTTGATCCCCATTGAAGTCCACTGCATGGAGAAAAATCCTGGAATGTTTTCCTAAAATTTTTAATTTCTTTTATTTCTAATCTTTAAATGTAACCTCAAACTTCAATGTAAATTTTTAGGTTCTTTACATTAATCAAAAGAAGAAAATGACAGCATGAAACACAGAACACAAGAGAGAAACAGTCTCCTTTGGTGGTCCCAAATTAAATCTAGCAACATTTTTTTTCACTGATGAAAACTGTGGAAAGGACGAGGAAATATGACAAAAGAAGAAAAATATAACACTGCAGAGTATGCTGTCATTTATTGCTTCCACCTGCAACTAATGACCCACTGAAAGTTGTTCAAACACACTGACCCCAGCTTTTTTTAGTCTCGCCTCAAACTCGTGGATTTGATGTCTCTCTCTTTCTGTCATACTCTCCTCATGTGTGGGTGTATTACTTCATCCACATCCTGAACGTTTCACTAGCAGTGCTTTTAGCACAGATGGAGTTTTTAATCGTCATCATGTAGTCTTATTAAAAGAGTCTGTTGAAATGTGCAATCTGAGCCTGTCGCTCTCCTTATAATGAAGAATGGCAGACATGCTGGGTGTGAGAGTGTGTCAGATTTGAGAGTCTAGTATTAATGTTGGGAAGACAAAAGAGAAAGAGAGTGTGTGTCAGTGAGGCTCCAATAAAGCATCTGACCTGTGACCTAGCAGGAGCTCACGGCCCTGAGCACAGCGACAATGCCACCTGCGAGCTGCGCTGTATAGATGCTACCCTGATTCCACACACACACACACACACACACATGCACAAACACACACACAATCACACACAGCAGTGTGTGATCATTGTCTAGATGAAATTTGTTGCACTAAATTACTTTCTTAATCGGGATCTATAGAGATTAGCTCCCCTAAATTACATGGGATGATCTGTGTATGTCCGTAGCCCGTCTAGTCAATCCCAGCCATAAGCAGTACGACCTCTCACCCGTGACCCCTCACCCTTTCTCTGTCTGCATGAGCACACAGTTTAGAGATTACAGCAGCTCAGACCTGTGCTCTTTTGTTGTGTGTATGAGTCTGTGTACGTATGCAGATAGAATGAGGCTTAGGCTTCTCTTGTGATGCTGTCATTGGCTGTTTAAGTCAACAAGACCCCCTTAATGGCCTCATCTTCTTCTTTAGATTGCCTGTAAGGAATCCTCTGGTTTTCCAAAAAACAGAAGAATAGCATTTATCTTAAACTTTTTGTATAAATGTCTTTACTCTCACTTTTGCTCAATTTAATGCATCCTTGTGTTTTATATTTTATTTTATTCATTATTCTATTTTTTTTTAAATCAAGATCCTAACCTTATTAATGACTGTGTCTCTGTGCTTGCTCTTGCCCCCTGCTGACCTAGATCAAACTGATTGTCACATTTCCTGCATGCCTTCATTTTTTTAGCCCTTATAGAACTTCATAGTTGTTCAGTCCCACCAATATGTCATTTAAATAAATGTATTTTTTCATATACGTTTAATACTTGTTAGACTACCAGATATTAATTTGTACAGTATCCCATATGGCAAAAAATATATATTTTTGTGACCATAAATTTTAAATATATGCTAAATATACACTATCAGTCAAAGGTTTTTTGGACAGTAAGATTTTGCTTTTTTTCTCTTCTGCTCACCAAGTCTGCATTTATTTGATCCAAAGTACAGCAAAAACAGTAACATTTTGAAATAAAATGTAATTTATTCCTGTGATTTCAAAGCTGAATTTCTAGCATCATTACTCCAGTCACATGATCTTTCAGAAATCATTCTAATATTCAGATTTGCTGCTCAAAAACATTTATTATTATTATTATTATTATTATTAATAAGTTGAAAACAGCTAAGTAGAATTTTGTTTTCTTTGATGCATTAAAAAAGTTCATAAAAACAGCATTTATATAAAATAGAAATCATCACTTTTGATTAATTTAAAGCATCCTTGCTGAATAAATGTATTAATTTCTTTAAATTTCTTAGTAAAAAAAAAAAATCTCTTTTGAATGGTATAGTGTGCAATGTTACCAAAGTTTTTATTTCAGACAAATGATGATCCTGTTTTAAATATTAATCATAATAATAGTATTAATTAAATGTTTCTTTTCAGCAAATCAGCATATTAGAATGATTTCTGAAGGATCATGTGACACTGAAGACTGGAGTAATGATGCTGAAAATGTAGCTTTGATTACAGGAATAAATGATTCAAATAAATATATTCAAATAAAAAGCAGTTATTTTAAATAGTAAAAATATTTAAAAATGTTACTGTTTTTGCTGTATTTTGGATCAAATAAATGCAGGCTTGGTGAGTAGAAGAGACTTCTTTAAAAAACATAAAAAATCTAACTGTCCAAAAACTTTTGTTGCAAACAGTGAAGCTCAGTAATATATATTTTAGAAATAGGAAATATATTTAATTTGAACCTAAATATATTTCTAAATGTATTTCAGAATACAAAAAATTGATTATATGATTATAATGATTATAATGATTTAATGTTTCATATTTTTGCATATTTTGAAGGTTTTTTTTTTTTTTTTTTTTGGAGAATTTTAAATTATGCTCCTTGCTGAAATTTATTAAAATGTGTTGACAATATGCTCACACGTGTAGCATAGACAACTAGTTTTTCTTTAAATGTGACATATGTGATTACGTTTTCTTGGACTGAAATATATAGAGGTATATATGAGAAAATGTACATTTTTTGTATATTTTAAAATATATTTTTGATGTATGGGATTTCAGAAATGTTCTCTCTCTTAAAAAGACAAACATCATTCTAAAACATGTTACAAGTCGAGAATAAACCTTTCTTGTACCTTAACATTTCCAGTAGATAATTTTATGTATTATGAATACTTTTCGTCAGGCCTAATCTGTAAATGGGATTTGTGGGTTTGTTCATGAAAAATGCTCCCCTGGGAAGCCTGTCTCTCTAAATCTTTATATTTGCATATTTGCACACATTCTCAAGCATTTTAAAATTAGACAATGGAGTCCTTTTCTCTCCCTGTCTTCCTGTCTCTCTCACTTGCATACACACACTCACGTAAGACATACACAGACTGTTTGATATTCTAGTTAAGGTTTACGTCACAGTGATGAGTGTGTGTCTGCTGTCCACTCTAGCCCTTGCAGCAAAGCCTTGCGTGTTTTTGAAAGGAGTACAGGAAAAACATAGAGGTCTGGGTAATTTGGTGACATGGGAGGCCCCTGGCGTTCTGTTATCTGAAGACCACCCATCCGAGTCTTGCCTGGACAAACAGAAGAGCTGACGGGTGTAATACGTAGCAGATGGAGAGATCGAGAGAAAAGGAGAGAGAGACTGAGCAGGAGTCACTGGGAGTGAGAGAGAGAGAGAAAGACATCAGAATGGATCCACTATGGTGGTGGTCATTTGGTCATCCCGGTCTCCCATTAGCCACCTGGGCTCAGAGTGTTTAGTCAGCCTAGACCGCGGCTTGGGTTACATTTACATTGCTTTGAAAGAGCACGTCTGTTCTCTCTCACACATGCATGCGCTCTCTCTTCCTTTCTATCTTTTCGCATATTTGAATGCGTATACAGATTGTCAAGTGTGAGTTGTGGTGCATCTGAGGTGGGATGGGGAGAATGAAGGAAAGGAAGGAAAAGCATGTAGATTATCACTGTCGCAAACACAAACGATATTTGCTGTCATACAGACACATCCTACATAAACAGGAAGAAAAGAACAGATGCCGCCCCTATGAAGACTTATGTCATTTTTATAGCATTTCAAGTAGGCAAATAAATCTAGTGGATTTGCGCCTTTGTTCTGCATGGCAGATGTTCCAGGATATCAGATTCATCTGATTTTTGTTTCTCTTCTCTTTTATGAACTATGTGTTTAGGTGCATGTGTGGGTTTGTAATCTGACATATATATGATATCCAATAATTCTTAGAGTCATAAAGTCAAAGCAATTGTGAGGGAGGAACTGAGCTTATGAGTTAAGATAAAATAAAACACTGGTGAGATTGTTAAACACATGCAGAGCGCCTGTGGCTGGCCAGGTGGCCCAGTTCAGTTACTGTCTATGTGTTAGAAAGAAAGGCATCTTTAGATGCTTTAGAGAAGGAAAGACTCCTTTAAGGTACTTTCTGGTCATTTTAGGGTTTCTAGTAAAACTAGGCCTATGCTCTTTATCTTTTATCCTATTATATAGTACATACAATACTGTTCAAATGTTTGGGGTGGGCAAGACTTATTCATTTTTTGAAAGAAGAAGGCTGCATTTATTTGACCAAAAATACAGAAAAAAATAGTATTGCTGTGAAATATTATTAAAATTTAAAATAGGTATTTTCTACACTCTAAAAAAGATGGTTCTTTACATGTAGTAACAGTTCTATTCAGAACCATTGCATCCTGAAGAACCCTTTTAATGCTGAAATGGTTCTTTGTATGAGGGTTTAGGGTTCTTTATTCCCGCCCTTTTGTTTTTCAAATCTGTAACTGTCAAAGTCACCTCATTACTGAGTTTCTGAAGCTCAGCGATCCAACTTCACAGACTGTCAACATACTCTCAACAGGTAAATTATTTCCTTCTTGATTTTAAATACAAATTTAACTTTAAAATTGTATCTGGTGTTCAAACAAACATATTTTCTCTTCTATTTTTTTGATCACATGTACTGTATGTATGAGCAGCTCTGTTAGGATGAGGATACTCCCCTTCAACACTAAGTAAGTAACAGAGACATTGAATTTATAATCAATATTGTTAAGTTTTCGTTTTTAATTATTATTTATTATTAACAGAGGCTACACTCTGAAAAAGATGGCTCATTACTGATCTTCTGGAGTTCAGCTCTCAGCAGGTGAATGATTTCTTTCTTAAAATGTCTATTTTTTTGTTTTTATATTGTGGCTTCCAATCATGTCTTTTTCTCTTTTCAGTTTAAGAGGTCATGTAAGTGTGACCAGCCCTGTTCAGTTATGGAGACTCTCATTTTTTTTTTGTTTTTTTTTTGTAACTCTAAACTCAATTGTGTGTTTCAAATGCATCACATCCTACAACTTCATCATCCGCAGAGAGAAACTGCTACTCAATCACACCAAAATACACATAATGATGGACTTTCAGGCATTTTAGAATACAACTTCACTGGAACTTGGTCTTAATTTCACTATTTTCTGTTTCTGTTTTGTTTTACTTAAGTATTTATTTATGTTCAATGTCAATTGTCATTCTGCTAATAACTGTCATTTTTGCAACAAATTTACGTCATTAAAAGAATAAAGATACTGACAAATCTTGTTGTTGTTTTATGTAAAACCCTAATAGACACTACAAGATATTGTAATACCAGGCTGGTAAAAATCAATATTAATAAATAATATATACAAATAATATGAATAATCAGGTAAATATTAATATACTAATATTCATTAAAATAAATAACCTCTTTAAAGAGGTTAGGTATAACACTATTAAGCTCCTATATAGCATTTTAAAACATGGTTCTTTATGGAACCCTATAAAAAGGGTTCTATAGCACCAAAAAAGGTTCTGAATAAAGCTGAAGAACCGTTTTAGAACCATTTTTCTTAAGAGTGTATTTTAACATATTTTAAACTGCAAATCATTCCTGTGATGGCAAAGCTGAATTTTCTTGGCACACAAAAAGTATTCTCGTAGCTTCATAAAATTACAGTTGAACCACTGATGTCACATGGACTCTTTTATCGATGTCCTTACCTTTCTGGTCCTTGAATGTGTCAGTCGCGCTGCCGTCTATGCAGGGTCAGAAAGCTTTTGGATTTCATCAAAAATATCTACGTAATGATGCTCTGACAGTGACCATGATGAAAACTAAATAGAAACATTAAAGAGATAGTTCACCCAAAAATGAAAATTCTGTCGTTAATTACTCACCTTCATGTCGTTACAAGCCTGTAAGACCTTTGTTCGTCTTGAGAACACAAATTAAGATATTTATGATGAAATCTCACAGCTTTCTGACCCTGCATAGACATCAACGCAACTGACACGTTCGAAGGGCCAAAAAGGTAGTAAGGACATCGTTAAAATAGTTCATGTGACATCAGTGGTTCAACCATAATTTTATGAAGCTACAAGAATACTTTTTGTGCACAAAGAAAACAAAAACAAAGGCTTTATTCAACAATTTCTTCTATTCCGCTTCAGTCTCTGCTGCACGTTTACAAGAGTACTATGACACATCGATCTTGTGAACCCAAGTCGATTGACACGGAAGAGGAGAAATTGTTGTTTTGTTTTCTTTGCACACAAAAAGTATCGTACAAATTCGTAAAAATAAGTTTGAAGCACTGATGTCACATTGACTATTTTAACGATGTCCTTTTTTGGGCCTTGGACGTGGTAGTTGCATTGCTGTCTATGGAGGTTCAGAAAGCTGTTGGATTTCTTCATAAATATATTAATTTGTGTTCTGAATATGAACGGGCTTACAGGTTTGGAACAACTCAAGGGGAAGTAATTAATGACAGCATTTTAATTTTTGGGTGAACTAACCGTGTAAACAGGACAACATGGCAACAAACAAACTGGCACACACATCTTGCCCACAGTGAAAAGACTTACGCACCACACAAGTTTTCAAAAGATCCAGCTCCCAGCTTTTTTTTTTATCACAAACTTATCTTATATCTTGAATTGATGACAGTAGATTATACCTTATTTTTCAGTCTGACTCTGCTTCCCTCTACCCCACCTCTCAGCTCTGTCTTTTTACTTCTCTGGGGATTTCCAGTTGTTCATAAAGGAACCCTGCTGGTTTCCGTAATGGGAGAAGCTAGTCTTTGATGGTCTTGGCTTCACTCTAAACACTGGAGCTGTGGTTCCTCGAAGTATTTCCTCAGGTAAAATGCAGTTCAGTGCCCATCATAAAATTGTTTTAAAATTACCAGTCCAAACGGTAAGACTATAAACAATAATTGCTCCACAAACACAAACTAGAACAATAGAACATTTGAAAGTAAGCAGAGTCTCTTCAGCCAGCTGCTGCCAGAGGGTTTACTGAAAGGGGAGCATGTTTGTTGAGCAGCACATACTTGTAAACCTAAAGCAAATTTACTGGATTGCGTAGATTAATTTCTGAGAACTGTTTGATTTAAAGACCAGACTCAGGAGTGTATGAATGTCTGACATGATGAGGTCTGATATCCTGGTAATGACATCATTATGTCAACACAGCTTTCTAGCTAAATTCTTTGGAAAATGATTAATGAAAGAAACAAATTATAACCAGCAATTAATATAACCAGCTATCTGACTAATGCAGTGCTGACTGAAGATTAAGAATTTATCTTAATTGTTTATTTTCGAACTAATAATGCATGACAGTGAGAATACTTCGCTGTTTCACGCTATAAATCACAGCCTGACAAAGCAGGGTTGTAGAGTTGTCGAGACCGAATGACCAACAGCACTGGAGCGATGCTCAGCACCTCGTAAATTGATGAAAGACTCATCTTCACTAAAACACAGGAGCAAATCAGCATGTGTCGCACACATTTTTCCATCCCTAACCAGATGTCTGTGCCTTAACCTGTCAACACTTATAGTCTTTGCTTTTAATTAAAACTGCAAAGCCTTGAAGAGCTTCTGAATATACTCCTTATTAGATAATCACGTTTGAGCTGGACGTTAATTTGAGTTGTTTTTGGTAATGAGACAAATTGCCCAGTAATTAAATTTATTTTAATTTTCATTACTGTGGCTACTTTCTTATTTGTCATAAATGTTTTGACTCTTTTCAATTATTATCCATTACTTCTGTAAAGCACCAAGCTCCCAAAAACAATCAGTATAAATAAAGGTTCATTTTATTCTAAAAGGAAAAGAGGAGAATGGACCTTTTCTTCTGACTGACTGAAGGCTAAATTTCCCTTGACACCTGTGATGACCACGGCTTTTGTGCTTCAGGGTCCAAGGCAAATGGGGGTAATTTCTGCTACAGCTCATTACCAATGTGTGTTGGAAATGAGAGAGTCCCCCCACTTTCTTATTCAACGCTTTACAGCTGTTGGACCTCACCCAAAGTCATACTCTGACATTAAATGCTTTCTCTCCCATCTCTTGTAATCAGAGGTAAACCTAGAAATCGCATCATGATAAAGCAACAGTCCATAGCCTACTTGTATTAGTGATAATGGTTAGATTGTGTTTGCTGCAGAAAGAAATAATATGTGTTGAGATGGTTATGCCATTACCAAGGTCACTAATTGAGAGAAAGGGTATTTATCATGAAATATTTATTTCATTAAATATCATTATTGTTAAATATTCCTTGTATTTAACAGGCTCCACAAATTATTAATTTGGAAAAAAAAAATTATTTAGCTGATCAAAAAAAAATATTAGGTCATTGTAACAATGTTTACGACAATAGATATAGCCTAAACAATAAACTCAAGAGTTGTTAGCGTGTTTACATGGGAAGGGACTCAAAAACTGAAACCAGACAAACAAACAGACTATAAAGATGACTATCATATATTTGTCTCATTAAAACGCAATGACATTTCTGTTTACAAACAAACACTAGAGTTCTGACCGAGCTAAAATCAGGATGTTTTTGAAACATCTCTTTTCCTAAACATCTGGGCTTCATTATTGCTGGATCAGGACAGCCTCGGGATTTGACATATAGCTAGTCTAAAAAAGTATGATGCTATCGGATGTCCATCACCATTATCGTCTCTGCTCTAAAATGACCTGATTAACTAGGTAGATTTGCATTGCTCTTTTAAGGCAACAAACCAACTCTAATGTCGCAAGCTAAGTAAAGCCTAATACAACAAGATTTACAATGATATCTGCCTAGCCATAGCCTCCAACGTTGAAATATGGTTGAAATAATGTCAGTTGTTGTTTCAAAGTCGAAACAATGCTGAAACAATGTTTAATGCTAAACGGTTGAAAAGGGTTAACAAAAACAATTATAAATCAACCAAATCTGTAGGTTGAATCTAATGTCTTTAACAACATACAAAAGAAATGTCTGCCTTTTAAATTATTAAAATTTTTATTATTTATTTATTTATTTATTTTTTAGCATTTTTACAATATGTTAATCATCACGCTGAAACAGTTCCTATTGGTTAACCTTATTGCTTTGATCATGATTGGTTAATCTAGCTGTCATCAAGGAAGCTGGCCAATGAAATTGTGCGGGCCTTTTTAAGTTTGAAAATATGACCATTGAAACTGGAATGTGAACACAGAGGACGGGTCAGATCTGCCAGGTTCTGCAAACATACTGGCAAAATCAGATATTTGTAAAAAGATATTGGACCAAGACAATACAGTTCTGATAAAATAAGACGTTCAGTGCATTCATGTGTAATCTCTCTCTCTCTCTCTCTCTCTCTCTCTCTGTCACATTTTAGAAGTGTTACATGGGAGCACAGCTGTTCAACAACCTGTTACATAGCAGAGAATTTACAATAAACTGAAACTTATTTTGTCAAGAAAAAAAATATCTTATATATCTTAACTATAAACAATGGATAATAACCCATATTAACATGAATGTGCATATATTTATATTTGTTAATGCATAACGGATAACAGAAAGTGTAGCTACTGACTGATGACCCCTGGAGGGCTTCGTGTGACGTCATGATAATTTCGACTATTACACATATGGGCCATATTTTATGTTTAGTTGATTAACATTTCTCTCTTGGAGTCGACATTTCTGCTTGACAACCGTGACGCTTTCTAAATGCATACCATAAACCCTGACACCCCTTTCAGCAACATTCAAAGAGCTGAGTGAAGATCCATGAAACCTAAAGCCAAAGTATTCAGGTCTGAATGTTTTGGCAAGGTAACCTCTAGGGCTAATAAACCAAATAGAGGTAAACCGTGCAAAACGGCCGCAATGAAATCCAGGCTAAGCAAACGAATCGGAGTTTACAATCCTTTAGTAGGGGAGAAAAAGTGTAGGACGAAAATGCGTACAACTTGTTTAAAAACTCCGTAAATGTAGTTTTCATGAATGCTTCTTGAAACTTTTAACTTTTGAAAAACTTTTAAAAAATAATACTAATAGCCTAACTTTGCATGCTTATTTAAATATTCAGAGTCAAGTGATTCTTCTGACTTTTCCAGTCTTTACTCGTTGATTATGGCTAAAAAAATGTAGTCATTAAAAATCAGCAGACTGATTATAGCTCTTTGACCATTTTTAACAAACAAGCCTCTATGCAGTACGGGTTGCATACTATTATCAGTTATCCCAAGAGAGGCGATTTTTCCTCTTTTTATGAAGTCAGAAAGCCGTGGCTTTTCCCTTCGAGCAAAGCCTTTCAACGTGAAGAGCGAACACACCGCTCGTGGACACGCTCCAGAGAAAACACCCAGCCTAAAAACAACAACGGGGCTCTTTTTAACTTCTTCAGACCACATCTCAATAAAAGCTGAACAAACACAACCTGCCACCGGCGAGTGCGCTCTGTCCAGCGCGCGGCACCATAACAGATCGCGCGGGGATGGGGGAGATCTAGACACTAAAAATAAAAACCCCACCACAGAACAGCACAAATAAAAGAGCACCTCACGGGAACAGCGTGATCCGTTTTCGCTGATGGTAATTTAACAAGCTCCTTGGTCATCCGTAGTATAAGCCTACTGAGAGAATAGAAAAACAGACCAAGTGATTTTTATCAGTGGAATTACCCGGCAAGCATCTCAAGCTATTAAACCCGTTTACAGATAAAGCAACTTTTTATGCGCTAGACAGGGTAAAATAAATAAGCGCGGGAGTACCCCAGGAGGAATTAAACAACATCTAGGCCTATCTTTTTATTGTAGTCTCTCCTCAAAGGAAAAGACAAAGTGACCTGAACGTCGGCGTGATGGAACGGGTCTGTGAATGGTTACTATTCAATTTGTATTTCGTTCCCCGCTGGTCACGGAGGCGAGATCAGAGGAGAAAGTGAAAACACATGGCTGAGGTCAGTCGGATCGCAGGACCACCAAGCACTGCAAAGACAGAGAGAAAGGGAAAAGGAGAAGATGAATACGATGAAGAAGACAAGCTACTAGGAAGAACTGGTGTGAAGAAATGGTCTTAATAAACATATGCAATCATCGCCTTGGCTCCATTATGTATAATTTACACTGAATAGAGGCGAAGACGCCTAGCTCTTTCCGACCATCAGACAGTGTGCATTTGAACCGTTTCGCCGAGCAGCCGCTTCGTGGCGTCCGTTACTCACGCCAATCAAGGAGCTTGTGCCTTATACCCTAAGACAAGTTTTGAATTCCTGGAGCCTAATGTGTTTATTTTAAACATCCCAGGGAAATTATTACATCAGCGGCAAACTATGTCCACGGAAACGGTTTCTACTTTGAAGTTTCCAGCAGTGAAACATGATTTTAATTACATAATACCTTTTAAATTGTATTTGCACAATAAACGATGTGGATTAAGCTAGGAAGTAGTATACGAGGTAGGCCCGGAAAACTCGGCCATACCTTTGCAAACAAACTGCTGGAGCAAAGCAGGCAGAAAAAGGGAGAGAGAGAGAGAGTGCTGGTGGGGGGTTACGCCGATGCAACACATGCCTCAAAATGAATAATTAATCTGACGGTATTTCTCTTTCTCTTTTTTGTTTTGGCAGAGCTCGTTAGTGTTGGCCCCTGAATGGTCGCATGATAAATGACGGTGTGGCTCTCCCGGCTCTCCTTCCCTAATTAGCGCTCTGTGAACTCCGTCGCCTTCGCGCGAACACAAACCAAATCCTATGAGCTCAACGACAGTGAAAACATTTCTCTTGGTCTGCGCTTAGAAGTCTGTTGGCAGATCCATATATTTTCAGTGAACCTAGGCTGCCTGTTTCCACGTCAGCTCATTCACTCCAAATGTTAATGTGAGATAGGTCATTTATTTGCCTCTGGACATGCGGCCAAATATTTTGCACACCAAGATACAAACTGAGATCTAAGTCATTATGTAATGTTAAGCGAACGGCACAAATCTGAGCGATTTTTTTGGAGTTGGGTGGGGGTACCAATTAAGCCACTCACTCCTCAAAAATATGTATTCTGATGTTGGCTGATGGAAAAATATACAGTATAGGTCTCTTCTCTGTTGTGCTAATATAATATAGTGCATTATTTATATAGGCTGTAGGCTATATTTATATTATTTATATAGGCTGTAGTAGGCAGAGATGGGCATAAATACATAGAAATGTATTTAAAATAAAAATACAAAATACTGAGTGGAAAAATGTATTTAAATACAAATACAAAATACTGTGTGTAAAAAAATGTATTTAAATACAAATACAGTATTTTGTATTTTTAAAATACACAAAATACATGTGAAATTGGCCATCAAGTGCAGGCATCCCTATTAAGCTGAAATATATAAATATATATCTGGACATATTCTGAATGCAAAACAAAAACATTTAGATGTATACAACTGATTAGAAATGATCTTCCCTTCCCCTGCCCTGTAGGAAAAACAAAACTAAATTTTTAACTATCAAAACTGATTGGCTAACAGCTAACGCTATTTTTCTCCTACACGTGTCGGTGCTTTTTTATTCGTTCATGTTTACTGAAGGCAAATCTGAATGATGCACCATTTTAACTTTAATCAACTGATTGATTAATTGATCATGATGACACCCTTACCTTAATGCAGAAAACTGAGAAAAGTCACTGATCCAATGCTGACTCTGCTGCATGAGTGTTAAAGGGATAGTTCACTTTGAAATTAAATTTTGATATGTTTTAGCTTACCCCAAGGGCATCCAAGATGTAGGTGTCTTTGTTTCCACAGTAGTTTAAATTTTGATATTTTTAGGTCCAACCGTTCTTGTCTGCCAGTCATATAATGCATGCCTATGGTCACGTCATCAAAGAAAATGCACAGATTCAAATTAAACAGTCCAAATTAAACAATTTCACATCGTAAGTACACATTGATGGCCTAAGACACGAAACGAGCGGTTTGTGTGAGAAAACGAACAGTATTTATATCGTTTTTTACCTCTTGAAAAACATCCTCTGGTGCGAGCATACGCAATTATTTTCTTTTTAAACATCCCTAAACATATATATATATATATATATATATATTTAAACATTTCTTGTTTAAAACATCCCGGATAAGCGCAAACTAGTACCATTTCTTTTACTTTAAATTTTACCCAGCTGATTACTGCTAAAATCTACCCCAGATCATATTTCCAACCCATTTTAATTCTTATTTTGAAATAAAAAAAACAGGTTATATTTAAGTGTATGAGTTATTTACGTACTTAAAAAAAACAAAAAACATTTTAAATTAGTCTTCCCATTATTGTTTGTTTATAGTCAGACTGATTCGGGAATGCAACGCACAAGAGGCGGGATTTATCCCATGAACCAGTCACAGCCGAACATAACTAGTCATATCCAATCATATTGCGATGAAGGCATTGCTTCCTCTCACCTGACTTTCCCCCTTTCATTTTCAATAATGACAACATGACATTTTACTCATAGCTTTCTATGTTGTAGGACTCAGAGGTAGCGCCTAAGTAGCGCCAAAATGGTACAGCACGTGATACAGCTATCACTGGTCCAAGTGGAACTCTCAGAACATTCCCAGTTTACAAATTGTGATTACCAGTTCAGAAGCATTTGAGGGCTTTGCGTTGACTGCATTGCCATAGAAACACATAATTCAGATTAATTCAGAGTAGAATGTCATGTATTGTCATCTCGGAATTAAGACATAGCATGAATGCAGCACTGGCCCCCACTAAACCCACCACCACAGGCTTTGGGGGTTCTGCTAAAACTTATTGGGCTCAGGGGAGGCCAGAGAGACTCTAACTCCCACTGTAACTGTACCTGCTGGTGTCGCTCTTGGACGTTTCTTTAGATTTTATACACTTTTTAATGTTATATTTTTATATTTCTCATCCAATATTTTGAGGAGACGTTGATTCCCTCTCCTCCTCAGAGGAATCTTTCTCCAATCATTGCATTCGGCCGACCATAGGATGTCATAGCTGCTTATGTATTTATTAGCGGCGCAGCCAATAGCAGAGTTCGGGGCATGGATGCGACAGTCTGAGCCAGAGGGTGTTTAGCTTGAATAGAAAAATAAATTAAAGTTTAATTACATAAAGTTTGAACGCTTACCAAAACACAAAGACAGACAACTGGGTGAAACAAAGATAAACACTTTGGGTTTCAGTCCATACAACGAACATGTGGAGTTTATTCTCATAAGGTAAGTTAAACTTTAAGTTAAAAATATTGCTAATGTTTTGGACCTTTTATTGAAAATAGTCTGCTTTTACCCGTTTTTACTCGCTTTGTTTGTGTTGTTTGTGTTGGGGGAGGCATGATGCAAGAAAGGACTTTGCATCTTTCTGTAGTTTCGCTAATGCCACGAATGGCATAAAAAGAGTGTTTAAACAGTCTGACAAGTTCATCGCTTAACTATCGAGCAGTTAACGATCACGAATCTTGCTGAACTGCAAGTTAATATTTCAAGTGATGTTCTTGCATGAAGCACGTTTTGTGACAACGTGTCAATAAATATATACATTCGTGCTTTTCAGGTCGATATTTTGAAATTTTGGACGATTAATATTGTTTGCTCTCCCCTCCCGCACGTGTCTCTCAAAACAAACCCCGGGTGCACAATGTTTCTTGTCAGACCCAGAGTGAAGCAGACATTCTTTAGTTCATCTGTCCTTTACATTAACCAGCGTGAATAACTCTTCTCTCACACTATTGGACTCCTGCTCCCCTCTTCAGACCAGAGCAATTAATTTTTGACCCTTCCAGTATAGTCATTTCATTAAATGTTTTATATATATATATATATATATATATATATATATATATTTCTTATAGCATTTTATGCCTTGTAGGTCTGGATGTTATTGTTCTGTACTATGAGAAAAAGCTCTGGTATCCTGAGTGAGTCTGTCTCTCTCTTTCTGTGGCATTAGTGAAAGTGAGGGTGTGGGAGAATCTCGCTCATAAATCACACTGTGTGCTGTATGATTATAGGAATCCAAGAGTGGTCAGTATGGCAGTTTGTCATCTCTGTGGGGACAGTGTGTGTGTGTGTGTGTGTGTGTGTGTGGTCCCCACAGTGTAGTTCAGTAGAGATCCAACAGCAGTCTCCAGCTTTGCTTCATGACTAAAAAGAGCAGTTTAGTATTTAAATTTACAGAAAAAACTCTAAATATTTAGGTATCCTTATGGCACATCTCTGCATCTTAAATGTATCTGCATTATATAGAAACACAAATATAGTGGAGAATTATTTAGAGAGTGTTCATGTGTCTGTGTGTCAATTCTACAGAATAATCTATTCTGTAGACACCCTGAGTTATATCTTCATCTGGAGCATTTGGTGTATGTGTCTATATGAGATAGAAAAAGATCCAGTCACTTTGTGTGTGTGTGTGTGTGTGTGTATGCTTGGCTGGGTTGCACTTAACTGAAAATTGCCACAAGTGATTTGAGCTGTCATATTTTTCTTCCCATTGACCAGACCACATGTGTTTTTCATAGACATCACATGACGTGCGCCATAAAGGATGTGTAACAAGGGCCCTCCGTCAGTGGTAGCCACTCCACCCCAACATGCAGCATGCACTCCACACTCTTCCAGCTATTACTATGTCACCGAAGGACCACCAGCGCTTACTGTTTCATAACTGTGTGTGTTTGTGTACATGCTTGGTGATTATAGTTGGAGGATGCTTTTCATCCACCACATCATTAATCATAACACCCCATCAGTTGCTGGAGCTGTGATAAGTATATGCACATGGCTATGCGCACACATATGATAAACTCTTCTCATTCAAAAGATACAGATCCTTCCTTCCCACACACACACACACACACACACACACACACACACACACAGTGTCACACCAGTCTTTTGAGCTATTTGGGAGGTTCCACTTTACCACCAACACAGAGAAAGCTGGAAACACCCAGACCCGCCCACCTGTCATTTTCTCCTGGTAGTCTTACATTACAGCATCTGTGAAGTTGCTTCCAAAGCTGTGTCACCATTTTAGAAGGATGTTACAGTTATTACTGACCTGCTGATTTCAAAAGTTTAGTATATAATAGGTTAATAATGAATTTAGCATTTTCGTTTTCATGTGTTTTTGGGAAAAAGGCAAATAATAGTTTTAGAACAATTTTAAATCAATAAATCAATGGGCGACAATAGGAAACTATGTTCCTGGCTTGCATTTGAAGTGATCAGTTGGTTGCATTTGTTGTGTAATTTGATTACTAGGCTGTTTTGTATGCTTGCAAGGACTGGCAGACTTCCTCTGAACTGAACGCTCTGTCCTCACGTCTCCTTCCTAAACTAGGCATACCCTGTTTTTGTGAGTGTGTGTTTTAAGTCTGGAGCCGATTAACTTGATCGTTTTTATGGCATTTTGCTGCATGTGTGGCAGCCATGAGAAATTTTTTGGATAGGAACCGAACCCAGTTCTATTTCCCCTGGCCAAATCTCTGTGTGGCATTCATACATATCAAAGCCAATAATAAGGACCTCAACACATATTTGTACCAGAACATTCTGCCTAAAAATGTGCTTAGGCTACATGAATGCTTGTTTCTATTCTATTCTATTCTATTCTATTCTATTCTATTCTATTCTATTCTATATTTTGCTTGCCAAAATGTGTTAAAATGTGTTGTGTAGTGCTTGGTCAGATGAAAGGTTTGAATGATCATCATTTGAAACATTGCACCACATAGGCTATATGATTTATTGCCTTCACAAAAACAGTCTTCTGTTTGGACAGCCATCCAACCCCTTAAATAGCTATTTTCCTGAATGTCCCTTTGGTAACTAGTTTCCTCTAATCATAAATCATATTGTGTTTGTTTGTGTGTGAGAAAGAGAGGCTCAAAGGGAGTAAAGGTAGTTGAGGTATAGCTGAATGGTTAAGGACCCTGGTTGCTAATACAGAAGTTGCAGGTCCAGTCTTAGGTGTGGGTGAGACAGATCTCATAAAAACGTCCTTTAAAAAGTTATTGGTAATGGTCTATATTGGATAGCTGTTGTCCAACATTGATTTCTACTTTAGCACTTAGAAAAATGCTGGGTTATTTTTTTTTTTAACCCAAATACTGAGTTCAGCTTGTTGGGTCACTTTATTGGGTTATGTATTTATTTAGCTTTTTAGGGCCCGAGCCCTGATGGGCGAAGGCCCTATTGTTCTTCTAAGGATTTTTCTTTTTTTTCAAACTTCCAGGGCTTTTTGGGGGGCTTAACATGCTCAAAAACTCTTGAAAATTTGCACACACATTGGAATCTGCGGCCATCAGGACACCGCAGAGGCTGGGACCCGGGTGTGGCACAGGGGCTCTATGGCGCCCCCTGGAACACAGTCAGAAACTTTCACGTACTCATATGAAACTCGGTACACATATAGATATCATTGAGCCAAACAAATTTCACACTCATGTCGTAGGCTCCGCCCAACAGGAAGTGAGCTATTCAGGGCTGTGTACAAAACACATGCCCTGGAATTTGAAATACTAGTCTGAGGATTTTCTACCGATTGCCACGAAACTCAGTCAACATGATCTCATGACATTGGGGATGCAAAATTGCGAGGGGATTTTTGACATCTCGAACAGTTTGGCTGCGGCGAGGCGACAAAGTTATGGCAAGAAATGATAAACAGGAAGTGTCTAATAACTTTTGCACACATTGTCTGATTCTGACGAAACTTCATCAGTTTGTTCATTGTATGATGCTGATCGCATAGATGTGTCTATTAGGAGTCACAGTTATAGCGCCATCAACTGGCTGCAGGAAATGTGTTATTTTCAAAATACTTTAAATTCAAGATCTTAATTTTACTTGATTTGCTTCAAACTTCAGTATGATGTCAAAACACGGCTGATAAGAATCTGTAAACGGGTTGTCGATACATTAAATGCTGTTTCCTTGGCAACGTGTCAAAGTTTAAAATTTGTTTCCTGTGTTTTTGAGACAGTTAACATGCTTAGATTTCTGTGAAATGCAACACACATATCAGCATTAATGATAGATAGACACTGGCAAAAGCTCACAAATGGGCGTGGAGGAGGCACATAATAGTGTCACCTTTTGACAATATTTGGGGGTTAGTTTCTTCTACAGTCACTAAACTCGGTACATACATTGTTCACTTCAATCCGGACAACTTTCTAATTTACATCCGTTAGCTACAACCAACAAGAAGTCAGCTATTTTGGTTTGAATGTGGATTTTTTGGAAAAAATCAGGCTTTGACTAGCTGTTGAACAATGGCTGGAGTTTGGTGTGTGGCTCAGATTTTGGCTCTTTGTGCTTTCTGTCATGCTGTTCCACAGTGGAGTAATCTGCCTCAGAATCCTCAAGCTCTGATGTTCCAGCAAACTGACCAGCGGTTTCAACAGCCGGCTCAACAGCAAGTCAGCCAGCAGGTTCCTCAAAAGTTTCAGCTTCAGCAGCCAGCGGCGCAGGCAGAGCCTCTTGACAAATGTGCTGTAGCTGATTATGAGCAGGTCCCATGTAGACAACCTGGTATCAGTGGAGCTGAGTGTGAAGCTATCAACTGCTGCTTTAACGGACAGCAGTGTTTCTATGGGAGGGCAGTGACTGTCCAGTGTATTAGAGATGGTCAGTTTGTGGTAGTGGTGGCTAGAGAAGTTACGCTGCCTCGACTGAGCCTGGATTCGGTCCGTCTAGTGGGTGGAAATGAACCACCTTGTGCTCCTGTGGACTCTAACCCTTCCTTTGCTATATACCAGTTCCCTGTCACTGCATGTGGCACGAGCATGATGGAGGACAGTGGATATGTGGTGTATGAGAACAGAATGACCTCCTCATATGAAGTAGGCGTTGGTCCATTTGGTTCCATCACCAGAGACAGCCATTTTGAGCTTCTCTTCCAGTGTAGGTACTCTGGTGTTGCTGTGGAGGCTCTGGTTGTGGAGGTCAACAGTGTTCCTGCTCCTCCACCAGTAGCTGCTCCTGGACCTCTCCAAGTGGAGCTTAGACTGGCCAATGGACAATGTGTCACCAAAGGCTGCGCTGAAGGGGATGAGGCCTACACGTCCTACTACGGTGATGCTGATTATCCCGTCACTAAAGTCCTGCGAGAGCCTGTGTATGTTGAGGTGCGCATTATGGAGAGGACTGACCCCAACATTGTCCTGATGCTGGGATGTTGTTGGAAGACATCAACCCCCAGTCCACTCAGTCTACCCCAGTGGGACCTTCTGATTGATGGATGCCCTTACCAGGATGACCGTTACCTGACCGCATTGGTTCCAGTGACTGGAGCATCTGGTCTTCAGTTCCCAACCCACTACAAGCGCTTCGTTGTGAAGATGTTCACGTTTGTAGATCCAGCGTCACTGGCTCCTCAGCAGGAAACTATCTTTATCCACTGTAGTACATCAGTGTGCCATCCTGTTTCTGGCTCCTGTGAGCAGAGTTGCTCAAGGAAAAGAAGGGATATTCACCTTAAGACCATCTCTAGTGAGGATGCCGTAGTTTCTAGTGGGGAAGTTACCCTAGTCATGTAAACTTGTCTTAAGATGGCTGTTTTAATAAACTCCATAAAACCTGAAAAAAAAAGGCTTTGGAATTTTAAATACTCCTATCAGGAAAAATAAGAAATTCACACCAAACTTTTTCTGCATGATGCCAAGATACTGAAGATGCTAAATTGCGAGTGGATTTGGGATACCTTGAACATGGTGATTTATTAAAGTAACAGTAAAAAAGATAACCATCATTTTATTATATCTTTACAATGCAACATCCAAACTCTTTCAAACTTTTTTCATACAGAGAGCTAGTCATTTTGAGGAAGTACGCCAAAATTCAACACAATCCAAAATTCTATGAATTAAAGAAAATTAAAAAAACAAACAGACATCTCATCTCACTCTGCCTCTATGTGTGTGTGTGTGTGTGTGGTGCTGCTGGGTGTTTGTGTAGGTCTGTGCTGAGTGTGGGGATGGGTTGAAAGCGAGTGAGTGTCAGAGAGGGAATTTTACACTCTTGGTGGTTTATTCATTAAGATGTGAATTATTAATTTTGTTTTAACTATATGGTTACTATTTTTTTTTTTAAAGATTTATTTTGGCCTTTTTGGCTTTATTATGACAGGATAGATCATTACTGACAGGAAGTGAAGTGGGAGAGAGAGAAGGGGGTAGGGTCGGGAAAGGTCCTCGAGCCGGGATTCGAACTCGGGACGCCCGTAGTGCAACAGCACTGTATGTTGGCGCACTGCCCACAAGGCTATCGGTGCTGATATGGTTACTATTTTTAAGGCATTAGTTTGATTCTGTTTACTTTCTGCTCTCTCCTCCACTAATATGTCAATTCTTTTTGTTTCAAAAACAGATTATTACATTTTATACTCATTTTCATGACACTTTATAACAGTACAGGTTTTCTTCAAAAACATCACAGAGGAGTTTAATTAATGTAACTGCTGCATTTAAGAACACTGACATTGAACAAAAATAAATAAAATGAGTCAAACAAATCATATTGAATTATTTTAGATGCTTCTTATAGAGACCTCGTTCTCTGGTGTGACGGTACAAGCGTCACACTGGTGGACACATCATAGGATGATTCAGCCTTTTGTATGCGGTCATTAGCGGTTATTAAAATATATCAATATTTTAAAATATCAAAAAAAAAAAAAAAAAAAAAAAAAAAATATATATATATATATATATATATCAAAAATATCAAAATATTAAAAATATTAAAATATCAATAATTTTTAATAATGATAGATGTGCACAGTTTCCCTAAAGTTGTATATGACGAGTTCAGATGCAAACCCCATCAAAAGCCATCTCAGTCAAAAATTAAATGAGTGAATGCTCTTGACACATCCATCAAATACTTTTACGTCAAACCAGCTAAAATCCCAGCCTCAGCCCAATCAGAAGTACTAGTACTTACATAGAAACCTATACATCGGTGCTTAACAAAAATGCATTTTTTTAAAGAAAGATGTCAGATGGATTTAGTGGCTTTTGCATCTGAACTCTTCATATATTGTTCATTTTTATTGTGTGATTAACTCTCTTGATGTCACAGTGTAACCCTTTCATTGCTGTAACCCTTAAATCCAGACAGCCAGAGCAATACTGTAAATCCATGTGTCCGCTGTGCACCATTTTCCTGATTGCACCAGGGTGGCGATTGCACTGATGGCGAGGGCCCGCCCATCGCTGCTCGCAGCTATATTTTATTTAGTTTTTCTGTAACTTAGCTGATGGATAGTTTTACTGTCAATACAAATGATGTCCTCACACACTTACCCAGCGCTGGGTGTAACTCAACGTTGGGTAGTTTTAAATCGATTAAAACTGGTTACATTTGTCAGTGGTCATTTTGTGCTCTGTTCTGAGAAAAAAAATGACTTTGTCACATTGCAATCACAATCACATTGCATTCCTTTCAAATGACCACTGTATGTAGTCTCACATTTTTCCCTTTTTTTTTTAGATGTACGTCGCAAATAACGTCTGCTTGAAAGGGCTAGTTTAATAGGTTAACTGACCCAGCACTACGTCAAAAAACAACCCAGCAAATGGGTAGATGTACAGTATCTCACAAAAGTGAGTACACCCCTCACATTTCAGCAACCATTTTAGTATATCTACTCAAGGGACAATACTATAGAAATTAAACTTATATAAGTTATGAATGTTACGAATATTACTCAACATACAGCCATTATTGTCAAAAGTGTCTTTTTTGTCCATAAGAGTCAATATTTTGACCAGAGCTGCACAGGTTGTTGCTGGGATCCTCTTCCTCTCTTCTATAATAACTACACGGAGCTGCAGGATGTTAGATTCGTGGTGCTTCTCCACCTTCTGCCTGAGGATGCTCCACAGGTGTTTAATAGAGTGGTGCTTTTAATCTGGAGACATACTTGGCCACTCCATCACCTTCACCTTCAGTTGTCATCTTGGTGGTTTGTTTGGGGTTGTTATGTTGGAAAACTGCCGTTCAGCCTTTTTTCTGGAGGGAAGGCATCATGTTCTGCTTCAGAATGTACAGTACATAATGGAATCCATGTTTCCCTTAATGAACTGGAGCTCCACAGTACCAGCAGCACTCATGCAGCCCCAGACCATGATGCTACCACCATCATGCTGGACTGTAGATAAGACACAGTTTTCTTGGTACTCCTACCAGGGCATTGTCAAACATGTTGGGTTTCCATCTGAGCCAAACAAGTTTATCTTAGTCTCATCAGACCACAGGACATGGTTCTAGTATTTCGTGCTGTTGGACAGGTTGTCTTCAGCAAACTATTTGTAGGCTTTCTTGTGAGCCAGCTTCAGAAGAAGCTTCCTTCTGGTATGACACCCATGCAAACCAACTTGTTGCAGTGTGTGGCGTATGGTCTGAGCACTGACAGTCTGACCTTCTAATTCTGCAACCTTTAAAGCAATCTGTTTTTTGAAGCCAGGTTCTGCACCTGACGCACAGAACGAGTGTTCAACTTTGTTGATCAACCCTTGCAAGGCCTGTTCTGAATGAAACCCACCTTGGAAAACCACTGTATGGCCCTGATCACTGTAGTGTAGCTTGGTTTCAGGGTGTTACTGAACCTCTAATAGCCTTGGCTATCTTTGTGGCAAGCAACAATTCTAATTCTCAAATCCTCAGAGAGTTCTTTGTCGTGAGGTGCCATGTTGAACATCCAGTGGTCAGTATGAGAAAATTGTACTTAAAGCACCAAATTTTAACAGTTCTAAATTCTAATACAACATACACAACTTTGTATGGTCCTGTCAAGCAGACAAAACATAAATATGATGAATAGTACATGTGGCTTTGCATGGTTAAACAACATACTGCTGTCTTAGGGTGTACTCACTTTTGTTGTGTATGCTGTATGCTGAGTTATTTTCAGAGGACCGTAAATCTACACCGCTATACAAGCTGCACATTGACTACCCAGCATGTGTTCTGTCCAGTATTTATCCAGCGTTGGGTTGCTGAATAACCCAGAAATAGTTGTTTTCAACCAAGCATTTTTTTGAGTGTGGATGCCTGTTTTGTGCTAATTTAAAGGGTTAGTTCTAGAAACTCAGTATCTATAGTGTGCATGTTCTAATGCCTAAATTACCTTAATTAATTGCAATTTTTGTTTGCATCCTTACTTAAAAAGAGAGCTTCCTTTGAAAGTCTGTAGGTCACATATTCATGTCAAATAAGAAACCATGATGGGTCATGGGACTTGTTGATGACGGCAGATGGGAAAAACACTGTTTTTGTGTTGTGGGGTTCTATTCCTGATAGACCTCAGCCTCCTGTCAGAGGGGAGTGACTCACAATGTTTGTGTGCAGGGTGAAAGGGGTCAGCCACAATCTTAACTGCCCGCTTCAGGGTCCTGGAAACGTACAGGTCCTGAGGAGGTAGCAGGTTGCATCCCATGACCTTTTCAGCACAGTGGATGACACGTTGCAGTCTGCTTTTGCCCATTTATCAGTGGCAGCAGCGTACCAGATGTTGAAGGTGGATGTGAGTATAGACTGATGGAGGTGTAGAAGTTCACCAACATTTGTCCATAAGCTGCCTCAGAAAGTACATCCTTTGCTTGCTTTTTTAATCAGAGAGTTGATCTGAATCTGAATTGCAGGTTCAGTCCAGAGGTGAATTACCCACTTGAGGTAAATTGCTAAGATGACAGTCTTTAATGACAGTCTTTTTGTCAATGAGATAAACTTTTGTTTACACAGATGAGCTGGAATGTTTCATCCATCCACAGAGGCTAAATTGAGCAAAGAGCCACGTGCTTGTGAGGATCTGTTGTCTTGGGCATATTTCTCACTGGGTGGAGTGGTGATGGTTTAGTTATTGGGTAGAAAGACAAAATAGATAGTCAAAGGTGCAGCAAGGCAGCCTGATTGATCTACCTTTGGCCGTCTACCAAAGGAAAAGAGGTTTCCTGCAATAGCAGTGTGCTCTTAACAAAGTAACCTCTTACTCACTTAATCTTGTTTAATTATAGCTGTTTGTGTGCAAGAGCTGAATGCTTGACATAGCTCTCATACACAAATTCATACTGAAGTACATTTGCTTGAGTATAATGTGTATAAGTGTTTATAGCGCCTATATAACTTATTATATATTTAATTTAAAAATCCTTTTACATATACACTGCCATTTACAGGTCTCCTATACTCACCAAGGCTGCATTTAGTTGATCAAAAATACAGTAAAACCAGTAATATTGTAAAATATATATATATATATTTATAATACATGTAAATATATGTTTTCTATATTTAAATATTTCAAAGGGATAACACACCCCAGAATGAAAATTCTGTCATCAATTACCCTCATGTTCTTCCAAACCTGTAAGACCTTTGTTTATCTTTGGTATACAAATTAAGACATTTTTAATTAAATCCGAGAGCTTTCTGACCCTGCATAGACAGCAATGCAACTACCACATTCAAGGCCCAGAAAAGTAGTAAGGACATCATTAAAATAGAGTTTGAGTGCACGTCGAAAACTGACACAGAAGAGAAGAAATTGTTGAATAATGTGGATATTTTTGTTTTCTTTGTGCAAAAAAAGCATTCTCTTAGCTTCATAAAATTACGGTTGGACCACTGATGTCACATGGACTATTTTAATGATGTCCTTACTACCTTTCTGGGCCTTGAACATGTCAGTTGCATTGCTTTCTATGGAGGGTCAGAAAGCTCTTGCATTTCATCAAAAATATCTCATGTGTTCTGAAGATGAACAAAGATCCTACGTGTTTGGAACGACATGATGATTTGGTGCTCAAGAAACATTTCTTATTATTATTATTCCAGCTGAAAACTTAGTAAGCTTACAAGCCTAATATTTTTGTGGCAACCATAATAGATTTTCCAGGATTTTTGATGAATAGAAAGTTTAAAAGAACAGTATTTATGTGAAATGGAAATCTTTTGTAAATGCACTGTAAATGTCTTTTCTGTCACATTTGATCACTTGAATCTCAGTAAAAGTTTTATTTAAAAAAATAAATCTTACTGACCCCAAACTTCTGAACACTGATATTTAAAATATGTGTTACATGCCTAGTATGTTAACTTTTAAATTTAGTGATAGATCATGACCCTTTGTGAGATTCAAATCTACAGTCCTACCAGCCCAAATCTTTAACAGCTAGGGTACAGCACCACCCCTGTGTATAATGTGCATATGTTCATAGGAGGGAAAATCACAGCCCAAACCCTGCTATTTGTGGTGCATCATTTTTCTTTAATTGATCTTCACATAATGTGTGTGGCTTGTGTAAATGCAACCAGAGACACGCATTCAGGGTTTCACAGGGCAGATTCCCATAGCGATTACGGCGCTTGTAATGATTGTCATGCAGCTGCATTTGCATGCAACATCTCCGATTTGTTGAAAGATATACTGTATTTTCAGTCTCCTGCAAATGTAATGCTATATTTCACATACCGACGTGCACCCACCTCTCTTCCCCTGTCTATCTGTAGATCTCTGTCTGCAGCAAGGGTTCATTGAACAACTGAGAAGACACACTCCGGTTCAGCAGCTCCAGACTAACAGTGAGTTGGTGGTCTGTTCTGTCTGATCACTGCCCTACACACAGATCCCAGGGCATTGGTCTCTTGTTAGATGGATTAGATTGAGCCCCATACCACAGACCTCAGGGCAGTGAAAATGCATCATTTATCAGAAATTGATTAGAACAGGTTTAGGGTCACTGATCCCAGAACAGAGTTAAGCACTCCTTTGTGAATGCAGATAATGGTGTCAGGGTGCAAGGCCTGATCTCTGTACAGATTCAGCATGGTCACTGCACCTGCCACAAAGACTGACCAGCTTCTGTCTCTGTGAGCGCAAGTGTTAATGAGGAAATCTGTCCGTGCAGAGAGAGGGGAAAGCCAGCGAGTCAGAGACAGCGAGAGGGAATGTGTGTGGGTTTGTGTGTGGGGGGTAAACCCTGAAACACTGAAAGGCACTGACTGTCTGTGAATAGAAGGATTATCTCATTGCTCTTTAAAGTGGTTGACAAAGGGTTTGTGGTAAAACATTCACATCTCTTGTCAACACTTATTCATCCATCAGGTTATACTCTTCGATTAAAGGATTAACCTTGCTCTGAGGGTTCATATTCAAAAGATAAAGCTCTTTATACAGCCACCGAGAGATTACAGTTAGAGTCAGTCACACACATAATTGAGGCATTTATCCAATCTTTAGCAATCAGATATTTTTCCGATTTATTAAGGGGGAGGAAAATGTGGTTGAAGTTTGAAATCATTGCCAAGAAAGTCTCACACAAGCTGCTCAGCTGCTCGGCAATTCCCTTGACTTTCCCACGCGGAGACGTCAGTGCACATTTGGGTGGCAGCCGTACTCCTGTTCCTGTGTGTTCTCATCATCTGACATGAGTCGTGGCATCTTGTCGCGCACATGTTGGCCTTGCTAAGTGAGCACCACCCAAACAGAGCTTGTGCCGCACAGAATTTGACTGCCTATTGTTTGCAGCCCAGCTTCAGAGGGCATTCAGCTGCCAAGACATGGAGTGTGTCTGTGTGTTCCAGGGTGTATATGCCACAAAACATGTGCACACAAATTTAAAACTCATTTTTTATGAATTCATAAAATCTCTGGAAAGCCTAATTAGCTCAAGCCGTTGTAATCGGTTAGCAGCACTAGTGAACACAATGGGTGGGCAATGATTGACAGCTATAGTGCACATAGTGATTTATTGGCTATTATATGTGTTACAAATAACTTTTTAATCAGTTTGAAAAAAAGACAGAGTACAAAAGGTATATATACACTGTAAAACCGAACAGTGAAATTAATTAAATGAAATGAGTTATTTTAACTCAAATAACAATGAAAGTTTATTGGACTTAATTGAAATAAGTTCTGTAAACTCAAAATGCCGTTGTAGTAAAGTGAACTTAGAATGATTGAGTTTTCTAGCTCCCAGCATGCTTTGCATCAGACAACATGGAAAATAAATGTTGAAATTAGGTGTTATTTTGTGTGTTTTTGCACAAGATTAACATAGGGAGACATAAGTTAGTATTTAAATGTTGAGATATGTTAGGATTTGCATAGATTTCTGTCATGTTGGTTTTGTAGTGTTACCGTTGTGGTAAAGAGTAGAGCCTGTTCTTAGGTTGAGGATGGACAGCAAAATTTGAAGACTACATATACTGCATGTTCTTTGACAATTTCAATGCAAGTATATATTGAGAGTCTTTCTGATACACTGTAACTGAAAATATTTAAGCTGATTTCATAAGTTTTAATTTAACTGTAATGAAAAGTTTTATGTAGCATGTAATCTAAATATTTAACTTTTGAAATATTTAATTTTTAAGTTCATGAACTTAAAAAATTTGAGGCAACGAGTTACATCAAATTTTTTGAGTTCTGCTTACTAATTTGGGTTTACAGTGTAGATCAGATTGAATGAGAAAAAAATCATAATACTAAAATAAAACAATGTAAATATTACCAAATATGACTAAAACTGTACAACAGTGACACCAACAGATAAAGTTACAGCGGGAGTCCACGTCTCTCTTGCCTCTCCTGAACCCACTGAGTTTTAACAGACCCCCTAAAGCCTGTGGTGGGTTTGGTGGGGGGTAATTGAGGGGGAAATTCATGCTAATTCATATGATTGAATATGACTGGTTATGCTTGGCTGTGATTGGTTCATGTGTTCATGGCGTCAAAATCAAACTTTAAATTGAGGCTAGATGGGATACAGCTATGGCCATCAGGGTTTACAAGGCTTTCGGACATCAATATTGCATAATTTTGTCACGCTGAACAACAATAATTACTGTATTTGCATTATTGTAAGGGGTAGGTTTAGGGTTGGGGTAGGTGTAGACATTAATAAAACAGCAAATTTTATTTATTGTTATTTTATGGCGAGACCGAGCTCTGGGTGAGTGATGATCCGAAAATAAATTTATTATGAAAAAGAACAGCTGAACATCAGTTTATAATTAAAATAGATAATTGTATAAATATATTGTTTAAATTATTACTGTCTTGAGTTATTATATTCCAATAAATGTAAAATGCTTAAAAACACTAAAATGATGAGATTTATACTAGATTTTTATTAATCACTTTGTTAATGTAAAAATACAAGATAGATTTTTATTCTGGTAGTGTAAGTATGGTTTATTAAACCAAGAAAATGTGACTGGGACATGAATTTACATTTAATTGAAAATAAAAAATGTGAGGACTTTGCCTTCTCAGAACACCACTGCATGCCACTGATATATGATGCCAGTGATGTGATGCTCAGTTATTACATAAAAAATGAAATGAAATTCATACAAAGACTCTTCTATGTTTAGATTTTTTTTTTTAAATGCATTATTTTATTTAGTTTGTTCAGTTTTGTAAAACATCATGTAACTATACCAAAAATTATATTTATGAATAAAAGAGTAATGTTTTTTTTTTGTGAAAAAAATTATTATTATTATTATTATTATTATTATTAGAAATAATTAAAATACTATAATATTTATAAAATCAATTGTGACCCTGGACCAGGCATAAGTGTCACCTTTAAAGGAAAATCACTTTTAAAGTTGTCCAAATAAACTTTTTAGCAATGCATATTACTAAACAAAAATTAAGTTTTGATATATTTATGGTAGAAAATTGACCAAATATCTTAATGGAACATGATCTTTACTTAGATTTACTTAGAAATAAAAAAAACTATAATTTTGACCCATACAATATTTTGTTGGCTATTGGTACTAATATGACTTGTTACTTGAATGTTACACAACATTGGATCGACACATTTTAAACTATACTTTTATATTTTTCTTTTTATACATTTATAAAGCAAATTCTAAAGCAAATATTATAGGTACACCTCTGTTGACTGTGTAAATTTCACAAGTGTGGTTGTAGGTATCTGTGTTTTGTTAGAGGGTAGGCAAGTATGTAGCGGGTAGCTGTCTGGTGTTCTGGACCAGCTCTGTGTGCCCTCCTCAGCGGGGATTCATTGGGTCTTTGTGTTCTTGTTTTCCCACAAAGGGGCTTCGGCACAAATCCCTCTGGCACGGAGGGGCCATAGTAAAGTAAACAGAGATTTATGTCTTTAACCTTTAGACCCACCAAGTGTTTTTGAGAGGTAATCACACACGTTTATGAGTTATGGGTCGACAGGTTAAAAAATGCACAGCATTGTTACGATGGGCCTAACCGGGAGCCTGTGATTGGATGATTGGTCTCCAATTACCCGGTGTGCCCTCATGCTGTAGGAATACAGTCTGCAGGTTAATCCTCGCTTCCTACTTAATGGAAAGAGTGCGTTAGGAATATTTTCTCCATGAGCAATAGCGAGAGTAGCTGTAGCATGGTCTGTGTTTGATTGTAGCAGTTCTGCTATGTTTTGTTTGTATGTTGAGCAATGATGGCTCTCTGTTTGATGTTCTCCAGAGAATCCTTTAACTCATTTGAAAAGAGGCAGAAGCGGAAAAAGTGAAAGAAAATGAAAACACAACAATTTCGAGACTACATCACTTCGGTCACAGAAGCCAGAGTCCGTTTGAAGTTCTCGTGGTGTGTGTGTCCCATTCAACAGACCCCCTCCTCACTTCCCTTTCCACCCTCCTTGTGTCAGGAAGGTTACGGCGCATACGCTTGTTTTGTGAGACGAATGCATTCGTTCTCTATTGTAATATGAAACACTCCAGGCCCGTCCCCTCCCTCGCTCCCTCTCTCCCTTTCGTTCTTCTCCTCTGAATGGAGAGACACAATTAAAAGCACATTAGATCTTTTCAAGTGCTTGTAATTTCATAAGTGAGGGTCCCCAGCTCTGCGCAGGGCTTAGACGAGGGAAAGCCGCGATATTTAGAGGGGCCCGGGGGAAAGATGGGAAAGAGATATTAACCTCGCCAGGGACAGCTCTCAAAGAGGCCACTGCTAGCCACACAGCAGCCCACCCACACCGACACCTGCAGCCTTAAAACACTCACGCACAGAGAGACGCACTCGCATATGTACGCGTTCGCGCATACGTCTTGATTACGCAGTATGTCAGTGGAAGCCAGTTTCCTCGCAATGAATCATTGAGATTTATAGTTATGTTGATGTTTAATGAAAGCTGATGAGTATTAGATTGATAGACCTCAGCGGTAATAAACCAGAGAAATGGCACTGTGCAGGCCTGTTGCATCGCCTGACACAGAGCAGACGGCTTTCAGGAAAAACATGTGGTTGAAAATAAATAGCAGTAGGTGCTAATATATGGCTTTGATAGAACATAAGTATTCTGAATGTCGGATTATTGTCTGGAGTTAAGTGTGATGTATGCAAAACTGTGTTTTCTTTATATTAAGGTGGTCTTTGCCAGTGTTCACAACACTCTGCCATTACCAACAAACATAGAGTGTTGCTGAATAGGCACATGATGTATGTGCATCTTTCAATATTGGATATGTAATATTTATTTCATTTCCTTTATTACCATCCCTTTTAAGTTAAAGGGATAGTTTACCCCAAATGAAAATTCTGTCATTAGTTGCATGCGTGGTACTCTCGTGAACTTTATTTTTGGTTGAAGGAGTGGTTATTTTAATCATATATGTGACCCTGGACCACAAAACCAGTCATAAGTGTGAATTTTTCAAAACTGAGATTTATACATCATCTGAAAGTTGAAGAAATAAGCATTCCATTGATGTATGGTCTGTTGTGATAGGACAATATTTGGCCGAGATACGACTATTATGAAAATATATGAAAATTTGTAATCTGAGGGTGCAAAAAATTAAAAATATTGAGAAAATCGCCTTTAAAGTTGTCCAAATTATGTTCTTAGCAATGCATATTACTTATCAAAAATTAAGTTTTGATAAATTTATGGAAGAAAATTTACAAAATATCTCCATGGAACATGATATTTACTTAATATCCTAATAATTTTTGGCATAAAAGAAAAATCAATAATTTTGATTTATACAATGTGTTTTTGGCTATTGCTACAAATATACCCCTAGTGATTTAAGACTGGTTTTGTGGTCCAGGGTCACATATAGTATTCTTGTAGCTTTATAAAATTAAGGTTGAATCACTGATGTCACATGGACTATTTTAACTATGTCCTTACCAGTGTTGGGGGTAACGCATTACAAGCAACGCAAGTTACGTAACAATATTACTCTTTTCAAGTAACTAATAAAGTAACGCATTACTTTTTTTATTTCCAAAAAACGCCAGTTACTTTTTGTTTCCTTTATGTATTTAATCCCATTTTATTAACCAGTGACTTTGCTGCTGACCTTTGTTGATGCAATTCAACCGTACACTGCAAAAATACTTTCTTGCTTAGATTTTTTTGTCTTGTTTCCAGCTAAAATATATAAAAAAAAAAAAAAATCAAGAAGGATTTTCTAGAAAAGTAAAGAATTATTTTCTTGTTTTCAAAAAAACAAGTCAAAATGAAGTGAGTTTTTGTTTAGAGCAAGCTAAATTTTCTGCCAATGGGGTAAGTAAAAAAAATCTTATTTCAAACAGAAAGCAAGATTATTTTGCTTACCCCTTTGGGAGATTATTTTGCTTGTTTCAAACAGAAATACTTCATTTGGAGTTGTTTTCAGAAAAAAAAGGACAATAATTTTTACTTGTCTAGAAAATCCTACTTTTGATATAAATATCGAATTTTTAGATATTTTGGCTGGAAACAAGACAAAATTAGATTAACTAACATTTGTGCTTTTTCTCTTATTGGTGAAGAGTGTTTCTTTCTTTTCTTCAGTTCTACTGTACAGGTGTGAATTAAATTTTCACTTATTTTCATTTTGGTGTGAAAGGGCTTTTACATTTGCTAAGAATCAAACTTTTTTTATATTAAAAACAAACAAGCAAGCCCTGCCCAGATTTAAAAAGTAATGCAAAATGTAACGCATTACTTTCCATAAAAAGTAACTAAGTAATGTAATTAGTTACTTTTTTAGGGAGTAATGCAATATTATAATGCATTACTTTTAAAAGTAACTTTCCCCAAAACTAGTCCTTACTACCTTTCTGGCCCTTGAATGTGGTAGTTGCATTGCTGTCTATCCAGGGTCAGAAAGCTCTCGGATTTCATCAAAAATATCTTAATTTGTGTTCAGAAGATGAACAAAGGTCTTGCTTATTAGTACACTGCAAAAAATGTTTTTCTTACTTAGGTTTTTTGTCTTGTTTCCAGCCAAAATATCTAAAAATTCATAAATCACGAAGGATTTTGTAGACAAGTAAAAATGATTGTCTTGTTTCTTCTGAAAACAAGTCAAAATTAAGTGTTTTTGCTTGAAACGAGCAAAATAATCTGCCAATGGGGTAAGCAAAATTTGCTTAAAAAATGCTTACCCCATTGGCAGATTATTTTGCTTGTTCTAAGCAAACACTCACTTAATTATAAAAATAATTTGTACTTGTCTAGAAAATCTTGTCTAGAAAAACCTTCTTGATTTAAGAGTTTTTATATATATATATATATATATATTGGAAACAAGACAAAATAGTATTTTTGCAGTGTATGGTTGAACTGGATCAACAAAGGTCATTGGCAGCAAAGTCATTGGTTAGTAAAATGGGATTGAATACATAAAGGAAACAAAAAGTAACTCAGATATTTTCTTGGAAATGAAAAAGTAATGCATTACTTTACTAGTTACTTGAAAAAAGTTATATTATTACTTAACTTACGTTACTTGAAATGCGTTACCCCCAACACTGATCACTATGCATCTAGCAATCTTATAAACCGAAAAAAAAAAAAAATGGGTCACTTAGAACTTGCTAATAAATTTGCTAAAAAAGAATGGGTAATAACACATTTAGTGTTAAATTAAACATAAGATTTTGAAGTAGGAAACTAAAAAAATATCAGTTATAATATGAAATTATAATTGGCTTATAGGTATTGGTAACAGTATCATTTTATCATTGGTGCATCCCTAGTGCTCAGCAGAAGGTATAGCAGGGTCACTTTTTTGTCTTAACTGGCTTATTTGTGAGTGTGTGTCTGTTTGTATGTGTGCATGTTGAGCAGAAGCAGAAAGGGCTTCCTGTCTTGATGTAATTTATTTCAGAAATTCCAACCGTAACCCATCTGTGCATGTGTCTCTGTAACGGGATGATATATTGGCTTAATCAAATAGGAAAATATGAGCAACCCAGGTCCTGACTCAACGGCAGCTTGCTTTATTATTGTAGCTTAAGGTGCAGCGTGGCCCTGCCTTCTTTGATCCTGACTCTTTGAGTGTGTGAATATGTGTGTATGTGCATGTGTGTGTTTATTGTTTTAGGTGAGGGTGGTACTCAGTGCTGTTGGCTTTGATTACAAAAGGTTTAACCTTCTGAGGAACAGAGGAAAGATATTTAGACTGTTTTCATTGAGAACATTAACCCTTCATGTGTTTCTCCAAAAAGGAGCGCTTAGGTCTGTGTGTGTGAAATCAGAGACAAGGGAGCCCATTACCAAGATCATTATAAACCCCGTGTTTCTCGGGACGCAGAGTTCAATAAGACGTAGTCCTAGTCATCAATCCTGTGTGTGAGAGAAAGTGTTCAAGCGAAGGAGAGCGTACCTTGAGAGCAGCCCCAGGCACAAGCTATGTCATGGCTGCCATTTGCTGCTGATGAAAAATGTAAAACATTTTAACCGCCCATTACCGAGATGCTTTGATGTACTTTCAATTTGACAAGACCCAGCTGTCATGATTGTTTTGTTTGTTAATAAACATGCAGCCTTCACTCGGGGGTCAAAAAGAAGGTCTCTAACAAAAGCAGAGTAAAGATCAAAAAAATGCTTTAGAAATACAGCATCCAGTTTTCTTTTGTTATGATACATAATAACATAATAGTTATGATTATTTAAATTTGATGTTAAATTTGAATTTTAGATCATTTTTTTTTCTTTTATGACAACACCCATCTCACTCATTCCACTTAATGCTTTTTTTGTTTGTTTGTTGGTGAACTTGAATGATATTGCACTTTTTTGTACTATTACAGTCAAAATTTAGGGGTAGGGCTTTATGGTTAGGTGTAGGTGTGGGCCGCTGTTCTTAAGAAAAATCCTTCTGATCCCACAAATTCTTTGGTTCTTCAGCATTTTTGTTTATCTGAACCCTTTCCAACAATGACTGTATGATTTTGAGATCCATCTTTTCACACTGAAGACAACTGAGGGACTCATATGCAACTATTACAGAAGGTTCAAACACTCACTGATGCTCCAGAAGGAAAAACAATGCATTCAGAACTTTGAAGATCAGGGTAAATTTAAAGGATTGGTTCACTTTCAGAACAAAAATGTACAGATAATGCACTCACCCCCTTGTCATCCAAGATGTTCATGTCTTTCTTTCTTCAGTCGTAAAGAAATAATTTTTTTTGAGGGTAACATTTCAGGATTTCTCTCCATATAATGGACTTCTATGGTGCCCCCAAGTTTGAACTTCCAAAATGCAGTTTAAATCCATTTTCACAGGGCTCTGAAGAAAGATCTTATCTTAACCTCAAATGCTTGTCTTGTCTCGTCTCTGTGATGCGCATGAGTAGTCCGGGTCAATACAGTTTGGGTATGTCCAAAAACTAGATAAGATCCTTCTTCGTCGACTGGGATCGTTTAGAGCCCTTTGAAGCTGGATTCAAACTGCATTATAGAAGTTCAAACTTGGGGGCACCATATATGGAGAGAAATCCTGAAATGGTTTCCTCAAAAAACATAATTTCTTCACGACTGAAGAAAGAAAGACATGAACATCTTGGTTGATAAGGGGGTGAGTACATTATCTGTAAAGTTTTGCTCTGAAAGTGAACTAATACTTTAACTTATTTCGTCTTCTGGGAAACATGTAAGTATCTTCTATAGCTTCTGAAGGGCAGTACTAAATGATCAAAAATATAATATTTAGGCAAAATAAGAAAATCGTAAACATCTTCATTCTGTTCAAAAGTTTACACCCCTGGCATTTGAACCTTCTGTAATAGTTGCATATGAGTCTCTCAGTTGCCCTCAGCATAAAAAGATATATCTCAAAATCACAGAGTCATTGTTGAAGACGGTTCAAATACACAAAAAATGCTGAAAAAGCAAAGAATTTGTGGGACTTCAAGGATTTTTTAAGAACAGCGTGCAGTTTAACCGTTCAGGACAAACAAGGGACTAATGAATAACTGTCACTAAGGAAAAAAAAAAAAGGTAACAACACAGTATTAAGAATCAAGTGTATGTAAACTCTTGAATGGGGTCATTTTTATAAATTGAACTACTATTTTCTCTTGTGGACTATATGTAAATGTCTTTTATGTGAAATCTTATTCGAGTGTGGTGATTCCTTTCAACCAGAAGAGAGATGAGATGACTTTTGTTGTATAAGTATGACTTTGAGAGTGAGACTGAATGCTCTACAGAACTCTCCCTGAACCCAATGTAAATTCATTTTCAAAGGCAAGATACATCTGCGATTTACATTAGCCTGCGAATGCAGGGTTTGTGATGGTGTTGAAACTCTTTTTCGCTTGAACCACCTTTTCACCCCCAAATTTGCTACACATTCACCCCTTTGCAAAAACATGATTATCGCTGCAGCGTGAAGCTGGCCACCATCATTCACCCGGCTTAGGCTTTCTCAAGTTAGCAAATCACCGAGAAAATTGGAGAGGTCTGCAAAGTGTTCAGCACTTATGATCCCATCCCAGATCTCTTAAGTGTGTGTGTGCGTGTGTGGTTGGGGGAACCCCACACCAGAGAACGGCGTTAGTTCTCCGACCGTAACATAAACCAATTTCCAAGAGCAGTTTTCTCCTTCATGGTGTAACTAGGAACAATAATGCATGTTTAAGAAACAAGACATTTATCAAGTTCTCTCGAAAAAGACACTCAAAAATGTTCTTAAATTGATAAAAACACGTTAAACACAGAGAAAGAGAGACCACAGAGTAAGGAAATGTTTTGAAAGTATTCTGAGAGTGTTTTGAATGCGTGTGGCGAACCGTTTTTCTCAATTATATAATAAATATAATCACATGCTCTGAAGGGAATGCAAACTTTCGAAAAGCATACAACATGACCTCTACAAGAGTTTTAAAAATATTCAGGGTGTAGTTTTTGGAAGGAAATTTTATTCTGTGTCTGCCTGTCCTTGCACTGAAATGGAAAATTGAACATTTTTAATGCAGCATTTACCCAGATATTACACTTGCGGACATTGTATTAATAGATGAGCAATTTTGTCATGACAGCGATCCAGTTTTAGGTTGATCTGATGCTGCAATTCATTTACACAGAACCAAAGCAGCATCAGAACCGTTGATAAGAATGGGTCAGACCTGCATTGCACCTTTAATTTGAAGCAGGCACAGAGCTCCTCAGAGCCTTAAATCGCCTGTATAAAGATGCCTTAAACTGTAAAAAGTAATAGGAAAAAATGCCATTCAGAGGAAAAAACATAAAGAGATCAATTTGCAGACATGAAAAATGGTTTAAACGTAATGAAATGCAGGTCTATTGTATTTCAAAGTCCAGACTCTGAGGTTCCAAAACACAGAGAAGCAATGTGTTTGCATTGTGTGTCTGTGTGCGTTTTGTAGTGTTGTTATAAACGTGTGTAATTCAGTTTATTGCCACATTTTCTTCCACTACATTTACTCAAAGCTACCCAAGCAACTATTGACATTGTGAAACCAAAGAGGTAGCCGAAAATAAGCGGATACGTTGCTGTGTGGTTAAAACCAAAGACGATTGCCGGCAACAAACCACTGATTTGCACTTTCCTTCGCTACCAAGATCAAATTGTTGCTTTTTTGAAGAAACTGATATAGGCACAACTGTATATTTATAGAAAAGAATTTTCAGGCTTTCAGCTTTAGCATTTGGATAGGGATTTTTTGGTCATGATAAACACAACTTCAGTGAAATATGTCAAAACTTTTTACTATAGTGAACATCACATAGGAAATTCCGAATGTGAGGTTTCCCTCAGTTTGGATTTTCCAGATGTTCTGATTTTACTGCGTTTTACTTGGTTTGATTACAACTTAAAATATTTACCTTAAAAGAGGTACTACTTGTACTGTATGTTTAAAAATGTTTTTCCTTCATTGTAATTTTGCTTGAGCTTGCCAGAAAATAAGGTAAGCCCAACCCCTCCCTTTTCATGTGATGTGCTCTTGAGTATGAGTCTTTGTGTGTCTTTGTTTTCTCTTGTTGAGTCACATCCTCATGAACACTGATGTCTGGGGGTTTCTTACAAGTGTGTAAGTGTGTTTTTGAGGCAGAAATGGGGAGACAAGGAAAGAAACATTCAAAGGAATTGAGTATCCTGTTTTGTCCCCTTTGTTGGGAGACCTCTAACTTTTTGTATAAGTGGCTAAATGATTAATTTTCATGTGCTTTGTGAAATGTTTACACGCCTCCAGTTTTGTGCTGAAACCCAAGCTCTTTAAGCACATCATCAGTATCTCCCCTCCATTACTGGACAGATTATTCACAGATTGCCAGAAGTCCTGAATCACTTGAGGTCTCGCGTGAGAAGCGAACAGCCTGATGTTGTTTATCTGCTTTTGTGCTGTATGTGTTTGCTGCGATGTAAACACACACACACTAACACACATTAGACCACTGTATCCAGGATTCTTTCCAGTTTCTGTATAATATATTTTTTAATCACTGTGGTTTTCCAGTAACACACAACATAGGCAATGAAACTGATTTACTGCAGCAGCAGAGATTTTTACAAAATTGTATCACTTTAGAAATCCTCACTGAAAACAAGAAACATATTTTTACCGCTTCTCCTTCTTGTTTTCTATTGTGGTACCAGCTGTCTTAGCGTGTGCGTGTGCATGGTTATCATATCTGCTTTAGTTTTGTGATAACTGAGCACACTCTGTTCTCAAAACATCTTTACCCTACAGGTTCAATTCAGTTAATACAGCTAAAATCTAAACTTTCCATTTAAGGTCTGTATTTTGGTATGCTTAGAAATGTGCAGTGAGAAGCTGAAACTGGTAAATTCATTCAAGATCATCTTAACTTGTTTATCCTCAGCATTGTGCTGATCAAAATTGGTTTAGAAGAATAGTACAAAAATGTAGGTGCCATTGTGGAGAATCCAAGAAATGTAAAAACGTATGCAGTTATTTAAAGCACAGGTGTGGTCTATTAGTCTGCAGGGAAATCAAGACTGTAATGTAAAACATATGCAGCCATGACCGTTTACATATAGCTCATGCTCCTTTCACACTAGTCACTGTCTGTCTGTCTCTCTCTCTCTCTCATACTGGCTTAGATACACTTGTCACAGGTTAAAATCCTGTTGACCACATCTAAAATCTGGAGGTTTTTTTTTTTAGACATTTTCAAAAATAAAAGCATTTTACTGGTAGTTACTTTTCAAAGTAATGCATTACAACATTGTGTTACTCCCTGAAAAGTAACTAATTACGTTACATTTTATGTAAAAGTAATACGTTGCGTTACTTTTCAGATCTACTCTTTAAATCTTGTTTGTTTAAATATAATGTTATAAAATATATATATAAAAATCGAAGCACAAATGTTAGAAGCTCAGCAGCAAAGATATTGGTTGGTAAAATGGGTTTAAATACATAAAGGATATCTGTACCATTTAGTTATTGCAGATTTGTGTCATATTCCGAGTTTTTATTTCCCTGTTCTTTATTCATTTGAAGGAATGCTAAATCTGTTTTTGTGCAAGTGAGATGCAAGTAAATGCATGGAGTAAAAGTAGCTGATATTACTTATTTGACATTTTCTTGAAATTAAAAAGTAGTGTTACTTTACTAGTTACTTGAAAAAAATCATCTGATTACGTAACTCACCTCTGCACCTCTGGACCCCACAGTGTATCTAAAATAAAATAAATTACAGAATTAAGGTTTTTGCTTCCCCAAAAAATCTTTCAGTAAACAGTTTTTAAAATAATCATTTTTTTAGTGTGAAAAACATTTTGTGCAAAAAGTTTCCATGAATGGTAAAGGTTCTTTGTGAAACCATAGATGCCAGTAATGAATCTTTATTTTTTCTTTATAAAATTCACTGTAGGTTCTAATTTATGTGGTGATATTGTAAACAGATTCTTCTCTATCATAAAGTAAAGCACAACGTTTTTACAGAGGATTTAGGAGCAAGATTTGCAACTTTATCTAAAACAACAGCTAGGACTCTCTGTGAAGCTTCTTTATGTATGTGGGCTGTAGATAGAGCGTTGAAATGAAGCCTCAAATCTCCTCTCCTTTTACCTCTGAAGCATCCTCTCAGGGTCTTGGTTGAAGTGTTTTGGTTGAAGTCGCGTCAATAGAACCCATACGGCAAAGAACGCTGGTTTGAGGGCGGCCTCTTGAATGTCCGGACGCCTGAAAAGTTTTGGAGTGGAAGGTTTCTCTGTCTCATTAACGGTGGCCTAGGTGTTAATTGGCGATGGGTTGGTCTGAAAGAATAAGTATGTGGACATAAGTGCTTATTCGACAAGGAGAAAGCGAAGGAGGTGGAGGTGATCTGATGACGGTTAGCTAATCAAAGTACGGAGCCCGCCTTTTGAGAGCGCTAGAGGTTAATTGCGCATGTGGAGAAAGTCTGACATCACCTTTCCGAAAGCTTATTCGCTGACTAGAAGTTCAAGTGGCTGCATTTCCTTTGCCCCTGTTAGCCTCTTAAGGGGCTATATATATGTGTGGTATGTTTGTGCGTGTGTTGGAACTAACCAAACAAATAATATTTCTACATCGATGAATACAGATGTTTTCGTACCGTATAAATACATCATGTAGATTAGACTCTTCAAAATAAAGGTTCTAAATGGGTGTGTTTGCAGTGATGCCATAGAAGAACCAATTTTGGTTTCCCAAAGAACCATTCAGTGAACAGTACTTAAAATAACTATTTTTAAAAACATTTTAAAATTCTAAAAAAGCATTTTCGACTACAAAGAACCTTTTCTGCATTCGAACGGTTCCATGAAGGTTCTTAATGGAACCATCGATGCCAATAAAGAACCTTTATTTTTAGGAGTGTATTTGGCCTACGTCGTTTTGGAATTGTATTTGTCATGAATGAATGAGTACTGAATGGAAAGAACAAAGTCTAAAATAAAAGCTCTTAATGACTTAAAAATAAATTGGCAGTTAACAACATTAATGTAGGCATGGCTATGTATTTTAACAGATCAGGAAAATGTATTGTGCAGATCGCGCCACCAATAATGTATATTATTGTATAATAATACAGTTGCTTTCCTACGAATACACGTATATAAAGACATATATTTGGAATGGATCAAATGTAAGTGAGTTTAATTGGGATTTGTAGGACAACATTGGCGACTTTCTGCACAGCAATGGCGTTTGAAAAACACTCATCATTCAAAGCACCGCTCTGGGATTTCGCCACGCAAATAGTTTCGATCTGTGTGCAGCGAAAGCGCCTGGAAATCTGGAAGAAAAATATTATCATAACTCCATTGTGAGAAATATCGTTAAGAGGGGACCTGCTTTTGGTGGACGTTTGAAGAATTTTTCCGCTGGCAGGGTCGACTGGCCCTTCGGGTCAAACTCCTGCGCTTTATCCTTTGACTTAATCCTCAATAGTACATAAATAATACAGAGACCTTGTTTGCTCAGAAAACATGCCCCCGTAGGAAAGACTTCTATGGTATTTTAAGGGGACTGACTGTAGGCTGTAATGCAAACTAAATGATCCTAAAAATCAGAGAAACAAAGATTCACATAGTTTATTGAGGAAGCAGGAAAAAAGGATTTCAATCAAGCCACATGCCTCTCTATTCATGCAAACTTTGGTCTGCATAAATTTACTGAATGTTCTGCCGATTAAATATTTTCGTACTTGTTAATAATTTTAATATTTTATATTATATTATCTACAAGTCTGCACTGTTAAAAATGTCAGCTAACATCAAATTATAACATTTTTCATAACATAAAATATGAAACATCTGTTAAGTGTTTTATACAAGTCCGAATACATTAACAATTGCCTGCTATACAATGTATGTCACAGACCCGCTATTGCCATCTCTGTTCCTCTTTTTAAAACTGCTCAAATTTGAATCAGTACAGTTACAGTCGGAATAAAGCTTTGGACCACACGCAGTTTAAAAAGAACTTTTCCCGTTTCATTTCCCCACTAAAGATTTCGGTTGCACGGCGGTCTCGCAGCCAATGTATTCGTGGCCTATCATTTGGATCATTGTTCGGTTTTCCACGCCAAACGTTTCAATGAATACGCGCTGTGAAATATAGTAATATATGGTATGTTGGCATCTGCTATTAACATTATCTAGTTACAGTTTACAACTACAATTAGACGACCTGAGATTTTATGGGAGTTATTTATGTCATCGGATATAATTGGTTTCAGGAACTTCTTTGCCATGTGCAGATCACATTTGCACCAAAACATCTGCTGAGCAAAAAGTGAAAAATGAAAAGGAAGGGTTAATCAAACTTTTCAGGCTTGCAATTTGACTTGGATGATAGAGTGAGGTAATTATAACAGAAAAAAAAGTTTTGTGGAAATGAAAACGGGAGTTATTTAAGCTTTAGCCTATTGTTAATGAGAGGCGCGGGAAGTGATGTAAGGTTTTGGGCCTGGTTCCGATGTTATAGGCATCCGCAGCTTTTATGGCGTTCTGGTGGGCCTCTGAAGCATAAGTGGTTGGCATAGCTAAATCACTCGCGCCTTTCATGTTGTTGGGGATGTTTGCCAATTTTTCGGTATATTTAGACTGTGCAGAATGGCTTACCAGCTCCGGTGAGCCAGATCTTTTTTTCATCCAACCTTTTAGAGAGATTAGCGACAGGTGGATTCCCTTAATAATGTAAGGAGACCACTCACTGACCTTTCCGTTTCATTTAATTTTTTTACACAGATACACGCCCACACACAAACACACTCGAAGGTAGGCTTCATTTCAGGAAACACTTAAGTTTTGAATGGCACGGCTGCATTCATTCTGTTAAGTTTTCATTGACAGCTATGATAAGACTGACCTAATGATTTTACACAACACTCATTATATTTTTGTGTAAAACGTAAAATAAGAGCATTGTGGAATGAATTCGACTTTTGTTAAAGTTTTGAACGATTTTTAAATGCTATATGCCTATAAATAATGTTACCACATGCTCTTCAGCAACATCAATTTGCATAATACTGAACATCTGAATTCAATTATTTGATACATTTCGCGGCTCTATTGTGGCTTTTTTTAAATAAAGATGAGAATGCACTCTTGTTACCAGTGACTACCGAGGAGATTCGCATAGACGGCTTTGTTAGTATTATTGGTAAATAGGTCGTAAAACATTGTTTTTCATAATCCGTCTTTATTATTGACTTGCTAGAAATTAAATCAACATGCATGGCAGATTTTGACAACAGGTGCTGTATATTATTTTGGGCGTTAGGCTATGTGCGAGTGCGAATGTCTCTGCACATTTCTTTGTCACTAAAATCTGCGCTTTTCTATAATTAAATTAATTTATTCATTTCAGCAGCTCATGTTTTTCACGTAGACTTAAAGTTCTTATAAAACTATTTGGAGGCTAAACATATTTTGAATAGCTTGCTTAAATATTTAGCCTTATTTAAATATATTTTAAAGCCGTTTAAACCACTTAATATCAAAGAGCTCATGTAGCGCATTTTGAGCAATGTTGCCGTTAATGGTTTGTTCAGTAAACTGATCTATTTGAATTAAAAAAAAAGTTTTATTTTTTATAATTTGTTAGTGAAATTTATTTAAGACAATTCTTTTAAGTAAAATATTACGTTACGTTTAAAATGCGAACACAAACTGTTTCATAATCAATACTCCACCGAAACCGCAAAAAGTTTTAAAGACATTTGAGCACTATGGAATAACAATAATAATAATAGGCTAATAATAATAATAATAATAATTTATTTTACATGGTCTCTCAAATATAAAATACTACATTTTATATAATTTAATACAATTTTTATATAGTGATAAGGAATTATGAGACAATGCACATCATTCGTATTTAGAGGCGCATTTGGAAAAATCTGCTAAAATTCCACTTTAACTCTAAAGCGCGAAAAAGGTTAGGCAGGTGGCAGAAGTGCCGTGTCTCTAATTATAGGCCCATATGATAGAGAAATTCTCCTTTTCCTATCACATGCATAATTTCTCTGCAATCGGCTCGATTTGCTGTCATGTTTTAGAGCATGTCTCGATTCTGGGATAGTGTGAGCTCGAAACCAGATGTTAAATCATGTCTCTTTTTGATGCTCAAACTTGGAATGATTGGAGAGAAGTTGGTGACACGGGCATTCTTCTCATATTTCAGCTCGGAGAAGAAGCTTATTATGATATCGATTATATGATCTCACCCTCAAAGACTTAAAGTGTTATAATCAAAGCCGGGTCTGTAAGAGATTCGAAACGCTCAGTGAACACATGTGCACAGTGTGATATGTGTGTGTGTGTGTGTGTGTGTGTGTGTGTGTGTGTGTGTGTGTGGCGCTCAGTGACAGGGACGCGTCTGGTTGTGAGAGAGTTGTGGAGTTAAAGATCGCTCCTTGTACTCTTTTTCACAAGCGTCTGGTTAGGTTAATGGTCACGACTCCATAATCCTCCATAAAGTCTTGTCACAAGGCTACTTGCTTTTTTCCTGGTCCTTAAGTACGTTACAAAAGCATTAAATATTTCGGTTCTCAGACCAATGAAATTAAACGAATATTTAAATATGAAAACAAAATATGACAGTTGCAGTATATCTAAACAATCTCATAGCCTACATTATATAAGCAAAATACAAAGTATGCTCATGTTATTCAATTTATTATAAAATGTTACCTGGGTATAGTGAACCGTGCAGCTAATTAAAACAATTTGCATAAACCTTTTAAGGCGTAATTCGATCACCTGAACAATTAGATCTAAATAGGATAAATATTTAAATGTAAATCTTCCTCAGTCTTCCTAGAGATGGTCATTTGTTTCTAAAAAAAAGTTACATATGTGTCGGTCTGGTACTTGTCCCTGCTGTGAAAATCGTGAGCGCGTAATCCTGACTCTTATTTCCCACAACGTGTGAACTGCAGCATCCTGAAATGACGAACACTTCAGAAATCTCATTCATGCTTGAACGTAAAGGGGTGGGAGAAAACAGGAAGAATTTCCTTGTGCTGCAGGCAAAATTTGCTCTGCACATCAACATCCCAGCTAAAAGATCGTCTCCAGACTACGACTTAAACCCGGACCGACATTTTTGCCCTATATTTACATCTACATTTAATAATTTAGCAGACGCTAACTAAAGCATTAAATGACAGTTAAAGTCATTTAAATGTTTGGTGTCAACTAGCCTACAGTCCCTGCTTTATTTTAGCGGTATAACTGCACTTCCAAGTCGAATAACACGTTTTAACAGTAAGTTCCAAAATATGATAAGAATTCAGTGGAAACTGTATAGCTAAAATGAATCACCAATGTGAAAAAAGCCAGGCTATGTCTGTCTTCTGACCAACATTAACTGATTTGTTGCGCAGTGCTCCGAGTCCGAATTAAGATATCTTTGTTAATAATTACACACCATATACTCCAAATCATAGTTTACGGCATACATGCATACTTCCATCTGCTCAAAAGAACCAAAAATACAGCGCACCCCCCATCCCCTTAATCGCGACCAGATGTGAAGACCAAGTAATTGATTTACCGCCATTCAGCGGCCCTAATGCAGACTGAGATGGTTAATTGTGTATTTACTCATTTCTTCGGGGGAGTAAGTATAGGCGGCAGGCCCATCTTGACACATGAATATCCCTCTGGGTGAATTACAGGAACTTTTACCATGGTTTACCATGATGTCTTTGCTCCCTCTCTTTTTTTTTCTCTCTATCTCCCCAGGCTACCTGTCACGAACATCTGAGCACCACATGCTAGCCTCCCAATCCGTCTCCTTGCGCGAACAATCTTCCCTTGCTTCCTTTGCCCCTCAGGTTCTCTTCCCAACGGATGCTTCTTTCCAGTGACCCCTTGTGCGCTCTTTCACACGTCGTCCACTTTCCACCTCAGGAGCGGTCTGTATAATTATCTATCTATCTATGCTTCAGCAATACTGTATGTAAAACAATCACGTCCCTAAAATTCTTTGAAACTGAATTGGAGCACACCGGAAGTGTAACATCTGTGCGCGTCTTTAAACTGAGTTCCCGCTTCTGTATTGGATATATTGCACGCGACCTTGACAAACCCACAGCGAGGCATGATAAACTGAGAGGAAATTCCAGACCGGTCCTCAGGGAGCCCATCGGGTGAGCTCTACGAGTAATTCGCCTTTCGTATACAAAAGGGAAATTCTCTAGATTGTAATCGTCAAAATAAGTCCCTGTGCTGCGTTAGCTAACACAGATGCTAGTCCCGATATCAGATGGAGTTCAGTAATAGTGTATCTTTACGCTTTGCCAACAGATAAGCCCCCGTTGGTGAAATGTTTGCTTCTGTGTGCAATCTGTTTTAATGACATCATAAACTTATCGTGACACCTATAATGAATAGCCATTATAGTGCACAAAGCTTTTCCAATGGAGCGCAATAGTTCAAGGGAATACTTTGGTGTCACGTTGCAATTCCTGGCCAAATAAACTAATTTTCCCTGCCGGACTGTAAACACTCGGCTAGCCAGGGCGGCAGCATCAATAGAAGAAGTGCGCATGGTATATCACAAACATTTTCCCAAACTGCTGCAGACTTCCAGACCAATTAGGGGCATTTTGCTTTGCATGGTGGAGGAAATAGCTCTCCACGCTGCAAAATGTCACAGAAACGTTCCCGGGGCAAAAGCCTTTTTTTTGGTCCATGTGAGTGCTAACGTCTCCCAGAAGTTCTTGTTTCACATTAAAAGGAGCACAGAGTGGGTTTGAATATTCATTGGATTTTTTTTCAATGCTTTTGCTTTGAACAGGTTCAAAGTATTGCTTTAGCAAAGACACCTGATTTGTTCGCAATAAAGATATGTGAAAATACTTTTCAGTTCAGGCAGATGGCAAACACAAATGGTAACTGGCAGTTCCCTGACCTTATCTCCATCTCTTTACTCTGGACTTTGAACTTGTGGATTTGTGCACAATTTAAAACACATATTGGAACATCTGGAGACATTCCTGGCAATTTAACGCCATGTCACGGTTTATTTATTTTGACTTTAATTGTTATTTAAGTTTGTTTATGTGCGTTTATCTATCTACTTATGTAGCCCCATCTTGGCTGCTTGGCTGCGAGTGAATCCGTGAGAAAGTGCAGGATTAACCAGATGGGACGTCAGAATTGTAATGCAACTGGTAATATCCTCAAATCTCTCTCACCCTTCATTACAAGAATTTAAAGAGTGGCGGTAAGGAAACTGTGGTGCATCTGTTTAGCACAAGAAAGAAAAACATTTGAGAAATGCAGTTATTCCGGGCCAGCGGCTGCAGCACGTGCGTGAATACTGAGAATATATGTTTCACTTTTTTGCCATCAGTCTTGTCAAATCTTCACAGCAGTTAAAATATAGCCTATGTTAGAATTATCCACTCCTCACCCACACAAAGCATACTTTTGTTATCATAACCTGTTTTACATTCTTAAAAATAAAGGTTCCATTTTGAACCAATAAAATTTTCACTATGATGTCATAAGAATTTTTTGTGGGTTCTGCAGAAGACTTTTATTGTTGTTGTCCTTCCATGTACCGGTGCTTTAAAGAACCCAGAAACCAAGATTGATGTGAAGAACGTACAGTCAGTCCAGAATTTATTCAATTTATTCGCAATAGTTTAGAAAATGCTAATAAAATATGACAAGAATATTTTTTAAGATCCAGAGAACCATATAAATGACTCAAAAACACTATATAATCAAGAAAATTATTGACATAAGAAGAGTTTTTATTTTAATAGTGTAGGAAAATCACAAGAATTGGGCTAGAAGTGTTAATAATAGCTCAAGAAAATGACCTTTTTCACAATATTTTTTTTTTAAATAGTTTTAAATATCTGTATTATAATCCTTTATAATCCTATGTTTTTTTTATAATCTTTCAGATTATTTAATTATTTGATGACAGGGTAGTTGTTTATTTCTCAATAACTTGTCAAAATGGATATAGGAAAAGTAAAATCTAGACAAGTAGTAAAAAGGTGTAAGTTGCTACGATTAACAACGCAAACATGCCTAAAATGTGAAAAGGCACTCCAAGCAGTGTTTTTGTGGTCCTGTGTGACCTTTGTGTTTATCTTGTCAAGATTTAGCTTTAAGATTGTGAACATATGATGAATATCCATTTGAAACAGATTCTTAGTCCAAGAATAGATCTTAGGGCTTAATTGTGACCCAAAAAAAAAAAACAGCTGTTAAGATTTAGGATAACTGTGTGCCGTCGTGCTATTGAAACAATTTGCCCGAGGTTAGCTGCTAACTCTGCCAGGGGGGGTTCCGTTCTTTTATGCCCAGCCATTTAGTTAATGAACGCAGCATTAGGTTTTCTTGTGTTTTCGCATTAGAACATCCGCTCACCTTTCTTTGCTGAGCTGAGAGTCCTCCAAGAGGCTGGTGGTCAGATGTGTATTGGTAATGTTGTGTGACTCACGCCAGCTTCGATGTGCACACATGAGCAAATCTTTTGCAAGAGAGTCTGCCTTTTAAGCGCAATCTCTGTCCAAGTCAATCAGCATGCACAAGGCTGGGCCTAAACTTTAAATGAAGACTTGAGTGTGTGTGTGTGTGTGTGTATGAGTGATGAAAAGTGATGAAAAGCCTTTGACTGAAGGTTTGATTTTACATGTGTTATTTGTAGCTGAGTGCATAATAATGTGTGCACCGAAGGTCTCTAGTGTTTGCCCATATACAGCTGTGTTGTCGCCCCCACCTCGTACCCCTGCCGCTCACAGTCTTAGTGCTCCATGGAAAAGTTCATCAATATTTTGGGCGACCTTTGACATAACCTCTACAATTCAAACAATGGGATTCTGGGTACACTAAATGGCCATGTGGTTGGCAGGGCGGCGGGACTAATGAGGGAATGTCGTCTCGGTTTTACAGTTCAGGCCGAAAGCGGTCAAGTGGAAAAACGGCCCCGGACTGCCTCACGCAAACTTTCAAAGAAGGGGAGCGCACAATCCCCACAAGGGCTTTTCTTTCAGTCCATCACTTCAGCGGCTCACTCTCTCTTTCCCACTCTCTGATCTCTCTATGGTGTCCTATTCATTTTCATCTCTATCTACTCAGCCTATCGAGCTCTTTTTTTTTCTCTGCTTCTCTCACTTCTCTCTCTCGCTCACGCATTCTCTGTCTTTCTCTTTTATATTTGGCCAATTATCAGATTAAAGAACACCCAACTCAATCTTTTTTGATATAATGAGTATTCACCCTCCCTTGTGAATCTGTCATTAAAGAGACAGTTCGCTTTGAGTCCGTCATCAGGCCTGTCTCTTGTAACTGAAGCCCGGTGGCCGTCAATTTTGGTGGGTGTTTACAAATGATGGCTTTGTTTAGCTTTATTTTATTAAATAGTTCCAAACAATGCCTGCACTTCTTTTTCGAATCAGCTTGTTAACATTTTTTGACATCTTGAATGCTCCACAAACGGTCTCCGTCAGTTTCTTTTTCGCTCTAATGCATTTATAGGGACACACACAAACTCTCATAAATGGAAGATGACAAGATGATTGCAGATCATCACTTACAATAATATACTAAGCCACACTCCAAATTCCAGATTCAAAACGATGGGTTGTTCAAAACCTTATTCCTTGGGGTATTTGTTTATTTATTTTATTTTTTCTCTTAGTCATTGTCAAAGTCTCTAGATGCATAAATTAATTTACCATTGATATATTTCAACATATTCTGATTATTTGGTTGTTTGAATGATTATTTTGTTTTCGTTTGTGATTTACAATGTTTTGAAATTTGCTTTCATATTCCATCAATAAAAGAGAGAAAGCAAAGAGAAAAAAACATACCACTGGAGCTTTCTTGTCGAGGAAATCCTACGCTCCAATAAACCCTCGCGTGAGCTTTGTGTGTCTGTATGAGTATGTGCTTTCCTTTTGAGGAAAATGAGATTTGGAAAGTGTCCTGTAGCCTGTCTTTAAGTCTGTTTACAAGTATCCTTTCCCAGTTGTCTGTTTGACCTTGACTGATTTGGTGAGTGCAGCCTAATAATATCTGACGCTCGTGAATGGCAGGGTTGCGGAGGACAGCAGTGTTTCCAGTGTGGCCCTGAATCACAGTTATAGTCACGCAAGCTCTAAAGTATGTGTGTGTGTGTGTGTGTGTGTGTGTAATAATGTGTGCTTTTGCACCTCAGCTTGCACTTTCTTTTTTTTGTGTGTGTGTGTGTGTGTGTGTACTGCATTCGATCACAATGCTTATCTGGGCTTGACCCCAAGAAATTATTCTGGATGTGATCTCATTGCCGGCTGGCAGAAATTCTAACAGCAAACTCACTCCTGCTTTTCAGCGCTTCTAACAGTTTGAGTTTGGGTAATTATACGTTCTTGTAAAGCAAGCATTACATGAAATATTCCAATGTTTTCCTCCGCTGACAAATATATGCAGTGGTCCTAAAAAGTATTTGCACACTATTTGACACTTAGAATGTCTGAAGTTTGTCAGAAGTAATTTCATGGATGTTTGAAAGTTCACACAGGTGTCTGAATGACTGCCATTGTTGGTTATCATATTGACAATAAACATCTTTCACTATGTTTGACAATGAAAAGGTGCCAAGGAAATGTTGTCTTAATTTTGAACAGTGTCGATTGCTTCATATTTTGAAACCTAGCAAATTTAATTTGGTGAAATGTTAATAAGAAGTGTGCTTGTACTACCCTATTTGAAAATAAATGCCTTTACCTTGTGACAGCATTTATTGGTCCCCAGACTGTAAAAAATGCTGGGTAAAATATGGACAAACCCAGCGACTGGATTGTTTAGACTGTTGGGTTAAATGTTTAACTGAACCTTCTGGGTAGTTTTAACTTAACTATTGTTTAAAAATTATTATGACTGGCTTAAAAAGAACCCCAAATAGGTTGTAAATTAAAAAATCAGGCACATAATTACTAGAGGCATCAGCAATAATCAATAGGTAAACATTTATCAGTAAGCATTTAAAAAAATATGTGTTATTTAGTTGTTATTCATTTGACTAAAAAAATGCTGGCTTATTTTTATTTAACCCAAATGCTGGGTTCAGCATGTTGGGTCATTTTATTGGGTTATTTTAAAAAAATATTGGGTAAATATACTGGGTAGTTTTTTTTTCTGTAATTAAACTGCTGGGTCATTTGTAATAGGTTATTAAAATATTGGGTTGAGCCTGTCTCGTATAATACTGAATACTGAATTTAAATTAAATGTTGTTAAAATATGTTCTCTAATCTCAGGACTGTTTGTTTATGGGCAGGTTATGGAGTAGGTCGAGGCATCATTCAGCTAAAAAAAGGTAAAGCAGCGGTGTGAAGTTTGCAGTTTCCCCGGTGAATTTTGCCGACACATTGTCACGAGAATTAGCACTGAAAAGTGATTACAGAAAATGACTGAATAATTTTTTTTTATTATTTCTAAAATGCTTGCTAAATGTATTATTGTTGTATTTAATATTGTTAACTATGCTGTATTCACCTAAATACATTTAATTAGTCTTATATTTTTGTTCATGGGTGTTCTTGCTTAATAATAAATGTTCATTAATAAATGTGCTGTTGCCTCTCTAATTCTGTGTGTGAGCCAATTTTAAACCAGCAATATTATAATTTTTAAACAATAGTTGACTTAAATAAAACAACTCAGGATGTTGGGTAAAAACATTTAACCCAGCCAGCTGGCTCAAAATGACCCAGCATGTGTTCTGTCCAATATTTACCCAGCGCTGGGTTGCCAAATGACCCAAATTGGGTTGTTTTTAACCCAGCATTTTTTAGAGTGTAGGTAGGGATAAAATATACAGTTTGTACAGTATAAAAAAGCATTATGTCTATCAAATAATTAAAAAATACTGGGTAGTTTAAATTAACTCACCTATTGCTTATAATTTTTTTTTTTTTTTTTTTTTGCTTAAAATAAATCCAAAATGGGTCGGAAATGAACATTTATTGATATGTACAATAAATATACATTCATTCAGTTGAATAAATAATAATTCAATAATATATATTTTATTAATTGCTTATTAATAAAAGTTCACCTTTTGATCACCTATTGCCGATGCCTCTAGTATTATGTGTCTGTGTAAATTTTTCATTTGCAACCTATTTTTGGGTTCATTTTAAGCCAGCCGTATAGTAATTTTTAACATTAGTTAAGTTAAATAAAACTACCCAGAAGGCTGGGTTAAACATTTAACCCAACTGCTGGGTCAAAACAACCCAAACGCCTGGTTTGTCCATATTTCAACCCAGCCTGTGTGTATGTGTGTTAATTTATGTGTGGTGGCAGCCTTCAGAGATGACAAATGCATACCTATACATACAAGTTTTAGTAAGAAGGAGGGTAGTCAGATATTGAGCTGCTTGTCCTCCCACTTGGTTAAACAGATGTGGAAAAGCATACAGATGCACATGCATGAGATAATCCATCGTTAATTAAATCCAGTTCAGTCATAGACAACTGGGACTTAATTGATTCATGTCTGCAAGATGTCAGTGAGGTATGTAAATTCAGCATATGAAGCTCCTGTCATATTAGAAATCCAATTTCCTGTTTGACTTCAGGACAGTGTCTGCTGTTGACTGAGCTCTAAATTGTTGAATCATCCAACCCCAGTATTTTGTTTCCAATCTTGGGGAAAAATTGTGCAAGCTTTGCAAGTTATTCACTGTAGGCTAACCTTCAAACCGACATCTGTGTGGAGCAGAGAGTTATTAGCCGAGTGTTTACCTCTTCCTCCTGCAGCATTTTATTAAAAACTGCACAAACCGTCTCTGCTTGTTTCCGGGTCTCGCTACAGAAAATTTGTGGTTGAGGTGAAAGCTGCCGGGCATTTTTTTCTTCCTCCGTTTGTGTGTGCGTAAGACCTTGAGGGGATATCAGAGGTGTAACTCATCCAGATGTTTGTGGAAGTTGGAGCACATTTAAGGAAGTCATACACCCTTTAGGCTCAACAGGTTAAATGTCACAGGACCCACAGCAGCACCTTTCAGAAAAACTGACACGTTGTGTGTGTTTTTAGCGAAACGCTCCGTTTCACAGTTTGAGCTTTATTATACACATGGCCGTTTACTTTGAATCTTTTCGGACAAACTGCGGTTGTGCAGAGTTAGTCTCTCTGAACTCAGTTTCACTACGTCCACTCTAAAGTTTTATGACCGTGTGCGAGGGAGAGCGTAAACGGGTCACGACCCGGCGCGGTACTTTTTCTTTCAGAGGAGAAGATGGAAGACTTTGAGGGTCACAGAAAGCGAATGATCTGCTCATGACTGTGGAGAATGTGCATGTAATCTGCCACTGTGGAAATCAGTCAGACACGCTCTCTCTCTCTAACACACTCCCTCTCTCGCTCGTCCTTCTTTCTGCAGGTCCATAAAGCTGTGGTGGGTTGTAATTCGTCCCAGTAGAGAATGCCTTGGAAAAACAAAGTATGAATGTCTCACATTGATTTGGGGCAGGAATGTGTGTGTGTGTGTGTGTGTGTGTGTGTGTGTGTTGTTCTGCCAGACTCAGATAGTCTGTTAAGTCATATTGGCAGTATATCATAAAATCGGTATAGACACTATAGAAAACTATTTGCCGTTCAGCTAATAAAACTTTCAGTGAGTGAAAAAGAAAAACAGCAGGTTTTATTGAAATAACTGACACCAAAACTTGATAGGATGCCATATGGAAAGATAATCAAATGATATCACCATAGTGTGAGTCACATACTGTGGATCAGGAAAATCACACATTGTGGTGTGTGAATCAGATGCGGTTATATGATTTTTCATTGAGCGTCTCTCATAATTGCATGATTGCATGTTAGAGTTTTTTTTCTCTCTTTCATAGTTTTAGAGCTCATCCTTTTCCAGTAAGTTGTACTGCGATGAAAGTCTCTCTAACAATTATGCAATTTTACACTTTGTAAACATACTTTTTAATATGTGGCATCATACAACCAGAAATGTCAACAAATTGTTTATTTATGTGTCAGACACAGACAGTTATTTAAAAAATTTAAATATTACACATCCACTTTCATTGTACACTGAAATAACTTATTTTGTGTTTCACAGTAGATGGAATTTTCATTTCATTTTTCATTTTTGGATGAACTATCTCTTTAACAACTGTCTGATATACCTCAGCATGTGAATGAAGGAGTAATGTACATAAACTTTACATAATTATATATGTAAATATACACTACTAGTCAAAAGTTTTTGAAGATTTTTAATGTTTTTAAAGAAGTCTCTTCTGCTCACCAAGCCTTCATTTATTTGATCCAAAGTATAGCAAAAGCAGCAAAATTTTGAAATATATTTACTATTTCAAATAACAATTGTTTTTATTTGAATGTTTTAAAATGTAATTTATTTCTGAAGTTTCAACGATAATTTTTTGCATCATTACTCCAGTCACATGATCCTTCAGAAATCATTCCAATATTCTGATTTGCTGCTCAAAAAAAACAACATTTATTATTATGTTGAAAACAACATACGATTTGTTGAATAGAAAGTTCAGAACAACAGCATTTATCTGAAACAGAAATCTTTTGTAACATTATAAATGTCTTCATCACTTTTGATCAATTTAAAGCATCCTTGCTAAATAAAAGTATTATTTTCTGTAATTACTTTCCCAATTATATTGACTCCAAGCTTTTAAATGATATAGTGTATAATGTAACAAAAGCTTTTATTTCAGATAAATCTAATCTTTAGATCTTTCTATTCATCAAAGAATCCTGAAAAAAAGTACTCAACTGTTTTAAATATTATTAATAATAATAGTAAGGTTAATAAAGGTTTCTTGAACTGCAAATCAGCATAGTAGAATGATTGCTGAAGGATCATGTGACACTAAAGACTGAAGTAATGATGCTGAAAAATGTTCTGTATATATTTTTTAAAAAAAAACATATTCAAATAGGAAACTGTTAATTTAAAAATTTTCTTTCGATCAAATAAATGCAGGCTTGGTGAGCAGAAGAGACTTCTTTAAAAACACTCAAAATCCTACTGCTCAAAAACTTTCAACTGGTAGTGTATTTTGTACTCATTCCCAAAAATAGACACCGCACACTGATAAACCCTTGACCTGATGCTCTGTGTGTGTGTTGGAGATGCTTTTGTGCTCATGTTACATGCTTGTGTGCACATTTTGTTTTAGGTAATTTATCCAGCATAAATAGATCATTCATACATCAGTAACCGAGAAATGTAAGTGGAATTCCCCCAAACTGCAATTTAATGGCTACAAAAACTGCATGTTCACTGTGTTTCCTTTGGCGCAACTGCTGAGTTTATGTGTGACTGTGTGTTTGTGCGCAAATGCGTACGTACTGTGTATATGTGTCTGCGTGTACAATTCTATGTCATGCTTTAGTGAAGGATTTCTTTGCGCTTTCTCAGCCTAGATGATTTCTTGGATAAAACAACAAACACTCTGGTCAAACAAAGCTGAGAATGTTGTCTTAGGCTCTGGTGTACTGAACTATTAGTGAGGGACAAGCATATGTTTTGTGGAACCTGTCAGAAACGCTGTGCAAATATTATTTCAATGCGAAGATGAATAGAGGCATGTGCGCTGGCAAATAACAGAGGTCCGAACCTCCTAATAAAGAATTATAGATGAATTATCAAAAACAAACACAGGATAGTGGATATAATCTGCATGCAAACAACTGTCGGAAAAAGGAAGAAAGTGCTCAGAGAAAGACACGTTGTTTTATTCGGTAGCCAAGAAACAAACACAAACATGTAGAAAAAAGGATGTTCATTTAACAATTTCAAATGATTTTTTTTAATGGAATTTTTTTTGTTGGCAGGCTGATATTTTGCTATCATTATTCATAATTACACACCATATTATGCTGTCCTGTGACATACAGCTTGTGTTATTAAAGTTAAATGAAACGGTAAACCAGGTTGACCTCGTCTATAGCCTATAACCAATAAACACTTATTTTATTGGGGTGTGTAAGTTAATCCAGGTAGTTAAAGTGTGCACAGACATTGTGTTTTTATGTGCAGTCTTTTTAGTAATGGACTCTCTTCACACACTGTAAAAAGTCAAAGTGAGCAACTGTTATTTGGTCCTCCTGGTCTGACCCTAAACCTTTAGTGTTGTTGTCTTTGGTTTTTGTAAGATATTTTTGCAGTGTGTTTTGTAGTTTAGAGTGCATGTTTAAATTTAAACAGATGGTATATAAAGCCTTATATGATGGCTTTATTTCACAAACCTGCTGACTTCAGCCAAGTGATTAATGAATGAGAATTTGACCAAATACATGAGAACAAATAATGTTACAGATTCCGGTTGTCTTTCTTTGGATGTTTCATGGATGGAGAGACAGAGTGGAGATATAAAAATGGACTGAAAATGTGAGTGTAGAGGTTTCAAAGAGAGCTGTGGGTTAAAGAGCAGTGCATTACACTGGGCAGCCGGTATAATTAATGCTCACCACCCACCCATAGAGCCCTCCAGCCAAAAAGCTGCAGAGAGTGGACTAAATCACAACCGTGTGTTTCTGTGTGCATTAACTTATATGAGTGTGTCTGTACATGTCAGTTTTTTTTCCCACTGAAGTGGCATTTGCTTTACCTGTTTTTCATTGTAATCTCACTTTTACAGTGGAGTGAAAAATCAAGGTATAATTTTCTAAATAAAACTGTTAATAAAATGTGTTAATATTTAAAACTTTGCACACACACAGCCTTTAAATCTGTAATTAAATACAATAGTTAAATCCTATTTAATTTAATACAATTTTAAGTATACATATATATGAAGAAGTCTCTTACGCTTACCAAGGCTGTTTTTAGTTGATAAAAATTATAGTAAGAATTACAGTCATATTAATTTACAGTCACTTTTAAAAAATTGTGAATATGTATTCTAATTTAACCATTTTCTGTTGTACTCATCAAATTCTTTAAATTAATGTAATCCTGTGAGGGTAAAGCTAAATTTTCAGCATCATTACTCCAGTCTACAGTGTCACACAATCCTTCAGAAATCATTCTAATATGCTGATTTGCTGCTCAAAATAACATGTTGAAAACAGGTCTATAATGGATTCTTTAATGACTATAGAAAGCTCAAAAGAACAGCTTGACAACTTTTATAACATTGTAAAAGTCTTTACTGTCAATTTTGATCAATTTAATGCATCCTTGCTAAATAAATTATTAAACTATTAACTTAATATTATTAAATAATAAACTATTAATTAAAATATTGTGTTTCGGTGGGTGATTGTGTGACATGCAAATCAAGAGGTAGATTAATGAGTAAATTAATGCGTCAGTAAGAGGGACGGAGAGAGAGAGAAAGACTGTTCCAGGATATAATTTAAGAGTAGAAATCTGGCAGCTGGTTTGTTTGGGAGAAGAAATAGATTTACAGGACACTGAGAGAGAGCAGCAGTTAAGGCTTTCAGCCACACAGCATCTCACATATATATCTAGTTACCCCCCTACAGACTCCACTCCAACCTCCTCCTGCGATCCTTTCAAAATCTACACTCCTCATGCTCACATCCAAAGACACACACGCACACTTCGACCACCCCGAAGCGTCAGCCTTCAGTCGTCTTGGAGACCCCAACTACCGGCTCGGTTCCAGCCATGTTGTGACAGGACACAGGAAGCATGTGCTGCCTTGGGAGGAAGTATCAAATCAAACGGCATCTTTTTCTACTTTAGGAGGAGATTCCGCTCCGGTCAGAGGTGCTTTACGCAGACGTTTAAAACGGGCCCTTTGGAAGAGGGGATAAGCAAAAACAAAAGCCTGCATTCATCTGGCCCACATCGGGAAACATAATGTTATTGCACAGGCTCACTTTTTACCTGAGGGACAGAGAGGGAGAGAGGCCGCAGTCACTGTGTAAGAGAGAGATTGACATTGAGCACAAACCTTTTTTTTTGTTTTGTTTTCCATTTTTTCCATTTGATTTATTGCAATAATTCATTAGATACTTTCAGCAGACTTGGGACCAAGTGTTGGGGAAAGTTACTTTTAAATGTAATGCATTACAATATTGCGTTACTCCATAAAAACAGTAACTTAATTGCATGGAAAGATGGGTGGGATGGGGAAAGGTGCACAAGGTGAGACTTGAACTCGGGACGCAACGACGCTATATGCCCACAAGGCTGTTGGTGCCAGGCTTGCTTTAGTTATATATGGCACCTGTAAAGGTGCTTTCACACCTAACGTAAAATAAACCTGATCTCATGGCGAAAATTTACCTGTGGGAACTTTTTTGCATGACGTGGAATACGTTCCGCCATGTTTCATGACATATTCGATGTGAAATGTCCACTGAGTGGTGCTAAAAGAGTGTTTAGGCTTTTTTCCCCGAACTGATGAATGTACATGTGGACGCTTTTGTAAGAGTCACGGCAGACTTGAAATGTCCTAAATCTACCTGATAGTATGAACAAAAGTGTATGTGACATGTAAACACAATCATAGGCATGTCGTTTTAGCTTGTTTTTCAGTCTCTCATCTTTCAGCTCTTTCATTGTGAGTCAAGTCCAAACTACCGAGCAAGTTTGTTATGTCTGGAAAGCAAAACATATGAAGCTGTAAGTTTGTTGTGTCTGGAAAGCGAAACATATGAAGTTGTAATCATAACTGTATACGAAAACGATTACAAGTGCTTGCTGTTTTTCCGCCCCTAGTGTTCATTTCTGTTGGAAACTGCTGATATTGGTAAGTTCCCACAGGTATGTTTTCGTCATGAGATCAGGTAGCGTAAAATTCATAAGCCCCAGACTGAAGGAAGTGCCTCTGCACTTACTCCCAAATTCTCTCAAAATGGGACAAGAGAGGTGTCAGAGAATAAATAGGAAAACAAAGTAGCTTGTGTTCCTTATTTGAAAAAGTAACTCATATAAATAGTAAATTTAAAAGTATTGAGTTACTTTACTAGTTACTTGAAAAAGTAATCAGATTGCATAACACGTTACTTGCGTTAACCAAACTCTGCTTGGGACAGCGACGTCACAAGCCAAGCAATGCAGGCAGAATTTGTAAACCACGAGGAAATGCAGCAGCAGTCTAAGCGGATGATACCGTTAAGAATATGAATAAAATTACTACTCTAATCTTGCAGGATTCCACTTCTGTTTTCTGTTTAAAAAGAATTACAGTTGTCTTAACACGCGTGCAAGATTTGTACATCATTTCAAACCTGTATGACTCCTTTTCTTTTGCAGAACACAAAATAAAAAATAAAAAAAATGCATTTGTCTATGCAGTCAAAGTCAGTGTGGACCAACTTTCATTGCATGGACAAAAACAGCTGTAAAATTCTTTGTAAGAAAACACTGGTACATTTTTTTTTAAACATTTTGTTTCATGTTCCACACAAGAAGTCTTACAGGTTTAGAATGACACAAAGGTAAGAATAAAACAGAATTTTCATTTGAATTTATCAAACACAACAAATTCAAAGATTCATGTCATGGTGTATGCTAAATAATGCTGTTAGCTTCCCGTCAAGGACAGCGGTACGACTGTATGCTTTGGCATTTGGCTAATGCAGAACATGTTTCCATAGACCATATAACCTTGGAAATGCTTCAAGAAGGCTTTGCACACTTCTTTCCTATCTCATCCCCCCATCATACTACGTAAGCCACTTTGACACAGAGGCGCTGGCCTTTACCTCAAACCTTGTGATGCCTTTACTCACTGTGTAGTTTTTGATCACTATCTTGCACATTATCAAAGCCCAATAGACCCCAAATGTGTTTCAGGGCTTGTTAGGATACTTCGGTGCTGTCCAGAGGGGGTTCCCTTCGTAAAAGCTGAGTGGAACATAGTGATGGTGTGAGGAGAGGAAGAGTTTGCATGTCTGTTAGGGTAAGCCTTCACCACTGCCTGCCTGGAGAAAACCATCAATGACTGATGAAATTACAGCATCATGCTCAATCCAGAAGAGGGAAGCGGAGAAGGGAGGGAACGTATTGGGAAACCGAGTAAGAGGCAGACTGAAAGAGCAAGTCTTCATGGGTGGTTCCCTCTGTTGTCTTTGGTTTAGTGGAATGACTGACAAGGGCGTCATGCAAATGCAAAGTTCAGAGAGCAAGCATAGACAGGAACTCTAAATGTCTGCTTTCAGTGGCCACACACGTGCACGTGCGCTTTCTTTCACACATACGCATTTTTGACAGCCATCCTCAAAATGCTTATTTTACCAACAATGTCTACGATTGTTAGATTTCTTTCTTTAAAAGAAAAACAAAGATGATGGATAGCCCATGAAACAGATATTAGACAACTTTAGCTTGGCTAACGAAGATTGTAAAAATGTTTTGTCAGTTTTTTTGTCAAATATACTTAATGTGGTAACATCTAAATGAACTGTTTTTTTAGGTTACACCAACAAAATCACTTTCACTAAGAGATGCCCATATTCAGTTTTTACAGTGACTTTGCCCTAGAAGTGGACTTTATGACTTAATGTTTAGCAAAGGCTATTAAAGGGCAAAGCCTTTAGCCAGAGAGTGGGAGAAAGAGTAGTCGTGAGCCTCTGGTTAACGTCCAGTGCGGTGCGCGGTGTAGATTACCTACGGGTGTCACTGTGATGAATGGCCCGGCGTAGCGTGCTAAAATGTTTATGCTCCGGTGGCGTTATTGCGTGTAACTGGCGTCCACAATCAGGCTGTTTGGGGAAATACGATTGACTCAGTCATTACAGCAGACATGAAAGGTAGGGAAGTGTGTCTGTATTAGCCAGATTTGAACAGAAAAATAGTATCATGTACATATGAAAACACAGTACACTGCTGGGTTGTTATTTTTTTTTAACGCGAATGCTGGGTTCAGCCTGTTGGGTCATTTTATTGGGTTGTTTTTAACCTTTTTACCCAGTTGCTGGGTAGTTTTTCTGCACTCTTCAGAAATGCTAAATGTATTTTTTTTATATATATTATATATATATATGTATATATTTTTAACTGAAATGCTGGGTTCAGCTTGTTGGGTCATTTTATTTGGCTTATTTTTTAATATGTTTTAACCTAGGTGCTTGGTAGTTTTATGTAACTCAGCTGCTGGGTAATTTTTACTGTCAATACAAATGATGAACCCCCAGACACACCTACACAGCACTGGGTCAGTGTAACCCAATGTTGGGTAGTCTGTGCTAAACCGGTTAAAAATGGTTACATTTGACCGCTGACTGACGAGAAACTTTCTGAATGAAATTATGGTATGTATTGCATTGTATGTATTAAATTATTACTGTATGAATACGAAAACGTATGTAGTCTCACGTTTCTTTTTTTATACCTATGTTATAGCTAACCTCTGCTTGGAACGCTAGGCTAGCCTTCTACAATCGCAGCATCCACCGGATCTGCACTCAAAACGAACGACGCTCCGGCGCCATCTTGAAAGTTTTCGCCTCCCGCCAAACGAATTCACTACAAGGGCTCAAACACGACGCGACATCGCTGTTATATGTAACAAAGTGTCCGTGCGCTCCACTGACTACAACAGGAGTGCTATTGCAGCTGTGGTTGCACTATGCATTTGATGGGTTGTAAAGAAAAAAATTAAAGTAAAGGTAAAGCTGTTTTTAATGTAACTTTATGTAACTAAGGTTTTCTTCCCACAGATTCCCATTGGCTGCTCTTGCTTCTCCTGTCACGTCCTAAAACCTTTACTGAATGATTTTTAGAATTGTAAAAGACTTGCTTGAAATTTAATAAAAAATATTGTATATTAACTATTCTTGCCCTGTGTTGATACTGTACATAAACACATTTTAGAGTTTGTTATTTAAAATGAAAGCCTTTTAATAGGTTGACTGACCCAGCAGCACTATTTAAAAAAAAAAAACAACAGCAAATGGGTTATTGTATAAAACACAACAAGCTGGGTCAAAATAAGCCAGCATGAGTGCAGTCCAATAATTAGCCAGCGCTGGGTTGCCAAATAACCCAGAAATGGTTGTTTTTAACCCAGTGTAGCCAACACGATTTGACACTCTGTTTAGTGAGAATGCTTTATTGCACCTTCTATGTCAGCTAATCATTGAAAAATGAGGGTTTACAGAAGGCAACACAATTGTTTCAAAGAATATTTTGTAATTTATTTAAATAATTATTTACACCTTTTAAAGGAAATAAGGACTAATTTGGTGTGTCAAATCAATGCTGATAACTCAATATGCAATATTATAGTGATGGACAGTTTTGCTTTTCTAGCTTAATCATGCATATGTAGTAACTGACTCTCTTCCAGACCCATCGTTTCTAACAAAAGCAGGGATTTCCTAGCAGTACAGGTGCTGAAGTTGCAATTATCTGCTGCGTCTGTCACAATGGCTGTGGAAGTTTGTTTACACTTGAAATAAGACATGTATATTTCAAATGAACAGCTACTGGAGCCTAGTGATTTGATATTATGTAAATTATATTTTTAAGCATCATCAAACAGTGTTAAGCAAAACTACTAGATTTATTTTCATAACCTCTCCACAGGAATCGTTTGAATGCAATGACAACACAGGCAGCAGTGGCAGATAGGAAGATGGGATGGTGAAAATATAGCAATGGACAGGGTTTTAAACCAAGTACAGAAAAGGGAGAAAGGAAACAACGGTGAAACAGAAATAGAAGCAGAAAGGGGATAAAGAGATAAAGCAGAATTGACAAAAGACAGAAAGAAAGAGAAGAAGAAAAGAGAAAGCATGAAAGGAAGAGAGAAGTAATTGACTGAAGTTGGGTGGCAGAGAGACTAGTGTGTTAGTGGGCTCTCTAACTCTCTCTAATTGGAGCTGTATTCAGACCTGCCTTTAGTTCTCAAACTTGCTAATGGAGCGTAAAACTCACACACACATACACACAAACACACTGCTCGGCTCTATACAGCCACAGAGGATAAGTGTTGCTGGGCTACAATGTGAATAGATCAGAAAGGGATTCAACACCTCCCATGGAGGGTATTCACTGCCTTATTACATCTCTCCTCGTAATACCTCTCTTGCTTATTCACACACATGCACACACAATGGATTCTAAAAAGTTACATTAGTAGAGGATGTAATCAAAGTGGAACACAGTGAGTGTGTGTGTGTGTATCAGGTGAATTTTGCTTTTAATATGGAATCAAACTTGTGAAACTTATTTGCAAATCTTGTTTTCTTTTGCAGTATTTTAAGGTGAAATTTTAGAAGATTTTTATAAAGTCTTTGATTTTTGACAATTAACCATTTTATTGTTTACCGTGGTTTACAATCTGCTTCTAAACTAAAACAGATCTCACTGTAAAAACCTTTTTTGAACAACCTAAATGTGGTTCTTGTGGTAACATAAATTAAAAATATTATCAAATCAAATTTACTGCATTTTGTTTCACCAAAAGTCATTTTTGAGGGTCAAATCAGATAGTAATATCTCTTCAAGGTAAGTGTATAAATTATAAAAACTTGAATTATTTTAATTAATTAAAATTATATTAATTACATTCTTATTGTAGATTAAATTGTGTATACTGTACCACGACCAGTTTACTTACACTGCAGATGTTATGATCAGGCTGTAATGTCATTGTGGAGTGTGCTTTACCGTGTGTGACAGATAGCTTTCAGCCACTTTGTTATGGCTCTAACCATGATCTCAGTGACCTTTAAACCTCACTTGATAAACTTCTAACTGGGGATCTTGGGCAAAATCGGCATTGCCACACGATCCTAAACGCTTGAAAACAAAGAGGAACTTTTCCAGAACATTGATTGCTTCCAGTTTTGTAAACTGCCGTTTGTTTAAGTTTTGTAAACTCCAGTCTCTTGGTGTGGTTTACTGGTCCTACTCACCCAATTTTCTGTTCTTTATATTTAAATTGGTTTAGAATTGTGGATGTAACAACATAAATTATGAGCACCAATGTTTGTGTATTGTTCTTTGGTTTGATGCTGGCCACAAAGACGTTCACTCACTGTGTAGTCCACTCAATCTTCAACTTCCTGTTTTTTTTCCCTTGTCGCTTGTCGAGAGAACATATATGAAGTGGAATTTTGGCTGATGAAAGTTACAGGATAAAATTTGTCAACAGCTTCGAAATCTCCTCTGCACATATTATTATCGTTACTGATGATGCATTTTTCAATAAGTTGCTTACGTAAGACTTCGAATTAAAATAGTATTGGCTATACTGATCTTTAAAAAAAAAAATCTATATATGTTTGGAAAAACTTTGAAAACTTTTTCATGTTTATTGTCGAGCAGTTTCCCTCCAACGCTTTTTTTTTCGTGATCCGTAATTTGGTGAAGCAATTATTCTATTAGTTTAGAACACATAACTGTGTTTTTATAATTTCATTGGCAAGCAAGCAACTGCAAAATATAGCTAATGATAATAATAACAATAGCCTAAAAATAATAATGTAATTTTAAGTAGCAGTATTTGTTATAATTGCTATTTTACCGTCAGTTTGTGTAAATATATTTTATTTTAACATTGCAGAATTAATTTCCTATTTTATAATTGTTCTATAAAGCATATGCGTCTGAGACCAGAAACTGATTTATTCCAATTGCACGGAAATTACAGTGGTTTCGTATTGAAAAGGACTGTGTGGTGAAATCAATGCAATTATTAAATTACGACCATAATAGTAGCCTACTTGAATTTTAAAAGATAAGCTTCAGGCACCATTAGATTAGCCTATTATTGTAACATCGTAAATCGTAGTGAAAACATATGAATCAAAAGGTAATTACATGAGCACAGCACTGTTGTGCACGACAATTGTTTTGTGATTGGTGTTGGACAGCAACATCACGGGTCGATTTAAAATAATTCTTTAGATAATTTAATACATAATGCTCCGCTTGTAAATTGTGCTAATGATGTTATAAGCTTAATAAAATTACTATAAATGGAAATATAGATTGTGGGCTAATTTCAATTCAAACTATACGTTAAGAAATCTATTACTTTTTACAGAATATGAACATAGCCACTGTCAGTGTAGAAGAAGTGTGTTTTTGCTTGATTGTATTTAATGTAGGCGATCAAGCACAAAACAAAAAAGCACAATAACAGCTCATTTTCTGCGTTTATATATTTCTTTATTTTTAGTGAGCTTTTTTGTGTTATATACGCGCATCCGTGTTTGTTGATTATCTCTCTTTATTGTCAAGGAGAAATAAGGACAGGTGGAATTAAATAGATGATGTGTCTTTCTCCATCTTGCCCTCTTCTGTCGCTCATGTCGTTTTGTGTTGTGTGTGTGTGTGCTGTAGGATCCTCGCTGAGATGATTATTATTTTTAAAATATATGATTCAATATACGCTGGTATTAATTATGCTATTTTAAATGGGTGTCTTAAAGCCTGGATTTTTTTGTGTGTGGTCGGGTTTGAGTTCTACTCGGGAAAGCAACCTCTTTAGCTTGTCGCTAGCTTGTCTACACACCAGGACGCTCGCATAGTAACCATCTATAATTTATGAACCTGGACGGATGAAAACACTATAGTAGAGTTTAGCACGCGAACAGTCCTTGACTTTGCAGGAGCTGAAGGGTGTCTGAATAGATGCGCAAAATAAATTCTGGACCTTTCCGAAACAGCCTAAACATAGAGTGGAAGAATTGTACGTGATGCTTGGCTATGTGTTAATTTCATAAAATGTACATCTGCTTACACATTTGCTTTTGTTTAATAATTTTGCCGTGGAATATTGAACACAAATTTGACAATTATTTTGATTTAGGAGAACGTAGCATACCTTTGCAAGTAATTCATCTATGAGCTATCACAAGTAGGGAAAGTCTGCCTAAATAAATAACTAAATACATAAATAAATGTATGTTTGGAGGTAAAAATAGAGTATTCCCCTTCACGTTTATCTCCAGCCAATGGTTACATCATAGCGGCACTACACTATTTGTGTGCACGTAAGCGTGCGAGCGTTTCCTGCTCCATTGGCCTACTGAACTATGCCTCTACAGTGCGTACAATCGAGATAGGCTACTCCAGATTTCCATTAGGGTCACAAAAATCACAGACACATACAGCTTTAGAAATAAGACATTTGGTTTTATTTTCCACCGAGATGACCCACGGCTCGTTTTAAACCGCATCCGTGGTGCATTTTGATTGCCTAAAAATATTTTTTCATCTGGTTTGGTCTCAAACATTTTCTATTGTGGTCTTAATTGTCGTCCCTTTGAAGAAGTTTATCTATAATTACAGGCCATTATGCCGTATAAGCATCCCAACAGCAGTTAATTATGATGGCTATGGCATTTGCCGAAGTTCAGCAAACTGGCCTCGGCATCTCCACACAACATACACGCCCTCTGTGAAACTGGCCGATTTTCTTTTACTATCTCTAGTCCGCTTTGTGAATTGAATCCTGTTCTTTACAAATGACAGCCGATGACAAAAAGAAAAAGTGTTAGAGCGGTGTACTCCCATGGACAGGGCCAGCTGGATCAGATCACGCCGATTATCACCGACCTAAGGGCAGGGAAACACTGCGTTTCTCACCCCTTGTGACACTGTGCTGTCGCTGAGTAGCAATTACGGAGATAAATGTGGGAAACTGCATATAGCGATATGTAGGCCATGACGGGAAACCGACATCGCCGTTTCGGTTGTCTGTTAGTGAGGAGTGAATATAAGAATAATGTTGTGGGCTAATTACAGGATGAGAAAAATCACATAATCTTCTTAAAAATACAAATGACTACCTTTCAATTTATAGCAATGATCCAGTGAAGTATGCATAAAGGTTGATTAATTTAATAGGAATATTGCATTAGTAAGAATACCTAAACTGAATGACAGAATAATCTACAATATTTTAGTGTCAATTTAGTACCACAATATGAGGCTTTTCTTTTAATATTAGGTACTTTTTCTAAATTCTAACTGCTATTGTTTGTATAAATTATAGGCCTATATTTTCGCAAAATGTCAATTAAAAATTACTGTGCTCAAGCTGAGGAAAATACATTGCGTGCCATCGTTTAATCAAGCACATCACTCTCTTGACCTTCAAAGTACACATTTACAGTGTTCTAAACATTGTTATGTCTTTGATAAATACTCAAGAGTGTCGGAGCACTTAAACTTGTCAGTTTTTTTTTTTTCTTTTCTGAAAATAGTTGACCCATAGTCATTCTGTCAGAGGCCTCAGTTGATCTGCACAGTCATAGGCGTATCTGTTTTATCTTTTTCTAAATGCATCCTTTAATAATCCTGGAGTAAAAGTCTTATACTGACCAAGTTTATCTCGTCATAAAACTGAGACAAAATACTACTGATGCTGCTTGCCATTTCAAAACAGCTCCCTTGATAACCTTTACATTAGGGTTCAACTGGTCCTCCACTATCTCCCTCTCTCTCACTCAATGTGTGTGTGTGTGTGTGTGTGTGTGTGTGTGTGTGTGTTTCACACAGTCATTTTTTTCCTCAAGCAATGCATGACGCCATCAAATGCTGCAACAGCAAAAACTGCAATCACTGACCCGCGAACAGAACTGCTCAAACCTTCTTTATCAGTAAAATAAAATAAAATATTGTAATTATTATTAAATTTTATTATACTGTTAATTTTGTCCTGGCTGACCTTCTTGTTGTTTGTTGTTTTTTAATATTTGCTTTATTAAATCGCTCCCGAACAGTTGCAGTAGTTAGTTTAAAAGTGGCTACATTTGTGAATTTGAATTCTGTGCTTGTATTTATTTTCAGGAAACAAGAGGATCAAGGCAAAGTGAACACCTGGTTTCAGAGGAAGGATGCAAGAGTAAAATTATCCTATTAGCATTTAAAGCTATTGAGACTATCAATGAGGTAATTTCCACTCCGTCATATTTTGCAAAACAATATTTATTATTAATGAAAAACAGACCGTGTAAAAAATATCACACTCCGAGTATACAATATCAAAGAATGTACATTGTTTATTAGGCTACTGAGAAGTACACGTTGTATAAAAAAATGCTCGATTTTCACTCTTGTGAATTTTCATTACAAAGTACAAATAATAAAATCAGTTCGCCAAACTAGAAAACATCTGTGTGTTCACACAAAATATATCATTGTAGACATTTGACAATTTATTTTATAGCCTGTTAAAAAATGTTGTCCTGAGACGCCCTATGCAGTGATTACCACAATCACACCGACAACGAAAAGTTCGTGGGGGCGGAAATTAGATTAAACTAAAATGTTAACATAAATATATATTTTATATTTCACAGCTTGAATATAGGCACGAACGTGTTAATGTCCACCATTCAGCTGCGTGAAACAAAACAATACAAAAATAATCCTACCTTAAACACAGGAGTGTATCGCTTTAAAATGTGACGTTTAGTTTAAAAAATTAACAGCCGCTAGTGCCACTGACAATCCGGTTTGCGTAGGTTTCGTGTAAAGACGTCGGTCCGTGCAAGACTCCCTGTAGTGGGGTTGGGGAGTGCTGAGACGCGAGAGTCGGCGGAAGCACCGGGACCACCGGGGAAGTCCGTGAGGCACAATGCGAGTGCGTAGGGCTTAAAGAGCTCCCGATAATGCTGTCTATGGAGAAAGGTGAACGGTGAACCGGGGACTTGGCCGCAGTCTGTATGGAGGAAGAAAGCCCGGGGCTTAGAGGGGGATAGAAGCGGGAACGGGCGAGCTCCGCAGTGGTTGGCATGAGGGAAGGCGCCGGGATGAGAGTTCCGGTGTGAGGGTGCCGGGACGAGGGCGGCGGCTGCTGCTGCTGCTGCTGCTGCTGAAAGGCGAGGAGCGCAGAATGCGCATGATAAGACTGAAGCTGCAGACCGTATCCACAACCGTAAGGTCCGTAGCCGTACGCAGCGGCCGCAGGAAGAAAGCCTCCGTGCTCGCGAAGAAGTTCAGGCGCTTGCTGGCGCTTAAAGCGTTTCCGGCGGCGTAGAAAGCTCCCGTTGTCAAACATGTCGGCGGACTCTGGGTCCAGTGTCCAGTAGTTGCCTTTACCCGGGTTCCCGGGCTCCCGTGGTATCTTGACGAAGCAGTCGTTTAAGGACAGGTTGTGTCGGATAGAGTTCTGCCAAGCTGGGAACTTTTCCCGGTAGTACGGAAATCTGTTACTGATGAAGTCACAGATCTCGCTGAGGGTCAGGCGCTTCTTGGGACTCTGGAGGATTGCCATGGTGATGAGTGCGATGTAGGAGTATGGGGGCTTCACCAGGGTGTTTTTACTTGCGGGCTTGTAGGGGTCCCGTGCGGCGGAGGCATCCACACAAGACGGCGAGCCGCTGAGCAGGATCTCGTCGTGCATCTGAGCCACCTCGTCCACGTAGGAGCGCGTGTGGCCGTCACCATCATCTCCCTCTCCAACCACGTCGATGTCGGTCTCCTCCGAGAGCACAGACGCATCCGACATCTCGGAGCTCAAAGTCATGGCTCTCTCGGGTCCCTGATGGGCTACGGCGGAAAAGCGCTGGGCGTGCTGAGCCTGTGTGTTACCTGCGCTCTCGATTCGAGAGAACTCATAAGACGCGCCGAGTAGATGCGGGAGAGGCGAGGAGGACGTGCCAGTGTGTCACCAGTGCCATAGGCTTTTAATGGATTACTGTCGGCACGGAATCAAGAGGTCGCCCAAATCCCAACATCCACACGCTTATTCTATCTGGGGAGACCCTCCTAAAGGCCAGACCAGGATTCCAAAGAGGGCGGACCTTTCCGTGCGCTTTATACCAGCTCGCTGATCACATGACAACAAAGCGTCACCGCTGCTATTGAAGAGATAATAAAATATCAGTCTTTCAAAAATAATCTAAACATCTGTGAGGTTCATCTGTATCTTTAGCGGTCACCGCCGCTTATTCCACCGGTTTAGTGGGAATTTTCCTCTCCTGGGTGAAATGCTGTTGTCTTTTTTAAAAGCCTATTGACTCGAAGACGTAAGGAGCTCCGCGAATTAAGCGCGTCGTTACGGTAGGACCCTCCCTTTGATTGTTATATTTCTCCTAATATGAAACGCATGATAAATGTTTTTTTTTTTTTTTTTTGTCTGTTCAGGTGCACGACGTTTAATCTGTTCATGATAGAAATGCTTCAAATTATTCACTCGGTTCCATGTCTGCCTCAGTACGCATCGCAGTTTGCGTGACACGGGAGTGCACTAGATCATCCGCGAGCCATTGGTAATGGAAAAAAGTCAGCTGTTAACTTGCATCAGTCAAGCGGATCACGAAAGAGCATCCTAGCTTGCGAAAAAGCAGGGCACGTGCGCGCTTGCCCTATTCCGAGAGGCCAACATTGTCATATTCATAATTAATATTTGCATTCCCTTTTGCTTAAAATGTTAAATAAGTAGCATTTTTGTGAGTATACTAAAATATTGGACGTGTCATGATTTTGCACATTAAGAAAAAAACTGGGTGAATAGACAGTGCGGCTTCAAAATGATAAGCGTTCAACGTGCAGACAGGCCACAATTAAAACAAAGGGCCCAATACAGGACAATAATTAAAGCATTAAATGAAAGCATTAAAAGGTTAATGAAAAGACCAGTGCTGCTTGAAAATACACAACGAAAAATATAGTATCTAAGTCTCATAATCATCACAATTAAATGCAGAACGGGTTCACATTTAATTGTTACACGCGTAATCATTTTTATGTATTTATTTATTGCATAAAAACATACAGCTGTACAGTGTTTGTTTCATTTGTTCCCCCTCTCTTAGGGAGTGTGTATGTGTATTTTCTTTTTGTTTGCTTTCCCACGTTTGTTTTTACAAAGTGAGCCTTAAGCAGAATGCTTTACTCTCTGAATAGTATTAAACAGAAAGGCTATCAAGTGTGAAACCTAATTGCTGAGATTAACAAAGCACTTACAAACATTGCATTAAAGACTTAAAAGGTGTATTGTTTTCATTAATTTATTATATGTTTGAAAAAACAATTATCATATATATTGAACTTACTTATGTTATTATTTACTGCGTATTATTTATTATTAACTGTAATAATAATAATAATAATAATAATAATAAAAAGACAAGCTTTAGTTTACTAATAAGGTTATGGGCCTAAAAACACAATAGTCAAAAGGCTTGCTCTGCCAATTAAAAGAAAAACAAAAACATAGACAAATTGCATATAAAGTTGGACACTAAAACAACTTGTGGTAGGAGTGATGAAAACATACTCGTCCAAAAGACACAACGCTGACCCATAGAAACTCGTGTAGTCCTACCCGACATTAAATAAAGGTCTTCTCGAACTTCTCAAAATGAATTATCTTTTCCTTTTTTATTACAGTCCCATGTTGGTTCTGGAGGATGCAGTGGGTATAAGGGGTATTTTTGTATGATTGCAAAAACATCTGGTCCGGTTTGATGGCCGTTTTATGGTAACTCATGTGGTCAGGCTTGTGTATTTAACGTATATTTACTTCACCCAGCAGTTATTAAGGGCTGTGAGAGTGCCACCTCGCGGCAGCTCAGATCATACTGACGCCACTTTTATCTGTTTTGCTTTCGGATTATTATTTTACAAATATTTTACAAATTCAGTTGTCTTGCAAGCAAGTCTGGGTTGATGTTTTTTACTGTTCATTTAAGAATAATCTGACTAAAACGTTATAATATTTGTATATTTTTATTTACATGTATATAATATTACATAATCATTCCATTTTCATTCTTTAATCAGTCTGTAATTACTGTGGCCGGTTAATTATTTGTTCTATGTATTTTGGCATTATTGCCCTGTAGATAGGCTAAAATGTCTTGATGTTAGGATTTGATATTGTGTAACGTTGTTATACCAAAAATCAAGGTTATAGCTACAGTCAAACCAAAATTTATTCAGACATCTTCAACATTTCTCACTTTATCACAGTTCATTCACTATAGTTTAGAAAATGGTTTAAAGAGTGTATCAGAACAAATTCATCTTGTCAAATAACTTTATTGTAACAAAACAAGGCCAGGTCAAAGTGTCAAATTCAATTTTTGGTCCCAAATCTTTAGTTTTACTGGTAGTTCACTGTATGAAGATTTTTGGGGTATAATATGTCACAGTTTACTTTATTTTGCTATACTCACTTATATAAATGAACTATAGTGTCCTGTACCCACTAAAAATATAAAAAAAATATATCTCTGATGTCTGAATATTTTTTGGTTTGACTTCATAGCTACAATAGCTTTAACTCAAATAGTTAAATAGATTAATTATAGAAAAACGTGGCCTAGCATAGGCTGGTCTATGTCATATTTTTTGTGGGTTAGCCTAGTTAAAAGGTAGTCATAATCTGCTTAAACCATTTAGTGAAAACAAAACGATATGTGTTAGCAGACACAATTTTAACTCTGCTACAAAAATGTTAAGCATGCAGCAAATGTATATATATATATATATATATATTTTTTTTTTTTTTTTTTTTTTTTTTTTTTTGCATATTTCGGCACAATTAAAATAAAATAAAAAGCTAAATTAAATCGTAATGATCAAGGTCAGAAAGTCAGAAGTTCAGAAAGCGTTGTGTGCAGTTTTGTATTTTCAGCATGTCAGGACATTATAATATTACAGAACAAATTGTCTAAATACATTGAATTCGAAAAAAAAATCTAGTTTTTAAAATATAATCAGTGTTTAAAAATAAATGTTTTATTATCGGTTGGATGTTGGATATGCGCAATCCACATCAGGACATCGCCATAACTGGCAGTGATGTTCCTATTGGCTGTGGCTTAATTATTCTGCGTGTGCGAGTGAATTAAATAGAGTTTTGAGAACCAGGGCGCAGTGAGCCGGGTCAGGGCTTGTATGTGTGGTTAAACCACATCTAAAGTGTTTCTAAAGTCCCGGAGGGGTGAGCAGGCGCTTTCCGTGCCATGGGGTACCATGAAAGCACTTCACTGCCACGACTGCTCTGGGTGACAAGTCCCATGAATATAATCTTCACCGTGCAAAAGCTGCAGGGATTCGCATGTGCTCTACAATTAATTTCACATGCACGAAATAAAACCTGTTTAAATTTATAATGGGTAGATCAACGTATGCGTTTCGAAAGTGCTTGGAAAATTCTGCAGCTCTCCAACTAGGAGTGATGTTTTTAAATAGTACATGACATAGTATTATAGACTACCAGTAGGCTTTCACAGTCGTTTTCTGTTAGGCTGCGTATTTTAATCTTTCAAATAAGTGGAAAAACAATTTATTTTGAAATATACCGAGCGTTTTGTTACTTCTACGGTTACAGACACAAATTATGTATAGATTTGCATCCAAAACTCGTATAATTCTCTGAGGTGTTCAGACATCTGCAATTCCGGACTTCATTTTTCATGCAATGTGAACCCTTTGTGATATATTTATTTGTTTGTTTATTTAACCAAAATATGTAACAATAGCAAATGAACTGAGGTTGTTATTGTTGCTGCAGAATGTACTTGTTTATCTCGCTTTCCAATATTCCAGATCACACATGTGACCCTGGACCACAAAAACAAGTAATAGGGTCAATTTTTTAAACTTGAGATTTATACATCGTCTGAATGCTGAATAAATAAGCCATTGATGTATGGTTTGTTAGGATATGACAATATTTGGCCGGGATACAACTATTCGAAAACCTGGAATCTGAGAGTGCAAAAAAAAATAAAAAAATAAATAAAAATTAAAATTAAAATATTGAGAAAATTGCATTTAAAGTTGTTAAATTTACGTTTTAGTTGTTAAAATTACGTTTTAAGCAATGTATATTACTAATCAAAAATATGTCTTGATATACATATATATGGTAGGAAATACAAAACATCTTAATGTAACATGATCTACTTGATACCCTAATTTTTTGGCATAAAAGAAAAATCGATCTTTTTTTTATCCATTTTTTGACCGTTGCTACAAATATACCCGTGCTACTTAAGACTGGTCCAGGGTCACATATTTACTTCTAAAAGTCCACGTATTTATCACTGAAAATAAACCTGGTTGTTCATCTAGCCTAAAATCTCGTATAATTTATATTAGTAAGATAATATTTATTCTAAAATACCTAGAAAAATGTCCGTCTGCATTAATTTAATATTGTCCTATGAAGGAACAAGTGTGTAAATATTGTTGCATAGCTGTATAAATACACTTTAATTGATTTAATAAATTTCCCACAAAGCAATAAATCTAGCATCAAATACGCTAGACTACTAACAGATGTTATTAATGCGTATAAAAAGCTTATTAATTCGAGACTGCATATTGATCATAACGCAACAAAATGATTAAACCACACAGAAACCAGGATTTCATTAAGTTTTCACGTAAACAATGTATCTGAAAGCCATTATTTTTGGAAAATATTGTAGAAGTTAAACTCGTACCTTATAACCTTACACAAAATTCGCACAAAAGAGACCCGACTACGCTGGCTGAACACTATTCTTGGCCCAGACAAGCGCAGGGCGGGCAGGAATGGTTTGTGGATCCAGCCCACTGCGTCGCATTTCAGCCGTGTCGTCACTTCCGTCATCCTCTCTCGCTTCCATCTTGCTCTCCGCGTGTGTTTGCTGCTAGCGTGCAGGTCAGTGAGGAGCTCTAAAATACTCTCTTTCCTGCACAACCACTCCTGGTTCCGAGGCTCAAGGTAAATAAGTACCTTATTTACCAAACGCGGCTGCTGTTTTGTAGAAATCATCCGCGAAAAGACGCCTGAATCGGCTCGGGTGAGACTTGGCCCAGCCGGGAGAGACCCGGGGCCTGAGAGCGCGTGAGATTAGCACCGCTGCTAACTCACTGCAAACAAACTCAACGAGCCTCCACACTCGGTCCGTTTATGTAATGTTTTACGCTTATATTTATATTTATAAACCGAATGCTAACATCGTTTACATTTGTTACGACTTTCCGTTAGCGTCTTAGAAATTGACTAACGGTTTTCATTTGTGGACCGAGAGCATTTGTTTTTTCAAAGAGAAATCCCGTCGCTTTGTTTTGTTGAAAACGATGAGTTTCTATATAATAGTATTACTCTGGAAGTTGCTGGTGTAAAAACTACCTAGCTTGAACTACTTTAGTCAAGTGGTCGCTCTTGCTCAACAGGCCTGACAACCAGCTCCCATCATTAGCCGCTGTTTCGCTAATAAAGGCCGTTTCTGGCTTATTCAGTGTGTTTGAAAATGAACAAGGGCGTGAGCTGGGCTATTTAGTAATGGCTGTGCATGTGTGTTGAAGTTTTCTTGTGGACTAAATAGAAGTTTGTCCGCTGCATGTGTCATTCAGACCGCACCCCAGCACCTCATTTGTGCTTGTAAGTTCCCTCTACACTACAATATAGCTTACATCATTCTGTCTGCTTTTACAGATGAAAGAAACGATAATGAACCAGGAGAAATTAGCCAAGTTGCAGGCGCAAGTCCGCATCGGTGGAAAGGTAAGAGCTTATCATGTGAAAACCCCAATGAAATTTGGTTAGTGTATTAACTTCACAACTGCCTATTCAAATAAGAGTAGTTCCTGAGAAGACATGAATGACTGTTTTAATAGGGTACCGCTCGCAGAAAGAAGAAGGTGGTCCACAGAACAGCCACCGCCGATGACAAAAAGCTTCAGTTCTCCCTGAAGAAATTGGGGGTAAATAACATCTCTGGCATTGAGGAGGTAAAGTTTTCTTCACATTCTACATTTACACGTCTTAAATCTTTGTGTGCGCTTTGGTCTTTCAACTGTCACGCTGTTGCTTTGCAGGTGAACATGTTCACAAACCAGGGCACGGTGATCCACTTCAACAATCCCAAAGTGCAGGCCTCACTAGCAGCCAACACCTTTACCATCACAGGCCACGCCGAGACCAAGCAGCTGACAGAGATGCTGCCCTCTATCCTCAACCAGTTGGGCGCTGACAGCCTGACCAGTCTGCGCAGACTTGCAGAGGCCCTGCCCAAACAAGGTGTGTTTAGTTCTCGAAAATGGGTCAGATCGCATGAGGACGGAATTAATTTTTTTTTCAGCAGCAGTGTCACACATCATTTTGTTCATCTTATGCTAGTGAACAAACTAGCCTCACAAAGTGACAGTCACATGTGTGCGCTGCTAACAGGTGTAAGCACATTTTGGGGGAGGGGTGTGTCATTACTGCCGGTCTGTTTCTAGAGAGAATGCTTTAAAATAGACTTTTAGTTGGTTATTTAAGCATAGATTGAGAGTGTAAAGCAAGAATTCTCTTCTTTGCTTAGCTGCATCTCTTTGACCTAAAATAGCTTTCTGAAGTACTCCCTGAGAATAAGTTAGTATTTCATTCACATTCACATGTGGTCAAATCACATGCACATGTTTTTTAGTAAGAGTGTGTGTGGCGTGAGGTAAATTTAATTTTACATTGGTTGGTAACACTTTACAATAAGGGTCATTAGTTAACTACCATAGTTAACATGGACTAAGAATAAACAATACTTCTAGAGCATTTATTAAGCTTAACGTTAGTTTCGGCACTTACTAATGCATTATTAAAATCGGAAGTTGTTTGCTAACATGTACTGTGAACTAACATGAACAATTAGTGAACGACTGTATTATTAACTAACATTAACAAAGATTAATAAACTAGTGTAATGTCAGCGTCCATAGCTTCGCGTCCTGAGTTCAAGTCCCAGCTTGCAGACCTTTCCTGACCCTGTTCCTCCCTCTCTCTTTCTCCCACTTCGCTTCATGTCTAGCTACTATCCTATTAAAATAAAGGCATAAAATGCCAAAAAATAATGAATCTAAAAACAAACAAAAGTGTAATAAATGTTTTGTTCATTGTCTCATGTTGGTTAATACATTAGCTAATGTTAACAATGTTAATGTTAACATTTATGTAATAATGTAACGTGTTTTTTTTCATGTTTAATACGATCTCGCAATATGAAGTTTACAAAAAAAAGCTCCAAGCCGTGTTTTTAACTTAAGAAAACTAAGGAAAAAAAGAGAAAAAAAGTGAATTGACTTGTACCTGATCTTTAAAGGGGACTCAACCCTCTTTTTTGTTGTGATATACGTTCAGTCTAAATTATTCACATGGGTGTTTCAGGAAGCTAAACAAATTTAAATATTATAATAATTTTGTAATATTATAATATTGAAATGAAATGAAAACAAATATTCCATAGGTATATTGTTTTTGCTTTACACTACAGCAGCAAATTACAATACTACTTTCCTAATTTCTACACTTGAAGGAGATGCTTTGAATTTGGACTGCAGTAACATTACCCATTTAAACCAGTAGCTGCCAGCAATTCAGACATGCACTATACATGCACTAAACACACAGCACATGCAATAAACGAGTTCACTGCATTCGCTGTAAAAACAGTGTTCTGAAAACACAACTACTGTTCTGTTTCTGTTTGATGAAAACACCAAATCACAAGCTGGTCACCTGAACAAAGTTCACGCTTTGCTTTGAAACGCGTAGCGAAAACAGACTTGATGATTGGATTAATCTGTATTTGTGCTATTGGTTTTAGATCGTTTGACAGATACTGTCAAAGCATAATGGCCCAAAACAACATTTAAAGACTTTTTATGTTTGAAGATTTTAAATCAACACTTTTTGCCTGGAAAACCTATATTGTTTCATATTGTCACGTGACCACGATAATATCATGTGACAGTTTTGCAATCGCAATACCGCGATATTGATATTGTTACATCCCTGTTTTATATTGTTTTTAATTGTTAGTTTTTCCCTCTAGTTAGAAACCCCAGTTTGGTCCAAAAGCAAGATTATTTTACATTAAAAATCTACTGTAATGGTTTTTGTTTCTAATTTTGGCTGACCTGTTTCTGAAGGCTTTTAATCCTATTAGTTATTAGGGGTGATATTTCTTGCCTTTTTTAGGGCTTACAATTAATCTAAGATGATGGATCCCATAACACATGCATGTTTAGCTTTATGGAAGTTATATTTTGTAGTCTCACTTTGGCAGTGCTGTCTTTTATAATTGATGACTGCAAATGCTCTAGAATCTCCAACTAACAATGATGTTGTTTAAAATGGTGATTGTTTGTATATTATTTTAAGATTTTCTCCAATTTCTTTCAGCTGGTGATGGAAAGGCACCGGTAGCTGGTGGAGAGGAAGATGATGACGAAGTTCCAGGTCAGTATGTCGCTTGCTCTGAATTTCTTTTTATTTTTTTTTTACCCCTTTCTTCTAAAACAATCAGCTCTCATATCTCAAGTCGCAACATTTACCATAAGATTACTTGTTTACGTTTCCTATTATTCCTTGTGTATTTTATGTGCCTCCTAGCTTGAGCTCCAATTATTACCATATGGCTTTCTGTGCGTGTGGTAATGTAAGCAAAGCGCGCTTGCTTACGTTAGGGCAGCGTCTCGGCTTGTGGTGTGGAAATGTCCAAAAAAGGAAGGTTTCAGCAGGTTGTCTTGGCTCTTACATTGTCATCATATACAAGTGTTTAAAATCTCCTCTATTGTTTATGAGCACTGAAAGCTCGGTTTGCTTTTCTTTTTAAAGAGAGGGGGTCGAACACATACGGTTGCCATTACAGTTCCCCAGTTCTCCTCACTGAGCAAACTCCAGTTAGTAACCCAAGTCTTGCACATGTACAGTGTGATTACATCTCCGACACTGCAAAATTAGCTCACCCGTGCGATGACAAAAAGGGTTAACGGCTTGCGCCTTTGTGTCTATTACTGAGATTCAACCTTTTCTGTCCCCTCTGAAAACAAAGTCCAGCCTTCTGTTAGTGATTTCCATTCTGATGCCCTGAGGCAGAAAAGTTGATGTTCCATTTATCAGATTTCATTTCTAAAAGGCAACCTGCTTTTGATCCTCTGCGGTTTCATTTTTACAGCTGTGGACTTTTCAGTCCCCCAGTGCTCGTTTATGTTCACTATGGAAATTACTTACACACGTGGGCACACAAGTGAGAGAAGCACAGAAATTGCCTTTTCAGATCATGTTTCTATAAACATTCACAGATTGTTTCATAAAGAGGAGATTTAGTTTGTCACTCTCACATTTATTAGATGTCCAGCATTTCTTTATAAATCCTGTTTCCCCTCATCTTCAGTCTTTTTAACCCCTTGGAATTGTCATGGACTATGGTATTGTTTTACTGAATCCTTGTTTTCTCTCTTTGCAGATCTTGTGGAGAATTTCGATGAGGCTTCAAAGAATGAGGCAAATTAACAGGATGGGAAGGAAAGACGTTTGAAATCTCTGGTCTCAGCGGAGACTTGTGGGACTTTTTTTTTTTTTTTCTTTCGTTTCTTTTATAAATATATTGCATCCCTGAATCTCCTACATCTTTTTCATGCACTGCTGTGACCCTCATGTGTCCAAGCTGAGAGTGTGAGATTTGATTGTACCACACAAGTTCATGCACAGTTTTATGAGTGTGTGTTTGCTTGTGCGGTCCAAGAGGCACCTTCCCTGTTACTGAGGCTCACTCATTTGGAGCCTGTCTGAATCAACATCTGGAAATAAACATTTGCTATTGACAAAAGGCTTATTAAATACTGTTTTGTCTTTTTGTTTTAATTGGGGATGAGGTCAGTCTATGCCGTTAACTTTTAAACAAATCATTTTTAACCACAATTATGATTCCTAAAGGATTAGTACATAAAAGCTTGAGCACTCATGTTTGAAATGTTGTGGATTTCTATTTGTAAGGCACTTTTTAAAAGTTGTTTTTCAGACATGAATCAGGCACATCCTTTAGTATAAATTAAGGTTTATTTACAGTGTTGTAGCACAAACCATACATTAAAAGAGGGAAGTCCAAAGTCTACAAACCTGCTGGTGCAACAGCAATGAAGTACTCGGACATCTCACTGTATATTACTGTAAACCTGTTTTCACCATGTCCTCTTCCACTGATTGTAAAGTGTCCAGACTTACATTTAGTTTTATAAACTATTCATAATACCAGTCAAGTTTAATATGAAACAGCTTAATTTTTTGCATGAAATGGCAAAATAAATATCTCTTCAAGTACACAACGCAACTAGGTAAAGCTCAGTGACCTAAAACACAACACATTGAATAAAAACCACATATATATCAGTAGATTCAAAACGCTGAAGTTGTGATGTCATTATTTGCCGTGTGTTTGTTGATCTGTGCATTTGCACCTTCAACGGTGAGTTTAAAAAATGACAATTAACTTCATATAAAGTGTTCTGCAAACGTAAAATGTCTGTCCACTTCATGCTGAACACTCATAACACTCAAATATTCACTCTGATTCTTCTTGTAGTTGCTACGGTTATTCTTTGATACCTTGCAGAAGCTTCAGAAGATGAGCCTCCAAGACCTGTTGGACTTGGAAATAATATGAAGAATTACAATGACTATAAGCCCAACACAAAGCAGGTATAATAGTTTTATATGAAATATTTTAACTTAGTAAAATTAAGCTATGTTTGATGGCAGTATTCATTTATAGGGGTTATGAACTGCCTTTTTATTATTTTGTGCTGTTCTCTGAGGCCCTCTTACGATGTTACCAAGATTTTTACATCGAGACATCATGGTTTAGAGGTAAATGACTATTTTCTGTCCTGCTTGTATCCCCCTCATCTGAACGCTGTTTGAATAGCTGTGGCGGGCGGATTGTAGATTCGGAAGTAAACGGCCAATGCTATGATTGGCTAACAGTTGTGTGTTTGACAGCCTACATCCTTTGCAGATGGACACATAAATACTCAGTACATATCAAACGATCTGTAATAACAGACAAGGCAATAGTGATCACGTAATAAAAAGAGTTATTCACACTTGTTTGGTGCAACATTACTGACAGAATCTTTGTAAAATCCTGATTCTAATTATGTTTTGTTTGTACACAAATCCGATGTAAAAATGACTGCTTTTCCACAATTTGGCACTGCCCAGCATCTTCTTGTCGACGAAGACGTATTGTTTGGTTTTTGTGTAGACCTCTTTCGTTATTATTTACCTACTGTGTGCGTGAATCGGTACACTGTGGTAAACTGTCTTTATAGTACAATAACCTCTTGTATTTGTTGTATTTTGATTTCTCAGTTCATGAGAACGCTAATACTTTTGGTAATCAAGTTATAGTTACCATTTCGGTGTCCCATCGCCACAGCCATGTCCATAGCATTGAACCCAGAGTCAGACTCCATGGTTGGGTCAGCTCCACTCTCTGTCCAGTGATCAGAAATAATAATAACAGTTAACCAAACTTATGAAGAATACCTAACTCCTAGAATGCATTGCAGTTAAATAATATTCGTTCAAAGTGTTTACCTAAGAGGATTTCCACACAGCGAACATGATTACCATGCACTGCATAAAGTAACGGAGCGCCACCATTCTGAAAACACATAAGCACTGCCTTAAATGCAAAAAGGTTTTTGCTTAAACAAAAAATTTGGCTACTACACCTCGGAGTGCATGGTTCAAGTCATGGTAAGAAGTATATTTGCAACATGTAACAATAGGAAATAAAATGACTCCTACTTAACAAACCATTAGTACACATCCATTAGTATTGCTGTAAACTCCCAGCTAGAGCTGGGTATCGATTCAGATGTCCCGATTTTTATTACATTCAGTGAATATAGTTTTAATACAAATGCTATTGATATTTCTAAACAAATGAACATCCACAGGCTTGTATTTTAAACCTATTCTTATTTTTTGTATAGGGTCATTTTTTAATCTTAATTAAATCTTAATCTTAATTTTTCTACTACCAGCATTTTTTAGGAAAAGGTTACTATCCACCTGGTTTTCCAGCTTTTTATAGCTGTACAAAACAACTTGTTTTGCTACTTGATATTGCAAACTGGTGTCTTACCATATTATTTGAATGTATTATTATAAGCACACTAGTTCGTTTTACTGTTTACTCCACAATGTTATTTTTCTCATTACTTCCCTATAGTGGATAATGAGTCTCGCCCATAGGTTTACTTTTGCATTGAAGAAGGTGGTGGATAGTCACAGACAAAGTTGTCATTCACAGGTCATAGATTTAAATATCTTCAGGAATCAACAATGTGACTGCTTACCCAATCATACTCATTGACGTCAACTCCACAGTCGATAAGCATTCTAACAATATCTGTGTACCCTTTACTGCAGGCTAGCGACAGTGCACTCTCTCTTCCCTTGGCCAAAAGATGTGGATCTGCACCCTGAAAGGAAAGAGCTGTGAGTATCTGGAGATTCAGCTATAGAATGTTCTGCTTTGTGAATCATCGACAAGGAAGGCAATGCAAAGACTTTCCACAACTTGGCACTGCACAGAGTCTTCTTGTATTCAGAGCCATCTTTATCGTTTGGTTTCTGCGTCGACTTACGTTCGCCTCTTGTTATTTACACTACATGCGCGAATTGGTGAGCGGGGCTAAACAGGCAGTGATGTAGAAGCAGGTGTTGATCTATTACATAATAGAGTAGAGGCACATTCCACAAGACTGACTTCTATTAGCTGTTTTTAGACTAACAAAAACATTTTAAGCTCTGAAACTTAGTTTGTTTTTATAATCCAGTGACCTCTTATGTCAAAATATCAAGGTAATTGGTTTCTCCATTCATGACCCCATTAAAAAATCCAAAACAGTGAGCTCATGAAACAAAAATGGCAGCAATCTAGCATTTGCCACTGACATGAAAAGGAATGCTGATAGCTTTGTGCAGGTATATTTGGAGTACAGTTATACAGACAACACTGAAGAAATGATGTAGTGAGTGTGTATGATGCACTCACACTCTGTAACAGGAACTCCACCACAGCGATCTGTCCATGAGCTGCTGCCCACATGAGCGGGGTGAATCCCTCCTCATCCTGCAGGTTTATTACAGACTCTAATTCAAAGTGAAACAGGAAAGTTAGGGTCAACTCCTCATTTATTACAACGTTGGACATAATATACCTATATATATATATAGTTATACAGTCAAACCAAAATGTATTCAGACACCTTCAAAATTTCCTAACATTATCAGAGTTTATTCACTATAATTTAGAAAATGATAAGAAAATGTGACAAGAACTCATGAGTTCAAATTCATCTTGATGTCAGAAAGGTATGTAACAAAACATGGTCAGGCCAAAGTGTCAAATCAAATTTTTGGTCACAAATTTTGATCAATTTTACTGGTAGTCCACTGTATGAAGAAGTATAATATGTCACAGTTTACTTCATTTTGCTGTCATCACTTGGGACATATATAATGAAATATAGTGTCCTTCACCCACTAGTAAAAAATAAAATATCAAAAATATCTGGTATCTGAATTTTTGGTTTGACTATATAGTAGTTACACTACTGTTTAGAAGTCTAGGGTAAGTCAACATTTTTTGCTTTGTTTTTAAAATAATACTTTTATTTAGCAAGAATTCATTAAGTTTTACAAAAATGCTCTTCTTTCGAAAATTTCTATCAAAATATTTAGATTTAGAACTCTTTTAATACATTGATTAATAAAGCAAAATGTTTCTTGAGTACCTAATCAGCATATTAAAATGACTTCTGAAGGATCATGTGATGTAATGGCTGCTAAAATTCAGCTTTTCTATCAATACTTTTAAAATATATTACAGTAGAAAACATTTTAAATTGTAATATTATTTTACAGTATCATTGGTTTATTGTATTTCCGGTCAAATAACTGCAGCATTGGTAAGCATAAGAAACATTAAAAGCATTTACAACCCCAAACTCTGAACAGTAGCGTATATAAGACAGAATTTCTTCACATGAATTTTACAAAAACAAACTAGCCTTGTTCTATTCGACTGGCTAAGAACACCATCTCTCCTTGTGCTGCCAACTGATGTATAGACAGTGCTAGAAATCAGAAAAGTCATTGGTATATATTTTAAGATTAGAGCTTTTTTCAAATGAAATAAGAATGAGAAATGACAAGACCTACAGTGAACAAGCAAGGGTGTGGATGAGACCTCATTTCCACGGTGTTTGTTGGTGAGCGTGGTGGACTGCTTTATCGGAGAGAAGTGTTTGGTGGTTGACGGCGTGTACACATGCCTAACCTGAATACCAGGTGAGGGAGATGTTTGAATATTGCACTCCGCTGTTTAGAAAAAAAAAACAAAAACAAAATGAAACAGGACATTCTAAAGACTTCTCTGACAATTATATTAACTCTGGTTTTGTTTCATTCATTTGCTTTACCTTTAAATAGCACAGAGGCCACCTCCAGATCCGAGTTCACCTGGTCCTGGATATTTTTGCTGTCTTCCTCGTTCAGTGACTTCACAAAGCGCGAACATACGTTCATGTCAAAGCGATTGGGTAATATAAACTTAATGCCCATGGCGTTCTGTGAGTTGGTATCCTCTGCTGAGCCAATGCCGACTGATGGCTCCACCTTGATGCCCGTCACCTCTGGTAATGGGCACAAACCTTCCATCTCCTCTGATGCCATTGGCTGCTCAGGATCTGTGATATTCCTAAAGAACCTACTATAGCCGTTTCCTTAAACAGAATCAAACCCCTATAGCAAGTGGGTGAAGTTGAGCTCCCATGCAGAATGAAGGTTTTGTACCTGGGATATTTAGAAAGAAATTTACATTAGCTGAAATATCTGAATAAACTGATTAACACACTAGGTATAGCTCATATGAACAACTGTTGGTGACTTGTGTGCCTGAGTTTGATTCTATAACCTCACAACCATCACTAACAGCAATACTATAAACCCACTGTTGACGACTCCATAAATATTATTATAGTATTATAACAGATTTCATGCTGGAAACTAAACCATGCACGTATGAAAAAGCCCTTTAATCCAGGAAAACAAACATAATCTCATATGCCCGACAAATGAACGCGCTTTATGTCAGTGTGACCAAAACAAGGTTAGCCAAACAGCTAACGACCGTTATAGGATACACTGTAACGTTATTTATCAATGAAACGGAAGTGAAACTCTACTGTACAAGTACTTCTTAATTCCAGCATGTGCATTTCCTCAGTTAAAACAGATGAAATACGAGAGTCACCGGGTTAGCTATTATTGCAGCATAGCTAGATTTCTAATGCAGGATTAACTGGCTGAGGCTATTGTCTTATTTCAACATAAAACAAAGATTGTTCAACATATATTATTGACATTTTACCGCATAGTTAAAACGTCGTCTATTTTAAATAATTCAATCATATATACCTACCGAGTTTATTAAAATCGTTTGTTTTGAAATGACGGGTTGTTCCTGAGGTTGCGTGTAAATAAAGTTTTTTCGAAAGCGGAGAGGGAGGAGTCAAGCGTGTTCATTTATCCACGGTTGGATTTGCAAATGCAAGCTGTAACATTGTAATTACATTGTACCAATGGAAAGATGCGATTGTCTGCCATTTCTTCAGCTATCGCTATATGAATGCCTATAAATGTTACAATAAATATTTAAATATTTCAACTTACATTTTTATTTGACTATCTTTTAGACCAAAATTGTAATTTTAAGCTTGTAATACTCTAGTATTTTCATAATGAAAGTTTTAAAGAAGCAAAATCATGAGAGGGGATTCAAAGTTTCCAATGTGACCTATCCACCTTTTTTCTCATAAGAACGGGCACGGCCATTTGTACATTTTATGGGTCAGCTCCTGGTCTCATCCTTGTTCATGCTATTTTTAGCTATTTTTAATAATTAATTTGATATTTTAACATATTATCTTAATTATAGACATTCGTCTGTAGTGCAAACAGTTTTACAGTCCACTGAACCGAACAAAGCTTGCATATTTTGCTGATACATATTGCTGCTGAAAATGGTCATTTAATGTCATGTTTTGGGCTTTACTAACCGGGAAAAACATTTGGAGCCTGAGGAACAAAATGCTTTTTTTATTTGGCCAAACTTAACCAGGATTTCCAGGGCATTTCGTGTTTGTTCTTATCATTTCCAGTCAGGTAGGTGAAATATCAGGCTAATATCTTAATTAATTATGTGTCTTTACAACCTATTAACTTTAGTTTGGCAAAATATTTGTTTACTAAGTCCATCTCTTTATGATTTAGCAGCTTCCACATGTTTTTTTCCATGGTTTAAACAGCATAAATTAACAGAACAACATATTCAGTAGTACATTAACCGTGTAATCAATGCTGTTGTTTACATCCAAGTATCGCGCATCTGACCAAATCATGACAGCGGACAATGAAGCGGAAGTCTCACCCTTAGGCTTACTTCCGCATTGAAGAAACAGGTGGATAAGTTCAAGAAAAACCCTGCCAGAAGTTACTGTAACAAAACGGTAGGTTTATTTCAGGATAACTAGGCCATTTTTTTTTTTTTTACGTCATCTCAATTGCAAAAAGTGTCCAAATTTACTGAATTTTCTGAATTCACTCTAATGGTTTGAAACTGCAATGACAAAACAGGTTCTATACCTACCTTGTGTGTTGTCAAACTATTTACTTTGCATTTGCAGGCTCTTATTTATTTAATTATTCATTTATTTGTTTATTTTATTGATTTATTTTTTTTTATTATTGTTTTTTTATTATTGTTATTATTGTTTTTTATTATTGTTATTATGAGTTCTATCATGAGTGATGGGTTTGTTCTAGAGTCTTGCATGGCATCTTCTGTGATTTTTTTTTTTTTTTTTTGTTTTTTTTGAGTATGTATGTGTGCTTATGAGCTCTTGTCATTTGTTTATTGCAAAATATTTGTGTAATTTTGGAATTAGTGGTCGCTGGATATGTAATCCTCTATCAAAGCCATTCTCAGAACCGAGTGGAGCAATGCCTAAATATTTATGTAAAATCTGGTCCAAACAACTAAGAAAAGGAAACAAAGTAGACTAGAGTCTGGCCCACTGCAAACCACTGCGAAAACATCAGGATAATAACATTTCCATTCTCCGCTTGGGTACAGCTGAAATGTTCAGTGCAATTTGATCAGACAGCTGCATTTCTCACTGTAGTATGTAAGGGATGCTTTATGAAGACAGCATGAAAATAATGATTGGAAAACCTTTTTATTTTTTTGTGATGCATGTTTTTTTTTTTTTTTTTTTTCATAAATGCACATTTAAGAAAGCAGCTCAGCTTTATTCTGCTTTCAAAGTTTATGGCATTTATACATCATGATCACTGTGTGATTTTTCTTTTGCTATTTCTATTAAGTTGCTCTGTGATCATGCATTTATGTTGCTAGATTTTCTCTCTGGTTGCACAATGCTAATCAGATTATATGGGATATACTTAATATTTCTACATAACCTGTCAAAGTTCTGCTTTAGCAGCCTCTAAGCCCTATTCACTTTTGTGTTCTCAGCTCTCTAGTGCACTGTTTGTACAGACCCCTGTGTAAATGAAAGAATTTAGGGCAGTGATTGAAACCGACACTATTACCAGCCTCCAACCCCGGTCTTTAAATACACAAAGCAAATAGAAATGCTTTTGAGGTCAATTAATCACTGTGTTCTTTGTCAAAGTGCTTTATAGAAACCAAGTTTTAAAAAAAATCTATAAAATGCCTTTTATATTCTCTGTTTTTTATCAGCCTGGATGTAAAGTTTACTGTGTCTGTGTTGGAGAATTGAATTTTAAGACATCACAGAAAACTTTGGGCCACATTTGAGAGAGCAGCGACCCCTTTGGTAATAGATAGTATAGCATGGCTAAATCCAGATCCTATAATGTCCTTAAAAATGACTATAAAACTGTTGAAGTGTTAGTTGTCAGGCCAACTGTTTTGTACACTGTAACTGTAATTGACATTTTTTTCTAGGGCATACTTTAAGACAATAACACATTTAAAGATATAAACAATTTCAGGCCCTGCTTGAACTATATGTGAAGAGCTTTTCTGAGAGAAGCTGGTCTGAAGGATCTAGCTGCTTGCTGTTTTTGCTTGACTCTGACCCCTCGTGGTTCATGGCTTTAACTCTGTTTGTTTTGAGATGACTGTGAGACTAATTCACACACATGCCCACCAAAGCTCCAAAGTGGAGTTTTCTTAACAGCATTTTAAGCTCTTGTTTAGGACTTAGCCAGCTTATGTTCCACTGATCTTTATTTCTGGCACTATAGAAGGCCTGCTTCAGTCAAAACTAAATTTCATCCCAATCCCTACTGAACCATATTTTAGTTTTGATATTACCAATGCTGTTCATAAAGGCCATTTTCAGTTACTGAACCAGACTCTGTTGAGTTGCTTGGAGCATACTTTGATTGTTTGTTTATTGCATCTATAAGACCAAAATGCCAAAGAAGACACACTTGCTCTATAAGAAAATGGCTGTAAAAACTGTCTGCAGCTTGAATAGAAGAATCCAAAGGATAAACATTTGACCTATTTCTGTAATTACCTAGAACAAAATAATAATGCTGACTGAGCCAGTGGATTACAAAATCGTAGGTATTAATGATCTTGGACAAATACGAAAGGGTGAATTTGCATTGTTTGAGTTACAGCACTTAACAGAATAATCCAACTCTGTTTTGTATGCCAGATAGGATTAGAAGTGATTTAAAGAATTTGATTAATCCAAGTTAAAAAAATAAATAAATAAATAAAATAAAAAAAAACTTTTATAATCTGTTCCAACAAAAACACACATAATACAGTATTTGTTGAAAACTTTTGCTGAATCTTAGAGGAGATTTATAGTTAAAAAATTAGGCTATATAGGCACAAAATAAACAGAGATTGGTTTAAAAATATGTAGCAGTTTTGTGTGAGCTGCTTAGTACTATTTTCTATTATATATACATTTATTTTTAGGGTATTGTTTACAGTATTTTTGATCCTGGTCATGCAGCTCATAACCTTAATAATGGTCTGTAGGCCTATACTAAGCAGCTCACACAAAACTGCTACATATTTTTAAACCAATCTCTGTTTATTTTGTGCCTATATAGCCCAATTTTTATATATATATAGCCATCACTGCGTTACAATCAGCTTTTGATGTTTCTGGTGTCTTTCTTCTTCTTCTTCTTTTTCCATCTTTTATTTCCTATATGCATACATTATTGTAATTATAAAAAAATCTTCATCTTGACAGCTTTTTCTTGACATCTTTACTGCATGTGAGCACTTACATTTTGGTTGTTATTATTATTTTTATTATTTTTCTAAAACTGTGTTTATATAAACAAGGCCCTATAGAAAGCCTATTTTCAGAAAAAAATAATGCTTTGGTAAATCACAATTTATAATTACCAGATAAAAAGTCAAAATTTGACCTAAAACGTCTGAATTGTAAAATAAAAATTTTAATTCTGACATTAAAAGGTATGACTTATAAAGTAACAAAGTGTGGTTTAATTGTGAATTCAGCAACAGGCAGCATGGCTTTCCCAGCTAGTCGCATCATGATGACAGAAATATTACACAGAAATAAAAAGCTAAAGATTTTTAAAAGAAATGAACATAATCTGGCAGTTCGGATCGCCTGTCCTGAAAAGTCTGTCCTGCAGAGATGGACTAAAATTGAACCAAAATGTACTGCTAGATTATAGAAGAAAAATTCTTGAAAGAGTGGTACAAGAGAATGTGGTGCTGGTCCTTCAAGAATCACTCTCAACTTATCTGTCTACAAAGCCTATAAAAATCAGTCTTCATGTATTTTACTACACAAGTTATTCTTGTTAAGTGAGGGTCATTTTTTAGGAGTTTTTACTAATTCTTTTTCTTCACCTTAATTCTTAATTCTTTTGCATTTAACGTGTCCTTTCTTCTCCACCTACTGACCCAATGAGCATTTTGATGCCCAGTGGTCTTGCCTTAACTTTGCAAATTCTAGTACTGTATTAATATTGCATTCTTATTATTTTTGACTTACAGTCTGAGTTAAATCTCCTTTTTGGCTCATTTTGTCTGTAGAAGGAAAAAAATGATCAATTATGCACACCTGAAAATAAGGAGTTTTTCACTTTCAGAATTGGTAAAATGTGGTCTGAAAAAAATATGATCAGAATATCCATGTGCCTAATAATTATGCACGCACTGTATTTCTGACGTACTCAAAGTACAAATGATCTGTGAGCAAATGTGTGACTTGAAAGCATTACATTTTAAGCAAGCAAAAGTGGGAAACATTAACATATGACATTTAGGCCTATTTTAGTGGCAAATGGTTTTCTGTTACCAGTGAGATTTGTTTCTTTTTACAATTCTCCAGTTTACTGACTTCTAAAATAGTTCGGTAGGTCTAGTTGAAAAGTTTCAAGGAAGTGCTGTGAAATGTAGCTTGGTAAATGTGCTTGCTGCTGTGCCAATGGAGGGCTCAGGCCAGCCAGGAGAAATTGTTGCCTGACTGAAGAGCGAAAGGCCACTAAGAATGCAGTTGTGGTTACATGAAATGAGCACGAGATCATGTTTTGAACACCTGGGTCAAATTTAGACTTAGGTCTAAACTTGGATTTAAACACATACAGTATAGGCTAGGATGCACATAACACCTAAAAAATACACAGTATACAGCCTGTTGATTTATTTTTGCATGCTATATACAATATAATGGTGGGTGTGCACTTGCCTTGGATATTAGCATTATTTCATTTTTATTTGACAATAGTAAATTGGCATTTTGTCTTATAGTGTCAATCGTAAATAATTAGATAATAGTGCTGTGTGGACACTGTCTGACTGTTTTTTGCCAACTCACTTCATTTACTTGTCTCTATGTGTTCTGGGGTGTTGGAAAATGCAGGAGGCTGATGGGAGATTGGGGATCTGTCATTTAAGGCTGATGGTGTGACTAAATCAGGAGCCAAAGGGGGGCAGCAGTGGGAGAGTTGCCTGATGAATAAACCGATAACGTGCGACTCTACTGAACACTGTTGCATGTTCTTCCAGTCAATAGGATTTCTACTTTATTCAAAATTCGTGCTGGAGCTTTTGTGGCCGATCTTTTCTGGGGTCCCCTGCTGTTCTTCACAGCAAGGATGTGGACCATGACGTGATCCCACCTCTCTTTACAGAGTGAGTCCAAGATATTGTGATGGAGGGGGGACTGTTGTTGTTGTTTTTTGTTTGTTTTGTTGGTGTTGTTTGTGCATTTGCTCATGAGAGAGATCAGAGGGTTAAAGGCACTTTTTGGGTCACAGCCCAGCTCCAGTCCACAGGAAGGATGGTGGTTTGCTCGATGGGAGATTTCTTCCCTTCCACCTCATGCAGTGACTGTCCGGTTACATTAATGTTGACTATTAATTTTCAAGTGAGGCCAAAATCGTATCGCCAGTCAAAACATGGCTTATTTTCATGTTATATATAAAACCACCCATACATTCTCTTAACTTTTCATACCGTCACTCTCTTCTTATTTGTCATCACTTTAAAAGCCACATAGACACAGGTCTCTTAAATTCTTTGGTTTTTCAGCGTTTTTGTTATTTGAACCCTTTCCAACAACGACTGTATGATTCTGAGATACATCTTTTTGCTCTGAGGACAACAGATGGACTCATATGCAACTATCACACAAGGTTAAAACTCTCACTGTTCGGAGATACAATGCATTAAAAGCCAGGGAGGTGAAAATGAAACTAAATATATGATAAGCAAATCTTCATTCTGTTCAGAAGTTTACAGCCCTGCTCTTAATGCATCATTTTCCCTTCTGGAGCATCAGTGAATGTTTTAACCTTCTGTAATAGTTGCATATGAGTCCCTCAGTTGTCCTCAGTGTGAAAAGATGGATCTCGAAATCATATAGTCATTGTTGGAAAGGGTTTAATAAACAAAAATGCTGAAAAACCAAAGAATTTGTGGGATGTGAAGGATTTTTTTCCCAAACAAACAAACAAACAGCTGTGGATCATTCAGGTATTACACAGTACTAAGTACACAATATTAAGAAACAAGTGTATGTAAACTTTTGAACAGGGTCATTTTTATAAATTCAACTATTATTTTCTCTTGTGGACTATATGTAAACTTTTCTGTCTTTTATGTGATGTGTTATGTTTCTAAATAAAAAAATAACATGCATTTTGTGTGATCCCTTTTATTTTGGTGAAATAATGAACAATTTGCAGATTCTGCAAGGTGTATGTTAACTTTTGACCTCAACTGTATTAAAGAAGTAGAATTCTGTAGAATCCTAGCAGAATCCGCAAGCTGTTTGAGTGAATAAATGCAAAAATGGGATATTTGTAGGTTTCTAGGGTAAAAGTTCTCGTTATTGTCTTTATACAATAACATCTATTTCTGTCACACACCTTTGTGTTGCTTCATCTGTATTTAATAAAACAAATTCTTACCATTTGGTGCCTGTTATGGGCTAAAGGTCACTGTTGAAACGTATGTATGCTAGTTTGCGGTTCGGAATCCCTCATGTCTTATCGTCTTCAAATGGTTACACTATATGCAGTGTACAGTGATGTCCAGAAGATGGCAGTGTAAACTCATTCTGTAAAATTAATAAAAGAAAACATTTTCAGTACAATAAATAAGCATTTATTGTTTGACATTTTGTTTGATTATTTAGGCCTTCTTTTGTTGTTATTTCATTCTGTCTTTTTGTTTGCCCTGAAAAAATCACAACATTGAGTGAGAATTAAAGAACACTTGTTATTATCTTTTTATTTTATTTTATTTTACTTTTTAGGGTAGATTAGGTAGAGAGATCAACCAGAGGTTCACGGAGAAGCAGAAAATGTAACAAAATTCGGACAGACGCCTTTAAACAATTGCCTCAATCATTATAAACATTAGGGGGCACCAAAATGTATTTTGGCGGTTTCATGTTGTGTCAGGAAATATTTTTACCCGTTAGAATCTCAGTTATGCCAATGATTCTCACGAATAATGAATGGCATGACTTTTATTCAGTTTAATGCACAATATTTTTCAGGCTCATTAACGCTAAACATTTTCTACCAGATTGTCACTGGTCAGCCACTAGGTGGTGCTCTTTTTGTATATGGATGAAGCGCAGACTTTTATCCTCTGGTGGGTTTTCTGGTAAAATTCTGTCTGTGATCCTTGGACTCAGTCCAGCCTGTTGGAGAACAGACAGGAAGGGTGGGCACGCTGATTGACTTCCTCTCCATTTCCTGTTCAATTGCCAGGGGCACTTTGGGTAAACCGATCCTCTGACTTTAGGAGTGACACTTCTTGACATGTCTTTTTATCTGTACCGACCAGACACAGTAGGTGTTAGATGATTTATGATTTAAGAGTGATATGTTTGAATAACCTGTTTCACAAGCATGTTAACATGATTTTTATTATTTAACATGGATCATAACTGGCTTAAACAGAGAGGTAACTTTCAACTGTGGTCTCTATCACTGGCCTGGTCCTAAAATAGCATATAGAATAGAACCTTATAGCTTTCTGTTCTTTACATATTTTATGAATGACACCGTTTTTGCAATTCTGAAAATAATAATTAGTGTTTTAAAAGACATTAAATGTACTTGTAGCATCATGTAATGCCACTTGCCAAAACTTGCTTATAAGGAGTACTTTTTCAAAAGATTATTACTCCTAGCAACTTTATTATTATTTTACAAAATGCCACTGTAACAAGTATGAACTTGATGAATACAAGGTAAACCAGCCTGACAATGTATGGTCCCTAAACACGTGACTGTGCTGTTGTAGTTCTCTTGCTCGTCTAATTGAACATGTAAGCCCTACTATGATGAAGGTTTAGCTCTTGAATATTAATTCAGTCGTACTGACGTTGCTTGGTTACCTTTTCAGCGGTGTCCAGTCAAACAGCCTACTTAATATTCATAAGCCAAACCTTCGCCGTAGTAGGATTGGTTAACGCGCTCGTTGGGGGGCAGGGCAATCATCACACACGGCATTGAAGAGAGTGAGCACCGGTGGCGCATCCACAACCCCTGTGTCCATTCAAAACAGTCGGCATTGTACAAGTGCAAGTCACGCAAACGGATGTACCGGCTGTGAGAGAGCCAGGATACTTTGTACAAGCATTTTGAAAGCTTTACGTAGTGAAGTTGAAGAGATTACACTCGTATGGAGTGAGGTAAGAGTTCTGTTCTCGCATGTCTTGTACAGGTGCGGACGCGTTTTTGTTTGAAGTGCTGAGAAGTAGTTTTTTTCCCACGGCTTCCAAAATAGAATCTTCTTTTCGCCTTCGATGTAATAATGTTGACAATGTTTTGGAATTGCGGCTAAGTTGTGCCGGGAAAAAGGAAGCTTCAGTGAAAGCTGTCATTGTTTGTAGTCAGTTGACAGTCGCAGCTATGGGAACTGGAGCGCGCTTTAGAAATGTTTTCAGTATTAATAATATCTTTGTTTACATCTGTCTAAATCATTTCTGTCATTTCTACTCGATTTTATCTAAAGTGTTGAAAAAGTGTAATAAATTTATCAGTTGTAACTTTGACACCACTAAGTCAATTGTTTTTCATCGTGCACATTACTGCAATTAATAGCAGTTGCAATAACAATGAGTGTGTTTACATGTACAGAAAATTCTGGAATTCTATTATTATTATTATTATTATTATTATTATTATTGAAATATCATGTAAATACTTTAATCCAATTGCCATAACCAGATATTCAGATTTAGAAATTTAAATTTGACAACTGGTATATATCTGTCTAGAAATTTTGGCTCATGTAAAAACGAAATATCCACCATAAATGAACACAGCACTTTTATTCATGACCACTCTAGGTGTTTATGGATCGTTGAGCTAAAACAAGTTTCTTTCTGTCTTTTTTTATAAACATTTTACGAACATTTAAAAGAAGTGCCTTAACAACAGTGGAAAGAATTTGGGAGAATGTGTGGGGCAGTGTGAAGATAGATTGTAATCCCTGTTCTTCAAAACATCTTTTGAGTGAGATTTACATGCAGTGTTCACACCCTGTGTTTATTTGGAGCCCTGCAGTGACTCTAACACAAACCCTACTCACTTTGTTTAACCCTAACTTGCGTGAATGTGAATTAGTACAAAGAAGATAGAAAAATAGGACTTTTTCCATGCTATAATCAGGTCCTCCAGTGAAAATCCCTAAGAAAATGTGTAAAAGGACATCTTAGTAACTTTGTTTTGGTAAACCTTTTTCTGCAAGCACCTCAGATTTGGTAAGGGGATCTTATTATAATATTACCATATTTTTGTCTAATGCCATGGCAAAAGTTTGAGCAAAGCATGCTAACTGTTCTGTCATTGGCTGCACAGACGAGCACAGAACACTATTTCGAATCCCAGCCTCAGAGAAGACAAGAAAGTTTATTTATTTATTTACTGTATATTATGCTGCTGCCACACTGATTTAATATAAACATGCAATTTCTTTCCAAGCCATTTACCTTCAAAGACATAACCAACTGTTTTTGTAACTCATGTGTGTTTATTAAACATAAACTTGTATGTATTTGACAGTTTAAGCGCAATAAGACATGAAAGAGAACTTCGTTCAGTACTCACATGCTGTATGACAGCTGCTTTCTGTGTCTTTGCTTCGGATTTGTGCACTCAGAAAACCTTATATCAGAAGTTTAAACTAATATGATATGATATAAAAAGCACAATTTCAGCATGATAGACATGATTATCACAACCAAACAGATGTTTTTGGCAGAATATCCAAGGTGCGAGCTGTAAAGGGACAGTCCTATTCTGGAAAAGTGGGTGGGAAGCGGCAGTCGTTTGGATTTAAAGACACATGCACGAAAACAGCGTGTTTCTGCTTTCACACAAAATAGGCATTTTCAGAATTATATAATAAATGATCTCTGATTTTAAGATGAAACCAAAGACAGACATTTTGGGAACACCTGAAACTTGTATTACGTATTGTAAAAAAAGAGCATAATAGGTCTCCTTTAACATAAATTTGACCCTGAGTACTTATGCAGTTAGATGCAATCAGTTTTATGCAATTATAACACTGAGACAGCACTATATCTCTCATCACTGGTCAGACTCAAGTTAGTTACATCCATTTAATTGAAACCTTATTATAACTGTGGCCATGTAGCTAACATAACTTTCATCTGAAATGTTTTAAGCACTTGATTGTACAATGTTGAGGTTGCAGCCATGATTATGTTTACAGAAATCTAGATACACACTTGAGGCCAGTGGATGTATCAGAGCCAATCTGGAGGACGCGGAGAGAAGAGGGGGTAAGGGCATTGTGTCCTGGTAATCAGAAGCGATTTTGACTTCCTCCTACCCCTGTTGTATCCTGCATGAATGGCATGGCCTGAGAGAGTCCCAGCCCTCACTTTCAGGCCAGAGAAAGAGAAATAGGAGGGTTTGGCATGAAAGGCACTTTGAAGTGCGCTCCTCATCAGTCTTTGTTTCTCTTCTTTGCTCTGTTGAATACTGAGCAAACAGAAGCAACAAAAGAATGCTTCACAGGCCTACAGGGTAGCTAGCAAATATCCCACAAGACTAATGTTAGTCTAGTCACATTTTAGGCTGTCTAAACGAAAAAGGTGTTTTACATTCATTTTTTTCTAGGTTCAGTATAAGTTAAGCTCAATCAACAGTGTTTCTGGCCTAAGGTTGGCTACCATGAATAATTTCATCCATCATTTTGTTGTTATGGTGAGGTACTTATTATAATAACTTGTAAATGGAACTTGAAGGATTTGTAGTTTTGTAAAAGCACTTGCATTAATTCTTCTTTTAAAGCTCAAACTCTCTTAAAAGGTGTAAAACTGTTTAAATGTAATTTTCAAGGGTTTTAAGGTTTACGGTAGCTGTTCTCATGGCAACGTCAGTTTAGTTTTTTTTAGCTAAATCATGCTGTACATATAGGTTTATGTCAGTAATGGTACTTCTGATTGGGCGGAGGGTGGGATTTTAGCGAGTTTGAAGTAAAAGTATTTGATAGATGTATAATATTTGTTGAGAGCATTCACTCAGTATCATTATCTCATTTTTGACAGAGATGGCTTTTAGCTGGTTTTGAATCTGAAGTCTTCAATTATTACTTCCATTATACATGGTTATTAACCAGGTTTTTTTTTTTTTTTTGAAGAACAAACTTGTACTGACCATGAAATATTACATTATAATATATATTTCTTATCTGTATTTTATTATTTATGTTTTGTTATTTTATAATATTTACAAGAACATCCAATAGAGCATTCTCATCCTTAACCAGTGTTATTTTAGTGTTATTTATATACCGTTTTATATTTATCTTTAATGTTTTAGCCAATATTTTGTAGTGTGCTTTTGTTATGTTTATTCATTTGTCTCTTAAATATTTCTATATAGCTTTACCTATAGTTTTAGTATTAGTATTTTTAACCTTTTCTAAGTTTAATAATATTTTTAGATCTAATGTTTATATTTTATTTCTGCTTTATTTCAATTAACAAAAGTTTTAGTTAAAGTTAACAACACTGACATTGAATTTGTTCTTTGAAAAGTCAGACATGTCATTGATTGGTTCTTGGAACCAAACACTCATAAGTTTTTGTGTATGTTTCACCCTGTGACCAAGCTTTAGTGCAAGCTCAAAAGCCTAATTTTTTCCCCTTGCTACAATTTTGACCTGTGAAAGGTTGTAATTGTGATGGATTCAATGTTGCACAGAGTGATACAGAGGACATCTGGCATGTGTCAGTAGACTGCAGGTGGAAACTGAGTGCGTCTGGCTGAAGTCAGCTTGATTTCACCCAGAGAAACCGAAGCAGACACAGGTCACTCAGGGCACCTCTCTCTCTCTTTCTCCCTCTCTCTTTCTCTTTTTGCTCACTCTGAATAGTTTCATGAAATATATTTCTTGTGTGTGTGAGTGTGTTTGTTTTAAGAGCTGTCAGTTTAGTTGATATCATAGAGTAAGTCATACTTATTTGTTTTTGAAACAGCAGGGTGTGGCAATTACACCATAAAAGCCCTGATAACCCCTTTAATGCCTTCCAGGTAAAACTGAATTTGCTGGTGTGTGCAAGAGAGTGAGATCATGATAAAGTGTTATTGCTTTTCACAATAAAAAAACAGAAACTGACATATGAGTAACTAGAAAGACTCAAAGGCATCTTAAAGTATAATTTTCCCATCATTTTTGGACTCCAGAACACCTGCTGGAATATTGTGGTGGGTTAGATGGGCAAGATATTCATTCCCAGCATTTGGAGCCTGGTTGGTTGGGATTGTGTAACAATGGCTCAGTCTTTATCTAAAGGTTGATCGGAGTTGATGAGTCTGTGAGCTCCAAGCGAAACTATCGGGCAACCAACACTGTTTCTCTCTTGGCCTTATGTTTTCCTTATTTACTGATTCATTCTTGCACAATTATATTTTCATATACAACATAGATTTGGTATATGTTCACTAGGGTTGTTGGTCTGTGTCTAACTATGCAGTATTAATGGTTTCTGTCTCACAGTGTGTGTGAGTTTGTGTGTGTGAGTGTATGCGTTATTGGATCTGTAGGCTGTATTGAGTTACAGGTGACGTCATCGTCTCATGAAAAGTCACCCACTACACTAGCGTTTGTGTGAAAACAACAAACAGGACTCTTGTTTTTAATGTCTCACACATATTTACACTTTCTTTTGTGATTCACACCTGCCCAAGTCAGGCTGTGTAGAAATCACTAATGTCTCAAACGCATAACATTGTGACCTTGACCAAACACTCTACCGTAATAATCTCTTAGAAAGTACGACTGCAGCTAGAACATTATACAATTATACAGTCTAATGCCATTTACATTTTCCAAGTTTTTTATTTTGTAGTCTTTTAGACTGGGGGGTTCCGTTCTATATCGCTGCTTTGATTGAATTATTATTATTATTATTATTATTATTATTAATTCCCAGTGAATGTAACTCCCACCCAGGTGATACCACGACCATGCAAAATGCAAATAATAATAATATATTTAGAATATTGACAAGTAATGTTGCAAACATTAAAAAAAAAAAGAAATCAAATTTTATTATTTCCTCTTTTTCCCATTTGTTATTATTATTAAAAAAAAAAATGTAAACATTTTTATGTACTCTTTTTGTTTTTATTTACCACTTAGGCATGTTGACAATAACATCTTCAACACTGTCTATGGTATGTTTCAATAGACTTTCAAATTTTGAATTGCTTGATAAATTATGAAAATATACAGTTTTTTTTCATTTGATTTAGTCGAGTCAAACACAATGTGATTTTCGGCAATCGAGATGTGGCAGCAACAGCATTTTTCTGCTTTTTCTGCTTTGGACAGCTTACCTGGCCAATGAAATCACACGCATACCATGTATGTTGTTTAACCATGAAAGCCACATGTCCTATTCATCATGTTTATGTTTTTGTCATCATGTTTAGTTGTGGATCTTGTATTAGAGCAGTTAAAATGTGGTGCTTTAAGTACAATTATCTCATACTGATCACTGGATGTTCAACATGGCACATCATAACAAAGAACTCTCTGAGGATTTGAGAATTAGAATTGTTGCTCTCCCCAAAGATAGCCAAGGCTATTAGAGGTTCAGTAACATCCTGAAACCAAGATGGGTTCCATTCAGAACAGGCCTTGCAAGGGTTGATCAACGAAGTTAAGTACTTGTTCTGTGCATCAGGTGCAGAACCTGACAATAAGTGCTGCCAGCATTGCTTTAAAGGTTGCAGAAATAGAAGGTCAGTTTGTCAGTGCTCCAACCATACGCTACACACTACAACAAGTCGGTTTGCATGGGCATCGTCCCAGAGGGAAGCCTCTTCAGAAGCTGGCTCACAAGAAAGCCCGCAAACAGTTTGCTGAAGACAACCTGTCCAACAGCATGAATTACTAGAACCATGTCCTTTGGTCTGATGAGTTTAAGATAAACTTGTTTGGCTCAGATAGTGTCCAGGATGCGTGGTGATGCCCTGGTGAGGAGTACCAAGAAAATTGTGTCTTGCCTACAGTCAAGCATGGTGGTGGTAGCATCATGGTTTGGGGCTGCATGAGTGCTTTTATTACTGTGCAGCTGCAGTTCATTGAGGGAATCTCAAGAAACAAGGCAGAACGGTAGTTTTCCAACATGATAACGACCCCAAACACACCACCAAGATGACAACTGCCTTGCTGAGGAAGCTGAAGGTGATGGGGTGGCCAAGTATGTCTCCAGACCTGAAGCACCTTTGGGGCATCCTCAAGTGGAAGGTGGAGAATCACCATGTATCTGACATTCAGATGAGTGGAAGAAGATCCCAGCAACAACCTGTGCAGCTCTGATCAATTCCATACCCAGGATGATTAAGGCAGTGCCAAATAACAATGGTGCTAACACAAAATACTGACACTTTGGACAAGTTTACTTTAGGGTGTACTCACTTTTGTTGCCAGCTATTCTGACAATAATGGCTGTATGTTAAGTAATTTTCAGGGGACAGTAAATCTATACTGCTATACAAGCTGCACATTGACTACTCTAAAATATATCCAAGTTTCACACTTCTATATTGTCCCTTGAGAAGATATACTAAATTGGTTGCTGAGGGGTGAGATACTGTGTGTGTGTGTGTGTGTGTGTGTGTGTGTATGTGTGTGTGTATATATATATATATATATATATACACACACATACACACACACACACACACACACACTATCTGAGCCAAACAAGTTTATCTTAAACTCATGCAAACTGTTTGCGGGCTTTCTTGTGAGCCAGCTATATATATATATATATATATATATATATATATATATATATATATATATATATATATATATATATATATATATATATATATGCACAGTTTCACAGTCATAGTTCATGTTTACATTAGACCCGACTGTCCCACCTGCTGACTGCAAGAGAGAACATGGCAGCAGTGTTCAGGCTCAGAGCAAGTTAGACACAGAAAGGGCTGGGTTTTGATGAACGCTGTGTTCTGACATTTGGAGGATCAAAAGATTAAGCCCTCTGTTGTCCGCACAACCATGTGAACATGTCCCAATTAAAAGGCAAGGTTTTTGTTCCCATCCCTCTCTGAGGATTTGGCCTAATTAAATGAGAAGTCAGGTGACTCTGTGAGTCAGCGAAATGAAAGGACGGACAAAAAGACAGTGAGGTTTCATTGTGATGCCCTTGTTTTTCATATTTGTTTGTGACTGGCCATAATGGGCAGTGTCAACCATGTCAAATACTCTTTTTTTTTTTCTAGTGGCTTTTTTGTTGCTTGTGTATGATATTCTCTTTCTCCCTCTGTGCCAGTGTTCAGTTAAATGTCATGTTTTGTTTTTGTGGTGAATAGATGTTTGTTCTCCCAGAGTTTTGCAACTGGGTTCTCACTCACATGTGAGGGTCTGTTCTGCTCATATGTACTTATTTCTACAGATGTGTTTTAAGGTGGTTTATCTGTGGGCGTGTGTCATTACTGTGTTTTATACATGTGTTTTTTTCCCTTTCAGGTGCTGCTGCTGTAATGGAGCTCAGCAGGGGAGAGGTACCACTTTATGTGAGTCTGACAGAACAATTTTCATTTTTATTCCATGCTTCTTTCTCTCACCCTCTTATTTTCTGCTTTTCACTGATGTCCTGTCACTTTGGTTTAACTTATACAATTCTGTACTTTTATTGTTTCTTCAGGATTTATCCTTTCAATTCTCTATGGCAAAGGGCAAAACTCATTTATTAAAGAAAATCTTTGCATGAGAGAAAACAACTCTAGAAACTATTCTGTTCATACGAGCTTTTGCATTTTATGGGCAGCGTCTCTCGCAACCAAGTTTACATTCTGTTTATAAAATGATAGTAAACGGGAACGGAAAGTTTAACAAAGTCTAACTTGCTTTCAAATGGTGTGGTACAGTTTGTGTTTTCAGTTGTTTATTACCTTGGTCTTGTGAAATTCTCTCTATGGGAATAGGTGCAGTTGTTGTCTTAAAGAGAGTTCAACCAAAAATGAATATTCTGTCATCATTTAATCACCTTCATGTCTTTCCAAACCTGAATAACTCTGAGATATTTTGAAAAACTGTTGTTGTTCATACAGTGAAAAGCAGTAGGGTTCAAAAAACACTGACGGAATGCTATTTTTTTGAATGGGGTATACCTTTTAATGACAAACTTTTACCTGATTCAAATTTCTAGGCGTTTAACCTTTGTGGCTATTTATTATTTCTAGTCATTGCGACAGAGACCAAAAGAAAACACTTACTCTAAGCCCTAAGATTTGTGGTGAAATGGCACTTTACCTGACCTTTCAACTTTTTAACTGGCTGTTAAAGTTTATTCCCTTCATTAACTTCCTTAGATTATTACTAAGAAAACATTACTGTAACAGTCTTTTTCCACCTTGAGTAATTATTTACAGCTCCCTCAGCCTGAATTTCTAATGAAGTTACTTAAATGAAATTTGCATGTTTTTTTGGCAGCCTATTTTATGCAAAGCCACTTGCAGTGCATTCAGTCTATACATTTTAATCCACATGTGCACGATTAAGGACTCAAACACATGGCCTAGGCCCGTGAAACCATAATCCAGTTTCTTATCTACATGTCTTTTATACAAATTGTAGAACTGTCTGCTCAAGAAACCTTCAACCTTTTTATCACTAGCCCAAATCTTTAACCCCTAGGCTGCAGGAGTAGATGTTTGAGAGGTGTTGATCCCTGGACAGGAGGCCGTTGTGAATTCTGAAGCTCTCTTCATCGTTTGCTGGCTCAGCTGTATAATCACAGTGTGTGGGGTGAACGAGAGAGTCGCACAATCCTTCTCTGTGACCTCATTATGAAAGAGGGGCACTATGTGTTAGTTGTGTAAGCTTTGTAAGGTGTGTGTGACTGTGATGGGGATAATGTGTTATTGTAAGGGGATATGTTGAGAGTTTATAGCAGACTTGCATAGTGTCAACTCTCAACTCCCAGTACGGCAGTGCAGACAAACAGTCTCATTCACTCAGAGCTAAAAGCAATTAGTGTGTGTGTATATGTGTGTGTTAAATGCTTTCAGGTGTTCCTAGGTAAGTGGTACCTAGTGTGGTTTTTCACTTACAAAGATGTGCTTCTTGATAAGTATGTTAGTTAGAACAAAAGGTTTCAGAGGAACGGCATTGAATGTGATGAAATGTTTCATACCAAAAATGACTCTAATGCCAAATTTTGAATTAGGAACACTACCATGCATAAAATATGGGATCGGTAAGATTTTTTGTTTTTGTTGTTGTTTTTGAAAGTAGTCTCTTACAGTTGAAGTCAAAAGTTCACATACACTTCGCAGAATCTGCAAAATACAATTTATTTCACCAAAATAAGAGGGATCATACAAAATGCATGTTATTTTTTATTTAGTGCTGACCTGAGTAGGATATTTCACATAAAAGATGTTTACATATAGTCCACAAGAGAAAATAATAGTTGAGTTCAAAAGTTTACATACACTTTTTTCTTAATACTGTGTTGTTACCTGAATGATCCACAGCTGTGTTTTTGTAGGTTTTTGTGTGTGTGTTAGTTGTCCTTTGTAAAGAAAAATGGTCCTTCTGGTCCCACAAATTCTTTGTTTTTTCATCATTTTTGTGTATTTGAACCCTTTCCAATGACTGTATGATTTTGAGATCCATCTTTTTTACACTGAGGACAACTGAGGCGAATATTACAGAAGGTTCAGAAGGAAACACGATGCTTTAAGAGCCAGGGGGTGAAAACGTTTTGAATTTGTAGATCAGGGTAAATTGAGCTTAATTTGTCTTCTGGGAAACATGTAAGTACCTTCTGTAGTTTCTGAAGGGCAGTACTAAAAAAAAAAATAGATATTTAGGCAAAATATGAAAAATGTAACATCTTCATTCAAAAGTTTACACCCCTGTCTTATAATCCATTGTGTTTCCTTCTAAAGCATCAGTGAGCGTTCGAACCTTCTCTAATTGTTGCATATAAGTCCCTCTGTTGTCCTCAGTGTGAAAAGATTGATCTCAAAATCATACAGTCATTTTTGGGAATGAGTTCAAATACACAAAAAATGCTGAAAAAACAAATAATTTGTGGGACCTGAAGGATTTTTCTGAAGAATAACAGCTATCTTAAAAAACAAACAAACAAACAAACAACAACAAAAACAGCTGTGGATCATTCAGGTAACAGCACAGTATTAAGAATCAAGCATTTGTAAACTTTTGAACGGGGTAATTTTTATATATTCAGCTATTATTTTCTCTTGTGGAATATATGTAAATGTCTGTTATGTGAAAAATCTAATTCAGGTCAGTACTGAATAAAAAATAACATGCATTTTGTATGATCCCTCTTATGTTGGCAAAATAATTAACATTTTGAAGATTCTGCAAGGTGTATATAAATGTTTGACTTCAACTGTATGTTCGCTAAAGACTTTTTAATTGATCAAAATCAGTAATATTGTGAAATTGAAATAACTGAGATAACTGTACATTTTAAAGTACAAATTTTCTTTCCTGTGTAGGCAAAGCTGAATTTTCAGCAGCCATTTACTCCAGTCTTCACTGTCACATTATTCTTCTGAAAAGAATTCTGTTGGAAAAAGTTAATGTGGAAACGGATGCATCAGGATTCCTTGATGAATGAAAAGTTGTAGTCAAAGTCTGTAATTCTAAAACCTGGAAGAGAATTATCATTTCCAAGCCATGAAACAATTTGTATGTGAGCTTGCGCTTGAGGAAACAGAAAAAACATTGTAGTCCTTATGGTTCAGCTTAACATACTGCTGCAGTTGCTTTGCTGTTGCCATGACATTTTAAATAAAGCGAGTGGGTGTGGATGTTATTAACTGTGCTCCTTCAGTAGATCTGAGTAGGTTCAGCTTGTATGCGTGTGTGTTAGCATGGCCCTTGTGTGCCAGGTGTGTCTGGATACTGTTGGCCAGACCCGAGTCTCACCTGGTGTTCAGGGCCATGAGGAATGTTTAATGAGTCACAGTCAAAGAAAGCTTCAAATCACCTGGTAAAGCCCTTAATGTCACACAGAAGGGTTTTCCTACAATATTAGAGCCCTGGTAATGTGAGCCTTTTATTGAGTTTAAATGACATTAATAGAACTCCATGATATAGCTAGTTCACTGTCAGTGTCATCATTTATTCACCCTCATGTTGTTCTAAATTTTTGTTAATCTTTAAAACACAAATAAAGATAATTTTAATAATGCCATTTGTCACTCCATTAAAAGTTGAATCACCCAAAAGTTCAAGATTTGATAAATAAGATTTAATTTATGCTTTTATTCACTTCTTGATCTGCATAAATGCATAGAACACAACAAATATGATAAATAGAAGAACGTTGTCAAGAAACCAAACCAAGAATGTTTTTTTCAACCATATCAGAGCCCTGTAACTTATCATCGAGAGTTTAAATTACATTACTAAATCTGTAATGCACATTAAACACTCTTTAGTTTATCTAAACTGTTATAACACAGAGGTTTTAAAACATGTCTACTTGACTAGTTATGAATGATAAGGAGTACTCATGCTGCGCACAGCAGAGATATGGAGACATGTTTGACATGTTTGGTTTTCCAAACATCATTACAGAGATAATAAAGTCTGGCTCTGTGTACGGTTTCTTCCGTGAAGTGAGGAGATCTGTGTTGATGTTTGACTGGAACAAACAGCATTGAGGAAAAGGCCTGTGTGTTTGTCTGTCAAGTATTTTTCCTGATAACACTGAATAAACTCCAGCTAGGGAACCACAGAATATTGAGAGTATGGTACGATAGAGTGAGTTTGGTTTTTACCATATGTGGTGCTGGGGTTTTCAAACCTTTTGATGTCAAGGACCACCAAATATAATGATTAAAATTAACGTTAAGTCAAAATTGTGATATAAACTTGTAATTAAGAATCTGAAGGATCATGTGACACGGAAGTCTGGAGTAATGACTCCTGAAAATTCAAGCTTTGTAATCACAGTAATAAATTACATTTTAAAATCCATTCAAATATAAAACAGTTAAATAATACAATTTCACAATATAACACTTTTTACTGTATTACTGTATTTACTGTATATTTGATTAAATAAATGTGCCTTGGTGTGATAAGAGACATCTTTCAAAAACATGAAGAAAATCTTACGGACCCCATACTTTTGAATGGTGTAGTGTAAATGTCTTTGCACTGGAAAATACTGATTATTCTAGCAGTTAATGAACTTAATGTTCAGCTTTCTACATTAGGTGGATTTTGGGTGTTGTGTGATGTGTTTCATGACTGTGTTGGCTGCTGGCACGACCCCCTCAGGAATTATGCCATTAAGCATACAGAACTGCGTTCTTGGATGTCTTTGAAAAGCTGGAATCTTGTAAGTCATATTGAGTCCATAGGGGACTATTTGGCCAATCCTCTTATGTGGCACTGTGAGCTTGGAAAGGTATCTGTGCGCTGTGTTCTTCCTATGTCTGTGTACTGTTTTGGATATCAGATGGAATCGCAAAGAAGGCATTTCCTCAATGAACACATGATGCTCTGTTCTGGTTAAACACTTACCTACAAACCGGGGCTGTGAAATTTAGCCACATCATGCTTCAACATCATGTAGATGCATTGAGCAGAACACCTCAGAAAAAAGGAGAGTGATTTTGTGCTTTTGTTGACCTTAATAACGCTACCTATTTTAGTATGTATCATATTTAACCAGACACAATATTTATTTCTATTCCCTATGACCGGAAAATTCTGACATTAATTATTCACCCTCATGTTGTTCCAAACCTGTAAAGCCTAAAACACACTGCACGATTTTCGGCTGTCCCATTTTAACATCTATCTTTTAACACTATCTTTCTTGCCCTTAAACGTGATCAAAAATAACTTAATTTGTGTTCTGAAGATAAATAAAGGTCTCACAGGTTTGGAACGACATGTCCACTATATAAGACACGCAATTACGCTTTGTCTTTGAAGCTTGTCTTCGTTTTTATTTATCCTGCTTATCTCTTTAAATCATATCAAGCATATATTCTTTCCAGCATTCTTTGGGTTTACCCTATAAGATGATGTAATTTTATATTGTTACACTGGTGAAGATCATTTTGTACTATTTTTACCCTCATTTGGGGCTATTAGTTCAGGTCATACTTACTCCCACAAAGAAATTCTAAGATATTACATTCTTTGACATTCCTTCTCTGTTTTGTTAGGACAGGAACACCATGATCAAAGAAAATCCAACAGGTGATTATCTCTAATAAAGAAGACATTTCTAGAAGTACTATTTCAGCTCACTAAGAAGATTATCCCTCGCACAGACTTCATATTTCATAGCTAGTCGGTAAAACTTCTTGTCTTTTAAAATGTCAACTACACTATCTGTACTTATTGGATGGTTGATTACAATTAAATCTGTATTTATTGTATTTTTTAATTTTCTGAATATTAATGGATTAATAATCATGAAAATTAATGGCCATCACAAGCTTCTAATAAAAAACAAACTGTGATAACATGTAGAGTAAGAAAGGAACTATATCCCTATCTGCAATTCTTAACACACACAGAAATGTGTGGAAGCCCGTTCTGCCATGGAATAAAAAAAGGTAATAATTTAATTACAATTGCGATACACAATTGTTTACATTTCACAGTTACAATTTTTTTTCTTAGAATTGTGAGACAAACTCAAAAAGTTAAGTCAAAATTGTGATGGATAAACTCGTAATTCTGAGAAATTAAGTCAGAATTGCGTGATATAAACTAACAATTCTGAGACATAAACTTCCAATTCTGAGAAATAAACTTAAAATAAAAAAACTTAATCTAAATTACGAGATATAAACAATTCTAACTTTTTTCCTCAGAATTGTAATTTTTTTAACACACAAATAGTCAGAATTGTGAGATTTAAGCTCGCATTCGTGAAAAAATTACAAGTTAAATCAAAACTGTGAGATATAAATTTGCAATTCTGAAAACTTGCAATTGGTATCTCACAATTCTGAGGAAAAAAGTCAGAATTGTGAGATAAAAGTTGCATTATCCTATTTTTTTATTCAGTTGTGGAAATGTGCTTCCATAGAAATGCCACAAAAACAGTTAGTAAAATAGTATTTACCCAAATCTCAAACCTCAAGAGTTTAGGGGTCATGAAAGACGAGTTATGTTACATTAAATAATGAAAAAATAAATAATAATTATTTTAATGAGATTGTCTAAAGAGTAAAAGTTTTTTCATGCAAATTAATATTTAAAGGTTTTAAGATATTGATCATGTTCTGCAAATCCTGTTGATAAGCGAACAAAACATTTTATGATTTACAGTTGTGGACTTTTAAATTTAAAATGGTTAAAATTATGACGGTGAAATGTAATGTTTAGTTTGTAAGTTTACTGTTGTGTATAATACTGGTATCACCCATCCTTTATGAGTCATGTAATTGACTCAACCTCCAGCAAATAAGTGAAAATTTATGTTTATGGTTTTAAAGCTTTGGCACATTGTTCTGAAACCAACTGTACTGGTTAGAAAGAGGAATAATTAAAACAAAATTTTTTTAGACCTTCATCACTTATTTGTTTTATAACGGTTTAAAATGTGCTTTGTTTTGTGTATCAGACTAGCTGATGTAAACTGTGAGATGCACAGACGTCTGAAAAGATAGTAAAAAGACATAATCTCTACTGAACAGTAGCTGTGCTACCTAAACATGCATTTGGACATGAATCCTGTTTGAACATGAGAACTTATACACACCCTCCTTAGGTGAAAAACACATGCATGCTGTCCATAGGGACCAGTGTATTAGTGAGGTGTTTCTCTTCCAGGAACTAGTCTGTAAACAGGTGCTGGAGACAATAACATCCCCTCATCGATCCAAGAGTAGCTGCAGTAATTTAGCTTCTGCTCTTTTCTTCATTTATAAGCCAGCATGACAACAAGACTAAACGTAGGACGAAATATACACTTACTAACTGCGCTGTTCCATCTGTTGCTTACAATATTTGAAATATATTCATGGGGTTCAGTAAATATTGTTGATGTGACTATAGTATCATTCTTAAAACAAACATTTTTGAGTAGTCTTGACTCAAATAACAAGTCAACTTGAGGAAAGCATTTGTTTTCCACTTATGTCAGACGCATTCATTTCTTATGGATAATCTTATCTTTTAGTTATGTCCAGTTTCCTAATAAAACAAGAAAATAATCATTTACCTTTTCTTTTTTAATATTTCATTACTGGACTATCTAAAAATGGGAAGTACCACATGGTGATTAAAATAGAAACCATTTTTAAACATGACTCATATTATGATGTAAGATTTTGGCTACAATGCCCATAACGTTTCGCAGTAGAACTAAAACCTGGTCTGTTAGATTAAGGATTTGAGAGTTTTCCTGCTATGAAACGACAGCAGGATTGTGTGGGAAGAGAAGGAAACACTGTGAATCTACACAACTGAGGAAAGAAAAAAGAGGAGGAGCAGAGAGAATCCCATGCTCATCATTCATCCCTATGTGAAGTATACAGAGCCTGAGAAAACAGGAGAGACCTTACCTTCCCCTCATTCCCACACTAAACCTGCCCAGTATCCCTCTTCTCTCCCTCCATCACTATTTCTGCAGGGCCTCTTAAATGACAGGAAGTGAGGGAGACGTCTGGTGAAGGAAGGCAAACAATCAAACGGGGGCTTTATGTTGAATGGAGGGAGAAGGAGAAAAGTGCCTTGTCACACACTTGCCTCTGGCGAGACTGAATTTACTGTTCACCTCCCTCTTTTACGGGGTGTTTCTTTGATCCAGGGTCTGTTTAATGAAATCAGAGTGTGGAATTATAGGTAAAGGTCTATGGGCCGTGTGTGTCTGTGTGAATGCCCACATTGATGATGAATGATTGCTCTTCTGGATTTGTTATTTTTGTGTGCTTGTGTTGATTTACACAGTGGCTCTGTATTCTTTTAGAATAACTTTCCATGCTTTTGGATGTATTTTGTTTGAGATTTGGTTTTGAGACCTTTTTTTGTTTCAACCACATTTGTTCTTTGTTTATTGTAACACTATACAGTTCATTTACATCATGTAAAAAGTCATATGCAGTTTTTTTTTTTTACTTCTTTAAATATATTTTAACCCTTGGTCTGTTAAAGTGATAGTTCACCCAAAAATGAAAATTCTGTCATCAATTACTCACACTCATGTTGTTCCAAACCCGTAAGACCTTTGTTCATCTTTGGAACACAAATTAAGATATTTTTGATGAAATGTGAGAGCTTTCTGACCCTGTATAGACAGCAGAGCAACTGAAACATTCATAGGCCCAGAAAAGGTAGTTAGAAAATTGTTAAAATGGTCCATGTGACATCAGTGATTCAAACTTAATATTAGAAAACAAAAATAATTACTTTATTCAATGTTTCTGTAGCATTGCTGTCTATACAAGGTCAGAAAGCTCTTGGATTTCATAAAAAATCTCTTACGTTTGTTCCGAAGATGAACGAAGGTCTTAGAGGTTTGGAATGACATGACAACAGCTTTCTCCCCAGCCTGGCACAAAAGGCTCTTTTGGTTCCGGGTTTGAGGAAGGCCCACCTTCCGAAAAAAAAGCGTGTTGTGATTGGTTAGCTTTCCCATTGCGTTGTGATTGGCAAACAGTTTAGACATTGTTTCAGTACTTTCATTGCTGAATCCAGCTCCAGCATAAGGCTAAAAAGGCGAATGTTTTTAATATGACTTAATTTGCATTTAATATGACAGTTGAATAAAGACATTTTAAGTTACTAATTATAATGCTTACATTTCCTTAGTTATTCAAAAAGCAGCTACAGAAAACGAGCAAAGGACATTAACATTATCAAATAACATAACTGATTAGCCTAGCCTAGTCTAGTGCAAGTATATGAAATTTTTTTTTTGTTTAAAGCTCACTGTATAATGAATAAATCTCTTATCACACACTGTACGCGTCTGCGGCGCCTTACGGCTCCTGACGCGGCCATTGGAGGAGATCACGATCACTGAAGCTTCCCAAAAGCGGCTCTGTGTGCTGCGTCGCAACCATTCGAATTTCAGTAGGTGGGGTTTATTTTAACATATTCTAATGAACCGCATTATGACATCATAACATCTGGAAAACAAAGCTTATAGCTTGTAGTCCAAATGAACTGTTCATTGTAGTTCTTGAGAAGGGATTTAAAAAAAATGAAATATCTCCCTTTGGTGTGTTCTTTGTCATTACTACTACCTGTTTTAGTGTCATGATTCATGATTTTTTTTTTTAGAGATTTGTTATCGAATGGTGATCCACCAAATTCACATTAAAACTAAAGTAATGTGCCTGGTTTAAAAATGTAAGTAGAAAGTACAGATATTTGTGTAAAAATGTAAGGAGTGAAAGTAAAAAGTAGTCAGAAAAATAAATAGTGAAGTAGTGAAGTAAAGTACTGATACCAAAAAATCTAACAGTAACTAAGTAAAGTGTTTGTACTTTGTTACTTCCCATCTCTGTTTATCGGAGGAGATAAAAATAAACTATTCGTAGTAGATGTTTAATGAAACAATAGAGCTGAGTGCAGTATTAGTCAAGATGCATGACCTCATACTTCTGATAATGAGCCCAGCCTCTGATTAATCACCCTAATTACTTTGTTTAAACAATCTAATGATCAGCAGTTAATACTTCTAATATGAAATAAACAAACAACGTTTTATTCAGAGCTTCATGAACGGCTACATTTTCCATATTTGAACATTTACATTTAACTAAAACCAAGATCAGTTTGTTCCACCAGGCAGACTTTGTTTACGCTTCCTTTAGGATCAGAATTCGGAGTAAAGCAATCAGGATCAATACCAGCACAATCAGTTCATTTTCATTCTCTCTCATAGAGGCAGTCTGGTACTGTTGATCTGCAACAGCTGCATCTGAGATCAGAAAGGCCCATTTACATAAACATACAGCCTTGGCGTAGACCTCAGATACACTTTAAATAAAGAATTACTGTTCTCTGACACACGCACACAAACACACACACACACACACACACACATTTACTTGGTTCTCCAAATGGGGACATTGCATAGACTTCTTTTGTTTTTAAATACTGCTAGTTATAAACAGGCCTGCCAACGTTTGAGTGCAACTTAGAGTGAGAATTTCCACGGTGGGATGGGTGGGGGTTTTGGTTGGGGATATATGTCACTCCTGAAACTTGCCATGTGCAGGGTATGTGGCAGTGAAGCTCTTGTTCACATCATGTCTACACTTTGCTACAATGAGAGAAACAAATCCGGCATTGCTCAATGCTACAAAAACACATTGTAACTAAAAACTTTTAATGCTTTCCAGAGTGCAAACACAAATACACAGTTCGCGAACACAAATTTGCCAATATCCTATTATTACAGTTTTACCTGAGGTGCTTTTGACTGCATGAGAAAATGGAACGTGTCTGGCAGCCCTGTTATATATATATATATATATATATATATATATAATATATATACTATATCTTAACTTAAACAGAAAACTTTCTGCATACTGTTTTTACAAAAGGACAGCCCCAAATTAAGGTTTTGGAGATTTTGTCAGATTTAGCTCTATTCTGGGTACAAACTTGTCCCTAATATATGGTTACACTTTTTCATAAAAATGCTTAGCTAAAGGTAATATCATCTAAATAAAGAAACATGTCCAGTAACATTACGCAGTTGCACAAGTTTGAGGGTTTTAAAAACCGGATGTGCAAAATGATGTCATTTTTTATTATTTTTTTCCTCTGTTACAATTATGGTTCAGTCAGAGACTTTAGGAACTTGATTTGAGTGTGTGTGTGTGTGTGTGTGTGTGTGTTTGCATAAATTTACATCATGATGCCCTTTGCTGTGGTATAACCAAATTTCTATGCAAACAAGTCTGTACAGGTGGAGCCTAATGTTCAGTGAACAAATGAAAATGGCTGTAGATAATAAGAGAACATTTCGTATCATCCCTTTTCACCTAACACTGCTAAATTAAAAACATTTGAGGTCCATATTGCCAAACTTACCCAGACAGCAGCTGACTCTGTGCCGGATTCATTTTCAAACCGGCAAATCCGTGTTACAGTCACATCCGTTTCAGTGCTGTATCACCGTCTTAGACGGATCCGGCACGGGCCTGGTTTCAGTGGGCGTGGACTACTGTCACAGAGCGGATCCAGGCCGAGTCTGGTACGGAGCTGGCCCAGTGCTGGTCCAGATGAGGGAAAACCAGATGTGTGCCGGTATTGACCCGTTGTGCCAAAAGACACCGGCCCAAGTCCGTTTTGTGGATTTGCAGAAGTATGGGCCAGATCTGGACCAGATGATTTTTGCTGTCTGGGTAAAGGAACACTCAACTTTTTTTTGAAAATAGGCTCATTTTCCAACTTTACTAGAGTTAAACAGATGAGTTTTACTTTTTGAATCCATTCAGCCGATTTCCGGGTCTGCCGTTGGCACTTTTAGCATAGCTTAGCATAAATCACTGAATTTGATTAGACCAGAGGTTTTCAATCCTGGTCCTGGGGACCCACTGCTCTGCACATTTTGTATGTCTCCCTTATCTGACACACTCAATTCAATTCATGGATCTCTCTCCTAACGAGCTGATGATCTGAATCAGGTGTGTTAAATAAGAGAGACACACAAAATGTGCAGAGCAGTGGGTCCCCAGGACCAGGATTGAAAACCACTGGATTAGACCATTAGCATCTCTTAAAGAAACACTCCACTTTTTTTGAAAATAGGCTCATTTTCCAACTCTCCTAGAGTTAAATAGATGAGTTTTACTTTTTGAATCCATTCAGCCAATCTCCGGGTCTGCCGTTGGCACTTTTAGCATAGCTTAGCATAAATCACTGAATTTGATTAGACCATTAGCATCTCGTTCAAAAATGACCAACGATTTTCGTTATTTTTCTTATTTAAAACTTTACTCTTCTGTAGTTACATCATGTACTAAGACAGACAGAAAATGAAAAGTTGCGATTTTCCAAGCTGATATGGATAAGAACTATACTTTGCTGCCGTACCATGGGTGCCGCAGGTGCAATGATATTAAGCAGCGCCTGAAAAATAGTCCCCAGCTAGTTAACTTCCAACGTGACCAGCACTAAGCCACTAAGGTAACAGTAGCTGGGGATTATATTGGTATGGCAGCAAAGTTCTTTGATTATTACGCCAGAATGAGAGTATAGTTCCTATCCATATCAGCTTGGAAAATCGCAACTTTTCATTTTCTGAGTTAAACTCATCTGTTTAACTCTAGGAGAGTTGGAAAATGAGCCTATTTTCAAAAAAAGTGGAGTGTTTCTTTAAGAGATGCTAATGGTCTAATCAAATTCAGTGATTTATGCTAAGCTATGCTAAAAGTGCCAACGGCAGACCCGGAAATCGGCTGAATGGATTCAAAAAGTAAAACTCATCTGTTTAACTCTAGGAGAGTTGGAAAATGAGCCTATTTTCAAAAAAAGTGGAGTGTTTCTTTAAGAGATGCTAATGGTCTAATCAAATTCAGTGATTTATGCTAAGCTATGCTAAAAGTGCCAACGGCAGACCCGGAAATCGGCTGAATGGATTCAAAAAGTAAAACTCATCTGTTTAACTCTAGGAGAGTTGGAAAATGAGCCTATTTTCAAAAAAGTGGAGTGTTTCTTTAAGTCTCATATAGTCTCAGTCTTCAGTGTACTTCACCACTACAGCACCAGACTTCATAGTATCAGCGTTAGCAAGCTGATATTAACAAAAACAACAAGAATTCTCACTGGTCTTCTGTCTTAATTGTTTCCGTCTGTCATTACTTCTCTCTGTATAGTTTCATTTTCATTTTGACTAACATAACATTTCAGTGAACTTTATTTGCCTTAATACTAAGTTCCATTTCCAAAGGTTTGTCTTGGCTTTAGAAATACATTTTTTTGGACTAATGCATTGCGACATTCTGTGTGTAACACAAATTATAATGTGGATTTAATTGTCTTTCTTTTAGGGTCAGGTGGAGGTCTGTGTGAAGCTGTGTGTTCAAGAAGAAGCTGACTACTATGTGGTCCTTTTGGGCTCGTCCCTTCACCATGTAACCGCAGCTTACAGGACCGAGGACCAAGCCTCAATTAGATTTACTGTGCCTGGTGAGACACTGAATAAATCACAGGATGTAACAGATGGACAGTGGTGGCCAAAATTATTAAAACACTAGTATTTTCACCAGCTAGAAATGGTTTTAAAGTTATTTCTATCTTTTGCTGTAGTGTGTCAGTAAGAAAATATCAGTTTTAAACTTCCAAACATTAATTTTGCCATTAATTGTAAAGATAGGTTTCTTGAAGAATCTTGGAGATGTTGCAGTTATTCTGGATTTGTATTCAGTTTTGTTTCTTCATGTCATTCCAAACAGACTGGATGATGATGAGATCAGATCCTTGTGTAGAGCACTAGCTGTTCTCAGACTCCTTGTGCAAACAAAAATCTCACTGGATTATTACAATTAATGGCAAAATGAATGTTTGGAAATGTAAACTGTTATTTTCCCACAGGCACACTACAGCAAAAGATAGAAATAACCAACCATTTTTTAACTGGTGAAAAATCTAGTTTTCTAATAATTTTGGCCACCACTGAATATAGAGAGATTTTCTTTGAATGTGTAAAGGCCTGCTCACACCAAGAACGATAACTATATTGGCATCCACACCAATGCACGTTAATATTGTTTATTCGAAACGCGCTGTAATTTTTTCATCTGCCACTTCAAATGTTTGAGCACTCAATTTGGGTGATTTGTTATTGGCTGTCAATATTGTTATCATTTGTCAGCTTGAAAAAAAAAAAAAAAAAACGTTCCAATGCTATTGTTGCTCTGTTGTGGTGTGCTCTTGCCTATTTCTATAATTAGAATGATTATTAAAACTTTATAGTTATCCTTATCGTTCTTGGTGTGAACAGGACTGTAAGGGGATTTCCTGTTGACATGGAAACCAGTTTAGTGCTGTATTGAAGTAGTGCTTGTTTATGTATGTTTAGGTGGGAAGAATAAGTGTTTCTATGGAAACAAATAGTTAGAAGGCAACAGATACCTGAAAGAAACAGTTCAGTCCTAAAACATAATAAAATAGAGATACAAGTTTATGTTACCTGGTGGTTTTAAGTGTCAGTGAAAGCAAAAATGAGCCAGTGCCTGATTCCTTCCTATAATATAAAGTTCCAGTGTTCATAACATCCTGTTTTTGTGTTTTGCCATGTGACCTGAATCAAGACAGTAACACAAGACAATACAGTGATGTTCAAATATTGCCCTAGTTTTTGGTGTTTCAGACTCTGTTGCAGCAGATGCTATAAAACACACTTTCGTTTTTGGAAAAAGCTAAACAAAAGCACAAATGACAGCATAAAAATGTAGAACGCCTGTCTGGGAACACTGAGGAAAATTAACAAAGCAAATATAGTTGAAGTCAAATGTTTACATACACCTTGCAGAATCTGCAAAATGTTAATTATTTTACCAAAATAAGACAGATTGTACAAAATGCATTATTATTTTTTTATTTTGGTACTGACCTGACCTGAAACTTTTGAACAGGTGTGTACATTTTTATTATTTTGCATAAATGTCTTTTTTTTCCATTAAGTACTGCCCTTAGGAAGCTACTTACATGTTTCAGAGGACAAAAGTTACATTTACCCTGATCTTCAAATTCAAAAAGTTTTCTCTTAATGCATTGTGTTTCCTTCTGGAGCATCAATGAGTATTTGAACCTTCTGTAATAGTTGCATATGAGTCCCTCAATTGTCCCTCAGTGTGAAAAGATGGATTTCAAAATCATTTAGTTGGAAAGGGTTTTAAATACACAAATGTTGAAAAACCAAAGAATTAGTGGGACCTGAAGGATTTTTCGGAAGAACAGCAGGCAGTTTAACTGTTCGTGATAAACAAGGGACTCATGAACAACTCTAAACTAAACAAACCATAAAACACAGCTGTGGATCATTCAGGTAACAACACATTGTTAAGAAACGAGTGTATGTAAGCTTTTTTTTTTTTTTTTAATAAATTTAGCTATTATTTTCTGTTGTGAACTAAATGTCTTTTATGTGAAATATCTTATTCAGGTCAGTACTAAATAAAAAATAACATGCATTTAGTATGATCCCTCTTATTTTGGTAAAATAATTAACATGTTGCAGATTCTGCAAGGTGTATGTAAACTTTTGACTTCAACTGTAACCAGATAAACATGATGTAGTTCATCATAAGCAGATAGAAGAGGTATCATTTAACATATGTGATGAGCTGCCTCATCTTTCTTTTCTCACCTTTTCTCCATCAAGGCCACAATGTTCCAGAGAAAGTATCTGTGGAGGTCTACTGCTGTTTGAGAGACTGCAGAAGTCCCATCAGCCGCCTCTGCAATTCAGGACAGCTGTTTCTGGAGTACATACGGGATGAGGCACATGATGTGGCGGAGCAGCTCATGAACTTGACATCCAGCAGCTATCAGGATATCCTAAGGAAATTCTGCCCAGCGAAAATGTTTTCATCTGAGGCTAACCATTTAGACCAGACCGGCCAGCATGGAACAGATGGGATTTGTGATCCAAAGGAATTATTTCAATTGGAAAGCCTAGAAGAACAGAATGTTTGTGAACGGGGGACTTTAAGCCAGAGAGAAGCCTCAAGAACATCAGTGTTTAATCCAGAGCACAGATGCACAGTGGGACAACACACTGCACTTGATGAAAAAATCACACAGGCCCTGGCTAACTTGCACTTTCTGGGATGGGACAGCCAAGCGGGACAGGAGAAGCAAGGTTAGTCAGTTTCACTCTTTCGTTTAAGTACTGCTAACCCTTATTTTAGTCCTGTCTACTCCGCTAGATTCTGACCGTTATGTACAAATAGATTTGGCAAAGTCTTCAAACAAATGAGTTCTCTGAAAAAAAGTGCACTTCAAAGCACTGTAACCCAGACTGCCATTATATTCATGTGATTTTATGTTTTGGAAACACAGATCACCTTTACGTTTAGAGCCTCTTCTGATCTTTAAAGATGTGCCATTACCATTTAAGATACTGCTTGAATGGATTGTGTGCATTACATTCTGATTGCATTATCCTTGTGGGTGTATAACTAACTTTTTGTATTGGACGGGTTTAGATGTATGGAGCTCTGCACCGTGTTTGTTATGGCTCGTTAGTGGAACACAGGATTAAATTTAACAGCACCTTAGTTTCACCTGAGTAACTCTAAGTAATAGTGTTTTGTGTTCACTTTGAAGCTAGACTCATCAAGGTGAATGGTTTTGAGTTTCTGGGCCAATATATAATATAATATTAAAAAAAGGTTTTTATCCACTTTTTTGTGCATTGGGGATTTCCAATTTGAGGAAACACTGTTGCGTCAGAGCAGGTTATCAGGATGAGTGTTAGGAGCATGCTTCTCATGTGACAGACAGCCAATGTAAACAAACAGTGATACAGACTAAAATAGTGAACAATAATTTGACTAGTCTTGTTGGCCAGGGCACATTTCCAGCATAGACGTTTAGCTCCTGGAATATTGTTAATCGGAAAGTTTACTTCACATACACTACCAAACGGTCAAATGTTTTTAGAAAAGTAAGCAGAAGAGCCTTCATTAAAAAAATATTAAAAATCTTACTGTTCAAAAACATTTGACTGGTATTGTACATGATCTATGTTTCTTTGTATAAAAAACTGTATGTGTTCAAATTTTGCATTTAAAATATTTGTGTATATTAACTTACTTTTGTGTGTATTTACTTTGTTTGGATTTATTTAATTACAGTAGGGCAATTCATCTAAATTAGAAAATTTTACACAAAGTAAAATTCTTATTGATCCTTCCATGCATATTGATACTAGGGCTGGTTCAATACCATTTTTTGCGCTTCGAATCTTCGGTGGTAATCAATATTGAATATTCGAAGCTTCGGTGGGAGGGGCTAAGCATATAATAAAGGCAGAAATCTCCGTGTTGTCTGTTTGCATTTGTATTATGTCGGGAATCGTTCATCCAAATGACTTCACGCGTCACAAATGTGTTGCTGCAGACCCAAGGGAATTCCGCTCCAATATGCTCACACAAGAGTCTAGGGCAGTGGTTTTAAAACCCTGGGTCGCGACCATCGAGTGGGTCGAGGGACTTAAAAAACAGGTCACCAGGATGATTTCCGGAAGATTTATATATGTATGTAACGAAGTTCAAGACTCTGGGAAGGATGCGAGAAACTGCAAAACGTACTTTAATAACAAAATAAACATTAACAAAACGAAAGTAAACGGCAGCTGCCTCACGCCAGACTCCATCTGTGTTTGCGTTGATCAGTCAGAATCCACTCACCGCTCAAAACGCCGGATTTTTTGTTCAGTCCTGAGTTCTGCAAGCTAATTAATCCTCTCATTATAACAAAGCCTGTAGACGCGCTATGTTAACAGATTAGAGCAGACACACTGTCTGCGGAATACGTGCTTATATCAGGTGCGGTCCAACCACACAGCAACCGTGACAGAATAGAAGTGAAGCGGATTTTTTCCGCAGCAGTCACGTAACAAACCTGCTCCACGTCCGCCACACAGGCAGTGTTTAATGCAGAATATTTTGGAATGAAAAAAATGTCATATAGGTTCTTCCATTGAATATAACAATATTTAAAAGGGATGGTTCACCCAAAATTGAAAATTCTGTCATTAATTACTCACCCTCAAGTCGTTCCAAACCTGTAAGACCTTCATTTTATGTTCGGAAAACAAATTAAGATACGTTATGTTTTTGCATTGTTGTACTCTTGTGAACTTTTGTCTAAGACTAACATGGAAGAGAAGAAATTGTTGAATAAAGTCATTGTTTTCTTTGCGATATGATATGAGGGTGAATAATTCATGACAAAATTTTCATTTTTGAGTGGACTATCCCTGAGTTTTGCGCATGTGTGTGTGCATGAAATACAGTGCAGTGCAGGGCGCTTACTTTTCTTTTTAGGAGCACAGTCAAAATTTCAGGAGCACCTTATAATCAATAATCAAAACATCTGATTATGAGGTTATTTTTACCTTTGTAATGCCATTTTGACAACTTTATTAAAAGTATGTCATCTTTTATGTCAATTTTTTTACAAATTCTATTTTTTAAGCTTTTTAAATTTTGAATTTGTACTACAGAGATGGCACCGAAGAACACAAAAGTGGCTCGTAGGTGTATTTTTATGTGTTTAATGAGGCTCAGAGGTTGCATGTTTGCAATCAAATTCATAAATTGAGATTAATGTTTTAAATATAAAATTTTGAATATCGAAATATTAAGTCATTTAAATAACTGAAAAGATACTTTAAAAATGAAACTAAATCCTCCAGCAGGTGGCGGCAAGTCACTGATTTAATTACTGAATCATATCATTTGTTTGTTTTGTTTGAATGGCTGATTCCTTCAGGAATAAAGCAAGTGACTGTCTTTATGATTGCGAAATTGTTTTGTTTAAAAACGCACCTTCATTCATAAACCAAACACTGATGTGTTTGAATGGAGATGCGCAGCAGCTCAGTTGTGACTTGTTTCAGACCATTTTTGATGATGAAATGGTGCAAAATCAGACAATAGTGTTATAGTCAGACAATGTAAGTCACTTAACATTAACTTCTTGTTTATTTAACTGTTAACAAACACGTAGAAACTTTTGAAGCTCCCCTCACTGTAGAGCCCTGCTCAGTGTAGTAGTTGTTGAATGGATACTCTGCCTGTTCCATCATAGAACATTAACTAATTTCTTCAACAGTGAGAAGGGAGAGAGATTTAAAGAATGTCTCTAGTGCACACGGGGCCCCTTACATAACACTAGAGATTGTTCGCGGTAAATTGCACAGCTGAATTAGCGTTCATTTCATTGCTTTGTCTGAAGAACGGCATGTCAGCTTCAATTAATGGCAGCATTCTTTAGCAACATTCTTGCTAGTCTCAGGGAAAATAACAGCAATTTATCTCACAAGTGTTACAGCTTGTTTTAAGTGTATCAAAACAACCTGGACATTCACTTATTGGATATGAGTATGTTTATCTAATCCTTTAAATTGGTTGCATTCCCCTGAGAACTATTGCTGTTGGCAGTTTGCTGAGATAAACAGCTTTAGCCCGCTGCACTTTATAAATTTCACCAACAAAACAAATCGAGCAACAGCAATCCTTTATCTCTCAAACAAATAACTGGTTTGTTTTCTGCAACTTCTTGACGTGCTTGCAGAAATTGTAACCCGACAGCACTGTGATTTGGCTATGGAAATGTTGCTTCACCTTGCTGACACTTCTCTTTTAAATCAAAACAGCACTTTGACTACCACCATCAATATGAGCAAAGAGTCGTAGACATCTGTTCAATCAATTACTGTGTGTGCTGTGTTTTACAAACACACCAGTCCGGTTTAGAGTCCCCTCTTTAGTTTGTCTGTCAACACCCAGTAACTTGTCCTCAGTTCCACTGAACCAGGACAAAGAAAATAATCCCACACCTATACAAGGCTTTATCCACTGGATTCTTTATATCCTGAACCTCCTGAGTTTCATTCATATGAAGATGTGCCCGTTTGATGGAAATCATTTTGAATATGTGTTTGCTCTGTCAGTTTGAGTATCGTAATAACCTGTTGAGCAGGTTTGGACTCAGTTCTAAACATATTACCCTTAAATAAAAGTGGCCCACGAACACTTACGGGCAACACTAAAACAATAAAACGGAAAACAGAAAGGGTGCAACATTCATTGTAGTTTGAAGGCCAGATTGAATTAAATATTTTTTTTTCCCTCAAATCATCTGGGCCCTGTCTTTGACACCCCTTCATTATACACCTCAGAGACCATGTGCAAAATGCTTGCTGTAAGTGTTTGTCACCCTACTGCATGTTTATAACCAGATGTGAACCACACAGAGATTAGCTGTCTGTTTGAACTCTAAACCATTGATGTGGATGTCCACAAGGGTATTATTTTTTTACACAGCGCGTTATACCCGTTATCAGACTACTGCTTGTTTGCACAGAGCACAAAGCACAGATGGGCTCGCATACAAATGACAAAACAACATCTTGTGTGTATTTTATAACTTTTACAACTACCAATTGGGCTCCTGATTTTTTTTTTTTAGAATTGTGGAGAATCTTTCATATAGAGCTAATAAAATTGCATCATATATTAAAAGTAATTAAAATTTGTGTGTGATTTAATATACTTTGATATTTTTGAGGGGGAAAAAGATGAATGATTTCTGTTTATAAATGTGAACTTGGACCACAAAACAAGTTAGTTAGCATGGGTATATTTGTAGCAGTAGCCAAAAATGCTTTGTATTGGTCAAAATTATCTATTTTTTAATGCCAAAAATCATTAGGATATTAAGTAAAGATCATGTTCCATGAAGATATTGTGTAAATTTAGTCCTGTAAATGTATCAAAACTTAATTTTTGATTGGTAATATACATTGCTAAGAACTTCATTTGGACCACTTTAAAGGCAATTTTCTCAATATTTAGATTTTTTTTTGCAGACTCTATACTCAAATAGTTGTATCTCGGCCAAATATTGTCCTATTCTAACAAACCATACATCAGTGGAAAGCTTTCAGATGATATATAAATCTCAGTTAAAAAACTGAACCTTATGACTTAATTATTTTTACTATAAGAAGAGGGACCATACAAAATACACGTTATTTTTTATTTAGTACTTACATGAAAAATACATTTCACATAAAAGACCACAAGAGAAAATAAGAGTTGAATTTATAAAAATGACCCTGTTCAAAGTTTACATGCGCTTGATTCTTAATACTGTGTTGTTACCTGAATTCATTAAGAGCCTGGAGGTGGAAACGTTTTTAAATTTGAAGATCAAGTTAACTTTAATTTATTTTGTCTTGTTGGAAACATGCAAGTATTTTCTGTAGCTTCTGAAGGGCTGTTCTAAATGGGAAAAAAAATGATATTAGGGCAAAATAAGAACAATGTATGCATCTTCATTCTGGTCAAAAGTTTACACCCCTGACCCTTAATGCATTGTTTTTCCTTCTGGAGCATTAGTGAGCATTTGAACCTTTTGTAATAGTTGTGAATGAGTCCCTCAGTTGTCCTCAGTGTGAAAAGATGGATCTCAAAATCATACAATCATTGTTGGAAAGTGTTTAAATATGCAAAGATGCGGGAAAACTGAAGAATTTGTAGGACACAAAGGATTTTTTTAGAAAAGCTGTGGACAGTTTAACTGTTCAGGACAAACAGGAGACTCATGAACAACTATTATAATACAAACAAACAAACAAACAAACAGCTGTGGCTCATCCGGGTAACAACAGAGTATTAAGAATCAAGCGTATGTAAACTTTTGACCGGGGTTATTTTTATAGCGATATGTATCGTTTTTTATGTGAAATATCTTATTCAGGTCAGTACTAAATAAAAAAAAAATAACATGCGTTTTGTATGATCCCTCTTGTTTTGGTAAAAATAATTAGCATTTTGCAGATACTGCAAAGTGTATGCAAGCTTTTGACTGAAAATGAATTCTGTAATAGTTGTGAATCAGTACCTTAGTTGTCTTCAAAGTGAAAAGATGGATCTCAAAATCTTACAGTCATTGTTAGAAAGAGTTCAAATATGCAAAGATGCAGAAAAAAACGAAATAATTTGTAAGTTCTGAAGGATTTTTCGAAAGAACAGTGGGTAGTTTAACTGTTCAGGATAAACAAGAGACTCAAACAACTATCACAACACAAAATAAATAAAAAACAGCTGTGGATCATCCAGGTAACAACACAGTATTAAGAATCAAGCATATGTAAACTTTTGAAGTCATTTTTATAAATTCAACTATTATTTTATCTTGTGGATTATATCTTTTATGTGAAATCTTATTCAGGTCAATACTGAATAAAAAATAACACGCATTTTGTGTGATCCCTCAATATTTCTGGTAAAATAATTAACATTTTGCAGAGACTGCAAAGTGCATGTAAACTTTTGAACACAACTGTAGTTTTGCTTGTATATTATAGCCTTCAGATATCATGCATAGTATATATTGGGAGGGTCTTCAAGTCAAAATGTCTGAGAACAAGAGCCCTACAGGATTTTGAATGCCATTATGCCCAGATATAGTGAAAAAGAAAAGATATTATGCAATGGAATATATCTGGGGGTGGAATTAAAGAGAACTGTGCGAGACTGAAAAGCATGATGCACACTCTCTATAAATTACAATATTTTGCCCACACGTACTACTTTTATGCGTGTACATCTTATTACTAGGTAATTTCTCCCAACATAGGAATAGGAGAGTCTTTTTTAATTGTATTTGTGAGTGAAATAACCTGCCTTTCTTAAATGTAAAAAAAAGTACTTGGAAAAAGTTTTCAGAGTCTGATCATTTATCGTTCTCAATCTCTTTTAGGTCTCCTTTCCAGGGAAACACCTCTGCACGTAGCCATCCATTTGGGGTTCCCCCACCTCAGTCACTTCCTTCTCCAGGAGTCTGAAGGTCAAAAGATGGTTCCCATAGTCAACAAGGAAGGCCATAGTCCTCTCACGCTGGCCGAGAAGCACAGAGACCCAACGCTCATCTGCGCTCTAACAGAGTGAGTCACTCCGTCCAGTCTGACACAATACACTATAATTAGATTACTTGTGAAAAAAAATCCATTAATCACTGATGTGTGACCTCAGTCATTGATCCAGTGTACAGTAGGAGTTGAGTTGCATGTTTCTTATGACTGTGTTATGATCAGTCCCTCGAGGAGCATTGTGTGGAGGCCAGTGTGGATGTGTCAGATATGGACTGACGGCTCTCAGCAGCTCCGTATCTGCCCTGTCACCAAATCTATTATTCTGACTGTGAAAAACGGCACACAGACAGATGCACAGCACAGCATCGAGCTGTACAGAGAGAAGAGCAGAGAGCCGGATACACTTGCAAGGGTGAGTCTGCATTTACATACAGGCATGGATGCCCATGAAAACAGATTTCAAGGAAACTCTTTCTTTGTTTCCTGCCTTTTCTTGTAGAGCTATCGAAAGAATGTGGAAATCGCATGGGTATTGTTTGTGAAAGGAAGGACTAAGAAAAGACAGACAACAAAAACAACAGAAAGGATCAAATTGCTATTTTTACTCATGTTTCGGGGTTATTTGTAGCAATAAAGACTGATGAAAATAACTACTAAGATTAGCCTAAACAGTCTGGTTTCAAATTTTTGATGTTAGTGACTCGCTGAAAATCTTGGACTTTGTTTAATCTCCACCTTAAAAGTGGTGTAAAGAAGGATTTTTTATTTATGACTAAGCTTATTATTTTCTGCTTTTTGCTCTTAAAGTTTTACTAGTTAAAACATAATAATTTCTATACCATTACAGAACATAATTGAAAAACTGATGGCTGTTTGTAAACGGCTTTCAAACACTCCCCCAATTTACTAGTGGTTGTTTAAAGCAGTGATTCTCAGCTCCAGTCCTCGGGGCCCACTGCTCTGCACATTTTGTATGTCTCCCTCATCTGACGCACCTGATTCAGATCATCAGCTCGTTAGAAAAAAGATCCATGAACTGAACTGAGTGTGTCAGATTCAGAAACATACAAAATGTGCAGAGCAGTGGGCCTCGAAGACTGGAGTTGAGAACCACTAGTTTAAAGGTTCAAGGTTTAGCTGGTTAGCATAGCCTTGTTAGCCTCTGCTGGTAAATGCTGTAACTACATCATCTGGACCCCAAAATCATCCCTCTCTATTGACACTGTATTATTAGTAAATATGGCTAATATTCATTTTATTATGGAATAAATATTTTATGTGCTTAGCATATGTTATGGAAGAGAAAGTGTTTTATCACTCCAGGTGAAATAATCTCTAGTTTGAAATATACTTCTCAGCTGTTCGGCCTGCTCTCTAACCTTCATTTTTCATCTGCCGTCTAGAAATAAACCTCTAAGAGCAGGTTACAGGAGAATGATGTGTGAAACAGAGTTTTATGAGTCTATAAATGACCACAGTCATAACTTTGGAAACTTTTATTGCAGTTTACAGTATCGTTTACAGGGTTTGCATTGAGCAGCAGACCGGTATTTCTCAAATAACAACTGTTGGCAGACATAGCAAGATCACCAGAAAGATTACAAGTGCTATAAATCATGTACCTGTGATGTTTCTCTTAAATGCTTTTATATTTATATATGTATATATACACACTACCAGTCAATTAAGATTTTTAATGTTTTTAATTCTCTTCTGCTCACCAAGCCTGCAAAAGCAGTAATATTTATGTGAAATATTTTTACTATTTAATATAACGGCTTTCTATTTGAATATATTTATTATTATGATTATTATTATTATTATGATTATTATTATTATTATCAATATTTAAAATAGTTAAGCACATTTTTTTTAGGATTCTTTGACGAATAGAAAGATCCAAAGATCAGCATTTATCTGAAATAACAAGTCATAAAATAATAATATAGAATTTACAGAAGTTAACACTTTTATTTAGCCAGGATGCTTTACATGGATTAAAAGTGATGATAAAAACATTTATAATGTTACAAAAGATTTCTGTTTATCAAAGAAACCTAAAAAAAAAATTCTACTGTTGTTTTCAACATAATAATAATAATAATAATAATAATAAATGTTTTTGAGCAGCAAATCAGAAAATTAGAATGATTTCTGAAGAATCATGTGACTGGAGTAATGATGCTAAAAATTCAGTTTTGAAATCACAGGAATAAATTACATTTTAAAATGTATTACAATAGAAATTTAGAATTTTAAATAGTAAAAATATTTCAAAATTTTACTATTTTTGCTGTACTTTGGATCAAATAAATGCAGGCTTGGTGAGCAGAAGAGACTTCTTTAAAAAAAATATTTAAAAAAAAACCTAATATTGTGATTATTTATTAAAAAAAAAACAATTCTTACAGTTTTCTATTTAAACATATTTTAAAACGTAATTGATCCCTGTCACTTTTGATTTATATCATCTTTGCTAAATAAAAGTATCAACTTTTTAATGTAGTCTATGTCTGATCAGAATTAGATTTTTAAAAATGTTTTGTTGACCTTATGTTTGGGATTTCCATAACATATGTGTATAAATTCATGGGAAAGCTTAAATGTATAGTCCGTTTGGAAATGTGAATTATTCACAAACCAAAAAGGTTAATCAGGAATCTGCTTCATTCCAAACTTTTATTTCACTCATCTCAAACACAAATGTCATTCTGTTTAACACATGCTACAGGTGAGGCGACTGAGCGAGCCGTCTGATGGGAGCGTGCACAGATCTGATGTATGTGACGCAGGTAAGAGCTAATTTTACCCCAATACACAGACTAAAATATCTGTCAATTTTTTGCCCTTGTTAGCAATAATAAACTCAATCCAACTATTAAACTAAAATGTTCAGCTACAATCTTGGATTTCAACTGATGTTTGTGGGTTTCTGGAAATTAGATATAATCCGTGTGGTGAGAATTCAAACTCCACAGGATCAGTCCTAGCCATAATGTTCATATTATTATTTTTCACTTTATTTTACTCCTCCTGTCTTGGGTTTATTTTATGACTAGTTTCTATATTTTGCTCTCGCCAAGGTCTTATCACGTTTCATCCTGCTGAAGTGATAAATTTTCTTCCCTTTTGGCTCTCACTTAACCTCAATCCTCCTTCTGTTATTCCACTTTTTCTTTTTCTGTTTGTCTCTCGTTACTTTCCCTCTTCTTGACCCCGGCTCTCCCCACACCCGAGTCTCTCTCTTTCTGTCTGTCTGTCACTGTGAGTTAGGTCTGGCAGGGTTGTTAGAGTACATTGGGTGAATTTGGCTCAGTCAGGAGGACATTGTGGTAGAATGTGGGATGAGGAGTACACATACACTAATACACACACACATACACAGAGCGGTCTTTGTGAGGGACCTCCGGCTGGTTTCCCAAACATGTCCAGTATGAGGAGACACATTCCTCCTGGGTGGGCCGAGAGACAGAGACACTATATGTTCGGGAGGGGTAAGAGAGGACAAAACGAGAAAAATAATCTGCCTACAGTTCGACTGATCAAGAAAAAATGGCCTGGTGTAAATACTATAAAGAGACATAGAGAGATTGCCAGCTTGTTGTGTTGACAGCAGGAGCCTCAGCAGGTTTAGCCTCTGTGACCCTGTAAACTCAATGTGCGGACACTTCCTGTCACTGCTCACCATCGGTTCTCCAACAGAAAGGCTTGTTTGTGCTCAAGTTTTCAATTGTGTGTGAGTGGAAATCAATTTCCATGTTTTATTTGTTATTTCTGCTCCTCAGCTCTGAACAGCCAACTGAGAATCGACGATGAAACCCTGGTGGATAGTGTGAGTGGAGTTATTTTTTTTGTGTGAGTGTGTCTAAATCAATTCTTGGAATCAGACACACAATAATGGATCACTTAGTCTTCGTCAGACCTGCCATATGTGCTCTTGTAGTGTTTTTCTGTTCGCTAATGGACAGATGTTCTTGCCTGTGTTCTTGAAAACGGTTGAATTGTGGTGTGTGAGTGTGTTTTTTGTCGTCTTGTTTGTCAGGTCTTTGAAGAACAGCTTGTTCTTTGTCTGGATGAAGAGGACGAAGATCTAAACACTTTTAACTCAGGTACACATTCATACGTCCAAGGAGTACTTGCTATTCAGCAAGGATGCAATAAAAAAAATCAAAGGCAACAGTGAAGACCTTTATAATGTTGCAAAAGAGTTCTATTTCAGATTAATGATGTGCTATAGAACTGTCTTTTTTATATATATATAAAAAGATATGCATCACAGTTTCCACAAAAACAAATTAAGCACCAACCACAACTGTTTAAAGACTGATGATGGTAATAAATGTCACTCAACTTTGCCACCACAGAAATACATTACATTTTAAACTATATTAAAATAAAAATTAGCTTGTAATATAATTTCACAAGATTACTGTTTTTACTGTATTTTTGATCAAATAAATGCAGTCTTGGTGAGCATAAGAGACTTTAAAACTATTTTACCAACCCCAGACTTTTGAAGAGCAGTGTAGTTGTAATGTTAATTGCCATTTTGTTACACTGAAAACGTTTAATTTGTATAAACATTTTTTAGTGAACAATTTAGAACACTTTACAGTAACGGCAAATCAAAAAGGTTTTCACACTGGATTTCACACTGAGCCTAGCATTCATGTTGCTAGGCTAACAGTGTGATACTCTAATAAGCATAAAAAACTTTATAGGAGACAAATATATTGGGTAAAACAACTCATTTTAATATGTTTTCTAAATAATCAACATTTCTTCATGGTGCCATTTTTAAAAAGTAATTTGTCACTGAACTTTTTATAGTGCGTTATGGTTAATTATAGGGATGTGAGGAGATTTTATGTGTATATGTAGAATGTGACGATATCCTTGCAAAACTTTTAGAAGGGTTTACATTAGAGCTGCAAGTTTAATCCTTAAAAGATTGCAATCTCTGTTCAAACACTTAAGGGATCTTATTCCTGAATGACAACGATTCAGCGGTGTCTATTACGACTGTTTCACATCACGCTGTTCACGCTCCACTGACGCTTACGTTGTAAAACAGTTAGTTTGTGTCAACATGAATGCAGATTTGAATGTCTTTAACACCTAACACAAACAGTCTTTTCAACCACATAATGATCATCATTTCTATGTTACAGACATTTAAATAACAGTATAAAAGTTTATAGTTTGGGTATAAACAGAGTAGCGATCAAAACAAAAGTATCTTAACACTTTCTTTGTGGAGATTTCAATAGTGAAACAAGTCTTTATTAATTGGGACACTGACTTCATTTCTTTTAAATTCTGATCAAATAGATCCTATATATTTTTAAAAGACTTAAGCAATGAACATTGTGTCAGAACCACTAGTAAATTACGTTATTTTGTTTAGGTTTCCAGTTTTTTTTCTTCAGAATCGTGATCTCCAATTTATAAAAAAAATTGTGATTTTCAATTTATCCAGAATCATGCAGCTTTAGTTTACATGGTTATTACAGCATGCAATTCATTAAAATAAAAGTTTAATTTCATAAAGTAAAAGTTCATATCAAAATGCACCTGTATTTTTTTGCGTTTTGTGTTTTTCAGTTGAATAAAATACTATTTTTCTCAACATATTCCATAATTGAGGATTTCTTTAAAAAAGTTTAAAAATCTCGTTTCGTGGGATAAGTGTCTTGTCACACCCCTAGTTAATTAGAATGCTGACTAATGTAACAAAACCTAACCCTAACCTTTGCCCAAAAGAAAATATAATAGCAGGCATTTAAAATGATGGAATTGAGATAATGGAATTGAGTATAGAAAGAAGGCTGGCCATGTGTCATTTTGAATTTCTGATGTGAGAAATATCTGTTAGAAGCCATTTTTGCAGCTTTGTTTCAATAGACATTCTGTTTGGACTGGAGATACATTTTTAATGGCCTATACAGTTTTAGACCATATGTCCTGTTTTCCCCAGACATGTCCTCTATTCGGACTTCAAAAATTGCTTGTATTGAAACATTTTGCATTCTACCTGTGATAAAACTGTGGTAGATATTAGTTTTGTAAAGAATGGCCATTGTGATAGGAAGCTTTTTAGCTGTTTTTTTGATCACTCTGCATAAAGGTGATTGTAAAATATGTAGTTTTGGTATGGAAATGAAATATTTTGATACCAAATCTAGGACCCCAGTAACCCCCCGTCCTGCGTCCTCTTTTTTTGAAAACTAAAATATGGTCACCCTATTTCAAGTCAACATAACTAAGAAAATTTGATGTTGACTGCCATTGCTTTGTGTGTATACTTGCATGCATAGAGGCTTATTGAATATGCAGAAGGGACTGATGTTAACACAATATCAGTGCAGTTGCATCAGTTTGGCCAAAGAAGTAGCAGGAAGAAGGAACAGGAAAATGTTTAATTTAAGAGGATTCTTTGAGGTTACAGCAAAATCATGTTCATCCAAAACAGACATCTTGTGTTTTTAATCATACTCCCAGTATATTACAAGTACAAAGTAACAGGCACTGGCAACTCAACATATTCATTTTCCATCTAAATGAAATTGTGCAGACCTTCTGTTCAGTGTTTATTGACTGGTTTCATCGTCATAGCTGCTTAAGGCAAAAAAGTGCCTTCTGGTTTTCAGGCGCTGATATTGCTCTTATGTACCCGGTGTCCTTGATTCAAAAGTGCAGTTCATTTTCTTTCTTTTTTTTGAGGAAGATGGGGAGATTTATAGGCGAGGAAGGACAGAAGATAGCACTCTTTTCTTTTGAAACAGCTTTGGCCCCTTCAACCCAGCTACCCTCTCACACAGACATGCACATTCACAGTTTCAACTGTAAAGTGGAGGCAGGAATGTTAACAAGCTTAGATTTTGAACTTGGACAAAAGCTGACATTTAAGATGATGCTTTAAAATTTAGCCCACAGGACGTGTTCCTCATCCTAATGCAGATGCTCTCACTGATTTCTCACAGTTACCTTTTCTTTGTAGCAAAATGCTTCTGGAACAGGTCTGTGTTTACCTATATAGTTTGTTTCTAAAGAAAGAAAACAGAGAAAAGTAGTATGTGTGAACATTGTCAGTTTGTGAGGAAGAAAGTTGAGCTATTAAACTTGAGCTATTAAAGGGGTCGTCGGATGCCTGTTGTCAACAGTCATTATAGGGTGGTTGTGTACACACACTTCCAACGCACATTTGTGACCCTGGACCACAAAACCAGTCCTAAGTCACTGGGGTATAGTTGTAGCCATAGCCAAAAATACATTGTATGGATCAAAATGATTGATTTTTCTTTTATGCCAAAAATCATTAGGATATTAAGTAAAGATCATGTTCCATGAAGTTATTTTGTAAATTTCCTACCGCAAATATGTCAAAACTTAATTTTTGAAAAGTAATATCCATTGCTAAGAACTTAATTTGGACAAATTTAAAGGCAATTTTCTTCATATTTTTTTGCACCCTCAGATGCCAGATTTTCAAATAGTTGTATCTCAGATAAATATTGTCATATTGTCATTTATTCAGCTTTTTCAGACGATGTATGAATTTCAAGTTTAAAAAAATTGATCCATATGACTGGTTTTGTGGTCCAGGCTCACATTTATGTTTAAACAACATATAAAAGTGAATTTTGCATCCGATTTCCACTTGAACGATCCAAATTGCACTAGACAAAAGATGCGAATGTCTTGAGTTTTGTTAAATCACTTTGGGTTGATCTGATCTTCTCTTTAATAAGTGTAATTAGTTTGTGTACTATTTATTTTTTTAAATAATCTTGTTTTGACCCTAAACATTTGAAAAGTAGTATAGTACTTACTCGTGATAATGATTATAGGAATATTTATTCGTTTATTCATTCAAACTCACATATGCAACCCATTCTCGCCGTCTGAGCTATACTGAACTATCATTTCCTTATTCCTTGTTTGAAACACACACACAGACGGTTAGCCACTAAAAACTCTGAAGGCAGAGGGAGGAGAGAGCTGGGGTTGGAGCCCAGATTTCATGAGAGACTAAAACAGTCTCACTCCACAGAAAAGAGCAGGCCGACTGGAAGCAAACCCTTTTTTTTTTTGGAGGTCTCTATTTAAACTGAATGGATAATTCCGCTGTCATAGAAGTTAAGGAATAAGAACACGGACCAAAGGATATAAGAAAAAAGATTTTTCTTTACCTACCTTCAACTGTCAGGAGATCTTGGTTTTCTAAAGAGCTGTACACAGACATATATAATTATTGAGTTGCAGCAGACTTATGGTAACATTTAAAAATCCTAACCTGTGAAATAAAAGTCTTTTGTTAGTTTTTGAGAGCTTTGGTGAACTGAATGAGTCTGCTGTTTGGATTACTGGAGCACATGTTCTCGCTGAAGGATGGATACATACACACACTGAGTGGTTCTCTAGCAGAGACTGAATGTCCACCACATGCAGAGAGTAATCCATCTCGTCTCAGGCGCACACACACACACACACCTGGCTGTAATACTGCTTTTTAAAAGTTCCTGGCTCTTAGTGACTTGGCTTTTGTAATGTGTGTTGTTGCGTTTGTCTTGTTGCATTTTAGTGGGTTTGATTTGGTGAATTGAGTTGGTGTTTGATTCAGTTTGTGCTGTTGAATTTAAGTGAGGTACTTTTGTATAGTTGGGTTTTGTAGGATTGACTGCGGGATTTGAGGTTGGTTTGGTGTCAGTTCGTTTTATTTGTAGGATTAGGTTTTATTTTGTTGCAGATCACAGTTTAATTTCAATGCTACATTAATAATTATTAATGTTTTATCATATACAGTTACAATAGTATTACTGATATCCTGTTAGTTATCATTGGCTAGTGTTGATTTTTCAGTAATGTCGCGTTTTCAATAGAGATTACGTTGCTGCACAGATTTCTAGGCGAAATGTCAGATGGAAAATCGTTTGATTTGCACAGCTGTTTATAAATGTTAGATCATGTTCTAGATTATATTATGGGCCACCAGTCTGGGAATGGTTTGGGATTGTTATAACAATGAATGAATATGTGTTGCAAATCAGTTTGGCCCACACTAGTACTGTTTTTGAGGCGATACGTGACTCATTCCTGCCTATGAAAAGTTGCAAGTTTGCTGTGTTATTTGTTTATAAAGAATAAGGGGAGGTGTGTGTCCCTTTGCATCCCAGGACCTCATGGGGTTTTATTAGCGTGTATGGTTAATGATTCCTAAACCTTGGCTGACCTTTCAGATTCCTACAGACACCTTAGTTTGAAAATCCCTCTGTCGTACTCTCCCAGGTCCAGTTTGAGTTCTAACTCAAAAAAGTGGGAGTATAGAGTGTCGAGACTGAGCCCACCTTCTTCGACACGCGCACAAACACTCATCTCCTCAACGCTTATCTGAGGAATCTGCATTTTTTAGAAAGGTGTTCTCAAACTCCTGCGTAACTCCTTGGTGATTTTACTGTTATGTGTTTCACAAACGGAGCAGTTGAGGAAAACTAAAAACATGGATTCTGATTCAGACTCTCCGTTTAACTACTCGTGGCCATCCTTCCCAAAGATGAGAATCCGGAGACGGACATCAAAAGCAGGTAACTAGAGATTAATAGAGAGAGAGAACTGGTCTGTTTGAATGATGCATGCAACAATGACACACATATACAATGCATGAAGAAAGCACACATACATCGACTAAAAGTCTTTGGTTGTCTCGCATGACTTTAGTTTGTGTGTTTTTGTCAATTGTTTTTGGTCTGTGGTGCAGGGCAGCTTTACAGGCTTAATTCAGCTATGAGTCAGAGCTCAAATAGCTGGTTCTGGTACAGTACAATGGGAGTTTTGGGAGATGTTTTTGATAGGACATTACAGTGGTTATTTCATTTCTCACCTCAAAAATGTGCATGAACATCCTGACCAAAAATGGTGTAGTCAGAGGCATTACCCAGACAAGGGTAAAGGGAAAAACTTCAGTGCCAAAATGAAGCAAGTCATCATTAATAATTTGAAAGCAAAACTGCATTATCCAGTTTTTTAGAAAATTGTTATTGTGTTAGTCTTACACATGCATTACACATTGCTTTTGAGTTGATTGGGATTTAGCACACATGAGCCTCATGTTTGGGTTTCCAGCAGATGTGTGATTCACCGAGTGATCTGTATGAGTAAAGTCTGTGTGTTGTGGAGTTGACGTCAGTATCTGGTTTTTCCGTTGTTGTTGGAAGGCCTTCACATGCATCTTTCATGACGGGATGCCCCGGCAAGTTATTGGAATCTCACTTTCACTTAAACACACACACTTATCTGACCAAAACACGCACGGCTGATTATGTGCCAACACATACACATCTTTCCCTTGGTGTGTTTGTGTTTGTTTGACAAAGTCGGTGGAAGTTTTTGTCATGTGAATGAATAGATACATGTGTAAGTTTGTGTTTCTGTACATACCTGTAAAGGTCATTATAAGTGTGTGTGAGAAAGGCTGAATGTCTGTTTCTTCTATTTTCCCGACACACCACTTTGACAGCTTTGGGACCACAAATTTTGTGTGTGTGTGTCCAGAATTTATAATTTATTATTCAGAGGTTTCTTCTTCATGGCTTACCATGTATTAATGGGGTTCTCATTTAGCTAATAGCAGACTGACTTAAATAATTGCTTACTTTGTTGTATTCTCATTTCGAAGTCACCTTAAAAGTAGAAATAAAAGTGTCTACCAAGTGACGATACTGTGGGAGAAACAATATACACTATGGTATACCAAAAACACTGTTTTCTATTTAAATACAGTGCCTTGCAAAAGTATTTCAGTTTATTTTTTCATTCATTCATTTTTGTTATGTTGCTGCCTTATGTTAAGCTGTCATTATGGTGTATGGAGTGTAGATTGTAAAAAGTAATTTAAAACAAAGCAAAAACAAAACCGTCACAACTTCATACATTTATTAAAAATAAAAGACTGAAATAAGCGCATTGCATAAGTATTCATACCCTTAACTCAGTACTTAGATGAAGCGCCTTTAAAGCCTCAAGTCTCAAGTCAAGTCTAAAGGTCCTTTAGATGCTTTGTTTTCATGTGTCGTGACTAAGGAGAGGATTGAGTCACACCACCATAAAGCCTAATCAGTGGAGTGTTGCAGCGATCTTTGTCTTTCACTAGGTTTCTCCTGTTTCCACATATGATCATGGAGCTCAACTAGAGTGACCATCAGGTTCTTGGTCACCACTTTAGCCAGGGCCCTTCTCCATCATTTGCTTAGTTTGGCCAGGAGGCCAGCTCTAGGAAGAGTTGTTGTTGTTCCATTAAGGATAATGTAGACTACATGCTTCTGTATACCTTCAGATTTTTTTCTGAACTCTTCCCCAGATGTGTGGCTTGATGCGGTCCTGTCTCTGAGCTCTACAGGCAGTTTTTTTTTTTTTTAATCTCAGTTGGTTTTTGCTCTGATATACATTTTAGCTGTTTTAGATCTTTTATTAGGATGTGTGCAGTTCCAAATCATACCCATTTAATTGATTAATACCCATTTAATTGATTAATTTAATTGATTAATTGATTTAATTGTTAATTTGCCACAGGTTAATTAACTTCAAGCGTAGTAAAATCTACAAGTAATATGAATGCTCCTGAGCTAAATTTCTACCATCCCAGATAGGAGTATGAATGCTTATGCAATGGAATCATTTAGGTTTTTAATACACTTATAAATTTGCTTTGCCATTATGGTGTATAAGGTTTAGATTGATGTTAAAAAAATACATTTAAACTAGTTTAACATAAGGCAGCAACGTAACAAAATGTGAAAAAATGAAGGGGAACATAAGGCAGCAACATAACAAAATGTGAAAAAATGAAGGGGTATGAATATTTTTTTGCAAGGAACTGTACATTTTAAAATATCATTTATTGGGCAAAGGTGAATTTTCAGCAGCTATTACTCCAGTCACATGATCCTTCAGAAATCATTCTGATATACAGATTTGGTGCCCATAAAGCATATTAGAAATTTATTAGAAACATAAACATTTTGTAATATTATAAATGTCTTCACTGTCAGTTTTATAAAACCTAATGTGTCCTTATTGAATAAAAGTGTTAGTTTATTTCCTTAGAAAATAATACAAATTTTAAGTTTACTGAGCATTTTTTGGATCTCACTGCGAAATAAATGCACTGAGAAATATAGAGTTAACAGTGCGAAAGGAAAGCAAAGGCTTTCTTAGAAAAATTAAACAGAACATTTAACGGCCATAAAGAGACCATGCTAGTGTGCTATTTTCTATTTTACTGGTTTCTTTTGCCTTCTTGGCATTCAGAGATTGTCAAAACACTTTCGCACACACATGCACACAAATTTTTCCAGGGAATGGAACAAAGGCAGCAGCATGTAAAGTGACAGCTGTTATTTACATTATTGTTTTTATTAGCTAACTTTTAAATATCACTGACACTGCGTTTCCATCCAGTTGTATTGACACACACATCAATCTGACAGCGTGTTTTGTTTTGACAGAGAAGCTGTGTTCCTCTCCTGGTTCCTGCACTCCATTTCACCTTCATTCCTCAGACGCTGCTGCCGTCAGGCTCACGGCCATGCTCAAAGGCTCCGCTAAGGTCAGACGCCACACATATCGCTGCTCCTACAAATCAGTTCAGTCAGTATGCCAGATCTACAGACACTCAGCTGTAACATTTTTCGTCCAAATCCCATCTCCTCCCTTCATTTACTGCCTTTATCTTGAGACTGATCCCTGTGAAAGTCTTAGGGAAAGTCTTTATTTGATCTTGGAACGTTGTAGCCTGAATCTTAAGCCACGACTCTTCTACTGCCACAAAAAGTCTTTGGTTTGACATTATTAAAGACATGCCACTATGGTTTATGAGACTTCGGGCTTTGCCTGTAAATTCTACGAGCTAGTGACAAAAGAACCATGATTTTATTGATTTTTGACAAAGGAATAGTTCACCTGGAAATTCTGTCATCATCTACTCACCCTTGTGTCCTTATAAACCTGTATGATTTTATTTCTTCAGTCTAAAAGAAAAGAAAATATTTTGAAAAACGTCTGTTTTTTGTGCACATAATAAAGTAGGTGGTGTTCTGAAAGTTTTTTTTTTAGCAAGTTTAGCAAATTCATGTCACTAAACTGAAAAGAAAAAGGGAAAAATCCATTTTATATTTTTTTACATTACCAATATAATCAGTATTCCATTTATTAAAGCCAAGTATGAAACTCCAAGTTAGTGTTTTTAAAGAATTACTCCACTTCCAAAATAAACATTTCCTTATAATTTACTCACCCCCATGTCTTCCCATTAATGCCTCTATATAGTACATTCAGACTGATTTGTGAATGCGGAAAGCGCACAAGAGGCGAGATTTATCGTATGAACCAATCAGAGCCAAAGATAACCACTCATATCCAGTCATATGGCAATGGAGGCATTGCCTCCTCTCCCATGTTTATCCCATTCATTCTCAGTTACCCAAAAAGTCACTGCACACTTTAGGGGTTCTGTTAAAACTCAGTGGGCTCAGGGGAGTCGAGAGAGACTTGTACTTTCGCTGTAACTTTACTTGCTGGTGTCGCTGTTGAACAATGTTTTTTTTTAGAGATACAAGTGATTTATACATTTGTATACAGATGTTATTTGTTTGTAATATTGGTATTGCTTTATTTTTGTACTACGTGTTTTTTTCCTCATCCAATATTTGCTCTTCGGAGGAAACGCCCCTGAATGAAAGTTAGTGGGGACCAGTGATGTTTTGGACCCCAATGATTTTCCCTATATGGACAAAAAAAAATTTTTCATTGTCATGAGGGTGAAATTATATTTCATTTTTGTGTGAACTAAACCTATTAAATCTCTGTATTACTTTGGCGTTTTCTCAGTACATTAAATATTTGTTTTTCTCTTCTGATGTAGGAGAATGACATCAATATGAAGTACGCTGTTCAAGGTGTCACAGAGGACAGTTCTGGGACAGATAGTGGTGTGTGGCGAATGTCAGATACAGGGGTCTTGTCACCAGGGACTGTAGATATGCCTCCAGCTATTAAAGATGATGAAGGTCAGAGAAGACGACAACACGCTTCTCGCTCTTTCTCTCCCACCTCTCCAGCGGGACTGATGCTGGATAGACTCATGCGTGCTGCACGACCTGCTGAACTGACATATAACAGCTCAAACTCACCTACAGAGTCATGTGACCTAAGGTAAGCATGCTGACATTGACATCTTGCTGTGACAGCCAGTTAATTGCAGGAGGTGTTTGAAATTTGAGCCTGTATACTTTATATTCTACCGTTCAAAATGTTTGGGGTTGGTCATTTTTAACATCCGTTACTTCAGTGTTGCGTGATTTGGTGCTCAAGAAACATTTATTATCAATATTGAAAACAGTTGTGCTGCTTAATGTTTTTGTGGAAATCATGATCAAGGTTTTAAAGGACCGCATTTATTTGAAATGTAAATCATTTGTAGCATTATAAATGTCTTTAATGTCACTTTTGATTAAGTTAATGCATTCTTTCCGAATAAAAGTATCAATTTCTTTCCAAAAATTACTAACCCCAAGCTTTTGAATAGTAGTTTATGCTTCACAGTGATTTGAAGTCAGATTATGCCAGTCAGACAGATCAGGCACATGCCAAATTGACAGGTTGCATGACATGAGAAAATAACTCATACATTAAATGCAGGTTCAGAGAATAAACATGGTTTGTGGCGAACATATGTTTTGTGCAATGAATTCTTGGCTGCCGAGAGCACAAATTCATCAGTCTGATAAATAGTTTGGAAAACATTTTTTTTTTTAACTGTATTGGCCAACACTTTCTTTCTGAAGCAAAACCTTTTTCAAAAAAATTGTGAAAACCCAGGGAAGACTGACAAGTTACCTGGCCCTGTTTGCTGGATGCATTTGCCCTATAAAGCAGGAATGCAGTTTTAATGCATAAAAATGTTTCCAAGATTTAAAACATTTGCCCTGCTGTGGGATTTCAGTGTAGTTGGAGGAGCGCTTGTGCCAAACGCAAAATGTATGAATTATTTATAATTTGTAAGTGATGCTCGTCTTACTCACAGTGGTTGTTGAGAATTTTTAGAAGTCCAATCCTCTCTCTAAGCCCGAGTCTGGTGGCCTTGGAAATGGACAGTGAGGAGGATGATGAAGATGACATTTTAATGAAGAAGCCCCTCCCCCAGCCACAGCCTGAGCTCAAAAACAGCGCAGATGATCGGGTTACGTTTAGCCCTGCCCCTGATCTTACCTGCACACGTTCTCACTCCGCCTCTTCTGCCTGCAACCCCACCCCTCCAAAGGTAACACAGTTTGCAGATACAGATATCTGACTATATATACTACACATGATGAGTATTATATAATGTTAATTATTTATTTTTTCAGGATATTGAGCAGGGCATCCGTCTCCGTTCATATTCCTACACCTCCCCCAAAATCAGCCTACTGCCTCCACGATTTAGTAGGGATGCCCAACCTCCACCCACCGACCTCAACCAGGGTCAGATCCTCTAAGCTTTCCACCCTCCACCTCTCACTTTATGATGTGTGTTTTTGCCAAGGTTAGCATTTTGTAGGGGCAGATGACAAGTGGAATGGAAGTCAAGTCAATTACGAATCACAAGGCATAAACAAAAGTCTAGTTATTCTGAGATGTTCGTATCACCTATCAAGTTTCTGAAAATGTCATCTGTTTCTTCTCAGTGCTGAGTGACTGAGCGTAGTCATAGCATCTCTTGTATTTCCTGTCTAGTCTGTTTTAAGCATGTTGAGCTTTTAAGGGATCATAGGATTTGTAACTCATTCAAAATCGCATATTTTCTCTTTACAGCAAGATCAGTGTCAAACAGGTCATATATATATAAAAATCTGTCACGTCACCCTGTCACACTGTAATTGTAAACGGTGCATATCAATGTCAGACCCTAATGGTTAAAAATCCAGATCATTTAAGTGTTTTTTTTTTTTTTGTTGTACTTTTAGCATTTGTTTTTTTATTATTTTTTTATTTGGATGTAAATCAAGTAAATTATATTTAATGATGATCAAGGGCACATAGACTCACAATCACAGACACTGTAAAAAACAATTTGTTGAGTGAACTTAAAATAATTTGTTAACTGGCTGCTGACATCTTAGATATTTGAGTTGATTCAACTTAAAATTTTAAGCCAGCCAAGTAACAAACACAGCTGTTAGCTTTAACAAACCTAAAAAAAATGTTGTTTAGTCAACTTGAATATCTAAGTTGTCACTTAGTACAACTTAACATTTCAACTTGAATAAACGTATTTGAGTGGACTGAACTTAAAATTTTAAGGCAGCAGGGTAACAAATTATTTTAAGTTGACTCAACAAATAGTTTTTTTTTTATAGTGCATTCCCACAATGATTTATAAGTTACTTAAACGTAACATTCAATGTGACAACCCAGAAAAGATTTTCTTTTCTTTTTAGAGCTGCAGCTGTTGTTACAGTCATGCTTTTGCCTCGATTTTGCATTGCTTATGCAGTGTGAAACGGGCTTACTTTCTTACGTTTCTTGGAAATTAAGCTAAAATTTACAGTAATTGGCTTATGACCTCCTTTTTTATCAGGTATATTATCTCTGGTGTAACTATAAAATGTAGCTTGTGTGTAATGCCCTCAGATGATCTTCATTCATCAACATCCAGTGAGTCAGAGTATCTCCCAATAATTGCCAGTTTCTGTGGCAGTTAATGCTGAATGTCATTTGACAGCATCACCAAGCCTATTCTATTCCATTAATCCAAGGCTATTTAGTAGTTTATTAATGTCTGTAAGAAATACTTGATGATATTCCTTTCTGGTTCTAAAGTTTGTCAAATAATTTATGGACACCAACATATATAATCTAATAGCTGAATGTTATAGCCTTCACACTTGATTATGGGTTGCTAGAAGCATGTTTGGTAGTCTCTAACAAAACTCTAGTGAACAGACACACTACTAACAAAATAATATAATACGCTAGCCAATGTAGACAGCTTTTTTGGGCACCACCCCTGCTGGAAACACCAATTTAAAATTGTAACTGTGTTTTTGGTACATGCGCTGAACTGTTCTTAAGCTTGTAAAGCGTCATGGATCAGCAATCCATTCCTAGTCTAACCAGATCCAAATGATTAAGATGGTTTTTGAAACATTGCAGCTTTCAGTCCAGCTGACAATGAACTTGGAACAGCCAATGAGGCCAGCTAGAAACCACCTACCATGTTTCAAAACACAGCTTATTGCTTAAATTGGATTTTCTAGCAGGGACAGGCATGTTTGAATGTTTGGTTTTGAAACCGCTGTTTGATGATCCAGACATCATAAATGAAGGGTAAAATCACCAAATCACCTGATTTTGGCTCGTTCAGCTATAACATTTTATAAGTTATGCAAATCCTTCCATTCAAAGCCAGCACAGTATGTATGTGTAGAGTAGTGCGGGGCTGTAGTGAGTGTCATGTCCGCTGTGTCCTGTAGATGGCGCCCTCTCCAGCAGCAGTGGCAGCAGGTCTCTCCTACAGGCACTGTCTCTCTCTAAATCTCTGTCTCTGCTCAACCCTGTTAGTAAGTACAGCCACGCCTGCTCGCCCGCTCGCCTGCCTCTTACAACGCACGCTACTAACAGCATGGCACAACACTTCTGCTGCTGCAAGCACACTGGGTGTTTATGTGGGAGAAAATTAGTTCTGAAAATGGATGGGTTGTGTTAATGTATTATTATTTATATAACATTTCAGTATTTATATTGGCTTTTGTTTTTACATTTTCGGATTCCAATTAATTTTAGTTTTGGAATTTTGATATGTGCCCCTTTTTTTATTTTATTTTTATTTTAACTTTATTTCAACTTTATTTCAGTTTCAGTAATGGATATATATATATATATATATATATATATATATAATATATATATATATATATATATATATATAATATATATATTTTTTTTTAGAGAAGTTCCTGAATGAAAATTTCCTGACAGTTTAGTCACCCCCATGTCATTCAAGATGTTTATGTCTTTCTTTCTTCAGTCATAAAGAAATTTTTTTTTTTTTTTTTTAGGAAAACATTGCAGGATTTCTCTGGGGAGACTTCATTGGGGATCAATGGGTCGAAGGTCCAAAATGCAGTTTCAATGCAGCCGAGGAATAAGGGTCTTATCTAGCAAAATTATCTGTAATTTCTATACTTTTTAACCACAAATGCTTGTATTGCACTAGCTCTATGATGCGAGTCTATGACTTCAAGCATTGCGTAATCACGTTGGAAAAGTCACACGCAGTTAGTTCTTTATTTGTGTACTTTGGTTCAAAAAGGTTCATTTTCTCCTCCAACTTCAAAATCATACAACATCGTTGTTTTACACAATTTTTTTTGGAAAGGACATTTGACTTCCTTTGCATGTTCATTTTGTAAACACTGGGTCAGCGCTTACGTAATGCATGCGGTTGAGCTAGTGCAAGATGAGCATTTGTGGTTAAAAATGATAAAAAATGTTAAATTCTTAGAAAACGACTGATCATTTCGCTAGATAAGACCCTTATTCTTTGCTTGGGATTGTCCTTTGAAGCTGCATTGAAAGTGCAATTTGCACCACCACTATATGGAGAAAAATCCTGTAATGTTTTCCTCAAAAACCTGAATTTCTTTTCGACCGAATAAAGAAAGACATAAGCATTTTGAATGTCATGAGAGTAAGTTAATTATCAGGAAATGTTCGTTCTGGAAGGGAACTTCTCCTTTAAGTTTGCATTTTTAATTGTGTTACTTCTTGTTAACAATAACAACACTTGTCTGGTGAGGTTGCAAATCCCCATGGCTTGGCTTTGCTTGCTGGTTGTGAAAGCCTAATTGCAGTGCATCTGCCTTCACCCTCAAGGGGTTTAATCATTTTCTGATAAGATGTTACTGGAAAGGAAGAATGGTTTCATTAGTCTGTAGATGAATGTGTTTAAGTCTGTAAGGAAACCTGTTGTAAGTTCTCAAGATGCTTCTTCATGAGTATTAAAAAAAGCCGTCAAAAGTGGTCTTGACAGAAGCAATCTAAATGATAAAACAGTTTAACAGTATAATCTTTATATCAATACCTATATTCTCTTGTCCACAGAACATCGAGCCAGCAGCACATCAGAGCAGCCTCAAGAGAAAAGGTAACGCAGACCTCTAACAACCTGTCATCTCCACTGATCCCTAGAAATGAGAATAAAACTGCTGAAATGTTGAAAAGAATTGTTGTCAGATGACAAGGTGCATCCTGTTTTCAGGTGTCAATAGTCAACCTTTCAAATGTGAATGTTGTTGGATGGTTGGATTTTTTTTTTTTTTTGGAGTGAAAACATGTAAATTTTCACAGATGTGGTTCATTCATCTGTGGTAAGACCCTTTATATGTCATGTTGCAGTTCATATATGATTATTTATTCTTTTTTCCAGGTGGTATTTTAAATTCCCTACAGAATGTTTTTCCTGGTTTGTTTTGTTTTACAGCAAAGCACAATAGCGCCCTCTGGGGACAATGTATGTTTGGATACATTAAAATGTAAATGCATGTATCTGCTGTGTGTATGAACACTCAGAGTGCTATACTGTACCTCTATAGGGAGTTAAGGTTTCGTAGACGTGCTCAGTCGGCCGACGATGAGACCAGTGCAGAGCTGGCCAACTCCCTCCAACATCTCACACTCTCCGAATTCCTCAAAGAGTATGTCAGAGCCCCAATAGCCTCAAAACATCAACACCACCACCCCTTGGCATGATCATCTTAATAACCTAACCAGAAAGCACTATCACCCACTGGCATGAAATCACGTCTAACGCTTCTAACGTTTGTGAGATAACTTCAAATGATTCTGTCACTTCACTAAAATATTTAATAACACCGTTTGTGAACCTAACTGTGGTCCTTGTCTCACAACTCACCTCCCACCAAGCAAAGATTTCTAATCGGGTATGTGTGAAATGCAGAGAATGTCCGCACTGCTCAGGTGGTATGTCCTAGTTATGACACAGAGGGTGATGACTAATTATTAATTTTCCTGTCACTAGGAAATGAATGCATGACTTAACCTGAAACAAATGCTTTAATGAAACTACCCAGCCACTGCATCGTAGTCTGAAAGTAAAACTTGTGTTATTATTAAACACTCAGTGGACAGGCATGTGTTTGTGATTATAATGCACACTAGGTGATTAATATCAGCTGGCTTTTGTGTTTCAGGATTGAGGAAGAGGAGTGGGACAAATATATCATCCCTTCCAAAACAGAGTCAGAAAAATACAAAGTCAGCCGCACATTCAGCTTTATAAAGAGCCGAATGTATAGCACACGCAACAAGAACAAGGTAAACATACATACATGTTATGCGTGTGTGCATAAACTGCCGTTTGGGATCTGGAAGATTTTTTGTTTTTTAAAGTTTCTTAAGTTTCTTAAGCTCAGCAAGGCTGCATTTTTTTTTTTTTAATAAAAAATTCTGGGGGGAAAAAACAATGTAAAATAACTCTACATGAATATATTTTAAAATTTAATTCATTTATTCTTTTTCATTTTTTTTAAATAAATATAAAGTTAAAAAAGAACAGCATTTATTCAAAATATAGATCTTTTCTAACAATATCAGTCCTCAGCTATCACTTTTTATCAATTTAACACATCCTCTGTGAATAAAAGTATTCTTTTATTTAAAAAAAAAAAAAAAGAGAAGAAAAAATTACTTAACACAAGAACAGCATTTATATGTATATAAACTACCATTCAAAAGTTTGTGGTCAGTAAATTTTTGTTCTTTCTTTTTTTTTTTTTTTTTTTTTGAAGGAAATTATTAATTTTATTTACCAAGGATGTACTAAATTGATAAGAAGTGATAGCAAAGACTTACATTAACCTTTTATTCATCAAATTATCCTGAAAAAAGAATCACAAGTTCCAAAAATTAAGCAGAACAACTGTTCCCAACACTGATAATAAAAGTAATAAATCGGCTATTAGAATGATTTCTAAAGGATCATGTGACAGTGAAGACTGGAGTAATGGCTGATAAGTTCAGCTTTGCATCACAGAAATAAATTACGTTTTATAATATATTAAAATAGAAAACTATTATTTTAAACTGTAATAATATTTCACAGTATTACTGTTTTTTTCTGTATTTTTGATCAAGTAAGTGCAGCCTTGATGAGCAAAAAAAATTAGTTAAAAAACATTAAAAAATCTTATTGATCCCAAACTTTTGAATGGCAATGTGTATATATAGCACAAAACAGCATTCATTGAAGTTCATTCAAGAATCCTGAAATAAAACAAGTAAAACGGTGTCCACAAAAATATTAACCAGCAAGACAGTTTTCAACATTGATAATGTTACTTGGGGGATAAAAAATACATTCTAAAATAGAACATTTATTTTGAACTGTAATAATATTTTACACCCATTTCTTCTTGGCTTTTGCACACAGCATTCTTTAATAGCCATTCAGGACCGATAAAAAAAGATTGGGGATTGTTAGACCCAAAAACAACCAAAGGTGTCTCTTTTAATCATTAAACCTTCTTTTGGCTGTAACTGTTTTACCAGCAGCAAACTCTCCCATGGCCTTTTTTTGTCACACAAGCATGTCAGACTTCGACTAACTTAACAAGCGGAAAACATGTAGAGGTGAAAATGTTGAGCTTAATGTGCAATTAGGGCAGATGGTGATGTGGACTGTCAGTGATCTAATGGCTTTCTCTTGGTTCTTTAAGGGGAAAGGAAAAGAGAGAGAGACCAAAGACAAGCAGGTCAATGGACACCAGTTCACAGCGGGATCTGTCCTGGGGTCGACACTTTGTGAGATCTGCGGCAAGCCAGCTTCTGGGAAAGAGGTCCTTCACTGCACGTGTGAGTTAGAATATTTTGAATAATCAAACTGTCATATTTTTAATCTTAAAAGATGTATTGGGTATCTGGCAACATGGAGGTATTTAATAGTCATTTTATCTCTTTTTGTGTGTTGGAAAAGTTTGAAAGTCTTGGGTATCTTCCAGTTGACTCATTGCATGTTATCCGATATTATGTATTTGTATTGTTTCTTCAGATTTGTTTATTTTTCTGTTGTCTCCTAGACTGCGCAGTGAGTGTCCATAAGGGCTGTAAGGACTCATCTGCGCCATGCCTGAAGGTGGACAGTGCTCTTGTTTACACATGTTTTCCCCTCTCTTTTCTTAGAGTTTAATATTTAAACCTAGAGACATGTTTGCCCATGTTTGGTCAGACGCAAAGTACTAAAGTACTTAATAATACTCTCTCTTACAGAAACCTCAAGACAAATATTCTGTTATGACAGTAAAAAGCAGGACAGCCTCCCTCCCTCAAAGTGAGTTTTACCAGTTTTATAAAACATGTGGGAAAATTGATCAAAATCTCACTGAGCTCCTTGAGTTTTTCTAGGCAGTTACACTTTTGTCTTGGTTTGGCTCTGACCTTTTTGTCTCTCACATTTAGATTTTATAGTGCGTGAAAGTTCCTCGTCGTCCTCTCAGATCTCCACCTCTGCCTCTCTTCCTGTGATGACCTCACGAGACTCGACTCCTCTTCCTTGCCCTCTGTCTAGAAGTGTGCCTGCAGTCACAGAAAGGTCTTAACCTCTTACTATGTTGTAATATTCAACCAAAAAAAAGCTAGATAAATGAATTGTAAATCTTAATGTCCCATCTGCTGCAATGTGCTCAATCTCAAGTATACTACAAATGCAAATTACAGCTTTTTTTGGTTTGATATTGTTGTGATATTTGTTCCGTATGAAACTACTAAAGGGGTCATGAACTACCTTTTGTACTGTTCTCAGAGGTCCACTTATAATGTTACCAAGATATGTTTTGACCCCCTCATCATCAGAATGCTCTGTTTGAATAAGCGTGGCAGATTGTAGAAGTAAATGTCCACTGTTATGATTGGCTAACAGTTGTGTATGTTTGACAGCCTACATCCTTCATAGATGGATGCTGCTGTGATTTAGGATAAAAACGCATAAGTACTCCGTACATATCAAACGATCTGTAATAACAGACAAAGCAATAGTGACCACATCGGATCCAATTATTTCGGCAAAGCATCCCTTTTAGTTTCAATCTCTCTGTAAATCCTGCATTGAGTTGTGCCTTGTTTGTAAACAAATGTGCAACATTCTCATTTAGTTTCAGATTGACAGTTTCAGACTAAACAACTAACGACAAAAGAATTGAAGCTGATTACTTATAATTTTATTTCCTCTGTAAACGGTGAATAATTGCTGCTTCTTGAGTTAGAGTGTTTGGATATTCAATGTTTAGATGGGCATTATAAGCCAAGACAGCATAATTGTCCATAATTTGTATTTGTTGAAATGAACAAGAGTGTTTAAGGTTCCCTAGTGTCGTAATTAACAGTTATGACATTTTTTTTTCAGGCTTAGTGGAAGTCCAGAAGCAGATAGTGACGCCCCCCCGTGGCGAAACCACATCCAACCAGAAGAGCTTCTCCAAACCATGGAGTCCTCAACATCCACCGATTCATCCCTTATTGAAGGTAAAACAGCTGGGCATTTAATGGAGGAAATTGCTGCTGAAAAGCCTGGTTTTCCTACCCCAACTCAACATAGGCACTTAGGTCAAAAGTTTACATACACCTTGCAGAATCTGCAAAATTATTTTACAAAATAAGAATGGTCATACAAAATGCATGTTATTTTTTATTTTAATATCTGAATAAGATATTTCACATTAAAGACATTTACATATAGTCCACAAGAGAAAATAATAGATTTATAAAAAATTACCATTACATACACTTGATTCTTAATACTGTGTTGTTACCTGTCCTGTGTAATTATTTGGTTTTTCAGCATTTTTGTGTATTTGAACCCTTTCCAACAATGACTGCATGATTTTGAGATCCATCTTTTTTTCACTGAGGTCAACTGAGAGACTCATATGCAACTATTACAGAAGGTTCAAACGTTCACTGATGCTTCAGATGGAAAAACAATGCATTAAGAGCCAGGGGTTTAAACAAGGGACTCATGGACAAACATACAAAACAAACAAAATTAAACACACAGCTGTGGATCATTTAGGTAACAACACAGTATTAAGAATCAAGCATGTGTAAACATGAAAGAAATAAAAATGAACAGGGTCATTTTTATAAATTAAAAACTATTATTTTCTTTTGTGGACTTAATGTAAACGTCTTTTATGTGGAATATCTTATTCAGGTCAGTACTAAATAAAACATAACATGCATTTTGTATGATCCCTCTTATTTTGGTAAAACAATTACCATTTTACAGATTCTGCAAGGTGTATGTAAACTTTTGACCTCCAACTGTATTTACTTTTTTCTTCAACTCGGAAGTAAACCTATGTGCAACTTCCGGTTCATTATCCGCTATAGGAAGATAATGAGAAGAATAACAAAATGCAGTAAATGGTAAAACTGTTTGCCCTACAAACCAGTGTGTTCATAATTAAGATAATACACTATAAGTGCATGGTAAGACCCAACAATTTGCAATATCAAGCAGCAAAATTAGCTGTTTTGTACAGCTAAAAATAGCTGGATGCGGATGAGACAGGAAGCCAGACGCATAAAATGTACAAATGGCCGCTACCCCTCTTAGGGGAAAAATAAGGTGGATAGAAGACAGTAATTTTGTCTTAACAACTGAAAGGAAAGTAGACATTTCAAAAACAAGAGATCTTTTGTGTGTCCCACTTTTCCACAGACTCCGTAGATTCCCCCTTACAGAATGAGCTGGTAATAAATGCTGTGGATTTGGAGGCTGAGTCATGGAGCCTAGCGGTGGAGCCCCAGTTCTGCAAGATGCAAGAAAAACGCATCATCAAGAGACAAGATGTAATTTACGGTCAGCTCACTCAGCTTACTAAAAAATATTGTGTTCAAGTAAATTCTGTGCATCGTTTGAAAGTGTTTTGTGCTTATGGTCTTACTCAGAGTTCATGCAGACCGAGCTCCATCACGTACAGACACTCACGATAATGGCGGAGGTCTTCAGGCGGGGAATGCGGGAAGAAGTTGGGCTGGATGCAGACACCATTGGTCGGATTTTCCCTTGTTTAGATGAGCTGCTCTTCCTCCACCGTGACTTCCTGTTAGCTATGAGGGAACGGCGGCAAAGCTGCGTTCATAACAACAGCAGCAAGAACTACCTCATCCACCGTGTGGGTGACATTTTTCTGCAACAGGTACATAAATGATAGTAGTTGTATATATTTCTGTATGAGTATAGAATTCAAATTCATTATACTGATCACTTTAATTGTAATACTTTATAATAAGGTTGTATTAGTTAATGTTAACGCATTAACATTTACTAATGATGAGCTATTTGTTAATCTTTGTTAACGTTAGTTAATGCATCTTTTCGTTGTTAGTTTAGGGTAGATCAGGTGCTGAAATTGACTTTAAGGTTAAAAATTGGTATTAAACGTTTAGTTTACCCCAAATTATAATTCTATCATTAATTACTCACCCTCAAGTCGCTCCAAACCCGCAAGACCTTCGCTTATCTTCTAAACACAAATGATGAAATCCAAGAGCTTTCTGCGTAGACTACCAAAAGGTAGTAAGGACATCGTTAAAATAGTCCATGTAACATCAGAGGTTCAACCCTAATTTTATGAAGCTACGAGAATACTTTTTGTGCGCAAAGAAAACAAATATAGCGACTTTGTTGAACAATTTTAACAATGTCTTTACTACCTTTCTGGGTTTTGGACATGTCAGTTGCGTTTATGCAGGGTCAGAAAGCTCTCAGATTTTACGAAAAATATCTTTATGTTCCAAAGATGAACAAAGGTCTTACAGGTTTGGAACGACGTGAGGGTGAGTAATAGATGACAGAACTTTTGTTTTTGGGTGAATTATCCCTTTAACTACATACAGAGTACAATACATACATACATAAGAAACATCATAGATGTGTGTCTGTGTTCATCATAGTTCTCCCAGGAGAATGCAGAGAAAATGAAGCAGGTGTATGGAGAGTTTTGCAGTCGTCACACAGAAGCGGTCAGCTACTTCAAAGAGCTCCAGCAGCAGAATAAGAGATTTCAACTCTTCATCAAAGTAAGAGCCAAAACATTGATTAGTCGCATTTGTATTATAGATGCTTTTGGCAGCACTGAATTTAAGTTAATCTGATCTTTTTGTTTCCACAGCAACAGAGTAGCAACTCATTGGTAAAGAGGCGAGAAATCCCAGAATGCATTTTGTTAGTGACACAGCGAATTACAAAGTATCCAGTCCTCCTGGAGAGAATACTGCATTATACAGAGGGTATTTTTCCTCACCCACATTACATACACACAAGATCACAATCAAACCAATCATATACTGTGCGTACAGACTCAGTTTTTCTTGTTCTTTGTTTTAGAAGGCACAGAAGAGCATGCTGAGCTGTCTCGTGCACTAGTCCTGATTCGAGAGCTGATCTCCGCTGTGGACCAGCGTGTGAGTCAGTACGAGCAGAACCAGAAGCTGAGTGAGGTCCTGGGCCGCATGGAGAACAAGTGCTCGACTAAACTGAAAAACGGCTACACCTTCCGCAAACAGGACATCACCAGTGGCAGGGCTCTGCTGCACCAGGGCCCGCTGCTCTGGAAGACGGCCACAGGAAGACTGAAAGGTGAGAAAATGATTTGTCCAATAAAATGCTTACAGTGCATCACACAGTGGTCAATAGAAAGGACATATGAATGCCATTTGGAATTTAATTCTTATCTGGCTCAGTAGATGAAATGTCTGGCTACAGTATTTGATTGTTCTGATCATCCACAGATGTGCTGGCGTTTTTGCTGTCTGATTCATTGGTGTTCCTTCAGGAGAAAGATCAGAAATACATCTTTGCTGCTGTGGTTGGTTTTTGAGATTACTGTGCATTTTCACCTTCATAAAGCATACAGAACTTTTTAGAATTCTTACATACTCATTAAAACAGCATTTATTTGATTCAAAATAGTGGTGTTCTATTTTAAGATTTTCCTTTTTTATAGTAATGAATTTTCAGCAGCCAGTACTCAAGTCTTTAGTGTCACATGATCCTTTTAATATCCTGATTTATTCAAGACCCATTTCTTACCATTATCAAAGTTAAAACCAGTTTTAACTATATAGTTTTATAGTTTTGCTACATAATATTTTTGAGAAAACTGTTACACTTTTTTTTTCAGGATTCTAAAGATTATAAAAGCATTATAACTTAACTTCATGACACCACAGTTTTGAGTAGTAGTATAATCATTTGTATGCAAGGAATACATTTGTGACCCTGGACCACCAAAAAAGTTTTAAGTAGCATGGGTATATTTGTAGCAACAGCTAAAAATTCATTGCATGGGTCAAAGTTATCAGTTTTTCTTTTATGCCAAAAACCATTAGGATATTAAGTAAAGATCATGTTCTATCAAGATATTTTGTAAACTTCTTACCATAAATATATCAAAACTTTTTCTTAGTTTTGGTTTTTTTGCACCCTCAGATTTTAGATTTTCAAATTATTGTATCTCAGCCAAATATTGTCCTATCCTAACAAACTAAGCTTATTTATTCAGCTTTCAGATGAAATCTCAAATAAATAAATCTCAGTTTCAGATAAATGTCAATTGATAAAAAATGGACCCTTATGACTGGCTTTGTGGTCCAGGGTCACATTTGATTAAGTCCTTTATAAGTGTGGCTTGAATGTAACTGTATGTATAATTAGTTGTTCTTACTCACTGTTTCTCAGGACCAGAAGCCTCCAGTGATCTCTCTGCAGAAGCTGATCGTGCGTGAGGTGGCCAACGAGGAGAGAGGCATGTTTCTGATCAGCGCGTCTTCAGCTGGGCCTGAGATGTATGAGGTGCACGCTGCTTCTAAAGATGAACGCAATGCCTGGATGAGACTCATCAGAGAGGCTGTGGAGAGGTGTGTAGTGATGAGGAATGGAACATGTCATGCTTCATTCTTAACTATAAGTGCAGCTGAGGGGGATCTGAGTGTGTGACTGTACTTATTTTAAATTGTATTTGTTTTGCTAAGTTGCCCTGAAGAGGAGGATGAAACTACAAGTGAGTCTGAAGAGGAAAGGAGAGTCACGGAAGCAAAGGTCCAAAAGATCCACAGGCTACAGGGTACAACCAACCAGATACGCTAAACCTAAGGATGAGTGTTTAGAATAGCTAAAATTTATATATAATTTCTAATACCTTGAGATATCTATCCATCTGAATCACTGTTCATTTTCCATCTCAAATTGCTCTGCTGTGCAGGCCATTACTGTGGATTTTTAAGAAAATTATATTCTAATATAGTGATTGGCTGATGGAATGCCCACATTCTCTAACCTTTACTGAACTGTTTTTGGAGAGCTCTTATACCATGCACCTACAGTATAATCTATTACTGGTAAAACATCTAATGATATTTATGCTTTTATTATTTTATCAGAATGCAGTTACTTTTTGAATAGTGGTCGATAAGTGCTGTAGTTTCTTAAAGGGAACCCCAGGTATTAAGTCATGTATGGCTTAATATAATGCAAATGGTGTCTCTTACTGAAATATGTAGTAGAAAACCCATTAAAGATTTACGTTGTTTAAAAAATGCATATTGCATATTGACTATGAGAGGCACCATTATTTCAGTGACGTGAAATGGTTGTACTCGGTAAACTACTGGCGCTACCTGTTGATTTTACCGCAACACAATTCAGAAAACAATACTGAAATGATGACCACAGCTACTGAAAGAGCTTACAGGTGACGATGGTTATCAGCTTATGGGCTTAAACCAAACGCTGTACCATCGATTTTTCCACACAAAGGGGTCAAGTGAAATCTGTGCTGAGAAACTCCTGCGGTGGCTACGGGGTCATGACAAGCGTCGGCCTGTTTACATCCTGCCAGGGTGGCATCTAGTGTTTCTTGTCTCTGTCATTTGTAAGCTCTTTCCGTAGCTGTGGTCTACTAAAAGCCTCAAAGGCATCAGGGCCAAAGTGGAGAAAACAAAGACACAGGTCTTTAGGAAGTTTTATTCGTCCACAGATATCTTCCTATTCTTTTCTCCTCTTCTTATAGCTAAAAATACCAGTGAAGACTTGCAGCTTCTTCTCTTGTTGCCCTTCGACTGAAAATTACAATTAAAAGCAGCACAATGTATCATTGTGTCATTATTTTATTTTCTGAGCTGTATTACGGTAAAAATAGCAACAGGTAGCGCCAGTAGCTCACCGAGTGCATTTTTGTGCAGAGCTGTGTCAGCTAAAGAATAATAGTTTCTTAACATGACAACCAACTGCCTTCTCTCGCAGAGTCTTTGTGTGGCCACGATCAGCTCATCTGTGCCAATCTGGAGGAGAAGCTGCACGTCTATGCCAAGTTGTCAGTCATGGCAGGACGACGTGAGACTGGACCAGAGCCCAGGCTGCTGGTACGGCCCAGCACTGAAGACATCCCTCAGGCCGGAGTGCTGCTCAGCGCTGCTCTTAAAGAGGGTGAGAGTCCCCTGATAATAATAATTTTTGTATAATAATAAATATTTATTAACCTATTAAATCAGGACAGTGAAAACTTGAGTAATGGCAGCTGAAAATTCAGCTTTGCCATCACAGGAATAATTTACATTTAAAATATATTAAACATTCATTTTAAACTGTAGTAATATTTCACTATTAGTTTTTACTCTATTTTTGATCAAATAAATGCAACCTTGGTGAGCATTTAAAAACATGAAAAATTACAGACCCCAAACTTTTGAATGGTACATGCACATGGATATATTCACACTCACATATTCATAGACAGTATTTTCAACAATACTACCAGTTTTTCATCCAGTTATTGAACTGCAATGCACATAACTGCATGCATAGTACTATTTACTGTTATTAATATTGTGCTCTCTCTTGCTTTCTCTCTCCTTATTAGCGGAGAACCTGAAAGCAGCTCTCTGCTCTCACTGTGCTTCTACTGCTGCTGACCCATCTTGTCCAGAAGAGCAGACCCAACTCGAGCCTTGCTCTCCCTCCTCTCTTCTGCCCCCTGAGAACCAGAGCCCACCGATGGACACCCTCCCGAAAGAGGAGGAAGAGTGGAGAGGAGAGGAAGGCTTGGAAACCCAGGCCTTTAATCAGAGCTCAGACGGTGATCACAATATACACCTAAAGGTAAATGCGTTTTTGTAAACAGCCATTATTTGCACACAGGATAACTACTAGAAGATAAATTGTGGTAGTAATAATATCACAGCATGATTACCAATGGAAATATATGGATATGGCTAAGAAATATTTAATACTTTCCATTATTAGTGATTTAAATTGCAGCCTTACCAAAAAGGCTGTGTTCAGCATGAGAGGTACAGTCACCCTGCATGAATAATTCACATTCTTCTTCCACTATCACATCTCATTCTTTATGTTGCTAAGTATTAATGAGCTTGAAATAAGAGGAGTCCATTTCACTGCCTCTAGGGTCCCGTTTCATTAAAAATAAAAGCGAAGAATTAGGCTTTCATTTTCTTGGATCTCTTTTCTGCTGTCGATGCCGTCTTGCGGTGCACTGCACAGTACGTCATGCTGATAAGGTTTTTTTGTGCTGCTGACAAGAGCACAAGGTCATGAATGGGGATTATCAATAATTAAAAGGTATTTACGTTTTATGGTTAGAAAACAAAGAATTCTTGTTTTGCTGGATGTTAAATAAATGTTTATTTACTTTCAGCATTTTATCTATTCTGTGTTTTAAACTTTAGACTACCATTTATATTAAGTTATTTATACTCAGTTTAGTTGTAGATGTTGGCAAAATTGATCCTGTTGAACATAACCAAGAACAACAGCAAACAAAAACATAGTTGTTTGTCCACCAGGTGGTGCTAGAAACTTAATATTGATGTAGACGAGACATAAGTCTTGCCTTAAGAGGGCAGACTTACTTTGCGTTGATTTTAATACTAAAGAGTTGCAACGAGTACACTCTCTTCATATTTATACTTTTACTCTACAGTCCATGAACATCCAGATTGCACTGAAGTGCAGTAATATTATTGATTCACTCTTATATTAAAAGTAGTATTCAGTCCAATACAATGTTTAATTAACACTGGAAGCCATCCAACTCAAGATAAGGTGAATGTCTAAGTATAATAACCATTAACAGGAATGTGTTTTCATCCGTTCACCTTTTAGGAAGTAATCAATACTGATGTCTTAATGTGTCCCCCCACATTACTCAAGCATCCTTGAGCGAACATTTTGTCTTGCTCATTTATAAACCTAATTGGCTGAAAGGCTGTTTTCTTTAACTCAGGTCACCGCCGTCTGTTTCCTGTGCTGTCTGTTGACTTTGTAGATAAAGAACCAAATGGTGTTTGAGTCAACAGATGCTGAAGTTTTTGAATCATCCTTACGAACCTGCTGAAGTAAACACAATGTTAGCATTTTGTAAATTGTGCTTCAGGAAGCAGATGTCTGACAAAAAATGGAAATTAAATATATTGCACTGTTGTTTGCAATAGAACGGAACACATTAGTAAGCTATAGTGCGCACAGCTTTACTGCTGTTTCCAGGGAGAAGAGACTCATAGTTTTGATTTAGAGTTCTGTACTTTCTGTCGCTCATTGTTTGTTTGTTTGTTATTTTGCAGGTGAGTCAGAGTGTGCAGAGCTTGACTCAGCTGCTGTACAGTCTACAGGTGAGCTCATGTCACACAACCACATACCAACGGAAAGAATAATTATAGTGGACAGGCCTTACGTCAGACACACATAAACACATGAAATGACTCGCTTGTAATAGCTCTGTCCATGCCTTATTTTCATTGCCTCAACTTGTTTGACCAACTATAAAATGCTTTTATATAACATGCTGTGGTTTGGATGTATAATAGGAGGTGTTGTAATGCAGGTGATGTGGGACGTAGATATGAGTGGCACACCTGCAAAAAGCTCTTTGAAGAGATTGGTCTTCTTTCTGAATCGCTTTAAAAAAAAAAAAAAAAAACCTTGGTATTTCCAAGCTACTTTAGATGTCATTTTCAAAGGGATAAATTCAGACTTATTTTTATTGTTTGTTTGTGAGTAGGGCAGCATAATAGAGCTGTTCAGTCATGATGTCAATTTGTAGGCCAACCTGGAAGGGTAATTCGCCACCGCTTCCCTCTGGAATATCTAATGGGTTTTTAGTATAGCTCTTTTTGATTTATGAGTAAAATAAAACTTTGACATTTTGTTCTGTAGCATAATTTGCACAGTTACAATTTTCAGTACGTCAAATGTACATTTGCTGCTGTTGTGTGCTTTAAAAACCGTTTATAGCAAATTGCTACACACGGACTGTAGCTACTATAAGATTGTTTAAACATTTAACTTTTTATAAAAGATGCATTAAATTAACATTTTTTTTCTTAGTTTTTGATTGATATGGTACGTTTTCACAGTCAGCTTTCTCTGAATATGAATCTGAACCTGAGCATAGTTGACCCTGGACAACAAAACCAGTCTTAAGTAGCATGGTTATATTTGTAATAATAGCCAAAAATACATTGTATGGGTCAAAATTATAGATTTTTTCTTTTATGCCAAAAATCATTAGGATATTGAGTAACGATCACGTTCCATGAAGATATTTTGTAAATTTCCTACCATAAATAAATCCAAAATTAATTTTCAGCTAGACATGCATTGCTAAGAACTTCATTTGGACAACTTTAAAAGGCAATTTTCTCAATATTTAGATTTTTTGCACCCTCAGATTTCAGATTCTGAATATTGTCCTATCCTAACAAACCATACATCAACAGAAAGCTTATTTTTTCAGCTTTCAGGAGTCAATTAAGAACTCAGTAAAAAAATGTACCCTTATATTGTGGTCCCCGGTCACAAAATAAAATATACTTACTGTCTTTTACCTATGCAGGACAGCATAGTCTTTATTTAGAAATTTGTTAGAAATGTATGTTTTTAGCAACGTGCGTTGAGTTACGACTGTAATTGGTGTTATATAACAAAGCGTGAAAGTAATTCTTCAAAACGTCTTCAAGTAATGGTAACCACAGACCTTATTTAACTAAAAATCGAGAACTGCTATGCTAAAAACCCATTAGATATACCAGAGGGAACCATGTCTGAAAAATGCAAATTTTCCTCAGGTTTTTAAGCTAAAAACAGCTCCATTTAACAAGTCACTAGAGACTGCTGGAGAGAAGATGCAATTTGTGCATAGGACTTCTCTTGTTGTGACATAAGTTTTTTTTTTTTTTTTTTTTTTTAGATAAGTCTCTTAAACTCATTTATTTGATCAAAAATACAGTAAAAACAATAATACTGTGAAATATTATGACAATTTAAAGGGATAGTTCACCTAAAAATGCAAATTCTGTCATTAATTACTCGCCCTCATGTTGATCCAAACCCGTAAGACCATTGTTCATCTTGAGAACACTAATATATTTTTGATGAAATCTGAGAGCTTTTTGGCCCTGCATAGACAGCAACGTAACGACCACATTCAAGGCCTAGAAAGGTAGTAAGGACATCATTAAAGTATTCCAAGTGGTTGACAAGTATGCCAAGTATGACATCAGTGGTTCTTTTTAATGAAGCTACTGGAACACTTTTTGTGACTAGATGGTTTAGTCAAGACACTACATACTAGTGTTGCCTATTTCAGTGAATAACGGCCATTGTAAGCAGCAACTAAAAGATATCCCACCTTTGATCTCCTTTACTATAACCACCCTTGTTTTTTACGAATAGGCCGCAGTCACCATCCAAGACAGTTGCTATGAAGTCCAGAGGCTCCTCCTCCTGTTATCAAGCCCCTCCCCAAACCCACACTCCCGGCCACTGCCCATCACTCGCAGCAGCCAGACGCTGCAGGAGCAGGAGCGCCAGCGGGAGGCGGAGCGTCGGCGAGAGGAGCTGGCGGACGTGGCCCGTATACGGGGCGCCCTGGTACGAGAGCGGCAGCAGTGGGAACGAGAGTGCCAGGTGCGACAGCTACAGCAGTCTGAGCTGGAGGCGACACTGGAGCAGAGGGAGCTGGTCTGCCACCTAGAGGAGCGGAGGCTGCAGAGCGAGCGACAGGAGCTCCAAGAGCAGCTGCAGGAGTACCAGCAAAGCCTGGAGAGGCTGCGCGAAGGCCAAAGGAGTGTGGAAAAGGAGAAGGAGAAGGTGGATGCTCAGCGGAGGCTGCTGGAGAGTTTTAGGCAGGGCTACCAGCAGAACCTGCCAGCTATGGTCATACCACTGGATGGACAGCAGACACAGGTAAGATCGGTGAGGTTGTCCATGGCCAGACAAATTTCAGTCCCTCCCCTCTGCAACCTGTCACTCATACAAAACAATCAATCTGATTGTCAAAGCAATAGTTCACCCAAAAAAAAAAAAAATCGGTCAATAATTACTCACCCTCGTGTCGTTCCAAACCCATAAGACCTTTGTTCATCTTACGAAGACAAATAAAATCAAATAAACCAAATCATATATTTGATGAAATCCGAGAGCTTTCTGACCCTAAATGGTAATACAACTGACACGTTGAAGTTTACCAAATAAGTCAGGTTTATTTCATTTAGTCTAAATAATTTTGAACCAAATCAACTGACAAAAACTCTAACTGAAATAAGCCTGGATTTTTTGGTAAACTTGTTTCATGAAACACTGAAGATTATGAAACAACTGAGATTTTGCTAAGGTAAAGGTGTTTGTTTGTAGTTCGCTTTTGGGATCTCACAGAGTGTTTGAATCTTGAAACGTCAATGTGCAATGTCAGACTTAAGCAGATTAGCAAACAACAACAATTCAGTCAATTATGGTAGAAATTAAATCCAGCGGTACTTTTTTTTTCTTTTGTTTGAGAAGCCTGCCACACAGTAGGGAAGAAAAAATGTTTGCAATTTTCGTTTCATGCTGACTTTAACATTGCACAGACCTGCTCATCTTACATAGTAACAATAAAAGATTGTTGCAGGTTTCTTTTTTGTTGATTAATGCTTCATTACATAGATGACAGGTATCTGTGGTTGAAACTAAATTACATGTTACTTGCTTGTTACGGCAGTTGTGCTTTGGAACTTCTTTTACGGGCAAATGAATCTGATGTTTTGAGGTCTACTTGTGTTTACATGTAAAAAATGTAAGATGGAATGACAGAAACTTGACAGACATCAATCATTGTCATGGCAGGTAGGACGAATGTGATTTTGAAAAGTGAGTTTTGTATTTCAGTTTTGTATTTGATTTGTACTGGCTGAATAATAGTATTTTGCTCACTTCAAAAACTAAAACTGAAACAAAGGTTCCTTTTATAGTGTACTTTTAACAATGATCAGTTTTTGAACACCAGCCAACCACTTCATCGAAAATAAATGGAACAAATCATGCAGTGCAATCGATGGTTTTTAGAAACGGTCTCTAATAAATGCATTAGTTGATTGCTCATTTATCTGTAAAGAGACACATTTTAGTTCTCCTTTTGCCCTTTCAGCCACGTTCTTGAAAGAAAACTGTTCATTTGCATATTCATATTCTGATTGGTCAATACATCAGAGAAGACTTTTGGCTGTCAGCCTTCTCTGGCTCTCGTACAATGGTTTGAACTTGCTTAGACTACCACATATAAAAGAAGAATATGCTTAAAAAGGCATCTTTATGCATTTGAGTTGTGCACATTAGTAATAATTTGTGAGGAAAACGTGTCTTGCCTTCTGTGTTGGACTGCCACTAGTCTCACTAAGGGTGCTTTTGTTGGCTTTTGGGACTTTGTAGTTTCTTGCCTGTGTGTTCGTATGTGAGAATATGCATGCTCTCCGTATCTCTTTGTGTATGTTTGAAATATTCCTAAAAGCTATAGCTGTGAGCTGTGGGTATGTCATAAAAGCCTTTGTGCACAGCAGGAGTCTGGAGACGCAGCTGTCTTCTAAACGCTGAAAAATGTCTTTGCTCCTCTGCTCTTTCCTCATCCCTCCTTTACTCTGTTGCCAAAACACCCAGGTAGTGATGTCAGAGGAAAGCTCTCCCAAATCCGCTCGCATCTGACTTTGAAGATGGAACAAAACTGTCAGTTATGAATTCAAGGAAGAGAGGCTATATATTTTCTTTTTTGTTGATCCCGTTTTCTTTTTTCTGTCTTGTAAATCCCTTCTGTCTCATTTTGTTCTTTTTCTTTCTGTTCCTTGCATATTTTAGCTGTTTTGCATTTTTTTTCTCCCTCTTTCTGACTCTTCTGACTCTCTCCTCTCTGGATGGACAGACCATTCTTGAAGCATCAGTCTGTCCATAAAGAGAAAAGTAGAGGTCGAACGATGTTGGATTTTACCGATACCGATAACTAGGTTGGACCACATTGGCCAATACCGATTAATTGACTGATCGTTTTTAACAGTGGTCTACTGTTTAAAAATAAGGGACTGAACTATACTTTGTAAAAGAATAAATGTGTTAATATTAATTATATATTTAAAAATACCAGTAAATGTTTAAATTAACACTCTAACAAGGAACAATACTTTTATTCTACAGCATGTATTCATTTTAGTTAATGCTACAAATGGACTCTTATTGTGAAGTGTTACCATTTTATATCAACAGTCTATAAACATCTACACAAAAGCTATAGTACTGAAATGACATCATATGGATATTGCATGTATAGTCTCACAGTTTAACTGCTTCTATTCTAGAACACTTAATGAATATCTAATCAAAATAACAAAATATTTTAGTCACAAACAAGCAAAAGCCCAGCGCTGCATCCATTAGATCTCGTATCAGTTATCAAACAATCGCGTTCAGTTAAAACAGCGGTCTAAAACTGTTGAATTTATCACCAAACGGACATAAGCTTACTTCAAGAATGATCAAAAAGCGGGACAGATGAGTTTGAAGTTCAGTGTTTAAAACAACAGAGCAAACGGAAAGATAAGGCGTGATCTATATTATAGCCCTTTATATGACACATACAGACTTTATTAGAGCCTTGATAGCAAACATACTGCTGTGCTTTCTCTACTAATGCAGCCTCTAGTAAACAAAGAGCTTACTAATGAATGATATGAAAACATGCACTATAGACCGTTGTCGATGTTTTAAATCCACATCTGAAGTGTCCCGCTTTGTTCAGCGTGCATTATCACATGTGTAAACAAACAGCAGGTGTTGTCAGTGATTTCCGCCTCTAGAGGCCGCTCTCATCATACATATCTATGGCTCTCATACTGTATAATGACTGAGCCGCTTCAGCAACGGGCGCAACCTGGAAGGACTATCGGCATGGATTTTTGATGATAACCGATAGCTCCGCCAATCAACTATCGGTGCCGATTAATCTGCAAAACCGATACATCGGTCGACCTCTAGAGAAAAGTATATACACTCCCTGCTGAAACAAAACAATATAAACCATTTTTTAATGGAAACTGTAATGGACCCTGTTGTTCTCTACTGGTAATTGGTCGCCTTCTGTTGGTGGCTTGTTAAAACCACTAAATCCTAATAGAATATGTCCCCACACACACTACAGGTTTAAAGGTTTTAATGGTTTGTAATGGTATTTGTAGATGAAACTATTAGAACTGTCACGGTTTTTATTGTAGTATAGTAGTAATGAGCATGCCTGTTTTGCAGGTTGTTCTTATTGTTTCTAAATGTGCATGTTCTTGTCTTTGAGCTGAACAGTATTTTGGAATATTGGATTAAATTCAGTGACCAGTTCTCCTAAACGTGCTTTGACAAATAAATTAGACTACGGCAGAATCCCAAACACAATGGAATTTGTAAGGTCCAAAGCCAATGTTGTTTTTGTAGGCAGAGTCAAATCAGGTGTGGCAGCCCACAGAGGAAGAAAACATTTTTTTTCCTTCAACCTCCTGTACACAGGGAGGATTCAGTTGCGGTCAAGCGTCTGTTTTTCACACACAGCTAAGCCTCTGATTCATTACCTGGGATAATGAGAGCAATTCATGGCTCATCAGTCTTAGGCCGTGTGAGGCGGTCTTAGCTTCAGCCTTTTGACTGTGTGCTAATAAACAAGCTAATGATTAATGATAATTGAAAAGTCCCTACCAAGGCAAAATAATTAAAAACAACTTTGTGCGCTTCATTCTGCAGGTCAGGGAAGGGATGTTTCATCTGTCTGCATGAAACAAATGTCTCATTGCTAACTGCTCTAGTGTGTCTTGACTAGATACAAAACCTAAGACTACTTGACTACATTGTTCACTGGTGTGACAGCAGTTTGGCTGTTTTCAAAATAATGTAGTTTCGCAACTACCCTGTACAATGCTCAGAAAGGTAGAAAGGACACTGTTAACATAGTCTATGTGACATCAATGATTCAACAGCAACAATCCAAGAGGTAAAATCCTTTTCCAAAGCCTCTTATTGTTATCGCTATTGTATGGATTCCCCCTCAGAATGGCATTCATGAAATCGTGACTTAAAATAGCTTGTGAGTATGTATCCACCATCTAAGCTTTGACCTTTTGGGAATATACTTTTGCGTCTGCCTTTAAGACTCTCCCACACACATAAACAGCATACAATAGATCCGCCTCAGGCCCCAGTTGTTTGTGGGGGCTGATTAGCACAGAACAGTGATTTCGAGCTTGTGGGTCTGTGATTCAGTCTGGTCTTTAATTCACATGCAACCAACTGAATGAATGAGGAGAAGCTCAGGAAAAGAGGTGAAGAGGTGGACATGATGTATGATGGAAAAACAGCATCATACTGTAGGCTCCGCTTTCAGTTTCCTAAAGTGAAGCAGCTGTTTCGAAATGTGATAAAATAAAGTACACACAAAAGAAAACTATGGGGAAAAAGGGAAAGGCCTTTGAATGACCATATGATGTCATGTGGAGTTAATTAAAAAATAATACAGTTGGTGCTAATAGAGGTAAGCTGGAAATTAAAACTTAATTCAATACCACGATGGGTAATGGAGGAGCACTACATTTTTGTTATTGCTTCCTGATTACATTACAATTTAATTTGAGATACTTTACATTTTTCTATACTTTTGCTGTTTATCCCCCAAATGTTCAGCAATATCTCTTCTCTTTGTTAAAATGTATTTATTGTTTTCCAAACTAACTAGCATTACACAACTTATGTAAGTTTACAACTTCTATATGTTCTGCGTCAGGACTTTAAAAGGTGTGGCAAAATTGTATGTCATTAAACGTAATCTAAAGCTGCAAAGCTTCACAGACAACACACAAGGTGCTAAACACACCTTTGCCTGAAGTCTTCCATCTGGGCATTACTTTTATTATATAATTTAAATGAGGTGTATGTACAGTGATTATGTATGTACCATGATTACGTTGTTTAGATATAAGTTGTATTTGTATATGGGTCATTCCTGGGATACGGTAATATTTCAGTCCTCCAGAGTTTCTAAAGTGGTGGGTTCACCACAATGAATTGTTCAAAGCTTTTCACGATACTTTTATATTTCCATTATAATAAATAAAACATTTTTTTTCTGCATAAAATACCGTCTTATATCTATTTTAAACCATTTTTGAGTTTGAGTTTGTACTACAAAATGTGCATAGTGTCTGTGATTTTTGGCAATAATGTAAGCATTCATTTGTGTTTCTTTCTTGTGAAGAATTATTTTTTTTCTATTTTGTGAAGAATAAAAAACTGCAAAATATAAAAAAAAAAAAAAAAAAAAGCAAAAATCCATACTAAATGCATGTTGTTTTTTATTTAGTACAGACCTGATTAAGATATTTCTCGTAAAAGAGACAAGATATATGGTCCACAAGAGAAAATAATAGTGAGCCCGTTCAAAAGATTGCATACACTTGATTCTTAATACTGTGTTGTTAGCTGAATGATTTTTTCTGTTTAGTAATAGTTGTTTACTAGTCCCTTGTTTGTCCTGAACGGTGAAACTGCCCACTTTTCTTCAGAAAAATCCTTCAGGTCCCACAAATTATTTGGTTTTTCAGCATTACTGTGTATTTAAACCCTTTACAACAATGACTAATAATATAGTCATTTTATATAATTTTATAATATAGTATATATCAAATGCAACTTTTACAAAAGATTCAAACGCTTACTGATGCTCCAGAAGACAAAACGATGCATTATGAGCCAGGGGTGTAAACTTTTGAACGGAATGATTTTGCCTATATATTTTTTCTTTTAGTACTGCACTTCAGAAGCTACAGAAGATATGTACATGTTTCCCAGAAGACAGAATAAGTTAAGCTTACCCTGATCTTCAAATTCAAAATGTTTTCACCCCCCAGCTCTTAATGCATAATTTTTCCTTCTGAAGCATCAGTGAGCATTTGAACTTTTTTTAATAGTTGCATATGAGTCCCTCAGTTGTCCTCAGTGTGAAAAGATGAATCTCAAAATCATACTGTCATGGTTGGAGAGGGTTCAAATATGCAAAAATGCGTAAAAAAACAAAAAAACAAAGAATTTGTGGGACCTGAAGGATTTTTCTGAAGAACAGCGGGCAGTTTAACTGTTCAGGTCAAATAAAGGACTCATGAACAACTATCACTATACAAAAAACAGCTGTGGATCATTCAGGTAACAACACAGTATTAAGAATCAAGTGTATGTAAACTTTTGAACACGGTCATTTTTATACATTCAGCTATTATTTTCTCTTGTGGACTGTATATAACCATCTTTCATGTGAAACATCTCATTCAGGTCAGTACTAAATAAAAAAACATTTAGTATGATCCCTCTTATTTTGGTAAAATAATTAACTTTTTAATTTCTGCTTCTACACCTGCAAGAACTGGCTCTAGATCTGATTGCAATTTTTCAAAAATCAGTTCTTAACTTTTTATTTTAAAGATTGTAGGCCTTATTTTGATAGGACAGTTTGTGGACAGAAAGTGGGAGAGAGGGGGGGATTGGGAAAAGTCCGCGAGCTGGGACTCAAACTTAGGATGCCTGAAGCACAACACTGCTACATGTTGGTGTGTTACCCACGAGGCAATCAGTGCCAATGCAGTTTAAGATTTCAAGAATAACAGTACTGTTCTGTGTTCTCATTTGTAACCTAATTCACAGTTTACTAATGGCCTTGTATAATTAATAATTGCGTGCTGTTAAGGTCATTAAGACAGAATTTCAAGTTTTGTTGAGCACACCCCAAACATAGTCCAATCACAGTGATATTTGGCGTGTTTCCATTTCCCATGAAGGGGAGTTGACTGAGCGGGTGAGAGCAGAAGATTTCAAAAGTCCAAAATAAGGGCCACCCTAATGCGCATGTCTGTCTTGCAGGATGCTGGTCACCTTCACCTGAGTGGTCAGGACGAACATGGATCCATTTTTGTGAACGAGGCAGCATTTACGTCTCCCTCTCTAAACAACAGGCACATCCACCTCCAACATCATCCACACCGTCAGCATCAGACTGTCCACCTGCACTCAGGATCTATAGGATACTCAGATTCTCCCAGTGCTCAGAACAGTCTCAATTCACTCCTGGCACGATCCAATCACAGACAGAGCTCTTCTGGAGTATCCGATGAACCTGCAGGGTATGAAAGCTGGACTGGAGGAACAATGTACTCGACGCCTCGAAGTCTAACAGACATTCCAAATAATGGTAATGTTTTTACTGCAATCACTAGTTGTTTTTTAATTTTTGCACAATCCTCACCCCTGAAAATAGTACCTTATTGACCCAAATATAAGACAAGTTTTTTTTTTTTTTTTTGGAAATACATCTGAAAAAATGTGTTTGTCTTGTATTCAGGGTGACATGTTAACAATACACCCACAACTATAGGTGGCGCCAAATCCGCGTAAAACGAGTGTGCCAAGAGAAACGTAATGTAATGTTTGTTGGTAATGTTAGAACAACGCGATTGAAAACAAAAGAAAAAGAAAAGCTTACAGAAGCATGAGTCTTGACTGTCATGTTAGCCTCATGGAACTAAACTTCCTCTGTAAGTGATTTTAAAACGCAAGTAGCCAGATTTGAAGACTACAAAAAGATTTCACTTCTACTGTTAATGAAATGTTGGTAGGCTACTATGAGATGGATAGCCTAATTGTTGTATAGTTTTGATAGGTTACTTTTTATGGTATATCAAAAAGTGTATACTTTTTAATGTGATTGTTGGTGCATTTTACCAGTATTTGCCATACTTTATTTAAAATATGCAAAATGAAAATAATTTAAGAAAAGAAAGAAAAAGTGTTTTCTTAATAAAACACAAGATTTGTTTTTCAAAAAGCCTACATTTTAAAAAAAGGGGGTCGTCTTATAACCAGGGTCGGCTTATACTCGGGTCAAAATGGTAATTATACGCATTTATTTGATCAAGAAATAAAAAATACACTGCAAAAAATGGCTTCTCTTACTTAGTATTTTTGTCTTGTTTCTAGTCAAAATATCTAAAAATTCTTAAATTAAGATGCATTTACTAGATAAGCCAAATGGCAGAGATATTTAGTCTTGTTTTAAGCAAAATGCACTTTTAGTTTTTCCCCCTGGAAACAAGTAAAATGATCTGCCAGTGGGGTAAGTAAAACATTGTTAAAACAAGCGTATTTTACTTGCCCTACTGGTAGATCATTTTACTTATTTTAAGCAAAATGCACTTAATTTAGTTTTTTCCCCTAAAAACAAGCCTAAAAATCTTATGTCATTTTTCTTATCTAGTAAATGCACCTTAGTTTAAGATTTTTTTAGATATTTTGACTAGAAACATGACAAATATACTAAATACGCCATTTTTTGCAGTTAGTGTTAGGGCAATTATTTGCAGTCTACATTAATACATTTTAAAATGTAATTTATTCCTGTAAAGGCAAAGCTGAATTTTCAGCAGCCATTACTCCAGTCTTCAGTGTCACATGACCTTTCAGAAATCATTCTAATATGCTGATTTGATGCTCAAGAAACATTTTCATAATATATTATGACTCAAACCCAAAGGGTAAGATTAAAACTGATAAAGTCTGGCTCAGTGTGAAAATAGCTTAACATTACATAACACTTGCGCTAAAAACAAAAGTAATGCATTACAAATAGTTGGATGAGCCTGTTAAAATACAATGTTGTGGCAACTGTAAACAACCTACAGTTACATCATAACTGCACCAGACACATGGTGTGACACGTCCAAACAAAGAGCTCCGATTATAATCAACCAAGTCTTCACACAAAAAGTGTTCATCCGCAACACACTTTGAAATATGTCGTTTTCTGATTCAAAACCATTTCACGGATTTACCACAATATAAAGGTATCTCTAATGATTGGCACATTTCTATCATTACATAACTGGCCATAGTTAACAACATAGCAGAAAGTCAAGCTGGACTTGTTTTGTTTTGTATAAGTTTGTATAAGTTTTTGTATAAGATTTGATTTCATTGCATCAACTTGTGAATCATTACTTAACCTCTTAGTGCAGCACTGAAGGTCGATTTGCTCTCTTTGTGTTGTTAATCTGTGTTTAATAACACAGATTCATCCTCACTCTATCACGCACAGGTACAAGCACACACAGATACACATCTGTCTCGGCGATCAATTACACCTCTGTCTATTGACTGTTGGGGTGACAGTGGCGTGTGAATCAAGGGCCTCCAGCTATGGGAGACTGATTGGAACATTGATCTAAAAAATCTTTACCAAACTCATTACAGAGTGACCTGTCATCTTACAAGGGAGAGGAGGGGAGAGGGACTGAAACTTATTCATCTGTTTTTTTACACATGAGCTGTCTGAGTTGTCTGTTTAAAATTATGAATTGTCTCCTTCACACACACACACACACACACACATACACTTCATCTGTAATGTCTAAAGGTACTTGTTGAACACAGAAGTAAAATGAAAGTTTTTACAGGTGGATATTATAGTAGAAAACACATCTTGTCATTTACGTGCTTTATTGATCGTCTCATTAACCCTCTCTTGTTATTGACAGAGCGTGCACAAGAGTGCATGTTTAGCAAGGTTAGGGTCCCACTTCCTAGCTAATCTTATCATCTATAGGGTCTTAACATAAATAACCATAATGCACATTTACTATATTTATCTAGAATTCCCTGATCTCTAGAGGAAAACACTGTAACACTGCACTTACAAATGACAATTCTGTCATTAATTACTCACCTCATGTCGTTCCAAACACGTAAGAACTTCATTCATCCTCGGACACAAATGAAGATATTTTTGATGAAATCCAAGAGCTTTCTGCATAGAAAGCAACGCAACTGACACATTTAAGGGCTAGAAACTTAGTAAGGACATAGATAAAATAGTTTGTGACGTCAGTGGTTCAACCATGATGTTATGAAGCTACCAGATAGATTTTGTGTGCAAAGAGAATAAAAATAACAACTTTAAATGTCTAGGTATTACGCTTGACGAAACACGCACATGCTTTAAACTGATAGGTGAACAAAGGAGTAGATCTTTAGTAGAGCTAAACAAAGGTGAAGGCCATAATTGAAAACATTTTTGTGTCCACAGTGGTCATCATTCACTCAACAAACTGAAAGATCTCACAGTATACTGTACCTTTAGAACTAAATGTTCGTTTTTTTTTTACACCTGTCCTTCCTTTATATGAAGGCCTTGACTGAAGTGCTGGTTAAATCAACAAGCATATAACACTGCTTTGTTAAATTATTTATTCAGAGGTCAAGACCACAGCCTCACAATAGTCACTGTTTGACCTTCACTGTTCAAACAGTGCTCAGCTAACAACATTACCTCATATACACAAACATTCAGAATGGAGGTAAAGAGATTGGGTCATAGTCCCTGTTGGGAAGCAGGTAATTAAATGAGAGCGTGTCATTCACAACATCACATGAATGTAAATGACGTGAAAGACTGAGCTGGATTGTGTTAATTAGATGTTTTTTTTTTTTGTAGTAATGTAACATTAGCATCATAATTTGCTCAAAAATACAAAATGTTAAAGGATTAGTTCACTTTCAGAACAAAAATTTATAAATAATGTACTCACCCCCTCGTCATCCAAGATGTTCATGTCTTTCTTTCTTCAGTTGTAAAGAAATTGTGTTTTTTGAGGAAAATATTTCAGGATTTCTCTTCATATAATGGACTTCTATGGTTCCCCCAAGTTTGAAAATCCAAAATGCAGTTTAAATCCAGCTTCAAAGGGTAAATGATCCCAGCTGAAAACGAAGAGTCTTACCTAGTGGAAAAAAAGACGATTTATATAGTATTTAACTTTCAAATGCTTGCTCGTCTTGTCTCTCCGATGAGCATGCATAGTCTGTGTGATCCGGGTCAATACAGTTAGGTTAGGGTATGTAGAAAAACCTCCATCTCATTTTCGTCTTCAACTTCAAAATCATCCCACAATTATGTAAAGGACATTTGATCTCCTTTGTATGTTCACTTTGTAAACACTGGGTTGGTACTTCTGCAGCGATGTAGGATGATTTTGAATTTGGGGAAGAAAATGAGACGAGCATTTGAAGTTAAAAACTATATAAATTGTCAATTTGTTTAGAAAATAACCGATCGTTTCACTTCTTCCTCAGCTGGGATCGTTTAGATCCCTTTGAAGCTGCATTTAAACTGCATTTTGAAAGTTTGAATTTGGAGGCACCATAGAAGTTCATTATATGGAGAGAAATCATGACATAATTTCAAAACATAATTTCTTCACGACTGAAGAACGAAAGACATGAACATCTTGGATGACGAGGGGGTGAGTACATTGAAAGTGAACTAATCCTTTAACCCCATATTATTTTCATTGGTCAAACAGAAAAGGAGCCTCTGTTCTACATACAATGAAAATAGATCTCAAAATTTTGTCTGTCTGTTCCTCACACATACAGCAGGAAATTTTTCAGTAAATAATTACTTAAAGGGACATTTTTTCACCCAAAAATGTAAATTTTGTCATTTATTACTGATGTCGTTCCAAACCCATAACACTTTAATTTATCTTTGGAACACAAATTAAGATAATTTTGATAAAATCTGAGAGCTTTCTGACCTTGCATAGACAGCAACAAAACTAACACATTTACTGCATTATGTGCAAAAAAAGTGTCCTTGTAGCTTCTTAACATTACATTTGAACCACTGATGCCACATGGACTATTTTGATAATGTCTTTACTACCTTTCAGGGCTTTGAATGTGGTAGTTGCGTCATCAATAAATACGATAAATAAGTCCTCCACCCACATTGCTGCACAAAGTATTTTTCTCCAACTAGGTCAGAAAGCTTTTGGATTTAGTCAGAAGTACCTGAATTTGTTTTCCGAAAATTAACAATGGTCTTAAGAGGTTGGAACGAGGGCGAGTAATTCATGATAAAATTTTAATTTTAGGGTGAGCTATCCCTTTAAGTTTCACAAAGCTAGCAGAAGACTTGAAATATAGCACACAAAGGCACTTCTGTGACACTTTAATGCTACTTTTTTGGCTTTAATGTACTTTTCGTGGAGCTTTTTATTATAGAATATCATCCAAAATCCACAGCTGCATGTAAAACATTCTACTTCAGATCGCCTTTTGTGTTTCACTCACATAAATAAATGTGACTACAGTGGCCATTGATGGAACAGTGAAATATAACATCCGATCTTGTCTTTACAGATGTGGGTCAGCTCAGTCAGGTCCAAGAATCTTGGTCAGCCAGAGGAACCGGGGCAGGGCTTCATCCAACCGACGTCCTGCTCGTCAACCAACCCTTTGTTACCATGGAGACAGAGAACAGAGATACTGACGGAGAGGAGAATATTGTGTATCTCTAAAATGAACAAACAATCTTTGGTTGGTGCTGGAACGAAACATTTGGACTTGGATTTGCAATTTGAGATTTGGACCAGGATCTGATCCCACTCTTTATTTTGTGCTTTTTTTGATTCTTTCTTTAATCTTAGCAAACTTTCGGCCTTCTGTGATATTTTCCAGACTTCAGAGCACTTGCTTTGGTCCGTGTGTGAGATGGGGCTTGTCTGAGTGGCTGTAGTTTGCTTTATAGCCTGGAGCCTGCAGTGACAGAATCAGGTTAGGCAGTTTCAGCACACATTTAGTCACACACACAAAAGTCCCCCACCCACATTGCTGCACAATGTATTTTTCTCCAACTGTCCATGTCAGTTCAGATCAGGACACAAAAATACTGACCCTTTCTTTCAGTAGATGAGCGATGACTTGGCTTTAAAAGCATTCACCGCCTACTATACGAGACAGGGTTATATATGCATGACATGTATGTGTGTGTGTGTGTGTGTGTGTGTGTGTTAGAGTAAGGAATCACATTGCCACCTTTCAGATTCAATCTCTCACATTTGGAAACTGGTTTCACATGTCCATATGGAGAAGAATGTGTAATATGTGTCATGCTTTACTCTTCTGAAACAGTTCAGTTTCATTGGTGCTCATCAGCCACATGTGCAGCAAACGTCTAAAAAAACAAACTGGCATTCAACATTTCTTGATACTTTGGGTTATTATGTTGCTGTATTGGCCTAAAGTCATTGTTCATGCATTTTGCATGTTGTCCGTTGCATTATTCATTGTTTGTGTGGATCGACACTTTTAACACTTTAGTCATACACAGGCTATATTTTTGCAAATTGCATTAATTCAAGCCTGCTATCATTTCAGTCACACTAAAAAAAGTCCCAATTCAAAATTAAGCCATAATTGTGATACAAGAAAGACTAAAGACCAGTACTAGGTGTATATATGTACTTAAGTTAAAGTGACAAGAATTCAATGTGTAATTACGTTTTTAATTGCTTATCATTCTATTGAGAAAAAAAAAAAATTGTTTCACTGCACACTTGCTATTCTTTGTGTTTTGTTTCTTCTGATGCATAGACCTTATTTATTGTTGATATTTGTAAGGAATCATTTTTATGTACATAGAGCATGTTTTGTATAATTGTTGTATGTTGACAGGTGTACCAGGTGGTATATATAGTAAATGTTCATACATAATCTTTTGGGGTTTTTTTTCTTGTTTTAAATAATTTCCATCCATTTTATTAGCATCATGATATCTAATATTTACTATGATGTGTTTATGTACATAATGTTAATTATGTATATTTGCATCTATACGTTTTTGAATGCAGATCTACTTAAGGCAGTTTTGATTTCATATTCATAATTAAACTGGAGATTTAGTCAAGTTTCCCTTTTCACAGTGCCTAAGTAAGTCTAACTCTCAAAATAGGGCTTTCTTGAGGCTGAATATATGTGACCCTGGACCAATGTTAAGATATTTAGTAAATTTCCTACTGTAAGTATATCAAAACTTAATTTTTGATTAGTAATATGTAGGGGTGCAACGGGTCGCAGTTGATCCATGATCCGTGCGGATCACGACGTGACCGCACGCACGTGACCCGCGGATTAATAACTAATTTTTTTAATTTATTGATAATCCTAAATTTATATCTAAATTTTGAATAATCGCGGAGAAAAAGACCGTTTTTTTCTGCCGATATTGCTTTTTAAGTAATTAATTACACAGAGAAGTCGTGTTCACGTGAACAGGGCACGTTAATCAGTCAACAATGCCTAGGGGAGGAACAGAAGAACTCGAAAAGTGTCCTGCGTCATTCAAATCGCATGTATGGGAGCATTTTGTCTTCCCTGTAAAATATAATGATGATGGAAGAAGGGCGGTGGACAAAACTGTTACAGTGTGTAGGCACTGTGGCACGAGAAAGCCGTATGAATGCGGCAATACATTGAGCATGTGCGCCAGTGTTGCCAGATCGGGTTGACGATTCCCAGCCCAAAAGCTCACCAAAACCCGCCCACTTCAACAAAAACCAGCCCAAAAATGTAACTGCCAAAATAATGTGATAGAATTTTATTGCCAAGGTTGATAAAGACCATTTTTATCTCTTTAAAAAAAATAATGATGACAAAATAAAATAAAGATAATCAATTTCACAGGAATATGGATCAAAACAGAGCAAATACATTAAAGGGAGTCCGAAAATATGCTGAAAATGTCCAGAAATCTTTTCAAAGTGGCAATCAAGAATTTAACCGATGACTTAGCTAACAGTAAAATGTCCACAGTAAAAATAAACAATTTTTTGCGCAAAAAGTGCACAATAATGTGATCAGAAAGCAATCTAATTTAGCTGCCATTTACTCCCGTTCATGTATACATCAAGACAGTCAGAAATGTGTTATTCATTGATACATGATAATCGAACAGCAAAAATAAAATAATGATAATAACAATAATGCACTTACCTTTGTCTTGTGCGTTATCGAACAGAAGTAACAACACGTATTTCACGAAGTGCACATTTTAGAACATGTAGAACTGTTCAAGTCCAGCAGCTGTCAATGCCAATTATACCAGAGTCTGGACGGTTTAAAAGATGTTCAGATGCAGCACAGCATCGTATACTAGTCCCATATTCAGTTTAGATTATTAATTAACTGTTCATTCATCTGTTCTTCAGTTACAATTATACTTTGAAGCCTTCTATTCATCTCTCACCACGTGTAATCACGAGTCACTTAGACTTTTTATCGTGTAGCTAACTTATATTTAGGCCACTTTGTCATCGCAATCACTTAAATAAAATGAATGAAAGAATATATAGCTGCACATTCAAAAGCCCTTTCTAGCGCCAAAACCCCCATCACTCACAAACCATCACATCTCACCAACATAAAAGACGGTAAATTGATTGACAGGTCTCTGTTAAACTAAACCACGGGTTGCGTTGAGGGAAAAAAAAAGAGTTGATGACTACATTACACATTATTTTACTGTGATAGCCTACTTTGAGCTCGGACATATTAAAATAGCATGACCTGAATAACAAAAGCGAAGAAAAAGCAGCTGATTGGGCGGTTTTCATGTTTTAAAAGCAGCCCAAATTTTGTCTACCCGCCCAATGCGTTATTCTCCGGTCCAAGACTAAAGAAGCCCAATTTGGCGGCAACCCGCCCAATCTGGCAACACTGATGTGCGCTGTTCTGTGTATGCGCTCAGAGACGGAACAGAACACGGACAAGTAAAGTGAATGTTTAGCTTAAGATGTTACCTAAACGGTCAAATACATGCAAATATATGTCAAAATGCGCCGTTTGGTGATTATTCGTGTAATCCTTCGTCAGTTGTCTCAAACTAATGTAAACAGTTGAGAATGAAAATACGCCTGTAACAGTAAATTGGATCCGTGCAGCTCTTAAAGCGGCCACAAGTAATATTCCTTCTGCCGTCTTTGCGGTTGGTGTTAATCAAACAACAAAAGACAAAATCACTCACTGCTCTTGACAGATGGACTTTTGTAGTTTTTATAAGAAACATGTTTAGTTCTTACAATGAAGACTCTGCTGTTTTATTTTCCATTCAGTTAATTACATTAAATTTCCAAAAAAAAAAAAGATTTTTGCCATAATCGCGCAGCCCTACTTGTAATAAATGGAAAGCAAATTACATTTGTCTCCTCCGCTTTTTGCTGATCCAAAAAATGGTCAGATCCGTGACTCAAAAACCGTAATGTGATCCGAACCGTGAGTTTTGTGATCCGTTGCACCACTAGTAATATGCATTGCTAAGAACTTCATTTGAACAACTTTAAAGGCGATTTTCTCTATATATTTAGATTTTTTTTGCACCCTCAGATTACAGATTTTCAAATAGTTGTATCTCTGCCAAATATTGTCCTATCAAACCATACATCATTTATTCAGCTTTCAGATTATGTATAAAACTCAATAAAAAAATGACCCTTATGACTGGCTTTGTGGTCCTGGGTCACATATCAGACTGTATTTGCAAAAACTAAAAATTTAGAAAACTTCAGAACCAATAATCTTACACAGTGCAGTCTTTCAGTAGTCAGTAAAACAGTTATCAGTACAAGATAAGATACATGCTCCTTGTCAAAAAAAAAAAAAAAAAAACCTAAGAAAATGTGTTTTTACCTTTTAAATTTAAACATTCTCACCTAAAAGCTAACTTTTTAAAGTGGACATACTGTCTGTAGAAAATAGGGGAAAAGCCTCACTGCAGACTTCACTGCATACAATTTTTCTGGTTAAAGGGATAGTTCACCCAAAAATGAAAATTCTGTCATTAATTTCTCACCCCTCAGTCCTTCGTTCATCTTTGGAACACAAAGATATTTATTTTAAAACTATAAAAATAACAACTTTTATTCCACAGTTTCTTCTCTTGTTTCAGCCTTCGACGCCATCGTATTACTCTCATGAATTCACATCAAAGAGAAGAATCACACGGAAGAGAAGAAATTGTTGAATAAAGTTATTTTTGTTTTCTTTGCACACAAAAAGTATTCACATAGCTTCATAAAATGAAGGTTAAACCACTGATGAACTGAACTATTTTATCAATGTCCTGCTGTCTATGCAGGGTCAGAAAGCTCTAGGATTTCATCAAAAATTTCTTAATTTGTGTTCTGAAGATGAACAAAGATCTTACAGGTTTGAGTAATTAATGACAGAATTTTTGGGTGAACTATCCCTTTAAATCATACTGTGAGATACTTTTAGAATCTCTGATTTGTTACATATTCAAAGTGATTAAAGCAAAACCTCAATTTCTCTTTTGTTTTTCTCTCCCCCTATTATTTAGGGACCTCTAAAGGTTATTTGCACTAACAAAGTCAATATATACCACCGCTGAGTAATGCATTCGTAGGTGGGAACAGTAACCAACCATACAAAACACCTCCCCGTGGCACCGTAATGACTTTAGGAGGAGTTCCACTGTAAACCTGTCATCCCAGCAAATAAATAACAGCCATTACCTAGTATCCCACCTATGGCACTTCTAAAGAAAAAAAAAACACCTTTCCTGTGCATATTCTACATATTACTTTGACGGGTGTGTTAATCCTGAGACGCAAGGGGACACAAAAGTAATCAACATAAAAAATGGCTACCAAGCCATTTGAAGTTTTGTCTTCGATTTTGGATGTGTAGATATGGAAGCAGAAAGAAATGTTACAAGCTGGGGTGCTGTATTAGTGGGGGATGGCAGGCATAAGGGCCCACCAGGACACTAAGGGGCCCCAAAGCATTATTTTTTAATTGTTTATTTTTTTATTTGATCTTAGATACACTCTTAAAAATAAAGGAGCTTCACGATGCCATAGATGCCATTTTGTCTAAATGGTTCCACAAAGAATCTTTAACGTCTGAAGAGATGGTTCTTCTATGGCATCACTGTGAAGAACACTTTAACCCCTCATTGGGACGCCTAATTTTACAAATAAATCCTAATTTAATCATGGCAAACTATATTGTTGGAAAGGTCTAAGACTCCTAAATAGATTTAGATTTTACCATTTTTTTGCGTTACAATTAATGTAGGAAAAGTACTAGATTAATTTATGATTAGAGTGCACCTCAAAAATCTACTTCATAGCAGGAGTTCTGACCTTTGTCATAAAAAGACTTTCTTACTGCCTTTTTCCGTATCACGCTTTAGACATCATAAGAAATTATATATCACTTGAAAACTTAAAATCTCAAAATTCATCCTTTGAAAACCATAAAATCAGACATTGCAATACCATGGAAAATGTACATCAAAATCATATTACAAAATGTTTTTGTTCATGAATTATAAAAATGTAAGTTTGAATACTGCATTTTCACATCTATGTTCAAAAATGGGAGAGACAGTTAAAGCACCTTCATTTTTAAGTGTACACAAATGTGTTTTATCCATTAATAGTATATTAAAATAATTAATTAAAATCTGTAAAAAAAAAAAAATTAAATGGCCCTTGAAGTTGATTGTGATATTCCAAGCACTAATATATAAGAGCACTAGGACTTTTCACAGTTTGTATCACTCCGCTTTTCGTTTTATTATAAGAAAACTCTGAATTCTAGATATTACATGAGTTGTGACGTTGCTTTAAAACATGGCTGAAACACTGACTTATAATATAAATTATATATATAGTTTACAATATGAAGAGTTCAGATGTAAAAAATAATAGATAAAAAATAGATAAAGATAAAAGATAGATAAAGTAAATGCTCTCGACACATATTATACGTCCATCAAATTCTTTTACTTCAAACTCGCTAAAATCCCAGCCTCAGCCCAATCAGAAATACCGGTACTCAGGTAGAAACCTATACCTGATGAAAATGCATTTTTTAAAGAAAGACGTCAGATGGAGCATCTTAACTCTTCATATAGAGAACAGTGTGGAGAAAACAAGTCATTAGCAAATGATTTAAAGTTAAATCATTTGCTCCAAATTCTGTTTTTTGTTGTTGTTGTTTTTCCATTTTAATTGTTCTGGATTCTATTTTTTTGGTTTGTTTGTTTGTTTGTTTGTTTTCATTAAATTTTTTTCTAGACTCTGTTTAAATGGTTAAATTAAAAAATATTAATCAAAAGGCATATCTAATTTAATCAAAGTAATTTATTAAAATGTATTAAAATTTTAACAAAAATACATTTTAAGGCTGTATGAAATATGTCCCCCCCCCCCCCCCCTGAAAATCTGATTTAATTTGACCAAATTCTGTTTGCCATTAATTTTCTGGATTCAATTTTAATGGTTTCATTAAATTTTTAATAATCAAAAGCAGCTCTAAATAATTGATTACATTTAATTTATTATTAATTAATTAATTAATTAATTAATTTCATAGAAATTATTTGTTGTGTATTCCTACAGTTTTCTGGTAAATAATTTTCTGGTAAACATTCCTTAAAAAATAATGTTTTAATAATTATTTTATTATTAGCAGTAGTACTCTCATTACATTAAGTAATATATTTCTGTCACAGTTTCTTCAAGTTAAACTGAACTTTTATATTCATAGGTTTGCTGTGAAGACCTGTTAAGTTTCTGTTTGCATATGATATGATGATAGTTGTTTCTTAAAAATTGACTCTCAGAGCAGTTCTAGAGATTCCTTATGTGTTCATGTTTTCATATATTGAGGCGGCAGAGGCTGAAAAAATGAAACTGTCCATCTGTGCCACACACAGAACATGCAGGATATATATTTAAATATTTATGATTTATTAATCAAAAGTTAGGCTAATTCTGTCTGCCAATTTTATCACTGCATTCCGCAATTCCGTCAAATCACTGAAATGAATATTCTTCATCATTTTGAATTCAGATATAGTTAGGGCCCGAGCACCGCGGTGCGAGGACCCTCTTGGAATTGCTCCGTTTCTTATTCTTCTTCTTCTTCTTCTCCGAAATGAATCGCATTTTAGAGGGCCTAAACATGCTCGAAAACTCATGAAACTTTGCACACGCGTCAGGACTGGCGAAAATTTACATCTGATATGGGTTTCAAAAGTGGGTGTGGCAAAATGGCTCTGTAGCGCCACCTAGAAAACTTTAACGGAGTGCCCCTCGAGCTACGTTTCACGTACGTGTACGAAACTCGGTACATACGTGTATCACACCAATCCCTACAAAAAAGTCTCCCGGACACAACATCCCAAACCCAACAGGAAGTCCGTTATTTGTAATTTCCTGTACGATTTTTGTGCAGTTTTTGCCATTTTCAGACCTCGTATTTTAACGAACTCCTCCTACAATTTTTATCGGATCATCTTCAGATTTGGTGAGTGTGTTCATAAGGCCTTTGTGACGCTAAATTGCGAAGCTTTTGCGTTTTCGTCGAAGGACGTGTCCCTGGCGGCCTGACAAACTTTGATGTTTCGCCATGAAACAGGAAGTTGCTGTAACTCAGGCAAGCAATGTCCAATCTGCCCCAAACTTCACACGTTTATTAACATTCATGTCCTGAACACATGTCCATGCCAATATTTAGTCATAGTCATAGCGCTACCTGCTGGCAACAGGAAGTAACATGGTTAACACTGTTATGGTCTCCTAGCAGCATATTAAAAAGCATCAGCAAGTGTAAAAAAGGCTAGCAACGTGTTATACACATTCTAAAACATGCTAGCAATACTTAGCTAAGTGCTAAAGGATGCTATTAATGCAATGAAACAGGAAGTTACTGTAACTCAGGCAAGCAATGTCCAATCTGCCCCAAACTTCACGTTTATTAACAGTCATGTCCTGAACACGTCCATGCCAATGTTTAGTCATAGTCATAGCGCCACCTGCTGGCAACAAGAAGTAACATGTTTAACACTGTTATGGTCTCTTAGCAGCATATTAAAAAGCATCAGCAAGTGTAAAATAGGCTAGCAAAATGTTATACACATTCTAAAACATGCTAGTAATACTTAGCTAAGTGCTAAAGGATGCTATTAATGCAATGAAACAGGAAGTTACTGTAACTCAGGCAGGCAGTGTCTGATCTGCACCAAACTTCACATGTATGATAAGAGTCCTGACTTGAACACATTTAAAGGCCAATACACTGTTACAATCATAGCGCCACCTGCTGGAAACAGGAAATTGCTTTTTTTACACATGCAGTGTCTGATCTGCCCCAAACTTCACTTGTTTGATAAGAGTCCTGACTTGAACACATCTAAAGGCCAATACTCTGTTACAATCATAGCGCCACCTGCTGGAAACAGGAAATTGCTTTTTTTACACATGCAGTGTCCGATCTGCCCCAAACTTCCCTTGTTTGATAAGAGTCCAGACTTGAACACATCTAAAGGTCAATACTCTGTTACAATCATAGCGCCACCTGCTGGAAACAGGAAATTGCTTTCTTTACACATGCAGTGTCTGATCTGCCCCAAACTTCACTTGTTTGATAAGGGTCCTGGCCTGAAGGCATATATGTGCCACTATTCAGTTACAATCATAGCGCCACCTGTTGGCAACATGCAAATCACTCAATAACTCAACCATACCATGTTCAATCTGCACCAAACTTCATATGTCTGATGACAGTCCTGGCCTGAAGACATCTACATGACAATATCCATTTATAGTGATAGCGCCACCATCTGGCAGCAGGAAGTTGGGTACATATAGAAGGAATATGTCAGTAATTTATATTTAACACTTTAAATGCATAAATTGGTCAACGTTTGTCACCGGTCGACGGTGAGCCCGGGTGCGAGGGCCTGTTCATCGCTGCTTGCAGCTTTAATTTTGTTTATTTTGTTTATTTGTTTAGGCTACTTCCATATTATTTCTGGCTTGAAATCATGACATGTCTGACTAATATGGCAAAATTATTGTGTTAAGTTAGGTACTCAATATGAACTATTGTATAAAAGCAATATCACACTTGCAATTGTGCAGGCATCACAAACGCAGGTGTCATATTCCTTTTATACAATAGAAATATCAATATGGCTGCGAATACCAGTACGCAGATAAATAATCAAACAATATTGCTTGTGTGATATTGCTCAATTGAAAAAAAAAAGATGTATAGTTTGTGGGTGTCCATTTCAAATGTGTTTGTTTTCGGTTTACAAAGGGTTGGAGAAGTATATATATATATATATATATATATACATTTTTTGTCACATAACTTTTGGTAACCTTTGCAGGCAACAGTGAATCACACACGGACACACATATGCACACACCGCTCCCCTCAGCTACAAAGGAAAGCCGCATCCCTGTTTACTAAACACACAGTAATTACATACGCACATTACTGAGCTTTGATGCCTAGCAGAGGCCCGCAGCCATCACGCACAATCAAGTGTTTAGTGCTCTCGCACTCTTTCATTTCTTACTAATCCCTTCATTTCTGCATTCCCTCTTCCTCAGGGAGTGCCAATGCTGTCTTTCATCACCTGACAGAATAAGACAAGCACTTCCCAATTTGTCCTTCCTTAAGCCCTCACGAGCACACACACAAGCACATATGTTATCGCCTCATGAGCTCCGGTAATTAGAGGATTCAGGTTTGACAGAAGGCCAGTAACTTTAGTCTGTGTTCAGCTGATAGAGCAACATTTCGAAGTCTTTTGTCCCATGTGAACGATGAAAAGTCCGTAATTCTGCTGCTGGTGTCAAAACCCATCATTATGTCTTTGTAGTGGCGTGTGAGTGGTGTTTTGTACAGTAATACATTGATGCTGTGAAAGGTGCTTAGGAAGTGCGTTTTACCTTCGGTCAGCGGAGCACTTATGCACACAGCGAGATCTTCATCTGAAGTACGGCGCGCTGAAGTAGATATCTCAAAAGAGTGTCACTCGCGTTAAATCCTCCAATCCCTAAAGCCTCTGAGTCAACAAGACACTTATTCACTGTATCAATTTGAAGGCCTGTATCCGTCAAAACTTTAACAGCGACAGTTCACAAATACCTTCAGTCAAAGAGAAGCCTCTATTCTGGAGCTGTCAGCGCAAATACGCACACACACACACACACACACAAACTGAAGTGCATGTACTTTTCTTCAAAAACATTCCATGTATTAATATAATTTTGAGGGGATGTCAGTCAAAGAAATACCAGGGAATGTCAGAAAGAGATTAGAGGGAGAGAAAGAAAGAGAAATGGGGCTGTGTACCTGTCAGATATGAACTTTTAAATGAGTCTTTAGTGTTGAAGGGTGTGTGCGGCACTTTGAAGTGTCTCTGAATTACAGTCTTTCTCTGCAAGCTTAACAAAGGGATTCTCCCCAAAATGTTGCTTTAATAGATCTACAGAACATTTACCACACAAATGGAAAACAAGTACAGAAACAATAAATCTAATTTAAAAACATAATCTAGGTGAGGGTTTATTTGACTCAGTCGGGAGGAAGGGATTACAGTGTGTCAGTGTGTATGAGATGAATGGAAAGATACACTACCGTTCAAAAGTTTGGGGCTGGTAGACGTTCTGTCTTTTGCTTTTTCTGATTTTTTTGTCTTGTTTCCAGCCAAAATATCAAAAAAATTCAAAAATCAAGAAGGATTTTCTAGACAAGTAAATAATTATTTAACAAGTTAATAATTGTTTATTTAATAACTATCTTGTTTTTTTTCTGAAAACGAGTCAAAATTAAGCAGAATAATCTGCCAATGGGGTAAGCAAAAAATCTTATTTCAAACAGACCCCATTGGGAGATTATTTAGCTTGTTTCAAGCAAAAACACACTTCATTTTGACTTGTTTTCAGAAAAAAACAAGACAATTTTTTACTTTTCTGGAAAATCCTTCTTAATTTAAGAATTTTTAGATATTTTGGCTAGAAACAAGAGTCAAGACAAAAAGTCTAAGTAAGAAAAGTATTTTTTGCTGTGTACTAATAAGTACTAACTAACATTTGTGCTTTTTTTTCTCATTGCTGAAGAGTGTTGAACTTCCTTTTCCTACAATTATACTGTACAGACGTGAATTTAATTTTACTTTAGCCTTAGGCTTATTCACTTAATTTCATTTTGGTGTGAAAGGGCTTTTTCATTTGCTAAAAATCAAACGTTTTTATATTAAAAACAAACAAGCAAGCCCTGTCCAGATTTAAAAAGTAACGCAAAAGTAACGTAACGCATTACTTTCCATAAAAAGGAACTAAGTAACGTAATTAGCTACTTTTTTAGGGAGTAACGCAATATTGTAATGCATTACTTTTAAAAGTAACTTTCCCCAACACTGGTGGTGGGGCAAACCGTAAGTTAATGTCTAAAGTCCAGCACTCTTCTACCTGCTGATAGCCTGCGACTTTTCTAGTTTGTATGTATTCCACATTTTCCACATTTCGTTTTTCTCTCTAAATATCAATTTTTCCATTCTGATGCTTACTTTTACCGAATTAATGGCTGCTGATGATTATTGAATTCTGCCAAAGCACGCACTTGTAAGTGTTCATTAAATGTGTAATTAGCCTACGTGAGTACATAGGTCTGCTCATGTCTGAAAATAATATATGAAAAACTAAATGATTTTATATAACAAAAACATTATAGCTATATTTCTAAATGCTATATTTCACTGCACTAGATGGACATCTTTAACCAGTGCACTTCATCTCTGTGAATTGTCTCTTACCAGTAAAAAGCCAGAATGCTGTTGTGAACATCATATTTGTGTTTTTACAAGTAAAGTCATACTGGTAATTTTACACCAATTTATCAGGATTGCTGTGTCCCTCAGAAATCTGGTGCTCAAGAAACATTTATTATTATTATCAATGTTGAGTTGTTTTGCTTAAAGTCTGCAAAAAACAATATTAAATATGTTCAGAGTTTGTCACACCACAGAAAAATTAACCACCAAATTATAAAAAGCCGCTAAGTAAATAAAATAAGTTATCAAAATCTTGAACAAATAAGCAGTAGTCTCTGCTCTCAAATGCTGGGGGCGTGTCCACTGTCTGTGATGAAACCACACCCACTCGTTGGAAAGCTGCTGCCTCCCACAACTGTCACGAGCTGTTTTATAAATAAAAAACCTCTTGTATCCTTTCCGTTAGCATTAGCCGTTATGCTTTTTTTAGCTAAAGGTTGCAGGCTTGCCTTCTAATGGTTTTGCTAATGCATTCTAGTTATGTTTTAGGGGAGGAGCCATGCCAAAATCCTTAACATCAAAAAGGTTGTTTAATGGTCTAGTTCACAGTCTTTTTAACATGTTTTCAGCAATACATTTCTAACATTTATAATGTGTTTAGATACAATTCTCTGAATTGCTCTTACACAGGCTTTAATATTGTTGTTCTTAATATGCATTTTAAACAAAAATATTTTGTAACATCATAAATGCCTTTACTAGCACTTTTGAACAATTGAATGCATACTTGCTCAATAGAAGTATGAATTTCTTACTGATCCCAAATTTTTGATCAGAACTATTTGATATATAAAAGTCACAGTAAAACTGACTTAGAAACTTTTACTATGCCTTCCTGATTTATATTTTCTACATTTCAACTGTCCTTAGTAAATTTTTCTGTACTTTCAATCTTACAATATGGAAATCTATCACTAACTCTACATTTGATTGTCTAAACAAAGAAAATATACATAACCATTTTCATATTTATTAGATAGATAGATAGATAGATAGATAGATAGATGCCCTGACTAACGATAGACTGATAGTTTGTGAGGTTATACGGCAGCTGGTTGTGTTTGAATCTGCCCTTCACAAAACCTGCTAGACACACTGTGTCTGTAATTGATATCGTTTGGCCTTTGCGGCTTGTGTGGGTGAATACACTCACACATATTCAACCTTTCAACATGTCACCACTGTGGACAATAACAAACACACGCACACCTGTCGTCACTTTGTGTGTGTCACTAATGACGCTTTTTCAATGGCGCTCTGCAGCCAGACTCAGCTGTTCTCAAGGGAGATAAAAGCACAGAGGAGTATTATTGGCTCTGATAGTGTGTGTATGTGTTCATCTACGGGAGCAGTGTGACCTCAGTAAAGTCTCAGCAAAGTGTGGAGCTGCTGAGAGTGTGTCTGTGTGGGTGGTGGGTCCTTCACAAAGTCAGTCTGTGTCAGGGGTAAATGTGTTTATGTGTGTTAGAGAGAGCCTCGTTGAAAGGAAGTTTTAATAATGTCAGTGTGTGTGTGTGTGTGTGTGTGTGTGTGTGTGTGTGTACATGGAGCAGCAGGGCAGTATTATGAAGTCTGCATGATAGAAGATGAAGGTTCATTCTGCAGTTCAGCTGACTACAGTTATTACCATCCCAGTCGACCCACCTGCTCTCTCAGCGGTGAGCTTCTGGAGGCGGCTTTGTTCCCTGAAATTACCCCACTGTGTGAGTCTGCGTGTTGACACCCATCCTATATCACGCCTATTGTGAATGAGCTTCTCGAAAGAATGTGCATGTGACTTGTGCTTTGTCTTGTAATGAAAGGTTCTTATTTTATTCAGGCAGTCACAAGGGCAGCAGCTAATAGCTGTCCTGATTGGCCTGTCATCACAGCCCATCCCGGCTTATTAGAAAGTACACACCTCCATCTGTCTTCATTAGGACAGCACCCTTCTCGGTCCTGTGTCCTCATAAAGATGTCCTCATACATCCAAAGTAGTAATGATGCCACATTTCATACTTTACCACAGTGTCCTTTTTCTGCAGTGTACGCATTATAGTGTTCTTGTGGCTCAGCCTTGAAGACACTTTTCTGAACAAAACAATGACATTTTTATATTCCCAAGTATGTCTGAATCTCTCTAGTATGCTTTTGGAGTGTATTAGAGTATCCTGTAAACATCCAAGAAGATTTAGCTCTCAAATATATGAAGAGTTCAGATGCAAAACCAAAATGAGATAATGATACTGAGTGAATGCTCTCGACACATATTTTACATCCATCAAATACTTTTACTTCAAACTCAATTAAATCCCACCCTCAGCCCGATCAGAAGTACCAGTACTTACATAGAAACCTACACATCGGAGCCTGATAAAAATGCATTTTTTAAAGAAAGATGTCAGATTTAGAGGCTTTTGCATCTGAACTCTTCATATACTACCGTTCATGTATTTTTGAGTAAACAGTGCCGACTGTGTGATTATATACCATTTAGCTAAACCAACTCATCACTTTATAAAGTGTCTTTGTGGATACACACATTCTGTCATTATTGCTATGAATCAGAAGGACTAGCAGCTTTTAAACTAAGTGTCAGTCATTAACGCCCTGCTGTGTGTGACCTCCAAGCAAATGCTTAATATCTCTCATGAAGTCAGCGATCCACAAAGATTGCAGCTGTAATAAAACATTACAGCTCCCCAGCTAACCCACACACCACATCACAGCAGTGTGTAATCCAGGAACTGCAGCTGGCTGTTCATAAATTCTCTGGATGATGAGAAAGCATAATGATGACATGGTAATTGTTGCAGACTGTGAAATTTTATATACATTTTACATACTAATATTGACTGATTAAATCATTAAAACAGATTCATTTAATAATAATCAAATGTTCAGTACTATTTGTAGTTAGTAACATAATCCATTACATTACAATAATTAGACTACTTTTAGATTACTTATCACATTGGTTTAAATAGGATAATCATGTACCATGTAGATATGAAAATACAAATAGAAAGACAATATATTGCCCCTCATTTGAAATCATAGTCAGGGCAGCTACAGTTGAGGTCAAAAGTTTACATGCACCTTGCAGAATTTGCAAAAGGTTAATTATTTTACCAAAATAAGAGGGATCACACAAAATGCTTATTTAGTACTGACCTGAATAAGATATTTCACATAAAAGACATTTACATTTAGTCCACAAGAGGTAATAATAATTTTTAAAAATGAAAACCCTGTTTAAAAGTTTACATACTTGGTTCTTAGTACTGTGTTGTTACCTGAATGATTAACAGCTGTGTTTTTTTTTTTTATTGATAGTTGTTAATAAGTCCCTTGTTCGTCATACTTCATATGTCACATCAAGTACATGTATGATTTCCCAGAAGACAAAATAAGTCAAATTTACCCTGATCCTCAAATTCAAAAAGTTTTCACCCCCCAGCTCTTAATGCATCATGTTTCCTTCTGGAGCATAAGTGAGCATTTGAACCTTCTGTAATAGATGCATATGAGTTCTTCAGGTGTCATCAGTGTGAAAACTAGGTTCAAATACACAAAAATGCCGAAAAACAAAGAATTTGTGGGACCTGAAGAATTTTTCTGAAGAACAGTGAGCAGTTTAACTTCAGGACAAACAAGGGACTCAACAACTATCACTAAACAAAAAAACAAAACAAAACAAAACAAAAAACAGCTGTGGATCATTCAGGTAACAACACAGTATTAAGAATTAAGCGTATGTACACTTTTGAACAGGTAATTTCTATAAACTCAACTATTATTTTCCATTGTGAACTATATGTAAATGTCTTTTATGTTAAATATCTTATTCAGCTCAGTACTAAATAAAAAAATAACATGCATTTTGTATGATCCCTCTTATTTTGGTAAAATAATTCTTTATTTTTCAGATATTTATATATTTTCAGATTCTGCAAGGTGTATGTGAACTTCGGACCGAAAGTGATGTCTGAGGCTGAGACTAATAAAAAAGTAACTATAGTCTGATTACAAGTATTTTACAATGTAATTTAACCTAATTAAGTACTACATTTTTGGAACCTTATAACGTTATCCAGATAACATGTAATCAGTTACTTCACAGCACTGGCTGTATATAATTGGTGGGATTTCCGTTCTAAGGCATTGATTTTATTCAGGAATGCAAAAAAACAAAAGATTGTCTGTGAGTGAACCTTTTTGTCTAAATGGTTCCATAAAGAACCTTTAACATCTGAAGAACGTTTCTGTTTCACAAAAGGTTCTTTGTGGCCAAAGGTGGTTTTTCAGATTATAAAAAGGTAAGAAAGAGAAAGAGAGCCATTAAAAAAAACCTTTGTGGAACCAAAAATGGTTCTTCTATGGCACTGCTGTGAAGAACCTTTTAAAGCATCTTTATTTTTAAGTGTAATGTGTGTTGCTTGGTGACATTTGATTCTGCTTTTACTGTTTTGCTCCACCAAGAAAAATAGCTCTAAAAAAAGTAACAAACAAACTTGTGTCTTGTGTATCAAACTTTTGCTTTTTAATGCAACAATCAATAAACAATGCAATGATACCATTGGTCTAAATACCATCTAGATGTGTGTTCAATTAAATGTTTTTTGATATGCAAAATATATGGTGTATATATGTGTGTGTTGGTGCATAATTTAGTTGAATAAACATTTTGAATACTATGAAAACATTTTTTGTCTTGGCATTCATAATATGAAAAAAGGCTAATATTTTGTCTTTCTTCCACTTTTTTTTTAAATCTTACGCATGTTTTTTGTGCCAACATTTTGTGAATAGGCCTTCACTCTGCAAAAATATGTGCAAAAAAAACAAATACAGACCCTTTGTTCCTCCTTTGGTGGTTATGAGGGTGTAACAGAATCTGTTAAAATTGGACAAGTTCTGGTGTTTCGCAGGCCAACTCAAACATTATACCAGTGCTTTAAATTCAAGCCCACTGTTGGTCAAAGCTGGTACAGTTCTTTACAAACTGCTACAAGGTGGTTTGGTGTATTTTAAATAACTAACTCAACGTGATCAGATATGCAGGCCAGGCTTGTTTCAAGATCATGCTGAGCACAGCAGGTCTGGAGGCTTCTTAATGGAAAGTGGTAAATTAAGTCTCCTTGTGAGACACTGAGGACATACACAAACAGTGTGATCTAAGATTACATGCATACAAAACAATTTGCATGCTGAAACAGCTACCTGAATGTTTTGCAAGTGTCTTCACATAAATCTAAATTTTAAAATGACAAATACATGCGCACACATACGCACTCGCAAACAGTTTGCACAGGATGATCTGTATTCTAAGGCTAACAGATTAATACCAAATCAATGCATGAAGGGCATGTAACATAATTCACATTAATTCACATCTAGCTTTGACTAATGAACAACCCATGAGGTATCATTAATCAGCTATGCAGATCAATATGTTATAATACATCCATTTCTCTTTCCCTTATTTTCATGTTCAGCATGACTTATTGGCATGGCAAAAGATGGTACATTTGTATTGCCAAGGCAGTAGCCGGTTCAGCAATATCTTCTGAACTCTGCTTTTTTTCTCTTCTATCTTTTTCACCCACACACATAGGTAGGCGAGTGCGAGCGAGAGATGCAGAATAGTAATCTCATTGATTTCTTTACAGCAACCCAAGGCCCAGTAACATAGCTCAAACAGCAATGGATTTATCTTCATTTGCAGGAGGAGAATGCAGTAACTCACAAAGAAGTTAGACCCAAACACTGCCCTTTTTGTTCATAACTGGCAACAACACTGCTGCAATCACTTGCTTTATAGCCTATGCCTGCATAATATATACTATCTATCGGGGGCGTTTCCTCCGAGGAGGCAAGGGAGGCAGTGACTCCATAAAAATGCCAATATTACAAAATATAATATTACAAAGTGTATAAATCACTTGTTTTCCTAAAGAAACATTGTCCAACAGTGACACCAGCAGGTCACAGTGGGAGTCCACATCTCTCTCGTCTCCCCTGAGCCCAATGAGTTTTAAATGCCTCCATCATGATATGACTGGATATGACTGGTTATGTTCGGCTGTGATTTGTACATGCGATAAACCTCGCCTCTTGCGTTTGTGTACGTTCCGCATTCCCATAATGACATTAATGGGAAGACTGATTTTAAAAAGTAGGTAAACAGCTCACGCAAGATATAATCAGGATCAGAAATCAGAATCAGAAAAAGCTTTATTGCCAAGTATGCTTATGCATACAAGGAATTTGTTTTTGTGTCATTAGCTACCAGTACACAGACACAACAACAACACAGAGACAATAAAAATAGGATGAGAATAAAAAATACACATATGTAAAAATAAATAGGCAAAAATATACAGTAAAAAAAAATTGAGAAATAAATAAGTGGTATGTACCACACTGTAAAAAACAATTTGTTGAGTCAACTTAAAATAATTTGTTACCGGGCTGCCTTAAATTTTTAAGTTCAGTCAACTAAAAAAGTTTAGTCAACTTGAAATGTTATGTTGTACTGAGTGACAACTTAGATATTTGAGTTGATTCAATTTCAAATTTTAAGGCAGCCAGATAACAAATTATTTTAAGCTGACTCAGCAAATTGTGTTTTATTTTTTACAGTGCAATTTGCTACATCAAAATAAGACTAAACATTTAATTAAACCGTAATCCGTGGGAGCTCTAGTGAGTAATCATTCAAATCTCTGTATCTGTGACCAGTGTTTACCGAGCTCTGATGATCCGAAAATTCAAAAATAGTTAAAAGCTAACTATTAAAAAGAAATGGTTTAACATCATACAGTAATATAAATTATACAAATTATTATTTACGCACAAACTGGAATATATATGGGCCATTCTACAGAACTGGTTCAAAGTCAGAGTCTTGAAAAAAAAAAGTGTCTTTTCCCCAAAAATGTTCATGTATGCAAATTGTATAATAGCCAAGGTACACATTTCTAATAATTGTCATATTGTATTTTCAGAAAGTTTTGTCACTACCGAAACACAGTAATATTAATTTAATTGGAAGGGTTATATTGATCTATTAAGATTTTGCTTACATCTAGATTGCAAATGTATATATTAATTTTATATATATATATATATATATATAATTTTTTTGTTGTTGTTGTTATTTTATTTTTTATTTTTTCTCAGAGGTAAATCAATGTCAATAAAATTTTTAACAATAAGTGTAGTGAGATTTGTTGTATTTTGAATCCAAATTTTCTTTATAAAAGGCAAAAAGTTGATCATACTGTATATATACACTGAATATACATTGAACTAAAAATCATAACATCTTGGCTGATAATTCAGTATGCAACCACATGACATTACAGAATTTCAACTTAAACATATTAAAATACTACTAAAACATGCTAAAACAAAAAATTGCAGAACTGTACTCAAATTTAGTTTATTTCCCCAAAATATAAGCATTATGTGTTCCCTTTTGTCACTACCAAAACAATGATGACATGTTTCATGACTGTTTCACAACAAAGATGTCACTACCGAAACATCACTAAATGTTTCAGTAGTGACAATTTAGATACTTTTGGACCTAACTTAAAGATGCTAATCAGCACATGGTTAGCTTGCACTGAACAGTGAACCAGTGGCATACATATAAAATCTAAATGTTATGGAATAACTTCCAAATAAATGTGCTTAATTGCAGAAAAAAAAGGTGTTTGGTGGTTACACAGATTTTTCAGACTTGTGAACACAATTACCTCAAAACGATGAGACCTATCTACTCAAACATTGTAGCTATGAGAGAGGGGTACACAGGAATATTTCCTGATAATAATTTATGGTTTTAGTTTAAATCAGTCTTGGCCAATGGACTAAAACATACACTCGGTAGTGTATAAATTAATTATTATTAATTATTATAATTATTAATAAATTATTATTATTATTATTACTTAAAAGCTACTTTTAAAAACAGTGAAAAAAAATATTTCAGTATAATTTTCATAAGTTGAAATTTAGGGGTTAGGGTTCTGGACAGCCCCCCTCTTAATTGAAAGTACGCAATAATTGATTTTATTTATATTAAGCTTACTAATATTTTCAGTATTATTGTGGGTTTCAATAGATCTTAATAAACATCTAAGATTTGAATACTGAAATGCTTTTTAAATGTGTTTTTTTGGTTGTGGGACAGCAGTTTGCACCATTTCTGTAGAATGGCCCATATAAGTATATATTTAGAACATACAAAAGAGCGAGACATGGAGCGATGCTTTGAATGTTATACATGGTCCTTGCCATATCTCTCCCTACGTAATGTTTTAATGCAATACAGAGAAAGAAAGTACTGAGAAGTGAAGCCTTAGGCTTCCCCGCCAGCACTGTGAAGTTATACATTTGGGTAAAATGCTGAGATAAGTGAGTTACTTCTAATACATCCCTTAGGAGTCACACAGAGTGATCACAAACAGCCCGAACGTACGACGCTGGAGGAATGATAGACGGAACTGGTGCAGCATCAACTGAAAATAAACACAGTGATCCAAATGCAGCATCTGGTCAACGTTAGTAGTGTAAGCTTTAAATAAACGAAGGCCTGTCCTTGGGTGTATAAATATCATACTTTAATGTCACCCTGCTTGAAGTATGTTTAATTTAAAGTTACATAAACATCACAACACTAGCAACTACTTTATGCATTCACGTAAAAGCATCAGAAAATGGCTGTAAAATATATATGTTATATATATTAACACAGTCACAGTGATTCAAATACAGCATCTGGTCAATGTAAGTAGTGCATACTTTACAGTTATTTTAAATATGTTTACTATTTAAAATAACTGTTTTCTATTTGAATATATTTTTAAATGTCATTTGTTCCTGTGATTTCAAAGCTGAATTTTTAGCATCATTACTCTAATCACATGATCCTTCAGAAATCTCTCTATGGATCTTTCTACTGGAGTAATGATGCTGAAAATGTATCTTTGAACACAGGAATAAATTACTTTTAAAAATATATTCAGATACTTTTAAAGAGCAAAAATATTTCAAAATTCTACTGTTTTTGCTGTACTTTTGATCAAATAAATGCAGGCTTGGTGAGCAGAAGAGACTTCTTTAAAAACATTAAAAATCACAAGAAGAAAAAAAAACTTTTGACTGTTTCACTTTTTGTTCTGTTTCAACAAAGCAACAAACTCATCTACATCTAGGGTGGCCTGAGGATGAGTAAATTAGAATTTTTGGATGAACTATTTCTTTTAACTCAGTCTCAGGACAGGACTTCTTTACACATGTCAGGAGCTGTGTCACGTCAGCGAATTCATGTCTGCAGGTCTGCAGAGAGCCATTTTTAATATGGAAATATCACAGTGGTTTAAAAAACTAAATGAGGGAGGACACAAAAATGAATGTGACGTTTTTAATTTTTCACAAAAAATTATTAACAACTTCCTTCAGAAAACAAAGAAAAGGAAAAATTTGAAATGTCAGCATGACAGTTTAACACTTGTGCATTTGTCTTTTTTCATTCCCGCTCTTCTTGTTGCTCATCTAGTCTGAACCGGTGATGCTGAGCGTGAAATTCTGAACCCTAATGCCAAGTATTAATTAAAGCAAGTGGTCACAAAACAGAAGTCTTTGTCAAGTGCCTGCCATCTGTCATGTATGTGCGTGTGTGTTTTACTGTGGAAAGAGCTCAGAGGTGTTGGAAGCCCAATAACATGTCTTTATTGCATGAGTCATTGCTTGTTAAACAAAAACACTTTAAGACGGAAACTTTGAAAAACACTCTACACACTTTTTATCCGCTACGTACCGACTTATTTATTTTAGTTCTTGAGGGTTTCCTACAAACAATTGGCTACAAGGGAGTTTTCCACCAGCGTGGTGCCGAATCGTTTGGCAATACGTCTGGTGTTATCGCCTGATCATTAAAATACTAGTAGGAAATGCTGACAATGAACACTGTTGATTTTACATCATGATAAGCCATGCGTAGCATTTAGCTCAGGGGTTTCAACTGGTGTGTTTTAATTTGTAATTTAAAATCAAATGCTAATGACAAATGCTGCTTTGATTTAATGTGTTTTCCGCTCATTGGTCACTGACATTTTGGATTTCGTGTTGTTTCGTGTATGATGAGAGATGCCATGCCTCACCGTAACCTTGTTTTTTTGCTGAATATTTTACTTTATTTAAAAGTACATTACAATATTCACCTCTTGGGGAAGTGGAAAGAGAGATGGACAGGATTGTAAAGGATAAGTCAGGACTCAAACTCAGGCTGGTCGAGTCGCAACCATGAAGTGTCTAATTTAAAGATTGGACTATTGCAATGCTCTACTGGAAGGTCTTTCAACCAGCTTGACTAAGCCTTTGCAGATGATCCAGAACGTGGCAGCACGTCTGCTCTTCAGTCAACCAAAGAGAACCCATGTCATGCCTCTTTCTGATCTCACTACACTGGCTCCCAGTTGTGGTCTGCATCAAATTTGAGGTTTTGACGCTGGTTTTCAGGACTGCCACTAAAAAAGTGCCTCCCCACCCCAGTTCACTCTTAGAAGTTTACACTCCCACCCATCAGCTCAGGTTATGGAATAAATGACGCACTGTCGTTCCCTTACAACGAGGCAAAATCACTCTCTAAAACCATTATCATCTCTGTTCCTCTTTGTTGCAACCTCCATTTAATCTACTGAAACCATCACATCTCTCAAAAGTCGTTGTTTTTGTTTTCCTTGCGCACAAAAAGTATTCTTGTAGCTTCATAACACTACGGTTGAATCAATGATGTCCTTTCTACCTTTCCAACCTGTTTTCATTGTTTGTATGTAGGTATTAGAATGTAATGTTTACAAACACAATTATTATTATTATTTTTTTTTTACAATTTGGCTGTATTTTATTGTGTATAATGTAAAAATGGCTACATATTTTTAGCTAAAAAGTAAAAAAAACACAAATATTTCATATCAATAAGATATTTGTATCAATGCATTTTTATCATTTTATCGATAAGTGATTTTTAGACCTCTTAAACTACCCCCAAATCTAAACCTACCCACTTTATAGTGAATATAAAAACATAAAACGTAATATGCAAAAAAATTGCAGGGAAATGACCATTTTAATAACAATATAGCATTAAAAAGTTTTTTTTCTTCGCTATAGCCTTTAGAGCCTAACTAGGGCTGTCCTCGATTAGTAGTCATTGAAGCATTTATTGATACACTAGTGCTTTCTCTGTTTTTGTCTTAAGAGACACTGACTGTCATCTCCGCAGTAGTGGATGCATCTGTATGCATATGGATTTTATAATCTGAGAATATTTGTTTTCCATTTGAATTGATTCATTTGAAAGTAGACATTTCACTCTATAGATATAGATTTTTCATGTCTGTAAGGCGAGTATACGTAGAGTTTCGGTTCATTTTGTTTTGACACGATCAAGTTCGGAGACCAAGACAGCAGAAAGCGTGTCCTGTTTGATTTCATTATTTTACAAAACACAAAGTTTTGTTGTTATTGTGAGTGCACACAAATAAACAAAGTCTTTAAAGATTCTGAAAGCTGTATTACTCTTATCTGTATGACCAAAAATGACAGAGTATTTTAAGTGACCGCATCAGCGCCTCCATCTGTCATGCTGTGAGTGCACTTCGTATAGACACTTCAATGGCGCACATTTATCAAGGTTAACATTAGATTAAGCGGCCATGTAAAGTTGCTACTACTTACATAATTCAGATACTAAGCCATATTTGAGGTCGATGAAGGACAGGTGAGCGTTTGGATGTCCTGCCCGATGCACTGTAGTACCACACCATGGTCCATCACAGACTGCATGATTTATTTCTGCAACTAAGCGACTAAATCAATTTTGGTCGACTATTAAGGGGCAGCCCTAAACCTAATAATAACTATTTCTTGAATATGTTCAGTATAAAGAAAACATGATTGAAAGAAAAGTTCAATCACAATAAATTATTTATTGCAAAAATATCTAAAACAGTAACAAATGCAGTCCAAATGACGATGCACTGCAGACGACTGAATACAGTATGTTTGTGTGAAGTACAGAGCAGAATTTAAGATGTTAATCTCTGAAAATATTATCCAGATTATTACCCTGATCTACTCCATAAAAGCGCACATTTCTCATTCAAACACACCTCACCAGAAAGCTCTCGGATTTCATAACAAAATATCTTAATTTGTGTTCCGAAGATTAAGGCCTTACGGGTTTGGAACAACATGAGGGTCAGTAATTAATGACAGAATTAGCATTTTTTGGGCAAACATTTTATTTACCACCTCAAACCATTAAAGTAAAGCATACACAAACACTTCTAAAAAAAATCCTCTTCCATTGCTTGCTTTCAAAACTAGTAGTCTAATAAACATGTCATTTTGTATTAGAAAAATTGTTGGCTCTTTGACGAATCGCTCTGTTCCTCTTTTGTAATTCGCTTTGGATAAAAGCATTTGCTAAATGCATAAATGTATCAGAGTGCTGCTCACAAGGCTGTCAGCTACAAAATATTACAGAAAACAGTTTGGCATAATCTGTCATTATTCATTTCTGAATAAATACATTTATAGAAAAGCACTTGTTTTTTGAAAAACCTTTGTTTGCCAATTTAAAGTCATGTAACAATTATTTTTGCGAAATATTACTTCATGGTTTTTCTAATATACTTTTTACCTTTAAAAAATAATAATTCGGTACACTCATATGTACTCAAGAAACATTTTTTCTTATTTGTCAATGACCCGTAAACCAGCAAATGTGTAATTCCATGGGTGAGTGACTGTGAAAACAATTTGACTAAGCGGTGATAGCCAAAACCCAGTGTAGCATTATGAAAATGACTACTCTGTGCCTCTTGTACTTCCTTTGTTTTTCATGTGTATCATCATTATGGCTCATGGGTGAAAAGAGCATGACGGGTTTGCGTGATCACCTCTCCTCTCCGCTTGCTATAACGATGTTCCTTTGTCCATCAATCACTGCATGCAGCATCACACCTGTCTATTTGGACCTCGTGAAAAAAAAAAAAAAAGAGACGAGGGAAGGAGAAAGTGTCCTGGGCAATTAGATGGGCCCGTGGCGGCCTGACGGTCACCTACACCACTGCACACGCTCACACACAACAGCACTAATGAAGGAGCGCACAAGTGTTGTTTTTCCGAGGGCATTTTGAGTTCAGTACTCTGTCAGCTTGATGTGTCATATGCACTTGAAAATCAACTATAAATTTGAGCACTGACTTGCTCCTTTTTAAGGTTTCCCTAACTTCCTTTCTAGAACTTCTTGTCATTGACATCTCCCATTTCTCTCTCTGTCTCCTCCATTTTTCTCCTCAGGTAGGGAGGGGAGCTGAGGGTCCTTTTATGACTCTATAAATCTCCAGGCGCCATGGGCCAGGCAGCCCAGAGCAGTAGATCACCGCCAGCCTGTCACACACACGCGCTTAATGAGCGAATCTCAGCCCGCGGGGAGCGCAGGGTGGCACAGGGCCGTTTAGTCAGAGGACTGTCAATCACACACACACATACACACACAAACGGGACGGGGACAATTATGAGTCCCAGCACAAAGTAAGGACTGTGAAGGATGGATTTAGGTGGACACATTGGCTATGACTGGTAATGGATGGTGTGTGTCGACTACAACGATAATGTACACCTGAGATTAGAACACAATATATGCCCTGTGTGTTTGGCAGCTCTCCATGATGTGCAAAAACAACAACTGATATCAGCCGATAGCATGACACTGCATTAGTGCTGACATTTCATGCTGTTATCAAATATTTTTGCATGGACTAACTGGTGGGTTTGTGGAGAAAAGGGGAATGGGGACAAAATTTACAATTCTATAGTTTTTATATACACATGGTTACACATTTTCTAACCTAAACCTACTCCTACCCCTAACTCTAACAGAGAACTTTCTGCATTTTTACAGTTTCAAAAGAAACTTTGTTTACTTTATTCTTATACCAGTGTTACAAACGAGGACATTCACAAAGGGGAGGTGATTTTGCAGGTTTTGCTTACTTTTGGGTACAAATTGTCCCTAAAATATGGTTAAGAAGGTACACACACACACACACACACACACACACACACACACACACACACACACACACACACACACACACACACAGAGCTGGGTAGTAACTGATTACATGTAATCTGGATTACGTAATCAGATTCCAAAAATGAAGTACTTGTAATCAGAGTAGGTTACATTTTAAAGTCCTCGTAATCAGAGTACAGTTACTTTTTCATGGATTGCATGATTACATATTATTCACACAGTAGCAATAAATTATTCATAATTCATTGATTTCCCCCTAATTTCTCTTTTTTTATCTTTTCAATTTTCATTTCTAAAACAGCCTGAGAGACTGGTGAACACATTCATTTTAACAGGTTTTTAACCAAGTATTATTATGTCTTTGGAAGGCTTTTGTCTTCCCAACTCATTAAAAATTAGTTTTTATTTATGTTACATTTACATTATTTCTTATATACATGTCATGCAAGCATTCCAAAACTGTTTGTCATCTAAACCTTATGTGCCAAATATACAGGTGCATCTCAATACATTAGAATGTTGTGGAAAAGTTAATTTATTTTAGTAACTCAACTCAGTTTGTGATGATTTTGGCTAACATTTAACAAATTACTGAAATAAATGACTTTTCCATGACATTCTAATTTATTGAGATGCACCTGTATTTATTATAACTACCCCTGAGACCCCTGAAAAAGCATTTTTAATTGCTATTTGAGCATAAGAAACTACATTCATGGGGCTATTAATTGAAGTTTTATTGCTGATTTGACATGTAATTTAATTGTGAGTTCAGCTAGCAGGTTTTGAGATTTCAGGATTCACCCATTTATTAAGACTTGGTCGTGTATGAGCTACCCGGAGGCATTGCAAATGTAGTGTACAGACTATCTTTGAAAGGGACTTTGTTTTAAAATGATTTATTTTAATTTCATTTTTTATGATTGTTTGCTTTCATTAAACTCACAAACCCCCTGCAGTTCCTTTACGAACCCTAGTTTTGGAAACCTTGATTTAATATAGTGTTTAATGCACTTCATGTTGTAAATGACAGAATGGAACATATTTTCTTACTCTTTGCATTTTTTTTTACATCATTATGGTACAAGATAATCCTATTTAAATCAATGTGATAAACAAGTTAAGTTAAAAGTAATCTAAAAGTAATCCAAAAGTAATCTGATTAGATTACCTAAAATATGTAATGTAACTGATTACACTACTGACTACAATTTTTTTGTCATGGAATCTGGAATCTGTACCTGATTACAATTTGTAAGTAATCTACCCAGCTCTGCACGCACACACACACACACACACACACACACACACACACACACACACACACACACACACACACACACACAAACAAACCTATAGTTGACATCTTTTCAAAATTTAGGGAAAAAAAGAGATAGCTGCCCTGTGAGCTGTTTTTAATATATATTTTACTTTTTTTTACTCTTAGGTCAAAGAACACTGACATTTCAAATGTGAAATGAATAAATAATGACTTCTATACAGGCTCTGCAAGTGTCTGAGGTGATTTAACTTGTCAGGAGTTTTCAGTTTCAACTTGACTTTATTAATCAGTAATTAAATTCAAAGTGGTCATAAAACCGCAATGAACTTTCACTGCAGGATGTAACTTTGATTTTACTTGAAAATTTACGGCAGCAATTAAAATAAAGTTTTCAATTTCAGTGGGTCGAAATTCTTATAGCGCAAAGAGGTTCATAAAAAGTGATTTGCTGGCTCAGAAACTACCAAACTTATCAGACTTACCAGAAATACAGGATTCAGGATTTCATCTTTTGCTCATGACTTTTTAAAACATGAGCTGTTGACTAATCTCTCTGAAGCTGAACAGAAATGACATCAGTCTTAAAGCCTTTACTAGCAAACCATGACACATTATTTCTGGAATCTTTGATGAATAGAAAGTTCAACAGACATTTGTTTAGAAACAAAATCTTTTGTAACATTAGAAATGTCTTTAGATCAATCTGTCACTTTTGATCAATCTAATGTGTTCTTGGTGAATAAAAGCATTTCTTTCTTTCAAAAGATCGTTTATGGTTAAAAATATATACAGTGAAGTCCAAAAATGTGGGTTTTTGGGGTGTGGGATAGGATTAAGGGATCTAAAATATGGCCATGGATGGAAAATATGGAATAAGGCATTATTATGTGCTTTCTAAGTACTATTAAACAGCCAAAATGCTAGTAATATACATGGTACTGAATTTGTTTTCTCTGTAAAGTGTGTTTATTTTCAGATTAAAATTAGATTCTGAAACAATTTACTAGCAACTATAAAAAACAGTGATGTAAAAACATGAAAGGCATCAGGGAGGAAATATACTGTATGAATTAACAATATTTCATCTTGTAGTAAAATGAAATATAAGTGATATATAGGCCTACCGTATGTTGCTTGCAAAAAGAAAATACATCGCAAATTTTGAATGGCCATCAGTGGAGAAATACTATTTAGTAACACTTTTGTATAGGAACCTATTCTCAAGCTAAAGCGTCATGTGTTTTTACGTCAGATTTGCTTTTTTTCATACTATTAAGTAGGTTTAGGTGTAGTGCAGATGGTATGTCATTTTAAAACGTCAAGAAGCATTAGAGTTACAGCGGCCCTCAACGGACATTTCAAGTCAAAACTGCAGTGACGTGCAAAAACCAACGTCAAATAAAACGTACTATATGTACGTTCATATGTTCCAGGGATAAAAACAAACACTCCGAGGACATTTCACATCAAATATGTCACGAAACGTATGGAAGTACAGTTAAAATGTTTTCGTCATGAGATCAGGTTGTGTACATCCCTAATCCTACCCAATACATAAACTTAGCAACTACTTTACTATTAATAAGCAGCAAACCAGAAGTTTATTTAGGCAAAATTCATAGTTAATAGTTTGTTAATTGTGAGAATTGGACCTTAAAATAAAGTGACCACTTAATAAAGTGACCACTCAACCTTGACCACTTGATTCCAACAGGCCGATCAGTTGTTCTTATATACTTGTTTCACATGCCAAAGCAAAGACGTCTGCTACATTATATTTCGACAGAAATACCTGTTCATGACCCTGTGAAACATCATGTGCGCACACACGAGATGTCTCCAGTCCACTTTTATTCTCGTCGTCTCGTTCTCGCTCAGGGAAAAACCTGACCTTTTCTTATTTTAAACATCGGCCCGTCTCCTCCCCCACTCGTGTATTTTCATGACCATCTCCAATTCATGAGTTCATTCTCACGTTGTGTTTTGTTGTGGCAGGATAATTCTATCAGTCTTATACAATATGCGCTCTGCCTTTACCTTCATGCTCCAGTGACTGTTCCATTAGTCAGGGAGGGTGTTGTCTCTCTCTCTTCCTCTGAGGTTTCCTTACCTCCGCTTTTGTGTTCGAGCTTATTTCAAACTGCGTTCTCATCCGCATCACACAAAGCTGCATATTTGTTTTTTTTTTGTTTGATGATTGTCAATGGAAGTTTCGCCTGCAGTCAAATGCGGGGAGAATACAAAAAGCAAGCGGACTGTCTTTATGTTTTTACCAATTGGCCAGCAAATCTGCCTGATTGCTCATAATGTATCGACATTCATTGAAAGTATTATTTTGAAGAGCATGTTTCTATCAGTGAATTTAAAGAATTAACGGAATGCAAATTCTCTAATCATTTACTCACCCCCACGTCATCTAACATGTTCATGTCTTTCTTCAATTTTTGAGGAAAACATTCCAGGCTTTTTCTCCTTATAGTGGACTGGACTCGACACGATCCCAGCCAAGATATAAGGGTCTAGCAAAATGATCAGTTATTTTTTGTTATTAAAAAATGATGTACTTTTTTAACCACAAATTTCTTTGCAAAAGAAATAAAGACATGAACATCTTGACAAGGGGGTGAGGAAATTATCAGGAAATTTTAATTCTGGAAGTGGTAGTCAACATTTAAAGTGGATCAAAACCTTTCATCAAAGTTGTCCTAAAACCAAAACAATACCCATTCTTGCCTTAGGACAACTTGAACTTTTTTGATCCACTTCAAATGTTGACTACTGCAATCCTTTAATATTTTAATATTTTATGAGATGAGCAGTAAGTTTTTACATTAGAAATGGTTTTAGAATTTAGAAATGTGTCTAATGTAGTTGTGGTTTGGTTGTTTTTGATCTATATGTACCATTCATTTTCCTTTGAACTAAACTGCGTGTCTTTAGGCATGTGAAATAACCAACATATTTGGGCCTAACAACAGCAGTGGTTACACTTTACAATATTACATATACACACTACAGTTTAAAAATGTGTGATCGGTAAGATGTTGAAAGAAGTCTCTTATGCTCACCAAGGCACTAAGAATACAACAAGAACTGTAATATTACAATTTGAATATATTTTGAATTGTAATTGATTCCTGTGATGGTAAAGTTGAATATTCATCAGCCATTACTCCAGTTTTCTGTCACATGATCCTTTAGAAATCAGTTGTGCTGCTTAATATTTTTGTGGAAAGCATGATACATTATATCTTATATTTATATATTTTGTCTTTACTGTTATTAAACTTTAATAAATAAACTTGTATACTGTTTATTTTGTCTTTAGAAATATCTTTACTATCACCTGTCACCAATCTGTTTGGATTGAATCTATTTAGCATTTCCTGATTAGTTATTATTCTTATTATTTTAAATGATATTACCAGCAGCATAACAGTTTGAGAGAAACTTTTTCTCTGGGATTTTTTTTTCTTAATCATAATTAGATTCTGAAACTGAATCCCTGATTTTCAGTCTTTTTGACCCCAGTGTATATCAAGTCAATCTACCCAAGATGCTGTGAGCTCACCTCTTTAGCCCTGTCTAGTCAGAGAGATAAAATCATAAATTCTCTCTTTATGAGATCGCATTGCCACAGCTGCTCTCCATCTCACACATTTATGTACAATATATCACTGTCCTGTTGTCTACATATGAAACTCAGTTGGCTCTTTGCAAAGTATATTCTTTTTTACACGTCTGCATTGGAGGACATTTAGTATTCTTCTTGAGTATATGAGTGTGCCTGTGTTTGTGTGTGTGTGTGTGTGTGTGTTTTTGTTTGATTTGAGTGATGTGAGACAGAGAAACATTTTCAGAGGATGAGTCAGCTGGGATATATGAGCCTCTGATTTCAAGATAAATCTGTTTTATTTGCCAGGCCTGGCTCTGCTTTTCATTTAAACTTTATCGCACCTCTCCACTCAGCCACGTTTACAAACATTTCAGCAGAACCGTATCAAAAGACAAGACACATCAGCATAAAAATCAGATAGCTTTCTGTCTCTCTGTCCTTAGTCAACCTTGACTTTTAGAAGTCATATATATGTGTGTGTCTTTGTGTAACCGTATCACCGCTTTTCGTTTTGACCTATTTCAAGATCGTGTCATTCTTTTAAGTGAATACTTTTCTTTTGCTTATATGATTTGTGTCATCATGTGTGTATGTGCAAGTATATATATATGTGTGTGTGTGTGTGTGTGTGTGTGTGTGTATTTGCTCCAGCTTTGGTCTGTCCTTTATTTGTATACGCTGTTATCACTGCAGTGCATTACAAACTCACATGGCAGGGCAGCAAAGATTACTCTTCCCGTAATAAACACCTGCTGATGAGATCAGTAAAGGACAAATCTGATAAGTAAAGCCTATTTCCTCTTCTAGAAAAATAAAGAAACCTCATGTTTACAGAAAACAAGCAACCACTCTCTTCTTTTCAATACTGAACATTCTTTATATACACCTGAACCAAAATCATGTCTACAATCAATGATGTTTTTTCCCTTTGCACACTACATTGTGAGCTTAAAGGGATAGTTCACCCAAAAATAAAAATTCTGTCATTAATTACCCACCCTTATGTTGTTCCAAACTCGTAAGACCTTGTGAAGATGAATCTTCACAACACAAATTAAGATATTTTTGATGAAATCTGTCAATAGACAGCAAGGGTCCTACCACATTCAAGACTTTATTTTGTCCATGTTCTTGGTACCTTTCTGGGCCTTGAACATGTACGACCCTTGCCATCTATGGAGGGTCAGAAAGCTCTTGGATTTCATCAAAAATATCTTAATTTGTGTTCTGAAAATGAACGAAGGTCTTACAGGTTTGGAATGACATGACGGTGACTAATTAATGACATCATTTTCAATTTTGGGTGAACTATCCCTTTCATTTACACAACTGCAAAATTATTAAATATTGAGTATTTTATGTAATTCCAATCTGTTTAACGATCTAAACATAATACTATTTGAGGTCAATCACTGCCCTGACCTTTATTAAAACACCTGCAAATGCACTGCTTACTGCAGAGACCATCCTGTCAGCACATTTTCCATTATTAATAATAAGACTGACAGGCCCAACACTACCTTACACATATCTGTCATTGCTGATATTATTACAGGAGTAATAGCCACAAATTAAAATGTCAAGTCACCTCTGTGTATATGTGTGTGTGTTGATACCAGAACAACAACAAATTAGGACTAGTTAGTTTTTATATAAAAATGGTTGTTTTCTGTAACGCTTTTACTTGTTTGCATCAGATAATGCTTTAAAGGAGACCTATTATGCCCCATTTTTACAATATCCAATATAAATCTCAGATGTCCCCAGAATGTGTCTGTGAAGTTTCAGCTCAAAATACCTATCATTTATTGTGTCATTTTAAATATGCCTGAAAGCATTTAAATACAAATGAGCTGCTGCTTTTCGGCCCCTTTTTCAGAATAGGGCTGTGCCTTTACAGATCGTACCTCAGATACTCTAATTAAAAACATCTGTTTGGTTTTGATATCATGTCGGTCATGCTGAAATCATGTGTTTTAAAGCCATATTAGTTTAAACGTCTGATACAGGGTTTTCTTCACACAGAAAGCGGCTGTCACACGGCATACTAAACTAAGTTCTCTTTCACACCTTATTGTGCTTAAATGGTCAAATACACACAAGTTTATGATAAAAATACACACGAGTTGCAAAAACAATCAGTTATGTCTGCGTCGGTAATCAGCTGGGAAATCACATGTTTATATTAGTCTTGTCTCCTCTGAGGCTGGGACTCTAAATAGTGTTCTGTGCTCGTCTGTGCAGCCAATGACAGAACAGTTACCATGCTTTGATCACATTTTTGCCATGGCATTTAAACCGGTACACTGTTGTCACTTGCAAAAACTAAATGGCGGTGCCGTGGGTGGACACATGCAGATTAATGGACGGTAATATTTTAATAAGACCCCCCTTTTACATCATGGGGAGCGAAATCTGAGCGGCTCGTTTTTTCACAAGCTTGCAGAAAAAGGCTTACCAAAACAAAGTTACTGGGTTGTTCACACTTTCTGTGTTGGTAGATAAACCAGGGACCCGATTATAGCAATTAAACTTGGAAAAAGTCTGATTTTTATGATACATATCCTTAAAGACTAAAACAAATATTTTACTGCATATATTCTGATAAATTGTCCATGACAATACAGCTGAATATACATACTAGGTTTTGCAAGAGTTCTTGTTTAGATCAAAATAATCTAAGATCTCTTCTACACACACACACACACACACACACACACACACTTGCGTTCCTGGGGCAGGAGGTGTGTCTTCTCATTAGTGTGTTGTGTGTTTTAATCTGTGGTCTTGTACCAAGCCTAATTAACAGGCACACAGAGCAAGAAGAGGTTGAAGGTCAAGATAATAGCATGCACTGGCTAACAAACACATTCTATCTGCTCTTGATCTCCACCCTTTTCAACAGCTCCAAAACACACACACACACACACACACACTCGGGTTTGATATGTACGCCTGGTTTTAGTCAATAAAAGGAAAGGTGAGAAGCCAAGTTAGCAGTAAATGTCAAGAAACAAGTGTGTCTATGTGTGTGTGTGTGTGTGTGTGTGTGCATGTGGATAGCCAGATTATTAGCAAAAGTGAGTTAGCTCTAATTCAAGGCGTTAGCATGTTTAAAGAGTGCAGGGGAGCGCTCGGCATTCATCCATACTGACAACGCCACAGTTTACACAGCAACATATTAGTGTTTAAGGGAAAGACCTTGTTCTCATGGGAAGAAACATAAGACCAAGGCTCTAATAAGATCCAAAATGGCCTCATAAAACACAGACGCACACACACTCTAATCCCAACAACTTTAATGTCTTGGGCCCTTCTACGGTGCCCTTGTGGTGTAGTAAAAACATTCTAGAGTTTCCTAAATGTAATGACCTGCTCTGAATCAGGAGCTTTATACTGATCTACCGGCCAGCTCTGAAGTTTAGAAGCCAGAGGTGCTGAAAATGTCTGCTAGGCACTTCATAGCCTTTCTTGTTTTTCTCTTTTACCTTAAAGAGATTGCAAAGAAACAATATAGAGGTTTTGTGGAGTTGTGGGTATAGGCGTATGTCTTTCATTGAAATCACAACCACAAAGCACAGAGCTGAAAGAAAAGAAAACACATTATCGCTGTTCAGGTTCAGTCCCCATCACATGTCCTTGTGTTACCTGCTGGTGCTAGCATGCTGAAAGTTAGCTAACAGATAAAGTATGCACCCTTTAGACTGTCAGGACCGGAATGCACCAGCAAGCTGTAACTAAATCATTCAAGGGCCATCCTTGTTTGTGACATTAAAACTATGCACGCTATGAAGCTGTTAACAGACCAGTATTAGATAAAAGGGAACCCGACTTTAAAGAATGCTAAGCGTTATGCAGGATGTTGTTTGCACTATTTTAGTTTTGACAGCTCTGATAATGATAATTTATACAATCATTAACTGACAGGATGAGAAGACCTGTCACCACACTTGAAAGAAACTGCTTATTTATTTATTTTTTATTATCTGAGATCAGCACTAACTGACATTAATTGATTTTCTTTGCTGTCATATCTTTCACTTGCATCATGGGAACAAGCAACCATGTTGAAAGTTCCTCATTCTTGTTAATTGGGAAATGTTTATCTCAAACCTTACATTCACTTTCAAGTCAGATTTGATAAGGAAGTACCAAACAAAATTGCATTCATTTTTTGGTAACACTTTACAATCACACATAACTGTAGCATCTATCTAGTTGCTGATGATGAAAACGAATCAGTGAAACACACATTATCCTGCTTTACCAGTAGAAACAATGAGAGTATCATTATCTGTACAGCCAAAAGAAGCAGAAAGACAGAAGAAGGCAGAAAGTTAAAAAGACCAGACCAAATAAAAAAAAAACAAAAAAAACAAGTGTAAGCATCAGTATGGCAAAGATTTAAATAATGAAGAAAATCCAGGTAATTCCCTTAAGGGAATTAAAGGGATAGTTCACCCAAAAAATGAAATTTCTGTCATTAATTACTTACCCTCATTTTGTTCCAAACCTGTAAGACCTTCGTTCATCTTTGTAACACAATATGTTTGATGAAATCTGAAAGCTTTCGAACCCTGCATAGACAGCAACAGGCCCAGAAAGGTAGTAAGAACATTGTTAAAATAGTCCATGTGTCATCAGTGGTTGATCTCTAATTTTATAAAGCTAAGAATACTTTGTGTGTGCAAAGAAAACAACAACTTTATTCAGCGCTTTATAACTCTTCCATGTCAGTCTTTTTTGACATAGAATGTCCATCTCTTAGTTCATCGTCTGTATATTCTGATTCAAATAAGTAAGGCTGGGCAAAAAATTGCAAGTCATAGATTGTTTTATGTACAGCGTGTTTGTACATCCTTCTCCTTGTAAACAAGGCACAACGCATCCAGGTTCTAAGTCAAAACACCAACATAGGCTCATTGGAAATAAGTGCCTCTATACATTTCAGCAAAACTGATAAACATACATACAAATCACTTTCCAGCTGAAATGAACACTAGAGGCAGTGAAACTTTTATTCCTGTTCAAATAAAGTATGCTTTACAGGTGCAGAGTTTTGCTTAATACTTTTACATAATTGCAATTACTATTATGTTATGACTTCAAAACAGTTTTAACATTCTGTGCAATTTAAAAACTAATACTTTTGAATGTTGTCATCACATATACATTTTCATACGTATGAGTTTTCTAATTCAGCAGGTTTGCTCGGTAGCTCATGTGATATGGCGTTGAGCTCTGGTACGAACCCCGTGAAACAAAACACATTTGCATTAGGAAGTTAAAATAGCATGGCTGCATCAACAAATGCTTTTTTATATCACTTTTGAATTTGTTAACATTATTGATTAGGTTTGGGGTTGGGTTTGGTGTAGGAGATATTTCCAAACACAATAGAGCATTAACCTGAAAAGGCACAATACGTATCTCAAGCAGCATAATAAAACCACAGTAATACATGCCTGTACCAATGTAATATAAGCACAGCATTATGTGCCTGTACCAATGTAATCAACATGCAACAGTCACTTATTTAATGTGTGTTTTAGCGCCACTTTCACTTTTTTCCATGTCCAGTTATGTATTATGGTGTTGCAGAAATGTATATAGAGACACGTATTTTCATAAGCTTGGGTGTCTTGGAACTCTCCTGAACAAGCAGCAAAGACTGACATAGACAAGAAGAAATTTTTGAATATAATCATTATTTTTGTTTTCTTTGTGCACAAGTATTCTCATAGCTTCATAAAATTAAGGTTGATGTCACATGAACAATTTTAACGATCTCCATACTACCTTTCCAGGCCTCTTCCAGGGTCAGAAAGCTCTCGGATTTCATCAAAAATATCGTAATTTGTGTTCTGAAGATGAACGAAGGTTTGACGGGTTTGGAACGATATAAGGGTGAGAAATGACAGAATTTTCCTTTTTGGCTTAACTACTCCTTTAATTACAGGTGGTCTAAACCACTTTCTAAAACCTGATTGATGTTGAAATGTTGAATGTCAAAATGATCATTAACTATGATAAATAAATGCTGTAAAAGTATTGCTCATTGTAAGTTCATGATACCTAATGCATTAGCCAACTGAAAATAGCAGTTGTAAAGTGTTACTATTTGTTTTTCCTCTCACAATTGTTTGACCACTTAACTGAATGGCTTTTGTACATCTGAATTTTGTAGAATCACTTCATTAATGGCGTTTTGTGAAACACACGGGTCAAATTGCATCCAGCTGCTGTTGCCATGGTTTCATATCTTCAGTCTCGGGTTTATACTGTTTGTCTCTAATACCCATGCTGCTGAATGTTAAAGAGACAAAAGGTCCCCACTCAATGAACACAGGCGCTGCTGTATATTCAAATGAGACAGGCCTTGTATCAAACCACCCACACACAAATGCACTGTTTTAAACAAAGTTAGAACAATACGATGCATGTGTGGGAGTTGAGCTCAGGGAAACGAGACGCAGAATGTGTGATGTATTATTCCACAAAGAACTACATGCACATGGGCTCCATGTGAAATATTAATGAACCCCTGCTCACATAAAGTTTTTATATATACAGGTTTAAATTGTTTCTTTCCTTCCAAAACTACTATTCATTGGTTAACAGATCATGTGTGACTGTGTTGATAACAGGCCTTTGAGACTCTGTCTCTTTTACTAATCTGTATACGACAGCTATAAGACTAACATCAGTTTGATCGATCCTAACGATGCTCTTTCATTCAGCACGCCATGTGCGAGGATATGCTTTCATAGCATTCTCATCATCTCTGTGCTCAGTTTACATTAATCACATATTACCTTAGTGTGATTTCAGGCACATTTTTGTCATCTGTTGTTCAATGTCAAGCGCTTTATAAGCGGAGCAATTTTGCGTTGCCAGGTTTCAAGTTGCTATAGCAACACATGACAGGAAACACATGATACCTGAAATAGAAAAGCTCCTCTTCGCAGGGATTCAGACATTCCTCTTCATTGAAAGGACGGAAATGAGCTGTTGGTGTGTGTTTGTTTAATTTGATTTCCCACCAGCAGTCATAAAAACTGCTTAAATGACCAGCACAGCACAAGGCATTACACTGTGATTGGTTTTGGGAAATAGCACTGTAACTTTTATTACTACTGCATACTGCATTCAAGAGGAGAGAATGCAGACGATACAGAGGCACGTCCATTATGTTTGTCTCGTTATCTTAAGATGTCACAGTAAGTGTACTGTGTAAGCAGTATGCAAGCAAAGCAGCGTATAATGGCCACAGCAGGCTTGTTTGCTGCTTTTACACTTACAGCATTTCTGCTGTGTCGCACACACAATGCCTAAAAATTGTGGTTACATATACAAAAGAAAAATAATGCAAGGTCTAAACATGTTTTTTAAAGTTACATTTTTTTAAGGGCACACTGAATGCAAAAGTCATTTTTACATGGTGTTTGCATATAAATATGTCTTAGCAGTGTGTGGACACAATCACCCTGCATTGCTAAAATTCCGTTCACTGCTTTTTTTTTAAACACCCCAAAAACCTAAACAGTCTCAATTATCAAACCTACTTTTGCGAACTAGTCCTAGGTGGTTTGTCCAATCAGAACCAAACCAGTGCAGAAAGATTCTCTGGAGAGTGAATATCAATCATTCTCAAAAAAGTTGAACTTTCGACACCAAACCACTGGAAAGGGCCAAGGCCGCCTTTACTTAAACGGCTATAACTTTTGAACAGAATTAGATATCTTCAACAAACTTATAATGCATATGTAAGTGCTAAATCTGAGGTCACATGAAAAAATGTGCAAAGCTTGGCCACTTGGTGACGCTATAAGAAAAAAACATAAAAATGGTCATAACTGTTTAACCGTTTCTCCTACTGGTGTGAAAGTTTGTACATGCGTGGCTATAAGGACATTTGTGTATCTCAAAAAACATGGTAGGCCTGTTTGACTTGCAGCCCTAAAGGTCTGTAAATAATTTGAAAGAAAACAACAGTTTTCTAGGCCATAAATGATTGTATATTGCACATTTTTGTTCACAACTATGCAAGATATTCATATTATACGACAGACCTCCTCATTCTAAAAAACTTTGCCTCTAGAATCACTGCTGTCAGTCAAACCGTTTGTTAAAGGGTTGAGAAAATGTAAAAAAATAAATAAATAAAAAAAACTAGTCCTAGGTTTTTCGCTCAATCTGGGAAAAACCATTGCAGTGCAATTCTCTGGGCTGAAGTCAATAATTATCAAAAATAAATAAATAAATAAATGTACCCTTTGGGAAGCTATAACGTCGACGAAAAGGGGCCTGCCCAAATTGACTCAAAAGCCTGTTAAAGCCTAAACGAAAACTCAAAACTTCACAGCTATACTATATTATTATTTATATGCTATTTATATATTATTTAAATGCTTAGTTTCATGATTAAATCTCTAGATTTTATGGTGCATGCAAAACATATACAGTTTGAGAGATGTACAAATAAAAGTTTTTCAAAAGCTTGTTGTATCATTTTTAATACATTTAACATGGTTAAGCAAAGTAACTTTAAGTTTCAGTCCAATAAATGTTCACATTTTACTAACAATATAAAATTATTCTTATGTTTACTTTCTAAAAATCAGCATTCCACAACCTAAAGATGGACATTTATACCAATATATAATAATTTAGAGGTATTTAAATATGATACAGTAGGCTTTAGAGAGTTAACTAGACATAGCATCTTAAATCCGTGGCGAAAAAAGTGTGTGAGACACAGCACAACAGTCAAAGACTTTCTTTTACTTTTTTTGTTTAGCTTTTCCATGCATTACATAAGAGGGTACAGAGCATGACTGTAGGAGACATTCTGGACTAACCTCCTAAAGACAGATATAATGATTGTTTGATAGCATATTGAAAACACACTCCTTTCACACGGAGCCAGAACACAACAAATAACATGACATGACAGCAGCATAGAGGATTAAATCATAATTCCTAGTCCACAGGATTCCAAAGAGGATTCCACTGAGAGCTACACCTTTCTTTCATACATGAGCTGTCAGCTGTCTTGTAAATCTTTTATGTATAGCTTGATCTTCAGCATTTTGTTTGGTTTAAAGCCAGTCAAAACAAGTTGATGACAGTTTCATTTAATATAAAGCACATTTGCTGAAGTCAGTCTTCTATTATTACAGCCTGTCATGGATTTGTTATTCACTGTCAGAATTTGGCTTTAAAGACACAAAGCCTGCAAAAGTCAGGTGTGCTCCACATACACACACACAACCTTAACAGATAAATTGTCACAGTTGCTGTGATGGGATGCCAGATATTGTCAATAACCATAACTGACCTGTGGCTCAACTGATTTTAGCTGAACATCAATACAACAAGATCTGGCAGACGGAGCCCTGAAATTTCCAAGAAACAAAGGGAGGAGTTCAAGAAGAGTCATTTTGACTTGCGGTCAAGCCTTTTCTAAAACAGTGATTTCAGGCAAGTCACAAAGGTCATCTTTGTTTTGGCCTGGTTGTCAAGGAAACATGACATCAAGAGAGAGATATTGAGAACATGACAAGAGAGAGATATTGAGAGTTACTCATGAGGTCTTTCTCTATGTTTTCAGCCTATCAGCCTACATCTTTCAATTCAATTTCACATTTCTTTTTATATTTTTGTTTAATATGTGGAGCCATACAAGATTCAGATGACTTAAATAAAAAGTGTGCTATATGGAAATATTACCATAGAATGACTTTATTGGTGTCTCAAAATCGCACTAGCAGTGCAGAGAGTAGCAAGCAGGTACTGTGAGTGTCAACAATTGCATTGGTAACAAACATAACACAGCAATATGTGCAGCAATCTTTAATTTTTTTTTTTTTTTTAATGACATCTTTTTTTTTATTACTAAGCAAGGATGCTTTCAGTACATCTAATAATAATAAAAAAAAATAATCTTTTTTTTTTGGAATTGTGAGATATAAACTCACAATTGCAAGCTATAAATTAAAAGAAAATTACTGATATGGTCTCAGAATTGTGAGTTTATATCTCATAATTCTGATATTATTTCTCAGTAATGTGACTATTTCTAAGAATTGCAAGTTTATTTCTCAGGATTGCGAGTTTATGTCTTACAAATCTGACTTCATAACTCACAATTACAAGAGTTTGTATAACACAATTCTGAGGAACAAAACTCACAACTGTGAAAAAAAAGTCAGACTTGTAAGATAAAAAGTCACAATTATCTTTTCAAAATTATTTGTATTAGGCATTTTACTGAATTTTACTAAATAAATGATCAATTTCAAGATTTTTTTTTTTTTTTAGCTTTCTATTCATCAACAAATCTTGTAAAAATAATCATAATATCCAGCACAACTGTTTTAAAAATCAGTCGTTTCTTTAGCACCAAATCATCATATTGAAATCATTTCTGTAGGATCATGTGACACTGAAGCCTGGAGCAATGATGCTGAAAATTCAGCTTTGCACCACAGAAATAAATTACATTACAAGTTATTTTAAATTGTAATAATATTTCACAATATTACTTTATTTTAAAATGAATGCTACTAATGTTATTAGTATTTTAACTTGAAATGCTAACAATGATTTTAATAAATGTAGAAATTACTTTAATCTAGATTCATAAATGCTGTAACGTATATTTTGCATTGCTATTTTATGTTAAAAATAGGTAAAGTAAATGAACCTTACTGTAAAGTGTTACCAATGTTGAAATGTTTAATGCTGCGTTTTGTTTTATATTTGTTAAGTGATTTGTGGCAGTTTATTGGCCCCGCGCTCTTTGCTGCTGTTTCTGGGTTTAACAGACGCTTTTTGTTTCCACTGGAATGTCGAAACTGAATTTGTAATAACAGTTGAATGTAATCAAAGCTAATTAAATATTCATCAATCATAGTCATAACTCCACAATCTAGACTAATTAACATTCCCCACTGAGCTTTGGTGTGTTTTCTCTCTCACTACTTCTCTCTCCGGGATTTCAAACTGGAAACCTGTCGACATTTCTAGCAGTGTTAAACATCCACAGTTAGTGAACTCTAACTGGGATCTTCATAACAACTTCAACGACACCCTGATGTTGTTTTCCTGAGCACTCATTCATTAAAATCCCCCCTGACTTCACTCTCTTCAACCAATCACCTCAAGCAATCATGAAGTCCTGCAGGTGGCATGTTTATTTAAAATATAATTTATTTCAACTCAGTCCCATTTTAATCAAGGCCACACAGGGTGAGATGGGGTTACCAGAGCCTTCATGAGTGTGTGTGTTTTAGACCCCTCACAGATGATGGATTACGCCTGGCCAGGTGACAAAGCTCAAGGAAAAAAGGGAGTGCCATCTCTCATTTTCCCTCTCTTTCAATCTGTTCCTCCCTCAGAGATGCTTGACTGGAATAGTAATATGTTTTTAAGAAAACACGAACAAAAAGACAAACTCAGACTGAATATGAAGAGAATCTTTCACACTAATGGAAAAAAATGCTAATCGACATGTTAGTTATACTTATAGTCTTAGCTACACTTTGTCACATTTGTTCTCAGATGTTAGGTAAATCTGACACAGCCTCTCTCCAAGAGACACAGTTATGTTAAAAAATTTCCTGATAATTTACCACCCCCATGTCATCCAAGATGTTAATGTCGCAAAGAAATTAAGTTTTTTTGAGAAAAACATTCAAGGATTTTTCTCCATATAGTGGACTTCAATGGCACTCAATGGGCTGAAGGTCCAAATTGCAGTTTCAATGCAGTTTCAAAGGGCTCTACATGATTCCAGCCAAGGAATAAGGGTCTTATCTAGCGAAATGATTTGTAATTTTCTTTAAAAAATAAAAATGTATACTTTTTAACCACAAATGCACTACTGTAGCTCTGCGATGCGCATATGCAGGGCCTAAAATGAACACTGGTCAAGTGCCAAATGAGAGTAAAAACCTGCGCATGTAACAGTTGGTGGGTTAAACTTTTCCGAAATATAACAATGAAATGCAATGAGCACAACAGCCAGCTTTTAAAGAGATTCTGACGTAAGCGAATAAAATAATATTTTCAGAAAACGAGGATCATGGTGATTAGCAGGGCCACATTAACACTGTAAGGGGCCCCTGGGCTTTACCTCTTGCGGGGCCCTTTCTTCAACAAGAACTAGTCTCACTCAATGTTGATAATCACAAAGCGCAAGTCACCAGCCTTCAATTTTACAATAATATGCCATTAACAAAACATCAAAACCTAAAGGTCTGTCATATAAAATATACACAAATATCACTGCATGAACTACACACATGCACATAGTCAAAATATATCTTTCTGTTTGTGGATCTTTGCAGTTTTTAAATTATTAATTTACCTTGATAATAATAGACAACTTTTCTTGAACAGAAAAATAACAGTAGGCTATGTTATTTTACATTTGATTATTCAGTTTCTGTACATGAACATCTACAAACTCCAAAACCTAAAGCTTTGTTTAATTTTTATCTTTGTTCTGTTTATTTCTTTGAGCTATTGCTCACAATTTGTTCATTTGTTCTTACTGACTGTGTCTTCATTTGGAATCGAGAACTGTAAAATTCATACTTATTTTTCAATCTTATTTTTTTTGTGGAAGGGCAAGTAAAAATGTAAACCACCGTTGAGCCCTTATGGCCAAATCACATGTGAACCTTCCGTTGCCTCACGATTTGATTATGATGATGCATCATAATGCATCTTTTCCTCCAACTAATTACCTAGTAAATTAATATCCAAAACAAAGCTATTTTTGTCCTTTTACCCTTTGTAATTAAAATAAACACAAAGACATATAAAAAACTGAATTAGCAGTGCTTCCTAGTGCTTCCCTCTAGTCTCTGATTAACTTTTGTACCTTGAATAAAGATTAATCTGTATAGTTTATGTATATACAATTTATATTTAATGTGAAGATTGTTTTAAAATCATTAAAATTAAAAGTTGTTATATATTTCAGAGCCTATTAGATGTTAAAAAATAATGGCTTTCAATTATACTGCAATGTTAAATGGCTATAATTAATATGTAAAACCGAGGAAATATGCATTTAATAGAGACACCAGAAGTATTGGTATCAATAAAATGATCCCATTAAACACACATAAAATATACTTTCTTTACATGGTTTCTACATTAATTTGGAGGTTCAGTGTGAAATTATGACAATATAAATTGTCATAATTGGCAAGTTGGCCATTGGCAGGTGTGGCAAAAAGTTAGTTTTAGGCCCTGCGCATATGTGTTTTCATGCCTTACATAATTATGTTGGAAAGGTCATGTGCGGTTAGTTCTTCATTTGTGTACTATAGTTAAAAACTACCAACATTTTCTCCCCCAAATTCATTCGACATCATTGTTCTACCTTTTTTTGTACAGGGTTTTTTTTACTTCTGCCTATGTCTCACGTGACCTTTTTTTTTTTTTTTTAATATGATTACTTAATGTGTGTGACTGGGCTGGTGCAAGATGAGCATTTGTGGTTAAAGAGTAGACACATTTTTATTATTTTGAGAAAATTACCAATCGTTTATCTGGCTGGGATCGTGTAGAGCCCTTTGAAGCTGCACTGAAACTAAAATTGACGCCCAAACCGTTGGCTCCCACTGAAGTCCACTATATGGAGAAAAGTCCTGGAATGTTTTCCTCAAAAACCTTAATTTCTTTGCGACTGAAGAAAGAAAGAAGAATGAACATTTTGGATGACATAGCGTTAAGTAAATTATCAGGAAATTTTAATTCTGAAAACTTCTCCTTTAACTAAATTTAGTCTTATTGTACACTGTTATCTAAAAAACAACAAATAGTCCTTATTCACACAGCAAGTAGGTGTGTGTGTGTGTGTGTGTGTGTGTGTGTGCGTGTGTGCTGCCATAGGTCAATGTGTGTGACTTCACTGATTTTCTTTGAAGCTGTTTTTCACCTCATTAACACACATGGTAAATGCATATGCACACACTGCCTATGCCCTTGTGGCTTTATATGTTTCACATTTGAATGGTTGAATGTACACTATTAACCATGAGCTGCCCTTTTGAAAGAAATACCTTTAACACTGTTCAACACTAGTTCAACATATTTAGTCAAGACTAACTTTTTGGCCTTAAGCAGTAAACTGGTCTATTTAAACAGTAATCGGTTTCACGCACACCTTACAAAGCAGCCCATTCATATTCATAACAGTCATCCTCTTCTTAATGTGTGAGTGCGTTTACATGTACTGTGTGCGCAGAACTGTTGTCAGTGAGAAAGCTGTTCCGGAACCTTAGCGGGGCCCACTAAGCTCCTATATACCATACATAGAGTTTTTTATGATATACTTATTGGCCTCCAGGGAGAGAAGGCCCATAAACCCATAAACATTTTGCCCCAGGCTCTGTGAATTTGGGTCAAGTATTTTTCTTTATAAAAAATGTAAACTTTATCATTTTGATGCAAGATATGTAAGTAGATGTCATATTTAAGCGTCACATTGGCAGGAGATAATACTTATATTTTTGCTGATGGAATTGCGGAATTGACTGCTCTTTTTCTCATCAGATAGTGAAAGATGAGTATCAAGTATGAGTAGCAAGTAAGGACTGTAAAGACTAAATTTCAGTAAATCTAAAAGTGGATAAATATTTGCAATACTGGAAAAATGGATTGTGTTGTATGATCCAACATATATTTCCATCATATAATTTATGTAAACACTCTAAATATGGAAATATGAAATATGGACAAACGCAGCGACTGAGTTGTTTTGACCTAGTGGTTGAGTTAAATGTCTAACCCAACCTTCTGGGTAGTTTTATTTAACTTGACTATTGTTGAAAAATTCCTATATGGAAGATTTAAAATTAACCTAAAATAGGTTGTAAATTAAAAAAATCAGGCATCAGCAAATAAAAAGGTGAACACTTATAAGCAATTTAAAAACGCTTATTATTTAATTAGTATTTAACCAAAAAAAGTTAATTTATAATAGAAATATAATCATTTTTAAGCAATAGTTGAGTTAAATAAAACATTTAACTCAATCATTAAATCAATTAAAATTTCAGTGTAGATGCATAGGTGACCAAACAATTGTCCTGCTGCTTTTTGGAAGTTTTTTTTTAAACATAAAAAAAAGAAAAAAAAAAAAAAAAAGGGCAAAATATATGAATAAATAAAAATTATATATATACTACTGCATATGCTCACAAAACATTGTGGCTCTGTGGCTGTGCATTTCAGTTATTTTCCTGTGAGCTTGTTCTTTCCAAGAACACAAACATAATTTGAGTGTGCGAGCTGTTTTTCATTGGGTCTTTAAATCATGAAAGGGTGTTAAATCTATCCATTAAAATAATCCACCCACTTTTACACACTCTCATTTGCTTAAATCTAAAACGGTCTCCAGCAACCGACCAAAACATGTGAGTAAACACGCTCTCAAATACACAAACACACACACACACACACACACAATTTGAATCGCCTGAGGCACTGATATTGATCGTAAGCTGCACATCTGGATACTCTTTCCATAAAGTTTTAAACACTGGGGTTGTGAAGAGGTGACTCAGTAGCTCAGATAATAGCTGCAGAGGATACAGTAGCTGCAAAAGTCATTCACATGCTCCACCAACTTTAATAATGGATTTCTGTTCTGGTGGGTTTTGTTATGGGATCTAATTTTCAGAATTTGTTGCTGCTACCTATGTTTTCACACTATCTGAAATATCAATATACAACAAATGTTCTTACACTCCTTACAATATGTTTCGTCTTGCTGGCACAGAAACACAAACGTAGCTTCAGGGCTCTGATTTTTGGAAGAGGCCTGACAGAAACACTCATCGACACACACTTCTCACATGCCCACCATATTTTCCAGGCTAAATCTGGCTTGAATAAAAATGAATCTGCACTTAGACTTTGAATTTCACATGTCTATTTGAAAGTGTGCCTGGCAGTTCACCAGTGGGTTCACTAATAAACAACTAACTACAATGTTTCATCCTCATGTCATTCCAAAACTGTATGACTTACTTTCTTCTGCATAACACAAGGCATAATTTAAAAAATGTTTCCTTTTTTGTCCTTAAAGGATTACTCCACTTCCAGAATGAACATTTCTTGATAATTTACTCACCCCCATGTCATCCAAGATGTCCATGTCTTTCTTCCTTCAGTTGCAAAGAAATTCATTTTTTTGAGGAAAACATTCCAGGATTTTTCGTCATATAGTACACATCAATGGAGCTCAACGGATTGAAGGTTAAAAACGCAGTTTCAATGCAGCTTTAATAGACTCTAAACAATCCCAGCCAAGAAATACGGGTCTTATCTAGTGAAACAATCTCTAATTTTCTTAAAAAAAAAAGAAAAAAAATGTTTCCACACTTTCTAACCACAAATGCTTGTCTTGTCTAGCTCTGTGATGTGCATGCGTACACTGTGCAGTCTGTTTTAAGACAGTTAGGGTAGCTTGAAAATCACCCTACATCGCTGTTTTACTTTTTTTGCAAATGGCGTTTTACCTTCTTTGCGCGTTCATTTTGTAACACTAGGGCCGGTACTTCTGCAGCGATGTAGAACGATTTTGAAGTTGGAGGAGAAAATGAGATGGGAGTTTTTCAACATACCCTAACAGTATTGAACCAGAGTGCAGAGTACGCATGCGCATTGCAGAGACAAGACAAGCATTTGACGTTAATATAGTATATAAATTGTATTTAAAAAAACATTTAAAAAAACAATTGTTCACTATATAAAACCTTGTCTGGGATCGTGTAGAGCCCTTTAAAGCTGCACTGAAACTGCATTTTTAACCTTCAATCTTTTTGAAGTCCACTATATGGAGAAAAATCCTGGAATGTTTTCCTCAAAAAACGTAATTTCTTTGCGTCTAAAGAAAGAAAGACTGCTTTTGCATTTTTTATTTTGGAAGTGGAGTAATCCAAGTCAAAGAGGTCCATTGACTTTCATTGTGTGATCAAATACAGAGTTCTGGCATGAAACTCTAGAATGCAGTCCGATGGGTCTAATTCAAACTGATAACATGACATCATAATCACATGGCACAGCCGATTGGTTCTCTCTTGTATCAGTAGCCAATCAGCTCCCTGCTCAACATTCAAATATATGACTAGTGCTAGATGTAGCAGTTTTCATGCTTCAGAAACCCTCCACCTTCCCCAGCTCCACCTGTATAGATCTGCTATGAGGCTTTACAGTTTTTTTCAATTGCTAACAAGCATTTACCAATACTTAAAGTACTTTTTCTAAACTCTTAACACAGCAACACACCTACATCACACAATTAGCCAAATAGTTAATTTTCTGTCCAAAACCACATTTTGTTAAATAAATTCAAACTCTACATTTCAAAATGCTTAATACCTTTTTCTACTTATACTAACTCTATAAAAACACAGCAAACCTTTTTCAAAACCGAGTTATTTGGTCAAAACTTTAGGACTAGTTTCTGTTCATAGTCAGTCATAGTACAGTGATCGTCAAAATACTAACAACAGCTGATGGCTTTACAAAAACTGCATTCAATTCTACCTGTATATAATAGATAATAGAAAACTGAATTAAAATTGAATCCATTGTTTTTTTAAATTTGGCCTTCAGTTTGCTTTCAACTGAAACCCATTTTACATTTTAAAGTGTTGAATGTGATCTTTCTTGTCAACATATATCTAAAACTTTGAGTTGACTCATTACTTTACAGAACGTACAATAGAAAAAGATATAACCTATGCAGAAATTCAGTTGGAACCTTGATTTAAATTGCTTTCCAGTGGGTGATGGTTGGATATAGATGGTAGCTGATGCCAGTGATCAACGAAAATTCCAACATACATAGTCTTTGTTTACAATTTTGCCACAGAATATAAAGGGTAAAGGGTATTCTTGGAATTGTGAGTTTACATATTGCAATTCAGACTTTATCAGTATTGTGAGAAAAAAGTCACAATTACCCTTTACCCTTCATATTCCATGGCAGAAATAAGCTTTCATAGGTTCCACATGTGTAAGGGAAACAACAACATAAAACTGCAAAGTTCAACACATATTCTTACTTCTCTCCCCTACCTCTTCTTCTCCCCTTTTTCTAATTCAACTACTCCTCTACCTCCTACAACTGTTTCTCTCTCGTTCCCAGGCATTTTCTCTCTTTCTGATTCTTTTTGTTGTTCTGCATCCACAAAACCAATTCAAAGAGGTCTTTTTACTCTAAGTTGATGTAATGGAAATAGCGTCAATACCTGTCTATTCCTCAGACTGAGACTGGAATCAGCTATTTTTTAAATATTTCATTGATCTGTTACCTAAATTTGTAACAATATCAGTTGTTAAAATTTTTTTAATAAAGATATTTTCAATCATTTTGAGCTGCTGCTGTTGCAGAAATAGAGGCTTTATACTGTATTTAAGGTTTGGAACATTAGGTCTTCATTTCTGACATGCTGTGTTTAAGCATTTGCAAAAAAGAATAAAAAGACCCATGATTTTGGTTGTGGGTAAGCTTGTACAAAAAGAAAATGTTTGCATTTTAGAAACATGGTAATTGACTGGATATTGTGTGAAAACAACACAAATTGTGTTAATGGTATGGTCACAACAGACCGATGTTGTGCTAATTGTGTTTAGAGTTTTGAAAATATAACTACAGATTAGACAAAAGCTTGTTAGCAATTGAAAAAAACTGTAAGTTGATTCATATGGGGGTTATTCATATATGTTATATATGCAGCAGCAGTATTTCTTACATGCTTACAGCAGCATGTTGTGGATGTACTGGCAGTAGAAAGTAGCAGCATAGCAGATCTATTCCGCCAAAACCCAATACATTAACATTGTCATGTACATTACCATTCCAATCCCTCCAAGAGTTGTACTGAAATATATTTCTTCCGGTTTAACTCTTAAAACCGTCATTTTTGTTTGAAATCTCCCTCTAATAAAAGATAATACATATGTTTGTTTGTATTTACTCTTAGACCCACATGTGTAATGACACATATTCATGTTTTTGATGACAGGCCGCTTCACGCCATGCAGCCTCTATCATTACACACACACACACACACACGTCACACACGCACACAAACACAAATCTCCAAAGAACAGTTATGCTGTTCTCACTCCCCTGTAAAAACCAGGGCGTATTCCTATGACTAAATTAACCCTATCATGCTGGTCCTGTGGGTCAGTGATATATCGCTATGGTCGGAGCAGAATGTACCAATCAGGCTTTTGTTTGAACTGTCACTATGGCTACAGCATGGTTATTTGCAGCCATGTGCCATGTGTTACATTTCCTTCTCTGACCACAGCCTGTGCACGATAACAGGCCAGAACATAATGGCATTAATCCCCCATTACCTTTCAAATGACAGATGTGCTAAATACTGAACCAGTAGTGAAGACATGTATTTACAACCTCAGAAAGTGATCAGAAACACTGCTTTGTGAACTTAGCAACTGACATACGCTACATACATCATACATATCAGCAAGGAGTACAACTCGTACGCCCTCGACATCTGCTTTTTTGTCGCCTCAGCAAGAAAAACCTTGACGTTATCGAGCAGCACACAGAAAGCTTTAAAGCATCCATGTGTTTGTGTTACTCGCCATGGAGATTACGTTTTTATGAGCCAATCTGCTGCTCGGTAATACGATTCTTCCTTGCCGTCTCTGGAGAGGGTAATTTACGGTTTACGGTGCCCTCAGAGGGAAAACATAACATAATAAATAACATTATGTAGCTTAAATAACATTATGTTGCTTAAAGGCAATTCGGTGACATTGAAAGCTAGTGCAATTAAACAACAACTTGGCTAATAACACAATGCTGCACAAGGATCGTTTTGTGTAGGTGACTGGCTGCCAATTTGATTTTGCAGTTTTGCACTGTTTTTGCTGAATTGCTCTGGCTTTCAGTGTAGAGTTACAGATCTAATATGTTCTGAAAACAACTGCAATAAAAAGAACTGACTTGATTCTAATAAAATTAAGGGGATAATTCTTTCAAAAATGGCCCTTATTCTGCAACGCAAAGTAAGCCTATGAGCGAGACTTCCGGTTCATTAGCCCCTATAGGGAAATAACGAGCAGAAAAACAATGTGCAGTAAATCGTAAAACAGTTCACAAATCAGTGTGCTCATAATTAAGATAATACATTAAAATAATATTGTAAGACACACCAATTTGCAAAATAAAGCTGCAAAACAAGCTGTTTTGTACAGCTAAAAATATCTGGATGCGGATGAGACCGAAAGCCAAACCTATAAAATGTACAAATGGCTGCACCCACTTTTATGGGAAAAATAAGGTGGATATTCTCACTCTAATGTTGTACTAGATGTTTCATTCTTATGTGGAAACATCCTGAAAAATATTTTCAATATAATGAGATTATATTTTCAATATAATGAGATTCAATATTAAGAAATTGTGTATTTGTTAAATTTAAGCACAGTAAAACTTTTTAGTACCACAATGCATTTCATTTCAGAGGGTCGTAGCCTACTGTTATTTTATCACTTACTGCTTTAACAGAAAAAAACTAGGGCAATATGATGATATGTGTTGATCAGCTGGCTGAGGTCAAGCTATATTTGTGTTTATATTTTTTTCTGGTATGATATAGCTTATCTGTGCAACTTAGTTATTAGAAACTGCAAACTAGAAATCAATTTGGTTCTGTGTGTCGTACGATAGAAGACAGCCATATGGTTTTTATGAGTGAGTAGGCCTAGGTGTCGTTTTCTGGCCACGACTGAGTGCGCAAATGAATGCAAGGGATTCAAATATTAGTCACTTTATTCTAAGCAAGTGCAAGCAGCTATTAAAAATATTAAGGCACATACTGGCGTTTTTCTCCTCTTGTAAGTGTCCAAAAATTGAAGGCAAAATATCTGATTAGATAACGTCTCATGTAAACAGTCCACCAAATCTTTCAAATGATGATTTTAATCGGAATGACAAAAAAAAGTGCACATGTAAACATGGCTAATGAATTGTTAAAAGATTACGATCTCGATTTAAACACACACACAATTTTATTTCTAAATGAAACGATTTGTCTGTGTCTATTAAACATTTGACAAAGTCACATCATAACATTCAAATCTGTGTTCGCGCTGCCGAACATCTCAGTGATCTCAATTTGAAACAACAACAACAAAAAAAATCATGATTCTCAATTTATCCACACTGGTGCACCTCTACTTTCATGCTTGCTTATACTTGTAGGCTTTATATCTGGCTTTATTGGCTTAATTGATTAATCAAACTAAACAGTTTACAGTTATCAGTATTTGTAAGGTTTCCACAGGAACAGCCATCAAGGATCACTAGTGGTGAGTAAGCATTTTGTGATAAACTGCAGAATCTTTTAATTACCAATGAATAATTTAACACGTTTCAAGAAAAGCATGCAGCCGTTTATTGTTTCAACCGCTGCAAAGGAGACAGTTTCAAGACCGTGCACATAAACAACCTCAATCAAACCAGAAAGAGAACCCAACAGATAATAATCATGAAAATACCAGAAATGAAAATTGTCTCCCTCATGTTCCAAACCTGTATGAGTTTGCACAAAAGATAATTTTGAAGAATGTTGGTTTTGGTTATTCCCTTTTATCTTCATTTGTGTTTCCACAGAAGAAAGAAAACCATATTTTCATTTTCATTTTACACAACCAGTCAAATCCAAAAAGCTAAGTAACATTTTGTGATCTCCTTGTTTCTCCTGACCTCTGTTTTTCACTCATGATCTCACTGTAATTCATTGTCATTCCTTTTTCTCTGTTTGTTCTGACACCCAGCCTGCGGTGGGTGGTTCTGAACATCTGTGTGCTGGAACAAAACAAGAGGCAATTTCTGGGGTGGATGGTATTTTCCACAGTCATGTTTTGTGAGGTCATCTTGCAGTAAGACTGCTCGCACCATTAGGTTATCTGCAAGAACACATGTAATATCTACCCACACACATGCTAACGCAATGCTAGAAATATGGCAATAAATCAAATGACAGTTTAAAGAATGATTAAGTCATTAATTATGTGAGTACAGTTATAGATTGCACATGCAATATCCATATTAATAATATAAGCATTAACATAATAAAGAGTTTATTACTTTATTTTAATTATACAGTATCAAAAAAATATCTACATGCACAGCTTAACTGACACAGGTCATTGCACTGTATAATGATTGTACATTTTGTGGCAGAAAATGGATTTAATGAGGGAATTATGCTAGTTTGAGCCTGAGCCATGGAATCATACAATAAATTTACTGTCAATTTATTTCTGCCACTTCGTTTTACATAAAAAAAGCGAAAAGGGCTAGGTTCAAAATTAGACTGGCTGTACTGACTTACAGTTCAAATGTAGTTCATTGCAAACATACGTAAATGCTTTTGTTAACTTTCGAATGCTTGCGTGAGCAGTTATCACAAACAAAACTCAGGGGACATGTGCTGTATCTGAACTTAATTAGCAAGGCGAAATGCTCAACCACCAAAGAAAATTAAACCGATGACTGTTGATAGAACGTTTGTGTATATGACAAAACTAAAGATCATCTGGACAGAGACAGAACGAACTGTTTCTCTAGAAGTCTATCCATCTATTTCAAGACATCTGAACCCAAACATTTACAGAAAAAGCGATCGAGACAAAAGGAAGCTAGAAATGAGACTTAGCAGGTCCTTTTGTTTCACATATACAGAAGTCAGTTGATACAGGAGAGGTTTCATCAGCAGAGTAGTTAGTTCAGTTTAATGCATGTGTTTGCTTGAAAGCCCTTTGAAGTCCTCCCTAATGTGCTTTTGATATGTCAGGCATTATGGGTAATTATAGTATACTTGAGAGGGAGGGATACAGAGAAAACAGAAAAAGGGAAAGAGAGATTCCCCAGAGGTGTGTTATCCTGCTTTTTTATCGACTAATTTCTGCAAAACAGCTCATGCTTTTGTATCATTTGTTAGAACAAAGGAAACAGAGAGAGACGGAGCAACTGAGAGAGAAAGAGAATATTAAAATTTTATTAAAATGAATAAGGGTCTTGATGGCCCAAAGCTCATAAGATATTGGAACAATATTATTATGCATTATTAAACTTGCCGCAGCCAGCATATGCAGCAAGGGTTGCAAGAGTTTAAGACCATTATCTCGTGGACCCCCGAAATTACATTTTTTAATATCCATAAATCCACTGAAGGAGTATCATTCAGATGCATCCAGAGTTACTGAGAATCCTGCATGTAGCATTTTCCCTTAAACTTTGCTCCAAAAAACATAATAAGGGTTTCAATCAGAGTTATTGAATTATTCAGAATTGTTAACAAATGTAGAGGTTGAAATAACTCATAATAAAAGTGCTATCTGTGACTCTTTTTTTCCATTTGCAGAGGCTCTAGGGGTGTGGAGGGGATTCCAGTCTCTCTGAGGCTGAACATGTTTAATCGGCAAGATACAGCTCTCTCTTACTCATGCACTGCTGGGGGATTTCTTTAGAAGTTTCTCTTCAAGCACACATTTTCCAGGAGGAAGGGAATGACAGCATAAATACTGCAGATACTTTCCTTCCAGAGGATTCTTTCCTAATTTGTTCAGAGATGTTCTTCACTACATCAGCATATCAGCTCAACATGACTTGAAAACTAAACTGTCTAATGACAGCTCTGTTTTTTTTCTTTCCGTGTGCCATTTTCAGTAAAAATTGTCAATGGCCAAATGCATCAGAATCCAGTGAAGGAATTCAACTCCATTACCAGCAGTGTAAAATCATCTTCAAATAATAGGACTGCACTTATATTTCCCTATTCAGTAGACTAATCTCATGATGTGTGCTATCCTGATGTTGTAAATATTAGCATAGCTCTACTGAAATTGTGAGCGGCAATTAAATGATCAGCAAGGTGATGTTTTACAGAATTCTAAATCTTTATGTCCACTTAATTTAATCTGCGCTATGAATGTTTTTAATAAACTGTCATTTGTAAAGATAAAAATGTAATAGATGCGTACATCAGTACATATCATGTATGTATATATTTTAAAAAGATAGTTCACACAAAAATGACAATTCTGTCATTAATTACTCACCTTCATGTCGTTTCAAACCCGTATGGCCTTTGTTCATCTTAGAAACACAAATTAAGATCTTTTTGATGAAATTCGAGAGCATTCATAGACAGCAACAGAACTACATTTAAGGCCCAGAAACGTAGTAAGGACATCATTAAAATATCCATTTGACATCAGTGGTTCAACTGTAATTTTATGAAGCTACAAGTATACTTTTTGTGTGCAAAGAAAACAAAAATAACAACTTTATTCAATCAATTTGATCAACTTTATCGATGTCCTTATGCAGGATCAGAAAGCTCTCAGATTTCATCAAACAAATCTTAATTTGTCTTCCGAAAATGAGCAAATGTCTTACGGGTTTGGAACGAAATGAGGGTGAGTAATTCATGAACTATCCCTTTAATTTTCTTATTTTACAATAATAATAAGGTAATAGGGGAAACTGAGGCTAGTTATCGCACATTTACTCATGTGAATATATACTGAATAGGCACAAACATTAGACTTTACTACAAAAAAAATCAGCTGAACATTTATTTCTCAGGAGAAAACATACAGTTCATTAAACTCTGACCTTTCAGCAAGACATGTTGTCATGCTATGAATCATGAAACAAAATGATTCATAGAACAATCTCCAATCTAGTGATCATTTTATGATTACTCAGCAGCTGCAGATTGAAAGAATGTTACAGTGCTTCTAGGAAACAGTATGGAAACAAAATGATTTATATTATAATTGAATTCTAAAATAATAGTCCATTAAACTATCATCTCACAAAACTTAAAAAGAAGATTTGCAAACAGCAGAGCTCTTGGCTGCGCTCTTTTTCTTTTGGTCTTTTGTTAAAGATTTCAGCAACCCTCATCATACAGAATGAGAGAGGAAAACCCCAGAACCTTCTGAGGATTCCTGCCTCCCTTTGTTCTTCTTTTGGATACCAAAACAAGAAGAAAGTGAGGATGTAATCCCTGAAACACGCTGGTGCTTGACATCAACAAACACACTGTCAGCTTTTTCAAAGCCGGGTGTGTGCACTCAAGATTTGCCATGCATAGAGATGAGAGATAAGAGTGGAAATGTGGTGGATACGGAACGGAGTGCGAGCCAAACACACCAACAAACACACGCATTTTGACAATGACACTCTTTTTCACTTGTAGTCACGGCCTAGACATGTGCTCATACACCAGTGAATGTCAGTCTGCTTCTGTTGTACACAATCACACATTTGAGAAATGCAGCCTGCATAACATCAACAGTCTAGATGTAGATCTCGTCATGTCACTGCCTGCAACATCAGGTGCATTCCTCAATCATAACGTTGCCAAAGCGCACATGAAAACACAATCAAACCACCCACGATAAAAAGTGTGCTCACAAAAATTCCCAGAAGGAATACTGACTTGTGTGTGTAACTAATGTGCCATACATATCAGATGGGGAAAATTCTGTATTAAAAGTTTATTTTCTGTATTGACCCGAGAAAAAAAGTGTTATATTTAAAATACATTAATTTCATATTAAGTATAGCTCAAATCTTTTAACATATTTACTGATATATTGCTCAATATAAAAATGATAATTTAACTTGGAGTTAGGGCTGCAACAAACAATTATTAGAACAATTAATCGATGATTATTTCACTGATTATAATCAGTAGACTTTGATTATTTCAGCTTTTGCAATTAGTAATAATATTATGTTATAGATATTCTAACATAAAGGTCACTTCAGCTTTAGAAAAACATATTATGTAATTACAATTATTATACAATTAATTGGTAATACTTTACAATAAGGTTCATTACTTAACATGACTTAATATTACTTAACAACTTTTACAGCATTTATTAATCTTAGTTAATGTTAATTTCAACATTTACTAATGCATTTATAAAAATCACAAACATTTAGTAAATGCACTTTTTTTCTTGAATTGCATCCAGGAGGGCTGAATTACAGTCTTGCACTACAGCATCACACTGGTCAAATACCATCTCTGTTAAAATACATTAGGTCACATGAGATCAAACGACTCCTCTCGACAACATTTGTCGACAATCATTTATTGTCGTCAAAACGCTTCAGCCCTATTTGAAGTACTACATGTGAACAATGTACATTTCTTAATATTAAGCCTAAAATCTGCTTTAATGTCACTACTGATTAAGATTGTATGATCTCTGAATAATATCAGTCTTTAAATGCAAGCTATTTAAAGTCTACCTAAAGTATATTGCAATAGTTGCACTTTAGCACAAATAAAAATGTACTTTAATATATCTTTAATTGGACTTTAGCACTACTTCCACACAATTAAACTGCATTAAGTGCAAAACTAGTTTAGGAGACTTTAAGTATACCAGTTTAGTATAGTAAAAGTACAATTGCATGGTATTTTAATTAGCACATACATTTTTATAATGCAGATTGTGTAAAAGCAGCTTTACAGTATTAAGAGGGAAATAGTGTGTTGAAATAGTGTTCTCCTCTGGCCATACAAAACCAGCAATTTAATTTTATTTGAAGAGTTCTTTCGCAAAAACAGATAACTCCATTTTTATTAATTTTCATAAATCATGTTTTTTTTATTGTGTTATTATGTTTATAGGGTATATGTCGAACACCACCTGACCAAACCCGGAAAACAGGGCTCATCGCTTCCGCTTGTCGGAGAACAAAGAACAAGAATCTTAAGTAAATGAAGGCATTTGCAAAAAAAACATGATATTTGAACATTTTTAAAAACAGAGTTTAAAAACATCTGTTTTTGCAAATGAATTCTTCATTTAAACATTCTAACATTTAAAAAGCAGTTCTTTCTTTAATTAATTTATACTAGATATTATTTAATTTATATCTTCCCTGTGGAAACAGAAGACAGCAAGCCACTAAGGTTGAGAAATACTGGTTTGGATGGTTTATCAGCTGGTCTAAACTGTACCCTAACTCAGGTAAATCTGGTTTAACAATCATCAAGCTGATGGTGACCTGCTGGTCAACTATGTTTCTTAATTACGCTGACCAACCTATGACCTCACAGTCAAGGATCACACAGTGTGACTTCACTGCTGACTAAACAGCTCTTAGTTTGCATCCTTCCTCTTTATTAGCATGCTACCATGCTAACAGACTCACCCAGGCTTAAAAGCAACCACTTAGCGTAAGTGTTCAGCTAACTTTAGCAAAACATGCCACTGCTTAAACCTTTGCCAGAAGCTCATTTTCACAGCATGACTTCACCTCTATTCAACAGAATGTTAAAACCTTCAAAGCAGCTGATGGAGGAACATTAATCAACCCGCATTCAATATGACAGTCATTGCAGAGGGCCTCAAGGTACAAACACATTAAAGAGGGGCAACAGCTCATTCAATGGATGCAAATGAACACGCGATCCTCAGCGGACAGAAGCGCTACTGTGGGACAGTAGAATAGTTTGTCATAAAAATCCATCATCGGATTGTGGCAAGGCAGCGTGCGTTTTGTCGCACGTGGAGGTGTGCGGGTGCATTTAGGCTTGATTTATTCTGCGCATGGCATGAACGAACCACTGCAGATGTTCATTTAAGGATCGTGAATTAATCTTCTTATCAGCTCAGTTTTACTGCGCTATCTCTCGGCAGCTGCTGAGGCCTTCGCTGAAATGTTTTAACTAGCTTTCATGGCTTGTTACCTTCCCTCATCTTGCTTGTTAACCGACTCAACCCTGTCGCACATCCAATTTATTCAGAAGTCGAGGTCAGAAGTATTGTTAGCTGGTTTTCATCCGCAGTAATAAAACCGTTATTCAAAAGTAACATTTCTTTTCTGATTAAAAGTGTATTTTTCATTTTGATTTTCAGATTAGCGCATGACAGATTGCTTGAACTCGATGTCTTGGTCAAAGGTGGGGAATGGTCACAGCGTATGTATTTTCCGTCACATTTTCCACTACGTGAGTCATCCAGAGGCTCATAAATATTTAGACAGCATGGAGACGTTCACAGGGTCACAGGAAATGGATATTCGCATGCAAGCTCACCTTTGACAAGCGCTTGAAATCACAAAGCTGTTGGCACTTAGAACTAGAGGGAAAAATGCATTTGTTAAGAATATATGTGAGACATTAGCATTAAGAAACAGTTGAAAGAGAAGAGTAAAGGAGCAATACGGATGTGTGCATCTTTGTTTGTGAGTTCTTTAATATTCACTGAGCATTTTGTGACACTCTGTAAGAAACTCTTTGTGTTCATGCAGGTGTCTACGTTTGTGTGTGAATCAATTTGTGTTTACCACATGTGTGCCCACTTTATGTATGCATGAATGTATGCGTGTATATATATGTGAATGTAGCCCATCAGTCTTCACCAGGGCCCTTAAACACTGCTCTTATGTCCTTGCTCTGAATAGGTCATTTCTCCAAGATCCTGACAGCTGCTCTGGAGGGGAGGAGCAGGAACAGGAGGCCCACCCTGAACTCACCCTGCTTGGGCAGACAGCTGGGAGAGACCCTGGCCCTGGCCTACAACACTAGAGCCTTGTGTGCTGCTCAACAACTTTCTCTGAGCAGCTTTCAAGGGTTTGTTCACCCAAAAATGAAAATTCTCTCATTAATTACTCACAATTATGTCGTTCCAAACCTGTAAGACCTTATGAACACAAATGAAGATGGTGGATGAAATCTGACCCTGCATAGACTGCAACACAACTGATACGTATGACTAAGAGACGAGACTAAAAAGTAATTTACAAAATAAAACCCCTCTATATCCTAAATATCTCTCTTATATATATATATATATATATATATATATATATACACATATACACAGACATTTTTTATATATATATATATATATAGACCTTTAGAAGTTTTCATAATTGGGTTTGCCAGATAAGATTTAGAGCTTTTCTCTAATTTATAATTTAAATAATTGGAATTATCAGTTTAACCATTATGCAGTATGACTACAATAGTATTATTTTATTTAATTTTTTAACTAAAGCAAGACTAAAATTTTCAGACTTTTGGTCAACTAAAACTTGACTTAATGGAGAATTTAAATTCCAGAATAAAAATTTCCTGATAATTTACTCACCCCCAAATGAATATATTGTAAAATTGTATGTGTCATTTTTAAATTCTACCTTTTTGTATTTGATATTATCTGTTATGCAGCAAGGGTCTAAGAGTAATGCAGTTTCAATTCTCTGTATGTCCTGTACATTTGGCAGAACTGACAATAAAGCTGACTTTGAATTTGACATTAAATATATTCATGTCTTTCTGTCTTCAGTCACAAAATTGAAGGTTTTTGAGGAAAACATTCCAGGATTTTTCTCCATACAGTGGACTAAAGTGGTGGCCAATGGCTTGAAAGTCTAAATTGCAATTTCATTACAGCTTCAAAAGGCTCTACACAATCCCAGCTGGGGAATAAGGGTCTTATTTAGTGAAATTATCATTTTCTTAAAACAATAAAAATGTATATACTTTTTAACCACAAATGCTCTTCTTGCATTAACCTGAAATTCAAATGCCCTTTACAAAAAAAACGGTAAAACAACAATATTGGACGATTTTGAAGTTTGAGGAATAAAATAAAAGATGGAATTTTTTGCCCTATCTGTACTTGTAACTAAAGTACACAGTTGAAGAAGTAACTGCATGTGACCTTTCCATAGTGATTATGCAATGCGTAAAGTCGTAGATGCGCACAGCAGAGCTGGATTTTATTTATTTTATTTTATTTTTTTATTTCTTCGCAACTGAAGACAGAAAAGACATCTTGGATCACATGGGGGTGAGTAAATATCAGGAAATTGTTATTCTGGAAGTGAACTTATCCTTTAGCAAAAACTAGAGGTTAACTTGATATCATTACAATTTAAGGACCTTTTATACAGAACTAAGACAATTAACTTTAATACACTGTAACATGCTTTTTTAAATATTGTGTGAAACAAACATTAGATTTAAGTGCAGAATGCAATTATTTTAGTAGCATGTGCATGTTTACATAAGCAAGCATCCATTTATGTTTTTGGAAACTAATATCATCATTTTTTCAAAATCCAATTTTGTGTGAAAATACAGCAGATTAACTTTGGGCGGTCCGATAATGACGAACGAAGTTAATATTTAAAACTGCAGTTGATATTACTTCCAGTTAATTTGTCACAATGAAATTGAAGGTCAAGTCATTATCCCATGCAATGAGGTCTGGCCGTGTATTGAGTTGAGCATGCACACAGGAAATGCGGATAATGGGTAATATGGCATTCTGAACATGTCTTGCGAGAATTTTCATCCATCTCCATCTCTGTCTCTAAGAAATTAAATATGCATTAATTCTGGATTCTTTGAATGTGTTAATATTGCTTGGTTTTGCCATTTTATTAGGAAATCAGGCAGCATGGGTCCAAGTCTATGTGCAAGTGAGTGAGAGGTTAAGTCACAGTAGGAAGTATAAATTCGTATTTCTGTAACCCGGTACAGATTAGACTAGTCTGGTGTGAAATCCAGGATAAGTGTTAAAGAAAAGAAGAGGATATATTCACACAGACCAAAGCTGAGTCATTACCAAACGCTCATCCGTGCACTGGAACTGGAACAGTGCTCACCAGGAGCCTGCCACAAAGACATTCATTCTCAGCAGCTGCTCTTTCTGAATTTTTTATTGCACAAAGAAAGCCTGAACGAAAACTTTATGTACTAGAAATAATGTTTCCATTAGTAATTGAATAAAGAAAAGCAGGAGTGTTTAATCAAAAGATTAAAAGATTACCACTAACATTTGTGGTTTCAAAAGTATGTAAATTTGTATTTTTCTTACAAAATGACAGACTGTTTCACTAAATAAGACCCTTATTCCTCTGCTGGGATCATGTAGAGCCCTTTGAACTGGCAACTGAAACTGCAATTTGGACCTTTAACCTGACCCCCATTGAAGTCCACTATGGGAATGTTTTCCTGAAAAGCCTAATTTCTTTTCGACTGAAGACAGAAAGACATGAACATCTTGGATCACATGGGTGTGAGTAAATGATCAAGAAATCTTTATTCTGGAAGTGAACGACTTCTTTAGTTATATCAAGTAATGCATTGAGGTGAGGGAGCATCTTAGCGTGAGAGGAATGATACGCATCTGCACCTGTTTAGTCAAACCTTAAAAGAGTCCAACCTGCTCCATATCATTACACCATCATTTCATCAGCCGGAAACAAATGCTGAACAGTTTCCAGAATCGCCCTTAGCATGACACATCTCACACATTTTCCAAATGTTGAGTGAAGAGCTCTTCAAAGCATTAGCATTAGCATTAGCATAAAACACCTGCACAACAAACATTAGATTCAACATTATATGGTGGTTTACCCTATGGTGAAAGATTTGGTCTGGTAACTGACAGGTGTGTTCAAATCTAAGTCACATAGTCTAAGAAAATCAATTTTTATTTCACACAGAATGTGTAGCTATTTGTACAAAAAATATGTACTATTTGAACACTGTGGTGAATCCTTCTTGGAGATTACAAACAAGTTGACACAAGTGACACAACTATGCCAGTCACGAGTCACCTTATTGCACAATGTGGTTGTCAGTGCTTCATTCCAGCATAAATCTGAACTGTTTGTTGCATCCCACAATCCTGAAAAGGCATTTGATTTGATTGATAATCGTAAGGAAGGAGTATATGGAATCTGCAATAGGCTACACAGTTTTATTTACTTTAATTTGTTGGTGGTCTGTCTCTTTATGTTTTTGTGGTAGTAAGTGCACTGCTGTTCAGAAGTTTGGGGTCTGTAAGATTTTAAATAAATGAATACTTTTATTCAGTGAGGATACATTACATTTATCAAAAGTGACAGTAAACACTTTTACATTGTTTTTACATTGTTAAAACTATTTCAAATAGTAACTTTTTATTGATCCTGGAAAAGTGTATCCAATTTTCTATGAAAATACTAATTGTTTTCAACATTGGCAATAATAAGAAATGTTTCTTAAGCTCCAAATCAGCATGTTAGAATGGTTTCTGAAAGATTATGTGACACTAAAAACTGGAGTAATGACTGCTGAAAATTCAGCTTTATCATTACAGGAATAAATTACATTGTATAATATGTGACCCTGGACCACAAAACCAGTCTTAAGTAGCACAGGTATATTTGTGGCAACAGCCAAAAATTACACTGTATGGGTCAAAATGATTGATTTCTCTTTTATGCTAAAAATCATTAGGAAAGATCATGTTCCAAGAAGATATTTTGTAAATGTCCTACCATAAATATATCAAAACTTAATGTTTGATTAGTACTATGCATTACTAAGAACTTAATCCGGACAACTTTAAAGGCGATTTTCTCAATATTTTGATTTTTTTGCATTTTTTTTCAGATTCCAGATTTTCAAATAGTTGTATCTCAACCAAATATTGTCCTATCCTAACAAACCATACACCAGATGATGTATGAATCTCAAAATTGACCCTTATGACTGGTTTTGTGGTCCAGAGTCACATATATTAAAAATAGAAAAAAGTAATTTAAAATTGTGATATTTGTATTTTTGGTCAAATAAATTCAGCCTCGGTAAGCATAAGAGACTTAAAAAATAATTAAAAAAAAACATTTAAAAAATTCTTGCCATACCCAAACTTTTGAACCATATACATATTTCACTTCTTGCTCTAAATAACTTGAAAGACCCATTTGCCATGTAAAACACACAATGGCTTTAACAAATGACAACTCAGGCATGCATATCTCTGCAGATAACTGCACATACCTCAGCACACTTCTCCAGAAATAGTGTAGAGATGCACACAAACACAACAACAATCATTCAGGCCATTCCTTTCCGCAGCACACTTGCACAACACAAGCACATGATAAATCCTGCACACATCCAAATATTGCAAAATAACAATTTCGGTTACCCAGAGGCCTTACAGAGAGCGCTCTCTCTATCTCTATCTCTCTCTCTCTCTCTCTCTCTCTCTCACACACACACACACACACACACACACACACACACAGAGACATTCTTTATGTGCCACCCTGTGTTCCCCATTCCATTGCAGGGTGTAGTTTTGCTCCATCCAACAGTGCAGTGTGTTAGCATTTTTAAAAGGCACAACGCATTCATTTCCTTGACCAAGAAAATACTGATCTATTTTCATTTTTCTCTTGAAGCAGCTGGATGTCACACCTGTTAGTGAGGAATGCAAATTGAGGTTCAGTGTGTGTCTGAGGGTGTGTTGGGACAAATGGAAAGTTTAAACACTTCCCTCTCTATCGCCTAGTATGCAAATCAAGCTAAAATCACACAGCATAAGCCAATGATTATCTCAATTTTTTGATTAAAAAACCATACAGGACTGTGAGAAAAACAGAAAGATGAAGGGACAGTATCATTGCTTAAAATAAGTATGCATGAAAAAGCACTTTCCACAAATAGTATGGTACACTTTGGTGTCCCATTATCTTTTTTAAGCCATGGAGGCACAAAACCCATGAGTTTGTTATTAGAACTATTAGGTATGATAAGTAAACTACTATGTAACATGCATGGAAAGTAACAAGGTTGTGTTTTGTTTGTTTGTTTGTTTTTTTAGTGATCGTTGTTCAGGAGTCCCTTGTTTGCCCTGAACAGTTAAACCGCCTGCTGAAAAGTCCTTCTGGTCCCACAAATTCTTTGGTTTTCAGCATTTTTGTGTATTTGAACCTTTTCTAACAATGACTGTATGATTTTAAGATCCATTTTTGTCAAACTGAAGACAACTGTGCAACTATGCAACTATTACAGAAGGTTATTTCACTGATGCTCCAGAAGGAAAAATGATGCATTAAGGGGTGTAAAATTTTAAACTGAACTTCTTATCATTCAGTACTGCCCTTTAGAAGCTATTACTAACATGTTTTCTAGAAGACAATATCTGTTAAATTTACCATGATCTTCAAATTCAAAAAATTTTCATTCCCCAGTTTGTGTTTCCTTCTGAAGCATCAGCGAGCGTTTGAACCTTCTGTAATAGTTGCATACACTCTTAAAAATAAAGGTGCTTTAAAAGGTTCTTTGCAGCGATGCCAAAGAAAAAACATTTTTGAATCCACAAAGAACCATTCAGTCAATGGTTCTTTAAAGAACAATTTCTTTCACCACAAAGAACCTTTTGTTCTTTATGGAACCATTTAGACAAAAAAGGTTCTTCTCCGGCACCATGAAGTACCTTTATTTTGTGTATTAGTCCCTCAGTTGTCCTCACTGTGAGAAGATGGATCTCAAAATCATACAGTCATTGTTGGAAAGGGTTCAAATACACAAAATGCTGAAGAAAAATCAAAGAATTTGTAGGACTTGAAGGATTTTACTAAAGAACAGAGGGTGGTTTAACTGTTCAGGACAAACAAGGGACTCATAAACAACTATCACCAAACAAAAAATTTACAGCTGTGGATCATTCTGGTATAAGCAAGTTCGTTAATTACAAATCCAACAATTAAAACAATAAAAAATACCATAATCAGATATAATGGATATTCAATAATAGTAAAATAATTTGCAACTACTTACTTAATTATCAAAACTAACATTTAGCCATTTATGTAGAAATTTTGTTATTATATTTTTATTTTACAAACAAACCAGCTCATATAATATGTAGTTTGACCTCCTAAGGTTGACAATCAACATTTTCTGAACATTAAGCACCTGCTTTTACTCACGATTTTATTTTATTTTAAAAAATATATTTTTTTTCTTCCTTCCTAAGAGTTTCAGGCCCTATGATATGTAACCTATTTGAGAAAAAGGCCAAAATAACTAGAGCCTAAAGCAATTTTTTTCATTTTAATTTACTGACTTTGCCTTTAACAGAGGGACAGGCCAGATTCAAAGCAGCATCCCTGTGAGCATTACAGCTCTTATAAATCACGGCCATGTGCACAACCCACTGTGCCAACGGTCAGCCAAGGCCATTATTTCTGACACCTATGGGAAAATAAAGAGATAAACCAAGAAAAAAGAATGAGAAGACTGTATGTTCATTATACAAACAATGAAAAACAAAGAACACTGAACAACTGAGATGAGAAATGACCATCACACACTGCTGCTCGCAGCACATTTGAATGTGTGTGGGTGTGAGAAGAGAGACTCTGTCATGCCAGCCATCTCATTTAAATATCAACTCTCTGTGCAAATACTCTCACGTGCACACAAATACACACGGATGAGCATCTGCTCACTGTTTGGGGATACAAATGAATTCTTCCTGGTGACCTACTTACAGAGTAGGTCATACAGAGAAAAAATGCTAACAAGTGAGTTTACACACCCATAAATGGAGACTGGATTAAATACGTATTAATACTCTACCTGATATTTGTTTGCATTACAAAAGTAAAGAACTAAAACCAGTACATCCTTGAAATTCCCCTGCATCCTGCCAGCAATCTGTCGCCCGCAGTGTTTTTGCAGAGCTTAAAATGATAAAGTACACCTGCTGCTGGATTAAACATGTTACAGCCACTTGTAAAATGACTGATGCCCTCGCTAGCTTCTCTTCCTCTTATACATGTCCAGAAAAAGCCATGAGAGTTGTATGGCTAATATTAAGATGGCTTTTCTTTTCTATTTCTAAAAATGTATCATATTATCTGTACTACACTCATTGTAGTATTGTTTAGCTACAAAATATTTCATTTTAAATGACTGATGTGCTGCCAGTGTGTAATACGATACAGCAATTTAGACGGCTTTAATCTTCGTCTAACCACTTTATTTGATGTGCCAATATAGTTGATTTCCACTTTATCTAATATCTGAGGCCTGACAGGATGCCTTTTTGTCCTGTGGGGGTACACAGAGAGCACAGGAATGAAGGAGAAGAAAAGACGAAAGAGGAGGGAGAGGTCTAGGGGTGTTTGCTCTGTTTCCTGTGGGGCAAAGTGGGGTAATATCACTCCCAAGCCCCCTGATACACAACAAGAGGCCTATTGTGTTGTGACTGAGAGAAAGAGAGAGAGCGTAAGAGAGAGAGAAAGAAAGAGTAAGGGTTGGGGTTACTCAGCTGTTAAAGGAATAATTCCCTCTCTTTAAAACTCAATTAAATGAACCTGAGTTTTGTTGGTGTCTCTCGCTCTTTCTAGCCACTGATGACAGCACAAGCACATTATTACTTCATTAAATCCCAAATAATAACTGTGGTTTTGCCAGTGGTGTCACTCCAAATGCATACAGTATGATTTTTTTTTTTTAAATATAATAACACAAATGGAGTTATTATAAAACATGTCAAGGCTGTCAAATTATTATTTTTTTTAATTATATGGGGGGTGGGGTGTTGTATAAGGTTGTGAACAGTACCTCTTTGTTCCTGACAGTAATTTACACAGTTTAGGGATAAGCAGTAGATCAAAACTACTTTGTCTGTACCCCAAAAATATGATAATAATATTATAGTGAGGTTTAATAGACAAAAGCAGTTAGATGAGGATAAAGATAGAGTGGACCAATAAAGTAAACTAAATTATTTTTTAAGGTCAAATAGTAGAAATCTTGAAAAATGTTAATTATTTTAACAAAATATGAGGGATCACACAAAATGCATTTTATTTTTTTTATTTAGTACTGACCTAAATAAGATATTTCACATAAAATACTTTTACATAAAAGAAAATAATAATATATAATTGAATATATAAAAATGACTACATACACTTGATTCAGCTGTGTTTTGTTGTTGTTTGTTTAATTATAGTGTTTATGAGTCCCTTATGTGCCCGCTGTTGTTCAGAAAAATCCTTCAGGTCCCACAAATTCTTTGGCTTTTCAGCATTTTTGTGTATTTGAACCCTTTCCACCAACGACTGTATGATTTTGACAACTGAGGGACTTATATGCAACTATTAAAGAACGTTCAAATGCTCACTGATGCTTCAGAAGGAAAAAATGCATTAAGAGCTGGGGTGTGAAAACTTTTTGAATTTAAAAATCAGGGTAAATTGAACTTATTTCGTCCTCTGGGAAACAAGTAAGTATCTTCTGTAGCTTCTGAGGGGGAGTACTAAATAAATAATAAAAAAAATATCACATTTAGGCAAAATAAGAAAAAATGTAAACAAACAAAAGTTTACACCCCTGGCTCTTAAGGCATCATTTTCGCTGTAAACAGAGCTGTTTTTGACAAGGTCTTCATGAAATGTCAGTTACATAGTTTGGTTAAAATTCCTCAACTGTAGTGCAGAACAACACCTCCTTTATGCCTGGCTCACACTTAATAATATCTTGTAGTGTGAGATGTGCCACGATTTTCATATCTTGTAATGTGTGCATGTTTAAGATTTGAGGGAAGATAACCTGCAAAGATTCTCCTTATGTGTGTACTGCAACCAGATTTCATAATCGGTTAGAATTTTAAAAATCCTGTAGTGTGAGCCAGGCTTAAAGAATCATACTAACTTGTGGAAAATGGGCATTCGATGTTCAATTTAACAGTGTTAACAAATGACTTATTACGGCCACCTACACACTGCAAGTTTCAGGAGTGACAACCGCATTTAAATGTGGGAGTGAGTCCCGTAAATTATCATTCCATGTGTGTACGGAATAGCCACTTCCGCATTTGTAACCATAGCAACATTTCATCGTCTTGCAGGAGAAAAAAGAATTTAGCCGTTTTTTGGCTAAAGACGAGGCGATTTTAACTAAACCTCCGCTGATGTCTTGCAGTGTTGCCATGTCCTCATATTTTCAAGCGCTTTTAGGCATGTTATTTGGTTTTAGTTAATAAAGCTAGGCACTTTATGTAGTTAATAAAGTGGTCTGCGGCAGATATATGATTTTATTTTTTTTTTTTGCGCTTGTCCTTGTTTGTTGCTGTTGTTGTTTTTATCTATGAAGATCTGGCAACACGGTCACTTCACTGCAGGGCTCGTAAATGCAACTAGCCTAGCCCCATGTCCAAATCAGCTAAGGATACGACTTCTTTACACCGTTACTTGCATCTCACGTACAGACGAACGTCATTAACAACTAGTTGTTCAGTTTGGCTATGTACACAGTGCATAGAATTTCTGTAAATCTGTTAATGCGGTTGTCACTCCCGTATTTTAGTGAATTATGTGTGTACAGAACACGATTAAGGAGTAAATTTAGCTGCAGTGTGTACGTGGCCTATATAATAACGTCCTTTCACAGATATGGTAACGATATTCCATGTGCATTCCTAAATTGCTTTCTGTTGCGCTAATGCCAAAACAGAAGAATAATTCCCTAGCATAATTTTGTCCTGGATTGTTAATCATGAAAATACCTTTGGGAAATCTTTTTGCATTCCTAGAACTATGTTATGTCTGCATTTGTGTGTGTGTGCATGCATTCAATTAGTTTAAAACATGGAACTGTGAAATTGAGAATGTGTTGATGTGTGTGGGGGAAAAAGAAAGCATACAGGTGAATGCAGACAGAATATGTACAAAGAATATATGCGTGAGTATATGTTTGTGATGGCAGGGGCCACAGGGTGGGGGGATCTGACAGGTGGCTGGATAACCAAAAGCTGCTGAGAGAACTACTTGTCTGAGATTAATAGTTTTGATAAAGCGGTAATGAGAGAACTGAGGAGAGAAATGAGAAGAGAAACGAGAGGGATGGGGATTAGAGGCAGGGAGAACATGCACAAAGGCAAAAGTAATTTTTGAATTATACACCAATCACTACTTTTAACATGTACACTGCCATTCAAAAGTTTGGGATTAGTACGATTTTTAATGTTTTTTTTTTTTTAAAGACGTTTAAAAATCCAGAAAAAACTGTAATATTGTCAAATATTATTTCAGCGTAAAACTTTTTTTATGTAAATATATGTTAAAATTTTAATCATTTCTGTGATGCAAAGCTGAATTTTTTAGCATCTTTACTCCAGTCTTCAGTGTCACATGATCCTTCAGAAATCATTCTAATACGCTGATTTATTATTAATGGTGAAAACAATTGTGATGCTTAATATTTTGTTGGAATGTTTTTTCTTCAATACATAAAAAGTTAAAAAAGTACAGCATTTATTTAAAATAGAAATGATTTGTAACAATATGAACTACCATTTAAAAGTTTTTGGTTAGTAATTTCTTTTATTTTTTTATTTTAATTAATACTTTTATTTACCAATGATGTGTTAAACTGATAAAAAAAATAATAGAAAAGACTTGTTAGACAAGATTTCTATTTTTGATAAATGCTGTTATTCATCAAAAAGTCCTGAAAAAATAATCACAGGTTCAAAAAAAATATTAAGCAACTGTTTTCAGCATTGATAATAAACGTAATAAATCAGCACATTAGAATGATTTTTGAAGGATCACATGACACTGAAGACTGGAGTAATAAATTAGGAAAAAAAAAAATATTTAAAATATATTAAAAAAGAAAACCATTATTTTAAACTGTAATAATATTTCATTATATTACTATTTTTCTCTGCATTTTTAATCAAGTAAATGCAGCCTTGATACGCATTAAACAATACTTTAAAAACATACGTACTTTAAAACATACTTATTTTAATTGTATATTTTATTACTATTTCTGACACGTCGTTTTAATTCGATTTGTTTATAAATAAAACCATTGCTTTTGTTGCGTATACTGGTGTGACTGTATTACAATCATAGTAATAAAGTACTGAAACTGAAAAGGGGAAAGTAAAAGCCACTAAAACTAAATAATAAATCAAATCATCAACAGTGTACAACTGAAGAGAGAACCCAAACAGAAGAAGAGAAGAATAAAGCAAGAAAGAAAAAAAAAAAACAGATGAAAAATACACAGCTGGGACAGTCAAAATATTTAGGTTAATTTGGTTAAGTTAAACTCTTGTAGCATGGAAAAAGATTTCCTGCATCCTCATAACTGTGGTCTAATCCGAGGCCAAGGCTGAGTTCTGTACTGGGTAAATATGACTCAAAACGGACACAAACGCTCCGTTTGGTGTTGTAAGTGACTGATTCCAAATGAGACGTGAAACATCCTCCTTGGTAATAAACCTCCCGCTGCGAAACACACACACACTTTGATCTTCAAAGCTTTGTCTCATCCTGCAGAAAATGACGATAGGCGCATGAGCAGGGTTGCGTGGGTAATTGAATGTACTGCACTCAAAACACATTGACGGATACAATCCTATTAACGAAATTCACTATTTTTTCCCTTTTCTTCCTTAAACCCTTTCCCCAGTTTTTAAAACCTTAAACAAAAAACAAAAAGAGCTTCTAGTTATTGCCGCTTCATCTAGTTTCTATAATTTATATAGTACATTTTCACTCCTCTACTTCAATCTCAAACCTAAATGATTTTCTGTCAGGAATCAGCCCTGCTGCTAGATATAACTTCACTATTACACTGCCCAAATCCACTGAAAAAAACACACCTTTGATCATCACCTTTGTGAAAAAAAGCACACAAGCATTTAAAAAAAAGACTGCTTATCATGGAAATAATGGACTTTAAATAAGTGTGAGTTGAATGTATTGTTTTTCAGACACTTAACTGCATGTTAACTACAATTAAATAAAATATATTATTGTTTCCATTTATATTAAATGTAATTTGTTGAGTTTAAGAGTGCTGTTTGACCAACATAATAGGACTTAATTGCAGCTTTATTGTGTTATTAATTCTGTTGTTTGTTTGTTTTTTTTTAGTAAAAATATGGTTAAAGTGTACTGCCCAAGCATTTATTGTATTATACTTTAATGTTATTACTGTTGTAAACTGTATTAGTCATGTACTAGTCATGAAAGTGTACTTTCTTTAACTTTTATTTCATATATATACACTACCAGTCAACAGTTTTTGAACAGCAAGATTTTTTTTTTTTTTTAAGTCTCTTCTGCTCACCAAGCCTGCATTTATTTAACCCAAAGTACAGCAAAAACAGTAACATTTCAAAATATTTTTACTATTTAAAATAACTGATTTTTATCTGAATATATTTTACAGTGTAATTTATTCCTATGATTTCAAAGCTGATTTTTTTAGCATGAGTACTCCAGGTACATGATCCTTGAGAAATCATTGTAATATTCTGATTTGCTGCTCAAAAAACATTTTTATTATTATTATGTTGAAAACAGCTGGTTTCTTTGATGCATAGAAAGTTCAGAAAAACAGCATTTATCTGAAATAGAAATCTTTTGTAACATTATAAATGTCTTTATTATCACTTTCGATCAACTTAAAGCATCCTTGCTAAATAAAAGTATTAATTTCTATAATTCTATTTGTTGAATGGTATAGTGTATAATGCTACAAAAGCTTTTTATTTCAGACAAGTGCAAATCTTTGGATCTTTCTATTCATAAATGAATTACTCAACTGATTTAAATATTGCTATTAATAATCATTGCTTGAATAGTTTCTTGAACAGCAAATCGGCATATTAGAATTCCTGAAAAATCATGTGACACTGAGGACTGAAGTAATGATACTAAAATTTAGTTTAATCACAGGAATAAATTACATTTTAAAATATATTCAAATGGACAACTGTTATTTTAAATAGAAAAATATTTCAACATTTTTCAAAAGTTTTTGCTGTACTTTGGATGAAATCATGCAGGCTTGGTGAGCAGAAGAGACTTCTCAAAAAAAAAAAAAAACATTCAAATTGTATTGTTACTGTGACATATATTTGTGTCTTTGTCAAAAAGAATAACTCCAACTGAATTTGTGAGTAGCTAGCCTAAACTAACTGTAATGTAACATAAGCATGACATAATCATAATACTTCCTTAACAAAAAACTGTCATGCAAATAGCCGGTCTTATTGGGAAAATCTGAACAAACATAACCCTCCTATGACAACATGTGATGTCATGATTCTACACACCTCTTCTCCTTTGAAGAAAACGATCCCCATCTCAATATCCTGATGGAGCCGAAGGTCAGAGCTTAGGGTCAGCTGTAATGCAGTGCATCAAGAGGTTAAACACATTACTACAGAGGTGGGCTGAGCTGGATAGTATCAGCTGACATGTGCACCACTGGAGATCAAACCACTGATCGCATCGGCGCTGGGCCATTTCTCTAACTGCCCGGCTAAAGCTGCATTAGCATGGGATGAGCCGGTCCATCTGCAGTCCTCTGACCCAAGGCTAATGGTTTTTCCTGTCATTACACTGTCAGGTCATTTGTGTCAATGGCACTAGAAAAAACTGCCACTCAGCTGTGATCTTAGCATGATGTACTATAAAAATAACACGCAGGAGGAGTGAGGGTTGTGTGCATAGATTTATTGTGTGTGATAAGCTTAGCTGGTTACATTCAGTGTAAAATATTTGTGTAATTCAGTTTGCTCATCAATCTATTAAGGCATTTTCGCACCTGATTTCTCATAGATTTTCTCATAGATTTTTTTTTTTTTTTGTGGCACACAAAAATCATTCCTGTGGCTTCAGAAAATTACAGTTGAAACAGTGGAGTAACATACTTCCATGACATTTTTACTACTTTTCTGGGCCTACAACATGAAAGTTGCTTAGGCTGTCAATGGAGGGACAGAAACCTCTCGGATTTCATTTAAAATATCTTCAATTGTGTTCCGAAGATGAACGAAAGAAAGAAGGATCTGGAACAACATGAGGGTAAGTAATTAATGACAAAATTTTCCATTTTAGGTGAACTATCCCTTTAATAAATAATAAACCAACTTCCTTTACTTGCCTTCATTTGGAACAATATATTTATTAAAACTTTGTCTCACATTTTAAAACCCAACAAACTTCAATTTGTGAAAGATTTTGACTGAAAACGGTGTTTGTGCTATATACTGTATCTTAAAAATAAATGCCATGTGTTTTATATTTTGCAAAGAAAATGAAAATTTTTAAAAACAGTTGCTTAAGTGTCCAAATATTTGCTGGGCCTATTGAATAGATAAATGCATTAATGTAGTTTAATGCTGTAAATGAGATACGATAACACATCCAAGAATAATATAAGTTGAAGGGTCTTATGACTTCCAAAATGTGGAAAATGCAGACAGAATCACAGAATCTAGTCATAAAAATGTACTGTATAACATGGAACACAGATCTTGCTAAATTTCGGATGAATAAATCAAAAGTAGGTCAGTATACTTATGTCAAATTGCAATATGGAGTAGTGTCTGTGAATATTAAGCCACAAAAATATTACTGAATGCATGGCGCAGATGCACAGTTTTGTTTTTTACATACATACTGAAGTGTGCTTAACTCTCACAGCAATCCATCAAAATAAAAGTTTGATTTAACTTGAAGAACAATATATATTACTTAATATAATACCACAACTACTACTAATAATGTTATTATTAAAACCGTATTTGTAAGGAATATTTACCAGAAAAATTATACACCAGAATTTATTTACCAGAAAAATGTAAATACGCAACTAAAATAAAGAAATAAATAAAGTATTTCTGAGGAAAAAAAAAAAGAAATACATAAAATAATAATATGTTTTATATAAAATCAAATTAACTAGAGACACTTTTGATTATTAAAATTCATTGAAACTGTTAAAATGGATTCAGAGAATTAATGGAATAGACAGAAAATAAGACATTTCTTATTTCATAGGACCTTAAAATGTCATTTTTTGTAAAACTTTTAATAAATTGCTGTTAAATTGTGTAAATTTCATGATGTTTTTTTATTATTATTAATATATATTTTTTCACTTACCCATTAAAACAAAGTCTGAAAAAAATAAAATGGGGAAAAATAGAATTTGGAAAAAATGAAATGAATTTTATAGGGCCCTAAATGTGGCAGCAACAATCCATATAAGCATGCATGAATAGCATGGTTTAGTTATTGCTGTTTGAACCAAACATCAGAACGGCAAGTGACTTTGGCAGTGGAATGAACATTTGTGCCAGACGGGATGCAGAATATCTTCAAGACCACTCATGTCTTGGGATTTCCATGCACAACAGTTTCTTCAGAGAATGTGTGAAAAACAATAAACATTCAGAGAGCAATGTCTCTGTGGGAAAACGGCTTGTTAATGAGAAAGGTCAGAGGAGAATAACCAGATCGGTTCACACTGTGAGGAAGGTGACAGTAACTGACATAACCAGGTGTTAATGCTGAAGACCAAAGTGGGTTCTTCCTGTCAGCAGGAACAGGAAACAAGAAAAGACTAACAAAATCCAGAGATTCATCCTGCTTTGTGTGAACGGCTCAGGCTGCTATAGGTGTAATGGTGTGGGAAAATATTATCTTCTCACACATTAAAGGCTCTTAATTCCAAATTCAGCACTATTTAAATGTCACCGCCTTCCTGATTATTGTTACTGATCATGTGCATCCCTTTATGATCACATTCTGCTTATATTCTAAAAAGGACATTTTTATCATATCAAGAAATTACTTTTCTTGTTATCTCAACATAACAAGTTCTCAAGATCTTGATCATTTTTTAAATCCTTTTTTCTTGGTCTGAAGATAACAAAATCTGAAATGCTAAAGAAGATATTTTGAAAATGTCACTGGGGTGCAATGTTTGGACCTTTCAAATATCTTCTTTTGTATTTTGCTGAAGAAAGAATTTGAGTCCCCTTGATTTAGATCCCTGTCCCTTTAAAGTAGTTTTATATGGTGCTATATTTATTTTCATTTGCACAAGGGGCCAAGCAAAATTAGCTTGTACACTGTAATGATTATAATAAATTGTTTTCATTAACAATTAGCCATACTGCATATGTGTGTACTGCAGATGTTGTTCTCTGTAACTAACCCATAGAGACTCCGATGTTTATTTTATCAGATGAGGTTAACCATCTTCCTGCTGTTCGTGGGACAATGAACTGTGTGTAAACGGTATATTTGTACTAGGCATTGTGCGTCAGTGAATGTGTGTTTGGACAGTCCATCACTGCTTTCTCTGCATTTTCTATTTGTACTGCCAACTTAGCCATTATAGAGAAAAAACGAGGGGAGAGAGCTCATCTTCTTTCTCTATTTATCTTCGCTCCCGCAATTCTTATCTCTCCGTGTCATTCGAGAGCAATGGGACTGTCTTTCCATGCCAGTTCCTCTGCTTTAATGAAGGTGTGAAGTGAATCTATTGACATGAACTGGCACTCAGGTGATTCACATATTGTTAGCAGTCGAGCAGGTTTTCCAGATCATGCAAATCACACTGAGGGTGTGTTGGTGTGAACCACAGGATTGTCATTAAAATTCATTCTTTCATGCTGTCCTACGAATACTTCTTTTTTACCTCCACAAAAGCAACATATCCTTTTATCTCACTCACTTCCCCTGAAACTTATTCACACACATAAGTGAACAGGTGAGTCATTAACATTACACCTATAAAAGCATAAAAAGCTAATTGTTTTGCGGTAAGCCTCGGGCTGTTCTTTATCACGGCTGTCAGACCAGTATGCAAAGAAGAAGTCCAGAGAAAAGATCCACATACCAGATGACAGAGCTTTTACTGAGAAGTCTTCAGAACGGTAAAGCCTGCATACCGCACATAGCAGCTCGATGACATACAGTCACATGCAGGTCAACTTGTGTGAACCCTTTTGAAATTAATCTATTAATTAGCTCTGTCACAATATCAGAGAAAGGGCACAAATAGCTTCACGCCTGGCAGAATGTCTTGTCGCTGTATGAAAATGCAGCAAGCATGCCTAGTTTTTGCACTGATTACACACCTTTTGCTCCTTTTCTTGGGAGTTTTATGATTATTACATTTTTATGTGACTCATTTATGTTGAATTACCATAGTGGGGGGTAGGAAGTGTTTGTATGAAATGGGCTGTGTTTGTATGTGTGTGTGTGTGTTTAAGACTATGAATCACACAACAGCCCAATTTCAACCGACACAACCAGGTCAAGAGGAACAGAGTTGCAGTGTGCTATCCAGTGTCTTAGATGGATTTCAAAGCCAGACTAGTCCTATATTTCCTTATATTCATATTTCCATTTTTCTGAATAGTCAGTTTGTATACAAAGGTTTGAAGAGGTCATGAGGTTTTTTTTTCTGTCTTGTTTTCTTGAGATCACAACTTATTTTTCTTCTGATCTTGACATATCAAAGGCTGACACAAGAACACCCTCACATTTTCTCTTTTCGACATGCAAAATATCTAAAGAACTAGTTCACTTCCAGAATAAAAATTTCCTGATAATTTACTCATCCTCATGTCGTCCAAGATGTTCATGTTTTTATTTCTTCAGTCGAAGAGAAATTAAGGTTTTAGAGGAAAACATTCCAGGACTTTACTCTATATAGTTGACAGCAGGTTGAAGGTCCAAATTGTGGTTTCATTGCAGCTTCAAAGGGCTCTACACAATCCCAGCCGAGGAATAAGGGTTTTGTCTAGTGAAAAAAAAAAAAAACAGTCAAAATGTTATACTTTTTGAGCAAATGCTCATCTTGTACTAGCCCAACTTTACACATTTCAGTCATGCTGGAAAGGTCATGTGTGATGTACACTACAGGTCAACATTTTTGGACAGTAATTATTTTTTATTTTTATAAAGAAGTCTCTTCTGCTCACCGAGCCTGCATTTATTTTAACTCAAGTACTCCAGTCTTTAGTGTCACATAATCCTTCAGAAATCATTTTAATATGCTGATTTGCTGTTCAAGAAACATTTTTTAATATTATTATTATCAATATTTAAAACAGTTGAGCACATTTTTTCAAGATTCTTTGATAGAATAGAAAGATCCAAACAGCATTTATTTTGAAAAAAAAAAACTTTTGTAACACTTCACCATTCAAAATCTTGGAGTCAGTATACCTTTTTATTTATTTATTTTTGTTGATAAAGAAATTACAGAAATTAATACTTTTATTTAACAAGGATGCTTTAAATCAGCGGTTCTCAATTCCAATCCTCGCGTAACCCCGCTCTGCATATTTTGCATGTCTCTCTTTGTTAACACACCTGATTCATATCACCTGCTCGTTAGAAGTGAGCTCAGTGCATGTGTTGTGTTCCAATTGACATGGTCCCTACACAGTGTCCATTGCTCCCTACTCCCTGAGCAGGGGAAATCCGTTGAAGTTTCCTTCACTTCGGAACATTCATTCATGAATTTGCGCTGCGCCATTGCCTGCAGCGTCTTTACACACAGATGAAACTTGCTAGAAGCGTGGGGTGTGACACCATATTCCTCTGTAAATAAATACAATTTAAATTCACGTCTCGCACACTTTAATGCCCTCTGAATGGAACATACACTCTTTCCAAACTGGAATCATGGCAGAATATCCTGTGATGTCCACTTCACAGGGCACTCGCAGGGCACTCGCAGGGCACTCGCAGAGGCGAATAGAACAAACTTCTGAAGGAGAATCATACAAAGTGTGCAAAGCGGAGGCACACGAAGACTGGAATTGAGAACTGCTGCTTTAAATGGATCAAAAGTGATGATAAAGACATTTATAATGTTACAAAAGATTTCTATTTCAGGCAAATGCAAAAGTTTTTCTGAACTTTCTATTCATCAAAGAAAACTGAACAAATTCTACTCAGCTGTTTTCAGCATAATATTTTTTTTTTTTTTTTTTTTGGAGCAGCAAATCAGAATGATTTCTGAAGGATTATGTGACTAGAGTAAGGATGCAAGAAATTCAGCTTTGAAACCACAGGAATATATCATTTTTTAAATTATATTCAAATACAAAATAGTTTTTTTAAAGGGTAAAAATATTTCAAAATTTTACTGTTGGATTTGTTACTTTGGATCAAATAAATGCAGGCTTGGTGAGCAGAAGAGACTTCTTTAAAAACATCAAAACCTTTGATTGGTAGTGTAGGCGGAAGTACCGACCCAGTGTTTACAAAGTGAATGTTTAAAGAAAGTCAAACGCCCTTTACAGAAAAGATAGAACAAATTTTGAAGTTGGAGGAGAAAATGAGATGGAGTTTTTCACCTTACTGAAGCAAAATACACAGATGAAGAACTAACCGCACATGACCTTTCCAACATGATTACGTAATGAGTGAAGTCGTAGACATTCATCACAGAGCTAGTACAAGACAAGCATTTGGTTAAAAAGTATATGAATTAGATTTTTTTTTTTTTTTAGAAAATGATTGATCATTTCGCTAGATAAGACCCCTATTCTTCAGCTGTGATTGTGTAGAACCCTTTGAAGCTGCACTGAAACAGCAGTTTGGACCTTCAACCTGCTGATCCCCATTAAAGTCCACTGTATGGAGAAAAATCCTAGAATCCATTTCTTTTCGACTGAAGAAAAAAGACTTCTTGGATGACATGGGGTTGAGTAAATTATCTGGAAATTTTATCATGAAAGTGAACTAATCTTGTAAGTGGCATCTTTCACACATTATTCTATAGTCATGAAAACTTTTTTCATGACTATAAATAGTTTTTGAAAAGGCAATTATACTCACTGCTGATCAAAAATACAGTAAAACAATTATTACAATTTAAAATGATTATGTATTAATTTACTCCTGTGATGCAAAGCTGAATTTTCAGCATCATTACTCATCTTCATTGTCACATTATCCTTCAGAAATCATTCTAATATGTTGATTTGGTACGCAAATCAACAGAAGATTAATGGAACAGCATTTATTTCAAATATACATAATTTATAACATTATTAAAGGATTAGTTCACTTTCAGAACAAAAATTTACAGATAATGTACTCACCCCCTTGTCATCCAAGATGTTCATGTCTTTCTTTCTTTAGTATTAAAGAAAATATGTTTTCTGAGGAAAACATGTCAGGATTTCTCTCCATATAATGGACTTCTATGGTGCCCCCAAGTTTGAACTTTCAAAATGTAGTTTAAATCCAGCTTCAAAGGGCTTTAAACGATCCCAGCCGATGAAGAAGGGTCTTATCTAGCGAAACAATCAGTTATTTTCGAAGCATCCTAACTGTATTGACCCGGATCACACAGACTACGTATGCGTATGCGCATGTGCATGCGAATCACAGAGACAAAACAAGACGAGCATTTGAGGTTAAAAAGTATATAAATTGTCAATTTGTTTCGAAAATAACCGATCGTTTCGCTAGATAAGACCCTTCTTCATCAGCTGGGATCATTTAGAGCCCTTTGAAGCTGGATTTAAACTGCATTTTGGAAGTTCAAACTTGGGGGCACCATAGAAGTCCACTGTATGGAGAGAAATCCTGAAATGTTTTCCTCAAAAAACAATTTCTTTACAACCTAAGAAAGAAAGACATGAACATCTTAGATATCAAGGGAGTGAGTACATTATCTGTACATTTTTGTTCTGAAAGTGAACTAATCCTTTAATGTCTTTACTGTCACTTTTGAATAAAATTATTTCTTTAAAACAAATCTAATTGCTTCTCTTTTTCTATATTTTTTTCTTCCGATGAATAATGAATAAGACTACTAATATTACCAAAACAAATGTGACGATGCACCTAGTTGTTATTGGGCAGAGTCATTTACTAAGAGACACATGGCAGATTTAACTGATTACTGGTAATTAAACATCTTTAAATGTGCCCTGTTTCTGTCTGTCTTGCATCTTTTTCATTTTCCATGCCACCGATTTCTGTTATACATGGTGGGTGTTTATTCTGGTTTGTGTTTGAATAATCAAAAAGTTTAAGCTGCGCAGTTTTGTTTTGTATAATGTTGTTTACACCTACAGCCTGGGAAGATTCAGTGGCTGTAATGAATCTCTCATGGGAGTTGTATTTTATAGGCAACAAACACACTAAATGTTCTGAGGACGAGTTGACAAAGACCCCCCGATACACACACACACACACACACACACACACACACACACACACACAAATAGACACACACTGCAGATAAGAGTTTTATGCATCACACTGCCAAGGACTGCTCAAGATTGGGCCCATAAATCAAACGGACTCCCTTTACACACACAGACACACATATACGAACACACACACACACACACACACCTACACACCCTCTGCCACTGCGTCCTTGACATTAAATGGATTTTTTCTCCACCCTTCCCGGCAGTTTCTTCATTACTGAAGTTATGGAGCTATGATTTATGTAGCTACGGCCATCACCGCTGCACAATTTCAGCAAAACAACTGCACATCCCATAAAAAAGAAGAAGAGGAAGATGTCCCTTTTTTATCTTCCCTCTCCTTAATTCTCTTGCTCGCTCTCCTTCCGTCCCTCCCTCCCTCCGGCACAAACCGCTATGCAGGGGGTAATATAAATTGACAATATGTGTGCCTCTCTATTTGGGGAGATGATTTCGCACACGGTTGCTGAATGCACATCATACATTTGAAAAGAAATGCGCTGAAAGCAATCTCTCATGGTAAACTTCAAGATAATAAATAATTCACATCCCAAAAGGAAAATATCAACAGACCTTGAGGTAGAAATAATGCTTTGAGTGATTTATTATTTGGCAGCCTTTGCTCTAAAGGTACTGGATCCAGAAATCTGCTTGATCTCACACCTTGGCTTTTCTCCTGTTTTGAGACTGGTAATAATTTTACACACGTACTCACACAGAAATACAGTGAAACCTTAGCATAAAATTCACAGGAATGGCTCAGACGTCAGCATTTTCTCAAATTTTACAAGTGTTTACACAGTCCTTTTGAGAAATATACAGATTTCGGTGCCGCTTTAACAGCTGCTTTATAGCTAAACTGAATTGTATAATTGATGAACTTTTAAAAAATTGACATTGTTGCTGAACTGATATTTAAGTTGTTTCATAATTGATGACTTTTGCTACATTCAAACTTTTTTTCCTGTTTATTACTAAAGTTGCTTTGAAACAATCTGTATTGCATAAAGCACTATACATGTGACTTGACTTGTGATTTAACGGTCAGGTGTGTTTTGATAACGGTTCATTTTTAATTCACAGTTTAATGCAGTCTAGAAAAAAACATACATCTACACTACCTGCCTACCTCTTTTGAACAGTAAGATTTGTAATGTTTTTAAACAAGTCCTTTCTGCTCACCAAGCCTGCATTTTTTTCCACAGTACAGCAAACACAGTAAAATTTGGAAATATTTTTACAATTTAACCCTTTAACTGTCACTCCCATTTTTGAACACAGACGTGAAAATGCAGTATTCAAACTCTTTTTTTTTATATATATATATATAATTCATGAACAAAAATATTTTGTAATATGATTTTGGTGTACATTTTCCGTGGTAATGCAATGTCTGATTTTAAAATGGTTTTCAAAGGATGAATTTTGAGATTTTAAGTTTTCAAGTGATATATAATTTCTTATGATTTCTAAAGCGTGGTATGGAAAAAGGCAATGAAGAAAGTCTTTTTGTGACAAAGGTCAGAACTCTTGGTACACTCTTGTCACAAATCAATCTATTACCTTTCCTACATAATTTGTAACACAAAAAAAGGTACAATTTAGAAGTCTTAGACCTTTCCAACCATATATAGTTTTTCATGATTAAATTTATATATATAAATTTAATATACAGGATTTATTTGTATAATGGTGAAGTATATATAATAATACTGGCTCCAAGCTTTTGAATGGCATAGTGTATAATGTTACATGATCTATGTATGTGTCTATTCATCAAAGAATAGTGTTTTAAATATTGGTAATAATAATGATAAAAAATGTTGCTTGAACAGCAAATCAGCATATTAGAATGATTTCTAAAGGATCATGTGATTGGAGTAATGATGCTGAACATTTAGCTTTGATCACAGGAATAAATTAAATTTTAAAATATATTCAAATAGAAATCTGTTATTTTAAATTTTAAAAGAGACTTCTTTAAAAAACATAAAACATCTTACTGTTCAAAAATGTTTGACTGATAGTGTATTTATTTATTTAGAGAAACCACTTTTATTTTAACAGAGTGATCCAAAAGTCTGAAAAATTATATTTTTTCCCACCTATTTTCACTACAAGTATATTATTGGCATAACAGTAGTTGAAAAGTGAATTTTTCAGAATATATCTGGTATTTTCTCAAATGACACAAGCACTCGGGCTGCACTTTAAACTTCAAAAGTTTCTGAAAATACCCATACTATTAAGCAATTTTTTTATGTTATGCCTGATATATACTATTTGATCTAAATAAATAATACAAAAAAATTTATATCATTAAAATTCATTATTTTAAATACTGGAAATGCTACAAATTAATCACAATATTATATTGTAGGCTAATTTATAGAAATTTATATTTATTTTGAAATTGCTAAGACTAGTTAATTACTTTCAGTTACTAACTTTGTTACAATTATTACCATTAAGCAAGTAGTAGACTATGAAAAAAGTAAAGCAAATGTCAAAAAACAAAAAAAGAAAGCATATGACCCTGGCTGTGAAAACCTAGCTAAAGTAATTTTTTTCATCATAAAATCATCCATCATAAGGTAAAGAACATTCTGTGAAAATGTAACCTTGATATCTTTAAAACTGAGAAAGGCCATGTCAAAGTTTGAAAACATAGTGAAATGAATATTTGAAATCAAACTTTGTTGCTTGTTACTTGTTACTTTAGCCTGGATTTCACAGATTATCTATCTAATAATCTAATATCAGCCGATACTGATATCCTTTTTGCATTTTTACGTTTATCTCAGTTAGACTTTGGAAATTTTCAGTGTGCTGTCTGACATGTGGACCTGACTGTATGTCATTTACATAACTGATGTGTACACGTGAAAAAGAAAAAAAGACAACATTTAGACAGACATTGATGTGGAAAGCTAGAGCACATCTGCCTTGATGTAATGTGACAAGCGTCCTCTGTGTGGAGATGAGTCAGTGTGAGTCAGTCTGTAGAGAGCCAGTCAGTCTATATACGTAAGAGTTCCTTCAAGTGTGTGTTTTCATCATGGATGAATTAAAAGACATTTGGTATGTGACATCGGATTAACTCCAACATCTCCACCCTGACTCCGCTACGGAAATTTCCTCCTCTCTTTCTGTCTCGCCATATGTCTGAGGCTTAGCCATAGTGGAAAAAATACATTTTGTTCTGTGTTTTCACAGAATTGTGAGATATTCATCTCTGCAGCTGCGATTAGCTCCCGTGTGTGTGTGTGTGTGTGTGTGTGTGTGTGCGCGTGTGTGATGGGTGTAACTCTATCTGATGCTGAGAATATAGCGCAGCCTACACATTTTTACTAGTTCTGTTCATACTGCAGTCATACCATAAAGAAAAAAATGAACTGTTATTATGGATAATTCATTATTCACGTGTTCATATTCATCATAATCTGAACCAGATGAACATAAACTTAGTTTGCTTACTATGATGCAGAGCATGACTTAGTTAGTTAATTAATATTATTAAGCTATATGCAATTACAATGCAATTCTGCAGTCAAATAGTTGTAATTTAAAACATTGTACCATTCTACACTACCATTCAAACTTTTTTTTTAAAACTAAATGAATAATTTTATTCAGCAAGCATGCATAAAATTATCAAAAGTAACAGTAATGATATTTACATTGTTACAAAACCTATTGTGGCTAACTGCTGTTCATTTCAAGTTTTTATTCATCAAAGGATCCTAATTTTTTTTTTAAAAACTAATAATATTAATAAATGTTTCTTTTTTATAATGCTAGAAATGTATCTCTGCAATCACAGGAATTAGCTGCTTTTTATATATATAGCCTACAAAAAAGTTATTTCAAATTGTAAAAATATCTCACAATATTACAGTTTTTACTGTATTTTGGATCAAATAAATAAAGCCTCTGTGAGCATACGAAACTAAAACCTTTGAAACTGTACTTTTCTTTAATTATATTTGTATTTTTTTTAAATACAGTTGAAATCAAAAGTTTACATACACCTTTGCAGAATCTTGAAAATGTTAATTATTTCACCAAAATAATAGGAATCATAAAAAATGTACATTTATTTAGTACTGACCTATATTCCAAAAGAGAAAATACTAATTAATTTGTAAAAATGACCCCGTTCAAAAGTTTACATACACTTGTTAATACTGTGTTGTTACCTGAAAGATCCACAGCTGTGTTTTTGTTGTTGTTGTTGTTGTTGTTTGTTTGTTTGTTTTGGTTTAGTGATAGTTGTTCATGAGTCCTTGTTTGTCCTGAACAGTTAAACTGTTCCTTTAGGTCCCACAAAAGGTTCAAACGCTCACTAATGCTTCAGAAGGAAACACAACGCATTAAGAGCTTTTGAATGTGAAGATCAGGGTAAATTTACCTTATTTTGTCTTCTGGGAAACATGGAAATGTGTTCTGTAGCTTCTGAAGGGCAGTACTAAATGACAAAAAAAAGAAAAAAAAGAAAAAAAGAAAAAAGATATTTAGGCAAAATAAGAAAAATGTGCACATCTTCATTCTATTCAGAAGTTTACACCCCTGGCTCTTAATGCATTTTGTTTCCTTCTGAAGCATCAGTGAGCATTTGTACCTTCTGTAATAGTTGGAGTCCCTCAGTTGTCGTCAGTGTGAAAAGATTGTCATACAGTAATCGTTGGAAAGGATTCAAATACACAAAAATGCTGAAAATAAATCAAAGAATTTGTGGGACCTGAAGATTTTTTTTCTGAAGAACAGACTCATCACTAAAAACAAAACAAAAAACAACAACAACAACAATAAAAAAAATAAAAAAAACAGCTGTGGATCATTCAGGTAACAGCACAATAATAAAAATCAAGGATATGTAACTATTATTTTCTCTTGTGGACTATATGTAGCTTTTATGTGAAATATCTTATTCAGATCAGTACTAAATAAAAAAAAAAACTTGCATTTTGTATGATATCTCTTATTTTGGCAAATTAATATATAGTATATTCTGTAAACTTTTGACTTCAACTGTATATTTTAAAACATTAAAACATTTCACGTCCATTTATTTTGGGAGTGGCCATGTAATGGGTGTGATAACATACAGTCAGCTGGTCATTAGCACAAAATAAAACCTTTTTCACCGTTACAAATCCCGCAAATCACCCTGTCTGGGTTTATGATTATGACTAACTGACTTAAAATGACATATGCATAAGTGCATATGGATTCATTATGCATTATGCATTCGGAGTTATTATGCATTTCTAAACTTGCCCAGATCCTCGAATGAACTTCATATCCCAAGCCAATATTTCATCAGTGATCTATAGAAGTAATTACAGAATTAACAGATTAGATGGCTGCTTCTCTCCTCAGCCTCTCTCCTCATTCAGCTCGTCTCTGATCTCGCTCTTTCATTCTCATCTGCACATTTCATTCGCTCCTCTTGGCAATGTCTCATTACTGAGACTGAATGGATGAATAGCTAAATAATCCTCAAATCAACTTTCATTATTTTTACAGAGCAAGTTTTTCTCTCACTCATAGTAGCCGTCTATAGCGCTTCTCCGTTGTGGTTTCCATGGAGCCGCTGCAGATGCAGCTAAAGAATATGAAAATGTGTAAAAATATGAATATGGAAATAAGTGAGTCACACAAATGAAGGTGATGTTAAATCCAGCCTTTTGCATCTTATATTATTCATTATGTTTTTGACAAACTTAACCTGGGAGCTACGTCGTTAGCTGATGTGTTTTTACGTGTTCAGTCACCGCTTGAGAGCACAAGTCTGCCACACACACATTGTATTTCTCTCCCCCAAACACGCACAAATGTAACAAATCTTCTCATATATTTCCTCACTGTTTCTATAAAATAACAGCCTTAAGTCAGAGCCCTGGCACACGCTAAAAAGTACTCACGCCTTTTTCTTCAGGTCATTCAATAAATCATTTCTCTCCTATGCGATGTGATGACAAAGCCGAGCTGATTTCAAATATGTTACCGCTCTCTAAGTTTGCACACACTTACAAACAGACAAAGCCTCAGGGCCAGTCATTCACCTGCCACACATACAAACTCTCTGTTCTGCCGCCAGAACTCAGCAGCATTTCAGGTGTTCGGTTTTTTACCGCAGTGTCTGTCCAGCGTATTGCATAAGCTCTGATATCATTCGCTATTCTGCTTTGGCTGGAGGTGTTATTGCATAAGTTTTGCAATATCTCCTCCTCGTTTCTGCTTGCATTGAGACATGGGGATGATGATAAAGATCTACCAGCAGTGCCTTAGTATATGTGCTTTATATATTCATATGTGTGTGTGTGTGAGTAGAAAATATATGTATGTATTCAAAAAAACAAAAAGTAAACATAAGTCAGTAAGATTTTTTTAAAAAAGAAATTAATACTATTCTATTGAGCATGGACTCTAAAGTAATTAGTTTTCTGCAAAGCGTCTTCTCACTTGATTAAATACAATTGATTTTGACAATTGAATTGAAATATACACTGTTCTTTTCATCATTTATCTATCAAAGGATCCTGGAAAAGTATCACAAAATAAGGAGCACATTTGCTGATAATACTAAGTGATGTTTCTTGAACACCAAATCAGGATCACCAAAAGCATACTTGAATAATTTCTGAAGGATCATGTGACACTGAAGACTGTGAACGACCTTTAACAGATGTCAGAGATGCTGAAGACAAACGCAAAGAGGAGAAAATACTGTAGCAGGCAGCAAAATTCACTGTTCACGATGGGCAAAATGTTGGAAGAAAATCCTAAATACTGAATGAGGGTTGTTTTTTTTTTTATGTAGTATCTCTGAGGAGAATTGACTGTCTTCAGAAGTTTAGATGGTGCTTTCGTTTCATCTTACCTATGTATAATGCATATTAATGTAGTATTTAATAGGCAGCACTGCTTTGTTTGCAGCGCTAACCAAAAAAAACGATGTAATTTGCAGCTGTTCCATAAGCACCACCTGCTGTCAGAGAGTGAATTTGCGGTTTCATGCGCGGATGTTTTATGTAGCACAATTTCACAAAGCTAAAGTCAGACTATTCTGTTTTTGCTTTAAATTTTGAAATTAAAATTAAAATGCAGTGGTTCTGCAACTGTTTCATGCATTCTGATTAATATAAAGGTACAAGCTAAGTTTACACTAGTGAAGTGTAATTGTATAGCCTATATGTATGTATGTATGTGTGTGTGTGTGTGTGTGTGTGTGTGTGTGTGTGTGTATGTAAAGTTCAAGAATCGAGCAGGAAGGAAGTGGGAACCGGCAAAATTAACTTTAATAACTAAATAAATATAAACAACAAAACGAAAGTAAGCGGCAGCTGCCTCATGTAGAATCCAATGTGTATTTTGTGCTGTTTTGCAGTGTTGAACATTGTAGCCAATCACAGACATATCTGTTGATTTCTGAAACGCAATGGCCAATCAGTTAGTCAATGGCGTTTCAGTTAGTCAGAATCCCCTTTCCAGTTTTTTGTTCAGTCCTGATTTCTGGTAACTTGCGAATTCTCACATTATAACCAAGTGTAGACGCAATGTAAATAAGAGATTCATTGTGCTGCGTAACGAGATTCATGGATCATAGCAGAATTTTCTGAGATCGCGATAAACTGAAATGAGTGTCTGCTTTTTAGTAATTAATAATAATTTCCTGTTTATATCCATTCCGCATCCAGTGAGGCATATATCCGCATATAAGTCAGGGACTCGCTCGAAACCTTTTTTTTCTTTTTCTTTCTTTCTTTCTTTAGATTTCTTTCTTTCTTTCTATGTGGGTCATTTCAATTTAAAAAGGAAAAAATAGGGTCATTCTTAAAAAAGTTTGAAATTTCATTTTAAAGCACATTACTTTTGCTACAGTTACACCTGTCGTTTACACTACTAACGCGTTTTCGACCACTGAAAACGGAAACTTTCAAAAATGCTGCAGACCCCATAAACAGGGCCACAGTCGGGAAAAAAAACGCAATAAACTGTGAAACTGCCAGAATCATTTAAAAAAGACGTGATGCAGATTTTTGGTCAAACTGTCCAGCTCTGAATTTACTTAATATAAAAGCAAATAAACAAACAATTTATATTAAAAACAAAGTCTCCAATGTGTGTTTTGGCTGCACAAACCACATGTTTAAAAGCAGGACTGATCCTATTACAGCGTCTCTCAATGTCAGACTGATGTGAGGTCAGTTTACATCTGAGTGGCCGTCACACTCTGCTGGAATCCTCACTGACCCTGAGAAAGCCTGGTCTCTGGGATAGGATATGATGTAGTTTTCACAAGTTTCAGAAGGGGGTTTACATTACATTACAAGATAACGGCCAGACACTGTGTCTTGAAGACACGATTATTTCGTATTAAACAGAGGAAGTGGAGACTTCCATGTACACAAATAGACATATATCATAATGGCATCTGTATAAATACAGAGCAGCACTAATGCTTAAAGTAAGCTTTCAATTGACGTTTAGGTCAAAGCTATGAGCAATATTGTCATCCTAATTAAGTAAATGAGAATATCAACACAGGCTGTGACTTAGCTGTCATTGCAAGAGATATGCATGCTGTGACGTTGACAAAGGAAGCTGATCGCTGCTTGTGCGCTCTTGTGCTGAGTACATTAGCATCCGATAGATGAGACACATTACACTGCTAAACCATTTCCACAAATACACCGACTCATTACACACATGCACACATAACATAAATCCATGTCTGCAGAGGTACCTGCACTGTGAAAGTAAAATAAAATACCTAATATTGTGTTTCTTTCTATTGTAAAAGTATCTAGACATACTTAACATTTTCTTTTGTAAGATAAATCGCTTTTTCAGAGAATATATCTTATATATATATATATATACTTATATGTACTTTCTTTTTATTTTATTATTTTCAATAATATCTTCAATTAATTTATTTTGAATTCATTTATTTTTTTTCTTTATTAACGTTTAAAAAATGTGGTTAAATCTATGTGTAAAACAAGAAATAAACAATTATCTTACTGTGACATTTAGACATTTTTATGGTAAACAGGACAATAATATTGATTAAGAAATTTATTTTGCGCTATGTGCAAACAGCATGTGAAAAAAAAATGGAAATGCCTTGATATTGCTATTGATGAAATGCTTTGGAAACATTGTTATATCTACCATAGCGAAGGGGCTTAAGTCCAGCAAACAATAAACAGAGCAGCTAATGCTCAAACTTAAGCCAGAGAGGCAACCAAGGCTTACTAATGCTGCCTTTAGTATTTCACACTCACTGCTCCCTGACAAAAGGCTTAAGACTCCCTTCTCTTAATTCTCCTCTCTCTCTTTCCGTTCCTGCTCCTATCATTATTTGTCATTTTCAAACCTTTCCTTTTGGCAGCCATTTGGCTTGTGCTTTTAAATGGGAGAGTCTGTAGTTTCCAGCTGTCCAGAAGAGTCAACACACGCCTCTGAGGAATGCGACCTTGCCTTTTCTTTTCTTTTTTTTTTTTCTTTTTTCTCAGACTACAGTGAATGTTCAAAACCAACTTACAACAGTGGTTTATTCTTACATTAAGCAGACGTGTGCAGGCATTGCTGAACAGTCTAGGCTGCTCTGCGTCTTGCTTCTTGCTTTTTGCATACCATCTTCTCACTTGATTAATCAATTCATAACAGAACAGGATCTCATGAAATGGTAAATGGTCTCAGGAGTTTTTTGTTTTTTTTTCCTGAAGGCCCTATGTACATGTTGTCATCTGGAAAATGTCATATTTAGAATGTTTTCTTATCTGCAATACATCACTGAAGTAGTTTCTAGAAAAAGCAACAACAACAGCCAACTGGTAAATTTTACTGTACTTCATATCTCCCAGTTGCAACTTTATATTTATAAAAGAATACATCAAGAATAAAACAAAAAGTATATTTGCAATGCCTAAACAAAAGACAATTTGATTCAAGGCTCAAATGCTAAGCCAAATACTATATTAAAATGTTAAAAAAAATGTAAAAGATATGGCATAAATAACATCTTATCCAACAAAATCTTATCAGCTGTTGATTTTTAACTACTAGGATGAAAAAAAAATGTGGTATAGGATGATTAAAGAACCTTTTGTCATATTTTTGGTTGTGAATGCGTCCATAAAAATGCACCATTTTAGTTTTGAAGTCTTGTCATGGCCTCCTCCGCTGAATGATTTGTGATTTATGTTTTGTGATGCATTTGTGATTTAAAAAGCTGCTGGTTTTAAGATGCATATCTTATATTGCTGTGTTAAAAAGTTTACTTTGGAAATTTAACCCTATGTAAAAATTCTACCTGATCTCATTACGAAAACGTACCTGTGGGAACTAAGCACCGTATTGACAAGAATTGACTTAAGTGTAAAAAATTCTTGGCTCGAAGCTGCGCTTAAAAATTAGTTAGCAAGCATCTCAGTCGTAATTTAAGCGAAGTATAGGACTAAATCTTAAGCGTCAGTCTTAGAGATGATTCATGACAGGATCTTGGATGACGAAATACACATGGACCAATCACTGAATAGATTTCCTTATTTAAGAATATTCTCAGATAAATTCACATTGAGTGGTTAAATTCCTCATAGGAGTTTGCATTCAACACATATCTGACAATAAAGAATTTTCAAGAAAATACATGATGACAAGATTCACGTCTCTGTCTCCTCAGCGGCATCTCAAGCCTCTACTGGCAACTCGTAACCACTTGAGAGACCTCTTGGGGTTTCTTAAATAACTGGGAGAGTAAGAGTGATTCTTAGCTTTAAGAAATTTGATAACTTGCTTTTATACTTAAGTTTGAAAGTACTTCTTTCTCAGCACTTAAAGGAACACTCCACTTTTTTAAAAATAGGCTCATTTCCCAACTCCCCTAGAGTTAAACAGATGAGTTGTAACGTTTTTGTATCCATTCAGCCAGATCTCCAGGTCTGCTGTTAGCACTTTTATCATAGCTTAGCATAAATCACTGAATCAGATTAGACCATTAGCATCTTGTTCAAAAATATTTTCGATATTTTTCCTATTTACAACTTGACTCTTCTGTAGTTACATTGTGACCGGCAGAAAATGAAAAGTTGTGATTTTCCAGGCTGATATGGATAGGAACTATACTCTCATTCCGGTGTAATAATCAGGGAACTTTGCTTTGGGATCATTGCATCCATGGTACAGCAGCAAAGTTGCTTGATTATTACGCCGGAATAGTTCCTATCCATATCAGCCTGGAAAATCGCAACTTTTCATTTTCTGTCGGTCGAAATATCGAAAATATTTGGTAATTTTTGAACCTATTTTCCAAAAAAAAAGTGGAGCGTTCCTTTAAGACTAAAATGGCACTTTGGGAAGCTTGATAATTACGGACCCTGGTTGTTAAAATGTAATAAGCAGTGTAACTGTTTCAACTACTTTATTAAAGTACCGTAATTACTTTTTGCCTACTTTTCTAAATTCTAACAAATGTTTTCAACTGTTAGTCAATTTCAAACATTTAAACCAGACAGGGTTAACCTTATAGTAGTACTCAACAATGATTACTGTCAGACTTCAAAATCCTTAGCTTTTATGATGTTCTAAGGCTAAATATAGATTTAAAATCATAACAAGAAAAAGAGTAATTATATTATTTAGGTGTAACCTTTTCGTATGCAACTGTAATCTGTAACTGTAACAGATTACAACAGAAGTTACATGTAATTAGTTACTCCCAACACTGGGTATTTGTAGACAATGCAGTGCTTTCAAATGTGATTGAATCCTTGGCTGACGGCTGTGAGATATTCCTCTGCAAAGGTTATCGGAGGATTACTAAGCAAATGAATTAAGCAATTAGTTGCTTACTCAACAAACAATTAATGATTTTACTGTACCCTAGTGTTTTTGCTTTTCATGCATTCCTCTCACTTTCTGTTTTTCGTCCCTCAAGCCTATCACTCTTTGTTATTGCTCTGTTTATTTTCCCTCTCACTTCTGCTTGGCTAACACAGCTCTCATTGCGGCTGGACAAATGTGTTTTTGAAAGATCCTGAGAAATGTAATCTTATCATCTGTCAAAACAAGACCCCCAGCTTAGCAGGAACCCAATCCCATATCAGAACGGTAACATCGAGCCCGGCTCAGACTGGACCGGGTTGAGTGCTTTTGACACATAAACACTAAGCTTGGTGGACCCTGGTTGTATTCCACTGACCCCAATTTTGTAGTGATGCCAAGACGAAGGATAAGAAGGTAAACGCGTAACTGTAAAAGAGATTAGAAGTATTCTGGTTAATTAGTGTGGCTGTTGAACCAGCTTAAGAGAAACATGCTGAGTTAAAGAGACTGTAGAGACCACCCACTACCGTTTGGTGGGTACCTTATCCCACGACACACTGACCTCAACGTTCATCCATCTCTCACACACTCATATTTATATACAAACACTCTTTCCACTAAATTTATGATGTAAATAATACTCCTCCACACGTGCATATCACTGGAGCGCACACTCACGAATTACACAATCTGATTTATTATTTACACATTACACGCAAATCTACAGTTTATTCACGGGATGATGCGGTGCCAGGCAGCGAAATTCTGTTGCATTTGATGTGGCTCATAAAAACTAAAAAGAGGCGCTAAAGTTGCTTTAACAAAAGTCAACAGCTGCTATGTGCTGCATTTGTCATCACATCCTAAATCCTAAAAAGAGTTAAACTGGTGAGAGAGAGGAGTCTAGAGGGAGAAAACAGCGCTCATTGCTTTTACTAAGGAAAACTATGTGTCCAATTTCACAAAATACATGTTAAAACACCCACGTACGGTTTGACTAGATGCATGGAAAGTTTTACATCATGTATATTGTGTCAAATTTCCATGTGTGAGTGTGCATACGTTAGATGCGTACACAAAAACTTGTTTATATATCCTTGTTGATACTGTGGGAACTTCCCTGTCACATATGTCAAATATGCTTTAATATGCTAATAGACTACCCAGCCTTACTGCAACTCGACAAGGTTTCATTGACAAGTAATTTGACTGTCCACATTAAATGCCAAAATGGAAGAGACACCTTTTATTATCATGGGTCTGGGTGGAACATGGTGTCTTCATTGTGAACTACACATTAAATAAGACATGAATTAAAGGGATAGTTCAACCAAAAATTTTAATTCTGTCATTAACTATTCACCCTCATGTCGTTCCAAACCCGTAGGACCTTCGTTCATCTTCGGAACACAAATTAAGATATTTTTGATGAAATTTGAGAGCTTTTTGACTCTGCATAGACAGCAACTGACATGTTCAAGGCCCAAAAAGTTAGTCAGAACATCAATAAAATAGTCCATGTGACATCAGAACATTATTATTGTAAGATAAAAGAGTTTTTCTAAGTATTAATTTCTTTCAAAAAAGAAAGAAAAACTTACTGACCCCAAACCTTTGAACAGTAGGTTATATTGTTAGAAAACCTTTCTATTTTTAATAAATGCTGTTCTTTTTTAAACTTTTATTAATCAAAAAATCCGGAAAAAAGTATCACAGGTTCCAATATATATATATATATATATATATATATATATATATATATATATTAAGCAGTGCAACTGTTTCCAGCTCTGATAATAAATCAGCATATTAGAAGGATTTTTGAAGGATCATGTGACACTGAAGACTGGAGTAATGATTCTGGAAATTCAACTTTAATAATAGATATAAATTAAATTTTAATGTATATTAATATAGAAAAACATTGATTTACATCGTAATAATATTTCACAATATTACATTTTTTTCCTGTATTTTTGATCAAGTGAAAACAGCCTTGATAAGCATAATAAACTTCTTTAAAAACATTAAATGAGAGGGTGTGTCCAAACTTGACTGGTACTGTATATATGAAGTTGGATTTGAACCCAGGCCTCCATGCACGCTCATTAAAAACAGCACCATTAGACTAACGCATCTTGCACTTAGTAAATAAATAAAGTGTTTTCTCATCATCTCGCCTAGGGCACTAAATGAGCCAGGACTGCCATTGGTGCCTTCTAAAAAAACTTGATGCATGATGCCCCCGACTGTGTTCTACTTTGTCTGGCTCTTCTCTGAAGAAATGAATTAAGCAATTAGACAGGTCAGTCAGAGGCTCATACCAACACAGAGAGAAAAAGACACATGAGTGACTCAGTCTACATATTCAAATTTTCGCTCTCTTAAATAGGATATTTCCATCTAACACAAGCTAAGGACTAGCTCAAATGTCTCAGATAGCAACTGAGTGTATAGACTAACCCATGTAAAGCACAAATAACAGAAAATAAAAGTTACACAAACAACACAATGAAATAAGTTGTAATCTATAAAAACGATCCTTCCAAAAATTGTCAAATTTTTTTTTTTTTTGCACAGAAGTAGTGTTTTTATAAACAGTACACAAATTATAAATTAATGTTTAAATATTCAAATGTATTAAATTCAAGTAATAAGATCCAATAATAAAAAAAACTTAATGAAATTATGTTTCTTGTTTGTTTGTTCAAATCAAGACTGAATGTGATACTGTTCTAACATGTTGCAATATTCTGTTAATTAAAGGCTGTTTCTGCCACTGAATAAAAAAAAAAAAAAAAGAAAAAAGGTAATAAGTTTTTATCTCACATTTCTGACTCTTTTTCTCGCAACTGCAAATTTTCAAAATTGTATAATGCAAAATTTGCAATTCTCTCGCATTGTGATTTTTTTCTTAGAATTGCGAGTTGTGACTTTATAAGATCCAATTGCAAGCTACTAAATTAGAATTGTGAGATATAAACTCATAAATCAGTATTTTTACCCTTGGAATTGGACTTTTTAAAACTAGCAACTGCGAATTTATATCTTACAATTCTTTGGAAAAAAAAAGTCAGAATTGTGAGATATTGAGATAAACTCAGAATTGTGAGAAAAAAGGTAGAATTATTTTTTTTTTAGAGAATTTTATTTTATCTCTCAGTTCTGACTTTATTTCTCACAACTGTGAGTTATAAAGTCAGAATTGCGAGATATAAACTCACAATTGTGAGAAGTAAAGTCAGAATTGAGATTACTTTTTCTCACAATTGTGAGTTTATCTCAATATCAAAGAATTGAAAGATACAAACTCGCAACTGTGAGTTATAAAAAGTCATTTTCTGAGTAAAAATACTGATTTATGAGTTTATATCTCAAAATTCTAAATCTGAAGGGGAAAAACACTTATGATTATGTTCTTAGAATTGCGAGTTTATATCTCACAATTCTGATTTAACGCATCTTAAGAAGTCACAACTGCGAGATATAAACTCGGAATTCTAAGAAAAATTGTAAGTTTATATCTTGCGATTCTTTATATATCTCAGAATTGTGACTTTATTTAAGGCCAGAATTGTAAATGGTCAGAACTGTGTTTATATCTCGCAATTCTGACTACATTTCGGAATTACCAGTTCATATCTTCTGAGAAAAAAGTCAGAATTGTGAGATATAAAGTCAAAATGACATTTTTTTTTTTTTCAGTGGCAGAAACGGCTTTCCATAGTTATTCCAACAACTATGGCTGGAAACTAATGACTGCAGTTGAACTGATTGAAGCTGGTTTGTGCTTTCTGAATAGTTAGAACAACAGACTAAATATTGGGAAAATGTTAGTAAAATGTATCTGTTTGTTTCGTGTGTGTGTGTCAGTATGAGAAAACGAGTCTCTCAGTTGGAAGCTAATGTGGAGATGACAGTGTGGATCAGCTAGCGGCTCCATAGGATAAAAGAAATGGGGGTTAAATGTGCCCTCTGACCTTTCCTATTAGCAGAATAATAGCTCAGGACGCTGGCCATTCATATCTACCTTTGCCTAAAAGGATAACTTCCAACAGAGAGGCCTTCAGACACGCACCCCACTGAACCACCGCCCCCATTCCCACTCTGCTTAGCAATCCCTCCAAATACCTAACTGCCCCCTCTAGAGCTGCAGTGATCACTTCAAACCCCTAGGGTCTAGGCAACCTTTGAAACATCAATTTAAGAAACCTCAACCGGCCCCAATCTCCAACAGCCCACTGATCCTTAACAGTTGATTAAAGTTTATGCGGCCAGTCTACCAATAGCTCAACTAAAAAATGCACCCAGAGGTGCATTTATTTATAAAAAAACAAACAAACTCACAAACACACACTAGCTTTGAGGACTCCACAATCAACTTTCAAACAGATTACAGAAGACTGAAAAGTCTGATTTTCACTACTGTTAAAAGGATAGCTCACCCAAAAATGAAAAATCTGTCATTAATTACTCACCTTGTAAGACCTTTGTTTATCTTCAGAACACGAATTAAAATATTTCTGATGAAAACTGAAAGCTTACTGACCCTGCATAGCAACACATGTTCAAGAACCAGAAAAGTAGTAAGGATATCGTTAAAATAGTCCATGTGACATCTAGGCATGGGCTGGTATGAGATTCAGATGATATGATAACCTTAGATAAAAATATCACCATTTCATGGTATCACGGTATTTAGATTACAGCTCTAAAATATGTTATTTTTAAATGTCTAGGTAAAAAAAAACAACTTTTCTTCCACTTAACGCAATGTTTTATTTTTATTTTTCTATAAGAAACATATAGAACATTTTGAAGCAGTAAACATGTCAGGCTAAATAATTAAAATGAATAATTGAATTCTTCCTAAATAAAATAGATGTAGTCACTTAAGTGAGCCTAAACATACAGCTCAATAATCAAAAACATAACCAAAACAGAATTTCTGTAAATAAATAAATCAATACTGCAATCGTTAAACCTGCAACTCAACAAGATCTTTGGAGACATGCTCACTTTCTACACATTCATCTTTTAGTCCAAGTTTTGGTGCAGAAATGTTCACTTTTACTGGATGAAGTTTGAAGGGTGAAGTATGAGGATGTGTGCACATACACATAAGGAGAGAGAGAGTGCGAGTGTTGCATGCACACACACAGTCTCTTCTACATTCAACACTTAACGAGTGGCAAAAACTTTGTTTTAAATGTCTGATTTTGAACAGATGTAATCATGTAAACAATGGCAGGAGGCTTAAAATTATAGACGTGATACCAGTTAAATTTAATTATTGTACTAAATCGCAGAAACATAGTACTTTAGTCTGCGTGAGGTAGAAAAATAGTTAAATAGTTAGCCATGTTATCTGCCTCGGTAGCAAGCCAAATAGTTTTTATTTCAACACTGAAACAAACAACGGTGGGTCTCTTTGTCTTGATCGGGTGTGAAAGAGGGAGAAATGAAGATGGCACATTTATATTTTATGTACGACCTGTAAGTATAAATTCAATGATCGGTGCTAAAACGTCATCTATACGAAATATCATTGTGTACAGAACATGGTTAGTCTACGTTACAGTAAAAATTCCCAGAAAAAGTGCCAGGCCTTATTCGGCCATCCTACACAGGTGAATCTTACTGACTGCTCACACCAACCAGAAGGGAGGGGTCGGGTTTGGCACTTTCCGCCTTTGATGACGAGTAAAAAAACTGCATACTGCAGGAACAGTATGACAGAAATTTTGAATGGTTTTGAAACTGTGACCATTCCAAACCGTGGTTTACCTTGAAACCGGTTATCGTCCCATGCCTAGTGACAACGTTAATTTTATACAGGTACAAGAATAGTTTTTGTACGCAAAAAATAGCCTTACTCAACAATTTCTTCTCTTTCATGTCAGACTTCAACGCGTGTTCACCAGAGTACCACGACACATGCATGTTCTGACGTGTGTTGCAGAAGACGATGCAAATGAAGTCGTTATTTTTGTTTTCTTTGCACACAAAAGTATTCTTTTGCTTCATAAAATTACTTCTGAACCACTGATATCACACTGACTATTTTAATGATGCCTTTACTATCTTTCTGGGCTTTGAATGTGATACTACTATTGCCATCTATGCAGGGTCAAAAAGCTCTTGGATTTCATCAAAAATATCTTCAGAATCAGAATCAGGTCTTACAGGTTTGGGTGAACTATTCCTTCAATATCTGTCTCAGATGATCATAAGGTCAGATGAGGCAGATCACCATGAACTGGTGGTAATTTGTGATCAGGTTTTGATCTTTGTTTTCTATTTTTATATGTATGCATGCTTTTAAATGTTTCGAACAAAAAGTTAAACATTGCCAGCCACGTTTAAACCTTTGTTTTTGTGCACAGAATGACTGACAGCTGAGTAGGCAGTCTTTTGCTGTTGCCTAGGATGCATCAAAACAGATTAGTGTTTACACAACAAAAGAAAGAGGTCAGATACATTTTTAACTACCAGCAAATGTTTTGAATACTGTTTACAAATTTATTTAGTCTTTTATGGTATAAATGAGAGAACTTGAGGATTTTGAGTTCTGTGACCAGTATTAGGCAGGCAAACAATAGCTTCACTGGTTCTGTTTTGTGGTAGACTTATGGTCTGTCTGCTAATTCACAAAGGACCAGTTTCCTGGAGCTGACTTATAACCAGACCGATAATGTGTGGTGATTGCTCACCGAAAGCTCACTGTTCCTGGATTAAGATGATGCTGAGCACATGAAGTCCCTGCAGAGTCTCAGACTGACCCAGCATATGTATCATGATTCACAGAGTTCAAACGCTGTCTGGTCTGGGGGTCTTCGGTACGTGAGGGTTTATGGAATCAGCTGTTGTCACATCAGAAGGATGCCGGGCTAAAGGTTTCCAGTCTGCGGTCGATGACTCTCTGAAGCTGGTTTGTCTGGGTGCCTTTAAAATGTCTGGCCTGGGGCCCTTTTCCAAAACACATGTTAGTGATTTAAAGAGGAAAAGGGGGGTGCTAACGAAAGGGTGGGTAAATTTGCATGTTTGTGTGAACATGAACACACTGGCTGTGCAGTTATTCAAAAAAAAAAAAAGAATGACTTAGAAATGAGTGACAAGATTTTCCATAAATAAAATACAAGATAAATATTTTATATAGTGTAGTATATATCTATATGTATAAAATCTTGTCACTAATTTCCAAGCACCAGTTTGAATCAAAGAGTTCACATTCACATAATCATGTGCATGCTCATTTACCCACCCACAACATCAAATTAAGTAAAATCACTTTATTGACTTCAAGCACTTAATCAGAGACACAATTTATCTTCATAAACAATTTCTCAGTCCCTCATCACTGCATCATCACACTCATCTATCAGCCTATCAGCCAGACGGGCCTGGCAAACATTTAAAAAAAGGTAGAAAGGTAGAGAGAGCACCAGACAGATAAAAAGAAGGTATGAGAGGGAGAGATCTGGAAGGCATTCAAACTTTTTATACACATCATTCACAAAAGAAGTTGATTCATTGTCTTTTGACAGCACATATAAGTTGAGGGGGAAATGAATACTGATGGTTAATTTGTAATCGCCAGATCGATGAAAACACATTCCTACTACTGTTTCAGGTTAATAAATAATACTTAACCCTGCTCTGTAAATATAATACTACTATGGAACATTTCAACACGTCTCCATTGAAAAATACAAAAATATAAACAAAACTGAGTGTAATGAAATACAATTAGCAATCCAAAATCCATATGGTCTCATTAAAAGGGCATGAGAGGACACAGGGTGGCAGTGCTGAGGCTATAAAAGCCCTTGTTTTAACCTCTGACTTCTGACCTCTGTACTGAGAGTACCACAAGTCAGACAACAGGACTGTTGTTGTAGAACAAGGACTGATACACACTAAAATTACAAGAGGCATGAGCGCCAACACACATGATCCTCGTGCAGCTACAGGAAATGTGAAGATGAAGTCCTGACCTTTGGATAACCTTCCTGATATTGGGCCAGAGAGACTAAACCTGAACTCCCAGCAGGAACATCTAAGACACACAATCAGTGAGAGAGAAAGAGAAAGAGGAAGAGGAAGGGAGAGAAAATGTACGACTGAGGAGCACAAAAACAACAGAATGGGAGAACGAACAAGACAGGGAAAAAATGAATAAAAGGTAGGATGGGAGACAAATTTAGGATGAGTCTGATTTCAGCTGTCAGCTGTCTGAGGGATATGAGTAAGCTGTGGCAAGGGAGATGCTTCGGGCGAACTGATAAAGCAGCTTCCCCACAGACAGCACCATGGGAGGAGAGCAGACCAGACCTGATCACGAGGAATTCCTCTGAGGAAGAACCTTATCTGGAAAAATGGGCCTTGTGTCTGGTACTGGGCTGGGAAATGATGAAATGTGTGTGTGTGTGTGTGTGTGTGTGTGTGTGTGGGAGTGTTACAGCAGTAATACAACGGTTTTAGGGTTTGAGTCAGTGTTATTGTCTGGCCTGATTCTCTATAAATGAAGCCAAGAGTGTTTCAAACTAACAAATACAACAACAACAAAAAGAGTAAAATCATGTCCATTAAAGTGCATGAAGATGTATTTCAGTTGTTTTTGGATTGAAAATTGAATAATGGATTGAATACGTACTGCCATATGCTTCAAGACATATTCAATGTGAAATGTCCACAGAGTGGCAACATGTCACAGCAGTTCTGACTTGAAATCTCTTTTGAGTGGCACTATAACTCTAATGGTCTGTCGTTTTAAACAAAAGCAAATGTGACGTAAAAACGCAATTGCAAGCATGCCGCTTTAGCTTGTTTTTTAATCTTGTCATCTTTCAGTTCTTTCATTGTGAGTCATGTTTTTCACGGGATTTGTAAACAAGAATTCTGCATCGCAGGATCAGTTCCATGCCGACAAGCTTGTTACATCAGGAAAGTGAAACATATGGAGCATATGTAGCTGTAATCATTACATATGCTCGTTGTTTTACTGCCTCTAGTGTTCATTTCTGTTGGAAACCGCAGTGGTATGTACTTATTGGTATGTATTTCACATCTTCCGAAAAAGTTCCCAAGATACGTTTTTGTCATGAGGTCAGGTAGCAAAACAAGTGTGGAAAAACCAATAAGGAAAGTTAAGATATGTTTTATGTATGATACTTATTTTTGGACTTGGATTCCCCAAGTATTTAAAATAAGTGGCAAAATGGTGCTTGAATTTGAGATGCAAAGTGCTTGAAATACAACAACGCAAGAAACGTGTTTGTCTGGTCATCAGGTTCTTTGTCTGACGGTTAAAACGTAAACAGTGTAAAATGAATAATCTGACAATGGTGGTCATGTTTACACACAAATTAAAAATTAGTGGTGTTTTTTTTTTTTTTTTTTGCCGGTGGTTTAGACATTAATGGCTGTGTGTTTTTTGAGGGGACAGCAAATTTACACTGTTGTACAAGCTGTACACTCACTACTTTACATTGTAGCAAAGTGTTCTTTTCTTTATTGTTGTCACATAAAAAGATGTAATAATATATATATATATATATACACACACACACACACACACACACACACACATTTAAAAAAAAAAAAAGGCTTTTTTTAAAGTTCTTTACACATATTAACAGTTATTATAGAATTATACTATCCTTAAGAACCCCTTACCTGCAGTGGTTATTTGTAATAATGGTTATTTGTAGATGTAATTATATATTATTTAATAATTAATAATCTTATTACAATTTTAGGTCCCACTTTATATTAGGTGGCCTTAACTACTATGTATTTACATTTAAATGAATCATTTAATACAATGCACTTATTGTGTGCATACATGTTTTTACATTGTACTTTTAAAAAAAAAAAAAAAAAAAACCTGCATCTGTAATTAATTTCTGTAATTACACTGTTGACCCATCCCTTACACCTTAACCCACCCGTAAACCTTACCAGTATCCCACCTTAATAGCAGCAAAAGTGTTTTGCAATACAATATGAGCATAATAATTTATAATAACTTATTTTCTGACGTAAGTACATAGTAATTAAAGACCACCTAATATAATGTGTACATTTTATTTGTAGCATCATTAGATTTCTTTATAGCACTTTCAAAGCATAATTCTCTGTGGAACCTTACAAAAAGGCTTCTATTTACAACCAAAAATGTTCTGCTATTGTCATCTAGAACCACTTTTCGTAATGTGTTTTGTAAATATGTTAAATACATACATTAGTATGGTCAAATACAATTAAGATAATAAAAAGATTTGTGAACAGCAGGTATGTGACCTCCAGCATGAGAGAGGACTTGTTTTTCTGGTCAGAGACAAAAGCTCCATTTAGGTCCACTGCTCCAGCTGTGATTGGACCATTTGAAAGAGGAAATGGATTTAATTGGCTCTGTGACACAAGACATCACTTTCCGCTCTCTCTCTCTCTCTTCCTCGCTCTCTCTTGAGCATGCTTAATTTGCTCAGTTCAATGTCTGTTTTTCCACTCAGATCACTTAGGTTGTAAATGTCAAAAGCCATAAAACTAGTGTTCCAGAGACTGGATAAAGCAAAAATTACCATATAAAAATATCAGCACTGGAATATTAGATGTTCAAGTCATTGACCTTTGGTTATTGCTTCCTTCAGGGACACAGCTATGAAAGGAAAGTGAGTGAGAGAAAGAGAGAGAGATTCTATTTTGATCTTTTTGTCCCATTAATCTTTATAATGGAAGTATAATAAGAAGTAAAACAGAGTATTGAAACTCACACACCACTACCTCTCACTGACACTGCTTCCACCAGTGCACTGTTACCTGATGTTTACGATAAGGCCTTTACACATTTTAAAACACGATACCATTACTAGCACAAAACCAAAGCTACTGTCATTAAGACCTGTTAACAGATACAGCTCATAAAAGAGCACAGCTGATAACTGAAAAGTTAATGTTTACTCAGTATTGTAGTATTGAAGCACACAGTTTTGTGTGTGAGAGAGAGAATGGGAGGAAGTGAGGTGTAGGAGGACACACAGCGACACTCTCATCACTCAAACCCCACAATAATGTAGAATCATCACATCGATGTCAGACTTGAGTCATTTCTGTGATAGATTCACATCAGTCTGGAAAGTAAACAAACGTAATCAATTATATTACGTCTGAGAAACTCCACATTTATTATATCAATACTTGAAAACAAGAGTCTCATAAACACTGCAGTCAGACAAAGAGGAGTCCACTTGTAATTTAAAAGGAATTAGACTTAAATTGAGAAGCTTTTAGCAAAGGAATCTGAAGTGTGCTTTAGTGCAGTGCTTGAGGAAAGACTCTCTAGCCTTCTTCATATGATTAAGTATGATTCAATATGCAGAGTTTAATCTCTCTTGAATATTTAATGCTCATATTAAACCTATTCTCATTTAATCAGATTTAATCATAAAATGAAAGTTAAGATTTTACCCTTATGAAATATAGGGTCTCTTTTCATCCATATTAACTCATTTACATAAATCCATGTCCATAATAATGCGCAGTTAAAATTCCAAAGTTTGGAGTTAGTAATTATTATTATTATTATTATTTTTTTTTTTTTTTAAGAAATTAATAGATCTGTTCAGCATGGGTACATTAAACTGAAAAGTGACAGCAAAGACGATGCAAAAAAGCTATATATATATAGAGAGAGAGAGAGAGAGTATCTGACAGAAGTGAGTACACCCCTGACATTTTTGAAACTGTTTTATTATATCTTTTCATGTGACAATACTGAAGAAATGGCACTTTGCTACAATGTAAAGTAGTGAGTGTACAGCTTGTATAACAGTGTAAAATTGCTGTTCCCTCAAAATAACTCAACACACAGCCATTAATGTCTAAACCGCTGGCCACAAAAGTGAGTGCACCCCTAAGTGGAAATGTCCAAATTGGGCCCAAAGTGTCAATATTTTGTGTGGCCACCATTATTTGGTGCACTGCCTTACCCCTTCTTGGGCATGGAGTTCACCAGAGCATCACAGGTTGACGCTGGAGTCCTCTTCCACTGACGACATCACGGAGCTGGTGGATGTTAGAGACCTTGCGCTCCTCCACCTTCCGTTTGAGGATGCCCCACAGATGCTTAGTCCATCACCTTTACCCTTAGCTTCTTTAGGCAGTGGTCGTCTTGGAGGTGTGTTTGAGGTTATCATCATGTTGGAATACTGCCCTGCGGCCCAGTCTCCAAGGGAGGGGATCATGCTCTGTTTCAGTATGTCACAGTACATGTTGGCATTCTTGGTTCCCTCAAAGAACTGTAGCTCCCCAGTGCCCCAGCACTCATGCAGCCCCAGACCATAACACTCCCACCTCCATGCTTGACTGTAGGCAAGAAACACTTGTCTTTGTACTCCTCGTCTGGTTGCCGCGACACACGCCTGACACCATCTGAACCAAATAAGCTTACCTTGGTTTCAGTAATCCATGTCCTTAGTCTGCTTGTCTTCAGCAAACTGTTTGCAGGCTTTCTTGAGCATCATCTTTAGAAGAGGCTTCCTTCTGGGACGACAGCCATGCAGACCAATTTGATGCAGTATCAATCGTATGGTCTAAGAACTGACAGGCTGATCCCCTACCCCTTCAACCTTTGCAGCAATGCTGGCAGCACTCATACGTCTATTTCCCAAACACAACCTCTGGATATGACGCCGAGCATGTGCACTCAACTTCTTTGGTCGACCATGGCGGGGCCAGTTCTGAGTGGAACCTTGTCCTGTTAAACCGCTGTATGGTCTTGTCCACTGAGATCTTCAGAGAGTTCTTTGCCATGAGGTGCCATGTTGAACTTCCAGTGACCAGTATGAGAGAGTGATAGCGATAACACCAAATTTAACACACCTGCTCCCCATTCACACTTTGTAACAATGAGTCACAAGACACCGGGGAGAAAAATGGCTAATTGGGCCTAATTTGGACATTTTTACTTAGGGGTGTACTCACTTTTGTGGCCAGCGGTTTAGATATTAATGACTGTGTGTTGAGTTATTTTGAGGGGACAGCAAATTTACCCTGTTATACAAGCTGTACACTCACTACTTTACATTGTAGAAGTGTCATTTCTTCAGTGTTGTCACATAAAAATATATAATAAAATATTTACAAAAATGTGAGGGGTGTACTTACTTCTGTGAGATACTGTATAGTAAATATATATAAATGCTGTTCTATCTTCATTAGAGAACCCTGAAAAAAATATCACTGTTCCCACAAAAATATGAAGCAGCACAACTATATTTAACACTGATATAATAAGAAATATTTCTTAAGCAGCAAATAAGTCGATTTCTGAAGGATCACATGAAGACTGAAGACTGGAGTTATGGCAGCAAATTAATAAATTACATTTTAAAACATATTACAACAGAAGTGAATTTAAAAAATATTAAATAATATTTTGAACGGTAGTGTATCAGTTGTCAGATTATTAATTTTATATACTTCAATAAAAAAAGTCAGTTTTAAAGCTTCCCTTGTGTTTTCATCTTTTCAGTCAATGACATTATTGCTGCTACAATCGTGCGTGTTTATAATTATGAGAGGAAACATTAAACTATTCAAACAATAATTATTTTCATAGATTCAACTTGCAAATACTATAAAACAGTGAAGGAAGAAAGAGGCATAAATGCACACATAATCTTTTTCCTATTCCTTTTTTCTAACCAGCATAATTTCTTCTGTCAAATCTTGCTGTGACCCAACACTTTGTCCAAACACATTTCACACGTGCGTCAGAAGTGTTGACCTACATCAGGCCTCTTGCTAAGCTAATATCAGAACACAAAGGGATTAGCCTAAGATTAGGATAAAACCGTCTGGGCAGTAATTGTTTTCTGCCAATTACAATCTAACATAAACACAGTCACCCTGACAACTCAACCGTGCTACATTTATAGATCCTATCAATCATTCTAATCCATCCATCCAACACAAACTCAAAATTTGCAAACCATAGCGAAGCATGACAGTGGAGGTGGCTAATGCACTGAGAAAGAGCATTTTCTTGGTTGTTAGTTTGTCCATATAGTGTAGCTTCAGTGTTTAAATATTTTCCAACAGTGTGGCCTGTTTACATGCCGTCCTGACGGTCCAGACATAGTGTCAGATTGGAGCATGTGCACCGTCGGTACACTTTGTTTTTCGTCTCACTCAAACGATGTGACTCATCCAGCAGACATTTGTTTGTGTAAACACACATCATCGTTAACCCCTGTTAAATAACCCTGGTGTTTACTAAACAAATAATCAGCGATGTCCATCCAATGTCCTGTGAAGTGTTGTTCTTTTGCAGCTGTCCACCAATTTGTCAAGCCGTGTTAGTAAACCTTAAGATCTTCAAGTCCTTAAATGGAAAGCGTGGTCAGTGAGTCCACAGGTTCCACCCAGACATTCACACACACGTTGGGTTTCCATGTTTTATGGTGACATTCCATAGACGTAATGGTTTTTAAACTGTACAAACTGTATTTTATCCCTACACCTAAGCCTACCCCATAGGAAACTTTCAGCATTTTTAGATTTTCAAAAAACTTAATTCTGTATGATTTATACCCACAAGGACAAGGATTTTGGATATTGCCATCTTTGTGGGGACATTTTGTCCCCATAATGTAGAGTACACCTGAACTACACACACACAAGACAAAAAACTTTTTTTTATGCAATTACTGAACTAAAACTAAGGCTACGTTTTAAACTAGTGCGTTTTCATTTTTTAAAAGTTTTGCTAAGGTTACGCCTGTTGTTACTTCTCCTGCGTTTAGTTTGAAAACTGATGTTGCGTTTCTGTGTAAACCAACAAAAACAGAGACATCATGCTCATTTGTTGCTACTTATTTCAGATGGTCATTTAATAAAAGAAACTGTTTAATTGCAAAGTACAATAGGAAATTATGGTATTTTTTACATCCCAAGGAATAACAGTCAATTTTATTACGGTTACTTATCCTAAACAAGACATCCCTGATGACGTATGCAGCCGGAATGATCATGTGACATGCGTTTTCGGTTGTGTAGTGTAGATGGAGATTGTTTCTGAAATGCTGTGAAAACGCCAGCGTAGACGTGGATCGTTATCATTTTTAAAACACCGTTTTGAATGAAAACACACTAATGTAAATTGCCTAAAATAAAAGTATTTAGAAATTCTAATTGAAAAATAAATAATATACATATTAAAATTATGACATACAATTAAGAAATTTAACTAAAATTATAACAAACAAATGCTAACTCCCAAGTATATCAATAAAAACAAAACATAAGTATACAAACAATAAAAAAATTTAATTATCATTTACTCACCCTCATTCCTTTCTGAACCAGTATGACTTGTTTGTTCTGAAGAACAAAAATGATAACGTTTTGAAGAATGTTCAAAAGTTTCAAGAAAGTCAGTGATTTTTAAAGGGAACCCCAGGTATGTATCTGGCTTAAAGGAACACTCCACTTTTTTGAAAATAGGCTCATTTTCCCACTCCCCTAGAGTTAAACAGATGAGTTTTACCATTTTTGAACCCATTCAGCCAAACTCCCGATCTGCCGGTAACATTTTTAGCATAGCTTAGCATAAATCATTGAATCAGATTAGACCATTAGCATCTTGTTCAAAAATGACCAAAGATTTGATATTTTTCCTATTTAAAACTTGACTGTTCTGTAGTTACATCGTGTACTAAGACCGACAGAAAATGAAAAGTTGTGATTTTCCAGGTTGATATGAATAGGAACTATACTCTCATTCTGGCGTAATAATCAGGGAACTTTGCTGCTGTCCCATGGATGCAGCAGGCGCAATGATATTACGCAGCGCCTGAAAATAGTCCCCAGCTAGGTAACTTCCAACGTAATCGGCACTAGCTGGGGACTATTTTCATGTGCTGCATAATATCATTGCGCCTGTTGCATCCATGGTACAGCAGCAAAGTTCCTTGATTATTACGCCAGAATGAGAGTATAGTTCCTATTCATATCAGCCTGGAAAATCACAACTTTTCATTTTCTGTTGGTCTTTGTATACAATGTAACTACAGAAGAGTCTAGTTTTGAATAGGAAAAATATTGAAAATCTTTGGTCAGTTTTGAACAAGATGTTAATGGTCTAATATGATTCAATGATTTGAATCGGCTGAAACGGTAAAACTCATTTGTTTAACTCTAGGGGGGGAAAATGAGCCTATTTTCAAAAAAAAAAGTGGAGTGTTCCTTTAATATAAGGTAAATGATATCTCTTACTTAAACATGTAGTAGAAAACCCATGAAAGATTCACATTATTTAAAAAATCCACATAATTTTATACATATTTTGGACTATGGGGGCACCATCATTTCAATGTCATGAAGAGGCTGCACTCAGTGAGCTACTGGCACTACCTGTTACTATTTTTACCGCAACACAACTCGGAAAATGAAATGACACAATGACCACAGCAACTAAAAAGAGCGCACAGGTGGCAATGGATAGCAAATGCTGTATCATCGATTTTTCCCAACAAGGGCCTGTTTATACCTGGTCACTTAATGCGTTTTTTTTCTGATCAGATAGCTATCCGATCATGAAAAGACCAAATGTGAATGCCCTCCAAACCGCTTTCGGGACGCATTTAAATTCGATCACTCAAACCATTTCAGGAAGTAGTCTGGGCCAAATTCCAGAACAAGTGTAAATGCATTTTGTGGTTGAAACCACATATGCAATGACTTACATCTCTTCTCTTGTTGCCCTTCGACTGAAAATTACAACTTAAAGCCGCACAATGTGGTATCGTGTCAGTATTTTATTTTCCAAATTGTGTTTCGGTGTAAATAGCAACAGGTAGTGCAACCATTTCACATCATCGGAATTATGGCGCCCACATAAAACAATGTGGATTTTTTACATAACGTAAATCTTTCATGGGTTTTCTACTACATATTTCAGTAAGAAACATGTACTTAAGCTATACGAGTCAAAATGTGTCCATCAGGTGTGTTTAAACATGCATGTACACAAGCATCCAATTTAGACATGGCTGTCTGAGAGCACGCCAGTTATGTTATATGTTTGCCATATGACTTCTGCCATTTGTATGTGTGTGGTCTCAATCAAGCCAATCTGTTCAGAACATAGTTTTTCACTTAGAATGCACGTTTGTGTTCCCTGCTTACACCTCTAAATTCCTCTCTTTTACAACTTGCAAGGCTTGCTCGAGTGAGGGAAAAAAAAAAAAAAAGATTCTGGAACTTATTGAGCCACACACAGCCAGACCAGGCAGGAAAAATGAAGGGAGAATAAAGCAGAAAGAGACACTGATACCTTAAAAGAGACGGGGGAAATAGAGAACCTAAAAGAGAGAAGGGAAGAGGGAGACATTCAAAGAAACATTCACTGGAGAGTCTTGGCAGACTGTCTCGACAGCCTACAGTTAATAAGCCACCGTGGGAGATACAGGGCTTATGCTCTCACTCACACACACACACACACACACACACACACATATACTCACATACACACAATAATCAAGATGACAAAACATAATAAAAAGCATCCCCAGTAGTGTTTCTTTGAGCACTGCGGAGGAGAACAGAAAGTGCGGTGCATAGAAAGGATGCAAGGTGAAGTGTCACGGAGAGGAATTGTTCAAACATTTTACTATTGGATTTCTGACGATACTTTACTAATTACAAACTCTCCGGGTTCCTCCTCCTACTCAAACACGCGCTCGCACACACTCCATCTGCTCGCGTGCTGTCTAATTAGGGAGCAGCTCATTTAACTGATGAAAGGGAAGGCGGCCCCCAAACGTCAGACCGCAGTCCCAGTGAAGAATCCAAAGCCTCTGGTGCTTTAGCCTATTAACAACACAAACTGGTGCCTCAGAGGCTGCCTTTGGGTTTGTGTGTGTTTTTACTCTGCCTCATTAACAGCGGCTACTCTACCTTCATACGTCACTGACTGATTCGACCCCTTATGATTAAGGACACTGTCTTCTATTAGTGTTTTTTTACTGAGGGGTGTTGCAAAGAAGCTGCTGATTTGGTCTCTTTCTCTGTTCATCATACACACCCTGCACACAACACACACACACGCAACACTTAATGACTGCCTATTGCAAATGCTTGTTATTTGCATCTTGCTCTAGCCACATAATGACATGAAAATGTAAACTTTTAGTGAACCTGACAGTATGCCTATGCAAAGAGCATATTATTTTCCTTGTCAAACATTGAAATAAAAATTTAAATAGCCAATTACTGTTCTTTTAGAGACATGACATAACTTCCTCTGTTCTATAAATGCAACACAATTACTATTTTACAAGTTCACTGGTTTATATTATCCCAGCGTGAGATATGGTACACGAAGTTGGTGTGCTATTCGTTATGGACTTCGGTTAAGTGTGAACATCCCGTCTTGGACTAAAGAAAAAAAAACACCAAAAATGTATACTAATAATAATAATAATCAACTTTTTATATATAAATATTTGCATTTTTATATATAAATATTTATATATGTAATATAATAAAAATTATTATTCACTACTGCTTTTTTTTCGCTGTTTTACAGCAAGAACTGAAAAAATAATAATAAACTTATATATATGTGTGTGTGTGTAATATATGTGTGTGTGTGTGTGTGTGTAATATATAAATAACTCTTTACATACACACTACTGTTAAATTTTGTGTTACATTTTTAAAACAGCAACTTAATTTAAATTATATAAAGATAGAAAACTAAATTATAATTTATGTATTATTCACTACTTTTTTACAGCATTTTTTTCTTCTTTTTTTGCTATGTCTCTTTATAATACATCTATATATTTGTATATATTTATATCTTAATAAGAACTGAAGAAAAATAATAATAAACTTTTTAATATATAAATGACATTTTAATATATATAATTTAATATATTAAATAACTTTAAAAAATTCGGTAAGAACAGCAGTAAATATTATTACAATTAAAACTGTTTTCTATTTTTATATATAAATACACAGTACTGTTCAAATGAGAGGTTTTGATTAAAAATGTAAAAATAAAAAAAAAAGTAGATAAAAATCAATGACTTTGGCACATAAAAGTCATAAAATGACAGTTTCACTAGATTATGTCATGTAAAGTACATAGCCCTCCTTCTTAACTAAGCATTAGGCAAGTATTTAATGTTATATTCATCAAAGCAACGGTGCAAACAGTCAATATATGTCCAGGTCAGGGCAGGCTGATATTGACAACATTCCCCCCTCAGTAATTACTTTTCCAGTTCGTTAAAGAGCAGCGTCTTTAACGAGAATGGCAGAGACTGATAAGAGCGAAGCTGCTCGCGCCAGCTGAAGCATGAGCATTCTCTCCTTTAATTAAAGGTCAATAAACCTGATAAATTTCTCTTTTTCTTTATTTCTGTTTCAAGCTAGAGTGGAGATTCACTAGTTCATGCTGCTGGGCGTCCGTCACTGATTCACACTGATCAGTGAAGCAAACTCCACAAGTCTGTTGTTTTAAATGAGGTTTCCTGTTATGACAGCCTGTCTGTCCTCAGAGTATCTCCAGCATTTTCAACAGCTCTTGGATTAATGAGAGAAGACGGGTTTAGACAGACTGCACTAACTCCCCACCCCCTGCAAAAAAAAAAAAAAAAAAAAAAAAAAAGATTTACAGCTTACCAGCTTCTTTAGCCCTGAAAAACAGCATCAAATCAGTGTGTGTCGCTGTGGTTTTGGGCCTGGCTGTGTTTTCAAAGCTGATGAATAACAAACAGTACCCAAGCACAAAATGACATTTAAGCAACATTTCACCACCGTTTATCGCAATCAAACAATCACAGCAGACCTTTATCATGCAGACGCTGGAGTTAATGAAGAGGGTGGTAGTGTGTTTTGATATGTAATGAGCTGTTTCCAGTTCATGACAGGGGTTAAAATGAGACAGCAATAACAACACGGTGTAAAAATAAAAAAAGACTTGAATTCCAGAAAATGAGGGGAAGCTAGTTGATTATACAAGGGAATTACAGAATTAAAATGTCATTTGAATTAAATGAAATACAAATGTTAAATGCTACCAACATCACTCATGCTTTCAAAATACATCCCGATAGTTAAAATTTAGCTGGAGTTGCAGGAAAATAATGAGAGCGGCTGGTAGGTAATCTTAACCAAATGATGGAGATATGCAAAAGAGAAGGGGGGGGGAGCTATTGTGAGGATATTCAGCTCTGCCAGGCCTCGTAATACTGATCCAAAGAGCTCTTTAGTGAAAGAACGCAGCCAGGCTATGGAGGAGAAGAGGAGAGAGAGGAAACAGGCTCGGACGATTCCAGGCTTTTGTGTGTGGTCTCAATCACAAGCCCCTTGAGACTCACCCCTCCTCTGCTGCCTTCTCTCTCCATCCATCGCTCTGTTTACACGGTCACTTTCTCTTTCCTCTCGTCCTCTTTTTTTTAATACGCTACAGGTGGGCCTGATCACAAACAGGCACTACTAAGGGCAGCTAACCTTCCTCAAAGGTCGATATAAGGTCATTTTCTATATGTGTGTGGTCTCAGAGTTTATGTTGGACATTTGGGAATATATTTTGTTTTTAACCCTGAAACGGACTAAAACATGACTGACTGTCACATTAGCCACCTTTTTCTTTAACGTGGAAGTATGGGTGACGAGAAGAATAACCAGTGTGTTCATAATTAATATAATACATTAAAGGGTAAGACACATCAGTTTGCGATATCAAGCAGCAAAACAAGCATTTTTTGTAACATTACAGCAGTGGCAGAGCCAGGGATTTTTCTCAGGGAAACATGGCACCATAAAATACTTTTTTAAAAGTCCTGTAGGTGCCTAAATCACAATAATGTATAATGTGCAATTGCTAAAATACTTTAATTTTGAATATTAGGGGTGAATTGCCCTAATGTGGGACACCTAAGGTCTACTGTTTGCAGCTCCCCCATAAAAACATAAATGCCAGTTAACGAAGCTGTGGTGCGGATTTAAAATGGTATTGGGTGTGGATTTAATTTTTTGGCTACACATTTACCCTAATTTAAATTCACATTAAATGTTTAGTCATAATTCACCCTCATGTTTTTCAAAACTATGATCAAATAAAACTTTTGAATTCTGGTTTCAAGGTTTCAAAACTTCATATCTCCCTTGTATCTCCTTACAAGCATACATCCTAAACATTTCCTAAAGTAGATAACAAGACAATAGTTCTTCTAAACATCTAACATTAACTTACCGCTTCCTAACTTCTGTTTACATGAGGATAAAACTGCTGAAAAGATGCTTGTCTTTAAACAAAAAATTTTTTTTTTTTTTTTTTTCAGATTTATAATTCACCTGATAGGATGTTGTGCTCAAACGTCCAGAGTTGATATCCAGGCACCAATGTTTGCACTGCAGCGCTGTATTCCTCGTCTCCCACTTTTTACAAAAGCTGGAAAACTGCGCTATTTTTGGAAACGCTAGCAATGCAATCAGTTCCGGTGAGTGTCTAGAGTGTTTTGTGGTCAAAACATTATCGTATAGTTGGTATAGACATGATTGAGGTTCTCCTAGATCAATATTTGAAAAATTATTTTCGTCTCTTAAAAATGCAATTAGGAGCAGGGTGGCCAATGGGCACCCCCTGGCTCTGCCACTGCATTACAGCTAAAAATAGATGGACGCAGATGAGACCGGAAGCCTGACCCATTCAATTTAGAAATGGCCGCACCAAAAAAAGGTGGATAGTGATTTGGTATTAAACCTGAACAAATTAGTTTTGCAGTAATGAAGATTTTGTGGTTATGGAACCGATCTTCTTGTTATTGAAAAAATTATTATATATTTATTCTGTGGGTTTCAAACTGATATCACTCGCAAGGCTCAATAAATCATGACAGAATACTAATTTCCTTCTAGCACAATTTTAAGCTCTAGGAAAATCTTATTATTAGCATTGTCCCCAACAGATTGATTATAAATACTGTGTTCTTACCACCCGAGACATGACACAGCGACTCCAACTCACCTCACAACTGAACACGAAGTGTGACGTGACACAATCGACAACCAAACACAGCCAATCAGAACAGTTCTTTCTGTCACAACAGAGAGTAGTAAAACTAAATACACATACCTTGTATCTTCGTTACTGTGATTCCTCACCGTACATCAATCCTTTTAGGATTCTCTTCGTATAACTTGAGAGATTTCTCTTAATCTTTCCGATCCTCCGACTCCATGTCCATGTTTGATGTTTAATCGCGTCATTACGGAAGAAGCTGTATTTCGGTCCAATGATGTCTCTCTGTGGGCGTGGCTATCTGGCGCGATATCATATCAATCGATATAAATAGAAGAAACCCAGAAACTAATAAAATGCATTATTGTCTCGGTTATAAAGGTTATGGAAATAACATTAGAGTGACAAACTGTTATGAACATATTATTCAGCTTAAGAAAGAGCGTGTAAATATGTGGCTTGCTTTTTTTTTTTTTTTAAATAAAGCATTAGGTCAAGTAGGTTTATTGGTCGTTCATTAATTACCTCACAAAATTTAAAGGGGTAGTTCACCAAAAAATTTAAATTCTGTCATTAATTACTCGCACTCATGTTGTTTCAAACCTGTAAGACCTTTGTTTATCTTCAGAACACAAATTAAGATATTTTTGATGAAATCCGAGAGCTTTTTGATCCTCCATAGAGATAGTCCAGTGTTGGGGAAAGTTACTTTTAAAAGTAATGCATTACAGTATTGCGTTACTCCCTAAAAAAGTAACTAATTACGTTACTTAGTTACTTTTTATGGAAAGTAATGCGTTACATTACTTTTGCGTTACTTTTTAAATCTGGGCAGGGCTTTCTTGTTTGTTTTTAATATAAAAAGCTAGATTTTTAGCAAATGCAAAAGCCCTTTCATACCAAAAAGTAAAAATAAGCCTAAAGCTGAAGGAAAAGTAAATTCACTTCTATACAGTAGAACTGTAGGAGAAGGAAGTTCAAGACTCTTCAGCAATGAGAAAAATTAAGCGCAAATGTTAGTTAATCTAAAGTAAGTTTTGCTTATTAGTATGGTTTAATTGGATCAACAAAGGTCAGCAGCAAAGACATTGGTTAATAAAATGGGATTAAATACATAAAAAAGTTAAAGATATTTTCTTGTAAATGAAAAAGTAATGCGTTACTTTACTAGTTACTTGAAAAAAGTAATCTGATTACGTAACTCCCATTACTTGTAATGTGTTACCCCCCAGCGCTGCATGAGGGTAATTAATTAATGACAGAATTTTCATTTTTGGGTGAACTATCCCTTTAAGAAACCACACTGAACGATGAGGGTGTTGGTAATTAATGCCATCAGAGAGAAATACACACTTGTTTTCCCATTATTCTGCTATTTTTATTATAGCCATTGGCTGAATAGCAAGGTGCTCTAGCCTACACCTGATTGATGATTGGATCGGATTTCACTCAGAGCAACCTATTATTGGCTAAGAGACCGTGTGACATCTCAAGGAGGCTCTTACTATGGCAGAAAACACAGCGTATGTGCCAGCTCTGTGGAACCGACAGACATGTTGCCTGGCAACAGGAACTTGAGGGACATGATTTCACATGTATTGCATGTATATATGTATACAGACTGTACTTACATGCAATTGGCTTTTAAACGATGTCGATTGGAGGAAGTTACCACGCCGTTACACAATCCATATAATATCTCCAATATTAACATTAATATTTATTATCCTAAGTCAACATGTTACGATCATGGAGATTTATTTGATTTTTATTTTACTTGGGTTATATGAGCCTGTGAGAAGTGTGAACTTTACGGCTTTCTCAGGGTGTGATTAAGCACATCCTTATCATCTTGCCATAGTGCGCTTGGGTATGTGTCAGAAGCCTGTAAAACTGGTCTTTCTGTAACCTACCTACTAGAAGGGAGTCGCTTTATCACAGGAATGTAAACACTCCTGTCCTCAGGAAGAGCAACTTCGTAACATTGTGTGTCACTGTGTCTGTTTACAAATGGTAGACCTGGTAGTTACTGTGGGCAGGATGCAGAATGTTTGAATGGTTTGATATTTGATATCCATTGAGGAATTAAATGGAACAAGGCAGGAGGAACTTCCACGAAAAAATAGAAAGAAGACAAGAAAAGGAGGCCTGTGGCAGAGGAGGTCTTTTTAAAATTTTCATGTTTCACATCAGCTGCCAGAGTTTGCAGATAATGGTCAGGGTTGCCACGGCAACACTGGAATAAAAGAAAGTATCTTATGGGTCACATATAGCTGTTACTTCCTGTCTTGCAGACACACAGAGACACAACGAGATGATCTCAGCCTTTTTTGTACATTTATAGGGGCCCTTAATAAACGCACCCATTTAATACATTGTACAGACAAGTGCTGCCTGCCATATAAAGCTGGCCAGATATGTGAGAAATGTTTTAATGAGCTCCAAATAAGCCATGCTGGAATTAAAAGCCTCATTTCTCAGCATAAAAGAAAGGAAAACTTACTTCAGGGATTGTAAAAGCATATACTGAAGTCAGGAAAACCTGAATAATGCAAGAAGCTTTTATATATCAAGAGGAAAAACTCTTATCTTTATTTAGCCATGAATTTCACATTGTGAAAAAATCACTTGTACAAAATAATGTTAACCGCAGTGGTTGAGATAAAATAACAATACAATTATATAATACGACACGTATAGAAATGAAAAGAAAAAAATTGACACCCACAAAAACACAACAGTACAGCCCAACATTGACAGTGTTTTAGCAATGCGTCTGTTTGTGAAGGCATACAGCGTTTAAGAGTTATCAATGCACACAGGCTTATGAGTCACCTCCGAATCAATCTTTCACTTCAGCAGGAGGATCGAGGGAAGAAGGGAGAGCGGGAGGGCAAAGGAGTAAGAGAGGAAAAACAAAACACTTGACAATTAACTAGTTCAAATGGAGTGGGGAGCCATGATTGTTGACCATCTCTGTGGCAACTGTGCTATGCGAGTGGGGGCAGAACGGGGTCTTTTGATTGGCCGGAGGTCAGAGTGTGCACTGTTCTGTGAAAAGGTATTCTGGAAGGGGGAGGGAGGGGGTCAAAGACGGAGGAGGGGGTGCGAGACCCTAAAGGCTAATCGGAACATTGTAAGCAAGAAATTCCTGGAGGTGATGAGAGGGTTTGTGGGAGGAACGCTTGCTACGGATTTTCCTCTCTCTAGGCTTTCCTTTAACTTTGCAGTCGCTGTGCAATTTAACTAAATAGAACACTATATTCTATTAATATAAAGCTATATAATTTGTCACAACAGCTATAGTGTAGCAAACTGCCAGTGGTGTTATTCAACCTACCCGAAAACGGTTGTCACTGTCGCTCTGCAGTGAATATTGAAACAGACAGATCATCTCTACAGGCAGCACAATTTGGCATTGACATGAAAGCACTATGGTCTTTGCCCTTATGTAGACATCGCTGTTAGCTATTTTTCGAGACCTTTGGGATTTAGCTTCATCATAATAAACACCATTGTAGTCGTCATCATTTAATCTGCCCTATGAAATCATCACTTTTATGTCACATGCTGACTAAGTGGCTGTTTACATGTCAACGTTTTCCGCAAAAAAAAGGGGAAACTGTGTTTTGTCTGTTCATATTTTTGAAAACGGGTTTCAAAGAGCAAGTTTTTTTAAAAAAACGTATGTTTTTGACGACATTGTCGTCATGTAAACGTAGCCTAACATTCACTCTTAAAAATAAAGGTTCTTTATACACAACTATTTTTTTTTTATTAAAATGCTCTTTATACTAAAGGTCTTTCGTATGCCTTTTTTTCACATTCCGTTGAGTCCAAAATTCTCATCCAAATGTTTGCACATTAAAAAATAAATACGACCCCACACCATGTCAATCATGTTTAAACACGGTCTCCGAAACTTTCATCCATCATAAAAAAAAAAAATAATAAATTAGAATAATAAATTCTGTATTTTCGCATCCGTAGCAAGCATTTTGCAAGGTGTTTTGACAGTTCAGAGCCACTATGAGATTTTGTGCATGACGAATTTTGACGAATACCAAAAAATGCAAAGAACAATTTCGGACTCAGTCTAATGCATATTAATTTATCCATTGCAAAAAAAAAAAATTTATTAATTCCAATCCTGAAACTGCGTAGAGAGGAAGAATTATTCCACCTCCTTATTAAGGAGCTGCATGAATATCCCGAGCGATTCAAAGTTTACTTTAATGGCTCATGTTTGACGCTTTGCTAGTGAAACTGGAGCCACATATTACATAGAAAACCACCAATTTCCGCGAATCAGTTGATAACACACTTTATTTGTCACATAGTGCTTTGTGCTGCAAAACAAAGTGAATCAACTTGTCAGAAGCCATTCTGGATCTTGCCGCTTGCCTGTACAGTGGCTCTCAAAATGCGAAAAAAAAAAAAAAAACGCAGAAAATTTAACCCGATCCGAATTTTATGATGGATGAGTTTCGGAGGCAGTGTGTAAAAGTGGTCGTGTTTAATTTTTAACACGTGAAAATGTCAGATGAGAAGTGTGCAAGGACCTTAATACTGCATCAACTTTTGTTGTGTTTCCAAAGAATGCAAAGCAAAATTTCCGAATCCATTTGTATTATTGTTGGAAGTAGCACAAGCGTGTGGAGTGTGTCAGAAAAATAACAGGGCATACAGTCTGCATCTTGTCGTTTCTGGTGTAGACAGTATCGATGTTTACAATGGGCTCTATTTGCTTTTGTCGCAAATTATCCACTGGAAAGTTCTTTGGGGAACCTAAAATAGCTCTTCTATGACACCGATGTGAAAAATACATTTTGGAACCTGTATTTTTAAGAGTGCATCCAGCAAAGTGTCTGTGACATATTTCTAATCCAATCATAATGTTAACAGCACCGCTGGACTGTAAGGGACAGTCAAAGTTATAACATGCTGGTGACAGTTCCAGCTGTTCTGAGAGCAGCTGTGGATGCCACATTCCTCAGATAGCTCTACAGGACCCTTACAACCCAAAGACACCCTGGGTCAGTGTGAGTTTCAGTACTGACAGAGTGATGGATGTAGAACAGGGTTACAGAGGCTGAATACTGGTCCGATTTTGGCGTGGGGTCACAAAAGCACGTGCTAAACTACGTTAATGTTCTAGTAAGTGAAACATAATGCTTTTTAGATGGAGGTTTGAGATTATACAGTTATACAGCAGGTCAGAGCACCATCACAAATATGTGATCAGTGGTTAAACCACATCAGATTTTCAATCTCATTTACTTCATCTGAAGAACCTGATTCAATTGGGTAACGTCTAAAGGCAGAGTTCAAACAAAAATGACCATTCTGAGACAGTACAAAATGGCAATTTTCATTTTTGGATAAAATGCCCCACCATTTTGAAGAATTTTTCTAGCCGTCCCCCAAACTCTCAAAAACACTTCCCAACTCCCCCATCTGCTGACCTGCCCATCCTGGGTAATCTGAGCCTGTGACGTCATTCGGCCCATTCTTATCCTGTCAATGACCTTTGACCCCCCCCAGCCTCCCTGTTTTTGATCAGATGAGCAAGAGGCTGAAGAGTTCGCTGACCACTACAAATTCCACCTGCTCAGTCAAAATTACCTTATGTAAATGTGCAAAAGAGCAGCAGGAACACAGAGCGTTTTGGGCCATGCGCGGTACAGAAACCTGTCAACTTCGATACATCCAAACATGTACGCAAGCAGAAAAATGAACAATAAATAAAACAAGAAATTTTGTTAATACACAATGGATAAAACAAAACAAAACAAACAGCTTAAAAGAAAAAATCATAAATTAAGACTATTAATAGACACTGAAATATGTGAAGCCAGACAACCAGTTTCTTGCACTTTTTTTCTTGTCCGTTTTTTTTTTTTAATTTACAGTTTCGTTGTTGTTGCCATAGAGACTGCATTCCCTCGCAGGGTGACGAAATGACTCTCACCTCTTTTCTCTCTCCTTCTGTCGTTCACGTTTACAGTGACTGTATGTGCTTAGAATAGTACAAGCAAAAACGGCAAAGCCGAAGTGTCTCGCACAATTGAAGTTTTGTGCGGGAGAACCGTGAAACTCTAGTCGGTCAGTCATCAGAAGCTGGAAGGATAGTGTTTGTTGGTGTTTCCTCAGAGGGCATGCTCACGCTGCTTGTCGATTGTTTATTTTGAGGGGGTGGGAGAATAATCGGGTGTTGAGTGGGGTCAGATGGACTCTTGTTCAGACGAACATGCTGGGACATGCCTCTCCCGCACTCACTTAGTTGCAGACGCACAGCTGGCGCGTGTACCTTGGGACACACTGTGCCCGTGTCCATTTTCACACCAAGCTGCTAAGGTCTGTTCAACAGGAACAGTTCAGCATCAGTCTGTCCTCCTCGTACAGACGTGTGAAGGACAAATACTTTATACAAAAAAAAGGCTTGCTCTTGTTTCCTTCTGTCCTTTTTTTTTTTTAAACCAGCAAAATATGATGTTTATCAGTCCATTAAGTGTCCGCATCAGCCTTTCTTCTTCAGAGCAAGGTCTATTTTTAACATCAACATGGGAGAAGAAAAGGTAGATACATATCAGGACATGAGGTACTTTTCCTGGAGTATCTTAACATCTCCAATCATGCGTAGAGACTGCTGTTGATCTCCCAATCAAAAGCGTCCACTCATCCTTCATGCAGTATACAAATTAAGACAGGCATACGGGTCTATTTTAGCTTGCATGGCATCAGCATTGTACAAAAAAACGGTCAGAGCACACAAACGTGGGGGACGAAGGTGATGATTATGCTGGTTGCGATGGAAGCAGACTGGACTTTCAGGATGCGTCGCAGTTCTTTTGGTTTTCGCTGTGAAGCCCACGTTCTGATACTCCACAAAATGAAGGATATGACGTCACAACGTACTTGAAACTTCAGAGCAAAAAAGGTTGAACTCACAGCAGAAAAAAAAAGCTTTGTGACTGGACCTTGCACACAATATTTAGCTCTTATGGGAGAAAGTGTCTTCATAAAATTGCACAGGAAGGTTATAGCATTTCTTCACAGTTGGAATCCAGTAGACAATATCGACAAATGGACACAGAACTCTGCGGAAAGACAAAACAACAAAAACACATTAGGAACACTTCAACTGAGGATTTTTCTTTTGAAAGCTAGTCTAGAACTTCACATTTACGTCACACATTCACACACGTGTTTCAGGAATAAAATAACAATTCAGTCTCTGAGCCAAACCATTTGTTCCTTATCTTTTCTCCCCCCCCCCTCAAGGAAAAACAAAAGCACAGAACAGGTCAGACCCTCACACCTGTTCAACAGCAGACAGTCAGATCATTTGACGGTATGAAATCAATTAACAAAGCAGCATTTAGGAACCTAAAGGTAGTGCAACAAAGGCTTCCTCTTCTGTCCATTGTTGCACCAAATGCAATACAGTATGTTTTTCCTCTTTGGCTTTGTCTCTACTATCGTTTTACAGCCTTAAGCCTCTGCAAAGTCCACTATCCATTCTAAAGTCACGTATTCTCTCTCAAGGCCTCTAGCTTGAAATGAAATGGAGGTGATCATTTGAAAGCCGAAGTCCCCCAGAGCGACCGAATCAAGTCGTTAGCACACATTTTCCCCCTCGCTTCCCATCCCAACCCTTACCCAACTCCCACTTTCTTCTTTTAAGTTCTGCATACAGTTCATGTAAATGACAGTAAAGGGCAGAAGAGCCCCGCAGTTACAGGAGAATCACTTGCCAATTAAAACCCACTCAAACAGAAGCCCAAAGAGACTGGAAGGGGGCAAAGCCAAATCCATCCCTCCATCGATTCCAGCGCCGGCTGGGTGTAGATTCTACAGAGCTGCTTTTGAAGACAAAATGTTCGGTGAACCATGGCACTTCATCTAAGCAGCATGGAGTTGACGGTGAATGAACACAGCTTAGACTAATGACCTCCCTCCACTCCCACACCCGCCAAACACAAGCCTGGCATAAACACACACACACACGCGTACGTGCAGCTCACACGCGCAGCAACATACAAGCTTAGTTTTTGCCGTGGTGGAGATTTTCATTGATTTCTATTGTTTTCACACTGTCTCAAAACTGTCCTTGTATTTCAAAACAAACTTTCAATCATTTGTTTCCTTTGCCGTCATAGAAAACGCTGTTCTTTTGAACTCAGTTAATCAAAAAAATCCTGAAAACGTAAATGCATCACGACTTCCACAACCAACCAATTTAAAGCTGTCAGACCGGACAAACTGATGAGATAAACACCTTTCTATGTGATAATATCAAAGCTATTTAATAAAACTACTACCACTTAAATTTTTCTAATCTGTTTTAAATTATGACCATTTTTAAAGTTTAACAAAGAGAATCCCTCATCATGGTCCCCATTTCCAAAGTGCTAAACACTGAGGTAATTTGTTGTCTGCCATCTTTGAGGAAAAAGAAACAATAACTGTACATACAAATATGTTGTTTGTTATTCTGTCTGTTCTGGCTTAATGCAATACTTCAGCGAAGAACATCATTGAACCTTTGTAGAGTTCAACAGCAAATTTGAAAAAAAAAAAAAAAAACAAAACAAAAAAAAGAGTTTCACAGAGAGCAGAGAGAGGGAAAAGATAAGAGATACAGAGAACAGTGTGTCAGTGTACATAGGAAAGGGAGGATCTCTGTAACCAGATGCATTCCCATGAGAGAAAGATAGCAGGAGTTCGAGTGTGAGAAAACACAGCCAGTTGGAGAGAAAGAAAGAACAAGACTGAAAATCTTTGTTTACCCTCCCTTATCCAGTCCTCCCCCTCTCCCCTCATCTCTGTCTTCTCTCTCCTCCCACTCCTCTGGCCAGCAGTGAGGCTCCTCATTGTTAGCTGGGAGGAAGCTTGCTTAGAACACTTCATGGTCTTTTAAATGCATAGGAATGGCTCAGTGAACAAAGGAAGGACCACCACTTTGAAATTAACTGCCCTGGCAAGGTGGGCGGCATTTCACACGCACACGGTCACAGAGACTTTAAAAGCGAAGCTAAATGACCAATGCCAAAGGGTCAGGAATGGAATGAGTGTGGAGGACTGCCTCAGTTTTTGTTTTGCAGTGAGGAGGAAGTTAAGTTGGTGTTCATTTTATTTAGTCTACCGTCCTGGAGTTTGATTCACTCTATCAGTATTTATGGGTTATTCTGTTCTCGTTACAGTCAGACTGATTACCTGCCATGAAGGGAGAGGAGAAAATAAATGTATCAAATATTAATTTCATTCTACAAGGTAGAGATCAATTTTTCTATTGTTAGGTAAGAAGAATAAAGTGCTAAATATAAACATTCATCCACTTCTTTCTCTTCTTTTTACAACGTCTTTGGATCTTTGAAAACATTCTCATCAAATAAGAGGGAAAATATTGTATACATGTTCTCTTTTTTATTATTTTCCAGTGTTATACCCACAGAATATAAATGCATCCATATTGATCTCTGCTTTGCACCTAAACTCAAATCACAATTGCAAGGATTGCAGCAAACTTGAGTTCAAAAAGTTGGTTGATGATACAGAAACCATTTATGGAAAACAACAGCTATGACTCATCTGAATTACCTCATTTTATTTACTTATGCATGCTTTACTCTTAAGTTAAGCAATACGAGACAAGCCAAAAGATTTTCGAATAGAAGTCAAGTGAATCAGCAACAGCGTGGGTTTTACACTGATCTCGGACCTTTTACTACAGCTATGAATCTATTAAATTCAGCTTTGTTTTGCCAGACAATGTTTTATCAATATCCATTTTAAACAAGTGTCTATTTCACCATCTTCATTTCATCAATGAATAACCAGATCGCAGTAGATACATCCTACAGCTAAACTGTATTAGTTACTGTTATTATTATATACATACTGCGATTGTAGCTCTGCTTTTTCCAGCATGTACACATAATTCTTGAGAAATTCATGATATTTGCCAGTCAACTGTGCAAATCTGTGCGACCAACTTAAACCCATTGCTAAATCTACATGGGCAATCCTATGCCTTCACACAAAAATCACAAACTGCGTAGATTCCTATTCAATTACTGCATCATTTCCAGCAAAAAGAAACCCTTAACATGACCACACCTTTAACCAGAAAGACAGCGGTTATCCAAAATGCCCATGTAATCAATATTTGATTATGCATTGTAGCATATATACTCCGGCAGACAGAGACATTTTACTACAGATATGAATCTATCAAATTTAGTTTTGTCTTTTCAATATTCATTTCATACAAGTTAGTCTATTTCACCATCTTCATTTCATCAATGATTAACCAAATCGCAGTAGATACATCCAAGTGTTAAATTTAATTAGTCATTTGTTTTTTTAAATCTACATAATGCGATTGCAGCCCTGCTTCTTCTAGCACGTACACGTTTCATGAGAAATTCATGATATCTGCCAGTCAACTATGCAAATCTGTGGGACAAACTTAAACTCGTTGCTAAATCTTATGCCTTCACACAAAAATCACAAACTGCGTAGATTCCTATTAAAATGACTGCTTTTCCTACGAAAATTTCACTGTACAACTGTTAACACAACCACACCTTTAACCAGAAAGACAGTGGTGATCCACAATGTCTATTTAATCATCCAAATATTTGATTACACATTGTAGCATATATACTTTGACAGAGAAAGACTACAGCTATGAATCTATTAAACTTAGCTTTGTTTTACCAGACACCATTTTATCAATATCCATTTCGAACAAGTTTGTTCATTTCACCATCTTCATTACATCAATGATTAACCAATCACAGGTAAATGGTATTAGTAATTATATTTTTGAATGTGATTGTAGCTCTGCCTAAAAAAAAAAAAAAAAAAAAACAACAAACTGCATAGACCAATTAAAAATGACTAAACTTTCAAAAAAAAATTTCACTGAACAACTGTTAACATGACCACACCTTTAACCAGAAAGACAGTGGTGATCCACAACGTCTATTTAATGATTCAAATATTTGATTACGCATTGTAGCATATATACTTAGACAAAGACTGTAGCTAAAAAAGGCAAAAGCCTACTGCAAACACATTGCAGAAGTACTAAACTGTTGCTCAGACTTCATGTTAGGATGTCAACACACCGCTCATCCAAATACAACACACCTCACCATTTCCTTCTCTGCATTTTCCCTGAGCCCTCCCTCCACCCTTATTTGCCCTACCTCGCTTTCCTCCTTCCTCCACCCTTAGACAAATTTTCCCCTCAGGAACAATAAAAGTCTTCTATTCTGCTTCAATTACCCTCGGTGCAACGCCCCTCACTGCACACTCATAACTCATTCAGCCCTACCGCAAGCCGCCTCCTCACAACAGAGACACACAAACACACAGTTTTACTCTGGATCAAAATTTTACATGTGAAAATTTGCATGTGCCCACATGTGCATTGGAAATTCAGGTGTAGCCTAGGATCTGGTAGGGGGAGCTTGAATCTCCAGCTCAAAGACCTCAAAGGCTTTGAAATCTCTGAAGCAAGATTTTTTATTTTTTTCTTCCTCACAGTCTGGAGATCAGATACAGCAGAGTCTCCATATCAGCCTGAGCAGACAGAGCACACACGCACACTGCATCGCTGGGCATATCACTGCTGAGAGGTAGATACTGGAAAGCCTGATGCCCTTTCCCGATGCAATCCTGCTGTGACCGAAGCCTGTTTTCCTGGAGACTGAGCAAGGCTCAATGCTTAATAGCCACTATTTTTATGGACTCTCAGGAAACCTGACATCTGTAGCAACCTATTATAAAACATCCATTAATGCACCAGCTTTGAAAGTTATCGATTAAAGTGATACGCTGAGATTAGTATACCTACATACACAACAGAAGAATTTCCTCACAGAAACAAAGAAGGAAAACAGCAAAAAGACCATCGAGAAACAACACATCAAGATCGAAAAGAAAGATATCAGATTTTGCATTTGAGCCGTGTTGACTTGGTTGATATTCATGGCATGCCATGCTGTCTTGCCGTTTCTTTCCCCTCTGATTCCTAAGACAATCTAATTGTGCTGTCAATACTCAATTTGCCACTGATTTTAATAAGGTTCTTTGTCAATGTATGCATGAGACAGATCATGAGGGACAAATGAAATCTCTATATCCAAATGCAGTGTGCGTTTGAACACACACAGAGCCATGTAAAACTGTACATGTGTCACTTACAAAGAGGTTACTGTGTGAAACCACAACATTGGAATTTTTATAATTGAAGTTTAAAATGTTGTGGGAAAACAAACAATTAGCAAATATTATCAAAACAGGTTCATGACCTTAACTAACAAGGACTGGGTGTATCGCATTCCTCTAAAATTCCCTTGTGTTCCAAAGAAAAAAAACAAAAACTCTTAAAATGTATTCTAGTCCTTACTAACTACTTTGACCATGCAAACATAAGCTCATTTAGTCACTTGCAGACAGAATGTAAACAACAATGTGATTTTCTGGATGAATGGCAATTAAGGCAATACTTACATACAATTCCCAAATGTGACCCTGAACCACAAAACCAGTCATAAGGGTAAATTGAGATTTATACATCTGAAGGCGGAATAAACGAGCTTTCCAGTGATGTATTTGTTAGGATAGGACAATATTTGGCAGAGACATCTATTTGAAAATCTGGAATCTGAGGGTGCAAAAAAAAAAAAAAATAAAAAAAAAAAATAAAATAAAAAATATTGATAAAATGTAAAAGATGTCCAAATGAAGTTCTTAGTAATGCATATTAATAAAAAAAATATGTTTTGATATATTTACAGTAGGAAACTTACAAAATATCTTCATGGAACATGATCTTTATTTAATATTCTAATGATTTTTGACATGATGCATACAAACAATGCATTTTTGGCTATTGCTACAAATATACCTGTGCTACATAAAGGCTTGTGCACACGTTCATGTCAGAGAGAGAATTTACACGTTCACTCGGCTCATCGCCAGTGAAAATCTTTGGATATGAACACAAAGACATGGCAAAAACGTCCCAAAAAACGCTGGCAATAAGCACGCACGAGATTGGTTTTGTGGTCCAGGGTCACAGATAAACATACAGGGATATAGAAATAAGCAAATAATTACATGTTAACACTGATAAATGACAACTGATTCTAAAAATTCTATATTATTTTATTTAAATAAACTAACTATTTAGAAGTGCCAGTGAATTTTAAATAAATTTAGACATCACAACCTTATGATGTACAGTATCAAAATAGAAATGTTCTTACTAGATTTTGACACTGCTTTTTACTGCATCCCTTTCTCTAATTGGACAAAAAAAAAGTAACATGCCTAGTGATTCTTTTTTTAGACTACATGACCTACCTCGTAGGAACAGTAGGGTCACACAGGGGAGAAGAGGCGTGCTTCAGGCAGGGAGGTGTTTCCAGGTGCTGACGAAGGCAGTGGGGATTAAGGAATATGGTACGGTGGTGATGCTGTTCCAGGCATCCAGCGTGGGGTCATAACAGTCCAGGGTTTTGCAGCGCTGTGTACCAAAGTAGCCACCCACCACATAAAGTTTGTTTCCAGAGGCCACCGCTTGGCAGCTCATTCGCTTCGCCGTAACATCTCCAACTTTAGTCCATTGATAAGTCTCACTGCTGAATTTGTAGGCAGAGCAAGCGGAGAATTCGGTGTCGCCCCCCATTACAAAGATCTGGTTGCCGAGAACAGCAGCTGCGGTGTAGCGCCACGGCTGTGGACAGGACGCCGGGACCGTCCAGCGATTTTCTGAGGGATCGTAGCACTGAACTTTGGGCAGCTTGTCGTGGGCCACACTCGTCCCACCGAAGGCGAATAACTTCAGCTTAACGCTAACGACAGCAGCATTGCTGACTCCTTCTCGTAGCGGAGCCACCATGCTCCACTTGTTTGCAACTGGGTCAAACTGCTCTACCTGCTTCAAGGACACAGATGGTGATGCAGGCAGACAGCCAGTGGCAGCTGTGTGACCTCCGACGACGTACAGGCAGTGGCGTAACTCAGCAGATCCGTGCCCGAAACGTGCTATTAGCATCGGAGCCGCTTTGGACCATTCCTCGTGTAATGTATCATACACCCAAACGTCTTTAGACACACCGTTCTCTGAGCCCCGGCCTCCAGTCACATACACTTTGCAGCCAATGGCGCAGGCGCTGAACTCTTTGCGTGGACTGGGGATGTCCGCCTTTGGAATGATTTCTTTAGCCTTCTGATCAACCAGGTAAAGCTTGTCGCACATGAACGTGGGGCCTCCAAGCAAGAAAAGAGCATGACTGGTTTTGCGTGGCCGGGCGCAAGGACTATTGACGACGCCGTCGTTTTGCAAGATGCGCAGTTTGCAGCGAATGGCCTCGTCCACCAGCTCTTTGCTTTTTGCCTGTGCAATGATGAGCTCCTCTGTGGAGACGTTCTCCATGAGGAAGATGGCTGGCAGGAGAGCCAGACGCACAGTACGGAGCAGCTCCGGAAGGTGACAGTGCCGCCTCTCAAGGTCGTAGTTCACCCAGTTGAGCGCCGACTCGTAGACCAGACGCTCGTCCTCGGTTTCGAGCTCTTCGTGCGCCAGCAGTTGAACCAGCATGTCCTTGGGCAGCTGGAGAAACTCTTCAGTCTTGCAGATAGCAGGGAAGTTACTGAGGCACATGCTCCAGGACAGCTGGAACAGCTGGGTGCACTGGTGAGCATCCGAGAGCAGCAGCATGCCCAGGCAGTTGGATGGGTGAAGGTTCTTCTCCAGGAACTCAGCACAAGCATCACGGATGTCCTGGAACTCCAGCATGTCACCGGCCTCAAGGAGAGACTCTGCGTTCTCCTCATTTATTATCACTCTTGATGAGTAGGCATAATCCAGAAGGAGCTCCAATACCTAGACAATGCAGAGTAAATGCAAAGTTAACCTAAACAAAGTGACTATGTCTCATTTTTGCAGTCAAACTGCACTTGAAGACCATGAAACGATCGATTTGCAAAAGCCTGATGTTCAACCCCAGAGCTACTCCAAGGCTTCAGTACTCTACAATCAATAATGTGCTGTACAGTAAGTTAGAGTAGCTTACAATGACAGAAAATTGATTTGTGTCATCATATACTCATCCTCATGTCATTTCCAATCTTAATTTAACAAGATGATATTTTGAAGAGTTTTTGTTTTGTCCTACAACTGAAAAAAAAAAAAAAAAGTCCTACAACAGAAATAAGGAATTTTTTGTATTCCACAGAAAAAAAGTAATTTAGGTTTGGAACCACATGAGGTGGCTAAAAAAAAAAACGTAGCTTTCATTTTTGGTTGAACTATCCCTTTTACACTCCTTGACTGCTATACAAATTCAAGCACTTTATCAGTACCTCTGGATGAATAGACTCCCTGAAGTCCACTTCACTATCCTGACTCTCTCTCAGCCCTCCGCTGAACATTGCTTCAAAGTAGCGGCTGCAGGCGGCCAGCACAGCCCTGTGGCACGGGAAAGAGCGGTTTCCCGCGTGCAGCAAAACATCGGTGAAGAGCCTCTGTTGACGAAGAGCATTCAGGTGCATTAGCACGCTGTCGGCATACGAGGACTTGTGGAACAGGTAGATGTTCATAGAGCCTGTGCTGGCACGAGACTTGCGGTTCTCGTGGACGCAGACCGACATTTTCATTGATTCCTGAAAAATAAGACAGAGAAATTGTTCTGGTCACAAAAGAGGCATGTGTGCTAACCTTTTAAGACAATTAAAATGCACTGAGAAGACGTGAAAGATTTCTCTAGTACCCTAGTGAGATTTGGCATTTTGCTGGGGGCTTGAATAGCCCTTGTTGTTTGTTGCAGGAGTTGACTGACATTGTTTTGAACAGTGATATGATCAGTATCAGCAAAATACACACAGAGCATGCCAAACCTCAACATGAAGGCAGAGAAGATGATGTAATTCTGCAAACACAACATAAAAACCCACTGGAAGCCTCTCTGATGTCTAGCCGAGTGGAATGTGAACAAATGCAAGGGAGTCTAATCATTACCAGGTGTTCAAAGCCGGACGGATAAGGAGGGGGAAACTGAAGGAAAAAAAAAAAAAAAACTTTCAGAAGTAAACACCCCTGCCTGAAATTTACTGTGGAAAAAAACGAACAAAGAGTTGAGAACCAGGCAGAGAGTCAACACTAAGTGTGTCAATGTCACCGGCCACCATCTGGTCACCTATATGGTGCACATTCAAATCCAATCAGTCTGAATTTCCATGTAACCGATACACGCCCCCTGGTCCCTGCCGGCTGTCAACATCCCTCCGGGGAGAATTTAATTGTGTTTCCGCTAATGTTGTGCAGAGGCAAAATGTAGTTCTGAACTGGGCTAAATACATTAAGGACACAGAAGCAATGGCAATGTATCACACCTGATACACTCCAATAATCCATTTAAATTGGCCACAGCTGTGAAGTACAAGAGCCAGAAACCCTGTGCTGACATTGGCCATTAATTATTTTGCAAGTCCACAGCACTCAAAAATAGCTATGTTATGCCAATGACTATAATAATCAGTTAATAGCTTACAATAAAGATAAACTATACAGAATGCAATGACAATTTGCAATCTTATAACAGTAGGCTTTATAAAAAGTGCCTTTGAATCAACACTTATTTCAATGCCAACAGACATTACAGAAATCAAATTTTGAATGAATACATATCAACATTCTCATGAAGTAACATCATATGTGAACTGGCATCCCTTGCACACACACTACTATTTTAATAATGTTTTTATTATTAACATTTTATCAAAAAATAAAATGTGTATTTTTCGAATATAAACATAACTTTAATGCATAACAGCAGAAATGTTCAAGAAATGTGTCCTACAAACAGCCCAGGGTGACTAAAGAATGCACTTGCATTTGCATTTATGAAAATACAGACCGTGCATATTACCTGTTCAGGAGCAATGAGGACTTCAGTTCCGTCTGCTCTGGCCCACAAACATGCCACAACGCGACGCGTACAGAGTCACAATACTGGCGGCGCTGGACGCTCTGGCAACAGCGTCCGATGTCGCGTGGAAGAACCGCAAAATACACAAATGAAGCGTAAATAACCCGGCTTGCTTTTAACGTAAGCAACGAACCTAGAAATATAGTTTGGTCTATTTTTGCTGAGTTGCACGGAAAACTACTTCAGTTCCTCTATCTTTGTGACTACGGTACACAAACACATTCGCTCGTATCGTCATAAAGCAGCTCCAATGCTGCAAGTCTCAATAGTGAACAGCTGACGGGTGTGAACAGCTTTTAGAGGAGGAAGAAAGAGAGGCGGAGCGCTACCGCTCTTTAGGAGAATGTGGGAGGAGATAGACTGATGAACTGGCGTGAAAAGAGATAAGGAGATTGTGGTGGGGCTCATTAATAGAGTAATAATGGAATTTTATTAGGCTGCATATTACCAAGGGGTTTGGGTGTATGAAAGTGTTTTGTGTCTGTATACATTGTATACTAAGCATATAATTAGCCTTTTAGGAAAGAGTCATCCTACATAACAGCAAATTTAGCCACAACACTGTGTATTGAAAGTTTCCATAATCTAGTTTGTAAATTATGAGTTCTTTCGAGGCCTGACTAAACTTTGTTCCTTATTAGTTTGAGATGCACTACCGTACACAAGCTGTTTAGAAGGTTAAATTCACGGAACAATGTCGTCCCCTGCTGAACAAAATGTGCATTTGCGTTGTCTGCATCATACCTGTCAATGCCCTTGACGTATGGGTGATTTAAATGTCTACCTTTTTAATAAAAAATGTCAAGATTGTTCTTAGGTCGTGGGCGGTAATGTGGCAGACTAAAGTATGTGGCTCCTGTGGCCCAGAATTTGAAATGGTTTATTGGTTATAACGGGAATTGTACTGGTTTTAATGAAAACTGTAATGGTGCCTATTGGTCTCTACTGGTAATTGGTCGCCTTCTATTGGTGGCTTGTTAAAACCATAAAATCCTAATGGAACATGTCTCAAAATACACTACAGAAATCCATTTTTGAATGGGTTTAATAGTTATAATTTGATGGTTTGTAATGTTTGTAATGGTATTTGCACTGGAAACCATTAGAATTTATGTGATGGTTTCTATTGTGTGTTGTTGTTTTTTTTTTTAGATGAGCTGTCGGTTGACCAACCCTCTGCTGTGCTGAAAGCTGCTAATGTATGGGGAGCTTTGCGAGGTAAGCGAAACTCCACAATGGAGCTGTTACAGTAAAGGCAGTAAACAAGCTCACATTTATATTTCACCTCTGAACAAATACACTACCATTCAAATGTCTAGGCTCAGTCTTTTTTCTTATAATAAATTAACACTTTTTTCTCAATAGGGACACAATAAATTAATCAAAAGTGACGAACACATTGACATTGTCTAATTTTTCTGTTGTTAAAACCATAAAATCCTAATGGAACATGTCTCAAAATACACTACAGGAAACCATTTTTTAATGGGTTTAATGGATATAATTTGATGGTTTGTAATGTTTGTAATGGTATTTGTACTGGAAACCATTAGAATTTATTCTATTGTGTGTGGTGTTGTTGTTGTTGTTTTTACAGCAGGGTGTTTCTTTTTCATAAAATGTATGTGGACCATACCGATGCTTGCTCTATGTGCAAACAAAAATCTCGGATTATTTCACTTAATGGCAAAATGAATGTTTGTAAATGTAAACTGAAGTAGTGTCACTATGGGACATAATGGTTCGTTGCATTTGAATGAAACACAAGGAAGCGCCAAATAGTGGACGTGTAATGATTTTCTACTGTACAAACTGTATTTTTTTCTTGCCCCACCCCAAATCTACACCTAAACCTACCTCTAACAGGAAACTACTGACAATTTTTAAATGTTAAAAAGCAACATTTAGTATGTTTTTTAAGACTTCTGGTTTACAGGTACATAGGAAGTGTCCTCAAAATATGTTTACGTTGTAGTACCCATACACATTTGTGTTGTGATAAACCAAGTAACTGAAATTCAATTACACATTTTTCTTAGTAACAGATTACAGTTACATTTATTTTGTAAATAAATTATACACTGTAAAAAGTGATGCATTTTGTTTACTCAATAAAATTAAGGCAACAGATTACAAGCAATATTATTAATTAAATTCAACACATAAGAATTAACTAGATTTAATCAAATTAGATGCTTACAAATTATCCATTAAAAATGAGTAAAACCATACAAAATAATTAAGTAAAATTTAAACAAAAACATTGGTTTCATTGGACAAAAAAAAAAACAAAAAAAAACACTATGCTAATGCATACTGTTATGCATCCCAGGCCAGTAGTTGGCGATCAAGAAACACCCTGCAAAAAAAAACATAATAAGCATACACATGATGTCACCATTTTACAAATTCACATTTGTTTGTTGTTTACTTAACAAACAGAATTAGTGAAGGAGAAAATCATTTTTGTTGGTTACCATTACAGTGGTCAGCGTTTACTTTAGTTGGGCTCTGGACACTTGTCTTTTTAACATTTGATATTGTTTGGCTGCAGTAACTGAGTTATAACAGCTAGACAATCCAGCAGCCTTGTGATTCTACAATGTAAAATTTGGAGTGTTCTGTATAAACAAAATCTAGCAGTTAAAAAAAAAATATTCTGATAAAAAATGTAGTGAGAAAAAGTGTTCTTTCAGGCACACAGTGACATCAAGAACCAGCATATGAATCTCAACAATGGTGATAAACTGCATATACAGATAAAGAAATCAATGCAATTCATCATGGGAGCCATGTACAGCAACAAGCTTTTTGATGGTCACCATTGTTGAGGTTCTCACGCTGATTCTTGATGTCTGTGTGCCTAAACCTAAACTTTTTTTTTTAAATGTATATATATTTTGATCAGAACCGCTTTTAAAAATCACTGATTATCCTGAAAACGCCAGACTCAAATGTGCACAACCACAGGATGCTGTAAACTAATAGGGGTTCACATCAAAACCTAACCAACTCAACCACCGTTTCTCTGGGCTTATCTAGCTGTTATAACCCAGTTACAGCAACCAAACAATAAAGTTAGAAAATAATAATGTTAGAAAGTCAAGTGTTCAGAGCCCAACTAAAGTAAACACTGACCACTGTAATGGTAACCAACAAAAATGATTTTCTCCTTCACTAATTCTGTTTGTTAACATCAGGTGTTTTCAACATCTTATTGGGGGCCTGAAAACATAAGTGTTTGATATGATGCCTGTATCATCTCCAAGCCAAGTAAACAACAAACAAATGTGAATTTGTGAAATGGTGACATCATGTGTATGCTTATTATGTTTTTTTTTGCAGGGTGTTTCTTGACCGCCAACTACTGGCCTGGCATGCATAACAGTATGCATTAGCATAGTGTTTTTTTTTTGTTGTTTTTGTTGTTTTTTTGTCCAATGAAACCAATGTTTTTGTTTAAATTTTACTTAATTATTTTGTATGGTTTTACTCATTTTTAATGGATAATTTATAAGCATCTAATTTGATTAAATCTAGTTAATTCTTATGTGTTGAATTTAATTAATAATATTGCTTGTAATCTGTTGCCTTAATTTTATTGAGTAAATACAATGCATCACTTTTTACAGTGTAGAATTTTGTTACATGTAACTACTTACTGCCCAACAGTGCAACAAATAATACTTTACAAGACGTAGTGGGCGAACACAGTAGGGTTACAGTTATTATTATTTAGTTACAATTATAATTACATTATAATTACATATTACTAGTATTCTTGAAATACAGCTTTTGCTAATAGTCTTGCTATTTCAATGTTTTTATTATGTCATTTGTTTGAAATATATGTGACCCTGGACCACAAAACCAGTCTTAAGTACGGGTAAATTTGTAGCAATAGCCAGAAATACATTGTATGGGTCAAAATGGTTTATTTTTCTTTTATGCCAAAAATCTTTATGATATTAAGTAAAGATCATGTTCCATAAGATATTTTGTAAATTTCCTACTGTAAATGAGTCATTCCATAAAACCGGTACAATTTGAGTCCCTCTGACCTTTTTAAGTGTATTTTGTCTATTGGGTTACAACATTTTTTTTATTTGAAATATAGGTTTAAAAACATGACATACATTTTATCTTTATATTAGAAATTATCTTTGTTTTTTCAGTTAACACAAATAATTCTTCCCCCATAAAAATAATGAACTGATTCTTATGTGATTAACAGGAAGTAACATCATATAAGTCTTCCGAACAACATTTTGAGCAGACACAGGCAAGTTGCCACCTTCTTTTATAACTATAACTTATTAATAGTTGTGATATTGTGGTTGTCAAGCATAACGACTCAACCCTGTTACATCAAATAAAGAAAGAAAACTATTACTTGTGAAAATGATTTTTGATATTTTAACAATATACATGATTTCTTAATATAATGCATAATAATGCTCTCCTGTTATTCACTACATTTAGAGCAGTGGCCTTTAAGAGCAAAAAATCACAACCCCGTCACACTCAACCCCGTTACTCATGTGATCATAACAGGGTTGTAAGATGATGTTATCCAGTAATTTAAATTAATTATTATATTTGATCCAGAGTCTTATACCACATGCATATTTTAAATGTAGTAATGTCCATGTTAAAGCTGTGTGTGTGTGTGTGTGTGTGTGTGTGTGTGTGTGTGTGTCTGTGCGCGCACGTGTGTTCTGCTTAGATTTTCACATCTTAGTGTTAAGTAATTAAATTGCAATTTATATATGTTGTCTTTCTTGGTTACATTATGAAATACAGTGTTTATAGAAAATCTTACAGTGAATTTGAGTAAAAAAACAACTATTTATATGTTAAGATGTATTCTTATGTCTCTTCAACCCGATACCCTAGTCTCAACCCCGTCACACCTACATTTTTATTATTTTATAAGTAATATGAAAAAGTTATTTACTGTTAGTTTAAATTCTGAAGTTAAGCACTTATTTGATAAAAAATTATGAGGTTGCTGTCACAAAAGGTTCCATTTCAGGCTTTAGTATAGCAAAAATGTAAGATTTAATGTAACTTTTATATTTGCAAATACTAAATTAGTGTGAGGGACATCTGATTAATAGGAAATTGTTAATTTCATTACAAACACATATTATAACCATATTGAGAGAGCTCCCATAGTGTCCATAACATGGTTAAAGAAAAAATGATGACCAATAATAATAGGGATTAACGCCTGAGGTGGGAAAAGATGTTTTTCTGGAAGTTAAATATGTCATTAATGTTGTGGGGTGTTCAGAAAAGTAATACATTTTGGAAAAAAAATCTAAAAATGTGTAAGTCCAAATTGTACTGGTTTCGTGGAATGACTCAAATATATCAAAACTCAACTTTTTGATCAGTAATATGCATAGCTAAGAACTTCATTTGGACAACTTTAAAGGCGATTTTCTCAGTATTTGGAATGGAAAGCTTTCACATGATGTATAATCTCAGTATTTTTTTATTTATTTATTTATTTTAAATACCCTTAGTTTTGACTAGTTTTGTTGTCCAGAGTAACATAGCCCTGCTCTCTGTTATAATCATACTGTGTTGAAACCTGAAACAATTAGCTCATATCGTTTCCTTTTTTCTAGGCCATTTGTTTTGCAAGTTAGCCTACATATAATGACTGACCTTCATTGCGCTCGGTGCAAATGAGCAGATAATGGGATGAGGTTTGGTAATAAAAATCTGTGCAATTCAATAAGACTTTGACGGGGCGGAGGCTCGGTAAATCCCATGACTTGAGCTGAGGTAAACACCGCCCCCGAGCTCAGAGCACAACCACGATACTCAACCGTTCAGACTAGAAGCAGAAGTCAGCTGACTGCACAGCGCTCAACACACAGCCATGTATTGTCTGTTCAAATTTGCGCCGCTGTTTTTGGCGCTAGCCGTCTGCCAAGGGTGGCTCTTCGGCGACTTCGTAGGAAAACAGAAAGAGCTGGATGAAATCGCTCTATGGCCGCTACCGCAGAAATTTCAGTCGTCCGCCGCCGCTTTTAAACTCAGCCATAGCAGCTTTCAGATCATCCACTCGAAACAGTCCTCCGCTGGACCGAGCTGCAGTCTACTCGAGAATGCGTTTCGCAGGTACTGTACAATACCTTATTTATATTTGTGTTATGAAAACCGCTAATGTTTAGCTTTAACAGGAAGTAACGTTGTAGTGTCAGCACAATGATTCATAAGCACTGTGTCCACTTGCTTCAACTGACCTTTGCTTTGCAGATATTTTGAATACATATTTGGTGACATGAAGAAGCAAGAGAAGAGCCGAAAGAAAGCGTATGATTCAGATCTCGCCGAGCTTCAGGTATGGATCACATCAGCTGATCCAGAGTGCGACGGTTACCCGAGTCTGCAAACCGACGAGTCATGTGAGTCTTTTCCCTTCCGCCTTTGTGATCGACAGCGCCGTAACCTAAATGATCTCTAATCCAATGAACGATCGGCAAATCCAATAATTGACATCTGCCTCTCGGAGGGATAATAGGGTTAAAGTATTAACGTGATTCTAGAGCTCTTTTTAGATGTAACATCACTTGACTCATGTAAAGTAAACACTTAACCTTGCGCATTTAGAAACTGAATTATGTAAGGCAAACTCAGACTGTGTGAATGTTTTGGTTGTCTGTGTATTGTCTAAAGTTTTGCTCTCTTTGATACTTTGTGTAGATGAGCTGTCGGTTGACCAACCCTCTGCTGTGCTGAAAGCTGCTAATGTATGGGGAGCTTTGCGAGGTAAGCGAAACTCCACAATGGAGCTGTTACAGTAAAGGCAGTAAACAAGCTCACGTTTATATTTCACCTTTGAACAAATACATTACCATTCAAAGGTCTAGGGTCAGTCATTTTTCTTATAATAAATGAATACTTTTTTTCCCAAAAGGGACACAATAAATTAATCAAAAGTGACAAACACATTGACATTGTCTAATTTTTCTATTCAAACATTTCTATAAATATTTTTTTTCCACAAAAATATTAAGCAGCACAACTGTTTTCAGCATTGGTAATAAGAAATGTTTCTTGAACAGCAAATCAACATATTTGAATGATTTCTGAAGGATCATGTGACACTGAAGACTGGAGTAATGCCTGCTGAAAATTCAGCTTTTTTACTGTATTAGATTAGATTAAACTCCATTTCAATTCTTATAAGGGGCATTGGCCTTACTTAAGAATGTATAGGGTTGTTTCAAAGCTATCCTGCCATAAGAGAAGAGATTACAGCATTTATCATATCCATATAACATGTTTTATATTAACTTCTGTAACTTCCTCGTATGTTTATTGTTGTAAGGACTGGAAACATTCAGCCAGCTGGTCTATGAGGACGACTATGGAGTCGTAAGTTTGAAGTAGACCATTACTTACGTTGTATTTAAATAAGGCTCTTAAATTGAGCTCTTCTAAAATCAAAACATTTTTTTTTGTCAACAGAACAACATCAATAAGACTGACATCTCAGATTTCCCACGGTTTACCCATCGGGGGATCCTCCTGGACACATCACGCCACTACCTGCCACTCAAAGTCATTTTGGCCAATTTGGTGAGCTGAAATCATTTGTTTTACAGTGACAGGCTTTACTTAAACACATGCATGGAACTAGAGTGCCATTTTTCTAAATAGGCAATTATGACTTATCATTTTTTCATTAATGCTCAGTTTCCTTATTAGAACATTTATGTCAGCTAACTAGCTCAAGGAAGTTTTACGACATATGAGACTGGGAAGTCAAGTTCTTTATGTACGTGACACTAATCACAAGACAATATGACACTCATCACAAGGTCTTTCTGGAAAAAAACTGCAATCAGTGAGACCTAGAGTTTTGACCTAGAATTAAAATGTGAGTTACATGTTCAAATTAGTGGATGTACAGTGGTGGCCAAAATTGTTAGAACAGTATTTTCACCAGCTAAAAAAACGTTTTTAAAGGGTTACTCCACCCCAAAATGAAAATGTTGTCATTAAACACTTACCCCTATGTCATTTCAAACCCGTCTTTGGAACACAAATTAAGATATTTTGGATGCATTCTGATAGCTCTCTGACCCTCCCATAGACAGAAATTTAATTAACGTCCAGCAACGTAGCAAGGAGATCGGTAAAACAAGAATACAAAAGGTATTCTTGTAGCTTTGTAAAATTACAGTTGAACCCCTGATGTCACATTGATGGACACTCCTTGCTACATTTCTGGATGTTGATCATGTTAATTACATTGCTGTCTATGGAGCACCAGAGAGCTGCCAGAATGCATCAAAAATATCTTAATTTGTGTTCCGAAGACGAACAAAGCTTTTACGGGTTTAAAACGACATAGGGCATAAGTGATTAATGACAACATTTTCGTTTTGGGGTCAAACATTTATTTTGCTAAAAGTAGCTCATAACTTGCCAATTTAGGAAAAAATCTTAAAAATAATGGGCGTGTCAGTCCTAATTTAGGAAATCTTTGCTGTAAGAGTATTTCATAAAGCATTTTAGCGTTAAAACTAGCTCCTAAATCTGTAAAACGTTAGAAGAAGTGAAGAAGACTCCTAAGTCACTAAGACCAAATCCCAACTATCCTAAAATGGCTATTGCTATCTGCCTCGGAACTTAAACTTTTTAGAAATGCTCTGCATTTATTTGCACACATGTGTTCCCATGCAACTTTTTTGGTCTTTTGGAGGTTATCCCAACTCCAAATTTTTATTTGATTTATTTGATCCTTGTTTTGATAAACAAGTTGGGCAAAAAGTAACAGCTGTTCTTGTATCCAGTTTGGTTCTTTTACGTTTGCATATCTTACTATCTGCCATGATTATTCTGTTAATAAAATGGATGTTTATATGCATATCTGCTAATTGTTTATGAGAAGCAACATTTTTTTTTTTTTACTTTATATGAATATGGCAACATAATATCATGCTTTACAATATTTCTATGAACAAATCACTGACAAAGACGCCTCTGCTATCAGCCAATCACTGTGTGCATAGTTAGTAGGCATGCTGACATCATCTATAGCAACAAGGTCAACCCCGGCCTTACTCTTAGCTTAAGACTTCTCTCTATTCCTTAGTAAATGTTTGTCTCAGCAGCTTTGTTAATAGGTTTTAAAAGAAAACTGACTGAATTCAGAAGAACTGTGGCACGTGCTTCAAGAAACATTCTCTGTCAGACTCCTCGTGCAAACAAAAATCTCACTGGATTATTACAATTAATGGCAAAATGAATATTTGGAAATGTAAACTGATATTTCCTACTGACACACTACATCAAAAGATAGAAATAACTGACAAAACCATTTTTTAGCTGCTGAAAATACTAGTGTTCTAATCATTTTGGCTGCCACTGTATGTGCAGGCACCTTTTTTGTTGGTTTTGAAATACTTCCCATCCCACAGCATTCAGTAATAAAATGTCTACTTTTTACAGGAAGCTATGGCGATGAACAAGTTTAATGTATTTCACTGGCACATTGTGGATGATCAGTCATTTCCCTATGTGAGCCGTACCTTCCCGGAATTAAGCCAGAAGGTGAGTACTGTATGTGAAGCACTTTACCTTGTTTTAGATTCAAGCTTGACTGCCTCACACTGACTAAATAGCTCTCTATTAACATAAAAAAATATATTGTATACTTCAGACAGGTTGTTAGTGGATAGTATGATGGATAACAACATCATGTATCAAGCTATAATTATAATGCAACAAATTCCAAATTTTTGAAAGGCTTATAAAAATAGTTCCTTGTTCTCATTGACTTTTTTGTATTTGCTGCATCGGAAGCGTAAGGTAAGGGGTAAAATATTACCACAAAATGATGGTAGGACACGTCAGCTCCAGTGTAGTTCTTTAGTGTAGAAATGGAACTTGGAAAGTGTTTGTGTATTGATCATGTTTTCCCTATTTGTCTTGTGATTGACAGGGAGCCTTCCACCCATTCACACATGTGTACACTCCATCTGACGTGAAGATGGTCATCGAGTTCGCCCGCATGAGGGGGATCCGAGTCATCCCTGAGTTTGACACCCCAGGACACACGCAGTCATGGGGCAATGGTCAGTTGGGGGACTTAACACATGACAGCTTTATACAGATTGTTTGGTTTAGTCATATTTAAGGCTGGAATACACTGCAACTTTTAAAACACTAGGTGTCATGGACTTAAAAAATGACTTAAGACAAAACTCACAAAGAAACATGCCTTATTGCTAGGAGACACATGACAAATGTAAACAAGTTGTGTAGTGTATTTCTGCCTCAAGTCATGTCGGGTTTGCATTTCACATTTAAACTGCAGTTACTGATTAATGTGAAAACAAATGTTTTCTCTCTCTGTCACACTTTCCTTTAGGCATAAGGGATCTGCTAACGCCTTGTTACAGTGGCTCTAGTCCTTCAGGATCATTTGGGCCGGTGAACCCCATCTTAAACTCCTCTTATGACTTCATGACACAGTTTTTTAAAGAGCTCAGCACCGTCTTCCCTGACGCCTACGTACACCTGGGGGGAGATGAGGTTGACTTCAGTTGCTGGTAAGAAATAACCTGATCGTTAATTACTAAAGTACGTAGTTTGCCTGAATATTGTAATGTCAATAATCACATTATATCACATTATTTTATGTGAAAAAGTAACTGTAACTGTCATACAATAGCCTACTATGAAAGGGCATATAGTGTTTCTTTTCTTTATTTGCTTTACTTAGTGTTGATAACAGTTATGGTTAAAGTTCATGCTCCTATTCCACTTATTGTTCCTGTAGGAAGTCCAATCCTGATGTTCAGAAGTTTATGGCGCAGCAGGGCTTTGGCACAGACTACAGCAAACTGGAGTCTTTTTACATTCAAAAGTACGAGCTTCAGGAAATACATTGATTATGGTCTTGTAGTATAAATTGCAGATGATTATGACAGTTTGCTGATTTGTTTTTTTCCCAGAAGGATGTGATTGTAAATGAAAATATGAATCAGAACACACTGACATTGTATTTATCTTTGGAAACAGATTACTTGATATTGTGGCTTCTACCAACAAAGGTTACATGGTGTGGCAGGAAGTGTTTGATAATGGAGTGAAGGTAAGGCTCATCTCATCTCATCTGTGCTGCTGGCAATTAATGTAAATCCATAAATGTTATATTAATTGTTAGTGCAACCTCCTCCCGTACACAAATTAAGACACATTCTTGCAAAACGCTTTGTGACTTCAAATCAAAGCCTTATCTATCTTTCTTTAACCTCCTTAATCACAATTAGCTTGACTTGCATTCTCACCTAGTGGTATGTTAGCCACTGTTAACATACCACTACACTGCTATTTTTAACTGCTTGCATGTGGATGTGTGATTGGCCATTACAACAGCCCCAAAAAAAACATTGATTAGGGCACATAATGTGCTTTATGCATGTTCCAGCTGAAGGAAGACACTGTGGTGGAGGTGTGGATGGGAAACAATATGGAGGAGGAGCTACAGAATGTGACTGGGGCAGGATTTACAACCATTCTTTCTGCCCCTTGGTACCTGGACTACATTAGCTATGGACAGGACTGGCAACGCTACTACAAAGTTGAGCCACTCAATTTCCCTGGTCAGTTTTTACCAGTCAAACTGTAATTTTGTTTATTTTAGCACTACTAGTTTACTCATCTAGTGGTTTCAAACAGTCATTTAGAAACTAGGTATTGAGTGTTTACACAGCCATTCAAATTGAGTTTGACCCATCTTGTTGGCAATTTAGGGTTGAGAAAGTCAGTTCTGATTCAGTTTTAATCAAATATGGTTTTCAATCACTACACTTTTACATTTGAACCTGTTTTTTGAGCTGAAAATAGCCATGGACAAGTTGACATGGTGTTGAATCACAAACCAGCTTTGGGGTTGAGGCTGTGGTCTGGGTAGAGAAGGTTCATTGAAAAATATCTCCATTTTAAAGGAGAACATATGCGCTTGCCATTATCCATATATTAATTATATGGAATTTGCTGTCATTTCTACAGTATTGTAGTGTTCAGTTGTGACCGTCAGTCTGGCTGTCTCTTGGTTTTGTTTGTCACTGGTACGTTGTCATGTCTATGTAATGTCAGTTTGTTTGACCGCTCCTGATCAGCTCTGAGCTCCTGCCTCATCTCAAGGTCAGTTGTTGAAGACACTGAAACCACATATTCCTGAATGCTTTGGAAAACGTGTTCCAGCAAGTGTCACTTTAAGTAGACTACCATTCAAAAGTTTGAGAAAAAAACAAGAGGAAAGTCTCTCCAAGTCTGCGTTTACTTGATAAAAAAAAATACAGTAAATGCAGTAATATTGTGAAATGTCACAATCATTTAGAAGCCTTTTAATAAAACTTTAAAAAGAACAGCATTTACTTAACATTAGAAATATCTTTATAAAAGTTTTTAAAAGTCTTAGTGACCCCAAACTTTTGAATGGTAGTATATGCTTTGCCATAATTCCTTCCTTGTTTAATCAATACACTCAAATCACTGCTAAAACCTTCTACCTCATTCTTCATAGATGTTACTGTGGAATAATCGTTAACTGTTGGTCAGGTGTAAAGGCCATTAACTAATGATGTAATGAGAAAACATCAAGTCACAGCTTAGCATCTGGCCTTTCAGCAAAATATGACACCGAATTGATGTATTTCTCTGGACTACATTTGGCATCTAATATTAGTCAATACTGATTGCATTATATTGGGATGTGCCAATATTAATAACCAACCAACAGCTAATTTAATGCCAAATATTGTAGTACTAGCTACTAGATCTGCATAAATATGCAATCTTGACAAAGCAAATCTGAATGACGCCTCACAAAGATATTAAATGGAGTCCAGAGGGATTGATCCGCATGTTGACGTATGTTCGTTTGTGTGTTATACATGTGTCTGTATGTGTACACATGTAGCTGAAAGCCGACACACAGATCCATGTGTGGAAAGAAAGGCAGTACCAGGATGAGATGGCGCAGGTAACGGCGGCTGGTTTCAGTACTCTGCTGTCTTCACCCTGGTACCTCAACCGCATCACCTACGGCCAAGACTGGGTGAACATTTACAAAGCCGACCCCCAAAATTTCACTGGTGTGTTTCATTCGCAGATAATGGGCCTCTTTCTGTTTGACTTGTTATATTTCTCCGAAATGTGCTGTTAAGTAACTTTTAGCTATGTTGGATTTGACCTTTCTTTTACAAAAAAGTTAAGTGAGTCTGTCTGGTAATGGATGAATCTGGTGAATTTCCTTTATTGTAACCAAGGTTGGTGGTTAAAATGGTTTTAGGTTTTGAAGGTCAGCTACATTTATTCAAAGGCAGCAGGTTTAAATAGTAAGGTGGCATGTGATTGTACAGAGTCATTTACAGCCAATATTCTCATATCCTTAAATCAATGACCATCAGTTATTTTGTTTCAGTCCAAAGCTCTGTCATAGAAATGCCATTGTCAGCAACCCATTTTCATTTGGATATGCAAACAAATATGCTTGTCATGTGATCATGGTACTTTGTAGAGACTGACAGTTATGTCTATTCAGTCACAACCCAGTTTAAATGGTTTGCTTTGTCTGCAAGTATTCCGATGTTGAGTGATTGACATAGATCTGACTCAGATAGGACTGAATGCTTTTTGTCTTTTTGTACAATGTTGTATTCAATTTTATTAATTGTTTATTTGATTCATTGATTTTTGGCTGCTGTTTATAACTTGTGATTGATATTTTATCACAGGCACAGATGCACAGAAGAAGCTGGTGATTGGTGGAGAGGCTTGTCTTTGGGGAGAATATGTGGATGCTACCAACCTCACTCCTCGACTCTGGTATGATATATCACTCAACTCTACCAACAACAGCAATACAAACCATTATACAGGTGTAATAATGTGACAAAACAAGTGGTTTATTAACTGGATGTTTCCTACCTTATAATATCTGAAATGTGAAAGTAAAAGCTAGAGTTAAAGAGCTAAAACTGAAACTAGTAGTTATTTAGAATTATGTAAATGATTTATGAATTTGTTTGTTTGCGCCATTGCAGGCCAAGAGCCAGTGCTGTTGCTGAGAGGCTATGGAGTGATAAAAGCGTAGTAGATGTGGGTAATGCTTATACTCGTCTGGTCCAGCATCGCTGCCGCATGGTCAAGTGAGTTAAACTATGACAGTGGCAAATTCATTAATGCAATCTCACCTTAGTAAATAATACAACATACAGTTAAATTAATCCAGTCAAAAGCTTTTGAACAGTAAGTTTTAATGTTTTTTAAGGAAATCTCTTCTGCTCACCAAGCCTGCATTTATTTCATCCAAAGTACAGCAAAAACAGTAAAATGTTGAAATATTTTTTACTATCTAAAATAACTATTTGTATATATTAAAATGTAATTTATTCCTGTGATCAAAGCTATATTTTCAGCATCATTACACCAGTCTTTAGTGTCACATGATCCTTCAAAAATCATTCTAATATGCTGATTTGCTGTTCAAGAAACATTTATTTATTAACCTTAGTATTATTATTATTATCAATATTTAAAACATTCAGTACATTTTTTTCAGAATTTTTTGATGAATAGAAAGATCCAAAGATCAGTATTTATCTGAAATAAATTGCTTTAGTAACATTATACCATTCAAATGCTTGGAGTCAGTAGTAGTATTTTTTTTTTTTCTAGGGAGAAATTTATAGAAAGTAGTACTTTTACTTGGCAAGGATGCTAGCAAGGATTTATAACGTTACAAAAGATTTCTATTTCATATAAATGCTGTTCTTCTGAACTTTCTACACTATATACCCTTCTAATGTACCGGTTTGACTACTTTAGTAATTTCCATGAATACTAATCTTAGTGTTTAAGCATATAATGATATTCTGTGAGACAAGGTTCATAGAAAAATATTTGATTCAGTCAGTGTGGAAGAACTGGTCTAACTGAATCAACTGGTCAGTGTGGAAGACTGGTCTGCATAAAGCCTAATCCCTGCTGAACACCTCTGGTGTGACTTTAAATGCAGACCTTGAGTTAAAAACTCATCATCAAACACCAATGACTTGTACATGCACTATATGGACAAAAGTATTGGGACATCCCCTTCTTTAGAAGAGAAAAAGGCACTTCCAAAACTGTAGCAACAAAGATGGAAGTCTAATTCATGTATTTAAAAATTGTATTTCCATCTCTGTTGCTTCAGTTTTGGAAGTGTCTAAAATGACTGTACCCATATGCACAATTCATTGGTGTTTGGTCTGAGTTTTTGTTCAGCTGGGATTAGGACTTGGCTTTATGCAGACCAGTCAGGTTCTTCCACACTGACTGAATCGATCATCTCTCTATGAACTTTGCCTTATACACAGAGGCATTGTCATGTTAGAATAAAAAAGGTATCTGTCCAAACTTTTGCTATAAAATTAGAAGGACACAGTTCCCTAGAATATCATTATATGCTTAAACATCAAGATTAGTACTCATAGAAATTACTAAAGTAGTCAAACCTGTTCATCAGAGGGGAGTGTCCCACTACCTTTGCCGATATAGGATAGGAACTGCTGAATATTAGAATGATTTCTGAAGGATCATGTGACACTGAAGACTGGAGTAGTGAAATAATTCAAATAAATTACATTTTAAAATAAAATATATAAAATAGAAGTTATTGTACATAGTAAAAATATTTCAAAATGCTACTGTTTTTGCTGTACATTGGATCAAATAAATGCAAGCTTGGTGAGCAGAAGAGACTTATTTAAAAAAAAAAAAAATATTGCAAATCTTACTGTTCAAAAATTTTTCTTCCACATAAACTTGTAGTGTATGTGGAAGAACCATGACGCTTAGCAGTGGAGTGACCTCACTAAACTGACGTTCTTGAATCTTGTTTTATTTTAGATTTGTGTATTACAATATTATTTATTTGTAAATATTTTAAAATTGGCAAAACTGGTTAAAGTGATAATTTTCCCTCTTTCCCCATCAGGAGAGGCATACCTGCAGAACCTCTATTTGTTGGCCACTGCCGTCAGGAGTACAAGGGCCTATGAACGTCAACACTCAGAGTAGACAATTAAAAGGGAATAAAATGACTTTTTTTTTTAATATAAAGATAAATCCATGTTCCAGTAACTATGATTTGCTGTTGTATGCACTGAGCCAGTTATTGCCAGCACCTAATGTTTATGATTGCTGTTTTTTATTGTCAAACCCTAAGCATTCCTGGAAAATTTATCCAAGCACAGAATGTACCACGGCAGTATGTTGCAACGCTAACAGGTTAAATGGACAGTTCTGTACATCTGGATTTCCTCTGTAGGGTTAAATTTGATTCAATTGTAATTAATATTCTTGTGAATATGTTTTACGGAGTTTGAAATAAGCTCTGCTTTTTAAATATTTCCCCAATTCTAGACATGCTGTAAGGGTTTTATAAATGAAATAAATATTTAGATAAAAGATTTATAAATGCATTGTTCTTGTAAAAAAAATTTATATACATGTACACAAACACCAGAAAGCACTTTATACCTTACACTGCTCTGAGAAAAAGTCCAATTCAGTCTCTGGATGTGGGTTGAGCAGGGTGTGTCCATCATGTCCATATGTAGGCTAGTCTCCAATTACAGAGCAATTTGTGTCCGTAGAAATGCTGCCAAGTTCAGTTGGTGACAGCTACTGCTTTAAGCCAGTCCAGCCATCTTGTTCAGCAGTATATTCTGGTCCTGAGTGTTCATGGGCTCATAGCTGGACAGCTCCAGAGAAAAGGTAGCGTTCCCAGAGGTCAAAGTGCGCAGAGCGGTTGAGTAGCCCTTGAAGCAAAATAGATAAATTAATAATAATAATAGGAAGAAAACTGTGTTTCAACATAGTCAAATGGTGTATAGTTAGGATGTACAGTAATCATGTGGTAAAACTGTTCTATTACCAAGTTTTATGTTAAATCAGTGAGTGAAAGCATGAACTCTAAATGCGCACATGCAGTAGTCTAACCTCTGTACATCTCTGTGTATGTGCACACTTTCTGGATGTGTTTTTGTTAGATTTTTGTGATATACTCAATAATATTATTATTATTAATAATACTCATAATATTGTTTAAACAACAATTACGATATTATCGCAGACAATATATAATCACATATGTGCCATAGTAATATTTTTAGTTAAAGACTCACCATCATCTCAGCCAAAGGTACTGTAGCCAGCAAAACCTTGTTTTCTTGTCGACTTTGGATGTCGCATACAGTACCGCGCCGCTGGGCGAGATCTGCAAGCACAGTGCTCAGATACTCTTCCCCTACTGTCACTTCCAGAGCCATCACCGGCTCCAAAACCTGGCCCCCGGCCAGCTTCAGAGCCTGAAACAGAAAGACAACAACTTAAGATCTGGCATTATTTGAAAATGATTGTGGGAAAAAGACACAGGATGGTGTTTGAGTACCTTGAGCATGCAGCGAGACACGCAAGCTGACACCATGGCTGCAGAAGTGCCTGACTCCAAACTTACATGCTGGATAACTGTCTTTACTCCCTGTACAGGAAAACCCAGCACAGGACCTGGAAAGGGATGATATGTGGCTGACATATGGCTGACAAGGACATCAGATTTATAAACTCGACTGTACTATGATACTGCACTAGTAAGATATGGATGTGACGAATGATTCAGGCATAGTACCTTGGAGGTAGGCGCTTTGAACTCCGTTTTCCACAGCTTCTTTGACATCAGCAGGAAGATGAGTTTTTACTTCCTCCTCAAATGTCACATCACAGGAAGTGCTAGACTCCTCCATTTGAGCATGGACAGCAAGCTCCACTGTAACAACATGCCTTTTGTCTCCCAGGGTACGATCTAACATGTCTGAAATTTTTGTACAGATCAGACTGGAACTTACTTTTACTTAACTACTCAAAAAAAAAAACTGCATTATTTGATACTGTAATCCATTTTAACAAGACAATTTGTTCTGTGTAGAACTATGGGCATGTTAGTTTCTTACTATTTCTTCATCTTTTAATTTACACAAATATAAAGACATTAAAATGTCCTACCAACCACAAACTTTTGAACCTGCACTAAAACAGGGCATGTGACTGCTCATATGTTGTTTTCTTTATCATTTTCTTTTGTTTTTTTATGTCTTTATTCTTTACCATGGACAAAGTCTATTGTAACCATAAGTCATACTAGACCATAAAACAGTAAAGAAGACAAACAAATGTGACCCTGGACCATAAAACCAGTCTTAAGTAGCACAGGGATATTTGTAGCAATAGGCAAAAATACATTGTAAGGGTCAAAATTATCTATTTTTCTTTTATGCCAAAAAGTCACTAGGATATTAAGCAAAGATCATGTTCCATGAAGATACTTTGTAAACTTCCTACCATAAATATGTAAAAACTTAGTTTTTGATTAGTCTTACTGCTAAGAATCCATCTGGACAACTTTAAAGGTGATTTTCTCAATATTTATTATTTTTTTTGCACCCTCAGATTGCAGATTTTCAAATGGTTGTATCTCGGCCAAATATTCTGTCATAACAAACCACACATCAATGGAAATCTCAGCTTTCAGATGATCTGTAAAACTCAATTTCGAAAAATTGACATACTTGACTGGTTTTGTGGTCCAATAGTTCTAGTGTTTCCTTACAAACAAATTAATATGATTTTAACAGAGGTAAACTATCATATAAAACATGAGGGAAGAGTTTGCACCAGCCTCACCTGTGGCAGATGCTGACTGGAGGATGGTCTCTCTGTAGGCCACCTGCAAGGGTCCTAAGTGAGTTTCAATGTTGTACTCTCTCTTAATACGGTCATGGATGATCTCAATGTGGAGCTCTCCCATGCCACACAGTATTGTCTGTGCATAAATAAGTGAATATATACATTGTAGAGCAAGAGAATGAGAAAGAAAGATTAGAAGAGAAGAATTTGTTGAATGAAGATGTTATTTTTGTTTTCTTTGTACACAAAAAGTATTCTCATAGCTAACATTACGGTTGTACCACATTTGTCATGTACTATTTTAACAATCCTTACTACCTTTATGTGCCTTGAACATGTGAGTTGCTTTGCTGTCTATGCTGGGTCAGAAAGTTCTTGTATTTCATTAAAAATATGGTAATTTGTGTTCTGAAGGTGACTTGAGGGTAAGTAATTAATGACAGAATTTTCATTTTTGGGTAAACTATCCCTTTAAGTCTGAACAAGTAAATGTCTTTGGAAGCACTAATAAATAAACTGCACCTAACAGACAAAACACTTTCAAAGATGAAATACTTTGTAAATGACTAATTTACCTGTCCAGAATCAGGGTCTGTTCTGACTTTCAGACTGGGGTCTTCTCTCTGCAGGCAGTTGAGCGCATGCTCTAGATCTGTTGGACGAAAAGCAAGATTTCAATCCTTCCACTTGCTGCAGCCTATTTGGAAAATGAATAGCTGAAGACCTGTTCACAATTTTCTTGCCTGCTTGTTTGGCCAGAGTAGGAGGTTCAATGGAGCAGAAGAACACAGGTTCAGGGACCTCCACCCCTGCAAGAGCCAGACTGCTGCTCTCCCTGTGTGAGCTACTCTTGCTCTCTGCTTCCTTCTCAGCCCGACGCACCGCAGCTGCTGCAGACGCTTTGGAGGAGACGATGGTGTCACCTGTCACGGTCTGACTCGAAACAAACAAAATGACAGAACATGCTATTTTCTCAAGGCATGAGATGTAGACTCCAGTCCTATGAGCTGGCAAGAAAAAGCACATTTATTCTACATAAATGGTACCACTAACAGTATCTGTTATTTATTTTTACATCACACTTGAAGGCAAGGATGCTACTAAGCTCTTCAAACAATCATGTAAACAACATGTCAATTTTCTTTGTTCCATGAAAGTTAAGTTTACCTGTTTGAGCCCTACTGTGAGTGCAATGTTTCCTGCAGACAAAGATGGGATTTCTATGTGCTGATCGGCAAAAGGCAAGAGAAGACGACTCATTCTTTCCCTGGAGCAACAAAAACACAATAGATTGTTCTTAGGATAAAGCTTAAAATAAAATAAATCTTGGGTCATAATAGAAAAAAGGTCATTTTTTAAACACCATCATAGTTTTTTGTGTGTTGAGTAATTGTGTCAATTTTCCCACAATAAATGAAAGAGAAAAAGTAAAGAGCTGCAAAATCTCATTAAAAATCTCATTATAACTACATAGAGTTGAGGTCAAAAGTTTTCCTTCTGGAGCATCAGTGAGCATTTGAACCTTCTGTAATAGTTGCATATGAGTCCCTCAGTTGTCCTCAGTGTGAAAAGATGGATCTCAAAATCATACAGTCATTGTTGGAAAGGGTTCAAATACACAAAAATGCTGAAAAACCAAAGAATTTGTGGGACCTGAAGGATTTTTCTGAAGAACAGTGGGCAGTTTAACTGTTCAGGACAAACAAGGGACTCAAAACACAGAAAAAACTAACAAACAAACAAACAAAAAAAAAACACAGCTGTGGCTCATTCAGGTAACAGCAAAGTATTAAGAACAAGGTAATTTTTATAAATTCAACTTATTTTCACTTGTGGACTATATCTTATTCAGGTCAGGACTAAAAAAAGAATTTTGAATGATCCCTATTATTTTGAGCAAAATAATTAGCATTTTGCAGATTCTGCAAGGTATGTAAACATTTGACCTCAACTGCATAAGTCGGACATCTAAACGCATAAACCTACGTTCCGTTTCTGTTGATGTTGTGCACTGCCGACTGAGCCTTCATGCTTCCGGAATAGATCCTAACAAACACGAGTGGACCCCTCTGTTTGTCATGGACCACTTTGAATGCTAGTGCACACAGGTCATCCTTATACCAGCGCCTGGACAGACAGGAAGACATTTACATTTAATCATAACATGATTTATTCTCCTTAAGCACAATAAGTTGACAAGGGGGCTGAAGAACGGTGCACTCACACCAGGCCATGGTTCCTCTCATTGGGAGCAGGAAGGTAAGCAGTAATGGCATCCAGCAGAGGTTGAACCCCTTTATTTTTCAGAGAGCTTCCACACAACACAGGCACCCCCTTACGAGCTAATGTCACTCTTCTCACCGCCTCCTGCAACTGGATATTCAGTTTTGTTTATTCAATAGCTAAACATATCTGAACCAAAAGAGAAAGAAACATGGATCACACGTATAGAGCAACTATTATATTTTTACCTTCCCTGCAGGTACTGCATCAAAGTTTTCACTGTACTGTCCCAGCAGCAGCTCCGCAAAACCATCATCTAGATCTGCTACCTGTCCAGTTCATACAAAAAAAGTGAGTAAATGATGACAGAACTGTAATTTTTTGGTGAAATACCACTTTAAAAACCTGCTGTGCTCAAGATGAGGCAAATAACAATAAGTGCTTATTTTAAGTATTTATTCTATTGCTTTCAGATACTTTTTTGTTGTTTCACCTGTTCTATCAAAGTGGTCCTGGCCTCACTGACAGCCTCGAGCACATCTGGGTCATCTGAAGGCTGAAGGATGGCGGTCTCAAAAGCACGACCATCATATGTCAGCGAGCTCCCCTGCCACGTCATTTTCTGCCTAGTGATCAAGTCCACCAATCCGCTGAAGCTCTTCCCTGAGCCAATGGGCATCTGGAAATAATACCAAATATCCAGAATGAATCTTTTCATTGGTAACTATAGTTGGTTGCTATGTTTAAAAAAGGTTACCTGAAGGAGAACAGGGTTGGCCTTTAGTTTAGTCTTTATGCTTTCTAAAGAGTAACTCAGGCTAGAAGAAATGAGAGAGAGATTAAACCTTGATGAACTGCAAACATTCATTGAGATCAATAACACATGCTACTTTTTAAACAATGTGTTAATAGATTTTCTACATTTAAGTGTGAAATTCTGAGAATGTTTATGTGTATAACCTAGCTGCAGGCTTGTCCATCTTGTTTAAGAAACACACACATGGGATTTTATGTTTTTCTGCCTGTCGCCACACAGTCATGGTTTGAGCCTGAAATTAATGTCAAAACACATTATAAACAATATATAAACATTTTGGCTTTAAAATCAATGTTATTATTAATTCAAAAACATTAATAATTAAAATACATTAATATAATAGAAAAACTGTGATTTATTATGTCTACAAATAATTTGTGTCAAACCTCTACTCCAGCAGAAGCATCAAACACAGCAACCGCTCCATCCAACACCCGTAAAGCTCTCTCAACCTCCAGAGTAAAATCAACATGACCTGAGAAAAGAAAGATAATTGATAATGATTGTACATAAACATATATTTTTTGAAAGAAAGTCATTGTTTTTATTATTTTATTTTATTGGTGAACATGCAAGACTTTTGGAAATAAATAAATAATAATAAAAAAATAATAATAAAAATATTAAACACACACACACACACACACACACACTACCAGTCAAAAGGTTTTGTACAGTATGATTTTTAATGTTGTGAAATATTTTTACTATTTAAAATAACATGTAAAATGTAATTTATTCTTGTGATCAAAGCTAAATGTTCAGCATCATTACTCTAGTCTTCAGTGTCACACGATCCTTTCAGAAATCATTCTAATATGCTGATTTGCTGTTCAAGAAACATTTTTTTTTATTATTATTTCATTACTATAATCAATATTTAAAACAGTTGAGTACACTTTTTTCAGGATTCTTTGATGTATTTACCAGCATTTACCTGAAATAGAAAGCTTTTGTAATAGTATACACTATACCATTCAAAAGCTTGGAGTCAGTATATATTTTTTATAGAAATTACTACTTTTATTTAGCAAGGATGCTTTAAATTGATCACAAGTAATGAAAAAAGACATTTATAATGTAAAATTATTCTATTTCAGATAAATGCTGTTCTTTTGAACTTTCAATTAATCACAGAAACCTGAAAAAAAAATCTGTTTTCAACATAATAATAATAATAACAACAACAATAATAAATGTTTTTGCGGCAGCACATCAGAATTTTGGAATACTTTCTGAAGGATCATGTGACTGGATTTATTTCAAAATTTGACTGTTTTTGGATCAAATAAATGCAGGTTTGGTGAGTAGAAGAGACTTATTTTCCCTGCAGGTGCTTAAAATATTACTGTCTTTTGACTGGTAGTTTATTTTTTGCACTGTGTGTCCCTTGTCCTGCAATGAATACATCAATATTAATTTCAATTTAAAAAAGTAAGTGTGTGGACACATGTACCTGGTGTGTCTATGAGGTTAATCCTGTGTTCCTTCCAGTCAAAGGTAACAGCAGCTGACTGGATGGTGATTCCTCTCTCTCTCTCCTGAGCCATGTAATCAGTTACAGTGTCACCGTCATCCACATCTAAACAAGACCAAACACAAAGACACTTATATCACACAAACCAAATACACATTTATTCAAAGATGTGTATCAAATATGCTATTTATGTATTACGATATGCATTATTTATATCTGTATCAGCTTTTTTTTAGTTTTCATTTATATGCAAATTTTAGTAACTTTGTAATTTTTTTTTATAATATTTTTTAACATTTCTACTTTTCTACTAGCTATTTTAGTACTTATTAGCTAATTTCAGTTGTGAGAGCAACATTTCTAATTTTCGTTCAGATTTTCATCTGTTTATTTTAGATTAATTTATTTCATAATGTTAAATATATTACTTAACACATTATTGACATTATCATACTTATTTAACATTAACCCGTTTTATTTCAATGAATGATAATAAGATATTCTTCATCTACTTTCTTTCTAAATGTCACCTCACCTCCGAGAGCCCTTGTGTAGCCAGAGTAGTAAAGCATTCTCTCTGTCGTGGTGGTCTTCCCTGCATCTATATGTGCCATGATGCCTATGTTACGAATTCTGACCAAGAACATAATATAAACATTTGGTGTTAACAGACTATTATTCTTATATGCTCAAGAGGAAAGATATGCTCACACATTAAATAATAATAAAAAAAATTACAACAGTTTTAACACCATAACAGTAGAATCTGTTTAATCTATTATTACAATCGTTCATAACAAATACCAGTTTCATTGAGCTAACCATACTAAGAAGAAGTCAACCAAGGTTTTCTTGTAATTACACGTGCCTTACTACAAATATATCACACTTAAACTGTAATAGCGTGCAAAAACAATACTAGTTTTAAATGTGCTGTCATATCTTACTTTGAGATGTCAGGGTTGACCACCGCTCTAGGTGATTTCACCTCATCTGAAGGAAAAAAAAGTTGTGAACTGTAAGACTTTAATGTAAAACTACAAAATATGCAGAACGTTGTAATTGTCGACTACTGTCCTTCACCTCGATAGAAGCTGTAATTTCTATTCCAAGTCGCTCTGCATCTGCACGTCTGTGAGGATCTGGTCATCAGGTGTCTGATGCTCTGAAAGGGAATGAATGATGCCATGCTGGACGAGTTTTGCTTATGACAGTTCAACTTCAATCACACAGGTAAATCACTTTACCACTGGTAACCTTAGCTAATGCTGTAAAACACTGATACAAATGTATGAGATGTATTTAAAATAGTTTTAGAATCTCTTTTAAACAAGACTTTACTGTAGTAGCCATGACATTTTGGTGGAAGATATTGTTACAACACAGTCAATGACAAATGCCTCCATCTGATACATTTAAGACAGACAATCAATAGCACAAACCTTACCCCTCGGAGGATGGGGAACGTTACACTTAAATTCATGTTTGAGGTAGAAAATTTGATACAAAAATTAAAGCTTCAGTTGTATAGCATGATACATGACTGCTGTGCTTGTTCAAAGTCACGTTAAGATCAGACTGGACATCTAAGTCATCGTAACGCTTAAACAGAGCGGTTCAATGTCAGCGACGACATGATAAAGTAAAAGACATCTAAAGCAAACTCGTATCGTATTATTTTCCCACTGACAGCATTTTAAACACAGTTAACTGATAAGGGTCAGCTTTTTAGAATCATTCCAGTCGGTGACAGTGTTTGAACGCACACGTTTTTGGTGCATCTGTAAACAAGTCCGCCAGAAACATGAACGAACGGAAAGTCATTCCAGGGCTAACCGGACGAATAAACATTAATTTTGAAGTTACTAGTTTTTACATTTATATAAATAATTATATAAAATATGTTATATATAGAAATATTTTCTGTAATTATATAAACGTTTAGGTACGTCAATATTCTTTATGTGTATTTCAGTCATTCTTGAGAAGTGGGACAAAACAGTGTGCAAAATTGAAAAAATTAAACCACGTACTCAGACAAATGAAAGCACATTTATGTATCTTAGATGTACTAAGCTACTGAGCTATGCTTTGATACAGCCTCCCAACTTTTCTCTTTTTTTTTAACAAAATGTGCTTTTTAACTTGGACTGTGTAGTGTAATATAATTTTAACTTTATCTTTAACAGCATTCTAGATGCATTTAACATTTCAAAACACATTGTCAAGTTAGCAGACAGATTGCACTTTCACATGTGACCAGCAATTCAACAACAAATATAAAATATCATAATTAAATATTATCAAAACGGAGGTGACACATCTGACAGTTGTCACTAAAACCTGAATTTGTAGTCATTTTAACCATCAAATGCATTGAATCAATCAATTACTGTATTAAAACCAACACAACAAACAGTATGTTCATGTTTATAAAGCTTCTATTTGAGAGTCATGTTTAAGTAGTTTGATATATCATTGGAACACAAAATCTTATAGTGGTGATATCTGACAGTGTTGACAAATTTGACATTTCTTTTTACAAAACAAATGGAGTTTATGTAGTAGCCATTTTTTTTTTTTTTCTGTTGATGCTAGAGGCTAATGGAACCTGCTTCAAGAGAATAAAATTACCTAAATATTTCAAATAATTGCCTCAGAAATTGGAAGATGGTGTTGAGTCAATTGTTGACACATCATGGTTGTGAATTTAAAATATTCTAAAACTATAAAACTTAGCACAGCCTGTCTGACACTGATGTACTCAGCAGAGGAACACTGTGGCAAGGGGGTACTTAGAGTGACAGCTGCCCATGATATTTCCCGATTTTATTACATTTGAATTAATATCTGACAGTGTTGACAAAAAGTGAGGACACAATTTCGAAACCTTATTAAACATGCATTTGTCATTGAAAAACAACCTTGCTTTGATATGATATATTATTAAGTGTTGTTTTTGATAAAACAAGCTCTTTTTCATCATTAAAAAACATTTTTATCCATTTTATAGCATATGAATGAATGAACCCTTCTCTGTGGACACACTGTTTTAGATGTAGTGAGAAGACAAGAAGTGTCATAGATTTCACATAACAATGACAAAAATTAAACTGAAGGGGATAATTGTGTTAAATACATTCTATTATTAATCCCCATAACATTTACAAAACTAATAGCAGGTATAATTGCTGGACATGTTTTGTCTCATTTCTCAAGAATGACTGATTTACAAGAAATAAGACTACATACAGATGTGATCTGGGATATTTTTTGTTTTTTGTTTTTTTTGTTTATTTATTTATTTTTGTGAAAATTGGTTTGTTTGGTTGTTTAGGGTGCGGGTTCGTTTGTTTCTGAACACTTATAAAAATGACATGCTGTGCTTTACACTTTTACCCCAGTAGGGGGAAACACAGTCCATCATAACACTCAGACAAACTTTTGCAACCGATGAGAGCAGTGGTATAACGGCACACAACACTAATAATTTCATATAAATTGCGGGTAATGCGTAACTTTTTTCATCAGTCTGTGTTAGCTCTATTTGTTATTTTATTACAAACGTCAGTGTTAAAAGATATGTTTAGAAAATGTCCTTTTTGTGTCAATGCGTTGTCCGTCATGCAGAATGGGAAAGAGAAAGAGCAGCAAATTACAGTCGAAAGAGATAGTGACATGTAGACCTGCTGTTGAACTGTGAAGGAGGAGGCAAAAATGACCTTTTAAAGCACTGTTTCACATATATAGATAAGCTTTATAATGAACTGAGATGTGGGTGAGAAGGACACTTCTATTGTGATCTGTAATGCAGAAGTTTAATGAGGAAGTGAACCGGACCGCTGAGTTTACTTTTATGAAAAGGTCCTCTTTACTATCATTATTGTGGAAAAGCCCCAAAATAACTTCTGTTTTTCAGTGTTTTTCAAATGTTGACAAAAACAGTTAAGTGAAGTGGTTTGCAAAACCTTGTTTTGTGAGCAAAAAGATGAATACATGTTTGAGTTCCTACAATTTAGTTTTAGAATTGAAGGTTTTCATTCCCATCCTGCAAGCTTACATTGTTTGAAAAATCACATGACGGCATAAAACAGTGTGGCACAAACAAACCCTTTTTGTGAACATTATCATACCCACAATCATAGCATACTTTTTATACACATGGTTGACACATAATAGTTTCACAGGCTACAGATTAGAACCATGAGTTATTTATGTGTGCATATGTGGGTTATCATGGCTTCCGTCTCTTTATACATCAATGTGGTTTCCATTTTGACTGCATGAACTTTATAGACTACGTACCCAAGAGTCAGCTGGAACCATATTACAGACTAACTTTTGTGTGGACTAAATTCATACTTATTTTACATTAGACACTATTGACAAAACACTTCTATTGTGTTTACATAAAGGTTTTTTATTATTAATAGACTACTATTAAATGTTTTGGGGGTCAGGAAGATATTTTGAATTTTTTGAAGTTTTTGAATGTATTTGTACAGTAGTAAAGTCAATTATTATTACCAAGTTTTCTATTTTATTCTATTTTAAAATGTTATTTATTCCTGTGATGTTAAAGCTGATTTTTTCAGCAGCCATTTCTCCAGTTCACAGTGTTACGAGATCCTTCAGAAACAATCTTATTATCAATGTTGAAAACAGCTGTGCTGCTTAATATTTTTGTTGAAACCATGATGCATTCTTCTCGTGATTCTGTGATGAATAGAAAGTTTGAAATAACAGCAGTTATTGAAATAGAAATCTTGCGCAACATCATGTCTTTACTCTCACTTCTGAGTTTGTCTTTACTTGATAGAAGTATTTATTTCTTTAAAATAAATCAATCAATCTTACTGACACTTTTAAATGCATAATGACTCGAAGCTCAAATGAACTTACATTTAGTATTTTGAAAGATTGTAAAGGTACAAATTAGGACATGCCTGAATGTCCCCAAACTAAGGTTTTGTCACATTTTGCACAATTCTGGGAGACAGTTATATCTAAGTGCGCACACACACACACACACACACACACACACACACACAGAGAAAGTCAGAGACATAAAGAAAAGAGCTCCACCAATAGTTCAGGTGTAACAGTAGGGTATTTACTTCCTTTGGTGGTTGCCAAAAAAGGAACAAAAAAAAGTTTACAAATGCCTCTGCTAATTAATATGCTGACAGAAAACTATGAATAATTCTAGTAACTCATTAAAAATGCATTTCTAATAAATAGCAATACAGAGCAGCCCTCAATTCACACTTGACTGATTTAAAAAGGAAAATAAAAGCATGATAAAGATCAACTTGAACCGAGGCACAGAAATAAAACCTATAAAACATGACATGTGACAGAAACAAATAAAAGTTGCTTTGTTTGCAGATAAAGTCTGAAATGGAAGTGGAAGCCACACCTGCTACTGCTGACTGACATCATGTCATTATCTTAATCTTTAAAAAAAAAAAACAGACAAAAAAAACTCTTGAGATCACATCATTTTCCTTACATAGCACATCTTACAGAAAGAAAACTTGATGAGGCCAGTGGAAAACAAAAGAGGACAAAAGCACTACTGGAATATTTGCATCAGAGCTGCACAACATGGGTTAAAACATGACAAGATTTCCAAGGAATCCACCACACAACGACATTCTTGGAATGTCTCAAAATACACCTCAACAGAATAAAAATTCCAAGCACACGCGCACACACACAAAATCTGTTTCAAAGATGCTTCACTCAATCTTCACTAAAAATCAACCTCTGCTACATCAAACTGAGTGAGGCACTTGGAAAGAGCGGTTTCAAACTAATCGGCTATAGTGAGTAAAATCAACCCCGCTGCGGATCTAAAACGCAACGATCAGCAACACATCTTTCCTACAACATCATTCCCAGTTTAAGCAGGAGAATTTATCCTAAAAGTGTGGTTCAAAGCATATCTGCGCATTATGTGTGTACTTGACAGTTAATGTGCTTATACAGTACAGAAACGTTACAGACTACAGTCATTTGGACGCATACAAACAGGTTAAAAAGAACAGAGTCTGAAGACTGGAAAGGATAAAAAAAAAAATGGGGGGAATGAGGAATGAGCGTCCCTTTTTGCCTTCTCCCTCGCTCAAATTCCAGCGTTCTCACTCCCTGCACCTTCCTGTACAGAAATGTTACAAAGGAAATCCTGCATTTAGAAGCAGAACAAGCTAAATGAAAAGCTTTTTTAATGGCTGAGCACTAATTGAATCTTAAAAGAGCCTCACACACATCTATAATGTCACACTATAGGGCACAATGTTAGCATAAGCTAAAAAACGCTTTAAGCGAATACGACTCGACTGGCGAACACGAATGTGTTAAAATAAAAAAATAAAATCACACATTATCGGGGAAGACGAAAAATCTTAATTCTCAATCTTAATTCTTAAAATCTGCCCTGCAAACTTAAATTGTGTCATCCCGTACACCCCATACTTAGTACACTTGCAGCGTTACACACTAAACTTCACTAGTACTTCACCCACAGGATTTGTGCTTGTAAACACTATTCAAAAACACCTTTTTTCATATAAATATATACATTTGTTTACTTATAAAAAGCTACTTTGCGCTTCGACCTCTTCACAGCAAATATATATAGACATCTTTTTTTTTCTTCTTTTTGTCCGTCTATGAACTAAGATTTTTCCCTGGATCTTCGCGAAAAGATTCTAGGAAAGGCTATAGAAACCTAGCCCCTAATGTTAAATGGCCGGGATGATGCGAATGCAGGGATGCCAATCAAATCCATCTCCACTGGTGCCTATGGCAGGCTGGTGATGTCACGCTTGGGTGGGGGTCCATCGGGTTTACAGCTGGTCCCGTTCGCTTTGTCTTCAAACATCATTACCCTGTATGAGAGAAGAGGGAAAATTCATGAAGCCATTAGTAAAAAGCTCATTTCATTTCAACCATCAAACTGGGTTGTAGATCTATATCATTTGCACACACTTTTTATAATGAATTTAAAAAAAACTAAAGGAGGTCCTCTTGCCTCCTAAAAGTAATTAGAACTGTGATTTAAAGGGGGAAAAAAACTTAAAATATTAGAAACATTTATGTGAAACCATTTAAACCACATTAGCTTTGCAAGTGTTTTTATGAATAAATTTAATCTTCCAATCACTAGAAGGGAATTTATTAAAACCAACTGTAATATAGATTAAATATTTGTATTATTGTTTTATATAATTACACTGCCACTCCAAATTTCGGGATTAGTTCGATTTTTATCGTTTTTTTTTTTTTTTTTTTTTAAAGAAGTCTCTTATGCTCATTAAAGTTACATTTAAATCAAAACACAAAAAATATTATGAAATATTATTGCAATTTAAAATAACAGTTTACTTCAAAATATTATTTATTTTTGTGATGCAAAGATGAATTTTCATCAGCCATTACTCCAGTCTTAAGTGTCACACAATCCTTCAGCAATCATTCTAATATGCTGATTTATTATCAATGTTGGAATGAGTTTTGCTGGCTTATTAGTTTTTGGAAACTGTGATACTTTTTCAGGATTCTTTGCTGAATAGAAAGTTAAAAAGAACAGCATTTACTCAAAATAAAATATTTAGTATTCAAAGTATTCAAAAAAGAAAAGAAAATGTACTGGCCACAAATTTTGAACGGTAGTGTATATAGTTAAAAAGATTTATATTTTAAATAAATGCTGTTCAAAAAAAAAAAAAAAATGAAAACCTAAATAAATGCTGTTCTTTTTAACGTTTTATTCGTCTAAGATTCCTGAAAAAAAATAAATAAATAAAAAAAAATAAAATGTTCCAATAAATAAATAAACATTATTCAGCATTTTAGAATGATTTCTGAAGGGTCACGTGACAGTGAAGACTGGAGTAATAATGCTGAAAATTTTGCTTTTCATCACAGGAACAAATTTTCTTTTAAAATATATTAAAATAGAAACCCACAATTTTAAACTGCAAAATAATTTCACAATATTACTGTTTTCTTTCTGTATTTTTAATCAAATAAACACAGCCTTGATAAGCAGAAAAGAAAAAAACAACAACTTAAAAATCTTACTGATCCCAAACTTTTGAATGGCAGTGTATAAACTATATTATTACGAAAGGTCAACATTTTATTATACACATACACTTTAGTCCTATGCTTCAAAGGATAAGGCTTCTATGCTCAGTGTCTAGCACTGGCTGTAAGCAATCCCAGATTCCCACTGAGTAGATTAGTAGAGAGAGCTAGAGAGCATGAGTGAACTGTAAGCAATAAGTCAAACAGAGACTGGACCAGCATGGGAAACCACAAAAGCTGGATGCTGGTGTTCTATTATAAGATAAAAAAAAGAACTGCTGAGTGATATCTTCAGACCATGTGACTTTCTGTTTCAGGTAAACCTTGACAAATCTCTCATAAGCTGTTAACAAGCCTTGAAGGCCTTTTCACACCAAAGACAATATCTATAAGGAGAACGATAAACATAGTTCTAAAAATCATTCTTAGTATTAAAGAATAGCACACAACAGTCCATACCACAGCTTTATAGATAAAGGCACAGAGAAACTATATTGTTGGAATCGCTTTCAGAATTATTTTTTCCAGCTGATGAATGATAAAAACATTGAAAAAACACACCATCAGAATCAATCCTGCTATAACAAGCTCGAGAACTGAAAGCGGCAGACGAGCGTGTGCTCAGAATAAACAGACAATATCGTCTGCTGGTGTGGACGATAAAGGCCACCATTTCGGCAAATACAGAAATATGCTGTTCACACAGGCAACGGTCTTTTAATGGTAAAAGACCATTCACGCAACCGCAATAAAATGCCAGTAAATTCTGTGATGTCAGCAGAAACGCTTTAGGTTTCACTATCTGTCCAATTTGACAACAAAGTATGAGTGACAGCTTAAGGGGATGATCAAATGGAACGCTTTTTTTGCTCTTATAAACCGCATAATAGTATCCAACTGCAGAGCCACAGGGCTGATCAATGAGAAAGAAGGCTGGGTCTCACACTTGAAACAGCTACGAGACGAGGCACAATGGTCAAAGATATCCATCAAGCACATATTTACATAGAAAAAAAATGTAGAAAAAAAATATTTGTCAGTGCGTTTTGTGTGATCATACCGGTAATCTTCATTCCGCGTTCACACACAGCATCATTCTGGCAATTTACTGGTAATTTGCCGGAATGAATTCACCAATATCTTAACGACAATTTACCGGTAACTTACCAGTAAAGTTGTGAAAGGCGCTAATAAATATATATAATTTGTGGTGTGAACAGGCCTCAACTCACCTAACAACTAGTCACAAATCACCCATTTACAATCAGTAGAATACGGACAGATGAAGATGCACATCTCTGCAAACTAATAATAAATCAGTAAGTGTATGTATCAAATTTTCACACAACCTGTTTATACAGACATCCAGCACAGCATGATATTAACCAACCTTTATCTGCAGCATCACAGCCAAGAACCACACATTTAGTAATAGTGGTTATGATTATTCTGTTTGCTAAAGCAAAGCAACAGACAACCAGCACGAAACGCAAAAGAATCATACCACAAATTTTGCAATTACTTCAAAATGGTCAGACAAACCAACTTCTGCCTGGTGTACTATAAAATGGGTGAAAAAAGGTTGTCTATGAAATCTAACAAGCAGAAAATTGTAGCATTTCATACAGTTTCCCACCACATACAGTGTTTTTCTAGTCTTTGCCTCAGATATCCTGCCCAATGACACTGGCTAAACGTCTGATGCATATGGCACACAAATTCGGGAAAACTTCATGACGCCAAACCTCCCTCATCGTGTTTGCAACTGACAACGAGCGCTTATCAATATCAACAAAATGCTGGATTTTCAAAAGTATGTGAAATATGTCAAGTTTATGTCAAGCATAGACTCTTTAAAATATGTCCAAGAGTTGAAGGTTTTGTTTATGGCTTCCATCTGTTATTGTGGGGACATTTCCAAGCCCCTAAACATGACGCGGCACAAAACAAAACATGACTGGTTACTTCACCTGTCAGTCATATGACCTCGACCATTCAAAGCAGCCAAGGTTCCCAGACCTTCTGCCGTCAGTCTGAAGGTCTAGCTACGTGAGACTAGTGTTTTCCTAACTCTACAATTTTACTAAACATTGCCTGTGTTCTCCACCATGTCTTCTCTGATTACCACAATCATATTTGCTCTGGGTGATCCAACATTAACTATGACACCTCCAATGGCTGTTCAACCACTATGTTTTGCGATGTCAAATGTGAGCACTTTGTGTGTGAGAGACTTCAAAATTCCAGTCTGTGTCCATTCAAAAGCCATGTGAAAAATGGTAAAAGATGTTTTCAATGAATCATGAAACTTGGCACAAACTAGTGTTTGTCGCAAACAACCCAATTTTCTTTTCCAAACTAAAGCCATGTTTTTCACAAAAAAAGGCAAAAAAGGAAAAGAAAACAGGAAGTTGAAGATTTTGTTTATCGCTTCCACTGAGACTAGGGAGGTGTTTAGTGGTACCCTTGCCAACTTGGACAACATCCACGTTTGTGTCATTGACAGCCATAATTAGGGGAAAACTGTATCTCCTACCCCACCCAAGAAAATGTGTGGCGTTATGTCATCGTAGATTAAAGTGTGTATATACAAAACTGGATCATTAAAAATCTTATGACATCATTTGTTTATTTGTTTTAAACGTTTTAAAGGCTTATCCATTAGTGAAAAGGCAGTTTTTTGTGGAAGAAAAAGACAATGTACAAAAAGAGTCACAAAATATCAATTTTGCAAACCTAATGCCTGGTCTATAGTAAGATTTTCAATGTATTTAAATCTCTTTTATAAAGCCTATATTTATTTAATCCAAAGTACAGCAAAAAGGACAACTTTGATGAAAGATGTTAAAATATAATTTACTCCTGTGATTTTAAAGCTGAATTTTTAGCATCATTACTCCAGTTACAAGGTCCTTCAGAGATCATTTGAATATTCTGATTTGCTGATAAATAAATAAAAATTATACTGACTCCAAGCTTTTGAATGGTACAGTGTATAATGTTACAAAAGCTTTTTATTTCTGACAAGTGCTGATCTGTGGATCTTTCTATTAATCAAATAACCCTGAAAAACAAATTACTGTCTTAAACCGTTTTAAATATTGTTAATAATAATAGTAAGGTTTATAAATGTTTCTTGGACAGCAAATCAGCATATTAGAATGATTTCTGAAGGATCATGTGACACTGAGGTCTGGAATAATGATACTGAAAATTTAGCTTTGACCACAGGAATAAATTACATATTAAAATGTATTCTAATAGAATTTAAACAGTAAAAATATTACTGCTTTTTCTGTATTTTGGATCAAATAAATGTTCTAAATAAATCTGTTCAAAAACTTTTGACTGGTAATGTAGATAATGTGCTGAATAGTTCAGGCAGCATGGCATGGAACAGTTTTTTTTGTTTGTTTGTCAACACAAGACCAATAAATATTGTACATTTTGCAATATTAACATTTGACAGCCCCAGTTTCATATTATCAGTCACTCACAGCTGTTTATTAAATGACTTAGGTATCGATTTAGTATTGCACTGAGGTACCAGAGGCTTGTACTGTACCAAAACCAAATTTCTGTTATTGATCCAGCCCCTAGTGTCTCATGGTGATGACATCACCGGTCACCGCAGATCCGACTCCACTGAGAGATAATGGCACAGATATGCTGATCCTGCACTGGATGTGCTGACGAGATTAAACACACGCCAACATATCTAAAAATAGCTGGACTGAGTCAAAGCACCCGGCAGCAGGAAATAGCCCAACTATTCTGCATAACGCCACTTGCCAATATCAAAAACAAATGGAGAAAGAACATGCATGACGGATCACAGAAACATGTTTAAACATGCCACACACTTACAGTTTGAGAACAGCTGATCGCTTGCCAAGCATCATTTTCACAAAGTCCCTGTAGTTGATGGTGTCGCTGGAGCCTCCCGTCACCTCAGAGATCATTTTCTTCATCTCCAGATGAGTCTTTGGCACACCCAACTTCTCCATCATTCGCTTCAAACCCATCATGTCTGCAAAGGAAACACAAGAGAACTACTACAAACAGGCTCTTACAGCTTGACAAGTAGATCCCTAAATAAAAGTTTTTCACCAATGAACTAGTCAGTTATTAAGGTCAGAATTGTTGAATATCTGTCATTAAACCCGTTGGTCTGTGTACAAACATAGATGGATGTCTTTGGCTGTTGTGTTTTAAGTGATGTGTCAAGTTAAAAATAGTCTAAATGTGTCAAGACCCCGCCTTTTTGTGTGAGATTCCCCTAAGAAACAGTCTGATTTGGTGAACATGACATAAAAATTGGCCTAATTATACAGGGTTTACTTAAAACTGACTAGTTTTGCACAACCATAATGCTCAAAGAAATGCATTTTTCAATGCAATATTCTTGCAAACTAGATGAACATGCTAACATCCTGAAGATAACACCACATACAAGTCTCATCTGTGCTGTGAACTACAACACCTAACATACTATCATAAAGCTAAACAGAGCTGTCAGTGTTCATCTGCCCACATCATTTGCATTAGTGAAATGATTTTTTCACTGTGTATTCAATTTTTGTGTCTCACATTATACAGTACGCCTCTCTCTCTATCTCTCTCTCACAAAAAACTTGCTGTCTACACATTTGTACAAGTATCCTATGTATTAGCATCTGAAGTGCCCTTCTTTCTGTGGCACACGCTTCAGCTGTTTGGATTTACAATCAGGAATAAGGGCGTATGCCATTTCCCCCAACATCTTATGTGGGCAAGCCTTCCATTTGCATAAAAAATGCATGTTATACATTTCTGAATGAATTAGAATTGGAAAGTAGTACAGGATTTCAACTTGTCTATCATGATTTAATATTCATTATTTTAAGTGACGTGAAATGGTTGCACTCGGTAAGCTACTGGCACTACCTGTTGCTATTTTTACCGCAACACAACTTGGAAAACAAAAAACTGATATGATGCCACACTGTGTGGCATGTTTGTAATTTTCAGCTGAAGGTCAACAAGACGAGCGATGTAAGTCTTTACTGCTTTCTTAGCGAGGAGAAAAGAATGGGACAAAAAGCCTGTGGACAAATAAAACTTCCTAAAGACCCGTGTCTTTGGTCTTTCCACTTTAGCCCTGATGCCTTTGAGGCTATTAGTAGACCACAGCTACTGAAAGACCTTACAAACAGTAGAGACAAGAAACTCTAGATGCCATTCTGGCAGGATGTAAACATGCTGACGCTTGTCATGATGTCGGAGCCACTCAAGGAGTTTCTCAGCGTGAATTTCACTCGATACTCGGGGCATTTACTCCTTGTGGGGAAAAATCAATGGTATAGCATTTGGTTTAAGCCTACACTTCCATCCATCACCACCTGTAAGCTCTTTCAGTAACTGTGGTCATCATATCAGTATTTCATTATCCAAGTTGTGTTGCGGTAAAAATAGCAAAAGGCAGCGCAAGTAGATCACTGAGTGCAATTGTTTTGTTATAAAAATAATGGCACCCACATAGTCCAAGATATGTATAAAATGATGTGTATTTTTTAAATAATGTAAATCTTTCATGGGGTTTCTTCTACATATTTCAGTAAGATACATCATTTGTTATAAAAAGCCACACAAGTCTAAATTTCCAGGGTTCCCTTTAAGATTCTCTTGAAACTAGGGAGGGTATTGTTCAAAAATGTTCAATATCGGTAAAGATAACTTGACTTCGTAACTGTTCCTTAAAGATTAGATTTTTATTTTTTCCAAAACAAGATTACATTACACCTTTCCCTAAAAAAAAAGCACAAAGGAACAACATGTAACCAACACAATAAATCAGTGCAAACAATTTAAATAAAGTTCAAATAGTTTTCAGTTTCCACATCTTTTAGGCTACGTTTATACGTTTATACTAGTACGATTTAGTTTTAAAACACTGCTCAATGTCAATCATATTACGTGTTCATAACCCGTCCTGTCTCCGATGGTAAACGTCTAGTATGTATTCGCGTTCAGATCTGCACATAAGAAACCCAGAAAACATTTCTACGGATGAAACAATAAGCCAGTGGTTCTCAATGTTTTTTTTATATCAAGTACCACCTCCAAAAATATTTGGCTCTCCAAGTACCACCATAATGACCACCATTAAAATACAGTAGCGTAGTAGGACTAACTATTTAACTACAGCTCTGCACAGTTTAAAATAAGGTTGTTTTATTCCTAATAAGAATATTTGCACAGTGCTTACAAACAGGTAAATAAATGTAAATAATAATTTCAATTAAAACTGTAAATGTAAAAAAAATCTATAATAAAAAATAAAAACTTCACTCAAAGATCAAGTCAAATTGTTTTGTGCTTTAACATTAATTTATATTTAATTTAGTGATTCTTCTGTGTACCACTAGAGAGAGCCTGAATACCACTAGTGGTACTAGTGTATTAAGAACCACTGCATTAAGCTAATAACAACAACATGATTACAGTATATGATTTGTATGTGAGTTTCATGAGATTCTGCCTATTTTCATAACAATAGGTGTTTACATGAGAAATGCAAAGCAGGTTAAAAGGCTACTATTAGCATATTTCAGCAACATTATATGGCCAAAACACACATTAAACCACAATTGGAAGTAAAGTGAGTTTTGAGTGAAAGCGTTGCATAAACCTTAAAAAACTGTCTTGTGTAGGATGATGCTAGAGTGTGCATGAATGGTCATGTAACATGCGTTTTCTTTTCTGAAATGCAGTGGAAACGTCAGTATAGATGAGAACTGTTTTTGTTTTAAAGCACTGTTTGATGCTGATGAGATTAACCCCTCAGATATAAAAATTTGGTACCAAACAACAAGACATTTTTAATAGTCAATGGTATCGAGGCATTTTGGCCAATGCCCAGCCCTACTTGAAACTGGTGTTCAGTTTTTATTTCATGTTGTCTTTGACAATAAAATTGCTGAATGAATGAAACTACAATAGAAGTTTCATTTTCTCCCCTGCAGCAACTTGAATCTTTTAGAGCAATGGTTCTCTCTAGGTCTCAGCAAACTTCCAGCAGGACTCGAGATGACTTGAAATTTTTATTTAAGATAGGACAAACTAAATAACAACAAAAAAAAAAAAAGTGACAAGATATATTTTTTTAAATTCACCCCCAACAAGTCAAACAATTGAACCACCCTTCAAAAATGACAAGTAAATTCATGCATTGTTAATTATTTATAAGATGTTTTTATTTACCATTTTTTAATCTTCATCTCCTATCATGAGTCACACCTACTCTTTCTACAGCACAATTACAGTGACCTTTAAGTTGGTTACAGGTGAGTTCTCATGTTTCCCATCTGCCAAGTGTGGTATCACCTACACAGTGAGCATGACAAAAGAGCCCTTCCACAATAACACTCAAAGTCTTAACTACATATGCACAAACACTTACCGATCTCCCCCTGATCGTTCAGGTCAAACTCAGCATATTTATCTGTGGATTGGAAAAAAAACAAGTGATATTTTAATAGTCAACAAGAACAATTGAAACAATTCACACACAACCGCCAGCAACATCTGACAGTGGCAGCATCTAGAGGTCAGGCATGTGACAGCTGCGGTTCAGAGGGAAACAGCAGAGGCGACATTTGGAAAACCCAGCATTCTCAGTGATTTTTATCTGAAACAAGGCCTATTTAACAAAGGATGGCTGGCTATATCTGTAAATGAGGACAGCTAGTCCCAGATTTGAATTCTTGCCCTATTTGATTTTGCTAGATTATTCTACAATTTCCTCTCTCTCCCCTCCTCATTCTGCGTTTTTCATTCCCACAATGAGACGCATTGAGAGTGTAACGGAGTCACCGTGAGAGGAGGCTGATGGGAAGGAGAGGGTTACAATGGCCCCCTATGAACACAAACGCAGCCTGTTCACCCCCGAGCTGAATGAGTGCGTGTGAAACAGAGCTGGCAAGAGAGGTCCGTCGAAATGCACTGACGCTGCCTAAATGTAACTCACAATTTTCACTCTCTAAATGGTTTTCTTTTTTGGATGGTGATCCCTCTTATTCTCAACTCTGTTCTTTTTCACCTAACTCTCTCATTTCGTTTCTGCTTTTATGGCAGCGGTGTCCACACATACTGACATTAGTGGGTCAAACACTGCGGCAAGTGCTCAGACTGTGTGTGTGTGTGTGTGTGTGTGTGTGTGTGTGTGTAAGCGTGCACTTTCATTTCAGCAATGTCAAGAGAAATCTCAAGGGCTTGGCGCTCTTACTGTCCCTTGTGCTTTTGATTTCTGTCCTTTCCTTCCTTCCATTTTCTCAGTCTGTTTAATAAGAAATCATTGTAACATTCAGAGCTACTTAACCCCTTTAACTTGATCACTGCCTCTTGATAATGACCCACAAATCCGAACGTACACTGAGGACAGCTGGTAGTAAATAATTTAGAGTTAAAGTAGGCCCTTGGGTCTAAAGTCAACATGAAACATGTCTCACAATCCATTTTTTTTAAATAAGCTGACTTATTTCTGACTGAAACAGAATATTTACAGAAGAAAAACAATAGAGCTGGATAGCATTGGATTGTGAAAAGTGGGAATTTTACACCAAAAAAGAGACAAGCAGATGTAGAGGATGGGTTGAAAACTAAGAGGAATTCATAATGTCAGCCAAAAGACAAGACGTTTACTCAACTCAAATATCTACCTTTTTTATGTAGTAGAAAACATTTCATGTTGACTAAACTTAAAATTACGGCAGTACGAACAGTTAAGTTGTTTCAATTTAAAAAAGTAAGTTGTTTTTTTAACAGCGTAATTGCGACTTGTCTCACAAACTTGCAATTCTGACTTTTTTCTCAGAATGCCATGATATAAATTTGCAATTGCAAGTAAAAAAGGCAGAATTGTGAGATATAAACTGGTAACTTTTTTCCCCTCAGAATTGCACATCTCACAATTCTTACTTTTTCTTGCAATTGTGAGTTTATATCTCTTAATTCTGACTTTCTCTCACAATTCAGACTTTTTTCCCCTCAGAAATGTGAGACAAACAGGCAATTGTGACTTTTTTCCTCAGAACAGCATGATATAAACTTGCAATTGCAAGAAATAAATTCAGAATTGTGAGATATAAACTTTAAATTCTAACTTTTTCATCTCGATATGCTAACTTTTTCTGTGATACACACTCGCAATTGTGACTTTCTTCTCAGAATTGCAAGTTTGCAACTTGTAATTGCGAGTTTATATCACGCAATTTGAGACTGCGAGATAAAAAGTCGCAATTACCTTTTTTTTAATTTTGTGACAGAAACTGGCTTCCACAGATAACTGATAAAATAGCTTAAAATACAGCTTCACCTTTTTTGTCTAAATACACTGCCACTTTCAAGCATCTCTAGTTTCAAAGACGGAAGTTATTACATTTTAATAAAAAGAACAAATAATTTTTTTTTTTACTTGGAACACCACCAAAAAAAAAAATATGGTCAATATTGACTTCATAGGTCATCTTTAAAGCATTAATATTGTAATGGAAAGAGAGGGAGAATGACTACAGGATTCAGGTGGCTGAAGTTTACATGTGGGTTTTCAGAGAAAAAAGCAAAACCACACTTAAGCTTTGACCAAAAAGCTCAGAGGACTTTTCGTTTACATTCCAGTTGTCCTTTCCCACACACACACACAAACTGTTATTTCCCTCTCCCACAAGAAGCACATGTCCAAAACCCTTAGCATTAAAACAACAACAAGGGGGCAAGAGCAGCACATTCCTGCAAGACCATATGGAGAAAGCAAGTTCATCACACATGCACAAACACCACCAAGCTCTTTAAGCGCATGTACACAGTGGACTATGTCTGTGTTTAAAATATTCAAGTATCCTTTAGTTTGCGACTCTTACTTTTAAAAGAATCCAACTTCTCTGGTAAATCCTCTTCATCCCGGTACTTCTGATCTTCCATATACTCCTGCAAACATGAGAGAGAAACAGAGTTAGCATGATGTCTAACTGGAACAGACTGGATGGATGAATGATTATCCTTTCTGTTTGATTGTACATGGCAGAAGCCCAGAGAGGGCGAGCAAGCATGTGTCAAGCATCTTAGAGTGCTGATTCTCCACTGTTTTATTCTCTAGAACTGTTTTGATGCCAAGGACGTGCTAAAACACAAAGACAGCTACAGCTGAAGTCAAAAGTTTACATACACCTTGCAAAATCTGCTAAATGTTAATTATTTTACCAAAACATCATACAAAATGCATGCTATTTTTTATTTAGTACTGACCTGAATAAGACATTTCACATAAAAGATGTTTACATATAGTCCACAAGAAAAAAAATAATAGCTGAATTTATAAAAATGTCCCCATTCAAAAGTTTACATACACTTGATTTTTAATACTGTGTTGCTACCTGAATGATCTACAGCTGCTTTTTTTCCCCCATGAGTCCCTTGTTTGTCCTGAACAGTTAAACTGCCCACTGTTCTTTACAAACATCCTTTAGGTCCCACAAATTCTTTGGTTTTTCAGCATTTTTGTGTATTTGAACCCTTTCAAACAATGACTGTATGATTTTAAGATTCATCTTTTCACACTGAGGACAACTGAGGGACTTATATGCATTGATTACAGAAGGTTCAAGAAGGAAGAGCCAGGGGTGTAAACTTTTGAGATGTACTGTAAATTTTTTTTATTATTTTGCCTAACATGTTTCCCAGAAGACAAAATAAGATCAATTTATCCTAATCTTCAAATTCCAAGAGTTCAGATGCAAAAGCTTCTAAATCCATGTGACATCTTTCTTTAAAAAAAAGCATTTTTGTCAGGCTCCGATATATAGGTTTCTACCCAAGTACCGGTACTTCTGATTGGGCTGAGTCTGGGATTTTAGTGAGTTTGAAGTATTTGATGGACATATAATGCGTGTCGATTCACTCAGTATTATCTCGTTTTTAGGGGTTTTTGCATCTGAACTCTTCAATAGCATGAGTTGTTTTATTTTTGTACTACAATTTTGTTTCCTCATCCAGTATTTTGAGGAGATTCTGCCTCCCTGGCCTCCTCGGAGGAAATGCCCTTGTTTAAAAGTGACTTATGTGTGAGCGGTGCTTCAAACACTACACTATTGACAATAGAAAACAGCCTAATGTAACTGCACCTTTAGTGTCAGTCAGAGGATAAGCACGCTTCATAAATTCAGGCTGCCAGCTAATGTAGCCAGTAATAACAAAACCAAAAGCACTTCCAAAGTCCTCCTGTTATCAGGAAACTGGACAGTGCAGAATAAAAAGACAAAGGTGGTTAATTTGAGCATCTTTGTTAATGATTTATGACAAGACTCTGAATAAGGCCTATAAATCAAAGATCCACATGTGTAATATGAGACTTCAGTATCAGTGAAGTATTAGAGTGTGTGTGGGTGCGTTTCTGAGTGGATTTTAATTATGGCTGGTGGGAGACACTGCTGACTAAGTGAATAAATGTGTTGTAAAAGCAAACAGCATGTTTTCCGTGGATCTATATGTGCCTGAAGAGCATCAAACAACCTTGAACAGTTAATTATGACTCATCATGATGTCTTCTTGCCCCTTGTCCTACACATACTGGGAGAGGGAGTAAAAATAAACTAGAGTAACAAGCTGTGGTCAAGTCATGATACGGTTTTAGAATTAGATGATGAAAACTACGCTGTGAGGATCTGTCCTCTTGAATCATGCTGAGAGATGAAAAGCACGAATACTGCCTTCTACCTCAGTGAAGTCACGACTACACATCAACCAGAGTTTGTACAGATACTGTAAAATGAAATTCCAGGACTTTCAAGGACTTTTCAAGCACCACTACTTTGATTTTCAGAGAGCTCACTTATGTCTTCTATTTAAAATTCTAAAAAAAAGAAGAAGAGAGAAATAGATCAATAAAAATATGCTAATTAAAAATGGCATGAAGCACATGTAAAGTATTACTACTAAAGTATTACAAAGTATAGTCTACTACACTTTTGCTATAGTAAAACCACAGTTAATTTTCTTAAGGTATTTGTATATACTTTTTTTTTTATAATGGTACCGCCTTAAATGGTTTGATGTTTTCTGCGGTTTAAGAAAAAAGGATTACAAAGATCTGCGCTACAAAGATCCGATCTAAAGCAAAGGATTTGCAATCCACACTCTAAAGTCCCAATATGAATAAAGATTCAAGGAGCGCGAATCATTTGACTTAGAACAGAACTTTGTGTATTGCAAATCATTTGATTTAGATCAGTACTACAAATTGCGTCACGCAAATCATTTGATTTAAATCATTCAATTCGTGAAATGATTCACAAATACGTTCCTATCTGAAACAAATGATTTGCGAAACACAAAGGTTAAATCTAAATGAAATGACTCACAATACACGTTTTGAAGTCCCAATCTAAAACAAATGATTTGTGATATGTGATCTGATTAGAGCACTTCGAAACAGTTTCATTTTGTGACACAATGGTTGATTTTGAGTTTCGAAAAGCTCAGTTTCACTACATGCTTTTTACAATTGTTACAAGCAATGCTGAAATTTGAAAATGAATGGCTTCTTTAATTTGATCTGGTTTTTGATAGCGATTCACTTGAAATGAATGATCAAAGTCATGAGTTTGAATCAATCGGAGCATTTACAGCATAAATAACTCAATTGATTTGGCTCATCTGTTCCTCTTTTCGCAAATTCAGCCATGTTTACACAACACTGTCAGTACTACTACGTGCTTAGTTCACTTCCAGAACAAAAATTTACAGATAATGTACTCTTGTCATCCAAGATGTTCATGTCCTTCTTTCTTTAGTTTTTTTTTTGAGGAAAGCATTTCATAATTTTTCTCCATATAATGGACTTCTATGGTGCCCCTGAGTTTAAACTTTCAAAATGCAGTTTAAATGCAGCTTCAGAGGGTTCTAAAAGATCCCAGCCAAAGAAGAAGGGTCTTATATAGTGAAACGATCAGTTATTTTCTAAAACAAATGTACAATTTATATACTTTTCAACCTCAAACGCTCGTCTTGTCCAGCTCTACATGACCTCTGTGTATTCCGGTTCAAGACAGTTAGGGTATGTCGAAAAACTCCCATCTCATTTCCTCCTCCAACTTCAAAATTGCCCTACATTGGTGCAGAAGTACCGACCCAGTGTTTACAAAGTGAACATGCAAAGGTGGTCAAAAAAAAGGTAAAACAGCAATGTAGGATGATTTTGAATGAGTTTTTCAACATACCCTAACTGTCATGAACCTGAATACACAGAGCTCACGCAGCACGAACGAGTGTTTGTGGTTAAAAAGTATATAGTAGAACATAACTGATCGTTTCGCTAGATACGACCCTTCTTCTTCGGCTGCGATCGTTTAGAGCCCTTTGACGTTGCATTTAAACTGCATTTTAAAGTTCGAACTCAGGGGCACCATAGAAGTCCATTATATGGAAAGAAATGTTTTCCTCAAAAAAACAATTTCTTTACGACTGAAGAAAGAAAGACATGAACATATTGGATGACAAGGGGATGAGTGCATTAATTGTAAATTTAAGTTCTGGAAGTGAACTACACCTTTAAGCACCTTGTATGAACCTGATCAACATTCCTTCACATCAGGACTCGAAACAGAGTTTGATTGATTTGATAAGCACAGGTTTGCTTCTCAATGGTCTGTAGTATCTCACGGTCACCATTCTTATCAACACATCTGACTGACGAAAACATGCAAGAACATCCACGTATTATATTACACTGTCAAAATCAAAATACCTTAGCCTTTCTTTTCAGTGGTGCCAAATTTTAGCACCACTGAGATTTTCTGTATTATTTTCATAAAAATTAAGCACATTTCCTCTAATTTTGTATTAAGGTCATAAGGGACCAACAAAGATACAATTTTCATTACTGTAAAAACATTTTATTTAGCATTAAAAGGATAGTTCTCACCCCCCTTTCTTTGTCATTAATTACTCACCCTCATGTCTTTCTGTAAGACATTTGTTCATCTTCAAAACACAGATGAAGATATTTTTGATAAAATTTGAGAGCTTTCTGAACCTGCATAGACAGCAATGCAACTGACACATTCAATACCCAGAAAGGTAGTAAGGACATTGTTAAAATAGTCCATGTGACATCTTTGGTTCAACCACAATTTTATGAAGCTACAAGAATAAAAAAAAACATTATTCAATATTTTCTCTTTTTCTCTTCTCTTCTGAATTAGTCTTTAATGTGTGTTTACATGAATACCATGACACATGCTTTATTTTTGTTTTCTTTGAGGTCATATGGACTATTTTAGTTATGCCCTTGCTACCTTTCTGGGCTTGAACATGTCAGTTTCGTTGTCATCTACGCAGGTTCAGAAAGCTCTCGGATTTCATCAAAAATATCTAAATCATTTGAAAAGTCCAGCATACGTCACCAGACATAAGTCTGCTGTTTCACCCGAAGATCAAGTTATAAAATTTGGCTAAAATATTACTGGCACAAAAAAAAATGTATCCAAAAAAAAAACAACAACACATGCATGGATGAAGTGTTCATAGTAAGATCAATAGAAAACCTTTGTGGTGCTAAAATAAATGATCCTCAAAATCATTACTCTAAATATATTCTACCATGTTATGCGAAATGTATTATGCTCTTGAACATTATATTCACCCTTTTCCTAAAATTTGTCTCTGTGCTATGTGCAGGTAAACACTGCAGATGTCACTACTAGTAGGCCAGTACATGACCTGATTTTCTCATTATTCCAGAGTGTTCATGTGACCACATCAAGCTGTCACTTCCACCAGCCACAGTCCACATGAGAGAAAGAGAGAGAGAACAGCCGCTGAGACTGTGGCTCAAATGCCACTGCTGCCCACTCCTCAATCTCCATCCCACATAATAGGTCCATTCATGCTTGATCACAGACACCTGTTTCCCGTCTGAGGGCACAGAGACAGCCGGCTGCGGGGGGACACACTGCCTCTTATCACATCAAAGGGGGGCTGATCTTAAATATTAGCTTAAAATAACATGGGCCAAGATAATAAGCCTCTTGGGATTTTCGTAAAAGGTCTATGATTGTTCGCAAACGCCCAAGACGAGGTCACCTCCTTTACTTAAAAGATTAATATGCTTATCGTACCCATTTGTATTGATTCCATTAAAAGTATAAACATGCTATGGCGGTAACCAAACTATTGTTTGAGGATCTTGGCCCAGCACGTCAAACTCACGCTGGCTCAGCCAATAGCGTGAGCTTGGGGCGGGGCTATCTGTTTGTCCGACCAATGGAAGACGGGGAGAACGCTTGGGGGAATCCTTGAGCGTTTAACGCAGCTGTGAATGACTCATACACGCGGATTGAAATGGGCTGTGTCTCAAGACCAAGTCAGCTGTCTGCCGAAATTGCGTTTTTTTTTTTTAATAATTCTACAGTTTTGTGTAAGAAGAAAATCCTGTCTCCGCTGGCTGCTCAATAGGTTTTGAGACACAGCCCTGCTCTGGCTTGTGAAATGATCTGCGGCTTAATGTGGTCGAGCTGTCTAACTAAATTAGGTCATGCTGCTGTAAAATCGAGCTTAACAATTCCGCTGCTATCCAAAATAACATTTAACGTTAACTGATAAGAGACCACAAGTAAAGCAAATTACAAACCTAACCAATATTTACAGACAAAGCGTTTGGGAACATCATCAGGGTGAATGAAGCGCGGTTCAAGGCCACTGAAATAATCTCGCCTCCCCAATTGAGACAATAATAATCCATCAGCGTTAGCTTATTTACCTTATTGATTTCCTCCAGCTTCTCCCTCTGCTGTGCTTTGAGTAACCCGAAGGCTTTCCCGCCTGAAAAATGAGACATAGTGACCGTTACGCACCCGTCTGGATGTTTTATCCAGGCTGTCTGGTGTACTTGCAGGCATGAGATAAGGACAGTCGGCCGCTAACGGCACACAGAACAAAAACAGGCTTCGTGCCTATGACGGTAAATTAAGTATCAGTCCACTAAACACAGACCGGCGACAAACGATTTACCTTGTAAATCTAGGTTGGAAGGCATGCTGGGGCGGTCGAGAGGTGGTAATGAAGGTAGAGAGAGAAGAGACACTGTTGTTTGGTGACCGCTCGCGTCGGTTATGCTGGAGAGAGGGAATCTCACGCTGCTTAGAGGCGCAGGTCTCCCTGTGATGCACTCGCTGCTCGCCAGGAATGCAGCTATAGCCTAAACGCCACCGTGCGGTGAAGAGAGGTAATGGAGGTTGAAATGATTGAACAGGGAAGCACCAGAGTTTCGCCAGGTTCTTTCACTGTACACATATGGGCTATTCTACAGAATTGGCGCAACTGCTGTCCCACAACCAAAAAAACACATTTAAAAAGCATGTGAGTATTCAAATCTTATGTTTAGTAAGATAATTTGATTATCTATTGGAACCCACAATAATATTTAAACTATCTGTAAGCTTAATGGATATAAAATTCATCCTTTACTGGGTTAAAAAATAATAATATATCCATATTATGTAAAAAACTGTGTAAAAAAATTGGCTGAGACTGATTTTAACAAGGTGAGTAGAGTAGGCCCCATTGTTTAGAAGTAAATGTGCTCAAAAGTATGAAAAATCAGTTCGTAACTTTACAGAATTTCACTACTGAACACTATTTTTCTATAATGAAACACTTTTTGGGAGTTATTCAGTTATTCAGAACTGTGCTAACCATGTTCTGATTAGCATCTTTAAGCTAAGTTCAAAAGTATCTAAAATTGTCACTACTGAAACAATCTCATGACCATAATATGAAGTGAAGTTTCAGTCATGACCAAAACATTGTTTCGGTAGAAACAAAAGGAAACACATAATCCTTTATTTAGGGGAAATAAACTAAATGTTAGTAAATGTGTTGCCGCAACCGAAACGAGATGTTTCATCAAAAATAAATATACTGAATTATCAATATGTTATGATAGTGTTTGGTTCAAAATATATTCAAACTAATGAGTCCTTAAGTTTGAAATCAGTATGATCAACTTTTGGCCTTTTACAAAGAAAAAATTGGATTCAAAATACAACAGATCTCATAAATCACAGTTGAAATATTGTTAAACCTGCAAATGTTGTTGATTTACCTCTGAAAACTTTTAATAAAATAGAAAAAATATATATATATTTACAAGGAAGATGTAAGCAAAATCTTAATAGGTCAATATAACTCTTCTTATTAAATTATATATTACGGTGTTTGAAAGCTTTCTGAAAATACAATATGAGAATTAACTGCAAATGTGTACCTTGGATATTATACTAGATACATACAAAATCTCTGGGGAAAAAAAAAAAAAAAAAAATTATTCAAGACGTTTCCAACTCTGACTTTAAACCAGTTTTGTAGAATGGCCCATATACAATGTGGAAAGCTCTTTGTAAATGTATATATACACGCCAAAATATCACCTTCAGGGTTGGAACCGCGCTCAACAACATGTTGTGACTGTTATAGCACTTTTTTTGTCAGTTTTGCACACAGGCTTGTCATATTGTATCGCACAGCTGTTTTTTTTTTTTTTTAACATTCAACCCTATCTCATGATCGTTTAATTTAACTTTATCAGAAACATTTCATTTCCTGTAATTACTGTTGCTTCATTTAGTTAGTTTTGGACATTTCATGTTGTATTTCACAGTGCATAATGATTTGCACAGCTGTGAATATAGCACTTCTTTTAGTTTACTTTGACACTCTTATTAGAATACATATTTATATATTTTTTCTCTTTTCTCCTATCTAATCATCTGTCTTCTTACCATTTAATTTTTAACTCTCAGCTTATATCTGTGATTTTGTCTCTGCAAGTCAGAAGCATTTAATTTCCTGTAATTACTGTTGCATGCTTTATTGTGCAGTTGATAAATAAATAAAGTTTGACTTTATGTGTGTGGGGTTTAATTAGAGACAGATGTTTTAATATTGTTGCTTCCAATGATTTTACTTTTTATTTTAAAGGTATAGTTCACCAAAAAATGAAAATTATGTCATTCATTACTCACCCTCATGTAGTTTCAAACCCATAAGACCTTCGTTTTTTTTTTCTTTTACACAAAAAGTATTCTCATAGCTTCATAATATGTGCAATAACATCAAGCATCAATAGCACAACTGTATATGCCACTTATTTCTTAATCCATTTTTCTATATAAATATTTTTTGTGTCTATTTATATTTATATTTACATATGTATATTTTCTATTCTCTATTACCTTTATTTATTTTATTTTATTTGTATTTTTTTTATTGTCTGTGTTGTTGTCTATGTACACTGGAAGCTAATGTCACAAAAACAAATTCCTTGTATGCGCAAGCATACTTGGCAATAAAGCTCTTTCTGATTCTGATTCTGATAAATTATGGTGGAACCACTCATGTCACATGGACTATTTTGTCGATGTTTTCTGTACTTTTCTTGAATGTGGTAGCTGTGTTGCTGTCTATGCAGGGTCAGAAAGCTCTCAGATTTCATCAAAAATATCTTAATTTGTGTTCTGACGATGAACGAAGATCTTACAGGTTTTGAATGACATGAGGGTGAGTAATTAATTAAAGAATTTTCCTTTTTGGGTGAACTATCCCTTTAAGTAGCCTATTATATTTTGTTTAAAAACCTATTCTATATCTATAGATCAGGGTTGGCAGGTTTTCGCAAAAAAACCAGCCCAATTGCTACTCAAAACTAGCCCAATCGCATTTTGAGGGGGGTCCCCGTTAAAAACTGCATTCTGGGGGATAAAATACACATTTTTTGTCGGGGTTCCCCCAGTAAATTCGCATTTCAGGGGCCAATTCAACCCCCGGACGTCAAAAACAACCTGCGGCAACAGTGTTAAAGTAGCCCAAATCTGCGGGAAAACCACAGACTTGGCAACACTGCTATAGAGTCAACGATCTATCAACATTAAACACACAGCTGTGTATGTATTAGTAGTATGTACTATTAGCGATTACTGAAATATTATACAAATATGACTGTAATGAATTTTTTTTTTGTTGTTATGCAGTATGGATGTGTATGTTACAGTGTGAAGAGTTTAATAGAATTGTCTTTGTTGTTTTTGACAAATGGTTCCCTTTGTATTAAAATAAATTAAGCACATTGTCTCTAGTCTTGGGTTCAATGAGGTTAAGAACATTAAATGGGTACTAGCTCAGTCAATGGCTCAGATAACAGATCAAAAGCTCTGTTTTCACAGGAAGCAGCTAATATAATAAGCCACAATACATCAAAACCGAAAACAAGCAAACAATGGGGCACACAGGCATCCTTGTTGATAAAATATTCCAAATAATGGAACATTTTAGCTAATCATAGCCAGTTCCTTTTGTGACTATAATTCACAAACAGATGGATAATAAGCACAAAAATAAATATTTAATATGCCATGTTAGATATTGAATAAGTAATAAGTTGCATGTCAACAGGCTCACAAGTAAACACACACTGATGCTCATAATGCATGATCACACTCTTGAAAACAGAAATGACACACAATATGTTTATTTGGTCTTGATTTACTGACTTTAAAACCATTTTCAGTTTTCAAACTCATGTGCAAGGACATCCTGTACATACAACAACCAGATTAATTTGAGTAGACGGCACCCCCAAGTGGCCAAAATACACCATACCTTGTCAGAAACTCCCATTTAGTTAGGGTTAATGAATGGGAAAATTGCATACTGCTACAGTACATTGCATGCGAACTTCATAATGTCAGTTTTTAAAACATCAATATTCAAACATAATGTCAATGTGATCATCTTTTGGAAGCCCAGTAAAGATCCCACTGGCATTTTGCTTGAATACTGATGATTTCAATTCAAAGTGCTACAGTGTATAAATGCCATCACCTGCATTTTGACGTTTTAACAATAGAGTAAATAAGTACATTTAAAAGTAAGTCACTCTGTATTCACAACAAATTAATGTTTAAAAAGAATTTACATTTTAACGTGTCATTTATATGTTCACTATTGCTCTTATAAAACAAGACACAGCTGAAAGAGGAATGGAAAGGGGGATTTCAGAGGTGTGTTGGCTTTTTATTTTTTTTATAGCTTCCCTTGATTTAGATTTTCTGAGGTGACTAACTCCTTTGAGCTACCTCAAAGACTAGATAACTGATAGACTTCTTCCTCTCCCCAGCTCAGTGCCCTTTTTGTGGGCATGTTTTAGGCAAGTTTTGGGCGATGTCTGTCAGACTGTCTCTTTCTTCTCGTATCTCCTGCAGGCTCTGTTCAAGATTTTGCAGCTGTTTCTCTTGATCGTGCGCAACACTGTGGAGTCTCTGAATCTTTCCGGTGAGAGACGGACTCTCCACAGCACCCTGGAGAACGCGAAGACGGGCTGCCGTCTCATTCAGGATGCGATCGTAGTTCTCCAACACCACATTAGCATCTGCTCACATCAATGGGAAAAGAGTATGCTTTTTAGATTATTATTTGAAGAACACTTTTGTTCCATCTTTAAAAAAAAACAAAAATTAACATAAAAAACTCATTGACATATAGGGTTTCAGGGGAAATATATATATATATATATATATATATATATATATATATAAAAACTAAAAAAAAATACAAAAAAGTTAATTAAATTAAATAAATCATGAATTTACCCAGTTTGGATTTTTTACCAATAGAATAAAAAAAGTAAATAAAGCCACTCTGAAATAACAAATAAATGTTTAGGAAGAACTAAACATTTTAATGTGTCATTTATATGTTTAGTATTGCTTTTATAAAATAAGACACAGCTGAAAGACGAATGGAGAGGGGGATTACAGAGGTTTGTTCCCTTGATTCAGATTTTCTAAAGTATACTCAGAAAATATATATTTATAATGAGGTATACTTTCTGAGGAATACTTTGTTTAATCTTTAAAAAAACACAAAAACTAACATATAATCCTAGATCAATAAGGTTGCAAATAAAACAAACCAAAAAAAAAGCAACTAATTTTAAAATAAAATAAACTTAAATAAAATAAACTTAAATAAAATCAGTTGTTTAAGGAGCAGAGATAGCGTGTATAAAAAAAATGAAATGAAATGAAATGAAATTAAAATGAAATATAAAATAAAATTGTGCATCTACTAAAATGTTTAAGGAGCAGAGATAGTGTGTATACAAAAAATAATAAATTAAAATAAAGTAGTTCAAATAAAATAATAAAATAAAACAAAACAAAATTGTGAATTTATCCAGTTGTTGAAGGAGCAGAGATAGCATGTATAAAAAATAATTAAATTAAAGTAAATTAAAAATAAAATAAAATCACAAATTCATCTAGTTGTTTAAGGGGCAGAGACAGCGTATATATATATATATATATATATATATATATATATATATATATATATATATATATATATATATATACACAATATATATACAAAACTAAACTAAACCACTAAAAACTAAATAAAATAAAATCGTGAATTTACCTAGTTGTTTAAGGAGCAGAGATAGTGTGTATTAAAAAAAATAATAATTCATTTAAATTAAAAATAAAATAAAATAAAATAGAACAAATTCATGAATTTACCCAGCTGTTTAAGGAGCAGAGATAGTGTGTTTGTAAAGGACTCCAGCTGAGTCTTGGCTGTCTCCATGCTGTCTATCACACTCCTTGAAGAAACCTGGATGTCCTGAGGAGAAATGGCACATCAGCTATACAAAAACAACCTCCTTGCTCACCTAATCTGGACTTTACCGATAAGTATAATGTTTAATACTTTTTTGATCTAGTCTTTTTTGGAACGTGTCCTGCAGTGTCTCAAACCCTCTAAAGAGAACGGCAGTACTGGATGCACTGCAAAAGTCTGTTCTAATAATAATGACATTGAGGTCCTATCCAACTGGAGTTAATGCCAAATTGCTTACCTCCCCTGCCTCCATAGTTTCCTGTTTCAGTGCAACTTGGCTTTCCAACTGAGTCAACTGCTCCAGGGTGGCGTCCACAGCTGAACGCAACTGTCCAGATGCATGTTTTGTCCGTTTCCCCTGCGTGAAGGACACCTTGGCACCCTGTCATGAATAACAGCATAACAAGGCTTTCAGTTCCCATCAGATCTTGCTTCAGTCCAACCTCCTCGAGGCAAAGCAGTGTTTATACTCATCTTGGGGTTAAGGGATTTGATTTGACTAAATTGCCTTTGAAAGTTATGTTATACACAACGTCTACAAGCACAATTTGTTTAAAAAAAATCAATTCTAGCTTAAAAATGTTACTGACAAACACTTTTTGAGACTTTGAGAAAGTATTTTTTGTTTGTATCATTTAGACCAGTGCCCAAACTTAGACACACAGCTGATCAAGCTCTTACTAGGCATACGAGAAACTTTCCGAAACTTCTCTAGGACAGAGATTGGACACCCCTGATTTAGACAGAGAAACTTTAGCTAAACAGGACTGACAAATATAACCATTTAAGTGTTGGCGTGTACTTCAGCGTAGCTTACTTTAGCTACTGCATCTGCAGACTCCTCAGCTTGTTTCGCTGTGCTGCTCGCAGTCGTAGCATTCTCCACTGCGGGCTTGATCATTCTCTCTGTCTGCTTAACTCTTTTTTTCACATCCACTAGGGTCTTTTCTTTTAGCATCTTCTCTCTCTTCAGATATCCTTTGCTGTATGTGGGCAGTTGAGGCCAGTCCTGCTCCACGTCTACAGCAGAGAACATTTTTACAATGTAGAATACATAAGCACAACGATTTCAGATTTCCATTATACACAGTGTTGCCAAGTCTGCAGCTTTCCTGGGCTACTTTAACACTGTTGCCGCAGGTTGCTTTTAATGCCCGAGGGCTGAAGCGACCCCAATAATGTAATATTTAGCCCCTCAAATGTGATTTTTACCCCCTGGGGGACCCCATCTGAAATGCGATAGGAACTGGCCAGGGTTTGTTGTAAAAAACTGGCAACCCTGATTGTACACTACCATTCAAATATTGAGTAAGATTTGAAAGTCTCCTATGCTCACTATTGAAACCAAGGCTACATTTATTTGATCCAAGTAAAGTAAAAGCAGTAAAATTGTGAAATATTATTTCATTTGAAAATAAGTTATATGTAATACATTCCTGTGACGCAAAGCTGAATTTTCAGCAGCCATTACTCCAGTCTTCAGTGTCACATGATCCCTCAGAAATCATTCTAATATGCTGATTCACTGCTCAAGAAGCATTTTTTTAGTATGAACAAAGTTGAAAACAGTTAGTGACCCCAAAATTTTGAACGGTATGTCGTGCTGCTGAATTTCCCACAGCCCTCATCTGTATATTACTTGCTTTTAATCTCCATTTTTTTATTATTATAAATGCATGCTTAAAGAGAGAGTTCACTCAAAAAATGAAAATCTGTTTTTAATTACTCGCCCTTATGTCGTTCCAAACCTGTAAGACCTTTGTTCATCTTTGAAACACAAATTCAGATTAGGGCGGGTAATTTAACGCGTTAATTAGATTAATTAATTACGGTGAAAAATAACGTGTTAAAATTATTAACGCATTTAACACACTTGCCCCACCCCAGACCTATGTGGGTCATCTGACATTTCATACAGTTGATTGATGACAAATGAGGCAGGGCAACATCTCATTGTGTGATGGAGCCTAGAGAACGTAGTTAAAATGTCCCTAAAAATCAAGATATTAAGTTTAAGTTTCTGTCTCATATTTACATCATATAGTTAAGCAATAGGCTATCACACAAACAATAGGCTAAGTGCAATATCACACAAGTGCAAATGTGATACCGATCTTATACAACTGTTCAGTAAGTAAGAAGTTAATGTGTTATTTTAGACACAATGTTGTCTGTTTTGTACAATTTTGTCAATGAAAAAATAAAGACAAGTGTAAATATCTTAATTTGTGTTCTGAAGATGAACAAAAGTCTTATGGGTTTGGAACGACATGAGGGTGAGCAATTAACAACAGAATTTTCATTTTTAGGTGAACTATCCCTTTAATTTGAACCTTATTTAACTCACTTGGCAGTATAATGTCTAACATTATACATCTTAAAGAAGTTCACTTCCATAACAAAAATATACAGATAATTTACTCACCCCCTTGTCATCCAAGATGTTCATGTCTTTCATTCATCAGTCATAAAGAAATTGTTTTTTTTTTTTTGAGGAAAACATTTCAGTATTTCTCTCCATATAGTGGACTTTTATGGTGCCCCCAAGTTTGAACTTCCAAAAATGCAGTTTAAATTCAGCTTCAAAGGGCTCTAAATAATCCCAGCCGAGGAAGAAGAGTCTTATCTAGCGAAAGTTATTTTCAAAAAAAAAAGTAACAATTTATATACTTTTTAACCTCAAATGCTTGAGGTCTTGTCTAGCCCTGCGTCAACTCTTGTGTATTCAGGTTCAAAACAGTTAGGGTATGTTGAAAAACTACCATCTCATTTTCTTATCCAACTTCAAAATCATCCTACGTCACTGAAGAAGAACCGACCCAGTGTTTACAAAATGAACGTTCAAAGAAGATCAAACGCCCTTTACAAAAAAAAGGTAAAACTGTCATGATCATTTCACTAGATAAGACCCTGCTTCCTCGGCTGAGACTGTTTAGAGCCCTTTGAAGCTGCATTAAAATGTTTTCCTCAAAAAACATAATTTCTTAATGCCTAAACAAAGAAAGACGTGAAAATCATGGATGACAGGGGGTTAAGTAAATTATCTGTACATTTTTGTACTGGAAGTAAACTTTTACTTATATATTTACCCCATTTATTGCTCATCTATGTCATAATTTGAAAAATGATTCTGTGTATCAACAGTGAAAATATGAAAGAAGTATAAAGCAGAAACAGTTACCTTCCAGACCCTTCTGTAGAGACAGGATCTCCGCCTCAACCTCTTTCCCTGTCACCACAGAGGAGACGGCTGACACCTTAAATCCCTCAGCCACAGCCGTCAACTTCAGATAAAAAGACAAAAGATGCATCTCATTACACTGTCTTTTGGCAGGAAATTGTCACATTTGAATTTGCTTTGAGCTGAGAACACATCCCTATTGTTTTTTCCTCTCATGCTGTAACATTTCCCACCAGACTGACTGGCAGGAGGTGCTAAAATTCACAGGATGAAAGAACCGCTAGACCTCTAATTACTAGGACTTTATTATACTCCTTTCTCAGTGTGGTCAGAGTTTACCTGCTTGAGCTCTTGAATGGTGTTGAGGTGTTTTTCAGCACTGTCCACATGAGGCTGTATTTCCTCTCTGGTCTTATTTATCAAGTGCTCTTTGGACTGGACAGAAACATCCAACTCAGTTGTCCTGTTCATCAGGTTCTCGCTCTGAAATGCAGATGAATTTGGTTCAGAATATATTCTTTCGATGAACTCCAGACTCAGAACGCATTATTTTTATTGCCTATGGGCCGAGACGCTGGGATAGTTCAAAAACATCTATTAAGGAACTTTCTAAATACAATCAACATACAGTCGAGGTCAAAAGTTTACATACACCCTGCAGAATCTGCAAAATGTTACGTATTTTACCAAAATAAGAGGGATCATACAAAATGCATGATATTTTTATTTAGTACTGACCTAAATAAGATACTTCACATAAAAGATTTTCACATATAGTCAACAAGAGATAATAATAGCTGAATTTCTAAAAAAGTTTACATACATTTGATTCTTAATACTGTGTTTTTACCTGAATGATCCACAGCTGTTTTTTTTGTTTGTTTAGTGATAGTTGTTTATAAGGCCCAGAAGGTTCAAACTCTCACTGATGCTCCAAAAAGAAAAAAAAAACAATGCATTTAGAGCCAGGGGTGTAAACTTTTGAACTAAATAAAGATGTGTACATTTTTCTTATTTTACCTAAATACCATATTTATTTAATTTAGTACTGCCCTTCAGAAGCTACAGAAGATACTTATATGTTTCCCAGAAGACAAAATAAGTTAAATTTACCTTGATCTTCAAATTCAAAACCTTAAAAAACTTAATGCATTGTGTTTCCTTCTGAAGAATCAGTGAGCATTTGAACCTTCTGTAATAGCTGCATATGAGTCCCTCAGTTGTCCTCAGTGTGAAAAGATTCGAAAAATCATACAGTCATTGATGAAAAGGGTTAAAATGCAAAAATGCTTAAAAAACAAAGAATTTGTGGGACTTGATTTTTCTGAAGAACAGCAGGCAATTTAACTGTTTAGGACAAACAAGGGACTCATGAAACAAAACAAAACAACACAGCTGTGGATCATTCAGGTAACAACACAGTATTAAGAATCAAGTGTATGTAAACTTTTGAACAGGGTCATTTTGTAAACATATTTTTTGTGAAATATCTTATTCAGGTAGGTACTAAATACATTTAGCAGATTCTGCAAAGTGTATGTAAACTTTTGACCTCAACTGCATTAGTATCAAAAGTATGACATTTCATTTATACTCATTTTGCTATAATAAAATACGTTGAACAATAATTAGTACATTAAGGCTTCAATAGCAGTGCCACAGTGTCCATACATAATGCATGAGCAAACCTCTGTGATTTCAGGATCCTGGGTTGCTGTGACATTTGTTTGATTAAGCATCTGTGGGAAAGACATTATATTGAACTCCTGCGCTGCAAGGGTGAAATTGCCATCCGTTCTGCGTAGTTCAGATAGTGAAGCGGTGATGTTCTCTAAAATGGCGGCTATCTCTGAGTTGTGCCTCTGAAGTGACAGGTGTGTCACTAAAGCCTCATTAACCCCAAGCGTCAGATTCTCCTTCAGCTGCTGCATCTCCTCCAGCCTTTGAGACAAAAATAGACAGACAGTGACATTTAAAATGAGTTATTAATGGTCAATTCCCAAAGAACCGCAAAATGTGCTTGATGAATACAGAAACAAACATAATAGAACTCACTTCTCTGTAAGATCCTGTACATAAGACTCTGTGGAGTTGTCTTCCAGTAAAGTTACCAACTGTAAATAGGTTTGGTTAGCCATTTTAAAGGCATCTTCTGCTATCTTCTTTATATGAGCTGCCATGTCTGTGTGACTGTTAAAAGAAAAAGCAGAAGTCACATCTCAACCTCTTTGACATTGAGACACATTTGTTGGAAATATTTCTCCTAACCTTTTCACCAGCACTTCAGACTCATTCACAATGGCGTTCCATTTGTTTGGTTCTTTAGGGATTACAGATGGGATGACCTGAGAATTAGATGTTTGAAGAGAAGCAGAAAGACACAAAAGCCTTCATTAAGACACGTTCTCTGGACAGATGGATTAGATGTTCGTTTAATTGATCTGTGCCGACTCACCATGCTGTTAAGGTCACGAGTCATCTTCTGAAGCTGGTCTTGCATATTCAGAGCAGCAGATAAAGTGTCAACAAGCTCTTGACACTCAGTTTCACCCTTCGGAGGCTTTTCTTCCTCTGTAACTTCTCCGCTGTCTGTTAAGTTGCAGTTCAGCGCCGTTGCAATGCTACGCAACTGCAGCTCTAAGGTCTGGGCAGATGTTTCCAGCTGTGAGAACTGTTTAATGAAGGCCTCACGAGCCTCTGCATCAAAGGAGGAACATCAGTGTTGCATCAGTAGTGAGTTTCCAACAAAACGACTGTCACCGACAGAAGCAACAAAGCCGAATGGAGGCACAATATGTTCTACATTTGTCTTAAATAAACTGTGATGAATTGTAAAGTGACTGTACAAACCACACTAGATAAATTAGTTTCAAATTAGCATTCAATACCCTTCAAAAGACTTCCATACTAACCAAGGCTGCATTAAAAACAGTGATACTGTGGAAAATTAGAATTTAAAATCTATTTGAATATATTTTAAAGTGTCAATATTTTATGTCATGCCAAAGCAGTATTTTTAGATATTTAGTCACATGATCCTGCAGAAATCATTCTATTATGCTGATTTGATGCTTAAGAACCATTTCTTCTTCTTCTTCTTCTTAATGTTGAAACAGCTGTGCTGCTTAATATTTTTGTGGAAACTGTGATACATTTGATGAATCTTTGGATTCTTGGATGTTTGGATGAATAGAAAGTTCAAATGAACAGCATTTATTTGTTGAATTATTTAAATGTTCAAAATCTTCTACAACTAATAGGTCATTTGTTGGTCAGCAGTGTGTTATTAATAGGAAATATGTTGCAATAAAATTTTTGATTTAAAGATGTTGGACATTTATTTGGCATAGAACAACTTCAAGTAATAACTGGACATTTGGAGTAATATTTTTATAACAGTGTCCATATTGCACACTTTGCATGCTAATGTAATAACAACAATATACATAAAACAACATAAGCAGCTCTAATTACACATTAAATACATTTTATTCACACTGTGTTGCTTACTACTAACCTTTGTATTGATACTATAATGTAAAAAGACTAATTAGGCTGGTAATTGTTTTTTAATCAATATTTTAGCTAATAAATCTGCCTTCCATGTATTAGGCATATTAAATGTACTGTACCTGTTGCATATATCAGATTTCATGTGCCAGTATACTGGACATTTACTATTGTGTACTCTAGTATTATGTATTACATATTATATAGATATATTTTAATGTGGTATAATATTAGATAGATCATAAAAATAGAATTATGGTACTTTGCCATTTAAAGGATTAGTTCACCTCCAGAATAAAAACTTCCTGATAATTTGTGACCCTGGATCACAAAAGCAGTCATAAGTAGGACGGATATATTTGTTGCAATAGCCAAAAATACATTGTATGGGTCAAAATTATACATTTTTCTTTTATGCCAAAAATAATTAGGATATTAAGTCAAGATCATGTTCCATGAAGATATTTTGTAAATTTCCTACTGTAAATGTCAAAACTAAATTTTTGATTATAGTCATATGCATTGCTAAGAACTTCATTTGTCCATATTTAGATTTTTTTGCACCCTCAGATTCCAGATTCTCAAATAGTTGTATCTCAGCCAAATGTTGTCCTATCATAACAAACCATACATCAATGTTTATTTATTCAGCTTTCAGATTATGTATAAAACTCAATTTCGAAAAATTGACACATATGACTGGATTTGTGGTCCATGGTCACATTTACTCACCCTTATGTCATCCAAGATGTTCATGTTTTTCTTTCTTCAGTTGAAAAGATCATTTGTGATTACAAAGTATATACATTTTAATTTTTTTTTTAAGAAAATGATTGATCGCTTAACTAGATTAGCCTTATTTGTCGGCTGGGATGTAGAGCCCTTTGAAGCTGCATTGACACTGCAATTTGGACCTTCAACCCATTGACTCCCAATGAAGTCCACTATATGGAGAAATATCCTGTAATGTTTACCTCAAAAACCTTAATTTCTTTTTGATTGAACACCTTGGATGACATGGGGGTGAGTAAATTATAAGGATGTTTTTATTCTGGAAGTGAACTAATCCTTTAATATGTGTGTTTACTAAACATAGCTTGATTGTGAATTCAGTCTCAGGACTGAGGAGGTTAAGCACTTTTGTCTAAAAGCTTTTTACCTTGAATAGCTAGGAGGTCCTCCAGGGCATTGGGCAGATAGTCTTCAACCTGGTCCTTCTGTATGTGATTGTCCAGTCCGTTATGTTGGTGCCTGTACTGCTGACGCCCACGATAATGCCGACTGTATCTATTGCAGTCATAGCTGCTGAGCAGCGTCTCCAACTCCTGAAGTTTGGCTTTCAGTTTACTAGCCTGTACACAAAACAATGTGGGAAAAAAAACTATTTACAAAAACTGTGGGGAAAAAATCTAGTAAATGCTGTCATATTCAAAAACTCAGCAGTGTAGTACAGCAGTGGACGTAGGTTTGATTATTAAAAATATCCATCACACCTTATTAGCTTGAACCCCACTGAGCTTTGCACTATCATTTAAAGGACAGAGCTAAAACCAGTCTTGCATTACCACCCATTCATGCTCATTATAAAAAACCAAGAGGATGTGGGCCAGGGAAACCCACAGCATCTGAGCAAAGGAACTTAGTGAATGGATGAGATAACAAGTAATTAGGAACCTATTACTTTGCTGAGTAACCATTACATCAAAAGATCTGTTTTTATGCTTCACCATCATCATCATCATCATCATCATTATCATCTTTCTCTGTCTCTCATGCACTGAGGGAGGCCCACCTGGTCTCTGATGAGACTGTAGCACACAGGGCACTCCTCACATTGGTGGGTCAAGCGGTTCTGGTAGTAGTTCAGTTCACACTTGTCACACTTATAACCAACAAACCCATTGCGACAAGAACACGTTCCGTTGTCATGGCACTGCATCAAGGTCGAGCCCATGGGGTCACAATTACATGCTATAGGCGGGAGATTGACAAAGAGAAACAATGACTCTCAAACACCTGAAATAGGTATATGACAAACACAGTGGACTAAATTATGCATGAAATGTTAAACAATTCACAGTAAAATACACTGGTTAGAAGAGTAACATTGATTATTAAAGGATTAGTTCACTTTCAGAATAAAAATTTCCTAGTAATTTACTCGCCCCCATGTCATCCAAGATGTTCAGGTCTTTCTTTCTTCAAGATTTTTTAAGGAAAACATTCCAGAATTTTTCTCCATATAGTGGACGTCTATGGTTCCCAATGGTTTGAACTTCCAAATTGCATTTCAATGCAGCTTTAAAGGGATCTACACAATCTCAGCCAAGGAATAAGGGTCTTATCTAGCGAAACAAACAATAATTTCCTAAAAGAAAAGTTAAAATGTATATACTTTTTAACCACAGATGCTCATTTTGCACTAGCTCTGTGAATCATGACTTGACGCATTGTAATCATGTTGAAAACATCACATCCGGTTAGTTTTTCGTCTGTGTACTTCAGTTCAAAAAGGTAGGGTATGGCGAAAAACTTCATCTCATTTTCTTCCCCAACTTCAAAATTGTCAACATTATTGTTTTTCTTTTTTTTTAAAAGGCGTTTGACATTCTTTGCATGTTAGGTTTGAAAACACTGGGTCGGTACTTACGCCTATGTCATGTGTGAGGTTGGGCTGGTGCAAGACGAGCATTTGTGGTTAAAAAGTATTTACATTTTTCTTTTTTTAAGATTGTTTCACTAGATAAGACCATTCTTCCTCGGCTGGGATCGTGTAGAGTCCTTTGAAGCTGCACTGAAACTGCAATTCAGAAGTTCAAACCATTGGGAACCACTGAAGTCCACTATATGGAGAGAAATCCTGGAATGTTTTCCTTAAAAAATCTTGAAGAAAGAAACCTGAACATCTTGGATGAACAAAATTTTGTTCTGGAAGTGAACTAATCCTTTAAACAGTAAATTTGGTAACACTTTAGTATAGGGAGCAATTCTCACTGTTAACTAGTTGCTTTTTAGCATGCTTATTATTAACATATTGGCTGTTTATTTGTACTTATAAAGCACATATTTTGCATGACCATATTCCTATACCCCTATTCCTACCCAATACCTAAACTTAACAACTACCTTATTAACTATTAATAAGAAAAAAATAGGAGTTCATTGAGGGAAAAGTCGTAGTTAGGACCTTAAGGATTAGTTCACTTTCAGAACAAAAGGTAATACAGGTAATGTACTCACCCCCTTGTCACCCAAGATGTTCATGTCTTTCTTTCTTCAGTCGTAAAGAAATGATGTTTTTTGAGGAAAACATTTCAGGATTTCTCTCCATATAATGGATATGAATGGTGCACCAAAGTTTGAACTTCCAAAATGCAGTTTAAATCCAGCTTCAAGGGGCTTTAAACGATCCCAGCTGATGAAGAAGGTCTTATCTAGCAAAGCGATCGCAAATGTTCGTCTTGTCTCGTCTCTGTGATGCGGGTCAATACAGTTAAAAAGCGTTTTAGGGCGATTTTAGGATGATTTTGAGTTCATCACAGAGACTACGCATGTGCATCGCAGAGACGAGACAAGCATTTGCGGTTAAAAAGTTTATAAATTGTCAATTTGTTTTGAAAATAACAGATTGTTTCACTAGATTGTTTAGAGCCCTTTGAAGCTGGATTTAAACTGCATTTTGTAAGTGCAAACTTTGGGGCACCATTCATATCCATTATATGGAAAGAAATCCTGAAATGTTTTCCTCAAAAAAAACATAATTTCTTTACGACTGAAGAAAGACATGAACATCTTGAACGCGAGTAGATTATATGTAAATTTTTGTTCTGAAAGTGAACTATTCCTTTAATGGTTTGTGAACAGCGAGAATTGGACCTTAAAGTGTGACCGTAAATTCCGCTATTTTAAATATAAAGTAGTTTATTTAAAGTTTATATTAACATTTCTTGTTTTTAAAATACTTCATAAAAAAAATGCACAAAAAAAACATTTAGTATTAAGTATTAAAACATTAAGTATTAAGGGCAAAATTTGACTTATGTTCAGTGTCTGGTTCTAATTATTGATTTCAATACCTCTGCAGCCTCTAGAGGAGAAACCAAAGAATCCCATTCGACAAGTGTTACACGACAGCCCCTCGACACCTGTTCGACACATGCACTGTCCTGTGATTGGATGACATGCTAAAGAGGAGGAACCAATGGGATTGCAGTTACACCTATAAAACAGAAAAAGAAAGTATAGAATTTATGCATTTTAGTTTACAGGCTGATAGACTGACAGACAGATAGATCGCAAAGCTTACATCTCACAGCCCAAGCCTGCCTGCAGATTAAAGTAGCCAGTTTCGCACTGTCCACAGTCTCTTCCCGTCACATGACTCAGGCAAACACACTTTCCTGTATCCGGGTGGCAGTCATTCAGTGACCCTGATGTCCCAGCCACATTACAAGCACAAGCTGAAAAACACAACATCCACAACATGCCAACATTTTTTTTTATACATTTTCCTTAACCACAAAGGAGTTCAAAAGAAATCTTCTCACCCACATGATGATAAATGATGTATAACTCGTGCACAAAATGTTTTTTTAATGTCTGCATTCTAATGAGGCATGCAACAAAGCAAGATCTTGAACAAGGATAAAACCCTTAATGCTGCTGAGCATCTCAAAAACAACTTAATCTAAGTTTTGAAGTCTCAAAGCACTCAATGACTTTCCATTGACTTCTACTGTTTTTACACTGAGCTAATGATATTTTCTGCCCTCGTTTGCATTTGTGGTTTACACATCTGCAGTATATTTATTAAGCCATTTTCTTTTGGTGGGTTTCCACAATGCAGGTGATTTCAAATTTTACTGTCCTTATAGAGATAAAGCAGGTAAAAAGTAAAGTGAAGCGTCTTCATTATGTGCCACATTCATGTTTTAAATTATACTCACGTTTGCACTTTCGCTCTGGATTGAGTTCATTGGCCAAAGCGTTGCCGTAGTAACCTGATCTGCATTTCTCACAATGGTCCCCTGTCGTATGTCCCAGGCATTTCAGACAGCGTCCAGTCATGTGATCACACACACCCACCGCATTAGGATCCACGTTCCCATTACACTCGCACCTCACACACGGTAGCACTCTCCCTCCCCAGCCCAGAGGGTTGCCATAGAAACCATCTTCACATAATTCACACCGTACACCTGGGAATCCATTAAGATCCATTAACACAATCTACTTTCTATTTATTATCGCTCTTTGTGTTTGTGCTTGCGATTCACATTTATTTACAGTGCAGAGTGCATAATGTCTTTTAACTACTAATCTATTTGCATATTAATGCTGAACTGAGCATTTGTGTGTCAGAATTATGTAAATAGCACATGAACTGACTGCAACTGACCCCTTTGGCCTGTCGGACAGTTGGTACAAACCACGTCCCCCGTCTCTGGCACCTGGGCGCAGGTGGTGCGATCTGGACAAGGACAAGGTAAGCAGTCGCCTGGGCTGCCAGTCAATGCATTGCCATAGTAACCATCTTCACAAAGCTCACAATAACGGCCTGTGGTGAAGTCTCTGCAGTCACACACACCTGCAAAAAAACACACACAAAGAAAGCTTACACAAATATATGTGACCCTGAACCAGTCATAAGGGTACATTTTTCGAAACTGAGATGTATACGTCATCTGACAGCTAAATAAATAGGCTATTGATGCTTTGTTAGGACAGAACAATATTTGGCAGATATACAACTCTTTGAAAATCTGGAATCTCAAGGTGCAAAAAAAAATTAAAAATAATCTAAATGTTGAGAAAATCACCTCTAAATTTGTCCAAAATAAGTTCTTAGCAATGCATATTACTAACCAAAAAATAAGTTTTGAGTTATTTACAGTAGGAAATTTACAAAATCTTCAAGGAACATGATCTTTACTTAATATTCTTATGATTTTTGGAAGAAAAAAAATAAGAAGTGTATTTTTGGTTATTGCTACAAATATACCCGTGCTACATACGCCTGTTTTCTTATGGTCCAGGGTCACATATCAGGGCTCTAGATGGTGCTTTTTCATATAGTGTTATTTAATTTTGTGAACTGGAGTTCCTCTTTTGCTATAAGTCGGGCTTCCTACACTCGCAATCTTGTTCGTTTTACAAGAAAAGATAACTGCTTTGCTTAGTTATATTTATATACCTTTCATTTCTTAAACTAAAACAAAAGATAGATTCATTAGTATTCCTAATTAAAAGCACAACAACAATAAAACAGGCTACAATGACAATTAGCTTACATACCATATATTACCAAAAAACGAATAAGATGAAGCCTGGCATAAACCACATGCTGTATTATATACCGACTAATAAATTACAGAACGTTTAGCAAACTCTGAGGAATCAAATAAAAAACGAAACGAAAGCCTCCATAAGGTAACATGAGGTAAATGACAAGATAATGAAAACAAAAGTAAAACTAAACTGGCTGTCGGTGACAGTGCTTGCATGTTTATTTTTCCACAATAATACCAAAATGTTCACCTTTTTTGTTTTAAGAAGTGGTATTTTACTTTGTTTTAGCTCGAACGCCAAATCCTCCATCCGCCATCGTTTCCTTAATATTCGCTTCATTTTTGCCTCGAGCTGTGCGCACCTTGGCGCTCGTACCACACTCTACACCCGAAGCGCTCGCACTGAACCAAAGACTTTCTGAACTCGCTTCTTTTCACGTGATCAGTGAATTCCGACTCCTGCGGCACTATTCCACGGTTCTGGAGCGCGTTGTATTTTCTGCAACGCAGACCATTTACAAATTCTTAAAAAAAACTGTCGCAAATGCAACCATTTTGGTTGCAGTCTAGAGGCCTGCATATGATCTTTTTTTAATTAAAAGTGTATATATTGTGACAGGAAGTGAAGTCAGACAATCATCAGATTCATTGAACCTCACAAACACACTGAAACTCAGTATTACAGCGCCATGAATACAATATGAGTTGCTACAAAAGCAAACAAACTCAAATGGCTTTCTGGTTCAGTGCAGAAACACCAGGGTGTGAGCCATCACGCATCAACTCATCAGTTCAGACAAGCAGCTCAACGCTGCCAATGTCAGCACAAAAACACACGCAACAATATGCCATTGAGCCATGCGCTCGGCTCCATTTGAATTCTACCCACATGCCCTGACCGTTTCATTTCAATGAATTTAAAGTAGAGATCTAGTACAAAATACAAAATAAGCAAGAATGTACATTGCATAAATAACAAAATGAATAAACAAAAATGTTACGCATACTAAACATTATATTAAAAAAATTAAACACTGTGTGTGTGTATGTGTGTGTGTAGAGAATCTAACATATACAAAAAATATAGACACGCACACCCCTTACCTGTGATCAAGGTGAAAAACTGCACTACCCATCCAAAACAGCAGATGGCAATATGCTATTACATTTAATGTGTGAGTGAGAGAGAGAATGTAATGTGACTATTCGGTAACTTGACTGTAATGGCTCTAAAACCCTTGTCTCTCACAAGCTATTGTTCAGATGTATCTGTCTTCAAGAGCTCATTGATTATTTCTGATTCAGTGGTAAGAACTTCATTCAAAGGTCAATTATTATCTTTACCAATAAGATGTATGTCTCTCTCTCAGCTAGATTATTAGGCTAAGCTGCAATAAGGGGGCAGAACAGTATTATGGGAGTAAACCTGACCTTTGACTTTCATATACAGGTCCTTCTCAAAAAATTAGCATATTGTGATAAAGTTCATTATTTTCTGTAATGTACTGATAAACATTAGACTTTCATATATTTTAGATTCATTACACACAACTCGAAGTAGTTCAAGCCTTTTTTTGTTTTAATATTGATGATTTTGGCATACAGCTCATGAAAACCCAAAATTCCTATCTCAAAAAATTAGCATATCATGAAAAGGTTCTCTAAACAAGCTATTAACCTAATCATCTGAATCAACTAATTAACTCTAAATACCTGCAAAAGATTCCTGAGGCTTTTAAAAACTCCCAGCCTGGTTCATTACTCAAAACCGCAATCATGGGTAAGACTGCCGACCTGACTGCTGTCCAGAAGGCCATCATTGACACCCTCAAGCAAGAGGTCTGTGGGAAGGAAAAAGTGTGGCAGAAAACGCTGCACAACGAGAAGAGGTGACCGGACCCTGAGGAAGATTGTGGAGAAGGACCGATTCCAGACCTTGGGGGACCTGCGGAAGCAGTGGACTGAGTCTGGAGTAGAAACATCCAGAGCCACCGTGTACAGGCGTGTGCAGGAAATGGGCTACAGGTGCTGCATTCCCCAGGTCGAGCCACTTTTGAACCAGAAACAGCGGCAGAAGCGCCTGACCTGGGCTACAGAGAAGCAGCACTGGACTGTTGCTCAGTGGTCCAAAGTGCTTTTTTCGGATGAAAGCAAATTTTGCATGTCATTCGGAAATCAAGGTGCCAGAGTCTGGAGGAAGACTGGGGAGAGGGAAATGCCAAAATGCCTGAAGTCCAGTGTCAAGTACCCACAGTCAGTGATGGTCTGGGGTGCCATGTCAGCTGCTGGTGTTGGTCCACTGTGTTTTATCAAGGGCAGGGTCAATGCAGCTAGCTATCAGGAGATTTTGGAGCACTTCATGCTTCCATCTGCTGAAAAGCTTTATGGAGATGAAGATTTCATTTTTCAGCACGACCTGGCACCTGCTCACAGTGCCAAAACCACTGGTAAATGGTTTACTGACCATGGTATTACTGTGCTCAATTGGCCTGCCAACTCTCCTGACCTGAACCCCATAGAGAATCTGTGGGATATTGTGAAGAGAAAGTTGAGAGACGCAAGACCCAACACTCTGGATGAGCTTAAGGCCGCTACCGAAGCATCCTGGGCCTCCATAACACCTCAGCAGTGCCACAGGCTGATTGCCTCCATGCCACGCCGCATTGAAGCAGTCATTTCTGCAAAAGGATTCCCGACCAAGTATTGAGTGCATAACTGAACATAATTTTTTGAAGGTTGACTTTTTTTGTATTAAAAACACTTTTCTTTTATTGGTCGGATGAAATATGCTAATTTTTTGAGATAGGAATTTTGGGTTTTCATGAGCTGTATGCCAAAATCATCAATATTAAAACAATAAAAGGCTTGAACTACTTCGAGTTGTGTGTAATGAATCTAAAATATATGAAAGTCTAATGTTTATCAGTACATTACAGAAAATAATGAACTTTATCACAATATGCTAATTTTTTGAGAAGGACCTGTATGTGACCCTGGAACACAAAACCTTAAGTAGCACGGGTATATTTGTAGCAGTAGCCAAAAATACATTGTATGGTCAAAATCGATTTTTCTTTTATGCCAAAAATTGGCTGTCAGGCGATTATTATTATTTTTTATTTAATTAATTACATGATGTTTCGGTTAATTAATCGCTAAATAAATATGACTGTGAAAATACTCACAAAAGATGATTTAAGGCTATTTCTATGTAAATTGTAGCTTTAGAAAGAAATATTTAATAGAAATAAATTACACAAACATTTAGGCTGCAACAGCTTAACGTAAACTATGGAACATAAAAGAAGATCATTTGAGAAACATCTCAGTACGTTTTTGTAATTGTAATTGGTAACCAAAACAGCTTTGTTACCAACAGTCTTCAAAATTCTTTTATGTTTCACAAAAGAAAACAGATGAGTAAATTATGACAGAATTTACATTTTTTGTGTGAACTATCCCTTTAATGTTTTTATTTTTAGGCACCTATTGTATCTGTTGGCGTTCTTCTTCTTCTTCTTCCGTTTCTTCTGCCAAAATTAATTTTCGCCAAAATTGGTTAAGATCATCTTCAGACCATGCTGGCAAAAGATATGGAATCCAAGGTGACTAGTCAAACCGTTCTTGAATAACGCGCAAACGAATTCTACTAAAAGCATGCAAAAATGGATGTGAGGCTATATCTCCGCAGCGGTTTGGTGCATTGAGACCAAACTTGATGTGTGTTAATAGCAAGCATGACTTGAGGCTACCTGCTGTGTATCGGTGCAGTGCCACCTAGTGGTCAGGAGATATGAACAATTTATATTTTTGCTTATAACTTGTGAATGGTTTGGCCAAAAATCACTCTTTAGATTCGGTGCATTATGCCGATTTAAACCATACCCAATTTTCCCACGTCAGCCATTTTGAATTTTGTCAAAAATTGCTATATGTTACGAACGCATTGGCGTATCGCTACGAAACTCGTTATGTGTCTTCAGCACCATGCCCTGACCCTGCTCATGCCATTTTGATTAATGTTAAAAATCTACTTTTTCTAGCTCCTCCTAGACCGTTAGTCCGATTTTCACAAAACTGGACTCAGATCATCTTCAGACCATGCTGGCAAAAAAGTCTGGAAAGATGCCAAACTACATCTAAGGCTATATTTCTGCAAAGCTTTGACAAATTTTGTATGTGCCATTGTCACCTCTCACTGACCACGCCACATTAATTTGGTAACAGCGCCACATGTTGGTCAAGAGTGCTAAACTATTTATTTACCATCAATAATGACATTTACAACACTGTTAATAACTATTGATAGCATTAGCCTATTGTAATGAAACTGGTCTCGAAATATTCAGTGGGTCATGCCGACAACATAGATACCAATTATTCCATAGTCGACCATACTTCCTATCCGCCATTTTGATTTATGTTGAAAACCTACTTTTTAAACTCCTCCCTGACCGTTTGTCAGATTTTCACCAAAATCGAATCAGATCATCTTCAGACTGCTGACAAAAAGTTATGGGTTTCATGTCGATAGACGAAACCGTATTTGTACAGCGCCTCAACAAATGTGAGGCATGATGCCAAAATGACTCTAAGGCTGTATCTCTGCAAAGCTTTGACATATTGACACCAAACTTTATTCGTGCCATTGTCACCTCACACTGACCACACCACATCAATCTCGTAACAGCAACACCTACTGGTCAACGGTGATAAATCTTTCAATCATATTAATGGTGACTTGATTTGGTTTTTCAGCCTTTTTGCTTAAAATCATAAATATGTCTTTAATTGCTCATTGATGCAGCTGGTCTGATGCTGCCAGCCATGCTGGCTTGACTTATCTCTCCTTCTTTGTGCTTGGCCCCATAACTGCTGCTTGCAACTATATATATATATACACAGTATATATATATATATATATATATATATATATATTATATATATATATATATATATATATATATTTTTTTTTTTCCCAATTAAATGATACTCTAAATAAGAAACTAAATCTGCCAGCAGGTGGTTCAAGCGGCTGATTCATTCAGGAAATAAATAAATGGCTCTCTTTATGAATGGGCCTTTGAATCACACGAAACTGCGTATTCATTCAGAAACTAAACACTGTGTTGCTTGAAGACGCAATTGGCTGTAAAGGTAATATGTTCTCTGCAAAACTGAGCAAAAAACAAGTAATATTGTGTTTAGAATATAACACAATATCAACTTACTTACTGAACTGATGTATAAATCACATTTAAACTTAAACTAGACAAAAACACTTAAAAGGCAATTTTCTCAATATTTTGATCTTTTTGCACTCTCAGATTCCAGATTTTTAAATAGTTGTCTCTCGGCCAAATATTGTCTTCCTCAATCAATGGACCATACATCAATGGAAAGCTTATTTATTCAGCTTTCAGATGATGTATAAATCACAATTTAGAAAAAATTTACAGTTAAGACTGGTTTTGTCAAGGGTCACATATAATACATAAGTAAATTCATGGTTAAAAGAATCTGATTGACCTGTGTGTTTGTGTGTGTGTATGAAATATGTACAGTGCATGAGATGAATAGTAAGGCAGATTCATGAAGGACAAGTATTCAGAAAGATCAAAGAAAATAATACTATAAATAACACACACTCTATCATGCATTTAAGCCAAAACCTCTACAACTGCTGAATTCTGTATTAGCCTTAGTGCTGAAGTTCCCTTCAGAGACAGTTCAGAGACAAATCACCAGTGTAACAACAACAGAACAAAATCAATAATAAAACTATAGCGTTAAAGAAATTCTGTCCCGAAAACAACAGATCTATGAAAAAGACGGCCTCAGAAACTAAAGCTAGCAAAGCGACTGAAACATTCAGATGGTTTAAATAAAAGCAGTTGATGGTGAAAAACAACTCAGTCTGTTTGTCAATAAGGTTGTGTGGTGATAAAGGCGCTTTGTGTGATGGCTAATTCACACCTATCAATTAGATAATCACATCCTTAACTTTAAAGGACAAAGATTTCAGAGTCCTGCTGTCCCTTAAATGCACTAAATGCCACTGAGAGAATTTGCAAGGTTAACACTAATAGATTTAATAAGGTTTTACTGAGAGAGAGTTGAGTGCCTCAGAAAAAAGAGAGACGGAGAAAGAAAGGAAGTATAGTAAAGGAATGCATTGATATGGAAATTATTACCGAATAAATAAGCTTTCCATTGATGTGTGGTTTGTTAGTATAGGACAACATTTGGCCGAGATACATCTATTTGAAAAATGGTCTGAAAAAAAAAAAAAATCACCTTAACAATGCATATTACTAATCAAAAATTAAGTTTTGATATATTTACAGTAGGAAATTTACAAAATATCTTCATGGAACATGATCTTTATTTAATATCCTAATATATTTTGGTGATAATTTTGACCTATACAATGTATTTTTTGCTATTGCTACAAATATACCTGTGCTACTGGTTTTGTAGTCCATTATTTTAATTATTCATGAAATAATTTGTTGTAATTATTTATTGTACTGTATAGCCAATAACATAAATGGAAAGGATACTTTCACAAAAATAACAAAAAGTCATGTTTATGTATTATATTAGTGAATAAAGCATATAAAATATAGCATAGGAAGACATGCTGCCTTATAAGCCAGCGTACAATCTCTGGTTTGGATGACTTTGTGATTTCAAAGATTCTGACCACCGTTAATAGATCCAAATCAGAGGCCGAGAAATAGAGAGAAAGAAAGCAGGAGACGGAGAGGAACAGACAGATGGACGGAGAGATCAATAACGGGAACCAGTGTGATAACTTTAAATGAAAAGCACCTTAGCTCATAAAGAAGTCTGGAGTCTTTAAAGAACAGACTGTAGGGGTGTCTGGGTTTTTGTTTTTTGTCAGATTTTATAAGCAGCTGGATTCCGGCCGTGTTCCTCTTCCTCTGTTTATTTGTTCTGTTGAATTAGATTTAGGAGGCATTTTATTTTCAGTCTTTGGGAGGTCTGGGAACACAGTGTGTATGCGCAGACATATGCGTCTGTGTCGGTCTGACCGGGAGGAAACAAAATGAACTTGAAAAGTCTTACTAAAAGAACCACCGCCCTATATATCACTTCACCAAGACAAACCTGAACTCTCACAAAGATCAATACCACTCTCTTACACAACAAAACAGAGGACTCAAAGCAACACAATATAATGAAGAGCAAAAATGTTTCGTCCACTCTGCTGTACCTTAAACTAAAAACAATTTTGGTCTTTTTATGGTGACAGAAGACTTAGAATATAGTACAGAAGCCATATGGACCACATTCATTGTTTCAGGTGCTTTTTTTTTTTTTTTGCAATTTGAGAGCTGCATGAAAAAGATTTTGTGTTTTTTTATGGTTTAATGCAGGGCTGGGTTTTGACACGAATTTCAGTTTGATTCTGAATTACAGGATTGTGATTCAATATTGATTCTTTTAAAAATACATCAGGTAAAGTACACATTAAATGAAAAAAAAAAATCTCTCAGCTAATGCTGTAAATTATATATGAGAGTCAGTTGGTACTACATTACTATAATATTGAAGGTTAAAATAAACTGATTTGTAGTTTGTTTGTATAATAATACATTTCAATTACATAATTATATTTCTACCCCAATTTGTTTTATGAAATATGAACATTTAAATGGTGGCTGTCATGAAAACAAATTTATTAAAACATAAATTAAACATTTAAAAACTGTAAAAAGTAAATTAACATGTTATATACTGCATATACTTAGCAAAATGCTCTGCTATACCTTAAACAAAAAACAATTTTGGACTTTTTATGGTGACAGAGGGCCACATTTTATTTTTACAGGTGTTTTTTTTTTTTTTGCAATTTGAAAGCTTTAGTCTCAATTTATTGTAGATTATCTGTTTTATTATCTGTTTTAATGGTTTTATGTAGGGTTGGGTTTTGACAAATTTTGATTTGATTCTGATTCACAAGCTTGTGATTCAATATTGATTATTTTAAAAATAACACATTCAAATTATTAACGCATTTAACGCACTTGCCCCGCCCCAGACCATCTGACATTTCATACAGTTGATTGATGACAAATATGAGGCAGGGCAACAACTTATTGCATAATTGAGCCTAGAGAACGTAGTTGGAATGCCCCCAAAATTCAAGATATAGGGCAAAAAAGCCCTTGTTTGATTTTTTATCTCATACTTACATCCTATAGTTATCCAATATCACACGAGCAATAGGCTATAAGTGCAATATCACACAAGTGCAAATGTGATACTGATCTTATACAACAGTTCAGTAAGTAAGAAGTTAATGTTGTGTTATTTTAGACACAATGTTGTCTGTTTTGCTCAATTTTGCCAACGAAAATACATAATAAGACAAAGCAGAACTGTTCGTCACCAAGCAACACACAGCTGCATTTTATTTTCTTAATGCAAGTTTTGAAGACTTGGGTGAACCATTTGGCATGTTGGAATTGAAGCAACGCTGCACAGACCCGGTGTATATGACATTAAAGTACCGCAAAAGTGATTCAACAGCATAAGGAGCCATCTGCTCTATATAGCTCTAGCGGTACTTTGATGTCACACACCGATCGGTTTGATGGTGATGACCTGCTTCAAGCTGAACAAGCCTAATGATTCAATGGACCATTCATGAAGAACCATTTACTTTTTCACTCCTGAATGATTAAGCCATTTGAACAAATCAAATGAATTTACCACAACCTACTGGCAGTTTTAGTTTATTATTTAGAGTATCATTTCATTAAAGAAATCATTTCATAATTCCATAATAATATTAATAAAATTAATGAAATAAATGATTAAAGGTATAGTTCACCCACCCAAAAATGACAACTGTGTCATCATTTACTCACCCTCATGGTCCAAAAGAGTATATGTATTCAATTTTATCAAAACAAAATCTTTACTTTTTGAAATGTCTGTGTGCTGTACACAACAATGACTTTAAATTATCTTTTGGGAGTCATTTCTCAGCCAAATCTGATGTGCAATTAATTAGATTAATTAATCGCCACACCATGTAATTAATTAGATTAAAAATTTTAATTGCTTACCAGCCCTAGTTTTAGTTTGTTTTTCACACTCTCATCTTTCAGCTCTTTCATTGTGAGTCATGTTTTTCACGGGATTCATACCCAAGGAAAACAAAAATGTTTATAAATGCTCGCTGTTTTACCCCCTTTAGTGTTCATTTCTATTGGAAACTGCAGTGATATGTACTGTGATATGTATTGGTATGTATTTTGTGTCTTGCGAAAAAGTTTCCGCAGGTATGTTTTCGTCATGAGATCAGGTGGCACAAAACACGAAGCTTATTGCGATTTATCGGATGGGAGGCACACTACTATGTTCTGTTACTGAAAACAGGGTAGACTGATCTATTCTTGGAATTTAAGAATCAATATAATTTCGTAACAATGAGAATCGACTAAAATTGAAAAAAAAAAAAAATAATAAAATAAAATAAAATAAATAAATAAATAATCTATATATTTTACCCAGCCCTAGTTTTATGGAAGATGGTGAGAACACAAAATTCAAGGTCATGAAGTGAGACAACATTACAGATTTTTTTAGTAACCCATTTCCTTTCACTTCACTGCCCCTGTAATGTTGCAATCCAAAGGCAACAGGTGACATGGAAAATTTGGACCAGATTCATTTAAATCATAACTTAGGGCTTGAAGATGACGGATGACATTTCTGTCAGCATTGCAACCAGTGATGAGAATGTGTGCAATACAGCTGAAATGATTAATCACAGAACGTTTTTCAGCACGAACAGCCAGTTACACCTGGTCACAAAGGTATAAAGAGACACACAGACGGGAGAATGGGAAGGTGAGAGAGGTTACATTTAATTTTGTTTGAGTGTAAAAGAAATGCTGGCTACCATCTGTCTGTCGGCCTCGACGGATGTTAAAGTTGCCCTTATGGTAATATGAGACAGATGTGGCAGCTATTGACTGGCAGATGCCACACACACACACACACAAAAACCCCAAACACACACAGCAACAACCACTTCCCTGTGTGCAGATCAAAAGATGCTGGCATGGAAGTTACATTCATTTGCATTCTGAAACAAAAGTCTCCTTATTTCCTCAAACTGCTTCACAACTGACAGTGAAATCAGATCAACGTTCTCTCACAGTGTCTGATTTCTATTTTATGGCTAATCAATCAAGATGAATCCAGTTAATTTTACATGCTGTCCAACTAATGGTCACAAAAGAGACAGGGTTCATTTTATATTCAAATCAGAATCCTAAATATTCACCGACTCATCTGTGCTATGCAAAACAGGAGGATATCCACGGCCAGAGGTCTGCTGGGATTATCATATCAATGTCTTTATTTGAAATCTTGCATCTCTTCAGGCAAGTTTATTCCTAGCGTCTGACATTTGTACCTTTCCTCTTTCTGAATTATTCACTGCTTTAGGGTGGCTAAATGTCAGCACCTCCACATGGGCCCTTCCTGACTCTTTGAGAGGGGTGAAAGAATGAGAGTAAAATAAAGACGTTCCTCTCTTTCCAGAAACAGAGGCATGAAAAGGACCCGTCCCTGCAGCTGTCCTTTGGGAAAAGGGCGCTCTTGACCCCCGGTACCTGCCAGACTACATCCGTTATAAGGCGGTCGAGCTCGTTAGAATATTCATTACAGTTTGGTCTACATTAAAGAGCTAATTAGACTGTAGCATTTTCATTTATGAGGCTCCAGATGGTTAGCCGAATACTTTTTATGTAGCAGTGGCATCAGATAGAATAAATCTTTGGAATCAGTTACAGCAATAAGATTTATTTAAGAGTTTGTATGTGTCTTTATTTATTCTTATTGAGTATCGTTCTAAAGTCAGGGGTTCAAACTTTTTAATTTTGTCTTTAAATAAATGATTTTATATTATTATAATAATACATGTTTCTTGAACAGCAAATCAGCATCATTAACATGATTTCGGAAGGGTTATGTCACACTTAAGACTGGAGCAATGGCCTCTCAACAGCTAATTTAACCTGGAATTACATTTCACAATATTACTATTATTGCATTTTTAAACAAATATATGTAGCCTTGGTGAGCCTAAAGGAGTGTGTTTATTTCAAAAACACTAAAAACAAATCTTACCATCCCTGAACTTATAACTATGAAAACTAAGGAATATATAGCAGCCTAGAAATAAAATACAGTTGTGGTCAAAAGTTTACACCCCTCTTTCAGAATCTGCTAAATGTTGATTAGTTTACAAAAATAAGAGGGACCATACGAAATGCATGTTACTGTTTATTTAGTACCGACCTGAATGAGATCTTTCACATAAAAGATAGTCCACAAGAGAAAATAAGAGCTGAACTTATATAAAGGCCCCCTTTCAAAAGTTTACACCCCCTTGATTGTTACCTGACTGATCCACAGCTGTGTTTTTTTGTTAAGTGATAGTTGTTCATGAGTCCCTTGTTTGTCCTGAACAGTTAAACTGCTGCATTAAGAGGGGTGAAAACATTTTGAATTTGAAGATCAGGGTAATGTAATTTAATGTAATGTAATGTAACTTTTTGGGAAACATGTAAGTATCTTCTGTAGCCTCTGAAGGGCAGTACTAAATGAAAAAATATGATATTTAGGCAAAATAAGAAGAATGTACACATCTCCATTCTGTGCAAAAGTTTTCACCCCCAGCTTTTAATGCATTGTTTTTCCTTCTGGAGCATCAGTGAGCATTTGAATCTTCTGTAATAGTTGCATATGAGTCCCTCAGTTGTCCTTAGTGTCAAAAGATGAATCTCAAAATCATCAGTCTTTTCATTCAATCTTTGACTTGAAGATATGTGCTCACAGCTGAAAAACAGTCTGCCTATCTTCTATGACAAAGAGACAGTTGTCTTTTCTCACTACAGAACATATTCCATGCATTTTCCCTTTTCCTTTCATTACCTTTTTTCACCTTCTTTATAAGGTCGCCTTCACTGTAGGAACAATGATGACAGTAGGAACAGAGAGAAAAATTCTGAATAGGACATACAGAAAAACAGCCTTTTAAATGTATGACTCACCCTTATAAAACACATATCAAAACCCATGTGAACACAGGACCTCGTATAACTCGAGAATACCATTCATTATAACTTGAGGTGACCATTCAGTTCTCTGTTGGCAAGCTTGTGCTGTTTTTCTTCCTTTGCTGATTTTAATTAAGCAAATATTACAGACAAACATCCTAAGCAGATGAATGTTTTTTTTTTTTTTTTTACTTCCTGTTATGCACTATAAAGTTATTCATTGTTTTTGATATATTTACTGATCCAGATCGAATGCACATCTACTTTACAATGGGTACGAAAAGAAAAAAAAAAGAATGAAAATGAAACAATGGACCAAGGCGAGATATGAGTGCTCTCACACCTTTCTGTGCCTGTTGCATTTAATGTAAATTCATTTATACGAAACCCATATTCTCAGCAAACCACTTTTTCTCTCCTTTTTCTCATTCTTCCAAGGCCCTCTCAGCCTAATTTTATGGATGGCATCCCTTAAATTAACATGCACAGGAAAAGTACTCAAGAAAGAGACCAGAAAACACACGCACGCAAAATATATGTGCATCCGAAGGACATATGCTTGACTTCATTAGCCCTCCAGCACAATACTCTGCCACCGTTCCATATTTCCACTGCAAATATTAACATTTTCCAATCTGTTGTATTGCTCGCAGGAAAATAGAAATGACACAAACAGACCGACTTTAAATAAATCACAATTACGAAGTACCACTGGATCCAGCCCAGAGAGGTGAGCTTCCCTCCTCTCTTATCTCCAACCAAACAAACAACACCTGTGCTGAGTGACAAGACTAATAACCAATTAACAGCCAATTACAACCATATTACAGTACTGCGAGAATCGCGGAAATAATAAATCAAAGGGGCGTGGCCTGTCAGTGCACAAAGCCTTCCTGAAGCGGAAATGAGATTAAATTAAAGCTCATCAAAAGACTAACAAAACATAATTAGGCTTACGAATCTGAAATGAGATTAGAACACTCTTTGGTTTTTGGTGCGGAGAAAAATGAAGAGTGACGTATGCATATGCTAATGAAAAGCATGATGGTTTTCAGCAGGGACCTTGCGGGCCTAGTTCTATTTACGAACCTGGAAAATATTTAAGCAGCTAAATGGCAATGAACAGCGCCCGCTGTGACTTAGGCGAAATCTGCTTTGAAGTTAAACAGGTTCATAAATAAATAAAAGGAACGGGCTCCTCCTTTTCTCCGGGGAGGTGGAGATTTCCTGTGAATACATTCGTTCGATCTTTCGCCCCCCTTGAGCTCCTTTTGCTTTGATTCCCTCTTTCCTTCTTCCTTCCATTCCCTCCCTTTTTCTCGCCTACATGCGAATCGCTTGCTCTCGTTTGTCCTTTCGCCTACCCCGAGTGGTAGATAAAGTCATGTCTGACATTAATTTGTAATGTTAAAGACTTGTACCAAACTAATCACACATTACGCTCATAATAAGAGCGATGGAGGTTTAATTTGCCGCATATTAAAAGAGTGAAATTACTCATCAGTGTGAAAGAGAGACAGTCAGAGCGGGTGAGAGAGAGAGAAAAAGATGGGAGGACAAATGCTCAAATCCATGCCAGGAGTCGTCGCTGAAAGTAGACGCACACAAACAAACACTCTTTGTTGTGCAATCGACATTACAATTAATTAGCCGGTGACTGGCTCGCAGGTCTAATAGAGGAGAGAGGAGCGAGCGTGAACTCTATCTACCCTGTACAGAAAGACAGCCCGCCATTCTAGCTGCTAATGGGGTCACGGAAAGAACAAGAGGAGGAATGAAAAAGTGAGAGAGGAACAAGGGGAAGCAGTACAGAAAATGACAGGAACAAGAAGAGGATTGTAAGAGGAACATTTGAGTGATTGTGCTGGAGGTACAGAAATGTATTTGGAAGCCTATGGTTAGAGACAGTATAAGCAGACCACTTGCAGATAAATGGGGAAATTGCAGCAGTCAGTACAGTGGCTGTAGGAATAGAAGTTCTATATTTTAGATTAAAAAGCAAATGGGATTTTTGATAAAGGCTTCTTTTAATCTAGAAGAAACAGGAATTGTACTTGTAGATGTACTACATCACTATTTAGAAGTTTGGAAACACTAAAGACATTGTTTGAAGGAAATTCATCCCTCTGTTCACCAATGTAGCACTTAATTATTAATTATTATTGTTACAAAAAATATGATTGCCATTTAAAATAAGGGCACCACAGAACAGCACTGATAATAATAATACAAAATATTTCTTGAGTACCAAATAAACATTCAGATGATTATGATCATATGACACTGAAAACTGGAGTAATGACTGCTGAAAATTCAGCTTTGCTATCTGAGGAATATTTATTAAATATGAAAATATTACCTGAATTTGATGCAGCATTCATTCTTTGGCTTAATCTTATATTCACAATACAACATTAGTTTGAATGTCCGCTGAGGAAAGCGGTATCTTTGTCGTACTATCCTTTCATCTTTAAAAGGGTGATTTCCAATGGCAGCACTGCTCAGTGCATTAATTGGCTGTCATACAAGGTGTTGTAAAAAGTAAAAATAACTTTCTTGTTTACAACCCTGTTTCAGCCTCTTTCAATATAAAAGTCTTTATGGCTGACTCACTGTCTCTTGTCGCCATCCAATGGCGGAATAATGTAACTAAAATCACTAGGAACACACACATTTCCCAATACTATATACTATTATTAAATACTACTATTATTTGTATAAAATATAGTTTATTGAATCATAATATTTAATAAACAACAACAGCCATCGTGAAATTAGCTAGGCAATTCAGTCAAAAGTAGAAAGACTCTGATATACGGCATTCAATTGACACAAAATATAACGTGATGAGATTTTGTCCTCAGCCAAAACTATTTGCTCTAGAACAAATAATAGATTATTGGGACGAGAGACTGTCCGTTAGGATTTACCCAAAACAAATTATATCTCATGTTAAACCACTATAGAGACATCAGAGCCTGTGGCAAATTCCAGAAGATCTGGCCGAGGTAAGACTGCTCTCGGCGGGTTCATAAGTGCTGAACAACTGCTGATGCCCTGGAGCTCATATCTCTGAAAACATCAAAGCAAATTTTCAAGTAGACATTATCTTTAATAACAAACTGCATTTCTGATGTCTAAAAAAGTACATTCTCACCTAAGAAACTCCTAAAACTACATTTCGGAACAAAAACAGTATTATTTATAAAATTATAGTGGATCTGGGCATCCGCCATGACACTCGCTGTGAAAAATATATCGCAAATGGACTGATACAAACACTGAAATAGTTGTAGTTCCAATATTACTAGAATATCACACTCCTCCCTGCCAATCAGATTCGAGGACCAGAAAGAACTGTATAAATATATATATGATTACAAAGCCCCATTTTCAGCAGCCATTACTCCAGTCTACTAAAAAAACCTTGTGCTATATAATCCTTAAGAAATCCTTCTAACGTGCTGATTTGGTATTCAAGAGACTTTTTCTCATTATTAGCACAGTTGAGAACGGTTGTGCTGTTTAATGAACTGTGGAAATGGCAGTACCAAGTCTTCTTTCAGTTGTTAAAATAGTGAATATACTTGTACTTCTCGCAAGTCACTGTACAATGTCACTTTTGAATTTTTTTGTTTTATGAATCACGCAACATGAACACATTTTTCTAGTCACAAAAGAACAAGAACAAAAGAACAAAGCAAACAGGATCTAAGCAGCACAGGGGAGAGAAGTGGACAGCCTAGATTCACAACAAAATGCGGAGTACATAAGAGTCTGTAGTTTGAGAAAGAGACCCCTCACTGGTGCTCAGCTTGAAGCTTCATTGAACAGCACACGTAAAATACCAGCTTTATCTGCAGTAGTCAAGAGAAGATGCTGAGATGCTGTTGGCCTTTAGAAAGATTTTAAAGAAAAAGCCATATCTGACACTTGCATGATAAATGATTGGAAAATGCATGGATAAATCAAAACCTTGGTGAATAAGTGTCATTGTCTTTCAAAAACAACACATATCTGCCTAGAGGTGAAACCAAAATACATTACTATGGTGCATATACAGTAGGTACGAACAATATGTGTTGTGTCACTGGATGACATTCTGCATAAAATTTGGGTAGAGACTGCATGCTAACAAAGACACACACTCCTAACCTGTTTCAGGATGGCAGGTCCCATGTTGATTGCAGTTGCAAGGTACACAAGGGGAGAAGGGTCCTCCATTAGGGGTTTCCCTGGTGAATCCAGGAGCACAGTGTTCACAGAACTGCCCAGTGAATCCTGTGGGGCAAGTACACTCCTCCACCCATGGAGCATGTGGAGCCACATTGTAGTTTGTCCGGACTGAAGATTCAAGGCTTACCCTAGAGAGCTGAGAAGTGTCTGCAAACAAGAAAAAAAATGTATATATATATATATATATATATATATATATATACATATATTTGCTCTCTCTCTATATATATCTATATGAAGAGTTCAGATGCAAAAGCCTCTATAATATATATATATTTATTCCATGGAATGTCTGGATACTGGATTCTGATTGGCTGGCAGGTATGCATTAAAATCGTTTAATGCACAGGTAGTTCCAAGTCAGTTTAATCACCGTTCTATATTAATGCGCTGCTTTAATTGATGCATGCAACCGCACACAGAGAGAGAGAGAGAGAGAGAGAGAGAGAGAGAGAGAGAGAGGCCGGAGATCGTATTGTGCTGCGCACATATAAACTTGTTGTCAGGGCTTCCTCTCGATTCATATTAATCAAATAGCCTGGATAATAGATCGCTACATAATATTCCTCAGCAACGAGGTGGTAAGACCGCTGTTTTTGAATTAATTCGTTGTTTGTAGAGAGAGACGCACAGACGCGCAGCAGGCAGGTAAAACGCACATACAACTGTCATCTCTCCCTTTCTCCTTCTCTCTCTGTCTTTCTCTCGATCAATCGATAAGTAATTGAAATAAATGCTGTAATTCGTTCAAATAAATGTGATTTATCATTATTTCATGTCTGTGTCTGATTTGAATCGGGCAGAATGATAGAGCTGATGAGCTAACTGACGAAAATAACCGTCATTTTTACCCATTCAGTCAAATCTTGCGCTGCAAAGAGCAATACTAGTTGTAACGTGTCTATAAATTTGCAAATAACCATGGAATAAGCGGGATAATCAACGGCTTGCCGTGCATTAAAGGATTTTAATGCACTTCGCGGAGGCAACCACCCTCCGCTTCGCGTCGGGCGGTTATTAGCCTCCACGTCGTGCATTAAAATCCTTTAATGCACGGCAAACCGTTGATTATCCCTTACATATATACACATACAGTATTTCACAGAAGTAAGTACACCCCTCACAATGTAATGTTTCAAAAAATCTATTTCAAATAAATGTTTTTATTTTGAACTTTCTATTCATTAAAGAATCCTTAAAAAAATAATATTTTAAACTGCAATAATATTTCAAAATATTACTGTTTTTGTAGCATTATTGAGTTATTTTAAAAATAAAGTTTAACACTTACACTTGTAGTTTGGAGCTATTTATTTGCAGTAGTGTTTAAATAAATAAGTTATAAATAAACAAGTGAGTAAATAAATAAATGAATACACTCCTAATCTTTGGGGTGCAAGAAAATGCCATAACAGTAAAGTTATGTAAGACATTTTGTGACAGAAAAACTAGTTTTTTTTCAAGAGTATGAAACATCATGTGTGGACTAAGAAAAGTCAAGTGCGCATCAAAAGTTTTTTTTGAAGGCAAAGAAGGAATCAGTAGTTGTGATGGATTTGGAAAGGGCATTTCGCCATGAATCTACACTGAATGTGAAATCAGTGTGTCCCGTCCACTTGTGATTGCCCTCACGATGTAGCTTAGCTAGCCTGCCTGCTAAAGCTCTCCTCTGCCTCTCTCTCACTTTTGCTTACACACAGACAGACATCAGGACCACTGGGTGCAAGCAGATAGAATCTTTGATCACCATATGAATAAATGAACAAGGAATGAATTAATCAATAAGGGCTGAGTGGGGAGAGGTGGAACATGGTGAAGGTGAGTGGGTCTTTGTTTCTCTCAGGGATCCATACCAGCCTCATAAATAGTGATAGAGAGAGACTGTACACAGATCAAATTTCTCTCTCACCACAACTCTCTGTTTCTCCAGGGTCTCTGTGTCCTATCATCTCAACTCTCAACTTTCATATCAGGACATGGCCAGGAAGACTAATGTTTATGCGCGCTTTTGAGAGATACCAGCGTGTGCGTGTGCACGGCTATATACAGACAAACTGATTATCATGTGTACATGGTAGCAGAAGGGGAAAACAGTTCAAACACATGCACGAATTTCACCGCAGCAGTTTCCAAGAATCAATGAGAGGACCTGTCATCGCAGGATGTGGTAGAGAAATAATTATGCTCTTTGGTAAGATGTAATTTACTTCCTTTGAGGAGGAAAACAGATGAGAGAGAGACCAAGTGTGCGTGAGAGGGAAGATATATTCAAAGTAATGCACACAGTTTGTCTCAAATGCTGCATGCTAGGGTTGGGCCGATAGACGATGCCATCGTCCATCGCCGATGGCTGATCCGGCGTCGTGATCCCATCGCGTGTACAGACATTGGACAGTTTTAAAAAGAACTTAAAGACTTATTTTTTACATCAGGCTTTGCGGTCTGAATTGGTCTGTTAAATGTGAGTGATTTTTATATTGATGTTTTGCTCTTTTGGTCTGCATGTTGTTTTATAGTTTTAATTATTCTTGTGCAGCACTTTGGTCCATTTCTTTGATTTTGAAAGTGCTGTATGAATAAATGTTGAGTTGAGTAAGTGAAATGTAATGTGACATGAAACTGTTAGCTTGCGCTATTTGTTTGCTATGCCGTTCTGAATACAGATTGACACTTTTGACCGAAAATGTGTATATTTTAAAATTTAAAAAACTGTAGCTTCACTGGAATGAGATGACACTTGGTGACTTTTATCACATTAGCAATGTGAACACATAAAAAAATCATGGACATGATTCGGATATTTTAAAGGGTCAAAAAAAAAAAAAAGTCACACTTCTGACGGAGATAGGAAATGAATGGGAAATACAAAAAAATACTACTACAAATCAGTCACTGTGCAGAAAAAAGCACACAGCAATCAAGGGGTGATACTGAAAAAAAAATCAAGAGTGCAAAATTGAGAGAGAGAGAAAGAGAGAGAGAGAGAGAGAGAGAGAGAGAGAGAGAGATGAACTGCTAAGACTGCAACAGGCCTGGTTTCTGGTTGTAATCATAATAGTTACTCTATTTTAATATGAAATGTTGCATTTTTTGAAAAATAATATATAAATAATTCAATGCAAAAATATATATTAATTCCAATGGAAAAAAATTGCTTATTAAAATGTTATAATTATTTCAAGGTATCTTAAAATCTCCTTAAAATTCTAAATAATAATCAAAAAATATTATTGAACAAAAACATATTGCATTGACTGATAAAAAAGAAAGTTACATTTCAAGGTTTCGGTCATTTTTGACCGCAAAGAAGGTAAGTGTGACTCCTAAACAAAGAGGGCTAAGGATGTATCAGTGAATAAATTGGAAAAAAAATATCTTGTGTTACTTCTTTGAAAAAGTAACTCAGATATTTTGTTGTAAATTTAAAAGTAATGCTTTATTAGTTTCTTGAAAAAAGTAATCTGATCATGTATCTCTCATTACTAATAATGCATTACTCCCAGCACTGGCCTTGAGGAGCTGTTTAGGCACTACATTAAAAAAGAGATTTAGTTAAAAAATAAGTATTAATTTATAATAAATAAATAAATGAATACAAGTAATAGTTTAAATGATTTCATTTTTTAGAATTTAGTTAAATCTCCTTGTGAAAACTAAAAAAAAAAAAAAAACATATGAAGAAGTATGATGATGCAATTCTCTTAACTCACATCTCGTAACCCTCTAACACTAAATAAGAACATAATATAGCAAATGCCAACACATAAACATATGGCACACTGAAACAGTTAGTATCTGTTAAAACAAAACACTGAATTCACACCAGAAGCTATATTGTATTCCAGTGTTTAACACTTTCCACTTGGCATGTTGATTAGGTACGTCACTGCATATATCTCAATGATGCCAGTTTGCAATTGAGTCTAAACAGCACAGAAATCATGCCACAATGCAAGGCAATCACTAAACATAATCACAGACCAGGAACAAACTGGGGGGCATGACCAAAGTTACAGGCTCCACTAGACTACTAATCGATGGCTGATTACAGTACAGTCCATACTGCCAAGTTTGAGATGCATGTTCCCTTGCCATTTCTAATCAATTTCTTTTAGTCTTTAATGATTGTGTTTCAGTCTCATTTCAGTGCATGTCTTTTTTTTCACATAATGGATCAAACACACATACATATACATGTAATGACTTACAGTTCTGGCCCCCTGCATTGCTGATATGTAGTGCAGTTAGATTGTAAAGCATTCGGAGAAACTCCAATGGGCCGATAGATGGATTTACACTCTTCTCTGTTAACCTGGAAACCAGAAAGCAGAGATATAATAGTTAGAAACATGTGACTGTGCCTGCTATAATAACTAAAGGAGTGTTTTTCTAAAGAAACAGCGCTCTTCATTATGGCGCACTAGGCCTAGTCAATTTAAGCCAATGGAATAAGGAAAGTCTCTCTGTATGAATGAGTCACAAAATATAAGAATTTTCTTGTCACTCTGGGAGGAAAGTGCCTGTCAAAACAACAAATGCAAATGTAAAAAGCGTCTAAGAACAGAAAAGCTTCAGGTTTGCAGAAAACACTGCGAAGTGAAATTGCCATGTGCTGACAGACGTACATAATATTGCACACACACAGATGTCATGACTGAATTCACAAATGTTTATTCATGCTGTTCACACATTTATAATTATAAAATAAAAACTTGATAATAAGCCATGTGGTCTCAGCAGGCAAACATTTTAAGTCTGCCATGGAAACTGAAATACCTTTTAAAAACACAAAAGAAAACCTATTTTAAGCAATTCACACATATTTGTCCCTATAACAAAGCTCTGTTTCCACCTGGTATTAAGATGTTTTTTTTAAGTTGTCAGTGCTAAATACAGGTGGAAATGGTGTAGTAATTGCTGTAATAACCAGTTTTCAGCAGTACTGCAGGAAGAAATTACAACTCTAGCACTTTCATGAGAAAAACTAAAATATATTTTTAAATAGAAAGGCCATTCCTGTAATAAACCTGATGTGAACCCTACCACTCTGTAAATGTCCCTAAAGAGCATTATGTTTATTTTTGTGGTTTACAATGAAGTCTGAGGTTTCTAGCAAGCCATTGTGTTTTTTTTTTGGTTGTCCCTCTTCTCTGACATTTATTAATTCTAATAATTATAAGGAATATAACAGTATTCAGTATTCAGAGGAGACAGTCTAAAGATCAAAGTAAGAAATAGTGAAGAGAAGAAATGACCCTTCACAAAAACCCGCCCTCCTACTGCTGCTATGTCCAACAAACAATGCCGCTCTCACAATACACTTCATGTTCTCACGCAGTGAAAAATACATCGCAGAAAAAAAGGAAACTGACAACACTGTGACAGACAAGACAGAGCAGGTTGCTTTAAAATGTTGTCATTTTTTAAGAAATTCAAACTAAATTCAAAATATTTTATTTCAACTACGGAAAGACAACACAATTTTTTAAGTTTAAGTCCACCGAAGTTAATCTATTCTCTTGTCTGATTTGTTGGTTGGACAAAATGGCAGAACCGGCATTATGATTGGTCAGACTGCCTGTCAATTAAGCTGTTTGTGAAGGGTCAATTGCATTTGAAAATAATCATTTCTCCTTTAACGTTTTGATATTAAGATTAGTGTTGTCAAAATTAGCGCGTTAACGCAGGCGATTTTTTATTTTATTTTAACGCAATTAACGCATGGGTGGGGCGGCTCTCACAGCTTCCCAAGAATTGCGTTTATTTAGATGCGCAGAGCGTCTTTACCAGCACATCAAAGGGGAGACTTTTCAGACGCGCGCTTCAACTTCACTTCAGCACCAGACACAAGTCAAATGAGTGCGGAAACGATGCCGGTGACAAGAAGCTTCAGTAGAACATCAGTAAACTGCGGTCAGATGAGATGCTGTCAGGCCATATATCGGTAAAAACGAATGATCGTAGCGCGCACTCTTCAAGTGCATACACAAATGTGCCGCCGCTCGCTGTTTTAGGCCTCTATTAAAGCGCTATATCATATTCAAACCCAAATGAAACTGCGAGTATGCAATGTTGTAGTTATGTCGTGTCGTCTGTTAAGACATGAAGTTACAAAAAAGGTGATTAAAGCTGCCTTAAAACTGTGCATGTAAATATTTATTATTTATAGGTCACATCTAAAGCAGTGGCAGCAGTGGCAGCTTTTAAAGTAACAGCAGCCAAAATATCCTAATAACCAACTGCTGTGATGTCTGTTAAACAAACAACAAAATTAAAAAAGAGGAAATTGATAACTTCCATAGTTTTAAGCTTTATCTTTAGAATTTAAAATTTTATATATATATAGGCTATATTTTCTTGTTGAAGGGCACAGGTAGTCAGCCTATATGACATTTATTATAATGGGTTTATGTGAAGATTGTTTCAAGTTCACTTATATTAGAAGTTTTTTTTTTTTAAGTCTAATAAATGTTAAAGTGATAGCTCTCAATTATACTGTAATGTTGAATGGTTATATTCACTGGTTAAATATTAGGGGGAAAAATAGAGTTATCAGTTGGAATCAGTGATACTTGCCTTCAGGCATTAAAAAATATAGCATTAAACAAATATTATAACTATACACATTCTTTATGTTGTTTCTACATTAATTTGAAGCATGGATGTGAAATTATGGCAATATAAAAGTATAATTAAAAACTTTAATTTCAGGAAAAATGTGTGATTAATTAGTTACTTTTTTAAAATCGATTGACACCACTAATTAAGATATATATGTTATGTGACAAAATTAGTGACGGAAATACTTGCATCCACTCTTAAAAGTAGGATAAAGGATGCAAAGAGCCATGAAAACAAAATCATGAAACACTACTTATGTGGGAAGACTGTTTGGCTTAATTATTCACACACAGTGATCAGATCATTGTTAACAGCACACAATGAGGCATAATTAGAGACAAATCAAATAAGCACATTGTCTTTGCCCTTTCAATTGCGTTGCTATAAACACCTACTTAAAATCTGTGCTAAATCTAATACAGTACACTACTTTTTCTATATTTGCAATGTCTTTAAATGGAGGACAGATGTTGAACAAAATGACCTGTTGTCTCTTATATAATCAGCTGTCTTACAGTACATGTGCAAAAGCAGACAAGTGGCCTTTTTAAGCAATTGCTGTCCATTTACATAAGCACTGTGAAATTTAAGGTAAATACATATTAGAAATAATCAACATAGGCTCATGAAAATATACATTTCTGGAACACCGTAATTACATACCTTAATGCAGGTTTTGTGGCAGTTTCAAAGTGAAATGTTCAGAGAGTGGCATTAAAGTACACTTTCAATACATGACCATGGCATGTTTTTATTACAGGCACGTATTTATTTTTATGTTTTTAAATAATCCTGCCAGACCACCAAGTAGTGTAAGTTTGAAATGTTCAAGCCAAATCTGATCTTTGAATCCCTTTTAACCCAAGTGCCATATTTTTGCAAGTATTCACTATCTGCCCACAAGCAAATGAAATGAATAACACACTCACTCACATACACACCTGAGAGTGAAGGTGTTGATGGGTGTCTTCCCCAATGAGGAGTAAGTCTCCTGTTGAGAGTACAAATCAGCAGTAACCGATATTCCGGAGCCCTCCAGCATCACAGTCACACTTCTGGGCAAGAGTTCCTCCAGCTCAGCTGTAAATGAAACGCTAAGGGTCTGTCCGTAACTTAGCAACCTGTTCCCCAGATATTTATCTGCAATATGAAGATAAAACATTTAACAATTACCACACATATTCCACTTTCGTATGACCATGGTGTGATTAAGCAAACATGAGTGTAACATCTATCTGATAGCAACAGCTGGGCTGTGAATGGAGTTAAATGGTTTGCTCAAGGGCAGTGCAGAATTTTCTGGAACACAAACTCACAACCTGGAGATTACCAGCACATTACACCAGCCACTGAGCCGCAACGACCCGATTACCAAAGATAAACTCCGGCACAATGAAGAGTGTGTGACCGTTAAAGATAACAACTGTAAAAATATAACAGGAAGCCAAAATGTTCAGTTCACAGAAAGAAAGCGGATTTTTCTGCTTTGGAGAAAATAAGACGGTTGAATCTCTCAGATCTCATTGTGTTTGTACATCTCTATATGCAAGAGAGTGTAAGAGGATGACCATAATTGCCACTCATATCTTCCAGCCTCATTAAAGAGCTTTAACAAGACTTCAAAGAACCCCATGCTGAGTTTCTACAAAAAAATCACATGCATGGATACAAACACACAGACACACTCACTCACACACACACAAATATATTTCATGATAACACACATATACTGTATACTACAAACAAAAAAATAATAATAATTGCGACTTTTTTTATCTCAAACATTTTTCCTCCGAATTTTACGATATAAAATCACAACGGCGAGTTATTAACTAAGAATTGTGAGAAATAAAATTTTGCAATTCTAACTTTTAGTGTTTTTATTTCATTATTATTCATAATTGTGACTTTTTACAGAATTGCGAGTTTATATCTTACAATTCAGAGAAAAAAAGGGTAGAATTGTGAGATGTAAACTCGCATTTGCGAGTTATTAACATTATCCGAGAACGTATCAGTTTTTTGCCCTTGAATTTGGACTTTAGAACTCACAAATGCGAGTTTATATCTCACATTTCTGAGAAAAAAAGTCAGAACTGCATGAAAAAAGTCAGAATTGCGAGATATAAATTCGAATTTACAAGAAAAAAATTCAGAATTGTACGTTTTTATCTGCCAATTCTGATTAGAATTGGCAGATAAAAGTTAGAACTGTGTGAAATAAGTCAGAATTGCAAGATATCTCACAATTCTAATGTTAGAACTCGCAAATGCACATTTATAGCTCAATTCTGAGAAAAAGTGTCAAAAATGTGAGTTTGTATCACGCAATTCTGAGAAAAACAGTCAGAATTGTGAGATATAAAGTCGCAATAACCCATTTTCTTACTTTTTTTTTTAGGGGGCGGAAAAAGGCTTCCAAAAAAATTACTATATGGTTGTCTTAAAATGAACCCAAAATAGGCTGTAAATTAAAAATCAGACACATGATTACTAGAGGCAACAGCGATATCAACATTTATTAATAAGCATTATTTATTTATTTTTATTAAACTTATTAATAAATGTTAATTTATTGAAGATATTAACAAATGTTAATTTCCAACCTATTTTGGGTTCATTTTAAGCAAGAAATAAAGTAATTTTAAGCAACAGTTGAGTTAAATAAAACTACCCAGAAGGCTGGGTTAAACATTTAACCCTACTGCTGGGTCAAAACAATCCAGTCACTGGGTTTGTCCAGGTTTCACCCAGCGCTGGGTTGTTTTTTTAACCCAACATTTGTGTGTTTGTCCCTGCTTTATTAACCTACTGTTCGGCTTACATCACTAAACTTTTAAAGCTCATAAATTCATCTCCATTGAATAAGTCTGTAATATAGAAAAGGCCAGAGCGGATGTTAAGTAGCTGGCACATTTTGAATAGCATCAGCAGTCAAGCTTGCCATTAGCTCCACTATATTCCTTTTGTAGCTTTAGTATTTACAATATCAGTAGAGAATGCAGCAGCGTGTGGTGCTGAATCTCATTTCTAAATTCAATAGCACAGGGCTGGCATTCTTGTACTATATTTATGTACAGATACTGTGCAGTGGATTTATCTATTTTCAGAGGTTGCTTTTTATGTTTGTGCAAACACAGTGGCATTATGTTGAAAAAATGCAAATGCCTTTTCTGAATGCGTTTCGAATTAATTTGCATGACACAAAAATATTCACTTCACAAGTGACTATATATAACAGAAGTGCCAGCTAATATAAAACTGCAATTATGAGATATAAAGTCAAAATTATGATTGAGGCACATTCTCAACTGCAGAATGAAACTCTATAACAACTTTGTTTCATCTCATTTGAACTCTTTGTAAGTTTTCAAACTGCACACCCTTTTAAACAATGCTTATACCCACCCCAAGGAGTGTGTGTGTGTGTGTATAAGAGTTTAATTATTTGTTTTTGATGGGGCGCCTCCAAGCAGCTGGTGCCCCAGGGTCTCGCAGGACCATAATTCCTCCTTGGGGCCACTGTATCTGTAGGCGGTTAGTCTTTCCTCCTCACAGAAGTTAATGCTTGCTTCAGTCGAAGAACATTTTCCAGAGATGAGTTACATCTCAGGACACAAAGCGATAGTAATACTTGTGAAAAATGTGATAGAATAGGATGGAGAGGGTGAGCTAAGGGAAAGACCGACTGTAAAAAATTTTTGGCCAGACACTAGAATAGCCAGTGGTTACAGTAAAATAATTTTATTGTACTGGGACTTTGAGAGAAATGCCTACACCTTCTGGCGATGATTAGACGCTCTGCTTAGGGATAGAGGTTGAGCTGTGATAGCAGTTCAGTAATGTCAACCCTTCCCTTTCTTTCACTCTTAATACATCTGTCTTATGGGCCATTCAGACATTTTGTCTTTCACATCATTTGACGAGGAAAAATAATTGTAAAAAATGTGTCTCTAGACACAGCGTCTCACATTTGTGGCCTCATACTTATTAGTTTATCCAAGATGTTCATGTCCTTCTTTCTTCAGTCGAAAAGAAATGAAGGTTTTTGAGGAAAACATTCCAGGATTTTTCTCCATATAGTGGACTTCAATGGGGATCAACGGACTGAAGGTCCAAATTGCAGTTTCAATGCAGCTTCAAAGGGCTCTACATGAAACAATCTGTCATTTTCTAAAAAAAAATAAATCTAAAAGTATATACTTTTTAACCACAAATGCTCGTCTTGCACTAGCTCTGTGTTGCACGTCTGCAACTTCACGCATTAACGTAAATAACGTTGGAAAGATCACGTGTGATTATTTTTTGTATGTACTCCAGTTCAAAAAGGTAGGGTAGGGTGAAAAACTCAGAAATCATTGTTTTACCTTTTTTTTGTAAAGAGTGTTTGATTTTCTTGTCACTTTTGCTTTGTAAACACTGGGTCTGTACTTCCACCTACGTTACGTGTGACTTTCGAGCCAGTCCAAAACAAGCATTTGTGGTTAAACAGTATATAAATAATGATTTTTGTAGAAAGTGACAGATCATTTAGCTAGATAAGACCTATATTCCTCGGCTGAGGTCGTGTAGAGCCCTTTGAAGCCGCGTTGCAATTTGGACCTTCAACTCGCTGGGTCCCAAATGAAGTCCACTATATGGAGAAAAATCCTGGAATGTTTTCCTGATTTCTTTTTGACTGAAGAAATAAAGATATGAACTGATGACATGGGGTGAGTATATTATCAAGAAATGTTTTATCTGTAAATGAACTAATCTTTTAATGTGTAAAGTAACAGAATACATTAAAAGTTTCGAACCATTTACTTTTCTAATTGTGACTTTGCAGTGTGTCGGCTCAGAATTTTTTGCATATTCTGAACACACAAATCATAGCAAAATTATTGTCCTTTTATTATCTAAAGCATTGGCCACTCTGTGGGATCAAATCTCTTATTGGACCATTATATGGCACCCCTAGGAGCATCTTGTTCCCATCATCTCTTCACCATCGAGCTGAACCCTGAAATACATGCACAGCGCTGCATGCTTCACCTGAAACAAAGAGCTGTAAAACATTCTAAGCCCCGACAACCTGAAAGCTTGTTAGATACTTAGCGGGAGTGTTTTTTCTTCTCCGCCCCCCTGCCGTTTCACATGCAGAGACAAGTATGAGTCAACTTCAACAAAAGGAGGCTAAAATGTTCTGTACCTGTTGGATTCCTGTTGTTTTCAGGTCTGACAGCATGCTGAAACCTTCCCTATGAGAGCTTATTCACAAACTCCAGCACCCGTTGAGATGCTGAGGCAAATTTCAACTTGGAAAAAAAACCCCACAGTTATCTACAGTGGGTGTTTTTCTTCCTATACCCAAAACAGATTCTCTGGGGACACTTGACGATCTGTATTTGGTGGAACAACTAAAGCTATAAGTAAAGTCAACAGTGTAAGCGGTTCAAAAGAATACAGTAGCTTCCTGTTTAACTCCCATCTCTTCAAGATCAGATTTGATTAAATGGAGGCGTTAACCCTCTCTCAGACAAACAAATTAATCGGCACCACGACGACAAAGCCTGGTGACATTTAGAGAGCCGCCATCAAACTTAACAATCAATCCGGGCTTTAACTTTTCCCTGACTCAATTAAACCCACTGAGCCTCAATTACATTTCCTCAGCTTCACACAAACAATCCCTCTGGAGGGGATGGATTGAGCATCTGGGTCGTTTTTATAGGGAGAGGCCTGCTGAAATGCATTTTCTACATCTTTCCGAGGTTTTGGGTTTGTACTTTAAAGGGCAGAATGTGAAGAAATAATTTCTAAATAACGGAACTGAAACAATTTTTTTTTTAAACATTGTGTTTAAACTCAGTCCGGGTAGACGGCATAGTCAATGTGATACGAATGAACGCAAGGCTGTGAGTTCAGTCCATTCAACACTATTTTAAATGAATAGTTCATCCAAAAAGGAAATTTCTGTCATCATTTACTTACCCTCATTTGTATCACCAAAATGTATGACTTTTTTTCTTCTTCTGTGGAACATAAAAGATTTTTTGGAAAAAGTTTCAGTGGAACTACAATAAAGTCAAAACCAGCATTTTTCAAAATATCTTCTTTAGTGTTCCACAGAAGAAAAAAGTTCATTTGAAGGAGATAGGTCACATCTAATTGTCACAACCTTAATAATTTCATATGAATACAATTATTATTATTTGTAATGCATAATTTACATTTTTATTATGATTTAATATATATTTATATACAGTGTACATGATTACACAAATAATACAAATAATTGGAATAGAAAAAAGGGAATAAATACTATATCTAACTATTTATATTTTTTCTATTTACAATGCACATGTTGGATACAAGTCTAGCCTGATTAAGAAATTGTGATTAAACGGTTAATTAAATGAAAAATGATCAAAAATGAAAAATCTGTCATTAATTACTCACCTTCATGTCGTTCCAAACCTGTAAGACATCCGTTCATTTTCGGAACACAAATTAAGATATTTTTGATGAAATCTGAGAACTTTCTGACTCTGCATAGACAGCAACTGAAACGTTCAAACGGCCCAGAAAGGTAGCAAGGACATTGTTAAAATAGTCCATGTGACATCAGTGGTTCAACCAAAATTTTATGACAAGAATACTTTTTGTGCAAAAACAAAATGATATCCTTACCACCTTTCTGGGCCGTTTAAAAGCTTCAGTTACATTACTGTATATGCAGGGTCAGAAAGCTCTTGGATTTCATAAAAAATATCTTAATATGTGTTCCGCAGATAAATGAAGGTCTTAGAAATGAGTAATAAAAGACAGAATTTTCATTTTTGGATGAACTATCCCTTGAAGAGGAAAAATAAACTGCTTAAAGGGTTACTCGTTTGACAAAATGAAAATTTTGTCCTTAATCACTTACTCCCATGTCGTTCCAAACCCATAAAAGCCTTGTTCCTTTTCAGAACACAATTTAAGATATTTTTGACTGCCAAGTAAATAACACCATCAAGGCCCAGAAAAGTATGAAAAGCATCATCAAAATAGTCCATCTGCCATCAGTGGATCAACCATAATTTTACAAAGCTTTCTTTTGTACACAAAGAAAACAAAAATAACGACTTTAGTCAACAATTCGTTGGAACAGCAGGGATAGGTGATTAATGACAAAATTTTCATTTTGGGGTGGAGTAACCCTTTAAAGGGTTTCTGTATTTCCTAAAGCTCTATTAAAGAGATAAAATAAAAATTCTGACATCATTTTCTCACTCTCATTTTGACTCCCAACGATCACCAAAACTGTTTAGTTACCAAACATTCTTCAAAATATCTTCATGTTCCACTTAAGAAAGTAAGTCACACAGATTTGAAACAACAAGATGGTGAATAAATGATGACAGAATTGTAATTCTTAGGTGCACTATCCCTTTAAGTTACTTAAAATACAGTGAAGTTCCTGCAGCTGTTACACAAAAGAGAGGCAGATCAGTCAGTGGGGGTGGACAGGCTTATAAGTCAGGTATTTATTCAGCATTTACCTCATTGCAACCACAGTGAGGTGTGCTTGCACTTTTCCCGGTGTCCTCCCACGCCACCCACTGTACTAAAAAGCCCAGCAGCAGCATCAATGCGGCATATATCAGACCTTTTAACAGAGTCGTCTGCCCACAGATGCTGCAGTTCAATTGATATTTCTGCATTTTACAATCAGCACAATCGCACATACGGGAGGAGAAGTTGGGTTGGATATTACGATTAAATCCTGGCTTTAAACATCGATCTCAGTGATTAAAGGATTGAGCATAATTTGTGCCACTTGTCTCAGTTGATCACATTTGATACGTCTCACCAGCGAGTCCTGATTGCCGGAGAGATTTATTCCAGGCATATGGTTGGCTGTCAGGGTGCACCGGCCAAGTTGTTCACGGACACAATGTGGTACCTGGACTCATCCCTCTGAGGAAGGGAGGCGTTTAGATCTCCCTCCAACACCCATCCCTCTCTAACTCTAATCTCACAGCGACCTCCGCTTCTCTCCATCTGTGTTTGTGACTCTGAGACAGCTTGCAACCAGCTTTTGGGAGGTGTGTATGTGTGTTTATGTGAGCGTGTGTGTGACATGTTGTTTTCTCCTCAAAGCTATGATAAATGTTCCACTCTGTCCTCTCACCATGGAGCAGATGTACCTCTGGGGAGATCACACAACAAACACACACACATACACACAGTCTGGCTCAGTCAGCCAGCTAAACTCTTGGCTTGGCTGCTTGGCTATGGTATCTCGTCACCCCTCTGTTGACATGGCAGCCTCAGCGGTGTCAAAAGCCCAAAGCTGTGCCCAGCTAGATGAGCTATTCAAGTGAAGAAACATTCGCACACAAACACACACACACTCTCATAGTATCTATTAAACTCCTTCCAAACCTCAAGATAGACTTAATCAGGAACGAACGAAGGACCGTTCCCCCTTCACATAGAAATTTCCTCTCTGCTGAGACCGGTGATGTGTAAAAAGCATTAAAGACCCAAATAAAGCACACAGTGCAAATCAGAGAGTGACGTTCATAAAAAGGATAATCTAAAAAGTCCTTGGGTGTTGTTGCGCAGGGTGACTGTACTCTAAAGCAAACGCACATGAACGAGGAGATGCGAGCGAGTGGGAAAACAGAGGGAGGGAAGGAGAGCAAATGAGATCGTTAAACGCATCGAGGGAGCAATAGATCTCGGCGCATTTTAGCCGAGCGGCCAGAACGGCACAAACAAGCTCTGCGCTGCAGCGATAAGAGAAACGGCTGCAAAGAGCTGCAAAAAGGGCAATGCTGCATCTCTGTGGCCAGTCGATGGTGGGAAAACAAAGATGGATGAGACTAAACAAGCACATTTGGACCTTGTGGATACATACTATTCAATTTAAGCAGCAAAAACAGCCACATTAGTGTATTTTAAGAGTATCCAGCCAAATAACATCTTGTTGGTGTGCATTTGTCTATGTCCTGCCTGTAATCCGTCAAAAAACAATGTGAGACATGAAGACGTGATGTTAACAGGATTTATCCCAGAGTGAGCAGCCAAGTTGGTCTGGCTAAGTGTCTCCCCGTGGCGGTAAATTGCTGTGTAGACAAGAGTAAATCCCTTCAGCCTGTCCACTACACTCAGGGGACCTGGGCTAAAACTAGCCTCTGGACTGGCCTGTACAGCTGGTTTATCTTCAAAGGCTGCTCTATAAAATACTATTTATGGCCAAGCATGCTAATTTCAAGCCTATTGTTTATCATCTGTTTGTTTGGTTGTATAAAAAGAAAGCTTCGAATAAATTACACTACCACACACAGTCACCGTAAGCTATGGTAGGTTCATCTTAGTCGAGCTGCTCAGAAAAAAACGTAAAAGACTTAAAGAGAAATGAATCACATGGTTGAAAATTCTGTCATCAATTACTCACGCTGATGTTGTTCCAAACCCGTAAGACTTTTGCTAATCTTCGGAAGACAAATTAAGATATTTTTAATGAAATCTGAGAGCTTCCTACCCTACATAGGCAGTAACACAACTGAAGCGTACAAACTATTTATTCAACAATTTCTTCTCTTCTGTGTCAGTCTTGGGCGCGTTCACAAGTCTCCCATAACACATTTGTGTGCATTCCTCTGCTTGTAAACAAGGCGCAACGCATCTGGGTTCTACGTCAGAACACAGGCTCCTGAGTCAGCACACTCACATGTTGTGGTACTCGCGTGAACGTGCGTCTACGACTGACACGGGGAGAAGAAATCAATAGATAAAGTTGTTATTTTTGTTCTCTTTTTGTACAGTAGCTTCATAAAATCAAAGTTGACGCACTGATGTCACATGGTGCGTAGCCATCATTTCTGTAATATATACACTAACAGTCAAAAGTTTATTTTTATTATTCTTTTCTGCTCACCAAGCCTGCATTTTTTTTGATCTAAAATATTTTTATTTAGCAAGGATGCTTTAAATTGATCAAAAGTGATGATAAATACATTTGTAATGTTACAAAAGGATTTAAATGCTGTTCTTCTGAAATTTCTATTCATCAAAACTTGAAAATTCTACTTGACTGTTTTCAACAACATAATAATGATAATAATAGATGTCTTTTGAGCAGCGAATCAGAATATTAGAATGATTTTTTACACTCAAGACTGGAGTAATGACACAAAAAAATGTAGCTTTGAAATAACAGGAATAAATTACATTTTGAAATAGGATATTCAAATAGAAAACACTTATTTTAAATAGTAAGTACATTTCACAATATTACTGCTTTTGCTGTATTTTGGATCACATCAAATGCTGGCTTGGTGAGCAGAAGATACATCTTTATAAAAAAAAAAAAAAAAAAATTCACTGTCCAAAAACTTTTGACTGGAAGTGTATATATAGGCAACTTTAAATTTTCTCTTATTTTTAGCTTTTAATTGGCTAAGAAATCTGATACACTGCTGGACAATAATCAATAATAATTATTTATTTATATACTACAAACATTTTTTTTTATCACACACACACACACACACACACACACACACACACACATATACAGTATATAAGGCAGAATATTTTTTTATACTGTAATAAATGCTATGCCACTTAGCACCGTATTGTTTATATACTTAATTTATTACCTGGAGAGGACTTGAAAAACACAAATAAACAATATGTTATCGCAATCGTGTGTTTCCAAATGTTTCAGTTTTTCTGTGAAAACAACTGTTTTTATACAGCAATAGCTGGAAGCTTTTGCCCATATTAGGGATTTCCTTGTACAACTTTCTGTATGACAGCGCCCTCCGGCTTTGAGTATGAATGAAACACACACTTCATGGAGTGTTTAGCTCTCTGTGATGTTCATATTGCATCATTCTGGGTATGACTAAAACAACAGGTCATGCACAGACTTTCCTGTCTCTTTCAATTTAAAAGTATATTTATTCACACCAGCCCTTGAAAGCCTCTATACGAACACACTTGACCGAAAAAATGCGGAGGACGAATTTACTTGATATTAAAAATGGGGGGGGACATGTCTGAATACGGAAGATGAATGAAGGTCTTACGAGTTTGGAACGACATAAAGGTGAATAATTAATGACAAAATTTGTTGTCATTTTCACTTTTGGGTGAACTATCCCTTTAATGTAAATCATGAAAATTAATTTGACAGGTTTAGAATAGTTTCAAAGCAGGCCAACTCCTACAGTACCAACACATGTTCTAAGAGGAAGCGTATATTTGTTATAATACCAGGTGCTTTGTAGAAGCCATTCTCTTCTCTGTAGGGCAACAGATAGACTTCTCCCTCCTTCCAGATGAGGGACTGTTCGTGCCCTCTGGAGAACACACCCTTCCAGCCATCTGGATCTGAACACAGAGTATGCACAACAAAGTCTAAGATCACTGGTGAAAGTGCTACCATTGTAAAGACTTTTATTATTTAATACAATGTTCTAAATTGTATGATCAGCATAACAAATGAATTGATCAATTCGATTGAAATTTTTGTACATTTCAGTATTTGTCTCTCTTTTGCTTTTAACTCAAAATGTTTGTGTAAAGCCTTTGGTCATGTTCACCAAAATTACTTTAGATGGGCAAGAACATCTGACCATCTACACAAGAAGTCACATTACAAATGTTACAAATGTTACCATTCAGTTTGAATGATCTGAAAAATGTGAAATGCAAAATCTGAAATACTTCTAATTAATTTGCACCACACATTTTTCTTATATTTAAGAATGTGTACTCAGTTCTTTTGGACCCCACTGTATATCTCGACTATTACCTGAAAAGTAACACAAAAAGTGCTGATAAAGTAAGTGAAGAAAGAAGTGTGTGTGATTGCACTGGGAGGCAGGAATTGTTAACATTGATATTCAAAATGTAAATCATGCCAAAACTGTATAAATGTCTGATGAATTACCTTCTAGGAAGTCTGAAGTAATATTAATTGCCATGTACTGATTGGAGGATGAACAGGCGAGGGAGTGTCCAAAGCAAAAGCATTTTTTACAGCCGTCTGGGTTTTCCAGCTGGAGGTTGAAAGAGCCTGGTTTACACCTATAATACACACAAAGACACATAAAGAGGACATACTGGCAGAGTGCTTAGGTTTCCTCACATTTATCAAAACTATTTATGTAAAGATCTGAAAAATGTGGTGCTTATGTGGAGTTTTTCTGAGATGAGCATTTCTCCATTGATTTATTATAACTGGAGGTGTTTGTGAATGAGTGCATGATGTAACCTAATAGGAATCTTATTAAAGGAATATTTTACACAAAAATTATAATTCTCTTTGATACTCTGATAAACTAGTTACCAACATTCTTCAAAATATCTTGTTTATACATATGTTTATGTTCAGCAGAACAAAGACATTTACAGGTGCATCTCAATAAATTAGGATGTTGTGGAAAAGCTCATGTATTTCAACTCAGAATGTAAATCTTGTGTATTAAATAAATTTAATGCACACAGACTGCAGTAGCAACAAAAACCCACCAATTCACTCAACAAAGTAGAATATGGTGACATGCCAATCAGCTAATCAATTCAAAACACCTGCAAAGGTTTCCTGAGCCTTCAAAATGGTCTCTCAGTTTGGTTCACTAGGCTACACAATCATGGGGGAGACTGCTGATCTGACAGTTGTCCAGAAGACAATCATTGACACCCTTCACAAGGAGGGTAAGCCACAAACATTGATTGCCAAAGAAGCTGGCTGTTCACAAAATGCTGTATCCAAGCATGTTAACAGAAAGTTGAGAGGAAGGAAAAAATGTGGAAGAAAAAGATGTACAACCAACCAAGAGAAGCACAGCCTTGAGAGGCTTGTCAAACAAAATCGATTCAAGAATTTCAAGGAATGGGCTGAGGCTGGGGTCAAGGCATCAAGAGCCACCACACACAGACGTGTCAAGGAATTTGGCTACAGTTGTCTTATTCCTCTTGTTAAGCCACTCCTGAACCGCAGACAATGTCAGAGGCGTCTTACCTGGGCTAAGGAGAAAAAGAACTGGACTGTTGCCCAGTGGTCCAAAGTCCTCTTTTCAGATGAGAGCAAGTTTTGTATTTCATTTGGAAACCAAGGTCCTAGAGTCTGGAGGAAGGGTGGAGAAGCTCATAGCCCAAGTTGCTTGAAGTCCAGTGTTTAGTTTCCACAGTCTGTGATGATTTTGGGGTGCAATGTCCTCTGCTGGTGTTGGTCCACTGTGTTTTTTGAAAACCAAAGTCACTGCATCCGCTTACCAAGGAATTTTAGAGCACTTCATACTTCCTTCTGCCGACCAGCTTTTTAAAGATGCTGATTTCATTTTCCAGCATGATTTGGCACCTGCCCACACTGCCAAAAGCACCAAAAGTTGGTTAAATGACCATGGTGTTGGTGTGCTTGACTGGCCAGCAAACTTACCAGACCTGAACCCCAAAGAGAATCTATAGGGTATTGTCAAGAGGAAAATGCGAAACAAGAGACCAAATAATGCAGATGAGCTAAAGGCCACTGTCAAACAGAGCTGGGCTTCCATACCACCTCAGCAGTGCCACTGATCACCTCCATGCCACACCGAATTAAGGCAGTAATTAAAGCAAAAGGAGCCCCTACTAAGTATTGAGTACATATACAGTAAATGAACATACTTTCCAGAAGGCCAATAATTCACTAAAAACATTTTTTGTATTGGTCTTATGAAGTATTCTAATTTGTTTGAGATAGTGAATTGGTGGGTTTTTGTTAAATGTGAGCCAAAATCATCACAATTAAAAGAACCAAAGACTTCAGAACCAAACTACTTCAGTCTGTGTGCACTGAATTTATTTAATACACAAGTTTCACAATTTGAGTTGAATTACTGAAATAAATGAACTTTTCCATGACATTCTAATTTATTGAGATGCACCTGTATAAAGGTTTGGGACAACATGAGGGTGAGTAAATGATGACAGAATTTTCATCACTCTTTAAGTAAAAAAATAACCGTTCTAAGGTGTTAATTCGAATTATTTGCACTTATTGCAACACTGGACTAATTGATTTCTGTCACAGACCTGCTTTGTGCTAAATACAATAATATTACTGTCTCTTATTGTACACATGCCAATGGAATGCATGCCGAAGGTTGCAGATTAGAAAAACAATATATGAGATGTAAATTAAAGACATGGTATTCAAGGGTAAGAAGCAGAAAGTCACCTGTTGCAGGACTGACCCTCCACGTTAGTTTTGCAATAGCAGTGTCCGTCTTCAGGTGAACACACTCCTACACTGCCCCGGTTGTCACAGTCACACAACCTGTTTCAACACATACACACACACACACACACACACACACACACACACACACACACACAGATGAGAGAGCCACAACTGATGTGCCTGAAGTGTGCGGGTCAGCTGGCTAACAGCCTCAGGTCAGAGCAGCTCTGTCAGGTGTTAACTTTTTTTTTTATCTCACCATGATCTGCTACATGGCCTGAAACCACGGTTTTACCTGGCTTGCCATTACCCATAATTCTCCTATCTGTCAAGTAACCTCCCTCCGCTCTTTTTCTCTTTTCATCTTTTTTCTTTTACGTTTCGCTCCAGTGAGCCAACTAATTTGCACCCAAAAACAGTGACCCACATGGGCCACACAGAGTGTACTGGTGTATAAAATTTTTGTTTTTGTCTGCATTACACCATTATTTGCGTCACTGACTATGCAGATCCAAAGTGCAATTCTTCTCAGGTGGATATAATCTGTAACCAGCTCAATACTGAAATATTTTTCCTTCTTTCTCACTTAAAATAAAGGATGCAAAATTAAGGAACAATATGACTGTAACAGACTCTAAAATAATATATTTAACATAAGGCATAAATGAAACAAAATAGACTACCGTTCAAAAGTTTGTCTGCTTTTCTGAATTAAATTAATATTTGTATTCAGCACAGATGCAATAAACTGATATTCATAATGTTATAAAAGGTATTAAGCAGCACAACTTTTTTGAATAAGGAATGTTATTTGAACTCAGGATGTTAAAATCATTTATTAAAGATGTGACAATTACAAGGGTAATTCAGTGTGCCATCACAAGAATAAATGACACTTTATTAGTTCTTTCAAAAACATTACTGACCCAAACTATTGTGGTGTGCAATAATGAAAACAATTTAGGCACAAAAGATAATTTAAAGAGAGAAAAAAAGACCTTAACAGTTGAGGTCAAAAATGCACATATACCTTGTAGATTCTGAGGTTAACTGAGGGACTCATATGCAACTATTACAGAAGGTTAAAACGGTCACTGACGCTCCAGAAGAAAACACGATTCATTAAGAGCCAGGGGTGTAAACTTTTGAACAGAATAAAAATTGTGTACATTTTTCTTATTATGCCTAAATATCATATATCTTTCATTTAGTACTGCCCTTCAGAAGCGACAGAAATACTTGCATGTTTCCAAGAAGACAAAATAATTTAAATTTACGTTGATCTTAGTTTAATGCATTATGTTTAATGCATTATGTTTTCTTCTAAAGCATCAGTGAGCATTTGAACCTTCTGTAATAGTTGCACATGAGTCCCTCAGTTGTCCTCATTTGAAAAGATAGATCTCAAAATGATACAGTCATTGTTGGAAAGGGTTCAAATACACAAAAATGTTGAAAAACCAAAGAATTTGTAGGACCTTGTAGTCCTTCAAGGTGTATGTAAACTTGAAGTTTAGTGGTAAAGGCGCAGCTGCAAGTGAAATCACTCACCGTTTCCTTATACTGTTATAAACAAGTACTATGGTATTACAGTGCTTTTATTTATTTTTCTTTAAATATGATATCATAGTAGTTTAGCTTAGTTCTGCTCTTCATGAGTTGAAGTTTTCCAATGTACTAGTTAGTGTACTGCAGCTATTTCTGCAGAATTCTGCATGCATAAATCACATCTTTTTCTCCTTTGACCAATTCTTGGTAGGGATACCCTCGCTCTCATTACCTGCATCCGCCAGGGCCTAGAGAATGGAAACCGGACTTGCAAATGTCACACTTCACACCAGACACACCTCTCCGGCACATACACACTCCTTCTGGATCACACTGCAAACTCATAGAGCCTGGAGAGAGAACGAGTTCGTGAGAAGACAGGTTTTGACAGACTTTCATAGCCTTTGGATTTTTTAATGAGTACATCGATAGCTTCAGCTGCATTAAAGAATCAGTTCCTCATCTAAAAAATCTGCCAATAAAGGTTAATAAATGCTAATTTCAACATATCTTATAAACACATTTCACCACCTGAAGCAAAATCAGATATTTCAGATACAAGACGAACACGATTAGCGTATAATTAAACGGCAACAAATAATTCTCAAAGCGCACGATTTTCCAGGGAATTTAAACCCATTCATATTGCAATCCACATGCAAATTAATATTTTAAATATTACACCAATAAGGCAGCATGTTTGATATAATTAAATAAACCTTTACCCCCATATTTATCACCTGCAGTCTTATGCTTTGTTAATTTTAGCTACAGAAAATCCATTTGAATTTGTGTTTGTGAGACTTTTCTTCGTTGTAGTTATTTCAGATCTGTATATTTGTATGTATACAAATATATATATATATATATATGTGTGTGTGTGTGTGTGTGTATTTGCTTAAGTGTATGAGATAAAATACATCTGTGTTTAACTCACCCATTGCATCACAGTTGCAGTTTTGGCAGGACTGTTGTGGTAACGATCTAAAGAAGTTCTCTCTGCATCGCTCACAGTGAGGTCCAGCTGTGTTTTCCCTGCAGCCAACACAGCGCCCCCCACTTCCTGTGCTGCGATACTGCTCTGCATCAAACACGCATTCATCAGCAAGACCGCTGCAGTTACACCCTGAGAAACAAGAGAAAGAAGTGGAGGAACGTATATGGATGAAACAGAGGAAAAACAGGCCAAACAAGAAGAACAACCAGTAAAACTGATTAGAAATAGCAGTGGACGTTCATTTAAAGCTTTCTGTCAAATTCGCAACTGTGTGTTCAGTTTCAATAGGCTTTAGATCACACACAGTACCTAATAAGCTCCCCTGCCACAAGTCCCTTCTTCTCAACATATCATCGAACCAGAACGCACAAAGTCAGCTTTTTATGCAGCTGCTACCTAGGGGGGCATTGTGGAACATTATTCGTTTTATTACAGCTCAGTCAGTCTATTGACTCTGCAATAACCATCACATTATCACTCTCTAATGGGACACAGTTTCTTGAGCTGCCACTGAAGAAATGAATGCATACTATTCAGCTATATTACAATAAAGGAAACATGCCAAATAAAGGGAGGAATGGTTATTTAAATTAATTAAATCTTTAATTAATGATTTCTCTAAAACATAAACTAACATTCCAAAGTTTTTTTTTAAGTCCCCATGAAATCAAAATTGAAGATGTTTGGGGGGTTTTAGTATGAATTTGACCACCACAAAAACAGTCTTAAGTTTTTTTTTTGTTTTTTAAATGTGTCATCATGAAATCAAGCTGAATAAATAAGCTTTCCATTGAAGTATGGTTTGTTAGGATAGGACAATATTTGGCCGAGATATATCTGCAATCTGAGAGTGCAAAAAACCTAAATATTGTCCAAACAAAGTTCTTAATAATGCATATTACTAATCAACAATTAAGTTTTGATATATTTACAGTAGAAAATGAATCCTAATGATTTCTGGTATAAAAAAATGATAATTTTAAACTATATAATGTATTGTTTTCTATTGCTACAAATATACCTGTGCAACTTAACAGTGGTTTTGTGGTCCAGGGTCACATATTACTGTAAAACTACTGTGTTCAAAGATAATCAAAACAGACTGAAGAACTAGGAACAAACCTAGGAGCAATTGGAAGTTTGTTGTAATAATAGCTGGTTTCACATAGTTGAAAAATGTTTTAGCATATATGCACATTTATCTAGATGTGTGGATGAATGAATAAACATTTCTAAGTAGCTCTAATTACTCTTCTAATTTTTAGACATGCAAAGAAGAGTAGAGTGATTTAACCAAGCATTTTTTTTTATCAAGAATGCTGTGATAAAAAAACACAACAAATGACACGAGAACATTCCCGAGAAGGAAAGCATGGATTTTTCGCTGTTTGCAAGCTGGATTTTCATCTTTTCGCTCACACTTTCTGAATGGAAGATAAAAAAGACGTCCTTTGTCCATCTGTTTGAAGCATTACAAGCGAGGAATATGGTGGAAGCTTTCAGAATCTGCCACGCAAATGATAAACTTGAGTTTGTGATGGAAAACTTTGCGAGGCAACCCTGCACAAAATGCATCGGCGGTTGATTCCACCTCCTCACCAACAGATAGTGCTGCTTCTGCAACCAGAAACTTGTTTATTCATTAAATCCACTTTGATGAGAAGGGACAACAATTACCAACAGAAACCCATCTGTTGACCACTGAAACAGAGAGTTAATTAAAGGAACGTGCAGCTTAGTGGAATACAGAATGAAAATAATTAACATGGCTTTTTTTCGCCTTATGGGTTTGTCAGAATAGCCAATTACAGCATCCCCCTAAAGTATTTAGCAGAGACGCATGACAGCACACACGCACACAACACATAACACCAACGAAACTTTCTTAGTTATTGTGCCGAAAGGCTAAACGATGTGCTGTTTGTTTGAATTACAGAATGCTGTGAGCACCTTTATGGCAGATTGTGCTATAAATACAGTGCAACTAATGTGATCTTTTCAAGATATTGCTATATTTACAGCAAGTGCGGATAATACCGGCAACTTCAATTTTACAAACTTCTTGCACAAAATTGATGTACAGTACAGTACATTTTAGATGTAATTGTTTTCATTAAATAAGTTCAGTTACACTGACTAAACTAAGAAAATTCAATCACAGCCAATGCATGAGAGGCAACAAATTAACTTTTTAAACAACTTCATTTCAGAGTTAATTTGAGAAAGTAAAACAGTCTCTAACAGAATCTCATGTTTAATGAAGTTTAAAGCATTAAATATATAATGCAGATGTAGAGACCCAAACAGAAGCTAAATTCACTGTTAATTTCCATTTTTCAGATACTCCAAACACAATGCACAGAAGTGCCCTCAGCTGAAACTTCAGTTTCTTCTGATTGATTTCAATTTACATATATTACTCCAAACACAGAAAACTTATTGAAAACCATTTATTATTAACTAGTACAATGAAAAACACTGCTAAATTAATCATGTAATGTAAAATTTACTTATGCATGCAGGGCCTAATGCATTTTTTCAGCTCTTTTTCTTATTATAATCACAATGGGTTGAGGTGAAATGAACAAGATGATAAAACTTTTACCTTTTAACAGGATTAACAAAGAACTTTTTGTAATGAAAAAATGGAAGAGTTCAGATGCAAAACCCTCTAAAAGCCACGTCAGACAAAAATGAGGTAATGATACTGAGTGAATGCTCTCGACACATAATATACGTCCATCAAAGACTTTAACCTCAAACTTGCTAAAATCCCAGCCTCAGCCCAATCAGAAGTACCAGAAACCTAAACATAGGAGCCTGATAAAAATGCTTATTTTGGAGAAAAAACGTGAGATGGATTTAGAGGCTTTTGCATCTGAACTCTTCAAATGTTTAGACCTAATATGTGACCCTGGACCACAAAACCAGCCATAGGGGTCCATTTTTTAAAATTGAGATGCTCAATAAATAAGCTTTGTTCAGGTATGATATATGGTTTGTTAGGATAGGACAATATTTGGTCAAGATACAAATATTTTAAAATCTAGAATCTGAGGGTGCAAAAAAATATTGAGAAAAGTTGTCCAAATGAATGAAGTTCTTAGCAATGCATATTACTAACTAAAAATTAAGTTTTGATATATAGGAAACTTACAAAATATTTTCATGGAACATGATCTTTACTTAATATTCTAATGGTTTTTGGCATAAAAGAAAAATCTGTAATTTCGACCAATACAATGTATTTTTGGCTATTGCTACAAATATAGCAACGCACATATTTTTATTCTCCTATAGTATTATTGTTGTTTATTTATTGCCATTTTTTCTATCAAATCTATAGGATTTTCAGGTTGAGGGTGAATCTACTAATGGAAATAAAGAACCAGGCCGTACTCACTCACACACTGGTTGGCTGAATCTGCGGTGGCCCGTGCCCATGGCCGGTCCTGGTAGAAGGGGGCACAGTGCTGACAGTCGACCCCTGCGGTGTTGTGCTCACAAGAACACACCAAACGTCCCTCCTCATTGGTCATGCAGTCACTTGCATGGCCATTACACTTGCACCTGCAAAAAGGTTGAGAGAACATTAACATACTTTTAAGGCTCATTGTTTTCTGTGGACACTCAGAAAAATGTCCCTTTGCCTAAAAAAAGCTCAGGATGTGGCATACTGGGACAGGAGGAACAAATGAGCCAGATGGTTGAATTTAAAACCAAATTACACCAAAACACAAAGCAAATTATGATATGCTACAGGGACCTTAAAGGGATCCTTCACCCAAATATGAAAATTCTGTCATTAATTACTCACCCTCACTCCAAACCCGTAAGACCTTTGTTTGTCCTCTGAACACAAATTAAGATATTTTAGATGAAATACGAAAGCTCTCTGACCTTCCATAGACAGCAAGGGTCCTACCCAATTGAAGGTCCAGAAAGGTACCAAGAACTTTGACAAAATAGTCCAAAAAAGTGAAATAACTTTATTCAAAAATGAGAGAGTACCACGACGCATGCACAAGCTTTCTTTTTTGGAGAAGATTTGTTGAATAAAGTGATTTTAGAATTTTTTCACAACAAAAAGTATTTTCGTAAAAATAAAATTACATCACATGGACTATTTTGTTGATGTTCATGGACATGAACATGGTAGGACCCTTGCTGTCTATGGAGGGTCAAAAGGATTTCAAGTAAAAAAATATCTTAATTTGTGCTCCGAAGATGAACGAAGGTCTTAAGGGTTTGGAATAAACATGAGGGAGAGTAATTAAAGACAGAAATGTCATTTTTTGGGTGAACTATTTCTTAAAAGAAATCTGAAGTTGCAGAATTGATCAGTATTGATTATTGTATTGACCAGTGTAGATACTGCATCTATTATTGCCATAGGTTTGACAGGAATTAGGTAAGCAAGTGTTCCTAATAACTAGAACAATATGTTTGTTTAGTTTAATATAGGACCAAACAATCAGAGAAAAGTTAAAAAGAGCTGTTGACCAAAAAATCAGACATGCATAAACTCAAACACAGACACAAACAATATACAGATGGTCACAACCACAAATACACAAACACTGTCTCTTCCACATCCTGTTTATAGCACAAATACACTGATGATGTAGAATGCAGATCACATGGCTGGCAAATACTACAGTCCAGTTCCCCTAAATATTTAGAGCTCTTTCTCTTTCTAATTGTCCTATTCACCACTCCGTCCATTGCCATTTGTCTTCATTTGTTCCCTTTTGTCTTTTCTCTTTATCAGTATAAAACTGCCAACAAAACACTGGTGACAGCTGAACGACACGTTGTGTTTTTATTTACCTGCCCCCCACGGAGAAATCGGATATGGCATAAAAATATGAACGAAGCACTTTGGGATCTTTGAAGAACTCGTCTCCAAATGTGTTCAGTCTGTCCAAAGAAATGAGGATGTCAGTAGCTGTCACCCAGTCCTGGAAAGAGAGTGGGGAAATAAAATGAATTATTTTTACTAAACCAAAAACATGAAATACTATTAATAAAGTAACCTGAAGGAATGAGGTTAAATAGACATTTTTAAATGTTAGATTAAGTAGAAAGATGGGAGGAAAACATTTATTTCAAAATTTATTTCACATTTATATCATTGGGTACTTATACACTTTAAAAAACAAACAAACAAACAAAAAAACACACAATTTGTTGAGTCAACTTAAAATAATTTGTTACACTGCTGCTTTCAAATTTTAAGTTCAGTCAACTCAAATAAGTTTATTCAAGTTGAAATGTTAAGTTGTACTAAGTGACAACTTAAATATTCAAGTTGACTAAACTAAACAAATTGTTTGTTAAACTTAACAGCTGTGTTTGTTACTTGGCTGCCTTAAAATTTTAGGAGGAATAAACTTTTTTCGAGTTGACTAAACTTCAAATTTTAAGGCAGCCAGGTAACAAATAATTTTAAGCTGAATCAACAAATGGCTTTTTACAGTATACCATATATAAATTGCAGGCATCAGGGAGCCAATATTACTATATGGGGCATTGAAATTGCTTTGAATGCGCACTAGCTTTTTACTTTCACTTTCGAGATTTGCGATCACACATACTCTGTGTATACTACAGAGCGGCAGTACTTACCACACATTTTACAAAATTAGATGTTTGTAGTGTTCAGGATCTGCAAAATCAGTCAACTCTCCTTACTCTTTTTATGTGGTAAGTGAAATCGTATGTAATGTAATGCAACAGGTACCACTAGCAAGCGTCCATGCCCCTTTAGTGGCTCCAGAACACATTTTTTGTTTTCTGTGCCCTTCCGAATACAGATTCACGCTCCCCCAACACCTGTCCTGATGTCAAAAAAGTAAAAAGGTAGTCAAGTACGCCTATGTCTTGTTTTCTGAAAGGGACAATGAGTGGATGGTCTTGTTTCCAGTAAACATTTTACACAGTCATACAGTCAAAAAAATAAAATAAAATAAAATAAAATAAAATGTATTCAGACACTTTCAACATTTTTCACATTATCAGAGTTCATTCACTATAGTTTCGACAAGAACTCAAGAATTAAACTGTGTCAAAACAAATTCATCTTGGTAACGTCAGATAACTTTGATAGAAAGGTCTGTAATGGATTACAATCAACCAAAATTTAGACAGCTGTTGGTATGACAATAGTTACACAACTAGCAATACTTTGTTGACCAATTACCAAGCAATGCTTATTTTTGTTCAGTCTGTTGTGTAAAAAGGGTCGCAAAGAAAGTGAAACATGGTCAGGTCAAAGTGTCTACATTTTTGGGTATATGTCATACTTTACACCGTGTCCTAACTACACGCGATGCGACAAGATTCCAGCGACAAACAATTCGGGTGTCCACACCAGATGCGACGTGACAACGCGACGCGACAGAATCAATCAAATATCACAGCCAATCAGAAGCGCGTGTGGGCGGGCTCTCCCTGGAAGCGCACTGCACTCCAAACGAAATGGATACGTTTATAATCTAATTCATAAACATTAAAACTTTCAACATTATTAAATGTACATACTGAGTGACTAATACCGTCTTTGTTATGAAATACACTTGTTGGTTGGCACTGAGTGAACGTACATCTTTGCTTTCATTTATTTTCTAGATCTGAGGTAAAAAATCTGTTTTTGCTTTCAGTATGGCTATAAAGGTCACACAAAATGATATTCAAACTCACATTAGACTCATTTAACTTTGAATAAAGCACATAATCAGTACCTGATCACTGTTATTAGTTTGAATGCCTTGTTCCAGTTGCGACGTCGCGGAAATAGAAACGGTTTCTAAAATTTTTAAATCTCGCTGTCGCGGCTAGTTAGGACAAAACTCCAGTTAACATGGAAAAGATACCTGTTACCGCGTGTGGTGGCGTCGCGTGTAGTTAGGAGAAGGTGTTATTTTGCTATGCTCACTTACATAAATGAATAAATTAATAGTCCTGCGCCCACTAGTAAAAGTTATCAAAAAACATATCTGGTGTCTGAATAATTTTTGGTGGAAAATTTTTTGAAGTGAAAGTGCAATGCTGATGCTCTGTAGGAGATTCACACATCCGTGAGCAGAGCGTTTTCCTTTCTGTGAATGGGATGTGAACTGCAAAGCATGCTAACAGTGGGAATGCTGTAATCCCAGGGTTCTCAACTCCAGGTTGTGAAATCCATTTTCCTGCAGAGTTTCTGATAAAACACATCTGAACAAGCTAATCAAGGACTTCAGGATTACAAGAGAGATATCGTCCGGTGAGTTTAGTCAAGGTTAGATTTAAACTCTCCAGGAAAGTGGATCTCAAGGGCCCAAATTGAGAAGCCCCGCTGTAATCTGTTTTTGTATGCACAATTTATCACAGGATTCACAAATACAGTGTGAGCAGCACGTTTTCATTTCACGCCTATATAATAGTATGTGTGAATCACACCATAGATTGCGCATACATATGCTGATATCAGACCATGGCTAAAATGACTTTTGCAAAAGCATTGCTTGTCCTTTATGCATACTATGCATAATACAATGGTCCAGAAGTAAATTTGAAATCAGAGCAGCTAAGGTAAAAGGTTGATCCAAGTTTCATGGAAAATAGAGCACCGAGAACCAGAACTTAAAGGAAAACAAAGCTAGCACCTCTGTGTATTCATGTGTATGCTATACAGACAGAAAAGGAAATAATGAGATAAGAGGCCAAAACAGAGCTTTCCTTATTTTTACCATGTATGAGTGCAGCTGCGTGTCTGGTCAAGTGTGTGTTTTGGTTTGATCATGCATTTGTGTTAGTGTGAAAGCAATAGAGTTTGGTCATCCTTATCAGTGTCTGGCCTGTTGACCCTTGTTCTGTCCATGTTAATGGGTTTTGAGCCCGGTGTGACGGCCTGGCGCGTGGAGGTGAGTGCACACATCTTTCATTCTGGGGGAACAAGATAAAGGAAGGAGCAGAGCTGGCCAGCACGTCCCTGCAAGCACAATCCAAGCTTCCTCTCGGAGGGATGGTAAGTCCATTCCTATTCAGAGCAGTTGAGTAAACAAAAGAGAGAAACAAATAACCCCTCCATGTCTCTTTGTCTCTCTAACGATGCTCCTCTGACTCTGTTTCTGTTTTTTTTATTATATATTTCGCTCTGTTCTTCTGCTTCCACCTCTTTCTTTGTACAACATTCTTTACTTCCCCCCGGCATCTCTGTCTTTTTTTCTCCGTCATCCACTGTTTTTATGCCAACTTTCCTTTTTCAACTCTCTCTCTCTCTCTCTCTCTCTCTCTCTCTCTCTCTTGCCTCTCTTGTTTTTGTTTTTTTGCAGTATTGTGCATCATGTAGAAAAGACTTATTTTGGTGGAGAAACAATGTGCCATGAATCATAAACAATAACAGCTCCAGTACTACAGAGTGAAAGAAGACTATAGAGAGAAAGATATAGAAATACAAGCTGTGTTCTACAACCTAATGAGCTGCCTCTCTAGACAGTATTTTAAGGCATCGTCGTCACACTCCCGATGTGAAGTCTGTGCCAAAAAGTAGGCAACTTAATTATAGTGCCTTCTAATATATCTTCTTTTAGCTGATTTATTGGAGGCACTGTATTTTTCTTTCACAATGGTGGCAATCCCATAATGCAATACAACAAGCTCCAAGATGGTAAACAAGATATATAAATCTATATAGTAATAAATAACATTAATAATAATTTATATTTTTAGATACTTATATAACCTAATACCAAAAAAATTATAAAACTATTATATTAAACGATTAAAATACTATAAAAGACTATTTAACATCAAATTGTGTTTGCTATGTATATGTCTGCTTAGTAAAGTATTGCTTCATTCCTGTCGCATTGTCTGTATTGAAATAAACGGTGAGCCAGGTCACCCAAAATCTATTTTTACTTTATACCTACCATTTAAAAGTTTGTTTTTAAAGGGGATGTCAGATGCAATTACACTTTTACATGGTGTCTTAGCAGTTTGTGGACACAACCACTCCACAATGATAAAAATTTTTTTTTTTGAATTCCCCAAAGGCCTAAACAGTCTGAATTATCAAGCCGTTTTGATTTAATGAGCAGTGTGATGTCATACTGTACAAGGCCTGCCCATAATCGTTAATGGACTGTCCTGTATTAGCATATTTCCACCCTCAGCCAGTTGTACGCTGTCCACCTTTTTTACGCAACGCAACATACAAGGACGAGATGTCAGTCAGCTGCGTCAGCAGCAGTCATTCACATGATGAAAACTCCTTTTGACTTGCATAACAAACAGATTTTATTCATTATAACACTGAATTGAATTCAATTTCATGTTAAATGCGTTCTCTAATGTCAGTACTGTTAGTTTATGGGCAGGTTATGGAGTCAGTCATGGCATCTTTCAGCTATGAGTGAAACGCGAAGCATCGGTCTGAGGTTCATAGTTCCCACGGCAAACAGCAGCCCATCACCAGCTCAGATTTCGCCGACACACCGACAGGAAAATTAGCACTATTTCTGTGAAATTAAAATGCTACTAATAATTTTTAAATATTAGTTGACTTAAATACAACAACCCAGCATGGAAAACATTTGATTCACCCTGCTGGGCAAAAATAACCCAACATGGGTTCCGCTGGGTTGCCAAATAACCCAAGTTACCAGCATTTTTTCGAGTGTACTAACTTTTGGAAAATGGGCATCCAATGTCTCCTTTAAACAAATAAATACTTTTATTCAGCACTGACACATTAAAGTGATTAAAAGTGTTAGTAACAACCTTTTCATTGTTGAAAAGAAATTCTCTTTCCCTGAAATACAGGCAGCACTGTTTTCAACTGTGAGAATAAGAAATGTTTCTTGAACACCAAATCAGCATATTAGAATGATTTCTGGATCATGTGACACTGAAAACTTTAGCTTTGCCATCACAAGAATAAATTACATTTCCTAAATGTGTTAAAACAGAAAACACTTGTCTTTGTAATAATATTTCACAATATTATCATATTTTTGCTTGATTTTGCACAAATATATACAGCCTTGGTGAACATAGGAGAAAATACAACTCTAACTCACGACCAATTTGTACATTTTTTTACGAGGTGGCTAATTCATACAAAAATCATACAACCTCACTAATGCGATTTTATACTTTTTCTGTGAGGGTTAGGTTTAGGGGCATAAAAAAATATAATATTTTTCACAAAACGAATACATTTGTCCGGGTGTCATACAGGTACTCAACTGACATTTAGATTCATTTCACCTGTTGATTTATTGATGCTGCAGAAGTTATAGTTCACATCTCTGACATTAGTAATAGTAAACAGCAAGTCATTTATTTATTTACCCAACAACATTAAGCAGCGTTTAAAATGAGCAATAGTTTAATATTTTTGATTTAAATAACACAATGCTTCACTTGCTCTCAGTGAATGCTTCACTTGCTTAATTACCAACAGAAAAGCAAGAGAAAAAGCAAGGATTGTATTAGCGACTGTTCTGTCATCTCACTGTATCTGTGCCATGATTAATCATATTGCCACTTCACAGCTCAGCTTACCGGCTCAAACCCTGTGTCATGAAAGAAAGTCCCCTGGGTTAGTATTAAAAGCACATGTTTGATTTCAAATGCCATGAGGCAACTATCAAAGGGTTGCTAATCCATAATTGCATATATGGCAGCAGAATATGCCTACAAAGCTAGTTCATTTTAAAAACTGAGAGACTGATTAGGAACAAATAAGTTATTTATAGAAGTGTTCAAATTTGCAATAAAAGAGCTTAAAGGGTTAGGCCACTACTCTACTCTATGGCAGTGACATTCAAAGCGAAAGCAGATCATAATGAAAGAAAAATAAAATTAAAAAATTGCCTGCCATTTTTTCTTGATTAATGCCAGCTGAACTATGCCTAATTGTCTCGAGCGAGTTGCTCTTTGAGATACTATTTACATGGCAGGATGGAAGTAATCTTTGAAAGGTTAATTATTAGATCGTTTATTGGTGGTTCTTTGCGCAAACGGCAGCACGCACTTAATTAGTCTTCATTTGCTTCTACCGGTTTGGCTGATGAGTTCATAAAAACTGCTGACTAAGTACAAAGCGTTTAAGTGAAAACTGAGAAATAGTCTCGCTGTTCTCAGTCTTCTGTCTGTTTTAATTTCTCTTTCTTCTTTGAAGAGTTTAGACAAGTCGTACTTTCTACTTTTTCTACAGCTTTTCTGTGAATTATTCACCCCCGCCCCTAGCCATTTGCCTCTCAATTGCATTTCCTGTTTTCACATTATGCGGCGCAGCATTTTTTTCATCCCTCTGCCATCTTCCCTTCCTCCACTCTTACATGGGTCACAGCCAGGAGGGCCTTTATGATTAGAATGCATCAGGAAGAGGCTTGTCCCTCATTTCAAACTGAATAACTTTTTTTAATTTGATTGCTTAAGTTCACTGTGTGTTGCTCGCTTTATGCGCTCTATCTCTCATTCTCATTCAAACCTGGCGTTCCAATTTAACACCCAGCTCTCCAGCCTCAACCGAGAGAGAGAGAGAGAGAGAGGGGGAGAGAGAGAGAGAGTGCATGCACGCCGATTTAATGGATGACTGAACAAATTAAATTTGAATTCATAGGACAACTTTCATCTTCAACATGGATTTTGTTAGTGGGGGGAAAAATATAATAATGCCTTTCAGACTAAAAAAAAAAAACCACACACACAAATATCCCCCTTTGAATTAATCCATTACTTTGCAAGAAACCATAAAGTATCAGGTTACAAGGTGAGTGTTTTTTATTCCAGACAATTTGTTTAGTAATGATGAAAAAGGAAAAGCATGCATATATGAATAGATTGACATCTGGCTCCTCCCCCATGGAGAAGAGATTCCACTTTAGTAGAAAAATAAACAATTGAATTAGTGACTAGTGACAAAAGAGCAATGAATTAAACAGAACTACAAGAGTAATCCAATGCAGATCAAATAATTAGATAATTGGGTGGGCTAGGCTGATTTGAACCCCCTTGTGGAGCTGGGCCGGGTTGTAAATGCTGTTTGGAGATATTAGAGAACAGTAGTTCATTAATTTTATTTTGTATCTAGTTATTCTTATTATCTGTCAATATAAATAATAGAAAGGGAGACAGATAGATAGACAGACAGACAGATTTATGACCAAAAATACTGTAATATTAAAACTAAAAACATATCACAGAACACCTGTTTTTGTACAACCTTCATAAAAAAGGTTTAGTATAGCAGACATGACTGTATCGAGCACATTGCGGCTGATTTGAGTGCTACTCTTTTCCTCTTTGAGATTTCTTTTTTTTCTCTCTCTCAAATTATTCTCAAAATGGAAATACAACCCAGGGGGCCTCTCGTCTCTGTCATCAGATTTGAAGTTCAAACTTCCTTCCTTTTCTCCCCTTTTTTCTTCTGAGAGGTTTAAGAGTGGAAAAGGGTGTCTGTTAAATTCTTTCTACGGAAAGCGCTGTAGGAGACACACTGGGATTAAATGCTAATATTAAAGGCAGGATGCTGTCTGCTGCCGTTAAAGCTGATGAAATATGGATGGATTCACGGAGGAGACAGACAGGGTCGACCATGTGCCAGGGCGTGCCTCTTTTTTTGTGCTTCACCCTTGAAAATTAGTTAATAACATTTAGATTTGCAACCTGTGCTGTCAATCAATTCAACAATACAGTGTCAGTAATTTGCGGTTCATGACACGTCTTTTTTTGTAGTTAACATATTAATACAGTCATGGCCAAAAATATCGGCACCCTTGTAATTCTGTCAGAAAATGAAACACTTTTCCAAACTGTTCCAATTGCAAATGTTTTGGTATTCACATGCTTATTGTTTTTGTTTGCACTGGAACAGCACAAAAAAAAAAAAAACAGAAGAAAAGTCAAACTTGATCAAATTTCACACAGAGCTCAAAAATGGACTGGACAAAATTATTTCCACCTTGTCAAAGTTAAGAAATAATTGCTTTTCAAGCAAGTGATACTCCTGTAAATTGTATTTAGACACACCTGTGGCAAGTAACAGGTGTGGGCAATATAGTAATCACACTTGCAACCAAAAGTAGATTGTTGGTAAAGGACATCATGGCACTGTTTACAGAAAAAGAAATGAGGCCTTCAAAGTGGTGGAGGTTCAAATATGTTTTGGGGTTGCTGCTTCTGGCACTGAATGCCTTGACTGTGTGAACAGTATCATGAAATCTGATGGTTCCAAAGAATTTTGGGGCGCAACATAGAGGCCACTGCCAGAAAGCTGCATCTCCACCAGAGCTCAGGGGTCTTCCAGCAGGACAATGACCCAAAACACACTCCAAATTGTTACAAACAAAGCACTGGAGAGTTCTGAAATGGCCAGCAATGAGTCCAGATCTGAATCCCATAGAGCACCTGTGGAGAAATCTCAAAACAGCAGTTGGGAGAAGGCATCCTTCAAATCTGAATGACCTGGAGCAGTTTGCAAAAGAAGAGTGGTCCAAAATTCCAGTAAAGAGGTGTAAGAAACTCATCCATGGTTACAGGAAGTGATAGATTTCAGTTATTTTTTCCAAAGGGTGCCAATAATTTCATCCAGTGTATTTTTTGGGTTCTGTGTGGAATTATATCAGATTTTACTTTTCTGTTTTTTTTTTTTTTTGTGTGTGGTTCCAATGCAACTAACTAACTAAATAAATAAAATAATAAAATAAACTAAACTTGTAAGTACCAAAACATTTGCAACTGCAACAATTTTCTGAGAGAAGGGCACATTTCTCACAGAATTGCAAGGGTGCCAATATTTTTGGCCATGACTGTAAATTCAGTTCAGTTTTAACCCTCAAATTCCCACTGTAGCACAAATGAAACACCAAAGAACAACTACATAATACAAATGTTTAATAATAATAATAATAATATTATATATATATATATATATATATATATATATATATATATATATATATATATATATATATATATATAAAAAGGTATCACAACTTTTTTCCTCATAATTCAGACTTTTTTTTTTTCAATTTTGAGGGTAAAAGACTGATATGTTCTCTGAATTGCGAGTTTATATCTCACAGTTCTGATGTAATAACTCCCAGTTGCATGTTATAAAGCGTTACAAATAAAAAAAAAGTCACAATTGTGAGTTTATAAACTCAAAAAAAAAAAAAAAAAAGTCGTCAAAATTGGGAGATAAAAGGTCACAATTAGCTTTTTTTATTTTTTATTCAGTGGTGGAAACGGGCTTCCATAGATATGTGACCAATATAGTGATTGAAAACAGATTACATTCACCAAAAATATCAGTCTTCATGAAGACAATCTTGTAACTCTGAAAGCCCAACATTGCATTATTGCAGAACATGCTTAACAAAGTCTATTTTTTTAAATCACTGGCTTTTTTTCAAAGAGGAAAAAATGAAAATACACCAGTGTTAATGCTCAGATCTTGCTTTTTTCCCCTTCTAAATTTTGTTTAAAGCTCACTGTGGAAGATTTTCTTTGGGCTGAGGAGGTGAGCTAAAGGGACTTTAAAATGGTATCTGTCTAGACTGAAAAAGGCAAGTTGCCATAATGAAGAACATGCTTCACAAGTCATGTCTGCCATATTAACAAAGGTCAGCTCATCTTCATAACATCCACAGAATTCAGCTCATCTCCATGAAAATTCAGGCTGCCTCAGCTGAAGAAAAAACTAAGAGTTGTAAATGGCCAGTCAAATGAGTCATTTTCCCTTTTCACATTTTAATTTAACAATATGTCAGTGGGAGAAATAAGAGGGGGAGAGAGAGATATGTGTGTGGTAATGAAAGGGTTTGACTTCATTGATCTCACTTTCATTCAGATTAGAAGTGAATGTGCGCTCATTTTCTCGTTTAAAAAAGGAGGCGTGCAAAGATAGAGAAATACAAAGAATAAGAGAATGAGAAAAAAAAGATAAGAATGCTCCGAATGGATACAAACAAATAAAACCCACCCGAAAGATTTAGTTTTGTCACCAAGATTTGTCACCACCTCCATGTAAACTGGCTTGCGTATTGATCAGGAGTTGCTTTATAATCAGCATGTCGAAGAACGCCTCACTGAGCAGAAATCTATGGGCAACTGGGCCATTAGGGAAAGCTCAGCTATTAAAAAAATCTGACAGAGGTTTTGAAATCTAAAAACGATCAATCATCAAAGAAGTGACGGAGAGGGGAAATGGGAAGCGTGCTGTGCCATCATTCTTGTTAACGACCACAAAAATGCAGAACTGCACTGCCACAAAACCTTCAGACGAGTTATGACAGCTTGGGTGGTAACACAAAATAACAGCTGAATCTGAATCCAGAGAGATACGGCACAACATATTTACATTACTTCCCGCTCAGATGCTTTCCAACAAGTGACTGAATGTGATATGAGTGTCAGTGCACAAATGGATTACATGTTTCACATTACCTTAATAAATCTATCTGCCAAAATGAGTTTTGGCGGTGTCAGAAAGACCGCATGCGTTCATTCATACCTGCTAGAATCAATTAAAAGCTAACAAGAGAAATAAAGCATTTTAAAATAGATCTTATGAATGCAGCTGAATATAAAAAATGTTATGTTTAAAGCAAAAGAAACAAAAGTTATGATGCCAGATGATATTTTTATATGTGCTAGATATCTTCATTTAAAAACAGCACACATGCAGTGAGTGAACTCTGGAAGCAAAGAATTAAGAAAGACACTTAGTCAGCTAAAATACTTAAGCTTTTCCATATGTGGTAGATGTTTGTCGTTTCCTGTTGTGTTCTCATTTTCCCCAAAATATCTAATTTAGCTATCTTACATGACCCACACTCAGCATAGTCATAACATCATAAGTCAAACCAGACTACTAATATATTAAAAACAGAGCAACTGAGATCTTTCCTCAGTATAAACAACAGAAAATGTAGCAAGTTTTTGGATCTAGGCAAGCGGTGCCTTTCATGTGAAAGCGGGGGAGAATGTATTCCCCCGGAAGCATCTGATCACAGCAGTCAGACTGGGGGCTGCCATAAATAAAACTGTAGTGTAAAAGAAACCTGGTGGCAGTGGAAAGTTCAGGGGTTTGGACTTTAGAAAAGAGGGGAGGCAAGAAAATGAAAGACACTTGACTTCCCCTCTGTTTCACAGAGTGGCTAAATCACTACTTCCACTCTCTAATTACAGAGTGAAAGAATTAGTGATTAAAGTAATGAGTGCAAAGGGAGATAAATGGAGGCAGGAGTTCAAGAGTGTGTGTTTGTGTAGGGCAGAGAAGAAACAGTGAAAAAAAAAAAAAAAAACATTTTCATGTACACAAAACCTTGATTTCCTATCTCATTTTAAATCATGTCAGTACTATGTAGGGTGACCATACGTCCTCTTTTTCTTGGACATGCCCTTTTTTTAGACCTAAAAAAATCGCTAAATCACCCAAAATGTTTGGGATTCGGCCTTTGCTTTCAACATTCGGCATTCATTGTGTGTGTTTTTGTATTAAAGCCTTGCGCGTGACATTCTAATATTGAATATAATTTTTTACACAGTCGCTAACAATATGAGTATTTAAATTGCTTTGGATGCAGCTCGTATTGGATGTAGGATTGCCGAATCCACTTTTTTTCCACAGAATTGGGCTGATTTTAAACTGTTGCAGCAGGTTTATTTTCCTCCATTGGTTAAAAGTTTGAAATATTGGATAAATTCCATTTGACTGAAATGCTTGTATTGAAACATTTTGCATTCTACCTGTGATAAAATTTTGGTAAATATTAGTTTAATGAAGGATGGCCACTGTGGTAAGAAGCTTTTTAGCTGTGTTTATGATCAATCTGCATAACGGTGACAACAAAATATGTAGTTCTGATATGGAAATGACATATTTTGATACCAAAAGTAAGACCCCAACCCCCATTCCCCCCGTCCTAGGTCCTCTTTTTTGAAAACTAAAATATGGTCACCCTAATACTATGAAGTATTTGTAATTTATCATTGATGGTTTTAATGTATCAAACCTGGGTTGTGAGTTCAAATCTGAAAGTAGAATTAAGATAAGGTAATAAGAAAAGGTCTTAAATATTTATAGTCCAACTTAGAAATGTCACCTATAGAATTGTGTACTTCATTTATACATAAATCTTTATATTTCACAAATTTATGAACCAGGTGCAGGCATTACTTGTGAATTTCTCTAAATTGTGATTCAGTAAATTCTCTTTATTGTCATTCTAACTCAACTTTCTGTAGAGTGTGGCCAATTCAATTCAAAGTCCAACTGATTAATTGAAAAGGGAACCAATTCTTCAAATCTTTATTTTGCATAACTCTAAAATTCCATGCAATCATTTTTTTTCTTCATTAAGTATATCGGCCTATTCACACCAAGAACAAAACACATAACCATAAACTTTAAAAACTCTAAGTAAATAGCAGCGTCCACACCACAACTCTAACAACAATGGCAAATATATTATTAGAATTACTTATAGAGTGATTTTTTTCCCAGCTGGTGAACCATAAAACGCTTTATACTAGAGAAAACATATTCACTGCTAATTAAGAGCTCTCTAGAAATAAACTCCTAGTTTGATGCTTATTGATAATAAGTCAGATAGTTGCTGTAGTAGTTCTGTTTAGGTATGGGGTAGGGTTAAAAGACCTACAATATGGTCATCCAGAATAAGGCATTCATGTGTGCTTTATAAGTACTAATAAAAAGACAATATTCTGTTGTGGAATCTAATATGGAAGCTAATACTCATCTAATAAATAGTGAATAGTGTTCTCTATAATAAAAGCATTAACAACCAATCAAAATCCACCTGATTTTAAAGCATGCAGCTACAATTTTGTTCCTGGTATGAACAGGTTTTGAATCATTTGTCACTGTTTTTAAATACATTACTCACTCAGAAGTTTTTAAACAGTAAGATTTTTTGATGTTTTTTATAGAAGTCTCTTCTGCTCACCACGCCACATCATTTTTCAGAAATCATTCTAATATTCTGAATTGCTGCTTAAAAAACATTTATCATTATTATTATTATTATTATTATTATTATGTTGAAAACAGCTGAGTAGAAATTTTTCAGGGTTTTTTTGTTGTTGTTGTTGATGAATAGAGAGCTCGGAAGAACAGCATTTATCTGAAATTGTAATCTTTTGTAAAATTATACATGTATATTATCTACTACATCATAATATAATAAAAATCTTACTGTTGACTGCTAGTGCATGCTTTATGGATTTTGGTAAAACTATTCCTTGAGTACATACTATAGTACATATCTGCATTACATGTCCTACTACTATAATGAAACCAGAAGTTTAACATTCTCGTAAGTGATTATTTTCAGCTCTCATTTATTTCCATCTTTCTTGCTCCCTGCATTCCCTCATGTCAATCACAGGAAATCACAAGTAAATTAATTCAAATAACTAAGCTAGCAAAAGGGTGACATTTGGGTAATTGGAGAATTTTAGTTCATCTGCTGTCTGCAGACGATCCATTTCCGCCCGCAGAGTGCCCATTATGAGGAGCAATACAGATGCGTGTGTGAGAAATAGATTCTGAGCTATTAGCCATTATAAACAGGTCAGACAAAAACAAGCTTCACTGAATAAAATGGTTACCGTCAGATCTCCTGATCTCACTCCACTGGCTCAAAGATGCAGCCAGAAGTAAATTTAAGGTTTTGCATTTCTTCTCCTCTATCTACAGGTTTCCTATGCCCCATGAGGCCTTGCATCAGAAGTGGGAGCGTTTTCCGGTTCAAAGTAAACAAGCGGGACATGACACTCATTCATTCAACAGTTGACAGGAAGCCTCGTGAAGCACCAAGACTTTCCTCTGACTGTTTCGGTAAAAGATTCAAAGCCAGAGTCGAATACAGCGCTATCTGGTGGTTAGTAAAAAATAAAGCAGCCAAAAGTCTGTGAAGCATCGTCGGAAGAAGCATTCACCCCAATGTCCATAGATCGACTCATGTTAAATGAACAAATAAAAGCCTAACTGTGTGTGTGTGTGTTTATTTCTTGAATATCTGACTCTGTTAAATTAATTTACCCATTAAACGGTGTCATTAAATGACAGTACGAATGTCAATATGATGTAATAAAAGAATAATGTACACATATATTGCGTATGGTAAATATTATAAATGAATATCTTCCTGAAATAATTTGCATTCTTCATATTACTAGTTGTATGACTGGGTATTTAAAAATGTAATTACTAAAAAAAAAGTCCCAAAGAAAATGCATTTGAAAAATAAGATCTGGGAGGTTGAAAAAATGAATCACGCACATGACTGGACAGAAAGTGAGGTTTCGTTTGTAATTGGTAAAGTGATTTTTACGTTAACAACACAAGCCTAAAATTTAGCAATCCAAACTAGAAAACGTAGACTTAAAACACTTAGCCTCTTCGTTAACTAGCACTCAATATACCATTGGTATACTACGTCCGCCGCCTCACCGGAAGTTGTAACCACGTTCTTTTTCACAGTAGCGCCCCCCGGAAACTTGTGGATAGCTTGCTTCATCATATAATTGTCTAATAAACCTGGCATTGTATATTATAAATATTGCTGCCTCTTTGATGAATTGACCTGGATGGATCAAAGCATCTGCTAAATGCATAAACATAAAAGTTTAGCATTCAGGATCCAGGTTCGTAGTGGAAGACACACTGGACACTGTGTGAATGTGTATGTGTATGTGTATACACATATGCTGATTACTATTTACCTCTCAGCCCAGCAGCTGGACTGCATCAAGTCAAGCACTCTCTTCCAGTTCCTTCTCTATTTTTTGTGGGGCCACTGGAGTCTCCTTACACACTCATTTTAAAAACCCAATTCATCTCCCATCTGTGTGATAGGGAGATTCTATTTCACACATCAGGCTACAAGCCTCAATCACAAGAAGCCAAACTGTTATCTCTGCTCTTAAATAAAATGACATCCCTTCTTTTCTGTTGCTCGCTCTCTTGTCCTCCTCTAGTGGCTTTTATTTTTGTAAACAGATGGGCTGGCTGTTTTTCTTTGAAACAGTGAGAGAAAAGAGGATGATGAAAAGATTGAAAGCGAAAAAGCTTTTACCTAAAATGGGTCTGGTCACAATTTCACAACAAACCTCAGTAGGTCCAAACATCTTTATGCCTGTTCAACCACTGAATGTTGAGGTCCTCGTTCACCCCATTAACATCTGTTTTTTTTGTGATAAGATCAGCACTTGATACAGGTATAATTGGGGCCTCAAACTATCAAAACACATACATTCTTTTCAGTCATTTTCTTTGCTGCTCACTTTTAATGTCTTTTGTTTTTTTAAACCTACCAACAATAATCATGCAATTGAATTATTTACATTACATACTTTTTTTTAGAAAGCTGCACACCTTATGGGGCATATGTACATCAGTTTCAATCACTATGACCCTTCTGTTAGTGAGAATACTTTCTTTTCCTTCCATCCATTTCTTGTTACAAAAATAGATGTGGAGGCGGTGAGCTCTCATTCTGAGTGCTCTTCTTGCAGGTACTGATGATCTAATATCCTGTCAAATCTAGTTTGATTTAGGCTGCACCTATTTCAATATATGGGCATTCTTCAACTTTGGACACTTTAATGTTCCAGTCAGAATAGATTTTTTTTTTTTTTTGAAGGTCACATTAAAACTGTCCTGTAAACATTTTAGCATGTCTTCAACATAATTGAATTTTTAATTGATTTTGGCTTTTATGCACAAATTATTAATTTAACAAACAGCGAAAAAACAAACCATTTGATATTGTGTAAAACTGATTTACATCATTTCTGTATAATAATAGTAATAAATTACTGTTACATTTCCTATCACAATTTTGTAAAAATGTGCAAAACGTTTTTTTTTTTTAAATAGGGAGACATAAATACATTTAGCAAGATAAAAAAGTTGGTCATTTCATTATAAAAATGTGTTTAAAAAAAAAAAATCACATAAAGCTAGTAACCACAATACATCACCTCACATATTTTGGAAGTGACACTGTGGTAAAAAACGTTCATGACTTTGAAACAAAATGATAAAAAATAAATAACTTTTCTGTCAGGTGTGTGTATACGCCACTGGAAATTGCTAGTAGACAAATAAACTAGTAAAAAACAAGAGTTTATTTTCTTCAGGACCAAAATGCCCATAGTTGCAGAAACTATATCAAAGAGCTGGGTTAGCTCTGGCAGTTGCCTGTCATCTGTGATTTTATGAACTTCATCTGACGGCTGTGACTGCATCACTGTGTAAAAGAAGCTCCCTAGAAATCTTTGGAAAAGGTTGCAGGCTGTATTTAGCAGCAAGGCATGCTGAGCACACTCATGTTTAGCCCGTGAGATTCTGCTGTGAAAGTTTGAGAAGTCAGAGAAGCTTGACAGTGAGGTATATTTCCCTTAAAGCTTTCCTCTGGAACAACAAAGCACACCCATCTACATTTCTAAAGGCCAAGGAGAGGAGCCGCTAACTAAAACAGCAAGTTACTGTCAACAAGCCATGAAGATAAATATTTTGCACGCATACATACACACTGTAAATGCCTCGGGTTTACATTAGAAATTGTTCATGTTTATATTTGGCATGCTAAAAGATGCACCCAGATGGGTTAAATATAAACAGAAGTACCGCATTACAAAGCCAAACTCTCATTAAATAACATGATTTACCTGTAACACAGTACTCTGGTCGAAGTTGTAGGCACTGGGTCGTCCCTCTAGTGTGGAGAAGGCCACGTTTCCGCCAGTTAGTGGTGAGATGTCACTAAATTCATCCGTGCAGACTGCTGTCCTTTCATTCTCGCCTGGACGTATGAAGCCCTTATTGTTCCTCCCGTACATCTTCCGACAGGACGCGCTGTAATATTGGTACGGCTGCCATTGTCCATTCTCCTCGGTGCGCTTGTAGATGGCGAAGCTCTCTGGTCGGCTGGTGTAGAACTTCAAACGGACATATGTGATCTCAAAAGACTTGCCTTAAAAAAACAAACAAACAAAAAAACAAGAGCGTTAATGTCATTACAGTTATTGAGGACAGGTGTTATGATTTACCCACCATCAAGGCATTCGAGGTGTATATGACTTCCTTCTTTTAGTCAAATCCAACTGGAATTATTTAAAAAATGATCCTGGCTGTTCCAAGCTTTATAATGGCAGTGGGCGGGTGTTTCTCTTCAAAAGCCAACAAGAAGTCCAATAAAGTGCATCCATCCATAATAAAAAGTGCCTCACACGGCTCCGGGGGGTGAATAAAGGCCTCTGATTTTGATGCATTTTTGTAAGAAAAATATCCGTATTTATAATGTAATAATCACTTTTCTCTAGCTTGCGCTTATTATCGTACGTGCAAGCCATTTCTTGGCAGATGACGTAGGACGTGTGTGATACAGGAGGCCTTTATTCACCAACCGGAGCCATGTGAAGCACTTTTTATTATGGATGGATGCATTTTATTGGACTTTTTTTAGACTGTTGAACAGAAACACCCACCCACTGCCATTAAGTCAAGTCACCTTTATTTATCCAGCGCTTTTTACAATACCGATTGTGTCAAAGCAGTTTTACAATATCAAATAGGAAGGTAGTGTGTCAATAATGCAAAAAGAAACTGTTACCATTTTTCAGTTAAAGGGAGTTAATCATTGAATTCAGTGATATTATCATCAAGCTCAGTTCAATTAGTGTACAATATTGCTGGAAATTAAGTGTCTATTCTAAAACTTGGAAGTGCCTGGACAATTTTTATATAACTCTGATAGGATTTGTCTGAAAAAAGAACGTCATATACACCTAGGATGCCTTGAGGCTGAGTAAATCATGGGATAACTTTCATTTTTGGGTGAACTAACCCTTTAAGAACTGTTGACTGTAAGGTTCTTTGAGCAACCTAAAATGGTTCTTCTATGGCATCACTGCAAAAACCTCCTTTTGTTTTTAAGAGTGTGGGTCATTAAAGATTTATATCTAGGTCCCTTTATTTTTATAATGTCAGTGGTGATGGGTAAAATCGAGAGTGAGTAGGTGACAGATCAACCTAAAAAAAACATAAGGATGAAAACAGAAAAAGAAGATGAGGACACTTTATCCAATTTAGAGCGGAAAGTAGCTTTCTTGTGTGCCTGATGAGAATATGCAAAGCTTGTGCCTTGAGAAAATGGCATACTTGGTGGTACTTTGTCAGTTTAATTGCTGCTCGAATATAATTGTCCAAATGAACTGAAGAGTTCCTGAGAAGTCTTTAACCCTGGGTTGCTCCAGTGGGACTGTTCCTGCAGCCAGTGCAGTGGAAGTGATATATCAGTGACAAATACCACACAGATACTTTAAATCCATTTATATTTAGTCAACAGAAAGTCTACTGTTGTTCTGCAGTATCTTGCTGCCATATATTTGCTACCATTCCTGTAAAACTAATATGCTTATCACCGGTGTTGCTGCCAGAAGATCACTGGGTTGTCATCAGCTAATAAAGCTTACAGCTGGCAACTGACTGCATGAGGTCTAAATGAGCAATAATAACGTGACTGTAATGATATACAGACAAACAGCGCAATTACCAGGGTGCTATTGCTTGTACACAATTGAATAAACAAAAGTTAGTACTAACTACGTTTCAGACACAAAATTTGCAGTTACTTTGTCTAGTTTTTCTCCACCAGCCAAAATATCTCCAAACACAGTAGTGGCTTTTGAATTAGTGTTTTTGAATGAATTGGTTGAGCAACTGTCTTTGTGAGTGAGTAAAACTGAATCATTCAGTATGACTAATTCAGAAAAACATTCCACCTTATTTTTCCCGTAAGAGCAGGCGCGGCCATTTGTAATTTTTTTGGGTCAGGCTTCCAGTCTCATCCGTGTCCAGCTAATTTTAGCTGTACAAAACAGCTCATTTTGCTGCCTGATTTTGCACATTGGTGTGTCTTACCATATTATTTTAATGTCTCATCTAATGAACACACACAGGTTTGTAGTGCAAACAGTTTTTCAGTTTACTGCACTTTGTTGTTCTTCTTGTTATTTCCCTACATCAGCTTTCTATGAATATGTGCACTTAGAAAACCCATATCAAAAAGCTTAAACTAATATGGGTTAAAACATGATTTCAGGGCAACAGATATAAAAATGAAAACCAAACAGATGTTTTTTTAACAAAGTATTATATATTATATTATATTATATTATATTATATTATATTATTATTATTAGGGCTCTCAAACGATTAATTGCAATTAATCGCATCCAAAATAAAAGTTTATGTTTACATACTATATGTGTGTTTACCTTGTATATTTATTATGTACATATAAATACACACACGTATATATTAAAACTAAATATTTATATGTATATATATTTATACCCGTATACATTTTAGATTATAAATAAAAATAAATATTTTAGATATAAATATAAATCTAAAATATTTTCCTTAATATATACATGCATGTGTGTGTATTTATATATACATAATCAATATATAAATATAATACACACACACACACACACACACACATTTAATCTTTCTATCTCTCTTTTATACATCATAATTTCTGTCATATACTATAAAGACATGCTCACTTACACCATTTTGGTTGCCATGTTGAAATCATTTAAGCATAATTTCATCTCAGCATGTGAGAAGATTATCTTGGCTAGAAAAAAACAGAAGGAAATGGAGAAAAAACGGACAGGAGAAAGAAAAAAACAAAAAAAAAAACGAAACAAAACAAGAGTTGGTCTCCAGCTCGAATCATGATGATGAAACTGTCTAGAACAAAACAATAAATCACACAGCTGGACTTGATTTGAATATATATAATATGCATGTCACCCACAGGTTTAATGTGTATTCATATGTACTTTCACAGTAAGCGACCAGGATATAGTGCTACAGCTGTTATCAAGAAAGAAATGAGTAGACTAAACTTATCTGTGTATATGTGTGTGCGTGTTTGCTTCTGAACTCGACTGAACCTGGCCAGACTCAATATTTATAAATAAACTATAAAGTAATCATCTCTGTGTACGTAAAACTGTAAAAATTTAAAACTATTAAGATTTTGGGGGAAAAAAAGATGGTAAACACCATAAATGAATGTAAAACAAAATCCTGTTAGGTTTCGCAATTGTCAACGCACTAGTTAAAAAAACTCTTGAAGATATACACAGAGTTTGCAGACCAACTGGAAAATGTTCAGCTACTCAGTTAACTGTAGTCTTTCAAGATCTACATATGTGAGATTTCTAAGTGAACTTGTTCTAAACACTGATTTGCACACAACAATCTTTAAAGTTCAGTTGAAGTATTTTGCAGCAAACATCTGTATCTCATATCGGACCTTTGAACATCTTTGAATGAAACCCACAATGGAAACCAGATGTGGAAACATTCCTTAGAAGTCTGCAAGTGTGTGTTTGTGTATGTTTACGTGTGTGTATGGGAAAGACCTGACCTGCCACTGGACCTCTGCTGCTTTTTGTGTTTGTCTTATTCTTTGTAGTGTTTTCCGTACCACCCCCATCGCTCTCTCCACTGTGTGCGTGTCTGTCTGTCTGTGTCGGCCTCCCTAGGATGTATCTGTTTGGTTTGGAAATGTGAGAAGGCCTTTCACAGACACCCAACTGCAAGGCATTTTTGAACCAGAGCAAACACAAGAACAAACACTTTTATGCCTGATTAGCCTGTTTAAATATAATTTTGGTACCCTTTCATCTCCCATTTTTGTATGCTCTTCTAAGAGAATCACCAAATCACATCTGAACTTTTGATGTGCTGCAGCACATTCGCTCTGATTTCAGCTAGTTTTAGGAGAAGAGAATCCAAATGACAGATGTTTGTTTGTGTTATGAATTTACAGTTTTGGTATGGACAGTCCTTGAGAATGATACGTAAAAGATGCAAAGACAGGCTCAATACTGTAGCCTTCAAAGTTTTGACTAAAACCAAGTTTGCTTCATCCTGCAGCTTAGAACCTCCCACTGAGACAGGAAGAAACCATCTGTAGCCTGAAACATGTAAAAAGACCATCCACAGTTTGTGCGTGTTGTGAGTTTTTCACACTGATTTTATAACTTAGAACTGTAGCATTTACATATTTGCAGACACTTGTTTTTAAAGCGATTAACACTGCATTTAGGATATACATTTGATCAGTTTGTGCATTCTGTGGGAACTGAACAAATGACTTTGGCTTTACCCGTAAACATGTATTTAGGAATCTATTTGTTATTAAAAAAAAAAAAAAAAAAAATTCTTTGAGGCAAAATTTGCATCAGGTACTGTAGTACACATTCATATCAAAACATATTTAAATATTAATTTATAAAAAAAAAGACAATAATAATGAAACAGCTTTAGAAACAGATCATTGAATAGACCATTTTTTCTATTAAGAACAACAAAAAAGTATTGACCCCTAAAGCTTTATGCTTAGAAAAATGTTCAGAATATATATAATACATATAAGCCTTTTCCCATTACTAGATATAAATTATTTATACACTGCCTTTCTAAAGTTTGGGATCAGTAAGGTTTTTAATGTTTTTTTGTTTTTTTTAAAGAAGTCTTTAAATTAGTGCCGTTTTATTTTAATATACTTTGAAATTAAATGAATTCATGTGATGCAAAGCTAATTTTTCATCAGGCATTATTCCAGTGTCACATGATCCTTCAGAAATCATTCTAATATGCTGATTTATTATCATTGTTACATTTACATTTAGACATTTAGCAGACGCTTTTATCCAGAGCGACTTACAAAGGAGAACAGTGGAAGCAATCGAAATCAACAAGAGAGCAACAAAATCATGCAAGTGCTATGACATGTCTCATATAGCCTAACGCAGTACATGTAGCAAGGATTTTTAAAGTACATAATAAATAAAAGAAAATAGATTGGGGGGGGGGGAGCAAGCTAGTGTTAGCTTTGTTAATTGTAAAGAGAGAATTGTTGGAAACAGCTTCTTAAAATTTTATTTTATTTTATTTTATTATTGGTAATCTGTAATACACATATTTTTTTTCTTTCTTACTTTCTTTGAGAGAAATTCATACTTTGATTAAACAAGGATATGTTAAATTGTGGCAAAAAAGGGATAGTAAAGATTTACATTGTCAGAAAATATTTTTATTTTAAATAAATGCTGTTATTATCACAGGTTTCCAAAAAAAAAAAAAAAAATTAAATAATAATAATAAAATAAAATAAAAATAGAAATAAGCTGCACAATTGTTTCCAAAATTGATAATAAAACAACATATACATATATTAGTATAATCAGCATATTAATTATAAAAGCTGTAATTTATTTGCAAATACATGAATTTGTTACAAATGTATTTTGGCTTTTGTGTTGTTTTATGTGACTTTACTAATAACCAAAACCAATAACCGTTGTTGTGATCAATTTTAGAGTGTCATCTACCGTGTTTACCCATATTCCATATTAAGTGTTTTTTTAATTGCTTTTTACAAAGAATTCTGCTGTGCTGGGTCTCTGAGAATTAAAAAAGAAAAACAAGAACAAAATTACCTTACGGAATACAAATAAGTTTCAAAATAGTTACATTCTTAGAGACATATGGGACTGCTTGTGATTGAAAACACTGTAGCGTAAAGTCTGCAGGGCAATAATGTAATAAAACCAGAAACCAGCTGAGATATCAGAGTCATCTCATCTTATAGGCCACCACAATGACATTAGATTTCCGAGGTGTTCACATTTACAGGCAGCATCAAATTCACAGCTGGGAAACTCATTGTGACTATAGCAAGGCTCTTGCTTCTTAGTTGTTGTTCAGTTAGTATACAGCTTACACAGCGTAATGCTGGGTTAAATGCTTCATATAGTAAAAACAGGTCGACATGTACTGTAGGTTTAGTAAGATACAGAATAGGATGCATTTGGATGGCTCACAACATTTAGATACATGTTTCCCACTGCAGACAAGCTGCAATAGGAGGACATTTGGTAATTATTAAGGTGTTTAATGCTAATAATCTGTCTAGATCGTTTTTTTATTGTCTCAAAAGTACATATAAGTAGTTTTTTGTGCTGTTTTAATGTTATTTATATACTAGTATTTATTAATATTTTAAATTGACTTTTATTTCTATACCTTCAGTTTTCATTTTTTAAATCGTGATTTTTTTTTATTTTTTTTTTAACATTTCTACAGTTGAGGTCAAAAGTTTACACCCCCCTTGCAGAATCTGCAAAATGTTAATTTGACCAAAATAAGAGATATGATACAAAATGCATGCAATTGTTTATTTAGTACTGATCAGAATAAGATATTTAACATAAACTCTGTTTACATATAGTCCAAAAGAGAAAACAATAGTTGAATTTAAAAAAAATGACACAGTTCAAAAGTTTCTTAATTCTTAATACTGTGTTGGAGATGGATCTCAAAATCATACAATCATTGTTGAAAAGGGTTCAAATACACACAAATGCTGGGAAACCAAATAACTTGTGAGACCTGAAGGATTTTTCTAAAGAACAGCAGACAGTTTAACTGTTCAGGATTTTAATTTTAAATTTTAGCATTTTAATTAGTCATTTTAGTACTTCAGCTTAATTTTTTTTGCTTTTTTAATTCAAAACAAAAACAACACAACACAACACAAAACCAAACAACAGCAAACAAATAAAAACTAAAAACACAAAACAAAATGCAAACAAAACAACAGAAAACCAAAATAAACAGAAAAAAGAAGTAAAAACCCACAAAAAAAGCAACACAAAATAAAATAAAACAACAAAAACACAAAACAAAATGCAAAAAACAACACAAACCCCAAAAAAAACAACGAAAAACACATAAAAAAATTAACAAATAAAACATCTAATATTTATATTTGATTTCAGCTTTATTTTAACTATTTAAAACAATTTCACATTGTTTACAAATTATTTTTACGATACCGTTTTTGTTAATGATATCACTCAAAATGGTTTAAGCATACGAACAATAAGTGTAATACTGCTTTAAATTAAAACGTTTTCTGTTTAATTTAATTGCATTTTTGTTTTTCTGAGCAAAAAAAAAAAAAAAATCATACATTTTTCCCTAATTTACAGAAGACACCCACTAAAATGTCATTCAGTGTAACAATCTTGCAGGCATATTTCAACAAAAATCAATTTATGACATATTAAAAGACAAATTACTTTCACCCTAAATACTAATTAGCCTTTCATTTTTTTCAATTTGTCAGTAAGAATCTTTTACTCATTTAATATGCTCCCTTATTCTTTTATATATTTTAATATGTACAAGTCAGAATAAACATGTTGTTTGAATTTTTACATGTAATGTAACATTATCCAAATTTTTTAATTTTATTCTCAAAAACATATTCGAAACCTAAAAGTGGACACTTTGCTTATATTTATGTACTTTCTATGGACATAAAATCACTTTAGTACATTTATTTTGATGTGGACATGTCTTTGACCCCAAAATCCTCACAAATTTCAGTACACATTTTAGCACAATTAAGTACAGCTTTGAATTGATAATAAAGCCCAAAATAGGTGTCTTACCGAGATGCAGTGTGATGTTGACTGAATTAGGATACTGAACTCCATAGAACATGGACTGGCTCTGCCACCAGGTGGGCTCTTCATCCGAGTGGAAGTCTGTCAGGTAAGTGGCGTTGCGATTCAGTTCCAAGTCCAAGGCATCACAGAAGTGACACGACCGCGTGGACCCCGTCTGCATGCAATAATCCTCAGGTGGGATACCGCACACGTTTGAAACTATCACTGTACGGTCGAAGGCCGCATTTTCAAATTTAGGCAAACAGCGGCTCGGGATGCCCTCCTCATCGTAACAGGAGTCCATTCCAGCAAGAACATGGGAGAAGAAGGTGAAAAGCAAAAATAAAAGAGAGCGAAGTGCAGGGGAATCCATTCTTCTTCCGTGCAACGGCCTGAAACAGAAACAACTTCAAAAGAGCCGAGCGAACGAAAACAAGTCTAGCAAATAATCCAAATCAGAGCCACATGCTACAGGGAAAAAACTTCAAGGGAAGTTCAGTAGTTCAGTGTTCAAAGGCAAGCATAATAAAGTATGTGATATAGGAAACACACATGCAGATACACACATTTTGTGTAATGCACACACAATTCTCTGAGTTTGCATGCAGCAATATAGTTTCATTCAGTATACAAGAGTTGCATGCACACATACATTCAGTTAAGAAGAAATGGTGCAAAGAAACTGGAATATTCCTCCATCCTCAGTCTTTGTCCTCAGTGTGTTTTTTCCTTTCTGTCAGCATGTGTTTCCCCTTTAAGACGTCTGGGACACAAACTCTCTTCATAGAGATTCGCAGACAGACAGACAGAGTAGAGGGAGGAGAGAGGGCTGGAGGGGAGTCAACTGGGGTTGACCAATAATTAGATAAATAGAAGGAGGGACAACATGAGAGAATGAAAAAAAGTAGAAAGAGGAGTGAGAAAGTTTGGAAGAGCGGTAAAGAGGAACCACAGTTAACAAATTTACATCGTAAAACAACTGAGGGGTCAAGGTTTGGCTGGTTACATAGCACAACCCCAAAAGCTCTTGCTGGTGGATGCTTGTAACTACAACACACACACACACACACACACACACACACACACACACACAAAACCCTAATTTAAAATAAATAAATAAATAAATAGAAATAAATAAAACATACTTTTAAGTTTTTACTTAATAATAATAATAATAATTATTATTATTTTAAAAAAGATTGTATTTTTAGGACACCATATTATTTATATAATATATATTTTAAGGGGACTAGGTTTGGCTGGTTACCAGAACCCCAATAGCCTCTGCTGGTGGATGCCTGTAACTACAACACAGCACCAAAAACATTTATTTTTAAAATAAATAATACATATAATTCAATTTACTTTTATGTTTTACTTACATTTAATTAATTCATATTTTTAGTACACCACAAAGTATATTTTTTGAAGTTGTAAATAGAATAAAAACTATTAAACATGTTTTACAAAAAAATACGTCAGTTGTTCTACTTTAGAATTTCTCATGTTACTTGCTGTTTCTTTGTCATTAATTGTGAAATTTAATAGAATTTTCTGAGTGAAATTTTTTTCTACATTTAAAAATGTTTAACCCAACCTTCTGGGTAGTCTAATTTAACTCAACTATTGTTTAAAAATGACTATGTGGCTGGCTTCAAAATAATGATTATTTATCTTAAAGTTATTTTCCAATAATAATGGTCATTTCCAACCTATTTTGGGGTTCATTTTAAGTAAGAAATATAATAATTTTAATCAACAGTTGAGTTAAATAAAACTATAAAAAAGCTGGGTTAAATATTAAACCCAAAATTGCAGGGTTTGTCCATATTTCACCCAGTCCTGGGTTGTTTTTGATGCAGCATTTCTTAGAATGTAAATGACAATCCCTTCATTTAAAATTCAGGCCAGTATATACTCCCATAATAATAATATAGAAATATAATTATATATAGAATTAATGTCTTTTATTATTCAATTATTACGTTTAATAATAAATTAACAAACTGAAATGCATTCATTTACACATAATTTCTCATCAGATTTAGTTTTCTCCAAAAATGTGGGGCAAAACAGAAAAATTTTAGAAGACCCCGTCACAGTCGAGAGAGTGCCAGTGGGATGGGAAATGGATAACTTTCTCCAAGTGTTATAGATCTCCTTGCGAATAGCAGCCAGTGATGATAAAACCTATGGAGGCACATTTTTTCACACAACAGTCAATGAATATTTACACATGCAAATAACCTGAAGTTTCCTATGTAAACATAAATATTTGAAGCAATCACCGGCGCTCAACTCTTTCCTTCAGCAAACAAACTGACATACTTACAGTGTTTGTGGTAAATGGCAATGTAACTATTCATTTCAGTTGAGTGTAATTTGATTGTGTGCACTCATTAAGTCAAGGTAATCTCAAGCGACAACATCATCATTTGTTTAACGGACACGGTATGAAGTAAAGAGAATAGAATGATTGATTTTTCTTTCTGGGAACCCTTTCTATGAAGGAAAATTCACACCACACAGAAATGCAATCATTACAGAGGAACACGAGGAATAAACGCACCACACTCACGACATTGCTTTTCATTGACAGGACTGTGATTGGACAGTAATTCAATTCCGCTGCGGCACAATTTCCGCTCTGTTTAGACTGCAATGCAAAAGACAGCATCATTCAGGCATATGCAATAATGTGTCTCATATTTAACTCGCCAAGTGTAAAGTGTCACACTTGCAATATAGCTGGATAAGTGGATTATATTTCAAGGTGTGAATGTTTTTCTTTCCAACAGGAACTTCTGCATTTTATTGTTTCAAAAGCAAATTACAATTCATTTTAATACAGAGATAAGTGTCTGTAAAAATAAACAATGACAGTTTGGCTTTTCATTGTGGCACAATATTAGGTTGCAAATGAAAACCAACGAGTGTATTGAGTTTTACATAGTTTCTCTGTATTCTCTGAAATTCTCTTCCATACATTTACATGTCTGCATTTGAAGCTGTACTGGTAAACTGACATATAGTCAGCTTTGTCTCCAGGTATGCAGGGTGCAATAGTGGTTTTATAGTATTGTGCCACCGGGCAGCTCCTCAGAGCCAGACCTGCTGTAAAAACAGCCCATCATTATTTTATCAAGATGAATGAGCACACTTCACTCTGAGGACCTGCTAAACATTCAGGGGAGAGAAAAGTGTAGGGGTAAGGGACCACATATTCATTCATCATTTCCTACACAGAATCTCTCTCTCCTTTTTTTTTTCTTTTTTTTTTTTTTGTGAACCAAAACCTTAAGTTACAAACAACGGGAATGGTGAGACTATATGGCTCGCTACCTACATTACATTTATTTATCAAAAACAAAGTAAGAGGGTCCAGGGATCTTTTCACCTTCCTTCGTTTCTGTCTAATTAGCTGATGGTTTATGAAGTCAGGGAATAGTCATTCTAAAAGCTTTCATTAGGATGTTCCTCTCTTTCATTGCTCTGTGCTGGAATAGCACTGCAGTTTTCACATTTTCACTTAGCTGCACCTCAGTGGCTTTGATTAGTGCATCTAAAGTGCTTCTGAGGCTTGTGTGCTTGTGTGTGTCAAATATCTAATGTCCTATAAATGAAGCATGTTGATCTTATTTATACATATTTTATATACCGTTCGCATTTATTAAATTATTCATTTTGTTATGCATGTGTTTATTTTATAATCAAAGATACTGGACTGAGTAAAGTTAGATGTTTTGAGTGTGTTCTATGCTGCCAATGTGACAATATTAAAATAATAATAATAATAATAATAAATCAACCAGCCTAAAATAAATAGACAAATAAATAAATTAACAAATATTACAAAACAAAATTCCAACAAATGAACATGTTTTTGAATAAGCTGTTTGAGAAGTACAACTGTGCATAATTGTTTTTCTGTTTAAACTGGAATTGAAAACTTTTACACCAGCCTTTCCTTTCTATAATTCATAATTAATGTTAGTGCTGGGCGGTTGTAACAAAAATCTCTATCATGTTTTTTTAGGATTCTGGGGGTTTTACAGCCTTCCCTGACTGTGCCTTTATATTATTCAGAATGCATGAAACAGTTGCATTTTAATCAAGATCCAAACAAACATGCTACATGTAGCATGAACAGCTTTTCATTTAAATTAGAGAAAGGTCTGACCTTAGCTTTGCAAAATTATAATACATAAAACATATCTGCACACAAACAGAAGGCAGAAAGTAGGAATTGAGCTACTTTAAGACTGTTGCCATGTTTTTTAAGCGACCCCAATAATGTGATATTTATCCCCTGGAATGCAAACTTTACCTGGGGTACCCCAACAAAAAACATGTATTTTACCGCCGGAAAGTGATTTTCTTGGGAAATGTGATTTGGCTAGTTTTGTGCTAGTTTTGAGTAGCAATTGCACTGTAAAAAAACAACTTAAAAAAAGTTGTTTCAACTTAAAGTAAGTGTTCATGCTGCCTTCAAATTTTAAGTTTACTTAACTCAAATATCTACGTTTTCATGTAGTACAACTTAACATTTTATGTTGACTAAAATTTTAAGTCAGCACGAAGATGAAACAACTGTTTTTAAGTTGTTTTTTTACAGTGTGGGTGTTTTTTGTGAAAACCTGGCAACGCTGGATACAGCATTTCCTTGGTTACTGCTGTAAACAAAGCAGTGCCGCACTTTTAAATACTACATTCATATGCACTATAAGGGGCCGTTCGGATGTCACCTAAAAACGTGTGGAAAATGCGAGGCGCGCCACTTTCTCCTTCTTTCGGGGCCGTTCACGTCACGTCTTTTGCATGCTCAAGTTTGTTATTTCAAATGTAGCCGCGCGCTATGCGCACTCATAATGGAAGTGACGCGTTGCGATGTGCATGCAGTGTGATGCGCTCATTTTTCCGTGTGCGTCTGCACCGCATCGAGATAAAACCATTTCAACTTTTCAAAATGCCACAAGTGCACCGCGAGTCATGTGACAAGAACCAACCAATCAGCTTCATCCTTTCCTCTAACAACACTGAAAACTCCAAGATGGAAGAATAGCTGATCACAGCTGTATATTTTTCATTTAGTAGCAGAGCTATTGCAAGCAATTTTTAGTGTTGGAAATCCATTATTTACTGAAACTTCCATATCTTCATGGAGAGCACAGGTCATTGTTGCTTAGCAACGGCAGACGCCACGGGTGCGCGAGCTACAGAACTAAATTAATTTAAAAATGTACAGCTGAGGTCAGCCATTACTCCATCTTGGCTGAGCTTTCAGTGTTGTTACGGGAAAGGATGAAGCCGATTGGTTGGTTCTTGTCACATGATTCGTGGTGCGCTTGCAGCATTCTGAAAAGTTAAAATTGTTTTATGTCGATGCGGTGCAGACGTGCATGGCTTTCCATAGAAAAACGAGCACATCACACCGCATGCGTGTTGCGTCTGTGACGCTTCCATTATGTGCGCACATACCGCACAGCTACATTTGAAATAAAGCGGCTTTCAAACCAAACGCGGAAAGCGCTACGCCAGTAGTCAGTGGTGCTTGCATTTAACAGGGATCTCCTCTCAATTCACAGCACTGTCTATGTTGCTTAACAGTGTGCTAAATTCAAAACGGTTTACCGTTTGAACTGGTATATAACCCAGCAATAATTAATGTATAAAGCCCCAGAAATATGCACAATGCAAACATGTCCACATACAAACTGCGCATGTATATGAAATACAATCCCTATAGTTGACAAAGGACATATGACAATCTGTTGTGAGGACAAGACTTGCAATTTTCTGATTTGCTTTTAGATGAATGACATCCTAAATGTGTGTGTTTTAGAAATGAATTGATATTATTAAAAGGAAATGAGCCATGAGCACCTGAACATGGTGCTTAGTCAGTCACCAGCACAAACACACAGACACAATGAGAGCAAATGCCAAAGTATGTGATTTATGGATGATTTTGTCTGCCAATTTAAGAATTACAGAGGGTGAAAAGAAAAGGAACTAATCTAGATGAAACAGAAAGAGACAGAGAGAATATGCGTGCCCATGTGTGACACTGCAGTGGAGGGCTTTAATTGCACAATGGAAAGAGAGGCTCAAACAAGGCCAAGGAAGCTTTTTTGGCAAATGAGACTGAGAAAGAGAGCAATGACATATTTGACATGAGGAAAGGAGAGTGTGAAGAGATGATGAGAGTAAGACAGAAGAAGACAATTAGGTAAAGGAAAAGGGAAAGGTGGGTGGATGTACAGAAGGTAGGCTAATGTTACATAAAGATGAAAAAAATATGACAATAATGGAGGGATGGGGGTGGTGGAGACAATCAGATATAGAAAAGATGAGTCCACTCCATCAAGGTGTGCATCTACACTGTTAGATGAAAAAGATACTGAACCCTAATGAATCTTGAGTGTATGGTGACTGAAAAAAGTGAGAATACAGATGTAGGGCACTTGCAATACAGCTCTTGGAGCATCCTGCTTCACTCCATTAAAATCCACTCCATTCTGCACCTCTATTTAAAACCAAAGACGGTTTCATTCTCACCTGAGTTTTGATTACAGTTTGAGCACATTTCATAGACTGAATGAACTGTGGGATTTGGGGAGAAAAGAGAGCAAACTCAAATGTGCCCAGCTCACAAATGGATGTACATTTAAATGCATTTTACACCAAGATAAAAAAAAAGTGTTTTGTGCCAAAACAAATTAGAATTAAATTAAATCGACATGGTTAGCTAACCAGAAAACATATATTGCATTTGTGGTGATTATCTAAACATTTAGCAAATGATAAATGACTACTAAAACTGAACAGGAAAAGTGACAAGTAGAGTACAATGTTTATAGCAATGATGGATGGATGGATGGAGTTTACACCCCACTTTCAGAATCTGCAAAATGTTAACTATTTTCCCCAAATAAGAGGGATCATACAAAATGCATGTTATTGTTTGTTTAGTACTGACCTAAAAAAGATTTCCACATAAAAGATGTTTACATATAGTCTACAAGAGAAAATAATTGTTACATTTATAAAAAAAATGAGCTTCAGAAAAATCCTTCAGGTCCCACAAATTTGTTGGTTTTCCAGCATTTTTGTGTATTTGAACCCTTTCAACAGTTTTTATGATCCATCTTTTCAGACTGAGGACAACAGAGGGACTCATATGCAACTATTACAGAACATTCAAACGCTCACTGATGCTCTAGAAGGAAAAAACTATGCATTAAGAGACGGGGGTGAAAACTTTTGAACAGAATGGAGGTGTGTACATTTTTCTTATTTTGCCTAAGCATCATATTTCTTCACTTATTACTGCCCTTCAGATGCTACAGAAGATGCATGTTTCACAGAAGACAAAGTAAGTTGAATTTACCCTGATCTTCAAATTCAAAAAGTTTTCACCCCCTGGCTCTTAATGCATAGTTTTAATAGTTTAGTGAGCATTTGAATCTTCTGTAATAGTTGCATATGAGTCCCTCAGTTGTCCTCACTGTGAAAAGATGGAGACCAAAATTATACAGTCATTGTTGGAAAGGGTTAAAATACACAAAAATGCTGGAAAACCAAAGAATTAGTGAACAGCAAGCAGTTTAACTGTTCAGGACTAACAAGGGACTCATGAACAACTATCACAACAACTATCAACAAAAAAAACAGATGATCTGTGGATCATTCAGGTAACAACACAGTATTAAGAATCAAGGGGATGTAAACTTTTGAACGGGGTCATTTTTATAAATTAGACTATTTTTTTTTTTTTTTTTACTTCTGACCTCAACTGTAGATAGACGGATAAATAGACAGACATTTTACAATTATCATGCCAATGTTAAAGAAGTGAATTAAATTAAATTGGTAAGAGAAAGAGTGCAAGAAAGAGACAATGTGTACAGCTGTCATACCAATAAAGCTGAACAACATTGAACTGCAAAAGGCAAAAGAGAGAGACAAAAGGAGAGAAAGAGAAATGGGGTAAGAGAAACAGAGGCAGCAAAAAAAGACTTGTAAAGACAGAGAGAGCAGAACAGATTGCGGTCAGTGATAAGCATCTGTAAAGGTCAAATTGAGAACGCTATGGGAAATAAATGGCATGGCTGCTTCACCATTAGACCCAGAATTAAGAGCAGTGGCACCAATAAAACAGGAGTGCTTTTACTTTTCCTTCTGCTTATCTTCAGACTACCCAAGAAAAGGCTGTTTGCGAGTTCTAGGTCTTCCATTTCAGTCGGACCATACAAAGACCAATGATTTTATTATCTTAAAACGAATGACTACTACAGAGTCATTCAAAGGAGAATACGTAAGAGCGACTTGCAAATTCATTTATAAAACTATCTATTCATTCCAGGGAAGGAATGCATTTCATGCCTGGTGCAAAACAAATTCCACTACCTTGACTATTGTACTTTCAATGCAGTTCGTCTGCATGTACTTAGTTTTTAGCTGACCCAACTCTTGACAAACAATGCCAGAAGTCACATCTGAGAGTTGCCTTTTGATGTATGAATCAAATAAAGTTGATGATTAGAGAGTTTTCATGAAGCTGTTTTTTATCACTGATTTTGATTTTGATATACACAGGTTCAAATTCAGTGCTTCATCTTGAACTTCACATGGTAAATGAGGTAAACAGAGAACTTTGAACACATGTAAATGTCAAATACACTTCACATAACGAGTGAGTATTTGGCTGAATATGTTACATGCAGAGGTTCATGGTTGTCCTAGTAACATCACAGTCCTTTCCTTTCGCTGTCCTCCAAGACCAATTAAAAACTGAGGCGTTTTAACTGACTTTTGGCTTGAAGCTCCAGTCACCATAAATCATCTAAAAGATTGTTCATTTAGTTAATAAATGAACTTGTCCTAAAGTACCCACATGCATAATGAATCCTTAAGATAGATGTTCGCACACATGCACACAATTAAAATTTGCACTAATTTCTGTTCTTTCAAAGAGGTAGGATCTCACAGCTGGGTTTTCAGTTCACAGCGTTTCAAAAAAAGCTCACTGACTCAGAGCTCAGTGTCTGCTCTCAATGGGAAAGATGTTCATGTCTCGTTCAAAGACAAACACTGAAAAAGAAATGGCATCTATGCTTATATTACTCTGGCTGTCTCATCCTTATTCCAAGATGACTATAGTGAGCCAGATCCCGTCTGTATCCAGATCAGATGGTGGACCTAGACTCAGCAAAATCTTCGGCGGCCAGACAAGCCCATGACACAGATCCCTAAGACTAGCTATAAATTTGTTGTACCCAAACCAGCTAGGACCAGTTTTTAACAAGAACGACGGTCATTGCGTTTAAAGGGATAGTACTCTCCAAAATGAAAATTCTCTCATTAATACTCACCCTCATGTTGTTTCAAACCTGTAAGACCTTGGTTCATCTTTGGAACTCAAATTAGGAGCTTTCTGACCCTGCATAGACAGCAACACACTAGAAAGGTAGTAAGGACATTGTTAAAATATGTCCATGTGACATCAGTGGTTCAACTGCAATTTGAGCTATGAGAAGCTACTTTTTGTAAGCAACAGTACCACAACAAAGCTCTCGCATTTCATCAAAAATATCTTAATTTGTGTCACAAAGATGAACGAAGGTCTTATAGGTTTGGAGTGTATAATTACTGACAGAATTTCCAGTTTTCATGTATATAAAATCCACACTACTTTGTATGGGGTTCAGGGTGTGTGTGACCTTTACAAGATCCAAAAGTTCATTACTGGTTGTCTTGACCAGACTGTCTCTGTGGGGTGCAAACTAAACTTTAGGGCAGTGTAGTGAGAGGTGGAGACCATCATCCCCCTTATTTCTCTCTTTTCTCTTTATCTGTCTTCCCTGAGTAAAGGCCTGTTTTTCAAACAAAGTAAGGGAACCAGCAGGAAGCCACAGCATCAGCCCCATACCCCACAGATGAAAGAGACAGAAAACGTAAAAAATAGAGGGAGGGGAAAATGATAGGCAGGAAAAATAAACACAGTGAATGAAAGATTTGGAGTAGAAAAATTGTGAGAGGTTAAAAGACGCTTGGATTGCCTGATTTAATTTTTGCCAATTACAAACACGCATATCTCCAGTGGAATTCAGTCTAGCTGTCATCCTTACTTTTAAAACTGATTTTTCACATGCCTCAAGAGACCACTATGGACTTGGTCCCCGCATACACATGCACACTTGCAAGACATGCAGTTCAGATCTTGGATATGCACAGTACATGCTAATGACTATTTTAAATATTCAAATCACCCCATCTACGTGCATTTTTATGCTTTGGTGGTTTTGTCTGTCATCACCCCTGAGAGAAAGTCTAATACTTGCCTAATTGTATGAGGATGCCAAGAATAAATTTATACATTCACATGTGGTCATCTCAAAAGACCTTACTAGTCAAACGAAACAAATTAGATTTGCAAGCTGATTGCACCAAAAATGTCAAGTCTCAAGACATGCCTCTTTAAGATTCACCTGCTCAAACTTAAAAAAAAAACAAAAAAACAAAAAAAAAAAGATAAACAACATTTACACACCAAGTCTAAATTAATTTATTTAAAGTGAAATGGAAACATGGGCTCTCTCATTGGGCACAAATCAAAAGTAAGTGAATCAGTCAGAACGTTAGTAAGTTTGCAGCCTCACTGAACCACAAATCATTTCTTGGTTATATCCAGTTCTGACATTTTAGCACAATAACATTTGGGAAAATAATGTTTGACTTTTTTGTTAAATCAGGTAGAAATATTCTGAGAGTGACATTTAGGCTATATGTCACAAATAAGCTGAATCAATTGAAATGCCAGCATGAAACTGGAAATAAACTGTTTCTGAATAAGCTGAACTGTAATTTACCAACTCAAAAACAGACAGTTGAGGTCAAAAGTTTACATACACCTTGCAGAATCTGCAAAATGTTAGTTGACTATGACTTTATGATTTCAAGATCCATCTTTTCACACTCATTTGCAACTATTGCAACTATTATTATGCAACTATTACAGATGGTTCAAACATTAAAGGAATAGTTCACCCAAAAATGAAAATTTCCCCATGATTTACTTACCCTCAAGCCATCCTAGGTGTATATGACTTTCTCCTTCCAGACAAACACAGTCTGAGTTTTAAAATTTATCCTGGCTCTTCCAAGCTTTATAATGGTGGTGGATAGAGGCTGTTATTTTGAAGCTCCAAAAAGTGCATATAGACTCCGGGGGGTTAACACATGTCTTCTGAAGCAGATCCATGTGATTTTATAACAAAAATATTTCTATTTTTTTAAATTATAAACTCAAATGAATTAACAGTAGACAATGAGAAGTTAAAAAAAAAAAATGTCAGCGGCCATTGCCGGAAGTCAGTGACTTGAGTTTCTAATTTTAAAAATATAAATATTTTTGTTATAAAAACCATGGATCCGCTTCAGAAGACATGTGTTAACCCCCCGGAGGCGTATGGGTTAGTTTTACGACAGATATATGCGCTTTTTTGAATAAAAGCCACTATCCACCAGCATTATAAAGCTTGGAAGAGCCAGGATACATTTTAAAACAACTCTGACTGTGGTCGTCTGAAAGGAGAAAGTCATATACACCTAGGATTTCTTGTGGGTGAGTAAATCATGGGGAAATTTTCATTTTTGGGTGAACTATTCCTTTATGAGCACTTTTGAACAGAATGAAAATGTGTATTTTTCTTATTTTGCCTAAATATTATGTTTTTTTCATTTAGTACTGCCCTTCAGAAGCTACAAAAGATGCTCACATGTTTCCCAGAAGAAAAAATAAGTTACATTTACCCTGGTTTTCACCCCCCGAATCTCAATGCAACCCATTTCCTTCTAAAGCATAAATACATATTAGAAGTCAATGGTTTCCTCGTAATTTTCCTCTAGTCTTGAGTACTGACCTTCTTACTGGGTTTGTTAATTTCCTCTTTTGTGATTTTAGGCACTTCATTATAAGTTCCACTGGTAAGTATATATGTCTGCTAGGAGCATAAATGTAAATGAGGTCTGCTGCCATTCAATAAATACTCATTTTACTAACGTCATACCTCCATCCAGGATAATATTGCCGTCATACAATTAAAAACAACCTTCTAAGTGAATATTACAAGCCCTGCTGCTAAAAACAGCTCTCTGTGCTACTGCTGTGTTCTTCCTGGTAAATTAATAACAGTGCTGTAATGACTGTACCATATCCACAGCGATGGGAATTCCATAGAAATAGGGACAGCTTGCTGCTACGCATTAGCACATTGCAATTAAATGAATAATTAATAGCACTGCATTGTATTAACCCCAGAATTAATTTGTAGATGTTCAAGCAGTAAAAAATCAATGTCATCAGCATAAAGTGATGAGTTAGAGAAAGCATAAGTGACTTTGAAAAAGTGGTGTGTAAGGTGGATTGCTAGGTTATTCTTGTCATGCTGTGCACTTTGAGCATCTTTTAAAAACTGTGCACCATTTTTCTTCATAAGGTAAATTAGAATGGAGCATCAGTGAGCGTTTGAACTTTCTTGATTTATTGTTGCATATGAGTCCCTCAGTTGTCCTCAGTGTGAAAAGATGAATCTAAAAATCAGTCACTGTTGGAAAGGGTTCACATCAGCAGGCAGTTTAACTGTTTAGGACAAAGGGACTTTTGAACAACTATCACTAAGCAAATAAAGACAGCTGTGGATCATTAAGGTAACAACACAGTATTACAAAGCAAGCGTATGTAAACTTTTGAATGGTAGCATTCTTATAAATTCAACTATTCATTTCTCTTGTGGACTATATGTATGTCTTTCATGTAAAATATCTTTTTCAGACCAGTACTAAATAAAAAATAACATGCATTTTCTTCAAATAATTTAAATTTTGCAGATTCTATAAGGTGTATGTAAACTTTTGACCTCAACTGTACCTACCTATTTGTTGTGTAAATTAGAATAATATGCCTGCCATATCACCAAATCTCTAATAACAGAAGGTGAAACAAACCAACTAATTATATATATAAAAAAGAGACAAAAAAAAAAAAAATCAGTTATAGTTAATTGCATGCTGTTGTCCCAACAAAAAGCCAATTAAAGCAACATTCATAATAAAATGCTATATTGATATAAACATTTCAATGAGATAAAGAATAAACTCTTTTTTTTTTATTAACTCATACAGTGATAAAAGAAAATTAATTCATTTGATTTCAATCTTTAGAAAAGGTTTAATAGTTCAGCCCAAATGTGACCCTGGACCACAAAACCAGTCTTAAGTCGCTGGGGTATATTTGTAGCAATAGCCAAAAATACATTGTATGGGTCAAAATTATTTTAGATTTTTCTTTTATGCCAAAAATCATTAAGATATTTAGTAAATTTCCTACTGTAAATATATCGAAACCTAATTTTTGATTAGTAATATGCATTGCTAAGAACTTAATTTGGACAACTTTAAAGGCGATTTTCTCAATATTTTTTTATTTTTCTGCACCCTCAGATTCCAGATTTTCAAAGAGTTGTATCTCGGCCAAATATTGTCCTATCATAACAGACCATGCATCAGTGGGAAGCTTATTTATTTAACTTTCAGATGATTTTTTCAAAAACTGACACTTATGACCGGTTTTGTGGTCCAGAGTCACAAATGTTATTATAGAAAGAGCCTGCCACACTCTTTCTTAAACTTTTTTCATGGCTTTTGTCATTCTAGTGTTCACTGTTTACCTTTGTTCGCTGCTGTTTTTTAAGTTTCAATATCTCAATTGTTATTTTAAAAATGCTTTGGAACCCTATTATTTACCCTCCGCCTCTCTCTCGATTTCTCCCTTCTCTTTTTGTTTGCAACTACGTGTGTGTTCTTTCAAAAGAAAATGTGGTCTTTCTCAACAGGCATAACTTACGCCCCCTTGTCTTACCTCAGGACAATCATGGTGTTATTTGTTTGCTCACAGTGTGTGTGCTTGCATTTGTATTTATCTTTCCTCAGACTTCTGTAATCCTTGTTTTAGCTCTGTGTCTTCCTCTTCAGGAGCTGTCAGAATTCATTCTCCTCACTTCTTTCCATCTACGCTTCTCTGTCTCACTTTCTGTCTTTCTCCCTGAGGCGAGGTGCCTTGGGCAATTGTGCATTTATTCATCAGTTTGCTCCTTTGTGCCCTTTATATGTATTTCTCTGCCGCACACACAAACACGAACACACTGGTGTTCTGCTGTCAGCGGTGGAGATTAGTCAGTCAATCAGAGAGAAAGCACATTCTCTGTGATAAGAGACAGAATGAAGGAGCTGTTCTTCACACGCTGGTCCATATGTCTCTCCTGACTGTCTTTATCCCCTTCTCAGGTGGACGTTTGCATCTCTTCAACTCTCTAACGCAGTAACACATTCTCTGACACACAGCCTTCTCACAGCCTCAATAATGCACATGCTCACTACATGCTTTACTTTCTCCTCACTGGTTCTCTTATTCAGTTTGTATGTTTCATGATATGACCTGCACCTACTATTACTGTTCTCTTTTTCTGGACATTTTTTCTTCTCTCTCACATTTTTTTTTTTCATTTGCACTGTACTGGCATGACAAAAATTGAACAAACAATATGCATTATACAGAATATACACACTGCTGTTTAAAAGTTTGGGATCAGTAAGATTTGTAATGTATTTTTTTATTTTTATTTTTTTATCAAGGCTGCATTTATTTGATGTGACATGTTATTGCAATTTGAAATAATGATTTTCTATTAACATACTTTAAAAGGAACAGCATTTATTTATAATGGAAATCTTTTTTTAACAATATATTCCACTCTACTTAAAAGTTTGGGGTCAGTACATTTTTTCTTTCTTTTTTTTTTTTATAAAAATTAATACTTTTAATCAGCAACAATGTGTTAAATTAATAAAATTGATAGTAAAGTCTTATATTGTTAGAAAAGATTTAAAATAAGTGCTGTACTTTTAAACTTTTATTTATCAAATAATCCTAAAAAAAGTATCACAGGTTTAAAAATAATAAAATAAATAAACAAACAAATAAACAAACAAAAATAATAAAGGCAGCAGAAATGTTTCCAACATTGATTTTTTTTTATTTTTTAAATGCAGCCTTAATGAGTAGAAGAGATTCATTTAAAAATATAAACAATTAAACTGATCCCAAACTTTTGAAGAGCAGTAAATAACAAACATGCTACAGTAAAAACCTGTTAATTGATTTTTGGCAAGTTTATACTATATACATACTATATACAGTGAACAGCTGTAATTACATTTAATGTAATTTTACAGTAGTTTTATGAAGTAAAAAAGAACACGAAAAACAGTAAATTGACATTTCTAGAATTCTCTGTATGACACATTTGATGTTCATTTAAATAACCAATTTAAAATTCTCATTAGTTTTTTCTTATCAGTTCTATTAAGAACATTTAGGTTTTATTTTACATTTAATGTTAACATGATGGTGTTTAATAGTTGATGTTTAGTTTTTACAGTGCTTTTTGGGGTAAAGTTCTGGCATCCTCAGCTGCCAGGATTTTACTGTTAATGTCACAACAACAACAACAACAACAACAACAACAACAAAAACACAAATTATATGGCAAATAAATTAATTCATTACTTAATTATTAGTATTCGTCTTCACATACTGTAAAATAGTTTGACTGCCAAAAGCTGAAAATAACCAGAATTAAGTATTCCAGAAATTAATGTCATAAAAAGAGCAATCAACACATTTCTGAGGCAAGCAGTATCACTACATAAACAATTTTGAAAGAAAAATAAAAAATAACAAATGGCAACAGCATTGACAACTAACCAAAATAAATATGTTGGTTATATTAAGTCCAAGTTAGCTAAATATAAATGCCAAAGAAAGCACCCCATAATGACTAAAACTAAAACTAACATTAATTAAATTACTAAAATAATGCTAAAATAACACTAGTCATGGTTGTAAATTAATTTTGATATGCACATGAGAATTATATATGTGGACAGTGGACCACAAAACCAGTCAGAAGGGTACATTTTTTTGAAACTGAGATGAGACAAAAAAAAAATGTTGAATTTTACATTTTTGTTTGTGTGAGTGCGCTTGCTAAATGAAGGTGGATTGTAAGCTGTTGACTTTTCCAAGTGACTGCTGCACAACGCACGCAAGGGAAAGACGCGGCAGTGCAGATTGCGATATCTCTCTATGTACTTTAGTAATTGGGAGAGAATTTACCACATTATGAACATGGCACTTGTGGGAATTATTAACATTGTACACAACAACATTCACACCAAATTTCAGGCCATGTAGGTAGGCAAGCATATATACAGATCATTTAGTAAGCAAAAAAACAAAATTGACCTTAGAGGAAGATGCTGATATAACTGAACTGAATTGATGCTTGAAGAATGCCCTTCCAGCAGCCATGATTAACAGTATTTGTCGCTTAAATCCGAAATGCACAAGTTGATTTGACTAGAGTCATGAGACCGATTACTCTCTCTATCCAATCACGTTGATGGATACAAATGAAACTAAATTAAGCATGTAACGAACACAAAAGAAGGGAAAATAGCAGAGTAAAAGTAGCGATACATCACTTAAAATGTACTTAAGTAAAAGTACACAATTTTTAAACTACTTAGAAAAGTACAGTATTTGTATTTGTGAGCATTTGTAATTCGTTACTTCACACCCCTGAAAATGAATAAATAAGCTTTCCATATGATGATTTGTTGAAATATGGGACAATATTTGGCTGTTTGAAAATCTGTAATCTGGGGGTGCAAAAAATAATAATAATAATAAATAATAATAAAAAAATACTAAGAAAATCACCTTTAAAGCTGTCCAAATGAAGTTCTTTAGTGATGCACATTACAAATCAAAAATGAAGTTTACGGTAGGAAATTTACAAAATATGTCCATGTTCATAAAAGAAAAATCTGTACTTTTGACACATTTAGATGAGAATTAGACATGGGCATAAACAATGACAGAAACTTATTTACAGAATAAATTTCTACAAAAAGTCATGTGACTGAATTAAAACATCTTACTTGCAGCTTGGATGGAGCACTCGTTTCTGTGCTCAAAACAACATACAAACATGGACCAAACTCCCATCAATCTGTTTCAGTCTGAATTACAAAATGTACTTACAGCAAAACAGTCCTCTATCATGCAGCCTAGCCCTCATGCAAATAAACCAGTCCTCAATCCAATCACTGTTATCAAACATGCTCAATTGACAGAGGGGTTTTTAAAGCCATAATATGATTTATGGGGTGTGTGCTGCGATTAGACGACTTGTGCAGGAAGCATGCAGCGTGTCAATAAGGAATGAAGAAGCGAAGCCGTCACTGTCATCAGCTCTCCCTAAGCACTGAACACTGTTTACCATCACTCATGTGGAGTTATGGTTTTTGTGTAGTAATGAGATTTCCGGCTAATTCCCCCCTGAGGAGCGTTAATTGTAGAATAATAAGTGGAACGTCGATACTAGGCTCCTGGGGTTGTGTGGTGTTTGTTAGGCCACATTGTGCTTCTACGATTGTTTTTCTATCCTATCTGTGTCTGTTTTTAGTATCTACAGAGCGTGAATGTTAGTTTTGAGTACAGTAGATTGTCTTGGTGTAAAGATGATGATGTATTTGCATTCTCTGCCTTTAGCTCACTCTTCTCGGGATGCGGCCATACATTAATTAAGTGCAGTCGTGTCTGACGTTCCTTTGCAGTGGCAATGTCTGCACACTCAGTGAGGGAGGCCAGGCAGGAAGATTACAGCCTGAGGGAAGTCAAGACTCATCTCCCTCCCTACATACTTTTTTTCCACTTCACGCACTCGCAAAAACTCCAGTATGGTTTCCAGAGGTTGTGTGTGTTGTGCCCTATATCACCACTGATGGAAGGCCAGGACTATATAGGCAGCACTCTGGCTCTCTGCTTCCTAAATGAGATGTAGATAATATCATCTCCGACTGCAAGTCAGCACTGCTGGTAACCACACACCTTCGCTTACACGTTTTCCATATAGTTGTCAATGCATATCTGTTTTCTCATGCGCTCAAACATTTATCAAACGAGTGTACATACCACTTGTGAACTTTTAAGGAAAATTGAATTTCCACATGAGGAGAGTGTATTTTTATGTTGTGTTTGAAGTGGACATTATATATTATGCACACATTTTATTTGTAGAAATAACAGTCTGTACTTTACAGTGAAAAGTTTGGAATAAGTAAGTTTTCTTAATGTTTTTAAAGAAGACTTATGCTCACTAAGGCTGTATTTCTTTGATAAAAATAATACATTCAAAATAGCAATATTGTGAAATGTTATTACAACAAAAAGTTCTATTTTAATATATTTTAAAATGTAGTTTATTCCTGTGACCACAAAGCTGAATATTCAGCAGTCATTACTCCAGTCTTCAGTGTCACAGGATTCTTCAGAAATCATTTAAAAATCGAATTAAAATGTCACTTAATAAAATAAAAATAAATATCTTTGATAAAATAAATGCAGACTTAGCATACAAGACTTTGGTAACACACTACTTAAAGCTTTTATATATATATAATACATTATAAAAGTAGTTTGAATACATGCATTTGAACTCAGATTACAGTTATGAAAGGATATAATGCATACATTATGAATACGTTTTTAATGCATTATACATAAAGGCTTTAAGTAAAGTGTTACCGAGACTTCTTTTAAAAACATTAAAAGGGACGACGGATGCCCATTTTCCACAAGTTGGTATCATTATTTAGGGTCTTCATGAAATGGCTGCAATAGGGTGTGCAATATTGACAAAAAATTATATCTCAATATTTTCTGGGATTTTATCGATATTGATAATCAGACAATATTTTGCTGAGTGTATTATTGTGCTGGCATCTTAAGGACTACCGTGGACAGCTGAATTTTTTGTTAATATTGTTCATATTCTGTGTGGTGCTTACTTCACAGCAGTGATAGAAATTCATCTTTTACAATAAGTTTAAATTGACTTTTACCTTTTATGTGCATTTTTACCTTTGCATCATCTTTTGAGTCATATTATTACATTTGAGGTGTTACCAAGCAAAAATCAGTATCAACAAAATTCATCTTTACAATGCAGAGGAAACTCAGAAGCTGCATCTGAAGTGGCATTTAGATGTATTTACACACTGTTTAATGCAGAGGGACATGATTATTTAACCTGCAGTAACAAATACATAATGTTTTCAAATACTGATATTTGAAATGATTTAAACATGAAAAGATAGGCCTACTTTAAATGTGAAATTAAAAAGGCCAGTAGGTGGCAGCAAATAACCTTGATCCCGATTTCCGATTTTTTAGTAAGTGTAACCTACCCATACCGTTTTATGCAGATTTTCTTTCTAAGAGCTATAATTGACAGCATATACAAACAAAAATCTATACTTTTTCAATGCAAAGAAATTACTTGCATAATAAACAAATATTAAACATTACAATTCCCCTGATCTGGACTAAGTTACAGATGTTCTCTCACTTAAACCACTCTCAAAATAAAGTGCTCTGTGACTAGAAAGAGGTAGAAATGACAGCTGACTGAAAATTAGTTGATGTATAATACAAAACAGATGTCATTTCCAACTATGTTTAGAAATCCCCCCACCTCCCCTCTAAACTTTTTAAATGTGTCATCTTTCACATCAAATTCACTGTGTCAGTTAATTCAGTTAGAATAAGAAGAAACTAGATTTGTTACCATTCAAATGAAATCAGTATCAACAAACACCAAGAAACAGAAACAGAAGCTGCATCTGAAGTGGCATTAGACGTATTTACACAGACTGTTTGATGAAGATGAGGTCTCATTAATCCATTTACACCACAAAATTGCAAATGCATGAATAATTTTATAAGATGAATGTTTTAAATACTTTTTAAACATACAAATAAGAAATGTAGGGGAAAATGCAGTGATACTTTTAAATATGAAACCAAGCCACGGCAAATGACTGTTTGAATGAGTAGGGCCCTATGAAATCCATTTTATTTTTCCCCAAATATGTTTGAATTTTTCTAGACTCCTTTTTGATGGTTAAATAAAATGTTCTTAATCGAAAAAGCATGTCTAATTAATTAAAATCATGAAACCTATACAATTTATTTATCAATTAAGGTTTAACAAACATGTTTAGGCTTTATGAAATATTGTATTTTATTGTTACCAAATTCTGGTTTTAGCATGTCTAATTATTTGAATGCAGAACAACTTTTATTTATTCTTACAATAGCCTTGTGAATTTTTATTCTCTCAAAAATTCTGTGTTGTATATTTATATTAACAGAAGGGATAACAAAAATAATTTAATTTATCTTTTAATTAATGAAAATTAAACAAATTAGATTTTTGGCAAGTCTCTCTCACATTCTCATTTAGGCTGCACAAGACTCATCTGGCGTGACGTAAATACGTTTTCAGCCGCCATAAGTGTGACTTCAAAATGCGGCTTGAAATCGCCAGACTGACCGGCCGGTTACCGGTCCGAGCCGATCATGTGGAAAACCGACTAATTCCAATCCATGGCTGGTCGATCGGTGCATCTCTAATCAAAAACAAAACTAATCCACTGTATGCTCAATGGCTCTGATGTCAGGAGAAAATGAAGACTCTCATGCTTACTTTTACATCCAACTACAAAACACCTGCATTGCTTATGAGACATTATTGTCGCTACAGCTGCTCAAGTGTGGAGAAAATGGAGGGCAGTATACAACTGGCTGAGGGCGGAAATACGCTAATACGAGACAGTCCATCATCGGTCGTTGGTGAGGCCTGAGAAATATGACGTCATACTGCTCAGAAAATCAAAAGAGCTTGATAATTAAGACCATTTAGGTTTTATGGGTATTAATAAAAGGAGTGGATTTATTTTATTATTGTAGGGTGGTTGCGTCCACACACTGCTAAGACACATTTATATGCAAACACCATGTAACAATAAATTTTGCATCCAATGTCCCCTTTAAAAAAATGGAATTATTCCAAACTTTTGACCACCAGTGCATATAAGGATCAAAGTGTATTTGACTGGCATGATATACTGTACATTTCAAGTGTAGCTTAATAACACCCATAGACAGATTAAGAACTCTTGGCCATGAAACTGTTCAATGAGGTTCAACGAGCGTGCCTATGGGCGTTTTACGATTATTAGGTTTATAGAGCTGTCAAGAACCACCCACATTTCTATATATCATTCACCTTCAGGATTCATACAGCGAGAACAACATGTCTCATTGACAGGGAAAGTAAATGAGCTACTCTCTAACTGCCCATTTTTCAAACGACTAAAGAGTAAATCATTTCTTAATGACCGACTCATTCTACCTAGACAACTGACCCCGACTGAGGCTCGATATTTAGCTCCCGTAAAGAAATGTAGACGATAATAAGAACATTTTTCATAATATCACTGAACCTGACTATGATGGGTCAGTAACTCCCTATTGTAGACTAAGTCCCTCAAGGCAAGTCTGTTCACTCTGCGGACATTTTCACGATGCCCCCGGGCTGCTGTTTCTAGTCAGGCAAGTACAGCTCCTGCCTGCTTGAATAAGACATTCCTGTAAATATCTGTTGGAATTACGTTTCAATAATATTTCAATTAACACTTCTTAAAGTGAAAAAGCTACGACTTAAAGGAATAGTTTACCCAAAAATAAAAATTCTGTCATTAATTACTCACCTCCATGTCATTCCAAATCCGTTAATCTTTGGAACACAAATCAAGATATTTTTTAATGACATCCGATAGCTTTTTGACCCTGCGTAGACACCAACGCAACTACCACGTTCAAGGCCTAGAAAGGTATAGACACTGTTAAAATAGTTTATGTGACATCAATGGTTCAACTATAATATTTATGAAGCTATGAGAATACTTTTTGTGCACAAAGAGAGTTAGTCTTAACTGGTTAAGAAAACTGGAAAAATGGGAACTTGCATAACACCAGATATCAGAAACTCTCATTTAAAAACTAACAACGTAACGTGACTTAATGTCAATGTGAACAGCCCTTATTGGCACGCTTTCTCTCGTGCTCATTATCCTCCCCTCCCACACATAACTTACATTAACAATAACTTCCTATCAGCCGTACAAATCAAAGCATCATGATGATTTCTTTTTCAGAGCTGTACTCTGCAACTAATCCGGGTTCAGTGCTACAGGTCGTTCAACGCCTGATCAACATTCAGTTGTAGTTTTTCTCCTATAGCCTTGCTGAAGACACTGCAGCTTTCCAGCAGCCTCTGATTCACACATCTCTCTCTTCTCAGCCACCCCCTGAGACACTTCATCCTCTACATAGCTGTGCATCCAGCTCACATTTGTGCTGAAACTGTTTATAACTAGCCTTTTCAACACTTTTGAAAAGACCGTTCATGGGCATTAAAATACCTAATCTTATTTAACATAATGACTTTACTCACCTCAGTTTTGTAGAGGGTTTATGTTACACTCTTAGAAGAAATAGTTCAATATAGATGCCTAATGAACCTGTTTTTTCTATGAGTGTAGGCCGTCATGCCTTTGAGATTCTTTACAGCCATTTTATAGTACACCTGTGGATCTGATAGACTCAATATTCATGTTTCAGTGACTGCAATGGACAGGTAATGGAATTATTTTGTAAAGTGGCACGTAGGAGTTGCTATAATGCTAATATATTAGCCAAAATTGGTTTGATGTTATTGTATTCAAGTCATTCGGCATGCTCAGCACTGGAAATGAAGCGTGAGAAGAATCACGAAAGGAGAATAAAGAGATTTAGGGAGAGATAACTGAATATAAAGAGATAGATATATATATATATATATATATATAAAGATGATGCAACAAAAAAATAAATGTTTGTAATAAATGTTTAGAACATAGAACCTTCATTAAACCAGGGAATTAAAACAAACAAACAAACAAAATGTGTCATTTACAGCACTAATTACTTAATGTCTTAATGTCATAAAATAATATATTCTGAAAAATGCCTTTTTTCCCTACACAACAGAAATCAATGGCCACCGAAATGGTTTGGTTTTTAAGAGTAATCAAAATATATTCTTTTATGTTCAGCAGACAAAATAAACATGTACAGGTTTGGAAGGACATAAAGGGAGTAAAGAATATATTTGTATCCAGGTGTGGGTAGTTTTTCTGTAAAACTTGTTGTGTAATTTTTACTGTTAATACAAATGATGAACTCCCTCACACGTTAAGTAGACAACTGACAGACGGGAAGCTTCCTGAATGAAATTAAGGTATGTATTACATTGTATTACTATCAAATTGTTAAGAGTTTAAATGGGAAAAACGTCTGCAGATGTACTTCAGAGATCAAGTGCTCCGGTTCGAATCCCTTGTAACTACGGTTCAACGAAAGAGTTCAAATCTACACACAAGGAAGGTTCAAATGGAGTCTACAAATATGCTTTTATATAAATTTTGCATTTGTTAACACTATTGGGTAGGTTTAGCGTTGGGTTTGGTGTAGGTACATCAAAACAGGATACAGGATTAACTTTTAGCAACAGTCCCGTAATATCTGAATTCTGAAACTCCGCAATACTTCCTGAAGAAACCTAATAAAACGCAGCAATACGTACCTATATCAATACGTGCCAGGGTTCACGTATTGAACCTGTGTTTTAGCGCCACTCAGTGGACATTTCTTTTTGAAACTGCCACGAAAAGCGCAGTAAGGTACGTAAAAACGGTGCTGCTAAAAAGGTACCCAGAGGTACATATATTTATATGGGTTGACTATTGATCTAGTGCACCATTGTTGCAGCTGTTGTCGCGCTGTGTTTGACAGGTTCAAACTTAAATGTCGGACAAGATAGCTGTTTTTGATGTAACTTTTCAAACGTGAATATAAGATAAGCCATATATACAATTTAATAAACTGGAACAGCCTACTGGTAGCGGTTTTCTTCCCACAGATTCTCATTGTCTGCTCTTGCTTCTCCTGTCACGTCCTAAAACGTTACTGAATGTTTTTGAAGATTGTATGATTGTAAAAGACTCACTTAACACAGACAGTGAAGGATGTGCAAGAAACTTTACCAGGAGTATCTTAAAAATTGTAGACAGATCAACATAAAAAGGAAACTACAGGCCTGGAGTTGATACTCAAAGGAAGTATTGTGCACAGCTTTGTTCATTCAGACAATGCTTAAATCAGTCTGAGCCCTTCAGCAATAGGAGGAACCCAAGAAAACATGGGAACAGTTCCAAAAAACAAAAAAACAAAAACAAAAACATTATAACAGAAAGAATTTGTATAAATGATGGGCACCAAACACAACATTCCATAATTAGCACAGAGATGGCTTGGACCTGATAAGGCTCAAGGTCACTGTATGAGGCTCAAAAGAAGCACAGAATCACTTTCCTGAACTTCAACCTCAACAAAATGACTCCATGAGCACTATACAGTGTTTCACCTACATGTTTGTTTCTAGATCAAAATGTATAATTCTCATGTTACTGATAAATCACTTATGTTGTTGTATTGTTTTGCAAATCACTTTGGAGAAAACATTTGCTTAATGAATAAATGTAAACATGAATGGATCAAGCTCCCCTCTGTGAAGCCAGTTACTTTGCGCCCTCTAGAGGACATTCTTAAAGCTCAACATGAATACAAACAGCATTCACTTCACATGTGTGAAACAGAAAACCATGCACACACACACAGAGGGAGAGTAAATAACTCTAATAATGACGATAATCCACTTCCTATAATTAGTCTGATATCAGTGACCTCCAAGTATAATTAGCTAAAGGAACCGAGGAGGCAGTCGTAAACAATGAAGATAAACATGAATGGAGCGATCAAGATAAATCAGCAGGTGACAGGAAAAGCTAAGCCATGGTGCCTCAAAGCTCCAATCTAGTTCAGTCCTCCATGGGGTTCATTATAAAATATTAACGTGTGATGCGGACCAGAGTTTAGGGCATGGAGAGAAGACTTTGATAGATTAACTCCAATTAAACCGTTCAATATTCAGCACTGCTCAAGCTTTATCAGAGTCACAATTATGGTGAAAGGTAACTCTGCTCTGTTATGTGGAGTGTCAGGCATATTAGCATGTAGCCATGGTTGGCTAGTTTTGACAAAGTAAAACAAGGGTGTCCAGTCCTGCCTGCTCCTGGAGGGACAATGTTTTGTAGAGTTTAGCTTCAACTTGCTCCAACACACCTGGACGTTTCTCGTAACCCTAAAGACCTTGATAACTTGTTTGTGTGCTTTTAATTAGGGACGAATCTAGACTCCGCAGGACACTGACCCTCCAGGAGTACGATTAGACACCCCTGAAGTAAAACATATGGTGGCCCCTGAAATAATTCTGAAAACAAAAATTGTTATTCTGTTTGTGGAATTGATTTGTTTTGGGATTCGGGGAGTTTTTTGCACTTCAGGGCTGCCAAAATATCCAGGGGAAAGCCTCATAATTTCATTGTCTTTATTTTTTTGTTAGTATGGCTGCAAAGTTGCAATAGCTAGGGTGTTATTGGTGGGCTTACTTTGCATAAACTGACAAATAAAATGCAAAATATAAATGGGATGCATAATGTATTGGAATAAGTAAACAAACCAAGCGTGTTAAACGCCAATAGTGGTGAATTGTAAAAGCCCGGCAATAGTTTCCCTCATAATCACAATCTGAGGGAAATCTGAATGTTGTGTCGTAATGAACACGCTCTGAGCTTAATAGGGTGATGATATTCACATTTCTCTTCATAAATATCCAGTTAGGAACCAGTAAGTGCAAATGCTTTACATGCTAACGCAAATAAAGGCATATCTTAAATCGTATACAAGCATAACCTTCATCCAGGTTTTCTCTTACTTTCTTTGCCACCATCACTTAACCTTAAATATTGATGTATGATTTTAAAAAGTGTGTCGCAAGAAAAGAAGAACATCGCTGAAGCGTAAGATCAGAAGGCAAGTGCGTGTCTTTGTTATTATGAGGAGAGAAATGAAGAATATTGCTTTTGATCAAGCAGTGACGTGCATGCATGCACACACATACGCATTTCTGTAAGAGCACTTTAAATGCTTTGACCCATAAATAGTGTTGCTTTCATCTGGGGGGCCGCCCAGCACTGAAGCCTCTCTGACCTGTACACAGTTCAGACTGACACATCTTTCATGTGGGGCGATATCGAAACCTATTTTTCCTCTGTGAATTCAAAGAGAAGCTGCTTGGCTTTTATCTGAGACCGAGTTTAGTATTTAAACCCCTCTCACCTTCAAACCTGCTCTTGCATGTTACTTTGATCTCTAACGAAGTTCCTCATATACATCCAGTTTCTCCCGAGGCCATTTCGAGAAGTGGACCTTTCATTGGTTTCTGGCTTGGCCAGCGCGTCCTGGTTGAATAAGTAGAAGCAGATCAATTTGAATTGCAGCTCATGCCCCTCAAGAGCTTCAGCTGTTGACTTTGCTGCATGCTTTTTTTTCTTTTCATGCTTACATATACTGGAAAAATACAGGGGTAACAAAAATATAAAACAGCCCAAGCGATTTTATTTATTTATTTTTTGTGTATACTACATATACATTCACATGTTTACGCAAAACCTGCAATTGTACTTTTGGTATGCTAAACTAAATTGGAACAACTAATTTTGTGCTTTCATCCTTTCCAACGCTGATCATGATTTCTTTTGCCATTTGTAATCTCTATGATTACGCATTTATGGTTCATAGAGATATTTGTACAGGCGTACCTGTTCAGCCAAAACAGCTTTGAAATTGTTCATGATGAATGCGGCGCCAGATACCGTGCACACCCCCAAGCTAAATGGTGTCGCGCGCACTCAACGCGCACTTCCACCAGCGCAGCAAAGACTACACTTTTGCCACGCGCACCCAAGACGCGTCGAGTATAAATCAGGCTTAACGCTGTCATCCCCCTCCCTCTCTCTCTCTCTCTCTCTCTCTCTCGAATCATCGATAATTAATTGAAGAAAATGTTATAATTCATTCAAATAAATGTGATCTTAATGCACCATTTCATCTCAGTGTCTGATTTGAAGCGGGCAAAACGCTCCAGATAATGTGCCGTAACTGACGAAAATAGCCGTCATTTTTACCCGTACGGTCAAATATTGCGCTGCAGAGAGCAATACTAGTTTTAACTTGTCTATAACTTGGCAAATGACCATGGAAAACTAAACAAGGTGATCAACAGGTGTACATGTTTCCTAAATATGAACATATACAAATAAATTCTGACTAAATACTCACTACATTTATATATTTTTTTTTCTTTTTGTCAAGAAGACTAAAAGGGTTTCAATAATCAACAATTAATCTGTATGTTAGTGTAGATTTAGATTTTTTTTAATGAAATACAAATATAAAAACAAAATATAAACAAATATAAAATGATACCGTACAACCCAGGCTTAATAGAAAAAAATGTACCTGTGGTCACACTGCAAAATGATATAACGCTGCCTTTTGCACATTTTGTCACACTTTCACAGTGAAATGTGTAGTGATGAAACTGCCATATTCAAATGTGAATCTGGCACTGTTTTATGTTAATTGTTATACTTAATGTGGCAGTTTGGAAATAAAATATCCGGTGAGTGGCGTTAAAAGGTTAATGCTTTATCATGTTGGAAAATAATGCATACCACCTACACTAAACCCAACCGATAGTGTTAACAAAGGTATAAAAATCCATTTTCTGAAGCAGCCATGCCAGGCATCACTCTATAAGTCTGTGAAATATTTGATCATGTCTCGTGTTTTATGAGATGAGTGCTCCAGGACAGAAATGCAGTGCTGTACCAGGTGAGCTACAGTGAAAGTGAAAAAAAGTGAAAGTGACGTGACGTGTGTCCAAGTATGGTGACCCATACTCGGAATTTGTGCTCTACATTTAACCCATCCAAGTGCACACACCGAGTAGTGAACACACACACACCGTGAACATACACCCGGAGCATTTTTACCTACATACAGAGCAAGTTTATACATTAGAAAAGCCATACACCTGGAGCTGATATGATAATGTATTACTTTACAAATAGTTTGTAGTACTTTTCAAGGAACTGTGAGAAAATATCTTCATTAATCAATAATTTGCCCTGTAATCATAATTTGTGGGAAAATAATTGAATAATAGTGTTCATTTCAGTTGGAAACTGCAGTAAATTCTATGCATAGGTATGTTTTTGGAGTTATAGGTATTGTCATGAACTGTGCCATTATGGCTCCCTCCTTCACCCCTTGAGGGAGCCTTCATTTCACTATGGACATTTAACTCACTACATTTCCCATAACCCCTCTGTTGTCACCTTTCACCTTTCACCTTAGTCGGCCATCTTAGTTCACCTACTCTCAGTATAAATAGACCGGTTCTCGCGAAGGTTTGAATAGTTTATACTGTCAATTCCGAGCGTTATTTCCTGGTTGCCCTCCCGTTGCCGAGCTCCTTTGTTCCTGGTTCCTGTGACTGTTCTCCGCCCGCTTATCGACCCCTTGCCTGCCCCTTGGATTACCCTGCTCGCTGCCGACCCCAGACCTTCACGCACGGATACTGACGCTTCTTTGTTTGTCTACGTTGTTTGTTCCTGCCTGACCCTGTTTGTACGACTACGAGTTCTGTTAATAAAGCTAGCACTTGGATCCACCTGTCCACGTCCCTTTTCGTTACAGAAAACTTCGCCATACCCGGATCCAGCAGCTTTATTTCACCCACCAGCTCAACCATGGACCCCTTTGACCAGCTGCTAACATTCAAACAAAACATGATGCCCATTGAGAACTTTGTTTCTAGCTTTTGTAACCTGATAAATAAACTTTCATTCTACGATGAGAAATTTTTCATGGATATTTTTCGTTTGGCTCTCGATGAGCCTCTCAAATCGAGGCTGCGATTTGAGTGCCCCCGCACCTGTTTCTCTGATTACGTGGACTTTGCATTGTGGTGCGGGGGTTCATTCTCTGTTCCTATGGCTGTCGCAGAGGGGGAACGCGACTACACAGAGGCAGTGTGTGATTACATCTTGCCACGCACCTGTTTTTCCGACCCTCTGGATTATGCATTACAATATGGGGACTTGTTTGATTCTGAGGATTTCGCGGGGGAGGATCGCAAACCCACAGAAATGGCGGCCGCGCCGGCCCACGATCTCAAAATGGCGGCCGAGCCAAGTCAAGTCACAGCCATTTCCCCAGTGCCAAGTCAAGTCACAGTTCTTCCTCCAGAGCCAAGTAAAGTCACAGCAGTTCCCTCAAAGCCAAGTCAAGTCACAGCTGTTCCTCCAGAGTCAAGTAAAGTCACAGCAGTTCCCTCAAAGTCAAGTCAAGTCACAGCTGTTCCTCCAGAGTCAAGTAAAGTCACAGCAGTTCCCTCAAAGTCAAGTCACAGCAGTTCCCTCAAAGTCAAGTCAAGTCACAGCTGTTCCTCCAGAGTCAAGTAAAGTCACAGCAGTTCCCTCAAAGTCAAGTCAAGTCACAGCTGTTCCTCCAGAGTCAAGTAAAGTCACAGCAGTTCCCTCAAAGCCAAGTCAAGTCACAGCTGTTCCTCCAGAGTCAAGCCAAGTCGTCGCAGTCGCTTCTCCAGAGCCAAGTGATGTCGCAATTGTCACTCCAGAGTCAAGTGATGTAGCAGCTGTTCCCCCAGAGTCAAGTGATGTCACAGCTGTCACTCCTGAGTCAAGTGTCGTCGTCGCAGCTGCTCCGCCTCCAGAGTCAAGCACCGTCATCGCAGCTGCTCTGTCTTCAGAGTCAAGCCAAGTCATCGCAGCTGTTTCCCCAGAGTTAAGTGAAATCTCAGCTGCTTCATCCCCTGAGTCAAGCATCATTGTCACAGTTGCTCCTCCCTCTGAATCAAGCGTCATCGCCGAAGCTCCTCCTCCAGAGTCAAGCCTCGTCGCTGCTGCTCCTCCAGAGTCAAGCCTCGTCGCTGCTGCTCCTCCAGCGTCAAGCCTCATCGCTGCTGCTTCTGAATCCTGTCTCAACACAGCTGCACACACACCAAGCCAAGCCACAGCCACTGCTCCGGCGCCCAGTCAAGTCACAGCAGTTGTTCCTGAGCCCAGCCCCATCGCTGGCACCACTCCTGTGCTGAACTTCACTGAGGCCATGCTCCTTCTGAGAATTGCTCTTTGGGTTGTCTGGGCCGCGTATACCACCACCGAGTCCTCAGAGGTGGCGGCTTTCTCCGCAGAACCTCTGAGGGTGGCCTCCCCTGAGGAGGTGGCCGAGGCCACGGATCCTCAAGCCGAGGGGGAGGTCGCACCTGCTCCCTGCACGGTGGTAGCGCCCAGCAACCCACACCACTCTGAGCTCTCACCCAGTCCCAATTTGGCCGCTGAGGCCTTCTTTATGCTGGGTATCCAGCCCAACCTTCTCTCTCTGTGTGTGTATGTCCGTCTATGCTCTATATTACAGACCTGTCTGCTCCGCCCTGGGGGGACTCCGTTCTGCCCTGGAGGGCTCCTGTCCTGTCTGCTCCGCCCTGGGGGGCTTCTGCGCCGCCCTGGAGGGTCCCTGCCCTTTCTGCTCTGCCCTGGGGGGATTCCGCTCTGCCCTGGAGGGCTCGTGTCCTGTCTGACCTGCCCTGGAGGGCGTCCGATTCGCCTGATCCGCCCGGGAGGGCGTCTGATTCTCTCTCTCTGTGTGTGTGTCTGTCTATGCTCTACGTTACAGACCCGTCTGCTCCGCCCTGGGGGGATCCCGTTCCGCCCTGGAGGGTTCCTGTTCTGTCTGCTCCGCTCTCGGGGAATCCCGTTCTGCCCTGGAGGGTTCCTGTCCTGTCTGCTCTGCCCTGGGGGGCTTCCGTGCCGCCGTGGAGGGTTCTAGTCCTGCCCGATCTACCCTGGAGGGTGTCTGATTCGCATGATCCGCCCTGGAGGGCATCTGTCTCATCTGCTCCGCCCTGGAGGGCGTCTGACTCGCCTGATCCACCCTGGAGGGTGCCTGCTCCACCTGATCCGCCCTGGAGGGCGTCTGACTCGTCTGCTCCACCCTGGAGAGCGTCTGACTCATCTGCTCCGCCCTGGAAGGTGTCTGATTCGTCTGCTCCGCCCTGGAGGGTACCGCCTCCGCCTGAACCGCCCTGGAAGTAGTCTGTTTCGTCTGTTCCGCCTTGGTGGCATTCTACCCCTCCCTGGCGGCCTCCTGTCCATCTCCTGCCTTTCTGTTGGTCCTCTGTTTCTCTGGCACTCCCTGGACTTTTTGCCCCTCCTAACTCTGTCAGCCCGCATGGGCCTGGTCCTCCGCTCTGCATTCTGTCCCACCCCCCCGCCCTTTGGTGTTATAGGACTGTTCTGAGCGTCTGGAAGCCCTCCTGTTGCCGAGCTCCTTTGTTCCTGGTTCACGTGACTGTTCTCCGCCCGCCTATTGACCCCTTGCCTGCCCCTTGGATTACCCTGCTCGCTGCCGGCCCCAGACCTTCATGCTCGGATACTGACACTTCTTTGTTTTGTCCTACGTTGCCCATGTTTGTTCCTGCCTGACCCTGTTTGTACGACTACGAGTTCTGTTTTATAAAGCTAGCACTTGGATCCACCTGTCCACGTCCCGTTTCGTTACAGGTATACGCACATTTTTCCAATAAGCCTACAGTATGTTGCAAGATCAATATTTACTATTAATCAAGAAAAGATGCAATATGGAACTCAAAATCCTCATTGTGTCTCACTCAACTCATTCAAATGAGAACTGGTGGCTAAATAAAGTGGATATAACCATTGGATGGTTATTTTAATCTCAGCAGCAGATGCACAAAGAGATTGACCTAATTTGTACAGCTTTCTCAGGTTAATGAAAATCGCTAAATATGTGTTAACATACATATAGATGTTGACAGATTGTCTTGTGATAAGTCTAATTCCCTATTTCAGCTGCTACATGTGTACACAAATAAAATAAAATCTTTAGCTTCTTGTCTCAAAGGGCCAGGAGACGCTTCACATGTCGCACATAAATCTCAAGCTGGAATGAAGCCCAGAATTTCCACTCCCGGAGAGAGCGAATTTTAAATGATTTCTTAATGAATTTCCTCACACCCAGAGTTGGTATCAATACAACAATACAGTGCAAAGCAACACTGCAGCAATCGGAGCCATGCCAGTGTTTATGCTGTTTTAATAGAGGCAAACATGCTGTACTTGGGCACGCATCAACACACACAGCCACACACACATGCTTGATACCCCACTCTTTTACACACACACACACACACACACACACACACACACACAGAAATAACTTTGTAATGTTCCTGATTTAGATTTTTTTGATCTTTCTTGTTCTCTAACAGCAGGGGTCTTCAACTAAGTCTAAGGGGTCTAAGGCGAAACCGCGGGGAATCCGCCAATTATTGTTTGATCTCACTTTTTCAAACATCAGCACACACGTATATATAGATATATATAGGCTGACATAAAAAATTAATACACATAGAAAACATTTTATTGTACATGTTTATAAGGAACAGTTAGTCTAAAATCAGTCATCCAATTTAATTCTTTCTCCTCAATTAAAAAAAAAAAAAAAAAACATTTTTAAAACATAAATTCAAAACAGTTTCTCTTTCATAATTAAGTGTGCATGAAAAGCTATTACATTTATTGATTAATATACATTTCCCCTAATAATTTTAGAAAACAATGTTAATGTTATTGCACTTTTTTGTTCTTTGTTTTGTTTTACATGTTATTAACATGTTGCTTTGTCCATATAATTATAATTTCTTTGTATATAATGATAAAAACTTAAAATACTAAAAAAATATTCATAGACCATAAAATGAAAATGAATATCAGCTTAGTGATCTCTATCAAATTTCTATACATTTTGACCCCTGCCATACACATAAAATTCGACTGTTTCTACTTAAATATTCAATATCCACAATGTTTAGTCAGGTTGAGCTCTTTCCTTCTTTTGTCAGCTACTTTATTGTGTTCATAACACACGTTATTTCTATTATCTTGCTATTTCTCTTTGAATAATTCTGAAGGTTATGTGATACATACTGATGATAGATGCTGGACCGAATGAAAGAACCAGAAGAACAAAGGATCCTCATCATAATCTCTCTTTTACCCTCACTCACACACATAGACTGTAAATGGGGAATTTAGATTTCAAGGCCGCACTATTCTTCAAGAGAATGTCTCCAGCGAGAGCGCAATGTGCAGTTGAAGTGAAGTGAATGGAGGGTGTCTGCTGGACTTATGGGTGCGTGTGTTACATTTGTAGTGTGACAAACGCTTGCAGCACATATTAGAGAAGTCCATGTTAATATGCAGATATATGCTATTCATTTTCAATTGTCTGAGAGAGCTAATTTGAAGCTGACAAATTTCCTATTACAGGACATGAATTGCATTGTGGGAATAGCTGTCTCAGAACTGTCGGCAATTTAATTTGAGAGAAAAGTGTGCCAACAGCATGAACAGGCCAACAGTTTGGTAAGGTTTCACTCCGGATTTTTGTGTCACTGTTTGCAAGTGTTTGTGAATGTCTGAAATAAGTTTACAAAAATTAGACATATTATTGTATACACTGATTATTTTTGTAAATATTGAATTTTGTCAGTATATTTGTATATAGACAAAAAAATTACAACAAACAAATTTTGTTTGTTGCCCCCCAGGCAATCCACTTTATGAGTAGCTAAATGTTCCCCCATTGTGCAATAACCTTATATTTATTTGTTACCACCTCCATACATCCCTGCATCTATTTCTATTCTATTCTATTCTATCATCTATAGCACAACTATAGTTGTATAACTATAATTTTTTTGTCTATTTATATTTACATATGTGTATTTTTTATTATCATCTTATTTTGATTTTTCTGTGTTGTTGTTGTCTCTGTATACTGGATGCTAACGTCACAAAAACAAATTCCTTGTATGTGCTAGCATACTTGGCAATAAAGCTCTTTCTGATTCTGATAATCGATTAAAGGGTTAAGGTGTAAGGGATGGGTCAACAATGTAACTATAAATGGAATTATAGAAATAAACTACAGATGTAATAATATTGTAAAAAATATCTGCATGTAAGTCCAATGTAAAAACATGTATGTACACAATAAATGCATTGTATCAAATGATTAATTTAAATGCAAGTACATAGTAGTTAAGGTCACCTAATATAAAGTGGGACCAAAAAACTGAAAATGCTAATTTACAATCTTGACACAAGGTAGCAGTGTTAATTCTGACAGCAAATTTTAATTTAGTTTTAATCATAGTCTTTTGACTAAAATGCCATTTAGTTTTTTAGTCATATTTTAGTCATCTGAATTGTTTTTAATTTTAGTCTAGCTTTAGTCGACTAAATATCATAAGATTTTAGTCGACTAAATCTACAGTAAATTTAGTCTGCAAAATGTAATGGGTTTAGTTACAGTGCAAAGCATTTATTAAACATTTCTCTAAAGTTTCCAAACTCATTGTAGGTATTAGATATTAAGGTTTAATCATGATAAACACACAATTTAACTGCAGTGACAGACAACATGCCTTAATATTAAAATTAAATAAAACCACTTCTCATAAAGAACATGGTCTTCTTTTCAATGAATTACCAATGGTTATATAGGCTAATTATGCATTCTTTATAGTAACTTGTTAACCATATTCTTAATTCTTTCAAACAGACATGTTTATTTCTATAAATTAATTTTTACGTAAGCGATTCAGTCAAGAGCAGTGTGTGTTTTTTTGTCTTTCCTTTGTTGCTTGATTAACATCAGTGACTCAGACAATAGCAACTAAATGTGGCTGCTATCCCTTTAGAACCGAAAGCACGAATCCAATGGATGCAATGTACTGATACGCTTTCTCTCTTTTTTTGCGTTCATTTAAGACGTAATCGGTTTACGTGAATACTCGTTAAAACGGACAATTCGATATCATTTTGTGTGTATTTCTCAGTTCATGCAACGCCAAAGAGTGTGAGACGTGCTATCTGTGTGTATGCGCCGGGTGTGCCTCACACGTCCTGAAAAGTGAAGCCGCGGGCTCTTTGGTCGCCCCCTGGTGGCTGGCTGCAGTATAGGTCATAAACCCCGCCCTCTCCATGCAATCAAACGGGACTGGAGACAACCTAAATAATTAAATGACACTTCAAATACTTTTTTTTCCAGAGATGGTTTTCAGCGTTTGAGGTAGTTCTTATAATGCTGGTTTATGTTCAAGTGTTCGTTTTTCTAATAAGTTTGCTTTTAGGTAGTTACTAGATTCTATAAAAACGGGGTGTGGTGTCATGATTGTGATATTGCGATTGGGTCTGCGGGAATTTGGGCGGGACTTTGATACTGCGGCTCCACCTCACGACACTACTGCGCAGACTCTGGCTCCAAACGAAACTCTAGTGCGCAGACTCTGGCTCCAAATGATGCAATTTCCCCCAGTATGGCAGCCACCATATTAAGATGCTTTGGCTTCACTTTTCCATAGTGGAATGAATGCGAGACGCGTGGTCCATCTTTTTTTACAGTCTATGGTATGCGCTCAGAAAACAAGACTGAATTGAGTTCTCTCTCCTGCGTCGTCAGATGTATCCATATGTCTGCACTTCTCGTACTCCCACATATTGACATTTTTGAACGTTTTATAAGACGTGCAGCAAGTGTATTTTAGCTTTCGTTTTTATTCGTTGACGAAAATGGCAGTAGATTTTTGTCATAGTTTTTGTCATTCAGAAATAATTTTCGTTTTCGTCTGTAAAAAAAAAAAAAATGAAATGAACACTGCGAGGTAGTCACCATCTGAGGCTGTCAACAGGACTCCCAAGACATGTATGCGACTCATTTCCTTCTTTGGCATCTCTCCATCTCTCTCAAAAGAAAACAAAAGTCCATTGGTTTCTGCACACACACTGGCTGCATGAAGAAAAACCTCTCAGCCATACCGGCCTGCCCACCTGTGCCTCTCTACATCTCTCTCTTTTTTATATCTTCCCTCTCGCATTCCCATACACCTCTAGAGCGTAGGGCATGGTGATGAGGCGTTGCTTGTCACAGAACCTATAATATCTGTCTGCTAACATATCTTTTTCTGCCTGAGAAGCAAACATAACTCAGCCTTCCTTAAACTTACATGTCAGGAGCATTCAGCTCATTTCTGTGCTAAAACACCTTCCTTTTTTTCCAGGTACGTTTATTTCTGTCAAGGCAGTGGCTGTCAGGATTCTCCATTCTCTCATTAACTCTCTTATAATTGCCTCAGAGCTCTTATGTTGCCTGTCTTTTTTAGCCGAAAAGCCTTTGCAGTGGCTGTGATGTCTCGATTCTGAAAATGGCATAATATACTTGTCACTTTTTATGAGTGGAAATATAGAGATTTGAAGTAAATGTGTGAGTGTGTGTCTGCCCTTTCTGAGAAATGTATTCATCCATGCTCTTTGATGAAACCCATTACTGCCTTACCCTCACATGAGAATGTTTTACTATAGTTCTCTTGGGTATAACAATGTAAAAACAAAAGAAGAGATGAACAGGGAAATAAAGCAAGAATCCTCATAATAAAAACATTAGAAACCGGAGAAAGTCATAAGAGGGTTGCGGTGTGTGCTTAGTGAGTAAAAATGAGGAAAATATTGTGGCATAAAGAACACACACAAATGTGATATACTGAAAAAAGTGCTTTTTGTACCCATTTATAAGTTGACCAAATGTGTGATCAACTGAGAAAAATGTGATTCTTGTACTCTTTTATGAGTGAACCAAATACTTTCTATTCTTCCTATTTTATGTCTATTTTTTTTTTTTTTTTTTGACACTTTGTTACAAAAGGAAAAGGTTCATTATTGATTTCCTGTTATCTCATAATAATTTTTAATTAGTTGTTTGAGTTTATGGAATAATTATTTTATGTGTTAAATGTACACTGCCTTTGAAAAGTTTAAGATCATTAAGATTTTTTGTTTTTTAAAAAAGCCATTTCTGCCCATCAAGGCTGCATTTATTTGATTAAAACTACAAAACAATCAGTGAAATTGTGAAATATTATTGCAGTTTAAAATAGTGTTTTTTTTATTTTTTATTTTAATATACTTTAAAATAGAATTTTTTCCTGTGATGCAAAGATAAACTTTCAGCATCATTACTGCAGTCTTCATTGTCACATGATCCTTAAGAAACATTTGTGCAACTTAATTTGTTTTTGGAACCTGTGATAATTTTGATGAATAAAACATTAAAAAGAACAGCATTTATTTAAAATAGAAATTTTTTGTAACAAGTTTATGGTCAGTATTTTTTTTTCTTTCTTTCTTTGAAAGAAATGAATACTTTTATTCAGCAAAGATGTGTTACATATATATACATATACATATGATAAAAAGTGATAGTAAAGACTAATATTGTTAGAATAAAATTCTATTTCGAAAAAAATTGCTGTTCTTTTACACTTTTTATTCATCAAAGAAACCTGAAAACATTTGAATGACATGCAGTGTAAACGTAACTTGATAATTTTTTTTTCTTTGTGAGAGAGGCCAATTTATGCTTCACTTTAACTTTAATGGCTGCTTTGTCATCACAGGAATAAATAACACCTTAAAATATCCTAAAATAGAAAAGTCATTAAAAAAAATCATAATACTGCTGTTTTACAGATTTATTATCTGTAAGCTAATGTTAACCCTAAGCTTGATGTTAAATTGAATATTTTATGGTTTTCATGTCTGCGAGCCTTCCCGATGTGAGCTTTTACCCAGTGAGGGTAAATAAAACCAAAAAGGTGGGCAAAGACTGAAAAGCAGGAATGGTGAAAGGATTAGGGTGAAGGTAAATGTCAGGCTGAAACAGAAAGTGAAAAAGGGAGATGCTGAATATAAAGAAATACAGAGACACAGAGTGAGATGTGTTTATAAAAGGCTGGATGGATCTGGATCAAAGCTGGATTCCTGATTCACAGTCAGAACAGGTTATCAGCATATACTGATGCAGACTTAAGACATGCCTTGTTACTGTTCTGTCATTTCTGTCACAGTGCAAAATATAACATCAATATCAGGCCGTTATTACATCAACCTTTAGTCACTATGGCCCCAAGCTTTGGATCTCTCCCCCCGACGACCTACGAGCTGTCGCATGCTTTCAAAAAGAATCTGTCATCATCACTTCACGACTAAGAGAAGATTTCAGTACCTCTTAAATGAATAATAAGACTTTGTACCATCAACTAATTTTAAAACCATCCTCTGTATTTCATAAAATATCGTTCTTTTTTCCCCTCTGCTTTTCTGGCAAAAACCACTAAAGAAATATAAAGAAATATAAGCAGCCCTATTTTTGCAGTTAGATTCTCCTTGAACTCTGTGTTGCCTGTAATGGGAACTAAATCTGAGCACAGCTAATGTGTTTTGCAATTCCTGACCTCAACACAGCACTGCTGGGAATCAAAGTATCATGAGAGGTTGCACAAAATCAGTTTGTACTGAGTGTTTTTATGGTAATTCTTAGCTTTTTACCTTCATTTCCAGTTCTTTTGCTTTCTGAGTGATAATTGTTTCCAAAGGTATAGCTTTATGTATATTAAAAAATGTGAATTAGAATGATTTTTCAATCATCATGTGGCACTGAATGGCTGCTGAAAATTCAGCTTTAACATCACAGGAATAAAATGCCTTTTAAAATGTATTAAAATACAAAATAGTTATTTTAAATTGTAAATAAATAAAATAAAAAACATTTCACAATATTACTTTTTTTACTGTATTTTTGATTAAATAAATGCAACCTTGGTGAGCACAGGAGACTACTTAAAAAAAAAAAAAAACTGACTTTATTTATCCAACAGAATAATGATGCAGTTGTAATTGTGGCTTTGTATCTAATAATGAGACTGTATATCCTGCAACTTTAACTTCTCACAGTTAGGACTTTAAATCTTACAGTAATTCTTGATTTAAACTATATCCCAATTACCCTTTTTTCCTCTGAGGTAGAAACTGGCTTCCATGCACAGTCCTAACACGTCCCAAATGGATTAATGTGAGCCTATAGAGTAAATCTTAAACCCTCAGAGGTACGTCCTACAAATCTAATTGACTCTAATGAGTGTAATTGGGTTGAGGGTAAAAGATAAGGCTATGCAAAAGAAAACTCACAGCTCTGCACGTTTACAAAGAAGTACGCTGGGGAAATGGTTTATACACAGAATTCAACACCCCTGAAGCGTGCCTGAGGCCACAGTAATACTCACATGTTGCAGGTCAGAGCTGCTGGTGCTATTCAGAGCATTTAATTATCTTAAACTCAGGCTCATGTCACCAAGGGCGAAAGGACTCTGACTAACTAGCGGGGAATGAACTGGGAGAACAGTAAGCGGTGTCAGCGTGTCTGCGAGATCCTCAACACATATTAGAATTAGTGACTTTCAGCCTCTCGTAGAGAAATACAGACATAGACGCGCATAAACACACACATACACACTTGTCAGTGGGGCTTTAATGCTAAATTCAACTCCTTCAAGGATCTGTCAACCATGTACGGCCTTTTTCCAAACATTCAAATGCCACCACCTTCTCACTCTTACCTTATATCAGTCTTTCTGTCATTCTTTCTCGTAGTCCTCATCTTTCTTCTCTTTGTCACTTGTCATTACTGTCTGTAAATGCCAGCTGATAGAGCGGCCATAAATCCACTCCTGCCCTGCGCACCTGTCAAATTCATCTTCTTTTGTCTCGCACACAAACAAATGAGAACGTCTTGAGCAACACATAAAGAAAGATTCATTTTAAATATGGATTCAAGAGTATCAACTAAAATACCTGCTTTGGTCCAAAACTGTATGACTTTGTTTCTTCTGTGGAATGCAAAAGATATTTTCAAAAATACAATTGGAGTCAGTGGTGTCTAATGTTGACTTTCATTGCACGTACAAAAACAGCAGGAAAAAAAAAAAAGTATATATACAGCTTTAGAACAATCTTTAAATTAAAAGTTCGATTTAACTTCAAGTTATGACAAATATATTAGCACTATACAATATACAAAAGTTATAACAACAACAATAATATTCTTAATTTTTTTTGTAACATTTTTAAAGAATATTATGTTTGTCCATGTTTTAACTTAGTACACCTCTGTTATGCAGCACTTTGCCAAAAATAAAAGTTAAAACATTAATTAAAATGTTGAAGTGTGATATAGATATACATAAGGCTTATAGCTTTATTTTTTAATTCTTTCCTTTTTTAATGAAATTTTTTTATTTATTTATTTTTCAGAAGGGAGACTAAAATACTTTCATTAAAATGATTAAATCTATGTCCTGGATATCTTGTTTTTATATGACTTTTTACAAACAAAGAAAATATTATCTACATATTAAACTAAGTTGCCCATTAAGATAAGGGTGAGTGATATACCAGTAAACACGATTTAACCAGTATAAATTTGCTAATCGGTAGAGGTTTTGGACAATCGTCTCTCTCGCGGTTACACACTCTCATGGCATTATTGTGCTACATGGTCCTGAAAAATTAACGTTTGCATGCATTTTTAAGCATTGTGGTTTATAAACAAGCAATTTTTGAAACTCAATCAGCAGCGAAAGAGAAATCATCTTGCTATATTCACACGCAGTCTGAGAGACTGCCACTTTATAGGCCTTGAACGGTTAAATACACTTGTATGTGTCAAAATAGCTGTCTTTGCAAGTATCCTTGTAAACACAGTAATTTAGCTAAGTGAAAGCAAACATTTGCAGGGCAGCTCTTAAAGTGACAGCAGTCTAATCTTTCTGCTGTCTGTCATTTGTGTTAACCAAACAACAAGAGAGAAAATGTCTCACTGCTTGACTAAATCACTTCATTAAGAAATATCTGTGTAATAACTTATACAGTGAAGAATATGCAGCGTTTTTATGCATTAGCTTACTCTATACAATGTATGTAGCATTTCTTCATTATTTGTTCTACTGTAGTTTTTTTTTGTGTCCTATTGCTTGTAATTCATTTGAGCTTCAGTTTTTTTTTTCTTTTTTCTTTCTGATATTGACACTAGTGACAAAATGTTGAAATTTCTAGGGTATCAAAAATTTTTAGATTTATATATAGTTATTGTTATCGTTGAAACTGATAAAGAATCCAAGTTTGTCATTCATAACAGACGTAAAAATTATAATGTGATGACTTTTTACAAATTCTTTTTCTTTTTCATCCAGAAAACAGGGACAAAAATACAGTTTCTTTTTTTTTTAGTTTCTGTGACAAGAATATTTTTTTCAGCAAAATAAGACAGTTAGCATTGCATGAACAAACACATTTATGTTGGTTAAACAAAGTATCTTTACCGAGAAGATCCAAAAACCTATTGTTGAGACAACTCAGAAGTCTTACTGCATCAATTTGCCTTATTTTATTTTTTATTTTATTTTTTTTTACATTTTCTCAACATTTTATTTTTTTTGCAGTGTGAATGAATGACTCAGCATTTTCATTTTTGAGTGAACAATCCCTTTAATCCTTTAGATTACTGCATGTCTGCGGGAGAACTCCAATAATCCCAAGTGTTTAAGCAAGATTTCAATCCCCTCTGTCTAGAGAGCTCTGAAAAGTCACATTAACCCTCTTATCTTCTTGTACTGTGGTTCTGTTTTGCCAGGGCTGAATTTCTGTGAAATATGCAAATATTAAATAGAAACCAAACATATGCTCACCAGCCAGGTTTTCACGTATACATTGATTACTTTCATTATAATAGACGGTTGACTAAAAGTGCAAAAGCTATCAAAGGTAAGCTTCTTTGCATAATAAAATAACCAGTCTGTCATATTCTCCCCTTCTCTTGTGGGTTCATACAATGCGCTGCCTCTCTGATGAAGTTAACAGACTAATTAAGACTAAAGAAAACTTGTTTCCCAAGGGCAGCCTCTCCAATCCGCTGCTAATTAAATCTAGGGAGTGTGAGTGATACACAGCCAGATCGGATGTGATGGCACATTCCTGGATGAGGCTGAGACGGCCTAAGACATGAGAAGAGAGAGAGGGGGGGCTTGATACTCGTTGTGTAATGGACAATTCCTTGCAGAACTGTAGTTACTTACTGAGAAATAATTGAAATGGAAAAAGGGAAAAAGTATTAAGCAATGATCTGGAGAGAAAAAAAAAAATCTGCAGATAATGGAATAGAGCACTTAAGACAGGTGTACACTGTGTGATTTCGTTATTCCCTGTCCTGCTTGTCAGATTGCATGATATGACCCAGGTGGGATCTTGGTTAAAAAGCAAGATAAACTGTATGAAACAAACAGTTTTATTACAGACTCTACAATATATAAGACTTATGTCATGATTGACTGCTGACTGGGTGTTTTACGTCAATCGTGTTATATTTGACATCCTCATTGAAATGTGACTGAAATTGAACCGCACAAACCTCATGTTCAGTTTAACATTCATTCATTACCACAATGCCAAAGTATAACACACAGTACCATTCAAACATTGGGGGATGGTAATATTTTTAAATGTCTTTGAAAGAGGTCTCTTATGCTCACCAAAGCTACATTTATTGGATCAAAAACACAGTGAAAACAGTATTAAAAATTGTAATAATTGTTTTCTGTTTGAATTATATTTAATTCATTATATTTGCAAAAGCCTCTAAATCCATCTAATGTCCTTCTTTAAAAAAAATCTTTTTTATCACACGTTTCTACCTAAGCACCAGTACTTCTGGGATTTTAGCGAGTTTGAGGTAAAAGTATCTGAAGGATGTATAATACGTGTCGAGAGCATTCAATCAGTATCATTAAATTTTTGACCGAGATGGCTTTTAGAGGGTTTTGCATCTGAACTCTTCATTTTAAAATGTAATTTATTCTTGTGATGACAAAGCTGAATTTTCACCAGGCATTACTCCAGTTTTCAGTGTCACATGATCCTTCAGAAATCATTCTAACAATAATGATTTTCTGTTCAGGAAAAAGTTGCGCTGCATAAAATGTTTGTAAAAAAAATGGATTTTTTGATGAATACAAAGTTTACAAGAAAAAGTGACACATTTTAACATTACAAACATATATAGTCACTTTTGCATCATTGCTGTATAATATAATAATTTCTTTCAGAAAATAAAAATAGAAAATAAATGAACATTTACTTATCTCATGTCAGTCATCTGCCAAGTAACATTTTTTTCTTTTTATTAGAACATTTACTTCTCCCAGTTTACTGAGACACAGACGATCACACCCATTTTTCAGGGAAGACTAATTTGGTGAATTCCACAAATCACTTTCCGGAAATTGCAGAATTATCTACACCTCTATCTAGCTGTTCAGCTGTGATGGATGGAAAGTTAATTTCGCATGGGTTACCTCTTGAATATTTTAGATTTTACAATAGCAGTGAGTGAAAAAAAAAAGTAAGAATACTTGATAACACTTCTCCAAAAATTACACCTCTATCATACCCATTAGACCCATCAGACTGCATTCTAGAATTTCATGCCAGAACTCTGTATATATCACAATATTTATTTTGGATTCTAAATAAGGTCTTTATGATATCAAAATGTTTGATACAATAAACATTTCATAATTCTTGTGACCAATGTCAAATTCAATAGGAATAAATATATAAGTCATTTAGTCAAAAGCAGTGAGAGATTTTTGCAGTGAGAGACAGACACAGCTTTCACTTTAAAGGCTGCACGGAACTAATATACTGTTAAACCTATTTTCTTTTTCAGCTCAGTTTTCTTTTTCTTTCTCATTATTGTGTTTATGAGGATACTTGGAAACACGGCCATTTTGACATATACAAATGTGTTTATTTAACCATTAAAGGCCTATAGAGCTGCAAAAATGGTGCCTCTCTGACAGCGCTCAGAAGCCAGTGCATGCATAAAGGGAAATGAGCTCTTTCCCTGTTGATTTTAGTAGCTTAAAATCATTTGTTTTAAACCACAATGCTTAAATAGGCATGTAAACGCTAAGATTTTTTTATGACCCATGTAGTACAGCAATAACCGTGAATAGTGACAATAGTTACTCTTTGGTGCCGGCCCTGAATGGTTGACAAATTTCTACTGGTTAATCGGTATATCACCCACCCCTACAACTTGGCAAACAAGAACAAAAAAACAAAAAAACAAAAAAACAAAACAACAACACTACTGCTCATAGTCTGTGTGCTTGGCAAATGACAAGCAATTAATTGGACAGCTACTCTGGACCATGTGTAATTTTATAAGAACAAAGCATAAAACTCTTCAAGTAACATTAACCACAGATCTTAATTTAGTCATAAAAACTGCTATACTAAAAACTGCAGTGAGAATTCATGTGTCAAAAATGCTAATTCTATTCCTGGTTTTAGGACTATAGACTAAACAGATCTATTGTAGACTGGCAAATTAACATCACATGGGAGGTCATGTGCGCACACACGTCCTCGGGTAGAAGCAACCGTGTTAATATGTGTGCACATAACACACAGAGTAGAAAACAGCAATCAGATGGTTTTAACAGTGTATAATTCTGTCTTAGATGACATTTAAGTGAGTGAGGGAGAATGTTTAATCTCCTGAGATGTCACCGCAAGGCTAATTGTAACTATCATATTCTATATGCTCCATTTTTTTCCCACTCGTCCTTTATTATACATTACATAAGTCCTTAAAAGGAATTCTGGAGCATTTACAAAAGGTAGAACACACCAAAGACAAAAAGATCATTATTTCTGACCAGCAGAGCACCCAAGATGTCATACTTGTTTTATGCAGCCACATGTACATGCCAGTGCCCAAACCAGGAATAGCAAAATCCACCTGGGAAAACCAAAGCAGACTGATGAGAAAATATGTAGATGTGAAAGCAAGTAGAAAGTGTGATGACGAATGAAGGTGAAACGGAAAAGAATAAACTGATAAATGCAGAACATAACTATGATACGGACATGAATAGATTTGCATCTACTTCAAGACTTCATGTAAAGAACCCTTCCGAAACCGAGCATCAAGCATCAATTTGAATATATAGTATCCGAACAAGTTTAGTGGCACAACATCCGCTGGCTTCTGCCTGAAGTCTGATAATATAAACCTGGACATTAGACAAATATTTTCTCATTGTCTGAGAAGAAAGGTATAATACAGTTGAGGTCAAAAGTTCACACTTGTTAATTATTTTACCAAAATAAGAGGGATCATACAAAATGGTGTGGCATGGTATTTTTATTTAGTACTGACCTGAATAAGATATTTCACATAAATGTTGAATTTATAAAAATGACCCTATTCGAAAGTTTGATACTGAATACTTGTTACCTGAATGATACCCAGCTTTTTTTTTTAGTTAAACTACCCTCTATTCTTCAGAAAAATCTTTCAGGTTTCAGCATTTTTGTGTATTTTCCAACAATGACTGTATGATTCTGAGATCCATCTTTTCTCACTGAGGACAACTGAGAGACTCATATGAAACTATTCTAGAAGATTCAAACAACTCACTGATGCTTCAGAAGGAAATTATGCATTAAAGGCTGTGGGGTGAAACTTTTTGAATTTGAAGATCAGGGTAAATTTAACTATTAATAGTAATTATTTCTTCTGAGGAACATGCAAGTATCTTCTGTAGCTTCAGAAGGGCATTACGAAATTAGGCAAAATAAGAAAAATGTACACATCTTAATTCTTTTCAAAAGTTTACACCCCTGGGTTTTAATGCATTGTTTTTCCTTCTGGAGCATCAGTGAGCGTTTGAACCTTGTGTAGTTGCATGGGAGTCCCTCTGTTGTCCTTAGTGTGAAAAGATGGATCTCAAAATCATACAGGCAGGGTTCAAATACGCAAAAATGCTGAAGAAAAAAAAAATTGTGGGACCTGAAGGATTTTTATAAACAGCAGGCAGTTTAACAGTTTAGGATAAACAACAGACTCATGAACAACTATTACTAAAAAACAAACAAGCAAACAAACAGCTGTGGATCATTCAGGTAACAACACAGTATTAAGAATCAAGTGTATGTAAACTTTTGAACAGCATCATTTTTAAAAATTCAACTCTTTCCTCTTGTGGACTATATGTAAACGTCTTAAAACGTATTGCATTTAGTATGATTCCTCTTATTTTAGTAAAATAATTAACATTTTGCAGATTCCCCAAGGTGTATGTAACATTTGACCTCAACTGTATCTCAAATTATACTGTAGCAATATGGTTTCCAAATCCTGCATGGGTCAAATAACCCAAATGTTCTGGGCAGGATTCTATCATACCTGAAGATCACTTTGGTATTTGGCTTGCTATCTTGCTGTAGTTGCTCCAGCTGGAGACTCTTGGTATAACATATTGGCCATTTAATTGCAGCTGTAAGGGTTTATGTACACACAACCAATGTAATTCAGTGCTGCACAGCTGCTGAGGTAAGAAAAATTGACTGTTGGTGGAAAACAGATTAATTCACTCACAAGGAAAAGCTCATTTTCAGCTAGCAATCTTTCCATGGCAGCATCTTAGACCTCCATTCACTCATAGTACCAGAGTGTCAAGAGAAGGTCATTTCAGCCAAATAGTGGCACAATAATTAGGCCAAGCATTGTGCCCTTGAGCACTGCACTTAACCCCTAGGTTCTTTCAGTGTGGTTGTCCTTCTAACAGATGTAATACAAGTAGCTCTGGATAAAAACATCTGTTAAATAATGACCTGTTCTCAAACTATTTCTCCATCAGCAGATCCTTCAGGATAACAGATTAGAGTCACTATCAACAAACATATACATCTCTGGGTTCACTAAAAATCCAGTATGAGTGTTCAAAATACTCACTTCTTCATGCACCTTGATTTATCAGCCCTGCTATCGGTGATGTTTACTTCCAAAAAACATTCGATTCTGAATGAGCTCAGGAGGTAAAAATCACATGGGAGGTTGCATTTCTAAAATATTGGCAATCTGTCAGGCTATACTTACAGACTACCACAGACAAGATTTTATATACAGTACATTCATACATTCACATTCTGTTAAAAGAATAGTTCACCCAAAAATTCACCCACGATCTGATTGTTTCACTAGAGAACAGCTTATTGTCCCTTAAAGGATTAGTTCACTTCCAGAATGAAAATTTCTTGATAATTCAGTCACCCCTATGTTATCTAAGACCTACCAGTCTTTTTCTTCAGTCGAAAAGAAATTAAGGTTTTTGAGGAAAACATTACAGGATTTTCTCCTTATAGTCGACTTCAGTGGTGGCCAACGGGTTGAAGGCAGCTTCAAAGTGCTTACACGATCCCAGCCAAAAGGTAGCAAAAGGATTGGTCATTTTCTAAAAAAAAGCATAGAAGGTTCTTTGTCTGTGTACTTCGATTCAAATTTTCTTAAAAATCAACCAACATCATTGTTTTACCTTTTTGGTAAAGGGTCACATGTGCATGATTACATTATGCGTGATGTCGAGCTAGTTCGAGGTGAGCATTTGTGGTTAAAAAGTATATAAATTTATACATTTTTTTTTTGGAAAATGGATGATCATTTCATTAGAGAATACCCTTATTCCTCGCCTAGAATCCTGAAGAGCCCTTTGAAGCTACATTGAAACTGCATTCTGGACGTTCAACCTGTTGGGAACCACTGAAGTCTACTATATGGAGAAAAATACTGGAATATTTTCCTCAGAAACTCAAATTTTTTTTTCGACTGAAGAAAGAGAGACATAAACATCTTGGATAATGAAAGTGTGAAAAAGTAATTAGGAGATTTTTATTCTCGAAGTGAACTAATCCTTTAAAATCTTTTATGATTTAGGATGGACTGTGTTGAACCCTGTTCACTTAAATGGAGAAAAAAAACAGGAATGTTTATAAATCCTGGAAAGTCATATACATAAATAATCAGGGTAAACTATTCGGTAACGCTTTAAATTACAGCCCGCAAAGAACTATTTAAAAAGACGATGTACCTAGATAGACTATTTCTTATAGCGTAGCTACATATTTAATATTAAAGGATACAAGAGGGTAATCAATAAGCTTTCATAAGGTAAGGAGACATGTGAATGATAAATTATAAACTCAACTCATTTCACTGGATGTCTAGTTTTGTTGTGAAATCTCCATCATGTATTCTTTAATATTAAATATGTAGCTACGCTATAAGAAATAGTCTATCTAGGCCTGTAAAAAACATTAATATAAAATTATGAAAAGTACATCGTCTTTTTAAATCATATTCACAACATAAGACTGTTGTTTAGGCCATATACAGTACACTGTACCATACGATGTAGCCTAATTATAGTAGCCCTTAGTTTTAAATAGCCTAGTTATAAATGATAGGCTACAGTATAAAAAAAAAAAAATTCACAGGTTATTACCCCCGTTATTTCCCAAATATCGCATGCTATTCCCTTATACCTACATGGATGTATTAAATAGGTATACTGTAATTACAACCAAGTTACGGTGTAACTTCAGTTTACTTACATAGGTCTTTGCGGGTTAATTGTCAGTTTTATTACCCCCTTATTACCCGAACGTAACATATTGTTCCCTTATACCTACACGTACGTTCTTTATAATTACACAGTAAGTACACCGTAAATTCTTTATACTTACATAGTTCTTTGCAGGTTAATTATCAGTCTTATTACCCCCTTATTACCCGAACTTAACATATTGTTCCCTTATACCTACACGTACGTTCTTTATAAGTACGCTGTAAGTTCAGCATACTTACATAGTTCTTTGCGGGCTGTAATTTAAAGCGTTACCAACTATTCCTTTAGGAACTGTTGAAATGTCAGGGAAGTCAGATAAATGTAAAAAAACAATAAAAAAATAAAAAATAAAAATAAATAAATAAATAAAAAAGCAAATGTAATCAATGTTTGGCTTGAATTATAACTGAAATCAGATTTAAGTACAGAGAAATGCAGAGTCAGGTTTTGTGCTTGCTTCCCAAGTCAAAGTAATTGCTAACAATGTATAATAAATCAATTTCATTCCCACACTTTTCCTTTATCTTTGATGCCATTTCACACACTTATAATTTCTACCAATGCACATGCTCTCTTCATCTAAAAAGCCTCACTAAAGTCTATATTGATGGTGAAGAAGTCCGTTATTTTAGTGTCTCTATGACAGAATTTGTGACCATTCACACAGAACACAGTTTTAAGTCTTAAGCGAGGAAAAGATATTTTTCTACACTTCTTATAACTTAAGCACTGCATTTTTAGAATGGTGCGCCATGCGTGAAACTGTTAAACACCATCTAGGGGATGTTTACAAAGAAAAACAATGGAAAAGCAGCGCAGTGAAATGCAAATCACATTCTGTGTGAACAGCTCCTTAGGCCTGTTTCACAACTAGCTCAAACAACAGTATAACTACAACCTACTAAAATGGGCGACAACATAAATCCACACTATTTTCAGCTTTTTTGTGTCACGTGAAATGTGTCATATCTTTGTGCTACAGTTCAAGACTTAAGCCTATGCCTGGGCCATAGAGTATATATGCTGCTCTGTTGTGTTGAAAGCTGGATGATCACGTCAACCTTGTTAATGGTTGTTTGTAGATATTTTTTTGTGTGAATTGAATAATTATATCAAGAAAAGCATACCCTGGGGTCTAGAGGGCAAGGCCAAACTTGTTCTAGCGCCTTTTTCACATCCCTTTTCTGGCTTCAAAGAGGGACAGTCTTTTATTAAGCACTGCAAATTGACTTGGTAATTCAGTGGCGGCTCAAGAGCATCATAGAGGAATAGCAATGAGAAATAGACAGAGAGAGTCTTTTGAGGGTGAATGTGTCTGTGTGTGTGTGTGAGCAAAATGAGAGAGACAGAGTTGCATTAGTGCCTATGAATACCAAATGGTCAAGTAAGCCTGTTGACGGAGCTGACAAAAAAGTGTTTGTTGAAGCCTATGGATGGTATGACTGTGTCACTCTCTCCTTCTGTTTTGCACCTGCTCTTAATGAAACCGGCCAAAACAAAAGCAGTGTCTCAGAGTATCATGCCGTTCGGGCTGCTCCTTCTTTTCACGAACCTGAAATCTACTTCTGAAACAGGATCAACATATATGAAATGACAGGAATAATAAAGAGATGCTTCCTTATTTATATAACGGTAAGAGACTTGCATTTGTGCGAGTGAAAGAGAAAGAGCGAGAGAGAGAGACTGTCCAGTCAGCGCTCTCATATTGCACAGGAAGACTCTTTGGCATACTCTAAGATGTTTTAAGAGATCTCATTTAACTCCCTTTAGTGATACCCTCTTTGCTCTTAGACTCTATTACCTCTCCTCTCCACGGAACACTCTAGAACTCTATTCCGCACTAAAGGGACAAGAGCTGGCCCAGACCCAAAACATCTACTCAGCAAAGCTGCTCCAAATCTGAGCAAGATATATAAGCTATTTGCCCTGAAATGATCAGAAATAGCAAGTCAATTTTCACCACGTTGCACCAACTACAGCAGGCACTTCGTTTGTTTTGGAAAACCTCCTAAAATAACAAATATATTGGCACACTGTGTCTCACAGGCAGAGGGAGGGAAACTATTTTTTTTTGTACTGTGTAGAATGATTTAGTGACATTCTTACTAGGATGTGAGTTTTGCATGTGTGTTGGAGGACAGTGGGTGTCCCTGAATTGTCTGTGGGTATTAATCACAAAGTGCATTTTCACTATGTGAAAATCATTTGGCCATATCAGTGGCACAGAACGTAAACAATGCTACTGAACTGAACGGAACTTGCATATTTTGCTGATTATTGCTACTGAAAATGTTCAATGATTGTCATGTTTTGGGCGGTACTAAGCGGTCAGACCGGGAAAAACGTTTGGAGTGCTATACATGGCCAAAAGTTATAACAAATCAATGAGAAGAATGCAAAATCTGCCAGAGGAACTAAAGACATTTGTGGTTGGCCAAACTGAACCAGCATTTCCAGGGCAAGAATCTTGACAACATTCCTGTTTGTTCTTATTATTTCTGGTCAGGTAGGTGAAATTTTACGCTAATATCTTAATTAATACTGATCGTATGTATCTTTACCACCTATAAAGACTCATACAGACTTACTAAGTCCTAAGTCTATATGATTTAGCAGCTTCCGCACATTTTTCCGTGGTTTAAACAGCATAAATTAGCAATCATGCATTTGTTTACATCTGAGTATCTCCAATATGGCTGTGCATCCGGGCGACTTACCAAACCATGATGTAAGTGCAAACCTTTATAGCAAATAAATGTGCTACACTGTACATGTTGTACAAATAAAGCTTTCACACCTTAGTAGACTAATTATTGTCTCATATTTTTAGCTAATTATTGACCTTTCTGTTTAGGCAAATAAACTCATTTTTAGAAATGTCTAAGAAATATCCAATTCTGTGTTGTTTGAAATGTCAAAGCCTTCATGTTAATTAATTGTAGCTCTTATAGTTCAACCAGCAATGAAATTATTTACTTAGCTTACCACCATATTGTTCTAATCCCTTGTTTGTTTGCTTTATCTCCTGATTTTATATATGTAGAAAGTGGATGGTTAAAAACCCAGGCTCCTAAAGTAATAACCTAAAACATAAGGGTTATTTAACAAAAAAGTAATTGTTTACTTACTATTTTCCTCTGCCTGGTCAATACATCAAAGAAGATCGAGCATGTACAAGCAAAGCAAGTAAACAAAACAAGTAGTACACATACTGTGTGTAAACAACCACAAGCCTCAGTAAAAAAGTGCAGCTACATTTTTTTATGACTAAGAGGATGCATAAGCTACCATAAGAAACACATTATCTTATTCTATTTCAGCAGTCAAGTCGTATTTTCTGTCGACTGTATAGCATAAGATCTAGCGATGCCCGGTTCGCGAATGAATCACTCTTTAAATCGGATCTTTTTCAATGAATCTTTAAATTGGTACGGAAAGCTCATTCGCGCGTTAAATTGTTTCGAGCGGGATCTCATTTAGTAAACAGTACATTTACAAAACAGAAGACTACGAAAACCCTAGATAAACAGGATTAAAGTTTCAAATCAACTTAAATCTGCAAAGGAGTAATGTGTCCGCGCTGAGGAGGATCTTTACAACGTCCAATGACGCACCTGCGTGAGAAGTTTGTGAACGACTCTGTACTGCAGGTAAATTTCAAGTATGAAAAAATTATCAGTATAGTAGCTACACGAAAGCACTTGAGGTAGCAATGAGTAAGTTAGTATGTTTTACCTTGGAGTACCGTGTAAATACCACGTAACATGAATATTATAACTGTTAAATACGATGGTATCAAAGTATCAGCTACATTATCGCTTCAGCTTGTGTCATGTGACTGCCTGTCAGAAGTGTTTTGTAGACCATAGCTATATATAATATCAAGGAAATATACACATGTTGCTCCCAAAGTCATAATGGAGTGCTTTGGTGCTGTTTCGTCCAAAACGTCTCCTGAAATAAATCTATTAGGGTGCACTTTTTACTTGATGAGGCGGTTGAACCCCAGTACTTTGGTGCAGCTTTGTTTATTGCTGTTTATGGTTCTAACTGTTACCTGTTTATGAATTCATAACCTTTAACAACTTGAATGAGATTTGAGAGCTATCATGGAGGAAGGATCTTTTGAGAACGATGGCTTACATTTTAGCCTGTTCCGCATGCAAATCTACAGCATCATATGGACTCAGATGACTTTGAAATAGCACATAGTATGTATGGGCTAATTTTATGATGAATTTATGGTGCTTGGATGTAGTATAAATAATGGCTATGGGAAAGACAATATCCAATTTTTATTCCTTTACTTTTTACAGATCTTTGTAATCAGTGATGATGACAAAAATGTAGACGAATAAGCTCCAGGGGTCCCCAGTGGGACTGTAGTTGGCTTTTTAATTTTTTTTTTTGATTATAGTGGCAGTCCAGGTTTTCATATATTTTGTTCACTTTTGCTTTTAATGTAGCTCCATCCATAGGACATGAGAGAGAACAGAATATGGACAGGACTGGCCAAGCCTTATTGTTTTGGTGAAGTGTCTGTTTTAAGTTTGTGTACTGTAGTAGACTGCGTTTGTTTTTTGGATAATAGAAACAATGACAGGTGCAAGCAATATACGAAACATATTTCTTTCACAAGCGTTTTGGGATGAAAAACTGGAAAAAGAAACTCTGTATGCTATTACTTTACAAGCCTGTTTGGACCGATTTCAGCTATTTGCTCTATTTTTGTCACGATCTGTACCGTTGTGGCTCCCTCTACTCTCCCCTAGAGGGAGCCTTCACATGTACTTTTGGACCATTAGCTCACTTCATTTCCCATAACCCCTTTCTCGTAAACTTCCTGTCACCTTTCACCTCTCACCCCTGTCGGCCATCTTGCTTTTCAATGCATAAATAGCCCGGTTCATTCACCATTTCTTTGCGAAGTCTTGATCAGTTATCTGTCATTTCCGAGCGTTTTCCGTGTTTGTTTTTCCCGTGTCGACCCCCCTTGTTCCCTGGCTCCTGTGATTGTTCTCCGCCCGCCTTTTTGACCCTTGCTCGTTTCTGGACTATCCCATTGATCGCTGCCCGCCCCGACTATCTGCCTGGACTATCGTTTGCCCTACTGGATTACCTGTGTTGTACCCGTCTGCTGTTTTGACCACGCCTGTCGACCATGAGTTCGTTTAATAAAGTTTTGCACTTGGATCCACCCGCCTATGACTCCTTTGTGACAATTTTATTATATCTACACAGAGTTTAGGAGTTTGACCTAAATGGATGGCTCTGTCTGCCTATTTATGTATTGATGTACCTAACTGTTTATCATAAAGATTAATGATAAAAAAAGCTAAGAAACTAGTATGAAGAAAGAAGAAATTGAAATAATATTGAGGAATAATATACAAAGATAAGTACTATTACATAAAAAAATCATCTTGAGTTGAGAATAAAAGGCTTATGTAGTAAAAAAAAAAAAAAAACTTCAGTAATGAAAGAATTGTGCTGTTGATGTTGTTTAATTTCATAATAAATTGTGAAATCTAAAATCTGAGAGAACAATCAACCATCAATAAGCTGTAAAACTGCTTTCGCGGCTGAAGCTGTTGATAACCGAAATGGCTGAATTGAACTGATTAGCATATGTATTACTACAGTGCAAATTTGTATTATGGTTTGAATGGTTTAAAATTACTCTGAAAAAATAAGATTGTAGAAAAATGAATTTACTCAAAGTAAAACATCCTGAACTTATTACGTTTGTACTATAGGTGTTTGTAGCCTATAATGATCGTATATTACAGAAGTCATCTAAAATGTAAATTCTTTCGAGATGTGCAAATGTTTACAAATCTTTTGAAGTTTGTAGAAAATATCATTTATTTTGTAACTAGTCTTTATGAAAATGTGTGTATATTCTCTTTGTTTTCTTTTTGTGTGACCTTGACTTGTTCTTGACAAGTTTTGTGAGATTCAAAGTGAATATACAGTATATGGATCAAAGTTTGATGATATTTTATGAAAACTCACAGAATGAAATCTTATAGTACAACAGAGGCTGATCATGCATACTTGCTTATCTGATCGCAACTGATCTTTTTGCAATTGTAAGCAAATATAAGCGTTAAAGGTTTTAATATAGATAAACTCTTTCAAGCTTTCAGTCTGTCTTTGCTTTGACAGGGTCTCTCTTTAATGAACACTGTTTCTGCTCAGCCACTTGACATTCAGTGCACTGACAGAGTAAGAGAGAGCACACAAACTAATCAGCCTGCAGGTCCGTTTACTTTTCAGTTTCTGTTTACTTGTCTTGTCGTGCTCTCAGTTTCTGAAGCCATGACCACTTCTTTATAATCAAAATAATTTTCTAGGTTCTCTTTTTTTTTTTTTTTTTTTTTTTGCATTAAAAAAATAATAAACACATTCTATTTTAAAGAACCTATAAAGAATTTACTGCCACACAAACACTAGTAAGGGTGAATTCATTTAATCTATGAAAGAATAAAATTGGCTTTGAATGCCTAAGGAAAACAAGTATTGAAACATGATATTGTGGAATTTTGACAGAATCACAGTTTTACGGCTAATCACACTCACATTCAGACAAGTTGCAGCGAGAAAGAAAGTGAGAAAATAAGGGGTTTAAAAGAGTGAATATGGAATCCAAAATTTAGAGCAATACATGCAATTTCTTGGACATAAACAACCATCAATCATTTCATTTAACGCTTGCATTGAGTTTTCAAAAAGATTCAAAATTAGGGATGTGATGAGATCTCGTGACACGAGATCTGATTGATCTGGTGAGAATGTGACGATATCTTCGCGAAACGTTTTGCACAGTTTACATTACAGCTGCACCATTAATTTTTTAAAGATTGCGTTCTCCATTCAAACACCCACGCAATCTAATTTCTGGATGACAACGATTCACGCTCCACTGACGCTTACGATATGAAACGGGTGTTAAAGACATTGAAATCTGCATTTTTGCTGCTGCTGATCCAGAAAAAGCAACACAAACTGTCTTTTCAACCTCATAATAATCATCATTTCTGTTACATACATTTAAATAACACAAGTACTGAGATAAAAGTTTATAGTTTTATAGTAGTATTTTCTGCAGAAGCGATCAAAATGAAAGTATCTTAACACTTGCATGTATTGTAATGCAAATTCTCTTCCGCCAGGAGGTGGCAACAACTGTCCGTTTAAAAAAGTATTTAGTTCAAATGAATATATTTTTTAAAAGACTTAAGCAATGAACATTTTGTCCGAACCACTAGTATATTACATTATTTTGTTTAGATTTCTCATCTTATTTTTGCTTCAGAATCGTGAGAGAATCCTGATCTCCAGTTTATTTAAAAAAAAACTGTGAATCTCAATTTATCCAGAATCATGCAGCTTTAGTTTACATTTATTACTGCATGTAATTCATTAAAAAAGAATGTAAATTTCATAAAGTACAAGTTGATAACAAAATGACTAAGCCAGGATTAGGCCATAGTTCAATTAAGATTAAGTTCAATTATTTTTTTTTTTTTTTTTATAAATGTGCCTTAGAAGAAAACATTACTGGTGACCATCTTGAGACAAAATAAAGATTTTATATAAACGATTTTTTTTTATTAAAATATCCAAAAGCCACTAGAACAGTGTAATATATTTTGCTGACTATACTTACATAATCCCAAATGTTTTGAAAAATGTTTAAATCCAGAGAAATAAGCAAGTGTAACTAGTGTAATGGACTGTGTCATTGCGTCGCCTGCATATGACGTCATACACCCTCGTTTTTTCAGTTTTATTTTGTAGAAAACATGGAAACCCCAAAGACACTTTAATATGTTATGCATTTTATTAGACAGTTGACAAACGCACAAAGTAGCATTATAACAGAACTTTCAACACTCAAATATATCTAGTGTGATAAAACAGTGCTGCATTTCCTACATACGGGTGACCAGTAGAAGCGGAAGCTCCGCTGCTTTCGAGCTGTGTATCGCGCTCGTCCTTCATTTGCAATGGCTCCAACATCCTCTTTTCGCTTCCACAACTTTCAGTCCCTACTTTATATAAAAATGACCTTAATACAAGTTGTGTCAAAGCAACTTTACTGGATTAAATAGGACAATAATGTGTCAATAATGCAAAAGTCAGATTTCAGAGGACTTATCTGATTCCCATGGTCTTGCGCTGATGGCCATCTAGGGGATGAGGTCTTCACTGGGGATCTGTCTCTGGGGCTCATCTAGTAGACGTGGTCTCCGCTGACATTCAGGGTTTTAGAGGTCATCTCTAGATGCTGATCCACCATCTGGGCTAGGTACGGACTGGATCTGGGTGCGTACGGTGACCTCGCAATAAGAAAGAAACAGACTAATATTAGCGTAGATGTAAAGATTTAAACAGACAGAGTGTGTCTGTCTCCCGAACAGTGTTAGGTAGATTGTTCCAGAATTTGGGCGCTAAATAAGAAAATTTTAATTATTAAATTAGTCCAATACTTAACACCTCTGTTCTTTCAGAATTTAGCAATGAGAAATTACTCGCCGTCCAGTTTTTTTATATCAACTGTGTATGCCTTTAAGCCTTGTATGTGAAACCGTGGGTATATGAATCATCTCCTCATGATGGTAGAGCAGGCCTGGGCAACTTCAGTCCTGGAGGGCCCTAATCAAACACCTGAACAGGCTAATCAAGAGTCTTCAAGATCACTAGAAAACTATAGGCAGGTGTGTTTGATTTGGATTGGAGCTAAACTTTTGGCATATAGGCTAAAAATGCACAAAAAGGTAACAAAGGCGCAGTTGAATGAACAAAAAACAACAAACACCCCACAATTGTTTAAGTCTTGGGGTTTTAAACTCAGCTGTTAGCCACATCCTCAATGGTGTTTTGACCAATTAGACATCTTGGGGTGTGACTTTCTCCTCCTCATACATCAGGGGTGCCCAAACTTGGTCCTGGAGGGCTGGCATCCTGCAGTGTTGAGCTCCAACACCCATTAGACACACCTGAACCAGATAATCAAGGTCCTACTTGGCATACTAGAAACTTCCCAGCAGGTGTGTTGAGGCAAGTTGGAGCTAAACTCTGCATGACCATTGGCCCGCCAGAACCAAGTTTGGGCACCCCGTCATACATAAATCAACATGTTATCTTGTCAGCCAAATTATCAGAATTATTTATCTCTTTTAGAGTATAATATAGATGTGATTTCTATAACAAGAATGTAATACATCTGATCAATAATTGTTTGCTGTCAACCTTGAAGTCAACAAATGATCATTCACACATACTAATCGCACTTATAAACCTGTAAACTATTCAAATGGACATAAACAATGAGTAATTAAAACAGGATGTGTGGACTACAGACAATGAAATGAGTTATACAGTTGAATAATAGTCCTCTTAGCATCATTTGGGATGATCCGATGCATTTTATATATGTGAAAGGCAGTCTCTGTGCTGAGGTGCTAAAGAATTCCGTTCTGTGTGAAAGAGGTCAAAAAGGTCTTAGGAGTCTGAGTCTGGTCTCTGTCCTGGGTGGGGAAAACCAATCCAGGGAAGTTAATCATGATTTTTCTCATAGTTTTAAACGTGATAGTCATGATGTGTTATCTCTTTGACCATTAATACTGGATTACTACCTAAATTTGACAGTCTTCTTCCCTAGGAGCCTTTATTTACAATGTGAAAGAGTTTGTTGGGTAGGTTACTTCAGACTTGTTGGCACTAGGATCGATTTATGGTCCTCCTGTGGAATTTTACCCTAGATGTGGTCTGTTTTTGGAAGTGAGATCACATTAGGTTAGAAAGGCAATGTATGTTACTCTGCAATATGTAATTTCTTTTTAAAATGTGTTGTTTTACTTCAGAGAGTGCCCGTTTTGTTGTGTTAATAAAGCCTGGCTCACACTGTGCGATTTTGGCCACGATTTGGTCGTCTGAGACAAATTTTGAAAATCCTAAAAGATTCCTATAATCCTAGGCTAAAATCTGTAGTCTTTGATTGCTGGTTTGACATGTTCACTGACAGCCGATTAATGGCTGTTGCGATTAAATTTTACCTCAGACTAAATTTTGGCAGTGTCAGAAGTTTTGGCGCACAATCCTGCAGTGTGACTTCTTCTACGACGAACGTCAAACGATCTCTGTTTTTCAAGACAAGCCATGATTAGAATTATTGCTGGAGATTTCTTCTAACCACATAAACTCCCATCAGCCGTGCACCAAAATCATATTATATGCTGCATTTGCTAAAATAAACACCGGTTGTGCCACTGTTTCCATTTGTGTGTTTGTAGTGCTGCTTACGCTATTCATAAACTTAATGATAGCCAACATTTCAGCCCTGCGTTCAAAGCGCCTTTCACAGTGAACGCGGAAAGCACTCCACTGGCCGCGGGGTCCAGCACAGCCCTTCATAGCGCAGCGGCAAAAGTTAAACTATTTTGAACTTTGAGCACGGCTTTCGCGCTCCACTGCGCGTGTACTTTAGTGACACTTTTGGCAACAAACCGTCCTCATGCCACGCATGCCATTGAAATGAATAGTCACTGAACATGTATGGTTGGAATTACCATACATTGAACATGTATGGTAAAACTTCAGACAGGTTTTCTTGCACGCACCCGTTTTGAATGGGTCTTGACTGTCGTACAGTCTGACATTAATGACACTGAGATCCCACAGTGTGACATGATCATTATGTTCATACAGTCTGACAAGCAACAATCGCAAAGGTCTATTAAAAATCGCACGGTGTGAGCCCGGCTTAAGATCTAAAAATGAACTCATCATGGAAGATGGTACTTTTAGCCCTAGTTGAGAACTGGAAGAATGTGTGTGTGTGTGTGTATGTGTGTATATATATATATATATATATATATATATATATATATATATGTATAGATAGATAGATAGATATTATGATCCATTTACTTTGAGGGCACAGTGGCAGAAAACAACTTGGGTTTGCTATCTGTACTCCGAGTCATTTGGAGTTAGTGTCTAGTGAAGATGACAAAAAGCATCTATTGAAGAAGGAATGTGGTGTTCTTTCCTCTAACCATGTGAAAGGCAGAGTGACAGCACACTGCCTCACTAGGATAGTGAAGTGAAAGTGGTAAGCACTATAGATTTCAGCCAGTGGTGCGTGTACGTGTGTTTGGTTTGTGAGCAAGGTTGTGAAGAGGCAGAAGTTAAATTTGTTTTAAGACACTCTCTCCTTTACACACACAATAAATGTTGTTGTCCTCTTCACACCAGCTCAAAAACAATTGTGACTGAAGATACTAATCTCCACAGCCAGTATACCACAAATAGGATCAGGGAAGCATGAAATCCATACCTTGTAAACACATACACCTTCAGACAGAGACAGACAGAGAGTGACAGAGTAGAAGCATCATGCCCATACAAATGTGCTTCCTCACAAGAGGATTTCAGATGCAGCTTCTAAAACAATTTGTCTTTGTTAATCAGCAGCAAATTTATTGTAGGTATCGCCCATTCACATCTCAGAATTGGGTCAGTCCAGTGGAGTTGCATCTTTTGTTGATTGTTTGCCTGCAGTTAAAAAGGTTATACTGAACCTTATGTTAGTCAACTCAAATGACTCAAATGACAAATACAGAGTTCTGGCATGAAACTCTAGAATGCAGTCTGATGGGTCTAACTCAATCTGACAACATGACATCATAATCACATGGCACAGCCGATTGGTTCTCTCCTGTATCAATAGCCAATGAGCTCACTGCTCAACATAGGGCTGCTTGAATAATCGAAGGCGACTGTCATGCGCATTTTGTCAGTAAAGCCGGTTGCGTAATCAGTAGTAAATCTCCAGCACCTGTATTCAGATGAAGCAGTGTGTTCTACAGAGCCTTACTTCACAAAAAAGCTATGCTTAATCGCGTTCATTATGGCAAACGATTTAATCGAGCGACTATGAAATTGAAAGAAATCGTTTGAGATTATGACAGCTGTTTGCGTAGCTTCTCAGTGAACTACGGCTCTGTGGAGACATGCTGCTACACCTGAAAGCACGTGAAAATATCACATTTAATAACATGTTTTTACTCCAAACTCACTTCATAATATCAGTCGAGTGTTTGAGGTAGTGTAGCTTTTTACACAGAATAAGGCACACATAGTATTCTAAGCAGTGATAAAGTCATTGCATTATTATATACTGTATTATAAGGAAAATATAATAATAATAACTCAGATAAACCATATATGGGTTTATTAGTCACGGAGAAACAATGAAAGCAGTTAAATCTTGTGTATTCAGCTGCAGTGATTGCAAAGATGCGTGTTTCTTCTTCTGGTGTATTTTGAGTTTCTGCGTGAGAATGAGAGAGCGCCCTCTGGCCTTCAGATGAAGATTTACTGATCACAGAACCGTGCTTTGCTGAAAGATAGGCATGACAATCGCAGCTTTCGATTAATCGCGATTGCAATTTCACTTCGATTAATCGAGCAGCCCTAGCTCAACATTCAAATATATGACTAGTGCTAAATGTAGCAGTTTGCAGCATGCTTCAGAAACCCTCCACCTTCCCCAGCTCCACCTGTATAGATCTGCTACGAGGTGATTCATGTATGCTGTGGGGGTTATTCATGTGTTATATGTGCAACAGCAGTATTTCTTACATGTTTACAGCAGCATGTTGTGGATGATGGCAGTAGCAAGTCTCGGTATTTGCTCTGCAGCAGCAGCAGCGTAGCAGATCTATTCTGCCAACACCAAATACATTAACATTGTTATGTACATTACCATGCCAATCCCTCCAAGAGATGTCATTACCAAAATGTATATTTTTTTGCATACTAAATGCACACTAAAGCACTAGACACATGTTTTAAATATGGCTTGTAATTTGTTTTATTGTAAACATTTTGTAATCAACTTTTATTTGACACATGTTGAAAAATATGTATAAGATGTCATTAATAAGTACTGTGTTAAAGCGTATAATACTGCAACACCAATTAAATCAACACAAACAACATTTCTAACAACAATATTATAAGGAAGTTAATTAAAATTATTAATTATAAGGAAACTTAAATTTTTACATTAGATCCACTATTGTATGTTGTTGCCATATGGTACCTTAGAATAAAAAAATTCCCAAATTTTTTTTTACAGCACTTTTTTAAGTTAAGCCATTGTAAGAAAAGAAAAACAATATATATATTTTTATAAATCTATCATAATGTGTGCGGTAGAGGGTTAAGGAATTACAGCAAAAGAGGCAAGCTTTGTTTCCGAATGTCGAATGTTGAACAATAGCCAAAAATACATTTGTATGGGCATATTCTTTTAATGCCAAAAATTATTAGGATATTAAGTAAGATCATGTTCAGTGAAGATATTGTGTAAATTTCCTATTGTGCTGCACAATAAATCGATTGCGCATCTCATCAGTAAAGCCGGTTCTCTGATTAGTAGTAAATCTATATCACATGCATTCAGATGAGTGGCATTTAATACGCAGAGCCATAGATTGCTACGCAATATCATGTTCATAATCACAGGTGAATTACATTTGATTATGAACGTGATACTGCGTAGCTTGTCAGTGATTTATCGTGCAGCCTTAATTTCCTACTGTAAATATATCAAAACCTAATTTTTGAATAGTAATATGCATTGCTAAGAACATCATTTGGACAACTTTAAAGGCAATTTTCTCAATATTTAGATTTTTTTGCACCCTCAGATTCCAGATTTTCAAATAATTGTATCTCGGCTAAATATTGTCCTATCCTAACAAACCATATTTGTACATCAATAGAAAGCTTATTTATTCAGCTTTTATGAATTTTCATGATGTATAAATCTCAATTTCAAAAAATTGATATTGAAAATATGACTGGTTTTGTGGTCCAGGGTCACAAATATTCTGGATATTTTAAACATTCAAGACAGACATCACTACCTAAACATCATAACACTTGGCTGCCGTCTGCATTTTTCACTTGATATTTGCATAAAGTCATAAAGTTTTGGATGCTCTTGGCACTCTCAACACTTTCTCCAATCTGCTATCAATCCCACAATTCAAAGCACAAGCGTGAAGTCTAGCTCCCATAGAAATTAACTGAAAATTAATTTGATTCTGGAATTTTACATAAGTGTGAAAGATTTCCCCGTGCAGATTTTGCAACAGGTTGATGTTGGCCATGCAAATTCACAATGTTGAACAACGAATAGCTGTTCGGTTTGAAAGTGAGACTTCAGTGCAAGTTGTGCTTCATACAGTATATTGATGCACTTTTGACAATAGAGAGTGGACCATTTTGCCCATGATGTGTTGGCAAAATTTGGTAATGTGACCTTTAATTTATGTGAAGAACCACTTTCTTCTTTGTTTATAAGTGTGCTTGACCTGATCAGTACAGAGCCGTATAATCTCTATTCGCTCTTGCAGTAAAACACACCTCATATCTTATCCTGGCTAGTGAGCCAAGACCGCCACTGGTGCCACGAAATAGGTTCCTCTAACAGAGAGAGAAAACTTAACCTACATGAGAATAACAACTTTCAACTTTCCTGTTGCCTGCATTTTTCCCGTCCATCACGTTTCCTTTTATCAGACAACCACAAATTATGCAAGATTACATAAATCACAGTGCATAATCGTCCAACCAGCACATTATAGAAACCCTGCTGTTTCACTAAAATATAATCACCTGCCATGGCGGATAGAGATTCGGTTGCTGTACGTTGCTTTATTTTGTTGGTGCTTGATGCCCAGGTCATGTCTCACTGCAAAGGCACGTTAAAATAATAAGCTGCCTGAACGATGAGGCAGTCACAGAAATGCCACATTTAATCTGTAAAATCAGCCTGATGGTGGAAAATAGTTCATTGTTGATTCTGCTCATTATTTTTATGGATTATGCCACGTTTCCCCATGTGGTCGCATTTTCCACAGTCACTGATGGCTACGCTGGCAGTCTGAGCGTGTGGAATGTTATGTGAATGTGAATGAGAAAAATGATTCGCATACATTCCTTGATAGTTGACAGTAGTTATAAAGAACACTTGTAACATGTGTACTGTATGTTTTAGATGGGAACTATTTTGATGCATCTCGCTGCCAGGACATTATCATGCAGTCTGCATGTGATCTGTCTCTGGTAATGCACACAGTCTTGTAATGTTGCGTTGTCAATCAATATATGAAATGCCTTCATCTTCTGTAGCATTACTAAACTGTGAATTTGTCGGGGCCGATGCTTTAAAGAGAATCCTACATGCTTGACTGAGCTGCCTGTGCATGAGCAGTGTGAATGATTTGACACTCAACAAAACGTTGGCATGACCGTTTCTCAAAGAGTGAGCTCAAAATGAGGCTGCTTTATTCTGACGTGAGCTTGTACAGTGCTTCAGGTTTGATGACATAATGTGTGATGACTGCTGTGAGCTCTTCAGTGGTACTGTTGAGTAATTATATTGGCATATTTGTTGTACTAGCAAAACGCTGAAAGCACTTGAGAGAGTAATTATTTGATATACCTTAGTGAACAGTATTGCATATAGTATTTATATGTGTGAATTTAGCATTGGTGCAGTGACTTTAATATATGGTAGAGTTTAATATATGTGACCCTGGACCACAAACCAGTCATAAGGTTTTTTTTTTTTTTTTTTTTTTTTTCAAACTGTCTCCATTTTTCAAGATAAGAAATGATCAGAAATTAAGAGATTTCTTCTAACCTCATAAACTATGGCGCTTCTTCTTAAATATGCCGCTATTGCCGCCATTCATAAACTTAATGATAGCCAACATTTCAGCCCTGCGTTTAAAACAGCTTACAGTCATCGAACATGAATGGGTTGATAACCGTAACAAGTAACAATCGTAAAGGACTAAAAAAAAAAAAAACGCACAGTGTGAGCCCGGTTTTTGATGAAAACATTCAAGGATTTTCGTCCTTATAGTGGACTTCAGTGTGGATCAGTGGGTTAAAGGTCCAAATTGCAGTTTCATTGCAGCTTGAAAGAGCTCTACATGGTCCAGGCAGAGGAATAAGGGTCAACAATTGGTAATTGTATATATAAAAACACTAAAAATGCATATACTTTTTAACAACAATTTATTTATTTATTTATTTTTTTTTTTTTTTTTTGAAAATGGATGATTGTTTTGCTAGATTAGACCTTTATTCCTCGACAGGGATGGGCTTTGAAGCTGCATTGCAACTGCAATTTGGATCTTCAAACCCGCTGATCCCCATTGAAGTCCACTATGGAGAAAAATGTTTTCTGAAAAACCTTAATTTCTAAATTTCTTTTCGACTGTAGAAAGACACAAACAGTTTGAACAAATCACCTGCAGTGTGAAAAAAAGTCTCTTAATTTCTGATATGGTTCCCTATAGACACATTTTAATATTACACCCTGTGTAACTGATAAACCTGAAATTTGCACACCTGTTATATGGTACCTGGAACACTAAGTTGATTCATGCTGCTTGAAAAAGCACAGTGATTTAGGGATAATTGTCAGACCTTAATCGTAGCTGGTACATTTTTTCTAATGGGGCGTTTAACGTAATGTGACAAAGATTCCCTGCATGTGGGTCATAGATAACAAGCTTTCCAATGTGCACTTCTGTTTTAGATGTAATATTGGTAAAAGTAGAAGTTTGAGTTTTAATCTGTTATACTCTAATATAATGGATTGACTTGATATCCAATCAAAGGTACATAAAATTAGAAACTGGAGTGGAGAGCACTGTGAATGCTAATGTTTAAGGCTTCTGACTTTAAATAAACAATGTGGTTTTCTCAGCCATCAGGACTTATTGAGCTCTTGATTTAACAGCAGGGGGTAACATCTTCAACTCAGACTTGTTTTTCACACTCACATACATACACACTCACGCACATATATTGTCAGCTATTGAGCACCTGCTCAGAATACAAACACTCCAGGAGCTCACGTATCCTGGCAACAAACTGCACAGTTTCAGAAAGTTCTGGAGGCTGAGTATCCATGCCGAAATCCATCAGGAATATAGTGTGTGTGATGACTTATCAATCAGCAGCCTTCCTGCCCCAATTTTTGTCTCTGACATAGAACTCAATGAGTGGAAGAAATATAAAATGTAAATACATTTTTTTAGCAAGATATACATACCATGGGCAGCAGCCAGGTGAATTAAAATTGGATGAGATATGAAAAGCACATTAAACTATAAATTAAAATGAGGATGTTATTTTTACTCAAACCGGTGAGTCACTGCCTGGGTGAGTACCATTATTCAGACTGTTCAAACCTTTAATTTAAATTCTCTAGGTTTTTAAAGTGGAAAGATTGGCACACCATTTATAAAATGCTTTGTATGTATTGTATTACTTTAATATATATATATATATATATTGAATATATTAATATTGCATGTGCCATTAGCACCATATTGAATGAAAAGTATTCCTTCTACAAGCTGAATGTTATAACTATCGAAAGAAAATAATTCACCCTGCCATTTTCAGAGTCTGGAAGAACATTCACCATTGGTTAAATATTGTATATAGGGGTTTTCCTGGTCCGGATTACTGGTGTTTGCTTAGGCATAGAAAAGAAGATACAAAGCTAAAAGGTGCTTCTTTGCACCATTTACCTCTAAATGGTACCTTTAAAGGTTTTCTCTATCTTTAGATACTCACTGACTGAACTCACTTGTCTCTATGTCTTACCTCTTATGGTTTTATACCACAGCAGGTCTGTCGAAGCCAAAGAGACTATGTCAAGCACATAGTTATTTATTAGTATTTTTTGAAAGCGGAAAAATCCAGCGATCGCGTCATGCTGTGCTTTCTGAACTGACTTTATGTGATTGGCCGTAGCCCTAATGAGCTGGGAAACCTATTTGGCTGGTCGATTGGAGGTCTTTCTGGGAATAACTCTAATGAGGGGAGACCCTTCGAAATGGGACACCAACCAAAACCATTCAATGGACAGAGATCTAATAACAGGGTCGGTTAATGTATACCCAGGCGAGTCCATCCATTCTCTCGCAGAGTGCAATAGGCCTTGGCTGCTTAACTACATGTCCAGAGAATGGATTGATGGAGGGAGAGACAGAGGGAGAAGCAGAGGGAAAAGAATAGATGGAGACAGACCAATGGAGGGAATGAATGAGTGAGGGGGACTCAGAGGTGGAGGCAGAGAAAGAGGAGAGAGAAAGTAATAGAGTGTATATGAAGATGGAGAGAGGTGAACGGTTAAAGAGGGAGAGGTGAATGAAGGGAAATTGAAGAGGAGAGATGGGGATGGATGAGATAGAAAAGTAGTGGACTGGATAATTATAATTCTTCTGAAATCACTGTAACAAGAGTCCTAGATTATCAAAAATGTTTTGGAATTATCTTTCTAATCATAATGAAGAGACATGAATTATCATGAAACGCATTCAGTATGATTAACTGGATTTTTTTGGAAGAGATTTTTTAAACTTTTAATTCATACAAAATCAAATACAATCAGTTGAAGGTCCAAATTGGAGCTTCAAAGAGCTCTGCACAATCCCAATCAAGGAATAAGGATCTTATCTAGTGAAACTACCAGTCATTTTCTTAAAAACAAATACAATTTGATATACTTTTTAACCATAAATGCTTATCTCGCACCATCTCAACACATGACGCAGGCAGAAGTACCGACCCACACTCTTAAAAATAAAGGTGCTTAAAAGGTTCTTTACAGCGATGCCATAGAAGAACCATTTTTGGTTCCACAAAGAACCATTCAGTCAAAGGTTTTTCAAAGAACAATCTCTTTCTTACCTTTTTATAATCTGAAGAACCTTCTTTCACCACAAAGGTTCTTTAGATGTTAAAAGTTCTTTATGGAACCATTTAGACCAGGGGTGCCCGGGCTCCCTTGATTTAGACAAAAAGGTTCTTCTATTTAGTGATGCACGGTCATGATTTTTCATGGCCGATTCCGATTTTTTACAAGCAAACCGGTTGATTCCGATACTGATTTCCATTTGTTAAAAATCAATAAAAAATAAATAAATAAAATGAATGAAATGAATGTATACATAAACAAGAAGTTTATTTGGTATTTAACAGCAGTAACTGTGCAGTAATGCTGCATTTTCAACAGTTTCATGGTTGAAAGTATAAACTGGAAAACTAACTGTAATCATGTAATTTTAAAGGCAACAACTGCACAGTTCCACAATCCAAACAACACAATCAAAACACATTTAACACCCCAAACAAAGATGTTACTTATTCAGCATTTGTTTTCGTTTCTGACGTTTACTTCTGGCTTTTCGAAAGTGCTTTACAAAGCTTTACAAAAAGAAGCATCTCACATTTATCTGTTTTGTTTCTCATCCAACACGTGAGAAGCTGAGCTGAATAAACGTTACCCCGACGTGATTCTCCGCAATGAAATCGGTAGGATTTTCTCAGTGTTGGGGCCGTTTTGAACTTACTGTTTGAACTCATTCATTTACAGGATCCTTTAACAGAAAGTTTGCAGGGGTTTACCGGTTTAAGGAATTTCTGATCGTAAAAACCTGCTTCCTTTTATTTGTAAGGTATTGTTTTCGTTATTATAAAACGGATTAAAATCAGTAATCAATAATACTTTCTTCACTCACGCGCCATGCTCTTGTCACGTGTCGTGTATGGGAGGACAAACGAGGAGTACGAGGTCGAGCTCAGGAACAAAACAAGTCTTTTAATAACAAAATCCACAGAATAAATCCAACGGGAGACAGGCAAGGAGACACGCACACAAAGACAAGAACGGACAACCAAACAATGAACAGAATCTAACTTAAATAGGGTGGTTAACAAGACACAGACAGGTGAAGGCACTTAACTGATAATGACTTAATTAGGGGTGGAGACAGGAACAAAACCAAATAAGGGCAAACAGGAAGTGGAAGGAACCAAAGACAAACAGGACTAAACCAAATCAAAACACAACAAAAAGAGTCCCAAAACCTGACAGCTCTCACTTATAAACGAGCATCTGCAGAGCGGGAGACAGAGCAGGCACGGACGCAACAGGTGCAATCATCAAGCATATTTCAAAGCAAGCCGAAGTTCACAAATATTTTTGTGAATACTTGCCTTTATTTACTGGATGTGGTGGACAGTCATGGATTGGCTAATGCAGGACACTATGAATGATGCACATCAAGAGGGTATTAGATGCAGGTATGCGCAAAGCCGCCTGATAAAGGAGTGAGTATACGCTGTAGGGCTGGGCGATATGGGCAAAAATTCATATCTCGGTTTTTTTAGGAGGAATGACTGTAACGGCTTCCACTAAGCCGCTGTCGCTGATAATAAAGTGAGCAAGTTTTAGAACGCGCACAAACTGAGTCCGTGCAATCGAAAATAGATGCAAACGATGTCTTTCTTTATTTGTGCTTCAGTAACGATCATCTTAACACAAGTTGCTTTAGGTGTTCTTTGTTCACAAGCATTTCCAAATAAATTTCATACCTTGAAGACACAGCACACGATCATAGTCCATGTTTACACGCTTCCCTGTTGTGCGGTCAAAAACTGTGTGCTTCCCACTACCAACGAACGCACACCTGATTCTTACAATGGTGCTACAATTATACAATGTCACACTGCCACCCAGTGGCCAAATAAAACTTTACCATAAACGGCTCCAACAATGACGGTATACGATATATATCCGGTATTTTTCCATATATGGTTAATTGAGAGTCAAAGCCTTTATTAAACCTTTATTAAACAGTTTTTGAGCAAAATATAATTCAAACACAGGGGTTTCCCTCCCTGAATGTAAATGTGAAACACAGTATTTTATCTCACCATTACAGTGTTGTTATAAGTAATCCTGTATACCACATTTGTGTTATTTATAAACAACAATTAAATCAGCTGTATATGTTTTTTAGTTACACATTTACATTTATAAATTGTGCACAATTATTAAACAGTGTACATATCAAAGATATCTGAAGATCAGTCTCTCACTCCATGTAAAAAAAAATCCTACACTTTTGTTTTGTTTTTACTAAACTTGTTTTACTAAATATTTAAATAAGGAGATAAAAACGAATAGACTAGATATGAGAAGTAACAAAATCGTTTCAGAGTACTGTGATGAAATGCTGGTTAAGCATATACATGTAAGTTACAGTCATTACTGCAAACAATCATTTTACTAGCACAACAATCATTTACTACTAGCACTTAGCGAGTAGTTTACAGGTTCAAATAAAATGTTGCACTCTCAGCAATGGCTAGATGTCGGGAGCCGACCAATCTGGTGAAATTTGAAGGAGTAAGTTAACAGTACATGTGTCTTTAAGACGCGCATGGAAACGTGACTTGATGCGCGTTCACAAATGAATGTGGATCCAAACATGGAAAGCACTTTTGAACTTAATAATCTGACGTCCAGAGACGTTTCGCCAAATTTCTGCACCTGAGGATGATTCTGTACGGTTTGGCTGTGTCTTCTTGCCTGAACATCCATCATTTATATGTTAAACATCCATTTTGACATTTCATTGATGTTTTAAATCTGCCAGAGCGCGCGCTTGTGATTTGTGTGCGTTAACTGAGTTGCATCAGTTAGTTGCGTCAGTTCTGCGCATAAAGGAAAGCAGTACACGATCGGCAAAATGATTTTATGCACGTTTTCTGTGTTTACCGGTGCTGCGTGTTCCTCCGTGTCGCGCGCTACCTTGGAGTGTCTGTTTCGCGCAGAACGCGCACGTGCATGTGTGGCCTCAAACCATAATCGATATGAACTATATTGGATAATACCGCATCGCGTTGGAGAATCATATCGATATATCCCCAGAACTCGATATACCGCCCAGCCCTAATACGCCGTATATCTGCTTATAGCCCACCCTTCACTACACCACTGATTAGACCTACAAATAGTATGTGCACGCGGACGCACTTTACAGAAAAACCGGCCGGAAGAAAAGGGAGAAACCGGTTCCAATTCTATTCCTGGAGGGACACAGCTCTGCACAGTCTGGCTCCAACCCTAATCAAACACACCTGATCCAGCTATTCAAGCTCTTCAACATAACTAGAAACTTCCAAGCAGTTGTAAGTTGGAGCTGGTTGGAGCTAAACTGTGCAGAGCTGCGACCCTCCAGGAATTGAATGTGAGACCACTGTATGCATTGTGAAGCACCTTTATTTATAAGATTGCTGTGTTTTACAAAGCAAATAGGCAAAGAAAGTCAAGCACCCTTTACCAAAAAAGCTCAAAACATTATTGTTGGATGATTTTGAAGTTGGAAGAGAAAATTAAATTAAAGAATGAAAGTTTTTGCGTGTGACCCTTCCAACGTCATTAAGTAATGTGTGACATTGTGAATGCACATTACAGAGCTGTAGTGCAAGATGAGAATTTTGGGTTAAAAAGTATAGACATTTAGATGTATTTTATTTTTTATTTTTTTAGCAAATGATGATTGTTTCACTAGGTAACACCCTTTATTGCTCGGCTGGGATCATGTAGAGCCCTTGAATCTTTGTACCTTCAGCCCGTTGGCCACCACTGAAGTCCACAAACTCCTGGAATGATTTCCTCAAAAACATTTTGTTTTCCTTAATTCCTTTTTGACTGAAGAAAGGAAGACATGCACATCTTGAGTAAATTATCAGGAAATTTTTATTCTGGAAGTGAACTAAACCTTTAATGTTTGTTTCTGTGTTTATGCAAACACTTAAACCTACACTATGTGTGCTAGAAGCACACATTATGTACAAATGCTTAGTAGATGACTACAATTACTGATGAGATCACCTTGCATAATCGGTAAGGTAAGTTGTTTTAGATAAAAAACCTCTGACAAACTGAGTAATTATGAATTACAGCTGAAATGTCAAACTGTCCCTTACATGCAGAAGAGCTGTGATAAAAATGGAAAAGAGAGATGAGGATGAGTGGGAGGCTGAAAAGACTGAGATGGAGGAGAGAAAGAAGATGGAGGTGAAGATAAATAGCTGTTTTCTCGAGAGCATCTGCTCTTACAGTCTCATCTGCTGACATCTGTCCTCAACAGCTATCAGCCAGCTGCTCGTGTTCTCCAACCACCCCATGCCCCTTTCTTTTCCACTCACTTGCTGTCTTTAACGTTGCCTCTAACTATATTGCCAGTTTCTCTGCTGCCATCCAGGCCTTTCTCCTTCTGTCCTCTATTCCAAATCAATTTACATACTGTTCCAAAGCAGCTTTACAGAGAATAGTGCCTTACAAACTCCCCAGTGAGCAAGCCAAATGTCGTAGTAGCAAGGACAAACTCAATAAGATGTTTAAGAAGATGAGAAAGAAAGTGAGGAGAAACCAAGATTTAACTGAGGAAGCCCATTTATTCATTCGAACAGATGTAATCCAGCCACATTGTAGTAATGATAATCAGTTCATTTATTGTTAAATTAAATGTAATGATTATAATTACTATAGCAAACATTGTGTTTTGTAGACAACAGCGTTGGAATTGTTGTTGACAGACTCTGGTTATGTCTGGTGGTATGATGCTGTAGTATATTCTGCCAATGATGTCTGTCAATAGACATTTTGCTATATAGTTTATTTTACGGTAAATATATTCATACTGTGCAAGCAGCCACCAGTTTAAACTACTTCATGCTTAGTCTTACTCACCCCTATGTCATCCAAGATGTTCATGTCTTTCCTTTCAGGAAAACATTCCAGGATTTTCTTCAATGAGAGCCAGCCGGTCCAAGGTCCAAACTGCAGTGCCACTTCAAAGGTCTCTACACAGTCTCAGCCCAGAAATAAGGGTCTTATCTAGCAAAGCAATCTGTCATTTTCTAAAAAAAATAAATAAATATATATATATATATATATATATATATATTTTTTTTTTTTTTTTTTGGCCATGTGTGACAAAGTTAGGACACCCTAAGATTCAATTGCTTGTAGATCAACTTATAGCAGTAATAACTTGAAGTAATAATTTCCTGTATGACTTTATCAGTTTCTCACATCGTTGTGGGGGAATTTTTGGCCCATTCTTCTTTACAACGTTGCTGTAGTTTATTGAGGTTTGTGGGCATTTGTTTGTGGACAGCTCTCACCACAGCATTTGAGTGGATGAGGTCTGGACTTTTCTTTTCAGCCGTTCTGTTGCAGATTTGCTGGTGTGCTTGGGATCATTGTCCTGTTGCATAGAAAAATTTTGGTCAAGCTTTAGCTGTCGGATGGATGGCATCACATTTGACTTTAGATACTTTGGTATACAGAGGAGTTCATGGTCGTCTCAATGACTTGTGAGGTCCTCAGGTCTTGTGGCTACAAAACAAGCCCAAAGTCATCAGCCCTCCACCTGCATGTATGACTTTTGATATCAGGTGTTTGTGCTGATATTCTCTACAGGTTTTCACCAAACTTGGCACTGTGCATTATGGCCAAACATCTCCACTCTGGTCTCTGGTTATGGTTTGTTCAGATGCAACTTTGAAAACCTAAACCATGCTGCCATGCTTTTTTAGATAGAAGAGGTTTTCTTCTGGCAAGCCTTCCAAAAAAGCCATACTTGTCCCATATTTTTCTAATTGTACTAGCATAAAATTTTTCATTTAAAATGTTAGCTGAGGCCTGTCGAGTCTGCGGTGAAGTTCTTGGGTTGTCTGCCAATTCTTTGAATATTACATGGTCTGATCTTGTGGTGAACTTCCTGGGACGTCCACTTCTGGGAGGATTGGTGTCTGTCCTGAATGTCTTCCACTTGTGTGTAATCTTCCTCACTATGGAATGATGGACTTGTTAAATTGAAATGGCCATGTTACTCTTCCCAGATAGATGGCTCTTTTTCTTTGGCATTGTGTTAACACACACCTGAAAGCTCCAGAACTGCAAACTGCCAAAATGTGTGCTTTTATAGATGTGCTAACTCTTGCTGATGATCAGTTAATCAAAGGCATTTGATTAGCAGCGCCTAACTGCTATTTACCCTCTTAAATCCTATGTTAAGGGTAAGGGTGTCCTAACTTTGTCACACATGGCGTGTCCATTTTGGCTTTTTTTATTGAATAAATAATGACATGGTGCAATATGTCATGTATTGTTGTTCATCAGAGGTTTTAATTTCCAAATTTTCAGACCTGCCAAGGAACAGATATTTTTTATTATGTCCTAATACAGAAAACCATGGAATTGGGTGTCCTAACTTTTTCACTTGACCGTATATACTGTTTAACCCCAGATTCTCAAAAACCTTATTTATTTATTTATTTATTTCGAATAAAGAAGGCATGATATGAACAGACATGAACATCTTGGATGACATGGGGGTGAGTAAATTATTAGGAAATTTTAATTCTGGAATTGAACTAATCCTTTAAGTGACTGTAAACATCTGGTGGAAAATTGTATTTGTGTCAGTATATTGGATCTGTGCATTAGGGCTTAAAGTGACAGCAGCCTAATGAAACGGCTTCTTTAAAAATGTAATCATATACTGTAAATGTAACAGCATTTATTTAAAACAGAAGACTAATTTTCTAAAAGTCTTTACTGTTTATCTTAAACTTTTAAATGGTGGTGCTTCCACAAAAAATACTCAAGCAGAAGAAACTGTTTTCAACATTGGTAATAATGAGAACTGTTGAACATCAAATCAACATATTCAAATGATTTCTGAAGGATCATGTGACACTGAAGACTGGAGTAATGTCTGCTAAAAATTCAGCTTTGCCATCTCAGGAATAATTAAAAAAAAAAAAACTTTTAAAATACATTAATATTGAAAACTTATTTTAAAGTGTAATAATATTTCATAATATTATTTGGAGCCTTGGAGAGGCATATTTTTGTAGAAAAATGTAAAAAATCGTAAAGATTCAGAAATTTGAACATATCACAAAATGAGAATTTGGTCATATCTCCCACCTCTAGCAGGTGTCGAATGAGACTGCGTGAGGCTCGTGTGGAGTTGATGGCAGCCCAAGGGTGGATATGCGCATGACATGAGCTAGTGAACCCAAGGTGTGGGGTTGAGCATAGGAATAGAAAACAAGGAAATTTACTTTCTGCAGGAATAGTGTGAAAAGAATCGCTCCCATGCAGCATACAGATTGACCCAGTTAGCGAATACCGAGGCATCTGACCCGAATACAGAAAATGGAGGTGGACTAAGTGTGTTTTGATAACTGGGAGAGCTAGTGCAGCAGGTTTAAAATGTGTCTCTGTCTCTGTCTTTTTCCGAGAATTTGTGTTGAGTTTGGTGTTGCTAGGTGTGAGGAGTCGCCAGTACCACACAATGGCAAACGCTGATGAGTTCTGTCGGTAATTTCCTGCCTCCTGCCTCCTAAATTGCCTGTTTGGCAGCTGTGTACGTGTGTGTGTGTGTGTGGCTCTATGGGCTGAAGAGAAATTACCCTCTTCTCTCTAATGAGGGACTCAAAATGATGAAACAATGAACTTGGACATAGAAGAACAGTAATTACAAAGACCAATCAACAGGTGCAAGTGAACAGCTGAGTTGTTAGTATTTCTACAGGTATATCTGGCACTGATTGCAGTCATGCTGTGTGTGTTTTTATGAATATAATTGTGTGTTTGCACACACCCTCAAATACATTAATCAACATTAAAGAGCATATATAAACTGATAGAAATGGGAACATAACTACAGCTTCTGTTTTTGAAACATGATATAGCCTGAACAAAATGTGAAATAAGTTAGACAAAAAAGAACATTTTGTTCAGAATTAAATAAAATGAATGCATTTGTGGTGAGAAGTTGAGAAGTTTACACACACACACACACACACACACACACACACACACACACACACACCTTGCAGTTTTTACTACAACACACACACACACACACACACACACACACACACACACACACACACACACACACACACACACAGACATATGAAATGTTTAGCTCTAGGCTGCTTACAGTTCAGATGGGACATATTTCGCTTTAACACACAAATATTACACATTCTTTCACTTACACTCTTGGGGTTGTACAAAAGGAATGCCATTATTTAGTGCCCTGTTTTTAAGAGCAGTAAATAACCATTCTAAAGCCACATGCATAGCATTCCTGCCATCATGTGTTTTTATGAATCTGTCCATATAATCATAGTCAATGCAGCATTAGTTTGTTCTAACAATATATATATATATATATATATATATATATATGTGTGTGTGTGTGTGTGTGTGTGTGTGTGTGTATGTATATATATGAAGAGTTCCGATGCAAAACCCTCTAAAAGCCATCTCGGTCAAAAATGAGATAATGATACTGAGTGAACGCTCTTGACACATATTATACATCCATTATATACTTTTACTTCAAACTCGCCAAAATCCCACCCTCAGCTCAACCAGAAGTACCAGTACTTACATAGAAACCTATACATCTGAGCCAGATAAAAATGCTTTTTTTGAAGAAATGTGTCAGATGGATTTAGAGGCTTTTGCATCTGAACTCTTCATATATATATATATATTATTTATTTATTTATTTTTCATATATACTAGATTCATTACATGCAAAGTAAAACATTTCAAAAGTTTCTTTTTTTTTTCTCTTTTTTTTTTTTTTTGATGATTAGAGCATACAGCTCATGCAAATCAAAAATCTAGTAGCTCAAAATATTAGAATATTTACATTTGAGTTTCATTCAATTTCCATCCCTACAGTATAAATTCCGGGTATCTCTTGTTCTTTGAAACCACACTAATGGGGAAGACTGCTGACTTGGCTATGGTCCAGGAGACAATCATTGACACCCTCCTCAAAGAGAGTAAGTCACAGAGGTCATTACTGGGTGGTTGTTTACAGAGTGATGTATCAAAGGATATTAAATGCAAAGTTGACTGAAAGGAAGAAATTGGGTAGGCAAAGGTGCACAAGCAACAGGGATGACCGCAAGCTTGAGAATACTGTCAAGTAAAGCTGATTCAAACACTTGGGAGAGCTTCACAAGAAGTAGCATGAAGCTGGAGTTAGCGCTTCAGGAGTCACCATACTCAGACATCTTCAGGAAAAGGACTACTAAGCCACTTCTGAAACAGAAACTATGTCAGAAGCATCAGAAGAAAAATAACTGGACTGTTGCTCAGTGGTTCAAAGTCAATTTTGCATTTCATGTTGAAATCATGGTCTGACGGAAGACTTGGGAGGCACAGAATCCAGTTTCTGAAGTCAGTAATGATTTGGGGTGTCATGACGTCTGCTGGTGTTGGTCCATTTTGTTTTATCAAGTGCAAAGTCATTTGCTAGGAGCAAGTTATTTGCTGTAATATGTGCTGCTGACCAAGTATTGAGTGCATAAATGAACATACTTTAAAGAACTTGAACTTTTCTGCTTTGCAAATCCATTTTTTGGTTGATCTTAGGAAATATTTTAATATTTTAAGATACTGGATTTTTGACTTTTATGAGATGTAAGCTATAATCATCAAAATTAAACAAACCAAAAAAATAGTTACAATAAAATAATGAACTTTTTCACAATATTCACATTTTTTTAGCTGCATCTGTATGTGTGTTCTGTCTCTTGTTTCTGTGTGCATGCTTTTTATTCTGAGCTTTTCCATTTTTTCCGTCTCAGATTTAGCCTTGAGTCTTTTGAACGTTTTGTCTTTTAAGTTTTTTTTTTAATTTAATTTTAATGTTTATTTTCCCCAAGGACAGAATAGAACATATAAAAAATGTCTCATGATTTAACTTGACCTTACTTTTATTTATTCATTGCACTTGCTGTGTCTCTGTGTTTTATTGTAATTCTCTGATAAGCAAGTAAGGAGATCATATGAAAAGGCTTTTTATAACGTTTTCAGTGTCGTTAAAGTGTAGTACAGGAAGATCATGACAGGTCTGTTTCATGGCGTGGCTTGTAGAAAACTGTTCCGTGTCTGTTTCTTTTCATAGCCTTTGACTTTAAAGCTCACATCATCACATTATCATATTTATTAAGTCATATTCTAATAGAGATTGTTCTCTGCATTGATTGGATTATATAGAATTCATCAATTTAGGCCTAAAACATGCCTGAATTAATGAGAGAATATTAAGGTACATTTTAGAGCAATTAGAAAGGTCATCGAACAACACAGGATTAATTTTATGTCTAAATTGTCTAAATGAAATTCAGCAGGTTTTCTCCATTCATTTACCTCACAGATGTGAGATATTCAGAGCAAACGATAGTAACCTCTTCAGCATTACTCCTTTATCTCTATGGCATCACCTACTCATAAATACTCATTAAAGCCATATGCCATAAGCCTTAAGCTCTACATGTTTAAAGCCTTGAGAGAAACATTTGTTGATTGGAGGATGATTAATTAAAACTCATCTGTGAGTGGGTTTTTCCACAGGCTGAGCCACGATATCTCATAAAAATAAAATACAGTGATGCATTACTTGCAAAATGGCAAACAGCTTTGTTTTCTCTTCAGGCATTTATTGGTATTATATGAAAGTTTAACAGCATCTTAAATTACGTCCATAATCTCAAGGTGATTTAATTCCTGTTTGTGGGTATTCGTAAGTGTACACACACAATTGTGCATTTGCATGCTTTTTGAAATGTACAGTAGCAACATATTGACAGCAATTAAACACACACACACACACACACACACACACACACACACACACACACACGTTGTGTGCCCATGTTTTATGGGGACATTCCATAGGCGTAATGGTTTTTATACTGTAAAAAAAGTATTCTCTATGGCCCTACACCTAAACCTAGCCCTCACAGGAGTACATACTTTTTAATTGATCAAAAAAAAAAAAACTAATTCTGCATGATTTATAAGCGTGTTTCCTCAAAGAACCTCACAAATGTCCCCACAAGGTCAAAATTGACTAGTTTTACTATCCTTGTGAGGACATTTAGTCCCCATAACGTGATAAATACCAGATAAATTCACACACACACACACACACACACACACACACACACACACACTCTTATTTGGCTGTCTAATTGGGGACATTACATAGTTAAACATTATATAATGTTTGTTAATGATGTATTAATGATAGTTATTATAAGGTGTTACCAAATTTTCTAACCTAAACCTACCCTCAGCCCTTACAGAAAACCACTAAATGGAAGTTTTGTGATTTTGTCAGGTTTTGGACAAAGGAAAAAAGAGAAAGAAAGAAAGAAAGAAAGAAAGAAGAGAGAGAAAACCACTTTTATTAAAGCACAATTTTTTCACTCATAGCAAAAACTTATAAAAAAAAAAACAACCCAATAGAAAATACAACCGTGTATATATATATATATATTTATATATATATATATATATATATATATATATATATATATATAAATTAATAAAAATTCATCATCATCTTTACTAACTGCACACAGAACCTCATTAATCCCCCAAACATCTATAAACACTTCAACACACTTCAACACACCAAATTGCTCAATATGATTGTCAGCCCTAATGTGGTAAATATTACACATGCTTATTATAATAAGCATGCCCTATCCTAAGGCAAGCTGCCACCAGTTCCATAAACATGTTCAAAACATTCTAAGGACCTTGTCCTACCTTGTCCTTTTATCAATTACTTGATTAATCTAAATCCTTTGTACTTTTTGGCTGAATTGAATTGTCATCAAAGCTGTAATCTCTCACAATCTCTCAAGTCTAAATGAAACACTCTGTATGTTGAAGTGTAACAGTTAATGTGTGTATCATGCATTTTCGTAGGGTTCGAAATGAACCATAACTGGCAAAATTCACTAAATGCAATAAGTAGGCCTACATTATATGTAATGCTCTTAGACAAATTTAATAATCTCATTTATCATAAATACAACCACCACCTATTCAGTATTCAGTGAAGCTCAAAGGATTTGTAAATATTTGTATATCTCTAAAGTCATTTAAATATAAAGAGGCTTGCTTTTTTGTTTTACCTTCATGTTGTCTATTTAAACGCAGAGTGCGTATATTAAAACCACACTTATGCACGAACGAATACCTGCGAATACTAATGAGGTCGTCTGCTCACACGTGAATTTCTATCAATTGTTCTTTGAGAATCTTCTTGTTCCAAGCCAGACAGCCACATGTGGCTCAAATAAGTGGCGGATAGAAGTGATTGTAATGTGGTAGCTGAGGTGATTATAATTAGCCTTCCTCACGCCTCATCTCTCTCGTTGTCGGACGTCAGGTCACCTGTAATGTTGCACAAAAGTGTTTGACGCCTGATTTGCTTCCTCTTCATCAAACACTTCAGACAACCACCATGCCAACGACCCACCAATCAGGTCGATCTGACGACGGGGCAGACAGCTGGTCACGCATGTGCTTTTGTTCCCGCTTTCTGATGAGAGTATAATAGTGGACCTCTGCCTGTTCTGTATTCTGTATCATCACTTATTATAAGATGTCTGTCTGCCTCACTTGAATTTTCATTCCAGTCCATTTTCTTCTCAAAAGTGACCAATTTGACATCTTCACATGCACGGATTAAGCCTCAGTGCTTGAGATGTGCTCAGTAGAAGTCTTATCATTGTGTTATTTTTTTTTTTATCTTGTCCTCATTGTCTCTATAGCATTATATAGTATAGCATAGCATAATTGCACAGTATGATTGTCAGTCCTTTTTAATGGACTGACACAATATATCAGTAGCACATTGCGCTGTTAAAAAAAAAAACCTGTAAAAAAAAAAAAAAAAACTGTAAAAAGACTGGCAGCAGGGCTTCCAGAGATATTCCGTCAAATAAAAAAAAATGGTTTTGAGGCGATTCGGTCAGTGCCTAAAAAGTATCAAAATCGATTCCCAGCCCTTTCAAATAAACTTTTAAATAAATAAAGACTTTATATACACTCAAATGAACTTTGATATGAATAAAAATATTATTAAAGCTTGTTTTGAGTCTTTTGAGGTCAACTGAACTTTAATACAAACTGAAATTTGAAAGATGCCTGCTGCGGTTTTCAGTGTTTTGCCCTTCAGCTCTCGACGCCAGTTATGTGACTGAACATAAATGAGTTAGAAATGCTCATTTTAGGTTCGAAACTACACTTAACATCACAAATGCACATCTACACTATATAAAATATCGTTAACATGTTGGATGAAAGACTTACCTCAGCCAGTTGACATGATGTCTGCTGTAGTATTGTCCGAATTTGTCGTAGTTGGTAAAACGGGGGTACTGAAAGAGCGTGTTATTTTCTCACACATTTCCGAATGGATAACCTGAAATAAATTAAAATCACTCGTGCGCCATTCCAACGAGTTGTCAATGACAACTTGGCCAAGCAGAAAATCTATATAATACCAAAATGCAAACAATTATTTGTAATTTTAATGGTGGAACTTTAAAATACAGAAAATATCTGTAAAACAACAGGTATTTCATCGTATAATGAAAAAAAAAAGGAAAATTCTGAAAAAAATACAAACAATTCTTTTTTTAACAGTGTGGTTATAGAATCATATCAGAGTAAATAAAAAAAAATCTATATATGATTCTGGAGTCTTCTTCCATAACCATTTTTAATTTCCTCTCTCACAGTTTCTTACTAAAATGGAATGATCTGGGATTTCACATGAAATTAGTCTCCATTATTAAAACTGTTGACATTTTGAGATTCTTAGAAAGAGCTGGTAGGTCTTTTAGTACCTCTCACAAGAACAATCTAATTTCAGACCTTACAGTATTATGCATGTAAACATAGGTCTAGAATATCCAGTGATGTTTTAAATGATCCACTTTCTTTTTTTTTTCTTCACAATCTGTCGCCTGAGCTAAATGACGAGTCTTGTTCTTTTGAGCTTATATACTGCCTTTCTTTGTGACAAGATGATGCTTGAAAAATCACCAAATTGTCAGCTAGAGTTTATTCCTTTACAGCCAGATTGATTTCTTGTTGTTTGAAGATTTTTCATCATTCAACCTGGGGAAGACTTTCAAACACTGAGAAAGAAGTGATGTAACGTGTGACGTCAAAGTACGAACTCTACCTTCCATTCTGCAGTGACCTCAGGCAATGAAAACCATCACAGACATAATTATTCAAACTCGTAACCACTTAGGCTACTTGCCACAGCATGTGTCACTATAGAGGTTAGGTCACTTAACACAGACACATGATTCTAAAGGCTGTAATAATCTTTTTAAACATATTTTATTCATTTTGTTGTAAGTAAAATTTGAAGCTTTAACTTGTGCTCATCACATGAATGTAACTAAATCTACACTTACTGTATGTGATGGATCCCCTGTCAAATACAAGTAATTAGGGATTTGTGTTGGCTGAGATTAGATCTTGTTCCCATGGGGTCTTAACTAAATGTTTACAGGAAACACTCAGTGGCATCTGAATACAGGGTTTAGTTTGTGATGTGTTAAATGAGGGCACAGGGCTAAATGGATGAGGTAACAGCAATAATATATTTTTTAGGATTAAAAGATTCAGGAGTTAATTAAACATTTATAGTTTGCTCACATTTTTCTTATAGTTTTATGTTGGAGTCAAACTCTTACAGTAAATATATCCACTAAGGTCCAGAACTCTTGGAAATGCTTCTATTTGCATTTTATAATTAAATACTTGTTTTTCCCATTACAGATTTCAAATTTCAGGCTGTATGAACTGCATACGTTTGTGTAAAATCATGTTCCCATCATGATTTGAGATGTGCTTATTTGATTGCTTGCTTTTAAATGTTAATAATGTAAAAATGTAGGATTATTTATTTATTTACTTATTTTTAAAGTTTGAATCCAGGATTTTCAAGGTGGTCTAAGACTTTGGCCCTCACTCTATATTACAATATATTTTAGGGGTCAACGGTTATTGGTTTGGCCGATTAAACATTTTTATAGACCTGATTTTTATAGTAATCAGGTCATTTTCAAAACCAATTTGTGGATAAATTAATTGAAAAGCACTGAAACAATGTTTTTTGTTATTCTTAATTTGATCATATATACAGTTGAAGTCAAAAGTTTGCAGAATCTGAATCAGAATCCATCTTTTCATATTAAGGACAACTGATGGTCTCATATGCAACTATTACAGAAGGTTCAAATGCTCACTTCGCTTCAGAAGGAAACACGATGCATTAAGAGCCAGCGGTGTAAACTTTTGAACAAAATGAAGATGTGTACATTTTTCTTATTTTGCCTAAATATATATAGAAGAAGATAAAATAAGTTAAATTTATCCTGATCTTCACCCCCCGGCTCTGTGCATTGTGTTTCCTTCTAAAGCATCAAGTGTGCATTTGAACCTTCTTTAATAGTTGCATATGAGTCCCTCAGTTGTCCTCAGTGTTAAAAGATGGATCTCAAAATCATACAGTCAATGTTGGAAAGGGTTCAAATACACAAAAAAGATTTTTCTAAAGACCAGCAGGCAGTTTAACGGTTCAGGACAAACAAGGGAACTCATGAACAACTATCACTAAACAAACAAACAAACAGATAATTCAGGTAACAGCACAGTATTAAGAATCAAGAGTGTATAAGTCATTTTTTTAAATTCAGCAATTTTTTTCTCTTGTGAACTGTATGTAATTTTTTTTTAATTTTTTTTTTTTTATGTAAAATATCTTATTCAGGTCTGTAAAAATAACATGCATTTTGCATGATCCATCTTGTTTTGGTCAAATAATTAACATTTTGGAGATTCTACAAGGTGTGTGTATTGGTTCAAAATATCAGTTATTGGTCTACGTGCACCGGAAAAAAACAAATGAAAGTATGGATTTGCCTACAAATCCACACAAAATGAGAGCATGCATCTCATCTTATAAGCAGTGCATTAGGCATTAGTAATAATTGTTCACATTTTGGGTTAGATACAACTTCTTCCACAAATCCTTTCTTGTAATCTTGCAGCTCACGCTCATTGAAACAACATTTACAGCCCATTTCACACTAAATACTCAAGTTGACTTAATGAACTCTAGAATTGCACATCTCTAAGGAAAAAATGAGAGTTTGACTGTAGAGAGCGAGAGAGAAGTGGTAGAATAGTAGGATAATGAGGAAAAGCGTATATTCAGCTTGAATACATTAGCATGCCAGATCAAGGTAGGCGTCAGATGAAGTCAGTGTGCCCTATGACTCTAAGGTCCTCCTGTTTTTTTACTTGGAGGAATTTAAACTGTAGTTGCTGTTGAGGGAACTTCTGATGCATTTATAAACTATCTATGCCAATATTGCCAATAAACTGTGATTTGCAAAAGCAGCAGTTTGTTACTTTAAGTACTCTGTGACATTTAAAATGCAGACATGCAGATCTATAATATTACACTGCAATCTAATTTGGACAGTTTCAGTTCTGGTTCATAATATTCTTAATAAATCCAAACCAGTTTATTATGCTGCAAGGGTAATTGTAGGCTTTTTGTTTTTACATTTTACTAATGTAATCTGTTATCTTTTAGCTGATATTAAGCAATTTTCTGATTATTGTATCGGTCATTTTCAAAACCTGTTTGCGGATAAAATGATTTAAAAGCATTTAAAGAAAGCCCTTGTTAATCAAAAGTAATTTTCATTTTTACAGCAGATATATACAGTGGTGGCCAAAATGATTAGAACACTAGTATTTTCACCAGCTAAAAAATTGTTTTAAGTCAGTTGTTCCTATCTATTGAGGTAGTGGGTCAGTAGGACATATAAGTTTACATTTCCAAACAATTATTTTTCCATTAATTGTAATAATCCAGTGAGGTTTTTATTTGCACAAGAAGTCTAACAACAGCCAGTGCCCCACACAGAGATCTGATCTCATCATCATCCAGTCTGTCTGGAATAAAATGAAGAAACAGAACAAACTGAGACAGACTAAATCCAGAAGAACTGTGGCAATGTCTCCAAGATGTTTCAAGAAACTTACCTGAAAAAACTTACAGTACTGTTAAAAGTTTTAAAGGAGCACTCCAACTTTTTTTGGAAATAGGCTAATTTTCCAACTCTCCTAGAGTTAAACAGATGAGTTTTACAGTTTTTGAATCCATTCAGCCGATCTCCGGGTCTGCCGTTAGCACTTTTAGCATAGCTTAGCATAAATCACTGAATCAGATTAGACCATTAGCATCTCGTTCAAAAATGACCAAAGATTTTCAATATATTTCCTATTTAAAACTTGACTCTTCTGTAGTTACATTGTGTACTAAGACCGACAGAAAATGAAAAGTTGTGATTTTCCAAGCTGATATGGATAGGAACTATACTCTCATTCTGGCGTAATAATAATCAAGAAACTTTGCTGCCGTACCATAGTAAAAATCATCTGCATCTGCAGCTCTGTGTTCCTTTAAGCACTTGTGTAAGAATGCTGTAAAATGAAGATGCTGTAAAAATAATGTCATAAATAGATTTTCTTTATCAATTAACTTCTATCAAATTACAGTAACATTTGGTGTGACCATCTTTTGCGCATAGTTTTTTAGGTAGCTTTCCAGGTAGGTCTCTTGAAGCATCTTGGAGAAGTTGCCACAGTTCTTCTGGATTTAGTCGGTCTCAGTTTGTTCTGTTTCTTTATGTCATTCCAGACAGACTGGATGATGATGAGTCTGTTGCTAGACTCATTGTGCAAACAAATCTCAGTGGATTATTACAATTAATGGCAAAATTAATGTTTGGAGATGTAAACTGATATTTGCTACCAACACACTACAGCGAAATATAGAAATAACTGACTTAAAACCATTTTTAGCTGCTGAAAATACTAACGTTCTAATAAATTTGGCCACCACTGTATATCGGTTCAAAATATTGGTTATTGGTCTACTTGATCTGTAATAATCAGTATCGCCATCAGCTCTGGAAAAACATATTGGTAGAGTGTTTTTGATATTTTTTATCATTACCTATGATGTATATCACCTGGTACACTTTTTAAAATAGGATTAAATGGAAGCTACTTTTTTGCAAGTCAAACTTTAAAAAAAAATAAAAAAAATACACAATTAGTTCAAATCAGTGTTAGTGAAGTGTTTAGAGATATGACATGTGAAACTGACAGGCTTATTATGCTCAATTATTCTTTATTGAGTGGGAACAAAATTGTAGCGTTGATTTGGCTAAAACACATTTAACAGACTTGTCGTTACTGCAAAACTTTTAATAGACTATTGAGCAAAAAGCATAATTAGAGCACAAAAACTGAAAGCACTCTGTTGACAACTCATGCTTTCATTCCCATTAACGTTTTTTATTGCAGATTTTTGTTTACTAGTTAGGATTGGATAATACCCCAAAATACAAAAATACTATAACCCTAACTCTAAACTCAGATGACCTTTTGGTGGTGTTACTTGTGTTTATGTGTGTGTTTAGTGTCTGCTAAAAGGATTGTTGTGTGTTTTTGAGGTCCTTCAGCAGCTTCAATGTAACATCTGTATTGTTTACTCAAGAGAAACCCAATTTCCTTTGAACGTCATTGTTGCAGTGGCCTCGTTCCCTGTGAAACCAACCATTTTGAAGCATACTGTATTTCTTTATTTGTTTCTCTGGTCTTTTATGTGAATGTGTATTTCAGTGAAAGACAACCTGGTTTTGTTGTGACAGTTCTTTTCATTTTTGTCCCACTAGACTCCAGAGATGTCCTACCATTCTCTTGGGATATTCGTTTTTACCACTGTTTGTTATGCAGATCTTTCAACAGTGAGCTGTAGGAAACCAGCCATTATATTCCTCCTTGTTTTTATGTTAGTTTTTTCATGCGGTTGTCAGTTTCTGTCTCTATCTTGTTTTCATTCTTGCCCTCTATTTCTCCTTTTCAAACCTAATAATTTTGAAAATACTGGACCAACATACTTATGTTGTTACATATTGCAATTTGCTGAAAATGAAATGCCATTAGAATATTACTTGAGTTTGTACTTGCAAACATAAATGAGTCACATTGTCTCCCACGTTCTGCCATTTACATCGATTACATATAAACAGGGTCATTCTAGGTTAAATTCGAACCGGCATGCAGAGCAGTTTTATTCTGTAATATCTGTGACAAAAAGGCTAAGAAAGGACCGGAGAGAAATAAAAAGCTAGTGAAGTTTCAAATCATCTCTTTTTATGCCATGTCTGCATTTACCTCATCTGAACCACATTATTAGGATCTGCTGCCAACCTTGAATCCTCCCTGAACCCAGATTTGTTCTTGCAGTCTGTGTTCATGTGGTCTCAGCAGTCCTGTTAAGTTCTATTGAATACTGTGCAGTCAAGCCCACTGTTCTGAAGATGAATTGTTTGGAATTAAAATGAGTGTATAAAGCAAGGGTCAAGCTGCCACAGAAACTCATTTGTCTTTCTTGTGATGTCATCAAAAAGTGCTGCGAACAAGTGACTGTGCTATAATAATAATTTAAAAAGCTCTGCTGAAATTAAGATGTAATAAGGTTATTCATTCAGTCCTTTTCCCTCTCTCACTTTACATAAATATACAGAATACACTACAGTTGTTTGTTTTTTTTTGACAAATTGTTTAGCAAGGACACTTTTGATTAAATTAATCAAAAGTAACAGTAAAGACATTCATATGATTTCAGCAGTGTGGAAATGCAGATGGAATCCAATCATAAAAATGAAATTTACTGTATAATGCAGAATGTTGTGGAATTTGCCAAATTTGGGATGAATAAATCAAAAGTGTGTCACTTAGTACACTTAAAACATGATATGGACAAGTGCCTGTGAATATTAAGCCGCAAAAATAAATGTGAATCCTGTATGTTCTGCATGTTTCTGTGTGAGTGAATAGTGCAGGTGGACAGTTTTGTTTACTAAGCACATACTGAAGCGCACATGGCGCTTGTGGTGTTTTCATCCTCTGCTGCCTCAATGTATGAGTAGATGAACACATAATCATTAAAATGAAATCCAGAAAATTAATGGAAACACAGAATTTGGTAAAAATAAAACTGCATTTGAGTGAAAAAAAAAGTATTAATTGTTAAGTTGTGTAAGTTTCATGATTTCAACTAATTAGACTTGCTTTTTGATCTATATTTTTAATTCAACCGTTAAAATAGAGTCTAGAAAAATGTAAAGAGAGAAAAAAAAGTGTAGAAAAAAATAAAACGGAATTTGGGGAAAAAAATGATACAGATTTCATAGGGCCCTACATTTATAATATTACAAAATATTTCCATTTAAAATAAATGCAGTTCTTTAAAATAAATAAATAAATAAAATTACAATTAAATAAAAATACAATTTTCAAGATTGATAATAATAAAAAATGTTTCTTGAGCAAGAAATCTGCATATTTTAAAGATCATGTGAAACTGAAGAATGGAGTAATGGCTGCTGAAAACAGTTCTAAGTTTATAAAATCTTTAAAATAGTCAACAGTTAACAGTTTCAAATGGATTTATAATTGGACTTCAGTCCGTTTTATTGCTGTCATTTATGAAGTCAGTGCATCTGGTGAGCAACTTACAGTATGAAATGGCAGAATATTTGTGTAAAGCAACTGTTGACTTTATTTTTTAAAAAGGATGTTAATTTAAACCAGCGAAACAGATTGAAACTGGTGGTTTCAGCAAGCACTTGCCATTTTGTCTGCAATATGCATCAGATAATCTATGAATATAATTGTGGGTTGTCCGAGGATGTGATGAGAGCCTGAGACTGAACGAAGCTTAGCTGACATGTCGTGTACCGTGAACGGTGCTGCTGTCATTTCTAAACTCTAAGCGTCAAACAGTTGTTTTAGGATACCAATACTTGACACTATACTATGTAAGACTATGTATATGTTAAATATATTGTTTTATATGAAAGAACACCTTACATTTTACATTTGTATTTAACAGAAAGTTGTGTTAATTTACCCGCAGCACAAAATCCAAACTGTTGTTTGCTGAACCGTATTTATTTCCATCATTTCCATTAAATGTGTCAGGATGGTATTTTATCTGCCCATTTACCATCTCAAACTAACTTTTAAACTTTTTCAACATGTTTCCTATCTACTATGATTCAGTTTTTTCTTTTGTCCACAGATGCATTTGGCAACGGCTTAAACTGTGAAATTCAATTTTCGCCTTTGTAATAAGATGTGCTCCACATTTTTCATTGCGCTCCCCCCTGCAGCTTTGCACAGAGTCAGACAAGCTTGACAGGCATTTATGTAGGCCAGCGTCTGGACATGGAAAAACCAAGAGCGTCTTCTTCAGCATGCCACATCCGTCCATGGTGGAGACCCACTTGGGAAGCTTAGCTTGCCTCCAGCTTCAATTCCTGTCAGAGGTAACAGGTACCGAACAGCAGAGAGAAAATGGAGAAAGTAAAAGCTTGAGGGAGGGAAGAATAAGAAAGACTCAAAGAACGAGAGAGCACAGAAATACACTGGGTTATCACAGTATGACCGGTTGCTCTTTGGTCAATGAGGCAACCCTCTACCTTAGCACTGAAATGCCACAGAAGTCAAGATGACCATGATGGCTGTGATAAGAGCTCGAACTTGAATGGCTCCAACAATGGGGTTTAATCTGATGGTGTAAAAGAACAGCTACTGAACACTTTCTGAAGCAGGAAATGTTCTGCTGATTATTTCAATGTACCTGACTAATACAGTATATTGCCAAAAGTATTGGAACACCCCCTTCTAATGAACAGGTTTGACTATTTTAGTAATTTCCGTGAGTACTAAACTTAATGTTTAAGCATACAGTGATGTTCTAGGGAAATGTGTCCTTTTAATTTTTATAGCAAAAGTTTGGACAGTACACTTTTTTTTATTCGAACATGACAATGCCTCTGTGTATAAGGCAAGGTTCATAGAGAATTGTTTGATTCAGTCAGTGTGGAAAAACTTGACTGGTCTGCATAAAGCCAATCCTAATCCCGGTTGATCACCTCTGGTGTGACTTTAAATTCAGACCTTGAGCCAAAAACTTGAGACCTAACATCAATGACTTGTGCATATGGGTACAGTCATTTTAGACACTTCCAAAACTGAAGCAACAGAGATGGAAATGCAATTTTTAAATACGTGAATTAGGCTTCCATCTTTGTTGCTACAGTTTTGGAAGTGCTTTTTTGTGTTCTAAAGAAGGTACTTTTGTCCAATACTTTTGTCCATATAGTGTATATACAAGTCATTGGTGTTTGGTGATGAGTTTTTGGCTCAAGGTCTGCATTTAAAGTCACACCAGAGGTGTTCAGCTGGGATTAGGACTTCGCTTTTTGCAGACCAGTCAAGTTCTTCCACACTGACTAAATCAAACATTTCTCTATGAACCCTGCCTTATACACAGAGGCATTGTCATGTTAGAATAAAAATGGGTCCTGTCCAAACTTTTGCTGTAAAGTTAGAAGGACACAATTCCCTCGAAATATCATTATATGCTTAAAGGGGGTTCCAATGCTGTATCATGCATGTTGAGTTATTTACACTGTTTAAGAGTTGGATTCTCATGCTAAACATGGTCAAAGTTTCAGTACACTTAAATCGAAACTCAATATGGACTAGTGTTTGTGAATATTAAACTGCAAAAATACTATTTAAATATGAATCCTGAATGTCCAGTGTCTCTAGAACTGCTCTGAGAGTCACTCGATGAGTGTTTTATTGTTTCTTTTGAGTAATAAAAATGTTTCTTTTGAGTAATGAAAGTAAATTTGAATAAAATAATTAAAAAAAAAGTTTGGTTTAACTTGTAGAAATTGTGACACAAATAAATTACTTAATGTAATGATAGTAGATACTTCTTCAAATAAAATGATTATTAGAAAATTTATTATTTTTAAAGAAATGTTGAAACATAAAAACAGAAAATGAATGGAAAACACAGAATTTGGTTAAAAAACAAACAAACAAAAAAAAAACAAACAAAAAAAACAATTTAATAGGGCCTTAAAATTAAATTTTTGTTAACCTTTTAGTAAATTGCAGTTAAATTGTGTAAGTTTCATGATTTAAAGTGATTACATATGCTACATAACCATTAAGAAAAAATAAATAAATAAAAATCAGAAAAAATTTAACAGAAAATGGCTCTATGTATATTAGAGAGGTTTTAGTATATACAAACACCAATTCCTATTAAAAGTCTCTGACTGAATTTAGATGAATTTAAATGTGGCTCCACTCTTTCTATTTCACACAATTAATTTTGCAATAGGCACCAATAGCCCACTAATATCCATTTTTCACAGGAAAACTTACGGTAGTCATTATAAAATTCTTCTATATAGCCGAAAGTCAGAGTTACTGACCAGTTTAGATATACAGTATTTATGGACAGTCAGGTGTGATCTCTGATATTACATCTCCCCTTATTTTATTGAGACCAATACGAATTTAAATATGAATTTCATGACTATGATAAAAAAGTGCAAGTTCATTAGAATGCTATATAAAGATCTTTGCATGATTCATAGGCTAATATTGAGATTAGCTAGGAGCAAGTAAAATTAGATGAGCGGGATATATCTGAAAATTACTTCAGTCTGAATCTTCAGTCTGACTAATTGGAAAAATTGAAAAGGAAACGCTGCATTATATGATTTATAAAAAAGTATAAATGGGGGCTTCTCTCTTCAAAAGAAAACACTTAGAATTCATTGGTTTCTTAGGCACGTCTAGTGAATTGCTTCTTCAATAACTTCATCTTATAGGCATGGAATTGCCTGTCTAGTTGTTTGCTTTGACAATGACAGTAGCTTTTTATTTTTTTTTTTTAAACCTGTTGGTGATGATAGCAGCAACAAAACCAACTTTTGGATCAATCAAACGTTCCAGTGTCGAGATACGAAAGAGAAGCTATTTGATGCAGTTGACCAATCAGAATAAAATATTCCAGGGAGCCATGAAATGAAGTTATAGAATTGTTTTTAAAAATAGAAAAAAGCAGGCAGATTCGACAGGAAATCTTGTTACCTGGATCAGGATAGCAGATTAGTATTTGTGAAAGGGGGTGTAGAGTGGGCTGTAATAAAACCATGCTTATATATGTATATATATATATATATATATATATATATATATATATATATATAAGGGAACAAATTTCCACCGTCTGACAGCTAGATGATGCTTTTCAAATGTGTCATCATCACTCTAAACCTTACATAAGAGCTTTTTTTGAGTTTCCTCTGTGAGTGGATGTTGTTTTATTTGGAACACATGTTAAATGATGTTCCTTGTTTTACTTTCTTTTTCAGGATGAAAAATTAGAGGAGAAGATCTGGTGCATAAAAATAGGTTAAGGGGATTTTATGTAAGTTAGATGGCGTATTTTTCAATTACTCCTCATTTTCTGCACCTGTTAGCATTTTTAAATAACAGGCTCATTTGTTCATTCTGCAAACGTATAACAATCAGGCATTTGGGTATGAGGTTTGTTTTCACAGAACAGCGCAGACATATTAATTTGTGTGGGCTGTTATTTTCTTCACTTCCTCTGAGTGAGCTTCTGTCTTTTTGATTTCACCTCATTTCAGCCCACAGGATCCTTTGTACTTCTTCTGTCTCATTCCCTCCCTCCCTTTTGTTCTCCTCTCAGTCTCTGTCTCCTGGTTGGAGAATAAGCTTTTAAGTTCTTTTGTTGTTGGTGTGTTTGTGGAGGGAGCTGTGCGGAAACTCGGACAAGAGCAGAACAAACGGCAATTGCTTCATCTCCCCTGGCTGAACTTCACCCCACTGTACTTTCTAACCACTACACACACACACACACACACACAAACAAGGGCACAAAACAGTCTATGTGTCTCACAATGCCTCCTATAATCAATCAGCCATTACACAATTACACAAACAAACCTCATCAAGATGACAGTGATCAACCGCTCAACACAGACCTGTGAAAATCCAATTATCAATCACTCTCCCCGAGGGGCCTCGGCTCCTCTTTTACGCAGTCTCGTTATCATCTTTGTGGCGTATTTAGTTCGCTCGCAACGCTGACAATATTGTTATAATCCTTCCAGCCGCTTCATGCATGTTATGTAGCATAAATGATATCCATTGTGTGGCTTTGAAATCCTACAATAAGCATGGACAGTAGTTTTCAATAAGTCATAAATTAAAATCCCATTTTCCCCGAGGAGGTTTTATTGAATAAGTTGCATGGTGGCAATCTGGGATCAACGGCTTTCAATCAATTTCCAGCAGCCTTTTATTGTTTGTTGATAAATTCCCTGCTAAATGACAGATTAGGACTGTAAAACACGACAAAGCCTGTAGCTGGGATGTCAAAAATTGCTTTTTTTTTCATTCAGTAAGCAAATTAGAGTTTCAACATCGAGGAAAAAGTGTCATTTTCAATGAAATTGTGTTAAAACTGATTTCCTTGGTGTAGTCTTGCAGTTATTATCACCTTAAAGGGATAAAATAGGGTGGAGAAACATGACTGTAACACTTTATTATAAGGTGTCCTTGTTACACGTCTTACTTATACTTACTATTATAATAACAGTAAATTATGCATAATTACAAGCAAGTAGCCTAACCCTAAGACATCATAACCCTTACATGTTATGATGTTTGCATAAATGATTTCTTCTTAAACTACACCTGTTACAATTTACTAGTTTTTTTTTTAAGAACTTTTATGCTGAACGCATGTTTTTTTTGCCACTGAATCGAATTGCACACAGAGAAAAATGAACTAAAATGAATGAATATTACATTTTAAAATAGTGATTAAAGTTTATTTTCACAGACAAAAACCGTCAATTTAACATTTATAGGTAAACACTGTGAAAAGTAATAAATAAAGTCTGATTGAAGTCAAATGTTTTATTCTGTTTCTACTTGATATTTTAAATGTTTGCTTGTCTTTATGCATCTTGAACACAGTTCTAAACTTGTAGTGTTTACTCCAATTACAAGTAAAAGTAAATTGATAATGCATTTCGTTAATTAGATATACGTATACACAATATGCGTATCATATTACAACTTAAGATTAAAGGGATAGTTTGCCACAAAGCATTAATTACTCGCCCTCAATGGCCGTTTCATAAGACCTTCATTCATCTTCGGAACATAAATTAAAATATTTTGTATGAACTCTAAAATTGGGCTGGCAATGGCCACGTACACACCGCCATTCTCAGGAGTGACAACCATATTTAAATGCGGGAGTGAGTCCCGTAAATTATTGTTCCATGTGTGTACGGAACAGCAGTCACTCCCGCATTTGTAACCATAGCAACATTTTGCCGTCTTGTGGGAGAATAAGAATTTAGCCGTTTGGTATCTGCCATTTTTTGCCTAAAGACTGTTTTATAGTCTTTTATAGTCTGATAAACGTGCTGTGTTTTGTTTATGCTTGGGAAGCTGCTTTAGAGAGCGCTGTCTTGCAGTGTTGCCATGTAATTGTATTTACAAGCGCTTTTAGGCATGTTGTTTAGTCTTAGCTAATAAAGCTAGGTACTTTACGGAGTTAAGAACGTGGTCTGTGGCGAATATGAAATATATGATTTTTATAAAATTATTATGAAACATAAAGCATTTTTTGGTTCTTGTTTTTTTTTTCCTATGAAGATCTGGCAACACTGTAACTTCACTGCAGGGCTTGTGAACGCAACTAGCTCTGCCCCTTGTCCAAATCAGCTAAGGATAATACTACTTTCACCGTTATTCTCTTGCATCTCACGTACAGACGAAGAAACATTTCTGATGCTCATTTAGATATGTCATTAATAACTTTGTTCAGTTCCGTACACACTGCATAGAATTTCTGTAACTGAGGTTGTATTTTTCAGGAGTTAATGCGGTTGTCAAAGCAGTTGTCACTGCCGTATTTTAGTGAATTATGTGTGTACAGAACGTGATTAAGGAGTAAAAGGTGAACTGACAACCGAATTTAGCTGCAGCGTGTACGTGGCCAGTATGACCTAAAATCCAAAATCTCGATTCATTGAACATTTTACCTCTATTATGATTAATGAACTATTATTTACCGTCAGACGCAGTGCTCAGGAATATTGTTTAAAGCACAGCGGAGAATGCTTGCTTCACCATGTTGCTGTCAAATTACAAAAGTTGGCATGCCAACCTGCTACTGTAAACAAAAGCCCCGCCTCCGCAGCCTTCTGATTGGTCCACTGTTTTGGAACTGACATTGATGAGTGTGTGAGATGCTGCAAAAAGAAGTTCAATGCCGAGTACACACATGGTAGTATGTTTTTAAGGGGAAAGTATTAACAGGATTTAAAAAAATCACAAAATAACCAACATGGAAAAGGTTGGTTAGAGGTTCAGAAATTTGGTTTCAATTACTTTTCGTTTAATTGTCCAGAGCTAATCCAAAAGCTTTCTGATCCTGCATAGACAGCAATGCAACTGACTAGGTTCAAGGTCCAAAAAAAGTAGTAAGGACATTGTTCAAATAGTCCATGTGACGTCAGTAATTTTCTGAAGATACAAGAATACTTTTTGTGTGCAAAGAAAACAAAAATAACAACTTTATTCAACAATTTCTTCTCTTCTGTGTCAGTCTTTGACACAGGTTTACGAGAGTACCAAAACTAATGCATTAAATCACTGATGTCGCATGGACTATTTTAACGCTATTCTGGGCCTTGACCGTGTCAGTAGCGTTGCTGTCTATGGAGGATCTAAAAGCTCCGGATTTCATCAAAAATATCTTCATTAGAGTTCTGAAGATGAACAAAGGTCTAGGTAAGGTTTAGACTGACGTGAGGGTGAGTAATTAATGACACAATTTTAGTTTTTGAGTCAACTATCTCTTAAGTTGGCATTTTATGCTTTAACTAAAATGAAAATGACATGTTGAAATTTGGACTAAATCAGGATATTGAATAACCAACCTGTGTAAAGTGTTGAAAAGCTTGCAGCTGAATGTTGAAGCCATGTGACAGCTCAGATATGCTGGCATGTGTTTGTGTCTCTTGAGCCTTCACCTCAGTCCTTTGCCAGCCCTCCCTTCCCACGTTCACGTCACAGGTACTCTGAGGATGTTTGAATTGAAAGGTTGGATGAGTCTCGTGCTGAGCATTCATTAGTAGGATTAAATCAAGAGACGGGGCGGCAATGAACTCTACCCACATATTTTCACATCTCTGCTGCTCTGATAGGTGCTCTATCACAAGCGTCTGATGATTTTTCTTTGATAAATGATTTGAAAATCCCATTTGGAGCTCAAAATATTGTATGTTATTAGGAAAATAGGCCGAATAAAAAACGACGCCCTGTCATCCCCTCTGCATATTTTGTATGCTAATGTTAACGGGAGGTTGTTTGAAGGTGGTTGAAGGCCGGGTACAGCTCTCAGCCTGTGCCTGCTGTAGTTGATCGGGTTGTTGATTTTACTGCTCTTGCCAGTTTATCAATAGACCCTCTATGTGTGCGTTTCACCATTTCTCTTTTATTTCCCATTAGGCAGTAAACAAGCCATGGTAATCAATCAATAGGAATTGACCTTTTTCATTTCCACCACGTCACATGGCACACAGGACACATTAAATACGCAGGAAATACCAATACTCCAGACGCATGACACAAATTACATACAGTAGTGATTCTTAGAGGAATGCTAATATTCCCTTCCCACACATGCAGGTGGATATGTGGTGGGATTTCAGCAAAATGAAAGCGATGGATTTTTTTTTTTCCCCCGCAAACAAACAACAAAATGTGAAAAATAGGGCTTACGATGGATAACCTATCACGTAGGGCAGAAAGCATTTGATCTAAATTCAATTGTTCTCAGATAACAAATTGAACACGTTGATACCTTTTATAGTGACTTTAGAATGTTTCATCTATTATTTCAGTGACACTGTGCAAGCGTCTGCTCTGAAGGGAGAAACCTCACCTGAGCCTTTTTTTAAATGAGCACAAGCACAACAATTAATATTAATCTAAATTTGCATTTTACATATTGTCAAATAATTGAATATGCAGGATGATAAGCAGAACTGTGGATTACTAATTTTTGAATGTATAAGATGTTGTATCTGCAGAAAATGTCAATAAATATATTTTGGAAAAAAAAAAAAAATCATATAAAGTGGTATTAAAAAGTCTTAAAAAATTTATAAAAATGCACTGTATGTAAAATATGATTACAGAAATAAAATGTTGACTCATGAACCGAATAATTTAAAGGTGAAGTATTTGATTTATATTAATTATTTTTTTATTTTACTTCATTTCATTTTATTTTGCTTTATTAAATGTTAATTTTATTATTTTATTTTACATCATACAGCATTTTACTTTATTTTACATAATTTTATTTCTATTTTGTTTTATTTTATTTATTTATTTTATCAAATTTGCTGTAGTTAAAGTATGATTTCAGATGTGAAATACTAACTTTCATGGAGCTGTTGACTGGAACAAAACTTGCAATTTTATTTTATTTTATTTTATTTTATTTTATTAAATGGACTGTATTTAAAAATAATTACAAAAAATTTTAAGTTTCATGAAGAAAATTAATTTTTTTATTTTTATTTTATTTTACATCATTTTTATTTATATTTTGTTTTATTTTACTTCATTTTATTTTATTTATTTATTTGATCAAATTTGCTTTATTTTATTATTTTATTTTAATTTATAAATTGTGCTGCATTTAAAAAGAATAAATAAAATATAATAAATAAAAGTTGAGTTTTATGGAGAAAAATATTTTACTTTATTATTTTATTTTACATCATGTTATTTCTATTTGTTTTTTGTTACAGCATTTGACTTTATTTTACATGATTTTATTTCTTTTTTTTTTTTTTTCTATTTTTCTATTTCACTTTTAATTTCACTTTCACAATTTAATTTTATAAAATTTGCAGTATGATTTCAGAAGTGAAATACTGACTGTCATTGAGATGTTGACTGGAACAAGATTTACAATTTAAAGGTGAAATGTTTTTATTTTATTTTACAAAAAAAAAAAAAAAAAATGGGGCCTGTAAAAAAAGTCTTTTTATATTTATTTATTTTGTGTTTTTAAAAGCTATAATTTATAGTTTTACTGTTTTGTTTCAAAACAATGGTACATTACAAAACATTGTGTTTCTTAAATTGATTATTCAAAAAAAAAAAAAAAAAAAAAACCTGATGCTTCTAAGACTGTTACTTGACATTCTTGCATTTTCAAAAAACCTTTTTATTAGCTAATATCTGTATTAGCCAACTACATACCATTACCTTGTTGACATATTTAGGTCAGCACAATAAAACAGCAATGTTCAGTACATCACAGAAATCCAAATGCAAGGCAAGTTTGTCAACAGGGCATATGACAGTTCAGTCAACTGCCTGAAACTCTCTCATACTATCCCCAGACCATTGGGCCGTCCTTATTGATGGGTTCAGCATCTGTTAGCACTTAGCAGATTGCTCAAATTCTCACAATTCGTCTCTTTCTCATGCACACATACACTTGATTTCCACACTACAGGGAAAGCCTGCAGCTGCACTCCAGTCCTGAGTAATCCTGTACATTTTCATAGCCCCGGAGAGCATCAAAAATCAACTCCCACTCTCTTGCTCTCATTTTATGCGTGTTTATGTGTTGTTTTTATGAAGGCATTTGCCATTATGATTCAGCTGCCAAGTGTTAAGCCATTCTCTATTATCATATAAATAAGATCTTGCTATGTAAGAACAGGGAAACACACATACACAGAGAGCAATAACATCTCAGATAAATGCAGCGAAATTCTGTATAAATGAAAGAGAAACTCTGAGGTTGCAGCAGTGGCAGATATGATTGTCTGTTTCTTCTTGACTATTTCATAAAAACTGTATTTTTTTTTAAGTAAAAGGTATAGTAAAAGGTATATTATATAGGTTAATGAAATTTTCAACAGATAAACTCAAAGTGTAGAAACATCTCAAAGGTGATCCAGAGAAGTAAGGAGCTAAATTTCATAGCAAAATTTAGTGTCATAGGATCTGAATGCATAAGCCAACGTGATGCATATTCACGTAGGAGTCCTGATCACCCTGGGTTTATTTTGCAATAACGGCTATAAGCAGCAATTCCCAGCATGCTTTTTTTTTCCTGTACTGACACATGAAGAATAATCTGTATGTTACTTGACCCAAAAAGCAATTATTATACAAATGACAGTGGAGTGACCAGTTTCCTCTTCCTTATGCTTCCTACAAACACATAGGGGATATAACACACAGTTTTGGCCAATCTCATGTGAATCTTGAGTACCTATAGAGTAGTATCGCATCCTTCATATCCCTGAAGAGTCTTTTGTTTTATCAGATTAATAAAACAAAGATTCAGCATTATGCTTCCCTCCGAAAATAGCTGACCTCCCGGAGCAGAGCTAAAGAGTTGCGAGCACTTATGTGTGGATTACCAGCAAAACACTGAAATTTGATGCAGTTTTACTTACCACTCATGACCAGGATCTTATGTCACTGAGACTGCTCCTCTTTTCAGTCACAAACGATGTGAAAATCCAGCATCAAACTGGACCTTGTTTCTAAAAAATGTATCACCGAAATGGCGAGAACAACCAAACACACTTGTGAAACTCCGTTGTTGCCCCTGCATCTACTGTTCATGTAACGTATTAAAATTGCTTTTGAATGCGCGTGTGCGTTTTACTTTCAGTTTTGTTTTAACGGTCGCTGGAAACACAGCCGTGCTGAGCGTGCATTCTACAATACAAGACATTAATTTAACAAATTAAATGTCCAATTTTGCATGATGCTGCTTCAGATTGGGCACATTTGTGGTGTTGTGGTTATGCGCGCTAGGGAACGTAAATGCGCCATACATCATTGCGTAGCTGTATCATTGATATCACAATATGGCACTTTCTTATCATGTAAAAATTTATACCGGTATTATCGTGGACGTTATGATATGGCACACCCCTAATGAGCGCGATCCATCGCGCGAAAGCAGCGGAGCTTTTGTTATGCCACAGTCGACCGCTTCCACTCTTTCCGGTAATGCGTATGTAGGAAAAAGCATTGCTGTTTTATCATACTAGATACATTTGAGTGTGTTAAAAGTTCTGTTATAATGCTACTCTGTGCGTTCATGACTTGTCTAATAAAATGCATAACATATTAAAGTGTCTTTGGGGTTTCCATGTTTTCTACAGAATAAAACTGAGATTGTATGACGTCATTGGCTGGTCTGTTTCACTAGTTAAATATGCTTATTTCTCTGGATTTAAACATTCTTGGAAACATTTGGGATTATGTAAGTGCACAAGTCAGCAAAATATATAACACTGTTCTAGTGGTTTTTAAATATTTTAATCCAAAAATCGTAAATGTTGTGGCTTTAACTTACAAAAATTTCAAAAATATTTTACACTTCCCATTAGGGAGGAAATTTTTTTTTTCAGTGTTTTCTCTCGCAATTGTACTGTATATAAATTGCAGACATCAGGGAGCCACTATTAATATTTGCTGCATTGAAATCACTATTGAATGTGCGTTTTACTTTCACTTTCGAGATCCGCAATCACATGAAGCGTCAGGCCTGCTTACCACATATTTTACAAGATTAGATGTTTTGTCAGTGGTGCTCAGGATCTACAAATCCATTCGCCATTTAATCAGTCAGCTCTTCTTACTGTGTTTATGTGGTAAGTGAAATATATATTAAGTACTCTGCTGTAACAGGCTACCACTAGCAAGCGGCTAAACATGTCCCTAGTGTCTCTGTGCCTTTCCAAATGCTTCCCATAATAACAAAAGATTAATAATTAATATAATATATATATATATATATTTTTTTTTTTCCGGCCTGTCAGTAACACAGATAACACATAACAGTGTGTATGTGTAGCTATGCTATCATCATTCAGCCCCTTTTTTTTTTTTTTTTATTAATTAATTTTTATATTTTATTTAACCATACTATGACAGACAAGACCGGGACACAGAGAAAAAAAAAAAAAAATTGGGAAGAAAGTCAACAGAAAGAGGAAAAGAAAAAAAAGAAGAAGAAAACAAAAAGAAAGAGGATAGAGAGAGAAGAAAGACCGATAATCTGCTTCCATACTTGCTGAAAACAAACAAACAAAAAAAAACAATAAAAGACACAACAGCAGAGCAACTGCAACAACATCTAATGTCTGTGTGAATCACAGTAAATACTAAATGTTAAATGTTATTATGCAGCACACATAACTAATATTACAAAACATGTTTTGAAGCAACAGCAGTTTAGGACAGTGTGTGTCTGTGAGCACCTGTTTTTACACCAATGTGAATGCTTGTGTGTACACCTGTGTGTGTGAGCGCGCTTGTATTCATAAGGTTCCTCCATGAAGATGCTTGATAGTGTGTGTGGGGAGCCACAGCCCTGCCCCGCAAGGCATGAAGCAGACATGGAGGAGACCCGGGCCCCAAACATCCAGAGGCCCCCCAGGGCACGGGAGTCCCAGGAGAACCACCACAGGGACAACCGCGGCCCCCACCCAGAAAAGGGCAGAGGAGAGCCCGGAGGGGGTCATCCGGCAGCCACAATGCAGACGCCCCAGGGGGCCACGGCGGCAAGCCCGCAGGCTCCGCCAGCAGCCGGCCACACCAGGGCAGACCGGTCCCTGGGCCCGGAGATCCAAGGGCCCCCCACCCCCCAGCCGGGGCCCTGCCAAGCCAGGCCCTACCAAGGGACCACCGAGAGCGGGCCAGCGCTCACCCGGGCATCCTGCCCTGGAGCCAGAAACCACCAACGCACCGGCGGCCGGGGGTATCCTCCACCGGCAGGGCATGGTGGTGGGGTGGGGGGGGCCTGAGATGATGAATGAGGTGGGGTCTAAGGCCTGACCTGACACATGGACATAGACAAACAGGTACAAATATACACAAGCATATATTCCCACCCTCATGCACGCTAACAAATATTCACCCACACACCCCACATGTAGACACATAAAAATGGACACGATACCCACACTCACACTCCCCATTTGTACTCTATACTCCTGGGTCCAGGCACCACTACCCCCAGAAGGGCGGTCAGCGCCAGACCCCGGAGCTGAATCCCCTTCACTCCGGCGTGGAGACAGGAAGACCACCCCGGTCCCCGTAGCAGCAGAGAAGACCACCAGCCCAGACCCCGATCGGACGGCCAGCTCATCCTCACGGCCCCCGGCCCCGGACAGAAAACAGAGAACAGGGGTGTGAGAAAAAAAAAAAAAAGAAGACCCCATGCTTCACCTCACCCGCTCAAATGTAGTGTTGGTGTGTGTTGTTCTAAAGTGCTTTAAAACAGGGGCCCTCAATGTCTATGTGCGACTTAAAATTGAGAAGTGGGCATCGGCACCAGAGGGAAGGCTGAATGAACAGGCCGCCCTCCGGACGCCGTTCAATGTGCCCACCCCCAAGGCCCTATATGTATGTGTCATGTGACAGTAAGTAATGAGAGTGTCTATTATTATTATATCAAGTAGAAAATCCATTTTTGAAATTGGAATTTTGCTTGAAGACTAAATCGTGATTCATATGTGAATTAATTCCCCCCCACCCCTAGTTCATTAGGAAGCTGAACAAAGGTTTTCTTTCCCTCACATCCAAAAACACACTTCTTTGGAGACGTGCTACATTTGGCATGTTAATGTTTTTTACTAGCTAATTACCTGTAAGATTAAGCATCTAAATGTTTTACCCTATTCAGTTACTAAATTTACTGATACATTTACTGTTTAAAAAAAATGTGTGTTGAGTTTCTTGGGTCTGTTGTAAGAGTCAACTGACCCAAGAGGGTCAGTCTTACTGTGACTTACTGTAAAGTAATAATATTGTTTAACTGTGGTTTTATTATGTTTTTTAGAACATCCGGTCCTTTCAGTTATAATGTTTCATACTGTCTGATTCAAGGAATCTTAAATCAATGTCTTAAAAAATAAATAAAAGAAATGGTGTCATTACAAATTTCACAATGACTTGGAGAGAAAACTGAGAAGCTGGGAAACAACACAGTGAATGACCTCTTTTATAAGTGTCCCTAATAAATCATTCCTTCAGCAGAGCCTTGATAAAACACATTTCAAACACATTCCTTGTTATCTCGAGGCTTGAGGCAATCATTCTCTATGAGACTATAAATTTGAACTAATAGATCTCACAAACTCTTCTCCTGTACAATTTATACGTTCCATCCACCTTGATGAATAATATGTTACGAATACTACCAAAAATACCTGTATTCTGAGGTTATTATGAGGGATGCAGATGGAAATCGAAACAGAAATAAACGTGACAACAGCCAGTCAGCGCAAGTCACTAATAGGACTAATGATGTCTCTGTGTAAAGGAGTGGCATAGTTTTGTTTACTAACTCAAACTACATTTGATGCTTGCAATGCTTTCAGTGTCTGCCATCTCAACATATGAACAGGCAATTTAATTTGAGAAAAACTACCATCATACACACACATACATTATGAAGCAGATATTTTACAATTGTATACTACTTCTCAAAGTAGTAATAATAGTGTTTTTTAAGAATATTACACAAACAAGAAATGTTTCATCCAGTTTTGTTGTGCAGCATCTTATTTAACAAACCAAATTTAATTGCGCAATTGAGTATCTTAATATATCTTAATATGGATCTTTAAATGTATCCATATTCATCTTTATCTTAGAAAGCCAATGGCAATTGACTGGAAAAGACATTTGGGATTTTCAGGAGCTGGACAAAAGGAGTTGGATGCAAAAATGGATACAAATTCACTCATCACCCTCTATAATTAATCTCTTCAATGTCATTGTTACAGTGCCAGGATTTTAATTTTCTACTGCAAAAAAATAACAAATACTTGGAAAACAAAACTGAATTTGGCTAAAGCTGTTTATCTGAGTCGTAAAGCCCTGTTTTTAACAAATTTAACAAGTTTATGTTCTTTTTCATAGAACCCCCGTCTCCCTACACACACACACACACACACACACACACACACTCACAAAAACATTCACAAGATGTACACAAGCTGACAGTAGAGCCTCTTATCCGCGACAGCAGCTTGAATTGAGTGTGTTCTCTCATGTTCTCAGAGATTCAGATGTGTTTGTCATGCATAATTGCTGCAAAAGAGGTAAACAAGGTCAGTTTCTCTCAAAACACAGGGACAGATGTTTCTATGATTATGAGTGTGTGACAGTTGAGAATGTTAGATGGATGGTGGAGTGTGTGTGTGAGTGTTGTTGTGTATGGGCAGGTTTGTACTAGAGAAGGTCTTTGTGTGTATGTGTAGGTTTGATTGTATAAGGCTTCTCTCAGTTCTGCACATTGTACCACTACGTTCTATATTCATAGGCAGGAATAAAACCCCTACGGCCCATCTGTGAGATGTAGATACTTGCTGCTTTATATCTACAGATTGTAGCAAAAGGTTTTATCACATCTGCAATTAGATAAGACAATAGAAACATTATGCTAACTTGCTTGCAAAACTCTGAGGCAGAAATGCATCCAAGCTAGGGTTATCATTAGTACAGTTGCTAATATAATTGAAAATCATATTAAATGTAGGTCTAAGTATATTAGGAGGATATTCATTTCATCCCATCAAGTCTTCCAGCATTCAGCTCCATTCAAATACATTTTATGTTGTATTAAATATCAATGATCTTTATTGCTTATGTAGTCCATTGGGTAACTGCTTAACTTTATTTTTAAAACTACTTCCCAGCCGTCAAAACTATAAAATTCAGCCCTGTCAGGATGTCTTTGCCACCGCTATACTACCAATATTTTGCACCAAAAGAATACTTGAACAAACAAATCAATATAAGCACACAGACTGCGGAGTAAACATTGACACAAACCAAAGCACACAAGATACATTTTCCATCTATCCTCTTTCAGAATCTGGTGAGTGTGTTTGTCATGCTGAAGTTCATTATATGGTGCTTTTTCCTTGAAGTCTCTCTTCTGTGAGCATCTCTTGGACCTCTTCAGCTGAAATGCTTCTCCTTGTGGCAGTAATAGGACACAAAAAGCAGAGTGATGATAGAAGCATGAAATGGAAATTCATTTCTTTTCTAAATGAATGTTGTATATCGTGTTGTGAATGCTTCATTCATTTAAAAAAAAAAAAAAATGTTTTTGATCTGATAATTCCTAATCAGAATGTTATAACTCAATATTCCTGAGACTTCTCTTTGGTGACACATATGCCAGATTTCTCTAATAATTTAGTTTGCTTAAACCCCATCAATTTCTTACAATCAGCTGCAACTCTTTGTCAGTTCTACCTTCTATGGAAGCCCATTTCTGCCACTGCAAAAGAGTGAATTACAAGTTTACATCTCTCAATTCTGATTTTTTTTTTTTTTTTTTAAACTCGGAATTCTGATTTTTTTCTCATAATTGTGAGATATAAACTCACAATTGTGAGTTATAAAGAAATAAAGAGAGAAATAAAGTTAGAATTGTGAGATATAAACTTTCAATTCTGACTTTTTCCTCAGAATTGTGTTAATTTCTCAGAATTGAGAGTTTGTCTCAGTTCTGAGAAATAAACTTGCAATTCTGAGAAAAAAAAAAAACTCACAATTATGACTTTTCTCAAAATTGCAAGTTAATCCTGAGAAGTGAGAAATAAACCTGCAGAAAAATATCTCGTAATTCTAACTTTTTTCTCAGAATTGCGAGTTTGTGTCTCAGAATTGTGAGTTTTTATCTCGTAATTCTGACTTTATAACTCACAATTGTGAGTTTATATCACGCAATTCTGACGTTATAACTCAAAATTGTGAGTTTATATCTCACAACTCTGAGAAAAAAAGTCAAAATTTCAAAAATTATACAGATATAAACTTGCAATAATCTTTTTTTAAAAAAAAAAATTATTCAGTGGTGGAAATGGGCTTCCATAGCCTTCATCCAAGCAGCAACCAATGGATAAACAATATATATAGTATACAGGACAAAACGGTAAAAAGATCTGTTGCTACTAGGGGTGTGCAATATACACTACCAGTCAAACATTTGGACACACCCTCTCATTTAATGTTTTTTTTTTTTTTTTTAAAGAAGTCTCTTGTGCTCATCAAGGCATTTATTTGAACAAAAATATAGAAAAAAACAAAAACAAAACTGTAATATTGCAAAATGTTATTACAATATAAAACAATGGTTATTATTTTAATATACTTTATAATATGATTTATTCCTGTGATGCAAAGCTGAATTTTCATCAGCTGTTACTCCAGTCTTAAGTGTCACATGATCCTTCAGAAATCATTCTAATATGCTGATTTATTATTTGAATTATCAATGTTGGAAACAGTTGTGCTGCCAAATATATATTTTTTCAGGATTCTTTGATGAATAACAAGTTAAAAAGAACCGCATTTATTCAAAATATAAATCTTTTCTAACAATGTAAATCTATGCTATCACTTTTTATTAATTTAACACATCCTTGGTGAATTTTGTTTTTTAAAAAAAGAAAGAATTTATTGACCCCAAACTTTTCAACAGTAGTGTATATTGTTAGAAAACCTTTCTATTTTAAATAAATGATGTTCTTTTTTAACCTTTTATTGATAAAAAAAATCCTGAAAAAACTATCACAGGTTCCAAAAAAATATATATTAAGCAGCACAACTGTTTCCAGCACTGATAATAAATCAGCATATTAGAATGATTTTTGAACGATTATGTGACACTGAAGACTGGAGTAATGATTCTGGAAATTCAACTTTAATTGCAGATATAAGTAAAAGTTTAATGTATATTAATATTGAAAAACATTGATTTACATTGTAATAATATTTCACAATATTACTTTTTTTTCTATATTTTTGATCAAGTGAAAGCAGCTTTGATAAGCATAAGAAACATCTTTAAAAAACATTAAATGAGAGGGTGTCCAAACTTTTGGCTGGTGGTGTATATCTATGATAATATTGTATTGTTGTTTAATGATTTGGCATTATCGATTATATTGCAAAAATCAAACAAAAACACACCCAGAGAGTTCACACTTTCACTCCGTGATTTATTGTATGATATTTATCATCTGATATAGTTAATATTGTACAAACAGTACATCTCAGTAAACAAGTAAATATTAAGTGACTTACATTTTAGACACAACAGTTCTTATTTTTGCTGCATTTCGACAACGAAATAGTTTCAAACAAAGCCACAGCAACACACTGTAATGTTTTGTTACAAAATTAATGACCCGTTTGAACGAATCGGTTGAATTAATGAATTAATGTTTCAGTCACCCTGTTTTTATGCCCATTTTAAAGTATCACATCAGAAACGAGTGATGGAAACGGCACATTTTGAATAAAAATCCCTTAATTTGCCAAAAGTGGTTTTTGAATGGGAGATGGAAATGCATTTGCAGAATAAAATACTTTATACACATCAAAGAAGTCATGTGATTTTGCGCGATCATTCATTCATTCATTCCCCCCAATTATTTCAAACGTAAAAAAGTATTTAACTTTTTTTTTTACATCAAAATATTAATTATGCATTTTTAACAGCAGGCTAAATGCATTCATGTCTTGCATTAAACAAGTGTGTAAATGCACCTAAATGCCACTTTAAGTATTAAAGAAGGTAAATAATTTACGTTTTAGGAAGCTGTTGTTGAAAACTTAATTTCTTCTTTAAGTAAAGATCCAGGAGGCTTGGGATATCTTTCAAGCAGAAGTTACTCTTTATTGAAGAACCTCGTTTGTGTGTTTGCTGTAGTCCATCCAAGTCTGAATTAAAGCATTGATACATTTAGTTTATATACATTTAGGCATTCATAGGCGGGCCTTAGAGGTGTTGACACAGTACACAGAGGTGACTTCCTTTGATCAGATACAGAACAGAGGAGACAGGAAGTTTCCCCCAAATATAACACCTCAGCAGCCTGAAATCACCAAATGGTTTTAGCACCATAGTTGCAGGAACTAAGACTCTGTCAACATCCCAAGGATAAGTCACGAGAACTAAAACTATGTCAACATCCCATAAACAATTTGAATACTAAGAGGAGGAAGCTTAGTTTAAAGAATAACACAAATGGAATAACACTAAAGGTTTTTCAGTTTATATTTCTACACTGTTTATTAGAGTTGTAACTGTTGGATTACTTATCGCTTATCATTTGTCCAAGAAAGCTTCACACGTGCATCATCCAGGTGTCGTGATATGGTGCAGCAGCAGGTCTCTCACATTACGGATTTCTGTTAAATGACTGATGTGTTTGATCTATTTCGGGTCCAGGGGAAGATATAATGTGGATGAGTAGTCTAAGTACAACAAAAAGTGTTCATGTGTGTAAGTATGTTGTTCAGGATTGTTGCACCCTCCACTGTTTGTCTAATGGAAAAGCATCTCATGCAGGATGTTCTTCAATACAGTTGAGTATAATATCCTCCATCATGGTCATTATCACTGCATCTTCAGATATGGAAGGTGGTTTTCAGGCAAAGAGCACATTACAAGACAAGCCCCATTAAAACCATGTACCTGTAGTGTTTCATAAGGCTTCCAAAACGGGTAATGTTTGAAAGCGTTGGAAATACTGCAGGAGACGCAGCTTGTAGCATCTTCACTGAGGCTCAGAAGAGTGCTGACTTTAATGACCACCACAGCTGTGTTTGTGTGTATGTGTGTGTGTGTGTGTGTGAGAGAGAGAGAGAGAGAGAGAGAGAGAGAGAGAGAGTCTTGTCCTCTTTTTAGCTCTGCTCCAGAACTTAGTGTGCTGCCTCACTGCCTACATGGGCAGCTGACTTCACAGGAGGCACCATAATGGACATGAAATCTCATAAGTGACTTAGAACAGTTATTCTACTGAGGCTGCAAAACGATTAGTTGCGATTAATCAATTCAAAATAAAAGATTATGTTTGCATACTATTTGTGTTTTTTTATATATATATATATATATATATATATATATATATATATAAGCTACATTTTAATATGCTCAATAAACATTTATTATTATTAAAGTTTAAAACAGTTGCTGATTAATTTGGAGTTGAAACTGTGTTACATTATTTTAAGGATTTTTTGATCAAAAGAAAGCTTAAAAGAGCAGCATTTGAATGAAATTATTAGAAAAACATTTATTATAAAAAATATAATAATTGTAATTGTTTTAAATGGTGGCTTTTGATTTATTTTTATTTTCTTAATCTTAATGTGTATTTTCTTATTTTATTTTATTATCAGTTAATTATTATATTTTTTTTAAATTTAAAATTGTAATTTAATTTACTGATTTTAATGAACATTTTATCAGTAATTTTTTTTCAATAACTTAACACCATTGTTTTCATAGTTTTTGATTTATTATTTCAATCTTAATGTGTATTTTCTTTTAATTTTCTTTTTTCTTTTCCTTTTAAAATTCATTTGAATAATTTTGTTATCAGTTATTTACATTTTTAAATACATTTTTATTTTTAATTTAGAACTGATTATAATGGAAATTTCATAATGAAAAATTGTATTTTCTTTTTCAATCAATTAATCAATAACTGAACGCCATTGTTTTGAATGATAGTTTTTTTCAGGATTTTTTTTTATCTTAATGTGTATTTTCTTATTTATTTATTTATTTATTTTAAAATCCATTTTAATAATTTTGTAATCAGTTAATTTAATTATTTAATTATTTAATTTTATTCTTTTTAATTTTAATTTTTACATTTAAAATTTAAAAATTTAAAATTTTATAATTAAAAAATGTAATTACATTTTCTATCAATCAGTAACTAAAAGCCATTGTTTATGATTTATTTTTTTATCTTAACCTTAATGTGTATTTTCTTATTTTTACTATTTTTAATAAACATTTGGCTCAAACGAGCAGTTGCATAATTAAGTTGCCTACCTTTTAGAACAGGCATTGGTAACACACCTATGCTGCCTTAAATGCTGCCTCTGTAGGCAGCTCATTAAGGTCTGGAACAGAGCATCTGTCTACTGTCTAGTGTTTCTCTGTGTTCATTTCCATCTATAGCTCCCCTCGTCGCTCCCTTCCTTGCTGACTTATTAATTTCGGTCCTTTATTGCTTCTTTTCTTTTTCTGCGCCATCATCCTTTGCTTCTCCTTCCCTAACTCCCCCTCTCTCTCTCTGTTGGATGGTGGTAACATTAGCAGCAGCTGTTAGTTTCTGTAATCCAGCCAGATTTAGAGGGAAGCTGTGCATCTGCTCCATCATGTAGAGAGGGAGAGGAATCGAAGAGGAGGGAAATGGAGTGATTAATAAATATGAGCAAGGAGACGGAAGGGGGTAAAGAAGGGCAACAGGGGAGCAGCAGAGAGGGACACATGTACACATTCACTGATGGGAAGAGTGATGAGGATTGGTAAACCACCAGAAAGTGAGGGAGTAAAGCAGGTCGCGCAGAGGTGGAAAGTAATGATGGTTGGAGACCGCGGTCACAGAGGGAGGCTAATAGCAAGATGGAGGGAACGAAATAAACAGAAAATGAAGAAGAGAAAGTGATATGCAGGAACATGGAGGCTGTAAACAGTCTGTGTTTAGTCCCATATGGGTCGTTTAATTCTTGTGTTTGTATTAATTTCCCAAATGACCAGCCGTGTGACACTGAGACAGAACTGAACAGAAAGAAACACAATGGATTGTTCTAAAAAAAAAAAAGAATGTTATAAAAAAAAAACATTGTGAATGCGTTTTTATTTTCAGAGGGGAGTTCACTAGGAATGAATTGTGCCTGCTGATAGCACTGTTTATTTGCACTGTCTGCATTGTTTTAGCACCCGATTTAGTAAAAGAAATATGCAAATTTGGCCAACTGCACAAAATCTTTTTCTGTGGTGCATTTCTCACTCTTGTGGGTTGGTGTTGTGGACGACGCAGCAGACTATCAGGATCTGGCATAGTTTGGTGGGGCTGTAAAGAACATCACTTCACTATCACTGCAGTCCAAGTACTTCAATCCAAAACTACACTGCAGGTTTGGATAAATGCCTGGTTATAATGCTTCTAATCCATTATTTGATGAATAACTGCTGCTGTGATTAATAGAAAATGTCTCGATTAAATGAAATTCTGTTTACCCGTTTTCTGTAGGACAAATAATACATCATTAATTGCAGCAGACTTTTTTTTTTTTTTTTTTTGAATAAGGCAGAATCAATATTCAGGGCAAAAAAACACTTTTTTTATATATGTGATGCGATCTATGAAAACCCAACACATGGTGAAATTTTACCTTTTTTTACCATACCATATGAAAGCTGGGTTCAAGCCCTTCCCAAAACTATTTTTACGTAACACAAGTTATGGCTATCTGAAGACGGCTTATACAGTCTTATGCAAACGTTTAGGCACCCCTTGATAAATAACAGATTTTGGTGATTTTTTAATTGAAAAGATGTTAACACAGTCTTTCTTGGAAATGGAAAAAATGCACAATATTTTCAGCAAACATTGGTGCATAGTTACTTTTTATGTCATAAATTGTACAAAGATAAAAAAATAAAAACATTATTGTGGCACTGTGCAAAACTTTGGGCACCCTACATAATCAGTACTTACTAACACCTCCTCTGGCAGATATCACAGCTTGCAAATGCTTTCTATAGCCAGCTAAAAGTCTTTCAATTCTCGTACTTGGGATTTTCTCCCATTCTTCCTTGCAAAAGGCTTCTAGTTCTGTAATATTCTTTGGTCGTCTTGCATACACAGCTCTTTTAAGATCTACCCAAAAATTTTCAATGATGTTTAAATCAGGGGACTGTGATGGCCATTCCAAAACCTTCAGCTTGTGTCTCTTGAGGTATTCCATAGTGGATTTCGAGGTATGTTTAGGATCATTGTCCTGTTGTAGAAGCCATCCTCTTTTCAGCTTCAGCTTTTTTATAGATGATGTGATATTTGTGCCACCGGCTGCAACACAACCCCAAAGCATGATAGATCCACCCCCATGCTTAATAGTTGGCAAGGTGTTCTTTTCGTGAAATGCTGCTCCTTTTTTTCTTCAAACATCCCTTTGCTGATTGTGGCCAAAAAGTTCTATTTTAACTTTATCAGTCCACAGCACTTGTTTCCAAAATGCATCAGGCTTCTGTAGATGTTCTGTTGCATACTTCTGACGTTGGATTTCATGATGGGGATGCAGGTAAGGTTTTCTTCTGCTGACTCTTTCATGAAGGTCTTGTCTGTGCAAGCATCGCTGCACAGTGGAACGGTGCACCACCACTCCTGAGTCTGCTAAATCTTCCTGCAGGTTTTTTGCAGTCAAATGGGGGTTTTGATTTGTCTTTCTGACCAGCATACGAGCAGTTCTCTCCGAGAGTTTGCTTGGTCTTCCAGATCTCATCTTGACCTCCACGGTTCCCTGAACTGCCATCTCTTAATTACATTTCTCACTGTGGAAACTGCAAGCTGACAACGCTTTGCTATCTTCTTGTAGCCTTCTCCTGCATTGTGGGCATCAATAACTTTCATTTTCAGAGTCTTACAGAGCTGCTTAGAGGAACCCATGGTTGTTGATTGTCCGCAAGTGTGTGCACAAGGTTTGAAGAGTCAAAGTATTTGTAAAGCTTTGAAATTGGCATTTACTAATGACAGCTGTTGCCATGCATCAGACCTAACGAGCTGATTAACGTCTGAAACCTTGTAAAAAGAATCTGAGACTCTGGAACTCTTAGAGTGCCCAAACTTTTGCACAGTGCCATAATAATGTTTTTATTTTTTTATTTTTGTTCAATTTATGGCATAAGAAGTAACTATGCATCAGTGTTTGCTGAAAATATTGTGCATTTTTTCCATTTCCAAGTTTTTAATTAAAAAAATCACCAAAATCTGTTATTTATCAAGGGGTGCCTAAACTTTTGCTGAGACTGTAGCTATAATTTCCAGTAATGGAATTTTGAGAAAAACTGGCTTAAAGTGAGATGGCTTTCACTTCACGGGTTTAACAAGAGCTGTCATGAGCGCTATACTGCATCACTAACGTCTGTTTTCCATTGTTTATCTTGGGTATAGTCTCCGAACTTTTGATCACCCCTTGTATGTTTAAATAGCACGAATAATGTACCTTGTAGTTGTAGTTTACATTTAGAAAAGCGAGCACAGCACAACTGTTTGTGCACTGTTTATATAACAGACTGTCATCAGACTCCTCCTCTTTAGTAACTTCATCACCCAATCCTTCATCTCTGGATGCAAAATAGTCCATTATAACATCATTTAGGGCACTGACATCACCAGAATTGTGCAGATTTAGACGAGTAAGATAGTTTGATCAACTGCGTTGATCTTTAGTGCTTCGTCATCTCACGGTGTGAAAAAACGACAAGTAAATAAAAAACGTTGCTTGCCATAGTTTACACAGGACTGGTGGGGAATGTGCATTGATAGACCTTTATTAAATATGTTACGTGGTTTATTTTGATAGGTTAACTGTTATATGGTGTTAAGAAAAAGCACCTCAGCAGCTTTCTTAACATAAAAGAAAGACAGAGTAATTTCTGCTTGCTGCAATGAATCGCAATTTTTCTGCACTAAACAAGTGAATTTTGTCTAGATATTTTCAGAGATGATAGACAAGATGTTATAGAATAATAATTTAATGAAAACCTAATTTTGACCAAAAATTGGCATACAACCTATTTTTCGAATTTCCTTAAAACGTCATAGGGTGACATCCGATGGGTTTTCCCAGATCGCATCACATATATCTATGTATACGCATACGCTATTATTCAAAGGTTGGGGATCTGATTTTTTTACTTGAAAAAATGTGTTATTATTCAGTAGTTCAGCAGTAGACATACAAATAGCATAAACAATTGAAACGTTTACATACACCTTGCAGAATCTGCAAAATGTATTTATTTTACCAAAAAAGCAGGGATACAAATGCATGTTACTTTCTTTATTAAGATGTTTACATACTCCACAAGAGAAAATAATAGTTGAATTTTTAAACATGATCCCGTTCAAAAGTTTACATTTATTCTTAAAGTGTTGTTACCTATGGGTACAATTAAACTGCCAATCAATCTCGCATGTACCTTTTCAGTGAACAACAGCTCTGTGTAGCAAGTGCTGCTCTATCTGAAAGATGCACATTAAATACTACATGCAATTTATAGTGCAGCCCTAATATTTATGCAAAATAAGAAAAATGTATCTTCATTCTGTTAAAAAGTTTACACCTCTGGCTCTTAATGCATTGTTTTTTCATTGTTTTTTATGTTCTGTAATAGTTGCTTATGAGTCCCTCTGTTGTCCTTAGTGTGAAAAGATGGATCTCAAAATTGTACAGTCATTGTTGGAAAAGGGTTCAAATACACAAAATCCAAACTGAAAAACCAAAGAATTTGTGGAACCTGAAAGATTTTTCAGAAGAAGGGCGGGCAGTTTAACTGTTCAAAACAAACAAGGGACTCATGAACAGCCACAGAACAACAACAAAAAACAGTTGTGGATCATTCAGGTAACAACACACCTCCCTGGGAGGTGCAGGGTTTTTAGAAGACCTCTGAAAGCGCACTGCAAAATGCTCTAGTGAATGCATATTCACCATGTTACCAATTAATGCTGTTTTCATTAAGGACCCATCAGCCTGTGCCTTCTAGAGTTTCATGACAGAACTTGGCAATAATATTAAAAAAAACATTATTTTAAATTTTAAAATTTCTCAATATTACTGTTTTTTCTGTATTTTGGGGTTAGTTCTCTTAAGGCTTGCAAACTTAAGAGACTTCCATCAATAATGGACACAGTGTATTTAGAGAGCAAAGCAGGTCACACAAATACACATATATCTATATAATTGCTTTGAAAGTCTAATTTAGATAGAAATGTGTTGTAATGGCTTCCTAACAAGTAACCAGAAAAGTCTGAAAAAGATTAGTTTTCTTCATAGCAGTGGAATCAAAAGAGGTAATATATGATTTCAATCAGTTACATGTTTTCAGTAATTCTTGTGAAGAAGACATCATCTGTCAGAAAAACACTCTCTCTCACGCACACACACCCACAGATATATGCACACTTTGTTATTGTGGCTTGACTAGCAGGAATCTCTTGAAGGCTTCCTCCCTAGAGTCGACTAATCAGAGCTCTGGGCTCTGAGAGTTGGAGAACTGGGAATGCAAATGAGAGACTGCAGTATTGGTGTGTGCTTGAGTGTTTGCGTATGTGTGAGTGTCTGTGAAGACTGCTGTAAAGAGATGGCAGATTTTGTTTAACAGGCTAATTAAGCACTAAACTATTTCAGATCTGGCTAAGAAACGGTGAGGGGTGGAGAGAGAGAAAGAAGAAATAGAGAAAAATCATTTCCTTTCAAACTGTTTAAATCCTGCTTAGAGTTCTTCTGCTCCTTTCCTTCAAGTAGACAATGCATCACTGCCCTCTCTCCCTCTCTCAGACTCTCTTCTACTTTCTCAAGGAATCAATGTGTCTGCTGTATCTTTGGCCATTAGCCCACGCAATACATCAGTACATGTAGCAGAATTTAAAACGTGTAAAAGATCTGTGCTGTTACCGAAGTTGCACAGAATTGCTCTACTCACCCATCTCATTTAGAGTGATTTGTGACCTTGCTCTTTTCAAGCAGTTCCCAGTGCTTTACTTTGCTGCACCCTCTCACTTTGACTGCTATCAGTCTGCACCACAGAAGAATGAGAAACTGTATGTTCTTTACCTGCTAAAAAACAAAAATATGAGAGGAATGATAATATCACTGTGCAGAGCGGATTACAAAAATCTGCTTATTTGGATTAGAACTTGAGACCTTTTTCAATGATCTGTAACGTTTACTGCATTCGCATAAGATTTAACTATAATGCTAACAAATACATAAATAATTAAGAAACAAAACACATTTATGATATATCTGTCAATTTAGCCTAGTAAATGTAACACTGTAAATATATATAGAGAGAGAGGGAGAGAGCTGGCGAGATAGATGTGTCTGCTTTAGATAGATAGATAGATAGATAAATAGATCGGTAGACAGACAGACCTTAGTGTTTCAAGCATTTTACATTGAATCTAAAATAATAACTCAAGACAGTAACAATTTAAACAATATATTTTAGTTGTGAACTTATGTTCAGCTATTCTTTTTAATAATTCACTTCTAACTATTTTTACATTTTTCGGGACATCAGTCATCAAAGCTGTGTAAATATTGGTCAAAGACACAGAGATTTACTTGAAATTTCACCAAGCTGATTACTCACTAAAAGCTCCCACAGATCATATTTTCATGCCATTTTAAGTCTTATTTTGACATAGCAAAGTGGTTTTATCTAAATGTGTGAGTTGTTTAATTACTTTTTAAACATGGACACGGAACCTCCACAAACACAAGCGGCGGGATTTATCACATGAACCAATCACAGCCGAACAAAACCAGTCATCTCTAATCATATTGCAATGAATGCATTGCCTTCTAGATTTCCCCCATTCATTCTCAATTACCCCCCACCAAACCCACCTCATGCTTTAGAGTCTGTTAAAACTTAATGGGCTCAGGGGAGGTAAGAGAGACATGGACTCCTGCTGTAACTTTACCTGCTGGTGTCACTGCTGGACAAACATACACTTTTTAATGTTATATTTTGTAATATTGGCAGTAGAGGTGTCCCTGACTAAGAATTTATGTAGTCAAACCAGATTTGTCAAGCCTTACCTATGGGCGACTGATAGTCAAATTGCGTGTGTGTGTGTGTGTGTGTGTGTGTGTGTGTGTGTGTGTGTTAATTTTATTTCACACACTACACACAGAAACAATACGCAAGACAGCAAAACGCAAAGTTTTTATTTTAGAAACAGTTTATATTTCTGCAATGTCGCGGCTGGAACAACAACATAGAAACTATGACAGTTATAATCTCAGGAACTGATTATGTGCTTTATTCAGTGTTAAAAGTGTATAATGTGAATTTGAATATCATAATGTGTGACATTTATAGCCATACTGAAAGCGACAACAGATTGTTTACCTCAGATCTTGAAAATAAATGAAAACAACATGCTTTAAAACTGCAAACTCAACGCAAAGTGTTTTTCCATGACAAAGATGGTGTCAGTCGTCACTCATTAAGCATTTGTAACAATGTTAAAAAGGTTTAGACTAATATTAATGAATTAGATTATAGTCAAGTCACCTTTATTTATATAGCGCTCTTTACAATACAGATTGTGTCAAAGCAACTTTACAGTTCTCCTCTGACCAACATACAAGCAGTTTACACTTGTAGAGGTGGTCTATGTGTGCTGACCCACCATCTGGATACGGACTGGATCAGGGAACTCCAGTGACCATCTGATCAGGATACAGACTGGATCTGACCTCGGAATAAGCAGGAGACAGGCTAATATTAGCGTAGATGCCATTCTTCATATGATGCAGTGAGTGCATCAGGTGTTGTGGGAAGTGTTATGGGAATTATAGACTCCTCCTATCTATTCAACGTCACCCATAATTGGCAGCTTCACCTTTGTACTACAGTTTTTTTTCCATCAAATATTTTGAGGAGACACTGCCTCTCTTTCCTCCTCAGAGGAAACGCAGCAGACTGACAAACAGATTATGCATGTGTTATAGCCAAATATTATTACGTGCAGGGTTACGTTTATTAGGCTAAAGTGAGAAACGTTTCTTTCTTCAACAATCATGACTTCATGTGTACATGAAACAGTTCCAATTTACAGCAGTTATGTGTTGAAAAGCTGGTCTATTCTGAGACACTTTCATTCATTAGTCTCAAATGTATCCTGAGATCTCAAGAAGATGAGGTAACTGTGTAATAATGGGCATAGTTTGGCTGGTCTCACCAGCCCTGAAAATGATTCTCAATACAATAAACTGAAGTATTGAAACTTGAGCTTTTGAGATTTGTTCGTTGTAAACTTTGAGAGCTTTCCATGAGAGCGATACAATCGCTCAACACATTACACCTACTGTTAGCTCCAGGCGGAATCAACATGATTAGTCATTCTGAACAGTATAGATTCGCAGATACCTGCTGTGTTTTGTTTTCTACAACAGCCAACATTTGCAGATATACATCATCTTTACCCATGATGCGATAAGTCTTAATCTGTGTTTATACCGTCAAAACAAATTGAAACTTGAATTTAATTCACTCAGATGAAACAAACTGAGATCATTTAGCGAAGCTACCTTTATCTTGCATAGAAACTACATGATTGTTCTGCAGTTGAGGAAGTGTTGTCATTCAGAACAATTACAGGTTGTGCCTTTCTTTTTTTGATACACACTCAAATATCCACAAACAATTCATTGCTTCTCATTTTTTTTTAGATTCCCGGCCCCCTGTTGTCCAAGAAAATACTTTCCTCCTTTGTAGATATTTTGTCTGCTTGTTTTCAAACTTTATTACAGAAAGTAGACTTGTTGGTAGTTTCGCTTTCAAATCTCAAAGAATACCTTGTCCTCAGTTGTACAATTTGTATGTGGAATCAGCTTTAAGAATAAAAAAAAGTTTGTAAAGAGGCATAATTTTGTGTTAAAGGATACAACTTCTCTGCACTTCCTAACCTGCAAATCTTTTATTCTCAGTCGGGCTCTGCAACTGCCAGTCAGCTGTAAACAAAAATTATTTCATTCCTGCCCTCTCAATATCCTGAGTATCCTGAATATCCTGGATTCACCCAGAGGGCATATGCCTGGTGCTCTGCCTCTGCCTCTGCCTTTGCACCCACCTGCCTTTGCTTCGTGGTCTTCACTTCTCCTACTAACCACTTTTCAGCTGATGTAAATAAAGCTACAGACAGTCTGTGCTCCAGTCCTCTTTCCTCCAGGCCTCCTGACTCTCTCATGTTCTTCACAAACAAGATCAGCAGCACTCCAGACACCTGAGGTCTGTTCAAAACCTTAAGCACTCTCTCTAACAGATGATGACTTTGTTTTGTTTTTGGGGGAGGATTCATAATAGGTAACAATGGAATTGTTTTTCTACTGACACCAAAATGAGTATACACACAGAAAAAAAAAAATACTTTTAGGGTGCTACAACAGCGTGTCACTGGGGCAGTACACTCAAGAGGCATTGTACTTTATTTACCTCACAAAGCTATATTGTAGTACCTCGAGGGTACATAAAACTACTCTAAAATAGCAGTATTCAGAGGTGAGGTACAAAGTTGTCCCTTCAAGGGTACTGCCACATTGACAAGCTGATTTACTTCTACAGGAACAATTTTTTCATTTTTTTTTCTGACAGTGTACCTTGTATACATATGAAGGTTTAAAAGGGAGAAAAATTCCTCCTTTAGCAGGAATCAATTTTTCAGATATTCAGTTGTTTTTTTCTCCCTCGACAAAATTCTATCTGAAGTAGGTACTTTTTGTTGAGGTACACTGCTGTTAAAAAGTTTGAGATCAGTAAGATTTTTAATGTTTTTTTAAGAAGTTTCTTATGCTCATCAAGGCTGTATATATTTGATCAAAAATGCATTAAAAATACTAATTTTGTGGAATATTATTGCAATTTAACATTTTAACATAACAGTTTTCTATTCTAATACTACTCTAATACTATTCTAATTCTATACTTTAAAATATAATTTATTCCTGTGAAGAAGATCTGGATTTTTAGCATCATTGCTCCAGTCTTCAGTGTTACATGATCCTTTAGAAATCATTCTGATTTACACTGTAAAACACTGTACTTTTTTTTTTTTTTTTAAGAAATGAATGCTTTTATTCAACAAGGATGTGTTAAATGGAGAAAAAGTGATAGTAAAGACTTACATTTTTAAAAATATTTATTTTATTTTTACCTTTTTATTCATCAAAGAATCATAGGTTCCAAAAAATATTAAGCAGCAAAACAGTTTCAACACTGATAATAAATTCAGCATATTAGAATGATTTCTGACTGATCATCTGACACTGAAGACTAAAGTAATGGCTGATGAAAATTCAGGGCTGCGTCACAGAAATTAACAATATTTTTCAGTATATTAAAATAAGAAACCAATATTAGAAATTGCAACAATATGTAAGGAATAATTGACGACGGGCCGTTGAATTCCTAGAAAATAATGCACACCCGAGGTGGCGATGCAGCCACGACGCGAAGCGGAATTCAGCAGACCGAAGTCAATTATTCCGCTTGTACTACAGTTACCACACCTCAAGATATCGATCGGATGATATATTTTAAGGCATTCGTCCGGTTTTTGTTCTTAAACGGCTATTGTGAGCAGGATTAATTTCTTACGCAGCTCATCCAAAGCCTTCGTTGCTAGTTCCAAAACGTCATTTTAGAACTAGTAACGACGCTTGAGCCGTTGATAGCAGAATAATGCAGTTAATAATGTAGTTTAGACAGACAGACTGGCAGGCAGACAGACGGAAAGAGAGAGACAGAAAGCGATTAAGCTCATGAATTACATCTGTGAGTCTGTGCTTCTCTCAAATGTGATCAGCAGCAGCGTCTCTACTTATAGTGAAACTTTAAGTTCACTTTCTTCAGGAACAGCGTCGTTGTTACCTCGTTATGAGAAATGTTGTGTAGTTTTTAAGTTGTTAATCGTCAGAACAGCACTAACAACGTTAGCGCGTATGTTCATGTCTGTGCTGGCTGTTATGTGTGTGCGTCTGTTAGAGAGAGAGTGGGGAAATAGTGTGTGCTTTCCGTACATAATAAAACTTTTTTTAAAAAATTTGCGGCAAAAACATGGAAGAAATCTGTCGTTTCTTTATATTGTTTGTATCTGTATTTATTTGTTCGGCCAGTGTCGTTGTGGGTTTTGATTATTTGCTGTTTTAGGCTGTAAGGACCTTTGAAATAACAGAAATAGTGTGGCGAAGTGTTATAAACATGTAATGCAGTTAGAAGCTGCCTGGAACTTCGTTCGCCATACGTTTCCCTGAAAATAATGCACACCTTCAGAACGTTCATCAGCCAATCAGATTCAAGCATTCCCTGTAGTATAATTCACAATATCCTCCTGAGACCCAGCCCATTGACTTGTGTCCTCTGTAGTGGACATTGGGTTTTCATGAATGTTCTTTGTATTTTTTGAGATACTCTGTAAATTCCTGCTGTACTGTACAGAGGACATCTTGGGCTTTCTAATGATATGTCATTTGATTGGCTGGTGTGTTAGGAACTACTTCTTACACTGCATCCAAAATGGCCGGCATACAAAAAAAGCACATTTTACAGAAAGAGGAAATGTATGTAAAGTATAGCTTTTTAAATGTTTTTCTACAATGTTAATCCAATATATATTTGTTTATTAAAGTGTCATGAATAATAAATGTAGCTTTCAAAGCAGTTAAATTGTTTGAGTTTTAAAATATTATGCTTTTTATAAATGTCAATTATAGTGGACATCAGGACCATCTTAATGTATTTAATGACTGCATGTTGTCTGAGTTTGGCTGTCTTTTCTAACAAAATGGTCCTGTGGTCCACTACAGTGGACGTTCTGTACAATTAAAAATAAAAAAAAATTTAAAAACTCTAAATTGTAGAATTTTGTTAACCCAAAAGAAGTAGAAAAACACACAAAATAAAAACAAATGATGACACTTTTTTCCTCGGGTCTCAGGAGGATATAACTGTTTTTTTTTTTTCTGTATTTTTGATCAAATAAATACAGCCTTTATGAGCATAAGTGACTCAAACAATGAAAACAATTAAAAACAATGAAAAATCGTACTCATCCCAAACTTTTTAATGCCAGTGTAAGTATTTTTCAGTTTGTTTCTGACAGATCTAAGAATTTTCAGTAGCAACCTGTTTGTGTAACTTCGAGAATGACCATCTGTTGTATTTATTCCTTTATAATTTAATCATCATCATTCATTATTTGATTATTCCATTTAATCATAGAAACATTTATTATTATTTTTTTACTTAATTACTCTATATTTTTATTTTGTTTAATCTATTTATTCTTTAGTTTGATGAGTCCCGATTTTAGGTTTAATTGTTGATATTGTCAGTGTCAGTGAAGCAGTAAGGACAATGCTATGAGCAGTAATTGTTCATTGTTTTTCTTTAGCATAATACAACTTTTTATGATTTTTACTGGTCAGATGAACTGGGGATGTAGTAGTAGACTTTGTAGACAAAGTCTGAGCATTGAAATGCACCACTAAGATTGTTCAAATCATCACTTTGTCTATTTTAGGGTACCAGTCTTATTAACTGATTTTGGATATCAGACAAGACTTGTTACCGGTTTGGGGTATCAGACACAACTCTGCTGACAGTTTTAGGTACCTGACGGATGTCTTCTAAAAGGATCTGATAAAGAGACTGGATCCAATATTCCTGACATGGAAATCCGATTTAACATTTTTGGCATTGTCGGCGGGATGTCAGCACGATCTAACATTTCTATATAAATGTGTTTGGATCACTAGCTGATACAAGGAATCGGATTTAAGCCTTCATTCACAAGGCGGCGGCGGAGCGTCTGGTCTTCAATGGAGCCAGAAGAGCCCACATTGCACCTCTTTTTGTCTTGCTCCATTTGCTGCCAGTTTCTGCCCACATCAAGTTCAAGGCACTGAGGCTTGAAGACAGAACAGGACTGGACGTTCCCCCTGGAAGTCTGTGGTCTGTGAGTGAACAATGTCTTGTGGTGTCTCTACAAACTCTCACCTTCACTGCTTTGGCATAGTAAGGACCATTCACAGTATGTGTTCTTGAGTTGAAAACCTGAGAAGCAGGGCATTGGAATGGAAAAAAGCAAGGTCTAGAGTAGGGCTGCCCTCGATTAAGTTTTTATCTGGTCGACTAGTCATTCATTTGAAGTATTAGTCGACTATTAATCGCATGTTTATTAATAAACCATTTAAATCATTATAATAAACCTTTAATTGTCTACATAGCCTAAAGCTTTCCACAGTGCACAGCAGAAGTAATAATTTTAAATGTGTCAGGGATAAACAGTAGATGGCAATCACATTTTAATAATTTATTGATAAACTATAGTGCTTTCTTTGTTTTCGGCTTAAGAGATGAAGTCTGTGACAATGACTCGTCATCTCTGCAGTTGTGATGCGCCTGAATACATGTTTCATACGGATGACATAATCTGAGAAAGTAGACATTTCTCTCTCTGTCTGTCTGTCTGTCTGTCTGTCTGTCTCTCTCTCGTTCTCTCTCTCTGTGTGTGTATGTAAGGCAAAGATATACACAGAGTTTCACACTTAAGTGCACAGAAAACAAAACGGCAGAAAGCGCATCCTGTTTGCTTTCATTATTTTACAAAAGCACCGTGTTTTGTTGTTACTGTGAATATACACAAATAAACGTCTTTACAGATTCGAAAGATGTTTTACTCTTACCTGTATGCCCTAAAATGAAGGAGTAGGCTATTTAAAGAGCAAATGGCCCCACCGGCGCCTCCATCTATCCTGTAGTAAGCTTGTACACTCCACACAGACACGAGATTGAGCGGCCATAATAAGCCATATTTGAGGTTGATGAATGATAGACGAGTGTTGGATGTACTGCCCGATGTAATGTATTACTATTACCACACAGACTACCTATTTATTTATTTATTCTGTGACTAAGCAACTAATAAAATTTGGTCGACCAGGCCTTTTCTGGTTAACTAACGATTAGTCGACTATTAGGGGGCAGCCCAAGTCGAGAGACACATTTTAAAATCTTGAACAACTTTTAACTTATGTGCAAAACACTGCAAACACACACTAGAAAGGAGCATGGTCAAAAATGTGCATGTTTACACTGGAAAACAATGGAAAAGCAGCACAGTGGAATGCAAAAACAGTGTAAACAGCCCCAACATCCTGTTCCAACCATTACCAGTTGACTGGTTTCTATTTAAATAGTGTTGCACCGACACTGAAAGTGTAGCCTCACCCACACTGAAAACTCACTGAACCAAAACTCATTCCCACTCATGTTTATTAAACATAAAATATTTATGAGGAGAGATTGATTTGGAAAGTTGGAAAATGTGACTATTATATGACCTGATTAAGACAGCAAATGTGTCGGCTTCCTCAACTTTCATTTGTTCTATCTCTTTTGCTCGTCTTACCTAAATCTCTGTTTTAGCATCATTAGCCTTTAGCAAGTGATTTAAGAAGTTTTGATTAGTATTTACAGCCCTACAATCATAAACCGATATGTGCTCCCTCATTTAACGCAGGGGTTAAGGAGCCGTGAAACGAGCTGTAAATTCCACTAGCTATGTTGTCAACTCTACAGCCTGCAGGGTAAATGAAACAGTAGCATCAACCAGCTAAAAGAGTCTGATAAATCATGACAACTATCATGTTTGTTCAGAACCTTTGGTGTGACCCAGTTTGTGCTCATCACAACCAGTATTATAAACAGCTGTGACAGTTCACTTATGACACCGTTCATAATATTTGCCATTATTCTGCTGTGCCAGAACTTCATTGCTGACGTATTTCATATTCTATCCTATGATGAACTCTAGACTAATGAAGATGCAGCTGACATATACAGGATACAGTCAGATGTAACATTTTAAGTGGGTTTACACCAACAACAATAGCATGAGGCTCATTTTCATGCTGTCATGTTGTGCGATTACAAGCATGACAGTTTGCAGTACGATTTGTCTCTGTTAGCTTTCAAAGCAAAAAAGTTAGCGTGAAGTTGGAGTTTTCAACTAACAATTCTTAACATTCCACACATCATTTGCAATGGTTCTTTAAGGGAAAAGAAAACACATGTGCGACTCTTGACCAGAAAACCAGTCGTAAGAGTCAATTTTTGAAATTGAGATTTACATTTATACGTTTGAAATTGAGATTTATAATAAATAGGCTTTCCATTGATGTATGGTTTGTTAGGATATGACAATATTTGGCTGAGATACAACTTGAAAATCTGAGGGTGCAAAAAATCTAAATACTGAGAAAATCTGCTTTAAAGTTGTCCTAATGAAGTTCTTAGCAAGGCATATTGCTAATTAAAAATAAAAATGTATATATTTACGGTAGGAACTTTACAAAATATATTCATGGAACATGATCTTAATGTTCTAATAATTTTTGGCAATTAAAAAAATTATAATTTTGATCCCATTCAATGTATTTTTAGCTATTGTTACAAATATACCTGTGCTACTTAAGGCTGGTTTTGTGGTGCAGTGTCACATATTGTTTGTAGCCTATACAATGGGTTTCAGTAGGATAATCAAATCTTATTTAAACCTGCAAATAAACAAACTTTTAGGATTTTAAAAGGTTAAAGCATTTCATGAAGTTTGCATCCGAAATATTTAAGATTCCTGCTCCATTCCTGGGCCATTATTGCAGTGATCAATGTGTTTCAGGCATGTTGTATGTTTTGCAACAATTCTTCTAACTCTAACTGGTGCATTGTGTAGCTTTTTGTTTCTTAAACAACCATGTTGGAAGTCATACCCATGTCCACATTCAAGGATAACAATGTCAATTGATTAGGCATTACATCAGGCTTTAAAAATGGCACTTTATGACAAAAAGGTTGCCGACCATGGCCTATATACAGTCCACAACCATACAGATGAATTGTTTGGGAGAAGTATTTTGTCCTTTTCACTTCTCAGATGAATCGAGGTGCACGTTCAGTGCTGAATCCAAACTAACAGCTCTTACTATCTGTTAAACTGTGCCCGCTATAGATTGCTCACTGCAAATATTTTGCTGTATGTTGCCATTTAGCAGGCAAAATGAATAGTTGGTGTCCCAGTTGGTTTTAGCACAGATTCAGTTCATTGCTTTATTCACTGGTTACATTAATATGCATATTAGTGAATGACTAAAATCACCATTAGTCTTATTAGCAGTAGTAGTAGTAGTAGGAATAGTTATTTAAAAAGAACAATAAATCAATGTACATCCAAAACAATTTGGGAACAGTGTATATTTTATAGTAGCATAACTGTTCTCAACAATGATAATAGTCAGAAGTTTTTTTTAGCTCTAAATCAGCATTTTAGAATGATTTCTGAAGGATCTGACAGTACAGAATTGATTCAAGTGGCTGCTGACAAATTCAGCTTTGCTATCACAGAAATATATTCAGAATTGATAAAATGCTTGTTGCAAGACTGACCAAAGCAGCATGCTTTTCAAGTGGTGACCCTTCAAAAATAAGCTGCATTGATGAAAAAATTTGACCCAGTGAAATGACAGTTCCAGTTGAGAAAAATGATGGTTTAACATCAAGACAATTTAGTCATTTAAGCCATCTTTCTTTCTCCTCTGCCAGGCTTAAGTGGAGTGAAGGGTTTAGTCTTATCTGCTCAGGCGACTCATCCTCCATGTGTTCGCGCATATGGGGTCAAGCAGGGATTTAAGGATAGAGAGTAAGTAGACACTTTCACCCTTGTAAATGGGTAATGAATGTAAGAAGTAGCATTAATTGTTCACTTGACAATTAATGGTATTTGTAGATAATCTGCCCAAATGATCATATTTGTGAAAGAAGTCACTTTTATATTAAAAGCACTGTCTGTGGTCTTTTGGTCAAGTGTTCAAAATCTCCTTTTATCTTCCGCTGAAGAAAGTAAGTCTACAGGTTACAGGTTTTGAATGAAAGGAGGGTGAGCAAATAATTATAGAGTTTGATTTTCTTCTTACGACGGCACTGTTCGTTTACGAGACAGAGCAAAGACTTGAATGCCTGGTCAATGCTACAGCATGGTCCAATACATCCAATAAGATTTATATGCTTTTCATTATATTCCCCTCAGTGATAGAGATTATTTCACCACTAGAACACAGACAGTATTTATCTGACAGGAGAGGAAAAACATTACCGGCTAGTGGAATTGATGGAATATAGACATGCAAAGGTACAGAGGGCAAAAATTTTTGTTTTAGACATTGATTTAAAGTAGCCATTGAGAGCAAAGGGTCAAGAACTCTAGAATTTAGCAGCAAACACTAACAATAGCCAAATGGATGAAAGATTTTCTCATTTTCTCAGTCTGAAAGGGAGAAAGAAAGAAAACATTGATAAACTGAGAATGTGAATGGGCCACCATGTGAATGGTGTGTGAATTTGTGGCGTACTTGTAAGCATAACAACGTGATTGGTGGTAATTATATGCTCTTTAGAAGATAAATACTGCATTTATATTCCTCAGTGACAGTCTGTCCTTCTTTCAGTTGCACACAGCACACAAAAGCCAAATATAACATTCACATTTATCTCAGAAATTCTTTTCATGCATCAGATCCATAATAATGAATTTAGTACATTATATAAATGTCTTATAAGTAAACCAGCATTTTACATTACACATGAATAGAACGTTCAAAAGAACAGTATTTATTTGACAATTATTTATTAACTATTAATAATTCAATTATTACCTACTGATCCCAGTAGTGTACCTTCATAATAACTGCCAATGCTGCTAGCTGATCTCATGACAAAAACATACATTTGGGAACTTTTTTGCAAGACACAAAACACGTACCACTAAGTACATATCACTGTGGTTTCCAACAGAAAACAGTGAGCACTTGTAATCGTTTCCATACACAGTTATGATTACAGCTCCATATGTTCTGCTTTCCGGATCTTTAGCTATGAATCCTGTGAAAAATATGACTCATGATGAAAAAGCTAAAAGATGAGAGATTGAAAAACAAGCTAAACAGCACACTTGTATTCATATTATCCATTAGGTTTAGGTGTAGTGCAGATGGTGCGTTATTTTTAAACATCATTGAACATTAAAGTTATACAGCCACTTAATGGACATTTCAAGTCAAAACTGCGGTGACGTGTACAAAACCGGCGTCACATAAAACGTACCATATGCAGTGTTGGGGAAAGCTACTTTTAAAAGTAATGCATTACAATATTGATTTACTACCTAAAAAAGTAAGTAATTACGTTACTTAGTTACTTTTAAAGAAAGTAATGCGTTACGTTACTTTTGCATTTCTTTTTAAATCTGGGCAGGACTTGCTTGTTTGTTTTTAATATAAAAAGTTCTTTTTTTGGCAAATGTAAAAGTCTTTTCACACCAAAAGCTTCAAGCTTAGAGAAAAGTAAATTCACATCTGTACAGTAAACCACAGAAGAAGAAAAAAAAAGTCAAATGTCAAAAAAGGAAAACAAATGTTAGTTTATCTTGAGTAAATTTTTGCTTATTAGAATTAGATCATTGAATGTCGGCAGCAAACAACAGTGGTTAATAAAATGAGATTAGATACATAAAGGAGTTTTTTTTATTATTTAACATATTTTACTTATTTGAAAAAATAACTCAGATATTTTCCTGTCAATTAAAAAGTAATGCGTTACTCTAGTAGTTACTTGGAGAAAGTAATATTATTACGTAACTCCTGTTTCTTGTAGTGTGTTACCCCCAACACTGACTATATACATTCATATGTATGTATATGTACATTCATCTGTTTCAGGGGAAAAAAACTGAACACTGAATATGTCACGAAGTGTACATGGCGCTATGTATTCCGCGTCTTACGAAAAAGTTCCCACAGGTACATTTTCGTAATGAGATCAGGTTGCAATGTAAGCATACTTATTGGTACTGTTTATTAATCATTCATTAAACAGTGTTTGCACTACAAACCAGTGTGTTCATACTTAAGATAATACGTTAAAATAATAAGGTAAGAAACACCAGTTTGCAATATCAAGCAGCAAAACAAGCTGTTTTGTACAGCTAGACGTGGATGAAACCAGGAATCCAGACCCATTAAATTTGCAAATGGCCGCATCCGCTCTTACAGGAAAATAATATGTTTTTGTAGCAAAGGTTTTTTAGTGTGATATTTAGTGTACCTACTGCTGGAGCCATTTAGTTATTAAACAAATAATAAAATTAATAAATCGTCAAACATCTGACCACTACTGACCTTTCCACATTAGACATAATTACCAATTAAATGAAGCCTTACAATTGTAGTTGTGTTTGTTTTAAGTGTGATACTGGAATTTAACCTAAGCTTGTTTTAGTGAGGGGGGGAAAAATAATTAAAAACACTTAAGAAATGCAATTAACAACCATCCTTTTTATAATACTTTAGGATGTGAATATTTGGTTTTAATACACATCTATTAAGTAGAGAGTAAGTGCATGCGCAAAAAGCAAACAAAATGTTAACCCAAATTTAATAAGACATATCTTTTCTTGAGAGAACATAAACATAATTACAGTCTATCATGTTTTATTTTATTTGTTTTAGCTTAATTGATAAAAGCATCTGACTTCATTTTGTGTGAGAGATTAGAGCTTTCTATCATTTCAAAATCAAATTTGTTTTCTAACATTTCACGCATTTTCCAGTATTTATCTTCAAACATTTTAGAGGAGGTTACACAAATATCTAGCCTCCCTCACATAGTGTCACAGCAAGTGAATCACTATCTATGACTAATGCAGACAGATACTCTGTTCATTAGCATTCATCCTGTATTCCCCTGAGAGGTGATTACATATCCTGTACCTGCTCATCATCTAATGGACTAGAAGGTCCAGTGGATTTTGAAGAGAATAACCTGTTTATTTGTTTACCTGCATTAAGCAACATGCGAGTACAGATGGTGCTTACAGCCTTCCAGATGTTTGGCAGACCCCACAAAGTCAAAAGATTATGAGATCAAAGTGACGCAGAGGGCGATAGAAAAATGCTGATCTCACATCCAGCCTGAAAGTAGCGGAAACATGCAAACCATCCTCATGTCATGGGTTAATGGGTCTGAGCCAGAATCTAAATCTATTCTGCTCCAACAAGATCGTCTTGTAGGTTAAGGCTAAATAAACAACTTGCAAAACAGGTCTAGTGCAGAATGAAGAAACAAATGAAGTTTACTTCATGCTTCCAAGATGATGCAAACATAGTTCTGCCCTTAGATACCCTCCTACCCCTCTACAAACGAGAGAGAGGAGCAGACGCAACATCGACATTACAATAAACAGTGCTTGTGAGCAGAGCTAGGCTTGGCTCTTTATATGAAACTAATAGTGGCCTGAGGCTGCTAGCGAAAATAGAACAAGCAAATGGAGAAGATGCAGGAAACAGAGAAAAACCTGGTGAATTCCTTCAGTCTGTTGTCTGGTAGGGGTGGGGGTGATTGGTGAGGGAAGGATAAGGGTACAGCAAGGATGCCAACAAAGTTTGTGTGCTCTGAAAATCAAAACGAATACGGGGGAGGAAAAGACGCTGTCACTGCGTCTTCAAATGAGCCTGTGAGTACTTTCAAATTACACCTGGGTAATTTTACAGATGAAGTTTGCTATTTTATTTTCAGCTGTTATTATAAAGTGGATGAACCCATCAGTGTTTTGATGATATCTAAATGGAATGATAACGGAAGACCTAGAATCCATTATTCTTCATTCCTTTACATAGATCAGACTGAGAATTGCAAGCTATTTTTTTTATATATATATTTATTTATTTTTTTTTAGCAAATGTGCTGTTAAACTGGAAGAAAAGGAGAACACTATGTGCTTTGCCTTTTGAATTATGTGGTTTGCAATTGAGATCTAGGATGGATTCCATATAGCATGTTTATATCCTCAGAGGGATAGTTCACCCAAACATGAAAATTTTGTCTTTAATTACTCACCCTCACATAGTTTCAAACCCTCAAGACTTTCGTTTATCTTCGGACAACAAATTAAGATATTTTTGATGAAATCTGAGACTTTCTGTTCCTGCATAGACAATAATGGTACTACCACATTCAAGGCACAGAAAGGTAGTAAAGACATCAAAAAAATAGAGCATGCAACGTCAGTGTTTCAACCTTAATTTAACGAAGCTACGAGAATTTTTTTGTGTGCAAAGAAAACAAAACTAATGACTTTATTCATTATGTCCTTTTTATTTAGTTATTTTTTGACATGTCTATTTAGTTTTGTTTTTATTTCAGTTTAGTTTTATTAAAGTACTTCAACTTCAACTTATTTATTTCATTTCAATGCAAAGAAAACATTTCTTTGAACACGAAAAACACATGAAATCTGCTTTTGACAAGCCTGATGCTTGTCCATTGGTAGTTTAAAAAAATGTTCATAAAATCAGATTTTTGTTATTACAGTGCGTCCGAAACGTATTCACAGCACTACTTTTTCCACATTCTGTTACGATACAGCCAACAATTACGATACAAAAAAATTCTACAAACAGTACCCCATAATGACAATGTCAAAGAAATTAAAATCTTTGCAAATTCATAAAAAAAAATAAAATAAAAATACATGACAATCACATACATGAGTATTTACAGCCTTTGCTCAATGCTTTATTGAAGCACCTTTGGCACCAATTCTTTTCGAGTATGATGTTACAAGCTTGGCACACCTATTTCTGGGCAGTTTCTCATATTTTTCTTTGCAGTACCTCTAAAGCTCCATCAGATTGGATGGGGAGTGTTTGGTGCACAGCCATTTTCTGATCTCTCCAGAGATGTTCAATCAGGTTCAAGCCAGGGCTCTGGCTGGACCACTCAAGGACATTCACAGGGTTATCCTGCAGCCACTCCTTTGTTATCTTGGCTGTGGGTCGTTGTCCTCTGTCTCTGTACATTGCTGCATTCATTTTTCCCTCAATCATGAGTAGTCTCCCAGTTCCTGCCGTTGAAAAACATCCCTGCCACCACCATGCTTCATTGTAGGGATGGTGTTGAACAGTTGGTGAGCGTTGCCTGGTTTCCTCCAGACATGATGCTTGCTTTAATTTTTTTATACATTTGCAAAGATTTCAAACTAATTTCTTTCACATTGTTTTTATGGGGTATTGTTTGTAGAATTTGGAGGAAAATAATGAATTTAAAATATTTTTGAAATAAGACTGTAACATAACAAAATGTGGAAAAAGTCATGCGTTGTGAATACTTTCCGGATGCACTGTACATCTCAGTCTGATTTCATGTTTTTTTTTTTTTTTCCTCCATAAGTCGTTATGCAAGGGGTAAACATCAGCTGTTCTTTTTGCTGTTACACTCTTAAAAATAAGGGTTCCAAAAGGGTGTTTTGCAGTGATGCTATAGACGAACCATTTTGGTTCCCCAAAGAACCTTACAGTTCTTAAAAGAACCATTTTGAAAAAAATCTAAAGAAATTTTTTGGACTATAAAGAACTTTTTCTGTTCCATGGTTCCATGGATGTTCAAGGTTCTTCATGGAACCATCGATGCCAATAAAAAAACTTTATTTATTTATTTATTATTAAAAGTGTAGCTTGACAACCTATGTGCATTAGCAAAAGTGCATGAAGTACAAACCTAGCATGTAAACTGCAGTCTATACAGTCAGGAGTAGGAGTGCTCACTTCAAATCTTCCGCTTTCTGGAATAAGTAGAGCATAAAGGTGCTCACTTTCAAATTGAATTCTCCCAGTGCTTTGTGTAAGAAAAACTATCAATGAAATAAGTGAAATTAGATATATAGATTTTTAGCTATGACCTCGAAAGAAAAAAAAAGAGGGATAAAGCCCTCCACACCACTATCCCCATCTCTTGAGTCACAGAGGACATATAAGTGAGAAAATTAGTGATTAAATAATCCTATAACTGGCAAGGATGAAGTGAGGGAAAAAATAGAGTTGGTGAATGTGTGGAGAGAAGGATGAAGAGAATCGATTAGCCGGGATTGCAGAAGGAAGGAGGCTAAGACATCAGCTGCTTGCTTCTGATAACAGCGGAGCCATGTAACCCTCCGCTCACTAATGCACCCACTGATCATCACTTGGCGAGTGAGTGTGTGATGGTGCTGTCAGAGTTCTGCTCATTAAGTGGCTGAGTGCTGCCAGCGCTCTGTTGTACTGCCAGCGTCTTACCAGAAAGCCAGAAGAGAAGACGAGAACACTCGAAATCTACCCGTCCATAATGAACCACACGACCAGGTCAGTGAGAGGATGACCCTAACATGTGAAGCAAGCGACCCCTCATTATTTCTCATATGTCAATACTGTGTGCTGCTTTAACCAAATGTATGTAGGGATGCAGACACCTGCAAGTATGAGTAACTTTATTGTACAGTATAGAATGGCCTATATAAACAAGACTGTGAATGAGGAGGAGGAATAGTGAGTGTATCTGGCTTGTGTACAGAATATTGCATCACACGAAGGGAATTCATAGAACCCTGTTCCCAATATCATGCAAAGTCAATGATTTGGCTTTGGTGTGCAGGATTAAATTTTTTCAGTTTTTGTATTGGAGGTTCAAAGCTCTGTGACAACACACTTATATGCTACCATCTGCATGATTATTCATGTGATATTGCTGTTACACAACAGTTTTGCAAAGTTAGTTGCGAAGTTAAATTTCAGATAAATTGACCAGTACTAAGAGTTGAGTAATTTTTAAGTCACAAGTATGACAGTGTTTTAGTGCCACGTAAAAAAAAAAAAAAATCTAAATAAAAAATTACATGATTAAAGTTGTATTATTTTAAGAATAACATTAAAATATTACATAAATAAAGTCGAAATGTTTCAATAATTAAGTCAAAATTACGAGAATTAAATCGTAGCAATTAAAGTTATAATATTTTGAGAGTATAGCCTGCATGTGCAAATGTCCCGGATTGAGAGCACCAGGAGAAGTTGCCAGGCCATCGTTTTTTTTTTTTTTTTTGAATATATATGTGGGATTATTAGCAGAAATCATACCATGTGTTATACTCGCAGGGACAGTATGCCTAGAAATAATATTTTTTTACATCTTTGATTGCATTCATTAGGCCTATTTGTAGTGTGCCAGCCATCCAATAATAGCAATAAGCTTTGTGCTTTTTTTTACTTTTAATATAAAACAAAGTCTCAGTTTTCAAAATCTGTTGTTGTTCTTCTTCTTGTAAATCAATCATCTTTTCGATTACTAAACATTTGTTTCATTATTTATTTTTTTTTTTTTTGGTGAAAATTCCACCACCTACTCCGCAAAAACGTCTGTGGTGTCCAACCTTTCATTCCTCACATGAATTTAATTAAAAAATCTATATTTATAAAAGGTGAATACTGCGATCTGTCACGCCACATTTTAAAGAGTGTGAAAAACACATTATTGTAAGACATATTGTTTGTGTTTCGCTATAAAACTGACAGATTTTAAAAGCTGACTTTGGAAAATTTCCTGGTGTTCCCAATCCAGGCCATTTTATGCAGAATAGGCTAGAATATACTCTCAAAATATTGTAACTTTAATCTAGTAAATGCTGCAAATTAATCGTTGTGATTTTGTCTTTATTCTCAAAACATTTTGACTTTATTCTCATAATATTCTGACTTTATTCTCAAAATATTATTAGTTTAATGTCTCAATCTTAGATTAAAAAAAAAAAAAAATGTGACACTAAAACGCTGTCATATTAAAGTGTGTTTTAGTACAGAAAAAAATTCATTAAAAGTACCAAAAGCACAAAATAGTATTTTCTTGTAAAACTTACTACAAGAAATGTTTTTAATTTGATTTCAGTGGTTTATTTTAGGTCTTAAAATGACTTAATAGGATAGTTCATGCAAACATTCTGTCATAATTGACTTACTCTCACATCATTCCAAACTTTCTCAGCTGAGAAACACTGCACAACAAAACATTTGAGGAAAATTTAAAGGGTTACTTTACCCAAAAATGAAAATTAATAACTCATCCTCATGCCGCTCTAGACCAAAGAAGACTTGACACTGTAACAATGTGATTGTTATTACTACACAAAGTAGTTGTCTGAGAGTTATTTATTCGCTCTGGAATAAGAGTGAAACAGACACAGAAGAGGAGATTGTTAAATAAAGTTTTGATTTTTGTTTTTACTTTGTGCACAAAAACCTTGAATGTATCAGCTGCGTTGCTGTCTATGCAGGGTCAGAAAGCTCTTGGATTTCATTGAAAATATCATAATTTGTTCGGAAGATAAACGAAGGTCTTACAGTTTTGGAACGACATGAGGGTGAGTAAGTAATGACAGAATTTTCATTTTTAGGTGAACTATCCCTTTAACATAATCACAAGAAAGACTTTAAAATGATTATAAATGTGGCTTGCATTGCCTTTTTATTATGCATGACCTCATCTGCTTATAATAAACTACATCATACATATTAACAATACTAGAAAATATTAAAAGTAATGGATTATATAGGCTATAGACGCTATGTGTGCTAATAAAAAAAGCTATATGTGTTGTCTGACATCATCAAATCACTGACAGAGCTTTTAAAATTACACTGTGCAACATATATACGTGTATCCTTTACGTTTGACTTATTACAGCAACGCGCTGCTCAACTGCAGTGGTATTTTTCATCATTTTGCGAAGGCCATGGTCAGGGTTATCATTTCAGTCGGGGTCAGGGTTAAGTAGGACAGGCAGCCCATTTTTCTGCACTGATGTTATGCAGTGCACATGCCACTGGTTCACTTCCTCATGGGGCTGTACAGCTCAGTGCTATTTGCTCAGACCCTCTCTAAACAGCCGTAGACCTATACCACCGTGGTCTCCCACATTATACAATTTATCTTGCTAGGCCATCTCGCACATTACTCAGAGTCAAGTGCATGCCACAGATTGATTTTTATTCCAGCGAAAATGTTTTCTTTCTTCTCAGAATATGATTTCTGCAATTCTGAACACGATTCCAAGAACATGGCCTTCAGGAATCAAAATCATCATGAGCCAAGAAATCCTTGCTCTCATTCAAACAAGCTCTCTATATAGAATACCACTGCAAACACAGTGCATCCAATCTTTCCTTTTTTATTTAAGCTTGTACTTTAGGGCTTTTCAAGTAGTTTTATAACATAAATGTCAAGTAATTACGGATTACTTAAGATCTGAGTATTAACTGAGTTTCATGTTTTTATAGTTGGCTTGATGACTTGGTCTGAGCTCATACACATCTTTACCCTACCAGTCTCTTTTTACATTATACTTTTGACCTTTATTTCTTGTTAAATGTAGATGCAAGTGACATACACATACTTATTTTGTACATATACAATGTTTATATCAGGTTAACAGTCCCAGAGCTGGACTTTATATTCAACTCATTTTAAGGGTAGCCAATGTAAATTTGCCAGGATTGGGGTGAAGTGAGCTGTCCTCCTTGTTCTGGCGAAGTATCCGTTTTTAAGCTTTCTAGGGAGCTTTTAGGCATCCCTCCAAGGATAGCTTTGGCATGGTTGAGGCAGAAAGACACATGCAGGCGTGAATACATTTTTCAGAATTGTTGAAACTGCCTTTCAAACTGTTATTTGTCTTTGAAGAGATGGAGATGATTGCAAGATTGCAAGAAAGATGATTGCAATGGAAAAAGGGATGACACATGCCTACTAATAACAGGATTGTAGGGCTTATTATCAACTCTTGTAGGCATTGCAATAGAAAGTTGTGATTCAAAATGTCAACACTAAAGCGGAACTATGAGCCAGGTGCCTAGCTGGACAGCATTTGATACTTCACTGTTTGGTTTTTTTTTATTACTGGTGCAATGGTTACACTGGAGAATAACTGATCATGAAAATTCTTGCCTTTTGCTTTAGTTACTCATCAGAACTGAAATGCATTTACTGTGGGTTGCTTTAAAATCTGCATAATGGGTCTGATGTAGCGTAAGCAATCAAGAGACTTCATATTTCAGAATTGTATTTGCTTTGGGGCTGGAGTAAAGAGGTCATAAAATCAGTGAAACTGCCTTTTTGTCTGACATTTCAAGATTGGATTCGATCGGATTGGCAGTATGAATGTTGTGTATTATTAAGAAACCAGTATATGTCTCACGTTACGGGTGGATAAACTGATGTGCTAACTAAGGTTTAGATAATAAATGTTTTATGGATGCTTATCCAAAATGATTATTATTACTTTAATTTATCAGTGTCTGTCAATATTTAATTGCATGCTCTTTCCCCCATCTTTATATAAAAATCTTATCATCAATACTAAGTTAAATTTGATATTTAATTTTTCAATTTAATATTCAACACATTTTAATAGTTAATAACTAATATTAATATTTAATTATTGAAATTTAATTAAAAAATACTGTTAAATGTAATCTCAAAATAAATATAGATTTTTATGCTGTACTTTATAATAATTTAGGCAAATTATGGAATTTATTGGCTGTAATATAAACATAAAATAATTATTGTCTTATCAGTACTGGACAGAATCTTTACATTAATTTATTAATTGATGAGAACATTGCTTAGAGCTGGAAATAAGTTGATAAAAGATCTAACCCATTGCTTGACCCAAAATCCAGTGCTTGATTTCTGAGGTCACTAGTTAAGGATGGTCAATGTATTTCCAGGGCAAGGCATAACACAACAGGAGGGCTCGGAAAAGGCACGGATTGATAGTGTTCTTAAAAAACACCGTAGAGTATAATTGCACGCTACACATTGGCAGGGCATCTTTTCAAAGTGCTGACGTCCTAGGGGAGCTGTTCTGTTAAGAATGGCGTAATCGCTATCACAATACCAAGCTGTGTGGAAGGGACTTGTTCAACAATGACTGAGTATTAAGGAGCAGCATTTTTACAGGAGGATTTGCAGATTCACATCACAGGAGATTTCTGAACATGGCCTACTTTGGAGAGAGATGCTTGGGAGGCTGGGACAAGAATGGTAGATGATTCTGTGGAGTTTTTACCAGGCCTAAAGATGCTGAGGGATTGAAGTTTTATTAAGGTTTTTTAAAGATAAGGTATGATGGAGTACACAAGGTCAGTAGTTCTGGGAGACTAAGATACAATAATAGGCTTAAGATGGAAACTTTTGAACTCTTAAAATATTTGGTGGAAGATAAGTAAGTTGGAACAGCTTAAAGTAGGTTTAAAGAGCATTAATTGTTGGAGACACGTGGCATCCAAGTACATCCTCTAACCAAGTGTGCCCTTGTATTTAATGTTGTGCAGCTGGAAAGCATGGTTCGGTTGGCCAACTGCAGTATATTGGAGGCGTAGCATCAATCATCAGTGAATTTGAGATGTGCAAGCAATTTTCAGTAACGTAATGACTTTCACTATCCTTCATTTCCATTTGCTGCACAGCTAACAGTGAGTGAGGACTAAGAGTTTTAAAAGTACAGGCACTTAAGCGCCAACACAAGAACAAAATTAATGTAACAATTCCAGTTTTTCTGCAGTAGTACCGATTCAGTTTACATGTGGCAAAATTAACAGTCTTACAATGGTGAAGTTTTAGCTCATTAAAATGCATTAGGTCATGATGATATTGATTTATCTCCTTGGAGTATCCAGACATGTAATTAATATTCATGAGTCATGCCTTCATCATAGTTACATTTGTTTATTATGTGGCTGTCTGGGGCTTTCACCAAATCAGGATGAATAATACTGTGCTTTGAGAAAGTATTTAGACGCCCTTCACTTCTTTTTTTTCTTCTCATAAATCTACACTCTGAACCTCATAATGACAAACTGAAAACAGAATTTTAGAGAAAAAAACTGAAATATCACATTTACATAAGTATTCACTTAAGCACTTACACTGTAAAAATAAAAAAAACACAATTTGTTGAGTCAACTTAAAATAATTTGTTACCCTGCTGCCTTAAAATTTTTAGTTCAGTCAACTCAAATAGATTTATTCAAGTTGAAATGTTAAGTTGTACTAAGTGACAAATTAGATTTTCAAGTTGACTAAACTAAAAAATTGTTTGTTAAACTTAACAGCTGTGTTCGTCACTCGGCTGCCTTAAGATTTTAAGTTGAATCAACTTAAATATCTAAGTTGTCATTTAGTAAAACGTAACATTTCAAGTTGACTGACTTATTTTTCCAGTTGACTGAACTTAAAATTTTAAAGCAACCAGGTAACAAATTATTATAAGTTGACTCAACAAATAGTTTTTACAGTTTAGTTGAATCACCATCAGTGGACAGCCATTTTCAGGTCTCTCCAGAGATGTTCGATAGGGTACAAGCAAAGTCCCTTTCAAGTATTTCTATAGTCTTTGGTACAAGTCGGGGTTATGGCTGGCCACCCTAGGACATTCACAGAGTTGTCCCTTAGCCACTGATGTGTTGCCTGTGTGCTTAGGGCCATTGTCATGTTGGAAGGTGAACCGTCGGCCCAGTCTGGGTTTCTGAAAGCTCTGGACTAGGTTTTCATTAAGGCTATCTCAATAGTTTGGTGCATTGAGCTTTTCTTCTACTCTGATGAGTCCCTCAGTCCCTGCCACTGAAAGCAAACCATGGTACTTTGCAAGTGATGAGCAGAGCTGGTTTCCTTCAAATATGATGCTTAGAGTTGAGTTTCATCAGACCAGAGAATCTTGTTTCTCAGAGTCTGAGGGTCCTTTAGGTGCTGTTTTTGGTGTTTTTTAGGAGAGGATTGAGTTTGGTCATAACACCATAAAGCCCAGGGGCCGGTTGCACCAGCTGGACGTAGAAAATGTTGGGTGTAAGTTCTACGTTGGACTTAGTTACGTCCAACTTTCCGATGAATATTTACGCCTGTTGCACCATCTGAAACTACAAGTAGGCGCAGCTAAGCTTTAGCGTAGACGATGCGCGTCCGCGCTGACACGACGCCATTTGCGTTACTATGGTTACAACTTGAATTTACTGGCTCCAATAAATAAATGAAACATGGCTGCTGAACCGAAAAGAAGAAAATTAAATTACTCAGATTGTGAAACAAGACCAATCATCGAACTCTTCATATGCTGTGACGACGAGCGCCTATTAGGATCAACTAAAGGCTAGACTTCAAAAAGAATGTGAAAAAAGTCAAGTTCACGGCATAGAATCTTACACTCGTCGTATTGCCCGGCAGGCTGTACTTCTGCTTACATTTACCATATCAGCAAATGTATTTTGGAAAGATCCGCTGGCATAAAATCGAAGAGATATTAGCACCTGCAGTGTTGGGGACAGCGCTCCGTTCCTGTCTGTTGCGTGCTGTAACTGGGGTGATAAGTCGTTGATAAGTTCTAACAGTTCAACCCTGCTGAAACGAAACCTTTCGATAAGTTCTGTCTCCATATATATCTAGAGGATTGGTGCGGTCTCTCATTACTCTTTCACGCCTGAAAGCCCGCAGATCGTGTAGCCTGTATATCAGACGCGCCATTGTCTTTTTATTATTATTATTATTATTATTATTATTATTATGTTTATGTTTATGTTTATTATCTCTATGGAAACAAGTCAAGGCTTTTCACTTTACACCTGCCTTTGACTAGGCGTAAGATTTTGTCTCAGACGTAGCACTACGCCTAGATGGTGCAACTGGTATAAATTCTACGCATGACTTAAAGCGCATTTTACGTCCAGCCTAGTCTTACAACCGGGTGTACGCCCAGCTGGTGCAACCGGCCCCAGATCGGTGGAGTGTTGCAGTGATGTTTGTCCTTCTGTAGGTTTCTCCCATCTGCATATATGATCATGGAGCTCAACTAGAGGGACCATCAGCTTCTTGGTCACCAGTTTAGACAAGGCTGTTCTCCATCGCTTGCTCAGTTTTGGCTGGGCGAGCAGCTCTTGGAAGAGTCCTGTTTGCGCCAAACTTCTTCCAGTTGAGAATTATGGAAACCACTGTGCTCTTGGGAAACTTCAGTGCAGCAGAAGTTTTTTGACTTCATGGCTTGGTTTTACTCTGATATGCATTGTGAGCTATGATGCCTTTTATAGAGAGGTATGTGCCTTTCCAAATCATGTCCAATCAATTTAATTTATCACAAGTGGACTCCAATCAAGGTATAGCAACATCTCAGCAATGATCAAGAGAAAAGAGAGGCACCTGAGCTAAATTTGAAGTGTTTTTTTTTTCTTTTAATACATTTACAGACATTTCTAAAATTTTGTTTTCACTGTTGTCATTATGAGGTACGTGCAGATGCATTTAAACAGTTGTAGTTTTAGCCTGTAACACAAAAAAAAAAATTGAAAAACAGTCAATGGGTTTCTGAATACTTTCTGAATGCACTGTTATTGATTACATAATCAAAAATTCACCATACTGGATCATATCTCAGGAACAACAGAGGAACATGACAAGTAATTTTTGTTAATAAAGAAATGAGCGTTTGTTTGTTTTTACAAATGGTCAGATTACTGAATAAAAAAATAAAATAAAAAATTCTTGGAATTGCGTGATACAGACTTCCAATTCTAACATTTTATTTTCTAAAAATTGTTAGATATAAGCTCACAATTGTGAGTTATAAACAAAGAATTGCAAGATAAACTTACAATTCTGAGACATGAAGTCAGAGATATAAACTTGCAGCTGCGTGAAATAGTCAGCATTTTTTCCTTCATGTTGCAATTCTGACTTTTTCTAGCTATTCTGATTTTTTTTTCTCAGAATTGTGGGATATAAATTTTTTACATTTTTTATTTCTATATATATAATGTGTGAGCAATTTTCTAATGAGAAATCTTTATTTGTGTTCTTTCATCCTCTTATAGCTGATGAACAGACTTCTTAAAAGAGGATTTGCTGTAGAGTTTACTTCTGAGCATGGAAAGGAAAACAACGTAATTGTATTTAGACAGTTCTAAGATTTCTCTGCTCATCAACAAGAACATTTTCTGATTACAAAATACTGTCAATGTCCTTAGCACAATGGACTACCCTCTGAAAACTGCCATATCACATCACCGTCACAACCATGCATGCACAACTACATAGTCATGTGTTTGACACCTTTTTAACTTATTCTTTTCAATAAATTGTAAAACGACAAACATGCCAAAATACATCCATTCCCTGCTGCTAGAATTATTTATGGGCTTTCATTGTATATTTGTATAGATGACACACATCACGTCTTGACAGTAATTCTCTGCTGGTTTGGAACGTTAGCTGCTCGGTTACAACAACAATTGCTTATACGGTCTTTGACTATGAACTATTAATCTCTGCAAACAATGTCAGTTGTGATTTAAAGAGCCCAAACCGCTGGAGCTGACGAGGAAGGCGGCAAGGGAGCATCCATCACTCAAAGACAAACACTAGTTGCTCCAATGTGGAAGGAGAAGGGATCTTAGTGCTTGTTGTATGGACAGAATGAAGGAACGTTTATTCTTTTAGTCATACTTTAAGAATGAAGGAAGCTTAGAAGTCAAACAGGCGAAAAAGTACAACATAGTGTTTTTTTCTCTAATAAAGACCAGCTGTTTTTGTAACAGAAGCTCTCAAATTAAAAGAACTGAATGTGTCTGCACGTCCAACTGCTCAGCAGTGAATGAAGCAGAAACCATTCAAGACTTCATTAACAAATGTTAGTAAAAGTATTTAAACGGGACTTTGTAGCTGTGTGAGATGCATCCAACACAAAAAGTGTGCTTCTGGTGTGTGTTGGCTCTGCAAGGCTTCCATTTATGGTTGTACACTTACCAAATATTTATTTATTTACAAATGTGCACATTAATTTACTTATAAATGTGTTTCTATGTTTATTTACTTAGAAACATAATCTTGTTAATATCTTCTTTTGTGTTCCACAGAAGAAAAAAAGGTCATGTGTTATTTACACAAGAACAATAAATTATTCATAATTGATCGATTCTTCCTAATTCCCCTTCACCATTACATTTTTCTTTCTAAAATAGCCTATTGCTTATATACATTCAGAAAGTCTTTAAGTTTTGTGGACATTTACACAAAGAATCTGTCATTATTCAGGCGGTGAAACAGAATTTGACCATTCATTTACAAAAATCATTTCAGGTTTAAGAAGCATTTCAGCAATATATTTCGATGTCTTTGACAGGCGTTTGTCACATAACTTTGTCTTCTGATCCTCTTTTCAGTACCCCTGAGATTTTAAAATAAATATTTTAAATTTAAAAATATTTAAAAATATTTTTGTTCATTGGTTCTCTGACGCTGGCTGTGATTACATGACATGGCATGCAAACAAATCAAATATTTTATTTTTTTCATATATATATATTTTTTTATTTTGATTGATTTTAAAATGATTTATTTTCCTAAAAAATGATTTAATTAATTATTCATTTTTCAATAAACTTATAACTCCCCTTTTGGAAAACCTTGACGTAATAAAATGTTGTGAATAACAACAAATTGAATATATTTTCGTACTCTTTGTATTTCTATGTCAGTATGTAGGGCCCTATGAAATCCATTTTATTCAAATTTTTCCACATTCCGTTTTTTTTTTTTTTTTTTTTCCTTTGTAATTTTTCTGGATTCCTTTTTAATGGTTAAATAAAATCTTATTAATCAAACAAGCATGTCTAGTTAATTAAAATCATTAAATTTATACAATGTAACATCAGTTTATTAAAGGTTTAACAAAAATTACATGTTTAGGGCCCTATGAAATGTTTTTTTCTTACCTTATGTTTTATTGTTACCATATTCAGTTTTTACCATGTCTAATTATTTGAATGCATAACTTTTATTTATTCTTACTATAGCCTTGTGAATTTTTATTCCCAGAAATTATGTGTTGTGTATTTACAACGGAAGGCATAAAAAAAAAAAAAAAAAAAAAATATATATATATATATATATATATATATATATATATATATATATATATTAACAGTAGTAGTAGTATTACGCACATCTAAATATTAAAAATATATTTTTGTAATATATGTGACCCTGAACCACAAAACCAGTCATAAGTTGCTGGGGTATATTTGTAGCAATAGCCAAAAATACATTGTATTGTCTTATATGCCAAAAATCAAGTAAAGATCATATTCCATGAAGATATTTTGTAAATTTCCTACCGTAAATATGTCAAAACTTAATTTTTGAAAAGTATATGCATTGCTAAGAACTTTATTTGGACAACTTTAAAGGTGATTTACTCAATATTTATATTTTTTTACCCTCAGATTCCAGATTTTCAAATAGTTGATATCTCAGCTAAATGTTGTCATATCATAACAAACAATACATCAATAAAAAGCTTATTTATTCAGCTTTCAGATTATGTATAAATCTCAATTTCGGAAAATTGACCCTTATGACTGGTTTTGTGGTCTAGGGTCACATATGTCTTCAGGTTAAACCAAACTTTTATTTTGATGGGTTACCGTGAATACCTGTAACTGATGTTGGTTGTGGCTAGATATGGAATGGTCAAATGCTAATGAAGTGACTCTCAGAGCCGTTCTGTAGATGTTGTTCATGTATTTATGTCCTCATTTATTGAGACGCCAGATGCTGAAATCACAGCGAGTTTCACAAGTGCCTCAGCATGTGTAGTAAGCAAAACCGCACTTCTGCGCATGGAACATGCAGTATTAAAAATGTAATAGTCTTTTTAAAGCTTAATATTTACATATTAATCACGATTTGATTTAATTTGATGACAAATTCAGTGATGTTCCACGTTAAACAGTAAAATCCGTTTTTATGACTGGATTCCACGATTCCACATGCATTTTCTGCATCACGGTAATCATAGGGCCCTAAGTATAGTGCAATATTATCCTATTTAAATCAATTTGATAATCAAGATCAAACGCAATCTGTAGTGAAAAGTAGTCTGGTTATATTACCTAAAATGTGTAATGTAATGGATTACGTAATTACAATTTGTATGCAATCTACCCAGCTCTGTGTTTGAAACAACATAAGATATATTATATCAGAATTTACATTTTTTGGGTGAACTATGTTGTGATGAGTTTAGAACCAGTGACACACAGTCAGTTTAGATATTGGTTGTTTCATGTTTTTGTTTGTTTGTCTTATGTCTTGACAACCTGCTCTCTTTACAGGTATTATTTCAAAAATATTGTTTGAAAAGTTTTCCTTCTTTTAAAGTATCTAAAACAAATGTATCCTACACAGTGACATTCAAATGTCTTTAAAAATAATACATTTCATTTTTCATGTCCCACCCTTTGAGAAACTCTGACAGAAGCCAAATGAATAGGAAGCAAAAGTTAAAAAAATCAATAGACAAAATGCTTCTGTTCACCTCATCCTCTCGATTAACCATTCCTCACCTCCATTTCTTCGAATGTTCTTGTTTGTCAATTTCTTAGAATAGCTTGAAATGAAAGGAGTTTATATTAATTCTGTGTAAAGGATACACATACACACATTCTTCTGCTATAGCTGAGCTCATTTCTTTTTCTTAATGTCGAGGGACACATTGTTAGGCATAAAAACCCTTCTGGAGAGTCTAAAAATGTTCAAGTTTGCTTTCAGTATGGTTTCAGTGGAGAGAGTTTTACTTGACAGTGCAGCAGAAACTTTTTGATTAAGGAACACTGGGCATTATACATTAACAGAACCATTAAACAGCCCAGCCTATATATAGAAGGTATAAAGAGAACATTATTAGCATCATTACCTTTGCTGTGAGTCCATATTTAAAATCTCTCCTAAATTTCAGTAGAGATGCCAAACACTTGGGTCAGTCCCTTCCACAAAAACACTGTCATTCATCCAGAGAAAGAGAAAGAGAGAGAAACTACTCAGACAACTGTTTCCTAGCAACAAAGCATTTGTTTTCAAACAAAGCTCTTTTAAACTTGTTTTTCTGCTACATTTAATTTGATGGTAAAATGCCATGCATCATCAAATCAGACTGAAATGGGCAAAGAGTTGTGGGAACAAATGCTTAAGCTAAAGATATTTTTTCAGTGAAATATAAAAAGCTTTATATTAATGATAGTTGTATTTGTTGTCAGATGAGCACAGCAGTGCATGATGAATCTCATACCATAGCTTGTTATTGTGATTATTGATTTGGTGGTTTTAAGAGGTGGTTTGGTACATTGCACTAATGGTGACACTGTTGCTTTCTATAAGTTTTCATTTTTGAATGGTCATAGAAATTAGATTGGATTAGGCTAATGGTTTTTCTTAAGGTTGTTCCTTCATGAACACTTAGGGGACGCATTTTTAAAGTGAAGCTTCCAAGTAAAAGTCTCCTGGTCTGTGAATTCACCTGGTAAGTGGCGAGAGGTTTCATAGATAAGCTTTTGTTTCTGTTCTTAAGGAAAGCTATTCATAATCTGTAGGTTTGCAGACAGAAGCCACGCTTCTGAAGTCTTTTCAAATTACAGGAGCAAGGTTGAAATAGGTAAAGAGCATCACCTTCTCCAGTATTGAGTCCTTGTTAAAAGAACAGGGAGAGTCGAATATGTTTTCAGCTGGTATTTACTATTCGCTGAATGTCATTTTAAAATGTCTTGTCTTGTTTGGTTTTTTTTTTCGTTCCATAAAATCTTAAAATCTCCATAAAATAATGCACAGATCCAAGTCTGCTATTGTGAAAAATAAATGTACTAAAATGTATTTAAAACATATATTTCATGCTAAGTATACTACAAATAAATTTACATATTATGTACTTAATAGAAATAGCCTGCAATTGTACTTTTAGTCTACTAAAGTCTAAATTGGAACAACTAATTTTGTACTTAATGCACTTGAATTGTGCGGAAGTCCAACTAAAGATATACTTATTTGATTGTGCTAAAGTGGAACTATTGCAAGTGTGCTTTAGATACACTTTAAATATTTGGCATTATTTAAAGATCACACAATCCTTATCAATAGTGACATTAAACATATTTTAGGCTTAATATTAAGAAATGTATATTGTGCACAAGTAGTACTCCAAATAAAGTGTAATTACAGTCTCGAGCGTCAGTAAGTCTTGAACTATACTAAGTATAAAATAAATGCATTTTAAATCTATTACTTTTTTACTAGGGTGGATAGTTTGGATGAGCCATCTGGCTTAAAATTAAATGTAAATCCCATTATATGGGTTTAGTAACTGCTAGTTAGCTTGTACGTCATTCGGTTGCACTATTTGTTGTTGTCTTTGGCAATGTTTGCCATAAAGCTCCTCATAAAATAATGTATATTCACAAAATATAATGTTTGTCTTAATTTATTCAATTAACAGCCACCCACACTGTAAAAAACAATTTGTTGAGTCAACTTAAAATAATTTGTTACGTGACTGCCTTTAAATTTTAATTTCAGTCAACTCAAAAAAAGTTTAGTCAACTTAAAATGTAATGTTTCACTAAGTGACAAATATTTGAGTTCAACTTAAAATTTCAAGGCTGCCGAGTAACAAACACAGCTGTTAAGTTTAACAAACAATTTTTTGTTTAGTCAACTCAAATATCTAAGCTGTCACTTAGTACAAGTTAACATTTCAACTTGAATGAACTTATTTGAGTTGATGGTAACAAATCATTTTAAGTTGACTCAACAAATTGTGTTTTTTGTTTTTTACAGTGTACTAATAGTATCATGAACAAAAAAAGTAATATACTAATAAATATAAATGTCAGTACAATTGTGTGTGTAAAATATTGAAGTCTGTCTGGTAAAGATGAGCTCATTGATGTGTTTCCAAACATTATTCCTGGTCCATTCCATTATTTAACATTTTTTAAAACGTTGAATGTTTTGAAACTTCCATGAATACTTCAAGTGGTTTAAACTAAGTTTAATGGTTTGTGAATTATAACGCAAGGTACGGTCATATGTACAGTTATTCAGTGTGTGAAATCTAGTCATTTAAATAGGAATCCACATGATTATTAGTTTTTATTCGATTATTTGATTTCACATTGGGCTCAGTTAATTTGCTGCATTGACTAACAGAAAGCGGCTTGGTTTGAAAGTGATTTCTGTTTGAGCTGCCCACAAAATTTTGCTAATGTGAAATTTCTACAGCTAGGATAAGTTGTAACTTAAGCACAGCTACTGCAACCGGCCTCAGAACGTTGGCAGCCCAAATTAAAATTAAGATTGGCATAAAGAACATTGAACTAAAATAAGATAAGAATCTTGACTGAGTCTTCTAAAAATAATCTTGGCAGCAGTTCTGACTCCAGATCTGGGATCAGAATTACCTCTTCCCACATTGTCACTGTTTTCTTTTTTTTCTTTTTAAGATGAAAACCGAGCTAGCAGAAGAGCTGTTGAGATATTTTGCGATTAAAGTCTCAGGACGAGTAATAGCTTGTTCTGCTGAGAGTCAGCTGAGGACAGCATTCTAGCTTTGTATTTCAGGGCGCATGACCTTCCATTCGAGTAAGACTGAAGGAGCAGTTGATCAAATCCCAGATCATTATCCTGCTCTCAGATGTGCTAGTGATTCAGTTGTCTTCATTCACACTGGAGTGGATGTGATGATCTGAACTTGTCCAGACTGCGTCTGCTCTTTAAATATCAAATAGTGCTTTTCGACATACTTAAATGCTGTTTCCCGGCATGTGCCATTTAAACAAGATGGTTGTTGAGAATGATGAGTCATAAGGGTCACTTCTGACGCTGTGATGATCTGTTTAGAGGAGAATGAGGTCTCCTGCTAAATATTGTTGTAAGAACGAGCAAAGTGAATCAGACTTTTTTCTTTAAACTGTGATTAGAATGTTTTTTTTTTCCCCTGCAGCAACGGAAAAGAATCCTGTTCCTCTACAGCCTTCAAACGATGGGGTTGTGGAATGAGAGAAATGCCATGAATTTAAAATATAGTTGTTATGCTTTCAAAAGGTCAGCTTGTTATAGGTTTGAGTTACGAGCAGAGACGGCCGAGTTGAATGATGAAAAGTGGGCTGAGAAGGTGAAAGGCTGTCATAAGGATTCAAATGTTACGATTCATTACGGCCCAACGTGTCCCTCCAAACTGATGATGTCTTGACTGTGTGAACTGTACATCCTCATGCAACTATGAGGCACTGCGTGAGTGAGCAAAATTTATGAGGAGGAAAAATGGAGTAGGAATGAAGATTAATGGTGGACATAACAGTAAAAACACAAGTATGAAAACACACAAAAACCACTTACTAGATACTAGCAAAAGGTCATTTTTTCTCCCTTATGGTTTGAAGCTTGGTAACATATCCTGATTTGGCCCTGTGGGGACACGTTTGGCTGTTATTTACAGTGGCTTCCAGTGCGGTTCTATTCCCCTGTTCCCTCTGGCCTTTTGTGAATGCCAAACATGGAGAACCGGAACACCGGGAAGTTCCAGAGCAGAGCTCAAGGGAGCATCGCAGATAATTACAAACCTCTCACTGATGTCCTGCACTGACAGACAGGCACGAATGGCAGAATCACAGAGGCAGAATAGAAGAGAAGAGTTGAGAGACCCATGTGAGTAGTTGGAATGATGCAGAACAGAATCAGCTTGACATGAGCTTATTTCAGCCTGTTCAGTCATTCCCGCTGATCACATTTAATTTTTAAAGAACTGTTTTTCTTTTCTAAAAAAGCTCCTTAAGACAGAAACCGAGGTTGTTTCAGGCAAACTCACAACTTTATTCAATGAACAACTCATTTAATGATGCATTTTTGACTCGATTCTAATGTAAAAGCTCAATGACTTAAGGGATGCACACAAAAATTAAAACTTTATTTACTAGCCCTCTTTTTTCTAAACTTGTTTGTTGAACAATGAAAAATTACTATACTGATTTTCTTCCCTATCTTTTCCATATAATGCAAGTTAAAAGTTTAAAATTCTGCCACTAATTACTTACCCTCATGTTGTTCCAAACCCGCAAGACCTTCATTTATCTTAGGAACAAAAATGAAGATTTTTTTTAGATACTTTCTGACCCTGCATAGGGCATCTACCACTTTCAAGGCCCAGAAATGTTGTAGGATAAGGTGGCCATACATGGCATTTTTACGGGACATGTCCTGGCCAGAATTTCTATATTTAGCTTTGTTTTCCTGTTTTCATAAGTAGTTTGACGAATAGCATGCAGGCATTGTACATAATCGACCAATTGTGGCATGTGAGAAGGTGGGATCTAAATGGTCAAAGGAATGCAAATTGCTTTGCGTACATATGCTCATATGTTCGTTCGACTTGAAGCGTGCTGCGCAGACTGATTGTTGTATGACATCAAAGTACTGTGAGAGCGATTTGAAAGCACAAGGAGATGTCTGTTCTCTATAGCTTTCATGGATGTCATGCAACAATCAGTCTCCAAAGTGCAAACAAATCCTGGATATTGTAGGCAATATATAATCCTGGCCAGGACATATCCTGTAAAAATGGCGCATATGGTCACCCTATAGTAAGGACATCATGTCACATTAGTGGTTCAATGTGACAGTAGCAGGGTCAGCATTCTTTAGTAGAAGCTACTAAGCTGTTAGGGCAGCCATGGCCTAATGGTTAGGGAGTCGGACTTGTAATTGAAAGGTTGCAAGTTCGAGTCCCAGGTCCGGCAGGGATTGTCGGTGGGGGGAGTGATTAATCAGCGCTCTCTCCACCCTCAATACCACGACTGAGGTGAGACCCTTGAGCAAGGCACCGAACCCCCAAACTGCTCCCAGGGCGCTGCAGCGATAGCAATATGGCTGCCCACTGCTCCGGGTGTATATTCACGGTGTGTGTGTGTGTGTGTGTGTCTGCACTTGGATAGGTTAAATGCAGAGCACAAATTCCGAGTATGGGTCACCATACTTGGCCTCACGTCACTTTCACTTTCACTTGTCACACTACGAGAAAAAAAATTGTGCACAAAGAAAACAAAAAAAGACTTTTTTTAAACAATATCATCTCTTCTTCAACGCGCGTTCTTAAAAATTTTCATAAAGTTAAGATTAAAGGATACATAACATGCACAGTTTCACCTAATCTCATGTTAATCCTGAGTACCTATAGAGTAGTACTGTATCCTTATTATCTCCAGAAAGTCTTTAGTTTTATCATATTTCTAAAAGAAAAATACAGCTTTCCAATTTTCTCTGGAAAAACCCGAGCTTCTGGAGGCGCGCCGTGGGCAGAGCTAAGTTCGACGATCACTTGTGCTGGGATTGCCAATAAAACAGACATTTAATGCTGTTTCACTTACCAGCTGCAGTTCTGAATCATGACCGGGATCTTTTATAGCTGGGACCACTCCATCTTTCAGTATCAAACAATGTGCAAATCCAGCGTCGAACTGGGCCTTGTATATGAAACGTTCGTCAGCAAACACACACTTGCTAAACTCCATTGCTGCCACGGAAAAAGGAACTGCATCCACTGTTCACGTAACAAGTAATTGCCCAAGTAATTCCTTTGCAGCAGTGCACTGAGTACAGCCGAATGAGCCGCATTGATGGGCACGCTCTCTTTCTCACGATCTAGCTGACATGAGCGCAGGCGCCGCAGGCGGGAGAAATGCTCATATAAGGAGTTCCACCATTGTCTACGTCATTAAAGCCACGATCAAAAAAAATTCCGTCATTCGTCCAAATTAATGTTTTAAACTTTGCCCATGTTTAGCATGAGAATCCAACTCTTTAACACTGTAAACAACTCTGAATATATTAAACACCATTGTACCCCCCCTTTAAACCACTGACCTCACATGGACTATTTTAATCATGTCCTTACTACCTTTCTAATGACCGATTATTATTATTATTATTATTGGCTAAACTATCCCTTTAAAGCAGCCCAATGGTATTTAATCCCCAGTGACGTAAAAATATCTTTTTTTTAAAATATATAATTTGTATATTTGAACAACTTTTGCTCACAATGCTGCATTTATTTGATGAAAAATACAGTACGAACAATTTAAAATAGCTGTTTTCTATTTGAAAAATGTTAAACATTTAAAATGTCATGCAAAGCAGAATTCTCTCAGCCATTACTCCAGACTTAGCAATTTTGTTATATAAGTGTTGAGAGCCATGATATTTTTCAGGATACTTTAATGAAAATAAAGTTAAAGAAAACAGCATTTATGTGGAAAAATAACCGTTCTAATAATGGGATATTTAATTAAAGGGATAGTAATTCAATTCAATTTAATTCAATTCAATTCAATTAAAGGAATAGTTCACCTATAAAATGAAAATTACTCACCCTCATGTCGTCTTTGTACTCTTTTTGCTTTCTTCACTCACAAATAGTATTCTTGTAGCTTCATAATGTTATGGTTGAACCACTAATGTCATGTGGACTTATTTTAACAGTGACCTTACTACTTTTCTGGGCCTTGAGTGTGGTAGTTGTGTTGATATCTATGCAGGGTCAGAAGATTTCATCAAAAATATCTTAATTGCAGATGAACAAAGCTCTTACGGGTTTGGAACAACATGAGCGTAATTAATGACAACATTTTCATTTTTATGTGAACTATCCCTTTATCAACTTTCCCATAGCTGTATAGCCCCTTTTATTCATCGCTTGTTTACTAGGAGAGGAAGAAATGTGGCAAACGTTTGTCTACCATTTGACATTCAGTGTACCTGCTCTATTTGTAAGCCTAATCAGTGGGATTAATAACGGTTTAACTAATTTCACATCGTCATTAGAATGTACATCATTATCCTCATCAGCACTACATCATCAGCATCACTGACCGCATGTGATTCACTATTGCTACTAATTACTCCATCAGTGAATGTCACCTTTAATGTGCCAAGCTCTCGTGCCTGTATGTGTATGTGTGTGATGAGAGAGAGATGCTGAATTGCAGAGAAGGGGAGCGCATGTGATGTGAGAGCGAATCAATAAAAAGGATTCCTTCCTTTACTCCTCACTTTGCTGCTTCTCTCTTTACTGCTGCAGATATAGCTTCATTCCCAACCAATCCTGGGAAACAGTGGGGGAAAATCACTGCTCGTCTTTCTCTTCTCCACTCTCTTCAGTTCCGCAATATATTGTTGTCATCAGGGTTTACAATATACAAAGCTTATCCTCCTCTCTCCTCGCCCTTTTTCCCCTCTCTCTCTCTGAGTTTCTCCCTTCGCACTATCATTATATATTAATAGGAGTGCTTCCTTTGTCCACCTGGGCCTTTTATTGATTTTTGGACCGCACTGTTTGAAGGCGAGTGTGGCACAATCTGGTTTAATTACATTTTCAGTTTCTTTACATTTATCTCTTTGTGTGCGTGCATGGGTTTTTTCGTGTCTAATAGTACAAAACACATACCATCATTTGAAGCTTTAAGTAACTGTCCTTTTCTAAATTGGATGAATTGTGTGAGGAGAATAATAATTGTAATTTGCTATATGTTTTTTTTTTTTTTTTTTTGCTTTACAGAGCGAGTGGTAGAAATGGCTTTGCCAGTGTTGTATCATCTGCCTGAATGCATCAGAAGGCCCATCACACCAGCTATTGAGGAAAGGAGATGTGGCGTAACCAGTCTGTGTACATGGGGATGAGTAGTAGGCCATGACTGATAGTAGCCGATGGGCAAATTTGTCCACAATGCAAGGGTTACTTTCACCTACTTGAGAAACAAACACCCTGGGATATTTTTAATTAACACAGTGAGTCAAGAACAGTTTCACTAACTTCTTTTTATTACAAAGTTTCTACAGACATTTATAGGTCAATGACATGAAGCTTACTTTTCTTTAGAAGTCACAGATCTTTAGAGCTCTTCTTTGATGCCACGGTTTTACTTTTTGAATTAAAATGAATTTAGATATTTTTGGGGTGGCATAATCCTTTTAATTGCCTCATTAAAAATTAAAGCGTCGAAAAAAAGGAACATAGTTCGGCTTAAATTTAACAAAACTGGAAAACAATGATAAAGCAATAGTTCAAGTTGTGAAATATCATGTGGTAAGATTCCTTACGTTTTAAAATCCATAATTTATTCAAAATATTTCTGGAAAATAGTTTAGAATTTTCAAAACCATGAAACCAACATGAATACAAAGAACACATGCGTTTGTCAAGACGGGGAAGAATGCAATAAAAGGTCTTTAATAACATCCACAAATGATAATCCACAGACATCAAACAGGAATACACGTACACAACCAGGTAATAACACGGTCGATCCGACAATTTGAACTGAAACTGAACAGGCTTATGAAGGGTGGCAAATGAACAAGACAAGTGTGGGTGATTAACTGATGATGACATAACAAGGGGGAGGAACAGGAACATGACCAAATATGGGCAAACAGGAAACGGAATGAACCAAAATGCAAAAGGACTAAACCAATGTAGATAGATAATGTAGAAACTCCTACCTATGCTCATTGGATATGTCTCTATGTACATTTCTGCAAAATTGAAAAAATGCACCTGTATGTACAAATCACTGCAGTTTCCAGTTGAAATGAACACTAGAGGCAGTGAAACTCTGACAACTTTTATTTACAGGTATAGCTCTGATTAATAAATACTAATTTTCACACAATTACTTGCAGAATATTATGTTTATGACTTCAAAACAACTTTTGAACATTGTCATCACAGCTTCATCATATTCATGCATTTTCTAATTCAGTCAGTTTGCTCAGTAGCTCACGCTGTGAAGCGTTGCACTTGAGGTGATGGAGAGCTCCAGTATGAAACCTGTGAAACTATGGTTTGACAAAAACAGCTCAGATCCGCAAAAGGAAGTTAAAATAGCACAGCTGCATCAACAAATGTGACCCTGGACCACAAAACCAGTCATAAGTGTCCATTTTTTCAAATTTGAGATTTACACATCATCTGAAAGTTGAATAAATAAGCTTTCCGTTGTTGTATGGTCTGTTATAGTAAGACAATATTTGGTCAAGACACAACTATTTGAAAATCTGGAATCTGAGGATGCAAAAAAAAAGAAAAAAGAAAATCTCCTTTAAAGTTGTCCAAATTAATTTGTTAGCAGTGCATATTACTCATCAAAAAATACGTTTTGATATATTTACGGTAGGAAATTTACAAAAAATCTTAATGGAACATGATCTTTACTTAATATCCTAATGATTATGCTAATGACATAAAAGAAAAATCAATACTTTTGACCCATACAATGTATTTTTGGCTATTGCTACAAATATACCCCAGCAACTCGAGACTGGTTTTGTGGTCCAGGGTCACAAATGCATTTTTATTTCACTTTTGCATTTGTTAACACTGTCGGTAGGTTTAGGGTTGGGTTTGGTGTAGGGGATATTTCCAACATGATAGAGCATTAACCTTTAGCGACACTCTCTGGATATTTGAATTCTGAACAGCAGCAATATGTACCTCAAGCAGAGTAATGAAAAAAACAGCATTCCATACTTAGAAATAAAAACTTGCCACGGTCAGGTATTGAACGTGGGTTTTAGCGCCACTCTCTGGACATTCACTTTTGAAACTGCCACAAAACATGCAGTAAGGTACGTAATTACAGTGTTACAAAAATGTATGTACAGGCATGTATTTTCATGAGCCTGGGTTGTGAAGCTTGTATTAGTCATTGGCCCTTTTTTTTTTTTCTTTTGGCTGTTCCTCTCTTTCTTCCCTGAATGTTTTTACAAAGTTTGACTCTGGCATTTGAGGGAGTGCATGCAGGCCACTGCCTCTTCACACATCTCTGCTTCTGTCCTCATGCTCCACCATCCGTGAAAACACACACTTCTGCAAGCACACATACAAAGAGAGAGCACCATTTTTTATGTTAAAAACAGAACCTACTGTATACAGAGCCAAGACAACTCAGACAAACATGCAAAGAATAAGATGTAAATACAGCTGGTATCCACATCTATCATAGGAAGGTGTACCCGCCCCCTTTTCAGTTGAAGTCTTTCCAGCATAGCTTGCCTAAGGCTTCTGGCTGAGATGCAAGTCTTGCCGGACGCTCCAACTAACACGCACACACCTACACCTGCATCCAAAACCTCCCTTCTGTCCACTATCAAGCATTCTCAGCATGGGACGGCGGTTTCCTGAGGCCCTTCAGAGGGTTTAGACGCCACACCTCTTCAATCCTTTTACATCAAAGTTTGCACACTCTCTCCATACTGATATGTATGACATCCCTATGTGATAAGAGTAAAAGTTTTTTTGGAAACTCTTTAACATAGGTTTTAATGATACATAATGCACACGTCTTCCCTTGGTAATGAAATATAATGTTTGTTTGTTTGTTTGTTTAGCTTAAAGAGATGACCCAAAAATGTAAATTCTGTCATCAATTACTCACCTCCAAGTTGTTCCATACCTATAAGACCTTCGTTCATCTTTGAAACACAAATTAAGATATTCTTTATGAAATCCAAAAGCTTTCTGACCCTGCATAGACAGCAATGCAACTGACATGTTCAGTTCCCAGAAAGGTAGAAAGGACATTGTTAAAATAGTCCATGTGACATCAGTGGTTCAACTGTAATTTTATGAAGCAGCGAGAATACTTTTTGTGTGCAAAGAAAAAAAAAAAACGACTTTATTCAACAATTTCTTCTCCCCTGAGTCACTGTCTTCCGAAAACTCTCGTATTTATCAAAAATATCTTAATTTAAGTCCTTAAGATGGATGAAGGTCTTACGGGTTTGGAACGACATGAAGGTGAGTAATTAATGACAGAACTATCCCTTTAATATGCAGAGTGTAGGCTGCAGTTATGTCATCTCACGCTCTTTAAAGCAGATTCTGGTGGATATTTTCTTTTATCGTTTATCTGGAAAGAATAGACTTGAAAGTGATTCCAGTGAAATTGTTCTTCTGTGTTGTTACAGTTTGTGTGGACTTTCTCACTATTCTCATAGAATTCAAAAGATATTATTAAAACTTTACAGTTATAGAACAGGCACTAAGCCAGTATCATAAAACTTTGTCTTCTTGTATGACTGATATCTACAGTCTTATTTGTTTTAAAGCAGGGTAATTACTGAAATTTGTTATCAATGGTTATCCAGGCAGCTGTAGCCAGGACCATTAACCAACTGATATGTACAGATGCAGCGTTCGTCATCAATAGAGCTTTTCAGATTTCCGGGTTTCTCAGCAGCAGAAGTCGCCATAGTTGGGAGCAGTGAATGGCACTGAATAGCAAAAGAAAAACTCCACAACAGTGTTTTCACAACTTTCAAAACAAGGAAATAATAATGGCAGTCAGAAGAGAGAACAATGTCAAATTTACCATGCCTCTCATAAATATTGCATTAGAAACACCCTCGCATTAGCTTTAACTAGGTTTTTTTTTTTCATAATACAAAACGTAGTTTCATAAATGTATATTTTTACTTTAGATGATCTACGATGCTGGTGACAGTTGAAACACGTCACAGTTTTGTGAAAAGGGTCCATTTTTGTTATATTTTGATTATTGGCCTTCAGTGAAGTTGTATATAGTTACAAGTAATGCGAGTTACGTAATGTAACGTAATGCACCGCCAGTTGCCAATGCCTGTTTTCACATTTATTGACTGACAGCTCTCCTGTCCCCATGTTAAGAGAACTGGGGAGTAAGTTTAGGAGTAAATAACACAAACATCCTTTATGTATCTAATCCAATTTTATTAACAAATGTCTTTGTTTCTGACCTTTAATGATTCATTTTAACCATACTAATAAGATAAACTAACATTTGTGCTTCATTCGGTTTTTTTTTTATTGCTGAAGTGTGTTAAACTTTCTTCTCCTGCGTTCTACTGTGAATTTACTTTTCCTTCAGCCTGGGGCTTATTTGTTTCACTTTTAGTGTAAAAGGGCTTTTACATTCGCCAAAAGTAGTACTTTTTATATTTAAAACAAACAAGCAAGTCCTGCCCAGATTTAAAAAGTATAACACAAAAGTAACGTAACACATTGCTTCCCATAAAAAGTAACTAAGTAATGTAAGGGAGTAACATTATTGTAATGCCTTACTTTTAAAAGTAACTTTCCCCAACACTGGTTAAAGCCTATATACTCTTAAAAAAAAAAGAACCATTTTTCTTAGTATGAGTACATTTTGATAATATAACCCAGATAGCACACATGCATCTGCAAGATGTTTGTTAAAGATCTTTTGATCTGGAAAGCATCTGCTGTGTACAAACGTCTGACAGACGTCTTTCAGATGTCAGTTTTACTTACATTCAAAATCATAGACATCTATTTGACATCTGATAGGAAACGTTCAATAGACATATTGCAGATGAGCAAACACTCATCAAAAAAATACATCTTGCAGATGTAAATGCAGACATCAAATAGACGTCCCCATGATGTACGTGTGAAAGAACCTTTTTCCACTGTGAAGAACCTTTTGAGGAATGAAAAGTTTACATGGGTGGTAAAGTTTTTTGTTGTTAGGGTTAGGTTAGGGTTATGTTGTCTCCAGGGCCCCTAAAATCATCACCACTTTTTGTCCCCGCTAGCGACAGCCCTGACTGCACTCGGGTCCAATTGTCTTGTTATGGCATCGGGTGTAACTGACCCTTTTATCAGGTGAATTGCACCTGTGTGTTTTCAGTAATTGTGGGGAAAATGTAATTGTTGCTAAACTGACTGACAGTGAGATGATCGCCTGATTAATATCTGTGCTGTCAGATGTAATCACTAGCAAATGGAAAGGGCAGAATATCTAATGGATAACATGACAAAAAACATCTGTGCTCCGATTGTAACCGTTTTGCTTGGCTTAATCGGAGCGTTTCAAATATCGTTTTGATGAGGCTTAGACAATTAAATGAACTACTCATTTAAAAACAACTTCCGTCCTCGAATTCAATTTGACTTCCATCGCTCACCCTGTCTTTATTGCATGTTGAGCTGCTCAGAGAGAAGTGGGAGTTTCTTTAACTAGACGAGGGGTGTGGAAAAGTCGTAGCAGTGCCGACTGTGTCTGGGAGCGAAAGTGAGCGCGCACAGGGAGCGCGCTTAACGGACAGCTTCTGACGCCGGAGGAGAGCGGGGAGCTTGGCTCACGAGTAGGAACCCCCGTTAATCTGCCCTGCCGCGTTTGTCTTGTCAAGACGAGACATCTCTCGCCCTCTGTCCGGTTAACTAGGACACCCTGGGAAACGGATTGAATTCCCTCTCAAATCATAGCCAACTAGTTCTCGTTCGAACCACCCGCACGCTCTGCGCTTGAAGGAACATCTTTACCGCCACACTCTGTTCATCCCGGTAACGGCTCAGGAATACAAAGTTGTATCACTTTTAAACGACTCTTCGGGACTGAACGCCCGTTTTTATTTTCTTTCTTGTTCTGTTTGACAGAACATCAGAATTCTGTTTTTGAGTGGTGTTGGTTTGGATTGACGCGTGTAAGTCGACCTGATTTCATTTTTCCCCGTCACTTAGTGTGGAATATCTGAGGACTTTATTCAACGCTCCAGGAGGGCAGAAAAAGAGTTCGAAGAACTGCTTATGGAAATTTGAGGAGTTTTATTTATTTATTATTATTTTCCTTATCTAGTACGTATGATATTACGATGTGTGTGGTGCGAGAGTCTTCGCCGCCCCTTTTAGACCAGAATTAGTCAGTGTGGTCCCGGAGTAGAGGCTAGATCAGTGTCTTCTCGATTCGCGCACTCTCCTCACTATCCTTTTCTTCTTTCCCCTCAAAGGTTATTTTTCTATTTCCATGGAATAACTGATCAGGAAAACGACTGAGCGACAGTGTCTTGTTTTTCCCCCCACCGCCTGTAACTGACAGGCGGTTCAAGGTTGGTTCTTCTCCGGAGAATGCTTAATGATCGATGGGGAATCATGAACAGCTCACCGGAACTCGAAGACGGACAGCGGGGCAAAAATCAGGTGCGTCCCCCACTCGCTTACACTTCAAAATTGACTGAATGTAGTTTTGGGATGTGATACAATAGCTACTCATCTATGTGTGTGTGTGTGTGTGTGTGTGTGTGTGGGTACAGAGAGAGCAGCGAATAGCACAATGAGTTGAGTGCGGCTTGTTCCTGTCACTCCGCATAAGCGCGCCCGTAGATCATGAGCGCGGTAGAAAGTGGCTATTTTGTTTGGCGTTTATGCGGTAGCTGAAGAAAAGGTCGCCAGTCATGCGAAATGCAGCTGGTCTGTGGATTTGACACTAAGTGCTGGGGTGGTATAGTGAGAAATCAAGGAGGGGAATTTTAATATTTAATGAATGAATGAAATTTTTGTTTGTGCCACTGATGTTTTTGTGTTGTGAAAGACTATACTACACCATATACATGTGTATGTGTATGCGTGTATGTTTTTTTTTAAAGGTAAAGTGTGGATAAGCCACAGAGGCACTTAAGTGGGCTTCCCAAATCTCAGCCAAGGTTAGAGAGAATAAGGCAAACGCAAGTACGCGTTAAAAGTGTGTAAAACTGGTTTATGGTGAATACATGATTTAATGGACAGCAGTGATTTATAATGTCTTTTTGCCAGTGACGTGGGTAGAGAACTCTTAAAAAGGGGCACACATCATTCAAATACTGTGAAAAACAAAACAAGCTATCAAAAGCAATATCAAAACCAGCACATAGCTGGATAAATACTCAAGGCTTGAGTACACACCCACACCATCACACAATCAACTACACAGACTGTAAGGGGGGGAAAGAGAGTAGACAGTGCAGTAAGTATTCAGCTTGCTTTTTTTCCCCTCGTCTCTGTCTCCATTCATATCCTTGTTTATTCATACTTTGTGTATATCTGTTATTTGAAGATTAAAGAAGGTTGAAGATTATTCTGTGTTGCATTGTATTTAGATTTAAGAGAGGCAAAAAACTAAATGTGTTTTGTTTTTATACATTGACTGAAGGTTTGATCTTGTCTGAAGTCTTTGAATCTGAGTAGTGATTTTCATTTGTTTCTATGTAATGGTAACTGCATGAGCAGCATATATTAGGAAAGGGGTCTAGGTCAGTTCATGCCATTCTGATCCATGCCAGTTGTTCCCCCAGTAGGTTGGTTTAGGCTTAGACGTTGTGCAGAAGTAACTTCAGTGGCAACAAAATTGGAATCTATTTTTAAGCTTTTGACATTTGAATTTGGCAAAGATTTGAGTTTTTAATCAATAAAGAAGTTCCCAGGATTTTTTTCACCACATGCACACACACACATAACTGCAGTTGTGGAGTGGAATTGATTGAGTCCATTTTTGCTGACAACAGTCCACACTGGACTCTATACATGCATTTTAAACTATTGACTGTAAGTGACTGTTCCTCTGGAAATCAGTGTGTGTTTTGTTTTTGTTTTTTAGCTGAGAAGGTTAGTAACAAGAACATTACAGAGAACATTTTATGATTAATGGCCCACATGTTTCCATTGCTCATGCATGCTGTCCTGATTTGGCAAACTTTATTTTTATTTATTTATTTTTCCAGTGTAGGGATTTTGAAAGAAAAGTAAATTCTCTAAACAATCTACTCAAACACCCACTAACAGTATATACACATGCCTGTTTAAAAAATCAGGACCATGGACAGCAACAACCACATGCCATGTGTCACATACAGGACCGTGGACAGAACCTGTTGAGTCTGAATTTGGAGTATAGAATCCTTCCAGTCTATCTAATTTATGAACATATGACATATTGAGTTCTACAGTATACATCAAAACATCTGAAATCTGAATAAATAAGCTTTCCACTGATGTATGGTTTGTTAGGATAGGACAATATTTGACCAAGATGCAACTATTTTAAAATCTAGAATCTAAGGGTGCCAAAAATCTCTTCTTAGCGATGTTCCTGGCAGTGTGTATTACTAATCAAATTACTAATCATGGGAAATTTACAAAATATCTTCATGGAACATGATTTTTGTCATGCAAGAAAAATCGATCATTTTCACTATACGTTTTTTTTTTTTTTTTTTGGCTATTGCTACAAATATACCTGTGCTACTTAAGACTGGTTTTGTGGTCCAGAGTCCAAATATGTGGTTACACATTTGTCTTATAGGCTTATAGGTACTACATAATATGGCACAGTAAAAAATTACCCTGGTCTCCCCCTTTAGGTGAAAGTGTGAATTGAAATATTTAATTGGCTACAGTTTATGCCAGGATAATCCTTCTCCTAATGAGATTGTTAGACCGATAGATTGCTTGGTGTCTGTTGTGGATCTCCTAAAATACCTTATTAGAAAATAAGGATCCTGAAATTAACTATGGCAAGAGTTTTTAAACCATTCTTGCACTGTACATTTTGGATGTCTCTCTTTATTAAAATATGCAGTGCTGGGGATGCTCCAGGAACAGTTTGAAAACCCCTAAACTAATGATCAGCAAATGTGCAATACAACTGCACCATGCAGACTAGACAGACCAATAATGAACCTCAAATGAATAATACAATGGCCATAAACAGCATGAGCAGATTTAGAAACATTACAGGCCGTACTGTATAACTGTAATGAAGAACGCTTTTTACAATGGTACAGCTAAAAAATGAAGAGCAGTGACGAATCATACCACCCATTCACAGATTGAGCTATGAATGACTAATGCTTTCTCCCTGAACGGGAAGAAGGGAGGAGACGGAGACATCAAGAGACAAGTTGAGAGGGTTGTCAGCTTGGACCGGAAGGGAGTTCTGGGGATTCCTGTTAGCTTTAGGATACGCTGTAAGGCAAACACACACATGCATTTGATTGTGTTTTGTTTTACATTAAATTAGCATTCTACAGCATGGCTTGCTGCTGAAACAAATTCCCTGTTTATGCACAAACTGAAACAGTAACATCTCTTGAATTTGCCTAACATCCTTTAACTGTGTATGTGTGTGGCAAAGTATTTACTCAGTATGTGTCCTTGTGAATATTTTACTTTTTTTTTCTCCCCGCCTTTCTCATTTCCTTATTCTCCTCTTGTCTATCGTTTTCTCCTCTGCTCTCTTTCTCCCTCTCTCGCCATCTGTCTCTTACCTGCCTCACCCTGTCAGTCAGTCTCCTACTTCTTTTCCCTCCATCAGGTCAAACACTGACATTTTCGTCAATAGAGGCCTAGGGGGGCATGATCATTTTCTTTCTTTTATTTTCCTTGTCCTGCCTTTCCCTCGCACGTCTTCTCACTTTCTCATCTATCCTTCCCCATGTAATTGCAGTCTCGTGCATACTGCATATATACACTTAAGGGAGCGTGAGCTACGCACGCATCACACAAGAGCACTTCAGTGAAGAATAGAAATTTGTCTTGGCCATGCTGTGCAGAGTATTGTGCCCTTGCACCCTGATGAAGTGCTGCGTTAGTACCTGTATTCTTTCCTCTTTCTCTATCCACTTCCTGCTACGCATTCAGCGCCACATCTGACAATAGCCTCAAGCCATTAGCCATTGTTCACTCACTGATAAAATTATAAAATGCTGCTCTATGATGTGTATAGAAATCATAAACATCTGTAGTGAATTTTTCATAAATTTAGGCTGAGTCATAAATCGCAGTTATTGGGTTAAGCATGTTAAAGTGCACTTATTATGCAGATAAGAAACTATGTAAGTGGCTTTTTTGCTGTTATCTTTTCTGTTGTAGATCAAACTCAAAATCTCTTTGTTCTTCATTCTTACCTCACCATGCAGTGCCTTTCAAAGTTTGGACAAAAAAGGACTTTGAGTTAACTAGGTAGAACACAACATGTGCCAACACTGAAACGTCGAAAAATACTAGAGCTATGCTTAAAGCATCTCTAAACTTTGTTCTGGTGGGACTGTTGTGTCCAAATTTAATTAGCAATGAAACAGTACAGGGATGTTTCCTCAATAATGATCAAAAAACAAACCTGGGCCAAATTTAATACAGTAATCAGGCATCACAGCTGACTGCCTTTCATAATTGTGTAATAAAAAATATGCTGATGTAGTTTTAAACTTTTAGAGTGCATTGTAAAGTGTATACCTAAAAGTTTTTTTCTGGTACCTAAAAGTCACTTTTTGGTATGTACACATTTAATTTTCAGCATTGGAAATCCGTGCCTCTATATACATTACTGCAAAACTATAAAAACATGCCTATATATGTACGAACCATGGCAGTTTCCAGTTGAAATGAACACGAAAAGGCAGTAAAACTCTTACCAATTTTGTTCCTTTTCACACAAAATATGATCTACATGTACAGAGTTTTGATTAGTAAAGCCTATAATTTCATACAGTTTCTTGCAGAATGTTACGTTCAAAGCTTCAAAACAGTTTTAACACCATGCACTATTTTAAAAAAAATATACTTTTGGAAGTTGTCATCATGTGTACAGCGTCATATGCATATTTTAGTTTTCTAATTCATTTTCTCAAATCTGCATAAGGAAGTTAAAATAGCACAGCTGCATCAACAAATGCGTTTTTATATCACTTTTGCATTTGTTATTGGATAGGTTTAGAGTTGTTTTTGGCGTAGAGGATATTTCCAACATGATAGAGCATTAACCTTTAGCGACATTTGAATACTGAACAGCCGCAATACATACCTCAATAAAAACATGCCATGCTCACATATTGAACGTGTGTATTAGCGCCACTTTTTGAAAAAAACATGCTGCAAAACATGCAGTAAGGTATGTAATTACGGTGTTGCAGAAATTTATGTAGAGGCACGTATTTTCATGAGCCTGGGTTGCTTTTTTCTGTCTTGTAATATGTACTTTGATACAGTTGCTTCTGATTCTCCATGCTGTGGTTGTATTGTAAGCTCTTCAAAGAGGGCTGTTCCTGCTAATGCATAGAGAATCCTCATCAATGCGCTACTGATGTTTTTTTTTTTGTTTTTTTTTTTCTGCATAGACTGAATGAACACGCATACACACTCACCCAGAGTACACTTTGATTTGTGGCTAAGAAGTTCTCCTGAACAGTAATGATAGGAAACTAATTAATACAGCACAGTGACTGAATCATTCATGAACAACAAAAGTGCTAATCTTCTTAGAAAGAGTGAGAGAAAGAGAAAGCAAAAAAAAAAAGGACGGGGGGTGGAAGATGTACAGTTACTGCTGTGCTGGTGTGGTGTAGTGGTCAAACTTAAGAGCTGGTCACTAAAGCCAAAAGTTGTTGCTTTAGGTTGCTTCAGGTGGTCTTTTCAGTAATAATTGTACTATAAGTCACTTTTGCATTTCTGATAACATTTTTCCATTTAAAAGTGTCTAAAATAGTACCAAAATTGTTAGCCCATAGCTATTCTAAACTCTGTTTAAACATAATCTTGTGTCATCGTGTTAATGTTAACTTAACTCTGAATCATGAGTAGTGAGGATTTAGGATTTCACACTGTATATTTGTAAAGGTTTTATATGTGATCCTGGACCACAAAACCAGTCTTAAGCAGCACAGGTATATTTATAGCAATAGCCAAAAATACATTGTATGGGGTCAAAATGATTGATTTTTCTTTCATGCCAAAAGCACTAGGATATTAAGTAAAGATCATGTTTCATGAAGATATTTTGTAAATTTCCTACTGTAAATATATTAAAACTTATTTTTTTATTAGTAATATGCATTGCCTAAAACTTAATTTGGATGACTTTAAAGGGGATTTTCTCAGTATTTAGATTTTTTTTTTTTTTGCACCCTTAGATTCCAGATATTCAAATAGTTGTATCTCGGACAAATCTCCTTCAATCTTTCAAGGGATGTAGAACTCTCAAAATAAAAAAAATACCCTTATGACTGGTTTTGTGGTCCAGGGTCACATAGGTGTATTTATTAGTTTAGTGACACTAAATACAGCACATCATTTTAATAAATGTTTGTCTGTTTATGAATTTGTCACCACTGAAGTCAGCTTTGCATGATTTAAGTTACCTGAAATGTAAAAACAAATAACATATTCTCTAGTTAACTTGTTCTCTGTCACCATTTGACATTTCATTTTTTCTTAGATGTTGAAACTAAACATGGTGATGCCGCATGACAGTTTCTCTGGCTGTACATAATGCATGAATATTTAATGATCGGGTGATTGTTGCTAAACAGCTCACTATCACATTTTTGCTTCACAATTCACGGTTTTCTGCTCTGGATCATTGTTTCATAACCCAGAGTAAAAAGCTTTCAGAATTACAGATGTGAAGCTTTGTGCTTTGTTCGGAGTTACCTAGTGCAGTGTAAAAATTCCATTTAAGTTTTATTTTCAAGCTGTTTTCAGTTCAGTGATTATTATTATGAATTTAAAATTCACTAAGTAGGAAGGAGACTTGATGTCTTTGAATCCAATTTAAAGGCCTTACAAATAGTAAGAAATATTAAAAACAAACAAAATACACTATAGACCAGCAATATTCCTTCAAATGTTGGCCTTACTATCCAAGAAAAGTATAGACAATCAAATTGTACCATGTATAAATCATCCAATCGTGTAGTACTGTCAATGGTGTGCTGTTTGTTGACTTTGCGCTGATATTTTGTCATCACTGTTAGTTATTTGTTGTTTGGAATTGATAGGAGTTACATATTGATGTAGATTGGCATTGTTATTCAGTGTGTGTGTGTGTGTGTGTGTGTGTGTGTACATCTTTGTAAAACTATTGGAGTATTCTTGTATCTTGCTTCGTTCATTCTTGCACTCTTCAGAGCCACAGACTGCAGAGTTCACTTCATATTGAAAAACAAGTACTTTGTTGCCTTGACAAGTTTTTTTGGCTAAACAAGACATTTTTCATTTAGCGAATGAACAAATACAGAGTGGCTAAAGAAAGTGGCATTAGAGAGAGAAAAAAGATTAAGACTGAAGTTGTTGAAAGAACTCAGACATCTCATTGCATCATGTTGCCTTGATTTTTCTTTCAGACTTTGTTGAAAAATGTCATTCTAATGAAATATATACAGTAATTGCTGAAGATTGTAGTCTTGCTAGAAAAGTGAATTTTGTATATGTACAATTTTTATGTTTGAATAAGAATTATAACACTTGTTGGCTGCCAATTCAGTCGTTCAGTATAGTGCTATTGTAAATAGTGTGTATACTGGTCACTTTGGCTTCCTGCACTCATTTCCTAATGAGCCTGAAACTGTCAATTGATTAGGTGTTTTTAGGTCAGACATTTGGAATCAATAGAATGTCCAAAAGAGCAGAGAACTTGAGGTTTAAAGGTTTTATTTTCCTGAAATAAGTGAAACTTATTCAACATAGTGTGCAACGCTCCTAGGTCTTGGTACATTTCTGAAAGTCTAAATTGGCTTTAGTGCATTAGCATGTTGATTAATGATATTATTGAGCATCACTTTGCGCTTCTGCTCTGTGTTTGTATATGTTTATGCTTATGTGTGCGGTATATGGGGATGTGGATGTGAGATGATTTAACACGGAGTGGTAATAGCATCATTAAGGCGGAATGATGTGATCAGGAATGTCAAGGTTAATCACTGAACTAATTACAGCCAAGAGATAGAGATTAAAGGAGGGGAAAAAGAGCAAGAGACAGTTCACCTCCTCAAGATTTACCAGTCTGTAACCACACATCGCACATCTTGAGGACTTGAGCACGCAGACACACACAAACAGTCTGTCAGACGATGACTGTACGGGGGCGGCAGCTATTAGGCTTGCTAATGGCGATAGTTTCACACACCGTTTTTGAAAGACCAATAAACTGACAGATTGAGTGAAAGATTCGAAAAGCGAAGGAGGGAGAAAGAGACGCGTATTGCAGGTTCCACACTAAAGATCCAGGCCCACGGTAACAGTAATCCAGCACATGAATTATTTACACTGCATCTAAACTCAATCTAGCGAACACAGATCAATTCCTCTGCACAACATACGGGGGAGGGAAAAAGAAGGGATGGATGGAAGGAAGGAGGGAGGGAGAGAGAAAGAGAGGGGGGGCAGATTAATAAATGAATTTAAGAAGTTATTCAAATGCTAAATTATTTACATGTCAAATCAATCAGAAGAGCTGAGAATGGATAGCGGCAAGATTACCTCATTTTAAGGCAGTGCAGAGGGGATGGAGTGAGGTGAGAGAACCCGATAAGAGGCGTTGGGAGAGAGGCCAGAGGATTAGATAAATAAAACATGTGAATTTATGACCAGTAACTGCTTATATGCTAAGAATCGAGGATTAAGGAAGGCGACTCTACCAGAAAGCATGAAGTACTGTGTGTTTTTGCCACGTTAAACCCTAGAACTAATCCCTGGAAAACAATCTACTGTTTAAAAGGCCATTTTATATACACTCACTCTTGTTCTCCAGCTTGTATAAATCAATGAAAGCGGGACCAACATTAGTGGTGTTGAAACTACTGAGGGCAAGTGAAAGTTTAAGTGTAGTTACTGTAAGTGTGCTTTAGAGATGCCGGTCCATTTACACTCTAAAGTCATTCCCGCTTGTGTATGTGCATTATCTAACAGGCAGCCTGTATTTTTCATTGTTTTCTTCATGACAGTTTGGTCTTGTTTTTGAGCTTTGATTTCTTTAATTTATACCCTAACTGTTAGCAGCTGAGACAAACCAGAAATTACAAATAGCTCCTTTGATAAGGTCATTTTATTTTCAAAAATCCATTTAACTTCAGCACCTTATTGGTTTTTGGATGATACTTTTTGATTTACTGCTTCGGTTTTAATTTTCCATGCTCATTTCCCCTATTTTTACAATTAGATTAACTTTGTCATCATTTAACACTGCCTTGAAGTTAAACTTCTATAACAGTAATAAATTAATAGCACTGTTAAATCTAATCTTTTGCAAATCTCTAAAGAATGGTTTCTGCAGGTGCCAATATTAGGCATTTTAATGGTTATCGGTATCGGTCATTTTCAAAACTGATTTACCGATAAAATAATTTAAAAGCATTTTTTGTTATTCTTAATTTTGACGTTCTTTTTCATTTTTACACCAAACATACAGTCAAACCGAAAATATTTAGACAGAGATATAATTTTTAATATTTTTTTTTTTACTAGTTTTATGTTTGTTTACTGGTATAGTTTATTTATGTGAATGAGGATAGAAAAATAAAGTAAACTGTGATATATTATACCCAAAAATTCCAGTGGACTACCAGTAAAATTGCTAAAAATTTGGGACCAAAAATTATTCAGACACTTTGACATGACCATGTTTAGCTTAAGTGTTTTTGCTTTAATTGCTAATGCAACCTTTTTACACCACAGTTTGAACAAAATGAAGCATTGCTTGGTAATTGGTCAACAAAGTATTGATAGTTGTGTAATTTTTGGTGGATTGTAATCCATTACATACCTTTTTCTATTAAAGTTATCGGATATCATCAAGATGAATTTGTTCTGATGCCGTTAACTTTCATTTCTTGTTATATTTTATTACCCTTTTCTAAACGATAGGGAATAAACTGTGATAATGTTTGAAGGTGTCTGAATACAGTTTGGTTTGACTGTATATTGATTCAAAATATCTGCTATCTGTCTACTTGATCAATAATCAACATCATCATACTCCATTACTGGATGACTTCTAAAAATTCTGCCATCACAGGAATACATCGCATTATAATATATATTTAATTAGAAGTCAAATGATCAAATAAATGCAGCCTCGGTGAGCAAGAGACTTCTTTCAAAAACATTACAAACATCTTATTATTCCAACAATTATTTTGACCCCAATGTAATTATTTGTTTATTTGTATCATCCAGAATTTTAATACTGAAGCCTACAGACACAGCATTGCAGCTAATATCCAACTGAGCACATCAGTTCTTTGAAAACAGAGAGGTAGGGAACCAAAATAAAGGGCTTATATGAGACATTTTTTATAGCACAAGGAAACTTTTCTCTGCGTTCGGGTAGAATAACTATCACTGTTCCCCTTCTTGCTTTCACTATGCATAATAAAACCAACGTCACATGATACAATGGGAATCATATTTTAAACAGTGAGCACAAATCCATTCGTCTGCAGTATTCTTGCGCTGACTGAGCAAAAGTTTGCTGCAGACCTGGAGCAGTATTTGAGGAGCATAATGACTTTCTCCATCTGAATGACTTTGGGCCACAGGTGTACTTTATAATGAGTCTATGTGTCTCAGATACGGCTGAGTGCTACTGTGATTGATAGGCTTGGAGATCTGTCACTCAAAATTGACGTACAGAGAAATACACAAACAGATGATATAAAAACCATTAGAGAGAAAACGAGAAGCAAATTTGGATTGTAGCCTACCTGTCAAAAACTGCCACCAAAGTGATTATTTTAAATACTTCCTCCATGAGTATTATATAATGATGTTTTGTGTTTTAAAGGTGTTTTAATAATGGATACGTAAGGCACATTTAAATGCACAAGGCCTCAGCAATAGCAGCAAATGAAGTGTGCTTTAAAGGTGCTCCACATTAAAGCCACTGTGGAGATACTGTCAGGCTTTTAAATGAGCCCAATTAGAGGCAAGGAAAGCCGAATGGCAATTTTATCATTAGCTCTTCTGAGTAATTCACTAAATTAGAGCAGCTCTTGTTAAAGTTTAATTTTGAAACATTCTGAATAGATGGCGATAATTGCCACAAGGTAATAATGAGTTTTGGGCTAACTCACTTTAAACAGGCTCAAAATGAGGTTTGCATAAATTGTAGATGATCGTTGTTAGATTTGTAAGACATTTTAGCATTTGTTTGATTTTTGCATAGGGGAGGTTTAAACTCATTAGTGAAATAAACTATGCAATAAAGCAACAAAAAATCCTATTGTGTTTTTATAAGATTCATAGCTCATCATTATTGTTGCATTATGAACTATTTTATTCTTGGCCCGATAGTGTAGAGGTCAAAAGTTCACTGAAAAATGAAAAGTCTTCATCATGTTGTTCCAAACCTGTGTGACTTTCTTTCTTATGCAAAACACAAAAGAAGTGGGTGAGCTATATCTTTATACTGTTGATCTCTACACTTTGTGCCCCAAATACATTGTTTATAATGCGACAATAATTATGAGCTGTTGAATAAATGATATTAAAATTCCAGCGTTTGAAACAAGATACCTTCTGATGTTCTTTCATGTTTCATTTGTGCTAAAACTAGTAAAGAGGAAGAGATGATCAGTTAACATGTCGTATAAACTGTTCAAACAGTTATGATCACAGCTCCATATGTTTCGCTTTCCAGACTTACAAGCTTGCTCAGTAGCTCAGCCGGCACAGAATTGGACTTAGGATGCAGAATCTTTGGGTATGATTCAGGGGACATTTCACATCGAATATGTTATGAAACGTGCATGGTGGTACGTATTTCACGTCTTTTTTCCCAGAGGTACCTTTTCATCATTAGACACATTCATTAAAGAGCCACAAAACAGTATTGATTGTTTACATTTCTTCGAAAATTACAAAACTTGAAAGCTTCGTATCTAAAGTAACCTGCTCTTTAATGTCTGTAAGGGCATTGCCAGTTTCCTCTTTCCTCAGCAAGGTGAGAACATGATGTGTGGCATGAGCTTGTTGGATATAGCAACAGTAACTAAAGAGAACGGTTCTTTGCAAAGGGTCGTGGTAACGGGTGAATCGCACAGGTGGCTTGTCAACACTGAGAAGGCAGCATGACAAGGTCATACTTTAACATGGCAAGGACATCGCTTGAAAGTATGGTTTTAACCCATACTGACATTGTTGAGAGCAATGTCACCCTGCCTAGTCATACCATATTTGTGGGCTTAAATTTAGCTTTAGCCTAAAAGTCTACTGGGGCTTGTTTAAGTGTCAACAGCAATTTCAATCCAGTCATGTTGTCTAAACAGATACAAACTGGGTCAAATCCCAGAACCACATTGAGTATTAATTACCAGCAGAATCTGTGTGTTAGACATTTATTAAATGCCAGACAAATTTGTTTCCCTAGATACAAATAATCTTTTTAGCAAATTTGAATCGCTTTGTAAGTCCCTTAGCACAGTGTCGAGCTTTTATCTCTTCACTCGAGTCACTAAGTGGAAGTCCTTTCCCTTTCCCTGTCTTGTTCACACTGGACCTATGGGTAACCGCCAGCTGAAGGTGCAAAAAGGTTTGAGTCACTGTAGACATAAAGACAACTAGGCAAAGTATACTTAGCCTCAAAATGTCTGTCTGCCGATAAATCTTAATCTTATTGTCGATTTCAATCAAGCCACTTCTTGCATGAAGGCAAAAAGGAGCATTTTAATGTTAAAGCTTGTATTCTGTATTCACAATTTTTATTTTTATTTAACAAATGAATTCCAATACACAGCTTTTCCCTTTCACAGGTGCGAAAATAGAACCACCTGTGTTTTGCTGTGGAATGGCCTGGGAGGTGATAGAGGCGGAAATTACAGCAAAGATCCTAATTAAGCTCAAACATAATAGGTTGTGTGCTGCGCATATCTCGTTTTTTTCTAAACCTATTAAAACGCTCGTCTCATTACATCATTGTGCAACAGAGTGTCACCTGTCACTACAGAGATGACACTTGAAAGCAAGAGGTGTTCTGGTTAATAATCACATTTTCACAGACACAATTATCACTGTACAACTGTTCATTTTTAGCAAAATAATCACTCTCGTTGTATTCTCGCTGGAATTGTAGTTACTTCTGATGTGATGTGAGCTTGATTCAGCTTTGAGAAATGTTTTGCTTTTTATTTTTTTAAATCAGGAAATAGCAGTTTTCTTTGCAGTATGTGGCATATTGAATTGATAAAAACTATTGTGTGTCATAGGGATAAGAGTCTATTGCAAGGATGTTTGAAAACAAAGTGTGTGAGCATGCATTCAATTACAGTTTTTGTTATGCCACAAATTGTCAATTGCAACTGAGAGGCTGAATTACTCACCATTGCCCAAACATGACACCCTCTTGAGAGAGAGAATTTTTGATTATTTAGAATCTTTCACCACTGACTCCATAATCACTACCTTTCAGCTGCTGAAAAAAAAGAGACCATTAAGGTCTGTTGTCCTGGTCCAGCTATTTTTCTTCAAGAGACCTACATTTAATGGATGACGCAATGAGGTTATTTTATTTTTAGTGATGTGATACCATAATATACTCCAAAATCCCTGACTTCCAATTGGCTCTAGAGAGGCCTAGCCACCCGCATTGCCCTGAAAAGGGCTTCTGATGGCATGTGAATCAACGCACAGCTTTGGAGGTTAGTAGCTACTCTAAAACACACACGCAGAGGCTCTGAGAGTTCTCTTATCCACCCACTGCTAGGTAGGCGTCCTCTCTGATGCTCAGCGTTGTGGAGATACAGTAGAGAGAGTGAAAGTAAGCTGGGATGGATGGGTGAGTGGTAGAGACTCATCTTGAAGAATGACAGATGGGTGAGAAAAGAACACACTTGAAAGCTACAGTATTGAAATTTAAGGTGACAATTAAGCTTTGTTGTTCACTTGAAAGTGTGAAAGCCTCTTTTCTCACCCCACTTGTATTCAGAGAGCATGGCTTTGTGTGTTTTCCCTTGACTGTATATCCTGTACCAAAGACTATGTGCTTTTTGTGCTGAAAGTTGGGGATTATGTATTTGGTGTCAAGGGTTTTTGAGCCATTTATTCAAGTAATTGTCTCCTTGGAAGCATTTTGGGGCTTTTTGGAGTTATTGCTGAAGTAATTTCAAGTGTTTTGTGTGGGTTACACAGAGGCTTTTGAACTCTGAAGTCGTTTGCATTAGTCATCATGACACCGAAGATATCATAGATACTGTTTCATTACTATCAATTTTGTGTGATGTTTCTCTTAAAATTGATCTTAAATCTGAAATCTACTTAATCCAAAAATCCAAAACCAGAAATTTATTGAAAATCTGTTTTAGCTTTTAGTTTGTTAGTTTTTTTTTTGCATTTTATTGAAGTAAAAATAGCAATGGATTCCTTTTTTTTTTTTTTTTTGACACGTTATTTTCCCCTTTTTTGTGATTATTTCCTTCATTTTTATTGAAAATAAATGGCTTTTCGGTGTGATATGTGATGTAAAATGGGAGAAGAATAAGTTTAGCAAAAGGTGGATTCGAACTCTGGTGGATTGTGTCAAAAAATAATTGCAAATTGCTTTTGTCATTATTTACTCACCCTCATTTTGTTTCAAACCTGTATGATTTTTTTTTTATTTCTTCTGCAAAACATAAAAAAAACTATATTTTGAAGAATATTCAAACCAGTTTTGAGGACCACTGACTTCAACTGGATAGATAGTAGGGGTATGTTGATTTGTGGATTGATTCATTGAGTTTCATGAATGCATTTCTCTTAAATCGATTCAGAAATTCATTTGCGACACACTGCTTTTGTCCAGTTCTTTAAACACACACACACACCCCCCACTTGAACCTAAAATAATCATTCATAAAGTTTAAAACGGTTGAAGCAAATTACAAGAGCATCCACAGTGTGCTGTTTACATTCATCTTGCATCATAGAAGCATAAAAGCCGAGATGCAAGTACATTTAACCACTTACATTACTTAGCCGAATGCACAAGCGCTCTTCTTCGTAAACATTTTAATTTGTGCAGTTAAAAACTAAGCTCAGAATCGATTCCAGAGAGAATCATGATGCATTCGAAAAATTGTATCAAAACGGTTTAGCGTCGCATTCCTAATAGATAGATTACACTGTAAAAAAAATTGTTTCAACTTAACATAATTTGTTATCCTGCTGATTTAAAATATTTAGTTTAGTGAACTAAAATATTCCAGTTGTCACTTAAATTAACATTAAGTAACTTAAAATGTCAAGTTTACTAAACAAAACAATTTACGTCAGCGTGTTAACAAATAATTTTAAGTTGAAACAACTTTTTGAAACTTTTTTTTTTTTTTGCAGTATATTGTGATGGAAATTTCATTATGTGGTGAACTGTCCCTTTATGAGAGGGGATGGCTTGGAATAAAAAATTTAGTAAGTCAGCCATAGTTTTTGTCATTATCTTTAGCTCAGTGTTTTCATTTTGAAAGAGCATGTTTCAATCAAGTAGCTCAGTCAAAAACTGTTTCCTAAATTTTTGAATTATATTCCACTGTCTATTATGTTATTATGTCTAGGAGGGGAACCTCAAGTCAATATTCTGTTGTGGGCTGCAATCCAAATTGGTTTACTTCATCATTCTCAAATATAATGTCTGACCTTGTGAAACTATCATTAGCATGAACTGTCTGCTTTATAACCTTAACTAGATGTGATTATATGATGAGCATGAAGTCACTGGTATCTCAGGGGGCTGGAATGCACCGCTGCGGTCTAGCGAGTGCTTTGTGAGGTCTGAGTTTCTCAGTTCAGCTCGGGGCCAGCTGTCATTCAGCAATTGCCACAGAAAACTCAGGCCATAGTTTAAAGATTGCAAAGCTAACCACAGAAAGGATCATTATTCAAAACATAACTTTAGACAGAAAATACATTTCACACAACTATAATTCTTTTTTGTCCCACTGTGTTCATGGCGTTTACAGTTCGTCAATAATTTCTTAAATATTTCCTATAGCAACGTCTTTTATGGACAAAACTATGCCTTGTATTGATCCAGAATCCAGAGGCTTTTAAATAGAGTCCCATCGAGTATGTCCCTGTAATGGAGTGAGGTTTTCTCTTTTTCTACCAAAGCAAATAAATCGTATTGAGTGCGAGAGAAAACCAGGACAATCAAGTTTACCCATATGTATTTCAAAACACCCGTAGTTCTAGCCCTCAGATTGCGTCAGTTCACATGTGCCTGTGGCCTCGATTGTCCCCCAGTGTCTCACTGGTGGATCTTCTTATGTGTGTTTGTGTATGCTGTCCTTGGCTTGCCCTTCTGTCTCATATTTGTAATGGGCATCACTTCACACCCGATAGCATTTGGGGTGGATTGAAGTTGAAGGAAGCACCCAGCCGTACACATTTGTTTTTCTATCGTGGTGGAGACTTTCCGTTGGATTCTGTTCTATTTTAGGTCCTCTAACCTTAAATCTAACCATCGCACAAACTTATTTGCATGTTTAGAGTTTAATTAAAACATTATTTAGTATGTTTAATATGTTTTTCTCTTGTGGGCCATGCAATGCAGGTGATTTCAGGTTTTACTATCCCTTTGGGGTCTGTGTTGGCAAAACCGTTCCAGTCTTTTGCTTGGAATAAGCAGGTACAGAGAGAGGATGGAGGAAGGAAGGGTAAGCCGGAGCAAATGAAATTGAGAGAAGAGATAGAAAGAGAAAGCGAGCGATAGAGAGTTCATCTTCGTGGTCAGATGCTATTGATTCTTATGTTATTACATGCATTATTCACAGGAAATGTATGAGTGGAGATATATACAAGAGGAGCACTGGTTGAAAAATCCATTCGTCTTCCTCACTGTGGGATATCGGTGCGATGTGCAATTTTCTTTCTTTGTCATGGTCCAAGTTGAGATTGTTGGAAACCTCAAGGTGTGTCTACGACTATGAAACAACAATGATATTGAAGTACTGAGATGGGTTAGTGTTTAGTGTGTGTGTGAGTGTGTACCATGCAAAAGATGGATATTGGAGAAGTATGGAGATGTGGTTTGCTCTCTCTATAGCTGAGATATAATGGGCAGTTAGAAAGAAGAAGAAATGCTGGCAGTTTTATTTCTAGAAACAAAAATGTGCCCCTGGACCACAAAACCAGTCTTAAGCAGCATGGGTATATTTGTAGTAATAGCCAAAAATACATTGTATGGGTCAGAATGGTCAATTTTTCTTTTATGCCAAAAATCATTAGGATATTAAGAAAGATCATGTTCCATGAAGATATTTAGTAAATTTCCAACCGTAAATATATCAGAACTTGATTTTTAAGTAGTAATATGCTTAGCTAAGAACATTTGGCCAATTTTGTAGATTCTTAAAATTTAGATTTTTTTGCACCCTTAGATTCCAGATTTTTAAATAGTTGTATCTTGGCCAAACATTGTTCTGTCCTAACAAACCATACATCAACTGAAAGTTTATTTATTCAGCTTTCAGATGACATATACATCTCAATTTCAATTGAAACGTATGATTGGTTTTGTGGTCCAGGGTTACAAATATGTGTTAATATACTTGTAGTGTTAAATTTGTTAAGACAGAACAGCAGGGTTGGGAATTTAAAGGGTACATAACATACACAGTTTCACCTAATCTCATGTTAATCCTGAGTACCTATAGAGTAGTAATGCATCCTTAATATCTCCAAAAAGTCTTTAGTTTTATTATATTTATAAAAGAAAAATACAGCTTTCCGATTTTCTCCGGAAAAAGCCGAACTTCTGGAGGCGCGCCGTGGGCGGAGCTAAGTTCGACGGTCACTCGTGCTGGGATTGCCAATAAAACAGACATTTGATGTTGTTTCACTTGCCATCTGCAGTTCTGAATCATTACCGGGATCTTTTATAGCTGGGACCACTCCATCTTTCAGTATCAAACAATGTGCAAATCCAGCGTCGAACTGGTCAAATGTTTTTGCATCAAACATTTTACAAATAAATAATTAGGATTTTCTGTCTTATCCTAATCTTCCAATTTCCAAAAAGCAGTCTCTAGAAATTAAGTGTTTTTGTTGCTCAGTATGATTTTTATGTCAATATGTTAAAGGAGAAGTTCACTTTCAGAATAAAAAAATCCTGATAATTTACTTATCCCTATGTCTTCCACAATGTTCATGTCTTTCTTTCTTCAGTCGCAAAGAAATGAGGAAAACATTTCAGGATTTTTCTCCATATATTGCGTTTTTTCTGGTGAGCAACGGGTTCATCTGTGTACTTCGGTTCAAAAGGGTAGGATAGGGTGTAAATTTTCTCCTCCAAAATCAAATTCATTTGACCCTTATTCCTTGGGTGGGAACATGTAGAGCCCTTTGAAGCTAAATTGAAACTGCAGTTTGGACCTTCAAACTGTTGATCCCCATTGAAGTCCACTACACTGTAAAAAAAACTATTTGTTGAGTCAACTTAAAATAATCTGTTACCTGACTGCCTTGAAATTTTAAATTCAGTCAACTCGAAAAAAGTTTAGTCAACTTGAAACGTTATGTTTTACTAAATGACAACTTAAACTTAACAGCTGTGTTTGTTATCAACTTAAATATCTAAGTTGTCAGTTAGTAAAACGTATATTGAAAATGAATATTGTTATTATGTGTGTATACAAATAAAAGTAGACCTTACAGATTTGATTGATATATTGCTCTTATCTGCACGTTCAAAACTGATGGAGTAATTTAAGTTTATATTGGGGGCTTTTAAAAAAAAACGCACTAAAATGCACCGCCACGTTTGTCGACCCCAGAGGGTTAAGAATATTTTTAAAAGCCGATCCATGAGGTTAATTTTTGTGGTGCAGTGACAAAGCAGAAATCTAATTTCTGCAGTTCAGGTGTTGCTGTGTAATCACATACTTTTAAATTGTAATACTATAACACTGTGTACTTGTTGATGTAGTATTAGTGAACAAAATCCAAGCATTTGGCCACCTGTTCCTGCCAGATAAACTTGTTTGGTCAACAGATGATGTTGTTCCTAGACAGTTCTCACAAAATTAAGCCCTATAATCTCTTCCTGTACAGGACGAAAAGCCTGCCAAGACTAAGATTGTACTGATTTTTAGCTATCCACTGGGTGAAAACTGCAAAAAATATGAGCACCATAAACCCATAAATTATCATTGTTCCACTGTTTCACTCTCATTTTTCTCTCTTTATCTATTTTTTGTCTTTCTTATTGTTAGTATCTTCTGAAACTGTAAAGTCTTGGCTGTCAGAATGCTCTGAAGTCAGTACGGGTGGTCTGATCTCACTCAGGCTCTTTGTTGTCCACCTGCACTCTTTGTTTCATCACTTCCTCTGTCTCTTCCCTTCTCAGCTGATTGGTGTAATTCAAGCTTATAATGTGTCTTAAACTCAGGACAGAATGTGTGTAAAGCTTCTACCTCTAAATTAGCTTAACAAGTAGTCAGCTTATGCACACCTTACATGAAGATCTGGAACACTCTTGCCCTTATTCTCGCTCTGTCTTTATAACCAACAGAATCCATGCGTATAGCATGTAAAAGTTACAGGGTGTTTACTATGCATGGTCATGATAACAACATAAAGAATGGATATCTGCACAGAGAAGGTTAGTAAGTGGTTTTATCACATTAGTCTTGTGGTAACAGCTATAATTCTTGTGGCTATACTTTTGAAAGTGTAAACAACATTCAGCGTTTTGTTTTCACAAACTGGAGGATGAATTGAAGATTTTTTGGTAATTTTGTGTTGAGTATTAAGTCAACATGAAACATTTGCAGGCCACTGTACTTCCATAATGTGATGTATTTCTATGTGAAAAAAGATATTTATTAGGTGAAAATGGGTCTGAAATTATTTGAGATTTTACCCAATTGATTTGATCAAATATTGTCTATATATGTGGCTAGATGGAAGAGATTGAAAAACAAGAAGGTCTAAAAAATAAAAAGGAAGTATTTTAAGATATGCAGCAACCCTTTTTTTTAGGAATAACATGCACTATTGGGTTGCTTGGCTGAGCACACCAAATCTGTAACAGTTACTGGAAAATAGCACCATGTTCTGCTTCAGAAAGCAGCCTTGCGGGGAGCACCAATAGGCCTTCCTAATGTTTCAATGGTCTGATTCTGTTACCGTATAGTGGAAAGCTAATGTAATATTGTCCACTGTTATTGCCTGGGACGTTAAAAAGAAAATCTGATGAGATGCTTATGAAAGCATATATGTGACCTTATGTGTTTGCAAGATAAGAGGAGCTATGTTACTAAAAGGACGGTATTAGAGCAAAGGGATGATTTTAATGCCTGTGGGATATATATATATATATACACAGTATCTCACAAAAGTGAGTACACCCTTCACATTTTAGCAACCGTTTTAGTATATCTTCTCAGGGGACAATACTATAGAAAAAAAAAACTTGGATATATTTTAGATTCGTCAGTGTGCAGCTTGTTTAGCAGTATAGATTTACTGTTCTCTGAAAATAACTCAGCATACAGCCACTTCAGTCAAAACTGTGTCCAAAGTGTCAGTATTTTGTGTTAACACCATTGTTATCTAGCACTGTCTTAATCATCCTGGGCATGGAATTCACCAGAGCTGCACAGGTTGTTGCTAGGATCCTCTTCCACTCCTCTATAATGACATCACAAAGCTGCTGGATGTTAGACACATGGTGCTTCTCCACCTTCCGCTTGAGGATGCTCCACAGGTGTTCAAGAGGGTTCAGGTCTAGAGACATACTTGGCCACTCCATCACCTTCAGCTTCCTCAGCAAGGCAGTTGTCATCTTGGTGGTGTGTTTGGGGTCGTTATCATGTTGGAAATCTGCATCCGAAGGGAAGGTATCATGTTTTGGTTCAGAATGTGCAGCACATAATAGAATCCATGTTTCCCTCAATGAACTGCAGCCCTCCAGTACCAGCAGCACTCGTGCAGGCCCAGACCATGATGCTACCAGCATCAGTTTTCTTGGCACTCCTCACCAGGGCATCGCCCCACATGCTGGACACCACCTGAGCCAAACAAGTTGATCTTAGTCTCATCAGACCATAGGACATGGTTCTAGAAATTCATGGACAGGTTGTCTTCAGCAAACTGTTTGCAGGCTTTCTTGTGAGCCAGCTTCAGAAGAGGCTTCCTTCTCGGATGGCGCCCATGCAAACCGACTTGCACTATGGTCTAAGAAATGACAAACTGAACTTCTGCAACCTCTAAAGCAAAGCTGGCAGCACTCATGCATCTGTTTTTTTGAAGCCAGGTTCTGCACCTGACGAACAGAATGAGTACTCAACTTCGTTGATCGTCCCTTGCGAGGCCTATTCCGAAAGGAACCCATCTTGGAAAACCTCTGACCACTGTAGTGTAACTCTGTTTCAGGGTGTTACTGAACCTCTTATAGCCTAGGCCATCTTTGTGCAGAGCAGCAATTCTAATTCTCAATTCCTCAGAGAGTTCTTTGCCATGAAGTGCCATGTTGAACATCCAGTGGTCTGTATGAGAGAATTGTACTCAAAGCACAAAATTTTAACTGCTCTAATACAAGATGCCCAACTTTGTATAGTCCTGTCAAGCAGACATAAGCATGAACATGATGAAAAGAACATGTGGCTTTGCATGGCTAAACGACATACTGCTGTTATCACTTAGGGTGTACTCACTTTTGTTGCCAGCTGTTTTGACAATAATGGCTGTATGTTCAGTTATTTTCAGAGGACAGTAAATCTATACTGCTACACAGCTGCACATTGATTACTCTAAAATATATCCAAGTTTGATTTCTGTAGTATTGTCTCTTGAGAAGATATACTAAAATGGTTGCTGAAATGTGAGGGGCGTACTCACTTTTGTGAGATACTGTATATGTATATATATATATATATATATATATATACACACACACACTACACACATTGAGTTTCTATGTTTTATGGGGACATTCAATAGGTGTAATGGTTTTTATACTGTACAAGTACATTTCCAATCCCATTATCCTAACCTTACGCCTAAACCTCTGTATGATTTATATGCGTTTTTCCTCATAGGACCAAAAAAAATGTTCCCACAAGGTCAAAATTTACTGGTATTACTATCTTTGTAGGAACATTTGTTCCCTGAAATGAAGGGGATACCAGGGCGCTCACACATAAACACACACACACAGGTTTGTTTGATGAGTGAAATAATATAATATAATATAAAATGCTATAATGAGTACATCTCTAGTGAGTACAGCACTTCCATTGTTTTATATCTGTTTAAATTTTCTGTATCCTAAACCTAACCTTCACAGAAATCTGTGCACAAAATTAGATTGAAATATAAGTATCATTCGCCTGATTAATGAGCATTTTTAACTACTAAGGACACATAAAATGTCCTCACAAGTTGGTTGCCATACTATTTCAGTTTTAGTGAGAGAATTTGAACCTCAAAGTATAGACAAACCTGTACACACACAGCAAATGACAAAGAAAAGCAACACTTTATTTAGTTTTTAATGTTTGTTTGTTTGATGCAGACATTCTGTGAGCGTGTGCCCAACTCCTCTCAGCTCAAACATCGCTGGTCAGACTCAGACACAGTCAGACAAACACCGCCCAAGGTAAGGGCTTCAATCTCTCACACCATTAAACTTAAAGCTTGACATATCATTAGTTCCTGGAACTACTGGAGCATATAAAGTGGGTCCAAACGTCTGAGACCACATTGAAAGTCGAAATTTAAAATCTGATTGAAAATAAACAAAACATTTGCAAATGTTAAAGAAATAGCATGACAATAATAGCTGATAATAGAAACTGTAATGAGAAAAAAAGCATTTTCACTTGTGTTTTCATATTTTTTGACCCCACTATCCTGTATACTTTAGGAAACTGATGCATAGGCTTGTTGTTCGCACAATTCAGCCTCTCTTCCTCCTTTGAAGAAAAATCGTAGTGAGAAATGAATATAAAATGGAGGACTGAATCTTGTCTGTGGAAAATTGATGGGCTCAAGGCAGGGATTTTACTATATTACACCTAGCGTTTGATATGTAAACCTTTCATGTCTGTTTTTTGTAATTGCATGTTTGTGATTGTACTGATAAGAAGTCAGTCAATATCAGACTCTCACACACACACTTGGCTTATATGCTGCATTTCATCATATTCTTCCCTGTGTGTCAGCCCTCGTATGGATTCATCTATCTCATATCCACTGAAGTGTCGTTGCTTTCTGAATATTTTATGCAAAACACTTTTTTTTGCAGAAACACCCTTCATCTGTCTGGGTGTTAAAATTAAAATTCAAGTGAATGCACCAGTGTGTGGGAGAAAAAAGAACCTCGCACATAGAAGTGCTCAGTGTAGCCTATTTATGGTGTTGTTTGTGTTTAGAATATTGTGTGTATGTGTGTCTGTGTGTGAGAGAGTTTTGGAAAAGGGACAGAGAGAGAGAAATAGAAAGACACTCTGAGAGATACCTAGTTCTGAAGTTGTTGCAGTCTTTACTCAATAAAATACAACAAGCAAAAATAGCTATCAATCAACTGTGGCTCAGCTGGAGAGAATCAGCAATAGAACATGGAAAAGAAAGCAGCCACAATAACAGTTGATCTGCAGGGAAAATGGTTCATACTGTATAGTCCAGCTATCAATACTGCCTTCAACCTTTTGAGAGTTTGCCGTATAAATCAGTTTTAGCAGTTTTTCATCTAGATGAAACAGCTGTTCAAAAGGAAAGTGTCCAAGGAGCATTGCTGGATTGAGTTCAATTGGATTACATGTAGAATTTAAGCGCATCAGTCATACCTGTTAAATAAAATAGCATTTGTGCTTTAGTATGAACAGTTGGCTTGAATAATTATGAATGATCAATGAATTATGAAGGACCTAGAAAATTATATTAAATAATGCTCAGTGTGTTTTATCTTGTCATTTATGCTGACGTCGTAGTTCATTATAAACTTTTGCTGGAAACTACATTTAAATGTGTTAAAATAATACTTTAATTATTATTATAAATAATGTTATTAATTTAAATAATGTGTAAATAATAAATATATTAATAAGAAAACGTATGACTACATATAAACAGTAATGTTATAGTATTATAATATTATTGTATATTTAAATGATTACTAATAAACATAATTTAACATAGTTGTTCATTGTTAACTCGTGATAATTAACTTATTAATTTTTCTTTTTACATTTTGTAAACCCTGAAAAGTTTAGAAGAATGCATCCTTGCTTGACCAAATACCAAAATCATATACCTGTGTCTGCAGTAATGCTGTGAAGGATAGACTAGTCTGAATAACAGAATGTATTCAACTAGCGACTGTGGTTTGATCCCATTTAAATCATACCAGAAGTTTATTAAATCTAGTGCCTCGACATGTTCCACCAGCCCTTAGAGATGAAGGAGGGAAGATCTCTGGTCTCTCTGAGTAAACTGTTCAGTGAAGTGCTTCCCCGAAATCTTTTTTATTTTCCCAGAGTTGATCGTAAAAGCCAACTCGTAAAGCAAGCCATTAACCACCCATCAGTATGGGCCAAAGCCAGCGTGGCTGTTTAGCATATTTATGAACAGAAAGGCTTGGGAAAAAAAGTGAACATATGTGTACACACTTATTCAGGGAATTGCATATTTTACACAGACAGCACACCTCCACTGCCAGTGCATCTGTTCATGCCATGCACACATGTCCAGACTTCACATTTGTTTGGATGGTAAACTCAAAGTGGTTGATTTTTTTTCCCCATTAAAGGGAGCATTAGAGATGGAGAGCTGAGTTTATTAACAGCGCAAAATGGGTAATGGAGTGAATGGTTAATGCACATTGACAGCACACACTCACAAACATGACAACATGGTGTCTGTGTCTAGTTTTGAGATTCAGATTTGTGAGACGCAGTGCTCTGATTAAACACCCATGATTACCAATTAAAGCTTCATTCTTACGGTGTGGTCACACAATACGTTATGATCCATTGACTTCCATTCACCCCATTGTGAATGTGGGAGGCAGGAAATGCAAGCTCATGTGAATTTCGCTGTGGTCTAATGTTTACGTTTTTGTGAACTTTGCCTTGCAACTTCGTATCACGTGAAAACGTGTGATGAATAAAACACTGATTCATCACTGTGTGACCTTTTAGCTGAGTAAAAAACTTTAAAAGGGGCCATGAAATGCCTTTTTTATTATGTTGTATTGTTTTCTGAGGTCCATTAAAAATGTATACATCAAAAAACCTCATAATTTTGAAGTAATGGGCTATTTTCTGTCCCGTTTTAATCCCCCTCATCAGAATGCTCTGTTTGAATAGATGTGGTGGATTGTAGACTCAGAAGTAAACGCCCACTGCTATGATTGGCTAACAGTTATGTATGTTTGACAGCCGACTTCCTTCATAGATGGACCCTGTTGTGATTTAGGTTAAAATGCTTAAATGCTCATATAAAACTATCTGTAATAACAGATTCGCACTTGTGTGTTGCAACAATACTGTCGGATCCAATGTCCGACTTTTAGTTTCAATCTTTTTGAAATCCTGTGTCGAAATGAATCTGTGGTAAAAATGGAATGAACAAAGGACAAAGTTCTTAACCGATGTGGTCTGGATCTTCATTTAAAAAAATGTTCACTCACTTTTTCGAATGTTAGAATTAGAAGGCAATTAGGCAATGCAAAGACTGTTTTTCCATGACTTGACACTCCACAGCATCTTGTAGTCTTCAGAGCCATCTTTATCATTTGTTCATTTGTGAATCGGTGGGTGGGGCTAAAAAGGCAGTGATGTAGAAGCAGGCGTTGATCTTCTTCTGCACAGGCGGTGTTTAGCCACACTATTACATCATAGAGTGGAGCATTTCACAATCTGTCATTTTGGCAGACTGGCCTCAATATAAGCTGTTTTTAGACTAACCAGAAAGATTTGTGCTCTGAAACTTTAAGGATGTTTTTATAGTACAATGACCTTGTATATACCAAAGGATCAAGGGAATTTTATTGCTCAGTTCATAACCCCTTTAAAGAGCAGGTCATATGGTATTTTAAAGTGTCCTAATATTGTGTTGGAACAGGTTTAATTGCATCTAAGGTCAGAAAACATTGTAATTTTCTCAGAATATACATTTAATATTAGAATCAGGTTGCAATGATTTTGAAACAATTCGTTCGAAGCAGTTCTGAGCTTAAGGTCTGTAAACCCCTTCCTTCCATTAGCCTACTTTGCTCTGATTGGTCTTTCCATATACAATGCGTGTCGAAAACAAAACCTTTATTTTGAAAACAATAGTGGTGGATACATTTGCCGAGTGCTAACGTGACAAACTAATGAAACAATACAGTTTGTAAACCAAAACATGTCTACATTCTTTATTATTAAAAGACGTAATTAGAACAATGGCAGTCTAAATTAATCAACACATTCTTAGAAAATAGTGGGTTCACGCAAATTATCAGAGCTATTTCAGTAAGACCTGAAAACCTAAAGCTGCACTACTTACAGGTTGTGGTTCAGGGACACTTGTTGATCTAAATAAAGAAGGTGCAGACTTATCTTTCATGGACAAGCGTTGAAGTCGCTAAGATTAGAGAAGCAGTCCTCAGTAAAATAACAAGCACACAACAAATGGTTTGAATTGTATTGCTGTGGTATTGTGAGAAATACAATTATTTTAACCAGTGATTCTTCACATCATCATCTTTAAGCAATAAAAACAAAACAAACGGAGTGCTCGTATTTCGCGGGCATTATGCTAATATGTTACCTTGTGATGTATAACAGTAACAAGCAGAAGATTCGAAACTATGACGACTCGTTAAGGCGACTTAGAGTTGATTCTTTTAAGAGACAATATCTTTATCATGCCCTTTTTTGATTAACAACTTTGCAGAAGGTTTATATTAAAGGATAGCTACGTTACAAACTTCAAAAAAGATATTTTTTGAAAACCCAAATGACCTACTCTTTAAAATAAATGTAAATATTACAGTAAAGTGGAGCAGACTGCATAGTTTTACTGTCTGATGTACTGTGTTAAATTTTGTTGAATTATGACACTGCAGAGTGTGGCGTCGTATTACGACAGTTGTACTGTCTATAGAAATGTTGCAATTTTACACCTGTGATTGTTATTCATACAAATAATAATACATCCTTACATTTTTGTGGCCTTTTTCTCAGACTTAAATCACTTTACAGAGATTCTTGGGCATATGATCTGATTCATATATTCGGAAAAGAGCAGAAGGGAAGAAGGATCGTTTGTGTGTTTGCAAAAGAGGAACTAACTCACTAAGAAATTAGCATTATTATAGCAAACTGATGAATTTCATGCTAAGTTGTGAAAGAAGAGGAGAGCAGGGTGAGAAACACCTCCATTTCTCCTTCTTTGTCTTTCCTGCAGTTCTGTGAGACTGCAGTATTGTCCCCGACGGGCTTTAAAAAGCACTTTCTGTTCTGCAGAAATGGTAATGATGATTATGATGTTATGATGGCTTTAACTCTCATTGTCTCTCTGTGTCTTTTTTCCCTCTGTCTCTGTCTGCAGAGGATGAGTTGTAGCTATCTGCTATGTACCATCCTTCTCTTCGTGGCCGTTCTGCTCGCAGTCACAGTGACGGGAACCATTCTTCTTATGAACCACTACCAGGCTCCCCCCATGTCGGATGGCCCGCCTCATATTAGCACCAATCAGGACGAAGCCAATGCATTGGTGACAGTCGAGAGGGGTGATGGATCACGCATCAATATCTTCATCGACCCCAACTGCCCTGATTATAACAGTAACTTCCTGCGACTAGAAGGTGTGCAGACGTCTTTGCTACATTCGCTCACTGACCACGATACGGATCTCAAGTCCGTCAAAGGTCAGGATCGAGCACTATTGGTCAACTTGGCAGAGGAAGTTGCTAAGCTGTCTGCCCATGCGGGACAGCTGAAGATGGACTATGAGTCTCTCAGGAGAGGACAAAGCAACCTGGGACAGGACCTGAATACACTGCAGACTGAACAGAGCAGACTTATACAGGTAACGGCATGCTGATATTTTGGTATTTTGGTTTCTCACCATTTGTAATAACCCTTTCACTAGCTCATTTTAAATGCAGTGTAATGAAAATCAAATAATCAAATTAATATGTGGCCATAAAAGCTGCATGTATATATATTAAAAAGAAAAATAGCTAAATGCTATTCAGAATAGCTTTCACTGTAGTGTAGCATGTCACAGCTCTTTACAAAAGTAACTACCCATTTGCTTTGCACGGTAACTTTTGACATAGTATTAGTTCTTTTAAAGTAGTGCTTTTTTAAATTATGTTATAAGTGCAATAACCTAAATGGGAACATTGGTGCACCATAAGACTGAAATCACATTTACAATATCTCTACATGAGCAGAACTGAGCAGGTGTGACTTCAGCTCAGCAGTAGCTTTTGTCAAACCATTGAACTTCTGGGAAATGGATAGAATCCATAATAAATGGTGTTTCGGGGAGAATAATGCTGCGTTAACACTTGGTATGTTTCCCTGAGTGTGAACCTCAGTTCAATTGCCACCCCGCTGGTCTGTTCTCACACTTTATGCTGTTTCAAACCGTGGCTCATTTGCAAAATGCTTTTGTCATCAATGTGAAACCCATTGGAAGCTGTTTATCACCATCGCCAGGCAGTTTGAAATCTGAAAGGTAGTAATGGAGATAAATGTTCAGTGAAAATAGTCCTCGCGTATCAGAAGCAAAAATTTCAATCAAAGTTTTAAGGGACAGAAGCTGCATAAGAAGTCACGTATATCATCACTGGGTTAAAAACAACAGTGCTGGGTGAAATATTGACAAACCTAGCGACTGGGTTGTTTTTACCCAGCAGTTAGGTTAAATGTTTATCCTAAATGTTTTAGGGTAGTTTTATTTAACTTAACTGTTGTAACTGTTGTACAGTAATAATGTGAAATATATTTATAATTGAAAATAACAGTTCCCCGTCTGTCGTTCACGTTCGACGTTGTGTCGAAGTGACGACTAGGGGTCGCTCTTGAGAGCCCGAATACCTCTGACAGCTTTGAGAAAAGGCCAATGAGAATTGGTATGCAGTATTTGCATAGCCCGCTCCGCCCCGGAGATCCGGGCATAAGAGGGGGGGGCTAGGCAACACTCATTGTTCTGTTTCTTCGGAGCCGAATGCAGCGTCTCTTCATTGAGAAGCAGCGTTACTCACCTCTCTCGTCGTTGGATCTACGGCACGGGCAGCGGTCTCTTCCTTCTCGAACGCAGTAGCAGTGAGAGTCCCCTGGGTGCTTCGACGGCGAATCTTGAAGAGCAGATTTCCTCTTAATAAAATCTAAAGAGCAAATTTCTCTAAAAGAGTGCAGACACGGTGGGTTTGTGTGTTTACTATGCCTTTCCTTCCGTGTCCTTCTGGTTGCGGCTTCTTTCTCTCCCAAAACGATCGGCACGAGCTCTGTCTTCAATGTTTGGGTCGTGACCATGCTGAAGCAGCGTTCGGCGAGGGCGGATGTCCTGCTTGCGAGGACATGCCCCTCAGCACACTTCGTTCGCGAGTCGCGTTCTTTACTAAAAGACCGCGGCTCGCATCAACCGCTACCGCGGCTCGTCCTTCTACTTCCGGGTACGAGGCTGCCGCGGCGCGTGTTGATGAAGAGCGAGAGAGCGCGAGCGTTTCGCCGGGTAATTCCCCGCGTCCCTCGCGCTCTGTGTGTCTGCCGGTCGAGCTTTCGGATGACTTTGAAAACTCGTCTCAGTACGGGTTGGATTGGTTATTCGGGGCTCCTGCGGGGGAGGAAGAAGTGTGCAGCATCGGAGAGTGGGCAGCCATCTGAAGCAGACGCGCTATCTGAGGCACCCGCTGCGGGGGCGGGTTCTCAGTCAGTAGCAGACGCGGAAATGGCGGCCATGCTCGAACGGGCGGCCAAAGCAATCGGGATTGAGTGGAAGTCTCCGCCCCATCCTGAGCGCTCACGGCTGGATGATTGGTATCTGGGTAACGACCGTGGTTCTCGGCCACGTTCTACCCCAGTTCCTTTCTTCCCGGAAGTGCATGAGGAACTGACTAAGTCGTGGAAGGCTCCTTTTTCAGCCAGAACGCGTCTTAGCGGTTCTTCCTCTCTCACCACCCTCGATGGAGGTCCAGCGAAGGGGTATACGGAGGTTCCCGCCGTGGAGCGTGCGATCGCGGTGCATCTTTGCCCGCAGACCGCCGCCACCTGGCGGGACCGCCCAAAACTCCCGTCCAGGGCATGTAAGGCTTCTTCCGCTCTCGTGGGGAAGGCTTATGCTGCTTCTGGACAAGCTGCGTCCGCCCTTCACGCTATGGCCGTCCTGCAGGTCTATCAGGCCAAGGTTCTTAGCGAGTTGCACGAGGGTGTTCCCAAACCAGAGCTTTTGCAGGATCTGCGCTCGGCGACTGACTATGCTCTACGAGCTACGAAGGTCACGGCGCAGGCTCTGGGGAGGGCGATGTCCACTATGGTGGTCCAGGAGCGCCACCTTTGGCTGAATCTGGCGGAAATGAAGGACGCTGAGAAGGTTCGCTTTCTTGACGCCCCCATTTCTCAGGCTGGTCTCTTTGGCGACACTGTCGAGGAATTTGCACAGCAGTTCTCCGCAGTGAAGAAACAGACGGAGGCTATCAAACACATCTTGCCTCGTCGGGCGCCGCCCCCCGGGCCCGCACCCCCGAGGCAGCAGCCTCCGCCTGTTTCACGCCGAGGACGACCGCCTTCCAGACCGGCTCAGGGCCCGCCACAGGCTGGTCCTGCACCTAAACCAGCCTTGCGGTCGAGCTCTCGCAAGAAGGTGGCGCCGTTAGCTCAGTCTCAGGCCGCTAAGAACCCTCGTCAGGCTTCGAAGCGTTCCTGAAACGAGCAGCCCGGAGGAGAGAGATCTGCTGACCTGTCTGGATCCACACTCGGCGAGGGGACGAGTGTGGGTTTCGGCTCCACCCCGGCTGTCTGCCTCTCGGCAGACGGCCACCACATGGTCAATAAAAGAGCAATTTTCTTCTCTGGGCGAAAAAAATCTATGTGACTGCGTCCCTCCGGGGTACCCAGCCACTAAAACATGTCAAAGCATGCTCAACCGCAGGGCCTGCGCTTCGGCATGCTTTGACGAATCAAGTGCATCCATCAGTCGATCCCCTGAGCTCAGGCGATCTTCTGATGGATCCTTGTCTGTCGGTTCCGATGGTCGATCCTCCCATGGCTGGGTCCCTCCGGGGTACCCAGCCACCAAAACACATCAAAGCATGCTCAACCGCAAAACTTGCGCTTCTGCATACTTTGACAGAGAAACAAGCGCATCCGTCAGTCGATCCCCTGAGCTCAGGCGATCTTCTCACGGATCCTTGTATGTCGGTTATGGCGATCAAAGCACCTTGTGTCCTCCGGGACAGCACGCCCCCGAACAAAGGGCTTTCACCACAACTCAGTCACACCGTACCCACCCGAGGTACGTCGGTGGTCCCCCTGAGACCGTTGGCAGAGAGTTTTACAGCTTGGCTCGAGATACCCAACCTCTCTCGCTGGCTTCTCAGAACCATCCGACTCGGCTATGCTATCCAATTCGCACGCAACCCGCCCAAGTTCAGCGGCATCTTCTCTACCGCGGTTCGGGACGAGAATGCTGCGGTTCTTCGGGCGGAGATCGCGACCCTTCTGGTGAAGGACGCGATAGAGCCGGTCCCCTCGGCCGACATGAAGAAAGGGTTCTACAGCCCCTACTTCATTGTACCCAAGAAAGGTGGCGGTTTAAGACCAATCCTGGATCTGAGGATTCTGAATCGGGCCCTTCACAAGCTCCCCTTCAGAATGCTAACGCTCAAACGCATTCTCACGTGCATCAGATTCCAGGATTGGTTTGTGGCGATAGACCTGAAAGACGCGTACTTTCATGTCTCGATTCTTCCAAGACACAGGCCCTTCCTGCGGTTTGCCTTCGAAGGTCGAGCATTTCAGTACAAAGTCCTTCCATTTGGGCTCTCCCTGTCTCCCCGCGTCTTTACGAAAGTCGCAGAGGCAGCCCTTGCCCCTCTCCGGGAGAGGGGCATCCGCATTCTCAATTACCTCGACGACTGGCTGGTCATAGCACACTCTCAGGAGTTGGTATGCAAACACAGGGATGTGGTTCTCAACCATCTGGCCCATCTGGGGTTTCGGGTCAACTGGGAAAAGAGCAAGCTCGCCCCGGTACGGAGCATCTCTTTTCTCGGTATACAACTAGACTCGGTTGCCATGAGTGCACGGCTCTCCCCGGAGCGTGCACAGTCAGTGCTGAGCTGCGTCCAGAAGCTCTCACGCAGCCCGACGGTCCCCCTCAAACAATTTCAGAGGCTCCTGGGTCACATGGCATCCGCAGCCGCCGTCACGCCGCTGGGCCTGATGCACATGAGACCGTTACAACACTGGCTGCGTTCCCGAGTCCCGAGATGGCCATGGCGCCAGGGTTCATACCGGGTGCACGTCACACCCGTATGTCTAAAAACCCTCGGTCCTTGGAAAGACATTTCGTTCCTACGGGCCGGGGTGCCCTTAGGACAAGTGTCCAGGCGCATTTTGGTTACGACAGATGCATCCAACACAGGCTGGGGCGCCGTATGCAATGGGCAAGCAGCTGCAGGGCTCTGGTCGGGCCCTCGGCTGCATTGGCATATCAATTGCCTCGAGCTGCTGACAGTGTTTTTGGCCCTGAAGAGGTTCCGACCTTTGGTTCAGGGCAAACACGTGCTGGTCCGCACAGACAGCACTGCGACTGTAGCCTACATCAATCACCAGGGCGGTGTACGCTCCTTTCGCATGTCACAGCTAGCCCGCCATCTCCTCCTTTGGTGTCGAAACAATGTCAAGTCTCTACGAGCCACCCACATACCGGGCGAACTCAATTGGGTAGCGGACGCGCTCTCCCGACAGACTTCGCTTCGGGGCGAGTGGAGACTTCACCCTCAGACGGTTCAGCTGATCTGGAGTCTTTTCGGTCAGGCCCAGGTCGACCTGTTTGCCTCGATAGAGAACACTCACTGCCAGTTGTGGTACGGTCTGTCCGAGGCGCCCCTCGGCACAGATGCACTGGCACACAGCTGGCCTCAGGGCCTCCTCAAGTATGCGTTTCCACCAGTGAGCCTAATTGCACAGACCCTGTGCAAAGTCAGGGAGGACAGAGAACAGATCCTGCTGGTGGCCCCCTACTGGCCCAACAGGGTTTGGTTCTCAGAGCTGGTGCTCCTCTCCCCCGTTCCTCCCTGGCGCATTCCCCTGAGGAAGGACCTCCTTTCACAGGGGAAGGGCACGATATGGCACCCGCGCCCAGATCTCTGGAACCTCCACGTATGGTCCCTGGACGCGACCAGGAGGATTTCAGAGATCTCCCACTGGCAGTGGTAAACACTCTGTTGCAGTCGAGAGCTCCTTCCACGAGGCGGCTGTACGACCTCAGATGGCGCAAATTCACAAACTGGTGTTCCTCCCGGGGGGAGAACCCACGGAGATGTGGCATCCGAACGGTGCTTTCCTTCCTCCAAGGAGGACTGGATAGACACCTTTCTGCTTCAACACTTAAGGTCCAGGTAGCCGCTATTGCCGCTAACCACGACCTGGTGGAAGGTAGATCGGTTGGGAAGCACAATTTGGTTATACGATTCCTTAAAGGTGCACGCAGGCTGAACCCCGTCAGACCGCGCCTTGTCCCCTCTTGGGATCTGTCTGTGGTCCTCCGGGGCCTACAGTCAGATCCCTTTGAGCCGCTCCAGTCAGTCGAACTCAGTGCTCTCTCCCAAAAGACGGCTCTCCTGACTGCGCTCACATCGATCAAAAGAGTGGGAGACCTCCAAGCCCTCTCCGTCAGTGACTCGTGCCTCGAATTCGGGCCGGCTAACTCTCACGTTATCCTGAGACCCCGGCCCGGTTATGTGCCCAAAGTGCCCACCACTCCCTTCAGGGACCAGGTGGTCACTCTGCAAGCTATCCCTTCTCAGGAAGGCGACCCCAACCTCTCCTTGTTATGCCCAGTCCGTGCCCTGAGCATTTACTTGGAACGTACTGAAAGCTTCAGACGGTCGAGTCAGCTCTTTGTCTGTTTTGGAGGACAGCAGAAGGGGAAAGCTGTCTCCAAACAAAGAATTTCCCACTGGATTGTGGATGCGATTCGTTTGGCCTACCAGGCCACAGGGGTGCCCTGCCCGCTGGGGGTGCACGCCCACTCCACCAGGGGCGTCGCAGCGTCGGTTGCGCTGGCGAACGGGATCTCTTTAACAGACATTTGCAGAGCTGCAGGTTGGGCTACACCTAACACGTTTGCCAGGTTCTACAATCTGCGTGTAGAACCAGTCTCTTCGGGAGTCCTGAACGCAAGCCCAGTAACTCCTGAAGCTGACACGGTGTAGAAGCTTGCTGAAGCGTCGTTCCCCACGGGTGATGACGCTTCCCCAGTTCAGTAAGTTTCCTGGCGTGAACCCTGAACGACAATTTCCATCATGTTGCACCCGCAACGTAGCTATGTTCAGCGGAGGAACTAGCTATCAGAATCTAATATGAGGTTAGGTTGCCTCTTGTGAACTCTCATATTAGGTTGGTGCCCCACATGTAGTGGCTCCTAATGCGGCCCCATGTGTGTATCTCCACCTATACTCCCAGAGATGCGGTGTTTCCCTTAAGACAAAACTTGTCTCCGACCCTGAGCTCAGCAGTCTCTCCTCATGCGGAGCCTGCCTCAGGATCGTCCCCTTGTTGTGCTCCCCTAGTGCGAGCCCTCAAGTGTATTCTCCACACAAATACCTCCCTCCGGGCAGGGTGTGGTCTCCGTAGTGCCCATCCCCCCCCGGGGAGGACGGACACTGGCCCAATGTTCTCCAAGATGTTCAACCAAAGGTGAGGAAAGGCTGGCTGAAGCTCTTGGGCATTGGAAGGTCACGTAGAGGTGAGTGACATTTATCTAACACGCAAGACCTGTTAATATTTGCACTCCATGCACTCGTGACGCGGTCCGCTGGTTGTGGCGTTTTCAACTGGGACCCCTAGTCGTCACTTCGACACAACGTCGAACGTGAACGACAGACGGGGAACGTCTTGGTTACGTATGGTAACCCTCGTTCCCTGATGGAGGGAACGGAGACGTTGTGTCCCCCTTGCCACAACCTCGGACCGCCTCTGAGTGTAGCCGGGTGCTTCGGCTCCTCAGATCAGAACAATGAGTGTTGCCTAGCCCCCCCCTCTTATGCCCGGATCTCCGGGGCGGAGCGGGCTATGCAAATACTGCATACCAATTCTCATTGGCCTTTTCTCAAAGCTGTCAGAGGTATTCGGGCTCTCAAGAGCGACCCCTAGTCGTCACTTCGACACAACGTCTCCGTTCCCTCCATCAGGGAACGAGGGTTACCATACGTAACCAAGACGTTTTCCATTTTAATATGTTTAGGTTCTTTCCAGCTAAATTTTTGAACAATAGTTTCTGTGGAATGACAAAACCAAGGAAAGACCATGCATTAAGTGCTGGGGGGAGAAAACTTTTTGCATTTGAAGATCAGGGTAAATTTAACTTATTTGTCTCCTGGGAAACGTGCAACAATCTTCTGAAGCCTCTCAAGGGCTAAATGAAAAAATATGATATTTAGGCAAAAGAAGAAAAATGTACATCTCTATTCTGTGCAAAAGTTTTCACCCCCGGCTCTTAATGCATTGTTTTTCCTTCTGGAGCATCAGTGATCGTTTAAACCTTCTGTAATAGTTGCTAATGAGCGCCCATTTGTCCTCAGTGTGAAAAGAACCTTGTTAGAAAGGGTTCAAATACACAATACTGGACAACCAAAGAATTTGTGGAACCTGAAGGATGGATGATTCAGGTAACAACACAGTATTAAGATTCGGGGGGTGTAAACTTTTGAACAGGGTCATTTTTAAAAATTCAACTATTATTTTCTCTATATGCAAACATCTTTAATGTGAAAAGTATTATTTAAGTCAGTATTAAATACACAATAACATGCATTTGGAATGACCCCTCTTATTTTGGTAAAATAACATTTTGCAGATTCTGAAAGGGGGATGTAAACTTTTGTATAGTATTTTTTTACAGAAATTACAGTATTTAAATGGCCGTGTAAAACACCTTTATTTGGATTCAATGTCCACCATGTGTCAAAGTGGCACTGATTGTTTACTTGCAATATATTGTAATTTCCCTGTCCTGCATGCTTCTTTATAGGTAGGGTTTTCTGCTGCTCCAGGGCATTTTATGAATGTGCTAGCTTTCACAGTGGCATCCTGTAACATATTTTACTCAGACTGCATTATGCACACTTCTAGTGTTATAGTCACATACACTGTGTTATTACCAGGACGGAGAAAGCTGATATGAGGACATTGATACACTAGATGGCAACTCCTGTACCACTTCTTCCTCTATAGACTACAGTTTCAGGGCTGGGGAACAGCAGGTGCCGCCTGTTTTTCTGTGTTAAGTGAATTACCACCGAGTTAAAACCTGACTTTAATCTGAATTACGAAGACTTAAGGTTTAGGATTAACACCATCTCTCTCTAACCACAAGTTACTGACAAGCTCCTACACACCAAATCTGTCAAACAAACACACATACACACACACGGACGCACACACGCGGACAAACACACACAGCAGGCAGGAGTGAAAGAGAGTTGTTTATCACTTCCAAACACCTGTGCAACAGAGAATAGTGTTAACAAAATCCCCCCTGAATAGAAAATAATCCTCCGTTTTCGGATGACTTTTAGACAGGAATGGTGACCTGTGTTTGTGTGTGAGCGGGTATGTGTGTGTGTGTGTGTGTGAGAGGAGTCTTTCTGTTTCTTGCTTTTTTTTGGTTGAGCTTTGATACAGTTTGAATGAATAGTTGGATTTGTGAAATCTGGAAAGGAGCACAGAAAGCAACACTCAGCACAGGCTTGAACCGCAACTGAAGAGTGAAGAAAAAGAAGCAGAAGAGGGTGTGCAGTTACCGTAGAAACCATGTAAAAATGTGTCATCGCTAAATTTATCAAATCTTATTAATTAAGGGCATTTATACCTGTAATTATCTCCCTTCGCATGAAAAATGAAACACAGACAGTTCCCTTGTCACAGATTAAACCTAGTTCTGTATTAAATTGTAATGCCAGTTTAATTGTTAATTTGTGAGGAAACCAGCTCTGATAGTGCACAGAGGCAAGGTTACGGGTTACACATGACAGCATTTTAGTACATACGCTTCATGAAGCAGCGGGATATGTGCACGCAAACAGGAATATAGCTCCACCTCCTCCTCAGAGAGTAAATGACATCACCTATAAAAGTGAGAAATATTGGCGAGGAGTGAAAGCGTTGAGCTCTGCGTGAATCTATTTTCGCTCTAGTGGCATTTTAGCTTCAGCGACTATTCTGTTTACACTCTGCCATTAAAGGAAGTAATTCTGCACTGTCAATCAACCCAGTATTACAACTGGCTCACTGATGTAACCCTGAAAAAGCCCTTAAGATAAAGGTTACCTCCTATGGGCATTACACCGCACTAGTGTGTGTGTGTGTGTGTGTGTGTGTGTGTGTGTTTGCGTCATGTGCAAGTGTTTGAGGTGTCAAATCAATCATGATCTATAGGGTTCAGTGCGCTAATAGTCAAGGGTCTCAGAGAACATCATTGGGTGTGGTACAGTGTATTAGTAATGGTCCTGTCTGTTTTCCTGTCCCATGAGAGGAACTGGACTCACTGTATACAAAAGACAGACAGAAGTGCATGTTTGGTTGACTTTCGAATTCATAAAAATCCACATTAAGTCGATCTAATCGACCTAATACAGCAGGGGTGGCCAATGTCAGTCCTGGGGAGCCACAATCCAGCAAAGTTTTGCTTCAACTTTAATTAAAACTTAGCTGTTTGTAGCTTTCTAGTAACATTTAGACCTTGATTATCTTGTTCAGGCGTGTTTGGTTAGGGTTGGAGCTGAACTCTGTAGGGCTGTGGCTCTCCAGAAGCAACGTTGGCCACCCCTGTAATCCACCTTATTTTATCCATATTTTATATGAGCCATTTGTAAATTTTACAAGGTCTTATCCATGTCCAGCTATTTTTAGCTGTACAAAACAGCTAATTTTGCTGCTTGATATTGCAAACTGGTGTGTCTTACCATGTTATTTTAATGTATTATCATAATTATGAACACACTGGTTTTACTGTTTATTGCACGCTGTTATTCTTCTTGTCATTTCCCTATAGCAGCCAATTAACCAGAAGTCTGGCTCATAGGCTTACTTCTGCGTTGAGGAATAAAGTGGATAGAGTATGATTTTTGGATCTAAAACAAAAAATCTGTTAATTCTGAAATATTCCATGAATTCCTCATAAATCTTGTATGTGAGCCTTAGGAAAGTAATTTACATGCACTACCATTCAAAAATTTCATTGATAAGATCAAAAGATTTTTTAAAAGAAATTACCATGTTTATTTAACAGGGTTTGCATTAAATTAATCAAAACTAATAGTAAAGACATTCATAATATTATGAAACATGACTATTTCAAGGAAATGCTGTTCTTGTCTTGGAAAAAGCACCACAGTTTCCAGAATTATATATATATATATATATTTTAATTAATGCTTTTATTTTGATATTATATAATATAAGTATTTTTATTTTATTAAATTGATCGAAAGTGACAAATACTTTTGTATGGTTACAAATATATATATACAGCTGAAGACAAAATTATTAGCTCCTTATAAAATATTTCATTCACTTTATCAACACAGAATTTTTAAACATAATACTTTATTCAGGAAGCTTGTAGGGTTTGTAATACAAATAGAAATAAATGTATAACCAAGAATTTTAAAAAGTCTACTCGTCACAATTATTAGCTCTCTGATGTTAATAGTGAATGATGTTTTTGTTCTATAGCTAATCAAACTAATTATTTCTTAAGGGAGCTAATAATATTGACCTTAGCTGTTTTTTATTTATTTATTTATTTTTAATTCTTTTATTCAAGCAACTATAAAAAATCAGACTTTCTCTAGAAGAAAAAAATAATAGGGAAATATTCATCACTTGGGAAATATTCTAAAAAAAAAAATGTAAAATTTCACAGGGGGATAATAATTTTGTCTTCAACTGTACATATATATATATATATATATATATGTGTGTGTGTGTGTGTGTGTGTGTGTGTGTGTGTGTGTGTGTATACTGTATATAGATAGATAGATAGATATAGATATAGATATTAGGGGTGTCAGTTTAACGCATTACCTTGATTAGTTATGAAAAAATAATGTGATTAAAATATTTTAATGCAGTTAATACACTGGCCCAACCCCCAGACCTGTACGCCGTCTTATATTTCAAACAGTTGACTGTTGACAAAATATGATGCATGGCATCAACTCTATAAATGCAGTTGTGCCCTAAAAATCAAGATTTTGGCGCAAAAAAAAAATGTTCCTGTATGCATTGTGTCTCATATTTATATAGTCGTCAACATTTGAAGTGGATCAAAAAATTTCAGCAAAGTTGTCCTAAGACAAGAACAGGTTTCAGTTTGGTTTAGGACATGGTTTTGATCCACTTCAAATGTTGACTACTGTATATCACATATCACACGGACAGCAAGAGCAATATGACAGGAGTGCTGATTTTGTCCCTTTACTTAATTCCTGAATGAATCAGCGTTTGAACAGCGTTTGTACCTGTCCGCTTGATCCTATCCCCACTCACATTCTCCAAGCCATTTCTACCTCTGTTATACCAGCACTTACTCACATCATAAACACCTCGCTCCACACTGGCACATTTCCTACAGCATTTAAGCAGGCTCGGGTCATACCACTGCTTAAGAAACCCACTCTAAATCCAGCACTTTTAGAAAACTACAGACCAGTATCCCTTCTCCCATTCATCGCTAAGACACTTGAGCGAGTAGTATTCAACCAACTCTCTATCTTTCTTGCACAGAACCATCTCCTGGACATAAACCAGTCCGGCTTCAAAAGTGGCCACTCAACTGAGACTGCCCTGCTCTCAGTCACTGAAGCCCTAAGATTGGCAAGAGCAGCATCCAAATCCTCAGTACTCATTTTACTGGATCTGTCTGCTGCATTTGACACAGTCAACCACCAGATCCTCCTGTCCACCCTCATGAAGATGGGCGTCTCAGGAACCGCACTCCAATGGTTCAAGTCTTACCTCTCAGGTAGGTCCTTCAAGGTGGCTTGGAGGAGTGAAGTTTCTGAGTCACAACTTCTTGCTACTGGAGTTCCTCAAGGCTCAGTGCTTGGACCACTGCTCTTCTCCATCTACATGTCATCGTTAGGTTCTGTCATTCGGAAGCATGCTTTTTCCTATCACTGCTACGCTGATGACACGCAACTCTACTTCTCCTTCCATCCAGATGACCCCACGGTTCCTGCTCGCATCGCAGCTTGTCTGACCGACATCTCTGGCTGGATGAAAGAACACCATCTTCAGCTCAACCTTGCTAAGACTGAACTGATTGTGATCTCAGCCAACCCCGCGCTTCATCACAACTTCTCTATACAGCTAAATTCATCAACCATAACTTCCTCTAGGACAGCCAGGAATCTTGGAGTTGTGATGGACAACCAGTTAACCTTCACAGATCATATTGCTGCTACAGCTCGATCCTGCAGATTTGCCTTGTACAACATTAGGAAGATCAGATCCTTCCTATCAGAGCAGGCTACACAACTTCTTGTCCAAGCTCTTGTCCTCTCCAGACTGGACTATTGTAATGCACTCTTGGCAGGCCTTCCTGCATGCACTTCCAAGCCTTTGCAGATGATTCAGAATGCAGCAGCAAGAGTGGTCTTTAATGAGCCGAAGAAAGCCCATGTCACACCTCTCTTCATCAGACTGCATTGGCTGCCAGTAGCTGCTCGCATCAAATTCAAGGTACTGGTGCTTGCCTACAAGACAACCACTGGCTCTGCACCAGAATACCTAAACTGTCTAATCCAACCTTATGTCCCCTCCAGAAGCTTGCGTTCTGCAAATGAACGACGCCTTGTGGTGCCATCCCAAAGAGGCTCAAAATCACTTTCACGTACCTTTTTGTGGACTGTTCCCAGCTGGTGGAATGACCTACCCATCCCAATTCGATCAGCTGAGTCATTGGCCATCTTCAAAAAACGTCTGAAAACCCATCTTTTTCGGCAGAACTTGACCAATTGACACTAGCACTTTCCTACTCTTTTCAGTTTTCTATATTTATATTTAAAAAAAAAAAAAAAAAAAAAAAAAACCTTGCAAGACTTATCGTGTTTATCTAACTGAAATTTGCCACAGCACTTATACACTGTCGCTCTCTTGTTGCTCTGATTGCTTCTATTGTAAGTCGCTTTGGATAAAAGCGTCTGCTAAATGACTAAATGTAATGTAAATGTGAACAAATCTAATGACTCAAAGACATTTACCGCCACCTGCTGGCAGATTTAATTTCTTATTTAGAGTATCATTTAATAATAATAAAATTTCAATAAAAATTTCACACATTTATTTTGTGGAACATAGAAGGTATTTTAAAGACTGTTGGTAACAAAGCTGTTTTAGTTATATGAACAGAAAATTCTGAGATGCTTCTCAAATTATTATGTTTCTTTTTATGTTCCGTAGTTTACGTTATGTTGAATCAAATAAAATATTTCTTTCTAAACCTACAATTTCTAATGTCTACTTGATACTTTCACATTTAACACAAAAAAATGGCTTTAAATAATCTTTTGTGGGTATTTTCAGACAAATTTATTTTGCGATAAGTTAGATTAATTAATCGAAACATCATGGAATCGACTGACAATTATGCTGGACTGGAGTAATTATGCTGAAAATTCGGCTTTGGCATCACAGAAATGAATTACATTTTAAGGTATATGGCATTTACAATAGAAAAGTTTAAATTAAAAACAATTAGTTTAAATTCAGATTCAAATATTTCAGCTTTTTCATGAGATGTAGCATAGTTTTATAGTTTATGTTTATGTTTATAGCTCATCAGTTACAGCATGCATAGACAGTGTGCATCCTGTTGAAATTTGTACTTGTCCTTTAAAGATCATTGTAGGACGCATTGTTGAGCTGCAGGCGAGGACAGGACACTCATTCATTATGTTGAATGTGCCTCACAAACAATGAAACAAGCACAAGCTCATGCTCACAGGAACACAGAGGGTTTTTCCATCTAAAATGGGTCAGATCTCCTAAGTTTATGGGGGAAAGGCTCACATACGTGCGTCAGTGTGTGTGTTTCTTTCAATAGTCTTATTTCTAGGTAGACAAGCAATAGCAGATTCAGCTCACTGCCTCAAGCTCAAAATCACACCGTAAATCTGGCACAAAGACCTTTACAGCTCTATTGCATGTCAAGCATTTGAGCTGAAATGACAGCTAGCCTTATGGAACCTGTCTCCCAGACTGATTCTGCCTTCTCGTGGGCTACACGGGATTTTATTTTCAGTGGACAATAAGCAGCTCACATCAGTGGTTCAACACTTTCTATATGTCCAGGAAATAAACCTATAGAGTTCCAATAAGTTAACACTATCAAACAAAGATCTGCACTTGACACAATAATTGTTTTTCTGTTGTGCTGCAGAGCTATAATTGAACATTTTGCTGTCCGAGTCACTAAACTGAATCTCAGTATAAGAAGAAGAAGAAGAAGAAGAGACTGCATATTATACACAATTGTTGATATATTTTTGTCAAGTGGAGCCTTGTAGATTTATCTTGAGATACTAAACACTAAATATAGGTTCAAGAATGTGATCACTTTCATACCAGACCTGTACCAGACTTGGAACACAAAAGAATTTATTTAAAAATTTGTTCAGTCTTCTATGAAAGTCAGTAGGGTTTTTATTTTCTACATTCTTCATATTGCCTTCTTTTGTGTTCTGTAGAAGACAAAAGTCACACGGGTTTAAGTACATGATGACAGAATTTTTATTTCCCTTTAAAAATTCAAGCATATCATAAGCTGCAGATAAACCGCATTGATATGACTCACTGCACATGTCTGTTGCTGTCTTTTTCTGGCCAGTTGCCTTGTAAGCTCATGCTGTCTTTGTAATAGTTCTTGTTTGTGTATGTGTTACAGCTGCTGTCCGAGAGCCAGATTAACATGGTGAAGGTTGTCAACTCTGTGAGCGATGCTCTAAATGCCATGCAGAAGGAAACGGGAGGTCTGAAGGCCAGGGTGAAAGCTGACCTGCAGAGGGCGCCAGTCAGAGGAGTTCGCCTTAAAGGCTGTGCTAATGGTAGGGGATCCAGCCTGCCTGTGTTTAACATGTTTGGGGTTTTACCCGTGTGCTTGTACCATAGTCCATTGCTCCTCTATACACTTATGAAATGTTTGGGATTGGTAAGATTTTTTTTATTTTTATTATGCGAACTGCTTTTTCAGATTAAAGTATTAATTCACTCCACAATTAAAATGTCCTGATAATTTACTCACCCCCATGTCATCCAAAATGTTCATTTTGTTTCTTCTGTCAATAAGAAGTTAAAGTTTTGAGAAAAACACTCCAGGAAAGTGAACTTTAGTGGGAGCCAATGGGTTGAAGGCCCAAATTGCAGTTTCAATTACCATTTTCTAAAAAAATATAACAAATGTAAATACTTTTTAACCACAAATGCTCATGCATTATGTAATTACACTGGAAAGGTCATGCGTAGCACTCTTAAAAAGGTAGGGTAGGGAAATCTCCATTTCATTTTCTCATCAAACTTCAAAATGGTGTGACATCGTTGTTTTACCTTTTTTTTAGGACATTTGATGTTCTTTGCACGTTCAAATTGTAAACATTAGGTTGGTGCTTCTGCATGACCTTTCCAACGTGATTACATAAGGCGTGAAGTCAAGCTAGTGCAAGATGAGTATTTAAAGTTAAAAAGTATGTAAATAGTTTTTTTTTTTTTTTAAGGAAATTAACAATCGTTTTGCTAGAAAAGGCCCTTAATTCTCGGTTGGGATCGTGTAGAGCCCAAGCTGCATTGAACGCCAATTTGGGCCTTCAATATTTGGACCTGATCCTCATTTTTTTTGGCTGAAGAAGGAATGAACATCACATGGGAATGAGTACAGGGTTCCCACGGTTCATGGAATTTCTGGAATATCATGGAATTTTAAAAGGTCTATTCCAGACATTGAAAGTCAGGGAATTTTATATTTATTTTGTCCAAGTCATGGAATATCAGGGATTTTTGTTTGTTGCTTTAAATTTTTTATTTCCATTTTTCAAAATGTAATTTCCCTGTACTGTATTTTGTTTTATTGCGTTGTTTCACACATTTTGCCTATTTTTATGGTTATGAAAGCATAAAAAAAAAAAAGTGCATTTAATGGGTAAAAGCAAAAAAATAAATAAAAAAAAAGTAGTGTATATGTGTGTTTTGTACTAAAAATGTCTATGAACAAGTAGCAAAAGTTGGCAAATGGATGAATCCGTTCATTATAGGTCATGAAAATTCAGCTTTTAAGGCTGTCAGGAAAAAGTCAGGCAATTTGACGTTTGTCTTGGAGTGGGAACCCTGTGAGTAAATTTTCAGGAAATTTTAATTTTGGAGTGAACTAATCCTTTGAGTCTGCAAAAACAGTAAAATGGTAACACTTAAGAAACATTTCAAGAAACATTTCTTAATATTATCAATGTTGAAAACAGCTGTGCTGCTTAATATTAATAGTGAAAAACATTATATTCATCAAATAGTAAGAGCAGCATTCATTTGAAATATAAATATTTTGCAACATTGTAAAAGTATTTGCTGCCATTTAATGCATCCTTACAGATTAAACGTATTAGTTTCTTCCTTAAAAATCTTACTCCCAGATTTTGGTAGCGTATGCTACATTTTACATTCACAATCCAAATTTTTGTTGACATACTTCTGTTCTGAGAACCATTCGATTTTATTTGCATGCAACATATGTATTGCTATAATTTAATTATGTTATAGTGACAAGTTCTTTTTTGGAAGGCTCTTAAAAGCATGAAATGGACTTTACTACCTGTCATGCTTTTGACATCACAGCTAATGATAATTGCTAGTGAGAAGTCGAATTCAGAAAAGCATAGAAGCATACAGCTCTTACTATTTCCTGTGGCACCAAAGTGATTAGTCACATGGCAGTTTTCACAGCCTCTGGCTTTGAAAGTTTTATGGTCCGGTGAGCCAAGATTCAGATGCAGATCATGTACTTTGACATCAACCCAGAATCACAAGCACTTTGGTCCCCCGAGCAGAGGTGCTCTGATCCTCCTCTCACTGTTGACTCATTGATTCTCAATCGAAAGAACATCAGACAATTTCACAGAAAACTGTGTTTAAAAAGCGCACATAACTATTGTCTTTTTTTTTTTTTTTTTGTGCCCCCGCTGATCTGAATTCTCATTAGATAAATCGCTGGAAGCCAGAGGAAAGTGTCTTTGCTTAAATTGTGCTCTCGGGAGGCCTAATGTGTCTGAAAGCATTTTACCACTTTACTTTTAAGGCCCTGATGTGTCTGCTAGAGCCACAGGTGTGGCTTGTAATGAACCTCGGTATGGAGCAGACACTTGTATGCAAGTGTGTGCCAGTGAAGGGGAGAGTGTTTTACTATAATCAGGGAAAAGGATCGGTCTTTTGGGAACAGAGACCAGTAAACTGAGAAGCACCAGCTGCCTTGGAAAAACCTGTGCAAAATCATGTTGGCTAACCTATAGCAATATTCCTTTGGTCATTAAATTAGCCTTGGCCTAGTTTAGCTATTTGCTATCTTGTGACCATCCGGTGATCTTGTCTTTGTGGTTTTTGTGTTTGACTCTCTCTTTCTCTTTCTGTCTCTTTCAAGGCTCTCGTCCACGGGACTGTAGTGATATATATGCTAGCGGTCAGAGAGAAGATGGCATCTACTCTGTTTTTCCCACTCATTACCCTGCCGGCTTTCAGGTCTACTGTGATATGAGTACAGACGGAGGTGGCTGGACGGTGAGTCATGCGTAACCACACATGCGTATTTGTTTGTGAGAGTCTGTAGTATTATGCATACTCTGAAGGGTGATTCATTGGTATTGGTGGTATCATACCAAAGTGAGGTTATTATTTTTATTTAAATGGGAATGAAATTAGGAAAAAAGAGAGAAAATGAATGTGGTTCAGGGGTCCTTCTTCTCAGTCACCTGATACATGGATTAACACACATTGGGGGGAACTGCCTCCAAAAGGAAAAGATGTGACATTGGATTGTCATGTTGATAGACAACTAATCTGAATATTGAGGTTAATCATGTCCCACCAATTGTTTAAGGTGGTTAGGACTAGCACAAATAAGCCATTACCTCATATACAACACAAACTTTTTTTTTGAAAAACCCCAGTGTTCTTCATTAGTCAGAATATCTTCAAATGTGTTTTGCAGCAGAAGGAAATACACAAAGAGTTCAGATGCAAAAGCCTCTAAATCCATCTGACATAAAACAGCATTTTATCAGGCTCCGATGTGTAGGTTTCTACCCAAGTACCGGTACTTCTGATTGGACTGAGGCTGGGATTTTAGCGAGTTTGAAGTAAAAGTATTTGATGGACGTATAATGTGTGTCAAGAGTATTCACTCAGTATCATTATCTCATTTTTGGCCGAGATGGCTTTTAGGGGGTTTTGCATCTGAACTCTTCACATATAGATTTTGAACAACATGAACAATTTTCACCATTAGGGCTGGGTAAGAAAGATATATTTCTCAATTTTATTTATCGAAATATCGATTCTCATTTTTATAGAACTACACTGTAAAAAACTATTTGTTGAGTCAACTTAAAGTAATTTGTTACCTGGCTGCCTTAAAATTTTAAGTTCAGTCAACTAAAAAAAAGTTTAGTCAAACCTATGTTACGTTTTTACTAAGTGACAACTTAGATATTTGAGCTGATTCAACTTAACATTTTAAGGCAGCCGAGTAACAAACACAGCTGTTAAGTTTAACAAACAATTTTTTAGTTTAGTCAACTCGAATATCTAAGTCTTCACTTAGTACAACTTAACATTTCAATAAACTTATTTAAGTTGACTGAACTCAAAATTTTAAGGCAGCAGGATAACAAATTGTTTTAAGTTTTTGTTTTTTACAGTGTCCATACCACAGAGTCATATTAAAATGTAAAAAAAAAGTAGTTTGAACTTAAAAAAGTGAGTGTTCGTGCTGCCTTAAAATTTTAAGTTTCGTCAACGTGAAATGTTAAGTTCTACTACATGAAAACAGATATTTGGGTTGAGTAAACTTAAAATTTGAAGGCAGCACAAACACTTACTTTTGTTTTAAGTTGAAACTACCTTTTTTTTTTTTTTTTCACACCAAAATGTTGTAACCTCCTAATAAGATGTAATTTCTTTTTTAAAAAACATATTCAATATTCAAAACAAATAGTAAATAAAATATATTATGGCCAAAAATGTAGAATTTCTTCTTAATTTGTTCCTTTAATTCTGGTTAAATTGTAGCCATATTGTACTAATTTGTACTAATGTCAAATCATATACAACTCCACAAATTCATGGTCGTGGGGACTCGTTTTTAAATTGTAGCCACAGTAGTTATAGAAATAGAAATGCCAAATTTCTAAAAAACCAAATCCCTTCATTTGCAAAATCGCTTGAGGTGTTGTTTGAGTTGTATGAAAAATGGTTAATGTGAATAAAGGGGTTTTGCTAAATATATGAACCATATAACATATTTATTGTACTTTTTACAATATATAATTTATGTTTGAATAAATCTGTCAAGTTTTTATGACAGCCACCATTTAAATGTTTATGTCAAAAATTGGAATAGAAATATAAGTATGTAATTTCATTAAGTGTAATTTAAGCGTTTGTATACAAATCAATTAATAGTATTACCAACTGACTCTCATGTATGTTTTACAGCATTAGTTGAGTTTTTACTTGAGAAAATTAGCATGTTGTTCATGATATATACCCAAAATAATCAATATTGAATTGAATCGAAAATCTAATCAAATCGAGTTGTGAAATTTGTGTTCACTATCGCTCCGAAGGACTGCAGATAGAAGGAAGTCATACAGGTTTGGAATGATGTGTATGTGAGTAAATAAGAAGTTTATTTTTTTCAGGTGAACTACCCGTTCAACAATGCACCATGCGTGCACAGATTTCATAAACCAAAAAAGATAATTGTTTATTTAATCCATCACATTTCAAGCTGTCTGCCTTGCTTTCCCCTCTATTTTAAATCTAATTTAAAAACCCAGATTGAAGTAGGCTAAAAGCACAAAAAAGTCAAAAGTACTCTTGATATCATATCAAATTGTATTCATCTAATCTCTCCAAACAACCATGTACTCTAGCACTAATCCACTGTCTGCTTCAGTAATGACATGTAGATACACTGCTATCTTTATTGAGGTTCTTCACAGAATGAGGCTCAAAGTTGCTGTCATATTTAGCTGCTTAAAATGATGAAACGTATTGTGAAAGCACTTAGTGAGATTGATATCATGATGACAACGATATGATTCTGATTACTCTGGGTTTGGAGATTGTGTATCCACTAAGGGTCTTCCTGCGTAGGATTGAATCCTGCTGACTATAGAGGCCTTCCTTTCTTGAACTTTTCCTCAGGGATCAATAACATCTGCATGCACTTCCATCTGTCAGTATACTGTAGCACATTCTGAAGTCATCTATATGTGAACGCAAGCTCACAGAACTGCAAAGTATGACACATTATGTGTTTTTTGAGGATGTGAAAGAGAAACAATAGGAAAGACAGCAGTATAGATGGTTTCACTGTGCCCCATTCTAGCAATCATTGAGTGTGCATGGGCATATTTGAGTGTACTGTATATGGATAAGAGTAAAATCAGTGACATCATAGAGGCTGTTGATAGAATGAGAGAGATAGAAGGAGAAAGATGTTGAGAGGAAATGGCTTGAGGCGAAAGCGGGTGCATGCAGTCTGTCAGGCTATTAGTTCTTCATAACTGTCCCACTTTCTGTTGCTCAAGAGACTGTTGCAACTAGGAAGGAAGACACCCACAGTCATAGTGAGTGTGGGGGGTGGTTGTACTGGTGTTTATGTATATTGAGGGGAGATGAATGAAATGTAAAAATGAAATGAGCCAAAGAGACCAAGAACAAGGAGAGAGAATAAAGATATTTAGATACACTACCTTTCAAACGTTTGGGGTCAGTTCTGTGGGAGTCAGGACACATTATATTGATCAAAAGCAACAACTTTTACCTTTTTCGTCACAGGAATACATGACCTTTTAAATGCTATTCAAATATAAAACAGTTATTTTAAATTGTAATAATACTGCACAATATTACTGTTTTTAATCGAATAAAGAAAGACTTAATAAGAGGCTAAACCCTAAAATTTAAGACATTTCAGTGATATTGTTAATGCAGAATAGGAGTATTTTCACTTATGGTATTAGACTTTTGGACATACATTTTGAAAGCCAATTTATATTAAAAAAATGCTCATGAGAAAATAAGGCTTTAGTTTTGATATGGCTTTAAAATAGCAGCCCAACCCAAATGACGTTATTTTTTTTAAATTGTCAACAGCAGAAAAAATATGTATGCAATAGACCAATTTGGAGTAAATGTCACAGTTACGTCACTTGCAGCTGCATGCGCATTGTGGTGGCAGAAAAACACTGGTAACAAGTGGAGGGAATTAGAAAAAATCCACGGCATAAAATGTGTTGTTGTGCCTTTGGATGTAAAAATCGGAATGCAACTTATTTTTATACAATACAGATGTCAAAAATGCCTTTTGAAGCTAAACGCAGATGTTTAAATTGACAGACTAATAGATGAAACCTGCTATGATTAATCTTTGTTTTAAAGCATAAATTTGATTTAAACAATAGGTCTACATAATGTTCACATATGCAGTTCATAGGGAACATGTTATATTAACCCTACAGTTACAGCATGAAATACAAACATTTTACATTAACCTATTTTATCTCACAATTGTGACTTTTTGTCTCACAAATGCAAGTTTATATCAACAACAGTGAGTTTGTCCATTCTGTGAGGAAAAATGTCAAGAGAAAATGGCGAGTTGATTTTTCTTATCAGAATTGTGAGATATAATCTTGAAATTGTGAGAATAAAGTCAGAATTTTGATATATAAACTCATTTTTTATTCTGTTATTCCATGGCTTCCATAGACTGCCACTTGAAAACATTCAGTTTCTGCCACCCGATAGCCTCCGCCCACAAAAAAAAAGGTCAGCACTGTTTGCAAACACTGAATTAGTCACATTTTCTTAATGTGCTCTGTATGTGTTATGTACAGGAGTTGAAATGAACTTTTTCACTCACCAGCCAATTTGGCTACTACATTTTTAAGTTACCAGCCATTCAAAACTTCTACTTTTCTTTTTAGTCTTACATTTAATCAGTCAATTATAATAATAATAATACATTAGGGTGTTACTAAACAAATTAAATCACTATCAACAAAATTCATCTTTGCAGAAGTTGCATTTAAAGGGGCATTTAGATGTATTAACTCACTAATGCAGCTTAAAGGGACATGGAACACTTTAACCTGCAGTTACAAATGCATAAATAATGTTTTGATGTTTTAAACATAAGACGTTGAATACTAGACTAGATGGCAGCGAGTCGGTCTTAAGTGAGTAATTGCAATCGATGCGAATCATTTAAACGGTTGATTCATTCAGGAACGAAACACCATGCTCAGAAACGCAAACCAATGCTGTGGCTGTGTTTGGAATGAATTTTTGTTGGCAAAATAGAGCAAACAGTCAGTATGGTGTCTGAAACGTAAGTCTCTAAGGCCATGTCCACACTAATACGTTTTCGTTTGAAAACGCATCTTTTTCTCTCCGCTTTGGCCTTTCGTCCACACTGAGACGGCGTTGTTCTCAAGGAAGACAAAGCTTTTTGAAAATGCTTTACAAAGTGGATACATTTGAAAACACAGTTTTCGCGTTGTATTGTAAACTGTGAAAATAGAGGCTTTTGAAAACGATGACGCAGGTTTAGTCATGTCACACACATTGTGCAATTGTGTCTGTGTTATGTGCTATTTACTTTCACACTGCTGCTAAAGAAGACCTTGTACACTTCATATTACAGTCCAGAAAATGTACTTACAGTTGCTGTCCTGACTCCTGCGACAAAACACGAGGGCAGCTGCTTTTAGACCAAACATGAGTGAGCGCGGCATGGACACATCAGTAAATGATGAGATATTTCCTTAAATAAAATGATCCTGCCAGAAGAATTGCGTGAAAACTTATTATGTCTGTTCCATCAGTATCATCTCAGTGAGTTTTTGGAGGTTTTACGCATGTGCAGTAAGGCGAACTTAACGTTTTCCTACATTTCAATGTGGATGAGAAACTTTTGGAAAACGCTAATGTGGACAAAGAGCGTTTTAAAACGAAAACTCAGTAGTTATTGAAGCCTCAATATTGACTTGTTGTTTATTGAACTGCTGTATAAAATCAGCATTACATTCGTAAGTATGCTGATTTCTTTAAGACAAAAAAACTGCACTCTTCGTGTGATATTAACTATATGAAGTGATATAAATATATACTTTGTGTTTTGTTTGGTTTTGCAATATACTTGATATTGTTTTGATGTCACTATTTCAGTATTTGCGCTAAACCTTTTTGCACAGATTTGGCTTGCATGAACTTCCCCAAGAATAAGAAATAAGTTGACAGGGCTATTGATTTGACAGCGTTACACGCCACAGCTGATTTTTACAAAATTTGTAAATTTCAAACCCTGGTTATGTATGATCTAAGATGGCTATTTTATTCCCTCAACTCATAATGACCTTTATTTCCATTCCCGGCTTTCGTTTACAGTAACTCTGAATACATCTTTTGTCTAGCTAACTGCATGTGTATGCGGATATGAGGCGTAATTGCGGGCTTGATCTGCTGCTTTTGTTCCAGCGCTATCATTCGTGATTTTCAGTACAAAAATGGGTCATCCTTTTTCACAGCTGTAAGCTTAAACAGCCCTCCAAAACACACAACGCCTTCCCCACATCCAGTGACTACGCTGAGAGTTTAGGATGAATTCCACCCACTCAGATCCATTTTTTGGACATCTAGTAATTGATTGCATCTGTTCACAGTGTCCAGATGACGTAGCTTACAGTAAAGTGTAACACCGCTATGACAAATTGAAACTGAAATGGAAGAATTTATAGACTGAGCCACTTTGAGCCTGTGCAGTGACCTACAGCTTTGCCTTAATATCACAATGAGACCTCTCAATCCTCTTGTTCTTTACTATGTATTTCCTGCCCTAGTCCTTTCTTGCCTCTTGTTTTCATTTCGGCAGGGAGCATGGCAGAAAAGAGAGAACACTTCTTTTTGCCAGACACCGTGAGCTCCTATAAATAGGAATGACACTTTTTCCTCAGCATTAATGCTAAACAGAGAAAGAGAGGAAAGGTGGAGAGATGCAGGAAGGGACACAGAAGTTTCTGCTAAACTGATATTTCTTTGGGTAAAGCCAAGCCTACATTAAATGGCCATACACACACACGTGAGGTTTTGACAGATGAAAGAATAGAGGTGTCAGTCAAAAAAGATGTTTCATATCTTCATGGCTTGATCATGCATTACAGGCTCATACTGTGAGGCTTTTTCTTTCTCCCTCTGTTACCCTTTTTCTCGTAGACGCAAGCAAGCACACATCTGTGCATTCATGCATGCACAAAAACCACAGAAGCTCATGCGCATTATCACCTGTGGTGGCGATATTCTGTATTCCGTTCCTGACCCGCGCTCTGCCCCGAGATAATGTATTCCACTATTATTATTTTATCTGCTAAAAGGAGAGGACTAAAAATGAGCACTCTATAAATCATTTATGGAAGCAGATCTATTAGAGTGCTACGTGATCCGGCATTATCAAATGGTGCTTTTATCAAAAGTACCCACAACTCCTCTCTGAAATATTAAAAAAGCACTAAGACCTGAAATGTAAAAGTTTTAGATTGAAACTCAATTTGAGGACTCACTCGGGGGGGAGGGGGCACTTGGAATGCAACTTGTTTTTCTTTTCCTTCTGGAAAAAAATGTTTTTCAATGTCTGTCTGTTTCCCTTTTCTCATTCATGTTTAATAGCTCGGTTGTATATTTCCAAATGCGTGTTTTTAAATAATTGCGCAGGGGACGAAAGCTGTGCCACAGGTTTGTAGCTGTGACTGGATAAAGTAAGCCTCTATTTTCGTAACACGGTACATGGTGTAGGATTTCCGTTATGCGATTAGGTTTTGAGATGAAATGAGGGGTTAGAATTCTAGACGTTGAGAAATTGAGACATATGGACATAGAAAATAAAGCATACCAGGAGGGAAATGTCAGACCATTGATTTATTGTATTATTTTTAACTGGAAAAGATTGTGCAGACTTGACCTTTTGGAAATGACCATCTTTAATGGTAGATAAGTGTGCATGTGTGGTGTAAGCTGTTAAATAAAGCATTTTGTCTTGTATGGGAGTATGCACATAAAAACACCCCTCCTAAAAATGGAATGAAGCGTAACATTTTACAATAGTTTTATATGTTAATATTAGTGAATGTGGCACTATTATAAAAACAATGAACAGTGGTCCTTACTATGTTTTTACTTTTTTACTTTATTTTTTATTTTTTTAATTGGTTTATTAGTAATTTACTGTGGAAGACCGCTTCTGCCGCTAAATAATAAAAAAAATAAGGTAATTTGACTTTTTTTCTTGCAATTGTGAGTTTGCATCTTGAAATTCTGATTTTTTTCTCAGAATTGTGAGATATAATCTAATCTATATAAAGTCAGAATAGCGGGATATAAACTTGCAATTGCAAAAAATAAACTTAGAATTGCAAGATATAAACTCGATATAAATTCTTATTTTTTTCTCACAAATGCAAGTTTGTAATTTACAATTCCCCAATTGTTTTTGCAATTCTGCCTTTTTTCAGAACTGTAAGACACAAACTCACAATTGCGAGTTACAAAGCCCAAGGTGAAAAAAGATGTTCTTGCACTTGCATGTTGTAAAGTCAGAATTGAGTTTATAGCACACAATATTAAGAAACAAAGTCAGAATTGTGAAATAAAAAGTCAGTTACCTTTTTTTTTTAATTCATTGGCAGAAAATGGCTTCGATAATTTATAGCAATTTAAAATCTTGTTAAATGCTTTTAAGTATTAATTATGAACTGTTTGTTAATTATTATTATAGAAGTCAACATTAGGATTAGTTAATAATGTAAAATGTGTGTGTGTGTGTGTGTGTGTGTGTGTGTATATATATATATTTTTATTTATGTATCTTGTTTAATTGTAATTTATAAATATAGCCTGTTATTTTTCATTCATAGTCTAGTTAACTCATAATGTTTAAATTAAGGCTAAATCTTTTTAAATAAATGATTAACTAATCTTAATGTATACAACCTTAAAGTGTTTCTGAATCAGGTTACACCAGTACACTAGCTCTCTCTCTCATTCTCTCTCTCACACACACACACACACACTGTCTTGCTGTGAGCTATCTGTGGTAATGATGGCCACTGACAGTCTCTAAATCTTCAGATTAAACATCAAACATGATTCTGCCTCTCCCAATTGATCACTCCATACTAATCCAGTAATTCCCCTGTCCAGACCAGGAAAAGAAAGATGGTTAAGAAGAACAGAGGGAGAGAGACAGAGCGATAAATGGCAAGAATCTACAACAGAGAAAAAGGTGGAGAATGGAAACAAAGAAAGAGGAGTAAGCAGGCTGAGAACAAAAGAGTGCTTTTTAAGACCCAGCTCCATAAGTGTGCTGAAACAGCATATGTTTCCATCCCTGCCGGCTGCGTTCTCACACTTCCCTGCAAATGTGATCTTGTCAGAGAAACATTAAGCTGTATCTCTATAGCCATCATTTCCTTGCCGCATTCATTTATTCTCCTTTTGTGTCTGTCAAGATCTCTCTTTCTCTCTCTCTCTCGCCTTCATAGCATAAGTTGTTAGTGCGGTGACTATTGCCATCCTGATTAAACCCAGACATCTGTTTTGAGTGTCTTGTAGACAGGGGATCCTGCCCTCGTGATGCAATCAGCCTCACTGCCAACCACAGATTAAACACTGATCGTGGCACAGTGTGGGAAACCGGAAAGCTGGTTTTAGGCTTATCTGCTCATGTTTTTGTGTGTTGAGGTCTCCACACATTTCTAGAATGATGCAGGGGATAATGTGTAGTCAGGTGTCATCATCTTGATATAAAACCCAGAAGGGGCATCAGGGGGATTATTTTGCAATAATGGCCAACTACTTACAAGTCAGGTACATCATGCATTTTTATTTTGACTCCTGGCTCACTTTGTGACATTAAGTTCAAATGTAATGCAAATTCAGGAATTGCATTAAAAAGTGTATTTATTTCACAACCATGTTAGCCATGTAGAGGTCTTGATTAACTGACTATGGGGGGAAAATAGACAATCGCTGGGTTTCCATCTAAAGTTGCAAAACTTACGAGCAAAACTGAAATATCCAACTGGGAAAAACAATTTGTTGCGTCAACTTAAAATAAACTGTTACCTAGGTGCCTTAAAATTTTAAGTCAACTTGAAAAACGTTTAGTCAACTTGAAATGTTATGTTTTACTAAACGACAACTTAGATATTCAAGTTGACTAAACTAAAAAATAGTTTGTTAAACTTAGCTGTTAGTTACTCGGCTACTTTAAAATTTTAAGTTGAATCAACTTAAATATCTAAGTTGTCAGTTAGTAAAATCTAACTTTTCAAATTGACTAAACTTAAAAATTTAAGGCAGCCAGGTAACAAATTATTTTAAATTGACTCAACAAATAGTTTATTACAATGTAGACTGCGAAAAGTTATAACAAATAAGTTAAATATTAGGCTAATATCTTAATTAATACTGCTTGTATGTAACTTTACCGCCTATTAATTTTAGTTTGTCAAATTACTGCATACTAAGTCCTTCTCTATATTGATATGATTTAGAAGCTTCCACATGTTTTTTTTTTTTTTTTTGGTTTAGATGGCATAAATTGGCAGAACGACATATTCAGTTGTGCATTAACCTTGCAATCCATGCTGTTGTTTACATCTGAGTATTGCCAATATGGCCGCACATCCAGGTAACTGACCAAATCGTGACTTAAGTGCAAAACCTCTATGCAGAAATATTTTGACGACAGACTTTGCTCAGACATTTCAGGATGCCCATAACATTTCACACGCTGTGCAACAAGATCGGTCCACTGGTTAGTCAGCTTATGTCGTCCTATAATGCAAAGTCGCATGACTTTTTTTTTATTGTGTATTTTTTTTAATATGGCTACAATTTAACCAGAATTGAGGGAACAAATTAAGAAGAAATTCAAAAAGTAGTTTCAACTTAAAAAAAAGTAAATGTTCATGCTGCCTTAAAATTTTAAGTTTACTCAACTCAAATATCTATCTTTTCATGTAGTACAACTTATCATATCATGTTGACTAAACTTGAAATTTTAAGGCACCACGAACACTCACTTTTTTAAGTTGAAACAACTTTGTTTTAAGTTTTAATATGACTATGTGGTATGGACACTGTAAAAAACACAATTTGTTGAGTCAACTTAAAATAATTTGTTACCCTTGTGCCTTAAAATTTTAAGTTCAGTCAACTCAAACAAGTTTATTCAAGTTGAATTATTAAGTTGTACTAAGTGACAACTTAGATATTCAAGTTTACTAAACTTAATAAAAAAAAGTTACACTTAACAGCTGTGTTTGTTACTCGGCTGCCTTAAAATTTTAAGTTGAATCAACTCAAATATCTAAGTTGTCATTTAGTAAAACGTAACATTTCAAGTAGACTAACTTGTACATTGCTTGTTTCTTGTTCTCATTTCATGTGTGGTGCTCCAAACTTGACAGATCACCATGCAATTTCAATTTTGATGGGCATGGCAATTTTGCCACAGGCATACATTTTATGAAAGCAATTTCACAAAATATTTGTGCTTTTTCTGGTTGTCACATGTTTAATGCAAACATTTTTATCATGCTTTTTGCCCCCAAACACCATATTTTTAATGCAATGAAATAAGTGTAGCATAAGTGTCCAGATGCTTTTAGGGCCAATGTAGGTCAGTTCCTTGGCCGCTTCTGTTGTAGTCAGTGTAGAATTAAACCAATCAAATGCAGTGAGAGTTTAAGCAGCTGTCTGTTGAGTTCCTTCAGCTGACACTCTCCTGGCAGTTAAATGCACACAGCTGTGTTTGGAGACAGATTCATTGACTGTCTCATTGACAGATTGACAGACACATTGATCTCTTAATGACCGCTAGCCATCCGCTAGACCTGAGAGAGAAACACCTCCTACACTATTACACCTCCCCCACTTACGCGCATCTTGCTCATTGTGCTAGTGTTTGTCCTGTGAATGGCAATAGAGACGTCTGGTGTTTCTCTGCTGTCACCCAAGGGTTCTTTGTCACTTGTTTAAGTACTCTGCAGTGAAGCTTTGCAAGACTCCAGTTCCTAGGGAGAGAAGCAGCAGCGCTGAATATCTTTTATTTGTAATCTTGCTGGCAGTAGGCTGATAAAGATTTGTTATGTTATATATATATTGGTTACTATTTTATAGTTGACTTTTCTGTGAATTGATATTCTTTTGTATACATGTGTGACTATTTTGTAGTTTGCTTTTGTATAAATTATTTTTTGTTTTCTGTTTCTTGGATGATTGGGTAACTAGTTGACTAAATATGTCAGGTGTGATCTTGTTGATATAAATTAGTACTTTTCTGTGCACTTGTTGTTTACCTGACAAAGAACTTAGGGTCAAAACGTTGTGTTTATTTTAATAAATTGATCTTTGGGAGCAGCAGTGACAGCATGTAGATTCTTGTTTACTTATAGGGTAGGCTGATGAAAGCCAAAGTCTGTAGAAATCAGTTCGTAATTTAGTATTAGAGAAAACATCTTGTCCTTTCTTTTGATTAGCCATTTTTGTGGTTAAAATCTGCACACATTTTCAAGAGGGCATTATGGTAAGATTCACTCATTTTAAAATGAATACATTTACAAAAAAATGAAATTTATCTTAGAGTGGCCCAAAAAATACAGAATGTCTGAATGTCTCTGCATTAGATTAAATATCAAACCAAGTGGCATCTGCTGAACAAATTATGCCAGAATAATGTTTCTGAGCCCTTTTTTTTCAATGATTTTTAACCTACTAATCTCTGAAGTAAGTTTTCTACCAGTTTCAAAAATGTAAGCTGCCTTAAAAGTTTAAGTGAAATCAACTTCAAAGTACAAGTAATTGCAATATATAAGTAAAGTCATTTTAATACATTTTATCGTAGTGAGTTGAAATGACTTGTAGTTTTAAGTTGGTTTAACTTAAAATTTTAAGGCAGCTGCTAAACTTAAGTTTTTAAGTTGAAACTGGTGAAAACTTTTTACAGTGTAGGTAGCCTAAACTTCATTACATTGAGAATTATCTATTTACTTTATCTGACAATCAGAAAGTGCCCTAATATATTTTGTATTAAGTTTGAACAATGTATTATTAATTTAACCTTAACAGACTTCTTTGTGCCACACAAATCCAAACATTCTACAATGTCTAGAATGAAATGATTCACTCTGTAGCTATGTGAAAGACTTTTATTTAAACCAAGGGAATAATTGGAGAACCCAAGTCTTACTAATAATTCAAGTCTTACTAATAAAAAATAAATGTTTATTGATTTAGTTTTGAAATCGTGTTGTATTAGGAATACAAAGGATTTACAAGAGAATGAAATATGTAAGCTGGATTCTAACAATTCATGCGAGACTGATTACCGGTCTACAATAACTGTGAAGATAAGTACCATAGACAGATAGAAGTGTGAGGAATTTAAGATGAACGAATAGTTCAAACTGAGAATAAGTGACTTAAGTTTTTTTCTCTCTTACTGACAGCCCAGTGAGAGCAGAGCCCATATTTCAGTTATTTTTATTAAAGACAGTTGAATCCCTTGGCAAAATATAAGACCAGGAAAATTCTCTAAAGTTCACAGCTATTAATGAAAACTAAATAATAACTCACCTTACACAAATTATATTTTAACCGTGAAGTCTCGACTTGGGTGTTCTGAATATTTAATGAATGGAATAAACTCAGAACTTTAATAATGCAGACTTAATTTTTCATTTTTATTCTCTGTGGAATGTAAAAGGCATAACCCGAGTGACACATCAAATGTCAAGTAGCACTTAAGGAATTGACCTAGTATAAGCAAACACAGCAGAGCCCTCCTCGAGCGAAGACAAATCATTTTCACTTTTTCATGACATGCAAGAAATGATATCGATTTCAGGAAGGTTCTGTACCGAATAACCACACAGAGCAGACGCCACCACAGCGATGCCCTCAGCTGCCATAATCCTCCGGTGGTGGCTTTAATTAAAAGAGAATCTTTAATTAGTCTAGTCGGCAGCGACTGACATTTTGGGTGCAGTTTGTCATTTGTGGTGAAATGGCACAGTCATGACACAAAGACCACAGGGCGAGATTCACAGATCACTGCACTGTAAGGGTTTCGGATCAATTACTGTAAACACCAGGGTGTGAAGAGGCTAATATTATATGAGGTGACATCAATTCTTTTGATTGTGTAAATGACATGAAATATTTTTATCAAAACTTTCAAGCTCATTCTCTTTCAAGTAATTCATGCAAGCTGGTATATTCTGAAGAAGCGTTTTAATGAACAGAATGAAATGTACAAACCTTTCTTACTTCACATGATCAAGCATAGTGACACTTGAGGTTTATGTAGCCATATTTTGGAGCTTGAAAGTTTTGATTTCTATTGACTTTCAGTGTATAGACAAAAACAACTGAAACATTTTTAAAGGGATAGTTCACCAAAAAATGAAAATTATCCCATTATTTACTCATCCTCCAAACCATTCTAGGTATATATGATAACTTTATATTTTTTAGATGAATGCAATCTGAGCTATATAAAGAAATGTCCTGGGTCTTCCCAGATTTATAATGGCAGTGAATGGCCGTTGAGATTTTGAAGTTCAATAAAGTACTTTAAGTGAATTACGTTTTGATTTACATTTTGACCTGTCAATATTCTGTGTGATTGTGTTGCTTTAGAAGATGTCATACCAATATACTAGTCAAGTTTTTTTGGTAGCATTTTAGCATAGGGACCAGTTTTGATGTAGCCATATTTCATACAGTTTATCCATCTGTACAGTGGTCAGTTTTGTATTTTGTGTGAATTACATTTGGATTTGCATTTTGATCTGTTCAAGTGATTTTGTTGCTTCAGACGATTTTATACCAATATAAGAGTCAAGCCTTTTGGAATCATTTTTAGCTTTATGTCCTTTTTGGAGCTTGAAAGTTTTGATTTCTGTTAACTTTTACTGAACAGACAAAAACAAATGAATCATTTTTAAAGGGATAGTTTACCCAAAAATTTCCAAAATTGATTTACTCATCTTCAAACCATCCTTAGTGTATATGACTTTCTTCTTTCAGTTGAATACAAACAGAGATATATTAAAATGTCCTGACTCTTCCGAGCTTTATAATGGCAGTGAATAGTTGTTGCGATTTTGAAGTGCAATAAAGTGCATTCATAATAAAGTTAAGAAAGGGTTAATAAAGGCCTTCTGAAGCAATGTGTTCATGTTAAAAAAAAAAAAAAAAAAAAAACATATTTAAAACTTTATAGACCAATTCAGTGTTTGCAAACAATGATGACAGGTTTTGTGGGCGGAGCTTATCAGGTTGCAGAAAATTACCGTTTTCAAGTAGAAGTCTATAGAGCCATGGAATAAAATAATTAAAAAAAAGTCATATATGAAAGCCTGTTTCCGACACTGAATAAAAAATAAAATGTTATCTCAAAATTCTGACTTTTTTCTCAGAATTGCATGATACAAACTCGCAATTCTGACTTTTTTTCTAAGAAACTCACAATTGTGTGTTATAAAGACCGAATTGCGTGATTTAAACTCACAATTCTATGAAATAAAGTCAGAATTGCGTGATATAAACTCACAATTCTGAGATATGAGGTCAGAATTATGTGATATAAACTCGCAATTGTGAGTTATTAAGTCAGAACTGCGAGAAAAACTTGGCAGAAACGGGCTTCCATACTAATACAACGCATCTTCTATGAACAGCATAAGTAGACATATTGTTTAAATTAAATGTATGCTTTAAAAGTAGAGTAATCATAGCAGTTTTCATCCATAGTGTGGCTGTTTAAACCTCTATGTTTAACTTCAAATGGTGTTTTTGATCTGCTACCACTATGCGTGTGCAGCTGCAAGTGACGTAACTGTAATCTAACTGGCGTACACGTTCCAGCGGATGACATAGGATGTAGATGTAATTAAAGCTGTTCTTCTTTTATGTGTATGTGTTGGAGAGAGATTGCTTCATTCCTGTAAGCTGTTGGGTGACAGGGACAGTGAGAAAGGGTCGAACGATTCTGATTTCACCTTTAATACTCCCTGTCGTTCTCTCTGCCTGTTTCCCTGCCTCTGCTGACACTGTTGTTAGACAGTGATGGTCAATGCCCCTTTGACCTTCACTGCTTGCCTGCCTTAAATCTGTGGAAAAAAGCCCAGATAACACCCAGGCATGATTGTATGTGTGTGTGGATGCATGTGTAATTTCAAGCTTGACAGCGGTGTCTGCCTCAGTTCTGTGCAGGCAGGGTTGATCTCCCAGGAGCCTCCAGGGCAGCTACAGGGTGGGTGTGATGCGGGAGAGAGCGCAACCTTTTAGATGACTGACAGCTGTCATCGAGTACTGGATCAACCCCTTTCCCTCCCTGTTTCTCTTCTCTACCGAATTTCAACAGAAAAAGTCCACCTGCTTATAAATTCAAATGACCAGACATTTTCCTATGATAGGAAAAATGAGCATTTTGTTTTCAATAAACAGATATTCAGTGATGTGGTTGCCATTTACATTCATATTTGTCATTAAAATCACTTAGGCTCCACAGAACCTATTTTCTAGACTTTCGCAGAGTAATTAATGCAAAGTACGCAGCAAATTAGTTGGTAAAAGGCTTCAAACTTTTCCTTCAATACTTCAATCAAATTAAAGTAATTATCAGTTTTGCAAACATGCCATTTACCCAGAGGGATTACAGATAATGCAGAAGAACAAACACAAACCCCCGAGTGTTGTCTCTGATTGCCATATTGCACGGAATGCCCTTCTCTGCCATAAAAAAAACCGCACACATTACATCTCGCACAGACACAATCAAAACCAGTGTCAGCGATTTTGACAGACTCATTATGAGCTGGCACTTTTGATCTCTTTTATTCTGTGCACATCCACCATCACACTTTCTTAAGGCGCATCGTCTTTAAAGTTGAACTCTAATTCAACTGTCCTCCTCCTCTGCTTGTTGTACACTGACAAAATGCTTCAAAATGCTTTTGAACTTCACTGTAAACATGTTTTTATTCTTCAGCAACCTTTTAACCAACCTTTTAGATTTTAGGGTTTTAGCAGAGTTAGTTCACTCAAAAATACAAATTCTGTCATTAGTTAATCACCCTCACATCGTTCCAAACCCATAAGACCTTTGTTCATCTTCTGAACACAAATAAAGATATTTTTGATGAAATTTGAGAGCTTTCTGCCCCATTTTTAAACCAAGTTGCTGTTTTTAGTTTACGGCATGCAAATTTGTAGAGTTCATTCAGTTCAAGTGCAGCTGCCATTCAATAAAAAAAGGGGACATGCCAAATACTGAGACATTTTGACATTGATGTTAATTTTTTTTAATTCAGTCTTTGATTCAAAGTGACTCAAACTGATCATATAGTATATAAAGTGAACTCAAACTTGGTACTGTATGTGACTACAGTATGTGATTGTGTCTATACGCAAATGGATTATAAGCTCTGTAGATCCCACTCTTTTGAGTCACCCTTGACTAGATCAAGATATCATACTCCATTAAATGATATTATCCTTAAGATCACAATGCTGAGCTGTTCCATCATTATATTTGTTCAGGTCTCATATCAGTCTCTGCTGAGAAAGTTTAATAATTCGCTTTCATCATAAATTTACTCTGAGGATAAGCTCTAATATCATACCGTAGGCCTATTTTATTCAAAAGCACATGAGCTTACACTCATACATCATGCAGTAGAATGCAACAGGATGTTTTAATTTTTGTGTTAAGATGTCAAGTGATTTAAAAAAGCCTAATATCTGATATCATCCAACCCACTAATAAAGTTTTGACACAAATTTGTTCTTAATTATTATTCTGTTTGTTTCTGTTTCTGTTTTTTTTTTTTTTTTTTTACAGGTAATCCAACGGAGGGAGGATGGGTCTGTGAATTTCTTCAGGGAGTGGGACTCCTACAGGGAAGGATTTGGCAAAATCACCGGGGAATACTGGCTTGGTAGGTTGTGTATTTGTGTTTGCAACAGAGAGGAAGCCTGTGAGCGTAAACTGTTAAATTATCAGTGTAAAAAGCTGCCAACACCTGCGCACCCTCTCAGCCACAGACACCCACGCTATTACATCCTTTCCTAGGTGTTTCCACACATCTGTGGTTTAATTCAGTACTGGGTACTGTGAGCAGAGCTGGGTAGATTACTTACAAAATGTAGTCCATTGCTGATTACAGCTTAGATGATAAAAACTGCAGTTACTAACGTAATCTAAGTTACTCATTTTAGGTAATGCATTCTGACTACTTTATAGATTACTTTTTATCCATTAAACATACTGAATTGATAAAAAAAAACTAAAGACAAAGAAAATGTATTCAATTTATTAAGGAGAATCACAACCTGTTCTCATGACGAAAACGTACCTGTAGGAACTTTTTTGTGAGAAGTGAAACACTGCCCTCCAAAAGTTTTAAAACACCCTAGAAAACTGGGGTTTTGGACAATATTGGTTTATACATTGAAAAAAACTTTTCGATTCATCACAATATCCACCATTAGCAGCTATTACAGCTCTGCATAATCTCAGTTTATTCAAACATTGACTTGATATATTACTCCAAGCCTTGTGATTGCTCAAAGATGATTCTCACTGGTTGGACACTTCTTACGGACATCACGGCCCAGTTCTTCCCATAGTAGCTCAATTAGTTTGAGGTCTCATGATGGTCTTCAATGATAATGTCAAGTTACTTTAATGTATTTGCACCAGGTGTACACAGGGTAGCACAAACTGTCAGAACACCAGACATAACACGCTTGCTCAGTAGCTCAGCTTGCACAGAAGTGGACTTAGGATGCAGAATCCTTGGGTACGAATTAGGGATGCAACTGTTCCACGTACTCACGGTTCAGTTTGTATCATGGTTTTAGAGTCACGGTTTCAGTATGGTTCGGTATGTGCTATGTTTAGGGGGAAAAAACGACACTGTCAAATAAAAATAAAGAAAATAAGAACAACTAATCAAACTAACAAGCAACAGCACAAATAAATACAGAGTAAAGATTCAAATAAAACTGCTTTTCAGGATTTTATAACATTTATCATGTGAGGAGAGTGAGGTGAGCTGACTGACAAGGAGAGAGAGATGAGAAAGACAAGATGATAATGAAATGCAAAAGTGCTTGTTGACTTTTGCCGTTTATCTAAGGTAATATTGGAAGTTTTTTTTAAAACATTCGTTTTATTTGGTTCCACAGTGTTTACTTATTTTCAGTTTTGTATACCTATTTAAACTTTATGTAAGTTATTTGTTATTATATATTAGACATAGCCTATAGCATGGTGTGTTTTTATTCATTTTGTTAATACAAGTTCGAAAGCTATTTAAGCTATTTAAAAGGGAAGGAAAGTGATAAAAAGAGTTAAAAATGCAAATGAAGTAAAAACAAACAATTGCTTTACACCAAATTGCAGCGAATTTTAAAGTGAAAGTAAAATGCGCACAGCACTTTTAAGCAATTTAAAAGCTATAGACGGAGAAAAAGGAGAAGAACTTCTTCAGGCTCTTCTTCTGGCTCTTAAATGTTTAAACTGGCAAAGCTTAGATGAGTTGAGTTTAAAGGTGCAGTATGTAAGACTGACAGCTAGCAGTTGAAATGGGTACTGCAGTCCAAAATCAAAATATTGGATAGAACCATTTCTACCGCTTTCTCCTACTTGGCCTCGACGTTCCTGCGGGTTTGCCAGAACATCGAACGATTGAAAGGTTTGTCCAAGTTTTTTTCCTTTATCACTGGTGTTGTATCGGGAAGCCAGAATGTGTATCAGCCGGCAATATTACAGATGCATTGTCAAATTTAAGTTGAACCGTGATCCTAGTGCATGCCGAACAGTGCATGGAAAACGATTTGATTTTTTACAGAGAACCGTTGCACCCCTAGTATGAATCCCGTGAAAAACATGAGATGAGAAATCAAAAAACAAGCTAAAATGGCATGTTTGCGATTGCGGTTTTATGTCACATTTGCTTTTGTTCATACTATTGCATAGGTTTAGGTGTAGTCCATGTGGTATGTTATTTTAAAATGTCACGGATCATCACACTTATAATCACTTAGAATCAATAAATTGACAATGAAAATGTAATCATGTAATCCATAAAAAAGCAACTGTAATCTGATGCAACTATGAGCATTATAAAATGTAATATAATCTAATTATGAGTACTTTGAGATTTTTGGAATCTGATTACGTAATCCAGGTTACATGTGATCTGACTGTCAGTATAATCTATAATGCTTTGTAAAGCCAACATTCTTGTCTTTGCAAACTTGACTTTTCTATTTAAAAAATTCCAGTTATATAAATTTCTTTACTGCAAACTGCAATTATCTATTCTGCTTGCTACCGCATTTTAAACTCAGGAAGTACTTTCTGAATGGTACACCCTACAGACCTTTTAGACCTGCAGAGAGTCGTACAGTCAACAGCACACATCACGGATCAGTCAGGGTTCATTGTGCTACAATTACCGGCTGGTTGGGCATCATCCCTAAACCCATTTATTTGTTGGTCCAACGTAGAAACTGAAAAGCACTGAATTAGAGCGCTAAACATCTGTCTCCACACGATCAGTGGATGAGCAGCAGCAACTCTTTCCCTCTGCTTTTCTTCCACTCCATGTAGCAAGCGGGAATCAAATCAACAAGAAAGCCCAAATTGCCATGTTTACCATTTTGGCAAGCCAAAATGGCTTTTGACAGCCAAAGCGCTATAATCAAGCTCTTAACCTGCAGAGAGGTTTAAACTAGAATCATTATCGTGTGTGTTGGTCTGCGTGAGTGTTTTTGTTCCTCTGTTCGCTTAATGAGATGAGCACTGGCGACTGGCTTGTTGTTCTCTGCTGAGATACAGAGAGAGAGAATGTACAGGGAATTTAAAGGACATAACTCACATACACACACTGTGTGTGAGGTCATAAATTGGTGCAACGAATGCAGGATGACAGATGGATGTGGCATCAGTCAGGCCCATGGGAACGTGGATGAAGATACAGTTGTTTCTAATGCTGCCACTCCTCCTCTGCTGGTGTGGCCAAGTGAGGCACTTGCGCTCCAGGGCATACTTACACATGGAAATAGATTCTCATTGTCTTTCCCATGTTAAGTAGATTATCATCAAAGAGACGTACAGTTTGGTTTAGTCAAGTGTGAACTTGCATACCCTGTTTCTCTGCACAAACTGTGTTTGCAGGAGGTTGGCAGCTACTGCGGTTTCTATAGTGTGCTGTTCTGCTTATTCCCCACAGGCTGAGAAAGGGACAAGAGCAGCAGGCCATATTATAGTGTCCATAGTGGCCGTGTAAAGCTTCTCACACTCATGGACATTGTTTACCCTTGAGACTTAGATAAAGCTTACATCATGTTCCTTTTAACCAGTTCAAATTCCCTCATGACTCAATTTTTCTTCCTTATCCTTGACCCTCAATGCCATCAAACACTTCCACTGAAAGCTCACGGGTGTTATGGTGGTGGCAGAGGCTGCTCTTGTTGGGTGAAATAGGGCTAGTTTTATGATATACAGTGGATTTTGAAAAATAGAGCTTCTCCTCCGATTTCAGTCTAGGCCTGCAATCTGTGCCAAAGTAGAAAACTGCTTGTGCTCAAAAGTTCAGGCCTACCAATATTTTAGATGCTGACTTGTATTGATTTACTGATATTTTTTTTTAGCATGCACTCCTTTAGGATTGGAGTTGAATGTCTGTTGGTTATTGCTTAGCTGTACCTCCACTGCACTGATTTTATGCACCGTCTGAAAAGAAGCAGGAGTCATAGACTTACTTTCATGTGCCTGCATTATGTTATCAGACCATCATTAATTAGATGTACTTCAAAAGTTACAAACTTTTTAAACCTGCAAGTTAAAGATTTTCAAGCGATGGGCATAAAGCCAGGCAGCTTCGTACCCAACAAAGGACAGGCGGCAAGGATTGTGAAGTCATTCAGTTCTCTTTCATTTTTGTAGTTCATCTGATATGGTCAATAGTAATGTGGGAGAGGACAATGAAATGAAAGAGGTCACACGTCAAATCAAAATATGAGTTTTTCTTTATTTTTCTATTTTATGGACCCAGTAAGTCATAGAAAAAGAAGAAAGTATTGACTGCACATGCATTGACTTCCACCCATACATTCAAGCTATGATTGACAGGCGCATAGGCGCATATACTACTTAGAGTATAATAGGCAGTAGGAAGGTCATGTGTTGAAAAATCCCTTTGATGTAGAACATCAAGGCAAGATATTTTTACAGTTAAAGATGTACATTCTATATATCAAGAAAGATTCTCCTCTCTCTCAACTAGAATTCATGCTGTGATCTGTCTATTATCACATAAAAGTGTGTGTGAGTGCGTTCGTTAATGTCACACTTAAAATAAAGCACGTTAAACAGACTTTCTTCTGGCACTGAAAAACACCAGAAAAAAGATGCCCATGGTTGCTGCTTACCAGCGTGAGCATGGCATATTTCTGCGGCAGGGAGGCATGAGGACTGCAGAGGTGGCCAGAGCAATAAACTGCAATGTCTGTAATGTAAGATGTCTAAGACAGTGCTACAGGGAGACAGGAAGGACAGCTGATCATCCTCACAGTGTCAAACCATGTACCCCCAGACATGTCCAGAAACTTGCAGGTGCCTGAAGATGGAAGTAACATCTCACAGCAGGAACTGTCAAATCAGGTTCAGTCCATGAGGATGAGATGCACTGTGGTACTGGTGGACTCACAAGATGCTGCATCTTTTGATATTGACCCCCCTTGTGGATTATTTTGACGTTGTTATCTGCAGTTTGGTCTTGAATTCTGACGGCACCTGTTCTGGTTGAGCAATTGATGTAATTTTACATTTCTCCAAATCTGTTCTGATGAGGAAACAAACTCATATACACTGCCCTCCAAAACTTTGGAAACACCAATGTGAAAAAAGACAGGCAAAGTGTGGAAGAGTGTAAGGGTGAGAAAATTTTCAACAAGTTTTCATTTTTAGGTGAACTATTCCTTTAAGGCAGGCAGGAGTCTGATTGTCAGATGGTTTATAAAAGCGCTTTGGCTTGGGCCAGTGATGGCAAACTGTGGTAATCTCCACTAAACTATTGCAGCTCCAGGAGCATTGTGTTGCAGTGTGTAGCTGGTTCACAGTGTGTGTGAGTTAGTTTTGTCTACAGTGTGGCAACTAGCCAACATCCCCCACTGGGAAAGCAGCTTAGATGGATAGTTTACCCAAAACTTCAGTTCAGCAGAAATCAGGAATCTACTGTTGCTTAAACTACACAAAATTATAGTAATGAAAATTATAGTCTGAATCAGAGAATTTCAAAGGTTTTGATGCCACCCCATATATACATATATATATATATATATATATATATATACACACACACACACACACACATTCAAATTATTTTAAACCGTTCCAGCACAAGAATAGGTTAAAGGATTAGTTCACTTTCAGAACAAAAATGTACAGATAATGTACTCACCCCCTTGTCATCCAAGATGTCCATGTCTTTCTTTCTTCAGTCAAAACATTTCAGGATTTCTTTCTATATAATGGACTTCTATTGTGCCCCCAAGTTTGAAGTTCTAAAACGCAGTTATAATCCAGCTTCAAAGGGCTCTAAACGATCCCAGCCGAGGAAGATAGGTCTTATCTAGTGAAACGATTTAACGATTTATTTTCGAAAAACAAATTGACAGTTGATATACTTTTTAATCTCAAATGCTTGTCTTGTCTCGTTTTTGCGATGTGCACGCATAGTCCATCAATCAAATCGACCCTTCTTCATTGGCTGGGATCGTTTAGAGCCCTTTGAAGCTGGATTTAAACTGCATTTTGGAAGTGCAAACTTGGGGGCACAATAGAAGTCCATTATATAGAAAGAAATCCTGAAATATTTTCCTCAAAAAACATAATTTCTTTATGACTAAAAAAAGACATGAACATCTTGGATGACAAGGGGTTGAGTACATTATCTGTACATTTTTGTTCTGAAAGTGAACTAATCCTTTAAAGAGAACTCAACTGTTCCTTAAAAGGACAGCAGCCTAAATACCTGCTGTTGTATGTGTCATTATTATTAATCAAACAACAAACTGTTATTTTACACTTAATTATCACACTTCTGTACCTGAATATTCTGTAATGTTAGACTTTGTAACTTCGTTATTTTGTGGTTAACTAAACACTAATATTAATTAAACAGACCTGTAAAGACAGAAACAGAGAGGGATCTAGCATTGCATGATACAGGTCTAATTCAGACTTGCGTCTTTGAAAGCACAAAGGCTTTTATGCATTGGGAGTGTGTGCTTTGTCCTTTGCTTCTTGACTTCTTAGTTACAAAAAAATCATATTGAAACACTGTTTTGTGCACAGTTAAGGCAAGCTCTGTCGATAACATTATCTAGGGACATTGTCTTTTTCACACCAAATCTGATTTAATCAGATTTTAAAAAAACAGTGTTAAACTGATTCCGTTTTCACTGGGGAGCTCATTCACACTCCACATGGAAGATATGATGGAGGAGATGAGAGATCATTATCATGTCCTATTTAGACACATTCGCTTCTTTTTTTTTTCTATTTCACTCTGTGTTCTCTTTCTGTCTCTATCAGCAGTCTCTCTTTTATTTCTTTCCTTCTTTCTGGTTGTAAATCCTCACACTCCCCAATCAATTATAGCACTATGAATTATGGCTCCCTAACAAAGAGCATCCATTTTCTGTGTGGAGTCATGAGTGCCCCCTCCATAATTCTTTCTCACACAGACACACACAAACCCGTGCACTTCCCATAATGCACCAACTCATGCTGACTACGGGTGTCATTGGAGTTTAATATTGCTAAGAAATATGATACGCATAAAAAGTAAGAAGAGAACGAAGGGAAGAGAGGGAGGATGTTGAGATGATAGATGTCTTAAGTGAATGAGTGAGTGCATTAATATCAGTCCAAGTGTCATAGAGGTGAATGTGAGCTCAAGCATGTATGTGTTGTTTGTAAGTACCTCACTGAGACCTCAGAGTTATGAAAAGATTTATCTTAATCCAGTCAACCCAAGCTCTGTGGACACACGGATGACGTTGCATTTGTAGTTACTTGTATGTCATCTCTGTCCATTCTAAACACTTTATTCCCCTCAAATCCCCAACCCCTTCTCATTCTGCCACTCTCTCTCTCTCTCTCTCTCTCTCTCTCTCTCCTTAATAGCCTCCATTAGTATACTAATCATCTCTGTTAATCATCTTGTTTTGCTCTTGGATCACTCTCGGTGGAAATCAGCACATTTTTGTCATGTTTTCAGCACTGATTGTGGCAGAAAATCAGCACAATTCTGCAGAAAAGATTTTAATATGCTAAAATATGTTAAATGGAGCTTAGAGTACTACAATCTATCAGTAGCTGAAAGCATTATTAAATTAGTCGGAATGTTATTTAAACAACATCAGTGATCAATGAAAAAATACTTCTGAAACTGGCTTAAGCTGGTTTGCTGTTCTGTTTTGGCACTTGTCAGACTAAAGAACAGCTACAATAGGAGACTATCTTTAACCAGCTTAAAGGGGCAGTTCACTCAAAAATACTGTCATGTCATTCTAAACCTATGACTTTCTCTCTTCTTTGGAACACAGAAGAAGACATTTTGTTTTGTTTTATTTACTTTTTTTTAATTCATGTCAAAGGTTTGGTTGCCAACATTTTTTAAACCAAAATATCTTATATATTTGGGGGAACAGAAAAAAAGGTCACACAGGTTTGGATCGACATGAGGGTAAGTAAATGACATTTTTGGGGCAAATTATCCCTTTAAGGGGAAACACTACAGGCAAAAACTTGTTTTTTTCATGCAACTGTCAAGTCTGAGATTTTGTGCTTTTTGGTTTTTTATAACGTGTTTTTTAGACTAGTGGAAAGAAAACATCCAACATAGTGCAGGGCTCTAGTGACTGTCTTTGCTGAGACATCAATTCCAGACTTGGCTAGGTCATTCACTAGTGTCTTGGCAGTTGTTCTTGGGTCTTTAGAAACCTCTGTCACTAGTTTTCTTTCCAAAGTTTTTGAAATCTTTCACTTCCTGTCTCTGCCTGTCTTGATCTCCACTGTGTTGGTCTCTTTAAACTTCTTGATAATGCATCTCACTGCAGTTCTTGACACTTGAAAACGCTTTGATAAACGTGTGTATCCTTCTCCATCTTTATGAGCAATAACAGTTCTTTCTCTCAAGTCCAAACTAATTTCTTTTGTCTTTGCCATGATGACAGTGCATTATTTTACTAGTTGTTTCGCAAGATTCAAATCCTCAGCTTAAAGAGCAATTTAAAGGCTTAACTAGGTTAATTAGGTTAATCAAGCTAATTACGTTCATTTGGCAAGTCATTGGACAACAGTGGTTTGCTCTATAGCTAATCAAACTAATAGTTTCTTAAGGGAGCTAATAATATTGACCTTAGCAGTGTTTTATTTATTTTTTAATTCTTTTATTCAAGCAACTGTAAGAAATCAGACTTTCTCTAGAAGAAAAAATTATAGGAAATAATGTGAAAAAAAATTCTTGCTCTGTTAAACATCACTTGGGAAATATTCTAAAAAAAATGTCACAAAAATTTCACAGGGGGGCTAATCATTTTGTCTTCAACTGTACATATATTCTGAAACTCAAAACTATAGACTGTAATGTTTTATCTCTTCTCTGTAGTAATCTTTTAACTTGCTCTTCAGGTTTTCATCATGCAAACTTGAAACCACATTTTCAAATAAAAGAAAAAAGTCAAGTAAGAGAACATCTTATTTAGTTTGAGGGATTTCCATTGCTAGTCAGAAGGATAATTCCCTCGGTTGTTTTGCATAATGACTACTAAAGATACATTGGAAATGTTAAGAAAGACAGATGATGTCTCAAATGGAACTCGTCTCTGACTCTGGCTAGATGCTCTGTTTTTTGCGTACAGCTCTGCTGGTGAGTCATTTCTCTGGCTCTGCTCTCTGCTTTTGAACATCAACACACGTGTGACACGTACTATGTGTCAGGAAGTGAGTTAGAGACTATATAGCTGCTTTTCACCCTCAGGTGTCACTTTTTCTGAGCCGCTCTTCAAACCTAGGTTTTCCTTCTGTAACTGGATTCTAGAACACAGTGAAAATAGGTGATGAAACCTCATCCACACTGATCCAGAGCTCACTGGTGTAGCTAAAGGCATCCATCCCAATGTCTTCATCTAGTTTTGCTCTCCAGGACACATCAGAAGCTACATTATTGATTGACACCAACAACAATACCATAACTGTATTACAGAAAAGCGAAGAACTCTCACATCCAACTCAAGAACTGAAACTTAATTGACTAACATATAAAAAAAAACCTAAAAAATCTTGTTGACAGAGGTTATTTACACTAAATCCACCCACATATGTGTGGTTAAGCTAGACAACATTACAAAAGATGCCTGATACACAAAGTCTCCAATGGCACAGGTGGTAAAGTGTGTATCAGTGACTTTTTTTTTCGCCTTTTGCCAAACTCACATATCAGATTGGAAAGGCATTTATTTTCGATAAAATTATGGAAATAATTGAAAAGTGGAATATATAGTGCCTCACAAGTGTTTATGGGTTAGGGGTAGGTGTAGGGAGGGCTTCATTGTCCCAATAAGGCAGCATCCATTTATTAATTGAAATAAAAATGATAATTTACACTTAATACAGTATTATTGCATACTGTTTTAGAATGTACTACAATACTGAGGTGCATATATTTGCCACTTGCAGTACATAGTATAAATAGCATATAAATAATATTATTGCAAAGAAAATACTGATATTTTTACATAGTGTAAATAGAATCTATCGCCACTTGCACTTAGTGTAAATAGAATCCATTTCTATTTTCACTTAGTGTTAATAGAATCTATTACTATTTTCACTTAGTGTTAATAGAATCTATTACTATTTTCACTTAGTGTAAATAGCATCTATCGCTATTTGCACTTAGTGTAAGTAGCATATCGCTAAGAAAATATGCTATTTTCACGTAGTGCTAATAGAATCCATTGCTATTTCCAAAACCAGCACACCTAGTGTTAATAGAATCAATCGCTATTTGCAGTTAGCGTAAATAGCAACTATCGCTTTTTGCACTTAGTGCCTCTGCATGTTTGTGAATTTTCGGTTTTAGTGATTATTCTGACTATGGTTTTTGCACTATCCAAAATTATTACAGGCATTTGACACCATTTTATTGTATTCTAGAATGTATTATTATTTTTTTAATTCTACAAACCAGAATATTGCATTAATCTGGTTTTGGAAATCAGGTTAAAAGCAGAAGAGCTGACAGAAACAACAACTGGTTCTTATGTATCTTGCATTTTAAAAATGTCTTTTCAGCGGCCACTAGAGGGGAAAACAATAGAGAGAGAATGATATTTGTGAGTGTGCATGTGGATATTTTTTTTTATCACAAACCTTTAAATCTTGTCTGAACATTGGTATTTTGTGTGTGTGTGTGTGTCCTCTTCAGCCGTGTGTGTGTGTGCTTATGTGTGAGCTCACACAAATTGCGTTTTCCCCCCCTGAGCTTCTCCCTTTGAAGTCTGTGGGAGATCCTTTCGTTCTTCTCTCGTCTTGATGGGAGAGAGAGAGAATAGACAGGTGTTCAAAGACACCCCTCCACTTTCTGCCCTCTCCGCTGCCCTCCATCACTCCATCGCACTATTCATGCCTCCTGTTCATTCTTTTTCACCAAACACACACTTCACGTTGTTTCCTGCGAGTTCTCCTAACCCTTCTCCTCTTCTTTTCTTTCCTTTTATTTTGCGCAGAGTCACAGAGAGAGAAAAAGCATTATGAATATTTTAACTTGCAGAAATGTCACTGAAAGAGGACCGAAAGAGAAAAATATAGAGTGTAATGATTCAAGTGCTGTGTCTGTTTCCGTGAGTAAAGCCACGTGAATGTGGAAAAATGGCTTGGGGGATATTTATAACACTCAGTGCCTTTCCCTCACGACATACTTTTCAAATCTAAGCAAATAAATCATTAATATTTGAACCTTTTGCCATGGCAAAAAAGAGAAGTATAGCTGTGCACGGTCTGTATTAATTGTTAATGAGCCAGACAGTAGTATCACTTAAATTGGGTGCAAATTGAAGACATTAACACATTAATCAGAATCAAGATGTTGTCTTTTGTCTGTTCATCTGGCAAAAGATGGAATATAGCACTATTACTTAAATGACTAACACTTTAACGTGTGTATTATGCACATCTAGAATGTTTTATGTTTTCTGTTTTATTATGCTATCTGTGTGTGTATAGTAACCTAGAGGAGCTTTGAAATGTTATGGATTGCTCTGACCCAATTTTTCCCTGCATAATTGCAGGAATATGTCATTTTTAGAGTGGTATTTATCACAGGTGTGCTGTGTGACTGCCGGTGCCCGTAGGCTTTTTATTGTGCTGCTCTCTTAAATTTGTGCTCAACACACAATCCGCTTTCTGCCTCGATATATCAGTGTCTATTTATGTTTACTGGCAAATAGGAACTGCCCAGGCTTCACGGGTGTTGACTGCCCATATCACAATAGCAGGGCAGCTGGCAGAAGGCACAGAATGTGCGCCGTAGAAGAGCGAGAGTATATGTGATCTATCATGTGCACTTTCTCTCTCCCTTTCTAAATATGTGTGCGTGGGGGTTTGCTTAGCTGTGGTTGGGGACTAATGTGTCCCCAGAGGTCAGATAAATCTGGCAAAATCTCCTTTTAGAGACATTTGGAGATGCCGTCAGTTGGGTAAAACATTTTTTTTCTCGTAAATCGTAAATCTGCAAAATATATAAGCAGTATCACACAAGTGATTCGCCATAGGTAATCACAGTGTAATGATAAACAGCCATATAACAGTTTGACTGCACAAGTGTGTAAGTACGTAAGAAACAACAATGGAGTGTCTTTAAAAACCCTCTTCTGTGCAAACTACTTTATTCCACCACGGTTTCAAATCTAAGTTTGACAGTTTAACAGTTGAGCCCAAGCCTCTGTTACTAATTCAAAAACGTGAGAAGGAACATTGAGTTGCTTCATTGAAAGCTTATTGTTTTACTGTATTAAAAGCTCAATGTATTATGTAGAGTATTTTGAGAGAGAGATAAATGAGCAAGTGTGATTACCTAGATCTGATACAGCCTTCATTTTTCAGCTCAATTTCATATTCACAATAAAACATTAGTTTGAATGTCCACCGAGGAAAGCGATATCTTTGTCGTACTATTCTTTCATCTGTTAAGGGTGATTTCTCAGTGCATTTGTTGGCTGTGTCTTACTGTTACAGTTTCTTTCAATATAAAAGTATTCACTGCTGACTCTCTCATAAAACAGTCTCTTGTCGCCATCTAATGGCAGAATAATGTAAGTAAAATCACAATCACAAACATTTACATTACATTTCCCAATACTAAATACTGTTATTATATACAACTATTATTTATACAAAATGTTGTTTATTGAATAATAATTTTTAATAAACAACAACAGTCATCATAAACGTTGCTTTTCAGTCAAAAGTACAAAGGCAGCACTCTGATATACAGCATTAAATTTACATAAAGTATAACGTGATGAGATTTTGCGCTCAGCCAAAACTATTTGCTCTTGAACAACTAATAGATTAATGAGACCATTTTATTTACCCAAAACGGATTATATCTCATGTTTAACCACTTTAGAGACATCAGAGCCAGCTTCAAATTCCAGAAGAACTGGCTGAGGTAAGGCTGCTCTCTGTGGGTTCATGAGCGCTGAACTGACATCCTGGAGCTCACATCTCTGAAAACATTGAAGCAAATTTTCAAATAGGCATTATCTTTATTAACAAACCGTATAATTGCAGTCTACACAAGTACATTCTTGCCTAAAAAACTCCTAAAGGTACATTCTGTGGCAGAAAAACTATATAATTTATAAAATTGAGTCTGTCATGACGCTAGCTGTGAGAAATACTTCAAGCGGAATAATACAAACATGAAATGGTAGGAGTTCCTTTATCAGTACAATATCGCACTCCTGTCAGGCAACCAGATTCAAAGATATATATTAATTTCTGCTTTAGTTTGTATTAATCAAAGAAGAAACATTCACCTCATAAAGCCATCCTGCAGCATACCCTGACTCACATTCACTCTCTCTTGTTAATTGAGCAATCAGTATGATAATTCAAGACAAAATGCAGCTTAGTTCTTACGTTTGAAATGTCTTCACAATAATGTTTAATTGAAAATTCAGGCACACCTGAGTTTTATGCGCACAGACTTGCCTGTTTGGCCCCTTCTTTGGTAGAAAAGCAAGAAGGGCGTAAAATACTCCCAATGTTTAATTATTCCAAACGAGCCTCAGGGAAAATCTCAAGGGTTTTAATTAAGGCTGAATTAAAGTTATGTAAATTGCATGTGAAAGTAGCAGGTTTCTTTTCCTCTTTTCAAAAATAAATCATTTTATTTATTTATTTTTTGAATGAAGCAAACAGAGACTCAGTTTTGTATGCGCTCGCGACAATCTGTTGTTTCCGTCCCATTTTTCATTCATTCTGCTTTTCTTTATCAATTTGCTTGTGCAGATACTCATATGTTTGTAGTCACACTGTGCCCTACACGTCAAATTAATTGCGATCATTCAACTCAGTGTTTATATGTAAGGATGGTGTTGCAAGAGTTCTCCTATCAAGTGTTTATGGCTCTAGTGCTGGAAATTTGATACAAAAACAACAAAATAGGAAAAAAGAGCGAGTCTCCCCTAAGACGTGGCTGTTTTCCATGCAACTTTAATGCATAGTAGCCATGTATGAATTTTTAAAGTATGCTTTTGCTCTGCATAATAATAGATGTTTGAGCATTTCAGTGTTTTATTGCATTGTTTTATATGCAAGCCACAGAAACTGAAAATGAACCACACATTCATAGTAGGGATAGGACTGTGTTTTTTTCACCATTTCCTGTTTTATGCTTCTGAATTTGGCTACTTTGTTGATGAAAAAAATTCATCTCTAAGATTAAACCACACAGGTGTCAGTGCAGTTAAATATTACATATTTAACAAATGAATGCATTGGAAAGATCTAAAGTGAAACGAAATGAACAAGCATCTTTCATTCAAATAGTAGGACAAAAAGAGTAATGATAGAAACATTTAGTTTTTTTTGTTTTGTTTTTTGTTTTTTTCCAAATAAAGGCAAAGCTAAAAGAGAGATGATCATTGTAAGCATATTAAAAATGTTTTTTGAATATAGTAATTGTTGTTGTGTTGGATTTTTGTTGTAAAGGATAAACAAGAACAGTATCTAATAAATTGCAGTTGGCTTACTAAATGTTAAAGTTATTAAAATAAATTATTAAATGGTTATAATTAGTAATTTTACACTCAAAATCTAAAAAAAAAAATTAAATCCATTTGAAGAAGTTCAGTTCCAGAACAAAAATTTTGTCTTAAAGAAATTGTTTTTCTATGGTGCCCACAAGGGTCTTATCAAGTTAAACATTCTGTGTTCTGTTATTTTCTAAAAAAATAAATAAATAAATACAATTGATATACTTTAAAACCTCAAATGCTTGTCTTGTCTTGCTCTGTGTGTTTTTCAACATACCCTAACTGTCTTGAACCGGAATATACAGAGTACATGCAGAGCTAGACAAATTTTTTAGAAAATAACCTATTGATTACTAGATAAGACCATTTTTCCTAGCCTGGGATCGTTTCGAGCCCTTTAAAGCCGCATTTAAACTGCCTTTTGGAAGTCCAAACTCATGGGCACCATAGAAGTCCACTATATGGAGAGAAATCCTGAAATGTTTTCCTCAAAAACATAATTTCTTTATGACTGAAGAAAGAAAGACATTAATATCTTGGATGAAAAGGGGGTGAGTAAATTATCAGGAATTTTTTTTGTATTTGTATAGGCAATATAGTCCGTATAATACTTAAAAGTACTTAAAAATGCCATTAAGCAAATAAAGGGAAAAAAATCCTTTATGTTGAGTCTACAGTAATTTGGGTTAAAATAAAATAAAAAATATATATATATTCATAGCCTCTTTACACTCATAATCCAATTACACTTACTATGACTAAAAATAATCTTTAAATTATTTTTCTCTCTTCCTCTTATCAGGGTTGAAACAAATCCATGCTCTCTCTATCCAAGGAAACTACGAACTGCGCATAGATCTTGAAGATTTCGAGAACAGCACAGCGTTTGCACAGTATGGCGTGTTTGGAGTTGGACTTTTTTCTGTTGACCCTGAGGATGACGGCTACCCCCTCACCATCGCTGATTACTCCGGAACTGCAGGTACACACACATATTTGTATACTTACAGACCATGGATCAATATCTTCAATATTGTGTAATTAGCATGCCTTATTTAAACCACACTCTTAATATTCAAGTAACTTTGAAAGACCTGGTATGCAAATCAGGCAAGATTAAATCTTTGTCAACAATAATAAGTGCTTATTCATTCAGATAATTGGTCCATTTCAGTGCTTGATGGCATAGACTGAATAATCATGGCACTTAACACACTCTTTAGTCACTTCCACATCCTCTTCACTTCCTCTGCAATTCACCACGAAAAAACAAGCGCTAGGCTGGGTATCAATACTAAGTTTGATTCTGATTCACAAACTATCAATTTGACTCAGATTTGATTTAATTAAAAAAAAAAAAAAAAGTGAAGCGTTCATTAACATAACTGGCTGATTTGAGTCATTTTTCATCCGTCTGTCTATACTTGTCAGAATGTATCTTTTTGAAACCAGCTCATTTGTTTGTGAACCAGGCTACAGCAGTCAACATTTGAAGTGGATCAAAAAAGTTCATCAAAGTTGTCCTAAGACAATAACGGGTATTGTTCTGGTTTTAGGACGACTTTGATGAAAGTATTTGAAATGTATGATGAAATGTTGACTACTATACACTGGTCATAGTGAATGTTATTGATTTACTAAAAAGAACACACTCATAAGAATCATTTGTTCGTGAATCAGACAACGCTGGTCAAGTTGAGTGTTTTTTGCATGCAGCCTGCAAGGAATCAAGAACTTTTCCTATCATTATTTTGTGGTACGCTGCATCACATTCAGATCAGACTGCAAACCCATTCCCTGAATTCCAATCTCAAGATATTCTAATGCAGCTATTGAGGACAATTTTACTGGAATATTAACATTTATAATCAGGATTATTCAGAAATGTTTTTACCCACTCCTTACAAACTCTCACACACAAACGTCCAAAAGACAAAGTGCCTCCCAGTCGATTACCACCATTGACTTAGACAAATGTCAAGAACAGACACAAACTGAATTGGAAAGCTCCTCAGAGTCCTGTAAGAAACAAGTGAGCAGCGAGATAAACAGAAATAGAAAGAGCATTCTGAGTCTGAACTCGAGGGCAGGTGCAGAGGAAAATACACCATGAAGAGAGCGTGAAGGAGAGAGGTGAGAGATCTCCTGTCTGTACAGCAGGTATATCCGGGCTTGAATTGGATCGTGTCTGTAGCGCTGGTGTCAGGTGAGCAGGTGGTCTCTGCTGGGCAGCATCTTCGTGCCCTTGAGCTGCTGGGTTTCCTGTTTGCTGGCTGACAGGTCTCCCCTAATCACAGCACTGAGAGTATTATTGTGATCATTTGCATTGAATTTTGACAGGCAGTTGTGCTCTGGACTGGCCTGGTGGGGCCTAATACGTCTCAAAATCCAGACAGCGTCAAGGTGACTCCTTATTCACGCTGAAATGTGAGCACAAATAGGCCCACACATAAGTGTGTGCACATAAGGTATCTTTTTATGCAGGTTACACATTTATACCAAGCATTTTTAGAGTCACATGCGATATTACCACATCACCCCAAGGCTTTCTGAGAAGATAATATCCCCTTGACAAATGAAAAGCGATTCCCAAGAGCATGTGACCGATTCTGGGAGTTTGCAAGGACACGGGTATAACACTCTTAATGCAGAAATGTCAACGGCAGCAATACAAGTATTTTCTGTGGGCTCCGCGCGACCCTAGTGTGACTAATGGCTTATTCCCATAGCTGCGGACAAAATCTGTCAAGCTTGAATGACGCGTGTTTCCGGGGGGAAATTGAGCGTCCGTCTGGGATTCGTTTCTCTGCGTATTGTCTTTGACGTTATTGAGTAAAAGTGACTGCGGATCGGAAGATTGGAGATCTTCAAGGTCATGCGCTGTTAGAGAAGAGGAATGAAGGTTTAGAGCTTTCATTCTGGAAGCGTTATCCTTTTCTGTGAAACGTTCGTATTTTAAGATGGATGAAAGGTTAAACTCAAACTGCTTCTGAACGGATCCCAGAGAGGTTTAGAAATACCACCTGACATTTACCTCTATTGTACTCATCCTGCTACACTTTCTTTTTCTTCTGTCTCTCGTCTCTCTCCATCTCCATGGGACACTTTCTTGTTTGGAATATATTCTCTGTTCATGTTGAGCTGACAGGAACAGTTTATAGGGCAACAGACACATCACCACCTGCCCTCCTGCCAAAAAATCCAGTCAAGTGGACAGCAGGCAGGATGGCTTTCCAAATTCCCTTTTCAGCCACAAAAATGGGGAAGGTTTGTTTCTGTTGGCCAACAACACCCAATGGCTGTTGCCATCAGATAAGACTGACGCTACAAGACATTACTTCAGGGAAGAAGACTTGTCATTGACCCACAGGTTGACCCTTTTAATACTCCTGCCCTGACAGAATGGCTGAAACAAAAAGTAGCTACAAGATACAAATCTTCTAAGAACTTCTCAAAATAACAGAAAGCTCGAGCACATCCATGCAATTTTCATTCAGAGATATGCACACGTCTATCTACTGATGTACCACTGTAGTTCAGTCAAATAATCAATCAATTAATGGAAAATGTGTCTTTTCAGGTTTGACAAAAAACAAATGAATATGTTTTATTCAGCAAGGACACATTAATGAATCAAAAGTTTCTCCGTATTATTGTTCGCTGTATTTTGGACAGGTAAATCAAGCTTTGTTAAACATAAGAGAAAACATAAAGTCTTGACTTCTTTTATTCATCTGCAATGTCAGCCTTGTCTTTATACATGGAAATATCATTGTGCATGAGTTCTTGAAGGAGGATTATCAAAAAGTCAATGATGAGACTGATGAAATGATTGAACGCAGAGTGAGTCATCCTCACTTTTTTAAATGATGCAAAAAGATGAAGCCTTAAAGGATGGAAGTGTGAGGGAAAGAGACAGGAACAAAGCATAGGGGAGACTATAACTCTATATGCATAAATCACCCCCAAATGAGATAAAATGCAGAAGATGCTTTCATCTGGGCCACAGAGATGAGACAGGTTTGCTTGTGTCTGCTAACTCATTTCATGTATTCCTGGGCATCTGTGTGTGTGTGTGTGTGTGTGTGTGTGTGTGTGTGTGTGTGTGTGTGTGAAATGGCTTTCTGTGTTGATTTTCACAGCGTTATTTCTAGAATCGCACAAATCAGCTCTGTTGCACCCGAAACACACATTAACATTTAAAAGTTTAGGTTCACATTTATTTGATCAAAAATACAGTGAAAGAAGTGATATTGTGGATTATTATTACATTATATATATATGAAGAGTTTAGATGCAAAAGCCTCTAAATCCATCTGACATCTTTCTTTAAAAAATGCATTTTTATCAGGCTCCGATGTATAGGTTTCTATGTAAGTAGTGGTACTTCTGATTTTGCTGAGGGTGGGATTTTAGCGAGTTTGGAGTAAAAGTATTTGATGGATGTATAATATGTGTCGAGAGCATTCACTCAGTATTATTATCTCATTTTTGACCAAGATGACTTTTAGATGGTTTTGCATCTGAACTCTTCATTATATCGAATGTATTTATATAGAAATCAATCTAATGCGCTGATTTTCTTATTATTTTCAATATTAAAAACTGCTGCTTAATTTTTAATCAAAATTTATTTTACAGGATTCTTTGATGAACAGAAAGTTCAAAAGAACAGCATTTCTTTTTAAATATTAAAGGGTTAGTTCACCCAAAACTCGCCCTCAAGCCATTGGTGTATATGACTTCCTTCTTTCAGACGAATCTAACTGGTGTTATATTAAAAAATGTCCTGGCTCTTTCAAGCTTTATCATGGCAATAAGTAGGTGTTTCTCTTGATAACAAAAAAAAGAAGTCCAATAAAGCACATCCATCCATAATAAAAAGTGCCTCACAGAACTCCGGGGGGTGAATAAAGGCCTCCTGTAGTGAATTGATGCATTTTGTAGGAAAAAATCTATATTTAAAACGTAATAATCACTTTAATCTACCTTACGCTCACTGTACACGAAAGCAGTTCAGGGTGGATGACCCCCATTATATGGATGAATAAGCCCCCTTTTTATTATGGATGGATGCACTTTATTGGACTCCTTTGACCTCTTGAAGAGAAGCACCCACCTATTGCCCTGATAAAGCTTGAAAGAGCTAGGACATTTTTTAATATAACTCTGACTGGAAAAATCTGAAAGAAGGAAGTCATATACACCTAGTATGGCTTGAGGGTGAGTAAATAATGGGCTAATTTTCATTTGTGGGTGAACTAACCCTTTAATCTTTCAGAAAATGGATCTCTAACTTCTGCAATAGCATAAAAGTCTCTTGATATTTTAAGAATAATTACAGAAGAATAAAATAAAGCAAATTTTGTTACCTTTTGAAACTTAGCAGGGTTTAATTTGAGGAGATGATGTTACTATCTCTGTCATCCTCAGAACGCACTTCCACAGTACATTCAGCATCTGGCTGATATTCGCGATCTCAACCATATTTTCAAAGCTATCATTTTCAATAACTTTAAAGTCAATATTTTGATCGCTGGCAGCTTTTTCATCACATCCACCATCAAATAACAGTGACATTTATTTTATTGGTACAGTAATTGATCTGCAGTAAAGCCATTTAAACCAGTTCAAGTTTTGCAGATGTTCTTTTGTTTTATGGCTGTGATAGTTGCACTGTAAAAAGTTAAACACTTAAGTTTAGCAGCTGCCTTAAAATTTTAGGTCAACTTAAAACTACAAGTCATTTCAGCTCACTACAATAAAATGAATTAAAACTTTAACTTATGAGTTGAGATTACTTGTACTTAGAAGTTGATTTAACTTAAAATTTTACATTTTTTAAATAAAGTTTTTAAGTTATAACTGGTGAAAACTTTTTACAGTGTATGAGTGAAACGTTAAGTTTTGATTAGTGATACGCATTGCTAAGAACTTCATTTGGACAACTTTAAAGGCGATTTTCTCAGTATTTAGGTTTTTTTGTACCCTCACATTCCAAATTTTCAAATAGTTGTATCTCAGCCAAATATTGTCCTATCCTAACAAACCATACATCAATAGAAAGCTTATATATTCCAATTTTTCAGATGATGTATAAATCTGAATTATGACTTATGACTGGTTTTGTAGTCCAGGGTCATATATATATATAGAGAGAGAGAGAGAGAGAGAGAGAGAGAGAGAGAGAGAGATTTTTTTTTCTTGTTACATTGTTTATAATGAATATATTGAGGAACACTAAGAAAGTTGATGTCAAACTTGAAAAAATGAAGGAGGGAGAGGGTACCAATGACGTCACTGAGTCGCTAAAGACCTGAGGTATGCATTGAAGGTTAAAAAGAAAAAAAATCTTACTGACCTTAAATTTTTCCCTTCTTTTTATGTGCACTGATATGCAGGAGATTCTCTGCTTAAGCACAACGGAATGAAGTTCACGACAAAAGACAGAGACAACGATCATTCGGAGAACAACTGTGCTTCGTTCTACCACGGCGCCTGGTGGTACCGCAACTGCCACACGTCCAACCTGAACGGCCAGTACCTGCGCGGACAACACACCTCTTATGCCGATGGGATCGAGTGGTCGTCCTGGACCGGGTGGCAGTACTCGCTAAAATTCACAGAAATGAAAATTCGGCCAACGCGCGAAGAGCGAGAAAGCAAGTAACCAGACAAAAAGTCACATTCAAATGTAAGGAAGTAAAAAAAGAAACAACAACATGTTCAAAAGACTTACATATGGGACTCACGATGTGGTAAACAACAAGGACAGTGGTTGTTGCTAATCAGAAAAAGAGCTTTCTGTTGTCCTGTTCATTAATTTGGCAGAAAAGTCACACTGTTGTGTGACCGTGCTGTAAGTCCTGCCCTCCATATGACAATCTCTTCATCACCAGGCCTTGAAGTTTCTTTACACCCCAGCTGTCAGCTCTCAGCTCACTAGTGTGAGTCACACTTTGGCTCTGACGAAAATGACACTGAATCAAGGATGCTATCATTTCGCCACAGGTTAGGGAATTAATTAATGGAGGACTATGAAATGTTGGAATGGTTCCTTCTGTCAGCAAAGCCCGTTTCCATTTTCCCTCTTATTGTTTAATACGCCAAACACACATGCCGAGGCCAAATCTCCACTAAGTCTTCATGTCTGAAGAGGGACGCTAGTACAAAAGAAGAAAGTGCGGAAGCTGGGAGGGAAAGGAGAGAGAGAGAGAGGCGGTCTAGGAGAAGAGCGGTGCAAAGGTTTCTGTGGGAGTTTGTCTCTCATCTGTCTGACAGGCCATTAGTGAGCATATTGGCCACTTTGTCTGATCGCCATTGCCAAGTGATCATCAGCCAGCCTCTTCATCTCGCACATACGCAGATGGAGGCTGTTTATGTATGTGTGTGAGCGAGATAAAAGGGAAATGCGATATTGTCTCGTCTCCTTCCCTGAGCGTACGTTTCTGACTCAGCGCAAGTTTGAGTGTTCTCGAGGAATCTCTTTATCGGCCCGACAAGCTCACTCGAGTGTGTTTACTCAGCGCTCTCGCACACGTCATTTGTTCACACATGCCTTCGGACGGCGTGTCGTAATGCTAATTCAAATGAGCCGTCCTGACGTGTATATCAGCTCATTCACTGCCGTCTCTCTCTCCAGCTCACTTTCCAAAGGTCAGACATCTGGAACGTGAATATTGTGCTTCTCTCCCCTTGTGTTCGAGCAGCTCCCTTCATCTCTCGCCCTTTCTTCTTTTCCCTCCTGGTCTTCTTCTCATTTGTTCTCCCTCCACTCTCCCTTCACTCCTTCGGCTTGTTTTCTGTGGTCCCCTGTGGATGTGGAAAAGGTCAACATGTCATTTAGTACAATTACGCTGCTCACTGTTCTCTCTTCTTTGCTCTTTTCAGACTTTTTCCCTTTTCTCCCACTTCTGTTTCATATTTCCTAATTATGTTCCTTGTTTGAATCTCCATTATCATAATGATGACAGTTTATTTGTATTTTGCTTAAATCGTGTAATTTTGAATTCAGAATGGAGAGATTTACATATTTAACATGATTAGCGCACTAACAAAACTTTTGTTCCCTCCCTTGTTTGTTTGGGTTTTTTATGTATAAAGACAAGCGGTTTTCATGCTGACTTGTGAATGAACTCGTGCAAGTATGAACACTGCAGTTTTGAGTTTACCTTTCTAAATGTACCAAGAGCTTTAAGATATGTGTAGATTTCCTGTACAGTGTGTATGTTTTAGAGACTTTTAGCGCATGTGAAATGTTTTCTTACGGGAAAAGCACACAAATGAAGCAATGTGCTATAGAAAAGATCCTCGATGTGTCCTGATAATGCCTGTAGTCATGTGACTGGGATCTGTTTTGTGGCACTGAAGTCTCTGGAATGGACTCAAGCGGAGTTGAAATCCATTAAACGTACACCAACAAATAATGAGCACATTACTCGAGAAAATATGTGGGAAGATGACTGTAAAAGCAGCATTAAAGGAAGTTGTCAAGACTCTTAAATGGACACAAGTGAGTGCTCATCCTTGTCTCTGGAGTCGCCTCTAAGTTTGCACCACTTTAACTACAAAGCTGCCTCTGTCGGTTTGTGTCTTGGTTGTGTATTTTCTCTTGTACTTACTTTTCTTGTTCACTCAGCTCTGATTTTTTCCCCCTCCTCTCATTCTGTGGAATTACATCACAATCAGCCCCTTTTCTCTGTCACCATTTGCTTCAAAGTTAACCATGCTGCCTGTTCAGCTGTCAATAACGTTTCTCCAGTGCGTTGCCATGGTAATGATCTCCTGAACAAAAGCTAACAGGCTGAACAAAGAATGAAGGAAAGAAATGTTAAATGATGTAACAATCTCATGAAACTGAGTCAAGAGGGGACAAAAAGAAAAAACAGTGCACATTATAATGGGACTGAAACTATTTGAAATCATTTGTAATTAAGGGTATCTGTGTGAATGAGTGAATGAGAAATCTGTGTGTGAGTGAATGAATGAAACAGAAAATATACTTGTAAAGAAAAAAAAATGAATTGTTATTTCTGTGTATGACATTGGCTCTTCATATTGTGTGCATATACAAAAAAAGAACAAAAACAATAAATAACATATAAATAAATTGATTTCTGCAATGGCACTGCATGGATTTTGAGATAGATCTCCTCTGCGTCTTTTCTGTGCATTCGTACACACACTCCTCTCCATTTCCAGCAGGAAATCTTTCCATCGCCCTCTCCAGCTGCTTTTAATACTTGCAGGGCGTTCGCTCTTGACACATTACACTTTTCACACAGACTCCAGGTTTAAGATTGTTCCCTATGGACGCGTTTCCTCAAACCTTTGCTCTATAAATAAGTCTAAATTTGTTTCTGGCTGAATTTTTATGTGTGGTTTAAAGCAATTGACAACTATCAAAGAACATCCTGTACCAATTTCCTAGTTTTAACAGTCTGTGTGTGTCCGTGTTTGTCTGTCTGTGCATGTATGTGTAGCTAGATGTGTGTTTTTTGCGTTTTGAGGGAGTTAAAGTGAGAGACTGAGAAAGATGGCTGCATGGATGTGCGAGTGGGAATGATGGAGAGTAGCACATGGGATTGCATGCAAGCTCACTTCTGAATGCACTGGTCCCGCTTTTGCCGCAATAATGGCAACTCTCCAGGGAAGACGCCAGCACGAGAGATGAGCAATAAAACTGTAACCACCTAATGGCCATCTTTGCTCAAAAGTGCAAAAGAGATGACACAAACATTCGCAACCTAAACCATCATTGCTATATTAGAAAATGTACTATTTGATGAAAACAAAAAGCCTTTTTTTGTATTTCAGTTTAGTATATATATTTACGAAGACTTGAAGTTGAGCCTCCAGCTTGTGTGTCAATCCTGTTACCAGTGTTGGGGAGTAACTAGTTACCTTTAAATGTAATTTCATTTTTATAAAAAAAAAAAAAGTGTGATTAAATGAATTCCCCGTCAGTACACTTCGAGCTGCGTCGAAACGCTTTGGGGAACGCCCCCGGCAAGACACCATACTGAAGTGTGTGTAGAACAACCCAATAGAAGAGTGCGAAGTCATGAGCGAGATGACGTAGCCGACCAGGAAGCATAAGAGCACCGATAAAAACGCTCAGATTTGCTCTTCAGCGAGTGCGTTTGTGTGTGTGTGTGTGTGTGTGTGTGTGTGTGTGTGTGTGGGTGTGTGCTGTGTTTTAGGAAGTTACACAAGCAATGTCCAAAGCAAGCCAGGAAAGACTGAATCTGTTGTGTCCAGTTCGAGCGCTGGACACCTACGTCCACAGAGCTCTTTGTCTGCTTTGGCACACCCAAGAAGGGGTCTTCCGCCTCTAAGCAGACCATAAGCAGGTGGGAGGTCGAGGCCATCTCACTTGCTTATGAGTCCTTGGGTCTCCCCTCACCCCTGGGGGTTCGAGCCCATTCGACTCGGGGTATGGCGGCCTCCAAGGCTTTCTCCTTGGGTCTGGCCCTTCCGGACATCTGTGATACGGCGGGCTGGTCCTCTCCGCACACATTTGTCCGGTTCTACAACCTGGATCTAGCTTCTACTCCAAGTTCTCGAGTCCTCTCGTCCTGATGTGCACACACACACTTGGCGGGGGGACTCACTCGTACGGTGCAGTTGGTATTCTCATTTCCCAAAGCGTTTCGACGCAGCTCGAAGTATACTGACGGGGAACGTCTCAGGTTACATATGTAACCATGGTTCTCCTAAGGGAACGAGAAGCTGCGTCTCTCTGCCATACTCCCTGCACCCCCTTGCAGGCGCTCGCTTTGTTCCAAGCTAAACTGAGCGTTTTTGCCGGTGCTCTTATGTTTCCTGGTCGGCTACGTCATCTCGCTCATGACGTCGCGCACTTCTATTGGGTTGTTCTACACACACTTCAGTACGGTGTCTCACTGGGGGTGTTCCCCAAAGCGTTTCGACGCAGCTTCTCGTTCCCTTAGGGGAACCATGGTTACATACGTAACCTGAGACATTACTTATGAAAATACTAACATTACAAAGGGGGTTACAACTGAATATTTTTTTTGCAAAAATGTAGGATATGTTGAATAATCATAATTTGTTGCTTTGTGCATAATGCCATTTAATAGGATGATGATATGACAAATGAAATTTGCCTTGATCTATGGGCATGTAAGAGGTCTTTGTACCATTAAAACATCCTGCAAGTTTACAGCTTAAAACCTCCTCCACATTATAAACAAAGCATTTATTTAATCAAGCTCCAAAAACGGCTTGTTTTGGATCCGAGGGGCAAGATGACGTGATTGAGATGTGTCGTTTGCATAAACACTGCCTCCAGAGCAAAACATCGATGAATAGTCATCTTCTCACCATTGGCCCTGCCCACTGGCATTCAGCCACCAGTAAAAAAAAATACTGATACTGTTTCATGTGCAATTACGTTAGCCAATCATAACAGTGGCCGATTACCACCAAGCCTTAAAGGACCCACCCCTAAAACAGGTTGTTTTAGACAAAGGGTCAGAATGAGGGTTGAAAATAATCCACATATTTACACATATTTATTTGTAAACATTATAAGTAAACCTCAAGGAACATACTCAAATAATTTTAAAAATCCATGTCATGACCCCTTTAAAGGATGTTTATTCAAGCAATGCAATTCGGATGCTTTGTATTAGTTCTCTTGTTGGCAGCACACCACATTGCTGCTGAAAGCTTTAGGTGTGACCTAACAGTTGAAACTAGAAAGGTACAAAAGTAATCAAAAATGTAATCATGTAATTGAAATATTTACACTACTTGTTACATTTTAAAAAGGGTAACTTGTAATCTGTAACCTGTTGCATTTCCAAAGTAACCTTCCCAACACTATCTGTTAGCACCATTTTTTTCTTTCATTATAAATAAATGAACTGACAACCTTTAAGAAGACAACTTTTCAAAAACAAGTTAAAGTCTCATTTTTGTCAATTTATCTTACGTTTCAGTCTAAAGGGTTTTAAATGTCAATGCTGTTACCATTTTGTTGTTGTTGTTGTTTTCCATAGTGAACAGTTGGTCATTTAAAGTGGATATTTGCATTAATATTTGCATTAAATTCTCTTTCTAAGAATCATCTTGTAGTTCAGTGAACTTAGCTCTTTCATCCCTCTGAGGTGGCTCTCTGTAGCTTGGGTATACCCCGACTTTTAATAAAGCTTAAACTCTTCCCCTGCGCTTCTTCTCGGGAAAGTGTGTTCACGTAGTGATTTTCAAGGGCCAGTGTGAATAAATCTTGATTCAAATTAAAAGAGACAAGATAGTCACGTCGTTTTGGACACATTTTATTCTTATCCAAAGCAATGTCGGAGCACTGAACACTCTCATGCAGTGTATTCATTCATACTCAAAGCCAGAGGGTGCTCTCATGCAGAAAGTCCAAAATGGACCTGTGATAGAAGTAATAACTTTTGAAGTGCCAGGAAAACCCTAATATGGACAAAGGCATCCCGTTATCACTGTAGTTAAGCTGAATAATGAGCATAAACCTAAACTGATGAAACGTGAAGACAATAAACAATTGCAACAATATATGGTTTATGTGTGTTTTTCAAGTGTTCTCCAGGTAATGATTAAAGTATATGAATGATGCAGTATTAATTGACAGCTACATAAGCTATAAAATATATTTTCTGCCTTATTCTCTGATAAAAATGGAAAAGGTGTTTTAGTATAACCTGTTTTACTGATTATACAATCATAGCCATGAAATCATTAGTATATATACTAGTATATATATATATATATATATATATATATAGACTCAGTTTCTGGAGGTGTGTGTGTGTGTGTTTATTCATTCAAATATATTTAGAAATGAATGTCCTACAGAAATCTTACAGAAAAATGGCTTTCTAAAAATTACTTTATTAACTGGAGAAAGGGAGAATATGGTCCTACAGTGAAGTAGTGAGTGAAATCTGTGTGGGATGACAGTGATATATAAGGGGGGGGGTGTTAACTGTACGAGCCGCATGTCAAAAACACATGAAAAGACAACAGTGTTCTTTGTTCTTTCAAGATGTGCATGCTTTCTCCTTGACAGACCAGAACGTTTGTTGTGATCCTGCATTCATAAAGGAATAGATGTATCATTCAAAAATGAAAAAAAAAAAAACTTTAAACCTTGAAAGTATAAAACAAGTGCACACTCTATGCCCATATAAACTAAATATTACACATCAAATGGTGTTTTAGAACTAGTTAGATTTAGTAGAGGTGACAAATCATCATCCAGCATCTTATTGTTTCACTATCATGACCTTTTCATGTTCACACTGAATCTAGTTTTATTGTAGTGTGACTCCAGTTTTGTAGGTTGGGGGTATGAAGGCTCTCGTCTGATTGCTGCCTTGCTCTAGCATGTGAATCTGTGATTTTGCCGTTGGGATGATGAGAGGAAGGGAAATGTCAGAGGAAAATTAAAGCGATTTTATTACCATGGCAGCTCCTTTTATGTCTTGCAGACCCGACGCCTGTGCATGAGGGAACCTACATTAGCATAACAATCAATACCACCGTGTAGAGGGAGTGAGGAAGAGACAGATTTATTATTATTATTATTATTTTAGATTGAGTGTCGGTTTCTTCGGCTCCGAATTTACCTGCTGGCTGTCTCTGTGGCAGAGGTAAATGAAGTCAATCATGGCGAGCACATCGAAAAGGATTTCTGTGTGTGTGTGTGTGTGTGTGTGTGTGTGTGTGTGTGTGTGTGTGTACATTTTATGTATTAACCTCTCTCTCCTTCCCTCTCAGACTCACTTTTCTCTCACTTTGACAGATTCTCATTTCCAGAGAGAAGAAAACAGCAAGATTAGTTAAGCATTGGTGAATCTAAGGATCTGTAAAACAGTCACATTTCCAAGTGTATGACGCACTTGCCACAATCTTGAGAACCTTGAGAAGAAAGCTCAAAAATGATGTTAAATATTCATGAAGGAGTTTAGTTATATTCATTAGTTGAATTCATTCAATGAGAATTAGCATGATAAATGCATAGTTGCTTCTAAAAACCCACTTCAAATGCATTTGACCCCATCCTGGTATTTCCATTTGTGCCTTAAACACTTGTTTTTCAGGTATTTCATAACTAACAGTTTGATTAAGGCCATTGTGCAACCAAATTAAATCCACTGCATATTTTTAGTCATTTCAAATATTTACAGCATTTAAAATCGAGCTAATAGCAAACATTCATCCAGAGAATGATGTTTAAATAATCACAATCAGACTGAATAATCAGAATGCTAATACTAATGCAGGGGTGACACGTAAATACATTTAAAAAAAAAAATAATAATCAGTCAGCCTCAAAAGGTAAAAAGTAAGAGTTTCTGAAAACAAAGTTGCTAAAAAAAAAAGACATTCATAATGTTAGAAAATAATTATATTTCAAATGAATACTGTTCTTTTAATTTAATACCCATTAAATAAACCTGAAAAATGGTTGCAAGCAAACATTTTATAATATGAGGAAATGCATCTTTAACAATAAGAATATTAGAATGATTTCTGAAGGATCACGTGACACTGAAGACTGGAGTAATGACTGCTGAAAATTCAGCTTTACATTTTAAAATAGATTAAAATATATATATATATATATATATATATATATATATATATATTACTGTTTTTACTGTATTTTTATCAAATAAATGCAGCCTTGGTGAGTATAAGTACAACAACCTTTTAGTTGTAAAATTACAAGATCAAAGTTGTAATATTTCGAGAATAAAGTAGAAATTATAAAGGTGAAATACTATGTGAATAAAATCAAAATACTACGAGCATAAAGTCATGTTTCAAGAATAAAGTCTAAATGTTTAGAGAATTTAAATTGTAGAAATTAAAGTTATAATATTTTGAGAGTAAAGCCTATATTGCGCATGCAAAGGCCCAAATTGAGAGCACCAGGAGAAGTTGTGAGGCCACCGGAATTTATTCGATATTTATTAACAGACAGAACAGGAACAACTTTTTATTCAGCTCAAATCGTTCATTGTTTATGTGAATCTATTCATTAAATTATACTGTTTTCTTTGTGAAAATTCCACCACCTACTCCACAAAAAGGCATCCAACCTTTTACTTCTCACATGTATTTAATTAAAAACAACAATAAAACGTTGTAAAGGTTGAAGTGGGCTCGTTAGTAGGCTATATATAACATATGTTATATTGTTGTCTTTTCTGAGGTATATAATGTTAAGTGACTAAAAAAAAAAAAAATTGAGCTTTGTTGATATAACACAGCTCAGCTTTCAAATTATGTCAATTTTATCACAAAATACAAAATGTGTTCTTCATCTTTATTTCAAGTTGATAGCAAGATAAAAAATTGAAGGAAGATCAGAAGGCATAGAAAAAATCAGTATAGCCTCATTTAATGAAGCGAATGTCTCGGAAAGATGACTGATTCACCTGCCACTTAAACTGAAGCAAATATAGTTATCTGTCACGCCACATCGAAGAGCATGAAAAACACATTATTGCAAGACATAGATCTCGTAATTGCTACAAATTAATTCTCGTAATTTTGATTTTATTCTCAAAACATTTCAACTTTATTCTTGTGATTTTAAATATTTAAATTAAATATTTTGACTTTATTCTTGTAGTATTTTGACTGTATTCTCACAATTTTTACTATATTTTAAAAATATTATGACTTTAATCTCGTAATCTTAGGTGTGTTTTTTTTTTTTTTTTACGAGGCACTAAAATCGTACTACGAGATGTCTTTCAAAAACATTCGAAAAATCTTACCGACCTCAAACTTTTGAACAGCAATGTAAATTTATATGTCTGTGAAATAACCTTATAGTAATAGTTCTTATTACCTTTGGACAGACATTCATTGTATGATAATCTAAATAATCTCCTAAACCTCTATATGAACCACGTAAATACACAACAATCCATTGTTGGCCACTATAGAGTGTATGTCAGTCAGTTGGTTTCTTCCTCTCTAAGCTTGTTGGCTAGAATAAGCTGCAGTGCGGTCAGACCTTTTGCTGTTTAGTTAAATGTCTGGCTACGCAAGACTGACATCTTAGTGCCGGGCCGATTGTGTTGTACTGTACCATTCCTGCAGGACACTTGGGGCATGAACAGAGAATACAGATGAGGTGCAATGCACTTTAGGCGTTTGTGCTGTTGTTTGTCACTTCCTAGAGAATTATGCCATTAAGAAAAAAAAAACTGGATTATCAGTAAAATTGGGATCGAGACTAAAAGAAATAATGTCATTAGTTCCTGTATGAGTACGTGCGTGAGCATATCTATATGTGTGGACAAACATGGTAACTTCGTGACTCCTTAAGCCTAATCGTGCTCACTGTAGTTGTGAGACTGTTTATTCTCAGCGTCAGCGATTGCATGTGTTTTCTGCTATTTAGAGCGTTGCCACCCACTGGCAGCTTTGATGCTGGCGCAGAGAACCAAAGCTGTCATTACCACTTCAGTGAGCAGTCTAGTCCATCTTTAACCCTTTTATGCCTCAGTGGACCAGAACCATTCCAACAACAGCCCTGCAGTGAGAATGTTCTCCTAAAATGTTCATGGTGTATGTTTGTTTCAGTGAATGACAACGCAACATGCATGGTGTTGTTTAATGGTTAAAGGACTGGTAAGCAGAAGACTGCTGATTGGATCCACAGTGAGTAGTCCATGAGCGATTGCCATTGTGCCCTTGAGCAAAGCACTTAACCTCAGGTTGCTTCCAGAAGGACTGTCCTAGTAATAAGTGAACAGTAAGTCACTTTAGATAAAAGTGTCTGTTGCTAAATGACTCACTTCATCATAACTGTTTGACTAAACCCATGTGTAAAGACAAAAAGCACAATTTCAAAGTTAGTAAAAATTGAACTTGTTACCAAAATCAAGTCACTTAGTCTAAAATTTGTCCTGGGACAGCCAAACAGTTTCGGTTCCCCTTGGCTTCCATTATAATTTTTTGCTTGTTTGTTTGTTTGTTTTTGTTTTTTGTCCCTAGAGTTGGAACCAATATATCTTCTTTCATGTTTCAGAGAAGAAAGAAATGTATGTAACAATAAGATTGTGACAGAATTAGCATTTTTGTGTGGATTGTCCAATATTTTGTGTGGATTTTAAATATTCTCAGATTTAGAGGGAAAAAACAACAACAGAGTGAGGCATAGTTATTGCATTTTACCTTGTAGTGTAGGTCTGATCTCCTCATGAAACCAAAGTTCAGGAACTCTTACAAAATAGAGATCTGGAGCGAAGGTCTTAAAGAAAACCATTTCCTCAGCCATCCTTAACCTCCCTCTTTCCCTCCTGGGGATATGGCCTAGGTCACTGAAAGTTGACTAGGAGTGTCAGGAACTTTATAAAACTATATTTTATATATCTAGAATTCATGAGTTTAATTCATGTTTGGTATCATATTAAGTGTCTCAGTGTGATTTGTAAAATGGTCTGTTTTGCAGCAGTCACTTATATTATGAGAAAGATTGAATTCTTTTCTTTTGCTAAGGGGTGTGTTTCCCTCAGGGTCTGGTGAAAAAAATTACCCTGGTCAAAAGTTTACATACACTTGATTCTTAATACTGTGTTGTTACCTGAATGATCTGCAGCTGTGCTTTTTTATTTAGTGATAGTTGTTCATGAGTCCCTTGTTTGGCCTTAAACTGCCTGCTCAGCATTTTTGTGTGTTTGAACCCTTTGTATGATTTTGAGATCCATCTTTTCACACTGAGGACAACTGAGGGACTCATATACAACTATTACAGAAGGTTCAAATGCTCACTGATGCTTCAGAAGGAAACACAATGCAGGGGGGTGAAAACTTTTGGAATTTGAAGATCAGGGTATATTTTAATTTATTTTGTCTTCGGAGAAACATGTATGTGTCTTTTGTAGCAATGGCAATGCTAAATGAAAAACATTCTTTATTCTTTTTGAATGTACACATCTTCATTCTGTTCAAAGATTTACACCCCTGGCTCTTAATGCATCATTGTTTCTTCTGGAGCATCAGTGAGCGTTTGAACCTTCTGTAATAGTTGCATATTAGTCCCTCAGTTGTCCTTATACGCAACAGCTGTGGATCTATATGTAAACATCTTTTATATGGAATATCTTATTCAGATTAGTACCCTTTATTTTGGTAAAATAACTAATATTTAGTAGATTCTGCAAGGCATATGTAAACGTTTGACTTTAACTGTATATGTTTCAGTGTTTCAATATTTGGTTTAAATGTTAGTTTTCTTTGCAAAGCAGATGCCATTCTAAAGTAAAATTTGATAAAAATGTATGAATGACGTGACAAAATACTGTATATCTTGGTCAAAAACTATGATTAAAACACAAAAAACACTGTAATAATAAATGCTGTTCCACACAAATGAATTACTGAACTGAAAGCAGTAAAGATTTTTCTGTATGTGGCATCAAATGCTGTCATGTGATCTGCTGCTGCAGCAGGTAGCACTGCCAGAGTAAAACAGCTCACATAAAGATGTCTGAAACTTCACCTTTCTGGCACTTTTTAGAGGAAGAGAGAAGTGTATATACATTTGTGTGTGTGCGTGTGACACAACTGCTATTTGAGCATCTATCTCCAGCTGTCACGGCTGGGTTTGATGTTCCTGGGGTGACATCCCCCCTTCATCTCCCCTGTCACAATCCCATCTCTCTGTCTTGCCTGCACTCACTTCGTTTTCCTTTAACGAGAGGAATGTGTCCATCACAACTCATTCCAATCCTCTCTCCTCCTTTCGTTTCATCACCCCACTGATGTGCTTTTCGTGTCATTAGCTGAACATTCACTGTGTGACTCTTGGCTGTGAAAATATGCAAACTTATTAATAAGCAGATGCGTGACACACAGACCAAATGTTGGATTACATGCGTTCGAACAGCACATTTTTGCTAATAGCTCACACAGTTATTAGTATTATTGCTGGGCTATGGTAGCCTATTAAACTGGGCTGGTAATTGAAAGGTCATAACCCATCAAGCGTCCACGAGCAGGACGCTTAACACCAGATTCATTCAGAAAGACTGAACATGGTGTGTCTACAGCAGATGCTGCTTAAAAATGCATTGTATATGATTATTGGTTTGAACAAACTGAATACACAGTATACACTACCAGTCAAATGTTTTGATAAATCTCTTATACTTACCAAGGCTGCATTTATTTGATCAAAAATACAGTAAAAACAGTAGTACTGTATTTTTTTTTTTTTACTATTTAAAATGACTGTTTTCAATTTAAATACATTTTAACTAATTTATTTCAGCCATTACTTTAGTCTTCATTCTAATATTTGGTGCTCAAGAAACATTTTTGCCATTTATTACAGTGTTTGAGTACTTTCTTCTCTTTTATGTTCCTACCAATAGCAGATGAGAATGAAGGATGAATTGGAAAATGTGGGTCAATAGTCCTTCTAAGATATGAAACCCTTACATGTGTATATTAATTTAAGTATATTTAATTTAATGTTTGTAAAAGCGAAACTTCTAAAATATGTGTTTGACACTGATAAAACATGACAAGATTCAGCTTCATATTGTAATAGGCTTGTGCATGTAAACATTGTCAAAATTCTTCATATTTTTTTTTAATAAATGCCATGGGCAAAGAGAGGTTTAATGCCCTCGCATGCATGAACTGCCAGATCTCAATAGAAAAATCACTGCCAAGTTTGCCCAAATGAGCAATCATCTGCAATTTCTTTTCAAGTGAACCTCACTGGTGAGGTTCACTATGATTAGTCAACTAATTCACCGTACTCTACCAGAAATAAAAAAAAAAAAAAAGGCTGGATATGCCACTGGCTCTAAGTGCTGCTATGGTTAAAATCATCAGCTAAATGACTAAATAGTAGGCTAATTACACATTCATTCTTCTGCACTGCTGGGTGCCTTCCATTTCTCTGTATTACACTCTTTAATGCTCTAAATCTCATCCATTCTGTTACGAGTGTCAGTTTCAGAAGTCCTGAAGGACATGAGCTAAAATGCTGGAACTGCGTAGGCTTTTCACAGCTGGTAGAGGAAGAACTGAAGAGTGAAGCGAATCTGCCACGTGAACAGCACAGCGGCAGCAGCTGCAAATGGAAAGTGAGTGATAACAAAGGGAAAAGGTGAGCGTGCCTGTTCATCCATCTTTGTGTGCTTGTGAGTGTGTAATGCCGGCATGGGTGCTTGACTCCATGATTGATTGCTGTCAGGTTTTGATCGTATCATTATGATTCTCTCATTCAGTCATTTGCGTCTCCTTTTAATAAATATGCACCAACAATGATGCATAGGGGGCACCTGTGAGCACATAAAATGTTAAAGAGATTGTTCACCCATGCTGTTCTAAACCTGCATGACTTTCTTCTGTGGGCCACATAAGAAAATGATAAATGGCAGTAAAGAAAATGTCTGTGTTTTTGTTGTTTTGGACCCTATTGACTTTGTATGGGCAATAACAGAAACTAAATATCTGCTTCTGTGTCTCATCATCCTCATTAACTAATAGGAAAAGATGGATTTAATATGGCTGGCCTAGTGGGCAGGAGAGAGAACTAAAGTGGAAATGTAATGGGAAATAGTTGAAAGCAGGAGACTGAAGAAGTGAGTTAATAAAGAAATTCACCACAGGGACCAATCCCATCAACACAGGTTAAAGCAAAAGCATCTGACGGGACAGGCTTCATTTCCCATATCAGCAAAGGTGCTTTTGTGCGTCACAAAGACCAAGAGAAAGAGTCCAGGTGTTTGAGATTACAGGTCTTCAAAAACAGTCTCTATATCAACAATCATTTCATTATTTATTAAGAAAATGACTATTGATGTAGACGCCTGAGTCGCTTTGAGGCAAAATGAGTTCTTGGTCTCCGTGGACCCAGAGCTATTGACTGAAGTGTGTGTTACAGAGGATGATATTTTTCTTATAGGTTTGCTTAGTGTTAATGGTGTTTGCAGAGCTTTATGCCCTCAAAAACACATGGGATTCGGTTTATTGAGGTTCTGTGTTAAATCAACACAATTTCGTGAATGGAGACTATGTGTGGAGTGCTTACGTGTTTGTAAATTGCAAGTTGACTTAGTCAAGCTGAAAATTGGCTGCACTTTATGAAGTCTACACAGGTTAGACAGGTTGCATGGGTTAGTTTTTACTTCAAGCTAAAGACCTAAAAATATAAAATTGTTTAAACAGTTCAAATGTAACATTTGTTTTGAATACTTTTAAATTACTTCAAATAATTAATATAAAAAATAAAAAAAAACCTGATGGTGGCAAAGCTGAATTACTCCAGTCCTGCATTGTTACACGTTTCTTCAGAAATCACTCTAATACAGTTATTTTGTGCTCAAGAAGCATGTTTTATTATCAGTGTAGAAAAATAGCGTTTACTTAAAACATAAATCTTTTGTAACATTATAAATGTATTTACTGTCACTTTTGATCAATTTAATGCATCCTTGCTGAATAAAAGTATTAATTTCTCTATTAAAACATCTAACTTACTCTTTATCAAATGAAATACATAGCTAAAGCAAATTCTAAGATTGCAAATGTATTGCTGATATGAAATGTTATTGGAACAACTTTTTAGACTCATTCTTTTCCAATCCAGTAGATAGCAGCTGTATTAGTATTAACAAGGTGGTTGCCAGATGAGCTGACTTGCATTAAAGGGATTTTGCTGTTACTCACTCCTGGACAGACTCTCAGCATATGCAATCAAGCCTCTGCAGCTGATCCGGACACCAGCTAACTGGCTGATATTCAATATTCATAGATACATGTTGCACCTGAGCTCCACTCCCTACTCTGGCTTCCATCTCTGCTCAGATCAAGTTCAAAACCACTGTCTTGGCATACAAAGCATTTAACAAGCAAGAAGCACTTTACATACAGCTAATGATGAAATCTCTTTGGCCCAATATGTTTATGCCATTCAAATCGGTGCCTATGGATACTGCATCTCATTACATAAAGCATTAATAATGTAGAGCTAATGAAGAATTAACTATTAACCGGTACATAAGAAATACATTACTGGTGGTTTTTAGAGGTTTTTTTTATACACACTTCATTTAGACTTCTCATCCTAACACATACATTTACAAACACCCCCCATGGAGAACCACACTTTCATTAACATCTACAAACACTTCAATTTAAGTGTACACACAGTTCATGAGCTCCACATATACCCAAATTGTAGGTAATTCTAGTAAGAATTTCAACGCTGCTTTTGGAATCACAGTTAATCAGTTTAATCAGATATCCGTTGAAAGTGTGGTCACACTGTGTACTTAAAAAAGATCACTATGGCTGGAGATAACAGCATCTTCTCCATATGGATCACCCAGCTAAAATAGCTGACACAGAGCAGAACTTCAGTAGCTTAGCCCGTTCTTTCCCAACCCAGCAATTTGCAACCCATGTATGCATAATTTATGTACATTTCCAAGGCTACCAAGAAAAAGAGCAACAGTTGTTCGTTTTGCAACCAGATTCAGTATTACAGTATTTTAACAGTTCTGTAGTTAAAAAAAAAAAAAACGTGAAATACAAGGCAAAACAGCAGTCAATTTTCCAGTTCCTGTGTTACTGGATGATTGGGTATGCAGTCAAATCTATAAAAAAGTGACAGTTTATATATATATATATATATATATATATATATATATATATATGTATATCTCAAGGCAGAGATTCAGCCGTAGGCCAAGTGCCGCAGGTCATTTTATACAGTTAAACCGACAAAAAGTAATATTTATTTACTTGCATTTAAGACACAACACAGCAGGTAATTTTGTCTATTTTTTCTTTGCCAATGAAATATTTTTCTATTGTGATTTTTGCATGGTAATGGACATGATAGTGTTAATGTATTTGGTCTTGGAGGAATAGATCTGCTATGCTGCTGCTGCTGCTGCTGCTGCAAAGCAAGTAAAGGAACGTGGTACTGCCAATATGTGAGTATTAAAGACATATTGCAGCACAAGTAGCATATATAATAAACTATAGCAGATCTATACAGGTGGAGCTGGGGAGGTGGAGGGTTTTAGAGGAACTCTGAAAATGTGCTGCGAACTGCTCTAGCCAATGCCAACCAGCATTTAAATGTAAAGAAGTAAGCTCATTGGCTGGGTATGCAACATAACCCAATCATCTTGTGTCAATAAATTGAAAAAGAAAAAAGAAAAAAAACAACTTATGAAAAAGCTGTTTCAAAAAGCAAGTGTTCGTTCTGCGTTAAAATTTTAAGTTTAGTCAACATGAAATGTTAAGTTGTGCTACATGGGAAAACTTAGATATTTGAGTTGAGTAAAGCAGCACGAACACTTACTTTTTTAAGTTGAAACAACTTTTTTACAAGTTTTTTTTTACAGTGTAGTTTATCGCTGTGAATATCATCAGTTTGCTCTAACGACCCATCAGCCTGCACCATTAGAGTTTCATGACAGAACTTGGCATATTCCAAACTTATAACAAAAACAAAATCAGGGTAGAGTGGGGGAAAACGCCCCCCTTAAGGAAAATGTGACATTACAGTGAAACAAAACATAAATGTGACTAGAATTGCCATCCCGGTTTTGAGTGACTATGGCAGGAGTTATTCACCAAATATTAAAATTGCTCAGCCTTCATAATTAATTAGTATTTTGACTGAACATATTTTTGTACAAAGGCGGCGTTTTGCCCCAGCAGTGGGGTAAAATGCCTCCTTTCTTACCAACCAGTTTGGTTCATAGATCAGCAGCAAAATGAACAGGCTATCGTTTTTAATCTCTAAAAGTAAAAGGCAAGTAATGTATCAACATGTATATATATTAATATTTATTTGAGGAATGTCCAAAATATCCAGTTTTTTAACATTTATATTTATACAACTAAGCCATGCAAACAAATATGCTGTAATAAATAAATAAATATACAAATAAACATTAATTCATTATTACAACAAATATGTTGTAATAAATAAAATAAAAAAATAACATTAATTCATTAATTAAGTGTAAAACAAAGGATTTGATAGACAGAAATATGTTATTTTAGTAATTATGATAGAGAGAAACTATGCCCTCTGGGGGGCGTTTTACCCCTCAGCGTAGGGGGCGTTTTACCCCACAAGCTATGTCTTTTTAAAAAAATGTTTCATTTTTAAAATACAATTATATTCCTTATAAATAACATATCCTCTCAAACTACAGACTTCACTATTCATCTGTCATACATCACTGTGATATCCTACACAACAATATTCTCTTAAACACTTGTTTACTAATATCTGAAAATTATAGCACTTAGCATGTAATCCTCTTCTCTTCAAACACGTCGCTGGTGTCAGCTTCTCCAAGGAGATTTGTTTATCCCCGTTGTCAACGTAGTGCATAGCAACAGTTGAAAATGTATCTTGACCCCCTCGAGTGGTTATTTTGGGAAAAACAGGTGGGGGGCGTTTTACCCCGGGGGGGCGTTTTCCCCCACTCTACCCTAACATCTCCTAGGGGGTGTTCCATAAAACAAGTTTACCAAATAGGCCAGGCTTATTTCAGTATGACTGAAATAACTGAAATAAGCCTGGCTTGGTACGTGTTTTATGGAACACCCCCTAATAACATAGTAGTGGTGTTTTGTTCCTGAATGAATCAGTGTTTTTGAACAAATCGTTTGAGTAAATGATTCAACGACTCACTCAAGACAGTATCACCACCTAAAATAGCCAGACAGACAGTATGTCTGGAATAAACAAAGATAAGTGGATTGATATAAACAGTGAAAAGTCCCAGTGCTGTCAGTCCACTGTTCAGCCAATCAAACTAGAGGACCGGAACTAACGGTTGTACAGTATAGTAAAGGTCAGTCTTACACACATACTGTGATGATAAGAATGCTGTCCTGCTATGTGACTCTAACCTTGTTGCAAGTTTATTGGATGCCCATAACCTCATTTTGCCTCCGGTATACCAGAGTCAGCTATTTATTCTCTCTCTCTCTCTCTCTCTCTCGCTCTCTCTCTCTGTATGTGTGTGTGAGTGTGAGTGAGTGTGTGTGTGTGTGTGTGTGTGTGTGTGTGTGTGTTTTGGCAGCTGACAGCTCTCTCTCAGATATTTAAATGAAAATTCACTTATTCCATGGAATTATGTGTTTCTTCACAACTTGTACTATGCTCACTTCTCACAATAATGTACGCTTGTCCTCACCAGAGCCCAAATGACAAACAACCCAAATGTGCTTGTATGTGTTAGTGTCATTTACTGAAACAGAAGGGAAAATGAGTGACACCCAAACCAAGTTGTTACGATTGTCTCACACACTGAGGTCCAAAATACTGAGATCAATCTAGGCTTCAAAACCTAATTTAAACCTAGAAAAAGAATGTTCTCAGATTATGCTGGAGAACATGATCATCAAGCTTTATTAAAACCTGTGATGTTTGTGCAGCTTGAGTGCTGCTGCCATCAAAGTTAAAGGAAGACCAACCAAATATTAACACATTCTGAAACTCATGTTAATATTTCAGTTCTGCTTTTATTGAAATTGTTATGCTAAGAATATAATTTGTAAAGAAGAAATGTATTAAAAATCAGTATGCATTCAGAGCTTTTTCATTAAAATGGAAATAAAGTGGTTTCTACACCAAGAAAAAAAATCACAGACGAATGGATTAGGACACCTGGAGAGAGATAGGGTAATTATGGGCACATTTTCATGAAGATCTTTATTCATGCTGAGTCAGTCAGCACTGGAAATCATGACTGCTGTGTGTGTTGTTACAGAGCTCGATTTACTGCCAGCAAACCACACTGGCCCTTGATACAAAAGAAAAGACAACAAAAGCTTAGCCCTTTAGCCTTGTAATATTATGTGCATGAGAATATAAGTGTGTGTGTGTGTGTGTGTGTGTGTGTGTGTGTGTGTGTGTGTGTGTATACATTGTATGTAGTGGAGAGCGGGATGATTTGAGCCTATGGGGAAGCTGAGCCACCCCTTGTTTCTAGGCAACCTTAAACAAATTTGGTGATATGGCCACGAATATATAAAGAGTTGTCCTTTTTACTCACCCTGTGATAGAGAGAGGCCCATGGTAATTAATTGGTAAAGGACAGGAAAGGAAAGGACATGTGGCCAAGTATGGTGACCCATGCAGCACCCAGGGAGCAATTCAGGGTTCGGTGACTTGTCATGGTATTGAAGGTGGAAGAGAGCACTGGTTATTCACTCCCCCACCTACAATCATTGTCGGACCTGAGATTTGAATCTGACTCACTAACCATTAGGCAACTACTGCCTCAAAGTAGCTAAGTCAAAAAAAAAAAAAAAAATTGCTGTTTGTACTTTACACAAACTACTGGTTCGTCTGGTCAGAGGAGAACTGACTCCCCGACTGAGCCTGGTTTCTCCCAAGGTTTTTTTTCTCCATTTCTGTCACCAATGGAGTATTGGTTCCTTGCCTCTGTCTTGCTTAGTTGGGGACACTTAATTTCCAGCGATATTGTATACTATTTGAACTGAACTGAGCTGGATGATGACATCACTGAATTCAATGATGAACTGCCTTTAACTGAAAATCGTTTACGTTTTTCTTTTGCATTTTTGACACACTGCTTTCCTATACTGTAAAGCTGCTTTGACATAATCTGTATTGTAAAATGCGCTATATAAATAAAGGTGACTTGACTTGACTTTAGGAAGTTATAATATGAGGCTATACTGTTAGCATAATGTTAGCTCTAAACTGCTGGATGATACATTTTTGTTCAAATGGTAGGAGTGGGGTAATTTGAGCCAAAAGTCTTGGGGTAAGTTGAGCCAGTGGCTCACCCATTCTTGTGCTTCTAAAATATGAATTTACTGAATTTCTAAAATATATTTAATTAATTTTAGACCAAACAGTTTGTTCTTTGTTTTAAACTTCTTAAATATTCTGAAAAGTTCTGAAAATTTTAAATAGGCATTGTTTATGAATAATTATAATTATGAGTAATTATGAAACATTTATAAGTGGGATGTTGCTTACATTTAGCCCAGTTATTATTATTATATTTTTATTTATTATTATTCAATTTGAACTGAATTTTGCTTTATAATTTACAAAATACCTTCATATTTGTGAACTGTATCTTTAAATAAAACTTTTAAAAAGTCACCCATCCATGTATTCCATTATCCAAGCTGCTTTCTCCTTATAGGGACAAAGGAACTAGTGCCTAACCCAGGGTCTTGAGTAGGGGTGCAACGGCTCAACGGTTCGCTTTGTATCATGGTTTTAGAGTCATAGTTTCGGTACGGTTCGGTATGTACTATGTTCATGAAAAAAACTATACTGTCAAATAAAAATAAAGAAAATAAGAACTACCTACAAGCAACAGTACAAATAAATACAATAAAGATACAAATATCTCTTGTGCTTTTTCAGGTTTTTTAGGTAGGTCTAACATTAGTTTTTAGGTACAGAAATTAAATAGACTAATTAGTTTTTGAAATTGAAACGTAATAAATTGAATAAACATAGCAAACATGGCAACATAGAAATTGAATAAAAATAGCATTTCATATTTTACAGTATAAATTCTAGATTAATCTTTATTAAAGTTACAAAAGCTAATCAGTCGAGAGCAGTGAGTGATTTCCTTGTTGTTGCTGTATGTTTAATGGTAAAAACACAGCCAGTTACGTTCAGCCAGCTGTGTCTGCTATAGGATACTTACCAAGATGGGCATTTTGACACAATTTTATGTGAATTTGTGAATACTTTAAAAAGAGCTTAATATTTGTGCGCGTTCTGAGGCACGAGTTTGCGCACTGCGGATGAGCGCACACGCATTTCTTTTCACTGCGCGCGAGCTCACGTCTTCTGGTTCTTAAATGATTCAACTGGCAAAGCTTAAATGAGTTTAGTTTAAACACAGACAGCAGTGTGTGCTGTTAAGGTCTCACCTACACACACACACAGGTGATGACGGAATAAATGACTGCTAATATTAGAGCATACAGCACTGGCATTGAACAAGAGTGAATGGTTTGTCCACGTGTTTTTTACTTCTTTTTTTTTATGCTGTTGTTGTATTGGGAAGCCAGAATGTTTATCCATCAAGAGAAACATACATTAGCTGAACCCTGCTTGTTTTACGTGTTGTTGTTTATATATATATATATATATAAATATATATAAAAAAAAAAACAATATTACAGATGTGTTGTCAGATTTAAGTTGAACCGTGGTCCTAGTGCATGCCAAACCATAGAACAGTTACACCTCTAGTCTTGAGCCACAGCTGGGGAAAATGTTGAAAGCAGTTTATTTTAGATCCAAAGTGATTATTCCCGGGCAGTGTTGGGTACACCACTCTAAAAAAAAAAAAGTAATTAATTACTAGTTACTTATTATATTTTCAACAGTGTAATTAGATTACTGTACAAGTCTCTCTCTCCAAAATGTATTTAATTACTTATTACTAATTACTTTTTAAAATTCCATATCAGTCTCAACAAGTTAATTATGCAAGAATATACATGAAACAGTTTAAATAAATAGTAGGTAACTAGCTACTTTATTTACTCCTAATTACAGCTTATTAATACTTCGTAGTTGTAAAGTTTAAGAATTGGGTAGGATTAAGGATTTAGAATAAGGCTTTGCAGAATAAGACTTTAATATGGGCTTTTTAAGTAATAATAAACAGCCAATATTCCGGTAATATTCATAATAACCAACTAGTTAATAGTGAGAATTGGATACTAAAGTGTTACCAATATTCTTTTTAACTCGCCAAAGTATTTAAAGTAAGAAGGGTATGTTAAAAGCATGCATTATAAGGTTAAAATTACTATTGTATTGTATATGAATATTATACAGTTCTACTTTACCTGTTCAAGGGAACAGTCATTAAATTACAGTAACTAATTACTTAGTAACTATTTACACTCAACGCTATTCCTGGGGATGCACCACATCCTGAAATGTATGTATAAATTTAAGTTGAACCCATTACTGTAATGTGCTCACTTTAAACATGCCATAAATAAAAAATGGCTCAACTCACCCTGCTCTCCCCTATGTAGTATGCATATACTAAATATATGCATTTAATATATGTAGGTATGTTTTTTTTTTTTTTTTTTTTTTTGGAAGTCTCTCATGCTCACCAAGGCATGTCTTTACTCTCATTTTTAATAGATTTAATGCTTTCTGTGCAAATGTGGTGAATCACAGTTCTGGCTTCAGTGAGAGTACCCACTAAACAGTAGACGTCTGACCGACGTGCAGATTATGTCTATATTGCGTCCGTTGGTCCAAGACCAATTCTGCACATATAAACGACGTGCAAACTAGGTCCGTTATTTGGACGTCCAACCAAGACCCCATTTGGACGTCAATATGCAGTTGAACATTTGAACGTCGGACTAGGTCACTTTTTTGGATGTGCAGGAAATTGACATTATTAATGAATGTAATATTTAATTTATTTAAGACAAATATCAACATTGTTGTTATAAACATGGTTAATGAATATCAATATAGGTTATTCGTGATGAGAATTAATTGTAATTTAATTATTTATTGAGTACATGATTTACATTGTGTTTTTTTCTCTTGTTTATTTTAATTGTCTCTGGACTGGTTTGTGTCTTATCGTCTCTGATTGTGTTTAACATGTTATCAAGGCAAATACAACACTGTGGTTTACAAAATTAGGCATTCTAACTTTTGATTCAGCCAAAAACATAGCAGCGGTGGAACTTGCGTTTGATTGGCAGCACGTTCAAACCCAAACAGTAAACAACGCTCTGATTGGCCGAGGCAACAAGCATACACCCAGAGCCGTTTTGTTGTTTGTCATTCAGCGCAAAATTTTGAAGTAAGTGGCTGCTCGACTCTGTTAAACTTAGTTAATTTTATGTATTTATAGTGTTAGCTGTTTTAATTAGCTTTTGTTGTCTTAACTAAACCTGCTGTGACTAAGTTACAATTTTCAGGAAATTTAAAAAGGCAAAGCTTATTAATGACGTTTGTGCCAGTTAAAAACAATAAAGATGGAAATAAGCAAGTGTTGACTGAGTTGTGATTTATGAAGGTGAATGACCTGTCTCCTGTAGCAGTTATTTTTCCTGTAGCTTTGTTTGGCTCAGTAACGTTAGCAGGATTGAATTGGAATTACATCTTTGTATGCTTTTCCATTTATCATCTGTTGCTGAGACAATTAAATGAAGCTATAAGAAAATAAACTTCATGTATGCCTTCTGAAATGGGACTACGTACAGAACCTATAAGCAGTATAAAATGATGTCTAAATTGAGTTTAAGTTGGATGTAGAAAAGACGTCCACAGCGACCACATGTGGCCCACAACTGGCCCTTATATAGAGGTTGTGTGGACGTCAGTAATGGACGTTCAGTAGACGTTGAAAAAAAGACGTCATCTGGCGTCACAGTCTGCACCTTCAGGGGACCAAAACTGGACGTTCAAAAACGACATACAAAAGACGTCGTTTGGACGTGTCTTTGCGCAGTGGGTAGCATTGGATGGTGTGGAGAGAGAAATGCATGAAACCATAACTTGGTTATATTGGAAAGGGGATTGAGGAGAGGTACTGACAGCTTGATGACCGCCACCTGAACAAACTGAGGGGACTGTTCCATGCCGCTGCGTCTCTGATTCATGTTAATAGCAAATGACTGAGTGCCTCCTCCTTCAAATCAGTCTGTAATATACATCACCATAACCACAGGCAGCCTGAGCTCTAGAGGGAGTCATGCTTAAGACACAATGAACACATACACTAAATATTTACAGTCCATAGACTTTATTAACACAATACATAAACTAACAACTGATTGGCTGAGTGATTATACCTCTGGGTGTGGAGGAACCTTGGCAAAAGATTTTGCAGTTGTTGTTTGTTTTGATTTTTTAGGCTGAAAGAATAAATTGAAAGTACACTATTGGGAGGCTTCTGGCGATCACAGTGAAAGTGTTGCTGATGAATGAAAGGCGATTGTTTTTTTTGTTTTTTTCCCCAAGTGGTTCTGCAGAGATGACAGAAAAAAATACTGCCAACAGACAGAACGAATGATGGGAAATTTCTGTGCTGCTCTTCACACACAAAAGCATCACAAAAAGCATTTCATGAACACATGGCTTTTCCTTCAAGAGCCTAACCCTCACCCAATTCTCTTGTTGCGCATATGTGACAAAAATACACAAGTGAGCGCACCTGCCTGCCTGTCTCCTTCATAAATGTGCCTTGTACACACATTTTTTTTCTTTTTTGCATTACCCTTTTACCCAGTGTCACCTTTGCAGAAGGTTAAATAGCGTTACGGCTAACTTGTATACAGACTGATTGGGTTTGAAATAAGCAGGCACGACAAACAGGGTTAGGCTAAAAAAAAGAAGAAAAAAGAGAGAAAAAAGGGTGTTGCAGGGGGGTTAATAAACTGAAGCCGAGTATGAATGAATTTGAGCCAAAACATCTCAGCCTCAATTCAGAAGCGCAGAAGCTTTGAAAGACTAACTCATTTTGTTTCAAAGTGATTATCAAGGTGCATTTATGTGTGATCATCTGCTCTATTCATGCTGTGTTTTTGCTAAAGTTTCACTAATTTCATTAATTTAGTTCCATAATCAAAGCCATTGAGTTTAATGAAAGCATTTGTTATTGTATTAGTTAGCCATTTGTCTTCATTAATCAGAGTAAATTATGTTTTAACACTCCTTTTTTTATGTCAATCAGTTTTCTGTCTTACACTTCCACAGTGTTGATGGATGTTCTTCGCTAATTACCTTTGTGCGTATAAGATAGAATATTATTTATTAAATGTGTATCCTTGGAAATAGCAGATCTTTCTAAATCACATTAGGCTAGCAGAAATGCTTTTCCTACAGTATGACCAGAAAATCCTTCTTCTTGATGTTTTAAATACCGAGTTAATGTGATTATTCTGCACCTTCAATAATATTGTGGCCAAATATGACTATTATAATCAAATGAAAAAGCTAGAGGACCACATCTGAGCCTGGATTTAACGCTGTCGTGTACAGATTTTATATAGCGCTGCTAATCATGTTAACAGCGAGCCTGTCCTAAACAGAATCAGGCTACATAACAGTGTTAAAGGGGACTTTTGACAGAAAGGCTTGATATTGTACTAATACAAATTATTATTATATTGGAAGCAATGGCAAGTAAAATGTGTTCGAATAGATCTGAAGTGTATGTTTGTGAGCGCTATCATTGAGTTGTTCTGTGGTTTTTAGAGGGTGTCCAGTGGTCTGTGAAGTCAGGCTATTTTCACAATTGATAGTCAAGTCACAGCACACACGCTGTATTCCCCAAATAGACTGTTCTCAATGTCACCGGATGGAAAAAGCATGACAAACATCATGGTATATTTTCAGTACAATCAAACTGTTTCTTCAACTTCACACACTTTTATGTCCCAGGGGTTGATTTTTATTAAAACATCATTCAAAAGTTCTCTTTTTTGATGCATGAAGGTCATAAATTGTTTATTTATTTGCTTTTTTTCCCTACCTTTTTTAAACTTAAAATATGAAAATCTATAATAAAGATATATGTTACTGCAAGTTTAAAATTATGATGACCATCATTTGAGATATGGCACTGTGGTGGAAATTACTTACACAGTTGAGGTCCAAAGTTTACATACACCTTGCAGAATCTGCTAAATGTTAATTATTTTAGCAAAATAAGAGGGATCATACAAAATGCATGTTATTATTTATTTATTTTTTTTAGTACTGTGTTGTTACCAGAATGATCCACAGCTGTGTTTTTTGTTTTGTGGTAGTTGTTAATGAGTCCCTTGTTTGTCCTGAACAGTTAAACTGCTCACTGTTCTTCAGAAAAATCCTTCAGATCCCACAAATTATTTGGTCTTTCAGCATTTTTGTGTATTTGAACCCTTTCCAACAATGACTGTATAGAATTTATTATACATCTTTTCACACTGAGGAAATCATATGCAACTATTACAGAAGGTTCAAATGCTCACTGATGCTTCAGAAGGAAAAACGATGCAGGTGTAAACATTTGAACAAAATGAAGATGTGTAAATTTTTCTTATTTTGCTTAAATATCATAGTACTACATAGACGCTACAGAAGATACTTACATGTTTCCCAGAATCAAAATAAGTTACATTTACCCTGATCTTCAAATTCAAAAAGTTTACACCCCTCGGCTCTTAATGTATTGTTTCTGTCAGTGAGCGTTTGAGCCTTCTGTAATAGTTGCCTATGAGTCCCTCTGTTGTCCTCAGTGTGAAAAGATGGACCTCAAAATCATACAGTCATTGTTGAAAAGGGTTCAAATGTGCAAAAATGCTGAAAAACCACAGAAATTGTGAGACCTGAAGGATTTTTCTGAAAAACAGTGGATCATTCAGATAACAACACAGTATTAAGAATCAAGAGTATGTAAACTTTTGAACAGGGTAATTTTTTATAAATTCAGCTATTATTTTCTCTTGTGGACTATATGTAAACATCTTTCATGTGAAATATATTATTCAGGTCAGTCCTAAATAAAAAATAACATGCATTTTGTAAGATCTTATTTTGGTAAAATAATTAACATTTTGCAGATTCTGCAAGGTGTATGTAAACTTTTGACCTTAACTGTACAAACGCAACAGACACATTCATGTCATGTGTGTGTCTATTGTTGGACATTATTACTGGACGAATCAGCCTGCAATTTGAGAAAGTTTCTTTTCTATTCCATAGGGCCAAAATTCCCACATATAAACTTAATTGTTTGAGACATTGAGGCTGTTTATTTCTGGCTCAACTGCAGCCCAAATGCAGCACAAACAGATTTATTTTCCTCCATTATTTTGGAAGGAGTTCTGATTTCCTGACTCACCAGTAATTTTTTAAGGTATATTTTGGGGCTTTTATTTTTTATTTTGGAAGGACAATATGAGACAGATAGGACAGGAAGCAATGCAAGAGGAAAAAAGGGGAATAGGATAATGAAAGGATTTCAAGACAGGACTGGGATGCAGGTTATCTGAAGCACTGCCACCACATATGTCAAAGCTCTGACAGTTTACTGCTATTTTTTATTTATTTGTTAAATCTTTATTTTGGCTGTCATAACAGAGTACCATTAATAAAAATGAACAAAATGACATAAAAGACAGAAAAGAGTCATTGATCCAACCTCCTTAAGAACATTAAAACTGCTAAGTCAACATGTTTTACATAAAAAATTTATCCATAAGAACTTAAAGAAAAAGTCCACCCCAAAATGAAAATTCTCTCAATAATTGCTTAACCCTCATGTCGTTCTAAACCCGTAAGATCATCGTTCATCTTCGAACCACAAATTAAGATATTTTTGATGAAATCTGAGAGCTTGTTGACTGCATAGACAGCAATGCAATTACCACGTTCAAGGCCCAGAAAGGTAGGAAGGACATTATTAAAATAGTCCATGTGGCATCAGTGGTTCAACCTTAATGTTATGACGCTACGAGAATACATTGTGTGCGCAAAGAAAACAAAAACAGCAATTTTATTCAACAATTTCTTCTCTTCCATGTCAGTTGACATGAGTGCCAACATTTTAATGAATGAATGAAAATGATAACTTACCCAACATGCCACTATTTCCAAGGCTAACATTCATATTCCACTATTTTTAAGAAATGTGTGGTTTTGATCAAGTGTTTTAAAATACATTTATACTATAAATATTAAACTCTACTCCAGATTTTCCACTTCTCAAGCAAATTCATATTAATTGAAAGGCATAAAACTGGGAGGGTTTCAGGTCATAAAAGCATGATCCTAATTTAAATATACTGTGTCCAATAGAGTCCCTAAGGCTCTCAATACAAAAGCAATAGGCCTACCAATTCAAGGACTTGCCCTTCAGCCATGCGTCAGAGAGTGTGCCGGAGATAAAATTGCCCAAATCAAACTTGAAACATTTTTGAATAATTCCTCTGAACACAAAGGCCACGGTTAGGCACATGTAGTGCATTGTTCAGTGAAGTCCTGCATCTGTCTGGCCGTGTGAGTGGAGATAAGAGGGCACAGCAGCCCTCTCCTTCATTTTAATGCTGCACTGGTTGCTAATTGATTCTCCCCACAATGTTTGTGCTCCAGTTAAAGATGCAGCTCACGCAAACACATTCACACACACACACGTACATGTTGTTTATCTTTATCATCATTAGCATCATCTACCTTTTTCTTCATTTGACCCCTGCGGTGACCAACAAGACATGGCAAACACACCGCACGCCGCTAAGAAATGAAAACATTACTCCTTTTTCAAATGCAAACACACGCACACAGTGTTCTTGTGTATAACAGAAGGTTTACTTTAGTTCGAGAGGAGACTGTGTGGCGATCGTGTGACTTAGCTGAGGGTTTTTAATAAAGCTTGTCAGCCGGCAATACGCCACTGGAATTAAGAAAATGGGATTTCGGATTTTCAGCCGCCTGACGCACCCTCGCACGCACACTTCTCTTCACTAAGAGTGGGAAGCATTTGCCGTTTCCGTTGTTTGCAGTCCCCAAGCAGCATTTTGGAGGATAAAACTGGCATCCGGTGAGATTATGTAAACACAGATATACATGTTCTTGCAGAGACGTACATTTTTATTTACACGCAAGGAGACATAGGAAATGAAATATTGCACTGAGCTGTACTGAGAAGGAAAAACAACATCCGTCAAAAGAGAAAAAAAATGCAAAAATTAAAAAAGCAGGGAGATAAGAGGACAAAAGTGTGTGTTTGGTGTGCCTGAACGCTGTGCTTTAAACCTCCCACGTCTCTCAATGAATCCATCAGCAAAGTCATTAACAATCATTACCACAGTAATTAAATATACCAGTCGGAGATTTGATTGAGTCCCACATCTCATAATTACTTTTCAGCTTCAGAACTGTATTCGAGCAGGAGCAGCTGAGATGTATGGAGACACAGCTAATTGAACTAATTATGCAATTATGCAAGGAGACTGAACTTTCACTGGAACTGGACTGTAGTGTTCAGAGGGAGAAGAGAAGTGAGGACACTTACTAAGACAGTGGACAGAGACTGACAGGAACAAGAGTGGGTGCAGCATGTGCTCATTACACGTAACAGCTTTAGTTTCAATCTTCTTGTGGCGGGAGGAGCAAACAACAGACAAAGTGGTGTGGCGTCAGGCCTCGGAGAGGCTTTTATTAACAAAATAAAGTGTCCAAAAAGGGGGACAAATAAGGGTGTCCAAAATAAACAGGGGATCTGGTGTCCTCAACATGCTCGGGGTTCTGTGAAGGAGGGGCAGTGTTCGAAGAGGAAGGGTCCAGGTAAGGGACGGAGTCCGGCGGCCACACGCCCTCCCCTCCCAGGTCTGGGGTGCGAGGGGCAGCGGTGTCATCAGCAGCTTCATCCTCTCTAGCCCATGGCACTGCCAGGAAGGAAATCGACGACCCGGCATCCTGGCCCGCAGCCGTCTCTTAGGTGCGGCACTCGTCCAACCTCGACGCTCCCTTCCTGGACCCACGAGGACACCAGCGTGCAGCGTGAAGAGACCGGCCTCTCGAGGAGAGCAGTCATGATGAGGCTTCATTCAAGTCAAGTGCATCTCATCACACACCGCCAGATGTGGCTGGTTTGGCACCCCTCCTCTCTCACACATCCACTCCCGTCGGGAGCCTGGCGAAGGGTGGCTATTATGGGACAGGGTGATGATGATAATTAGGGGGGAGGCAGCCGACCTGCGTCAAGTCTTGGTCCTATTCTTCCTCAGCTTTTCAGTTGCTTTAGTACACTATTCTATAAACAGACATATATGGCCTTCAGTTTGGGCAGGCCCGGCTCCAGAATCAATTCACTGAGGGTGCTTCTTAAATTAGTGAAGGTGGGTTACTCCACCCCAAAATGAAATTTTGTCATTAATCACTTACCCCCATGTCGTTCCAAACCCATAAAAGCTTCGTTCATCTTCGGAACACTATTTAAGGTATTTTTGATGAAAACCGGGAGCTTTGTGGCTGTCCCATTCACTGCCAAGTAAATAACTCTGTCAAGGCCCAGAAAAGTATGAAAGACTTCGTCAAAATAGTCCATCTCCCATCAGTGGTTCAACTATAATTTTACAAAGCTACGAGAATACTTTTTGTACACAAAGAAAGCTATAATAATGACTTTATTCAACAATTTGTCTCCTCCATGTCAACGTAGCGGCATTTTGGAGAGTATCCACTGGACGCAAACAGCGTACGCTGTTCTCTGTCAGCTGCATGGCATGGATACACTGTTTTTTGTTTGAATCAAACCGTAAATAAACATAGGACGTAAATAAACGTAAATAAAACGTATCCATTTGCTGCGGCTGACAGAGAACAGCGTACGCTGTTTGCATCCAGTGGATACTCTGCAAAATGCCGCTCTGTTGACGCGGAGAGGATGAATTGTTGAATAAAGTCGTTATTTTTGTTTTCTTTGCGTACAAAAAGTATACTCGTAGCTCCATAAAATTGTGGTTGAACCACTGATGGCAGATGGACTATTTTGACAACGTCTTTCATACTTTTCTGGGCCTTGACAGTGTTATTTACTTTTCATCCAAAATATCTTAAATTGTGTTCTGAATACGAACAATGCTTTTATATGTAGGTTTGGAACAACATGGGGGTAAGTGATTAATGATAAAATATTCATTTAATTTATTTATTTATACAGTGAAGAATTAGCATTGAAATAGAATGGACACAGTTATTTTTTATTTTTGCTGCTTAGCATGCAGAGGGGGTCAGGCACCAGACAAGACGCAGCGACGCATTTAGAACAACTCACAGGTATTGCACCCAATTTAAGGCAGCAGTCCAAAACAGTTAATATAGAAGCAGGTTTAATTTGTTAATAACAAAACAGAGCAAACAGAAAGAGAAAGCTCAATCTATGGCTATTATTAGCTCCGTATATAAAGGATACTGACAGAAAAATGTTGTGCAGAAAGATAACCAATCTTCCAGCCTTTGATAAAAGTCATTATGAACATTAACAATTATTTGGGACAAATATAATGTGATTTTAAAACAAAAATGAATGCATAATATTTAATGCATTGCTTTCTATAACTGTACCAATGCAACATAATTGGTTGTTATTTACTGATATTACTACAATTATATAGCACTTTACATTTAAAAGTAGCATTTCACAACATCGCTGAAATAAAGATTTAGGAATGAAAATAAAGGTTTAAAATCTATGCCAGCAGCTACAAAGAAAATTAATGCTTTATAGAGAAGGAAACAAACAGCACTAAAACAAATTAAACCAAAAATAAAGAAGCAGAAAATGGGAAGAGAAAATCAATATTACCCTTCCTCGCCAGAAACGGTTGTGGTCATGATCCAATTTGTCCAGTGCTGAGCTTTACCAGCTGATGTGTGTTTGCTTTCGTCCCCTCTCACAAACAAACAGCTGTTTTAGCGCTGTGTCGCTTATTGATCAGTTTGCTCTGGATAAATAGCCTTGAGGAAAGCAGCTCCTTAACTTGCAGAGAGAGTTTTTGACATGTGACCTCACCAATTTGATTTATTTTTTATTCATTGCATATGAGTTATGTTATGTGCATGACAAGATGATGTAAGAACATTAGACTCATCATGTGTTTGGATTAGGTCTATTTTAAATCATTTAGATATGTGGGTGTGTTTATATGCATGTAGTTTATAGATTCTCCATGCAATTCAAGGAAGATTATATTGTAACATTTTCACACTAACTGACTCGATAACGGTAGGGAATGTCAGACCAGCTGAAATCTTGCCCTCCTCTGTCTGTGGGTCTGTCACACTTTCCGATTAAGCATTGAAGATGGATGACAAATTAAACGACTGCCTCTGAAATTTCCCTGTCAAGTATTGCACCACCCGATTCTGGCAGCAAATCATTTTGAAGCTCACTGAAATAAGAGCAGGAGCACTGTGTAAACCAAAACAGTTGTCATAGACTGAATTAGGACAGTGCTTTTGCCCTGTGAATGTTTGTGATGTGCATTTGTCCCTTCAGGGCTTGCCGTTGAAAATATATGTACTTGTCAGCTTCTGTGAGAAAAGAAGAAATTCTTTCAGTAAACACAGGCTGTTGCTTTATTTTTATTAGCCAATAGGTTTAGGTAAACACTTGGTTTCACAATCACCATGCATCGCGTTCTGCCTTGCTGTTGCTTTTGCAGTATGTGCCTTTGGGTTTGCAGAAGAAAAATGGCTTGTCAGTTCTTCAGTGCAAATCAGAGGTGAGAAGGAGCTCACTGGTCAGTGCTAAAAGGGTGTGAGAGCATGGACCACCGACTGCCACTAATAAATTCCAGCCTGCGGGATGTTCTAAGAGGCCACGAAGACAGCCAGTAGGAGACCATTAACAGGTACTGAGTCGCTGTTATTAACATTTATCTCTTCTTTTTCTTTATACAGTATGGTATCTATTTAATTCTGTTAGAATAAGGTATACATATATTAGTGAGTCAGTGAATAATTTGTTCAACTGCACTGTAAAAAACTATTTGTTGAATCAACTTAAAATTTGTTCAGTCAGTTCAAATAAGTTTATTTAAGTTGAAATGTTAAGTTGCACTAAGTGACAACTTAGATATGACAACTTAACAGGTGTGTTTGTTACTTGGCAGCCTTAAAAAGTTGTCACTTAGTAAAATGTAACAATTCAAGTTGACTAAACTTTTTTTGAGTTGACTGAGCTTCAAATTTTAAGGCAGCCAGGTAACAAATAATCTTAAATTGACCCAACAAATAGTTTTTTACAGTGTGACTTGTTCAGAACCACTAAGTTGTCTTTATGGCTGCATCTAGAATCGCATACTAGTCTAGAGCTGGTAATTCTTATGAATAAGTAATCATGTTTTAAATGTTAAAAGGATAGTTCACCCAAGGATGAAAAGTCTGTCATGTCATTCCAAACCTGTAAGACCTGGAACACAAATTAAGATCTTTTTCATGAAATCCACGAGCTTTCTGACCCTGCATAGACAGCAACACAACTACCATGTTCAACTGTAATTTTATGAAGCTACAAGAATATTTTTTGACTGTTAGTCTTCAATGAACACGTGGCAAAGGCTGACATGGAAGAGAAGAAATTGTTAAATAAAATTGTTATTTTTGTTTTCTTTGCACACAAAAAGTAAACTTGTAGTTTCATAAAATTACAGTTGAACCACTAAAGTAAATGGACTATTTTATCAATATCCTTACTACCTTTCTGGGCCTTGAACATGGTAGTACTGTTAAAAAAGCTCTCGGATTTTATCAAATATATCTTAATTTGTGTTCTGAAGATAAACAAAGGTTTTATGGGTATGTGGGTAAGTAATTAATGACAGAATTTTCAGTTTTTGGGTGAACTATCCTTACAAAGAAGTGCATTCTATGTATGAATGTATTCCAGACATACTAGATTTGTCATGTGACCTACCAGCATCAGTTGCGACACTTCACTGTCATTCACAGATCCACTCCCATATCCTCATGGGATGTTAAATGTCCACTGGAATGCATGCTGAGATCAAAAACTCACTTAAAATAGGTCATCCAGGTGCTTTTTTTCGTCTACTGTTTTATGTATACTGTGAATTCGAACATACTACTCTTTTCACTGCTTTTTTGCCAGCTATATAGTAGGGAGGTATGAGACATTGGATGCAGCCTATAAACCTATTCAGTTCAAAAATAGAAATATAACTCCACTATCTGTGTTATTATTTGCTGCTGCAAAAGTTCCACTGAGATTCATTTAAAACTATTTTCACTGACAAATCTAAAATAGACAACGTTTCTGGCAATGTTGCATATAAAATCTAAGTTACTTAATGTCATAGTGATAGTTATTATTTACCCTCATTTCGTTTCAAACCCATAAGACTTTCGTTCATCTTCAGAACACAAATTAAGATATTTTTGACAAAAATCCAAGAGTGTTCTGACCTTCCGTAGACAGCAACATAACTACGTTAAAGGCCTGGAAAGGTAGTAAGGAGAACATTATTAAAATAGTCCATGTGACATGCATTGTGGTACTGTCAAATGTGCATCAAAGACTGACACAGAAGAGATGGAATTGTTGAATAAAGTAATTATTTTTGTTGTCTTTGCGTGCAAAAAGTATTTTGTAGCTTCGTAGCTTTATAAAATTAAGTTTAAATCACTGATGTCATTTTAATGCTGTCCTTACTACATTTCTGGGCCTTAAACATGGTGACTGTGTTGCTGTCTATGCAGCTCTGAGATTTCATCAAAAATATCTTAATCTGTGTTCCAAAGATACAAATGCTTATTAATGACATAATATTTTATTTTTAATTATATTATTATTTATATTTTTAATGTATTAACTTCTTTTTATTGAACTGTTGTATAAAAACATTCTCAAAGTCATGTCTCCTAATTAAAAAATATTTTCCTCACACATTCGTCTGATCTACCTGTCTATTGCCTTTCCCTCTACCTGTGGAATGAACATCCATACATCACTTCATCCCAACAAACTTCTATAGGGACATTTTTAAATACTAAGCAACTGGATAAACATCACTGACATAGACAAACATTTAAACTCTTTGAATAATGTATTGAGGTACTGCATTTATTCAAAGCCCATTTTTATACAATGATATGAGCTTAGTAAATGTGTAGACGTTACAGTCCATCTACAGAGGTGAGCAGGTTGCCGTTGTTGTGTGTGAGAGAAATAATGATAGATTAATTACATCAGTTAATAGAGGCAGTAATTAAAGAAACAGCAGGACGTGGATGTGTGTGCGTTGATTTATGACCTGTGCCTGAGGGGTTGCTCTCCAGTGACAGCGTGCATGTGTGTGTGTGTGTGTGTGTGTGTGTGTGTGTGTGTGTGTGTGTGTGTGTGTGTTTCTGTGTCTATGTGTGTCACTATATCAGGTTTATGACTCATACATCAGATTCTATCCTTCCTTTTGTTGGTGTCATAAAACAGCTTATATTGTCACAGTGAGGTTGATCCATAACTCACTGCTCCCCCTCTGTGGAGATCTGGGTCTAGAGAGACAAGCGTACACTGTTACTGTTTTTAGTTTAGCTTATGTGTGTGTGTGTGTGTGTGTGTGTGTGTGTGTGTGTGTGTGTGTGTGTGTGTGTGTGTGTTTAGAAGTGTGTGCATCTGAGAGCCAGAAATAAAGTTTTCCTAGAGTAATTTACATTTATCACTGCATGGTAAAAATGTTGCTTGCATGGCTCTTCCGCTGAGGATGTGACCTGACAGGTGTGTTTTTACTCTAGTTTACTCTAGTTCTAGTGTTGTTATACTCTGTGTGCCAACAAAAGAAGAAAACAACTGCTGCATAAAGCATCTGGTTTCCAGTCTAATTAATGTGATGAATATTTTTAAATATTGGTTGATTTGCTTGTTTTTGTTGCTTTATAAGCTTCCCTCAGTTCCCAACGTTTATGTATTATGAATAATTTTTCACTCTTGCTTTCTCCCCCTCATTAGCTCAGCAACATCTGTGTGTTTTTAGAACACACAGAATCTCTTGAGAAAAACTCTGAGGAGGACACACCAGGCTAATCGGCCCACAGATGCCTTCGTATTTCTGCACATCACAAAGACCACAGCAGGGCTCCAGACAGCGACTAAAATGTGAGACAAAAATAACAATGTGCGACAAAAATGTAAAAAATGGGAGAGGTTTGAACGTGTCTGCATGCGGTTTTGTCCGATATCTCGTTATCTGGTAAGCGTTCACCTTGCGTAGAACAACAAACACAGTGCGAGTTATTTCCGATTTGTGAAAAATGACTCTTATTAACTGATTGTTTTTAACGTATCAGTCAAACGAGATTTATAAAACAGTCAAACGCGCTCATTAGTGGTTTCAATCAGACTCGGTCAGTGAATCATATAAATTGGGTTTATGAGATTTAGTCTAGAGGCTGCTTAAAGGACAATGTGCAATTAAAAAAATGCATATTCACAATTATGACCCTGGATCAAAAAAAACAGTCATAAGTCACTGCGGTATATTTGTAGTAATAGCCAAAAATACATTATATGGTTCAAAATGATTGATTTTCCTTTTATGCCAAAAATCATTAGGATATGAAGTAAAGATCATGTTCCATGAAGATATTTTGTAAATATATCAAAACGTAATTTTTGATAAGTAATATGCATTGCTAAGAACTTCATTTGAACAACTTTAAAGGTGATTTTCTCAATTTTTGTATTTTTTATATTTGTAGATTCCAGATTTTCAAATAGTTGTATCTTGGCCAAATATTGCCATATCATAACATACATGAATAGAAAGTGTATTTATGCGGCTTTCGGGTGATATATAAATCTCAACTTCGAAAAAATTACCCTTATGACTGGTTTTGTGGTCCAGGGTCACAATTAGTTATTGCTTTATATGTGAGATATTGACATTTGTCAGCTAAAACATTATGCACCACAACAGAGTTTCTTTTCTTTTTTTTTTTTTTTTTTTTTTTTTTTTTGATTATATAAACCACTTTTTCATTAGTGCTAATGTACACCATGAAAGTTTGTGTGCAGAACTTACCTCTCGCTCTCAAGTGTCACTTCATTATTGTGGAGGAGTGAGACAAAGTCACAGTGCATGATTGTGTCTGTATTACTTTCATTAATGAATGCTCACAAAACATCATTGTGTCTAATTGTGTTTTCTGGCACCTACTCCTCAGCATGTTCTTCCAGGTACGTCTAAGTGTTAATTGAACTGTAAACCAAACAAAATCTCCAAGCGATCATGACCACAGACAAGGGATCAGACATGGAAATGTGAGCTAAAAAATGAACTTGGCATGTGCAATGGGCCAGTTCTCAGGCAATCTCTCAATGATAATGTGGTGTACTAACCAGCCACAACAACGTCAGGCAACGTGTCTTGATTTTAGCGGCATTACATTTTTCCTCTGGGATGCATCATCCACAATACTTTCCACATTCCAGTTCACACGTCAGCACTGAGTTTGTCCAAGTTCATTATAAAATACAACTGCACTATGCCTATATAACAAAAAATTATCATTGTGAAAATATTTATAAATGTTTTTGGATATATACCATTTAGTAGCCTAACTATAATAATAACCATGTTCTTTTTTACATGAAAATATGAGAAAATTCAACAAGTGATCTCTTTTTTTAGATGTTTTTTCTTGACAATGTTTCATCTTGCATCTGGTTCATTGTTTTAACTAGCCTTCTAATTTTTCGTCATTTGGTAGTACTCCCAAAAGTATGAAATGGCTTGTAACTCCTAAACAGTTTGTCGCAGGCTCAAAATGCATGCCTTATTACCTTGGTGAAATGTCCTGGTATTTTGCATTTAAAAAAAAAAAAAAAACTACTTATGCAAACTAGTCCTAAACCAGTGCAGGAAGATTCTCTGGAGAGTGAGTATCAATAATTATCAAAAAAAATGTGAACTTCTGACTCTCTGTCACAAAGGGGCACCAAAACGTTTGGAAGGGGCAGATCTGCTTTTACTTAAATGGCTTTAACTTTTGAACGGAATGAGATATCTTCGCCAAACTCACAATGCAAAAGTAAGAGTTGAATCTGAGCCCACATGAAAAAAGTTGTGGAGGTTAGCCACTTGGTGGTGCTATAAGAGGGAATAAACATAAAAACAGCCATAACTACGAACCCATTTGTCCTATCAATGTGAAAATTGGTACGCATATCTCAAAAAACATGGCCACCATAGGCCATTGAACTTTGAGCACCTATTCATCAAGCTTAACAGAGGTTGATCTGAACAAAACTCTGTTTGACTCACGGCCCTAAAGGTCTGGATTTCACAATTTTCAAGGGCATTAATGATTGTATATTGCACACTTGTTTTTTAAATGATTGAGAAAATGTTAAAAAAAGCTACTTTTGCAAACAAGTCCTAGGTTTTTTGCTTAATCTGGAAAAAAAAAAAAAAACTAAAAAACCTAAAGCCTAAATGAAAACTCAAAACTTCACAAAACCTGGTAAGCACATGAGACAGGTTATTCTAAACAAGCAGGGAAAGTTTTAGTGAGATCGAACCTGTATTTGGCAAAAATGCTTTTTTTATATGTACTTAAATGCCTTAAAGTGCTTAAACCCCGGTAATCGCTGCTTGCATCTGTATTTGCTTTATTGACTTTGTCATGTTTTCCATTGATACCTACTGAATATAGCAATTTGATATCCACTAAGTATAGCAAATAGTAAGATTAAATGACCTTTAGGATGTGTTTCTGCTCAAAATTCCAAATCCTTTTCCTGGAGACCTCACAAGCAAACACACTGTAGATGTTTTGCTTAACTAATTTTAGTTAGCTTAACTTTATTGTTACTTATAAATAGACCTTGTGACAACAATTCCTGACAAAATATGTCAATGTGGTGTAATGAAATGAAAACAGTTTCACATCATCCATAGTATTAATCGTAGCAACAGGCAAGTACTGCAGTAAATAACAAGGCAAGTTATATGTACTTTACAAAGCATAAATCTGTATTCAGATTTCAGAATGAACACCTTGAGATTTGTAGTATATATTTAAGGTGTTTCATCCATCCCCTGATCTGATGTACACTACTGTAAAGAAGAAAAAGAGGAATGAGAAAAACTCATTCACACTTATTTTAAGAAGGGAAATATCTCAACTTTAAAGAAATATTTGTGTGTGTGTGTGTGTGTGTGTGTGTGTGTGTGTGTGTGTGTGTGTGTGTTTGTGTGTGTGTGTAAGAATACAAAGGGAAACTTTAGATATAAAATCTTGACTTGTTAGCCAATGTTTATTCATTAAAATAAGATCCAATCCGTACTTCCATCTCCATGGTGAGAGGTGTTGATATTTTGGTTTATAAATTGTTGATTCTTTCCTACATGGGAATGTATCTTAACCGAAATCCCTTATAAGAACAGAATCTGATGGCAAGCAAACCAGTCACTGCTGGTCGGAAACTGCTGTCACATATGACTCTGCAGATGGACATATTTTGTCTGCTTGCACTGACAACAATTTTATTGCTAGAGATCGACTGGATGCTGGAAACCCTAACAATGGTAGGCTGCAGAACCTAGCATAGCTTTATAAAATATGATAACAAATGAGATACATTGTCATCAAAAATAAGGTATTGTCCTATCTTGACAAAGTATTAGTTTTAGTAAAGCTGTACAATACATCATATCATGAACAACATTAGCGATTACGAATGCATGAATCAAACTCAATCAGAATACAGTCAAGTTCTGACATGGATTTCCATGCATACTTTTTTTTAATTGCTCTGTGTAGGCAGAGGCACATCATACAGATCAGTGAAATCACTCATAGTAACATTACCTTCTCCTCCATCTTGCCCACATTTTATTATGTGTAGGCTCCTTAATGCAGCATGAAGAGTCAATGAAAAGGCACACATTTCTGCTGCCTTCTTTAACACATTTGATATTAGATATAATGAGACACTATAAGCAGAAAATTGACTCTGCGCAGCCCACTTTTACTTACCACTGATTCAGCTATTGCAGTATTCCAAAATCACCTCAGTTTTGCTAAATGTTAAAAATGAGAAGCATTTGTTCTTATCGCATTTGTACAGTCATACTGTAAAGTTAAGTAGTGAACTACAATGTAACATTCAGAGCTACCATCCAATTCTCCATTTCTGAATTTTAAGACTATTATATTTCAGTCTTTGATGCTTCAGTTATTATGTCAGTTCAGAGGATTTCTTGAGTAATGTGTGGACTAAACACAAGTCCATTTGAGACGAATTGGCCAGTAATTATGCACAAGGCAGGCAAAGCATGTGAGGTACAGTATAGTGAAAAGTATTCACCCCAAATATTTGCTACACACCGCATAATTCTAAGAACTCAGTTCTAGGATCTAGCCAGCATGGTTCATAGAGAAGCAATTTCCCCCTTCCCAATTTCCGTTTTCCTGGTTGCAGCAATGAACTCTGAATCGGCCGATAGTGACGTCTTTATTCACAGAATTTACAATCGTCAACAAACACATGATCAGAGCTGTTTTTGTTGCGTGTCGTGGGTTTCGTGATAACGGAGATGGAATGTAAGTAAATGCACAATTTATGCAACAAAAAGAGCTCAAAAATCTGACTAAATCTTGAGGTGGCCGATAACTTCAGGTGTTACATATCATCGAGGCTGAGAAAACAACATTACAGACAACAGGTGGCTAAATGCCGTTATTATCTCTGTTTTCCATGTTCGTGGAGTAAATATTTTTACACAGCTTTTAAAAAATGCCACGTAGCTGTATACGTTTGGCCAATCGGTGTATACTTGTCTCTGCCTCTGATTAATTATTTTTATCCCCAGTGGGGATAAAAACATCCCGCGAACATACGAATCCACTCCAAAGACCGATCTAAATCAAATGATTCGCGATACGCGCTGTGAATTCCTGTTCTGAGTCAAGTGATTCGCGATACGCGCTTAAAATTCCTGTTCTGAATCAAATGATGCACGATAGGCGCTTTGAATTCTCGCAATACGCGATCCGATTGGAGCGCTTTGAAACCCTCGCATTTTAACCGTCTGCTGCGCCTCGCGTTTTTGCCCGAGCGCTCCGAGCGTCTGAAGTTGAAAAAAAAGCAACTCTGTGCAGAAAAGCGCTCGACCTCATTGCGTTTTTTCCATTGTCCAATCGAATGTTTTGATGGTTTTACGGTTTCCTAGCAACATAAAAAAAACACTGCACACTGCTCTTTTTTTAAAAGTCACCAAAAAAAGGAAGTTCTGTGCTCCTCGCATTTTTAGACATAAAAAGCTCATTCGGTGTGATCAGGGCCTAAGGGTTTCAAAAAGCTTCGTTGATGTTCTTTGCTCGCTTTCTCTATATAGTTTATTCGTTGTTTGAATAACAGTGGGAATGAAATCATTACTCACAATGTAAGTAATGATTTAAGCCCAACTTACAATGTTTTTATTCAATTGTGATCACGTTAGACGCAGTTTCCATCGTATTGAAAACATGTTATGACATGACACTCATTATGTGGTACTTACCTAAAAAGACGGGTTTATAATGTACGTTGTTATACTAGGTTAATTAGGCTATAGTCTTACTGGAGTTGGGTCAATCTCCACCTATGGAGAGAGAAAGAAGTTTTCAAAAGCATCCTTCCCTCTGCTTTTTACACAAATCGCACCCTGCTAGTTTCTATTGAACTGTTTTAAACTACTCTAAAGTAGGAGCTAATTTAGTTCTCCTAAAATATGTTCCTAGTTCCTGTGGTGAGAAGTTATTCATTCTCACAGGTGTTATTCTCAGGTAAAAGTTTTAATACTTGAATCAACCTTATTGAAAGGACAATTAAAGCCATCTGACTGCACACTGCCACCTTTGATTAGAGCTAGTCATGCTAAATATAGACCTCAGTCGCCAATCTGTCTGTCATTCCAATTAACCTTTTTTGCTAATGATTAAGGACAAGGAGAAACAAGCATTGTGACTGGGCTAATTGACAATACAAGACTTCAGAAAATGAGCTTCAGATACCAGACATTTTATGTAGCAACACCAAAGGTGTTTAGTTGCTATCTCTAGTGTCCAATGAATGCAGAGCTGAAATAAAAAGACAGCCCTTCGCACCTTTTCTATACAAACGACAGTCACATTTCTTTTATCTGAAATGCTGATTAAACTTGACTTTTCGCCAGATGGAAAATCCTAGGAAAAGCCCACTAGTTGGCAAACATGGGCATATTTAGGTCACCAACTAATCCAAAAGAGGATTTTGTCAGATTTCACAGCTAATCCTGTTGCAATGAAAGGTGCACCTTTATCTGGCTTTGTAGGCAATAATGAATGACATGAATTATATATAACCTTTGGCATGAAATTATATCTCTGGGGCTCCTAATACACCCTGAAAAGCAGCTAAATTTGCCATTTTCAATTTTCACATGATCACTAATTCTGATAGCATCTCTGTTATCTTGCATAGGAATTTAATTAGAGCCTTTTCGAATGAAGCTTTGACTATATTGCAGAAGAAAATGGAGACAATTGTGTCACATTTAAGGACAGTAAGTTTGAGCATTCTCCAAGAATCCAGTCACGCTAAAAGTATGTCACAAGCACAGGCCCATTCACAGCTACTCTAATGCCAAAATAGAAAAAAAAATAAATTGTAAAACTCACACTTGAATGTGCAAATTACTTTCAAATGTGTTTCTTTTATTTTCAGAGATCTCAGCAGATTTTCCTTGATATGAATATTATATGTGAGACGCTTTGGCTAATGACAGGGATGATGCATTTTTCATCAATGTGATGAAATAGTACATTCTCAGCCGAACAAAAAAAGTCATTACTCTACAGTCAGAAATAATCTGTATACTTGCATCACATTGCACTCAATTACATTAACTGCTTTATTGCATTTTCAATCTATACAGAAGATAAGCCAGTTATTTCATCCTTTTTCGTTTACTAAGCTAAAACATGCTCTTCTAAATAGTCAGTTTTTCCGTCTGATATGGGTCAGTTTTTGGTCTATGGTCAGAAAGGGTTTGTTTACCATTGTTAATTTTTTGGGTAGAAAGACAACCTGCTCATTCTGTATAATATTTGTGTGCATATGTGCAGAAATGTGTTTCTATTAGTTTGACATATGTCATGAAATCATTTACGTTCTCACTGCAGATGCGAAGATCTTGCAAATGGCATATTAAAGCTATTTGTGTACGTACACACACTAGCGTTCAGACAGGCTTTTTTGTGCAAAATAAAAATAATACAAGGTCACCAGAGGCTAATTGTGAGTCTACCTCACTTTCTCTCACCTTCATGCAGGCTAAAAGCGGTGTGACGTGTGTGAGGGAGAGAGAAAAGAGAGAAAAAGAGTGTTTGATAGCATGAAGCAGTGCTACAGATGGAGCCTAAATAAAGCCCTATTAGTCTAAATTAGTCCATCACACATTTGCACACCAGGGAGGCTGATTTTTGACAGTGCCGGGTTTCTCTCAGTGTCAAGCTGATCCTGACTGAACGTTTATGAGACGATAACCTTTATCTAACCAGGAGGTATGTTAGCCTAAGTTGAAAACCCCATTTCTAAAAGATGGCTGGATATGACAGACGGATCAAATGACTGATCGAATTTTACACCGCCATCATTGAGACTATTCTCACCTAATCAATCACTGTCTGGTTTGGGGCCACGTCTGCCCACACCAAGGACAAGCCACGGCACATTATTAAATCTGTAGAGCGCATTATGAGTTTCACCTGCCTTCTATCAACAACCTCAGGGCAAGGAAGAGCGTGAGGAGGTCCAAAGCCCACCCATCCTCCCCCACACCAGCCGTCTCCTTTTTCAACCCGTTCCCTCAGGTCAGTCAGAAAAAAGGCGAGCAAAACTGCTGCATGAACAGTGACTCATGGATACTCTCCTTCACTGTTGACATTACCTGCAATGCCCTCACATATGTGAGGCTAATATGCCATTTTTGTGCCAAGTTTAAATGAATGTTCTATTAATATTACTGGAAGAATGCCTGTTCATAAGCTTCCCAAAACATCAGCTAAAGTTCTGAGAATGCTCCCTGTTGGTTGGGTTGTGTGCTTGTTTCACCACCATCACAACTAATTCCTGCATCTAAGCATGGCTGATATTAAGATTGAGATCACTGTGAAGTGGAATGATGGATGGATGCAGGTCAGAGAGTCCTCCAATCAGCCAGACTATGGAGATGATCAAAGAGATGAAAAAGACCAAAGAGTTTATGGGACATTACAGCACAGGGAAGGTGCATTAGTTTCACCAGTGCTGAAGCGCAGCTGCTTCAGCTTTTATGTAGCTTTTCATAGCACTTTGATCGTATTTAGCGAGTTATTTATTTCTATTACTTACCTGTTTTCCAGCTCCATCTAGTGGTTGCCTCTGTTCATTTGGATCAAGGAGATCTATAATAGCCTATCTAGAGACAGCTATCCGTTAACCTTCCCACACATCTCCACAGCCAGAAATGTAATCCATTTTTGCACTGGACAGATTGTTTTAAGCCAATCATCTTAGCCCTAGATGCAACTAATTACTCTAGATAGGCTGTCTCAATATACTGTCTCAATATACTGAAATATAATATTCAAGATGAATGTTATGTGCAAAAAGACTGATAATACACAAGAGTTTTGAATACCCATAATCTTTTTAATGCATTTAAACTGAATTGTCATTTAAAATTGGTTTTCATATATTTGTCATTTTACTAGGTCTGTTGAATGAATTGCATGATATGCTGATCAAGATCAAATTAATTGCATGTATAAATATTTACAGAGGATATTGCAGTGTAATCGCGGTGAGTAGATTGCAGTAGATAGTCTGGGGCATGAATAGAGTACTCTCTTGCTTGTCCTGTTCTGTTACACTCCATCTTCTGAAAAAGCTCCTCATTACCCGGCTGTAGTGCAATCCAGTATTCACGGAAATTAGATCACATAGGAAATCTCATAAGGAATGCAATGTAACTTGAGAACGAAGTGTGTGTTTGTGCATGTTTGTGTTCTGTTCTAGAAACTAGAATGCTGAAATATTAATAAATAATAATTGTTTGTGTTTAGGTTGAGTAGAGCATTAATGCCTTGTTGCATTAATATTTATAAGGAAATAGCAATGATGAAAACATTATGTTTACAAGTGAAATACTTGAATTAAATGTGCAAATCCACTGGCCACTTTTACATTTTCTATCAGACTATAAAAGGAAAATTTTCTGCTTTGGTCTTCATTGTTGTTTATTAATCTAGTATGTTTATCATCCTTTTGACTGAGTTATAATATTGGATGTCACTTTTTTGTCACTGTTGTTTGTGTGCTGGGTGTTAAATACAAATGCAAAGAAATAATGGTAGATATTGTTTGCACCAAGTATAGCAACAGATAGCACCTAATTTACACTAAGTAGCTGCAAATAGGGATAGATACTATTAACACAAAGTGTAAATTGAAGTAGCGTGCTTTTTGTACTAAAGGTAGAATGTCTGAGCAATAATGGACAAAAGTAATAAAAACAGCCTTTGCCAACAAACTTTGCAAGTTGCTCTGTGTAAATAGACACTTAACGTTTTTATTGGTGGGATCTATGTTTACAGTGATTACTTTTTACATAAAGTCCAAGCACACTACTCATGTAGGTATAATGACACCTAATGTATTTAAACACTAAAGTTGTAGTTGATTTCTAGATAAGCAAGGTTTCAGAAAGGCTGTTATACTGTGAAATGCCCTTTTTTAGATTCTCCAGGTTTGCTTCTACTGTTCGGGAGGTCTAAATGAAACTGAACCAAGAGGACATGCTCAATCAGTGGCCACATAAATCACACTTAACCTACATGTGCTGTGTTCACATACCAGCCCTCTCATACTCTCCATTAAGACTCAGTTAGCACAGTCCATCAGCTTTGCCATCACTGTTCTTTTCACTTCCAGATCCATCAGTATAACATAATTCATATAGTCTTTAATCACATTTACAGTACAATTTCTTAAGAGGAACAAACATAAAGTACATTTACAGTAATGTTAAAGGGATAATTCACCCAAAAATGAAAATTCTGTCATTAATTACTCACTCTCATGTTGTCTTCGGAACACAAACTACAAAAATTCAACAACAATAACTCAACTACCACATTCAAGGCCCAGAAAGGTAGTAAGGATGTTGTTAAAATGGTCCATGTGGCATCTGTGATTCAGTAGTAATGTTATGAAACTACAAGAATACAAAAATAACCGCTTTATTCAACAATTTCTTCTCTTCTGTGACATTCTATGAACGTGCGTTCATGAGAGTACCACAATGTATGTCATGTCCTTACTACCTTTCTGGGCCTTAAAGGAATAGTTCACCCAAAAATGAAAGATACCCCATGATTTACTCACCCTCAAGCCATCCTTAGTGTATATGACTTCCTTTCTCCAGACAAACACAGTCAGAGTTGTTTTAAAATTGATCCTGTCTCTTCCAAGCTTCCTTTTTATAATGGCGTTGGATAGTGGCTATTATTTTGAAACTCCAAAAAGCATATATCCATCGTAAAACTAACCCATACGCCTCCGGAGGGTTAACACATGTCTTTTGAAGTGGATCCATGGGTTTTTGTAACAAAAATATTTATATTTTTAAAATTATAAACTCAAATCACTCACTTCCGGCAATGGCGTATACATGGTTTGCCAGAGGGTCGAGATCCGGCTTCTTCGCTGACCTCTGAATTGGCGTATGATGTATGATGTAAACTCGGAGTATGATGTACGATACTAAATGCAGTAACGAATTAAAAGTCGAAAATGAGAAGTAAAAAAGAAGAGTTTGAGTGTTTTGCACAGCCTTATTTGTTTGAACCAACAAGGAACTGACTCTCTCTCGAACATGCATACGGACTTTGCAGAAAGTCAGTGATTTAAGTTTATAATTTTAAAAATATAAATATTTTGTTATAAAAAACAATTGATCCACTTCAGAAGACGTGTGTTAACACCCCGGAGGTGTATGGGTTAGTTTTACGACAGATGCGTTACAAATCAAACGTTCAAGCACTTACAGGTGGATTTCATGGCTAACCTCATCTTTTTGTTCTTAAATACCTCTACGCAGTAAATAATCAGCAAGCAGGGGAGGTGGTTTGTGTCATACAGCCGGATGTTGAAACAATAAGCATTCGCACCCTCTCCTACTGTGTCCACAGTGCATTCTGGGTAACTCCCACGGTGCATCTATGAGAGGGCAGCTGCTTCTAGTAGTTTGGAGCAAGCAGATGGTTGCGATTGTCTCTGTCGGTTATGCTCGGGTGGAAAAGGTAAAGCAGACGCTTGGAGAGTGAACAGCGAAGCGCTGAACTTTTGTTCGAATACACACTGTATGCCTCCACATATTTACTCCCTACTGTTCGCTTGACTCACGCGGGGAGACATCTATGTTTTGCAAACATTTAAAACAAAAACTTCCCTTTTCTTTGTAGTTGATCACATCACAAGGACCTGATGGTCTTCTCAGAGTGATACCACACATGCTGTTACATTACCATATTTGCAGTCTACAACATTCTTCATTGTGCTAATGGAGTTTGACTGTGATACACAGAATGTGGACCTACATCAAAGCAATCAGATTTATTCTCATTTATTCTAAATTTAGATTTGCATTTAATCCAACAGCTATTTACGGATCTTTGATTGGCTGAGCGGCATTTCAGGAATGCTGGTATGCATTGCACCGTTGACATTTATATTATTAAAACGTAAATGTACTTGAAACCAAAATGTATGTTCCACTTTCACACACGAAAGCTGTTAAATTACGGTAAAAAGGCCATATAGCATTTCCCTGTAAATAATACAAAGTGACAGTGTGTATCTTCTGTTCACATGCAACTGCTTTTCCTCTCTCTCAAATACAGAAAAGCTTTTTCGTTTTTAATGTCTGTCTAATTTGAGAATGTTTCTTTCCACAATGTAGAAAATCACGATTTTCAACTCCCGCGTCACAGGCTTACAACTGCTAAATGGCATCAGTAATTGCATCAGCTCTTCAGAACTTGATTGGCTCCATCTCTTTAACAGTAGACCTCTTACGTCAAAACATCCCAATCATACGTGCTCAAAATGTAAATCTTTAATCACACATAGCAACAATACCAAAGAATCTAAGGAGCCTCATATGCAAACATGTGTTTTGCTTAAAGAGAGCAACCATACTCGTTTTATTATTCCATTTAATCATTATATACTTGTTTCATTGATTTATTCATTGATTTGTCTTTTTATATTATTTTTTCCATTGTTGTTTAGTCTTGTGCCTGTGTGTTTCAAGGGCTGTTTGTCTTCATGAATAAGAGATAAGAGGGAATGTTTATGGAAATTCAAGGTTTATGGGATGTTGTTGTGAAGCATTTTTGTATTACACTACTTGTTGGATTTGTGTTCATCAGACATCTGAGCACTGAAACATGTGCAACTAAGACTATTTAATAAACTATGCTCCGTTTTATCATCATTACTTATTCTCCTGCTTCTGCTCTTTTCCTCAGTAAACTTTTTGGCCGATAGAAGACTGTTAATCAAGCGTAGTATCATCTGGCAGGTCACGTCAGTCAAGCTCACATCACCTGACTCCTATAGTGATGTGACACCTATCACAGCGCCCATATTTATTGTCACCACCTTTTGCGTTGCTCAATAGCTAATTACCCTCCTCCATCCCCAACTCCTCCTCTTGTTCAGTCGGGACTCTGTCTTCTGATTTTCTTTTGAATCCGGCTAATTTAAGATCCAGAACGGATCCATACTGCCAATCCAAAATGTATGCTAATTGCCAGTCATCTTTGACGATTTTGGGTTTTGGGTTTTGGGTATTAGACAATTTTCAACCCAGGCTCATGAAAATATGTGCCCCTACATACATTTCTGCAACCACATAATTGCGTTCCTTACTGCATATTTCGCACCAGTTTCAAAGTGAAATGTCCAGAGAGTGGCACTAAAACACACATTCAATATGTGACCATGGCACATTTTATTACATTAGTACAGGCACACATTGCTGCACTTTTATTAAGCTGCTGAAGGGATGTATTGTGGCTGGTCAGAATTCAAATATCCGGGGAGTTTCGCTTAATGCTCATGCAACATCTCCTACACCAAACCCAACCCTAAACCTAAATAAAAATGCATTTGCTGATGCAGCTGTGCTATTTTAGCTTCTTTATGCGGATTTGAGCTGTTTTGTCAAACCGTATTTTTACGGGGTTTGTACCAGAGCACTTCACTCAAGTGCAACAGCATATCACGTGAGCTACCAAGCACACATACTGAATTTTCAAAACGCGCAGGATGTTAAAATTGTTTTGAAGCCATAATATAATATTCTGTAAGTAACTGTGTGAAAATTAGGCTTTATTAATCAAAACTCCATGTATAAATCATACTTTGTGTGAAAAGAAATAAAAGAGTTTGCCTCTAGTGTTAATTTCAACTGGAAACTGCAGTAATTCGTAAATATAGGTACATTTTTTAATTTTTGCAGCAATATATGTAGAGGCACGTATTTCCAATGAGCCTATGTTGACAATTTTGCTGACTAGTTGTTCTGTTACTAGACAAAACAGATATTTTCTGACAGGGCATCTGGGGCTGAATCTGACATTTCTGGCGAGGAGGAATGATCAAACAATACAGAGCAATACAATAAATGTAACTTCTAAAACTGTTGGAGCTAACACAGCTTTGGGTCCTGACCTATAAACAGAAAAATGTGATAAAATTTCAAGAAATAGTTTACCAAAAAGAAAAAGAAAATTCTGTCATAATTTACTTACAACTTACTTACTTCCTTTGTATGACGTTTTTATCTTGCTGTTCTTCTTTTCTTTTGACTTCTGAATTTATATAATAAAACATAATTTTGTGGCAAAAACATGGAAATAATCTGAAATAATCGTTTTTATCTTATTGTTTACAGTTTTTATTTGTTTGGCCAGTGTCCTTGTGGGTTTTAGTTATTTTGCTGTTTTAGGCTGTAAGGATCTTTTGCCATGTGTTTCCCTGAAAATAACATTTAGAACACCTTTAGAACATTTGTCAGCCAATCAGATTCAAGCATTCAACGGCCCCGTAGTATAATTATTCATAAATGTTCACCTTTTAATTATTGCTGAAGCCTCTAGTAATTATGTATGTGATTTAAAATTTACAACCATTTTTAGTTCATTTTAAGACAGACATATAGTCATTTTTAAACAATAGTTGAGTTAAGTAGGACTACCCAGAAGGTTGGCTTAAACATTTAACCCAGCTGCTGGGTCAAAACCGAATTGCTGGGTTTGTACTTTCCTTCTTAGAATTGCAATCGTATATCTTGCAATTTCTAAATAACATCTTGCAATTCTGCAAAAGTCTAAATTGTGAAATATGAAATTGTAAGATTAAAAAAAATAGTGTAAACTTACATATTCATTGTTTGGAGAACACCAAAAGAAGATTTTTAAAAGTTCTCTGTGTTTTTGTCTACAGTTAATGTAGTTTTGAACGCCACTGACTGTCACTATATGGAGAGAAAAGGAGTTGAAATAGTCTTCAAGCTATCTTTGTGTGTGTGTTTGTGTGGTCCACAGATGAAAGAAAGTCATACAGGTTTTTTATAACATGAGTAAATGACAATTCAAATGATTCATTTGTGGGTGAACTATCCCTTTAAGGAAAACTCTGTATGTGTGAAAGCATATTGTCTGTCAAGTCTAAGATCTACCAACTCCAAAACTCGCCTGTGGTGCTACCTGTTATAGCTGTTTGTACTTTGTTTGGACATGAGAATGTCTCAAAGGGAATTATTTATTACCTTCTCCACTGTTTTTGGGATTATTTTGTTGTTTTTGTCTTTCATTTAGAGCCCAGAGGCTAACGTCTGCCTTGGTGTAATGGAATTTGTCCCTGAGGCGTTTTAACCCCACAAAAAGATTGTTCTGGAAGTCCATCAGGGGAGAAACACACTGGAGACATACGGCTCCATTGCCCCCATTTTGCCCATCAGTAGAGCAAAGACACCCTCCTGAGAGAAAGTGTGGGAAATGAAGGCTTTGATGTAGAAGGTGTATTTGTGTCTGAGAGAGTGTGAGGGGTTGTTGTAATGGAGAACTAAAAAGAGGAGTGCACATACTGCATGTGATGCCATTTAGGAAATAATATGCACTCATTTTGCGAACACGTCCAGGTCCGCTGGTAGACTAAACGGTTTATGGCGAATACATTGGTACCATACATTTAAAATTACATGCAGATGAGAATGTGATATAAACACATGGATATTTCACACATGTATTGCCTATAAGAATATGAATATTAGACCTGCAGGTGACATAAAAACAAATTGTTTTCCCTAATGTTTTCACATTCGTCTAAAAAAAGAGACCCAAATGCCGAACTACACTCCCTTCCTATATCTAGTTGAGCTCATCACCTCTCTCTAAATGATTATGTGTGTGTGTGTGTGTGTGTGTGTGTGTAAGATTTTAGTACTGGATAAATATTTAACACGATAGGGAAAGAAGGTAGGCTAAACCGAGTGAGAATGTGTGAGAGAGACAGAGAGCAATGAAATCGGAGGACAGAGGGGTGTTGGGCTGCAGAGTCTCAGAGGAGAAAAGAAACCTGCGATACAGCAGCAGTGAGCACACACTCGTTTGATCTGCTTCTCTCCTTTTATTTCCCTGTCTTCTCTTTGTTTCATTCTGTTTGTCTTTTTTCAGAAGTGAGAGAGGAAACTCAAAGCAAGACTGAAGAAAACGAGCGAGGGAACGTTCTCGATATGAGACGGCTAGATGGAACTGCACACAAATATTAGCATGAGCAAACAGACAATCTCAGGCTTGCTTTGAGACCAGGCACTAAACGTGGAGTGCTAACAATGTCTAAACATACATTCGTTCAATCTATGAAACAATTCAATGCTTAACACCGTGCAGGGATTTTTCAACGTTAAAGCACTTTCTCAAAATGTATTTGTAGAAACAACTTTAAAGGAGTTTTGATCATGGCAGTTGCCCTGTGAAAGCTGTTTTGCTCATATGAGTGAATTAAACATGACTGGCCAATAACAGCACACTTCTTCAGTGGAATTTGGTAAATAAAAAGATGCTTCCACTAGGTGTCAGAATAAGTCTCCTATTTATAAAACCACTAATTCAAAAAAATGCCATTTCAACTGAAGTAATTAGTCCGAAACAGGGTTGCCCACTTTTTTTTCCATGAAATTGGGCAAGTTTTATGCTGTTGCCGCTGGTTGAATTTTCCCCATGGGTTAAAGGTTTGAAATACTGCATAAATTACTGAAATGACTGAAATGATTGTGTTTTAACATTTTGCATTCTACCTATGATATAACTGCTCTAGATGTCAAATTTTGTGAAGGAGAACCACTAGTAAGAAGGCTTTGTGATCATTGTGCCTAATAGTGACTGTATGTATTTTAGGTATGGAAATTATGTTTTGATATTTGGGGAATGGTCATTGCCCTACTTTGGGCTGTTTTTAAACTGACAATTGGGCTAGTTTAATCATGCAGACCTGGTAAACCAGACAACAACCCCTTTTTTTTTCCACAGCTGAGGTCAAAAGTTTACATCCCCCTTTCAGAATATGCAAAATGTTACAGTTTTTGCCCATTGCTTACACACTAAAACCGAATGCTTAGACCAAAGTCTCAATACATAAACTTCTTGTAGCATACCTTAAACACAGAGTCACCATAGCTTAAACACATTGTCAACTTTGCACTTTGTTTACAATTCTGTAACACACTTATTGCAAAACACTACACACGTTTTCTTACATTTGACACTTTGTTCAAAAACAAAATCACCTGTTATCATTGGGAAAATACTATGTTCAAAAAGCAAAACTTATCTGGCAATTGTAGGCACTTACATACACACCTGAAAACACTTGCACAGAAAACAGAACACTAATCGTTCTGAGCCTTAGCACTACAAATAGGCCTCAGGTAAGCCATTTTGAGAACTTTGCAAGAGGCATGCGGAGACATTGAGGTGGGATCAATCCAAGGGTGATATTTTCACAAGGCGATATTTTCCCTGATGCCTAGCCCGCGAGGACATCGCCTGTGATGTTGACGAGGACTTGTGGCCAGACCCAATCAGAAGGCAGGATCCATAAGCCTCCCCATCACCCCATTTTTTTTTTTTACTTTTGTATTGTTGCTAAATTTACTTTATTTCTGTAAGAATGTTTGTTTATTGTAAAAACTCTTGTTTGATTGCTGCTGAATTTCTACTTTTGAGTTTTACAGAAGACTGAGTTTGAGCAAATGACAATTAAAATAGAAACACAAAGACTGCAGTGTTTTATATAAAGCCCATCAGTGTGTTGCTGGTGATATGAAAGAGTAATTCAAATGGTGCTTGTGTGTATGGTTTTGTTGCAAGAATTTCATTTTTAGAAAGGAGTGTTACGTTTTGATTGCAATGTTTCATTTTGGCATAGATGTGAGTTGGTAATCTCCAAGTGCTATGTCTGATTGGCTTGTGTGTAGAGTTTTGACATAATGAGCCAAATTCTGCAAAAAGTGTGTAAGCAATAGGCAAAAACTGTAATAAAAAAAAAAGGAATCATACAACAGTATGAATGTTATTGTTTATCTAGTACTGATCTGAATAAGAAATTTTTCATAAAGATATAGTCCACAAGAGAAAATAATAGTTAGTTAATAGTGAATTTATAACAATGACCCTGTTCAAAAGTTTACATCCCCTTGATTCCTAATAACTGTGTTCTTACCTGAATGATTGTGTGTGTGTGTGTGTGTGTGTGTGTGTGTGTGTGTGTGTGTTAAACTGCCTGCTGCATGTGTTTCAGAAAAATTCTTCAGGTCCCACAAATTCTTTGGAGTTCCTGCATTTTTGTGTAGTTAAATCCTTTCCACCAATGACTGTATTATTTTGAGATCCATCTTTTTACACTGAGGACAACTGAGCAACTCATATGCAACTATTACAGAATGTTCAAATGCTCACTGATGCTTCAGATCAGGGTAACTTATTTTGGAAACATGTAACTATCCTCTGAAGGGCAATACTAAATAAAAAATAAATAAATAAAACGTGATATTTGAGCAAAATAAGAAAAATGTACACATCTCCATTCTTTTCAAAAGTTTTCTTGCAATTTATGTGGGTCAGGTTGGAAAATACCGACATCCATATAAATAAGGAATAACCACATGGCTGCAAAAGTAGTCTTTGTGTTCATTGATTCACGTCTCTATTTTTAACTGAAACGATCTGTTCTTGTCACACACCATTCTCTTATTTAGTCAAATGAAACAAAGAAAGCTGGAGCTTCTCCACTGAATTTTCCATTACATATTTTGTGTGAAGACGACATCTGTGTAGTGGAAGGTTACAATGACAAACCTTCAATCTATATGGTTTGCCATTTAGACTGTTACCCTCATTATAACAGAATCTGTGTACATTCCAGCTATATGAATATCCAAAGTCATTTCCCCATTGAATTCAATTAAGATATCTTAAAGGGATAGTTCACCCAAAAAGGACAATTCTGTCATTAACTACTCACCCTCATGTCGTTCCTCAGAAAAGTAGTGAAGACATTGTTAAAATAGTCCATGTGACATCAGTGGTTCAACCTTAATTTTATGAATACTTTGTGTGCACCAAGAAAACAAAAATAACTTCTTCTTGTCTTCAAAGCATGTTCACAAGAGTACCACGACACATGACTTTCCAGAATACCTGTGTTGTCCTCTGCATGTGATTAAGTGCATTCATGAAACATCTTTGGAAGCTGTGCAAGATTTCACTCTCTCATCATTGATGTTCTCGAATCCAATTTTCCATGGTCCTTTGCACTCCCCCTTTTTTTTTAATCAGACTCCACTTCAGAAGTGTGGTTACCTGGGCTTGTCATTATTCCATTAACCATTAACCGCTCTCTTGTTATCAGCTTCCACTGCCATGCTAGTCTCCCTCATTAACATTGATTTCCTTCCCAAACACGGAAGGAGTGAGGTCCGGCTCACAGCACCGCTCATCCATCTCTTTCTCACAAACACACGCTCATTTGTCATTTATCTCCTGCTCTTTTTCTGCATGTGTCTCTTAGGAAAATATATGCCCTGGGCATGATTTACCTTGAATTTCTTCACTCGCATACATCGTTGGATTCAAATGAGTGTAAACACACGCGCACACACAGCTTTCTTTAATCACCCGTCTCATTTTAGCCCGTTCCTGTTGAGACCCATACGCTCTGCACATACTAATAATGTCTCTTTGTTCATTTCAACCCTTGCACAATTCTTTTGGCTTTCTCATTTTTGGATTCGCCCCTTCTGTTGTTTTCTTCTCCCTCTGTATTCGTTCATTCATTTATTCCTCCTTCTGCTTTGGCTCTCTCTCTCTCTTACTTCCCTCTCTCTGTACTGATGTAAAGGTTATCAGTTCCTGGCAAAGCCTCTCTGCATTATAAATGAACAGCTGAAAACCCACTCCAGGGACAATTAAACCTGAGGCTGTTTAGCATGCAGAAAGAAAAAGAGGGAGGGATTGACGAGGCCAACGCTGGGCGAAGAAGAGAAGGCTGGCACTTGAGCAGAGGATTTAGTTTGTTTGTTAGCCCTGAGTCTGCTTTGAGCACAGACACCTACATTCCCCTAAACTCACCGTCCATGTGAATCATGCTGCCTTTCAGCATGTTTACTGGAGTATTTGTGCACTGTGATTTGCAACACTGCCAAAAGTAATGATTGCATCAGTCTTGATTATATCCTCTGCTACATCTCCATCACACCATCCTCCTCTCTGTTCAAGCACCTTCATTTTTCTATCTCTGTTCTTCTATAAGCACTTTTCCTACTCTGTCCACGGTGCATCCTGGGTAACTCCCACAATGCACCTATCTACGTCTAGTAGTTTGGAAGCACCAGATGGTTGTGATTGTCTTTGTGAGTTATGCTCAGGAGGAAAAGGTAAACCAGACTTCACCCTTCTCCAAAGTTTTTTATTTGTCATCTGTATATTTTCCACTCTCAGAGGTAACTATGAAGGCTAAATAGGGATATTATATGTGATATTATTTATATTTTTTTCTGTTTTTGTGATCTCAACATAAAAGCTCTCGTCATGGTGAATAAAGCACTTATTTTTATCTTCATCGTACGTTAAGACATGATAGTCTACTGGTTTCAGTTTTGTTTAATATCCGCCTTTTTCTTCCCGTAAGAGTAGATGCAGCCATTTGTAAATATTATGGGTGTGGCTTCCGGTCTCATCAAAACAGCTTGTTTTGGGGCTTGATTTTGCAAATTGATATCTTACCATATGTTTTTAATGTATTATCTTAATTATGAGCCCACTGCTTTGTAGTGCAAACAGTTTTACCGTTTACTGCACATTGTTATTCTTTTATTATTTCCCTATAGGATAATGAACTGGAAGTCTCACCCAGTCTTACTTCTGCATTGAAGAAAAAGGTGAATACAATGGGACAAGACAGACTAATATATTTAGTTAATCACAGCAACTGAAATTCTAATTGCATTTCAACACTGTATAATACTTACTTCATATGCTTAGATGTTATTCAACCATGTCACAGCATTTGCATTACCATTTTAAATTACAGGGACATTTATTTTGAAATTATGACTGTTTCTGATGTAAAAAATCTTACATTTTAGTCAGGGTTTAAGTGAGTGAAATGTACTGTTGTAAATATATCAGTGCATAGTTGAGTGTGTGTGAGCTGATTGGGAGGTGCAAGATTCGATCTGTGAACTTCTCACATTACAAGATAATCTGCGCCGAAAATCGGAATGGATCAAGGTGCTTGACAAGATTTTTGCTTCTCGGGAGGGGAAAATCAGGGATAAATCAGATTAAAACTCATGTAGTGTGAGCCAGGCATAAGAGGAAAAAAAATTAAATACTGAGAAAATCGCCTGATCTTTACTTAATATCCTAATGATTTTGGAATAAAAGGAAAATCGATTATTTTGACCCATACAAATATGCCTGTGCTACTTAAGACTGGTTTTGTGGTCCAGGGTTACATATTTGCATATGTGGCACTATGGTACATTGCTATATTTGTATACTATGTATACAACACATCAATGTTTATTCATCGCAAAGGTACAAAACTTCATGAGTGATAATGCATTGGTACATTATGGGTGATGTCAATCGTATGTCATGATTTGACACACAGGAAGAAAAGTTTTAATTTACATTGTAACATTAGTAAATTTACTCACAGCACAGTGGTAAAGCAATGCCACAATGAAGGGATAAGGAAAGGATTAATATGAAGGATTAATAACTAATATTAATATCTAGAGGTAAATCAGTTGTAAGAAGTATTACATATTCAAACATGGCCATGGCCGTCTTAAAATGTAAAAAAAAAAAAAAAAAACGAATGCCTTAACATGAGCAGAATGTGCATGTCTACACATGCAAAAGAAATGTGTTTAAAATTGCTGTATTGATACAATCAAATTTCACACATTCTGTTTAATGCCTTATGGTCCTGTCTGCCTTCCATACAAAATAATCTGTGGTAACAATTGGAGGAAAATGAGATCTATACAATAATGGGATTCTAGAATCTGAATTTTCTACTGTTGTTTGACTTGTTTATAGCCCACTTTTTCCACATGGTATACAACGGATGTCCAACCACTGTAATTTTGGTCATTTAGTTGGATCCTTGACCCATAGACCTGACATTGAATACGGGTCAGTAAACTTCACCCCATTGCTAAGGGTTAGCTTATTAGTGTAAGACAACCCGTCTTTTCTTCTGGCAAACCATTAAAGTAATTGGAGAAGGCATTCAGCTGGACTGTGTTGTAAATATTTTTGGCACTCACATCTGACGACTTCTGCAGATCTGTAACTTTTTGCCACCAGACAGGCTCTGCCCACAAAATACGCCATCAGTGTTTACAAACACCTGATGTTTCACAGTAAAAAAAAAAACACACACACTGTTGGTGATCACTCTTGAGTGATCTTGGGGTAACAAATCAGACTTTTGTAAAAATCATTGAGAGATGCCTGCAGAAATACACACAAAAAATAACATAAATGGCATATTTTGGATTAAAAATAGCAAATATTACATTTGTTGTTATTTTATAAAAGGTCAAAAAAGACATTTCAACAACAAAAAACTCTTATGTCAAGATTATGATAAAAGTAAGTGGATCACACCACAACAAGAGAGAAAAATGAATAATGCATGTCCTTTTCTATAGATACCATTGTTTGCTTGGCATTAATTAAAATTATAATGTCCAGCTCCACTCAATCCGGTTGGATAAGCCCATTTGGCTAGACGTGCAGGTTTGTGTTTGTGAGTGGAATCAACAAGAAGAACCCAGAAAAGCTGCACTGTGTAATGCTGTTGGCTGCCAGGTGGAGAGAGTGTGGATTGTACTTCAAAGCCCAGGAGTGAGCTGGGATTGCTTCGGTTGGAAAAAGACAGAAATGAGCAGATCGGCTCTGAACAGGATGGACATTTCTGTCTTATTTTTCGTTTCACAAATGCAGCCCACAATGTGTGTCATGCTCGTGAGGTTATGCAGCATTTGAAGAAAGAAAGCTGCAATAAAAGTGAAATAATTAACGATCGACTTTGTTGATTCTTTTTACACCGCTCCTGTAAATGAGTAAAGCTATGTGTGCATTTTGAACTGAAATGTTCTGGCATTTCCAGCATGGATTCCCACTGAAGCGCAGGGCTGTCTGCCACTGTATGTGTCCAGGGAACAGTGCGCTCAACTGGGGCTGGAGATGATGGATGTGGCCCGCGCACCACTGGAGGAAGCCTCCATGTGTTTCAAGCTCCATAATACTCCTACTCATTCATCTCTCTTCGTCTTTTCTCTCTCCCTCTCATCCAGCACAACATTCCCATATGCTCTCGGTAATTACGGCCTGTATTTTCACTCTGACGCGCAGTGGAGGGAGGCATCTGTGAAGGTGCGTATAAACCGTCTTCTCCGGCTTCTCTTCCACTGGAGTGAGTAGCAGCAGCACTCGTTCCCTCTCGTTTCTTTTCGTTATCTGTCTCATTTTAGACCTGCGATCTCATTACAAGGCTCTTGGTGAATTTTAAAGGCGCGATTGGACAAGTTTAAAAAGGAATGACTAAAACTGAAAGTCAAACCATTTTTCTTCTTCTTCTTCTTCCACCCCGCAAACACGCCGCAGGAGTGGCCGCCGAGCCCGCTTAAGTCTCTTAGCATCTCGTCCTCCTGCTGAGAGACACGACAGATCAAAAAAACTCCTCTCTGCGCTCTCCCTCTCTCATCGCCTCCCTTTATCCGTGTCTCTTTCTTCCACCCTTCTGTCATTTCCAATTATTCCAATTCACCCTTTTAATTTTTTTCCATCTCTCTTAGTCAATCCTCTCTTATTTTGGTCATCTGCTTTCATTTTCCAGTTTGAGAGACTGACTTGAGGAGTCTTTCTGGGGTGTGTGGAGGGAGGGGAGGTGTAAACGAAAAAAGGATGATGGATTGGTTTGTTTTGCGAACCCAAGCATGCCTCATCTCTCCTCCCCAGATATGCAGTGCTTCCTTCCGCAGTTTCTTGAGTAGACTAATTATTAAAAAATATGCAAAACCATTAAAATTTAGACAAGCCGTTTGTGTAATTAATTTAACCCTTTCTTCAGTGATTTCTCATTTTTTCAATTTATTGTAAATTCATTTACTGCCATCAAGCTTGTTTTCCTGAGTAATAGTTGCTCAAGGAAGACTTCGCTTTTTTTGTGGACACATAGTGCCATCTAGTGGTCCTAGGGCCTAAGGGGCTATAAAAAAATTAAATCATACATTTTATTATTTACTGTGTTAAGCGATTAATGTTAAAAACAGGGTACAGTATAACCTTTGATTGTTTTGAAAATCCTAGAGGGGGAAATCTTTAAAGAAAAAAAAAAAATTGGGTATTGTTAGATTACAAAATATATATATATATATATATATATATATATTAGTGGTGACCAAATTAATACGTTTAGAAATGGCAACATTTGAGATTTCAAAGGCTTTCATGCTAGAGTAAAACTTTCCAATATTGTTTTCACAGAGTAAATGCTAAAGAGACACACCACAGATACACAAAGTCAGAGAAATAACATCTGTTTAAAGGAAAATCATATCTTATCTCAATACATTTAAAACCCGTTAAATAGTTATTTCTGATTATTTGTAATGGTTTATGTCACAACATTGTCAGTTCCTAGTTTGTATTTAGGAACTAAGAATTAAATGCAAGTCAAAATATTAGCTATGCATTTTGTTGTGCAATAAGGACAACAAAAGAGCCGGAAAACAATTCTGGTTTATTTTATGTCTTTGAGGTGTTATGGGATGGAAAGTCAGTCTAATTTCCACCCTTTGAGTCAGATTAGAGATGATAAAACTTTTTTTTCTCATGTGCTTCTTTGACCCCCAAAAGTATTTTAATGGAAACATTTGAGGCTGTAAATCTGATAAGATGAAGGAAGTCAGCAGCTGAAATGGGGTCAGTGAAATGGGATCTGAATGTGACGCATACATCTGAAGTTCCATTTGAAAAAAAAGATGTCAAATATTTTATTTCCTGTGTAATGCACATAAGAAAACAAAAACAAGACATTGATAATATTTGGAAGATTACAACATTAACTTGTGTATAACTGGAATACTGTTTTCAAATGGCACTGCTGAAAATGTAAAATGTAAATTGGTGTATAGAAATACCTTGGGACTGAAGTTAGATGTGTGATTTAGATATTCCATTACATTTGACACCAGTCATCAGATCATTTATTATGGATAAACATTAATATTTATACTGTACATTAACATAGTTGACTTTTTAATTTCAACCCCAGTTTATAATCTTAATGTTTTTCAAATAAAGAATGTTCAATCTGCACTATTTCGGTAAAAAAAAAAATAACAGAGAACCATTTAATACACTTGAAATAAAATATTACTTTTAAATGTTAGATTTTTATTACTAAACTGCTTGTTATGCGAGTTTAAATGTATGCAAAGTTGAAAACTATGCTGCATAATTCATATTTGTCTTCTATTTTTGCCCATGGGTGTTTTCACTAAATAAATGTCTGCATTTTGATTATTACTGTTGTCTCTAGTAATTCTCTGTCTGCTTTTTAATGTCCAATTTATTTTTGATTCATTTTAAGCCAGCAATAGTACTTTTTATTCAACATTTGAGTTAATTAAAACAACCCAGCATGTTGGGTCAAAGATTTAACCCAAATGGCTGGGTTAAAATAACCCAACGCTGAGTTTGTCCATATTTGACCCAGCGCTGGGTTACCAAAATAACCCAAAATGGGTTGTTTTAACCCAGCGTTTTTTTAGAGTGTAAAATTTCATGTTCACTTAATTATTGTAACCATAGAAAGTAGGATCATTTATAATTTGATAAATCTTAGATTAACTTCAGTATTTGACCAGCTGACTGTACATAATCCAGTCCTGTACCTAAGTGTGCAGTTTTATGCCATAGTACACACCAAAGTCAGACCTTTGCAGTCAGTTGCTTTTTGACCATCTGTTTCCTCGTTTGGGGACGTTCAGTGATGCGTAGCAAACTTCTGTAAGGACATCCTGCAGAAATATCACAAATGATAATGAATATTGTATATCTTTGTTTATGTTCCTTTTTTGTCTTTTCAACTTTTAGCAGGAAGTTTGTTTTTGTTTTGTGTTTGCAAACTGTGCTGTACTGATAATTTAATGCAAATGTGCAGCATGTAGGTTAAATATTGACTAATCTAAATTGATTTCAGGCTCATGTTGTGGCACTTTTCTGCATATCTGTGGGCTGCTTTAGTTTACCCTTTCTTGGATCAACTGTCTTTGCATCTCAGAACTGCTTTGACGACCTTCAGACTCCTTCAACACTGTGAATGGCAGAATCAGAGGCTTTTTGATTGAACAACTATTAAGTTTAATACTTAAAAAAAAATAAAAAATCTCACCTGTCTTGTGGCAACATGTGTAGCCACAAACAAAAGCCAAAATCGCAGAGAGAAGAGAACTTGTGGGACACACTGTTTGCAGTATCAGCCAGCACTGCCAGCTGTCATCAACAGGTTCAGGGGGCTTTTCTAAGGGAAAGATATTCACAAAGATATCTGAAATGTATTTTATTTTATAACATTCTGCTCTATTAAACATTAGTGATTATCTCAATGCTTGACATTCTTACAATTTCCTGCATTCCTGCATAAACAAGTTTGATGGTGTTATGTAACTGTGTGCACCTTTAATATATAAGTATTTACCTCAGTTTGTGTTAAAACTATTAGTGATAGACTTTGTGTCATGTGTCTTTCTCTTTACCATGTTTAATCACGGTGGCTGTCAGTATGTAAAATTTTAGTAGCAGCATGGCTTCGATAATTTAGAAAAATAGGGCTTTTGGATTTACGTTTTTTTTTTTTCATGTTTTTTATTTAATTAATTCTTTTTATTTTTATTGTATTTTTTGGTAAATTGCCATTACAGACTTTTTCCTTTTGTTCCTCTGCCAACCACCACTGTCAGTATTTGCAATGTGCATATTGATACATTTTAACAGTTCATGCATTCCCTGGGAATCAAACCTATACTTTTAGTATTGCTAGCATCATGTTCTAGAGCAGTGGTTCTCAAACTTTTTACCGTGGCGTACCCCCTGGTGCATTTAACATTCTTCTGAGTACCCCCACTTAGACTTAAGTCACACCTTTTCCGTTAAGGGATAAAAATTCTCCCCTTTAAACTGATGTACACATGAATTTTAGCTTTTATAGAGGCATCTTAATATTCTATTAAGTGTATTATGTAACCCTGGACTACAAAACCAGTCTTAAGTAGCACGGGTATACCTGTAGCAAAGGCCAAAATATGGTCAAAATTACCAATTTTTCTTTCATGCTAAAAATCATTAGGATATTAATCATGTTCTCTTAAGATATTTTGTAAAATTCCTACTGTAAATATATCAAAACTTAATTTCTGATTAGTAATATGCATTGCTAAGAACTTCATTTTCAACTTTAAAGGTGATTTTCTCAATATTTTGAAAATTCCAGCTTTTCAAACCAGTTGTATCTTGGCCAAATATTGTCCAATATTAATATTAATATTAATATTAATAAATTGCCAGTAGGTGGCAGTATGAGCATCTTAATGAGTGAGACGTCACGTATTTCATTCAGTAAGGAAGAAAACGGTTCACTGACTCTCCGAATCGTTCAAATTCAATCGTCCACTTCTGTTGCGGATTTCGTTGCAACTGTTTTGTTGAAAACATAAACAGTAATGTAAGCTATATTTAAAATGTAAAATCCTCACTTAATACATTTTTGTTTAACTGTTATATAAAATCAAAATTTGCAATCGATTATATTCAGAGAAAACTGCGTTCTTGCTCGTATTTTAAACATGAAAAATAATTAACTCGCATAAGACATGTTTCTGTATCGAAATGAGTTTCTTAAATCGATCTTTATGTAGCCTACAGTCTGTCAATATTTGTTGCTATTAAGTGCTACAGAGCTAACGTTAACGTTACTTTAAACACGCACAGCAACGCGTTTTGCTAAAGCAGCATACTCTGTGGGCATCTTACCATATGCACGCTGCTGGTGTGGTTACAGTCAGTTTTGACCGCAAGAGATGAGGTAATTTGATGTAATTTGAATGTTCACGGAACTCACATTTTCCTGTTTTATAATAAAAGCTTGTCAGAAATACATGCTCGGTTTTAATGTTACTTTAAATTGTGGTAGAATTAAATGAATGGCAAAGCTCAGCATTTTGTTCGCGTACCCCCTTCCGCCACCTCACGTACCCCCAGGGGTACGCGTACCCCCGTTTGAGAACGTCTTGGTTACGTATGGTAACCCTCGTTCCCTGATGGAGGGAACGGAGACGTTGTGTCGAAGTGACGACTAGGGGTCGCTCTTGAGAGCCCGAATACCTCTGACAGCTTTGAGAAAAGGCCAATGAGAATTGGTATGCAGTATTTGCATAGCCCGCTCCGCCCCGGAGATCCGGGCATAAGAGGGGGGGGCTAGGCAACACTCATTGTTCTGATCTGAGGAGCCGAAGCACCCGGCTACACTCAGAGGCGGTCCGAGGTTGTGGCAAGGGGGACACAACGTCTCCGTTCCCTCCATCAGGGAACGAGGGTTACCATACGTAACCAAGACGTTCCCCGTCTGTCGTTCACGTTCGACGTTGTGTCGAAGTGACGACTAGGGGTCCCAGTTGAAAACGCCACAACCAGCGGACCGCGTCACGAGTGCATGGAGTGCAAATATTAACAGGTCTTGCGTGTTAGATAAATGTCACTCACCTCTACGTGACCTTCCAATGCCCAAGAGCTTCAGCCAGCCTTTCCTCACCTTTGGTTGAACATCTTGGAGAACATTGGGCCAGTGTCCGTCCTCCCCGGGGGGGGATGGGCACTACGGAGACCACACCCTGCCCGGAGGGAGGTATTTGTGTGGAGAATACACTTGAGGGCTCGCACTAGGGGAGCACAACAAGGGGACGATCCTGAGGCAGGCTCCGCATGAGGAGAGACTGCTGAGCTCAGGGTCGGAGACAAGTTTTGTCTTAAGGGAAACACCGCATCTCTGGGAGTATAGGTGGAGATACACACATGGGGCCGCATTAGGAGCCACTACATGTGGGGCACCAACCTAATATGAGAGTTCACAAGAGGCAACCTAACCTCATATTAGATTCTGATAGCTAGTTCCTCCGCTGAACATAGCTACGTTGCGGGTGCAACATGATGGAAATTGTCGTTCAGGGTTCACGCCAGGAAACTTACTGAACTGGGGAAGCGTCATCACCCGTGGGGAACGACGCTTCAGCAAGCTTCTACACCGTGTCAGCTTCAGGAGTTACTGGGCTTGCGTTCAGGACTCCCGAAGAGACTGGTTCTACACGCAGATTGTAGAACCTGGCAAACGTGTTAGGTGTAGCCCAACCTGCAGCTCTGCAAATGTCTGTTAAAGAGATCCCGTTCGCCAGCGCAACCGACGCTGCGACGCCCCTGGTGGAGTGGGCGTGCACCCCCAGCGGGCAGGGCACCCCTGTGGCCTGGTAGGCCAAACGAATCGCATCCACAATCCAGTGGGAAATTCTTTGTTTGGAGACAGCTTTCCCCTTCTGCTGTCCTCCAAAACAGACAAAGAGCTGACTCGACCGTCTGAAGCTTTCAGTACGTTCCAAGTAAATGCTCAGGGCACGGACTGGGCATAACAAGGAGAGGTTGGGGTCGCCTTCCTGAGAAGGGATAGCTTGCAGAGTGACCACCTGGTCCCTGAAGGGAGTGGTGGGCACTTTGGGCACATAACCGGGCCGGGGTCTCAGGATAACGTGAGAGTTAGCCGGCCCGAATTCGAGGCACGAGTCACTGACGGAGAGGGCTTGGAGGTCTCCCACTCTTTTGATCGATGTGAGCGCAGTCAGGAGAGCCGTCTTTTGGGAGAGAGCACTGAGTTCGACTGACTGGAGCGGCTCAAAGGGATCTGACTGTAGGCCCCGGAGGACCACAGACAGATCCCAAGAGGGGACAAGGCGCGGTCTGACGGGGTTCAGCCTGCGTGCACCTTTAAGGAATCGTATAACCAAATTGTGCTTCCCAACCGATCTACCTTCCACCAGGTCGTGGTTAGCGGCAATAGCGGCTACCTGGACCTTAAGTGTTGAAGCAGAAAGGTGTCTATCCAGTCCTCCTTGGAGGAAGGAAAGCACCGTTCGGATGCCACATCTCCGTGGGTTCTCCCCCCGGGAGGAACACCAGTTTGTGAATTTGCGCCATCTGAGGTCGTAGAGCCGCCTCGTGGAAGGAGCTCTCGACTGCAACAGAGTGTTTACCACTGCCAGTGGGAGATCTCTGAAATCCTCCTGGTCGCGTCCAGGGACCATACGTGGAGGTTCCAGAGATCTGGGCGCGGGTGCCATATCGTGCCCTTCCCCTGTGAAAGGAGGTCCTTCCTCAGGGGAATGCGCCAGGGAGGAACGGGGGAGAGGAGCACCAGCTCTGAGAACCAAACCCTGTTGGGCCAGTAGGGGGCCACCAGCAGGATCTGTTCTCTGTCCTCCCTGACTTTGCACAGGGTCTGTGCAATTAGGCTCACTGGTGGAAACGCATACTTGAGGAGGCCCTGAGGCCAGCTGTGTGCCAGTGCATCTGTGCCGAGGGGCGCCTCGGACAGACCGTACCACAACTGGCAGTGAGTGTTCTCTATCGAGGCAAACAGGTCGACCTGGGCCTGACCGAAAAGACTCCAGATCAGCTGAACCGTCTGAGGGTGAAGTCTCCACTCGCCCCGAAGCGAAGTCTGTCGGGAGAGCGCGTCCGCTACCCAATTGAGTTCGCCCGGTATGTGGGTGGCTCGTAGAGGCTTGACATTGTTTCGACACCAAAGGAGGAGATGGCGGGCTAGCTGTGACATGCGAAAGGAGCGTACACCGCCCTGGTGATTGATGTAGGCTACAGTCGCAGTGCTGTCTGTGCGGACCAGCACGTGTTTGCCCTGAACCAAAGGTCGGAACCTCTTCAGGGCCAAAAACACTGTCAGCAGCTCGAGGCAATTGATATGCCAATGCAGCCGAGGGCCCGACCAGAGCCCTGCAGCTGCTTGCCCATTGCATACGGCGCCCCAGCCTGTGTTGGATGCATCTGTCGTAACCAAAATGCGCCTGGACACTTGTCCTAAGGGCACCCCGGCCCGTAGGAACGAAATGTCTTTCCAAGGACCGAGGGTTTTTAGACATACGGGTGTGACGTGCACCCGGTATGAACCCTGGCGCCATGGCCATCTCGGGACTCGGGAACGCAGCCAGTGTTGTAACGGTCTCATGTGCATCAGGCCCAGCGGCGTGACGGCGGCTGCGGATGCCATGTGACCCAGGAGCCTCTGAAATTGTTTGAGGGGGACCGTCGGGCTGCGTGAGAGCTTCTGGACGCAGCTCAGCACTGACTGTGCACGCTCCGGGGAGAGCCGTGCACTCATGGCAACCGAGTCTAGTTGTATACCGAGAAAAGAGATGCTCCGTACCGGGGCGAGCTTGCTCTTTTCCCAGTTGACCCGAAACCCCAGATGGGCCAGATGGTTGAGAACCACATCCCTGTGTTTGCATACCAACTCCTGAGAGTGTGCTATGACCAGCCAGTCGTCGAGGTAATTGAGAATGCGGATGCCCCTCTCCCGGAGAGGGGCAAGGGCTGCCTCTGCGACTTTCGTAAAGACGCGGGGAGACAGGGAGAGCCCAAATGGAAGGACTTTGTACTGAAATGCTCGACCTTCGAAGGCAAACCGCAGGAAGGGCCTGTGTCTTGGAAGAATCGAGACATGAAAGTACGCGTCTTTCAGGTCTATCGCCACAAACCAATCCTGGAATCTGATGCACGTGAGAATGCGTTTGAGCGTTAGCATTCTGAAGGGGAGCTTGTGAAGGGCCCGATTCAGAATCCTCAGATCCAGGATTGGTCTTAAACCGCCACCTTTCTTGGGTACAATGAAGTAGGGGCTGTAGAACCCTTTCTTCATGTCGGCCGAGGGGACCGGCTCTATCGCGTCCTTCACCAGAAGGGTCGCGATCTCCGCCCGAAGAACCGCAGCATTCTCGTCCCGAACCGCGGTAGAGAAGATGCCGCTGAACTTGGGCGGGTTGCGTGCGAATTGGATAGCATAGCCGAGTCGGATGGTTCTGAGAAGCCAGCGAGAGAGGTTGGGTATCTCGAGCCAAGCTGTAAAACTCTCTGCCAACGGTCTCAGGGGGACCACCGACGTACCTCGGGTGGGTACGGTGTGACTGAGTTGTGGTGAAAGCCCTTTGTTCGGGGGCGTGCTGTCCCGGAGGACACAAGGTGCTTTGATCGCCATAACCGACATACAAGGATCCGTGAGAAGATCGCCTGAGCTCAGGGGATCGACTGACGGATGCGCTTGTTTCTCTGTCAAAGTATGCAGAAGCGCAAGTTTTGCGGTTGAGCATGCTTTGATGTGTTTTGGTGGCTGGGTACCCCGGAGGGACCCAGCCATGGGAGGATCGACCATCGGAACCGACAGACAAGGATCCATCAGAAGATCGCCTGAGCTCAGGGGATCGACTGATGGATGCACTTGATTCGTCAAAGCATGCCGAAGCGCAGGCCCTGCGGTTGAGCATGCTTTGACATGTTTTAGTGGCTGGGTACCCCGGAGGGACGCAGTCACATAGATTTTTTCGCCCAGAGAAGAAAATTGCTCTTTTATTGACCATGTGGTGGCCGTCTGCCGAGAGGCAGACAGCCGGGGTGGAGCCGAAACCCACACTCGTCCCCTCGCCGAGTGTGGATCCAGACAGGTCAGCAGATCTCTCTCCTCCGGGCTGCTCGTTTCAGGAACGCTTCGAAGCCTGACGAGGGTTCTTAGCGGCCTGAGACTGAGCTAACGGCGCCACCTTCTTGCGAGAGCTCGACCGCAAGGCTGGTTTAGGTGCAGGACCAGCCTGTGGCGGGCCCTGAGCCGGTCTGGAAGGCGGTCGTCCTCGGCGTGAAACAGGCGGAGGCTGCTGCCTCGGGGGTGCGGGCCCGGGGGGCGGCGCCCGACGAGGCAAGATGTGTTTGATAGCCTCCGTCTGTTTCTTCACTGCGGAGAACTGCTGTGCAAATTCCTCGACAGTGTCGCCAAAGAGACCAGCCTGAGAAATGGGGGCGTCAAGAAAGCGAACCTTCTCAGCGTCCTTCATTTCCGCCAGATTCAGCCAAAGGTGGCGCTCCTGGACCACCATAGTGGACATCGCCCTCCCCAGAGCCTGCGCCGTGACCTTCGTAGCTCGTAGAGCATAGTCAGTCGCCGAGCGCAGATCCTGCAAAAGCTCTGGTTTGGGAACACCCTCGTGCAACTCGCTAAGAACCTTGGCCTGATAGACCTGCAGGACGGCCATAGCGTGAAGGGCGGACGCAGCTTGTCCAGAAGCAGCATAAGCCTTCCCCACGAGAGCGGAAGAAGCCTTACATGCCCTGGACGGGAGTTTTGGGCGGTCCCGCCAGGTGGCGGCGGTCTGCGGGCAAAGATGCACCGCGATCGCACGCTCCACGGCGGGAACCTCCGTATACCCCTTCGCTGGACCTCCATCGAGGGTGGTGAGAGAGGAAGAACCGCTAAGACGCGTTCTGGCTGAAAAAGGAGCCTTCCACGACTTAGTCAGTTCCTCATGCACTTCCGGGAAGAAAGGAACTGGGGTAGAACGTGGCCGAGAACCACGGTCGTTACCCAGATACCAATCATCCAGCCGTGAGCGCTCAGGATGGGGCGGAGACTTCCACTCAATCCCGATTGCTTTGGCCGCCCGTTCGAGCATGGCCGCCATTTCCGCGTCTGCTACTGACTGAGAACCCGCCCCCGCAGCGGGTGCCTCAGATAGCGCGTCTGCTTCAGATGGCTGCCCACTCTCCGATGCTGCAGACACTTCTTCCTCCCCCGCAGGAGCCCCGAATAACCAATCCAACCCGTACTGAGACGAGTTTTCAAAGTCATCCGAAAGCTCGACCGGCAGACACACAGAGCGCGAGGGACGCGGGGAATTACCCGGCGAAACGCTCGCGCTCTCTCGCTCTTCATCAACACGCGCCGCGGCAGCCTCGTACCCGGAAGTAGAAGGACGAGCCGCGGTAGCGGTTGATGCGAGCCGCGGTCTTTTAGTAAAGAACGCGACTCGCGAACGAAGTGTGCTGAGGGGCATGTCCTCGCAAGCAGGACATCCGCCCTCGCCGAACGCTGCTTCAGCATGGTCACGACCCAAACATTGAAGACAGAGCTCGTGCCGATCGTTTTGGGAGAGAAAGAAGCCGCAACCAGAAGGACACGGAAGGAAAGGCATAGTAAACACACAAACCCACCGTGTCTGCACTCTTTTAGAGAAATTTGCTCTTTAGATTTTATTAAGAGGAAATCTGCTCTTCAAGATTCGCCGTCGAAGCACCCAGGGGACTCTCACTGCTACTGCGTTCGAGAAGGAAGAGACCGCTGCCCGTGCCGTAGATCCAACGACGAGAGAGGTGAGTAACGCTGCTTCTCAATGAAGAGACGCTGCATTCGGCTCCGAAGAAACAGAACAATGAGTGTTGCCTAGCCCCCCCCTCTTATGCCCGGATCTCCGGGGCGGAGCGGGCTATGCAAATACTGCATACCAATTCTCATTGGCCTTTTCTCAAAGCTGTCAGAGGTATTCGGGCTCTCAAGAGCGACCCCTAGTCGTCACTTCGACACAACGTCGAACGTGAACGACAGACGGGGAACCACTGTTCTAGAGGAATGCATAGATCCTAGAGGTGGAAGAGATAAAAAAAAAAATGCACTATACAAACTTAAATTTGTATAATTCATGAATGAAAACATTTTGTAATATGGTTTTGATGTAGATTTCCCATGGTAATGCAATGTCTGATTTTAAAATGTTTTTCAAAAGATGAATTTTGAGGTTAGTTTTCAGTTGATATATAATTTCTTATGAGCTCTAAAGCATGATAAGGAAAAAGGCAACTAAGAAAGTCCTTTTGTGACAAAGGTCAGAACTCCTGTTATGAAGTAGATTTTTTGAGGTGCATTCTTGTCATACATTAATCTATTACTTTTACTGCATAATTTGCAACACAAAACAGTGGTAAAATATATATTTAGGAATCTTAGACCTTTCCAACGATATATAGCTCGTCATTATTTGATAAGGATTTATTTGTAAAATGGTGTAGTAAACTTAGGCGTCCCACTGAGGGGATGCTGACAGTTAATGGGTTAAGTGCTTTAAACTTCAGAATTACTACACCAAGTGTTTTAGGACTGTATTCTTTTAGTGCATTAATGTTTTGTTTCAGCAGATTATTTAGTGCTCTTTATTTTACATTGTTTGCAGTGTAATAAAACAAGCTTACCAGGTGAAGCATATGTGAGCTTTATGAGAGTATCACCAGTGTGGTACACATCCTTCTCAAAGAGTATACTGTTCTGCATGATCTGTTTTTTCTCTACCCTTGAGCAATAGTAGAGACCAAGGTCTGCTTCAGTGATGTTCTCGATCACTAAGTCATAAGATTTTGAAGCATCGTTACTGAACACAGAGAATCGCGGAATGGGTTTTAATGTGCTATCATATGCAGAGATGATCAAAGGTGGTTGGATTTGTGAAGGGCAGATATTGACCCATTGAATGTCCTGTCCCTCGACAATCTCACAGTCACAGGGTAGAGTTGCATTATCTCCAGGTCTGACCACCACCTCCACTAGCATTCCAGAGACTTTCCAAAACATGCAGCTCAGCCCAACTACATTCAAACATATATGATGGGTTACTCAGAGAATAATGAAGGGTGTAAATAATTCAGTCCTTATATTGAGAGATTAAGAAATGCAGAAAACAGTACTTACGCTACACATAAAATGTACATATTTAAACCAGATTTATAAGGAGAAATCACTTACTGAGTGCCGTGATAGAAACCTTCATGTTGGCCACAGCTGAAAATATGGTGGTGCTTGTGGGTGAGGCGTATGTAACTGTCAATGTCATTTCCGCCCCTTTGAATTGTTGTGCACAGATAAAACGTTAGTTTAAGTGTAGCTATTAAAGCTACACTTTAAGTTTAAAATACTTACAATTTAAGTATTTTAATAAATCATTTGTCATTTTAATTTACACTTACACACAAGCATATACTGTATGTTTGTAATGTTTTTTTTTTTAAGACAACCCTCACATTGTTAAATGAATAATTAACAAAGAACATCATATAATTTAATTATTTTGAGAATTCTGGATAAACGAATAAGAAAAAAAAAAAAATTAATTGGCTATTACTAGGATTACTAAAAATATAATTAAGTAGTGCTCAAATTAATATGTTTAGACATAACATCATTGGAGGAAGATTTAAGGCTACTAGTGTAGGAAATTCCAATATTACAGTATTTATTTTGTAAATGTTGGTTATTTAGGGAAAACCTACTATGTAAAAACAATTTGTTGAGTTAACTTAAAATAATTTGTTACCTGGCTGCCTTAAAATGTTCAGTCAACTCAAAAAAGTTTAGTCAACTTGAAATGTCAAGTTGTACTAAGTGACAACTTAAAATTTTAAGTTGAATCAACTCAAATAGCAGGGTAACAAATTACTTTAAGTTGACTCAACAAATTGTGATTTTTATTTTTTACAGTGTATCTGATCTCAATACATTTTAACTCCATTAAATAGTTCTTTCTGATAATTTATAATGGAATATGTTACAACATTGTCAGTTCTTATTCAGGAATTGAGGAATTGAAAGCTTTCAAAATATTAGCATGCAGCTTTTAATATTGTTGAGCAAGAAAGACAACAAAACAGCTGAAAACAATTCTGGTTTATTTCATTTGTTTGAGATTCAGCTTATACAGCGGATGTTTATCTGGTCACTACATTTATGATTATCATCTTACTAAAGTGATTAATGAACTAGCAACATGAACATGTTTTTATATTTATTGTGTGTAATATAGAAAAGACCAATGTCCTCAGTAGTTCAGATGACTTCATGTACCGAATGTTTTGAGTTGTTATGAGATGTAAGGTGCAATTTCCACCCTTTAAGTAAGATTACAGTTAATAAAACCTTTTTCTTCATGTGCTTCATTGACCCCCAAAACCATTTTAATGGAAACATCTGAAGTTGTAAATCTGATAAGATGAAGGAAGTCAGCAGCTGAAATGGGATCTGAATGTCACGCATGCATCTAAAGTTCCATTTGAAAAAACAAAAAACAAGGATGTCAGATATTTTCAACTTTATTTTCTGTGTAATGCACATAAGAAAACAAATACATACATTAATAATCTTTGGAAGATTACAAAATGAAACACTTATGTATAATTGGAATACTGTTTTCAAACAGCACAGCTAAAAGATAAAAAGTAACTGTTTAAGTCACAAAAAGACAAATATTTGGCACAGAAGTTAGTTGTGTGATTGAGATATTCCATCACATTTGATGCCAGCCATCAGATCGTGTATTATGGATAAACAAATAAATATTTATACTGTACATTAACACTGTCTTCTAAATTTCAACCCTAGTTTATATTCTTAATATCTTTATATTTTTATATTAAAAAAAAAATTATAAATGAAGAATTCTAGAATACTTTTTGTCTCAAACTGCAAAGTTGCTTATTTATTTATTTTTTTTATATCAGTATTGCAGCAAAGCAAATATTCCATGTTCATTTATTTATTTATTTTGTAGGCAACTATAGAAAGTAAGATCATTTATAGTTTGTCTGATAAACCTTTAATTCACTTTGGTGTTTGACCAGCTGACTGTACATAATCCAATCCTTTACCTAAGTGTGCAGTTTTATGCCATCGTACACACTGAAGTCTGAGCTTTGCATTCGGTTGCTCTTTGTCCGTTTGTTTCCTCGTTTTGGGACATTCAGTGATGCGTAGCAAACTTCTATATGGGCATCCTGTGGAAATGTTTTAGTTTTAAGTGGATAGTAAGTTTCATCATTAGTATTGCAACTGGTTTAAAAAAATGTAAAAGAACAGTTTCAAATACAATTACATCATTTTCACTTTGCATGAAATAGACATAAATTATCATGAATATAGTATATCTTCATTTATGTTTTTCCACTTTTAGTAGGAAATCAAAGCTAATACATTGTGCTCATACATTAAGGTTTGTTTGTTTTTGTTTTGTGGCTGCAGACTGTCTCGTGTCGATAATTTAATGCAAATGTACAGCGTTTAGATGAAATAATGACTATTGTAAATTAATTTCAGACTCAGGCCATGTCATATTTGTGAGATGCTGTGTTTACCTGTTGTTGGCTCAACTGTCCTTGTGTCTCAGAACAGCTTTGTTGAATTTCAGACTCCTTTGGCACTGTTAATGACAGATTTTAAAAGGTATGGCCCCCTTAAACAAAACTACAGGAAGCACTATATTATCTAGATATAGTCACATACTAAACAACTATTAAGTAAAAAAAATAAAAATCTTACCTGTCTTATGGCAGCATCTGTAGCCACAAACAAAAGCCAAAATCGCAGAGAGAAGAGAACATGTGGGACACACTGTTTGCAGTATCAGCCAGCACTGCCAGCAGTCAACAGCCACTGGTTCAGGGGGACTTTCTGAGGGGAAGACAAATGAATAAATGTTTTCAATTTGATGATAAGATGCAAAGCAAAGGGTTTGCTGTCACAGAACCCTGACCTCCATATGCCAGTTTAGCTTTAAGTGTTTGATGTCTTTATAATCCATTTAAGATCAGCGATTTGTTTCCTATGCAAATTCTATTTTTAACAGGACATGACCTACATTTATGTTTGTTGCTCCATCCTACATTCGAATATTCAAAGGGTACACTTTTTTGTTTCTTTTGGATACTAATATTTACACTTTAGGTACCAGTATGCACACTTTAAGTAGAAAGGTACCTTTTTAAAATGTAGCACCCCAGTAAAAGTTAGACCTTTTTTTCTGATAGTGTAATTAATCATTCTTCAATCATTCTTCAACTCTTGGTGAAAAAATACACCAAGTGGCTCTTTGTAGGTTTCTGTATCTGTATAATATATAGATATTCACAATGTAAAAAACAATTAGTTCAACTCAAAGAAGTTTAGTCGACTTGAAATGTTAAGTTGTACTACGTGACAACTTAAAATTTTAAGGCAGCCAGGTAACTTTTAAATTCTACGTTCTATTAAGCATTTGCTTTCATCTTAATGTCCCTAATGCTGTTTGATATAAAATGTTAAAAAAATTAATAAATTTAGCATATACACTTCTACGTTTGGCAAATGCTTTGTCCAAAGATATTTATAATATACTGTAAAAAAAAAAAAAATTACATTAATTTTAACTGTAAAAATGCAGCTTCATTATGGCGGTTGTCAGTATGTTAAATTTTAGTAGCGGCATGACCTTGATAATTTAGAACAAAAAGACTATTGGGTTTACAAATGTATTTATTTATTTTTATCATAAACTAAACAAATTAGGTAAGTGCTTTAAACTTCTCAAATTTTTACACCAAGTGTTTTAGGACTATAAATCTTCTTTTAGTACATTCATGTTTTGCTTCAGCAGATTATTTAGTGCTCTTTATTTTACATTGTTTGCAGTGTAATAAAACAAGCTTACCAGGTGAAGCATATGTGAGCTTTATGAGAGTATCACCAGTGTGGTACACATCCTTCTCAAAGAGTATACTGTTCTGCATGATCTGTTTTTTCTCTACCCTTGAGCAATAGTAGAGACCAAGGTCTGCTTCAGTGATGTTCTCGATCACTAAGTCATAAGATTTTGAAGCATCGTTACTGAACACAGAGAATCGTGGAATGGGTTTTAATAGGCTATCGTATGCAGAGATGATCAAAGGTGGTTGGATTTGTGAAGGGCAGATATTGACCCATTGAATGTCCTGTCCCTCGACAATCTCACAGTCACAGGGTACAGCCGCATTATCTCCAGGTCTAACCACCACCTCCACCAGTGTTCCAGAGACTATCCAATAAATGCAACTCAGCCCAACTACATTCAAACAGATATGATGGGTTAAAGAGAAAAAAATGAAGAGAGTAAATAATGCAGTCCTCATACTGAGTGATTAAGAAATGCACATCCACAGTTATTCAGAAAACAATATTTTATCCAAAATATGAAGGGAAATCACTTACTGAATGCAGTGATAGAAACCATCATGTTGTCCACAGCTAAAATGTATGGTGGTGCTTGTGGGTGAGGTATATGTAACTGTCAATGTGATTTCCGCCCTGTGAATTGCTGTGCACAGATTAAATGTTAGATTACGTATAGCTATTTTTAAGTATTTTAACAAATCATTTTTTAATTTAAATTACTGTCACACATTTATACAAACAACACATATACCTGTATTATATGTAGGTGTGTGTCTATGTATGTTTTTTTTAAGCAATTTACAAAACTACACAATAAATGTTAAAGAATGTTTCAATGTTTGTATTGAAAACAATGCTTTTTAGTAGACAACACTACTGTCCTCAGTACCCACCAGACTGTTTCTTGATTCAATTTAGTTTTGTTTACTATTGTATCTACAATGGCGTGGAAATAAAAAAGTTGCACGGCAAAAATATTACAACATTCTACCTCAAAGTGTTTTGATGTATAAATATGAGGCCGTAAACCTAGTTGGTCTGAAGATAGAGAGAGACCGAGGGTGAAATTGGGTCAGTGGTTTGAGTGGCATACATGCTTAGTGTGTGGACCTCAAAGTCCACGTTACAGCAGATACACAGACATGAAATATTTTCCATGCTTCCGTCTGACTGACAAAGAAACTGCTGATATGATATAAGTGGGTCATTCTTCATTTGTGGTGGAAAGTTGTGTCCTCTACTTTTCTAACAGTTGAAATAAACTTTAAATACCACTAAACCATAAAATGTTTACATATTTGTATTCTGTAGGTTAAACACAATTTGTGCACTGTTACATTTTTGTTATAAAAAACATATTTAATTGAGTTTGAGAGATTGCATCTGTAACAAAATATGAATGTTCTGGCCCTACCTCAGAGAGGTATCATGGAATGTAATTGCAACAATATAACATTTTTAACACAAATAAAGTGCTTATACTGTGAATATAGATTTTATTTAACATGTACAATTTGATTAAATTGTTTAAAAAAAGAAAAGAAAAAAAGTTGTGTCCCCCAAATTCATGTCTGTGGTGTTACAACAATAGTTGTTGCCCCTTTAAGAAAAGTTAGCTAAATTTCTAACAATTTCATGTGTTGCACTTTATTAGTAGCACTTTATTAGTATTCTGTAGTGTTATGTTGATAGCTTGCAGATCTGATATATTTTAAACATTTTTTTTTACTTATTAATATTTCCAAAATGTCCCCTGATCGTGAAATCATAATGATGGCAGCCTCCATTTTAGAAAAGTCTGGATTTAGGCTAATATGTTTGTGGTGTTACTGTCCGTGGTGTTTTTGTCTTTCCTGTTGACACCATAGACATAAGTCATAATTATTTAAAAATCAAAATTAAGCTTATATTTTAATGAATATGGCATATGAAACTAATTTTAAATGCATAGCAAAACATTTTATTAAAAAAAAAATAAATAAATAAAAAAAAAAATGAAGAATGACCCAAATTATTAATATCATTTCGTAGAAAATTGCGGATTTGGCAACCCTACATCCAACACGAGCTGCATCCAAAGTGATTTCCACATATAGCGAAAATTACATTCAATATTAGAATGTTTGCAGGAGCGGGATTAAGAAAAGAGTCCTGTGCAAGGCTTTAATATAAAAACCATGCAATGAATGGAGACAGTAGCTTTCTACAGTCTCCATTCATTGCATGGTTTTTATATTAAAAATATCTAAAGGTGAATCCCACACATTTGGGGCGATTTAGGAATTATATATATATATATATATATATATATATATATATATATATATATATATTCACATTTACTTAGCTGTAATTGGGCACACCATAGACTTCTATTGTTTTTATATACAGATAATTATAAATTTTCTAACCTAACCCTAACCTTTTTTTACAATTAAAACAATCTTTACAAATAAGGGCATCCCCAAATGGGGGCTCCTTACACTAAACCTATCATCAGAACTAAGTGCCTCACCCAAACTATTACCCTTAACCTAACCTTTACCCAATTATAACCTGATCCCTAACACCAAGTCTTGACCCTCAAACAGGCCTTTAAAGAGTCTCAGAAAGTGATGACCGGCCAAAATGTCCTCACTTTACAAGATTGTCCTCACTCCGAAGGTCTAAAATTCAAACTGGCCCTCACAAATTTAACCCCACACACACACACACAGTAAATGCACAACATAGCGACCAGCAACCTCTAGAGGTTGTTGAAGGAAGCTCGCCGTATATATATATATATATATATATATATATATATATATAAAGTTCAGATGCAAAAGCCTCTAAATCCATTTGACATCTTTCTTTAAAAAATGCATTTTTATCAGGCTCCAATGTGTAGGTTTCTACCTACGTACTGGTGCTTCTGATTGGGCTGAGGCTGGGATTTTAGAGAGTTCGAAGTAAAAGTATTTGATGGACGTATAATATGTGTCAAGAGCATTCACTCAGTATCATTATCTAATTTTTGACTGAGATGGCTTTTAGGGGGTTTTGCATCTGAACTCTTCACATATATAATATAGGGCAGACTGGGGGCAATTGTAACATTTTTTACATGTTCCTTCATAACTCACAGACTACTTTAAATACACCAGTCATCTTTTGATATAAGACACAACTATAGGTGCTCTAATTAATAATTACATACAATTGATACATTTCCACTAATAAGGACAAGACTATAATATTAAATTAAATGCAAGAAGCCAGTGTTACAATTGGCCCCTTGGTGGCAGTGTTTGGGGGCAAGTGTCACAGGAAAAATAAGTCATATTACCCCACTGTATCTCAAATAAAAGCCTACCTTAAAGTAATCACTTTACTGCTGTAGTATCTAATAATGTTACTTATTTGTTTTATATGGTTGAAATTATTATTGCTTTCAAAGAGCAAAAGTCTATTTCTATTTTTGCAAAAGACTAGATAACTATTCTATTCTATAATGTATATCAATTTTACTCAAATACATTAATCAGTTAATTAGTCAAGAACTATCTTTAACCAAACTTTAATAAAATGGTGCAGAAAATGGTAACAGAACTCTTTCAGATCATGTGAAGATATTCACTGTATTAAAAAAAAAAGTGCCTAAAAGCACTAATTATTTTTAAATATAGTTTTTTAACAGAAAAGTATGTCAACATAGCCAAACAAGGTGCTTACACTGGCCCATGTGGCTTGGGGGCAACTATTTAACAATGTTACAATTGCCCCCAGTGCTGCAACCATGAGACAATCTTGTATGCTAGCTAGCCACACCTATATTAAGCATAGATAGTTCATGATAAATTTTTTTATCAATGACCTAGAGATAAAATCTATGTAACATCAAATTCACAGTCATCTAAACTTTAAACAGAGGGAAAGAAAAAATATATATATATTATACATCCAAAAAGTTAGTGTCAAACCTTAAAATCAGTATTTTGTTAAAAACCACTGCTGAGGTGAAATGTTTGTTCTCCTTTTTACAGGCATAGAGAGAATCGGACTGAGCATGTACAGATCAAGTGCCATCACTCTAGCTTGTTTCTGATTGGAGGAATTGAGTGTGTCCTATTAACAAATAACCAAAATTAAAAATGTGACCCTGGACCACAAAACCAGTATTAAGTAGCACAGGTATATTTGTAGCAATAGCCAAAAATACACTGTATGGGTCAAAATGATAGATTTTTCTTTTATGTCAAAAATCATTAGAATATTAAGTTCTATGAAGATATTTTGTAAATTTTCTACCGTAAATAAATAAAACTTAATATCCTTAAGAAATCTTTAAAAAAAAATAATAACTTAATTTTTGGTTAACATGCATTGCTAAGAAGTTCATTTGGACAACTTTAAAGGCGATTTTCTCAGTATTTTTATTTTATTTATTTATTTATTTATTTTGCACCCTCACATTCCAGATTTTCAAATAGTTGTAGGCCAAATATTGTCTTAGTCTAACAAACCATACATCAATGGAAAGCTTATTTATTCAGATGGTGTAGTAGGCTATTAATCTCAATGTCGAAAAAAAGTTTGTGGTCCAGGGTCACATATATAAATGATTAAATATGTATAAAATTATTAATTTATAATGAATTATTAATATATAATTATTAAATTAAATATGTTAATTTGTTTCAATCTCTTTCATACCGTGTGAGTGGATTACAGGTTTTAGCCTTTTAGTCTGTTCTAGCATTGCAGTACTAGCCTACGTGTGGGAGGTGAGTACTGAGGTTTTGAATACAAAATTACTTTTTGAATTCTTTCGAGGATACATCTAAACAATCGAAAAAATCACCGTGACATTAGTCTTATGGCTTATGGTCCATAACAAACTACCAACAGTTAGAAGCAGCACTTAAGTTTATTAGGTTTCCAATCCTCTTATGATGAGACTCGTGCACCGCACTTGATTGGAAGCCCCGGTATCCGGATATGAGCGTCAGTCAATCAGCATCAAGCGCAACACGCAGTCGCTCTGGGATATGCCCAGAAAGACTATCCAAACTGTCCGACAGACTTTGATGCGAGTGAGATGAACCTGCTTGACACCTGACGGCGTACAGTAGCTTGCACTCCACCACCGGCAATGTGAACTTCTAATGTTGTGAAATAATTATGCAAGAGAACAAACCGGATTGCTTGTACCAGCGGTATCCGAAGGACATAATGTCTTCGACTGTCCCTCGATCGGGATTTGTGGTCTTTTTCTTGGTAAATCCAGTTTTATTTCTCTCGATACGTGACATTTATACTGAGAGACTTGAGCAGCACGTGCTTGGCAAGTTGAACACTGCAGACTGTTGACATCCTTAAACTTGATTGCTGTTAGTTTAAAAACTGCGAGAACTGCTTTTGAACACCAAAACAACCATGTGTATTAATAATTAGCTGACAAACTATTACATAACGAAACGTTTCTGAAATGTTCTAGGGTAAAAGAGCTCACAACTCCATCTGCTAATAATTTGTGTCAAAAACGTGTTAATAAGTAAGCTCTTTTTGCGCTACGAAACGTAGCCTACTATTAAATTTCAATTCCAACTTCTGAACTAAATAGCAAGCCTTGTTTCTCAAAGAGCTGAACAAGCACACTGCATTCTTGTGAAAAACAATCTGTTATCAGGTCATCGCAGGATAATCCCTCACTGTTCTTTTGACATCGAACACAATAACGCATGTTTAAGTCCCTCTGTGGTACTGAAAGATGCGGTTGTGCATTCAGCAATCATTCTTACTCAAGATCAGCTGCCGCGTGTCTTGCAGTCCTTATTTTAAAGGGATCGTTCACTCAAAAATGAAAATTCTGTCAGCCTCAACTAAACTTTTGTCATTTACGCACCCTGATGTAACTTAAAACCTGTTTGAATTTCTGTCTTCTGGAGAACAAAACACCTCTTCCACACTTTAATAGTTTGGCTTTTCATGAATATGTAATGTAATGTATGTAATTAAATGAATAAAAATTGCAGATAAAAAACAAATAGATATTCTGAATGGGGTATTTGCATGACTCAAAATTCGGAATAATACTGTACATGCATGAATGAGAACTCCAAAAATATCTAAAAAGCAGTATAATACTGGCAGACGCATTTACAGTATTTCCATCAGTTTATTCCAGTTACATTGATTAAATGTAGTAGTCTATTCAGAAAGATATCATTACAGTACATGCGTAGCCTGTGGCATTTTATTTATTTTCACTTGGGAAATGTCCTGAAGAGATACATTTACATACACTCTAGAAATTCCGGTATTTTAGTACATCATGCATAACTGTATTGTAATGCTCTCTATTTTGTCTCCTGTTTATGTGTGTCTTTATATGTGTAGATTTTAGTCCTGACTTGTGCCATGTACCCTGTGCTGAAGACACTGTGTGTATACATACACTCCGCTGTGACAGGAAGCTACGTGGCCGGATATCACTCAGTGCTGCTTGTCAACTGCCCTACAGAACAAACTGCTAGAGACATTGGCAGGTATTGTACAAAAAAAATGATTGAGGATTAGAAATAATAAGCTTCATTGTAGTTAATAGGTAACATATTGTGACAAGGGTGTGTAATATTTACTGCCTGCATGTGACAGTCAGTGACATACTGTGCAATAAATGTATTCTCTTAAATGCAAATATTAATTTTGAATTTCAGTTGATTTACAATGGCAAAAAGCCCTTATGACCTTATGAGAATGCTAATCTGTTAATAGTTTCCCCCCACAGTTAACCATTTCTGTGTTTTATTTCCTGCTTCTAAACGTGGGAAGCGTCTAGACCACAAACTGTTAAAAACCCACTGTGTTTTGTAACATTGACATAAGCAAACACAGAACAGCATACGCTGTTTGCGTACAGTGGATTTTTCGTTTTTTCGCATACAAAAAGTATTCTCGTAGCTTAGTAAAATTGTGGTTGAACCCCGGATGTCACATGGATTATAATATCTTATTAAATTAAATATCTTAATTTGTGTTCCGAAAACAAACATAGCTTTTACACCGTTTAGAACGGCAATGGGGTAAGTGATTTTGGGGTGGAGTAACCCTTTAACTGTTAAAAATGCATTTACTCAAAAATTCGCATCATCCAGTAATGCAACAAGTCATTGAATCATTCAGTCAAACCACATTTTCACAATTTTAATATAAAATTTGGTGTATTAAATATATTATATTTTAAATGCATATATATTATTAAAATGTTTAATCATTCATCTTGAATTGAACACTTTTAAATAGACTGCAGCAATTAATATTTTGTCACACATTATTTGTTTAGTTCATCTTTTCATTTAGTGTATGAATACAAATTTTGTGCCAACTTAAGGACAAAAATACCCACTTGTTTGTTCTTTAATCAAGGTAAATTTTAAAAGAATCATACTTTTTGTGACAATAGGAACAATATTGGGTAATATACGTTGGTTGTTTCTTCACTGTTACTCATAACTCAATGGCCTCATGGGTTGAAAAAAATGGATGCACATTTCAGGCACAGTTCCAAAAGTAGTAGGATATGCGCAAACTTCCCTGATATGCCTATTATTGTTATTAGTATTTTTTTGTGTGTGTGTGAATATTATGAATTTTGACATATTCAACAATTTGGAAAAGTATGGAATTTATATGGAGTATGGAAAAAAGAAAGCAGAGTATGGAAAAAATGTTTGCCTTTTTATGCAGACTCTTTGCACCTATTTCGTTTTCTGTAATAGAAAATTAAGAATTTAATGAAAATACATTTATAGTACAGATGGTGTGTTTTCATGGCAGCTGTTTAATGATTCTTTGAATTTAAGGTACACTTTTTCATTATGCAAAAATGCAGAATATAAGTGGTTTGGGCTTCTCTTGAAGCGTTTCTTCTCATGATATTCTTAGCACCGTGTTACAGAGCCTCAGAAAGAATCTAGTTGCAAAAAAAAAAAAACATGCAGATTTTCATGTGCACAAAACCATTAAACCTAGCAAACAGGATGATGCACACTGAACGATCTATTGCACCATCAGCATATGTGGTGTGCAGTGTGTTTTTTTTTGTCCACAACAGAGTATACATCGAAGCAGATTTAAGGCCTTGAAATCTGACTTACTGCCCTAAAGAGAGAGACATTTTTTTAACAGTACCAGTCTTTATTATAGATCCTTGAACTTGGCAAGTGGGACAATGAACACAACTGTATTGTGCCATCAACACAATTTTCCGTCATATCGTTCCTTGTTTTTTTCACGCATCAAAAGCTGGAAGTGCCGAACCTCTTAGAGTCACACGATCCCTCGATATACAGCATGAATGTAGAAAATGTAATGCATAAACATGCTTAAAAATTTCAGTGTGCATGTGAATACTTTCTTTTTTTTTTATGGCGTCTGTTTGTTGTTACTTTGAGAAAATCAATGAATAAACCCCTGAGAAAATAAAATATATACCAAATATAATGTAAATTTATATTGAATATGGTCTGAAAATGGTATTGAATTTTGAGATCCAAAATGTGTAGGAACCCTGCATATTATTTTCACATACTTTTTTTTTTTTTTTTTTTTTTTTACCTAATGTGTAGTAGGGAAATTATCATATATAGAATTACATAGAATTCAGCCTCCAAATATATAGGTAATAATCTAAATGGCCAGCAGCAAGATACATACAGTGTCATCTGCACCCATATTTCCACTGAAGCACAATGTTTGTTTGTGGATGCCATGGTGTTTATGTCAACAGACAGTTGTGACCCTGGACCACAAAACCAGTCTTAAATAGCACGGGTATATTTGTATACATTGTATAGGTCAAAATGATAAATTTTTCTATTATGTCAAAAATCATTAGGATTTTAAGTAAAGATCATATTCCATTAAGATATTTTGTACATTTCCTGCCATAAATATATAAAAAAACTTTTTTTTTTTTTTTTTACTTTTTTGCTCAGTAATATGCATTGCCAAGAACTTCATTTGGACAACTTTAAAGGTGATTTTCTCAGTATTTAGATTTCCTCAGATTCCAGATTTTCAAATGGTTGTAAATATTGTAAATATTTCCAAATATTGTCTTATCCTAACAAACCATACAATGAAAAGCTTATTACAGATGATGTATAAATCTCAATTTTGAAAAATTGACACTTATGACTGGTTTTGTGGTCCAGGGTCACAATTACAGGTCCTTCTCAAAAAATTAGCATATTGTGATAAAGTTCATTATTTTCTGTAATGTACTGATAAACATTAGACACTCATATATTTTAGATTCATTACACACAACTCGAAGTAGTTCAAGCCTTTTATTGTTTTAATATTGATGATTTTGGCATACAGCTCATGAAAACCCAAAATTCCTATCTCAAAAAATTAGCATATTTCATCCGACCAATAAAAGAAAAGTGTTTTTAATACAAAAAAAGTCAATCTTCAAATAATTATGTTCAGTTATGCACTCAATACTTGGTCGGGAATCCTTTTGCAGAAATGACTGCTTCAATGCGGCGTGGCATGGAGGCAATCAGCCTGTGGCACTGCTGAGGTGTTATGGAGGCCCAGGATGCTTCGATAGCGGCCTTAAGCTCATCCAGAGTGTTGGGTTTTGCGTCTCTCAACTTTCTCTTCACAATATCCCACAGATTCTCTATGGGGTTCAGGTCAGGAGAGTTGGCAGGCCAATTGAGCACAGTAATACCATGGTCAGTAAACCATTTACCAGTGGTTTTGGCACTGTGAGCAGGTGCCAGGTCGTGCTGAAAAATGAAATCTTCATCTCCATAAAGCTTTTCAGCAGATGGAAGCATGAAGTGCTCCAAAATCTCCTGATAGCTAGCTGCATTGACCCTGCCCTTGGTAAAACACAGTGGACCAACACCAGCAGCTGACATGGCACCCCAGACCATCACTGACTGTGGGTACTTGACACTGGACTTCAGGCATTTTGGCATTTCCCTCTCCCCAGTCTTCCTCCAGACTCTGGCACCTTGATTTCCGAATGACATGCAAAATTTGCTTTCATCCGAAAAAAGTACTTTGGACCACTGAGCAACAGTCCAGTGCTGCTTCTCTGTAGCCCAGGTCAGGCGCTTCTGCCGCTGTTTCTGGTTAAAAAGTGGCTTGACCTGGGGAATGCGGCACCTGTAGCCCATTTCCTGCACACGCCTGTACACGGTGGCTCTGGATGTTTCTACTCCAGACTCAGTCCACTGCTTCCGCAGGTCCCCCAAGGTCTGGAATCGGTCCTTCTCCACAATCTTCCTCAGGGTCCGGTCACCTCTTCTCGTTGTGCAGCGTTTTCTGCCACACTTTTTCCTTCCCACAGACCTCTTGCTTGAGGGTGTCAATGATGGCCTTCTGGACAGCAGTCAGGTCGGCAGTCTTACCCATGATTGCGGTTTTGAGTAATGAACCAGGCTGGGAGTTTTTAAAAGCCTCAGGAATCTTTTGCAGGTGTTTAGAGTTAATTAGTTGATTCAGATGATTAGGTTAATAGCTCGTTTAGAGAACCTTTTCATGATATGCTAATTTTTTGAGATAGGAATTTTGGGTTTTCATGAGCTGTATGCCAAAATCATCAATATTAAAACAATAAAAGGCTTGAACTACTTCGAGTTGTGTGTAATGAATCTAAAATATATGAAAGTCTAATGTTTATCAGTACATTACAGAAAATAATGAACTTTATCACAATATGCTAATTTTTTGAGAAGGACCTGTACTTAATAAGACAAATATTAGATGCAAAGTTTCTAGGGCCTCCTGGTTGTTTTTATTATTAAAATAATACTGTATGTTATAAAATATAGTACTCTGTGATATTAAATACAGTCCAGCCTTGTTTTCATGGACACAGAAATAAATACAGTTGCATTGTCTTTAATATTTTCTATCATTTCTGAGCTGTCCAATACATTTCACAATACGTTTTGCAGAATTTACAAAACCTCACCATGATTCATATCATAGAGCATCTCAACATGAGCTTCATATTGCCTCTCTGTTGCATTAGGGTTCATTTTCCCATTACACTCTTGTTAAAGAGCACTTTTCAGTGGTTAAGTCATTGGAGTGCACTTCAGACTAGTAAGTGGCACAGTTCTTGAAATTGTGGCTGCATTTGCTTCTTTCTGATCCACGATTATTAGTCCATCCAGTTTCTTTAATAAAGTATAGCGCTGGGCAACTAAAATATATTTTTGTGTGTGTGTACTGTGTTTATTTATTGTTTTTTTATGTGTATATTTATTGTGTAAAGAGACACATACAGTATATATTTTAAAAATATTTACATATATATTTATTTATTTATTATATAAACATATCATATTTTTCTTAGATCTTTTTAAAGTGCACTCTTTAGGTCTGGAGTAATAAATGATGTCCTGTGCACAGGTCTGTTAAGTGAGTGAGGGAATATAAAGGGATGGGAGGATGATCAGCACAATGTAGTATGAGGTAATGGCAGAATGCATTGGGGAGAGGCAAGTATTGAAGTCTTTGTGTTTGGATGAGTGTCACTTTATTAATGATGTAGTATGGTGTCTACACTGTAAAACCGAACAGTGAAATTAATTAAATGAAATTAGTTATTTTCACTCAAATAACAATGAAAGTTCATTGGACTTAATTGAAATAAGTTCTGTAAACTCAAAATGCCGTTGTAGTACAGTGAACTTAGAATGATTGAGTTTTCTAGCTCCCAGCATGCTTAGCATCAGACAACATGGAAAATAAATGTTGAAATTAGGTGTTATTTTGTGTGTTTTTTGCACAAGATTAACATAGGGAGACATAAGTTAGTATTTAAATGTTGAGATATGTTAGGATTTGAATAGATTTCTGTTATGTTGGTTTTGTAGTGTTACCGTTGTGGTAAAGAGTAGAGCCTGTTCTTAGGTTGAGGATGGACAGCAAAATTTGAAGACTACATATACTGCATGTTCTTTGACAATTTCAATGCAAGTATATATTGAGAGTCTTTCTGATACACTGCAACTGAAAATATTTAAGCTGATTTCATAAGTTTTAATTTAACTGTAATGAAAAGTTTTATGTAGCATGTAATCTAAATATTTAACTTTTGAAATATTTCATTTTTAAGTTCATGAACTTAAAAAAATTAAGGCAACGAGTTACATCAAATTTTTTGAGTTCTGCTTACTAATTTGGGTTTACAGTGTACATGATATCTATTGTATAATTTACTTAATGTTTTGAAGTAACATACACTTTAAAGCATGGTTTAATTAAGTGCTATATTAAGTAAAATCAAAGTATTGCCAAGTAAGCTTTGACTAAGTTACTTTAACTTTTACATTACTTATTTTATTTTCAGTAGTAAGTAGATTGTACTTAAAATGTGTTAAAATAGTTCCCAAGATCTTTTTTTTTCCAAGAAAATCCTACAAGTTATTTTTTTTTTCAGCATGAGTTTATACCCCACAATTTTATATATATATATATATATATATATATATATATATATATATAAATTTTTTTGAGTCAGACGAAACTCCACATTTTAGGATATAAGCTAAGAACCTATTTTATCCTGTGGTGAAAACTAGCTTCCATTCAAGGGTGTGTTTGTGTTAGTATGTAAGTGTGATAGCATTTCTAAATCTGTTAATCAACCACATGATCTTTTTAAAAAAACAAACGGTTACATCTATATTCGTTTTTCCTCTACCGAATTACACTAGCATTCAGATGAGCTGTATGTGTGTCTTTACATTTGAAAGAGCACAGAGTGCCTTTGACTTGTGCAGTAGTCATATGCAAATACAGAGAAGCTAAATTCTCTCTTTCTTTTTCTGTTAGGAGCATCATGGAGAAAAGGCTGGCAGCATGTCTGAATATATTTCCTCGCACTACCACTATGTAAGACCAATGAGTTTAACCTTTCACCCATTATGAGCGTTGAATCCAAAACACCACAGCCTGAAGTATAACTTTAGCAACAACATGCAAAGATACTAATTAATATACTGTACTAGTTAATATACTGTAGGATAAACTTCCGGACTGTAGAGTGTTTCATCAGGCACAGCAGAATTAAATTCCTCTAAAATATAAATAAAAATGAAATGTACAATTTTCCAATAAGTATAAAATGCCTGTATGCATTTTACCTAAAATAGCAATTGTGTATTGATTTCAGGTATTACTGGAAAGGAGAGATACGGGATACCTCAGAAATACTGCTGGTGTGTTGATATATTTATTCAAACTTCAAATATTCTTATTTTTCAACATTTATAATGCTTTAATGAGAAGTTATAAATTGTCTATGTATTATTGTATACAACTTTATCTCATTATGGTTATGGTATTTTAAAAAATGTATATTGAATTAAAAAATTCTTTAACAGCTTTTGAGGACAAAAACATCTCTGGTGCAGAGAGTTGTGGCTTATATAAAGTGAGTACATTTATCATTGCTTAAAAACGTACATATTCACCCAACATGCACAATCATGATGAACATTCATATACATAAATGCTTAAATGTTTGAATATTTCAGTTCATTATAGACAATGTATAGTGCATGCACATTTACAGTATATAGTGATGCATCACTAATCCAGTGTTCAAATCAGAATATCATAATATGAAACAAATTAAGTGACTGTTATGTGAGACTTTCTCATTTGGTATAACAGTTTCCATAACAACAAACCATCTCACCCTAAGAAAACTATGTGGATCTAACAAAATGCTCAAATTGCGGTACCTGTAAGCAGGACTAAAAACATATACCGCTTACATACTTTAAATGGCACTCTTACTTTGATGTGCCATCATGAGAACAACAGCTACCTTATTATCAGTCCACCGTATTTTCCCGTATGAGCGTGTGTGACCATTTGTAAATTTAATGGCTCTGGTTTCCAGGTCTTATCCACGTCCAGCTATTTTTAGGTGTACAAAACAACTTGTTTTGCAGCTTGATATTTTTATATACTGTCTTAATTATGAACACACTGGTATGTAGTGCGAACAGTTTTACCGTTTACTGCATGTTGTTATCCTTCTCGTTATTTCCATATAGCTGCTAATGAACCGGAAGTCTTGCACATTCACGGAAAACAGCGTTAACTCTGCATTAAAAAATAAGGTGGATAAGAAGTAAATTTAAGTGTATGTCTGACTTAACCAAATTATGGAAAGCATTTGTCCAGAGCTTTCAAAGAGCCTAAAAAGATTTAATGGCTAGTGGAGTTCCAGTGCAAGGAAACATGGTGAAGTTGCTTTTAAAAAAAACTTTTAAGCAGGGTTCCCACGGGTCATGGAATTTCTGGAATATCATGGAATTTTAAAAGGTCTATTCCAGACATTGAAAGTCATGGAATTTTATATTTATTTTGTCCAAGTCATGGAATTTTTGTTGATTTTTTTTTTTGTTTGTTGCTTTACATTTTTTGTTTCCATTTATCAAAATTTCGCGTTGTTTCACACGTTTGGCCTATTGTTATGGAGGGTTTATGGTTGTAAAAGCATAAAAAGAAATTAATAAATTCATTTCTGTTGAAATAGTATATCAACGTGTCAAAAATATCAAACGGGTATTAACAGGTAAAAGCAAAAAAAAAAAAAAAATGTATATGTGTGTTTTGTACTAAAAATGTCTGTGAACAAGTAAATATGGCTTGCAGATAGATGGATCTGTTTATTATTAGGTCATGGAAATTTTGCTTTTTAGTTCGTGAAAGTCAGGAAATTTTACACTTGTCTTACAGCGGGGACCCTGTTTAAGACTCCATTATTTTGTATTTGTTGTGTGGCTTGGACGTGGCACATCTTTAGAGAATATGCGCGAAGACCCACTTCTGTAACGTGCGCGATGGTGTAAATCAGGGGTTATATACCGCACTACAGGCTACAGCGCCATCTATTGAATCTTACTGATATTGCATCAAATTATCCATTTTGAAGCAACTGCCTCACAGACCGGATGAAAACACTTGTAGTTTTCCCATCCCTGCAGATTCGTATTATTTTTAAAAATCCTACAGATGGCCCACAGGCCGTAGTTTGGACACCCCTGGTTTAAATGAACTTTCTGAATTTCACCACCATGTTAAAAAAGTTTGAGGTCGGTGTGATTTTCTGATGTTTTTAAAAAATAATTCTGCATTTATTTGAACAAAAATACAGTGAAAAGATGAATATCATGACATATTAACACTTTAAAATAACAGTTTTAATGTATTGTAAAATGTCATTTATTCCTGTTATGGCAAAGCTAAATTTTCAGCAGCCATTTCTCCATTCTTCAGTGTCACATGATTCTTCAGAAATCATTCTGTTTGCTGATTTGGTGCTCAGGAGACATTATTATCCATGTTAAAAACAGTTGTGCTGCTTACATTTTTTATTTTTTATTTTTTTTGTGGAATATATAATTATTTTTTGGAGGATATACAGACTAGATGGTTCAAAAGAATAGCATTTATTTGAAAAATACATTTGCTAAATAAAGTATTAATTTCTTTTTAAAAATCTTTTGAATGATTACAGAAAAGTATAGCTGTTGGTATAATGTTCATATCTGTTATTTTAATTGAGATTCATCTGTGTTCTCTCAGAGCTGTGCATCCATATGACATCCCAGAAATCATCAGTTTTCCTATCGATGATGGAAGCCAGCATTACTTGAAGTGGATGGAAGATGCAGTCACTGATATTTGACGCATCAGTGTCTGCAGTCCAGTGGAGAAGCTCTCCTTTTGGAAGCTCACTATACAGAAACATTTAGAGGATATGGGAACGTAAGCACAAATTCTCAGGTTCATGGGAACCCTGGCCCACACAATGAATGTCTGTTAATATAAAAACCAGTGTATACATTTACTGGATGGTTGTGTGGAAAGGTATTTATGTGATGTGTTTTTACCAGAACAATTCCATTTATGCATTTAGCAGATGCTTTTATCCAAAGTGAATTACAATAGGGAAACAAAAAGAGCAAAAAGCACAGAGGCAACATTATTTATAGTATACAATGCCAGGGTTATTAGACAGCTAGATTCGGAAACAAGCAAGCAAAGCAGAGGAGAAATGCGAAGAAGGTTTATTTTATTTAAAAAAAAAATATTTTTGTTTAAAAATTGAAAAAAATGACTGTCATACCTAACTGGATGAAACTGTTATTGTGGTCCGTTTCAGTGACCTGAGGCATTGTTGCCTATAAACTGTTATACTACATACTGAAGAGCTGTATGCTTCTGTTCAAGCATATATATATATATATATATATAATATATATTTATTGACCAATTTATTGACGTGAATCTCTTTATTATGAAGAACATAAAACTAATATGAATTAATTTAACTGTTGAAATATGTTAACTTATTTCTAATGGTTGGTCAAGTGTTAATGTAGTGTTTTTTTTCATATGTTCAAGTAATTTCAAACACTTCGAAATAAATGAATGGGATCTTATCAACTTTGACTTCGACAACACCACTTTTTATTATTTAATGTGCTACATTATAAGACACATTAAGTTAATTATTTTACAATATTGCAGTAGAATGTAAATATTGATGTTCCTGACACTGCATAAGAGCAAACAAAACATTAATCTAAAAGGTAAAATAGGATGTTTTTACATCATATTAAACTCCAGGAGGTGTGTTCAGGTTTTTACTCACCTAAACAAAAATCACAGTATTAGGAATAACTGCAAGTTTAAGTGTTAAGCTCTGGCGGCAATTTTTGGAGATTTTTAGAGATTTCTACTGTTGCAAGCCTCTTAATTACAGTTCTTATATGGATTATACATATTACAGCACATGGATGTGATAAACATCAAACAAGATAAAAAGGGCTAATGTTAAATGTTAATTTAATTGTCTAGTTCATATATACATATATATTTATCTACACAAAAGAATATGTGCAGTTGGTTTAGCAGTCATGAGCAGATCTGATTCTTTCTGTTCCCTCAAATAAGTTAAAACTCAAAATTGTCCCATTTTCACTGTGTGGAGGAGAATAGGAAATTTGTTTTGTTAAATGGGTTTATGTCCGTGCTCGTCTGGCTTTTGAAATGGTGTTTCCGGAACTGTGAAAACACAATAGAAGTGCAGATGTGAGGCACTTTTGCTTTTGTTTGTTGGGATTTGCAGAGATCCAGTCATGATGAAGTCATTAATCTGACCTCTCATCTAACTAGCTACATCTACTAGGTCTTACCTTTAATGACATACTGTTTTTAAAATATAGACTCTTATGTCTTACATACTGTGTATACAGGACATATTACTTGTGTTTTAAAAGAACTTTACTGTAGTCTGTCTAACGTTTTACATTTTAATATGAGCCATGTGTTCATGGCTTATATTGCTTGCTTGTCAAACCATTTATCAAAGACAACATCCATTACACTACCTGCTGCTCAAACATATGCTGACGGAGTATCTCTGTACAAGGTCACTTGTTTTTTATACATACTTGACTTTTAGATCACGTCTTTTAGTACCTGAGACACACAGCTAATGTGAATAATATAAAATGTGAGGCTCTGTTATGTGTTTCAGCAAGATGGCATGACATAAATTGCTTGTAGATAATCTAATTCAAATTCATTATTTACTAGTAGGTGAGGGGTGCCCCATAAACGTCTAAGTAAGAAGCTGGTTGCAGGAAAACAAAAAGAGGGTTATAATAACACTACTTTAAGTGCAAAGCCCTGCCAGATATAAATATATTTGCAAGCTCTGCTCTGAGATGGAAGACACTGATTTATTAGTTCAGCGGTGTAACACTTCCTGTAAAACTATTCAGCCTTTAAACCTGTTTTCTGATTTAACTGAAATTGAATTTAATGTGATATTTTTATATTTCTATATGTAGAAATTTGGGAATAGGCCATAAAATCATATTTGAAATGCATGAATGTTCCCTCAGGCTCTCTTGGTTAATTTTTAGAATGTGGAATCAAAGCAGCAGCTTCTACCCAGAAGAATGATGTGCAGATTGTTAAAACAGAAGGGAGAATCTAAAGAGACTAATAATGACTGATGACTCCAAATAATAGTCCAAGTGGCAGGCTGCATGCATTTAGAAGCTGGTTTCTCCAAGAAAAATTGGACTGGATGTTCCCAACAGTGCTATTGATGAAGAGGGCGTGAATGCAACAGGACCAGACACTGTCCGTGCCATTACCATCTGTGTCAATGACACCACTGAGGCCTCTAAACAGTAATCCAATAGGAGTGATCAGTTCTTGTTCAATGCATTCCAGTGCAGTGGCAAAATCAAACCATGTATGACTATGGATCATGGATAATAACAGTGTGGTGGGGATAAAAAAAATATCCGTATTTTCAGGCCCAACAGTGAACGTGGTGGCAAACGAATCAAGGGCGGGTCCTGGTGGGACGACCCTGCATGCAAACAACAACAAAATCAGGAAAAAAATATTTTTACTGTCGGCACTCCCGCTCATTTGATCCTGGGGCCAGCTGCAAAAACATAGCCACTCTGAAGATCTAAACTAGTGTCTAAACTAATGTCTAAACTAGTTGGACTAACTAGCAGTTAACTAAGTGGTAATGTGTCTCACTTTTCAGATTCAAATTAGACCAGTTTATGTTTTTATTTAACTGATTTATTAGATGACTAAGTTTTTAAGTAGGCCATGCAGCCAACCACTGGTTCCAGTCATCTTAATCCATGGCTTTTTAAAACGTAAGCACTAATAGTGTAAAAACTACATATGTCCATTTCTGAGGTCAACAATACTATTTTTATAAAAATACCTCAAACTAGATGAAAATACATACAAGCTACACTATATTGCCAAAAGTATTGGGCTAATGAACTGGTTTGAGTACTTTAGTCATTTCCATGAGTACTAATCTTAATGTTTAAGCATATAATGGTATTCTAGGGAATTGTGTCCTTCTAATTTTATAGCAAAAGTTTGGACATGACCCTTTCTTATTCTAACATGACAACCCAACAAACACAGAACGTTGCCTCAGTCTCTGAAGGTTGTGCTTACAGGCTGCACATTTTCAGTTTTAACAGACCATTGGGCCGTTATTATTCTTCCATAAGCCAAGATACATGAGTATTGCTTTTGATTTCTCTCAGATAAATAAGATATGTAAATATCCAAACAAAACATACAATTTTCGTGTCCAATGTGAGATTTTATTAGTTCTGTTAATGGATGGATAGCTGATAATTCACATATGAGTGTAAGTTTGCGATCGGGTTGGGTGTAATGCTAACTATATTTCTTTCAGTATTCAAATATTTGGTGTTGACTTGTGCCTGCCTTCTGGATTCTGTGTTTGCCTCTGCCCTCTGGATTTGTTGATCTTTCTTGGACTGTTTTCTGCCTACCGCCTTGTCTTTGACTACGCTCACCTGTCCGCCTCATTGCCGGGTGACCGCTTTTTCGTTGTTTTTTTGTTTAATAAACGTTCTCAGATGCTTTTGCTTAATGTAATAATACTTAAACTATAGTTTTTAAACGAGTTTACAGTCATTTAGAAATTACTTAATATATTTACATACTTAATATACTCTATATTGCATTTTTTTCTCAAATGTATACCTTTTGGTAACGTATTTAGAAATCCTTTGTAAGTATGAAATGTTTGGTATGAAATAAAGCTTGATTATATGAATTTGCATGGCATGTTTACTCTTCAAAGTTACACAAGCAGATGTTATGTTAAGAACAACAATATTAATAAACAATTTTTAATATTAAACAGACCTTGAGCCAAAAGCTCATCACCAAACACCAATGACTTGTGCATACACTATATGGACAAAAGTATTGAGACACCCCCTTCTTTAGAACAGAAAAGGCACTTCCAAAACTGTCGCAACAAAGATGGAAGCATAATTCATGTATTTAAAAAATGTATTTCCATCTCTGATACTTCAGTTTAGGAAGTGTCTAAAATGATTGTACCAATATGAACAAGTCATTGGTGAGTTTTCGGTTCAAGGCTTGCATTTAAAGTTTTTAAAACAACTCTGACTGTGTTCGTCTGGAAGAAGAAAGTCATATACATCTAGGATGGCTTGAGGGTGAGTAAATCATGAGGTAATTTTCATTGTGGGATGAACTATTGCGTTAATTACGAGTTCTGCAAGCACGTCGTGAACGCTTCTGCGTTTATAGTGTTGCCACAGAAACGCATAATTCAGCTCCGAGTAGAACGTCACTTGTCATCTCAAGTTTGAAGTCTCATTGGAGGCGGTGGCTGTCAATCATTTTCACGCAGTGGTGTGGGGCGGAACTCATGTAGGAGCAACTAACATCCCGCGCGGCTTTGAACTTGCATTTTAATCAGGTATCTTTAAATCCTACTCGGTTGTTTCAAGCTGTCCAGATAGAAACAAGTGCTCAAGAAAATGTGGCATATACACGTTTAGTTCATAAAGTCATTTAAATGAAGTCCATTCAGTTTTCTCAACAACACACACCTGGATAAACAAGAAAAAAACGGTAACGTTAATTTGTTAAATGTAGGCCTAGTCGTTTAGAAGTAACACACTTAGTTTAAAGACAGTGTTTTGGCATTGTCTGCCTCAGACTTTGATATTATTGCATTGTTTATTGTCTGCTAAAATTTTTTTATAGTTTAGACATCTACAAAGTGTCATTAATTTGTGTAAATAAATGTTCCGAAGTGAGTTGTAACACCAACTGAAAGCATGAATATTTGAAATTTTCTGCATTAATTGGTTGTGCTTGTTAAATGTATGAATTAATGATGAAATTGATTCAAAATTAAAATTTTAAATGTAACCATGTCTAGTTCATTTAATATATTTTAATTCAGTTTGGAAATAAATAAGCTAACAACCTTTGTTATTTTCCATGTTATTTATAATAGTGACTAACGATATAAATGTAAGCGCATGTGTGTATTGGTCACTGTAACAACTGTGGCAAATGTAGCATGTATACTGTTGTGTGCGTGTGTTTCAGCTAAAACATAATATTTCCATTTAACATAACAGGCACAAATTTTTAGATGAAAACCTAGTGAGGATGTTAAATCAAACTTACCAGGTTTTGTCATTTAACATTGAGCTGCATCATCACAAATTAAATTATAAATCAGATTCTTCCTCCTCTTTCCCCTGCTTCTCTCTCTTTCCCCCATCTCTCTCTCTCTCTCTCTCTCTCTCTCTCTCTCTCTCTCTGAAGCATACGCAGGCTGCAGCTGAGAAGACTTGGAGCGTTGGTCAGTAGCAGATAAAGGGATGCACGCCTCTCTCAGTAGATTATCCTCAAGCATTTTGGTTCAGATTACCAATCACGATGATGCAAAGGAGAAGAAACACAATGGAGAACCCTTTATTCTATTCGTCTCACAGCCAACATCACGGATGGATTCAAGTCTCAGGTAGGACTGTCCCGTAAGAGAGGTGGAGAGTCGGTGCTTATAATAAGAACAAGAAGAGAAAATCTTAAGCAGTAAATCTCTAATGCAACAAGATTCAATCACTTGAGTACTTTTTTACCCTGAGGAGTTGTGAAGAAACACTTGATTTGATTAAAAAAAAAAAGGTAAAACAGGAAATCTACTCTGAAACAAGCAAGCTAGGTTAATGTGTGTATCATGAGAACTCTACTTAGGCATATAAAACTGCTGTTTTCTACATTAGAGAAATGAGCGTGGGGTTTGTGCCATGGCAACACACAGTCATTTGTTGTATTTTGAGCGGACGTGTTAATTGAGGCATGGCTACATTGTACTTGTTGATGTGCTTTTTCTGCCGATTTTCTGTCAAGATCAGTTAAGAACACTGTTCAAAGATTTCTGAGGACTTGTCTCAGAGGAATAAAAAAATAGCTGCCCAGCAAGTCCTTGTAGGAAACTTGCTAGTAGGTCTGTTTAATACTGAGCCAATTTAAAATACTTTCACTTCAGAAATAGTCTCTTAGGTTGTAGAGTTGCTGTTTAATATTTTTGTTATTTCTCACTGTATCTAGTACGTCAAGTATAAACATGTTAAATGCTTATAACCTATATCTTTTTTTCTCAATTTGCAGACATGTATGTTGTTCCTCTTTCAGATCAATGTCATATACAGTTGGTGGGTATTTCCCCTCCAGACAGGCACTCTGACACACAGTCATCTGTTGTGAATGATCACAATGACAAAAAAGTATAAGGAACAAGTCACATGATTACATAGTAACAGTGGCACATGATTTACCCATGTTCTGCTTAGAAAACGTTGTCAGATGGTTTATGCTTTATTAATTAGCAAAGCATGTTCTATAGGTACTGCTCTGCTGCTGGAATCTATAGGTTTGATACCATGCAAATACACATTTATGGGAAATCATACACCACAGTTCTATAATCAGGGGTTCAAGCGCGAAGCGCTGAAACCCTATTTTAATTGTTAAAATGGCCAAGGATTAGCAATCTCCATGTAAAACTAATTGTGCAGACCAAATCGTAAGTCGGAGACCCTAAAGGTCTGTGAGAAATTTAAACGAAAATAGCTACTGAGGTGGGGGGGGGGGGGGTTGGGGCAATATCGCATTTTTCAAAAGCGTAAACAATTATACATTGTACAGTTTTTCGCACATACATGCAATATTCGTATCATATGATAGAACCCCTCATTCCAGCAACTTTGCCTCTAGAACCATTGCTGTCAATCAAAATTGTTTTTTAAATGATTTTAAGAAGATTTTAAAGTCTACTTTTGCGAACTAGTCCTAGGCGTTTTGCTCAATCTGGAAAAAAAAAACACTGCTCTACAATTCTCTGGACTCTCTAGGTCAGTAATTATTAAAATATTTACCCTCTGATTAGCTGTAATGGGGTTACAGTTCAAAATTTTTCATTTTATATTGTTTTGGAAAACTGAGTACATAAAGGGTGTTAACAAAGTAAGATGCAGGACAGTGAAATAAAAAAAGTTTTTTTAAAACTTGAACTTTTAACTTGCTGTGCTGTGTTTTTCAAACACTGTAATACACTAGAAGCAAGCTAAAGAAGCAAGGTGTAAGCACAGTAATATCGATTGGTCTAGATTAAATTGTTGTAATATCACTTTTAGTGTTTTGAAGTATTTAAATGATTTTTACTGGATTTAGCCTTTAGTGTTTTATTTTACATTTTGGACATAACAAGCTAGTTCTTTGTGAGTATGGCTGGTTGACAGTATTATTTTGTAGAATTCCATGCTCTTTCTTTCTCTTATGTTGTTCTGGATGTATCACAACTATTCAGTCTTTATATCATTAGTAATCCTTCATTACCCAGTCCTGCTCCCCTAGATCCCACTGAATTTTTTATTTTTTTTGCAAACAGCAGCACATAAAATGAATCGTAAGTGTGTGCTGTGCCAAATTGTGTTTTATTAGTGAAAGCTGTGTTTTTCTTGTGCATGCTCTATCTAGAGTGTGTCTGATCGTGTTTTTATTGTGATGTGTGTGCTTGTGCATGTGTTCTGCAGTGCTTTCTCAGTTACTGTTTAAGAGCCTGGGGACTCAGTCACACACGGCCTCTCTTTAATACCCTGCTAATTGATTTGTCCTCTGGAAAATGTCAGTGGGTGTGAATGAAGCTCTCATGCTCCCCTCGGGCTCCTTCAGGTTCTTTCCTAAAGCAGCCTTCCCGTCTCTTTAAACTAAATGACCCATCATAAATATCCCATCATTCCGTTCTTCGCTCAGGTGAACATGCTCATGAATTCCACTTCTGCTTAAATGTCACTGCCACAAAAGATTAAAGACAGGGGTTGTAATTCCAAAGCAGACATCCTCTCTATTTGTAACAAGAGGAGATGTGTGTACTTCAGTATTGCAATGGGCTCATATTGTAAACTCAGATTAAACCTGAGTGCAGACGAGGGATTATTTTCTATGTACAAAAACTGCTTCAAAAGATTGTTTGTGTTCCACAAAAGAAACAAGATGACTTTGCAATATATATATATATATATATATATATATATATATATATATATATATATATATATATATATATATATATATATATATATATATATATATATATATATATATATATATATATATATATGCTTATGTAATATGGTCCCATTAAGTTACTACACTCATCGAAGATTAACTTCAGAGCATGAAAATAAATTTAAGATTTTACATTGAAAGTTCCTGAGCAATTATGTAAATTAGAGATGTTCCTTATGCAGTCAGTCAGGCTTTACCGGCTACTTGCTGCAGATATGAATATTGAATTACAGTAAGTAAAATTACAGTAAAATTTGCTCTGTAGTTTTTGAACCGAGTGACATATAATCATATTTGTAACTTTCACTTATGTCATTTGGAAGAGGACATAGCTGATTAAATGTAGGGTCATCAATCAGATGTGTAGCAATTGAGATATTAGACACACATGGGTGATTATTACCCCACTTGTTTACCAGAGACGTGTTATTCAAGAACATGTGTGTGTGTGTGTGTGTGTGTGTGTGTGTGTGTGTGTGTGTGTGTGTGCATGCTTCAGTGTGCATGTATCTGAAGTATCATTGATCCATAATTCATAATCTTGAATTAGTATCATGGTAGAATGTGTGTGCACACTTCTTAAAGGGATAGTTCACCCAAAAATAAAATTAAAATTCTGTCAATAATTACTCGCCCTCATTTAATTTCAAACTTGTAAGACCTTTGTTCATCTTTGTAACACATTTAGATATTTTTTGATGAAATCAGAGAGCTTTCTGACCCTCCATAGACAGTAATGTAACTGAAATGTTCCTAGGCCCAGAAACAACATAGGTAAAATAGTCCATGTGACATTTGTGGTTCAACTGTAATTTTACGAAGCTATGAGAATACTTTTTGTGTGCAAAGAAAACACAAGTAACAACTTTATTTTACAATTTTTTTTCCTCGAGTCACAGCTTTCGTGTAGCTTCGTATAATTGCATTTGAATTACTGATGTCACATGGACTATTTGAATGTTTTCCTTACTGCGTTTCTGGGACTGGGAACATTTTAGTTACATTGCTGTCTATGTAGGGTCAGAAAGCTCTCTGATTTTATCAAAAACATCTTAATTTGTGTTCTGAAGTTGAATGAAGGTCTCATGGGTTTGGAACGACATTAGTGTTAGTGTTAATTAATGACAAAATAAAAAATTTTGGGTGCACTATCCTTTTAAATTAACCATTTTGAAGACCATTTTAATAATATAAAAAGCGTCCCCTATAAAAAAAAAAAAAAAAAACCTTTTCTGCATTTGAAAGATTCCATGGATGTTTAAGGTTCTTCATGGAACTATCAATGCCAATAAAGAACTGTTATTTTGAGTGAATTTAGAAAACCGTATGCACACTTGAGCACACCTAACAAAATGTCCAAACTGACGATTATGATTGGAGGATGACAGAAGTTTTTGTGGTAAACTAATTAATTGTGTAAAAATATAACATTTGTTCTTTGTGATTTTGTAATGTTGGTGATATATGCTAACCTCACTCCTCCACAGTTCATTTTTAAGTGCAGTGCCCACATCTCAAAATCTAATCAACAACAAATGCATTAAAACCAAACCAAGTTCCCATTTTTTTTTTTTTTTTTAATTTGTTACATTCAGATGTACATCACAATATGGAAGAAGAAAAATCTGTTGCTGCTTCTATTTCATTGCAACTTTAGTAAAAATATGCCCTTATACTACACAAGTAAATTTTATCCTCATGTAGGGCAGAGTAATAGATGATAATCTTTTTATTTTTAGTCAAACTGTTCTTCTTTTATCAACCATCATGGCTTTTTCACTTTGAGCATGCTGTCTTGCATAACCTGGCTTCAGAGCTAATCCTCTACTTAGACTTTTAAGCCACCAAAATCTTAACAAATCATGGAAACTTCTCCAAATCTCTGACAGCATTTGTTTATGTACATTTATGCATTTGGCCAACGCTTTTATCCAAAGTGACTTACACCAGTTAAACCCATGACCTTGGTGTTGTTAGCATGATGACATGAATGTATATTTTCTTCCGTTGATCATGTCATCATTTGTCATTGTTACTATAGTATAGTGAGATGTGTCTCTCTGAGATGTTTATCACACTTGAGCACAGCTGTCAGTGGAAGAGTAATATCCCTTCTGCTTTGATCCTCACATATAACCTATGGTGATGGGGAGCTACACACATTTTCTCTTTCTCAACTTGTAGAGCTGTCAGAGAAGTCTTGATCAATGTAGAGTGCCATGGTTGTCACACACTCTGCAAAGACAAAGTAGAGGCAAGCGCACTTGTGCTCACTCATATGTGGACTGTCAGAGCTGCTGTATATCTTAGACATCATGGTCACACCAAACCGACAGCTACTTAATTTAAATCTTGGATAATCAAAGCCGGCAAGAGAGTGAGAGGAATGAGTTAAAGGGCTTCAAAGAAAGAAATTGAGAAGGAGTGAGATGCCATGAAAGTCATGAGGAATTGATCATGTCATGTTGTCAGTGCACTGTGAAATGAGTGAGGCAGGAGCACACATCTCATCATCATGCATATTATTGACTTTTAGCAGGAATAAACCACCATCATTCAATATACTCAAGCCACAGAGAATATTTGTTGTGTGTTGCTTAAATAATGTAGGAGTTTGCAGTCAAGGTGTATAGCTTTGGGCAGCAATTTTGTATTCATTGTGACTCGATAAATAGAAAAAAGGAGGTTCTTTAACATGAACAATGAATCGGTATTGACTGCCAAAGATAACAAATGTAGTCCTCATCACACTTGTCATGTCACTTTTCATACATAGGCTAATTGCTATGTCTTTCACTAAATTGTTAATGCAGTCTAGCATTAACAAACAAAACACAATATTTTCAGAGTACAGTATAGATCAACTTAAAAGAAGCATGAATGAATCTTTTTGGTATTCTACAAGTTGTGCTAACTTTATTTTTGCCAATTAAAGGAGTTCTTCACTTGCAGAATAAAAATGTAAATTTACTCACCCCCATGTCATCCATGATGTTCATTTCTTTCTTTCTTTAGTCGCAAATCTTTTTTTTTTTTTTTCTCTGAGGAAAACATTCCAGGGTTTTTCTCCATATAGTGGACTTGAGCCCATGGTTTGAAGGTCCCTGCCAAAAATTAAGGGTCTTATTTAGCAAAATGATCTGTCGTTTTCTTAAAACAATAATAATGTATATACTTTTTAACCACAAATGCTTGACCTCAGGCATTACATAATCATGTTGGAAAGGTCACGTGTGTCGCGAAGTAGCTCAATTAATCATAACTCGTTGTAATTAATTGTAATATTTGGATAATTCAACAGAATTATCTTGATAAAGCAGAATTCACATTACAGTCAATTGACACATTCGTCCAGTGAAAATTTCAGGGTACTTTCATATGTATTCAAAGAAAAACTATTTTCTTGGTCACTGAAAATAATTTTCTTATATACTAATGCATTAGAGAATGTAGCTTGAATCGGAAATTGTAAAGGGACATTAACTGGCAAAGCAGAATCAGAAACTCATGTAATTTGTGCACAAGAACTTTATTTACAAAGGTAAGGGATGGTAAGGCTAAGTGGATGGATAGAACCGGAAAGAGGAAGAGGGGTCAGAGTTAACCATCTCTAAGAGCCATCAGTTTCTAATTCAAAGCACAGTATATGATAGCTTACATCAGACCTCTGTCTGGTAAAAGGAACTATACTTGCATTTGACCTGGCTGTGGAACGAGTGTCTCGTGAAGCCGCTGAAGAAAGTCTGGATGGTTCCATTTGATGGCCGAAGTTGCAATTTCTTGAAACTCTGAGATTGTTCTTGACTTCGTTGTGCTCAAGAGAGTTCACTCTCCTGTGTGAGCACCTGGCTTTGTCTGAAGTGGGCCACAGTGGATCTGCAGGCCGCAATCCACAGATGAAGATGCAGAGAAAGAAATGTCTGGTCGTGGACAGTTCCATGATGATGAGCTCCAGGGTAGAGTGAAAACGAACTCCCGTGTTATAAAGTTGACGCTTTGTGGTCAAGAGCCATTTTTATGGCTGGGGAGATCGCATGCAGCTCTATATGTTGGCGCCCGCTAGGCCGCAGGGCGTGCCCGTGCCCTCATGCTCGTGGAGGACCTCCAGACGGCAGCGATCCGAAGATTTTTGCAGAAGAGAGGGCAGAACGGTATGTGAGCCCTTTAAACTCTGGGAAGAATGGGTTCCACCAATTAGGAAGTCTGACTTTCCAGACGGGAGGTTGGAAACTGGGGGATTTTTATGACCCTTTGTTTTAAAGTATGGCTCTGACATTCTATATTCTGATTAAATTACAAACACACATAGCATTTTATGAAGAGGTGATGTACACCAAAGTGTGCATCATCAAATTAGCATTAATTTGATAGGAGGCATGACATCGGTAGGGTTATATTAACTAGTACTTCATTCATAAAGCATGCATAAACTAAAATACAATGCAAGGGACAACAATACAAGACACAATCATACACAGTGATCAGAGGATTTGTGTGTTCGTTCACAGAAAGGTTTGTCAGTGAATAAACAGAGCAGAGTCCATTTCTATGGGCATAGTGTCTAAAACTAAAAAATGGATTCATTGTTATTCTTAATTAAAAAGCACATCAACGATAAAACTGTAGGCTACAATGACAAACTGTTGACACTGCTTGTAGGCTTTTTTTTTCACAAGAATGCCAACATGTTCACCTTCTCTGGTTCAAAGGTCATCTGAAGTTCTTTGAACCTAAGTATGAACTAACGGTACATGACCTTTCCAACATAATTATTTAATGTGTGACAATGTGCATAGCCTAGCTAGTGCTAGTTCCTTGGCTGGAGTCATGTATAGCCCCTTGAAGCTGCATTGAAAGTGCAATTTAGACCTTCAAATCGTTGACCACCATTGAAGTTCACTATATGGAGAAAAATCCTGAAATGTTTTCCTTAAAAAACTTAATTTCTTTGCAACTGAAGGAAAAAAAAACATGGATATCTTGGATGACATGGGAGTGAGTAAGTTATTAGCAGATTTTTATTTTGGAAGTAAACTTCTCCTTGAAGGCTGGAATATGCTACATAACTTGTAAAATCACAGATTTTACAAACACTAGGCGTCATACACTTACTGACTTTGTAATAGTCAAGGAGGAAATCTTGCTATTATACTCTACATGAATGAGGATCACAACAAACTCACACAGAAATGTGTGCCTTGTTGCTAGGAGACGCATGACAAATGAAAACAAAATGTGTTCTAAAATCGGCCAAAAATATTTGATATCCTCTGACTGGATGGAATCGAAGTCAAAAAAAAAAATTTATGCACTAAGCCATTTTCTATTAAATCTGTCAACTTAAATCAACAGACTGACTCTGATTTTCGGGAACTAGCATCAACTTCTCCAGACTGTAAAACAGGGTAAAATTGGGGCAAAAGTCGTGTAGTGTATCACAGCCACTAGGCGCTAGGGCTACGGATGATTTCACTGACATTTAGACTGAAATTTGGTAACTGACCGTTAGTATAAAAATAAGAAACCCCCAGAAATGCAATCAGTTTGCAGTCAAATTATTCCAGTAAATTGTTGTACATTTTGCAGATTTTTTTCTCTTAAACTAGATATTTTAACTGGGGAAAAAGTAAAAATGCCTTGGTGCGATGGATAAAGATGAAGGCCCAACAGAGGCACAGGATCTCATGAGTGCAATTTAATGTTGGCATTGGAGCTTTCTTGGCATTAGTATGTTGTGATTCTGTGTGTAAAATGGCACATGTGACTGTTTTGTTGTGTACAGATGAATGTTTAATCTTGGACTAAAGATGTGTGTATGTAAGAAGCTGTGAATGCCTGTTAGTTCATTTCTGAAGTGTGAGCTTCAGTGCTATGGTAGAATTGAGCGCACACACACAGGGAAACGCGTCCGTGCGACCATACTGATTGGCTAATGGAGGAGACCAATGGCGATTCTCTAGAGGCAGAGATTGTACAGCTTGCACAGATCTCAGGGACAGATGTAATGAATGTGCGCTAGCGAACACTTTCACGTCTCACAATCACTAGGATGACCGTGATTCTCACAGATTCACTCTGTTCCTCCACTGCCCTCACTCCATCCTTAAAAATGTGCTTGCTCTTTTTTATGTAAGGTTGCCTTGGACTTTGAGGCTCTTTTTGAAGCATTGAAAGGCTCAGACATACACACACGCACAGCAATCCGCTAACACACTCAGATTTATGTAAGGAGTAGACACATGTATGGAAAAACATCCTCCTACTCTGCTTTCTCTATAAAAATGAATCAACACTTGCTGCCATCTGCTATCTGTAATTGGAAATGGATAACAATTGATGCACCTAATTTGTGTTGACCAGCTTTGACTGCCTTTCTACAAAACAAAAAAGAGAAGGGTAGCAAGAAAACGCATGACAGTTAAATTGCCAGAGAGCAAAACTCTGCCTCAGTTGACTGCAAATAGTCTTCAGAAAGCACAGTGCGCAAAAGGCACGCTCACTCTCATGCACATGGAAACGGCATGTTCTCACACACACTCTTAGCATATGCTGCTCACGCACTGACGGACTAACTACAGAAACTGGCAATGAGCAGGCAAGAGAGCACGTCCACCGATTTCTTCTCAGGTAAAAACCTTTGAGCGCTCTCTCAGTCTGCTTTATGTCTATCTCTCTTTGTATCCTTCTTTTTCTGTCTTTGCTGGCTCACCTTGTCTTTGTCTGTAACGGACTATCATTTTGTAGAACTGGCTAGTCTTTGTGGGTGTATTGTGTATGTGAGTTCAGTGTTTATACTGTGTGCAAGACAGTTTCCTCTCAGTGTTGTGGCTGCAGATTTTCAACAGGTGTGTGTTCTTATCATCATGTATTCATGTATTCAAATATATTATGCCGAGTATTTACTGTAAAAAACAAAAAAACAAAAACAAAAAAAAACCTATTTGACACTTCACATAAGATTCTATTTTATTTAAATGGTTTTGTTTCTTATTTTTGTCATGAGTAATGTGCATTAGGGCTAACGTTATCTTTTTTTTTACTTAGTATGTATTTGTTGCATTATTTTAGTGTCATGTTAGTGTAGTTGTGTTTTATAGACAGGCCAGTCTGATTCATTATGTGGCTTTTTATTCTACCACCTGTATTATCAGCAGTGTTGGGAAGTAACTAGTATGTAACAAAGTTACATATTTTAAATACAACATAAATGTAACTGTAATCTGGTACAGTTACTGAGAAGAAAAAAGTGTAATTACTTATAAAAATGTTAACGATTACAAAAGGTTTACATCTGAATATTTTCACATGCATAAAGATTTGATTGATTTCGTTCCAAACTTGCACTTACTGTTTTAAAATATGTGACCATAGACCACAAAACCAGCCTCAAGTAGCAATAGCCAACAATATATTGTTTGGGTCAAAATGATTTTTTTCTTTTATGCCAAAAATCATTAGGATATTACGTAAAGATCCATGTTCCATGAAGGTATTTTGTAATTTGTAAATATATCAAAACATATTCTTTGATTAGTAATATGCATTGCTAAGAACTTTATTTAGACAACTTTACAGTGATTTTTCTCAATATTTCTTTCTTTCTTTTTTTTTTTTTTTTTTTTTTTTTGCACCTTCAGATTCCAGATTTTCAGATAGAAGCATCTCTGCAAAATATTATGCTATCCGAACAAACGATGGAAAGCTTTTAATGGAAAGCTTATTTGTTCAGCTTTAACATGATGTATAAATCTTCCAAAAATTGTGATTCTGGAGTTTAATACACAGAATTGGAACTGTTTTATTTCCTTTTTTTTTTTTTATTAGCATTTTTTTCTTAAGATGCCAGTGTTTCCTGTCATAGCTAAGCAAATGTTTGATTTCGAAAACAGTGTCATAGCTTTTAAACTATATCTTATGATTTAAAATCTGTATTTAACCTCTCAAAGAAAATAGATTTTGTTTTTGTTGCAGCTGTGCTTCAAAATTAAATTAAATATGTTGAATTAAGATTCATTCAAAAGATGAGGGATTTTGAACGTCTTGCAGTAATCAGTGTTGAATGTACTGTAAGGTTTGCTTTAAATGTTTGGAAATGATTAACGGTTTAGAAAAAAAAAATTAGAAAAGTAATCAAAAATTAAACAAATCATAATCAGTTACATTATTATAAGTAATTGAAATAGTTGCACTACATACTACATTTTAAATGTAATCTGTTACCTTTTAACCTTCTGTTACCTGTTAATTTTTTATTTTATTTTTTTACAGTGAACTTCAGGCAACAACTGCTGTTTGTATTTTTACTGTAAATTTAACAGGATATTTTCTTACGGTGTTTAGTAATTGATGTTGTTTGTGATGAAATAGAATAAGCAAGAAGAATTAGGGTACTCCTACAGTGATTGATTGGACAGCAGAAAAACCTAAGACTTTAGAAAGCAGGAAATGATCCATAAGCATGTGAAGCACGTGTGTGTATGCATGAAGGAATAAGTGAGTTGATGTCTTTTCAAGGAAACATGCATTATGAATATCAGTAATCAATAGTAATGGATGTAGAACAACGGGAGTGTGTGCTCATGAAATTTCAGGCCATGCTTTCTGTAGACAAATACCCCTGATCTTTGGAGCCTGAAATACAGTAGAGCAGAACACATGCAGACCTGAGCAGCTGGAGGAAAAGAAAGATGGAGAGAGAGAGAGAAAACAGATCAGCTGCTATATTACTCTCTGACCTACTTAGAAAAATTCATCATAGATTTCTTTCCAGGCTTTTGTTTAGTAATTGGTTACATACAGTCATATAATGAAACGATTAATCTGTGGCTCTCTTGTGCACAAGGTTCACTTGGACTGTAGTAGAACAGAAAGCTTTTTGATTAGCTTCCATAGGACTTACTGGGTAAAATATATTTTTTGTGAGTGATCATGTAATGTTCTTCAAAATGTTTGGTTTATTTTAAATATTTCAGAAACAAGTTTTGTCCCATGTCTGATTAATAAGTGCCGCCTTTGCGTGTCTGCCTACAGATGAGGATGACTTTGTAATTCAATATTGTGTGTTTGTATGTGTGTGTGTGTGTGTGTGTGTGTGTGTTTGTTTATCATCTAAGGATTTTCTCTTTTCATGCAGTAACACATTATTTAGAGCTTAGGGTATTAGTTTGTCAATCCCCTGTGCTGTGTTATCAGACATGGTTTTGTTATTGGATAAAGGGACATTTGCAGGCAAACACAAACATGATTGTTCGATTATTGTGTCTTGTATTCATTCCTGAACTGATGAGGGATAATATTCATTCACATCGTCTGTACCAGATCTAATTATGACCTCCTCCAATCGTGAACACTAATTCTCATGAAATCTCTTTAGTAACAAAACAGTGAAGCCCGTTGTTCTGATTTGTTGTATTTGGTTTGTATTTGTTTATTGAAAACTGAATAACAGTTCAGACACATAATTGATATCATCTGCATTACACCAGGAGTTCTTGATCTTAAATTTCCAAGTCTCAACTGTCTTACAGTATATTTCGCTGATGTTTCAAAGCATAAGCAGTTTTACGTTTGATTCTGGGTAAAGTATAAAAAAAAATGTACAACTTGAAAGGCTTGTTGGATCTTACAGGTTTTTGCTCTTTCTCTCTTATTTTCTCTGAGGGAATGCCCAATTACTTCTGTTTGTCCAAGTGCAACCTGCAGTACAGAAGATCCAGTGCTGGGCTTCTTGAATGCATCTTCCCACTGTTGCTAATTGTCTTTTAAGTATTAGTAGGATAACAGATGTGTAGTGCTGAATGTGTGAGAGTTACTTTGGTGCATTTACCCTGAGGGGGTTGTTTAGCAGGTCCTGGGCCACTAGAAAAGATTTTAGTTTACTTTGTTAAACATAAAAATTACAACCTAAACTTCAGTTCTTTCTCAGGGAAACCTTTTAAAAATTTGACTTCAGTCGTATTCAAACGTATGAAAAAAGCCTGTTTCCGTCATTGAATAAACAATAAACAAGGAAATTGTAGCTTTTTATCTCACAGGACAGACATTTGTTTTCCTGAATGCATTTGATATAAACTTGCCGTTCTGACTTTTTTTCTCAGAATTGCAGTTGCCTGTTATAAAGACAATTGCAAGATGTTAACTCACAATTATAAGAAAATAGTCTCTTATTTTTCTCCTCAGAATTAGACTTTATATCTTGTCAGAATTGTGAAGGGAAAAAAAGTCAGAATTGTGAGGAAAAAAAATAGACTTGCAAATGTGAGTTATAAAATCAGAATTGCAAAATAAAGGTGCAATTCTGATTTTATAACTCACATTTGTACGTTTATATCACACAATTGTAAGAAAAAAGTCAAAATTGTAATTTGTAAACTCAAAATTGTGAAAACAGTAGCAAGTTTATTATTTCTCACAACTACAAGAATATTTGGCAATTCTGACACAATTATATAACAGTAGCAAGTTTATTATTTCTCACAACTACAAGAATATATTTGGCAATTCTGACACTATAACTCACATTTGCAAGTTTATAGCACACAATTTTGAGAAAAAAAGGCAGAATTGCAATTTGTGAGCTCGCAACAGCGAGAAAAAAATGTAAAAAGTTTATTTCTCAAAATTCTGATATTATAACTCTTATTTCCAAGTTTATATCACAGAATTGTAAGAAAAAAAGTCAGAATTGCGATTTGTGAACTTACATTTGCAAGTTTTTATCACACAATTGTAAGAAAAAAGTCAGCATTGCAATTTGTGAACGCACAATTGCGAGAAAGAAATTGCATTTACTTTTTTTATGCAGAGTGGAAGCCACCTGAATAGTTTTTTTTTTTTTTTTCCCCACATTACAGATTTATTTTAATTTAAAAGTGTGTGATTTCATAAATTGAATGATTGAATAAAATGAATGATTATTCCAAATGTCATTCACTGTAATATAGGTTAAAAGGAATACATTTCTCATTTTCTAGTTGATGATAGGGGGATTTTAAACCTTACTGATACTGCCACAGAGACAAGTTGCAGCCAGTGAGGACGAGGGACACTCCTCTGTGTCTCCTTCATGTCACACTTGCAATAAATCTCTTTTTTTCTGTCCTTTACTTGTGCCATTTGTGTTGCTCCCTCTCTCCCCCTCTCCCCCATCCCTTGTGTGCATGTTATTGCGCTGATAAGGGCTTCACTTTGGCAGTGGCATGAAGTAATCTCCTTTTTGATGTGACCACATCGCGAATGGATTTAGCAGATTAAACAGAAAAGGCAATAATTCTAAAATTATTAACGTCTTATAACAGAAAATGCTATAAATGATGAAATAAAATCAAAGCAGTGGTCATTACGAAGTGCTTATTTAGAGAAGCAGAAAACTGCTTGCTAAGATTAAGAGACCAGTTGCCCTCCCAATAACAGCCTGAAGCCCTAAGCCATTAAATGACACTTTGAAGTAACTGAAAATATAACTAGGCCCTAATTTCTTGATTGGAGAAGGAATGAAGCAGCAGATCACATTTAATTACCCACCTTGTGCATTGTGCACAGTTTGAGCAACAGCATCCTGTCGGGGATCCTGATATACTGAGGAAGATATTTATGATATTTTTCCTAGAAACATTAACCTTGTTCCGAAACCTAATGAGCTGCCTACATAGACCACTTTATAAGCACACGGTCAGTATGAAGGCTCTTTTATAAAACATTAAGCTGCCTTTCAGTGTTCTTTTTTTTTTTTCTATTATTGTTATTATTATTATTATTATTATTATTATTATTTTGGATCCAGGGTGTGCTTTGGTATATCCAAAAAAATTAAATAAAATAAGGACAAATAAAAGAACAAAATTTGTATGCAAATGGTGGGGAAGTTTTCTTTTAGTGTATTTTAAGTTATAAATTAATTATATTTAACATTTTTATAATCCATGTACCAAATTTGTTACACATTCGTCTTTATCTTTTTATTTTATTTTATTTTATTTTGTCAAGCACAGAAGGTGTGCAAAACTTTTATTTTATTGATAGCCCTGATTTTACTGCGAGCATAAAATATAAATACATCTGATACAACTCTAATAATAGGCGTGGAGGCTAATTACCGCTTGACGTGAAGCTGAGGTTTCAGTTCAGTTATTGGAAAAGAGGAACAGTGTTATATAAATAGTGTCACTAGCCGAGTTTCCATCCAAAGTTACGAATTGAACTTATGCACAAAATTGTAATATCGAGTAAGCTCCGTTTCCATCTAGCAAGTCAAAGAGAACAAAATCGGTGCTTCCTGATAAAGTGGCACTATAGTATATAGTGTATATATCACTAAAAAAGTAGGAGAAGCCACTGAATATAGTAATTTTTATATGTAATAAATTACTTGCACCTCGGAGCGAGCAGACGAAGCACAGTAAATGCGGCCGTTGCTTTTGGAGGTGGATGCCGGCTGTTTGGAAATGCAGTCGTGTAAGTTCCTGGAGGCAATACTTTTATGCTTAGGCATTTCAGAATGACCATAGCAACATTTCAGATGCTGTGGAACGAGGTTGGTCCTCTGTTTTTTTCAGGTTTTGCCATTCCATAGCATAAAGTGACATGATTTTCTGATGCGTACAGAGGAATTTATTTGGCAAAAGCGTTTCCATATCCAATTATTTGCATTAAACCTTTTTTGCACTGGTCAAAAACCACCTCAAGCGAGCAGAAAAACTTTTTTGCGAATTAAGGGATTTTTATTCAAAATGTGGCGTTTCCATCACTAATTTCTGATGCAATACTTCAAAAGGTGATGGAAACATAGCTACTGTATTAGCAATATTTTTTGTTGCCTTTATGAAGTTATGTAAAAGTAGTTGTCAGTTGCTTTTGGCACTAAACATGGAAGTGATGTAATATACTTTGTTTGCAAGTAGTCATTTATTTTTCTTGGTCTATGTCGGTATTTGTGCTTTGGGTAAAACAGATCGTCCACTTCAGAGCTACCTCTATCTTGGGAGAAAAAAGTTATTGCTTGTAGCAATTTATATCTAGCCATATGTTCATCTTCCTAAAGCTGTGTGTGGGTTTGTGTACATGATAGACTTGTAATGGTTGCCTTAAATGTTTAAATCTCTGAAATGTGTGTGTGTCCCTTCGAGGGCCTATTAAGTGTATTGCTCATTATCTAGCAGGCATTGATTGTGCACAGTGTCTGCCATTCAGAATGCTTCTGCATTTCTAATTGCATCTGCACAATCACACTGAATTGAAAGATAAGACTTCTCTCATCGCAAGATTACAGGATTTAATTGTGTTGTATATACAGAGTCTCACATACTCTTACAGAAACTCACACATTACTGCTTACGGTTACAATAATGGGGATAGTAATGGAGATGACTAAGACAAGAGGGGCAAAGCAAAATATGGATCTTTTTTTACACAAGCACGCATTCACACACACCTGTTCTTTATGCTCGCATGTGCAAGAGTTTAATACAGTCAAATGAGTCTTAAGCAGGATTTGTCTTTGTATTACATGTTTTCACTAAACTCTAATAGTTTTTTTAAAAGGCAAGAGGATGTGTGGCATGTTTTGTTGACACATTATTTCCTACATCCCATCGAGTTTCTGGACATACATAGTCGTCATTTATAAACAGAGGTGCACATAAGTGGTGCGTAGTTGCGCATACTCAACCAAAATGAAAAAAAGTTCAGACCGCTCATTTGCGTACCGGCATGGTTGACAGCTGTTACTGCACAATCACCATTTTAGATCGATTAACTGTATTACGGATTAACTGTATTAAGATTTACATTCTAAATGAAAGCATAAATCTAGGTTATGTGCTGCTGGTTTTAAAGCGAAACATAAAACCAAGGTTGCTAGGTTTTTGCAACAAAACCTGCCCAATTGCTACTCAGAACTAGCCCAATTGCATTTTAGTGGGGGGTGCCAGTAAAATACACATTTTCCCTGGGAAATATTTGCATTCCAGGGGCTAGTGTTGTCAGTATTGTTATATGATATTGTGTGTTCATACCATTGTATAGACAGAGAGAGACGGCAGAAACTGAAAACACAGCAAACGTCGTCTGTAGTTTAGTAAACAAAACAGTGTGTCAGGCAATGCGACATTCATTCATTCGTTCATTCATTGCGGATATAGCGCCATTATGCGTGATGTCAAATTCTTCTGCAGATTTGTAGTATTCCTATAGCATTTCACCTGAGCATTGCAAATCACACACATTCCTTTGTTCTTGGTTCTTGTCCATAGTTTCTCTGCCATAAGCACTGAATGAATGACATGCTTTTTGCCCAGTCCTATTGGCCATTGTGTTCATGCGCTCAACATGTATGACTGTGATTGGATACAATGATCATCGCTTTGCGCTCTTAACAGAGAGCCCACATACAGAAGCACACGGGAGATCAGATTGAAATCTGGTATTTTAAATTTTACTTTAGTATTATTATTTTATGCTGACAAAAAAAATCACTTAACTGACATTATATACATACACTGCTATTAAGATGTTTTAAATTGATTACTTTAAATTTAAGTAATTAATACATTAATACTTTTATTCAGCAAGGAGGCATTAAGCTGATCAAAAGTGACAGTAAAGATTTGAAATGTCACAAAAAGCAGTTCATTTTCAAATAAATTGTTTTCTTTTAAAGTAATGACTGCTGAAAAATTTTTAAACTGAAAACTTTGCATCACAGGAATACATTATATTATATTAAATATATTAAATATATAACGTTATAAAACAGCTAAAGCCAAAAAAATCATCATCAAAAGATTTTTCCCAACCTCAAACTCTTGAACAGTAGTACAGTGTTTCCCACAGGATTTTGTGAGACTGTGGTGGGTGGACCTCGGTCCCTCTAGGGGTGCCCTGGAAAAAAAAATATTTTCTGAGACGCGGCAAACACCAGATCGCAAGCTGATCGCCTGAATGAAGTGCGTGCTTCACTTTGAAACAAGCAGCGCAAACACTTGATGAGGGGATAAAGCCATAATTACACATGGTTTGTTTGACGGACACTTTGCCAAAGTGATGGCACAAATGAATATATTTTTGGCTTACTTTGAAACTGATTAACTGTATTTCCATTCGATGAAGAAATCTCAAGTTAACTCTAGTTAATGAATGGGAAACACTGGTAGTATATGTTCATTGAATACTTCTATTGCCTCATACATCAGTGTGATGGCTGGTTAAAGTTGGTGTTATAGGCTACCTAGTGACCTTTTGACCTTTTCATCTTCACTGTTACACTAAATAAGATGTTATTAAACTGTACATTAATTTATAATGTTTCAGAATTACTGTGCTGTGAGAGCACCCATGGACAGTTTCCAATTATAAAGCACACTAAGTGTAACAGCTAAACTTCCACTCATTAATTATTTGGCTGTAAAAGACTTTTTGTTTTCATTTAGCATGAGAAACAGAGGTTCACTATGAATGAGAATGAGAGTCCAGCAGGCTTGTTCAGTGTTCTGAAACAAGATGAGATTGTTAACGTACCATGCGGCATGTCAGTGTCTCCATATGAGATGGAAAAAAAGCAACACCATGACAGTGTTGTAATTCACTTTACTTACATTCTCCATATCAAACTCAAATTAACATGGCAATATTTCTTGCTCACTTGGTGAAATATTTGGAAAGTCGCAAGAGCTGGCGAACAGGGGGCTCATTACCATATAAATGTGTTCCAGGCGCTCTTGTTTCAGTCGGAAGGCTTGTCTGCTACAGGTTCAGAAGCTGTTTGCTTTGCAGATCTTTCAGGATTTTGTTTGACCTTTGTAAAGACGAGGAGTAAATGGAAAGGCACAGGCCGGTCTGTAAATACATGATCCAAACAGGGAATTGTAAAAATCCCTTCATCTCACGTCTCTTCCGCTTTTGTTGTTGTCATTCTCATCATTCTCTGTTTCTGGTTTTCTTTCTGTCTTGTCAGATATGAGGGGTCCTGCAGGCCACTGGATGTCATGTGGTCACCCGTGTGCTGAACATGCTGTGTGGAACCCCAAATTCTGTGTGGTCACTGACTATCAAATGCTGCTGCTGGACAAAGAGGAGGTATTATACATGCTGACACAGAAAGAGCATTTTCTCATGTTTCCCACATGTCCCTACACTTTTCGGTATGTACTGTACATCTTTTTCTATGGAAGGCCCTTTCTGCCATATTAAAAAAAAAAATAAAAAAGGTTATTATGACTTTTTTTTTTCTCAGAATTGCTTTATATGAGCTCACAACTTGCATAAACTTGCATTCACAATTCGTACTTTTTTCTCGCAATTGCGAGTTTATATCTCACAGTTCTGACTTTTTTCCTCAGAATTCAGACTTTTTTTTTAATTGTAAGATATAAACTCACAATTGCTAGTTATAAAGTCCAATTTTGAGGGAAAAAAAGACCAACATGTTCTCAGAACTGCGAGTTTGTTATATTGTTATACACCAATTCTTAATAACTTGCAACTGAGAAAAAAAGTCACAATTGTGAAATGAACTTGCAATTCTGAGAAAAAAAAATGGAATTTTGAGTTTATATCTTGCAATTCTGACTTTATTTCTCAGAATTCTGAGAAAAAAAAATCTGAATTGCAAATTTGTATCACAGTTCTGAAAAAAAGTTTTTCTTTTTTTATTTCAGGTGATCTGATCAAATGGACAGTGCTAAATATAGGTGTATATAAATAAATCATATAAATATTGATGGCTGGCTTTTTTAAAATACCTTTTTTATACCCAACTAATCCTTGGTGATGCAACTTATGAAATCCAAAATATACTAAATATTTCAATATATTAAATATATGAAGAGTTCAGATGCAAAACCAGCTAAAAGCCATCTCGGTCAGAAATGAGATACTAAGTAAATGCTCTCGACACATACGTCCATCAAATACTTCAAACTCGCTAAAATCCCAGCCTCAGCCCAATCAGAAGTACCAGTACTTGCATATAAACCTATGCATCGGAGCCTGATAAAAATGCATTTTTAAAGAAAGATGATTTATTTTTTTTATTTTTTTACTAACATAATGATTTCATTCTAATAATTTGCTGTAAATGTCTTGTTTTTATTTGTACTTTTTTGCACTTAAAACGAAAACTAATGAAGCAGTTTTGTGAATTTAATACTTACTGTAACTGCAGCAATCTTAATATAAATATAACAAAAATAAAAAAAATCTAAGAATATATTTTTATAAGATATATCTAATAGATATATAAGATATATCTTTGTAATATTATATGAACATGTCTATATATACACTTCTTTTCGGCATTTTTTTTTTCTTTTTTTAATTTAAATTTTAAATAATCCAGAAAAAAATTAAGCAACACAGCAGTGTTTTCAACATTGATAACATTTTTTTTAACATTGAGCTCAAAACCAGCATAATAGACTGATTTCTAGAGAAATTACTTTCTGAAATTTCAGCTTTGCCATCGCAGGAATAAATGACACTTTCACTCTTTTTTTTTTTTTGCACAGTAACAAGTACTAAAAAGAAAAACCAAAAATACAATGTTAAGAAAAAAGACTGGAAGAGAGGCAGAAGGGTATTTTGTGCTGTTTGTGAAGCTGAACTAGTGCAAGCACATGAGAGCGAATAGCATGTTAGCTGTGTGCAGTTTGTCATTGTGACATGTGCAGAAGTGCGGTACATCAGCAGCCTCCCTGAGCTCACTTTTCGCCCTGGCAGCCAAGACACACTGCGTTCCACAGGGACAATCAATAGATGGCCCACACTTGCAAAGAATATATGCCGTGTCTCGTGGTCGATAAAGAATTTTCCGCTCCCCCATAGCTCACGCTGTATGTCGAAGCCTCTGTTATCAGCCAGAGAGCAGCGCTGTAATAAATCTCCGCTCCTCTATTACTGGCCAGGCAGAGCAGTGGTGAATGCTTCTCTGCTAAAGGCGACAGATTCTCTCCTGGCAATACCAGATCTTTAATGCTTGGAGGAATTTGTTTATGTACTTACCGTAGGATGATTTTTTTTTTGCCGCTTATATTTTATTTATGAATTTATTTATTTTGTACTAGCAGCTGGTTTACAGAGGGTTTTCTGCATGTTGCTACGTAAACCCATCAAGTAATGTACACTTGCCTAGAGCTCTCTTTGTTTTTTATTATTATGCATATTAGCCTGTATTTATTGCATGAGTATAAAGGTTCCTTTGATAAAAATCATAAACAGTGTTGTCTTTTTCCATAAATCAACATTGTTCAGACATAAAACACATGTGCACAATTTTATTCATAACTCAGCATGACTTGTTAAATATGCAATATTCTAATATTTAAATATTTTATAATATTAAAAAATGAAAATGATATAACCAATATATATGTTTCACATTCTTTCTTGGAAAAGAAAGCATCACTAAAACTTCTGAAAGTGACCAGCAGTGTTTTAGCATTACATAAAAAGCAATGTCACAAATCTGAAAATGAAACTTTAACATCAATGTAAACAAACAAACAAAAATGAATCCACTTACTATATATCAATGTAACGTTGCTTTCCGTTTATTACTTACACAAAGTACACTTTACTTCTTCAATACCACAGTAAAAAATAGCAAACATAATTAAATAATAAAACATAAGAACAAATTACAAATTACAAGCATAGATAAGTACAATTTAACAGTTACAAACAAAATAAGTTCTAACAGTAGTACTCAGGTACAGAAATGTAATAATTAAGTGTAAAATAACATTTTTTTTTCTTTTTTTCACTAATACAATGATTTTAGTCTAATAATTTGCTGTAAATGTATTTTTGCTCTATAAATGTTTATGTTAAGATTTAAACTGAAAAGTATATTTTGGAGTAACAGTGGCTATTTATTTGTACTTTTTTGCACTTAAAAAGAAAACTAATGAAGCAGTTTTGTGAATTTAATACTTACTGTAACTGCAGCAATTTTAATATAAATATACCCCCCCCCCAAAAAAAAATAAATCTAAAAAAAATATATTTTTATAAGATATATCTAATAGATATATAAGATCTTTGTAATATTATATGAACATGTCAATATATACACTACTTTTCGACATTTTTTTTTTCTTTTTTTAATTTAAATTTAAATAATCCAGAAAAAAAAATTACATAACATACACAGTTTCACCTAATCTCATGTTAATCCTGAGTACCTATAGAGTAGTAATGTATCCTTAATATCTCCAAAAAGTCTTTTGTTTTATTATATTTATAAAAGAAAAATACAGCTTTCCGATTTTCTCCGGAAAAAGCCGAACTTCTGGAGGTGCGCCATGGGCGGAGCTAAGTTCGACGATCACTTGTGTTAGGATTGCCAATAAAACAGACATTTGATGTTGTTTCACTTACCATCTGCAGTTCTGAATCATTACTGGGATCTTTTATAGCTGGGACCACTCCATCTTTCAGTATCAAACAATGTGCAAATCCAACGTCGAACTGGTCCTCGTATATGAAACATTCATCAACAAACACACACTTGCTAAACTCCATTCCTGCCCCGGAAAAAGGAACTGCATCCACTGTTCACATAACGCTGGGTTCTTCGGGAAGCTGAGCAAAGTTATCTTTGCCTTACAACCAAAACCACACTTCTTTAGAGACATTCGGTGTAGCCGAATGAAGCATGTTGATAGGTACGCCCTCTTTCTCACGGTCTAGTTGACGTTCTGAAATTTCAGCTTTGCCATTGCAGTAATAAATTACACTTTCACTTTTTAAAACTTCTGAAAGTGACCAGCAGTGTTTTAGCATTACATAAAAAGCAATATCACAAATCTCAAAATGTAACTTTAACATCAATGTAAACAAACAAACAAAAATGAATCCACTTACTGTATATCAGTGTAACGTTGCTTTCCGTTTATTACTTACACAAAGTACACTTTACTACTTCAATACCACAGTAAAAAAATAGCAAACATGATTAACTAATAAAACATAAGAACAAATAAACAAATTACAAGCATAGATAAGTACAAGATAACAGTTACAAACAAAATAAGGTCTAAAAGTAGTATTCAGGTACAGAAATGTAATAAGTGTAAAATAATAATTATAATTGCATAGTGTTCACCTGTATGAATTAAATGTAGATTAATCTTTGTTAAAGTTGTGTTTTGTTTGATTAACATTAGTGACAAATAGACAGCAGCACGTATTAAAAGGCTGCTGTCCCTTTAAGACCGACTGCATGGATCCAATATAATGATAAACATTCGATTTCTTTCTCAACTGTTTACATTCATTTACAACATAGCTTGCTGTGTTTACGAGAATGATTGTCGAGGCAGGTATTTTGACATAATTCTGTGTGTATGTTTCTGTTCAAATAAAAGGAGATGTGAAAGACAAATCAACTTGTGTTTGCAGAGTTGGAAACGCATCTCTGTGTGCGCTTTGATAACTAGCTGCCGGAGATGCGGCTATGCTCAGGCTCCAGGTGTGCTAGACAGCAACACGACACAGAAATAAGTTGTTTTCTGCAACTTTATGCATTTAACTCTTTTTAATGTCAACCAAGGCAGTCGCGTACCCAGTCTATTCTCTGTTATGTGCGTCGACCTAAAACTTTGACTTTTTGCAATGTTCTGAAGTAGCCTATTATTAAAATTATTCAGATATTGCATGCTGTTGCAATATGCATATCACGATATTTACATTTGTGATATTTTGATCATTTCGATAATATTGTGCAGCCCCAGATTTGTGTTTATCCTGATCTAAATGTATACTACTATGTAAGACCAAAAACTATAAAAATTAGGTTGTTACAGTTTCTAAAAGACACACACACAAAATAAATAAATAAATAAATAAATAAATGTAATATTAATCAAATTGCTGCCTGTACAGCAAACTGTGCTGAAGATGCACTTCATCAAAGTCAGGCAACACAAATCTGTTTTGTGATTTGAAACAATATTTATTTTGTTAAAGAAAAATGATTGGAAAATTGCAAAGAATAAAAAAAAAAACATATTTGTCATGTTCTGACCGTAAAGGGCACAATTAATGGTCTGGTTTCTAAAACTTTCACTTAGGAGCAATAATCTGCCTTTAAACGTATTTATCATGATAATTATCAATATCGACTGATAAATAATTTTATCGTGATTTTTTTTTTTTATTTTTTTTTTGCCCATTGTCCTATGAATAGGTAAATACTAACTATTGTGTGTGTATCTACTTATCCATTATTCAGGAACACATTTGGAGACATTGCCAAATCTCTTCTTTGGGAATGCTATCATTTGTAGAAACTGCTTAAAAATAAAATCACTAAAGCTTTATTAGCTATTCATTCATTCATTGTAAAATTGCAGAAAGTTTTTTATTTGGGTGTGGGTTAGGGTAATAATATTTTATACTTTAGCTTATGGCATACAGTCATGGCCAAAAATATTAGCACCCTTGCAATTCTGTCAGAAAATGTAACACTTCTCTCAGAAAATTGTTCCAATTGCAAATTTTTTGGTATTCACATGCTTATTGTTTTTGTTTGCACTGGAGCAACACACACACACACACACACACACACACACACACACACACACACAAAACAGAGAAGAAAAGTCAAACTTGATCAAATTTCACACAAAACTCAATAATCGTCTGTCCAAAATTATTGGCACCTTTTAAAAATTGTAAGAAGTAATTGCTTTTCAAGCATGTGATGCTCCTGTAATTTGGATTTAGACACAGCTGTGGCGGTCAAACATGGTGTGGGTTCAAAGATGTTTTGGGGTTGATTTGCTGCTTCCGGCACTGGATGCCTTGACTGTCTGAATGGTATCATGAAATCTGATGATTACCAAAGAATTTTGAGGGGCAACATAGGATGCTCAAAAGATCAAAAGAGAGATCTCAAAAATCTCTTCAAATCTGAAAGACCTGGAGCAGTTTGGAAAAGAAGAGTGGCCCAAAATTGGCCCAAAATAGAGAGGTTTAAGAAACTCATTCATGGTTACAGGAAGCGACTGATTTCAGTTATTTCAGTTATTAAGGGGGTGCTACCAAATATTAGGTTAAGGGTGCCAATAATTTTGCAGAGTACATTTTTGGGCTCTGTGTGGAATTGTATCAGATTTGACTCTTCTGGTTTTTTTGTGTTCCAATGCAAATAAAAAAAAAAATAAATAAATAAATGTGACTACCAAAACATTTGCAACTGCAACAATTTTCTGAGAGAAGGGTTGCATTTTCTGACAGAATTGCAAGGGTGCTGATATTTTTGGCCATGACTGTATATGTTTATAGCTACTTATGGATAGCTGTAAGGTATCTGAAGGTTAACTGTATTAAATATGCATACCACAATGTGTTCTATTGTAAAAACATTGTTTTTGCATATTGCTGGCTTTTGAAACTTTTATTCATACTTTTTTTTTCTTGTTATTCATTTTTTTTTTTTTTTTTTTGATTACACTTTATTTTAACCCTCTGGGGTCTGAGGGTGTTTTTGGGCCCTGAAGAAATTTTGACATGCCCTGACATTTGTGCATTTTTCAGTATCTTAAAAACATATTCATGGCTAAAGTCAGATTACACTGTAATCAGCACAAACTGGGCCACAATAATATGCAAGCAACATGAATGTACATGTTTGTGTTTTTGAGAAAACAACGTTTATGCGTGGTTTGTGAAAAACTAAAAAATCAAAGTCACTTAAAAACAGCAATGAAACACGGACAGAATATTTGTTCACAAGGCTTTTGAGATCTGGATGTGGTAGGCTAGAGTTTTTTCTAAACAATGATGTGAAAATCATCTCATTCACTCATTCAAAGAAAACAATATATTGATGTAAATTTACCAAAACATGTTTTGTGATGGAAAGACAATATGCAAGAGATTGACAATTCTTACTATTAACTAGTTGCTAATTAGCATGCATATTGCTAGCATATTGGCTGTTTATTAGCACTTGTAAAGCACATATTCCTGATTCTGATCGTATTTTAGATCCCTGTATTTTAGATTGCTGTACCATACATAACATACACATACATAACATAAACAGCTACCTTGTAAACTATTAATAAGCAGCAAATTAGGAGTTTATTGAGGAAAAAGTTTATTTATTTAGTTGTTTGTTTGTTTGTTTGTTTGTTTATTTGTAGTTAATATGTTAATAGTGAGAATTGGTCCCCAAGCTACAGTGTGGGCTGGCCATATTTATTTATTATATTTTGTTTTTGGCTTTTGGATGCAATCATTTTTGCCATGCCTTTTAGCATTATATGTTGTATCATTTAATTCAGATCGCTCCCAAGTCAAAAAAAAAAAAAAAAGAATCAGCTTACAGCCAAGTGCTAATATGAAAAGTAATAATATGAATCAAATTTTACTCCACATGGACTTGGAATATTTTTAGTATTTGGCAAATATCACGGTAATGAAACTAAAATGTCAGGTTGGTTTAGAATGTCAGTAAACCGGAAATTTCAATGTAGACTGTTTCTTGAGGGCAAATTCACAGTTGGCAATAACAACAAAAGCACACTAACACACACTCAAGAGAATAGTTTGGTTATAATACCATGAGAGCTAAATGTGTGCTGGAAACATGATTCTAGGAAGGAGTGCAAGGTCATATTGGCAGTCAGAGCTGCCCAAATGCTCTCTCTTCCTCTTTCTCCTTCTGTACTTCTCTAAATAGAACTTTTTGCCACACCTACCAGTAGTGAGAAAAAGAAAGAAAAAGGAAGGAAAAAAAAAAAAAAAATTATATATATATATATATATATATATATATATATATATATAGCCTATATATGACCTTATTTTATATTTATAAATATTTTTGTCCCTATGGTGATATTTAGCTGCTTTATTTTTGCATGTTTGTGACATATACGTTATATATAGCATAGACATATTCAGTAAGTAATTGAATTCGCTAGAAGCCCTTTGATTAATATATTCATACTCTGTCCATCTGTGTGCTTGTTTTATTGAATTCTTTGTTTTGCTGCCTCTTGATTGTCTGACTTGAATTTGTTCAATTGAGATGGAATATTTTAATCATGAGATGAAAGTCAGGCAAATACGGGCTCAGTTGTGTCTTTCTTTGTCTTTCATGTGTTCCACTCTCAGATACACCCTCTGCTCCTACAGGAGAAGAGGACTGACACCTGCAAATCCAGACTGCTGCGTCGCACCATCAGTGTTCCTGTGGAGACACAGTTTCCGGAATTCCAATGTCATCTCTCAGTAGACAGCAGTGAGTGTACTACTGTCACTCCACATGTTTACAACATGGTCATAGAAAGCCTGGAAATATTAGGGAATGAATTAAAAGAAATAATTTTTTTACCTAATTTTTTACTTTTAATTGAATTTTCCTCTAAATATCCTATAATATAAACCATTTTTTTTTCTCAGATTCTCAGACCATGCTAGTGACTAAAAGTTATTTTTGCTACCTCTTTTGAGTTACTTGAGCATTGTCATTTCCATTGAGGCCAGCAGGGGAGGATGTTGGCTGCAATTTTCTTTTCTTCTGGCAAAGGATGTTTCTTCCAGTGCTGTGCTCTTATTGTTTGGACTAGCTTTTATACTCATTGTGTTTCTATTTTGTTCATATTTTTATCTATTATCTATGATGCGTGCATTCTTTATTTGGTTGATGTTGTAGTGTGCTATTTGACTGGCCTGCCAGCACATGTATGTTTTTCCATTAACAAGCAACCGCATTGGATAATTTTATTTTATTTGTTTTTTTTACATTTTTTTTACATTTACATTTAGAGTAATGTAAAAGTGTGTTGGGTGGTTGGTAATGTGAGACTAATTCTTTTAGCGTGTGAAGGAGCATCAAATTCTGGTCATTGCAAATATGTCTTGACAACTAGATTAAAATGCAGAACAAGTTTCTAGATACTTGATTTAAAAGTATCTATTTTCTGATCAGATGTTTTAGGTAGTGATCAGATTTGTTTTCATTAAAGCCTGATCTAGGATCATTGGTGATTACATTTTTTTTTGGTGGGGTTAAATACCGTTTAAACATTTGGGCACCTGAAAGTCTATGGTGTGATTAGTGGTTGTTGTATTTAACCCAGAATTTTGCAGTGTGATAGTGTTTCTTGTGAGTTCACTTTGTGACAGACTATTTAGAAACGCCCATAACTGTGCCTTATACAGTATGTAGATTATACAGTATATTATTATTTGTGTATGTATATAGGTTGACTACACTTGTGAGGTCCAGAATGTCCTCACTATTCAAAAATGTCCTCTCTAATATAGTGAAACCTATGTTATGTTGAAGTCCTCACTAGTTGAAAAAGCATGTAAATAAATCAGCTGAATCATGTTTCTATTCTAGTGTTTGGTGAGTGTTAAATTTAGAATTAGTGGGTCAGGTCAGGTGAGAGAAAATATTAATTACCTGATGTAAAATAATGGAAGTTTATTAGGTGTCCTTGCTAATATAGTGAACCAAAGGTTTGTCTGTTAAATAAGTTTACAGACTGATGTATAGCACGTTATAGCTGTGCTGGACATATGTGACCCTGGACCACAAAACCAGTCATAAGTAGCATGGGTATATTTGTAGCAGTAGCCAACAATACGTTGTATAGGTCAAAATTATAGATTTTTTAATGCCAAAAATCATTAGGATATTAAGTAAAGATCATGTTCTATGAAGATACTTTGTAAATTTCCTATCGTAAACGTATCATAAATACAGAGTTCTGGCATGAAACTCTAAAATGCAGTCCGATGGGTCCAACTCAATCTGACAACATGACATCATAATCACATGGCACAGCTGATTGGTTCTCTCCTGTATCAGTAGCCAATGAGCTCACTGCTCAACCTTCAAATATATGACTAGTGCTAGATGTAGCAGTTTGCAGCATGCTTCAAAAACCCTCCTCCTTCCCCAGCTCCACCTGTATAGATCTGCTATGGGGTGATTCATGTATGCTATGGGGGTTATTCATATATGTTATATGTGCAGCAGCAGTATTTCTTACATGCTTACAGCAGCATGTTGTGGATCTATTGGCAGTAGCAAGTCTCGGTACTTGCTCTGCTGCAGCAGCAGCGGCGGCGTAGCAGATCTTTTCCGCCAGGACCAAGTACATTAACATTGTCATGTACATTACCATGCCAGTCCCTCCGAGAGTTGTCATGACAGAATTTAAGACAACACCACAACTCAGTTTAGATAGTGCCTGTTTTAAAACAACACTACTGATTTGACAACTGATTTCATCACGTGATAAATAAATGAAAATTATTTATTGTTAAATTTCGGAAAGGCTAGCGATAGCAAACTAGCTTTGAATGGAAGATCCCCACCTCCCTACATAATCACTTTGCAAAGCCACGCCTCCTCCAAAACACATGAAAGCACTCAGGCAGATCAGAGATTTACCTGTGACACAATGAGAGACTGCATTGAATGCAGTGCTGTCAGAGTACCTCATATCTCATTCACCGGGGAGAAAACATTACAGTATAAAGTGCACAATATTATAATAATAGCACCTTTCATTCTCGCTGGAACATGCTGATGATGTATCATGTCTGCGCAAACAGGGTTCAAATACATATTTTGACAGCCAATTGTAATGTTCGGACTGAACATTTTGATTGGACAGACGTTTTATGGTCCTACGCCATCCACAGATGATATAAATGCATATAAATAAATTTATACCACAAGTTGGAAAAAAAATAAAACTCACTCATCATAGTAGTTGTGCAGATGACATAAAATAAGACAATATCATGAATATTGATATAATGTATTTGTGTAAGCACTTGCAGCGTTGAACACTGTAGCCAATCATGGACATTTCTGTTGAGCATGTGAATGTAATGACCAACCAGATGTGTTTAAGTTGGTCTGATTCCACTTAACATAGCTGAAAACACTGGAGTTTGAGTATTCAAACTGGTTTACTGAATACAGAGCACTGAGAAGTATTTATTGTAAACAAGCATCACATTAGTTACTGCTGTTTCACACAGTGCTCTGTTTTTAATTCTTTTGAGGCTGTGTATTTGTTACCTAAGGTATTGATTTTGTATTAATACTGAGGTATTAGATTCTGGTACAGTACCAAAGTCAAAATTGTGGTATAGAGCCATCCTTAACATACATTTACCCATCAGGCAAATGCAAATTCTACTGCAGATCCCACCACAGTCCTCAAGAGTCTGACTCTTCTGCTTTTAATTACTCTGCTGTATTTTTGTTCGTTTTGACAGAGACATTTAGATTTACTGAGTCTGTTTAACTTAGTAATCATTTTTACTTACTAAAACTCAAAGACCTACATCTAAATATTGTCCTGTTTGTTTTTTAATGTAACTGCAGTTGAGGTCAAAAGTTTACATCCCCCTTTCAAAATCTGCAAAATGTTTCCAAAATAAGTTATTTAGTACTGACCTGAATAAGATATTTCACATAAAAAATGTTTACATATTGTCCACAAGAGAAAAATAACAGTTAAATGTATAAAAATGACCCCGTTCAAAAGTTTACATCCCCTTGATTCTTAATACCGTGTTGTTATCTGAATGATACACAGCTGTGTTTTTTTGTTTAGTAATAGTTGTTCATAAGTCTCTTGTTTGTCCTGAACAGTTAAACTGCCTGCTTTTCTTCAAGTGACAATGACCAGATCCATCTTTTCACACTGAGGACAACTGAGGGACTCATCCAACTAGTACAGAAGGTTTCAAACGCTCCAGAAGGAAAAACCGTGCATTAAGTGCCAGGGGGTGAAAACTTTTTGAATTTGAAGATCAGGGTAAATTTTACTTACTTTGTCTTCTGGGAAACATGTAACTATCTTCTCTAGCCTATGAAGTGCAGTACTAAATGAAGAAAAAAAAATGATATTTAGGCAAAATAAGAAAAATGTACACACCTCCATTCTGTTCAAAAGTTTTCACCCCCTAACGCTTAATGCATGTTTTTTCCTTCTGGAGCATCAGTGAGCGTTTGAACCTTCTGTAACAGTTGCATACGTGTCCCTCAGTTGTCTTTTGTAACAGAGTGAACAGAGGAAACAAGCGGATCCATCTGCAAGCTTTTATTAATAAACATGGTCAAGGTACAGGCAGGAATCGTACATAAGCAAACAGGTATGGTGCAGGCAAGACACGAGTTCTCCGAAAAACAGGCATGGGTCAAGCAACAACAAACGTAATCCAGAGGGCTAGGCAAATGGGTAATCCACAAGACAGGCTATGAATTCAGGACAGGCAGTGGAACAGACAAAACGAGATAAACCAATCTGGGATCAAGATAAGGATGGAACAGACTAGACTAGACTTTAGAAAAAGAACTCACACAGAAACACAGAAAGGCTCTGTAAAGCTGCTACTGCTAGGAAAGATAACTGCAAACAATACTCAGCGGTGAAGAAAAGGAGGTCCATGGCTTATAAAGTGTGTTTGATTGGTTGCAGCTGTTTTTGTAATCGGTGCAGTGTATGATGGGAAATGTAGTCCGGGTGACATGTGAAAGTCTGTGTAGTGAGAGAGTCAATATAAGGAAAGGGTGACATCTGGTGATGAGCAGACGGAATAGCACAGACAGGATTCATGACATCTTTAGTGTGAAAAGATGGATCTCAAAATCATGCAGCCATTGTTGGAAAGGGTTCAAATACACAAAAGAAAACAAAATAATTTGTGGGAACTGAAAGATATTTCTGAAGAACAGCAGGCAGTTTAACTGTTCAGGACAAACAAAGGACTCATGAATGACTATCATTAAACTAAAAAACACTGATGTGAATCATTCAGGTAACAACATGGTATTAATCAAAAGGATGAAAGATCTTGTTCAGGTCAGTAGTAAATAAACAATAACATGCATTTTGTATGATCCTTCTTATTTTGATAAAATAATAACCATTTTGCAGATTCTGAAAGAGGCATGTAAACCTTTGACCTCAACTGTATATATTCAGATTTGTAATTTTATAGCCAATATGTTAAAGTGTACTCAAATTCATAGCATATATTAAAATTTATTAACATATGATCAGATTTATAACTGTATTGTCAGATTTACTTTGAAAGTGTTTCTTGTTTTCCCCCACTCCATACTGAACAACTAATTGAAGATAAAAGAGCAAAGCGGTCACTCCGAAGTCACTCTTTTGCTCCCCTTGAGAACTGGAACACTTTCTGCGTGATATGTTGAACCAGAGGGCGAACTTTTTAATGGGGGTTTGAAGTGTGGAAAACGTACTGTACCTCAATCAAAGTCCCTTTAAGGCAAGTCATTCCACTCGGCGGCCATCTTTGAAACGCCTCTCGGGCATGCAAGTGCAGCTCCTATCTCTTTGAATGGGGAAACATCAAATTCTGTTCACAAAGTTTATGATTAAATTTCATATTTGAAATCTGACAAGAACTGCATAATAAATATGGTTCCTTGTGCTCCACTAACGTTAAAAAACGCTTATTTTTCAGGCTAAATCAGCCAGTGCACATGCGCAGTACTGAGCCCACGTCTTAGAACGCCGACTGTTTCTATAGCAACCGGGACTTCTAACGGCAGCTGCAGCGACGCGCTGACTTTACTAATCAACGATTGGCTCTTTCATTAAGAAGGTGGGGCTTCGTGGCCATAATGAACATTGCATTTTTCCCCATTCAAAACTATACGAGTGACACGTCTTGGGTATTCTATAGTCTTTGACCTCAGTACTGCAAATTGAAAGCTCAAATAATGCAATCAATATGACACTCATGAGAGAGCCTTTTTATCTCTCAAATACTTAATAATTGTATTGTTAACTACTTTTTCTTTGCAATCTGTTCTCTGTTGGCTAACCCAGCTTTTGCACATCACTGTAGTGCTGAATGCTGTGTACAGACATGTCAAAATGCCTTTAAATCACCATTAGTGCAAGTAGTTTGTTAACCTCATAGACAAACATCAAAGTGAGACATAGTTTGTAAAGCTGTTGTCCTATTACTCATTCATGTTTATCAAGAATGCATAGCAAAAAAAAGCTAAATTAATGGCTTGTTGAAAGGCTTAGACTGTTGGTGTGCTAGTAGCTCATTCCCGCTCATACACACTAATGTGGTAGTGCACAGTTTGAAACTGCTTGAAAGTGTGTGTCATGGGGAATTTCAGAATGAGATCATAGTGAATTTATGTAGTCGCATTCAACACTATAGTTGACTCATATTCATTAGTGGTATAAGTGTCCATAAATATTAAGTGTTTTATTTGTCCTTCTGCAAAGAATCCACAGACAGTGTGAGTAAAATCTGCAGGCTTGTCACTGATACTGTGTCTTTAAGAAGCATGTGAGAAGTAGGAGCAAAAGAGAGACCGCAACTTACAGGAATAGTCAATCTGCATGCGCGCCACATGCGTCCATTCTGGCTCTGTTTTTCTCTCTCTGTCTCTCTCTCTGGAGCAGTAGACAAACACAGAACAACAGTTGGGGCACAGAGCGGTTCTCTACGCATAGGGTGAAGGGAGAGCCTCTTCTCTCTCTCTCTCTTTTCCTTTCTCCTCCCATCTGTCTCTTTTCAGCACTGTTTTTCAGTTGTTGGACAGCAGTTCAGCACTCTGTGAAGTTATGGAGTCTGAGACGAGCCCTGAGTCGGAGGGTCAGTCCGGTAAGTGCTTGTAGAGGAAAGATGCTCTCAGCCCTTGGTGCCTCAGTATTGGTCGACTCGAGATGGATTGCTGGCATAGAGTTTAAAATGCTGTGAGAGTACATGCATGAGTTTGTTGAAAACTAGTCTCGGCCTCAGACGGCATGCCTATACAGACCACCCGCACACAGTATACTGAGGCATATTGCACAGTAACTGAAAAAACAGTGGATGTATCAAAGTTCGCCGTATTAGAGGCTTCACAATCTTTGAAACTGTTGCGATGAGTTTTGCAGAGTTGTGTTTAGAGCACTTAAGAGCATTTAAATGAGAGATCCTGGAGCAGAACCTATCGTTTATGTGAATTACATGTTTTTAATGCATTTGGTCAGAAATTCTAGCCACTTTTTTTTTTCTATCTTAGTTTTCCTGTGTGTTTTCATGCTGCCATTCTCTCTTTTTAATTATCTGTCTGTCTGTTCTGTATGTTTGGTCTATTATTGTGGTATAATGGCACATAAAAAAAGTAAAAGAAAATAATGTATATGGTTGATGTCTATCAGCCGGTCTGGTCCTAAACCCAGTGGGGTTTTTCTGACCAAAAAAGCTGCAGTTGGAAGCTGACTTCAGTAAAAAGTCTCCCTTTGACTACACTACACAAGAAATAAATGCATATCTATCTTTACTGTAATCATAGTGAGTTCTACATTTCTTTGTCTTTCTTTCTCTGTCCATGTGCACTATATTGGTAATTATATTTTCTGATTTGACTGTTGTATTTCTTGAAAGAGTGCATGAGTTGTGGGTGACTTGAGTGTGCTGTGCAGACCTGATTATGTTAGAGGGAGTATCACATTTTAAAGGAATTGTGTTTCTCTGAATTGTGTGTCTCTTGTGGCTTTAGTTTGAGAGGGGGAGAGAGTAGATGTATCTGTGTGTGTGTGGGAGAGAGAAAGACAGACAGAGAGAAAGTCTGAGTGAGCGGGACGGGACGGGAGGTTGACTTATGTACACAAATAAATCTCTCTTTCTTTCGCCTCTCCTTCACATTCTCCCTCTTCTTTTCCGCTCGCGTATTTCAATCTCTCCTGTCAGAGCTCTCTAAAAACCTAAAGATTATTTGAGTATTTTTTTCTATTTTCTGTATGCACAGAGAGTGCGGCGCAGGTCTAGAGAAGGAGTTCTGGAAGAATGCGGTTAGCCGAATGAGCCAACCGCTAAAGTATTTCAGGGAAACGGGACATTTGGGGTCCAACTGGGTCGATATGCTGGACAGAGAGAGATGGAGAGCTTGCAAAGAAAGCTAGCAAGAAAGAAAAAGTAAGTCCTGCCAAGGGAACCCGAATCCATGACACAGTAGTTGAGCCCAACATCTGTCTTAAACGCAGGCCAAACCTCAAAATATCCCAGAATAGCCCCAAATAACACAGTACAGCCGTCCTGCCCCGGCAGAGTAGGTGCCCTCCCATAATACTCTGCCATGGAAATGTATCAAAACGCGATTCTAGGCAGTTAAACTCTTATTCTGAGACTAATTTGTACACTAGACTTTAGATGTACCCATAATCAGTTCATGTCGTGAGGAGCGTTTCTTTTGAATGTGTAATTTAACAGCCAAATGAAGGAATTAAAAGCTTTAGGATCCAATAAAGCTTTGGCATTTTGAGTCATAATGTGATGAGAGATGCACTTATCCTTATAGATAAATCAATTTATATCAGTGGAGCAAAACTAGCTCTGAATGTTCATATCTGTCTATCTAAACCAATTACAGGAGCTGAAGAAAGAAAACATTTTCTGAAAACAGGGCTGCACTCTTTCTTGGCATTTGGTGCATCTTGTGTCATCTGCTGCAGTGATGAAGTGGAGGACTATCTCTGATGTAGTGAGCATTCAGACGAGAGGAGTAATTAAAGATAAGAGAGAGCAAGCGACAAGGGCAATGAAAAGGATAGACATCATTTGGATACTTCTCTGCCCTGCCACTCTAGGGAGTCTAATCTTCTTTCTGCTATTATTACGAGTGCATGTTAGCAGGGTGCTAATTCCACACTTTACCATCTGATTTTTAACCTACAGGGGCTTATTTAATCCTTTGTGCTGTTTTAAAGTTGAGAGATTTCTGTATTCCATTCGCTAAGGCGTGATGAAAAGCCTCTAAACGCCTATAACTTTGGTAAAATTGCTGTAATGATAGGCCTCGTGTGGCTTATTGCTTTTAAAAAAATGGCAATGGCGGCAATAAAGATGTTAATTATAAGGATTAAAGCGCTATTTCTACATGACCTGATGTGTAAAAATGACTTGATGGTGTGACCTAATGTTTTCAGTTTGATTTAGTCAATACTTTTTGACTTCAATAAAACCAGTTCATTTAGATGTCACCATAAGAACAACTTTTAGTTTACCTGAAAAAATAATCAAGTGAAAGCTGTTGTAAAGCAGTTTGGCATATTAATGTAGAAATCAGCTGATCAAAGGTGTGAATAAAAATTATGTAGAGAACACTTATGGCAAAAAGTAATATATATTAAATAATTCACATAAATTACATTCACACTGTTTTTTTAGGAAGCCAAACAAATTAGAATACAATAATATTAATAACAACGACAGTAATTGCCATATATTGTAAAACAATTCCAGTGAAAAATAAATAAAAATATTTCATAGGTATATTATTTTTGCTTTGCACTACAGTAGGGAAATGACAATAATTATTTTCTAATTTATACACTTAACAGAGAGATTTGGACTGCAGTGACGTAACCTATTTAAACTGCTAGCTGTCAGCACTTTATACTGCACTTTTAAGCTTTTATTTTGACTGAAAAGGCAGTAGAGCTTTTATTTTGAAGGAAACTTCTGCTGCATTAAAAAAAGGCTGACAAAAACGTGTCTCATTACAAATCTAGTGAAATGCTGTAATCATCTGCTGTAAAAATAAAGCTTACACTGTTAAAAACATAAAACACAATTTGTTGAGTCAACTTAAAACTATTTGTTACCCTTCTGCCTTAAAATTTTAAGTTTAGTCAACTCAAATGAGTTTATTCAACTTTAAAGACCTTTTATGTTAGCATAAGAAGTTTAAATATATTTTAAAAGCACTTTTTGCACGGAAGACCTATCGTTTCATATCGTCATGTGACCACAGTAATATCGAGACCGTCTTGTGATATCACAATATTGATATTATCATTACATCACTAGCGATAACCATAAAAAATCATAATACACACAACTCCACCTTCTAATTTATATTCAGCAGTATATATTTTTTTTCCCCTAATTCACGATGTATGTAGTGGAAAAACAAAACAAAAAAAAAAAGCAAAAAAAAAATGGAAGAAAAAAAAAAGTTTAAAGCAAGTGAATTTGCAATACCAAACAGGACCACAGGGAGATTTCAAAAGACCAATTAACCAGCTAAACCAGCCTTGCCTTGACTACATATGCTACTATATGGATCCATTCAGAATCACTAAACCCTTGCATACTCGCTTCTTCAGCCAGCAGCCATTATAAAACACCTGCAGGACATCACTACACAAATGTATTGAGCAAATGCCTAATATACTGTAACCATCTTTTTTTTTATTACAGTCACCATTTATCAAAACTAGTGTGAGACTGGTTTGCTTTATCCAAGAGATAGTTTACACATCATATGCTAATGAAGTGGTTGGGTGTTTTGAATGATCATTGAAGGTTCTGCATAAAATTTGTTTTACTTTACTAAAGCATAAAAACAAAATCATAGGTCTACATTTGCAGATATTCTGGAAACATGCTAAGTTTCACATATTTGTTTCTCTGTAAAAACAATGCTACGGCCAGTTCTGTGCATTCCATGTCGGAATGTCTGTTTTTCTTTTGGTCTGTGTGATTCTGCCCACTTAGGGTGTGTTCACACTTAACATCTTTTTGGACAAAAATTTGACAAGGATGCTTTTTTAGTAAAAAAAAAAAAAATAATAATAATAATAATAATAATTCTGCCAGCGATGCAGCCGAGGTCGTCATTTGTTGCAATAACAACAGCTGCAACGGTATGAATGTCGTTATGGTTGTTATGGAAATGACCGGTCTCGCTACTCGCTTTTTATTGGTCAGCTGTCAAAAAGGCGCTTGACGTAGGTCATTCTTTTCAGAAAAGTTGAACTTTTTTCAACTTGAAAAGACGCTCTGAGCTGCAGAAAAAGACGCCGGCGGTGGCGTTTAAATAAGCGCTCAGGACTTTTTTGAAAACACGGTCTACTCCATGGGGTTGTAATGTAAAACAGACGCTAACAATTAAAAAAAAGATGCCAAGTGTGAACACGGCCTTAGTTTACCCAATAATATTTCAACAGCCTGGGTTGCCAGTTTGCATCCATTAAAGCTAGTAATGAACTGGGTAAAAGATTGCAGATTCTTTCCAACCTAAAAAGGTCTGTGACCACAGGGATATTAAAACGCAGATAAATCAACTCATCAGTTTACAGTGTAAGGTTCGTCGCCTTCCATTGTCAGGTGCACTCGTTCATATTGCGCGTCCTCAATCTGACAACCTTTGTGCACATCGAGTCTGAGGGGAAGGGGGTGAGGAAAAACTATTTGGAATTTAGACTGCAGTACCCATTTTAACCACTAGCTGTCATTATTACATACTGCACCTTTAATAGATGAGAAGGCTCGAGCTGCTCCAAAACAGTCACAGGTCGTCCTTTGAAGCCAAATAGATGCTAAAATGAATAATTTACTGAAATCTAGATGTGAGTCACTATTCTCTCTGCTATCTCTGATGTAATCAACCAGGTTTTCACTGATTAGTGTTGTGTTGAACTGACTGCTTGAATGCGTTTGCTTACTTGATCCTTGGACTGAAAATTTTCTTGGGGTTTACCAGTTTAAAATGATCTTAAAATGGTAAAGTGCATGTCATATGTTAAAACCTTGGTTGGGGCAAAAAAAGCAGGCCTTATTCATATTGATGCAATGGTAATATCAACGTGGGAAGATTTTGCATTTAGAGATCTTCTGACTGCCCAGATCTCAGTGGTTGACCTTGATTTGTTTGTCTTTGACTTTATTGTTGTCCTTATCAAAGAAGGTTCATACTTTATGTTGTGTTCAGCAATCAAACTTCTGAAACAAAGCAGTCTTGGCTCTACAGTGGATGTCAGGAAGTTGCTGAGTAAGTACCATAGTGAAATTCCCTGCGTATGTCTGTAATTAAACAATTAAATCTAATTAGCTTCTCTGTGCAAAATTAGCTCAGTGAGTATTTGGGCTCAATGCCGAGAATGTATAGATCAGTACTAGACACAAAGAAATCACTTAATGAGGGGAGTTTGCCTTCCTTTGATGCATTTCCTATTGAAAACAGGAAGTTCAAGCTCATAACTTTTGGTTTTGGCTGTGCCATGATCCTATTTGTCTATTCTACTCTAGCTGTGGTTGTTATTAGTGGGAGGGTCATTCTCTTTTAAGAGGGCATTTGTTTGGACGAAAACCTATGGTGTGCAGGATGACTCAACAATATTTATTTTCAGTTTTCCTGGAAGAGAAAGACATATTTTTTTGTGCTACACTTCCATAATATGCTTCAAAACTAATGGACATGGACTAAAAGCAACAAAACTCCAACCACAAGGGGTCTTTAAAGCATTTTGGGAGAGAGTAGAGAGAGAAAGTCATTTCTTATGAGGTAGAACACAGAATCCCTGGCCCTCATTGAGATGGAAATAGGTCTGGATGTTTGTCGTCCTACTTCACTCTTCCTTTTCTTTGAGCAGAGGAGAGGAGAGGAGAGAGCAAGTGGAGCAGGAGAGGGAGGAAGGGAGGGTGGGAGGATTACTACAGTTTTTCCCGAAGTGATAAACAGTGAGAATCTCTCTCTAAATCAGAATCATTCTGAGTCACTTCTGGCCTATGGGAACTGCGTACATGTCTGTTTTGACTGGAGGGGACTCTAATTATTAGTCCAAAGACAAAAGAGTATGTGTATGCGCGTTCCCATCTAACTGAATATCTTGTGGGAAGAATGTCTTTATATTATCTTAAGTCTTTTGGGTGTTTGTATGCGAGAAAGTTTCACGCTTCGTCTCTAGAGTTGTTCAAAGCGGGTTTCGTTACAGAAGCCCATGAGAACAGCAAGGGAACAGATCAAGTTTGATGTTCTATCCTTCAGCTTTTGCTAGTGTCTTATTAAGGCTCTCAGGGATCCTTTGCCACCATCTGCTTGTCCAGCAGCAATGTCTTTGTATGTGTGCCAAGTATGCTGGTATTTGAAACTTTCAGTGTTATTTTTATGTGTCCATATGTCTGTCTTTATGCATGTTGCGTGTCTGCATATTTGCATATGCTGCGCTGCTCGCGTTTGTATTCCGAGCGTTTGAAGATCGACCTCAAAAAACTGTGTGAAACAAAAAAAAAACTTTTGCGATGTTGCTTAGTAATAAGCTGATAGAGTGAGAGAGCGAGTGAAAGGGTGAGAAAAAGAGGGGTTTAATCAACACTTCTCTGCTTGAATGTGGCAGTGCTATCTCATTCCTCTTCAGAAACAAATCTAATCTCCGTCTGGGCAACCTTCCATTTATGCAAAGCAGTTTTCATTTCTGGAGAATAACAAACTCAAATACAGGATCAGATTGCGTAGAATATTGATGCCAGAGCTCCAAAATAATCAAAATGCATTTTTAATAGGTGATTGTAGGATTTATGAATGTAAGAAGCGGACTTTTCAAATCTATGAGAAGTCATAGTAAATATATCAGTCTGGAATGATAATTGTAGAATCTTAATGGATAATTGGAAGGGTTTTTAATAGTAATATAGCAGTTTTTTTTATTTATGTGGTAATTTAAAGTTGTACTTTCTTTTTGAAAGTTGAATACATAAAATATTAACTAGTACTACTTGCTTTATCTTTATTACTTTTCATTTATTTTTAATGTTTTGCTTTTAAAATAAATGTGACATTTCTGCAGTGGCATAAGCCACAGTTTATAGAATTTCGGAGCCTTCTGATATATCCATAGACTCTTCACCGACCACATTTACATAAATAAAAGTATTGCATTGGGGTATGCGATAATGAAAAAAAAAATCTTGATATTTTTTGGAATTTTGTCAATAACGATAATTAGACAATATGTTGCTGAGCATGTTATTGTGCTGGTATTTGGACAGGTTTGGGACTGATGTGGAAAGCTGACTCCCAGAGCTTTTGCTATTCTTCATATTCTGTGAGTTTACAGGAGTAACAAAAGGTTTTAAATTGATTCTTACTTTTAATGGGCATTTTTACCTTTGAAGCCAATCATTTTTTTAACCTAATTAAATGAAGGCATCATCTTTTGTGTCAAATGCTTACATTTTAACAATCAATTCAAATATTGAGACACTATAGTACTGTTACCAATTAGTGAAATCAAGTGTCAACAAAATGTGTGAGAATCTGCATCTGAAGTGGCATTTAGATGCATTCACAAAGATTGTTTAATGCAGCACATGAATGCATTTAACCTACAGTTACAAATGCGTAAGTAAAGTTTTGATGTTAAAAAACATTAACTAATGATATTGGAAATGATTTTGGGAAAAAGGTAAAATATATTTTAAATATAAATCTAAAAACTACAGTAGGTGGCGGCAAATCACTGCATGAGTGAGTCATTGAGTCATTCATTCAGAAGTGGCTGAGATGCAAAATAGTTCTGGAACTACTGTAACCAAAGCACAATAAATTCATTTAACCTCTTCCAAGGCCCATATTTACAAAATATAGACTTCTGGGTATCCATACTCTGGTCTCAAGAGACCAAGTCAATCATTTTGGATCCAAAAGCATCCAAAATGTTATGGTGTTGCTAGAGGAGGAGTGAGCAGTGAGAAGTGCCTGGTTCCCACAGTGATGTTCATTGGTAGTAAAGCTCTTGTATAGGGTTGTATGAGTGCTGAAGGTGTGAGGGGGTCAATGTTGTCATGAATTCACACGCTACTGTGTGATGTAATGCAAAAACTTAACAGAAACAGAAGATGCTACCCTCTCCACATTACCTGAGTTTTTGTCCATTTTTTTCAACATGACAATGAAGATATTCATTCTCCCAACATTTTTCAGTGGACATGCATTTCATACAATCTTAACACTTGAGTAGTTATGGGGGATTTCGTAGAAACAAGCTGAGTAACACTCCCCATTAAAGACCAGGGCATTTAAGGAGGTTGTCCTCCAGGAGAGATGTGACAGTTTGTCATGAGCATGTACACTCAGTGCCAAGAAGGCACAGAGCAGTATACTTAAAGTTCAGGAGGACATACTAAGTACTAGAATAACATACATTTGCTGAAGTAAATCTAGGGTGTACTGATTCCTGCAATCCGTCCTATTGGGACCTATTGTGCAAAATTCACTTTTGCATGGTGTTTGGGCATAAATGTGTGTTGGCAGTGTGTGTACACACCACCCTATAGTGATAAAAATCCACCCACTCCTCTTTTTTAATCCCCATATGACATAAACTGTGTCTCTCAACGACCTGTTTTCATTTACATTTAAAGGGACAAACACAAAAGCAGTGTGTTTTGGCTCATAGCCTAAAAGTGGCAATTTCAACAAGCTATAAAAAAATATCTGTAGTGTATTTTATGGTAAAACTTTACATACACACTCGAGGAACATCAGAGACTTATTTTACATTGTGTAAAAAGGGGCATAATAGGTCCCCTTTAAACAAAATTGGCTAATTTACTTATTTTACAGAAAATATTGGCGTATATTTTTTGTTTTTAAGTAGATGTTTAATGCATTTCATTGTTGCCATCTTTCCATGAATTATATTAGTGACCATTAAGAAAATACATCTTTTATATTTATTCAGAGGGGGCAAACTCATTTATGAGTTTACTCACTGTATATTGCACACTCCTATGGCATAATCAAATTGGTCTCTGCACATTTTCTAGCATATTTGCAATGTTGCTTTTCGTATATATTTTTTTCCTTTCTTTTTGCAGGGGTTTTGCAATAAACCTTTCATATGTTATATTGTATACTTTAGTCAGTATTTTTATATTGCATTATTGTTGATGTTATTATATGAATGACCTGCATTTATATTCTATTGATTGTTAAAGTTGGCATGAGTCAGAGTTTCATAGTTTGAAAGAAATGAAAGAACTTAAGGATGAGCGGTGGAAGCAGTAATATATCGCTGAAGTGAATTTGAACAGACAAGTTTGTCGAGAGAAATTTAGTTACAGAACAATAGAGGATTGTGTCAGTCACAAGCTTTTAAATGCCTCGAGGGTTTCGGCACAGAGCTTGTAGAGCTAGTCTGTTTTCTGAAGACGCTCTCTGATCTGAGCACTTATGTAGAGTTTCAGGTTGTTTGTTGGTGATGGGAGCCCTGCTGCGTGAGTGTGTTTCTCTGTGTGAAAGAGAAGAGAGACTGAGAGTTCATAGGAGATGCGGCTATTAGATGTTTCCTGCCATTGAGAAGAAAATATTGGGGAACAACAACAAAAAAAGAATTTGTATGGTTGTCTTTCACTTAAATCTCTGGTAAAGTGGTAACTGAAACTAAATCCAAAACTTTATGGCCTGAATCTTATTAAAGTGACAAGCTGCAGCATTTACAGTATAACAGTCTGTCTCTCTGAATGAGTGTGTCTGTATTGTACCCTTGTGTATTCTTACAAGGACAGTTCATCCAAAAATGATGACTTAGACTATGTGGTCAAAAATATCAAAATGTCGTCTTTTGTGTTGCTTAAAAAAAAGGAAGTCAGAAAGGTTTGGAACAATATAAGTGGTGAGAGTTTAGGGTCAGTAAGGTTTTTTTGTTTTTTAATTAAAGATAATTAATACTTCAGCAAGAAATGCATTAAATATATTAAAAGTGTCAGTAAAGAATGTCCCACGATTTCCACAAAATCATTTCATTTTATTTTTTTAGTTTCTTGACACTAAAACAGCATATTAGAATGATTTCTGTAGGATCATGTAACACATAAGACTGGATAAATGGTTGCTGAAAATTAAGCCTTGCCACAACAGGAATAAATTATACATATAACAAAAAAAAAAATAATTAAATTGTGGTGATATTTCAAAATATTACTTTTTTCTTAAAAAAAAATACAGCTTTGGTGAGCATAAGAGATTTCTTTCAAAAACATTGAAAGTAATGAGCACCAAACTTTTGAATAGTAGTGAGCTGCAGTATATGATCAAAGGTTGAAATAAATTAGGTTAAGTGTGTTTTGTGGGGAGGAAAAAAAGTACTGCGATCACAGGCTATCCCATCCACATGGGATTAGAGTTCTCAGAAGAACCCAGAGCTGGTGAAAAATAGTACATAAAGTGCTCTGCAATTTTTCTGAGGTTGTGTGCAGAAACGAAGTGTTCAGTTCCAGTGATTAAAAAGACAAAGCATATTATGAAACACAAATTTACCTAACCTCCTCCAGAATAACTAGTCCCGTTAAAATAGGGCTTTACACGATGAGCTCTGTAGCTTTGTTGTGCATGTGTTTAGAAATAGCATCACTGCAAGGGACTACAAATTCCAATCCGTTGTAAATGTTGAGAACAAAAGGCCTGAGAAGACACTTTTGTTGAGCAGTCTAAGCGCTGTTGAAAGGAGCAAGTGTTGATTTGGATGCTGGAAAAAAAAAAAACATGTATGACTGCTAAGCGTTTCCCAGATGAGGAGCTAATCGCTTTTGGTAACAGGAAGCGCATTGAGCCTAATCCATCTTTCATCTGGCCTGTTTTCCTTTCTTGTTTGGTTGATGAAAATGCGGAGTTGAGTTACAGAGGTTTACTCCTTTCATGGATCCAGTGTGAAATGCCATTCTGCTTTTTTTTTTTTAAAGCAACAGCATTGTCAAGCATGTATCATGAGCCTTGTTGGAGAATGTGAGAGCTATTTTGAGGGAGTTTTAAGCCAGACCACCTCCTCTCAGAGGGCTTTTGTGTCTCTCAGGTGGTAAAGTGAGGCGGCCTTTTCAGACTCTGGAATGTTGCACTTGTTCACTTCCAGGCGGGAATTCAGGTGCTCTGTCATTTTTCAGCTTTCAGAACAGGACCACTGGCCTTTCTCACACAGGCTCATCCTGGACCTCCCATGGGTCATTCACAGGGAGTGCTTTATCTCTCTCGTGACAGCTGTTGACATTCTTCCTCAATGCTGTGAAAGTTTTCTTCAAAACCTGCCTTCTTGGATTTTAGCTAAAGTAATGATGGAGTGTTTTTTATTTTTTGCATGTCATCTATGTGATGTAGGGGTATAACGTTACACAAACATGTCATGGTTTCGTACAGTTTTGGTACAGAAGGGTGGAAAATCTAAACATAAAATTGCTTATTTATTTGAACTATTATAAAGGAAGGGGTGCTTGCATTTACACACACTCCACTGTGGTTTGAACTAAAGTGCCTATACAGCAGTGTTCATTTTGACAGCAAATTTAGTTTTAGTCATAGTCTTTTGACTAAAATGCCAGTCATATTTTAGTCATCTGAATTGTTTTAGTCTAGTTTTAGACTAAATCTACAGTAAATTTAGTCAACTAAAATTTAATGGGTTTAGTTACTGCGCAATGCATTTATTAAGAATTTCTCTATCTCTTTAATATCAAACTCATTCTATAGGTTTGATATTAAGGTTTTATCATGATAAACACACGATTTAACTGCGGCGTTACACAGCATGCCTTAATATTAAAATTAAATAAAATCACTTCTCATAAAGAACATGGTTTTCTTTTCAGTGAAATACCATTGGTTATATAGGCTAATTATGGATTCTTTATAGTAACTAGAGACGTGCTTTCTGTGTGTATGCGTCCTGTCTGCGCTCAGAAAAAAAGAAAGAGCTAAGTTCTCTCTTGCGTCATCAAATTTATCCATATGTCTGCACTTCTTCTTCCACATATTGACATTTTTTTAACCTTTTATAAGACGTGCAGCAAGTGTATTTAAGTTTGTGTCCCGCCGGTTTGTACACATCTAACCTCCTACTACGCAACAGATTATTCTAAAGAACCTCTTTCCAAATCGTCCGTTCCTAACATTTTTGTCTCGTTTTTATTCGTTGACGAAAATGCCAGTAGATTTTTGTCATAGCTTTTGTCATTCAAGAAGAATTTTAGTTATCATTTCGTTTTCATCTGTGAAAAAAATGACGTTGACGAAGTTTATGATGAAAATTATTCGTCAACGAAATTAACACTGCTACAGTGATCTGTCACACTTCATGTCACTCTGTATTTATAGTTTCAATTTTCAGGAAAAATGGAAATTTGATTGAAAGATGAGACCTTGTTTTTTTTTTAATCAAATATAACAATATATAAATAGTTTCTGTAAGTAAGTTAAGTTCTGTAAATGAAGTGCTAAGCAGCACTGTAATTGTTTGTTTCACACATGCATATATCGAACCAAAAGACCTGTACCAAAGGATTTTGGTATGAATATGTGTAACAATACACCCCTTCTATGTGATGTTTAAAAAATATGAAAGGAAAACATTATTTTTTTTTTTATTCTTTAAAAACAAATTATAAAATAATTAAATAATAATAATAATAATAATAATAATAATAATAATAATAATTGTTGTTTAGAATATTTCAAATTATTTACAATATAAAATAATATAAATATACACTACCAGTCAAAAGTTTTTGCACACAAAGTCTATTCTGCTCACCAAGCCTGCAATTTACTTGATCAAAAGTACAGCAAAAACATTTTTTTTTTTTACTATTTAAAATAAATTTATTCTTAGCATCATTACTCCAGTCACATGAACCTCAGAACTCATTCTAATATTCTAATTTGCTGCTCAAAAAACATTTATTATTATTATTATTATTATGTTGAAACTAGTAGAACAGAGTAGATTTTTTCAGGTTTCTTTGAATAGAAAGTTCAAAAGAACAGCATTTATCAGAAAGACAAAAAATATTATAAATAAAAATAAAACATTTTACTGACTCCAGTCTTTTGAATGGTATAGTGTATAATGTTACAAAAGCTTTTTATTTCAGATAAATGCTGATCATTGGATACTTCTCTTCATCAAAGAATCCTACAAAAATTACTCAACTGTTTTAAATATTGATGATAATAATACTAATAATAGTAATTAAAATAACGGCAAGTCAGCATATTAGAATAATTTCTGATCGTGTGACACTGAAGACTGGAGTAATGATGCTGAAAATTTAGCTTTGATCACAGGAATAAATTAAATTTTAAAATATATTATATGATAGAAAGCAGTTATTTAAAATAGTAAATATGTTTTAAAATATTACAGCTTTTGATGTATTTTGGATCAAATAAATGTAGGCTAGGTGAGCAGAAAATACTTAAAAAAAAAAAAAAAAAAACATTAAAAAACTTTTGACTGGTAGTGTATAAAATCAAATGTGTACAAATAATAATAATACCTATTTAGTATTCCTTATAATAAATTATTTTTCTAAAATAAACAAATAACATGCATGCCTATTTCTAAAAGAAAAGGGTGATTTTCAGCAGATAGCAATAAACAATGTTGTCGATTTTTAATTGCGTTTCTGAACTGTAAGCAGCTTAATTAGCACTTGGTCTAAATGTGGCACTTCAAACTAGAAATAGCTTTTATCCTATCAAAGTAACTGATTGTGCAGTGACTGCATGCTTATAAAGGTCTGTTTTAAAAGGTCTGCCACCTTATGAGGTTAGTGTTTACTTGGTGCTAACTCAATGATTGCAGTTGGCAATCATTAGATGTTCATTAGTTTCAGTTCTATTACCTCAATGTCATCAGAGGCATCATTAGAGGCTTATACAGTGTTTACTTGGTGTGTAATATCAAAACATGAAAAACTGAAACTAGAGTAAAAATAGGTAGTGTTGACTGTGGAGCTTGTTAGTAAGGATGAAGTTTATAATATTGAATGAGAGTATGAGGTTGTTCTGTAGAAATGAATAAGAACTTGTCTTGTTATGCTGTTGGAAACAGTCATAAATGTAGTGGATGTAAAATTTGTCTCAATTTCGTTCCTTTCTCTTGGTAAAACTAGGTAAAAACTTGGTAAATTATAACCTATGTCTGTTCAAACCAGATGTAACAAGACATTTCTCATCTACATTTAGCGTTCTTAATCTGTAGGCTAACAACATCACAAAATTGTTGTTAGATGGCTAGGATACAACCTAGAATACATTTTCAGTAGACAAAATATATAGGCTGTGCCTCTTGAACTTTAACTGAATACTCCTGACTTATATCAGAAAGAAATACTTTATTTGTATGGTTTTGTAATATCTGTGTCACATATTTCCTTATGTGTCATGGTAGATAGGATTCTTATTATTTCATTTGATTACAGAAAAACTGTTTTGAACATGGTAATGGATTAAACATATAAGTAACAGGCTGGATGTACATTAGCCTTACATCTTAATGTCAGATCATAGATGATATATTTTGACTATATCCTATAAAACAGCTTCGTAAATAGGAAGGTTTCAATACATGAGGATTCTGAAAGGGATTTTTTAAGTGAGCTATTAAATGACTTGAGACTCGACTCGGGCTCCAGCGACAAAGTCTTCAAACTTTACTCGGACTCCAAGTTAAAGACTTGTGAACATCTCTGCCACGAGCGTCACATGTACTTTGGTATGTGTAGTAGACAAAACTACACCATTCATTCACACACAAATCCACAGAACATGCATATATATTTAAATAGCAGAATACTTTGAATACTTTTATGTCAAACTCATTAAAATCCCAGCCTCAGCCCAATCAGAAGTACCAGTACTTACATAGAAACACATACATCGGAGCCTGATTAAAAATGCATTTTTTTTTAAAGATTTATTTTTGGCTTTTATTATTATAGGACAGATCAGGAAGGACAGGAAGCGAAGTGGAGAGAGAGAAGGGGGTAGGGTCGGGAAAGGTCCTCGAGCCGGGAATCGAACTCGGGACGCCCGTTGCGCAACGGCGCTATATGTCGGCGGACTGCCCACAAGGCTATCGGCGCCGACTCAAAAATGCATTTTTTAAAGAAAGATGTCAGATGGATTTAGAAGCTTTTGTACTGTATCTGAACTCTTCATATACAGCACTACTTTTGATTTCATTATGCAAATTTGGTGACATTGCTTATTATGCTGTATATTCCCTTTTTATGGCTGGCCCTACAAATGGGTAAAACTTTTTTTATGGTATAACATAGGAATGTGACGAGACAATTGTCTCACGAGATGAGACACAAGACTGGGTTCACAAGAAAGGCAAGATTTTTAAGCCACTTTTAAATCATCAATTATGAAATATATAGGTAAAATAGTATTTTATTCAACTGAAAAAATGCAAAAAAAATAAATAAATAAAGTAGGTGCATTTTGATATCAACTTGTAGTTTATGTAATTCTATTTTAATGAATTATATGCAGTAATAAGCAACATGTAAGCTAAACCTGCATGATTCTGAATAAATTGAAATTAATTTTTTTGAATAAATTGGAGATCATGATTCTCTCATGATTCTTAAGAAAAAAAAAGTTTTGCGAGGATAGTCACAAGATCTTGTCACATCCCAGTTAAAATAGGACCTGCATGTCCTCTCACTGCTCTGATGTCTCTGTATCTGTCTCAAACTAAAATCCAAATGGAACAAAGTGGACTTCAACTTTATCAAATTTAAGTCGGTAACATTAGATCAGTGTCTAACGCAACCTGAGACAAGTAGACTTTTAGCCAACCTTGTTTAAAAATCTTATTTTCGAAACATTGCACACCCGTTGTTAGATTAAAAATACATCATAGGATAAAAAAAATATTTGGGGGGCTTTAAAAAAAAAGTTTGTTTGGGGATAACCCACTAAATCAGTCTTAGCTCCTCTGTCCATGAATCTCTAGAGACATCCCTGCTTGGACTTAGTTGTGTAGAGTTCTCCACACATTGGTTTCTTCTAAGTTATGTGAGTGTGTAATGATTTTTTAATGAGAGGTTGGCTTCTGTTCTGTTCTTTGTGTAGAGTGCTGCTTCTCGGCTGTTGTAGACCCAATCCTGATGTCTTTGCCTTCTCAACCACAGCCTGACGTCTGATTGGTCCAGTATCCGTCTGGAATTTTGCTTTCCCTGCTCTTGACCCCACCCTCCCTCTACCCTAAGGGCGTCATTGAACAACGGCATTCCCTTACACAGCCGCGTGTGCATATATATGTGTGTGTGTGTGTGTGTGTGTGTGTGTGTGTGTGTGTGTGTGAGATGAGCAGTGGAAAAGGGAAATACAAGTGCTATTCTTCCTTTTAAACATACATACATTTACATAGTCACACTGAATGACAATATAACCAGGAAAAGTTTTTTTTTTTGTCTGGAAATGTTTGCATATCTTGTTTGTTTGTATATTAAGTTGGGCTTCTATTATTGTTCTCCATGAAGGAAAGACAGTCTAGCTCTCTCTTTCACACATAACATACCTACACACATTCTCTCTCTCTCTTGCTCTCTCTCTCTCTCTTTCCTCGCATGGCTTAGATCTTTTGTAAAGGGGAGGGTCTGAACTCTGTTTGCAGTGAATGCCCCTGCCAGAGTCTAGCGCTAGCATATATGTGCTCTCACTCGCACACAAAGCTGCTATTCCCGCTAGAAAGAGACTGTGAATGAAGATACAGGAAAAGGAGAAAGTTTGGATGTAGCTGGACTGTTACTGGACAGTGGGATGTGTAACTGTTGCCTCTCCATGTGCTGATGAAGTGATGGTGTTTCTGCACTGTTGGAGAGATTGAGGTAAGGGATTACTTTTCAGTCTCCCGCCGCTGTTTGTGGATCGCTGACAGAGTGAGTGTGTGCGCGTGTATGCGGACAGGTGAAAACTTACCAGAACTTATCAGAAACTAGAGTAAGTGCTTTAATATTCTGGGGTTGTAGAGCCATGCTGGACTCATTGTTTCATCAGCAAGTTCCTATTGCTTTGTTTTGTTAGTGTGAAAGTTATAATCCTCAATCTGATAGCAGCAAAAACTCTCCTTTTGAAAGTTTTATATCTGTCTCTAAACTCGTCTCTCCTCAGTGTAGAGGGTCTACGTCTACTAGCACCTTTCTAATTTATAGTCAATAATGTCAGTTTATTAATTTATTAAAAATCTGTTTTATTAAAAATGATTTAATTAGAATTAATGGTCACACTTTACAATAAGGTGTCATTTGTTAACATTAGTGAATGTATTAACTAACTTGAACAAATAATGATCAATACATTTATTATAGTAGTTATTAATCTTTGTTAACGTTAGTTAATACGTTGCATTAACTAATGTTAAACGTGATTTGAAAAAGGCATTAGTAAATGTTGAAATCAATATTAATAAATGCTGTTTAAGTATTGTTTATTCTTAGTTCATGTTAGCTAAAGTAGTTTATGTAGTTTAGTAGTTAACTAATGAACCTTTTTGTAAAGTGTAATTGCAAATATGTTGACTTGCTGAGAATAGATGATTCAAGACGTTGCAGTTTTGGCAGATGAGTAAATAAAAAAATAGAATTTAAAAAGTGGATTTGGAGGTCAATTTGTGATAGAAATCTAATATAAAGTTTGTTTATTTATGTGTGTATGTATGTATGTGTGTCTATATATATATTTATTTATTTATTTATTTATTTATTTTTTACATATTTTGTTATTTTTAATATTCTTAAAGGGGGGGTACAATGGTGTTTCGTATATTCAGAGTTGTTTACAGTGTTAAAGAGTTGGTTTCTCATGCTAAACATGGCCAAAGTTTTAAAAAATAATTTGGACAAATGACAGAGAATTTCTTTGCTGAAAATCTTACTTCTGGGTTGGTACAAGTTTCGGCTGAATTTTTTCGATCGTGGCATTAATGACGTAATCGGTGGTGGAACTCCTTATATGAGCATTTCTCCCGGAAAAGCGTGTCCACGGTGCCCGCGATCACGTCGGCCAGACCGTGAGAAAGAGCTCGCCATCAACGTGCTTCATTCGGATGCACTCTGCAAGGGATTCTTTCGGGAAGAATGTCTCTAAAGAAGTGTGGTTATGGTTGTAAGGCAAAGATAACTTTGCTCAGCTTTCTGAAGAACCCAGCGTTACGTGAACAGTGGATGCAGTTCCTTTTTCCGGGGCAGCAATGGAGTTTAGCAAGTGTGTGTTTCATATACGAGGACAAGTTTGATGCTGGATTTGCACATTGTTTGATACTGAAAGATGGAGAGGTCCCAGCTGTAAAAGATCCCGGTAATGATTCAGAACTGCAGATGGTAAGTGAAACAACATCAAATGTCTGTTTTACTGGCAGTCCTAACAAGTGATCGTCGAACTTAGCTCCGCCCACGGCGCGCCTCCAGATGTTCGGCTTTTTCCGGAGAAAATCGGAAAGCTGTATTTTTCTTCCATAAATATAATAAAACTAAAGACTTTTTGGAGATATTAAGGATACATTACTACTATATAGGTACTCAGGATTAAAATGAGATTAAGTGAAACTGTGCATGTTATGTACCCTTTAATAGGAATTTACAACATTTAACATTAGGCATGCAGATTTTAAAATAGTTATTCATATCAGTTCACATTTAGATTATCTATTGTCATTTAACACTCACTTAAAATTAACAAACACAATTTGAATAACGTTGTTAAACGTAATCTCTGGCTGATTCTCAGATGTGACCCTGGAGCACAAAACCAGTCATAAAGCTGAATAAATAAGCTTTCAACTGTTGTATAGTTTGTTAGGATAGGACAATAACTGGTGAAGATACAACTATTTGAAAATCTGGCATCTGAGAGTGCAAGAAAATAACCTTTAAAGTTGCCCAAATGAAGTTCTTGGCAATTCATATTACTAATCAAAAGTTACGTTTTGATATATATACGGAAGGGAATGTTAAAAATATCTTCATGAAACATCTTTACTTAATATCCTAATGATTTTTGGCATAAAGGAAAAATCTATACATTTTATTACGAGTTTGTTACATTTTGTTTTGACTGAATAGTACAGAATTTTAATATTGACCATTCATCAATTTTGAAAATAGAACAAAGTTGGCATACCTCGGCTCCAAAAATACAGAAGTTTAATAACAGACTATCAGGTGACATTTCAATCGTGCAGACTCTTCATCAGACAATTTTCATGATATTTTTTTTTTGTCAGGGTTTTCCATGAATGTGCGTGCTTTTGTTTTGATTTTGTTTTTGCCGTTCATTCATCAGTATTACCAGGATGTGCACATGCAAGACTGCGTCAAACTTGAGTGACATGCACACTAGTGCTTTCAACATCTTACGAATACACCTAAAATACAAACCAGTTTGTCGACCATTGCAGGGCACTTCATGCAGGACTGTATTCACAGATCATTGTTACTCTATTAATAGCCTGAGACAGGGCAGGGAATGAGGCTGCAGCTGAAGGGAAGGAAGTGGGCCTGGAGAGCACAGGGATTACCAGGGGTCACTGCACTAGAGGCCCCACGCCGGCCATTCCCTGGAACCGGGTTGTTTGGGAATGCTAAAATGATCGGTAGCAGCCATGCCGCAAAAATGAATCATGCTGCAATACTCCTTTTCTTCGCAAGACTACATGTCTTCAGATAGGTTCCGTGCCCTTACTGTTGTCTAACAGTAAATCTTTTGTTTTATTCTGGTACGACGGGCAAAGATTAGGGTAATCTTTGCCTGTCGTACCAGAATAAAACAAAAGAGACAGACAGGAAGCTGGGGAGAAAGAACAACAGTCTCTGCGGCTTAATGCAATACCGTCACAGCCGTGACAATATGTACGGTCAATCACAGTCTGAATGGGGGAAGGTATGAATGAAAATTAATAACTAGATCCTCAGAAAGAGAGACGAGATAAGACATTCTCATTTCACTTGCAAAACACCCGTCTCGAGCACTTTGTGAGTTTTTTTTATGTTATGGCAGTACAGGCTCTCTGGGTTTATTCAGTAGGGGACTTTACCTGTGGAATGTTAACTGCCTTCATTTCTCTCCTGTCACACACTCTTTCTTCTCCCGCTGGCCAAACTCTCTCATCCCCTTCTCCACGCGTCTGTTTCCAGCAATGCTTCTGTCAGTCAGAGCTCAACCCAGCACCCGACGATTTACCCCGCACCGCTCCTGAAAGTTTCACTGTGGCTCTGAAGCCTTTGATTGGCCAGGTACCCTCCTCCACTTAGACCCCCTTTTGCACCTGGTATTAATATGCGTTTCCGGTGACTGGATTACATTTTATGCATTCGACAGATGCTTTTATCCAAAGTGACTGACAATACTGTTCAAAAGTTTACTGTAGTCACTTTAGCAAGACTGCATTAAATTGATCAAAAGTGGCAGTAATTGCTATTTCAAATAAATGTTCTTTTGAACACCATTCGTCACACACGGTTTTCAACAAAAAATGTATCACAACTGTTTTCATCATTGATAATATGAAATGTTTAAGCTTTTAAGTCAGCATATTAGAGTTATTTCTGAAGTATCAGGTGGCTGCTAAAAATTCAGCTTTGCATCATGGGAATAATAGAGTTGAAGTCTAAAGTTTACATACACCTAGTGGAATCTGCAAAATGTTAATTATTTTTCCAAAATAGGAGGGATTATACAAAATGCATGTTATTTTTATTTAGTACTGACCTGAATAAGGTATTTCAGATGTTTATATAATCCACAAGAGAAAATAATAGTTTTAATGAATAAAAATGAACCCCATTCAAAAGTTTACATACACTTGATTCTTAATACTGCGTTGTTACCTGAATGATCCATAGCTGTTTTTTGTTTTTGTTTAGTGAGTTGTTCATGAGTCACTTGTTTCTTCTTCAGCATTTTTGTGTATTTGAACCCTTTCCAACAATGACTCTATGATTTTGAGATCCATCTTTTCACACTGAGGACAACTGATGCTCCAGAAGAAAACAATGCATTAAGAGCCGGTGGTGAAATCTTTTTGAATTTAAAGGTCAGGGTAAATTTCACTTATTTTTTCTTCTGTGAAATATGCAAGTATCTTCTGTAGCTTCTGAAGAGCAGTACTAAATGAAATTAAAAAAAAAGTTAAAATGAGAAATATGTACAGATCTTCATTCTGTTAAAAAGTTTACACCCCTTAATGCTAAATTTGCTTAATAATGCTTTCTGAAGCATCAGTGAGCGTTTGAACCTTCTGTAATAGTTACATATGAGTCCTTCAGTTGTCCTTAGTGTGAAAAGATGGATCTCAAAATCATACAGTCATTGTTGAAAAGTGTTCAATTACACAAAAATGTTGAAAAACATTTTGTGGGAATTTGTGAGACCTGAAAGATTTTTCTGAAGAACATTGGGCAATTTAACTGTTCAGGACAAACAAGAGATTCATGAACAACTGTCGCTAAACAAAAAACACAGATTTGGATCATTCAGGTAACTACACAGTATGAAGAATCAAGTGTATGTAAACTTTTGAACCAGGTCATTTTTATAAATGTATGTAATATGTAATTATATGTAAACATATTTTTACGTGAAATGTCTTATTCAGGTCAGTATTAAATAAAAAATAATATGCATTTTGTTTGATCCCTCTTATTTGGTAAAATTAACATTTTGCAGATTCTGGAAACTTGTAAACTATGTAAACTTTTGACTTCAAATGTACAATTGATTGAAAATTGATTTCACATTATTACAGTTTTTATTTCATTTTTGATTAAATAAATGCAGCCTTGCTGAACACAAGACATGTATTTCAAAAAAGTTCTTACTGACCCCAAACTTTTGAATGATAGTGTACGTTATGTTTTTAAAATACATGACTATTAGAAGAACTGTAGTCTTTACTGTACAAACTTTAATCTTACTATATCTTTGTTGTTCACGTTCGATTAGATTCTGATTTATAAGCTTTCGATTTGATTCAAGTTTCTCAAGGAAATAAAAATGATCAACTAATGCTATAAAATATACATGAGAGTCAGTTGGTACTACATTACTATAATATTGAAGGTTAACTGACTTAAATTGCACGCAATGAAGTTTTTATAATAATAAAGTTACAATTACATGATTATATTTCTCCCCTGATTCATTCATGGTGGCTGTCATAAAAACTTGAGAGATTCAAACATAATTAAACATTGAAGAACAGTAAAAATTATAATGAATATGTAATATGGTTTTTATGGTCACCAAATATGTGTTTTTTTTTTTTTTCGTTTTTTTCTCTTAGGTAAATTACATTACGTGACATTGTTTACAAGATGTTATGTTGATGTCTTTCCAGGGGTTGAAACACTGATTGAGCGATTACGAGAAAGGATATGGATTTCGGTAAATTGTGCTCTTTCTTTTAACATTCCTTTGGATGTTTATTCATGTTTATTTCATGCTGATACTGTCATTAAAGCTGCTTCTCTTGAACTGAAGCACTACAGCTATCTGTCACTCTACATTAAACAGCGTGAGAAATCAATATTTGTTACCCATCCCTAGTGTAACGCACCTAAAAATATTAAGAATACTATCCAGAATTGAAATGCAGGTTAATGCTGTAAATGGAGCTTTATTTTTAGTAATGTACACGCTGTAAAACGTGTTTACATTTTTGTGGTGTGTTTAGACTTGCCTTGTTAACATTGGCCGATGAAGAGGATGTGGAATTTGTCATTCTTCAAAATCACTTCTTGAACTACTTGTTTTAGATGTGGCTGGAAAAGGCAAGCTATATATGTGTAAAACAGGATGCTCATTGTTCTCTCCTTGTTACAAACAATCGGTCGGTCATCTGGTCCCTTCATGATTAGTCGAACGGAATCTGTTAATGAAGTGCCACTAACACAGAGCTATTGTGAAAGTGCTCACACACAGAGAAGCTAATGATGACAGTCATATGTGTTTGGATTTAATCACGTGCTTTATGATGTGCACTAAACCAATTTATATACGAAACTCTGTGTTGTTGAAGAACACCCCAGATTGGACCAAAAACCGAGGGGCTTTCTATAAACTTTCCCCAGCAGCTGAAGTGCAGATTGTTTGTCATTGTCATGGTAGCAGAGTGTGAGGGAGGCAGAGGAAGCTCTGATCGCGGCTGTGATGCGTCATGCTGTGAGTGACGTGTGTTTGACACTTTGACCTGGGCATCTACACACACACAATGCCCAGTGTGTTTGTCCTTGAACAAAACAGGAAAAGACATTCACGCTTGCTTCATTCTCCTTCATAAATACATATAGCCTTCAACACATGCTTCTGACTCAGTAGTGACTATCAGAGTGCAGACTGGGAATTTAGTCTCTTTTCTTATTAATAGCTATTGTCGCAAACATAGGGCACCATCTCCCACACCAGGGGCAAGCTGTGACACATGTATACTGACATACTTTACATTTTACTGTGTACGTACACATGCACATAAAACTGAGCGGTCACAACAGGAAAACTAAAGAATGTGCATCATTTCCACTGGTGCCCTCGGACTTCCTTCATCGTAGACACACAAACACCCAAACAGGCATTCAGTCGTGCCCATAGAGGCATGTGGTATGTTATGAGCTGTTACAGTAACAATAGGTTGAGGGAAAAGCGTGTTACTATAGTGAAACAAAGGGTATGTTCTAATCAGCCAGTATTGGCCTCGTTAAGCTGATTTATTCTACCTGAAATGTGTTTGCTAGGCAGTCAGTATGAAGTATGTGACCCCCTTTAATGGCATTATTATGATCCTGGTGGGTTGCATAATCATTTATCATTTAAGATAAGGGTTTTAATTTCTGTTAATTTAAGCTAAATATGTGGTGTTCAGGGCCAGTGCCAGTATCCATTATTACAGATCGAGTAGACCGATAACAAATGTATATGTCTGGTGTAAAAATGAAAATGCATGTTGAAAATAAGAATAACAAGGGCTCTGACAAAAACTTTTTTTAATGCTTTTAAATTGTTATCGGCAAATTGGTTTTGAAAATGGCGATACCAATAACCATAAAAATGCTTAATATCAGCACTGATAATAGGTTGACCCCTAATTTAAGCATGTCAAATATAATTTTGTATATTTAATTATTATTTTAATGAATATTGAATCATTTTTAATTTTAATATAAAGTATTTTAATATAAACATATTTGTGTGTGTGCATATATACACTACCAGCCAAGTTTTTGAACAGTAAGATTTTCTCTTCTGCTCAACAAGCCTGCATTTATTTGATCCAAGGTACAGCAAAAACAGTAAAATTTAGAAATATTTTCTTTGCCGTTATTTTCTATTTGAATATATTTTAAAGTGTAATTTATGATTTCAAAGCTGAATTTTTTGCATCATTACTTCAGTCACATGATCCTTCAGAAATCATTTTATTATTTTGCTGCTTAAAAACATTTTTTTTTATGTTGAAAACAACTGAGTAGAATTTTTTCAGGTTTCTTTGATGAATAGAAAGTTCAGAAGAACAGCATTTATCTGAAATAGAAATCTTTTGTAACATATCATCACTTTATTTATCATTGCTTTTGGTCAATTTACAGCACCCTTGCTAAATAGAAGTATTAATTTATATAGTGTTTGGTGATGATGCAGTTTTACTCCAGGTAAAGTCATGTGAACTGTACAGGTAAATGTGAACACCGCATAGAGTGCAGCTGAAAACAGATGCTAAGGACCAGTTCATCAGATGTCTTACATTACTAAGTCTAGTCCAGTATTGTAATAGAAATTTAAATTCAAGTGCGTATGTGTGTGTGTGTGTGTGTGTGTGTGTGTGTGTGTGTGTGTGTGTGTGTGTGTGTTTTTTTTTTTTTTTTTTTTATAGAGTCATTTCAGGTTTCTACCAAGCTATTTGAGGTCTTCTTACTTCCTCTCCCTTAAAATACATCAAGGTGAAATATTTATATGTGCCAGAACTTTTCCGTTTTACTTTAAATAATTTGCAAGACTTTGAAATTTCCTGTGATCTATTACTGGTGTGAGATTATATATATATGAATATTTATCCAAGATTCTGTCTATAATAAACAAACATCATTGAGATCTCTTTCTTTCATTTAGAGTTAAAATATGAAAAATACCCAAAACTTGTGATTTGTGTACAGAGTGCGGAAAAGCAAAGATTTGTTTATTTTTCAAAAAGTACCAGTAACTTACTTTTTTAGTATCTGAATCGTTCAGTGGTTGTTTGTGAATACTTTAAACAATGACATCAGAGATTTTGCTACATTCATCATTGTGACCAGATCCCTTTTTCTGTCTGTGCTGCATCAGTGACTCCAGCATGTGACAGTGACTCAGTGCTTCTATTCATTCAGTCTGTTATTGTGCATATTTTACAGTTTCATCATTTCAGTTTCAACACAACTGTTTCAAGGATAGTGCAACCTTTTATTTATTTATTTTTTTTATATATTTTTTTTATTTTAAAATTCTAATTGTATTACTTGCTTTTGAAATTTGCTGACAGACAATATATCTGATAGGAAAAAGTTCTAAACATGTCTCTTTAAATCTAATATTGCATGATGTTAGAAAAAACAAGGCAGCATTGTTGCCTGTTTAAAGCACTAAAGCTATAAATTCTATCAGAAAGTTTACATACACCTTGCAGAATTTGCAAAATATAAATTATTTTACCAAAATAAGAGGGATCATACAAAATTCATGTTATTTTTTTCATGAGTCCCTTGTTCAGAAGGAAAAACTCTGCAGTTAGAGCCGAGGGTGAAAACTTTTTCAATTCGAAGATCAGGGTCAATTGACCTTATTTTGTCTTCTAGGAAACATTCTTCTGTAGCTTCTAAAGGGCAGTACTAAATTAAAAAAGTGAAATGATATTTAGGCAAAATAAGAAAAATGTACAAATCTTCATTTTCTTCAAAAGTTTACACCCCTGGCTCTTAAAGCATTGTTTTTACCATTTAGAAATAACATCAAAAAGGCTTAATCCTGCTGACATTTTTATAGGACAACAATAAAGTTTGTTTTATTCTCTCTTTATGTGACACCACTGAAGAAATGACACTTTGCTATAATGTAAAGTAGTGAGCATACAGCTTGTATAACAGTATAAATTTGCTGTGCACTCAAAATAACTCAACACACAGCCATTAATGTCTAAACCGCTGACCACAAAAGTGAGTACCGTAGCTCCCCAGTGCTGGCAGCACTCATGCTGCCCCACCACCATGCTTGACTGTAGGCAAGACACACTTGTCTTTGTACTCCTCACCTGGTTACCGCCACACATGCAAATAAGTTTATCTTGGTCTCATCAGACCAACTTCCAGTAATCCATGTCCTTAGTCTGCTTGTCTTCAGCAAAATGTTTGCAGGCCTTCTTGTGCATCATCTTTAGAAGAGGCTTCCTTCTGGGACGACAGACCAATTTGATACAGTGTGCGGTGTATGGTCTGAGCACTGACAGGCTGACCCCTAACCCCTTCAACCTCTGCAGCAATGCTGGCAGCACTTATATGTCTATTTCCCAAACTCTGGATATGACACCGAGCATGTGCACTCAACTTCTTTGGTCGACCATGGCGGGGCCAGTTCTGAGTGGAACCCTGTCCTGTTAAACCGCTGTATGATCTTGTACACCGTGCTGCAGCTCAGTTTCAGGGTCTTGGCAATCTTCTTATAGCCTACGCCATCTTTATGTAGAGTAACAATTCTTTTTTTCAGATCCTCAGAGAGTTCTTTGCCATGAGGTGCCATGTTGAACTTCCAGTGACCAGTATGAGAGAGTGAGAGCGAAAATTCATCAGAGAGCATCAGATTTAACACACCTGCTCCTAATTCACACCTGAGACCTTGTAACACTAACGAGTCACATGACACCGGGCATAGAAAATGGCTAATTGGACCCAATTTGGACATTTTCACCTAGGAATGTACTCACTTTTGTAGCCAGTGGTTTAGACATCAATGGCTGTGTTCAGTTTTTTTGAGGAGACAGCAAATTTACACTGTTACACAAGCTGTACACTCAGTACTTTACATTGTAGCAAAGTGTCATTTCCTCAGTGTTGTCACATGAAAAGATGAAATAAAATATGTACAAAAATGTGAGGGGTGTACTCACTTCCGTCAGATACTGTACAACTCAACACTCTTTTTCTGTAATTTGATGTAGTCAAGGATCTGTGTGTGTGATGCAATGTTTGTGTTTGCCTCTGACATGTTTGTGTGAGAGTATGCAGGTGCATGTGAGCGCAAGTGTGTCTGTGAGCACATGTACAGGATTGTTGCCGTATTGCAGAGCATTGCATAACAATCTGTCAGAGATATTGATACATGACTCAGATTATCAAAGCTCTCCATCTCATCTGCATAAAGAAAAGATAAAAAAGCGAAGATAAAAGAACGCTCTGTGAATAGATAAGTAATTAAAATTTCAAAGATACTGTCAAGAGTGAAGGTTTTTGAATAGTTCATGTACACATTTCATAAAGGAAAACTGCAACGCAGTGTGCTTAATTAAAGAAGTTGAGATGTTTGCCACCTCTTCGTTTCTTCTTTCTCTCATGTGGTTATGCATAGATGTTAAGTAACCTGCGTGACCAACCTTAAACTTCGGATTGTGCTTGCAACTGGACTATTGCACACATTAGTTTGTATAAAATCAGTCATTTCCAGGTTTTAAATGTGTGGTCTGTCATTATAGAAAGGATAATAATGGTCTGTCCAACAAATATAAATAAAAGCACACATGTTGTTGGTATAACTTGAGGCTGTTTCTGTAAGAATGTTGAAGTGCTTAGGATTTGGGCACGTAAAAATGCTTTTAACGCCTCCTCAAAACATTGCAAAATCTTTAGGGAGACTGTGCAGGGAAAACTGGGTCAGCTGCTACTGTGAGTAAGTCAGTGGATTTGGGGTTTATTGTCATTCTTTCTTTTTTATAGATACACACACACATTCTGTGTAACAAATGACGACATCATCCTACAGTATGTATGTTCTGATCCAAACATACATACACCTTCATCAGGTAATGGGGATTGATAAACAGGCTTGTTTCCTACTTGAGAGAGAGAGAGAGAGACAACAAGAGCAAAGAAACAAATAGGATTATCAAGCAAGGAAACACATAAAGCTGTTGCAGAAGTGATATATGTTTTCAGTATGCTTGAGGAGTAGGAGTCGATGAGCTCATCACATCACAAAAACATCTACAATTTACCAGCTCTGACCCCATTTTAAAATACTTCTGTCCATTTAATGAATATAATTGATAAACAAGCTATACACTATAAGCAACTATTTGAAGCATAAGAAACAACAGCAGTTTAATCCATTTACCCTTTTTTTTCTAAAGTCTTGCTTTTTTTATTGAGTCAGGTTTTGGCTCGTCAGGATTGTGCTGATCTTGGGTCAAGTTTGGATTTTCTTTGTGACAGATATACAGCATCACATGATGCAGGAGGAACATGGATGAGTGAGACCTGATTAATGGCACAGATCTAAAAATAAAAGCCTGAGAAAGGATGGGTGGATTTAAGCTTTAAATAAAGGTCAAGATCAGAGATGATGAGGATTTTTACACTGATAAATTATTCACTATATGTGATTATAAAAGACAGGCAGTCGAGAGTAAGAAAGGGACACCTGTTTACTAGATCCTAACAGATAAAGACCACGCATGCATATTATTATTCAAGTCTTAAAGGAGACCTGTAATGAAAATCTGACTTTTTCCGTGTTTAAGTGCTATAATCGGGTCTTCTGTGTATCTACCAACCCAGAAAACGTGAAAAAGGACAACCTAGTACATTTATTTATTTATTTATTTTTTTGGTAGGCCTTTCTCTCCAAGCATGTAAAAAAGTGAGCCGCTCAGATTTCGCTCCCCAGTGAAGTAGAAAGGGGATCTTATTATAATATTACCACCCCTTAATCTGCACGTTTCCACTCACGGAACCACCATTTAGTTTTCGCAAGCGACAACGGTGTACCAGTTCTAACACAATGGCACAAGTTTGAGCAAAGCATGCTAATTGTTTTGTCGTTGGCTGCACAGATGAGTAAGAGCACTATTTAGAGTCTCAGCCTTAAAGGAGAGGAGACTAATATAAACATGCAATTTCTTTCCCAGCTGTTTATCTTCACAGACATAAGACTGTTTTTACAGTTCCTTTTTGTTTTTAACATGAACTTGTTCGTATTTGACAGCGCAATAAGACATAAATGAGAACTTCAGGGTTCACACGGGTCATGGAATTTCTGGAATGTCATAGAATTTTAAAAGGTCTGTTCCAGATATTGAAAGAGAATATTATATTTATTTTGTCCAAGTCATGGAATATCAGGGATTTTTGTTTGTTGCTTAAAATTTTTGGTTTCCATTTATCAAAATGTACTTTTTCTATACCGTATTTTGTTTTATCGCATTGTCACACGTTTTGCCTATTGTTATGGTTAGGTTATGGTTATGAAAGCATAAAAAACAGAAAATAATTTCTGTAGAATTAATACTGAAAAATATCGAAGTGCATTTCACAGGTAAAAGCAAAAAAAAAAAAAGTGTATATGTGTTTTGTACTAAAAACTTACATTAAGCTTGGAAATGGATGGATCCGTTTATTACAGGTCATGGAAATTCAGCTTTTTAGTCAGTGAAAGTCAGGAAATTTGACATTTGGCTTATAGTGGGAACCCTGGAACTTAGTTTATTACTTACATGCCGTATGACAATTAATATGGCTTTAAAAGGCATGATTTCAGCGCAACAGACATAATGATTAGGGATGCATCGATCCGATACTCAGTATCGGAATCGGCTCCGATCCTGGCAATTTCGGCCGGATCGGGGATCGGTCAGACAAGACCGATCCAAATTCGATATTGTGCGCATACTATTCCGTTACTGTTGAGCCCTACGAAAGGCACAAAAAAACATTATAAAGCACCACAAAGTTCTTGTGCACTATATTTCAAGTGTTCTGTAGCTGTTCCATAGTTTAATGTGAGGTATAAATGAATATTGAGTCATTAAATTCAAGTTCAGGTAAACTCTTCTCTCTGCTGCAGCTGTCTGTCATCCTCCAATTCAGCAATCAAACTACGTGTTGCGTTCGGTTACTACGGTCAAAACAATGAAACTCCCTTTAAGAGCGCACAGTAACTGAGGTTTAAAACTGTTAAAAGAAAAGGCTCAATAGACTAACGGACATATTTAATACACTACGCTTCAATGTCGCTTCCCTTTGTATCTTTGAACTTTTCTAATGTGGACTCGGAGGACTGCGCAGCCTGCGCACCGTGTTGCTTCAAGCGCATTATTCTGCATATGGGATGTGCATGTGTTGCTTCAGGCGCACCATTCTGCGTATGTAATGCGCACCGTATTGCTTTAAGCGCATCATTCTGCGCATGGGATGCGCACAACCGCATTGTGCCGCTCTGTATTGGAGCCTTTAGTATTATAATACTTTTCTGCGCAATGAAAGATTATTAATAATCCTTCTTGTTCTGTCCTATCTATCATATGTTGATGCCTTCATTACTGTGTTAGACATTTAAAAGAAATGTCTTTTAATTTTATAGCATATACTTATATATAAATGTATTTACTTGTTTTTTCATGAATGTAGTTTACAACAATACAAACAATAAAATTTAACAGTTTACCAGATTTAGTTGTACATTTATTTACTTTTATTTGTAAGTATCTTCTGCTGCTAAATTATCCATTAACCTAGGTTATAATACAATTTTTCATTTTGTCATATATTATGATTACATATTTTTTCATTTGTAATTTTTCATTAAAACGATGTTGTCTATATGTGATAGATTGTGTTTAACACACAAAAGAGTGACGATCAGGTCAACGCAAAGTAGTATAGAAATTCAACATTGATTTAAAAAAAAAAGCTATGCTGATATCGGATTGGATCGGTATCGGCAGATACTCTGAACTTTTTGTATCGGATCGGATCGGTTCTGAAAAAATGGTATCGTTGCATCCCTAATAATGATCAAAACCAAACAGATGTTTTTGTCATAATATTTGAGGTACGAGCTGTAAAAGCACAGCCCTATTCTGGAAAAGGGGGTGGGAACAATAGCTCATTTGCATTTAAAGAGACTTGCACTAAAACAGTTTGTTTCTGTTTTCACTTAAAATAGTGTTTTCAAAATTAAATAGTAAATGATCTGTGGGGTATTTTGACCTGAAACTTCAGACACATTTTAGGGACACCTGAGACTTATTATACAAATTGTAAAAAGGGGCATAATAGGTCTCCTTTTAAGTTTTGACATTTGATTCAGTTGTTTGGTTTCAGCTGAGTTGTGCCTTCACAGGTCTCTCTTCATGGTTTTGAACTGTAGTGTTTGCCACATCAGTGTGAGTGTCACTGTAGTGCTGTTGGCAGCTGTTTACTGCTGTAGCTAGGTAACAGCTCAGAAAGAGAAGACACTTGCTGGTATCTTTGTTTTTCTTACAACAGACCACAGTATAATGCTCCATGTGAACACTCACATCTATAATATCTGGAGAAAGCTATCCATTAACATTCCCATTCATCTCAATGCCAGTTGCTCAGCTGGCCATGTCCCCCTGGAACCATACTAACCAGACAAACTCTGAGCCCTTTGCACACAGTCGTCAGATGCGTACATTTTTCATACTGCCCTCTAGTGGTAAAGGAAACCTAAACAGGTGCTTGTATGCCAAGTACATTTTTACTAGAGAAGCATTTCACCTTTTTAATGCACGCTCTTGAGGTCAACTCAATGTACTTTACTCCTGATGGCGCAACTAAGTTTTCAGCAGCCATTACTCCAGTTTCAGTCTTCTTAGAGCCCATCAGGGATCATTCAAATGGTTATTATTCACTGTTGAAAACAGTTAAGCTGCTTAATATGTTTGTGAATACTGTAATACTGTATGTTTTCAGGAGTCTAATAATAATATTTCTTATTCACCTTTCTTAATATTAAGCCTAAAAAATGTGTTTTAATGTTACTATTGATGAGGATTATATGATCTTTGAATAATGTAAGTCTTTAAAATTAAGATATTTAAAGTGTACCTAAAATATACTTGCAGAAGTTGCACTTTAGCACAATCAAATATACTTAAGTATATCTTTAGTTGGACTTCAGCACTACTTCCACGCATTTAAAGTGCATCAAGTACAAAATTAGTTGTTCTAATTTAGCAGACTTTAAGTCAAATCAGTTTGATCAAATCAGCATCTGGATTGCTCATGATCATCATCATTTCATCTTCGCTCAAAATCACTGGATGTGCTTTTCTATATATGCATGCATGATCTTTAAATATTTGACCTATAATGTCTCGCTCTGTTTTTCATGATCATGAGCAAAACAATAAAAAAAGAGAAGGATACACAATACACATAAGGAGTTGGGTTAAGGGCAATATAATGATGTGCAAGTGTGTTTATGAGTGTGCATACAGTATCTGCTGTGCATTCATTCCTTGGCTTAATCAAATCGTTTTTTTGTTTTTTTTTTTTGTCTCCAGAAGATGGCGCTGTGTACACAGTGCAGAATTTGCCAAAATCTTCTCCAATGATTTAATGCAATAATAAGACAAGAACACACAAATGTCTGCTTAGTGCACAAACTCAACCCTAGATAATTGATTGTACCTATGAGGGCCAGATGTTTGAAAATAAGTCATGTTTCACGTTACATCTAATAATGTCAGCAGATATGTTTGAGGATTAGAACCATCACTGCTGCTCACTAGCATTGCATTTTGAATGCTGGTTTGCCAGCCAGGCTACTAAACCTTACTAGCTAGGTTGACCTGCATTTTTTACATGACTATGCTGACCAGTTTGGGCTAGCATGAACCATCGTGTTTACTCTGTGGCGCGTGGCCACACGCTGCAGCACACACAGGAAGCCATTAGGAGTCAGTGTAAGTAGACACATACATCTATCTTCTCTCACCTCATTTTCCCAATTCTCCTTTTTCACACTCTTTGAAGAGCACATGAGTTATATGTTATCCATACCCCTCTACCACTCCTTTTTTTTTTTTTTACCTTTGTTCTTTCCTCTGCGGCGGTTAAATAACATGGTGTGTGGGAGCACACAGTTTCAGGCTATTTGCAGTGTGTGTTCGTTAAAAGAGAGCTCTTGAAGTTGTCAGTACAGTGTGTGCTGTTTTTCATTATGGAGTGGGGTGAGAAGAGGAATGCTCTTGTAGTACTCCCCACTCTTTCAACCTCTTACCCTCTCATTGCCCTCTTGTTTCTCCCTTTGAACTTCCCCTCTTGGCATTTTGCGTCTTTCATGTGTTCTCCACCATCTCACCATCTCCGTCTGTCTCTGTTCCTCACTTCTTACTGTGTTTGTGCAGTTGTGATTTCTCAAGAGTCATATCTGAACCTACAGTACATGTGAGGGAACATGTACTACCTGCAATATAAAAAAAGCCTATACATCTGTACAAGCACTGCCTTTAAGGCAACAAGTTAAAGACACAGCTCACCCAAGAACTTATCCTCATCTTTGACTTTCTTTCTGCTGAGCCACACAAAAGAGGATATTTAGAGAAATTCAGTGTAAGTGTTTGTTTTTTTTTTTTTGACAACATTCTTTAATATACAGGTTTTGGGTGAACCTTTTAATACAAATATATATTTTAGTTGTATTTAGTCTATTTGTTCAACATTTACTTGAACACTGAAAACAGTGAATATAAACACTGAAGACAGATTGTGTAAAATCAGATATATATAGCCATTATGGTCACTTTAAAGTTTAAAGTTTTTATCTACACTTTTTCCTACTTTATCCCAATATGTCCTACTTTGGATCTTTTGGTGATATTATGCCCTTTTGTTCCTTCTGCAGCTTTTGTTCGAGTGTGTGTGGCTGAAACAGACTGTCAATAGAAAGATAAATGGCAAATCTTTTTCAGCAAAGATTTGTCTTCTCTCCGTTTGCTCTGATTTTGCTTGTCCTTTCTTTTTCTTTGGTGAAGCAGATCTTTTGATACTCTTCACATACAAGGTCAGATAACTAAATCACTAATCAAACTAGTCGAAAACTTTTTCTGAACAAAATCCCCTCCCTCAAACACACACACACACACACACACACACACACACACACACACACACACACACACACACACACACACACACACACACACACACACACACACACACAAGGATAATAAAGGCATATAAAGAAGAAAAGAATGCCATTGACCTTCAGTGAAAAGAAAGTAGGATCAAAAGTGTGTACAGAACACACATACGCCAATCAAGCCAGACAGTCTCTCTTTTTTAAAAGAGTAATTCACCCAAATCAGTGTAAAGTTTACTCGCTAATAATAGCTTGATTTGATAAAGTCATTATTCACTGATAATTCTGTAGCTCCAGAGAGAAGTTAACTTAACTTCTATGGCATCACTGCAAAAACACCCTTTTGGAACTTTTATTTTTAAGAGTTAGGTCAACTCACTAGTATCACACATGGGAGGTTTCACGTTCAGTTCAAGATGGCAGTCCAAAACTGCTAATCTAATCACCAAATACGCAGAAGTTCACTAAAGTGGAGTTGATTAGATTGACGTTTGGAAACAAAACAGAACAAATGGAAAGAGAAAGTGCTTTGGGTGAAGATATGTATGTGTGTGTATATATATATATATATATATATATATATATATATATACGATCTGGGACAAATGTATGCAATTTAATGGTAAACCATTTGAGTGGCACTTTATGGTGCAGCAGGATTTTGAACAGCCTCGACAGTCGCCGAGGGGTGCGGCAAGTGTGCATACACTCTTTGAAAACAATATGTTTAAATATTAAAGGAGAAGTTCATTTCCAGAACAAAATGTTACAGATAATTTACTCACCCCCATGTCATCCAAGATGTTCTTGTCTTTCTTTCTTTAGTCCTAAAATTTCAAGATCTCTGTCCATATAGTAAACGAGTTTGAACTTCCAAAATGCAGTTTAAATGCAGCTTCAAAGGACTTAACGATCCCAATTGAGGAAGAAGGGTCTTATCTAGCGAAACACCAGTTATTTTCTAATTTAAAAAATACAATTTATATACTTTTTAACCTCAAACGCTTGTCCTGTCTAGCTCTGTGTAAACTCTTATGACAGTTAGGGTAGGTCGAAAAATGTCATTTTCTCCTCCAACTTCAAAATCGTCCTACATCACGGCAGAAGTCTTGTTTTGCTAGATAAGGCCCTTCTTCCTCTGCTGGGATCGTTTTGAGCCCTTTGAAGCTGCATTTACACTGCATTTTGGAAGTCCAATTTATGGAGAAACATCCTGAAATGTTTTCCTCAAAAAGCATAATTTCTTTACAAATGAAGAGAGAAAGACATGAACATCTTGGATGACAATTATCTGTAAATTTTGTTCTGGAATTGAACTTCTCTTTCAAAGACACAGTGTAATATCACAGAGGTGCAGTTCCTGTCTGGTGTGTGACCCCCATCAGTATTGTTTCTGAAATGTTTAGTTTGATTTAAAACGACTCACAGGAATGATTAGTTTTGGTTCTATTTAACTTACTGTTAATGTTCTCAAGGTAACTTACTGGATGTGAAGAATGTAAGCAAAAAATGACTTACTTTTTGACTACTGTTTTAAAGTTTGGTGTCAGCAATATTTATGTATTTATTTATTTATATAAGCCTCTTATTCTCACCAAGGCTGCATCCATTTGATCAAAATTACTGTAATATTGTGAAATAGTATTACAATTTAAAACAACTGTTTTCTATTTTAATATATTTAATATTTAATTAATTTAATAATGATAAATAATACATTTTCAGCAGCCATTACTCCAGTCCTTAGTTTCACATGATTTTTCAGAAATCATTCTAATGTGTTTTTTTGGTGCTCAGGAAACATTTATTATTATAAATGTTGAAAACAGTTGTGCTGCTAATATTTTTTGTATGTTCAGATTGTTTGATATATGTGACCCTGGACCACAAAATTGTTCGTAAGGGTAATTATACACCACCTGAAGGTGAAATAAATAAGCTTTCAATTGGTTTGTTAGGATATGACAATATTTGGCTGAGATACAACTATTTGAAAATCTGGAATCTGAAAAAAATCTAAATATTGAGAAAATGGCCTTTACAGTTGTCCAAATGAAGTTCTTAGCAGTGCATATGACTAATTAGCAATTAAGTGTTGATATATTTATGGTAGGAAATTTACTAAATTCTTTATTTAATATACTAATGATTTTTGGCATAAAATAAAAATCCATAATTTTAACCTATACAATCTGTTTTTGGCTATTGCTATAATTATACCTGTGCTAATTAAGACTAGTTTTGTTGTGCAGGGTCACTTATACCAGCATTTATTTGAAATGGAAATCTTTTGATACATTATAGATGTCTTTAGTTTAACTTTAATCGTTTTTATAAACTATTTCGTTGTGTCATCATTTTTAAAGAAGTGTATGTGGTCACAATGACCTGTTGTTCTATGAAAACCTGCATGAAAAATTCCTACTTGTAACCCACTAAGGAAAGGAAGGGGTCATGAACTGATAAACCAAATTTCAGCACTCAAAACTTTCCCATTAGTCTAAAAATTTTATATTGAAGCCAGTCTGCCAAAACAACAGGTTGTGGAATGTGCCCCTGTATTATGTAATAGTGTGATTAAATAAACAAAGCCCCCGCAGAAGAAGATCAACGCCTGCTTTTACATCACTGCCTGTTTAGCCCCTCCCACCGATTCACACATGTATTGTAAATAACAAGGGAGGTAAACACATGTCTACGCAGAAACCAAATGATTAAGATCACTCCGAATACAGTCAAACCAAAAATGATTGTGGGTGGAGGACACTATAGTAAATTTATGTAAGTGAGGATAGCAACATAAATTACAGTGGACTAACAGTAACATTGATAACAATTTGGGACTTGACTATGTGTTGTTAAATATCAAAGTTATCTGACATTATCAACATGAATTTGTTCTGAAACACATTAACTCTTGAGTTCTTGTCATATTTTATTACCATTTTGTAAAGCATAGTGAATAAACTGTGATAATATGAGAAATTTTAAGGTGCCTGAATACATTTTGGTTTGACTGTACAAGATGCTGTGCAGTGCCAAACGGGGGCAAAACAGGGCAGAAAATAGCCTACTACTTCTAAATTATGTTTTTTGATGTAAAAAATATAAAACATGATAACATTATACAATTATTTTAAAAAAGCCAATTCGTGACCCTTTTAATAATAACATTAATTTCCTTTTTGGCTGAACTATCCCTTTAAAACTGCTCTCCAGGAGTCTGTAAGATAAAAGCACATTCTAGACGTGTTGTACTTATCTGTTTTTGTGCGTGTTGTTTCTATTATGGCATCTGGAAGGGCAAGATTGAGCATGCAAGAGAGACAATCCTTTAGAAAGTTCTCCAGTGTCCATCACTTTTCTCTCACACTCATACCCACGCAAATGATCTTAAACTGTGGTGAACGAAATCCCAAGAGTCCCAAGTGTCTAAGTCTAGCAAAGTCATGAGAACAGGAAATGACCTCGATTCTGAGTTTGCCCCTAAGTGTGACCTCAAGCAAACAGCTTGTGTTCACTGTTCAAGCAAAGAACAGTGGACCTATGTGTGTTATTGTGAGCTTGTAACATATTTTCTATACGTCTACAGGGACACAGCGAGGAATATCCGGCCGTAATCCTGATGTTCGTTCTTAACAGGGGCTGAATTGAAGTATTTTACTGTGATTCTCAGTTTGACTGCTTTATGGCAGCTGGGCTTGTTGTCACCTGGGGAGTTCCAGTAGTCAAACAGAAGGGGGTTGGGCAGGGAATCGTTTGAAAGCAGGGATAACAATAGGCAAATTGAATAGAGTTGAATTTCTGTGTATCCTGCTTCCCTGAAAGAGGCTTGATACTCACACAGACGCCCCAACAGGTGGCGCGACGTGTGTCGCATTGTATTCGCAGATATTGAGACCCTGATTTGGTCTTTCTCCAGAGATTTTAGCAGAATAGTTGACTTAGAAATGAAAATGACGTTTACTTTTTTCACCCTCTTGTCTTTAAAACCTGTGTGTGTTTCTTTTTTCTTTTGTGTGGCACATAAAAAAAAGGTATTTTGAAGAAATGTTGTTTTTTTTCCAATGGAGTGGACAAAAACAGTTGAAACATTGTTCAAAATATCAGCTTTTGTGTTTCACAGAAGCAAGAACATTATACAGGTTTGGAATGACATGAGAGTGAGTACATGAAAACAGAGTTTTCATTTTTGTTGAACCACCTCTTGTACTAAAGCACACCTATGCTGTTATGTCACTCCGTATGTAACCTCTCAAGAACTTTTTAATTTTTACAATTTTTTGGTCATTATCTCTAATTGTTGGTAGCAAATCATTTGTAAATGGATGTGCATGTGTGTCTTTGTGTCCATCTGTTCTGCTGTATTCCAGCTGCTTGACCCACACCCTCAGCCCTGGCTCCTGATTGGCTGATTAGAACCATGTCTGGAGAAGCTAGTCTGGGCCCCTTATGAGGATTCACATGTAAAACCTGGACTGGACTTTTTTTAAAGACTGGAATAGAGCCTTGATTGGGACTGCAGTGTTTTAGTTTGCATTGATCTTTGACACAAACTTTATAATGGAATCCATTCAGCCCATGGAAAAGGCATGCCAGTTTAGAGTAGAACTCGCTGTCTGTATTTGTTAGGAGACAACACACAGTGTTTGGCACAACTCCGGGATATCATCTGGACAGGTTTCAAACCTCCAGCGTATGGCCAAGCCTTTTATCTCACAGACACGTTTGGTTTCGCTTCGCACCTGGGCTGGTTTTTCAAAATTCCTCTGTTGAGGGATTGAACTGGATAGTTGACTGTGGTTGTGCTTTAAGAATGACAGTTGTGTGTTTAGAAAATTCAGGATTTTTTTAGCCAACAAATGTTCTCCATATGTTTGAGTAGCCTTTGATGCAGAAGACAGATTCCGCTGGTTGTGTGTGTTGAATGAATTCTATACGGTTCAATGGCTCATCTTAAAAATCTGTGGAACGATGCAATGGTTAATTGTGCATTCAAATTAGAGGTAAAGTGCATTTTATACCTCTAGCATCACCCTAATGGTCAGGGTTTGGTTGAATGGCCTTGAATCATGGCCCTGTTAGCCACTGCTGGTAGATGCCATACTGTAGCTTTACCATCTGGCTGAAAAATATACTAGATGGATTTCTTTTTTCCTTTCAAGCAGCAACTCTAGCAGTAGATATTTTATCAACATTTTCTGTGTCATTTCTCTGTTCATTTGCTGCCTGTGCCATCACTGCTCATAGGTGAAGAGATTTCAGATTACATACTTTTGTAATAGGAATTATAACGGCAGCCTTTATATTCACCTTTAGGCATGTCGTACAAATGCGAATGTCGTACAAATGCGAAATTTCATCTAATTTGGATATAAATTCAGATTTGTAGGGAAATAGAATAAGTCTCATAAGAAAAATAGAGGGAATTGTTTTAAAGCAGAAGTCTGATGATATCACAGGATAAAGTACATTTTAAAATATATTCAAATTGAAAACAGTTATTTTAAATAGTAAAAATATTTAAACAGTTTTAATTAATTCAGTACTTTGGATGAAATAAATGCAGGCTTGGTGAGCAGAAGAGACTTCTTTAAAAAAAAGTGTGGATACACCTACAGTATATATGTGAAATGTACAAAACCTTACAACATTCCTTCATTTACAAACAAAATGTAAAATGTTTTATTTACATTAACATTTTTAACATTTTAAAAAAAATGATGTTTTTTGAGCAGCGTATCAGTGGTTGGAAATCAGCGTATTAGAATGATTTCAGAATGGTCATTTGACACTGCTGAAAATTCAGCCTTGCCATCACAGGAATTAATTTTAATATTAGTTACAGTTATTTTAATATGTAATAATATTTTAAAACAAAACTGTTCTTACTGTATTTTCAAATAAATGCAGCTTTGGTGAGCACATAAGGTTTCTTTTAAAAACTTTATCAAACTTTTCAAACGTTTATTAGTAGTATTTATTGTACTGCTTTTACATTTGATTATTTAAATAATCAAAATCAGAACACTATCAAAAATCAAGAAAAATGACAAATTATGCAAGCTCAAAAGTTAAATGTACTCCAGTAATAAAATTTGACATCACAATGTGAAAATTTTTTTTAGTAGCAATACAAATATGCTAGTTGTCTTAATGCAACATTAATTTATTGTATGTTTTATTGTTTTTTTATTATTATTATTTTAAATGTGTCTGAAAAATGTTCTTGACAAGTTTTATCCGATTCTACCTATATTCTCCACCTTCTGATCCAGTCCTGGTTTTCACACAAACTCTTCGTACAAACTTTGTCTTCTGGCTCTCTCTATGTGTTCAATGGCATACCTCTGCCTTCCCACTACTTAGAGACAGAGTGTGTGTTAGAGAGAGAGAGAGAGAGAGAGAGAGAGAGAGAGCATGTGGCACTGAAGAGCCTTTTGAGTTTTTGCCCTCTCAGTGAGAAATCAAGAAACAGAGAGCGAAAGAGAGAGAGCGAGAGAGAAAGCAAACTTTCCCTCCTACAGTTGGACTTTTCCCAGACATGAGTGCTGGAATGGATTTCCTCTGATACTTTGGATGTCACTGCACAACTGTGGGGTTTATGCGCAGAAGGGATCTCTGAAGTTCTGTTGACTGAGCGTGTGTATGTGAGGCGTGCGTGTGACAGGAGCGTGCTCGGAGCTATGTCAGGTGTTACACGGAAAGGTTCTGGGAGACCAGGATATTACTACAGACTCCTGGGTCGAACGAGGCTACAGAGACAGCGCAGCCGCTCCAGGAGTAGAAGCAGAGCCACAAACAATAGGGGTAAACATCTTGTTGTAACTTTACTACATTGTTTCTGAAATATAATGCCTTTTAAAATCCTTTTATATATTGTTAATGGTGCAGTGAATATTATTAATACCGTAACTGTTAAATGTGTCACACTTAGCTGCAGTATGTTAAGTTTGTGTGTAAGATTTCAGTTGTTGCCACAGTAGTAAAACATCATAACAGCCTGTCCATTAGAGTTCAACTGCCATAAACACAGTTATTACCACTTTACGACGGCACTCTTGAGTACTTTGCTTTTTAGAAAAGCCAGAAAAACACTTTTTATGCTTTATTTTAATTTTAAATAAGAACATCATTGAATGAAGAAATGTAACTCACTTTAATTTTAGATGTAAAAATCTGGATGCAAACACTTTTTACCATGAACCGTTTTAGAGTTGCTATTAATGTGTTTTTGTTGGAATATTGTTTGGCTGTGTGTGTATTAAAGAGAAGCAATGTGAGTGATGCGCTGACATTGTCATCTAATCTCAGTTTGTCAGTTGTCAAACTGTGAGTTTGTGCATTCGTAGCGTGACTCTTTTTGGAGATTATTCATTGAAACATTCACACAGCCAGTTCATTCAAAAACAACAAATTCATACAGTGAACAAGTGCCACTATGTTGCTAGGCAATGCTGAAAGACTAAAGTTGACAAATGCCAAGTTCTGTCGTGAAACTCTAGATGATGCAGGATGATGGGTCATTAATGCAAACTGATGATATTCCTGCCTGATCTTATGACAAAAACGTAGATGCAAAATCCATACCAATAAGTACATATCACTGCAGTTTCCAACAAAAATGCACACTAGTGCGGTAAAACGGCGAGCACTTGTAATCGTTTTTGTACACATTTATGATTACAGCTCCATAAGTTTCGCTTTCCAGATGTAACAAGCTTGCTCAGTAGCTCCTCTGGCACAGAATTGGACTTTGGATGTGGAATCCTTGGGTATGAATCCCATAAAAAAACATGGCTCCCGATGAAAGAGCTGAAAGATAAGAGATCGAAAAACAAGCTAAAACGGCATGCTTGCAATGCTATTGCGTTTTTACGTCACATTCGCTGTTGTGCATACTAATTGGTAGGTATAGGTGTAGTGCAGATGGTATGTTGTTTAAAAAAAAAATCACAAAGCATTAGAGTTATAGCGTCACTCAACAGACATTTCAAGTCAGAATTGCGGTGACACCTACAAAACCAACGTCACATAAAACGTACAATATGTACGTTCATCTGTTCCAGAGAAACAAAATCTAATAATCTTTCGAAAAAAGTCCCCACAGGTATGTTTTCGTCATGAGGTCTGGATGTGATATTCACAGTTTTAAAGTACTTGGCACAAGCTGATTAGTTCATGTTGCATGCAGCCAATGTGCTTATTGCTTTCCTTATACAGTTGAGATCAAAAGTTTACACCCCCTTTCAGAATCTGTAAAATGTTAATTATTTTACCAGAATAAGAGGGATCATACAAAATGCATGTTGTTTATTCAGTACTGACCTGAATAATATATTCCATATAAAATGTTTATATATAGTCCACAAGAAAAATTAGAATTTATTAAAATGAAAAGTTTACACCCCCTTGATGCTTATTACTGTGTTCTTACCTGAAAGATCCACAGCCAAATTTTTTTTTGTTTTGTTGTGTGATAGTAATTAATGAGTCCCTTGTTTGTCCTGCACAAGTCTTGAAAAGTAAAGCCAAAATCTTTCGATCGCCCCGAGGTGGCTGGCCCCAGTATAGGTCATAAACCCCGCCCTCTCCATGTAATCTAATGGGACATGAGGCAAACTAAATAATTACATTTCACTTCAAATAATTGTTTTCCAAACAAATTTTTTTTGGTTTTTAGTTATGTGTTTATGTTTAGTTATGTGATGCTATAAAAACGGGAGTGTGACGTCATGATTGACAGCTGAGCTTGACAGATTCTCTGAGTGGTCTGAGGTATCAACAGACTTTTTCGGGCTCTTCATTAGGAGATTTTTGTTTACCTCATTTTAACACAAGCCTCTGGTACAGCAATAAGCAGACTTTTGAACAGAATGGAGATACATTTTTCTTATTTTGCCTAAATATAATATTGTCTTATTTAGTACTGCCCTTCAGAGGCTACAGAAGATACAGGTTCAATTTACCCTGATCTTCAAATTTAAAAAGTGTTCACCCCCGGCTCTTAATGCATGGGTTTTCCTTTTGTAGCATCAGTGAGTCTTTGAACTTTCTGTAACAGCTGCATATGAGCCCCTCAGTTGTCCTTAGTGTGAAAAGATGGGTCTAAAAATAATTGTCATTGTCATACAGTCATTGTTAGAAAGGGTTAAAATACACAAAAATGCTGGAAAACCAAAGAATTTACATTTTGCACATTCTGAAAGGGGGATGTAAACTTTTGACCTCAACTGTAAATGGCTGGTTAGCATTCACTAGAGCAGTTTGCAGCATGCTTTCAGAGTTCCTCTGAAACCCTCCACCTCCCTAGCTCCACCTGTATAGGTCTGCTATGGGTTGTTATATATGCTATTGGTGCAGCAGCAGTATATCTTTAATACTCACAGCATACGGCATACTGTATGTATTGTCAGTAGCAAGTTCCTGTACTTGCTTGTAGCAGCAGCAGTAATCTTCAACAACAACCACCAGCAGCAGCAAATCAGCAGTGTAGCAGATCTATTCCGCCAAGATACATGCATTGTCACATTCATTATCACTAAAATCTTTTGATAATATGTGTGTTTACACTTGAATTTTTGGTTAAGTCCCCTGTAAAGCAGTCACTCTGTCAGTTTAGTGTTAGTTGTAACACCTAAGTATCACCGGATAAAACCGCAGAAGCCATAAAGTTAGTTAACAAGCCCTCATGTGGAGCGGGTGGAGTGAGCGTCTGTGTGCGGAGAAGGGGTTATTATCAGCTGTAAGTTTATGGTTTAACAACAAGACAGGTGACCAGCCACAAGTACTGAATCAGACATACCAAACGGTCTTTACTCACACAATTTTCCAAACCAGTCAAGCAGGAACTTAGTATGGCCCAACAAGCTCCTATGCTCTCTGTCACACACACACACACGCTGAGTAATTTCCGATGTGATGGCTGGGAATGGCTTCTTTAAACTCTCATCCAGGTTATGGCTATCTAGGCTCATTACGCAGGAGGTCGATTGAGATCCCTGAGTCATTCAAACTCAATTCAATCACTGAGAGAATCGATTCATATAGTAGATGAGGTGCTTTGCCATGGGGTTTTTAATGGCACAGCTGTTTTGGGGACTTGACAGGTTCAAGGTGACATCACTGTGGTAAACTTTTGAAGCGAAAAGTTTGAGTAAACAGGAGTAGTGATTTAGATGATGGATGTCTGTTTGTTTGTTTGCTTGAATGATAATTGTATTTTCTGTTCAGTGACGCATACCTAAGTATGTATGGGTTTTACTTCAAAGTTTTTGTTTGACAAAGAGAGAATCAGGAAGTTTTCCAGTGAAATGATTGTCATAGAAGATTTTGCATGTTTTGTGGGTGTGGATCTACTTAACTGTTAAAAGATCAGTTCTTGTTTACTTTTCAGCGCTTATTCATGCTAAGTAGGGATAATGTTGCTATGTTTATGTGGGCAGGGAGCGTCTCTGTTACTATTATTATTACTATTATTATTAATTTTGTCTTCCAATAAATAACCAGTATTTCAGAGAGCCAAGTAATCAAAAGTAAAACATACACATTCATTATTATGCGTGTGAAGATGCACGTCACCAGCGGGATCATGCAAATTGAGTGTGCACAGAACAGAATTATGAGCTTTGTTATCTGCGGTGCTTGTTTGGGTTCTGCTGACTGATAGCTTATCAGTTCATGCATGACAGAAGATGGCGGCAGTTTGGATCTGAATATTCAAATACTGCACCAGTATGAGGTAATGGCACCTCCATGAGCTCACCTGAGCTCAACCCTATTACACAATCAGCTACACAGATATACCTCACATGGGGTGGATAAACATACTGTAATAAGCACATGTTTGAAAGCATGCATAGGATCTAGAAACAAAATTGTAGCCCATGTATTTATGTCCACCACAGCCAGCTGCATTGAAATGTTTGTGCAGTGTGTTCTCTCTCTAGCTGTCCCTTCCTTCCTCCCCTCATGTTCATTTTTGATAATACAGCATTACATCACCACTACCAGCTGCTAAACGGACAACCTGTGAAATCCAAACACTGATACAGCTGTCTGAGGAATAACCTGTTCTGGGAGCAGTACAACCCCTGCTCTTCCCACAGTCGATGCATTTTGCTATGCTATGGTTTTTTATATCTGATTAGGAAACACATGGGATCGTGATTAGTGGGCTTAGCGGTGACTGACAGTTGCTTGCAGCTGTGCATTATCGCATGTTTGCTCTGCATTATCTCATGAGAATGCTATGCCAGAACATTGTGGAGGAGATTGTGCTGTACTGCTGATGTATGACCAGTTTCACTGTATCTTACTTAAGTAGGCCAAGATTAAATCTGGGAAATTGGTCTGAGTGTCACTTTGTTGGAGCTGTGACACATTGTGCAGTGGTGTCAGGGCAAACAATGCTTCTTGAACCCATCCTCACCTCCTTTGTGTGCATGAGTTTGAATCCAGCTTTCCAATCCCATTTTGACCTCTTCTCATCATCGTTTTCATTAATTTCAGCTGTGGTTTAGTGGCTAGTGCATGTGATTTGATGCATTAAAAGGTTGGGTTACCCAAAAATGAAAAATTCTGTCATTAATTACTCACCCTTATGTTGTTCCAAACCCGCAAGACCTTCGTTCATCTTTGTAACACAAAGTAAGTATTTTTATTGAGCTTTTTGACCCTGAAAACTGAGAGCTTTTTGAATCTTTTTGCTTAAAGTGCTTAAAGTACTTGAATTTGACTTCTTAAAATTGAAGGCCTGGAAAACCCTTGAAAACAGTCATATTCCTAAAGAGGTACTTGAAAAGTGCTTGAATTATTGAAAGACAATGTATCTATGAAATAAGTGTTTAATTTTGTCAATAAGCACATATCTTTTAACGCAAAATTCACACATCTTTTTCGCTTATTTCAGTTAATGTCAGAAAATAATCGAGCTAAGCAAGTAGTAGTACTGACAATGTAAACATGGCTGAAGATGCAAAAAGAGGAGCAGATAAACCAAATCAGTTGAGTCATTTACTGTGGAACTGCTCCGATTGATTCAACCTTGTGACTTTGATCATTCAAGCGATTCAATAGCAAAAATCTGATCAAATTACAAGAGCCATTCGTTTTCAATTCAACATCGCTTGTAGCAATTTTAAAAAGCACATATAATGATGGGTGAATCAGAACAGAATCAGTTAAACCATTGCATCACAAAACGATTTGCTGTTTCAGATCGTACATCGGGAATCATTTGATTTAGATTGGAATGGGTTTGTGAATAATTTCGCAAATTAAATGATTCAAAGTCCCAGTATAAATCAAATGATTTGCAATATCAAATGGATAATCAAATAGTTCGCAAATCATTATTCATATTCAGAGTGTGAATTGTGAATCATTTGATTTAGATCGGAACTTTGGAGCGGGTTCGTGAATCATTTGTTTCATATCAGGATTTCGAAACGTTATCGTGAATCTTTTCAGATTTTTTTCTTAAACAGTAGAAAACATCAAATCTTTAAGGCAGTACAGTTATAAAAACAAAACAAAGAAAAAATATATAAAGTATACACACAGAAATCCCTTAAGAAAATTAACTATGGTTTTACTATAGTAAAAGTGCAGTATACTTTGCAGTACTTCAGTAGTTATACTTTGCATGAGCTTCAGTTTATTTTTGCAATTTTTTATTAGTTTATTGTTATTTATCGAAATCTCTCTTTTTTAGAATTTGAAATGGAAGACATAAGTGAGATCTCTAAATGTCCTTGAAAAAAAAAAAAAAAAGTAGTGCTTAAAGTCCCTGAAGTCCTGGAATTTCATTTTACAGTATCTGTACGAACAATGTTAACCACTGATGTCACATGGACTATTTTAACAATGTCCTTACTACCTTTCTGGGCCTTGAATATGGTTTTGTTTGCGAGGATAAATGATGGTCTTACAGGTTTGGAATGACATCAGGGGAAATTAATTCCATTATTAAGATTTATGGGTGAACTATGCCTTTAAGCTGTGGTGGTCATGTGGACAGCATGAGTTTGAATCTGGCTTGCAACACTTCCAATCCCAATTCTATTTCTGCTTTTCATTATTTCTTGTCATGTCTTCACTATATTTGTTGTAATGTCTCTACAGAGTTATGCTCTTGTAGATACAATGGGCCATGGTGCTCATGAGGTTGAAATATGAGGTTGAATCCAGCTCATATCACTTTCCAATTCCATTTATACCTCTTCTCATCATCATTTCTGTCAACTGTGGGCTAGTAGTTAGTGCATGTGATTTGATACATTGCACCATGGTGCTAATGTGAGCAATGTGAGGTTAAACACATTAGCTTGCAGCACTTTCAGATACCTTTCCCATTATTTCTCCCCATCGTTTCTTGTCATCTTCTTGCTAGAACTGTTGTCACATCTCTACAAAACTGTAGCTTAGCAACTGGTGCGTGTGATTTGATACATTATGCTGTGGTAGGCAACTTCCAGCTCCAGAATCCGGCTCCCAACATTTTCCTATTCCCACCATTTCCTGTACTCTCTATATCATTCATAGAAAAAAAAAAAAAAAAAGCGTTTATAATCAGAGACAGCACATCAAATGTGTTTTGAGATGTGGTCAATCTGATGTGATTCACTTGTTGTGCCCTAAAAACGGATGTATTTCTCATACTCTGTGCCGAGAACTGAGGACATACAGTTGTGTTACAGAATGTTGTAGGGAATGTTGATAAGTTTGAACCGGAATTCTGCTGGAGTTTCCATTAAACGTCACATCTCATCTATTTTTACAGGAAACTAGGGTAAATATCGTTGAAAAAAAAATTGCCAAGGTTACAGTATGTCAAAGAGTGATCTGATAAGAATGTCTGTAGCTTTCATAGGCTGTGTGCATGTGTGGGTTTTATGGTTACAAGCTATAGTGTAATCTAAATCTGGGTCAGTCTGGAAAGTCAAAACAGACAAAGGAAGAGAGTGAAAGAGCAGGAGAAAAACTGATGAGGACATGAAAGACAGGAAATAAAGAGAGCGAAGGAGGTGAAAGGACAACAGAGATAACATGATTAAACAGGCAGGGAGGCAAAAAGCTTTCTCAGAATGCTCTGATAGCAAGATGTTGTGGTAAATATAAACTAGTTCATAATTATGTTATTGATTTGCAATAGTTGCTGTTTATATGTGCGTAGTAGGTCTCTGTGTGTGTGTGTGTGTGTGTGTGTGTGTGTGTGTGTGTGTGTGTGTGTGTGTATGTTTTAAGTCTTGGAATGTCTGTGTTTTTTTCAACCTCATGTGCAAAAACGGCAACTTCCTGTTGCTGTGCTTCCCACACACATGCAGTATCACATGGCCACAGACACATTCACACTCTCTGTCTCTCACTCACAGACATTTGAGGAAAAAAAAAAAGATTTTGTCAGACAAGAAAGCATGTGGTTTGCAGGTGGAATACTGCATTCATTAATGTCTTTCGCTTTGTCAGCGTGATGCATGATGCATTATTTAATAGAGAGGGATTTTAGAGCTAACTTACATTAGTTGTGTTCTCTTTTTGTTGTTGTTTTAGTAACTAAAGGCTTGAAAGAGTACTTTCAGTTGTATCCTTTCCTCTTCACCTTAGTGGAAATGGTATTTCAGTGGATCTTAGCTACAAATACAAAGGTTCAGTCACTTTGTAGGGACGATCCAGGAACTGGGTGGAAACTGAGATCACAATTCACTCGCAAAGCCACTAAACCAGATTCTGCTCCAGATGGATTGGCCCTGTTATTAGTGTTCTGTAAGTTGTTTTGGGCAGAAAGCATGTGGTGAGTGGTTTGTTAATTGGATTCGCTTCAATCATGAGTAGCCTGACGTACCGCAGACCCCTGCAGAGAACAAATCGAGCTCATAATGTGCCGTCTCTGACTCCTTTACTCATTATGCGCTACTGCTGTTGACTCGTTTAATCCTCTGCTCTGCATTGTGTAACAAATGGTCATTACGCATACAACTAACCGGATGAGATGAAATCAAATACACGTGTCTGTGTATGGTATGATGCACACACTGGACTCTTTTGTGGGGGAAAAAGCAAAAGAGAAAATAGACCTCCTGACAGACAGTTTTATTGTCTCATATGATGTTTTACTCTACCATCTTCCACTTTCAAAGAGCTGACAGGTGGGCATCTTTTTGCGTATCTGTGCACTCACTCTTTTGCATGGCTGTAAAGTCATGCACAGTGAGCTTTAGGAGCAGATGCAGAGGGTGTTTGATTAGAAAAAGGAACCACTGGACTGAAACCATACACACCCTTTGCATATGAAAACCATCCCTTTTTTTTGTATTTTTAATAAGGGTGGTACCACCATGTTGAGATCACATGATAACATGCCACTCATCGCAGTAATCCTCCTGCTATTAGACTTTTCCAGTTGCAGAGTAAACAAATATAACTCTATATTATATGAAGTAACCTTTGCTTTTCTGTGATGTTACATCCACACCAACATGTGTCAGCATTATGTCTCAGACCGACTGTTGTATAAGTTGATTAGGAAGATGAATAAGAAAAATGTAAATATTTTGTGATAGGTCAATTTTTTGTTATAAATTTAAACATTAAATATAACAATTATACTTAAAAATCATACATAAAGTTGCTACTGCAAAGTGAGTACAGCAAAGTTAGTGTTTCTGTTTGTATGGTTGCCATTTCTTTCTTTTTTTTTTTTCACAATATTACTTAGGGTTGGGTAAAAAAAAAATATTGCTTTCCCAATTTTAATTGATTCTCATTTATACAAAACAATATCGATTCTTAAATCCCAAGAATTAGATTAGCCTGTTGTTGTTAACTAGGGCCCTTTAATATCCATTTGATTTTTTTTCCCAAATTCCATTTTTTTTTTTCCTTTTAATTTTTCTGGATTCCCGATTTTTTTTTTTTTGTTTGTTTGTTTGTTTTTTTTTTGTTTTTTTTAATGCATGTATATTTTACAGTATTAATTAAGAATTTTTTTTTCCTTAAGAAAATTTGGCATATATATATTTTACCTGATATATATATATATATATATATATATATCCAAAATAATCAGTGTCAAATGGAATCGTAAACTTGTGAATCAGAATCAAATCGAATTTTTACATTAGTGTCAAAGTGCCAATTTTTAGACTTTATGGTTGCACTGTAAAAAACTATTTGTTGAGTCAACTTAAAATAATTTGTTACCTGGCTGCCTTACAATTTTAAGTTGTCAACTCGAAAAAAAGAGAAATATGTTGTCACTTAGTACAACTGAACATTTCAACTTGAATAAACTTATTTGAGTTGACTGAACTTAAAATTTTAAGGCAGCAGGGTAACAAATTATTTTAAGTTGACTCAACAAATTGTGTTTTTTGTTTTTTTTTTTTACAGTGTATGTGTTCAATGATCTAGTTTGTCTGCATGTAGCAGTGCGTTTCAGTTAATGTCATTGGCTTATCTTTCTTAGTATTTTTGTTTTGTTTTTAGTCAGAATATCTAAAAATTCTTAAATCAAGATGCATTTACAAGATACACAAAATGACGTAGGATGTTTAGCTTTGTTTCCTGTGGGAAAAAACTAAGTTAAATGAATTTTGCTTAAAACAAGTAGAATTTTCTGCCAGTGGGAGGGGATAATAATTTTGTTTTAAGAGTATTTTCCTTACCGCACTGGCAGATAATTTTACTTGTTTCTCATCTAATTTTACTTAAAATTATCTTCATTTTTTCCCCAGGAAACAAGACCAAATATGTAGTAAATGCATCTTGATTTTAAAAATGTTTAGATGTTCAACCCAAGACATAAATACTAATTAAGGTAATGCTTTTTTTTTTTTTTTTGGGGCAGTGTGTGGAGGTGTTTGTTCAGTGCTTTTAGGACTATAAGTGTGTTACATTATGAGTCATGTTCTGTAACTTCATTCTCACTCAGGAATGTCCTCTACAGGAAAACCTGGAAACACTGTGTCCCAGCCCACAGCTCAGGAAGTGTGTTTTCTGACCCGAGTGTGTGCGCGCACTGATAGTTGGTCTTGCTTCTGTAAGAGAGTATTCTAAGACTAGCTGAATTCTCAGCAGGTTTGAGATGGGGTTGCTATGGGAACAGCAGAGCGAGGCGATTGTCCTGTATGACCACTGGGAAGGTACCTGTCAATCATGATGTCGGCGAGGACAGCCAGGTCTAATGGAAACACATGTTTAACTCAAGGAGAGAGACGGTTATGCAGGTGTTTGTTGTGTGTGGGTGGTCACATCATCTTGCCTTATTGCACTGCTCTTCAGAGGTTACATCATGACGCTGGTTCTAATTTTGTTTAGACAACAAAAGATATTCAACAGCAAACAACTTTTTTATCAGCATCTAAGGATGAAAAGGAAATAAATTGCTGTTTGACGTCTTTGACTGAAAAACACGACCTTGAAGGATGTTTTCATTAAAGTAGAAGTACAACTTTGTACATCAACAAAGCAGTTTTTTATGTATGATTTTTGAAAAACATTAAATTAAATTTTAATTTAGGATATTTATTTTTAAATTCTTAAAAAAAGAATATAATCATTTTAAATTTTAAAATGTATATTTAAAAAAAATAATATGTTGTGCCATATACTTCGTGGCCATCAAATATATAAATATTTAAATCAATAAATAGGAATTAAAATCATGTCATCTATTCTAAAATGAATATTTAATGTATATTTAAAAATCTTTTTGTCATATTTTAGTCAGATACTTTCATTTTAATAAATCATATATGATAATAGCAGCAGTAGGGCACCATGGTAACAATTTTTAAATAAAGAAATAAATAAATAATGTATGTGTGTGTGTGTGTGTGTGTGTATATATATGGAATTATACAAAATGCATATTATTGTTTATTTAGTACTGACCCGAATAAGATTTTTTACATAAAACATGTTTACATATAGTCTGCAACAGAAAATAATAGTTGAATTTAAAAAAAATAACCCTGTTCAAAAGTTTACACCCCCTTGATTCTTAATACTGTGTTGTTACCTGAATGATCCACAGCTGTTTATTTATTTATTTATTTTTTGTTTAGTGATAATTGTTCATGAGTCCCTTGTTTGTCCTGAACAGTTAAACTGCCTGCTGAAGTGAAAACTTTTCAGGGCAAATTTAACTTAATTTGCCTTCTGGGAAATATGTAACTATCTTCTGTAGCCTCTGAAGGGCACTACTAAAAAAAAAAGTATATATATTTAGCCAAAATAAGAAAAATGAAAAATCCCCCTTCTGTTCAAAAGTTTTCACCCCCGACTCTTAATGCATCGTTTTTCCTTCTGGAGCATCAGTTAGTGTTTGAACCTTCTATAATAGTTGCATATGAAACCAAAATTATCTAACATAGTTATACACAGCTAAATAAATGTTGTCTTATAAGACCAGTGTGTGTTTGTTAGTGTGTTTACACATCTAGTTTTTTGTTCTGCTTGAGCATACAGGTGGTTGACACTTGTGAAACAGTTTTGTCCTGAAGGATACAGGACTAAATGCAACCACATTGATGTTAATTTAGAGCCACACACATAGTAGCCACAAGGAATGTTTTTGGATGTCAGTTAAAGCAGATGCTCGCTCTCCCTCTCTCACAGCTGCGTTTCTTCACATCTTATATCTTTAACAAGCAGACACTCACACACTGAGAGAAAGTGAACGCCATCGCTTCCATATCAAACTACTGTTGAATTCTCATTACACATCGCCACTAGGCTTGATGGAAACTGGTTGACATGATTGAAGATTGATAATCTGCTGCTGAAAGGGTTTTTAGTCAGGTAATGTAAGACCTTTGGTCTTCCACTTGCTTTTAGTCTGTTTTGGAAGTGAAAGACGTGTTTAAGTACACTAGGGTAACCAGATCCGACTGCACCTTTGCTGAGTAACATCCTATTTTTTATTTTATTTTATTTTTTTTAAATAATGCCAAGTAGTTAACAGGGTACTGCTCACTTTAGATGTTGTTATCATTTGGCCTTTGTCTATTAATTAGTACTTATTTGTTACTACTAATAGTGTATTCATTATTACTAGTTTGCCATTGAAAACTTGATTGAAGTAGATGACTTTCAGGAGCAACCACAAGAGTATCATTATTGTGCTATCATTTATAAGATGAACGGGTTGTCTCAGGTTTGTCTCAGCAGTCTTTCCTGTTCATAAATGTTTGATGACTAAATGGATTTTACAGGATTATGACAGATTATAAATAAGGAATAATTGACGACGGACCGTTGAATTATTAGAAGATAATGCACACCCGAGGTGGAGATGCCGTTACACCTCGGGTGTGCGTTATTTACTAATAACTTAACGGTCCGTCGTCAATTATTAACTGGAGTCAGTTAATCCTCTTATGCCGTGGTTACCACATCTCAAATTTAGTTCAGATGTTGTACTTCAAGACATCTGAACAATATTCTTCAGGTTTTTGTCTTTTAAAATGCTCATGTGTGTAGAATTAATTTCTTCATCTCATCCCGCTGCTAATTCCAAAACATCTTTTTTGACCTAGTGAAGTCTTGGCTGTTCAAAGCAGTTATTAATGAAGTTATCAGAGAGACAGAGATAAGATGTGTGAATTACCTGAGTCTGTGCATCTCTCAGTAGTGTTGGGCTGCAACGTCTCTATCAGTAGCGAAACTGTAAGTTCATCATCTTCAAGAACAGCGCTATTATTACCTCGCTTGTGAGAAATGTCAAGTAGCTTTTAAGTTGCTAAGCTATTTTACTTATAAAAATCATTAGAGCAGTGTTGATAACATGTTTCTGGTCGAGTGTGTGACCTTGCTGTATGTGTGTGTGTGTGTGTGTGTGTGTGTGTGTTTGTAAGGAAGGGAAAGTGTGAGAAAGAGAGTATGCGCTTTCTGTACAAAAATAATAATTTTGTAGCAAAAATGGAGAAATAATTCATAGATTTTATCATCTTATATCTTCTTGTCAAAACTTGCCTGGAACTACTTTAGCCATGTGTTTCTCTAAAAAGAATAGCACACCAGAACGTTCGTCAGCCAGTCTAATTTAAGCATTCAACATCTCCGTAGTATAATATAGTATAGTTGCCATGAAAAAAAATACATAGTGCAACTGAACAATTAACAATTTATTGACCACTGTTATAGAAATGCCCTTGATTTTCATTCCCAAATTCGGCTTACATTAGTGTGTTGTGGTCCAGAGGGAACGCAGTAGAAAATAAAATGTAATTTTGTGGCAAAAACGTATAAATAATTCGTTTTTATCTTGTTGTTTACTACATTTATTTGCTTGGTCAGAGTTGTTGTGGATTTATTTTTTATTTTTATTATTATTATTTGTATCTTTTTAGGCTGTAAGGACCTTTGAAATAACTGAAATCATTTGGCAAAGTGTTATAGACATGTAATGCGGTCAAGACCTGCCTGCAAAAGAATTGCACACATTTCGTCAGCCAATCAGATTCAAGCATTCAACAGCTCAGTAGCATAATATAGTTCATAGTTGATAGTTCATATCTTATAGTTGCCATGAGCAAAATGCACAGAGCAACTTTTAATTTCATAGATAATAATAAAGGCAAAATTAATGATTTATTGACCACTGTATTACAAATTTCCTTGATTTTCATTTCAAAATTTGTGTCATTTACAGTGTTTTAAATGATATTATGTGCAATACTTACTTAGTTTTGGGCCTTACATTACTTTAATGTTTGTACAATGTATCATAATTGTACAAAATATTACGTATTAGAATATTTTTAAAATGTGTTCGTCACACTACAATAATATGTACTGTAAGTGAACTGTAAAAATGCTGCAAATGAGCTAAAATAGTCTGAAAATAATTAATTAGTGACTAGTCATTGGACTTTCCCTACAAATGTGAACAAACAGTCAAACCTTAAACTTGAAGAAAGTTCCTTTCCATGTTATATCCCAGTCCACACTGCATAGCAGATGGTTGAAATTTGGGAAATTGGGTGAAACGATGCTTGAAAAGAATTCATACTCCTGTTCCCCCTCTCTCTGTGTGTGTGTGTGTGTGTGTGTGTCTGTGTGGTGGGAAATTGAGTTCTGACTGAAGACTTTGCTCAGGCAGTGTCTTGGAGAGGGATCAGTGTGTGATAGTGAGATCAGAGCGGAGCACTTAACATAATCTGTTTCTAGATCTATGTACCTATCTTGGCACTGATTGAGTGAAGCAGTCAGTCAGGCTTCACTTTTCCCCAGCTTGTGAATTCTGAAGGGCAGTGAGCTAGGAGCAGTGGGAGGATTTAAGAGCTTTGTATACTGATGGCACAATGAGGTAGAGATTTGATGACTATGAATGTGCTATAAAGACATCTATGACATATAACTCTTACATTATGACAGTGGAAGAAAAGTCACTGAATGGATGTGTTGGCATGGTGATTGTTTATGTGGTATCTGCCTACTTGATTGCATGCTGTGAGAGTCTCACAGTCTACATCCACACATACTACATACACACAACATGCTGGGATTTTGTGCAAGTGGGTTTATTCTGGGCTGAAATTATATATATATATGTACTGTATATATATATTTTTCAGTTGCATTTTACAATTACAAATGTCTGTATACTCTATGTTTGTGTGTGTGTGTATATGGGCCATTCTAAAGAATTGGTCAGTCAGAGTCAGAGTTGGAAACTTTTTTTTTTTTCCAAAAAATGTGTATGTATGCAAATTGCATAATATCCAAGGTACTTATTTCTAATGTGCAAAAATTCTCCTATTGCATTTTCAGAATGTTTTGGAATATTTGAAGAGTTCAGATGCAAAACCAGCTAAAAGCCATCTTGGTCAAAAATTATCAAAATAATGATACTGAGTGAATGTTCTCGACACATATTATATATGTTCATCAAATACTTTTACTTCAAACTCGCTAAAATCCCACCCTTAGCCCAATCAAAAGTACCACTACTTATATAGAAACCTATATGCCGGAGCCTGATAAAATGCATTTTTTAAAGAAAGGGTTTAGAGGCTTTAGCATCCAAACTCTTCATTTGTTCTCTCCCCAAATTTGTCACTACCACAGTAATAATAATTTAATTAGAAGAGTTTTATTGGCCTATTAAGAATTCGTTTACATCTACATTGTTAATATATGTTTTGCTTTTTTTTTTTTTTTTATCAGAGCTAAATCAGTAACAGTTACATTTTTTAACATGATTTCAGGTGTAATTTATGAGATTTGTTGTATTCTGAATCCAATTTTTCTTTGTAAAAGGCAAAAAGTTGATTATACAGATTTATAATTTAGGAAGTTAAGGATTCATTAGTTATTGTGGGTTTCAGTGGATAATTGAAGGATCTCTGTAAACATCTAAGGTTTGAATACTTAAATGCTTTTTAAATGTGTTTTTTGGTTGTGGGACAGCAGTTTCCACCAATTCTTTAGAATGGTCCATATATAACGGTGCAGAAACTTCGACATATGGGATAGTGATTTTATTAATAAATGAATCTCTCCTTGTCCCTCTTGTCTCACAGACTCTCCACCTGAGAAAACAGGGCGGAGACGTAGCATGCCAGGCTCCGCCCCTGACAAACCCCTTCCCACAATGGAGCCCACTGCCGCTGCTGCTACACCCTTCAGGGTCACCGTAAGTATGATATATGTGTTTTTCATGTGTGCGAGTGTGTGAACCTGATCAAACGCAGTCTGGAATCCAGATGTGATGCATACTGTGCCCACATGTATCTTATCTTTATTGCTTCTACTACTTCAGATCTTTAGTATTAAAACTCTGCAGCTCCAATAAACTTTAGGGCTAGTCATTTTGTCAAATGCTAATTTCCTACTTGAGGCTATAAACGTGAGCTGTGGTGTTTTTTTTTTCCTCAAAGTAATTGTGAAAGCAAAAATTCAGTGCACATTCAACCAAGGTCACGTTTAGCCAAATAACCGAACAGCTGAAGCGCAAAATGGTGAACCACAGGCAGACCAAGCCTAATATTCTAAGTATTCATTTGAGGTTTGGATCAAGGCTATATTTATAGACTAGATTATACATCAGGATATTACACACAATTAGAGACAAATGTATCCCGAACAAGCTCCATTTGAAGAGAATGTTTTATTAATTGGCATCAAGGAAGATTTAACAGCATTCGGATACTCACTGTAATTGCTATGAAGTTGTAATGCTATGTTTATGAGCAATGAGCTCCTATTAGCAAGGGATGAAAAAAAATTCTCATGATTGAAAGGCAGTCTGTTAGCAATCGTTTCAAATTGAGGCTCACATTATATGCCGGTTGCGGAAGTGAATCATTAGTAATCAACAGCAGGTGGTATTCAGTAGTTTCACCGTCTTCCTCTGTATAAAACAGTCCATGAGTGATTTTTATGTGTTTGCTGCTTATCATTTACTGAATGCGGATATAATTACATTTAAATTGGATGTCTGAGGTGACTTGAGAGCCACTTGACCTCTGAGCTTATGCAGATTCAGGCCCAATTACTTGTCTAGCCTAGTGCATAGTTTGCAAATATCCCCTGCGAAGTCAAAACGTCCATGATCTGAGAACATTAAAGCTTCATCATAATTTTTCCCAGTGCTTTGCATGTTTGAACAGGTTCAAGGCAAAGAATGGAACCCTTAGATGTCATTGTTTTGGATGAATGGAAGATGCCACATAGCTTGATTGTTAGGTCAGTCTACATGGGCAATTAGGGAAGTAATTATAATCCCCCTGCACCCTCCACTGGTAAGCAATGGTAGTGTACCCTTCGGAATCAGGAGCTCATGATATTTTTCTCCTCTCTCCCTCTCTGTGTGCTTCCTTTTATCCTTCTTTCTGAGCTTTTATTCACTGTGCATGAATAACAGCATCAATACCAGGTCTGGTTTTGACCATGAGGCATGAGATCGAATGACCTTGAGCATTCTTATATGAGAGAAATATTGATATAATTACTGTATATGTCAAAAAAGAAAGATTAATAGTTTTGTTCTTTGAAAGCTTTCAAATGTTTCTATGGTAGTGTAAAACTCACTCTGTGAACTAATCAGTGGTGTGTGGGAAAAGCACAAGAAAACTGAGAAAGGTTTTTTTTTTTTTTTTTTTTTTTCCTTTGGATCGAATAGTTACTCAGTAGCCTCAGGTTTGTTGTGTACTAAACTGTATCTGACACTTTAGTGGAGTTTCAGTAGATGCCTGACATATACAGTTAACTTGAACTGACAGGGCATTGGGAAATGGATCTAAAGTGATGTTATTTAGTTATATATATATATATATATATATATATATACATATATATATATATATATATATATATATATATATATACATATATATATATATATACATATATATATATGAACTATTATTATTTAAAAAAGGCTTTAGGCAAATATACACTGGTGGCCAAAATGATTAGAACACTAATATTTTCACCAGCTTAAAAATGGGTTTAAGTCAGTTATTTCCATCTTTTGCTGTAGTGTGTCAAACCTTCATTTTGCAATTAATTGTAATAATCTTTTGTCTGACAACAGCCAGTGCTCCACACTAAGATCTGATCTCATCATCATCCAGTCTGTTTGGAATGACATGAAGAAACAGAACAAACTGAGACAGACTAAATCCAGAAGAACTGTGGCAATGTCTCCAGATGCTTACAGAGACTTACCTGCAAAGCTACCTGAAAAACTATGCGCAACTGCACATAGGGCAAAAGCTGCTTTCAACGCAAAGGATGGTCACACCAAATGTTGATTTAATTTAGTTAATCAAACTTAATTGATAAAGAAAATCTATTTATAACATTATTTTTGACAGCATGCTCATTTTAAAGCATTTTTACACAAGTGCCTAAAACTTTTAACAGTACTGTAGCTTTGCAGGTAGGTTTCTTGAAGATGTTGCCACCGTTGTTCTGGATTTAGTCTGTCTTAGTTTGTTTTGTTTCTTCATGTCATTCCAGACAGACTGGATAATGATGATGAGATTAGATCTCTGTGTGGAGCACTGGCCTTTTTCAGGCCCCTTTATGCAAAACAAAAATCTCACTGGATTATTACAATTAATTTCAAAATGATTGTTTGAAAATGTAAACATATATTTCCTACTGACACACTACAGCAAAATATAGAAATAACTGACTTTAGACCATTTTTTAGCTGTGTTCTAATAATTTTGGCCACTACTGTATTTGAGGATATTTTCTATTGATTTGCTCCTGGCGGGTATTTGATACAGGCTTTGTTTAATTTCTGCCAGTTGTACCTGATCCAGGCTTTCTCATCTGCTTTAACATTACGAAAAGCTAAAATGTAATTTTGTAATTTGTTTAGTCAAAGCATCCTTGTGGTAAGGATGATGATGGAATCCTGCAAAAATGCCAGAGGGCCTTATGGGACCATTATCCAGCCCTGGATATTGACTGTCAACATCCATGACCTGTTTGACAGACCTGCTCGATAGTTGCTTATTAACACAGTTTGACATTGCATACCATGACTGAATTATTTACTAGGGCTGCAACACTGTTTTGATAACTGATTCAGGTATTTTTCTCGTAATCCGACTTTTCAGATCTGTGTACACATGATATGCATTGTGCAAAAAATTGTTTAAAATAAAATGGTTAAAAGGACGCAAAGAAAGAGAACTATAATGATGACTTTATTGCTGTCCACAACAAGGATGATAATGTTCTGTTCATTATTTTTTAATTATCTGAAAAAATATATATATCTAAAATTTGAGGGTGATTTACTCACCCTTAAATCATCCTTGGTGAATATAACGTTCTTTTTTCAGACGAATACAATCAGTTATATATGAAATGACTACATTTATATATATATATATATATATAAATGTCCTGGCTCTTCCAAGCTTTATAATAGAAGTGAGTGGGTGTATATAAAGGCCACCTGAAGCAAATTGATGCATTTTTGCAAATTGATGCAAGAAAAATATCCAGATTTATAGCTTTATAAACCTTTATCTCTAGCTGCTGCTAATTGTTGAATCCATGTTCACAAAAGAATGGTGTCCAGCGGATGACGAAGGATGTAAGCTTAGTGTAAGCTCCGGTGAGATGTTTCCTTTGTTTAGCAAAGGAAAACCAGTGTCCTTTTGGCTTATATACATTTTTTTCTTTACAAATCCTCGTTTTGTATTTCTAATTTGTGACTGGTGTTTTGTTTTGCCCTCTCCTCTGCGCTTCCATGCTACGTCAACACAGTCACATGTACAACAGTTAGTGGAAACTGGAGATTACCGTTTATAAGTTGAAAATATGAATATTTTTCTTACAAAAACACATAGTTTCAGGAGACCTTTATAGTTATAGTTACCTCCTTGGTGTGAATGTGTATTTGTAATAAAAGGGTATGCAAGCAGTTTTTTTTTTTTTTTTTTAAATAGTCATAAGAGAGAATGCACGCATTCTTGCCTCATAGCAACAAGTTTCTGTCATAATATGACATTCTCCTGTAAAGTTATGGTTCATTTAAGAACATTATTTCTGGTGTTGCATATACAGTTTCAGTTATGGTTCATTTAAAGCCTTAATTTGATGTTTAACAAAGAATATTGTTTTGATCCACATGATTGTGCTTCCTTGCTGTAAAGCCCTGTTTGATTGACATGGTCTGTGAAGTGTTTTTGTTGTTTTTTAGAAACAACACATTTTAGTCTAATCTTTGCTATCACAACATAGCCTATGCATTATAAGAATATAACAGATTTTATTTTAAATAATGCATACATTTCTATTTTAAAGAAATAATAGATTGATTTCTGAAGCATCGTGTGATGCTGAAAATTCAGCTTTGCCATTTGCCAATTCAGCATTTTAACATATTAATTCTAATAATATTTAACAGTATTGTGGATTTTGGTTGGGGGTTGTTTTGGTCAAATAAATTCAGCCTTGGTGAGCATCAGAGGCTTCTTTCAAAAATATTAAAAAGTCTTACTGACCCAAAACTTTGAATGGTGGTGTAGGGTTATATTTAAAGGGTTGAATAACACACACACTTTCACCCAATCTCATGTTAATCTTGAGTACCTATAGAATAATACTGCATCCTTCATATCTCCAAAAAGTCTTTAGTTTAATCATATTTACAAAAGAAAGATACAGCTTTATGATTCTCTCAGAAAACGGCCAAGCTCCTGGATGCACGCCGTGGGCAGAGCTAAAGATTGATAGCTGGGACCGCTCCATCTTTCAATATCAAACAAAGTGTAAATCCAGCGTCGAACTGGGCATCGTTTATGAAACGTTTGTCCACAAACACACTTGCAAACTCTGTTTCTTCCACGAATAACAAACTGCATCCACTGTTCACCTAATGCTGGGTTCTTCGGGAAGCTGAGCAAGGTTATCTTTGCCTTACAACCACAACCAAACCTCTTTAGAGACATTCTTCCCGAACAAAGCGCCGAACAAAGCTTGAAGATTGGCGCACTTTTGCGCTCGCTTCGCTTGATGTGTGCTGTGCACGGGTGCGCTTTTCCGGGAGAAATGCCCATACAAGGAGTTCCACCCTTCAGGATGTCATGAAGAGCCATGATCGAATAAAACTTTCCAAAACTTGTGAGAAACCCAATGTTCAACAGCTCAGACAGGAAAACATTAGTGCCCCCTAGTGGCACTCGTCAGTACACACAGCATATTTTCCCAAAGTTTAATAAAATGCATCACTCGTCGACACACTTGTACACAAGCATGCACCCAATTCAGGCCACAAACAGAAAGGAAATAAATCAAATAAAGCGAAACAGGGTAGAGCGAGTCACCTCTGCAGAACATACAGACACACGCACATGCGCAGTTGTCAGTCTGCCACAAAACTACCGTAAATTACATCATGTGTCTGTACCGTAAATGAAATCAAACTATGGTTACAACACTGTATGTCGTTAACCAAGAGAACACTTTATAGTACAGTCAGTAAAAGTATTACAATACCAGGAAGGAAGATCAGGTTGTTGACATTTGCCTGCCATTCTTGCTCTGTCTGCCCAGCTTACATGAATGCGCCGATGACGTATCTGTCTGTGCGAACAGGGTCCGCAGTGGTATGCAAATGCATGTTGACAGGCAGGTAGGAAAGTCAATAAAAATGCTCGGACCGAACATTTTAATTGGACAAACATTTATTGGTCCTATGCATTCCACAGAATATATAAATGCATACAAATACATTTAGACCCCTTAACTTAATGATTGCTATCGGGATTTGAAGAGACTTTCAGCCAGCATAAGAAAAAATATTTCTGAAGACAAACACCTATTGCTCCTTTAACATGCATGAAACACCATTGGACCCCCCTAAATATTATTGTTTGGTGCTGTTCTTCGTATAGCCACCAAATCCTGCCATTTATCCTAGTCAATTATAACTGATACTAAGAAACTAAAAATCAATTCATTAAGGAAATATCAGTCAAACCGATAATCAATTTACTATTGACTCTATTCAGAGCACTTGACATGACAACCTGGCAACATGAAATTATAAACTCGTGTCCTTCTTTGAAGCGAGCTTCGAAGCTTACCGCTTCAATATTTTTGCAAATCATGTAATGTTTGGACAGGGGAGCTTGTTTATTATTCAGATGTCTTCTTGTCATTGTCTCTCTCAGTCCTCTTCTGATTTGATTTCCTTTTCTTTGGATGCTAGCGAACGGTAGGCTGCAATGCTCTGACTGATTGCTCTGTGATTAAGAGATGTCTGTGTGTAATAATTTGCATATATTGTGAATAGTAATCAGCGGGGTGCTTTAATTATGTAGAATATGCAGATGTGTTAATTGGTAGGGGGGAACGGCCTGCTTTCTGTTTGTTTACTAACACTTTCTTGTCAGAAACTTCATGTCTGCTGACTCGCCTCTCTTTTCCTCCAGAAATTCTTTTCCACTCCTTTTCTTATTCATTTTCTGTTGTTTCTCACACTCGCTTTCTCACATTCTCGTTTTTTTATCTCTACTATAGCAGCCTTACAGTGAGAATGAGCCGATCGTATTTTGTCCTTGACTCTCATTCTTGTCTTTTAGTCCTTCGTGCTCTCGCTTATTCTGCTTTCTTTTTCACTCTTTCTCACTTTATGCCTCCCTTTCCTTTCCGTGCCCTTGATGCCAACCTGCTGTCTCCATGGTAACTGGTGCCTAAAGGAAGTTGAGTCTTGAGCCGCAAAAAATGTGACAGGTGCTTTCACAGAAAAAGGCTGTATAATGTGGGATAATTAACGAGTGAGTGAATGTATGAAATGGTGGTGAAAGAGCAATATGAAATGAGGCTTTTTTTCCCTGACGGTGATTATTATAATGTGTCTCTTATTCTCTGTCATTTCCTCATTAGGGGTTTTTGAGTCGCAGGTTAAAGGGCTCAATAAAGCGGACTAAGAGTCAGCCTAAACTGGACAGGAACAGCAGTTTCAGACATATCCTGCCAGGCTTCAGACCAGTGGACAATGACAGGTAAACAACAACAATTTTCCATCTTATTCCAATCTTTAATAAAGCTGTTGTATTTTAATTTCTACACCACTAATGTCATTTAGCAGAACCTGTTCAGACCAACATTTGTTTTATAGAGTCTGTAGAGCATAGTTAGTTTTCAAATACATATTGCAGAATCTTGGACTGACAGTTTATTAAAAAAACTAGTAAAAAAAAGATAAATAAATAAAGCATTGGTTCTTCCATCATGGACCAGGAGCCATTGGAGGGCTTATTTTAAAGTGGGCTGCAAAAAAATAAGATTTTTTCTAGTTATCTAAAACACTTTATTTAGTATAAATTGGCAGTGATTTATGAATTTAGCTCACTTTCAGAACATAAGATTTCCTAATAATTTACTCACCCCTATGTCATCAAAGATGTTCATGTCTTTCTTTCTTCAGTCGAAAAGAAATTAAGTTTTTTGAGAAAAACATTCCAGGATTTTTCTCCATATAGTGGACTTGGGGATCAGCAGTTTGAAGGTCCAAAATGCAGTTTCAGTGCAGCTTCAAAGGGCTCTACACGATCACAGCTGAGGAATAAAGGTCTTATCTAGCAAAACTGTCGTTTTCTAAAAAAAAAATTGTGTGTACTTTTTAACCACAAAGACTTGTCTTGCACTAGCTCTGCGTTCACGTAATCACATTGGAAAGGTTCTTCGTCTTTGTACAACAAGGTAAGATAGGGCAAAAAACTCAAAAAAAATCCCATTTTCTCCTCTGACTTCAAAATCATCCGGCATTGTTGTTTTTTGTGATGGGTTTTTGACTTTCTTTGCACGTTTGCTTCGCAAACACTGGGTCAGTACTTCTGCCAACGTCATGCATGACCTTTTTAAGTTTTAAGTTTACTTTTTTAGAAAACGGCAGATTGCTTCGCTAGATAAGGCCCTTATTCCTCGGCTGGAATCGTGTCGAGACCTTTGAATCTACATTGAAACTGCAATTTGGACCTTCAACCCATTGGCTCCCATTGAAGTCCACTATATGTAGAAGAATCCTGGAATTTTTACTTCAAAAAACTTAATTTCTTTTCAACTGAAGAAAAGAAAGACATGAACATCTTGTATGGCATAGGGGTGAGTAAATTATGAGGAAATCTCTTATTCAGGAAGTGAACTAAATTCATTAGTCACTGCCATTTTGTGCCAAATAAAGTATTTTAGAACCTCAGATAACTAGAAAAAATCTTTTTCTTTTGCAGCCCACTTGGAAATAAGCCCTCTGATAGGCCCTGGCCCCCTGGTTGAGAACAATTGTTTTAAATCATCTTTAAAAAGGAATTCAGTTGTCAGCTTTAATCTTTCAGTCACTGTGTTGACTGGAGATCAGTTGTTACAGTCATGGGACCATGTGTTATTGGAGACAGTAAAATGCAGTTGGTTTTGACCTATTTTAAAACTTTACTGGAAGTGAATGTGAATGTAGATGTGCTGTATGACCGGGTGAATATGGCAGTTGAGTCTTAGTATGGATGTTTTTGCATGCGTTTGCATTCTGTGTGCTAATTCCAATGGTATAACACCATATGTAAATGTGAGATTTTGCATTTCCTCATGTCCGTGCTGCATAATTTGCTGCACAGTGAACAATGACGTGTGAAGAGTGTGTGGCCTGAAAGTTTGTGTGTCTGTTTGGCAGACTGGTTATTGAGGTCACTTTTGACATGCCTCTCTTGTCAGTGAAAACCGACAGAGCTTTGCAGTCCAATCTGTCATCTGCCTCTTTCTCGGAGATGCTCCTTCATGCATCTTCTCTTTCCCTTATCCCATAAATATCCCTCACTTTAAACAGACTGCAGCTGTGCTCTGCTCTTGAGCTTTTGCTCATTTCTATGCAAATGTCTGAATCGGGAAGTTTCGCTGTACTTTATTTTGCCGTAAATTTGATACACTAACTGTTATGCTCCCAATTTGCAGAACAATAACAATTTGGTAGTGGTGCTACAAATAGACTGACATGACAAGTTTCAGATCTAGCTGTTTATTCCCATTTTCTTTTTCTAGTTTCAGTCTTTAAAGTAGACATTAATTGAGGTATTGTGAAATGGGAGTCTGCTATAAGACTAAATTTAAATCATATAGAGAAGTCAGGCTTCCAGGCAGAACACATCGATCGAAAGCCCACTGTCCCATAAACAATTAATAGCTTTTTTTTTCCCAGTGCAAACAGCAGTCATGAAAGACTGCCAGTGAAGCACACTCTCCAAGCGGGACCCAAAATGATGTGTTGGAGTCTCTTATACAGTGAACAATTTTCTTTGCTCCTATTAAACGTTTATATTTTGTGCTTTTAAATCCTGTGGATTCCGCAAAAGTCTACAGACAGGTTCATGTGGCGTTATAGTCATTCTGTAAGGTATTATTTACACTTTTATTTGATGAAATATGTTATTTATTAATATGTGACCCTGGAACACAAACCCAGTCTTAAGTAGCATGGGTATATTTGTAGCAGTAGCCAAAAATACATTGTATGGGTCAAAATTCTTATTATTTTTCTTTTATGTCAAAAATCATTAGGATATTAGAAAAAGATCAGGTTCTAATTTCCTACCGTAAATATATCAAAACTTAACTTTTGATTAGTAATATGCATTGCTAAAAACTTCATTTGGACAACTTCAAAGGCAATATTTAGATTTTTTTTTTTTGTTTGTTTGTTGCACCTTTAGATTCCAGATTTTCAAATTGTTGTACCTCAGCCTAATAATTTCCTATCCTAACAAACCATACATCTTTGGAAACCTTATTTATCATTTCAGAGAGAGAGAGCATATAGAGAGCATATAGAGATATTAGGGCCCTATGAAATCCATTTTATTTTATTCCAAATTCAATTTTTTCCATTTAATTTTTTTCTGGATTCTGTTTTTTAATGGTTACATTTAAAAATGTAACAGAAAGCTTGTCTAATTAATGAAAAATATTTTAATTTCCTATGAAATATGTTTTTTATGTTTCTTTAATTTTTATTTTTATTTTTTTTTTTTTTTTTTACAAAATTCTGTTTTCAGTTAATTTTCTGGATTCTATTTAAAGGTTTCAGTACATTTTAATAATCAAAAGCATCTCTAAATAATTAATTTTAAAAAAAAATGTATCTGAACTGTTTTGTGTATTTACATTTTTCTGATAAATGTTCTTTAAAGAATGATGTTTTAATAATAATTCAGTTAGTAGTACTAGCATTACATTAAGTAATATACAGTAGTCAACAACTTTCCACTTAAAAAGTTGACTGCTATATTTCTGTCACAGCTTCTTCAAATTAAACCAGACTTTTATTTTGTCGGGTTACTGTGAAGGCCTTTAAGTTTCTGTTTGTATGTGATACAATGATTGGTTTTCTCAGAAGAAATGGTAAAATACTCATGAAGTGACCCTCATTGCAGTTCTTGATGATTATGTTTATATATTCATGTAGTCATATTAGACACACCATTATCTAAGACCCTAAGAATTCCCAGTCAGTCACAGGCCTCGTTTTACCTTATATCAACAGCATTAACATCAGCCGCTGCTCTAAACCCACGGCCTGAGCTGCTCATCCATTCTTTACACAAATGAGATTATATGTGCGGATGCTGCTAATCCCAAAAGCATCTCATTTGATTGGATTAAGTGTAGTAATTGTCTGTGCTTTCAGCATGGCTTGGCTGGAGCAGACTATGGATGGCTGTGCTTGTACAGATAGGGGATGAGTACTCTGGACTTCTGTGGGGCCAAATGGATTTTTGTTGAATTTGTGTGCCCGATGCCTCAGCTGATGTGAGTGCAGCTTACTTTTGTGCCGCTTACGATCAGTGCTTGAATGTTTGCGTGTGTATCTCTCTGTCTGTTCTGCATTATTACATTCATTTGGCTGAAAGTGACCCTGCATTACTAGACAGTTTGATTGTGGCTTCTATTAGAAAGAATCAAGACCTCCTAATAGAAAACAACTCTGCTGTTGAAAGCACTTAAATTAAGGGATATACAGTACATATACAAAGGCAATAAATGGACATTTATTAAATGCAGTATCAACATGCACACAGTTTTCTCATCCCCTTTTTTCGTAGAAAGCCAGTATACACATGAGGTTTAGTTTTAGTAATTTCTGAATTCTTTTTTTATTAATGTTCACTCATAATGCACTGAAACATTTAGTGCTGTGCTGTTTGTCCTCTTGGCACAGATGGCACTAAGGAGACTTAGGAAACATGATACCAGCCGCAAGTTGAACCATTTACCAATAAACCAGGCTGTTCTTTTCCAGTGGATGGAGAAAATGATTGTTTTAGTGTGTAAACTGGATTTGAAGTCAAATGAATGTCAAAAATAGAATTTTTTTAGTCTTTACTTTTATATGAACATTTTACACCCACTGTCTGACATTCATTCATTCATTCATTCATTCATTCACTGTACCATTTTTTTATGTGTAAATGATATCTGATATGATTGACTATTGACCTACAGAATGATGAATATCAAAGAGACAATAATTATGTCATTGTAAGCTGTCATATGCTCATGGTTGTGATGTCATAACCAAAATTATTAAAAAGTTATTGTGTATTTGCAGTTTAGATTTTTAGTTATTTGACAACACAATAATTAAAATTATTTTAATTATTTTCCCCCAAGATACACTACTAGTCAAAAGTTTTTGAACACAGTTTTTTTTTAAAGAAGTCTCTTCTGCTCATCCAGCCTGCATTTATGTGATCCAAAGTATAGCACCAACAGTAAAAGTTTGAAATATTTTTACTATTTAAAATACCTGTTTTTTATTTGAATATATTTTAAAATGTAACTTATTCCTGTGATTTCCAAGCAAAATTTTTAGCATCATTATCATTATAGTCACATGATCCTTCAGAAATCATTCTAATATTCTGATTTGCTGTTCAACAAACATTTATTATTATTATTATTATTATTATTATTATCATCACCATCAATGTTTAAACCAGTTGAGTACATTTTTTCAGGATCTTTGATGAATAGAAGGATCCAAAGATCAGCAATTATCTGAAAGGAGGTTGGGGGTTATAGAAATTAATACTTTTATTTAGCAAGGATGCTTTAAATTGATCAAGATTGATTATAGAGACATTTCCAATGTTCCAAAAGATTTTTATTTCAGATAAATGCTGTTTTTTTTTCTATTTCTATTTCTATTTCTATAACCCTCTATTCATCAAAGAAAACTGACAAAATCTACTCAGCTGTTTTCAACAAAATAATAAAAATAATACATGTTTTTCATACAGCAAATCAGAATATTAGAATGATTTCTGAAGAAATATGTGAATGGAGGAAATACGATTTGAAATCACAGGAATAAATTACATTTTAAAATAGAAAACAATCATTTTAAATAGAAAAAAATATTTCAAAATTGTACTGTTTTGCTTTACTTTTAATCAAATAAATGCAGGCTTGGTGAGCAGAAGAGACTAAAAAAACTAAAAAAAAAAAAACAAAACTTTTGACTGGTAGTGTGTGTTAACTTTGAAAGCCCAAACTTAACTTAGCGTACATTTAAATGATAAAGAGTGCCACAAATAAATATGTGGACAGAATTGGAGCAAAACATTTTTTTTTTTCCTCATTGAACACACACATATTCACAGATACACATATTCATAGACACAAACAGACTTTAATAAAGTTCATAGACTGGCACTGCTTTTCATTTGATGTTCTCAGACGGCGCTCATAGATTCTAATGACTTTACAGGGTCAGATCTAAATTAAAAGCATTTGAACATTTGAGTCAATTTTCCTACGCTCGTTTTATTGTTCTCTCACGCATCCTTCGTTTCTCCCTCCTGAGCAGGAAAAAGGTGATGTTGTCAAGGAAACTGTCATATAAGGGGAAAAAATCTCAACGTTGCTTTATTGCTCAGTAAATTTCATTTGGTAAAAAAGAGGAACTAATTCCTAAGGAAAGACTGAAGTATGAAGATGGAACTAGAGCCACTTTTAATCAAACTGTCAAGCTCAATATGTATGTTTTGTGATGAGTGATTTTAATAAGGCCTCAAAGACAGCCATTGGATCTGCTTGGACAAAACAAAACTGGCTGTGTTTATTGAATGCGCAGGCAATAATACTGCTTTAAATCAAATGTCTCCTGTTTTTATAATGCATTAGATGAATTTGAAATGTTACAGTGATTTACAGTGGCATGCTCAAATGGCTACAACAAATAGTTATTATAATTATTAAATTATAATAACTATTAATTGTAGCCATTTGAGTGAACAGTGCTTTTTAAAGGATTAGTTCACTTTCAGAACAAAAATGTACAGGTACTGTACTCACCCTTGTTATCCAAGATGTTCATGTCTTTCTTTGTTTAGTCATAAAGAAATAGTTTTTCTCTCCATATAATGGATATGAATGGTGCCCCAAAATGCAGTTTAAATGCAGCTTCAAAGGGCTCTAAATGATGCCAGCCGATGAAGAAGGGTCTGGTCTTATCTAGCGAAACGATATATTTTTTAAATAAATTGACAATTTATGTACTTTTTAACCGCAAATGGTCGTCTTGTCTCGTTTCTGCGATGCATGTGTAGTCCCTGTGATCCGGGTCAATACAGTTAGGGTATATGGAAAAACTCCCATCTCGTTTTTGTTTTCAGCTTCAAAATCGTCCTACAACGTTGTTTTAGCTTTTTTTGTAAAGGGCGTTTGACCTTCTTTGTATGTTCACTTTGTAAACACTGGGTTGGTACTTTTGCAGCGATGAAGGATGATTTTGAAGTTGGGGAAGAAAACGAGATGGGAGTTTTTCGACATACCCTAACTGTACTAACCCAGATCACACAGACTAAGCATGCACATCGCAGAGACGAAACAAGACGAGTATTTGCCGTTAAAAACTATATAAATTGTCAATTTGTTTAGAAAATAACCGATTGTTTCACTAGATAAGACCCTTCTTCACTGGCTGGGATTGTTTACAACCCTTTGAAGCTTGATTTAAACTGCATTTTGGAAGTTTAAACTTCAAGTCCTGAAATGTTTTCCTCAAAAAATATAATTTCTTCACAACTGAAGAAAGAAAAACATGAACATCCTGGATGAAAAGGGGGTGAGTACATTTTCTGTAAATTTGTGTTCTGAAAGTGAGCTAATCCTTTGATTAGTCCAGTCCTTGAATTTGATTGGCTAGGAGCACTGGGACTTTTCACTGTTTGTATCACTCCGCTTGCCCGTGTTTGCATGATTCAGACAGATCTTGATGATCTCATTGAGCATACACTCAAACAAACCAATGATCAAAACATTGATTCATTTAGAAATGAAACAAGTGAACATCTTTGAGTAAGTCATTGAATCATTTACCCTAATGATTTGTTCAAAAACTCCAAAGGCAAAAATACGGTATTTGAAAGTATGCATTGTAGTTATGTGTACTTATATAGCCTTTATTGTGTTCCATATAGCCTATATTACTGTCCAATGTTTGCAAAATTAATACTTTTACTCAGCAAGGATGCAAGAAATTGATCAAAAGTATCCGTAAAGACATTTTAATGTTACAAAAGCTTGTTGTTACAAATAATACTACGTTTTGAACTTTTTATTCATTAAAAATCCTAAAAAAAAATGGTTTCAGTATTGGAAATAATGAGAAATGTTGAGCGCTAAATTTACGTATTAGAGAGATTTCTGAATTACCACGTGAGGACTAAAGTAGTGACTGTTGATAATTCAGCTTTGCATCACAGGAATAAATTACATTTTAAAATACATTTTTGTAAAAAAAAAAAATGTTTTACAATCCTTTTTTAAACTACAGGAGGATTTATTCAAAAACATTTACATTTTTTTTTTTTTTACTAATATTAACCCTTAAATGATAGTTCCTATGTAGTTTTCATTCTCCAAACTGTTCGCTAAGAGTTAAAAAAAAAACTTGATTACAAGCAAGCTCAGACCTGCTGTGAACATTTCAGACTGTTTACATGCTGATTTCTAGCTTAAGTCTAGAAGATGACTGTTGACAAAGCCAGGGCTGCTTCTAAAATTGCCCGTTTCATTTAGTATTGGAGAAAATTTTGTTTTGCTTGATTATATGCTGTGTACTCTGTCACAGCCATCTGTGAGTATTGATTTGGGATGAAAGGGAGTCATCTGACTAACAAAGACATGCATGTGAGATTCACATTTTTGTGCATATCTGGTTTTGTCTGCGGGAGAGAGTAAAGCCATTTATACGACATCCAAACTCTGACAGAGAGAGATACAGAAAGAAGAGGAAGTAGGACAGTGGAAAAAATATGTAAGGAAGGGGAAATTGAGCAACAGAAAGCACAAGAGGGCAGTAGAGAGAGAGAAAGAGTGAGTGGGGGTGAAAGAAAGGGCTGAACGAGTGAACAGTAGAGAGAGAGAGAGATTTTTCTCTGCTCCGCCTTCCCCAGAAAACAACCGGCAGCGGTTGGGCTGCTCAGTGCTGAGCGAGCAAGAGAGAGAGAAGCAGGGAGAGGGAAGCGCTCCGTGCCGGAAAAAGGGGAAAATGGAGCTGTGAGAGCTGCCCAACAGATCCCTTCCCCTCCAGAGTTATCTTCTGTCCTCCCTTGTTCTCTCCAGTGTCTGACTGCTGCGCTGAATTCACATGATGACCGGTGAGTGATCAAACTGATTCCTCATCCTTCTTTGCCTCAAGATGTTTTCATGTTCATATATAATGTGATTATGCAAAGTAGAAGTCTCCCTCACACACACTTCTGTGTTCACATGCTATGGTCTGGGACTGTTTTGTAATGTATTTGTTTGTAATTGTTGCTAACAGTGGCTGTGATGGGGGACGTTGGTCACATTAGATGTTCTGGGTCACTGGACTCGTGTGGTTAAATTCTGATGCCATTTTAGTGTGGAGTCACTGTGGCCAGCAGCAGCACATCTGCATTAAGATTTTTTTTAATGGCTGCATCTGATTAAATTAAACTTCAATTTAAAGTTTATTCTGGATGATGGAGGGTGTGTCGTTCTTGTGGTTATTAAAATGCTTTGTGAAGAAGATGCCAGTCACTTGTGGTTGTTTTGTTTTGTTTTTTAGATGACTTGAGGTTATGAACTTCTCTCAACCTGTCAGCTTGTGTATGTGTGTGTGTGTGTGTGTGTGTGTGTCTGTAATTATATTTCAGCTGAACAGCTGCTCTCATTCATAACACTGAGGCTCACCGTGTCTCACGAGCATCTCCCTCCCTGGATTTATAGATTTAAAGATTGATTAATGATAAATTACTTCTGCATACCATGCAAGCCGACTTTTCATTATCTGTATTCTCAAGGAGCTTTTTCTGTCTGATCTGACCCTTAAAATTACTCTCATTGGTGGAACCTATTTGCATGTTCTATGGTCATGAAAAATGATGTTGTACATCTTTATACAATAATAGCAAATGACTCTTGTTTTTTTTTTTTTAAGATTTATTTTTGCCGTTTTTGCCTTCATTATTATAGGACAATATATAGATGACAGGAAGCAAATGGGAAAAAGAGAGAGTGTCGAACTCAGGATGCCCCAAGTTGTAATTTTTTTTTTTATTTATTTACCAAATTTTGCATTATTTTTATTATATTATATTATATGTAACCCTGGACTACAAAACTAGTCACGAGGGTAAATTTTTTGAGATTGAGATTTATTTATTTAAAATTTTTCATTGATGTATGGTTTGTTAGGATAGGACAATATTTGGCCGAGATACGTAATTCAAACTTTTTGAATATCGGGAATATGAAGGTCCAAAAAAATCGAAATATAGAGAAAATTGCCTTTAAAGTTGACCAAATGAAGTTCTTAGCAATGCATACGACTAATCAAAAATTAAGTTTTGATATATTTATGGTAGGAAATATACAAAATATTTTCATGGACCATGATCTGTACTTAATATCCTAATGATTTTTCGCATGAAAGAAAAAATTATAATTTTGACCCATACAGTGTATTTTTGGCTATTGCTACAATATACCTGTGCTACTTAAGAATAGTTTTGTGTTTCAGTGTCAAATGTTATATATTATATTATGCCACAATTTATGAATAGAAAACTTTTTATTGTGTACAGTGCTGCTTTAGTTGTATGATTAACACATGGTTAAAACCAATCAAAAAGAAAGGCATCAGAAATCAGATTATGGCAACATGTACGCAGATGGAAAAGGTGAAAGCTCTTGTATTATAGCAGAGAATGTGTAAGGAAAGCCAAATGTATTTATTTTACAAACACCTCTAAACAGAGTAGAGAGCGAATGAGAGATGGTGTGAAAAAAAGAGGGAGGAATGAGAGGAGAGTGTCTCCTCAGTACCAGCTGTTGTTCGACGTCTCTTCAGCTGTGCTGGAACGGAAAATTAAAGACGGATAACGGATTTGAGCGGAGGATAAAAAAAAAGGCAAGAAAAAACAGTGTAGTGTGCAAAAATGTTTTCGAAACTTGCATTAGACTCTGCAAATCAAGCCCCTGCCTGGTTTTCTCCCAGTCACTCTCTAATTGCACTGTCATGACCAATCTCTCTCATCTATTGATTTGTTGTGCGCCGCTGAGGCGTGTCTACTGCTCTGCTCTCCTGGAACATAAGGAGGGTGGTAGGGCATCATCTTCTCAGGAGAGGGTCACCTCTGAATGCTCAACCTGACCAGAGTGTCTGGGTAAAGATGTCGCCTCAGAGGTGAATGCTTCTGTCAGATCAGAATAGGAACTTCCAATGGACAGAAAGGCTCTGTGTTAGTTGCTGGCATAGAAAGCCTGTTTATTTTCTCTGATCTGTGTTGCATGTAGGACACACTCAGAATGGAATGCTACCATATTTGTAAGTGTTATGCATCAGGATAAATGCGGAGGAATCTTATCGAGACATTTTAGAGCTGTTATTTCTGTCCTACGAGGCAGGAACGAACATGGCCATTACAGACAAACAAGTTCAGGGAACAAGGATGAGCAAATGCACAGTTTAAACTCTTTTCTCTCTCTCTCTCCATGTAAGAAACCACAGATCTTTCTTTCTGAAATGTCTGCTAGTTAAAACAATAAATAGTCATCTTATCAGTTGTCCAGCTGGAGTCTGAGGTGAGTCAGATCCCTACACGTGACGGCAGCGCCAGCTCACGTCAAATCTTACCACAAAACTGTGGTAAGCAGCTTTTCTATAGGTACAGTACTAGAAACACATTTGCTGCTTTGTACTTGTGTTGTGCTGACAGAAACTGGCAGATTGTCATCGTCCCTTCACATTGTGTCTTGTTCCTTTAACTGGCAACATGAATAAAATATGCGTGTGCTGTGAGTTGAGAGCTTTTCTCTACAGCTGTGCTGCTTCTACAATGGTTTTGCTGAGACTCAGATTTTACAGTGGACATCAAGTGGTGACCCAACACTGTACCTTCTCTACTTAAAAGATAAACATTACATTTCCTAACCACACAGGCACAGTAATATTTACAATTATTACATTAAACAATTAAATAAGTTTCCTGTTGTAATTGTTGCAACATTATATTTCACAACATGACAAACGTTGAAAAATACATTTTTAATGTGTTTTTTTTAAATAGCTGAGGCAAAAACATGCTTCCATTCTCAGCAGCCAGTAACTCAAAGCACAAAACAAATTGTGGTTGGCACAAGCCTTGTTGCTGCAAGCTAACTTGTATTCAGTGTAGTCTGTAGTTTTTTTTTTTTTTTGTAATTTTTTTTTTTAATACCTTGCATACTTTTTTCATGGTTTCGGGGATGAGGGCGTGTGTCACAATCTGTCTATGCTGGCATATGTGTAATTTGGCTAGAGCCTACCAAGTGACAGATGAATATTTTGTGCCAAAACATTTTTTTGTGCAAAAAAGCATTTCTCCTCTCTTTTAAATGTGTATATGCTTTTTCATTTTGCTACTTTAACTATATGGTTAGTTGCACTTTATTACTTGCATTTAGCATCATTGTTTATCCTTTCTGTGTGTGAACAGACCTCTGACCCATTTTTGGACCCACTGTCTGAGATCCAAAGCTGTTACAGGATGCCACACTACAAACGGCCAGCTTTCAGTGGAATATTTACTCAAATTCATCAATAATCCAATCACTTGCACCTCGGGGAATGGATGTCTTTGCTTGTAATGACCTGTATGTAGATTTTCGGGCTGTCCCGGCACGTCTGTGAGTGTGTGTACATGTGTGTTCTCATGTTATTTTCTCTTTGGGCCTAGTGTGTGTAAGCAGCTTTTCCAGGCGGGTAGATAGAGGAATGGATGGATGGAAAAGGGAGAAGGGATGAGAGATGAATAGATGGACGGACGGCATAGTTAATGGCCTGGCTTGGGCAGGGTGGCTGAATGCGGTTATGTAATTCGTAAATTGCAGGCATAAAGAGAGAGAGAGAGTCTAGACAAATGCAGAGAAATGAAGCATGCAGTACAATTGTCTTTTCAGTCTCTTCATCTCATAATCAGTTTCAGTTTAATGTGTTTTATTGACATGACACATAATTTGTATTTGACAAAACATCTGTAGAACCTAGAGGAAAAATTGTTTATTTATATCATGTTAAATATGTAAGGGACAATCAACGGTTTGCCGTGCATTAAAGGATTTTAATGCACGACGTGGAGGCTAATAAAACCCTTTAATGCACGGCAAGCCATTGATTATCCCGCTTATTCCATGGTCATTTGCCAAAATATAGACAAGTTAAAACTAGTATTGCTCTTTGCAGCGCAATATTTGACCGAATGGGTGAAATGACGGTTATTTTCGTCAGTTACAGCTTATCAGCTCTATCATTCTGCACCATTCAAATCAGACACAGAGATGAAATAGTGCGGTAAGATCACATTTATTTGAATGAATTGTAGCATTTATTTCAATAAATTATCGATCAATAGAGAAAAAGACAGAGAGAGAGAGGGAGAAAGAAAGAGATGACAGTTGTATGTGCGTACCTGCCTGCTGCGCGTCCAAGCGTCTGTGCGTTTCTCTCTACAAACAACAAATTAATTCAGCAGTTTTACCATCTCGTTGCTGTGGAATATAATCTAGCATCTAGGCTTATTAATAAGGATCGCGGGGAAGCGCTGACAACATGTGCGCAGCACAATGCGATCTCCGACCTCTCTCTCTCTCTCTTTCTTGGCATTTGCGTGCATCAGTTAAAGCAACGCATTAATATAGAATTGTGATTAAACTGACTTGGAACTATCTGTACATTAAACGATTTTAATGCATGCCTGCCAGCCAATCAGAATCCAGTATCCAGACATTCCATGGAATAAATACTATTATATATTTAATAACAATACATGTTACACAATTAGAATTTTGAGTTTTATTTAGTGTTAAACTTCTGTCAATCCTGCTAATTCACACACACAAAAAAAAAAAACATTTGTGCGGGGAAATTTGATTATGTGCATTCCAATTGAAATGACTGGCATTCACAGAGCACACCCACCTTGCAAAAAACTAAAAATAAGTTACTGACTATAACGTTTTTGCTTCCACACAAAGAATAAATTGTACACAAATCGAGCAAAGAACTTTTACATTATCAAAGAACATTATGACTGACGAGCAAGAGTTTTAACACTCTCTCTCAAAAAAAGCCTTGTGTTATAATAAGTGAAACTCTTACTTTCATCATACATTCACCTGCACTTGTTTATGATAAGATAATTTGTAAGAGAGCAGAATTCATTCAGTGAGTGCACTGAACAAAACTCCGACATTTCAGCAAAGACTGATCAAAACGCCTCTGATTGGCCATTGCATTTAAAGGCTTAACAGAATCGTGTGTGATTGGTTATAATGTACAACACTGTACAAAGAATAACGATTACCCATGAGCAGATCTAAATGTAATACTGCAATCATCATTTTTTATTTTCATTTTATTCGTGAATTGAGGTTTTTGTGGAAAATTCCAGGATTTTTCTCCATATAGTGGACCTCAATGGGGGCCAATGGTTTGAACTTCCAAATTGCAGCTTCAATGCAGCTTCAAAGGGCTCTACATGATTCCAGCTGAGGAATAAGGGTCTTATCTAGCGCAAAAAAAAAAAAAAAAAAAAATATATATATATATATATATATATATATAAAACATAATCATGCACATGTGACTTCGGCAGAAGTACCAAACCAGTGCTGACAAAGCGAACGTGCATAGACAGTCAAACTACCCTACCTTTTTGCAACAATTCTGCAATTTCTGCAATTTCTTTCCTTCAACCCGTTGGTCCCCATTAAAGTCCACTATATGGAAAAAAAGTCCTGAAATGTTTTCCTCAAAAACCTTAATTTTCTTTGCGATTTGAATGGCATGGGGGGATTTTTTATTCTGGAAGTGAACTAATCATTTATTTTCTGACCTGTGTACAGGGGAAGGTAAAGCCTTACACATGCTCCGCCTATGACTGTCCCTCATATCCTATGCTGTAGTTCATCAAAGCGTCCTGGTGTCAAATGCAGTAAATGAACAGACACTGTGCACACTGTCTCTTTCAGCTGATGGCTCTCACAAGCCAAGTATATAAATATATAAGCCTCTACAGAAGTCAGTCTCCTGTCTTCATATAAAAAAGCATTATGGATGGAAAAAAAAATCCACCTCTTTGTCATGCCTGTTCTCTCTATAAGTCCTGTCCTTGTTGAAGGTCAGTGAGGACTTCATGCTTCAACCTCATCACGTCCTGCCTCTCTCTCTCTCTCCTGCTCTCTATCTCTCTCTCTCTCTCTCTCTTTCTTCTTTTATGTTCTCCTTTTTATGTTTTCATGGGCATGAAAGAACTTGTCTGGAATGTTTCCTTTCCAAGGTTGCATGTTTGTGCATGTGCTTTGTTTTCATCCAAAGGAAAAAACGTATTTCAGAGAAAAGGGTTTCAGAAAAAGAAACAAATCACTTAAGTGTGCAAAAAAACGTGAATTTGACACACTTAGACATATACACACATGAATGATTCACATGAGCAAGAGAACGCAATGGCAAACAGTTTTATTCAAACATCTCTATTCATATCATAGTCTGTTCACACTGCGGTTTTGTTGTATTATTTTAAAATTACATTAGCATAGTCAAATGTGAAAAAGGAGACAGTTGTGATCAGTGATTTTCTATGTAGTTATTCTATATGCAAATGAGCTTCCAAGAGGATTTCCCAGTATGTATAGTTGTTCAAAGCAAAAATGAAGAACAGGGTCATAGATTTAAGTTTCATAATCTCTTTTAGCTTGGCGAGTCATCGAGCGTCTATGTTTGAAACAAGGAAGTGGCCAGTCCAAAACAACCTTTGGTTAGCCTTTAACCAGATGCCCAGTAAACACCAAGGGCTCCACTGTTTGCTTGTGATAAGACAAAGGCGTGTGTGTATGTGTGGTATTGCTTTATTCAGACGGAATTTGTTCAGGCCAAGGCTAATTTGTTTGCTGTTTAGCACATTTAGCCCATTTCTCTTGAGAATGACACGTCTTCCCTCAGTCTGTCATTGTGTTGAATTTCCCAGCATCCTTCACTCTCTGTTTTTCATCCTGGCACCAACGGCTTCTTTATTTCCTTTTTTTTATATATGCATATGTAGAGGCTGGCATCCATCGCTTATGTGTTTCTCTGCCATGATATAACTGTGAAATTGTCCATTTGGCCCATGTGTTAATGTTAGATGCGAGGGCAGGAGATTGTGTGTAAAGCGTTTGCATGAAAGCTGAATCATATCCTCCCTCTCTTACTTTATGCACAAAATGAACTAAAAATGAAATGGTGGACAGGTCTGTTTTTCATAACATCCCAAATCCTGATGGAAATTTTGGTCCTTTTGAAGGGATGAGAAATGGGGGTCATTGGCGGCACAGCAGGGGATCCAAAAAGTATTGTTTGATCTCAAAATAATTGTGAAAAATCCCTCAAAATATTTAATAAGAAGTTAATTTCAACCATGCAGAAAATAAATATTTCAGTAAAATGAAAAAGGAACAGTACAAATACATAATTAATGGATATTTTAATGGAATGGCATCATAACTAAAATGCAAATATTCGCTCTGCACTGTTCTCTATCCATCATTGACTCCTTGACCTAAAACATTGAAGACCTCTGGGCTGTTGTGTGAGTGCTAACTGAAACACCTGCTAGTTATGGTTCTAATATTCTAATATATCTAACTAGTGTCAGTTAATCTGTGTGCAAATGTTTTTGACCCTCCCAAATAGTGAACGTTTGAATGACCTTTTAACTCCTTTAAACATTATTTTGTCTTGCGGTGCTTTTCCCCCCTCTTGTTCCGCATATTTTAGTCTTGATGTCATGTCCTTTCTTGCTAGGCACATAATAATAGATCAGGAAATGTTTAATGTTTTGGTCCCTGAACACTTCCTTTATTTTCTGTTACGAATCTATGTATATATTGTCTAATCCCAATGTTTAAAAAAGTATACCTGCTGTCCAAACTATATGTATACTATACATATATTTTGACTTTGTATGTTTTCTTATAATTTACCTAAAGTGTTTTCCAGCTAATCATTTGTGTATATTACGTATATACCTAATACTGTTTATGCTGTAGTCCATTAATTGACTACATAATTTTGGAGAATACAACAGGACCAAAAATAAGTAGGCCACCTAATATAAAATGGGACCAAAGATTTAGTCAGGAACTGAAACTACAGCCATTGAAAGAGGCATGGAATGTGATACTGGAAAGTTAAAATGTTATTGAGTTTGATGCGGGAAAGGGAGCACTGTCTGTTTAAATGGGGCGTGTGAGTGAGGAGGTGTGTTATCAGTTATCCCATGGGAAGTTCCCTCTCCAGCACGCGGCAAGGAAGCCAGAGATCCCACAGAATTCCCCTTGACGGTTCATGTAGCGAAACGCAGATTTAGATTTGAAAGGGAAACACAGAAATGTGCTTGCCATGAGAATGGACTGATGGAGTTGGATTTCCACATAATTCAATGTAAGTGAATATATCCATTCTTTAGACTTTGGATTTGAGCTTGTTTTGAACACTGTTCAGTTGACATTTAATGGTGGTACCTATTGTTATGTATTGTAGAATTACATATATGAATGGTTTTGAAATTAAATTTATAAAGTGGTGTATAGCTCATTTTAATGACCATATTTAGGTTTTCATAAACAGTTACCTTTGTTTGCCTGGCTTGAAATGGTTTATAGCTTATTTTAATGATTGTATTTTGGTTTTCATAAACGGTTGTCTTTGTTCACCTAGTTTTTTTTTTTTTTTTTTTTAACAAATATTTGAGTAGGCCTGTCTTTTATGCATAAAGTGTGTTTTAAAGCACACGTTAAGAGGTGACTAAGAAGCAGTTACGTTTAATGTTTATACAGTATATACACACAACTGGTTATATTCAGTAAAGAAAAATACTGCCAGGCTACAATATCTTCCTTATCAAGCTGTAATATCGTATTACTGCTGTCATTTGACCTAAACATTTTGTGCATGTGTATTAATACGGTAGTTTTTCTTTCTAGATGTGCAACAAACATTCATATTCATGTTTTGAAAGTTATAATTAACTAAGAAAGTTAAAAAAAATAAATAAATAGTGACACTGTAATTGCTGTCTTTCTTTTTTGTCTGTCTCTGAACTATTCAATGTTTGGTTGAGGGAACTGAATGTGATGGTTTGGAAATGTATGAAAATCACAATGTTGAACCACTAATGTGAGTATAGGGTGGTTTACTGTCTTGTGCCCCTTCACTCTTCTTGTTGTTTAGGGTCAGTTTTCAGCTGTTTATTAATTTGAACCGCTGCTGCCCTTCATCGCATACACATGCAGTACAGCACAGATTTACAGCTCAACAATTCACGGTCTATCCGAATGACGGCTATAAATGGGATTGATTTATCAAATGTTCTTTTTTTCATCTTCACTAAATGTGATGATTTCCAGAGCCGTAGATCATTATGGGCTGTGCTCTTTTGTTTTTTTTTTTTTGGGGGGGCTAAAATTGTACCTGTCGGCTAGTTGCCATGGAAACACTCACCTTTCCGTATTTGCGGTCCATTCAAGGGTAGAGCCAAACCCAAGCAACGAAAGAGCCTAGTACATTGATCTCTCTCTTTCTCTCTCTCTCTCTCTCTCTCTCTCTCTCTCTCTCTCTCTCTCTAAATGGGAACACAGTAATGACAGAAAAGCCTCAGGCTGCATGATTAATCATATACTGCATTAATTGACATTGTGATTTTAGCCATTGCAGTATGCAATGATTAAAGGCTATTTTAATGTATTCAATGTCTTATGAAAGCTTCATCAAACCAGTTACTTTTGATGCATCTTGCGTTTTTGTTGTGCCAGCCGACATGGCTGATTGAACCACTCACACAATGTTATGTTTTTTTAGCATAAAAATTATATTATTGCTAATAAATATATATGAAGAGATGCAAAAGCCTCTAAAACCATCTGACATCTTTCTTTAAAAAAAAAAAAGCATTTTTATCACGCTCTAATGTATAGGTTTCTATGCAAGTACTGGTACTTCTGATTGGGCTGAGGGTGGGATTTTAGCGAGTTTGAAGTAAAAGTATTTGATGGATGTAAAATATGTATTGAGAGCATTCATTCAGTATCATTATCTAGCTGGTTTTGCATCTGAACGCTTCATATATACAAATCTGAACTCCTCACATATAAAAATTGTTTTTTTTGCATTGTCAACCCTTATGCCATTCCTGACCCAGTCAGACTTGCCAGTCTGCCAGCTGTGATATCAGTGACCTCAGAAATGTCTTTTTTGTGAGTGTAAAGATGTGTACATGTGTCTGTCGGTCCCATTTGAGTCTCTAGCCAGCCTGCTAGATGTGTTTGTTTGCTCATGACCTTAACTTTTCGTTTCTATGTGAGCTCCATACACCCACACTCTATGCATTTAAAAAGAGCCTGTGATGTGCGCTCTGAAAGGCTGAATTGTGTGTATCAAGCGGTGTGTGTAAGAGCTGTGATGGCCTGTGTGTTTGGGAGCATGTCCCTGCACATCTTCCTTTTTTTTTTTTCTCGCCCCGTTTCTTTCATGTCCGTGTTCAAGGTTGCTTTGATTTGTGAACTGTATTTTGTTGTAAGTGTTTCTAGCCTTGCTAAGGTCACTGTGACAATATGATGAGTGCAGGGGATGAAGAATATCTTGATGAATTGAAATGTGCTGAAGTTAAAGAGCACATTTGGGTTTTTGACATCTTTTCAGGGCTGTGGTAAATGTAGTACATTTCCACATTCTGCATCCCTGAACAGTTCAAATGTAAATTCATACTTGCGATTAGAGATGGATCTTTAGTGGATTTCCCTTACACTGATTAATCCAAGTCGTACTATTTCTGACTTCGATGTGGGATCAACTCGGCTTCATAGTTGGATTAGCTTGGCTTCTGTTTTCAATGTCTACAAAACTGGCCCTGTCGGTTCAACTGAGTTTCCCAAAAACTTACTTGGCACAACAGTAATAGCCCACCCAACTTATTCTACTGTAATGTGAGTGTGGGGGTTTGTTGCAGGAACACATTTCATATATTTACTAGTTATTAGAAATGCACAATATCAGTGCCAAATTGGTTATCAACTAGGGGTGTAATGATTCTCTCGTTTTCTCATTGCATCGATTAGTAAACTTGGCGATGCATATTCATCGATCTTGGATTTTTGAATCGTGAATCATCTTTGTTAAATGTGCATGTGCAGTAATTATTGTGAAAAATAAATTACATATATTTGTATGTTTTATTTTATTGACAGTGTTATTAACATGGTGTTTTTATATAAGTGACAATTAAATTAATTGATTTTCTTTTTGTTTCATAACAAGCAGCTCTTGTGGTGTTATTGATGCATGGATAGATGCGTTTAGATTTATTATTGATTTTTTTTTTCATTGTGTTGAACTATTAAGATGTTAACTGGCATCACAGACAGTCTCTAATTTGTCAAATGACAAAATCTAACACGACAGGTCAGGGTGTGAAATCTCTTCACACTCACTGAAAAGCCTACAGTGGATTGCCATCTTTTTGCCTCATGGGCTATAAATCTTTGGTAAATTTAGAGAACAAGACAAGTGACTCTCTCCTGGTTCTCCCTTTTATAAAAAGCTACATATTGATTTTAAGTCTAGTATTGCTGGGTGACCTCATTGCATGTATTTGTTGTTTAGCCACGGGTTGCTATGTTTCTCTCTGTGACTCTGATTCAGAATTTAATTTAATGGTCTGTTCTCCCTGTCCTTTGCTTATGTACCAGACAGAACAGTACAGGAATATTATCCAATGATCCTTCATGGACAAAATATGTTGTATTTAATTGTTTATGTTAGGAATGAACAAACAAATGGCTCTACACATATACTGTTGCTTACAATCTGGCTTGTGAGGCTTTTGAGACTTCAGTGTAGTTACTGCATGAATAATTGAAATGTTTAGTATTTCTTATTGTTATACATTATATAGTTAGGTCTATTATTGAGTAAAATGTATCCTGTAGCTCTTACAAAAAATGTAGATGCTAAAAGAATGGTGAATGAACTAATCAGGGATCCAAAATCATTAATTTTGTCACCAAATATTGTCACATTTATTTATTTATTTATTTATTTATTTATTTATTTATTTGTTGCTGCCTTGTAGCCCTGAGAGCATAATCATTTTCTCCTCTGTCAGTCTGCCACTTTTATTAGTTCAAAATGTTTATTTCTAGAGCATTTCTATCTCTGTTTTCCTTTCTCACTTTTACGTTCTGCCATGGAAAAAAAATTAATAATAAATAAATAATAAAAAACATTTGCGACACGTTTCACATCGTTTTCATGTTTATTTTCAGACTGCGTTGTCTTTGCTTTATTCCATTTATTTGTTTATTTTTTGAAGATACGGCCTAGGAAGCGAAAATGAAGCCGTCCGAGTTAAAAAGAAGAACAGAAAAGGATGGAGGGTGAAGTGTGACTTATGTCTGGTGCAGTGTCTGAAATATTTACCGAGACAGAGATACAGAGCACTGTGAAGACAGGAAGTGTGTGCGCAGGGGATGAATCCATTTGGGAAGAGGAGGATTCTGGGTAAATGTGGAGGGGGAAAAAAAGAGGTTTGAATGATTGGCTGTACTTTCTTAAAGATACAGTGTGTAATTTCTACAATACTAAAATGAGCAATTGGTCTCCATCAACTACAGTGAACAATACTGAAAGATAAAGAGAGAAAACATGGCAAAGTGTAATGAAAATAATTCTTTTTACCAAGGACAAACAGGTCAGCAGACTGGATGTGCGTGCTGCTCTGTTTGAGGTGATAAATATGTTGGAGGTGAGCTCCTCACAGTTCGGTTTTTGTGTTAATACCTCCCCACCTCAAAAGCACACTCACACACACTCGCTTTCATTGGTAGGAGATGCATAACATGAAAGAGCTTGTAACGCATGCCATTAAGCATGCACACCACATCACTGAGCACGCTAACATCACACTAACAGGCTAAAATACATTCTCTCTTTCACACACACAGCGAACGCAGTTAGAGCGAATGTATTATCATTCATACGGTGTCGTTCATTGCCTCCGATGCTGACATTAACATTCATTCTGCTAGACTGATGTGACAGTTAACCTTCTAGAGACACACTCCATGTGGAGTAGTGGGTGTGTTTCCATGTGTTGTGCTCTACATCCATCTCCTTATTAGTTTCACTTGCCTTTAAATCAGATGTATGTCGACACATAGACAGCCAAGGACGAGAAAACATACACACATTCCTCACAGGGTACACCTCGGCACGATTCTCTTGTCTGAACATGTCCTTTTCCTCTCCTAGGCTCACCTCTAACTCCCAGAATGCTCTTCACTCTGATTTGCCCAGTGGCAATATTTAGATGATCCAGAATGTGCTGTTACATCATATTAGTACTAATGAGAAAGTGCTGTTCTTGGGTGTCCTTCAAAAGCATTATTTCTAAAATAAGAACTCAGGATAACACTTTTAATGTTTTTATGTAGTTTTGCACATAAGACATGGCATCCATGCATGTAGGTTTGAATGATTGGCTGTACTTTCTTAAAGATACAGTGTGTAATTTCTACAATACTAAAATGAGCAATTGGTCTCCATCAACTACAGTGAACACTACTGAATGGACTACATCTAGGACTGGGTGATAAAACGCTAATGATAATTATTGCAATATAGTTTTCCTCGATAAAACGATATCAAGTGTTTGATAAATGTCTGATTATAATGTTTGTGTGCCAAAAGTAGAACGAAACTCAACTGCGCCATGGAGACTTTTTATCTGCTCAGCTCAAAGTTCAAACGGCAGTGCAAGCTTACTAAAGCAGATGTGTTCACTCGCTGATAAGTCTCCAGCACTTGAATTCAGTGAAGAACGCAAATGACTCTGTGATTTATACTAGTTTAAAGCCAGATAGTGCTGACAAACAGGAGAAGCACTTTGCACAATGATGAATTCAGAAGGCTTTTCAATCTACAAATCATGTGGATTTACTCTGGTACCACTAACTGTACCACGGTATTGTGGCAGAAATGTGGGATGTTCATCAAATTCTATTATATTATTAATGCAGACAAGTATTAGAGTAATGGAATATAATTGCAGTATTTTTTGTGATTTTGTGATTAACCTTTAGCTTATACTAAATGCATCCTAACTCAGGGTACTACTACACTGTAAAAAACAAAAAACACAATTTGTTGAGTCAACTTATATAATGTGTTACCCTGCTGCCTTCAAATTTTAAGTTCAGTCAACTGAAATAAGTTCATTCAAGTTGAAATGTTAAGTTGTACTAAATGACAACTTAGATATTCAAGTTGACTAAACTAAAAAAAATGTTTGTTAAACTTAACAGCTGTGTTTGTTACTCGGCTGCATTAAAATTTTAAGTTGAATCAACTCAAATATCACATAAGTTGCCACATAGTAAAACGTAACATTTTAAGTTGACTAAACTGTTTTCCAGTTGACTGAACTTAAAATTTTAAGGCAGCCAGGTAACAAATTATTTTAAGTTGACTCAACAAATTGTTTTTACAGTGTACTTTCATGTCATGATTTAAAACAATATTACTCATTAGACCATACAGAAACAGAAATTCATTTTCCTATTAAGATATTTATTTTTCTAAGGAAACTTAGGAGCAAAAATCAGCCTTTGAACTTGAATAATAAATGTTTGAAATTTACCATGGTAATTACCAATGTCGACTGATATGAAAACTTTTATTGTGATCATTTTTTTTGGCCACCCAGCCTTAACTCAACCTCATCTTATAATACAAACGAACCTGTAGGAACTTTTTGGCAAGACTTGAAATATGTACCAATGCGTTCATATCACCACAGTTTCCAACAGAAATGTCCATTGTTGGAGTCAGCGCTAAAAGAGAGGGGTTTTTCCCCCCGAAACAGATGACCGTATGGTACATATTATGTGACATTGGTTTTGTACGTGTCACTTGAAACATTCATTGAGTGGCACTAGGGGTGTGTGATATGGCGATTTTTTTTATCGTGGATGTTAAAATGTCTCCATGATCTGCTTTTGGAGAAATAGTGTAGTATTGTGCAAAATCAGCTGCAGTTCTGGGGCCTACTGTACAATGTGACATACAGGGGTTGGACAATGAAACTGAAACACTGGCCAATATAGTGTTGGAGGTTTCATGGCTATATTTGCGCAGCCTGGTGGCCAGTCTTCACTTATTGCACATTCCACCAGTAAGAGCAAAGTGTGAAGGTTGACTATGTGCACCCTGAAGGTGGTGCCATGTATAAGGATGATAATGCACTAATACACACAGCAAGACTGGTGACAGAGAGGTTTGATGAACATGAAAGTAAAGTTGAACATCTCCCATGGCCTGCACAATCAGCAGATCTGAATATTATTGAGGCACTTTGGGATGTTTTGGAGGAGCGAGTCAGCAAACGTTTTCCTACATCAGAATCACATAGTGACCTGGCCACTGTTTTAGAAAAGGAATGGCTCAAAATCCCTCTGGCTACTGTGCATGACATGTATTTGTCAATCCCAAAACGAAACGATGCTGTATTGGCCACAAAAGGAGGCCCAACACCGTACTAAAACCAAGTGTTTCAGTTTCATTTTCCAACCCCTGTATATTCACATCAGTGTTAGCTCAGCGGTAGAGTTAAACTCACAGGACACTGCATTTATTCACAATCACAAAAGTACATTATTTGCTTCAAAGTCTTGCCGGCTAAATATTTCATATGTGTGCTGTACTGACACACATACGCTTTTCCAGAGCGCGCACACCTGAAGCACGTTCACACTAAAAGCCTGTCATATAGTGCCTAATTACTGAACTAAGTTATGCATTGAGTCTGATTATGCCAATACTGTCAAAACACACAAGGTTTACATGTAAACACAGTTGCTTAGGTCTAAAGTGAAAGTAAAAGATTGAGAAAAAAAACGGACGCGTACCTGTATATTAGATGCGTGCAGCTTTTAAAGGAACAGCAAACTAATTGTACTAAACATGCTGCAGTTTGTCAATAAAGGGATCATTTGCCCAAAATTATAATTCTATCATTATTTACTTACTTACATGTTGTTCCAAACTTGTATTCACTTATTTCTTGTGCTAAACACTAAATAATATCTTTTGAAAAATGTGGGTAACCAAACAGTAGCTGGTCCCCATTGAATTTAGTAATAGAAATTATCAAATAGAGTTCGACAGAAAAAAGAAACTCATTCAGATTTAAAACAACCTGAGAGTGAGTAAATGATGGTATAAAAATAAAACACAAGGACACAATTGACAGACAGATGATAGAATTTTCATTTTTGGGCAAACTCTTATTTCAATGTTAATAAAACAACAAAACTCAATCACTCACTCCTTTTGACTGAAGTTTAAACTTTAACTTTATATTTAATTTTCATTTCTTGAATGCTACTGCTCAGTACACCTACTGTCCCTGAAAAATAATGCATTGTTTGTTTTATTTGTATTATTTTTATTTGTAATGTGCATCGTTGTTCTAAATTTTTTACTAAACCTAAACCTACCAGATAGTATGTGGCGTAAAAACGCAAGCGCAAGCATGCCACTTTAGCTTGTTTTTGGATCTCTCATCTTACATTTCTTTCATCATGAGTCATGTTTTTCACGAGATTTGTACCCGAGGATTTTACATCCTAAGTCCAATTATGTGCCGGCTGAGCTACCGTGCAAGCTTGTTATGTCTGGTGTTGTTTCCATTTTCGACCCCCTAACTACATTTATCTTTCTCAGTCACATTTTCATTTTGTATCAGATTATATGTGGCATCTACTCTGACTGGTGGGCAGTAGTTTGTCACTGAACACACATTACTTAATGCACCTGGTATAGCCTTTATATTCGTGTTCAAAAGTGGTTGAGATATTGTCTCATGTTACATAGAAAGTTCTGAGTGCATGATCAGATATTTCTTTTATCTTCTTGGTGAAATGAAAGATAAGCTTTAGGAAGTGCTCAACTGTTCTCTCCTTGTTTCAATGGCGGTTGATCCCGTTCCAAACTTGCTGACCAAAGAAGAGCTTCAGAGTTTTTTTTTTTACTCCTGATCCCTTCTTCTCTCATGATACAGTCTTGAAATGCTAATATTAACTTCGACTCAAAGAAACTGTCTGTTTCGTTGAGAAACAAGAAGTTCATCTGTAGAAAACATTCTTTTGATGTAAAAAGTTTCATATCCAGTAACTAAGTGATTGACGAGCGTTCAGATGAACCCCCAGCGCACACTGTTTCTTTCGAATTTCCTCTTTCTCTTTTAAAATCCTTTTGCTCAAGCTGGTTTTTGACAGCTATTCCCAACACTTCCTGTCAGTGTCATCCCATCAATGTTTTCCGGTCTCCTCATTCTGGATCTCAACCTGTCGTTTGGACTGCTAGCTTGATACTCCATCTCTCCGACGGTGCTTCAACCGTGGATCAATCCCACAATCCCCTTTGCTCCAATTACACTCAGAGTCCTCTGCTTCGTTTCACCTCAGCCAATCAGAAATAAACCAGTTTGTACACACATACACATACACACACACGTTTTGCTCTCTGAAGCCTCAGTGGTTAGGAGACAAGGCTAGTCTCAGGAGTATAGTCTTACCTCTGAAGATCTTTGTGGAGGAGAGAAAGATAGAGAGTGGAAGAAACAGGGAAAGGAAAACAAAGGAGAGGGGGAAGGGAGGTAAATAAAGAGTTCAGCGTAATAGAGAATAGTAAATAATTTATGAGATACACACAACAGCAAACAGATGATGATGATTGTTTATGGAGGAGAGTTGTGGGTCGCTTCCTGGCAGGGTTATTTGTCTCTTTGTGTGGGGGGAAATGTGAGTTTATGTTGTGAGAGCATCACCAGCATCACCTTCATCAAGAGGTCAAAAATGGCCTGTGTGTTAGTTAATATACTAAACTGATTAAAAGGGAGAGTTCAGATTGAGTTCAAATTGTCATTTATTCAACCTCATGTCTTTCCAGGTCTATGTTTGTTTCTTTTTTCTGTTACACAAAAATAGATGTTAGGCAAAATCTCCAAGCTACTCTTTTTCCATACAGGACATATGCATGCCAGTTTTTCATGCACATAACAACATCCGTGATCTGTGGTATCTAATTTGATGACTTGAACCTTTTTTCATTAATCAGTCAGACAAAATAATGAAACTGCTTCAAACTTGAATCAAATTAGAATTTTTGATTCACTATTTGATTCACTCACTGATTTAAATAGCTTCCTTACAGAACCACACTGTAAACAATTTCAGTTTTTCTACTTCAAAATTTTACTTAAATTGTCATTTTTCTGTTATGTTTCATTTGCTTCGGTCTGTTTGAGTTAGTATGACAGTGTGTAATTAAAGATACATATTCACAGAATTTATATATACACACTACCACTCAAAAGATTTTGATTTTTAAAGAAAAGGTCTCTTCTGCTCACCAAGCCAGTATTTATTTGATCCAGTACAGCAAAACAATTTGATTTTAAAACTAGTTTAAAACTTTATAACTATTTAAAATAACTGTTTCCTAATTTATTTTAAAATGTAATTTATTCCTGTGATTTCAAAGCTGAATTTTTAGCATCATTACTCCAGTCATGATCATTCAGAAATCATTCTAATATTCTCATTTGCTGCTCAAAAAAAAAAAATATATATATATTATTGTTGTTGTTGTTACTGTTAAAAACAAACAAGGAGAATTATTTCAGTTTTTTTTTTTTTTTGATGAACAGAAAGTTAAAAAAAAAAAAAAAAACGTTTATTTGAAATCTTATTAAGACATGTCTTTATCATCACATTTGATCAATTTATAGCATCCTTGCTAAATAAAAGTATTAATTTCTATAATTTTCTGAAGGATCATGTGACACTGAAGACTGGAGTAATGATCCTGAAAATTTAGCGTTGATCACAGGAATAAATTACATTTTAAAAGTTTCAAAGTTATTTTAAATAGTAAAAATATTTCACAATATTACTGCTTTTTATATTTTAGATCAAATGAATGCAGGCTTGGTGAGCAGAAGAGAATTCTTTAAAAAAAACATTGAAAATCTTACTGTTCAAAAACTTTTGACTTTGAGTATGTTTATACAACAGTATGTTTTTGTGTAACGGAATGTAATTGTAAGAGTATTTAAGGCGAGAGTTTTTTAGGTTTCTTTAGAAAATGCAGTTTGTCAGTAAAGATAACATCTATTCAAAGATTTTCTTTGAATTTTTTAGAGATGTAAGCTTCAGGGTGTCAGCAGCCATTCAGCACTCTTGAACCCACCAAGAGCAGCCTTCTGTTAATTTAAGATGTAAATAGTATATCTATAAAAAATTGGCTGTTGAGCTCCAGTTGTAGCAAATTTATACTAAATACAACTTACCTAACCTACTATACTAAACCTACATCACAGCCCAATGCACAGGAACCCAGTTTTTGGGGGGGTATGCTGCAAAACAACATTGGGGTGTGTAAATAATGACAGAATTTTCTTTTTTTGTGTGATGTATTCCTTGGAGATCAGAAGATGAAGAGTGCTCTGTGCTCGTCTCTCTCCAGCTATCATGAAGGGATGAGTAGTGGAACTGTTCCCAGATCAGATCTGCTTTGTAGCAAACACTAATTAACGTCAGTTTAGACCAACACAGCCTTCATCTTAGATGAGATCTCCCACTCTAATTACAGCTGTAAACATGTTGCATTTTCCAATGATATGCTTGCTATCTTCCATCACTGTTTATTATGGATGCGGAACGTGTTGAATTGATGCGACACAAGTGATATTGGCATTTTAAATGGCTTCATTCTTCACACATGCATGCAAGCACACAACTTCCTCTATGATCTACCTTTTCCTTTGCAAGTTTAGAGATATCAAAATGTTTGGTAGAGATTTTCTAAAATCTATTTCAGATTATTAGGAGATAATTAACAATTTGAAGAAGGCACTAATTATCTTGTCAGTGCACTAATCAGTTTCTGTGTGCACTAACATTAACCGGCAGCTCAGTTAATGACACCTGTAGTGATCAGTTCGCATAAACACTTTGCTCAAACTACAGCAAGCCTGTGTTCATTCACATGCCCTAATAAGTAATTAATGCCTTTATACATTATAAATGAGTCATATTATACAGAACATGTTAAGGACTTTTTTTCTGAGCCAGTTGTTTTCACTCACTTTTCTAAAATTGACATTTTCCCTACTAAAATAAAATGTTTATTTATCTGATTTCTATGGTCTAGTTTAATTTCTAGCAAAACACTACACTTTGCATTCATCAGAAATACAGGTGCATCTCAGTAAATTAGAATGTTGTGGAAAAGTTCATTTATTTCAGTAATTCAACTCAAATTGTGAAACTTGTGTATTAAATTAAATTAATTCAATTTAATACACAGAGTGAAGTAGTTTAAGTCTTTGGTTGATTTGTGAAGATTTTGGCTCACATTTAACAAAAACCCACCAATTCACTCTTAACAAATTAGAATATGGAGACATGCCAATCAGCTTATCAACTCAAAACACCTGCAAAGGTTTTTTGAGCCTTCAAAATGGTCTCTCAGTTTGGTTCACTAGGCTACACAATTATGGGGAAGACTGCTGATCTGACAGCTGTCCAGAAGACAGTCGTTGACACCTTTCACAAGGAGGGTAAGCCACAAAAATTCATTGTCAAAGAAGCTGACTGTTCACAGAGTGCTGTATCCAAGCATGTTAACAGAAAGTTGAGTGGAAGAAAAAAGTGTGGAAGAAAAAGATGCACAACCAACTGAGAGAACTGCAGCCTTGAGAGGCAAAATCAATTCAAGAATTTGGGTGAACTTCACAAGGAATGGACTGAGGCTGGCATCAAGAGCCACCACACACAGACGTGCCAAGGAATTTGGCTACAGTTGTTGTATTCCTCTTGTTAAGCCACTCCTGAACCACAGTCAGAGGCGTCTTACCTGGGCTAAGGAGAAGAAGAACTGGACTGTTGCTCAGTGGTCCAAAGACCAAAGTTTTGTATTCATTTGGAAACCAAGGTCCTAGAGTCTGGAGGAAGGGTGGAGAAGCTCATAGCCCAAGTTGCTTGAAGTCCAGTGTTAAGTTTCCACAATCTGTGATGATTCGGGGTGCAATGTCATCTGCTGTTGTTGGTCCACTGTGTTTTTTGAAAACCAGAGTCGCTGCACCCATTTACCAAGGAATTTTAGAGCACTTCATACTTCCTTCTGCTGACCAGCTTTTTAAAGATGCTTAAAGAACATACTTTTCAGAAGGCCAACAATTCACTAAAAAGTATTCTAATTTGTTGAGAGTGAATTGGTGGGTTTTTGTTAAATGTGAGCAAAATCATCACAATTAAAAGAACCAAAGACTTAGACTACTTCAGTCTGTGTGGATTGAATTAATTTAATACACAAGTTTCACAAATTGAGTTGAATTACTGAAATAAATGAACTTTTCCACAGCATTCTAATTTATTGAGATACACCTAGATATATTTAATTGTTTATTTTATTATTCTTTATAAAACAGCATTGTTTTGTAAAACACAATTAATCTGATTAAGTTTTAATAGTCTCAACTGGAAATGAAGTTTATTTTCACTAAATTAGAAAATTTGCTATATGGGCTCTATTGTTGCTGTTGTCTTCACACTATGTTGTTGAGGTTCCAAGATCTTTTATTCTTTAATCCTCAAAACTGCTGTGGCCTGTATGTCTCTTTAAAGCTGCCTACAGACTCTGTTGTCTCAGCATACTGTATTCTGTATGTCTTTGAATAGGACCAGAACATGTGTTCTTATATTGAATCTGCAATTTAGCCAGTGATAACACTTGTTTTGTGGTTGCCATAAAAACCCCATTCGATTATCTTGTCTTGTTTTCAAGCTAAACGATATTGAAAAGCTTGCGTGTATGTACAAGAGATACACTTGTTTCACTGGTTGGTGTGTTTTCCTGTTTCAGGTCTCATCTGATGCCCAGGCTGAAGGAGTCACGCTCTCACGAGTCTTTGCTCAGTCCCAGCAGTGCAGTAGAAGCTTTGGACCTCAGTATGGAGGAGGAGGTCCTTATTAAACCAGTACACAGCTCCATCCTCGGGCAAGATTACTGCTTTGAGGTATAGACACCTCATATACTCGTTTTATATTATATGCATCAATAAATTCACTGATCTTTGATCTCCCTCAACACTCAGTACATGTTCATTTAAATTCAACATTACAGTATATCGTCATTCATAAGACAGTGGTTCTAACCAGGCAAGTTTCCGGCAAAATAGCAATTTGTCTGATTATAGTGATTTCCACTTTATAAAAATATTGATTTCTGTTTAATTTTAATCTTAGTTGAACAGTTTCAGTACTGATTTTTAAAATCCTAGTTTCGATTTTGAATGAATTATTTGTGACCCTGGACCACAGAACTAGTCGTAAGGGTCAATTTTTTAAATTGAGATGTATGCATACAATAAATAAGCTTTTCATGATGCAAGATTTGTTAGGATAGGACAATATTTGTCCAAGATACAACTATTTGAAAATCTGGACTCTGAGGGCACAAAAAAATCTCGCCTTTGAAGTCCAAATGAAGTTCTTAGCAATGCATATTAATTAATCAGAAATTAAGTTTTGATATATTTACAGTAAGAAATTTACGGAATATCTTATTTGAACATGATCTTTACTTAATATCCTAATGATTTTGTCATAAAAAAAAAGATAATTTTGACTCTTACAATGTATTTTTGCTGCAAATATACCCAAGCTACTTAAGCTACTTAGTTTTGTGGTCCTGGGTCACATTTAGTTTGAAGTGGACAACATTTTTTCAACAACAACAAAAAAAGAGAATAAATTGCAATCAAAATGGGTTTTATAACTGAATCAGAGCTAAATAAAAGATTGTGAATTAAATGTAATTAAAATCAGAAATGAATCAAAACAAATCAAGAGCTTGTGGATTCAACCAGAATTTAATCAAATTTAGAATCAAATCAAGAGCCTGTGGTTTAAACCAGAATGTAATCAAACTATTGATCATGGCGCAGAATTTATTCAATTTGATTCAGCTGACAAGCTCTCTATTTGACTTTCTTTTATAGCTTGTGATTCCTAGTCAAAAAATGTGTGATTGTCTATGTCCAGCTTTCTGAACACATGCTGTATTTGTACACAAAATATCTGTCAGTAAATGCGATTCAGTTTTTTCTTTTCAGTAACATCTTTTCAAACATTAAAACATGGCACAGGTTTGCTTTTGATGTAAGCAAGCTGGAAGCCGTGAAATTCTTGCAGCAAGCTGACAATTATCAACCTTTTTTTCCAGGTGAGCACCTCCACAGGTAGTAAGTGCTTTTCTTGTCGTTCGGCCGCAGAGAGAGACAAATGGATGGAGAACCTGCGACGAGCCATCCACCCTAATAAGGTAAACATGCCCTCCTGCAGAGACGCTTTTATTTCAGCATAGGCTAAAACCATACCTGATGCAGATGCTCTGATTTATTGCTGAAGAAATGCAACTCAATGCAAAGAGAGGGGTGACATCAAATAATGTTTCTGTATCTGTAAGAATGATGAAATTGAGGGCAGTTTTTTTCCATCTCTCTTTGATAAAAGCACATGAGACGCAGGAGAGAAACCGCAAAACATATGGCCCCTTTGAGCACGCCAAGAAAATAAGATCTCATCCGACAGCTCATTTCACCAATCAATGATTAAGCAAATTAATGATTAATTAGATCGGGAGAAAAAAAATCAAGCACAACCTTCAAGTTATATTTGCCTTCTTCACAGCTTGCCTGGGGATGTGTTTAATGTCTCCCCATCGCTCAGTCTTACATTTTAATTACTCAGTGGGTTTCTAAGGTGAACACCAGAGCCAGGCTTTACAGAGCTTTGCCGTGAACAGATGATGCTCTCAGACAGATGTTGATGCTGTAGTAGTGTGGAGATGATCATAGCTCAGGCATTAGCTGCTGCGGCAGAGGCCCATTTCTGTCTGCCTAATTAGTTCATTATCTGTGATGAGGGCGCACAATGGAGCACCTCAATACCGAGATGCGAAATCAATTGCCTTAGTGGGTGTTTATTTGTGTGGGAATATCCATGAGCACTAGAGCCCTACACAATGCGCAGTTCCCTTAGTACAGTCAACTGCTGTTATAGAGCAATTCATCAGTCAAGCCTTAAAGGCGTAGTTCACTCAAAAATGGAAGTTGTCTTATTGTTTACTTTAGAATTTAAAAAAGTCTTTATTTGATAAAAGAAAATAAAACTGATAATAATACTGATATGGCTTAGTGTGATTATAAAATATCAGAGGCTGTGATTTAAAAGGATAGCTGCCCAAAAAATTAAAATGACCCCGTGATTTGATCCTAGGTGTATATGACTTTTCTCTTTAAGATGAATACAAACAGAGTTACATTACAAAATGTCCTAGCTCTTCCAAGCTTTATAATGCCAGTGAATGGCTGTTGAGATTTTGACGTCCAATAAAGTGCATCCATCCATCATAAAAAGTGTTCCACATGGCTAAAGGAGTCATGACATGGATTGTTTTATTATTTTAATATGTTCCTTGAGGTTTACTTATAATGCTAATTAAGTTTTTTGCAAAAAAATAAATAAATAAATATGTGGAAAAATTATTATTTTTAACCCTCATTCTGAACCACTCTCAGGAACAGGCTGTTTTTATGTGTCCTTTAAGGCTTCCGCCACTGTTATGATTGGATAATGTCATTGCATTGGAAACCGTATCAATGTCATTTCCAGACAAAGCATTATAAAATAATTTACTTATGGATTGTGTTGCAGCTCCAGTCAGATTTAGTACCACTTCATCTCTCAACATGAACTCTTTCTGAACTCTCCATGACACTGTGCCTGGTTTACAAAACAAAATGCTCAGGTCAAACCATTAAAAATTACGCTGGGATCCTTATAATCTGTTCTCGAGACATGAATGAGCTGTTTAAACCAAACGCGTCAAAGCGAATGTTCTTTCACTTCATCTGTTCTAGCGGCAGTAATTGTAATTTTGATCTGACGTCACCTTGCCTCATAGGATCCAAAACGAGAGCTTGATTAAATAAATTCTTTGTTTGTAATGAGGAGGGTGTCTTAAGCTATGACACTTTCTCATGTCATTACTCATTTAATAAAGGCCTACTGAAGTGAAACGATGCATTTGTGTAAGAAAAATTTCCAAACTTTATAAAATTTGCTAAATATCTTACATGCATTCATGAGAATAGTGTTCCTGTGAATGGCATAGAACATAAACACAAATTTGGTGACTGCGGAAGTGCAGAGGAGAGAGCAAAACAAAACACCGGTCACACACAGAACAAGGATTTGTAAAGAAAAATGTTGGAGGATTTAAAATAAGACTGTTTTTTTTCTTTGCTGTAAACAAAACTTGTTTCTCACAAGCATGTTTTCACCAGAGCTTATGCTAAGCCTACATCCTACGTCATCTGCTGGAACACCGCTCTTTCTTGTAAACATGTGCACGACAGATAGTGTAAAAATGGCAGTTTATGAAGCTTTAAATATGGATATTTTTCCTTCACTAATACATCGATTCACTTCAGAAGGCCTTTATTAACCCCGCCCCAGAGCCATGTGGAGTACCTTTTATGATGGATGGACGCACTTTACTGAATTCCAAAATCTTAACAGCCATTCACTACCATTATAAAGTTTGGAAGAGCCAGGACATTTTTTTTATTTAATCTCCGAATGTATTCAACTGAAAGAAGAAAGTCATATACAGTTTATCATATTTTTTAGTCATATATATGTGACCCTGGACCACAAAATCATTCATAATTTAAACCAGTCAATTTTTCAAATAATTAATAATAGCTTTCCATTGATGTATGGTTTGTCATGATAGGACAATATTTGGCCGAGAAAAATCTAAATATTGAGAAAATCACCTTTAAATTTGTCCAGCAATGCATATTACTAAAATCCTAATGATTTTTGGCATAAAAGAAAAATCAATGTGTTGTTGGCTATTGCTACAAATATACCCGTGCTACTTATGACTGGTTTTGTGTTCCAGGGTCCATGTATATATTTTTTAATCACATCTGTGCAGCCCTTGACCCCATACAACGTTACATCATAGTGACCTACATTACCGGCTTTAAATCTACACCACTAAACAGCTGTAGACCTCTTAAAGCCCACCAGATTTATACTTTCTAATGACAGAAACCTAGAAAAAGGGACAAAGAAATATATTCACACAGAAAACGGTTGATGAAGTGTTTAGGAGAGCACAATTCATCAGTGTGTTTATCAGTGGTAACATTTCACCCCAGACAGAGATGCTTCTGCATGACATCACTAATTGTGGGCAGGGCACTGAGCAGTGGCTTGTGGGTGAGGGAAAAAATTGCTGTATGCTGTTGGGGAGTGAGGGCTTAGTCTGTTCAGCTCAGTGATTCACGATGGTCTGTGGCCTCAGAAATAACTGTGACATTTAGTTTTATTCTGATCTCATCCTCCATTGCCTCCTAAGTTATAAGAGGAAGGAGGGATATCTATAAATTAACCTCTATTATAGTCCAACAAAAGCTTAACCTTAACTGCAGCATGATGCAGGTCAACTTTATGGCCGTCCCTCGTTTATTAAACCACAAGACTTCACGCTGGAAAGACTATTCTATTAAAAAAAGGCCAGTGAATGGCATTAACTGCTGAATGATGTCACACAGTATTTACAGCACCGTCCTCCTATCTTTATGGGAAGGACATGAAGTGATCTAAAATAAAGGGCCTTTTAATTTCCAGCCAAGGGTTGGTGATCTGCAGCAGAGGGTTTTTAATCACGGAGTTGAAAAGCACGTCATCTCTAAATCACTGACCCTGTTAGATGCCACACTGATGTGGTAATAATCCGTTACAGCCGTGACATGGCAGCCTAACAGTCCACTGACCTCACAATGCCCTTCCGTCTCTAGGACAACAGTCGGCGGGTGGAGAATACGCTCCAGCTGTGGATCATCGAAGCTAAGGACCTTCCGGCCAAGAAAAAGTACTTCTGTGAGCTCTGCCTGGACGACAGCCTCTATGCCCGCACCACCTGCAAGCTGAAGACGGACAACGTCTTCTGGGGTGAACACTTTGAGTTCAATAACCTCCCTACGGTCCAGAGCATCACCGTCCATCTCTATAGGGACTCGGACAAGAAGAAGAAAAAGGACAAGAACAACTACGTGGGGCTGGTGAGCATACCGGTGGTGAATGTGACGAGCAGGCAGCTTGTTGAGAAATGGTACCCAGTTAGTCAGCCCAATCCGGGTAAAGGGAAAACGGCTGGTCCCATGGTTCGCATCAAGGCCCGATACCAGAGCATGAACATCCTGCCCATGGAGCTCTACAAAGAGTTTGCCGAGTACACCACCAACAATTACATGCTGCTCTGCTCGATGCTGGAGCCGGTCATCCACGTCAAGAACAAAGAGGAGATGGCATGCGCTCTGGTGCACATCCTACAGAGCACCGGGAAAGCAAAGGTAATGTGAAAGTCTAACAGATTTTGTCTTTTAGCAAAGGGTTAGAGTCTACATTCGTGGTGTCAAAATTAGCGCGTTAACGCAGGCGATCTTTTATCTTTTTTCATTTAACGCCTTAAAAATATTATATTTAACACAATTAACGCATGGGCGGGGCTAGGTTTGGCCATCTCACCCACAACTGCTGAAGAAATGCGTTTATTTAGATGCACGCTTGTTTGATAGCTCTCAATTATACTGTAATGTTGAATGGTTATATTCAATGATGAAATATTAAGAAAAAATTCATAGAGACATCAGTTGGAATCAATGATACTTGCCTTCAGTCATAAAAAAGATGGCATTAAACAAATATTAAAAATATACATTCTTTATGTTGTTTCTACATTAATTTAAAGCATGAATGTGAAATGATTGCAATATAAAAGTATAATTAAAAACTTTAACGTCAGGTAGGATTAATTGCGATTAATTTCAGGAAAAAAATTCAATTAATTAGTTACTTTTTTTCCATCAATTGACACCACTAGTCTACATTAATGTAAATATATAAGAATAATTTTATAAATTATATATAAAATAAAGTTTAAAGAATGTCTTTAAAGACAATTTTTTCACGATATAAATTGGATCTTTATACATGAAAATATATATTTTAGGAAGGAGGTCCATTTTGAAAACCAGAGAATTGTACAGTCAAGACAGTCAAATGTATTGCTAAAGAACAAAATGACATTTGCTGACCATCACAAGGTTCATATCTACAACCTCATGGTTTATTTCCAGATGTTTGGCTAGTATGCTACACTATCATAAGCTATAAACATGACCTGAAGTCAGTATTTATCTATTGCACACATACAATCTATAATTCTAATAGATGGAGAGTTTAATATTTGAATTTTAGCTTTTGCAGCACCAAATGTGCATACAGTCAAACCAAAATTAGTTCAGACAACTTCAACATTTTTCACATTATCACAGTTTATTCGCTAAAGTTTAGTAAATGGTAATAAAATATGATGAGTTAAACTGTGTCAGAACATATTCATGTTGATAATATCTTGAAGAGCTGTCAGCTGTTAAATTTAAGTACACAAGTAGATAATACCAATTTAGGTCAACCAGTTACCAAGCAATGCTTAATTTTGTTCAGTCTGTGGTGTAAAAAGGTCGCAATAGCAATTAAAGAAAAAACATTTAAGCAAAACATGGTCAGGTCAACTTGTCTGACTAATTTTTGGCCACAAATTTTTGTTTTACTGTTAATCCACTGTATAAAGAATTGTTTGGGTGTAATATGTAATTGTGTCCTGCACCAACCAGTAAAGAAATATAAAAAATTCTATATAGTGTCTGTATAAATTTTGGCTTGACTGTATATTCATCTGGAAAAGCTTTTCACAGGACTCATAGTGTTTTATACTTTTTTAGCTGCATAAATAACATATCGTATGCAATTCTTTACAAAATCTTGACATTATTTTGTGATTAAATATAATTTTGTAAATTGTGAATTCACATTAATTATTCACTGAAATAATCAAAACTTAGCATATAAATTATAGATATAAAACATTATACATACATAAACTTTTGTTTATAAATTATTTAGATTCGCTATTCAAACAATTTTATATGTTTATAATTTATGAATTAATATTTAAATGATTTATGTGACTGCATGTTTACTTTTTGCAACTTCTGGAAAATCAATTTTTGCCTTTTTTCCTGACTGCTGTGTGTGTTCCCTGTGCATTTTGTTTTTTCATTGATGCACTTATTGAACTTCAGAGGTCACGGTATATCAAAAGCAATCCAATTCCAGTTTGTTATCTGTGATGTAGTATCCCGCTGTTATTCCTTGCTGTTTGGGTTAACAAAGGGATACTACATTAAAGAGATTGTGTGTAGTTTGTATTGGCTACATCTGTGAATCTTTGTATTTCTGTGTGTCGGATTTCTCATGCTGAGAGGTATTTCGGAGGGATTATCTCCCCCTGGTTCTCACAGCCTACCACAGGATCCAAAGAGCGAAATAGCAAATCTTCCCATTATACCATAAGGGGAGGTATTAATACGGCTGCTCTTATCTGTATTGGCTGCTTTTAAGTCCGTCTGGTCCTGATTGGCAGATCCAGGGTTGTTGTAGATGGTATGTTTGCAGTGACTCACAGGATGATATAAACACAAAGGCAAAAATGACCTTAGATGGAGGTGGAGAAGCCTCTAGTATATGTATGGCATTTAGTGAAGAGCGTGTTTGGACTGCACTAATGTCACTGTTCACTGTTTGAGGAAGAGCAGGACGGGCGAAACACAATTTAGCTGGTTGCTTTTTTAGATATGTAGTTGAGCTCAATGTTCTCATTATCATAACCTGTGTGTGGAGTGTAATTAGACAAACTAAGCATGAAACAAGATTTTCAGGCACTGAATCCACCACTATGTTTTTAATCAGGGTTTGGGCATAAGGGTTATTTCAGTGGGCAACTCTCAAGAAACTGATTTTTTCCACCTAACAGTCTAGTATTTTTGATCCAACATCTTGCAGTCACTCATCAAGAAGTTATTCTGGTGCCATTACCTCTAGCCATGGAGAATCAGTGAAATGAAGCGTGAAACAGGTTTTTTTTTTTTTTTACTATAGGGGTGGTCTTCTCTTCATTTGTTCATTTGGGGTGTCAGTGCAAATCTGAAGTTAATTGTTACGTATATGAGGTTTTCAGCTTCAGCAGAGGTCAGAGGTTTTTATTGGCATCATTTCAGCAGTGCGATCAATTTCAGAAACATCAAATCTGTTGGCGAACTTCTTGCGGAGAGTTTAGAGGCACAAAGAGTATCCTTTATTAGTCCCTTTGCTTCCAAACTCCAAAATCACTTGAGAATAAAAACTTGCAACATTTGGAGCCAGATGATTTTTCTTGAATTACAGAATGAAATACTTCAGATTGATCACTCAGTTTAGGCTGTTGTTCAAATGTGATGTCATGCTTTCGTGCATTACATGGAATGTAAAAGTCAAAGTCCACCAGGATTTACGCCAACCCCTTTATAATGTTTGTAGATTAACACTACACAGAGCCAGGAACAGTGCATGGCTCGGTGAACTTTCTACACTTTTAATTCCCATTAGTTTTTCCGGTGTTTATGAATAACAGTGTGTATACATTTATAAATCCTGTTCGCTCCTTATTGCCTCACCATGACTGACCGGGCCAAGTTTCTGAACACCCGCCTTGCTGATGTTTTAGTGTAGGGCCCTATGATTTACGCAATGTAGAAAACGCGGACAGAATTACGGAATCCAGTCATAAAAATTAGCAGAATGTCACAGAATTTGCCAAATTTTGGATGAATAAATCAACTAGCTCAGTACACAATGAGTGTCTGTGAATATTAAGATGCAAAAATACTACTTGAATATGAATCCTGCATGTTCTGCGTATCTCTTTTTGTATTTACTACACACTATTGAAGTGTGCGTGATGCTAGCGGTGTTATCAGCCTCTGCTGCCTCAGTATATGAGCACATGAACGCATAAACAATCTCCAGAACTGCTCTGAGAGTCACTTTATGTGCATTTTACCGTTTCATTTGAGAAAAACTATCGTCATATCATATACAAACAGAAACTTAAAGGTGTTCACAGCAAATCGTCAAAATAAAAGTTCAGTTTAACTTAAAACTGTGACAGAAAGATAATGATAAGGTAATGATAATTCTTCTACTAAAAATACAATTATTATTGAAACATATTATATATTAAATTTACCAGAAATGTATTTACTTTTTTTTTTAAAGTAAATATAATATATATATTTATAAAATCACTTATTTAGAGATGTTAACATTTTATGAAATCTTTCAAATGAAATCCAGAAAATTAATGGAAAACAGAATTTGGTAAAAATGAAACTGAATTTGAGAAAAAAAAAAAACATATTTCATAGGGCCTTAAAAATGTCATTTTTGTTAAATGCTTTTAACAAATTGCTGTTAAATTGTGTACATTTCATGATATCAATTAATTAGACATGATTTTTGATTATTATTTTTTTTATTTAACCCTTAAAACAGAGTAGAAAATGAAAATGGAAGAAGAAAAAAAATTAAACGAGACAAATAAAATGGATTTCATAGGGACCTATAAGTGCAGCTAATTGTCAGTTTTTGTAAAGTCTGAGGTTCAAGGATTTTAGACAATTTAACAGTTTTGAAAGTTAAACTTGTAATAAATGGGCTCTATTTTTGGAGGGAGTTCCTGAAAGTTGCAGTATGTTTACATGCATTTAACTCTTATCACTAAAGATATGGGAAAATGTTATTCTTCATGATAAGACCCCCTTTGAGATCCCTGATAATAACCAGTCCAGGCTTCAGTCACCCAAAACTATCAGGTAAAAGTATTGTGGAAGAAGTACTTACATTTTACTTTAGTGAATTATAATTTATCTTTTTTTTTAGATAAAGATATATCTGCTCTTGTTTAGTATAAAACTTGCTTCATACTGATGCAACAATGTACCATTTGTGAGCAAATTGCTCATTTGCGTCAGTGCTTTTCAATAAATTTGTCGAACTGGTTCATAAACTGGTCTAAATGATTCATTAATGAATCCTTCTAAACCAAAAGGATTTTTTAATAACCTCTATTAATCACAAATGACTATACATTTGTTTTAAATAGTCAGTTTGTAAAGGTTCGTATCAATGATGCTGTTACGCCTTTATGCTAATATTTTCCTGTTGACTGAACTGCAGTGCAGGTTGTGAACCACCACAGTGTCATTAAAGCTGGTCACTGGTCCACAAACCACTGACTGATCTGCATCATTATCCTGTGAGTGCTGAGTCTGAGATTGGCCGCTCTTTCCGTGGCATTATTAAAAGTCATTAGTGTCTTTTACTGGTCAGCTGCACTTCACCTCTTTAACTACTGATGGTGGGGGGCGGTGCTCTATTACTAAACCAACTAGTGTTCATCGAGGGTCATCGTAACCGCTCAGTTGTGTCACTCATATCCCATCAGGCCGTCGTCCACTGTCCCCTGGGTCTCATGGTGGGGGGATCAGGCCTGTTAGTCTGATGCTGTTAATTACTGCTCCTTAATTACTCTGCTTCTCAAAGAAGCCCTGAGGGATATGGGCCGTAAAAACTGTAACACCGATGGAATCATCCAGGCTGTCCAAGGTCATTTGTTTTGAGGACAGCTGTAAAATCTAGCCTGCTTGCTTTTGTGATGTGAATGTGTTATTAATCAATGTTGCATTGCATTTTAAAATGTATTCATTAGACAACTGTTAAGTTGTTACTGTTAAATAAATGCAGCCTTGGAGAGCAAAAGATTTAACTTTTGAACAAACTTTAAACCGTGTATATTTCAGTAGAATTCTGTAGTATTAGTAGATTGAATAATTGTTTTTGTTTTTTAAATATCAAGATATTTTAGCTATATTGCCCAACCCTAGTTCTGACTTAAATAAGCATTTCATGCAAGGAGTGAAGACTCAATTTTGCGCTTCACTTTCCTAACATCACATCTCTCTGCCTTAAGTGTATATTCTTATTTTGTTTAAAGCACTCAATTATAGCTGAATAGTCATTTTATGAGCACTTAAAGCAGATCTAGAAGAGTTCATTGTTCTACTTTAGCTGTCTTGTCTGTTTCTGACAGATGCATGAAGCTGACAGAACAAAATGAAATTGGACTAAATTAGGTTCAAATGAAGATGAAGCAGACTCGTCTGTGTGGATAACAGAGCTTGTCTGTTTATGTTCTTTTGAAAAGTCTGGACACGGTTAGTTGAGCGACCAAACAGAGCCTGCAGTGACGGATTCACTGGGAAGGATAATCTGATGGAATCTTGACAACTGAATGTCTCTCGCTCTGGTAATGCACTTGGCCTGTTGAGGTAATGTTGTAGTGGGCACATTAGACTTTTCTATCAGTAGATATGGAGGCTGTATTCCCTTGACTGAAACTGAGACCAGTGTGCTTGTGATGTAAAATATGGGGAAAAGATATCCTTTAGAGACCACAAGCCCAAGAGGACACAATAACACTCATTTATCACTTGTTTGAGTTTCATGTGGGTGTGATTTTTATCATACATTCCTTTTTTCCTCCACCACTAAATAAACTGTGGATGTAGGTGAAATATACAGTCAATTAGGGAGAATTCTGTCACGCTCACTTGACAGGTTTCTGAAACCTGGAAAAATGTATTAAAATGTAGAAAGTCTGACCACTGTCCTAGCAGTGCTTTTTAAGTATTTCATCTACATTTTTTTTTTTCCATCTAAAATTTTAAGATGTTTTTTTTCCTTCTTACTAGAGAAATGTGTATACTTAAGTAAACATTATGTATTTGTGATGAAGTATACCAATGTTTGTAAGTATACAAAATAAATATATTACTTTCTGTTCAAAAGTTTGATGTTGGTAAGATTTAAAAAATATTTCTTTGAGCAAAATCTTATTTGCTCGCCAAAGCTGCGTTTATTTTATCAAAAATACAATAAAAACTCTTTTAATATAGTTTAGAATGTAATTTTATTTCTGTGATGCAAAGCCATTGCTCCAGTCCGCAGTGTCACATGATCGTTCAGAAATAATTTTAATATGCTGATTTGGTTCTTAAGAACTGTTGCACTGCTTAATATTTTTACACAAATAAATTCATGTTGTTCTTAAAAAAGAAATACACTTCCAGTCAAAAGTTTGGACACCCTCTCGTTTAATGTTTTTTTTTAAGTTTCTTATGCTTGTCAAGGCTGTTTTCACTTGATCAAAAATACAGAAAAAAATTTAATATTGTGAAATACTATTACTATGTAAATCAATGTTTTTCTATATTAATATACATAAAAAAATTTTCATTGTCACATGATCCTGTGATTTTTTTGATTTCTTTTTTTTTGGTCATTATTTTTTTCTTTTTTCTTTTTTTTGAAAGAAATTAATACTTTTATTCACCAAGGATGTGTTAAATTAATAAAAAAGTGATAGCATAGATTTACATTGTTAGAAAAAAAGATTTTTTGAATAAATGCTGTTCTTTTTAACTTGTTATTCATCAAAGAATCCTGAAAAAAATCACAGGTTGCAAAAAAATATTTGGCAGCACAACATTGATAATTCTAATAATAAATCAGCATATTAGAATGATTTCTGAAGGATAACGTGACACTTAAGACTGGAGTAACAGCTGATGAAAATTCAGATTTGCCTCACAGGAATAAATTATATTGTAAAGTATATTAAAATAAAAAACATTATTTTATATTGTAATAACATTTTGCAATATTACTGTTTTTTTTCTGTATTTTTGATCAAATAAATGCCGCCTTGATGAGCATAAGAGACTTCTTAAAAAAAAAAAAAACATTAAATGAGAGGGTGTGTCCAAACTTTTGACTGGTAGTGTATATTAAAATAGAAAACCATTATTTTAAATGTCAATAATATTTCACTATAAGTTTTTTTTCTTTTTGTTCAAATAATGAACATTGATGATCATAAGAAACCTCTTAAAAAACATCATATATAAATATTTTTAAGAGAAGAGATCTTAGTAACATAAACTTGCTTACTGTTTCTAGTGATCAATGTAATGCATCCTAATAATAAAAGTATTAATTTATATCTTCCTGACCCCAAACTTTTTTCTGTGCATTTTGAACTACATTCGTACATACACACTGGATTATGGCAAAGCAGCGGCTCAACCATCATCTTCCATCATTAACTTAGAGACACGAGACGAGAGTCATTATCTGCATTTTCCTTCAGCACCTTATCTTTCCTCTCCTCATCCGTCACCCTTTCTTTTTTCTTGTTTTCTCCCCATCCTGCCTCCCTCTCCCTCTCTCCATCACCTCTCTATCTCCTTATCTTGTCTTAGACTCATGCTCTGCCATTCTCTCTCTCTCTATCTCGCTTGGCTGCACTTTAAGGCAGGCTGGCTCTGAAAGGATGTCATTTCTGGTCTGAAGCAGCACATTGCCCTGACAGCTATTACAGAAGTCGTGCTTCGCTGTAGATGTGACATCCACTTCAGCGGGCTCTCCATGCACACACACTTTAACACTTTTTCGTGCATCTCAAGAGTTTGAGGTTAGACAAGGTATTAGTCTGATGCGTGATGTGATGTAAATGTGATGTCATTTCCGTGCCTGATTGCAGCACATTTCGATTACGCCTGGCAAGAGAATAGCACAAGGACCATTTTTGCGAGCCAGTATGCAGATATTGAATTTTACAATACAAAACATGGGCCTGCAGCAATCATTACATAATCATATGATTACAACTATTTGATGACATCTGAATTGTTCCTTGCATGAGGTTTCACAGCCCTAAAAAATATATGCTGTACAAAACAACTAATACAGAATACAGAGGTAAATTGCTGTCTATTCATTACATTTAAATCACTAAATTGAGCCTTTTCATTTTCGTTGGGGTGTGTTAATGAGATGCAGACTGTTTAGCAAGCATAAGAAGGTAAATATTGAGGACATATTGTTGTATGATCCTTGAAGCGCTGTCTGTTTGACCCACTTTAGTCATACAGCACAACAATCGGTCTTATCTCAGAAAGCACGCTTGATAAAGCTGCCCCGCAGCCTTGCATTTCATTAGCAGAGCATTTCTACATTTCACTGAGGGTCGTGAGCGCACTCGCAAACACATACAGCTGCGGTGAACAGAATCATGCACACATATTTGCACACATGCAATAGAGAAAACTCAAGGTTATAGCGCGGGTAGATTGAGAGCTTAATTCTACGCTTGTGTGATATTTGACTTCTCTTTCTCTCACACGTACGTTACAGCATTCGCTCTCTCACTTGACCCTCCAGCCGTCTGTCTGCTAAATAGCATCTGACCTTCTTTGACCTCTATTTTTTAAGACGGAGAGGGAGCGAGATAACAACTAGTGTTTCGGCTTACAGCTTGGCTTTAGATCAAAAGAGAAATGTGCTGAGAGTGACAGACAAGTAATGATGAAATTGGAGGAAAGGTATTCATCTTCGACATTTAATGATCGCTCCCTTTTGTTTTTTCAGTAGGTCATGTTGAATTATTGTGTGTCTGACAGAGTTTAGTGCCCGTTTCTAGTGTGTGGGAGAGAAAAACCGTTTGGCTACGTATAAATGGCTCAGATGGAACGTGTGGGATTAAATGGTAGCCGTGCGCTTTGTAAGCTCACTTTGGACATTTCACATTTGCAATTAAATTAAATGAATTGTTAATTTGTTCCATCGTCTAGCATTAACGTAGAGGGAGAGTGATAGATTTAGCCCTATAATCTCACGAAGAGCATTTTTATTTTAATAGCACAAGTCAGCAGCACTATGTGCAATAAATTATAAAATAATGTTCTTTACATAAATACATTCGTTTTACCAAGTAGGAAAGTATATCTATATCTGTTCATCAGCTATTAAACTACAGTAATTATTTAATTGAACTAATTAATAATTATTAAATTACTGTAATTATCTTATTTGTATCAGAATTCCAGAATATGTATTTTTTTTATTTTAGTTAGTTCAGCCAAAAATGAAAATTCTTTAATTATTTAGTCATCCACATGTTGTTCTAAACTTGTAAACTTGGAAAAAAAAACTTACTTAGATGTCATGTCTTATTAATATCTAATATATTTCTTTAAGCAAAAAGGATTTTCTAGACAAATAAAAATGGTCTTGTTTTCAGAGAAAAAAAGAAGTCAAAAATAAGCTAAATAATCTGCCAATTGGCTAAGCAAAATAAAACTAAACTAATCTAGAAAATTTGATAACTTTGCTTACCCCATTGGTAGATTATTGTTTCAAGGAAAAAGTAAGTTTCTTTTTTTTTTTTTTTTTTTTTTTGCAGTGTATATTAAGATATTTGAAAGCAAAATGATAACAGTTTTCTTTTCATTTCTTTGAACGGCTACACTGCCATTCAAAAGTTTGGGATTAGTACAGTTTTTAATGTTTTTTTTAAGTCTCTAATGCTTATCAAAGGTCCATTTATTTGGTAAAAAATACAGAACAAGATTTGAATATAAATTTGTAATTTAAAATAAGAGTTTAAATATACTGTCAAATATACTGTTTTTTTTTTTTTTGGAACCTGTGATACTTTTTTTCATTATTCTTTGATGAATAAAAAGTTAAAAAGGACAGCATTTGTTCAAAATAGGAATCTTATTCTAACAATATACATCTGTACTATCACTTTTCTTTAATTTAACACATCCTTGGTGAATAAAAGTATTAATTTCTTTCAAACAAAGAAAGAAAAAAGAAAAAAAAAAAATACTGACCCTAAACTTTAAACGGTAGTGTGTATTGTTAGAAAATATTTCTATTTTAAATGCTGTTCTTTTTAATGTTTTATTCACCAGGGAATCCTGAAAAAAATATCACAGATTCCGAAAAATATTTTAGTAGCATCGATAATAAATCAGCATATTATAATGATTCCTTAAGGATCATGTGACACTGAAGACTGGAGTAATGATGCTTAAAATTCAGCTTTGCATCAGAGGAATAAATTATATTAAAATAGAGCACCGCTATTTTAAATTGCACTATTTCACAATATTACTCTTTTTTATTTTTGTTCAAATAAATGCAGCATTGATGAGCAGAAAAGTCTTAAAAAAACCTAACATATCTTTGAACAGAGTAGGAATTCTGTAGCTCTTTTGCAACAATCTCTATTTCTCTCTCTCTCTCTCCCCCTCAGAATATCTTTACACAACTGAATGAGTCATCATATGTCTGTAGATTAATGAGTGAGTGTGTGTGTGTGTGTGTGTGTGTGTGTGTGTGTGTGCGTGTGTGTGCGTGTGTGTGTATTTGTGTGCTGTAGTCTTAGTGAACTTAAGTTTTATTTAAGGGCCTTTGATAGCAAGTCTCATTTAGCTGTCTTAACGCACAAAAACACACACAGGCACACTTAGACACAGGGACATTTACAGATGATAGGCACAAAGAATGGGTTTTAAAAGGGCCCTCACTTTATTTTGTGTTCACACGTGTTTGTTTTTTTAGGGAGATTTTTTTTTTTTCACTCCTGTTATGAGGTGGATCAAGATAACAGTTTAGTAGTTTATGCTTAATGGGCACCTATTTACAAGATGTAGTATTAGTGTTGTGTGTTCCCAGAATGTGTCTGTGAAGATTCAGCTCAAAATTCCCCACAGATCATTTATCATAACATGTGGAAAAAAATCATTTTTTAGGGCATGTCTTAAAAAAAAAGAGCCATTTTGATGTGTATCACTTTACATGCAAATGAGCTGCATATTCCCACCCCATCTTCAGAAAAGGGCGTAGGGTATAAAGAGAGAATGAACTGTCAGTAAAAGCACCATGACTGAGAGCAAGAGAACAATTGTTCATCCATTCATATGGAAAGCCAAACACGCCGAAATTGGGACAAAACAGTGCAATTTTTCGTAACACATCACAAAGCAGTCTGGAGTTGAGCTGTCACTAACATTTATTTTGGTAATCGAGTAATCTGCCGATTATTCTTACGATTAATCAAGTAATTTGTATTAATAAAAAAGACCTAAGTGAACAATAACCTTTAAAATGGCTTAAAATACTATATAATATAGTAGCAATGAGGCAATGATAATTTGTTCAAATAAAATGTCAAAAGCAAGTAATCATATGGTTTTATTAAACAAAACTGTTAAAATACATAATTCTAAACAATGCTCTAATGTGCATTACGCATTATAACAAATGACTGCAGATGGCACCAAAGCCTGACGATTGCTTTTACATTTTACTGTGTGATCTAATCCTTCTTTAATATTGACTGAACTGCATTTAATTCAAATCATTACTATTTGGCCATTTCTTTATGATAGAAAAGATACAGCCACTGTAATTTCTTGAATATGTGGACATAAAACCTGTACACTCAGATAGACGGTTTAAACGTTTATTTTGAAATTGCGCATAATTGAGAAAGTTATGGGCGGGGCCTAAACAATGTGACATCACACTGCTTTGAGAATCAAAACCGCATGCCTAATGAGAGGTTTGGTTTAATGGAGATTAAAAAAAATAAAGAATAGGTGGGTTTGTATCATTGTTTTGTTTTTATCTGTCTTTATTCAGAGCTTCTGATATTTTCTAACCCCGAACTTAATCTTCACACAAAGCTTCTGCGTTTTTACATTTTCATTAAGACATTACTTAATATGTTTATTAAAATGTTTCCAGCTGGGGGCCATTGGCTGCTTCCCACATTGTAGGTGATTTCAGGTTTTACTATCCTTGTGGGGACATTTGGTCTAGACAATGTAGGCAGAACCTCTCTCTCTCTCTCTCTCCCCCTCAGCAGAGAGCACAAACTGCTGTCTCGGTCAGATGGTTCCTTCTTTATGAGTTTTTGCTTCCAGGGAATGCAGTGAGACCTGAGGGATTTTATCTCTTCTTTTTAATCCCTCCATCCTCTCTTTATCATTTTTTTCCTGTGTGCTACAGTATGTATCTTTCTGTTTTTCTCTGTTCCCCTGTGCAGTGGCTTTGCTTTCCTGCGCACCACCTATTTTTACGCGTCCGTTTTATTTTTATTTTTCTGCTTTCCTTTCCATTTTAGATTTATATTTATGTCTTACTGTGCTTAATGCCCTCTCGCTCGCTCTCGTCTCTCTCGTTTCCTGTGTTTCTCTCTCGTCTCGTTCTGATTAAGGGTGAGCTATAGTCTAGCTGATTAACTCTGACGGTAATGGACAATTTTCTTGGCCTTTTCTTAATAGTGCCCACTACTGTGTGTGTGTAAGGAGAGGATCTCAAGGCTTATGAGATCTCCCTTTGTGTGACTAGTCTCATATCGTAATGGCTCCTAATGTTTTTTTTTTTTTTGACTGACTCTTCTGATCATACCTTGACAATTATTATACATGTAATTAATAAAAATATGGAAACACTTGAATGCTCAGATTTGTTTTTATGCAATGCAGCATCCAAAATGAACTTCTTGGTGAACATTTGCCAGGCATAAATATTACCTTGCATGAAACAGTGAGATTATTCAGCCATCAATTGCTAAATAATGACACCTCATTTTGTTTCTCATATTTTTGGTTTGATGGCTCAATGTGAGCAGTATAACATGCTGCTGCATTGAGGTCTTTGGGAGAGGTGGTCTTTTTATAACTTATGATTGTAATATAAGGTAAAAGTTAGGAGATGTGGGCAGGCATAGGTTGGAATCCATGTCAAACATGATGGTAGAGGCACTCCTTCATGGAAAACCTGGAAATATTCCGGTCCAGTTACCATGGTGATCATTCCCTGCATCAGCGCTCATGAAGGATTTTTAAGCTCTGAGGTCAGAGTACATCCACACTACCCACACTCCTTTTCTCCTGTATCCCAAACAAATGCCTTTGTTTTGACTTACATAATACCCTTTTATCTAGAGTCAACACGTTTTTTGGATTCCTTTAAGCTGAAGCTAAAACATTCTCTCTCTTTCCAGTGATTTCTTAAAATAATACCCAGTGCTGAAATTCGAAACATTATTTGGCCAAATAAATATCCACATTTACTGTGAATGGAAGGTCTGCTACTTAACCTGAGTTCAAGACTTGGAAATCATTTTGTATTTCTAAAAAAAAAAAAAACAGTCATGTCGGCATTCATGCGACTTTTATGTCACTCTAGATCAACATTCGTCACTATTCTGTGCTCATGGGAGTCATTTCAAAGATTTTACACGCTCAGAGTAATCAAGATAGTTGCGAAAGGTAGTCTGTGGTAGTCCTCTGTGTTTACTTCAGTATAACGGCAAGTGTTGCCAAGTGCACAATTTTTTCCGCGGAATTGCCGCATATTGTTTTCAACTCTGTGGATTGCGATATTTACCTCCTGGAATCCGATTGGGCTAGTTTTGGACTAGTTTTGAGAAGCAATTGGGCGGATTTTGTTGTGAAAACGTGGCAACCCTGTTCATGATGGGGGTTTTTTTGTACATGGCAAGGCAAGGCAAGTTTATTTATATAGCACATTTCATACACAATGGTAATTCAAAGTGCTTTACATAAAAGGAAATAAAATAATCATAAAAACATATTCATGCATTCCTGTTCCCACTGGAAATCTGATATTGGTCTCATTAAAATGTGAACAGCTGTACAAAAAAAAATCTGATTTGAGCATTAAAGCTCGCAGTGTGAACGTAGCCTCATTTAGAGTCAAAGTTCAGTGTGTGAGTTGTCAGTAATGGATGAATTTATCCAAGCATATGGATCGATAGAGAAAAGAAATAATGAGAATAAGTGCTTTCAGATTTAGTGTTAAAATTTGACAGCAGGTGTCTGGTAGTGTTGCAGGGTTTCATTTATGTGCCAGACTTGGTCTTTAATCCCAGTGCAGGTTCCTTTTATCATTTCGGCCACATAACTGCATGAATTCTAGGTTGAGAGAGGAAGAGATAATGAAAGTAGAGCCTTGTGAATTCAAATGACAGTTTATTTAGTGCCCTTTTTTATTTAAATGTTTAAATGTACTTGTTATACAGTAATGTTTTAACTGAAATATCTACGGTGAATCATGCAGACACAGACCCAAAATTCCATTTTAAATTTATTTTTGGCATGGGACATGGATTTTAAGCAGTCATTATATCACTATTTCCTTAGCCAATTGCCTATGTTGGCCTAAAACAACACATAGTTTCTCCACTGAGTCAAATAAGTTCTGAGGAGAGTGGCTAAAAGAAAGATTAGAGTGGGATACATTTAGTTTGAAAGAGAAGAGAGTTTTGTTACATTAATTATTAGGATATACAGTATGTTCTGTAATAAGAATTATATGATGATGATAGTTTTTTTTACAGACAAAAGGCTTTCAGCCACAGTCTACACGGAGCCAATCATGACTCACCGCTGTAAATAGAGACTGAGACACACTCTAAATCTTATTTGGGACGCTAGGCTGAACTCTGGACTGTGTGTGCGTGCACGCACGTCAACGGCGAGTAGGTTTTTGTGTCTAACTCCCATTTGCTGGTTTTGATAGGCTCCCTGCCAGATAGCTTTGATCGGAGCAGCTTTCACTTCAGCACTAGCATCTCTCTTTCCTTGTCTCTTTCTTTTCTTTTAAGTCTTGACAGACGTCAGCAGAAGCGTTTCGATTACAATGACAGACCCTCCATGCAATCTCTCCATCTACTCTGCTCTCATTCTTTTTTAAACTAATAGTGCTCACATATCAACATGTTTTTTTTTTTTTTGGATTGTGTGTTTTTGTTATAGGACTTCCTGACAGATCTGATGATGTCGGAGGTGGATCGATGCGGGGAGAACGAGCACCTGATCTTCAGGGAGAACACGCTGGGCACTAAAGCTATCGAGGAGTACCTCAAACTGGTCGGACAGAAATATCTGCAAGACGCACTGGGTAAAAAATTATTTTCAGAAAATGTCTGTACTGTTTGTTATGACAGTTACCAAGTGACAGGACCACCAAAATAATTACATTAAATAAATATGTAACTGGTGTTCAGTCTGCGAACTTGAACTAGGGGACATTTTATCAGCACAAACTTTCTATCCTGCATAAACACTAAACACACAGACATTTCCAAAGTTTATTTTGTGCTAAGTTCCGCATTTTCATTTTAGATAAGATTAACCAGCCATGAAAACACAAACAGACAAACACGCACACACATATTCGGCCACCTTTGCTGTTGGCTTGTGTTTATTAATACCACCGTATTTTAGGAATAAAATGTGTAAATGTCTGGACTAGCAATTTATCTGCAAAACAAAAATGCATCCTGCAAATTTCACACCGTATATAAATATCGACTTTGGGGGATCTAATAAGAATACTGTATGTGTGAATGTGAGTGAATACACCAAAGAGAGTCAATCTCTTAGAGATTTGCTTTAAGAAGCCATTTGGTGGTGCTGAATAATAGATAGCTGTTTTTCTTAGATAAATGTGACTTGTGAAGTGATGCTAAATTATTAAACTCTTAAAGTCCTGCAGACATCATAGCAAAAGAGGGACAGCAAAAAATGATTACATAAACCACAATTACATAAACAGCATCTACTCAGTAGATACTTAAGTACTTTGCTGTTTTTTTTTCAGTGTCTTCAATTGTTTGGATTTAAATACAAATCTCAGTTTCAGATCAGATTACAAGATACCACTTAAAACAATACCTTAACCAATTATTAAATTAAGCATAAGGCCCTTTTGGTGTATATTTACTAAATTTTGATTGATGAGAAGTGCTGTGAAAACAAGTCAAGTCACATTTTTTCTTGATTGATTACTGTCATTTCCAAACACGCGAGTACTCATGCCAAACACTTGAGTTTGTTTGTAGACTTTTTATGTATGAAGATGACAAAATAATTAATAAATCAGTGGAAAAAGTGGACAGACAGATAGAACACAAACAAACTCCCATCTCCCAAGATTCCCGTTTCTTGGTTAGAGACTTCTTCCAGAACATTCCCACTGAACAGTAGTGTACGTTTTCTATTGATCTGAAGCCGCCTAGTAATGTGGCCACGGAGTGTCTCTTTAGTCTCTAACAGGAAGATGAAGAACGAGGAGTCCACTTCCATTCTGAGTCAGTTGGACGTCCACATGGTTTATTCTACACTAGTTTGATTTTTCCCCGATGCTTTCATGCGCAACAGAACAGAGGGGGGAAAATCAACCAGTACCTGCTCTGAGTCTCTGTGGAGAGGGATCTGGCTGTGCTGTTTGTTTGGGATCAACAAAAAGTTTGTTGTATATTCCCAGGACAGGTTTTCTCATTAGTTCTGAGTCAGATAAATTCAGAACTTTCACTAGTTGCTTCATAGTGGGTAGGGATTCGAATGGGGATGAGCTCTGGGGTGCTAAGTTTCATTCTAGCTAATAATTGTGAGACGAGATGGTGGGGGTTTGTACGGCAGGTTGCCTTTCTGACATTTAGGAACGGAAGCATTCTTGTGCGAAATACAGACTAATGTCAAGATTAATCAATAGATGACAGTACTCTTTATTGATTTCCTGATTTTGAAACTACACAGGATGAAAAACGCCACTGTCTTTAATGCGTTTTCTCTTTCTTTCACTCTAGGTGAGTTCATAAAGGCTCTGTATGAGTCTGATGAGAACTGTGAGGTGGACCCATCCAAATGTTCATCTAACGATCTACCTGAACATCAGAGCAACCTCAGGATGTGCTGTGAGCTGGCTTTCTGCAAGATCATTGAGTCTTACCGGTAGGTACAGTGTGTCCTTCACAGCTGTCTGTTGATGTGAACCAATAATGCAGTTTCTTGCTCAGGTGTTTTATTGCTTCTTTTTTTCAGTTACCGACTTTGTCTCAGGTTCTCTTAAATATTCTCATAAAAGCCAAATTTCTGATATGAGTATAGAGGTATTAAATGAAGCAGGGGAGTTAGGCAATGCCACTACTACTACTAATAATAATAATTAGTGCTGTCAAAATTAGTGATTGATTTCTCCAGTTTAATGGTATTAAAAACATTTACCGCTGTTAGTGCAGGGGCGGGGCTACCTGTTGGCTACCCCACTCACAATTACTGATTCAGTCTCTTTTTATTGACAAGAAGTATGTTTATTTAGTCGCAGAACGCCTTTACTCCAACTTCACTTCAGGGAAAGATACAGGTCATGAGGGAGCTTCAGTAGAACAGCAGTGAACTGTGGCCAGATTAATGTTGTCAGGCCATATGTCAGTAAAAACGAATTGACCTGTCCTGTCAGCCATTTGTATATACAGTACATAATAAATATACACAGTACACACACAGATATAACATGCAAACATAAACATATTTTAAATCGACTGAACGCATCTAATCGTTTTCCAGCTCTACTGCTTACTAGTAAAATTAGCTGTTTGCAGTTTTGTCAGTATTTATGTTCAACTCTGCACTCCTCAACAGTGTGTTTCCACGGGAACTAAAGGAGGTGTTTGCGTCTTGGAGACAGGAATGTGGTAACCGAGGGCGGCCGGATATCAGCGAGCGTCTTATCAGCGCATCATTGTTTTTGCGTTTTCTGTGTCCGGCCATCATGTCGCCGTCTCTCTTCAACTTGACACAGGAGTACCCAGACGACCGCACTGCGCGCACACTCACTCTTATCGCCAAGGTTACACAGAACCTCGCAAACTTCACCAAGTAAGGCTTTCATTTACTCCAGTGTGAGTGTGTGTGTGATTGAGTAGGGAGAAAGTGCTTCAGTGTTTCATGACGGAGCTGACGAATGAGTTTAGAAACGCCTCAGTTTGATAGCTTGTCATGTTGTTATGAGCTAAAACACTATTCATAAGATTGAAATGAAGCTAATAGATATAATTATGATTCTAGAGTCATTAGCATGGTTAATTGAGTTATTAAATGCATCAGTGAGTCATTCTTATTCCTGCTTTCTGTCAGGTTTGGTAATAAGGAGGAGTACATGTCCTTCATGAATCAGTTCTTGGAGCAGGAGTGGACCAACATGCAGCGCTTCCTGCTGGAGATCTCCAACCCAGAGACCATCTCAAATACTGCAGGCTTCGAGGGCTATATTGACCTGGGCCGTGAGCTCTCCACCTTGCACTCGCTTCTAGCCGAGGTGGTGTCCCACATGGACCAGGTTAGTGTGTTCACCTAGCGGTTGGTTTCATTTGATTGTTTTTGTAGTGTAGAGATTTTCAGCAGGAGTGCATTGTGCTGTTTTACTTCAGACTTGCATAAACACTGTAAAAATTGGTTCTTAAATCAGTGTTTTGGAAGGAAATAAAAATCACTGTATATCTTACAATTTTTTTGACATTGGCAAAAAAAGAACTCTTGTTTTAAGAACAAATAACTGTCCAATGTGTCAAATATTAGTGCTGTCAATCAGTTAAAACTAATTTATCAAATTAATCACACATTTTTTCCCTGAAATTAATAGCGATTAATTGCGATTAATCCCACCTAACATTAAAGTTTTTAAATATACTTTTATATTGCAGTAATTTCACATTCAATCTTCAAATTAATGTAGAAACAACATAAAGAAATTTGAAATTTTTGAAATTTGTTAAATATTTTTTTATAACTGAAGGTATCACTGCTACCAATATTTCTCTACTCATTTTTTTTCCCCCTAATATTTAACCATTGACTATAGCCATTTAACATTACAGTATACTTGAGAGCTGTCAATTTTAACATTTATTAGACTTTAAAAAAAATAACGGCCCAGTTTCATAGACAGGGCTTAACCTAAGCCAGTATTAGGCCATAGTTCAATTAAGACATTACTGGTGAAGAAAAAAAACATTACTGGTGTGCATCTTGAAACAAAACAAAAAGATATATTGATATATTTTAAGATCAGTCAGTGTCTGTAAAACTGGAGGAACAACTTGTAATTGATGTAAACCTAAAATAATCTTCACATAAACCCATTATTTACATGTGTCTTTCAGCAAGTAGGACATATACAGAAACTGAACTCAAACACTAAATACCAAATTGAATGTAGATGAATCCTTAAAGCTACAAAAGATATTGATTTCCTCTTTTTCCTTTTGTTCTTTGATTAATAGACTTCACAGCAGCTTATTTGGCTGCTATTACTTTAAGAGCTTCCTCTGCTGAATGTGATGCGGAACTGACACGCATGCTCAAATTTGCCACCTCATAAAATGCATACGATTTTTCACAAATCGTATGTAGGTCGTATGAATTTGTACAATTCATGCCACCTTGTAAAATAAGTCCGAACTGCTGTGAGATGAGGTTGGATGGTCAGACATGTCTTCGTTGCAGTGTTTGCAGTTGAGTGGTAGGTGAACTCAGGATAGCGTTGTGACAAGGCAGTCCATCACTAATGCCACAGAAGGTTCTAAAGTTGTGCTCCAGTTTTCTGTGTTCTTTGAGTAGGTGGACTCTTTCAGGCTCACATCATTGCCTTCAGGCTGTAACAGTCAAGACTTTAAAATCCTTCATTTTGTTGCTTTTAATGTTGAGACCTCATAAGATGTGTGCCCCATGTATGTGTTTCTTTAATTCGTACTTTATACATATTTTTGGAAGAAATTATCTTCTAATCCTCCTCCTTCTCACATGCTAAATATAGCCTAGCTGTTGTATTTGCTCAGATTCTCCACACTAAATGAAAACTTGCAGTCGTGCAAAATGCGTTTAAGCAAAGATGCATTTATCTGCAGCTTGTGCCTGTATGCCGGTGCACCACAGACACTGCCTATAACTATACAAACATTATTAATTAAATCTTGAATATTCTCATCACAGCACTTTATGTTGAATTATTCAGATCATGTTAGGTGGACATGCTCTGAAAGCTCATGCCCTCTCAGTGTTTGAGTTCTACATGGGAAGTCCATTTAGTCCCTAAGGCTGGGCATACAGTGGTCAGACACAGTTGCCTGCTGGGATCCATGTGAATAAGAACGGTTAATTGATATGTCACTAGTAATCTGTAGCCATACATCCATGAACATGGTGTGATTATGAAACAGACAAAAGCCAGAGAGATTCAACTAACTGGAATGTCACAGAATAAGCCAATTATCAAAAATTTAAGTCAGTCAAATTTGAATTTATCTGGGTCTTGCCTGTTTCATTATTAAGTGATCAGAGAGTAAAAATCTTGTGTGCAGAAAGAGTGTCTCCTGTCATAAGTGGTTCTTCATTTTTGTCACATAAATACATGAAACACATTTGTTTTCTCCCGTTTTAATTGGGGCATGGAGCTCCAATTAAATTGGTTTAAACGAACATGCTTTTTAAATGTTTTTTGAAACATTATGCTCACCAAGGCTGAATTTTATTAGATAAAAATACAATAAATCAGTAATCTTGTGAATTATTTTTAACAATTTAAAATAACTGTTTTCCGCTAAAATATGTTTTAAAATGTAATTTATCCCTTTGATGGCAGAGTTGAATTCCTCTAATCTTCAATGTCACTTTTTTTTCAAAAGCATTTTTTGTAGTAACAGAAAATTCAAAAGAATAGCATTTATTTGAAATAGAAATAGAAAGTGTTTATCTTTTTTATATTTAATGCATGTGTTCATTACATCTTACTAATCCAAAAGTTTTGAAAAATAGTGCATATTTAAGATGTTCAAAAAATGTCCGTACACTGGAAATTTCCATTATGTACACTGCCGTTCAAAAGTTTAAGATCAGTAAGCTTTTTAATGTTTTTAAAGAAGTCATTTCTGCTCATCAAGGCTGCGTTTATTTGATTCAAAATACAGAAAAAAAACTCTAATATTTTGAAATATTATTGCAATTTAATATAACAGTTTTCTATTTTAATATGCTTTAAAGTAGAATGTATTCCTTTGGCGCAAAGGAAAACAAATGTTAGATTATCTTTTATAATTTTTGCATATTAGTATGGATGTATTGGATCATCGAAGGTTGGCAGCAAAGACAGTAGTTAATAAAATGGGATTAGACACATAAAGGAAATTTGTATTATTTAACACATTTAATTATTTAATTAACCTATTTTATAGGTTTGCGTCATATTCTGAGTTGAATTTCACTGTTTTTATTCATTTTGAGGAATGCTGAATCAGTTTTTCTGTTTTTTTACATGTTCACGTTTATTCTAAAACTAAAGTAACATCTTACTCCTGATATCTCTTAACATGGGGACAGGAGAGCTTTTAATCAATAAATGTGGGAGAAAAAGTAACTGGTGTTGCTTAAATGTAACTCAGATATTTTCTTGTCAATTAAAAATAATGCGTTACTTACTAGTTACTCGGAAAAAGTAATAACATCATTTTACAGAAATATTACTCCAAATTCACTCTTGTAAATATTTAAAACAGGACATTTGTGGTTCAAGCTATTATAAATCAATCTGCAAATAAAGCTGTCAGTTATGCCTAAATATTGGTGTATTAATCTGCCTGGTGGGTATATCAGTCTATGACTAATATACTGCAGCCCATTAGGAGGTCATTTTATTGTTAAGTAATTTTATTGTTGGGTGATGGATACAGCATTTACATTTAAAGCATTGCCTGATGCTTTTTTTTTTTTAATCCACAACAGCTTACAGTGCATTCAAGTTATACTATACATTTAATCAGCAACCGTGTTTATTGGGAATCCAACCTGTGACCTTGGCATTGGTATCGCCATGCTCTACCAGTTCAGCTACAGGATCCTATTTCCACACAGTCATTGATGTTCTGTTGTCTTCTTCCTCTATTCTCAGAGGGGGTAATAGAGAGTCCTGCACAGATATAAGAGGTCTTTGGGGTATGTGTTAATTTTCAACGAAATCTTTTATCTGTCCTCAGAGTGCTACTTCCAAGCTTGGCCCGTTACCTAGAATACTGAGGGACGTACATGGAGCGTTAACAAACCCACCGAACATACAGATGAGCGTTCCTTCTGATCGTGTGCCGTCCCCTCCTGCCCCTGGATGCAGCATCTCCAGTGGATTACAAAAAATGGCCATCGACAGCGACCTACCAGGGTAAGCCACAAATCAGATCCACCGCAAATTTGTTAAACCGTAATCAAGCAGAATCAAGTATGTCCAATATTGTACACATCTGTGCAATAAACAAGCTGTATATTTCATTATAAATAGGTATTCTGGCACATCAGTTTTAGACAATGACACAAAGTTGTGAAGTACAGCCATATTGCTTATGTACTCATCGTTATCTGCCACTTTCAGCCACAAAGACTGTCCTTGTTTCTGTTCTTAAGAGTGTGCCCTCACTTTATCCAGCAGACTGCTCTTCTAAAGAGAGCGGCTCATCTTTATCTGTCTAGCTCGCTGCTAATTCCCTACCGACATTTATGAGAGCCAGAGAGAATGAGAGGCCTGTAATTGTAGTTCTCATACACACAAACACACACACACACACACACACACACACTTTCAGGGAAAGGGAAGATAAATATACTGGGGGATCAAAAGCGATGGAGGCTGCAAGGAGAAAGCATCGAGTGAAGCTTGTTGGTTGGTGTCTGGGCCGAGATTATGATGAAATAAATTAGCATTTTTTTTTACCAAACATCCAGACAATAAACACAGTCTGGGTGGAAGTAAGGACAGAAAGAGATGCATAATAACTTTGCATGCATTCTCTCTGATGCTTTATACCTGTCTGGAATTGTCTAGCATAGTATTTATGCGTGTTTGAGAAACTTGTGGGTTGTGAAAGTTTTGTTTCTCAAACACAAACTCATATGAGGGTCCAAAACCTAGTAAGCTGACTACAGCAGGTGAGCAGCATTTTAAGATATCAGGTGTATTCCTGATGCTGTTTCAAAAGGTCAGCAGCAAAATTATGCTGACTTCTAAGATACCATCTTGGACAGCTTCACATGCATCCTTTGTGGATATGGCAATATCAGAATGTATTGCTGTAAGCTCAGTATAAAATCTAAAATCTAAAATCCACAGACTAACCTTTCAAAATGTGCAGAATAATTTCAGTCAAACATAGTTAAATATAGTCATTTTACCAGGTACTTGTGTGTGCTGGCTATTTTGTGCTTGTTAAAGTATAAAGGTGTTATCTTAGCAACATGCTAACTAGGGTTTGGTTGCACTTATCAACTAACTAGTCAGATCATACCATAAATGATGTCCTTCAACCAGGAATGTCCAACATTAGCAAAATAAAATCTAAACAGGGTTGCACCTTGGACAAATGTAAGGTCCACTGATTGTATCTATTATTTTTTTCTTCTTCCGCTCTGGGAGTCTATGGCAGTCCATAGAACCGTTTGCAGAAAAGTTATGAAATTTGGCACACAGATAGAGGACAGTCTCAATATGAACCATAGCAAACTCTCTTGCGCCACTAATAGGCCAAATTTGCACTAATAGGCTAATAAATTGTACGAAAAAAAAATTACTTTTGTGAATTCATCCTAGATGGCTTGCCTGATTTTCAACAAAATTGGCTCAAATCATCTTCAGACAATGCTGGCCAAAGGTTATCAAAAGCTTTTTGATATACCCAACCATTTTTGTAAAGCATGTCAACAAATTTTGTGAAATTTGGACTTGCAAAAATGGACATGAGGTATGTCTTAGCGGATTCATACCAAACTTGGTACGTGTTTTACCAAGCATAACCTAAGGGCCACCTACTGGTCAAAAGATATGAAAAATAGACATTTTTGTTGTCATAAAAGTGAATTTGTTAGATTAGGAGTGGCATACTGATTCAAACAATACCAAAGTTTCTTACGTCAGCCATTTTGAGTTTGGACCTATTCAAATTTTATGTTAAGTTAAAAAAAAAGTTATGTTAAGATTCATAATGCGTATCGTTATTAATCTTATGGAAACACTTGCACATGGATGGATGTTAATCTCATCATTAACAGCAACAAATTTAAAGTCTTTAACTCAAACTCTCTTGCACTCATTCTTCTGCTAATAACTTTTAAACTGTGAAGCCTAAAAGCAAAATTCAGTTTCTTTGATTTTTTTTCGTCTGATTCCGCATACAAAAACACATTGGTGGATTGTGACCAAACTTGGTATGTTATAAAAAGCATGACCTGAGGGCACATAGTTTCGGCACAGCGCCACTTACTGGTCAAAATATATAAAAATTGACATTTCTGCTTATAACTTCTGACCAGTTTGGCCCAAAATCCTAAGATTGGTCTCATTAGATTTGGAATGGCACATCGAATCAAATGTCTCTGCAGGAAAGCAGCTATATTTTAAAATGTATTTTAAATAAGTTATTTTTAAAATGACAAAATTAAAGAGCAAGATTTGGAACAGTGCTATTTGTGTGCTGTTCTCCGATACTGTGCTTTAATTTACACTTTTTCTCTTTCTGGTCCTTGTCTTCATCTCTTCGCTTTACTAGCCCAATGGACTTCACTCGCCTTCCTTCCCCCACCCCTGAAAACAAAGACCTCTTCTTCGTCACACGCTCTTCTGGCCTCCAGGGCTCCCCTGCCCGCAGCTCTAGCTACTCCGAGGCCAACGAACCCGAGCTGGGCCTGGCCAACGGCGGCAAGAGCCTGTCCATGGTAGACCTGCAGGAAGCGGCCAGGGCGTTAGAACCCATCGCAATCCCAGCAGGGATCACTTCAGAAGGTTTAGGTGAGGGTGCCATGGTTCCCTGGAATGCACGGACTCCCCAAGGCAACATTGCCGGAGGCCCTACTCTTCACAGGCCAGGACAGACTCCCACTACCCCAGGAGCAGAAGGGGCCCCAGGCAGGCCTACACAGCTCTTGGCCCCGCTATCCTTTCAGAATCCAGTGTACCAGATGGCGGCAGGGTTGCCCGTGTCAGCTAGAGGGAACGCGAGCGGAGATTCTGGGTCGGAGTGTCACAGCTCCGTCAGTTCCCATAGCAACAACGAGGAGGGGCTTGGAGGAACCAAACACACGTTCCTAACCCAGGGGGCTTCGGTGGGCGAGGAGTTTGCAAGGCGTTCGGGAGATTTCTCGAGGCGACAGCTATCGCTAACTGACGCGCAGCATGGGAACCAGCCTATGGTTCTACGACAGAGCAGCGCTGGGCCTCAGCGGCGAATTGACCAGCCGCCACCACCCACACAAACTGCGCCCAGAGGACGAACTCCACCCAGTCTGTTGAACTCCACCCCCTATCCACGGCCTCCTAATAACACTGTGATGTCATCGTCACCTGATTGGCCTGGAAGTGGCGCACGACTTCGACAGCAGAGCTCCTCCTCCAAAGGGGACAGCCCAGAAATGAAGCATCGCGCACCACATAAACAGGTTTGTAGAGTTAAAAATCGATAGTACGTTAATAATTCCACACGCATTTGTTTGGAAATGTTTAAAGATGTTTAAATATTGTATATTTATATATGTGAAAATACATTGTATGGGTCAAAATTATTGATTTTTCTTTTATGCCAAAAATGATTAGGATATTAAGTAAAGATCATGTCACCATAAATATATCAAAACATAATTTTTTTAAAATAATATGCATTTTTAAGAACTTAATTTGGACCAATATAAAGGTTCCAAATGCTCAAACAGTTGTATCTCGGCCAAATATTGTCTCATCCTAACAAACTGTACATCAGAGTAAATCCTATTTATTCAGTTTTTTTTAGAAAACTGACTGTTATGACTGTTTTTGTGGTCCAGGGTCACATATATATCTATTAAATTTATTATAAACAATTTATCCATGCAAATCAAAACAGTGAAGAAAAGATTACTGCAATTTCTGCTTCATGCAAATCTGTTTCAGACAAATCTGGACCATTTATCATCTATCTTTATCTTAACCTAGTAATTTTAATATATCTTGCGGCGTGTCTGAGTTATTGATTCTAATAAGAATCAGAGGGCTTAGCTCGCTACCAATCATCAACCCCTGACACTTACTATTGCCTCTGGCAGTCATTTTTCTCAGCGATTTGACAATGAAGTGGACAGGAAGGGCATTTCCCATATCCACAATGCATTGTTCTCTCTCTCTTGGGATTTGATTGATTGCTTGACGTGATTGATGGAAGCGTGTCTATGGAAACCACATGCGCGCACACTTTTATTACATCGCAGATTACCTCCAGGCTCTTTGTCAGACTGTGAAAGTCACATCTGTGGACTTCCTGTGAATACTGTAGTTGATTCTTACAATCATTATGTTTGCTGAAAGCTTGACATTGAACTATTGTTTTACCAACCTCAATGGCAAATTGTCTTTTTCAAGTCAATGAAATAGAAGTAGCGACAGATCTTTTCTTCTGTATTGTGAAGAACATCAGAGTGAAACACTGGATTTGACTGATTCAAAGGGCTCTACATGATTCCAGCTGAGGAATAGGGGTCTTATCTAGTGAAACAATAGATAATTAAAAAAGAAATAAAATAAAAATGTATAGTTTTTAACCACAAATGCTTATCTTGTACCAGTCCAACCTCACACATGTAGCCATGTTTAAAAGGTCTCGAGCGATGTAGGCGGACCCAGTGTTTGAAAAGCAAACATGCAAAGAAAGTCAAACAACTGTTACAAAAAAGGTAAAACAACATTTTGAACCAAAGTACACAGCTGCTGAAAGATTGTGGTTAAAAAGTATATATATATATATTTTTTTTTTTTTTAATTTTAGAAAATGACCAATCATTTTGCTAGATTAGACCCTTATTCCTCAACTGGGATCATGTAGAGCCCTTTGAAGCTGCACTGAAACTGCAATTTGGACCTTCTACCCATTGGCCACCATTGAATTCCATTATATGGAGAAAAATCCTGAAATGTTTTTCTGTTTTGACTGAAAGAAAGACATGAACATCTTAGATTCTAAAATTGAACTAATCCTTTAAGTAAATGTGTTTTCTTATTTATTTTAAGGATGTTTCAGTATTTTTGTTGGAAAAAATTTAGTTAATTTACTTCCGAGATAAATGTATTTTATTTTTTGGAAAACAATAAAATGCCATTAAAGAAAATTTTTTGCAGTATAGTTGAGGACTATAGTGGCAACTGTATGATGACATGATAAACAATTTGCTTGAGCTACGCTTCAGAAGTATCTTATAAACATGCTCACATGCCACACATGCTCTTTTTATTCACCCTTATGTCATGCTAAATGTCATCTTGTCCATGTTGCCTGTTAAAAACAATGCCCCTGGCATGTTTTCTGTGTGTGTCTGTGTGTGTGTGTGTGTGTGTGTGAGAGCGTGTATCTTGTTTCATCTTTGGTTTATTCATGCGTACGTGTGTGTGTTTGTGTATGTGTCCCATAGGCCCCATCCCCAGTGAACCCCAGCGCATTGGACCGTACCGCTGCCTGGTTGATGAATGTGCCATATATAGAGCAGGAGTCTGAGACGGAGCTTTGCAGAGATGAGCACACACAAGCTGAAAAGGTAACTGACCACCCACACATCATAGCAGCAGAGATTTCGGATCATGCTAACATGCTCTGGAAGGGAAATGAATCATCATCCTGCACTAATTTCACTCAGACAGGAGGATTCTCTCAGTGTCAGTGATCCAGCATTCAGCTCCGTCTGAGCTGGGTGTTTTCGCATTCAGACTTAAAGGTGAAATGTGTAGGCTTTTTTATGTTAAACTCCCAGTTTAGTGAGCGGAGACTTAAGTAAGCCATCTGTAGTTTGACCTTCTGAGGAGCTCTGTGATATTTTCAACATTGCTCTGTTTCAGAGACGGAAGAGGTGGTAGGAATGTTTTTAAGTCTGTTTAATGCCACTAGTGGTGCAGAAACAACACACTTCTGGGAAGCAATTTCTACAAGGGCTCTCAGACTTTTGTTTGTGTGAAACAATTGATTGCAAGTTTGATGTTAGCATACACTTACACAACTTTTACAGCATTTATTCTACATCATGGCAAGATTTAACATTAGTAAATATTGTATGAATGAACATAAATTAAGAATGTAAAAGATATTTATAAATGCTGTAAAATATTTAGTTTGTTGTTCATTTATGACACCTAATGTATTTTTTAATTCACGTTAACAAATGCCTTACTGTAAAAACGAACCAATATGCAACAGTAGTGCACCACACTTGATGCCACAAATAAAATGCAAATACATTTCACAGGTATTTTTTTTATTTTTATTTTTATGACTTGTTATTCAACATTCAATACTGTTAAAATGAGGTGGAAGGCTAAGATTTATGTTGTTGTATTTTGCAGTACCAGGCAGAGATCAGTATGCTGCAGGAGAGACTGCGTGTGTCGGTGCAAAGGCTGGAGGAATACGAGGCCCGGATCAAGGGACAGGAGGAACAAGCGCAGAAGATGTTGCTGGAGTATCAGGCCCGACTGGACGAGTCTGAGGAGAGATTGAGACGGCAACAGGAAGACAAAGATCTGCAGATGAAGGGCATCATAAGCAGGTAGGAGAGACTGAGAGATAAGGGAGTATTATAAAGGCTAAACCAGAATAAAGGCAGAAGGGCTGTTGAGGTAGATAAAATAAGGCAAAAAGAAAGAAAAAAAAAAAAGAAAAACAAGAATATGTCAGTCCACAACCAGTCAACAAATTGGCCTGAATAAGTAAAATTGGTGGAAATGAATGACACAAGTTCACCTTTTCATACAGTTCTTGAGTCAGATAAAAGTAAACATGAATTTACATTGAACAAACACAGAGAGGGCACTTTGCCTTTCAGGAGTCTTCCACAAGCCTCTGATGCTCGCTGTCATTTTGCTTTCAGCTGATTAGTGGCAACCTGAGAAGACCGACAGCTTTTAGAAGACTTTTAGCCTTCCTCAAGGCAGAATTTACTGAGAGCTGCGTTCCTCCAAGACTGATGTTATGGGGCAGCTATTTATGGCCTCGAGCTCTAGATCAAAGACAGAAAATGTGAGGATGTATGAAAGCCGGACTGAGTGTGTGTTTGTTTTGTGTTGATGCAGGTTGATGTCTGTGGAGGAAGAGCTGAAGAAGGATCATGGTGATATGCAGGCAGTGATTGACTCCAAACAGAAGATCATTGATGCCCAGGTATGTCTATATATAGATGTCATTGAACATACCGAAAGTACTTTTTATGTACAGATCTTAAAGGGATAGGTCACCCAAAAATGAAAATTCTGTTGTTAATTACTCCCCTTTTTCTCATTCCAAAGACCTTTTTTCATCTTCTGAACACAAATTAAAATTTCTTTGATGAAACCTGAGAGCTTTCTGACCCTACACAGCAATGCAACTGCCACATTCAAGGCCCAGAAAGGTAGCAAGGGTATTGTTAAAATAGTCCATGTGACAACAGTGGTTTAACCTTGATGCGCTGTGCCTTGTTAATAAACAGAAGAAGATGCACGCTGTACATAAAACAGTCTTCGTAAACAAGATTTTAACAGGGGATGACTTGCAACTTTTTGTCCAGCCTTAATTATTTGAACCAGAATATACAGACAATTAACTAAAAGAGATGGATGTTCTACATCGGAATGGCGGCTCCTGTATGCATCACATGCATGCATCGTACTCTCTTGAACATGCATCAAATACAGACACAGAAGAGAAGAAAATGTTAAATAAAGTCGTTATTTTTGTTTTTCTTTGAGCACAAAAGGTATTCTCATAGCTTCTTAAAATTGAAGTCACATGGAGTTTTTTAATGATATCCTTGCTATCTTTCTGGGCCTTGAATGCGTTAGTTCTTGTTTATGCAGGGTCCGAAAGCTCTTGGATTTCATAAAAAAAATTTAATTTGTGTTCCAAAGATCGGTATGAAAGTGAGTAATTAATGACAAGATTTTCATTTTTGGGTAACTATTCCTTTAAATGTTAACATTTCAACAAATCCAAAAGAATTTCACAGATCTTTGCCTGAAGGTTGCCATTACACCAAAATCGCACTTCCCCCCTGTCATCCCATAGGAAGCCCTAGGGTTCTGTAGCTTTTCGAAAGAAACACATTTTTTTATTACATTTTAAGTGTGGCTGTCATATACGCATTATTCATCATCACTAATGTTAATATTCACTGTCCTACAGTGAGGGATGTGGAAATCTCTGCTCTGCAGATTAAAATGACACCAACCCAGCATAACATCAGTATTCCTGGCTAAAATCTTAACAACAAAACACTTCTTAATACTACAACACAATGTGAATTCAAGGAAAATGCATATACATTTTTATACTTTATGTATGTATATTTACATCTCAGTTTCTAAGAAACCAAATGGTTTGTTTCTTATTCTTTCATGTACACGTGTTGGAAAAGAAATAAGCAATTAAGCACTTGAGGTTGAGTGTCTCCACAAATAACATCACAGCTGTGATTTGGTCACAGGCACAAGCCAGATCATGACAGTCGTGATTTGTGATGATTACCCTATAGTTGAATCAATGAAAAAAGTGACTTATTATGTAGCAATTATTGGCACTGCTTAGCTGGAGATGAACCAAACTGAATGTCTTATGCATACTCATGTTCAGTAAATATATGTGTAATTATACATTCACTTTGAAGATCCTTATACAACCAGAAACATGGATGTGTCAGCTAACCCATTGGCAGCAGAGCTGAACTTAAAGGGATAGTCAAAAGCTTTCTAACCCTGCATAGACAGTCGCGTCATAAAATTAAAGCTGAACTACTGATGTCTCTTGGACTATTTTAACAATATCTTTAACTACCTTTCTGGGCCTTGAAGTTCCACTGCATTGCTGTCTATGCAGGGTCAGAAAGCTCTCGGATTTCATTAAAAAATATCTTAATTTTTGTAATCTGAAGTAGACAGCTGTCTTACAGGTGTGAAACGACATTAGGATGAGTAATTAATGTAAAATTTAAATTTTTGGATGAACTAACCCTTTAACGTAAGAACCTAAAAGCCACTTTTCCAAAATTTGTCTAAAAAGTCTGGGCTGGATTCACAATTTGCCAGGCTGTGTTTATTTTCTCCCATTCTTTACCTGTTACCATCCAAACAATTACTTGTGAAAAGTCTTTGCTAAAATTGCTGGCTTTGGTATTTTCATAGGACTTAAGATTTGTGTATGTGCTGAAATTGTCTCAATCTCCAGGAGAAACGGATAGCATCTCTGGACGCGGCTAACGCGAGGCTAATGAGCGCCCTGTCACAGCTGAAGGAGCGCTACAGCATGCAGACGCGGAATGGCATCTCTCCTACCAACCCCACCAAGCTGCAGATCACAGAGAACGGGGAGTTTCGCAACAGCTCTAACTGCTGAACGAAGACCCCGAATGCACAGAGAGAGAGACGGAATGAAGACACGAAGACATGAGCAAGTGTGCAGATATTCTGTAAGTGAACACTGAGAGAAATACTGCAGGTGAGGATACTGAACACTGACCTACGGTCTACAAAGCGATTGCTTGGAAACGTGGAGCAAGATCCACTTTAGACATCCACTGGTGAGACTACTGTTCAAGTACTTCATGTTAGGACACACCACTAGACATTCATTCGTGTTTCACAACAACTAACTGTAAAATAAAAGAAAAAAACCAATACAGCTAACATGGTGACATTATACAAATACTAAGATTTTCTAGCCTGCAAAAAAGTCATTTCACTTGCTTTAAAATAAGTGTTCTCCATACAGCCTTGGGGGAAAAAAAGAAACTAGATTTTGTCACATTAATTTATAATGCTCTCTAATATGAAATAACTGAAACTACAGAATGAGCAACTCTTTGTGGAGAAACTAGCGCTCTCCTCCATAACTCTCTTCCTGTTTCTGTTTCTCCCTACATAGTGCACTTTGTCTCTCCATCATGAGAAGCCTTAAAATGTCGCACCTGAAATATCCCTCGATCCTTATTTTTATTTTATTTTTACAGTTCAGATGAACATCTGTAATAGATTATAATGTGCATAGATTTTAAAAAGTACAGTACATATTTAACATTCTACATCCACAAGTTGTTTTATTCTTTTTGTCTGGACAAAAATGTTCTAGTCTGTAAAGAACACATCCCAAGTTTACAAGTTTACATACACCTTGCAGAATCTGCAAAATGTTATTTTACTAAAATAAGAGGGATCATACAAGAACCATGCTAATTTGTTTGTAGAAAAATTAATAGAAAATAATAGTTACATTTAGAAAAATGACATACACTTGATGCTTAATACTGTGAATGATCCACGGCTGTGTAACTGTTTTGTTTTGTTTAATGATAGTTGTTCATGAGTCTATTCTTTCTCCTGAACAGTTAAACTGGCCACTGTTCTTCAGAAGAATCCTTCAGGTCCCACAAATTCTTTGGGTTTTTTTTTAGCATTTTTGTCAATTTTAACCCTTTCTAACAATGACTGTATGATTTTGAGGTCCATCTTTTCAACTGATACGCGACTATTACAGAAGGTTCAAATGCTCACTGATACTTCAGAAGGAAACACAAGAAAAACTTTTGAATTTGAAGACGAGGGTAAATTTAACTTGTCTTCTGAAAAACGTGTAAGTAGCTTCTGAACGGCAGTGCTAAATGAAAAAAAAATGATATTTAGGCAAAATAAGAAATATGTAGCACACTTGTTCAAAAGTTTTCACCCCTGGTCCTTAATGCATTGTGTTTCCTTCTAAAGCATCAGTGAGTGTTTGAACATTCTATAATAGTTGCAAATGAGTCCTTAGTTGTCCTCAGTAAGAAAAGATGGATCTTAAAATCATACAGTCATTGCTAAAAAATTAATTTGGATTTTTCTGAAGAACAGCAGACAGTTTAACTGTTCAGGATCACTAAACAAAAGTATTAAGAATCAAGCATATGTAAACTTGAACAGGGTCATTTTTATAAATGTAACTTTTATTTTCTCTTGTGGACTATTTGTTAATGTATTTTATTTCAGATATCTCATTCAGATCAATGCTGAATTTGTATGATTCCTCTTATTTTAGTAAAATAATTAACATTTTGCAGATTTTGCAAGGTGCATGTAAACTTTTGACCTCAACTGTATTTCAGATCCATTTTAGACATGCCAAGATTTTGAATTAGCACAGACTGCTCAGATGGAGCGGAGTGAATGTTTTAGACGCGACCGAATTGACGTGATTTTAGACGTTTTGAAAACTGCCTTCTGTAGCTCATGTTTTCTTCCTACATTGTTTGGGAGAGTTTTGCTTTTTCTTGTAGCAGGTTTTTCTTCTTCAGTCCAATTTTTTTAAAGCCTTTAAAAGTCATTTGTACAACCGTGTTTATTTTTGTATGTGTTGCCTCATTGGTCCAAATTGCTGCACACTTTACATTTCAACATTTAGAGTTTGTATATTTTTGTATTTAATACCATATATGACAACTCTTGTTCGGCACTGGGGTGCAGCGTGGAGCTGCCGTTTTCCTTTCATTCGTTGGTCTTGAGGAAGCCAGACACACGACACGTCTTTATTTTGAGAGATACTAAGAGATTATAAGACAGCCGGTCATGGGACATGTAGATAGAGATGTTATTTTTAAGGGGAATCCTCTCTGTATATGGGCTCTGTGATGGAGTATCATGTGAATAATCTAATATTATATATAAAGCAAGATTCATGGGAACTCCAGGACATTGTTATAGCTGAAATGTGGGATCAGATTGAGACGCAGCAATCTATCAAGCACAAAGCACATCTCTCGCCCCAGCTTCTCAAAGGCTTTGAAGACTATGCACTTTTCCCCTTTGTCGTGTCCACTTGGGTTTACAAACAGGTAGCAAACTCAAGGTGCTCATTATTATTATTATTATTAAGCCAGGGAAGCTTTAATTTGTCTTTAATTTGTAGCATTATCATTTGCGCCACTGTAGCTAAACGCTATAAACCCTTCCACACAAAGGTGCACATATAGTGTAAATGTCGTGAGATTATTAATTAGACTGTGTTACATACCTCAGCCAATCACATGCTCTTTTGATGCCCTGGTAAAGTAGTTTTGCATGTACTAAATGCTTCAGCACTGTCTGTATACAGCAGATTGGTATCTAGAGTCATTTACAATTCATTTGATCAACTTCTAAACTTGGCTTGGGGCTCGTGTGGTTGCACAAAAGGGAAGTGATGTTTATTTTTCACAAGTTTTCTCTCAAAGACATGCGTGTCAACTTCTCTGTTTGTTCATGTTCTGTTTTTAATGAGGTCTGAGGCTTTGCAGAGTCATTATGTCTATTTTCATCCACATGAAGCTACTAGTGAGTCAAAAAAAATAGTTGTTTAGAAGAGTATTGAATGAATAAGACTTGCTGTCGTCTCGGTTCTTTTCATCAGATGTGTCTTTATCTGGCTTCATTTCAGTTCTCAAAGTCTAGGAAACTTTTGTAAGTAAAACTATTTGCGCATCGCTTTTTTTTTTCTCAAAGCAGTCAATGTGAAATAGTAGCTATGTGAAATAAATGACATAAAGATATACAAATCTATAAATGAATACCTAAAATATGTTGTATGTTTTATAATCCTTGTAGAAAAGATTTTTGTAAGTATGTTTAAAGTAAAGTATTGGCTGGACTCTTGCCTTGTTTTAGGACAATGACAAGAACAATAATGTACAGAGAAATTTGTCCATGTTAAGAACTATACAATTGTGGCTGTGCAATTTATGTACATTTGCAACTAGAATAATTAAAGTTTTATTTAGTTATTTCATATGCCTGCTTTGTTGTCTTCATTACGGATTCGATCCGTTGACAAGCGTAATGTGAGAGGTCAAGATAAACAAAATGTTGTTGGATATGGTCAACCTACTGATGGTCCATTTTTAAACCTGAAGTACAGCGTCTAATGGGCAGTCTTTTCAAACTGAGGACAACTGAGGGACTCATATACAACAATTACATAAGGTTCAAATGCTCACTGATGCTCCAGACGGAAAAACCATGCATTAAGCTGGGGGGTGAAAACTTTTGAACGGAATGAGATTTTTCTTATTTTAGCTAAATATCACATTTTTTTTAATTTAGTACTGCCCTTCAGAAGCTACAGAAGATACTTGCATGTTTCCCAGAAGAAACAATAAGTTGAATTTACCCTGAGCTTTCACCCTTAATGCATGGTTTTTCCTTCTGGAGCATCAGTGAGCGTTTGAAATCTTCTGTAATAATTGCATATGAGTCTCTCAGCTGTCCTCAGTGTGAAAAGGTGAATCTCAAAATCATGCAGTCATTGCTGAGAAGGGTTCATATACACAAAAATGCTGGAAAACCAAAGAATGCGTGGGACCTGAAGGATTTTTCTGAAGAACAGCAGGAAGTTTCAGGACAAACAAGGGATTCATTAACAACTATCACTAAAAAAAAAAAAACAGCTGTGGCTCATTCAGGTAACACAGTATTAAGTCAAATTTTCATGACATGTCTTCTTTAAAATAGTAAAAACATTTTAAATTGTAATATTTCACAATATTGGCGTTTATTGTATCTGTTTTACTTATCAACCCCAAACTTTTTAATTGGCAGTGCATATGTGGTGTGTGTGTGTGTGTGTGTATATATATAACTGAACAAGTAAAAACATACAATATAATATTTTAAATGCAATGTTTATTCAACATGTCCATAAAAAGTACATCTCAGTCAAGCCTAATTTGTAGATGCCTGCAGCTGCAATGTGATCTTAAATGAGGGTTAAATGATCTGTGTAAATATGTGCTAATCTTGTGAGATGTCCACTTGCATTAAACCACAGCAAACCTTTTTTTTTCCCTTCTGTCATAATTTCTACATGCAGGAGCAGTTCAGTCAATTCACAGCTTGCAGTGATTGACTCGGTTAAGTGAAAAACAATAAATAATAAATCTCTGTGGGTATAAATAAAACACAACTTGGTAAACTTTGAGTGCACTTGGTGCCATGTCCTGGTGTTCACACCATTTCCTAACAAAAGGCCAACATGTTGTTCTGCTTTGTCAGTTAAAGGTGGCCATTTGAGAAAATTAGCTGCTTTTCTGAAGTGGTGTTATAACTATCTCGTCCCTTTAAGAAACACTGAATCCTGTGATTTATCCCTGCAGTGATTGGCTCACACAAATACTGCCCACATTACCTGAAGGTAAGCATACTGTATGAGCACATGCTCGTGCACATGCCATCCACACAAGAAACAAGTGCCTGAGTGTCAGTGTACTGGCATCAGAACACACACAAACATGAATATCTTCAGTTACATTTGTCTGCGTAGTGTGATAAACAATTCAACTTCAGCTAAGAGTGAATGGTATAAAGTCCTCTTCTATCCCGGCTTGTTTATGTCATGAAATTCGATTCAATATTCTACCTTCGTTTATTTATTCAAAAGCACATTGCGTTGCCTTCTGGAAGTTCCTCAGAAGACATGGAGCTGTTTGTTTGTATGTGTGAGATTGTCAGTTCTCTGTGTTTGCTTTAGCAGAGAGTTGCAGCGGCCGGTGGCGTCTGCGTGTCAGCGCAGGGGAGCTGAAAGTAGTTGGCGCTGATGATTGAGAAGAGGCGGGGTTTGTGTTTGTGTGCGATCTGTGTGGCCGTGGCTTCTCGCTGTGGCTCTGGCCCTCGAGGGCCCCCTCACACACTTCCAGCAGCAAGAGCACCTGCTCCCGCAGTGGTAAAGCCTTGGACCTGCGTGCTGCCAGGTAAAAGAAGGCCTCAATAAATGCCTGAAGACACATTCCTGAAAAAGAGAGAGAGGGAGCTTTGTTTTACTTGATGTTCAAAAAGAACCAATCAAAGCATTAGTTCACTTCCAGAATAAAAATGTCCTGATAAAAATGTCCAGTCTTTTTTCAGTTTTTTGAGGAAAACATTCCAGGATTATTCTCCATATAGTGGATTCTATGTATAGAGAAAAATCATGGAATGTTTTCCTCAAAAAACAATTTCTTTGCAACTGAAAAAAGAAAGACGTGAACATCTGAGTAAATTATCTGAAAATGTGGAGAAAAAAAGTGGAGTAAGTTGAACGTGCTTAGCTTGAAGAGTATGGTTTTGTTTTTTAGATTTGAGTTTAAAGCAGTACAATATATGATACCCTTGTTGTCAGATTTAATTTCTGTTTTTGGGGTTATGGGAACATTGGAGATTTCATTCTTTCCCCAGTCAAGTAAATAAAAACACTTGCACAGTGATAAAATGGAAGTGTCGACAGATCTTTTCATTTATATTGTGGTGTACATTCAAGTGTAATGGTTTAGAAAACAAATGTAGAGCGAGAACTTCAGTCTATTCATCAGTCGTTGATTGGATTTTGAGATGTGGGTGTTGCACTCAAAAATGAGAGCTTGCATGGAGGAGCAGACAAAATAATTAGAAAAGTCAGGCAAACATCAAATGATCGAGTTATGACATTCTGATTAAGAATTAATTGTTAAAAAGGGAAAATATTAAACAAAACATTTATATAACAGATTCTGTAGTTTAATTTAAATTTCATGCTGAATTTGTCTCAGATCCTTCCTTTTAAGGATTAATAAATTCCCCGATAATTTACTCACCACCATGTCATCCAAGATGTTCATGTCTTTCTTTCTTCAGTCAAAAAGAAATTAAGGTTTTTGAGGAAAATATTCCAGGATTTTTCTCCATATAGTGGAGTTTAATGGGAGCCAATAGGTTGAAGATCCAAACTGCAGTGTCAATATAGCTTCAAAGAGCTCTACACAATCCCAGCCTCTTATCTAGCGGTGCGCCGATCCGATATTCAGTATCGGTATACTGGCATTTTCTGCCGGATCAGGTATCAATCAGATGAGGCCGATCTAAATCCAATATTCTGCATATACTATTGTGTTATTATTAAGCCCCACAAAAACCACAAACACAAAGCACCATAAAGGTTAATGCATAAATTATTAATAGCCTTTCTTATTCGTCTCATCTGTCATATGGTACTGCCTCATTACTTTGCTATACATTTAAAAGAAATGTCTTTAAATTTTACAGTGTACATCTATATTAGTATAACAATACAAAGAGCAATCTGTATCACTTTACTTTACTAAATGTAGTACTTATTCACTTTTATTTGTTCCCCACTAAATGTTTTTATCACTAATTTTAGATTTTATACAATTATTGTGCACTCATTCATAGATTAAAATAATATATTCATTAATTTGTTGTTCTTCTTTACTATAAAGTTGTCTATATTTAGTAGATTGTGTGTAAGACACAAAAGAGTGTATAGAAATTCAACACTGATTTGAAAAAAAATCAGCGCTGGTAACGGATCGATATTGGTATCGGCAGATACTCCGAATTTTTGGTATCGGTTCTGAAAAAGTGGTATCGAGCCAGCCCTACTCTTATCTTCAAAAATGTATCACGTCCGTGACTTCATGCATTACGCAATCAAGTTATAAAAACTTTTTTTTTTTTTTACTTTCTTTGCACGTTTGCTTTGTAACCACTTCGGCTTTTGTCTTGCATGACCTTTCCAACATGACTACATAGTGCATGAGGTCAAGCTAGTGCAAGATGAGCATTTGTGGTTAAAAAGTATATACTACTGCTAGATAAGACTTTTTTTTCTTAGCTAGGATCTTGTATAGATGCAATTTAGATATTCAACCCATTGGCTCCCATTAAATTCCACTATATGGAGAAAAATCCTGGAAAGTTTAACTTCTCTTTAACCTTTATTTAATTGACTAAAGTACAAAGAAAAAAAATCCAATGTTTTCAGTGGCCAACTTTTAATAACCAAATTTAGAATTTCATGGCTGCAACACACTCCAAAAAAAGACAGGACAGAGGCAAAATAAAAAGCCAAAAGGTTATAGAATATCCAAATGAAGCTGTTTTGAAACGGTTCACAGTAAGCAGGTGAAATGGAAATAGGTGAGGATATATATGTTTGGGTATAAAAGGAGCATTTCAGTCTTTGCAAGCGAAGTTTGAATAATGTCTCATCACTTTGTGCCAAATTTCATGATGAAAGTGTCAAATCTGCCTGTAGTCCAGATCTGTCTCTTATTGAAAAAGTATGACCAGTCATGAAGGAGAACCAGCTGCGAACCTGTTGCAGCCATGAAAATAAAAATTTGGTCACATTTACAAAATAAAATGAACATTGGACATTGTTTTCTTTGTACATTAGTCAAAGGTTAAAGATATATTCTTGACATTTCACAAAACGTCTCAACTTTTCTGGAATTGGGGTAGTACTTATTTAGTATGAGGAATAGTAATTCCACAAACAAAGACAATACATGCAGATATCATATAAATAGCATACTGAGAAATCTGAAGAAAATCCATTAGTGACATTATTTTCGAGCTGCAAGAGGCTTTAATCAGAAGTGTACATATGGCAGATTTTCCCTTCTGCTTGTTTATTAATTAATAGGGCTTCATTTGTGTATTATTTAGTGCAGTCGTATCTCCACGCTGATGAAAACTTAATTACAGTATATTTATGTTCCTGCTAAAAACTTCATCTGCAGCCTCAAATCATCAGCAGCGAATTTTTCAAGGTCACGTCTGAGCCTGAGAGCCGAGGGAGAGAAATACAGACGGCTTCTTTTTAAAAATAGGAAAAAACTTTTAAACATGAAGAGAGAGAGAAAGCAGTGAAATTCTCTCTGTGCATTTCAACAGGAAGGCACTTGTGGTGATATTAAGGGTCCCTGGGACCCTCAGGGGGTTTGAGCCTGAAAGTGGATGCAGATCACTTGTCTGACTACATATACTGAGCGTTAATGAGCCCTCGCTGCGGACAAGATGGAGCCGTGAAAAACCTCTAGAAGGAAAAGCGAGGTGGCCCGCTGTGCTGGTCAGAAATATGTGTACATTAAGAATGGATGGCCACATTTAATAAGCAATGCTGTTCTCCAGAAGGAGAAAATGGGTTTCATTAAGCAGACTAATGAGGAGCGCTGAAAGAATTCTGCATTATCATGTCAAATGGAGCAGACTGAACTCTGGGATGGACAGCAGGGATAGAATTCCATCTTTAAGCATTCCATCCGAGCGTCAAGTCAGCATTCTTTAAAAGTAAATGTATTACTATTAATGAAGATCACGGCAGCGCTATCTCTCCTCTTCCTCCTCGGGGATAAACAGTCCGATCCCCTCCTTTAAACAGCCACTTCTATTATTTATAAATATCAACCTTATCCAGCAGTTATTACTTTCCTCTCGACACATGGTCTTCTGCGAGCGCGCGTGTGTGTGTGTGTTGATACCCTACTGCAAGGCGCTAATGACCAAATTCAGTGCAACCTTCCGAAACGTTCCAGAATTCAGCTCACATCATTCCACTCTGGCCATTTAGGAGCACAGAGACTCAAGTATATATTCATTCTCTCTTTTGATTAGGAGAAGCAAGGCCTGACATGCATTATTCATTTCATACGTTCCTCCAAGAAAACGATGCTAGCATGACCCAACCTAATGCACCATCACAAAGAATATTACCAGTGCTCATTTAAAAGCAGAAATGACTTGTGGGCACATTAGCTTTGGCACACACACAAAACGCTCCCATTTACCAAAGTATCTTTTCAAAGGGGAAGGGGAAAAAAAAAGAAAGAGAAATTAAATATGAAAGATTGAGGCAGAGCTTGAAAATTTGGTTATGTGGCATTAGCTGATTGGCCGCCTATTTTTCCAATTTATAAGCGCTGGGCAAATGAAGGAAGAAGTGAATTTATTTGTCAATTATCTCCCCTGACGATCTCATTTATGACTGTATGCGAGGGGAAATGCGCTATGATGAATAGTCGCAAGTGTGTCTTTTATCGGAGGCTGTTTAACAGCTTTTTGATTGTGTGTTGGCCTCGGGAGTGAAGATGTGCTGTAAATTGCATCATGATTGGTGGGCCGCTTGCCTGCCTCTCTGGAGTCGGGGAGCATTCCAGCCCAGCGACGCGTGATGTCGATGTACAGGATGTCCACCGAAGCCATTGAGAAGCTGCTGTTACTCAGCTTGCAGTTCCTAAAGGAAGACGCTCAGTTAAGATGGTACGTGACACCTGAATGTTGCCCGTTTCTGACAACGGAAACATTAAGGAGGCAGAATCCATTACTTAAATGGTTATTCAATTTGAGGCGGTCGTTGCATTTGCATGCATTCATTTTGCAGATGTTGCTTTCAAGGTTTCCATTTTACCAGCACAAGCGTGGCTTTGGGTAATGCCACGCTCTAACAGCTGAGCTAAAGGAACTAATGACTTGCCTGATGAAGGTGCGGAAGCTGGTCGGACCCAGTCTCATGGTTCCTTTGACACCAAGGAAGCGCAGGAAAATGGTAGCGATGCGTTCCACGACCCGCAAGTAATTAAACTGCTTGGTGTATTTGGGGAAGACTTGCTTTAAACACAAAGATGGAAGAGAATCCGCCGAGCCTTCTTTTTCATCACTTCCTGTCTCCACAACAATAGCTTCTTCTGGTGAACCGCCCCCGGTATTTGACCTGTTGGCACAGAAAGAAGGGTAAAACTAAACACATAAATTGTTTTATTAATCTTTTTATATAATATATTTATATAATTAATAATAATAATAACAATATATTTTTATATGCCCTGCCAACATTTTTATATTTTTCTTTACTTTCTACATATACATTTATATCTATTTATTTACCACAAGCAACTTAAAATTTAAAAAGGTAATGTGAGACTTTATCTCATTATTCTGACTTTTTTTCTTTGCAATTCCAAATTTTAAATTAACTTTTTTTTCTTTTTTTTTTTACTCAGAATTGTGCGATATAAACTCGCAATTGCAAGGTATTAATTCAGAATTGCAAGACATAAACAATCCTGAGAAATAAATTCAGAATTGCACATTACAAACTCACAATGCTTTTTTTCCCTCAGAACTGTTTATATCTTGCAATTGTGACTTTTTTTTCCGACTTAAGTCAGAATTGAGATATAAACTTGCAATTCTGTGAACATATCAGCCTTTTCCCCCCTCAACTTTATTACTTGCAGTTTCATATTTGAGAAAAAAGGTCCCAGACAGAAAAAAAAGTAATATTTGCAAGGTGTTCAATTCTGACATTTCTCGCAATTGTGAGTTTATATGACAACATTTTGAGGAAAAAAGGCAGAATTGCAAGTTTATATCATACAATTCTGAGGAGAAAAAGTTTGAATTTGAAAATTTATATCACCCAATTCTGAGGAAAAACATCAGAATTGTGAGATTATATTTTTTGCAATTGTGAGTTTCTCACACAATTTTGAGAAAAAAGAACAGAGTTGTGAGTTTATATCTTGCGATTCTGAGTTTATACCTGGCAACTGCTAGTTTATATCACGCAATTTTGAGAAAAAAAGGCAGAATTGTGTATATATCTCGCAGTTCTCAGTTAATATCATGCAATTTTAAGGGGAAAAAAGTTTGAACGTTTATATCACCCAATTCTGAGGAAAAACGTCAGATTTGTGAGTTTATAACTTGCAATTTTGAGTTTATCTTGCAATTTTTGAGGGAAAAAGGCCGAACTGGGAGTTTATATCTCGCAATTCTGTTTATAATTTGCAATTGCCAGTTTGTGTAACCCAATTCTGAGGTGATTTTATATCTCACAATTATAAGTTTATAACTCACAATTGCGAGTTTATATCATGCAATTTTGAGCGGAAAAATTCTGAAGTGAAAGTTTATAACCACCAATTCTGAGGAGAAATGCCAGAATTGTGATTTTGTATTTCACAATTTTGAGGTAAAAAGGCAAAATTCTGAGTTTATATTTCGCAATTTGGGGGAAAAAAGGTAGAATTGTGTATATCTCGCAATTCTGAACTTGCAATTGCCAGTTTGTATCATTCGATTTTGAGGGGGAAAATTTGAATTTAAAGTTTGTTTCACCCAATTCTGAGGAAAAACGTCAGAATTTTGAGTTTATATCTCACAATTATAAGTTAATAACTCACAATTGTGAGTATATATCTCACAATTCTGACAACTCGCAATTGCAAGTTTATACTGTATCACACAATTCTGAGGGAAAAAGAATTAAAAGTTTATATCACCCTATTATGAGGAAAAACATCAGGATTGTAAGTTTATAACTCGCATTTCTGAGTTTATATCTCACAATTCTAAAATAACTCGTAATTGCAAGTTTATATCTAACAATTTGGAGAAAAAAAAAGTCAGAATTGTGACATAAAAAGTTACAATAACCCTTTTTATTTTTTTTATTCAGTGGCGGATTCAGTGAAATCCATGAAAAAAGGTAAAATAAAAAGGCAAGGTCACTTAAAAAAAAAAAAAAAAATAAGATAAATAAGAACAATAAACACTCAAATCGTCTAAAGTTTGTGGATTGATTTTGTGATAATAGTATAACGCCTAAAAGAAAATCTGTCAAATAGGAGACTGGAGGACTTCAAACTAAAGGACTAAAAAAAGCTGAAATCCTCAGAGAATGGCATCACAAACCACCAGCCTTAGAATTTTCTCTCATTAAATTCCTCTTTCTCTCTCACTTACCCAAGGACAACATAATGAAAAACAATTATTTAACAATCACAAAACCAACAGAGCGGACTGCAGTCCTCTCATACGTGCAGTGAGCCCAGATGGCCGAGGAGCCAAAGCAGTTTGTTTTGTGTGGATTACTGCATTTCAGCAGAGGTGTAACTTAAGTAACCCTGCACTTTTAGTCCAAGTAGATGTACTTCACAGCTTCTGACCTGAAGGTTGCGACTTGAGAATTACAGGGTAAAAGTACGACAGCGATACGACTTAACTAACAACTGAATGGGTTTAACCAAAGACACATACAACCTTTAGCACAACTTAAAGAGAAAATTTAAATTCTGTCATTAATTACTCACCCTCATGTTGTTCCAAACCTGCAAGACCTTTGTTCATTTTCGGAACACAAATTAAGATATTTTTAATGAAATCCGAGAGCCTTCTGACCTTGCATAGACCACAATTCAACTATCATGTTCAAGGCCCTGAAAGGCATTAAGGACATTATTAAAACAGTCCATGTGACATCAGTGGTTCAATCTTAATTTTATTAAGCTACAAGAATACTTTTTGTGCACAAAGAAAGACACTAACAACTAGGTTCAAAATTTCTTCTGAGCTTAACTTGCATTGAACCTGGGATATTCCTTTAAGATATCACACCTGTCTCTGTGACCGCCGGAGGCTCTTTAAACAGCCAAACTGTGTCGAGGGAATATCCTACTATTAATATAATCTAATATACTGCATGTCTAACATATTCATACATGACATAGAATAATATAAACATCAAATTGCCTCAGGGTCATCTCAGCTAATTTCCTACAGAAGCCTCTGGAAATGTGCAAGATAAACTGGTCCAACAAGACACGTGATCGACAACACTAGAGGTGCACAAATATAACTGGAGAGCCCTACAAGGAATGGGCTGTCATTATACAACACTAGTGAAGACGTCCTGGCTTCATAAAGCCTTAGTGACTTTGTACTTGTCAGTATTAGCTGTGACAATTGTACTCAGGACAGAATAGCTTCAAAAAGCATCAAAGGGCTCGAATCAGAAGTTTGTGAGCGGTGTGTTAATTCAGACAGTCATCGCAGTCACTGAAGGTTTGTTATTTCAGGTTGACTGAAAAGAGGACACAAGATGAAAGAGATCGTGACTGAGTATGAAGAACTTTCTCTCTGAGTATACTTAATTTATTATATTGATTCAATCTTTTGTGCCAATATGAGCTTATGTTTGCTCCACCATAAGAGAAATTCCTACAGAGGAGATGGTTTATTTGTTTATGTAAATTTATTTATAACACACTAACATTCTCCTTGTAGAAATTTGCATTCTAGAGAAAACGTTCGGGTGAGTATGTTGTTTTATTTAAGGTTTCATACTCCTCCCAGAGTCTGTGTGATGTCTTGCTTAAAAAAGGGTTAAATAACACAAATTACCTAATGAAAATTGTAATTTGTTTAACTTTATCACAAAACCGCGAAGATATTTATAAGGTTTGCTACAGATCTGCAAAATGTTAATTATTTTACCAAAATAAGTGCATGTCATTTTTTATTTAGTACTGACCTGAATAAGATATTTCACATAACAGACATATTCAAACAGCCCACAAGAGAAAATAGTTACATTTATAAAAATGACCCTGTTCAAAAGTTTATGTACACTTGATTCTTAATACTGTGTTGTTTGTTTAGTTGTTCATGAGTCCCTTGTTTGTCCTGAACAGTTAAACTGCCCGCTTTTCTTCAGAAAATCGTTCAGGTCACACAAATTCTTTGGTTTTCCAGCATTTTTGTGTATTTGAACCTTTTCTAACAATGACTGTATGATTTTGAGATCCATCTTTTCATGCTAAGTACAACTGAGGGACTCATATGCAACTATTACAGAAGGTCCATGCGCTCACTGATGCTTTATAAGGAAAAACAATGAATTAAGAGCCAGGGGTGTAAACTTTTGAACAGAATAAAGATGTGTACATTTTTCTTATTTTGCCTAAATATCATGTTTTTTTTTTTGTTTTTTGTTTTTCCATTTAGAACTGGACTATATGTAAACGTCTTTTATGCAAAATATCTTATTCAGGTCAGTACTAGGTAAAAAATAACATGCATTTTTTTATGATCCCTCTTGTTTTGGTAAAATAATTAACATTTTGCAGATTCTGCAAGGTGTTATGTAAACTTTTGACATCACCTGTATTTATATTTTAAACAAATGTTATTTTGAACTTTGTATTCAAGCAATACTTAAAAAATGTATGTTGGTTTCAACAAAAAAAGAGGCAGCAACTGTTTTCAACGTTGATAAATGTTAACGGAGCACCAAATCAGCATATTCGTTTTCTGAAGTCAAGATTTTAGAAGAATATATAATCAAGAACCAAAAACAACACACACACACACACACACACACACACACACACAAAGAAATGCTAACTTCTTCATTTCTCATCAAACACCACAAACCAGACAAGCGTGCTAGATCATAAAAATGCACATCTAAAGGCTAAATTAGCAGATATTAAACAAAAATGTGCACACCGAGTGCTTTCCACTCTAAGTGCACATGCACGTCTCAATTAAACTCTGAGCTGACTCCACACTTTCCTCAAAAACAATGCCTGCCTGACTTTTATTTCCCCGCAGGCCCAGACACTGAAGTGTGTCTGTGTACAATGAGCTACAATAAAAGCTGAATGCACGAGGCACACAAACTTGCTCATGGGGCATAAGACTGTCCGCATTTCCATGACTGAGGGAGATAGAGGAAGAGTGGCCACACAACTGTGAAATTCCATCACAGGATTTCCTGAATTGAATTTTTCCATCTGAAAGGCTTATGACTGCAGCTCAGCAGACCATTATTTCAGCTCCACAAAGCTGAGGCGAAGATGACAACACGCACCGGTAGGCATGCGCACATGCACACCAACACACACTGCACCATTAACTGTCCCATAAGCCTGTGACTCACGTTACGTGTTGTTTCCTCTCAGCAGGGTTCATGAGCCGCAGCGTGTCTCTGATCACACCAACTTTTACCTCTTCATCTACTGGACTCGGTACATATTCAAACACACCAGGTGACACCTGCAACATATGGCGTCAATAATCAGCATTTACGTATGTCCCCGTTAGTCTGTAACACAAGTATAATCAGTGTCAGTTTGGAGAAAGAAAAACAAACGTTAAAGGGTTAGTTCACCCAAAAATAAAAATGTTGTTAATAATTACACACCCTCATGCCGTACAAAACCTGTAAACAATTTGTTGAGGGAACTTAAAATAATTTGTTACCTGGCTGCCCTAAAATTTTAAGTTCAGTCAACTTGAAAAAAGTTTAGTCAGCTTGAAATGTTGTTTTACTAAGTGACAACTTGGATATTTGAGTTGATTCAACTTAACATTTTGAGGTAGCCGAGTAACAAACACAGCTGTTAAGTTTAACAAACAATTTTTTAGTCAACTTGAATATCTAAGTTGTCACTTAGTACAACTTAACATTTCAACTTGAATAAACATATTTGAGTTCACTGAACTTTCAATTTTAAGGGAGCAGGGTAACAAGGTCTTATGGGTTTGGAACAACATGAGGGTGAGTAATTAAGGACAGAAATTTCATTTTTGGGAAGAAGTTTCTTATGCTCACCAAGGCTGTATTTATCTTAGTACAAATACAGTTTAAAAAAAAAAAAAAAAACAGTAATGCTGTGAAATATTACTACAATCTAAAATCACATTTACAATTTAAAAATCTTGATTTGACCTCTTTTAACTCTAGCACCCTCTTTTCTAATTCTTTTCTTTAAAAAAAAAAGCCCTTTTAGACTTATACTCTATTAATTTACTTACTACTAAAAAAGGCTAACACTAGCTTCTCTCTATAAAATTAACCAAAAAAGCAAAAAGAAGGCATCTAACACTAGCTTGCTTTTTTATTGCATTTTCTTTTTCATTTATTATATAATAAAAAAAAAAATCCCTTGCTATGTGTACTGCGTTAGGCTGAATGAGACTTGTCATAGGGTTTGCTCTTGTCATGTCATTGCTCTTTTGTTGATTTTGATTGCTTCCACTGCCCTCTTTTGTAAGTTGCTTTAGATAAATGTAAATGTAAAAATACATTTATATTTTAAAATGGTATCTATTCCTGTGATGGCAAACTTGATTTTTTGGTCAGCAGCAGTCATTACTCCAGTATTCAGTGTCACATGATCCTTCAGAAATCACTCTAATACGAATATTTACTACTGAAGAAACTTGTATCGTCAATGTTGAAAACAGTTGCTTAATATTTTTGTGGAAACTATGACTTTTTTAAAGATTCTTGTTAAATCAAAGAATTATTATTATCAGTTCCTTTCAAAAAAATATATCTTCCTAACCCCAAACTTAGTGTATACTATGGTAACATCACGTTTTTTTGGATGTCTAACATGGCAATAGCATGCTATTTTGTTAATTCATTCATTTGTTTGAACATATAATATTGTACTCCCACATTTTTTGCCATGTACCATGAAATTTTTGAACAAAGTAACCACAAAAATAATACAAATAGACACATGTGACCCTGGACCAGGACCACAAAACCAGTTTTAGGGGTAAATTTTTCAATTTACACATCATCTGAAAGCTGAATAAATACGCTTTCAATTGACAAAATTTGGCCAAGATACAACTATTTGAAAATCTGGAATCTGAGGGTGCAAAAAAAAATCCCTTGCTATGTATAGCAAGGGATTATTAGCAAATATATATATATATTTTTTTTTTTAATTTATTATATTAAATTTATATATATATATATATATATATTTTTTTTTTTTTTTTTTTTTTTTTTTTTTTTTTTTTGACCCATACAATGTATTTTTGGTTGAATTGCTACAAATATACCTGTGCTACTTAAAACTGATTTTGTGGTCAAGGGTCACATATATCAAAGATATCTTTGTAATCCTTTACAATAAGGTGTCATTTGTTAACATTAGTTAATGTAGTAACATGAATGAACAATACATTTATTGCACTATTTATTAATATCTGCTAATGTTAGTTAATAAAAACAGTCGTTCATTGTTTCATGTTAGTTCACAGTGCAGTAACTAATGTTAACAAACACAACTTTTGATTTTAATAATGCATTAGTAAATGCTGTAGAAGTATTGTTCATTCTTAGTTCATGTTTACTAATGTAGTTAACTAATGAACCTTTTTGTAAAGTGTTAACGATATCTTTATCTTTCTACAATAGTACTGGCACAGTACTTTTTGTTAATTTCAATCACATCATGTTAAAAGAATCTGTATCCTCACCTCCTGCTCATGTTCAATCCTCATGCTGGGATTGGCATTGACCTCTAGTAAAACAGGCTTCAAGTTTTTCATCAGCAGGATATCAAAGCCCAGGATCTAAAATTGGGACATATCATCTTCTGTTACTCACTATTTTTATTGACTTTGAAAACTTTTGAAAATGCAGAGGATTAGGGGTCGCCTGCTGGAGGACAAACAAAGTTAACAGCATATGGGGATGTGCTAATTTTTCTCATTTATATAACCATACTGATGCAGGCCAACTAAAGGCCGAACACAACACACATACAAAAGAATTCACAGTAAATCTACCTGAAAACATGTCGGTCCTGGTTTTCCAGGTGGTATATCTGCCTGGTAGTACACCTTCAGTTCAGGCACGAGTGCAATTACTGTCTTGATAACCAAAGCAATAATGTCTGACCAGACTTTCTTGATGTCCACTCCTTTAGATGCCAGACGATAGAGAACGCTAGAGAAGGTGCGTTTACTGCCCGTGCTGCAGCTGTCGGAGTGGACGAAGTTCCCGCTGTGCACGTTAAGGGAGTAGTTGGTAAGGTGCATAAAAACATGACTGAGGTTCTTCTGGCTGGGTTCCTGGTAGGGTTCTGTGCAGAACCTGGACAGACCCTCTTTAGCGATGTAGATCTCTAGAGGCTCCAGCGAGCGGACCAGAACATAGAGGCGGATATCAAACTTCAGTTTATCGATGAGCAGGGGTTTCTGGATATATTCTTGAACAACTGCTTGTTTGATCTGAGAACCTGAGATAACCCGAAGGTCAGCAGGGTCACGGATGAGGTAGATGCCGTCGCCCTGGGATCCGCTGTCCGGTTTGACGATGAAAGTGGGTTTGAGGGTTGCATCATTATCCTTCAGGAGACGAATCTTTAAAAAGAGGACAAAAGCGGAAGGTGAGAAGTCACTTTTTTCCTAATATGCTTGGAAAAGAGCTTGAAGATCCTTTGAAAGAATTAACCTTTTCAGATCTGAATTACATTTCATGCTTAATTTCATATCTCAGTTCAGATATAAACTCACAGTTCTGACTTTTATTCACAACTGTGAGTTTACATAGTGCAATTCTGAAATTTTTTTCTCAAAATTGTGAGATAAACTCCCATTTGTGAGTAATGAAGTCAGAACTATGAGATATAAACTCACAATTCTGATTTTTCTCACAATTGAGAGATAAACTCCCATTTTCGAGTTATAAAGTCACACAGTTCTGACTTTTTATTCACACCCGTGACTTTTTTTCCTCAAAATTGTGAGAGGTAAACTCCTATTTGTGAGTTATGATGTCAGAAATGTGAGATATAAACTCGCAATTCTCAGAAATGTCAGAATTGCACATTTTTATATCTCACAGTTCAGATATAAACTTTACATCTTGCAATTCTGACTTTTTCCTCGCAATTGCGAGTTTATATATGGCAATTATGTTTTGTTTTTTTTAAGTTTTTTTTAACTCCCATTTGCGAGTTATAAAGTCAGAACTATGAGATATAAACCCGCAATTCTGACTTTTTTCTCACATTTGCGAGTTTACATCTTGGAATTCAGACTTCTTTTTCTCAAAATTGTCACATTTTTGAGTTATAAAGTCAGAACTGTGAGATATAAACTCACAATTCTGACTTTTATTCACAACTATAAGTTTACATTATGCAATTCTTTTTTTTCTCAAAATTGTGAGGTCAAGTCGACTTATGAAGTCAGAACTATGATATAAACTCGCAATTCTGAGAAATGATGTTTTTATCTCAGTTCAGTTCAGATACAAAAGAGTTTTTTCTCGCAATTGCGAGTTTACATCTTGCAGTTACGATTTTTTTTTTTACTTCCATTTGCGAGTTATAAAGTCAGAACTTGGTGATATAAACCCGCATTTCTGACTTTTTTCTCAAAATTGTGAGAGATAAACTCCCATTTTAATGTAAACTCGCAATTCTGACTTTTTCTCGCGATTGTGAGTTTATATCTTGCAATTATGTTTTTTTTACATTTATGGAAAAAAAAAGTCAGAATTGCATGTTTGTATAATTTAAAAAATCATTCAATCAAAAAAAGTCAGAACTGTGAAATAAAAAGTCACAATAACCTTTTTTTAACAGTGGCAGAAACGGGCTTCCATATAATGCTTATTTAACTGTTCATTAAAAAAAAAAAAAATAAACAAATACTGTTTCAATAGGAAGTGAGTGCTGGTGACTATCCACTAATAGCATAATGGTTATTAGGTTTGGTAAACAAAGCCTCACATTTCCGACTAATGCAATGGTTTTCTTCAGCCAGCATGCATCAGCAAAGTTTTTTTTTTATCCCCCTTCCACAGATCTCTGCTGCCCTCTGCAGCTTCTAGTAAAAAAAGTTACTCAAACAAGCCCACAAAAGTCTTGCCTGACTCACACTCAAAAGGAAAATATCTACATGTGAAAACAAATATAAATAAGTAATAATTAATCTCAAAAAGAGAAATAAAAAGTAAAAACAAAACAACAAAAAAACTAACACACTGAAGCACAAATTGATTTAACCTACTGGACAATGTAATCCTTTGCCCATCTGAAAAAATAAACCACAAAGCTACAGTTCACTGTAAAGTGTGCAAGGAGATTGAACATGCAAATCCAGTAACTGCAAGATCTTGTAACAAACTTGTCATTCACAATTAGTTGTTGCTGGCCACTAAACTGCTTAACCTGGTTTTACTGCAATTCTGTCCTGACCAATTACTACTACAGCAATCTATCTACAGATACACCACTGAGAGAAACAGAAAAAAGACAGTTTGTCTTGTAAGTGTTTCCCTCATTGAGCTTGTACCTGTGTGGAGAAGAGTTGGTATTCCTCAGGCAGTATCCAGGAGCGTGGGTAGAAGTTGTACTCCTCCGGGAACAGTTCCTGCATGGTACGCACGGCACGACTCAGGTTTATCTTCCGCAGCATCTCTATCATTCCTGCTGACCGACAGGATAGTTGATGAAAACTCAGAGTGAAGTCAAAGAGAAACAGCACAGAGGCCAGAAAAGGGCTGAATCAGTCTATGGCCCTACAGGGGTGTTATTCTCTCAAAAACTATGACATGCTTTAGAGCCCTATTTCCCAGTTGTTTCATTAAATCACTTGATCATTTTATTTCAATGGCTCCATAGTGCACACACAGGCTCACAGCTTGGATAGGCTGTCTGTGTGAAAGCAACTGTCAATACAGCTATGAAAACAGCCATATTACATCCAACCCATGAGTCAGCAGCTCTTGAGACTCCTTTATGACTCCACTGCTGAAAAACATTCCTGGGAACAGTACTCACCATACTGTATGATTGATAACCTTCCTCTAAAACTGACTAATGTAAATGTAAAAGTTTAGTACTGTTTTTCAATTTTCAGATTTGTTTAAATTACTTTCAGCAATGGTTTCGATAGCTGTGGGTGTGTATTTTAAAGATTTTTAGCTTCAGTTTTAGGAAACAACAAAAACACTGTCCTAAGTTTATCAAAACCTTTGAAACAAGAAACTGTATATGTATTTACAAAGGAATCAAAATCAAAGGATTAAGTGTATCCGTGTGGCATATCTCACCATGTCAAAATCATTGGGACGTCTTCAGCCACACAAACAGGTCAGATAATAAACTTTTTAGTTTAGTTTTGTTTTATTTTTTCTTATTTTTTTCAGTTCATTAAAATGTTTTCAACCCATTTGTTTTCATCTTTATTTACTATAACAACCCTGTATTTAACAGCCCCATTACCATCCTTAAAGGACTACTTGACTCCTTGAAATTTTAAATTTCTGAATTTCTTGAATGTAACAAAAGTCATAGCTATCTTAAGTTGGCTGATATTTGAATTTTGAGAAAAACGGGTTTAAAGTGAGACGGGTTCTGTTTTCACTTCACAGGTTTAACCAGAGCTGTTTGTCAAAGTCAGGAGCGCTATACTGCATCATTACACACACTAACGTCTGTTTTCTGTTGTTTATCATGGGCATAGTCTCTGAACTTTTAATCACTCCTTGTACATTTAGATAGTTTTTTAGAATTGTGTACCTTGTAGTTTACATTTAGAAAAGCGAGCGCAGCACAACTGTTCGCGCACCTGTGCATATAACAGACTGTCATCAAACCCCTCCTCTTTAATAACTTCATCATCCAATCCTTAATTTCTGGATGTGAAATCGTCCATTATAACATCGTTTAGGGCACTGACATCACGAATGTTTTTAGCAGACTGAAATGAAAAATTCCATCATGTTCTCCTTCAAAATTCAAAATATTACCTTTTTTGTAAAGGCTGTTTGAATTTCTTTTCACGTTCGCTTTGTAAACACTGTGTTGATATTTCTGCCTCATGTGTGACCTTTCCAATGTGACCGCGTTATGTGTGAAGTTCAGCTAGTACAAGACGAGCATTTGTGGTTAAAAAGTATATAAAGAGTTCAGATGCAAAAGCCTCTAAATCCATCTGACGTCTTTCTTTAAAATAATTTTTTATCAAATTTTTTTAGGCTCTGATGTATAGGTTTTTTACCAAAGTACCAGTCCTTCTGATTGGGCTGAGGCTGAGATTTGAAGTAAAGCAAGTTCGAAGTAAAAGTATTTGATGGACATATAATATGTGAGGTTTTACATCTGAACTCTTCATATACATTTTTATTTCTTCTAGAAAATGTTTTCCTGTTATTGCACGAAAATTACCCATTACACCATCTTGCGTCCAGCTACAGGTAATAGCGGATTGACCAGTTTAAATACAAATATCATACCAGTATCATACCAAATTATGATTGAATGATCTTTAATGACTGATCCCATTATCACTTTTTTTTTTTTTAAGATTGCTAATGCCAGTGTCCTATTTAACTTATGAAGGATGATGTTTCTACTATGACTATCTCTAAAGACCTACTGTATGTGAAGTTTACCTGGGAATTTGTTGACTTGCCCAGAGACAATGTTCTCATTGTCATGAAAAGAGACGCCATGCCAGTAGATATCACAGGCTGTCCGCCTCCCTATCGGAAACTGCAAGATCAAAAGAAAAAGATTTGAAGCAAAGGAAGTAAAGGAGGTAAACTATCAATCACAACACAATAAACATGTCATACTTTTGACAAGGATGCAAAAGCCAACATGTTTATGACTAACTGTACTAGAATAACAACAGCTCACCTCTGCAGGACTTTATTTTTCCAAGAATTACTTTAGTAAACGATTTCTACTTGTATGCACATGATGGCTTCTACAATATAGAAAATAGTTATACTTTCACAACAGTAACTCTGTCAGTTACAGAGGCAGGGTTAAGATATGCTACTACCATCATTAATTTGAGCTCAGGTAGGTTTTGGTCTATTAAACTGAATTTCATATACATTTCTGAGACCCTTTATATGATGACTAGGCTACAATCAGTGTGGGTTGTGTGTGAAGTAGGTTAGCAAGGGCACAAAGCGTGCAGGTAGTGTGTTTAGTATAGGTTAGGTTACATGTCTTGGGCTGGATTTTGAGAGGATTATGTCACTGTTTAACAGGCTAATGGAGTGTGAGGAAATGCTACTATATTGGTCATCTGGCATACAGAGGAAACCAGAAATCTCTGATCAGATTAGGAGTGCACACAGGTTCACAGGTATACTGTAGCTACAGTTTTTTTTAAATGTCTTTACAAAAATAGAGAAACCTGGTCAACAACAGAGGTTTAAGTAGCCCTTGCTATTTCAGAGCTTCAGGAATCAGTCAAAAGTAGCAAATTAGTTCATTCAAGTGTGCTCCAAATTTTTTTTTCAAAAACACAAACATCACAGGCTGTACCAGAACAATTAACGAGTGACCTCTACTCGCTCCAGTTGCTTTAATGTGAAGAACAGCAATTTTATGCAGCACTAATGCTCATGTGCGTGACTTTGACAGATCACTTCAAGAAACTGGTATAAACAAAAACGGTTTCCATTTCATTTTTTCTCTTAAAACACAGTGTTCTATTTACTTGCCTTCTTCTAGCATTGTGATTTAATCAAAAAAAGACTGAAGCAGGGTAAAACTAAACTGGGCAGTTTAAATAGATTTACCTTCTTTGGATAAATATTGATATACATATGTCAGATTTAGTGACCAGCAATTACTGTTAGTGTACTGCACTAATGGCTTTGTATAAACTTTTTAATGCCATAAAGGGTTCTCCCAAAAATAAGAATTCTACATTTATTTACTCACCCTACTCATGCTGACTTGCTTAATTCTGTAAATAACAAAAATTATACATTCTGAAGAATGTCATTTTTTAATTTTGAAGAATGCTGGTAAACGTTTTTGCTTTTGGTGACCATTGACTTCCAATGTATAGACAAAAAATCTATTTCTTGAAATATCTTCTTTTTTATTCAACAGAAGTAAAAAAAAGTCATACAGGTTTGGAACGGCATGAAGGTGAGTGTGAAGTGAAGCAACTTTTAAAATAAAAACGCAGAATGGTTTCACCAAGTTGAGGCAAAATATTAGCACCTTAGCTCTGATGTGTCATAATACATTGCTCTAACTTTAACCCAATAGGGTTAGCAAAGATCATAAACATGAATAACATTTCATTGCTCTGTAAGAGCCATAGAGAAGGTCAGAAAACGAGGACAAGCCTTTTCAATCCAATCCCTTTAGCCGTAACTAAATGAAGTTACCTGGAATTATGTAGCAGACACGTGAAATTGTCACGAAACACTAAAGAGAATACTTGTGTACCAAGAACTGCCAAACTAAAAAAAAAAAAAAAAAAGTTTAAAGTCAAACTATAGTATATCTTCAATGCATTTAACAGGTTAAGATCCTTTCGAAAAGCACTCTCCTCCTTCCTCACTAAGTAAAGTTTTAAGTTTTGTTTTGTTCTAACTTCTAACTTTTCTAACTTTAATTAAATGTGTTCTCTTATTAGAAGTGGCTATATATTAAAAACCTAAAGTTTACATTTCTATTTTCTTCTCTCTCTAGGGTTGAATAAGGCATTACAGAATCACACACAGTTCTTAACATCAACTGCAGACCCACCATGTTCCTAAGACAAAGTCCAGTATCTCTTAAATATATTTTATTAAACTGTTCTAAGTTATCTCCGGAAATTATATTACTTAGTAATCACATTCGAAGAAAACTTCATTTTTTAACTTTTTTTTTTCTTCAAGAAAACTTTAAAAACCTTGTATAGGTTTTTAAATTGCTCTTTTATAGTATTTCAATTTGTTACTCACCATGGATGCTGCCATGGTGTTAACACAACAACCAACCAATCTTCCCTCTCCAGGGAGGATCATTACCCCTGTCACATGAACCTGGACCCCCTTCAGATATTTCTCACATTTTACAGACAAACGGATATGTTTACCTAGTCTGGCTGAGACCCTATGTGGTGCATGTATGTGCTTGCGTGCTGAGTATGTGCAGTGTGGAGAATCTGTAATAAATCGGATTTGTTCCTTACAGAACAAATCTAAATTTACAAATTACAACAACTACACATGTAGCTCTGCACTGTAAGCACTGGTGTCCTATTATTTAGTACTGTACAAGCATGGAGAACAGCGGGAATACAGGCATGTGGGATTATCCCAGATTGAGCTTAATCATTTACCACTGTAAAAGCACAAACATATGGTGAAAGTCAGCATTCAAATGCACCTTTATGTGTCTTTGCAACCATGAAACGTAAATTCGTTGAACCGCTTTAGATGGTAGCAAATTAGATAAAAGCATAAGCACCCATAAACACAGATCTAAATATGTAAATGTGCAACTAAATTGTTAACGATATTCACAGCACTACCTGTTACTACAGACCTCAGATCCCAGATGATCTATTGTGATAAGTCTGCCTTACAGATTGCAGCATCCAGTATCACAAAGGCCCATCTTAGTTGCACAGAAGACTTCAGCTGAACCCAGTAAAGACATTGAATGGGTAATGACAATAACAAGTCATCAGTTTGCCAACTTGTTGACAGCCAATTTTGGCCTTTTTCATTCATGTAGTGGGTTTTAAACCTAATTAGCCAGTATCAAGTACTTACAGATTGTATAATACTTTGTTTCTAACTGTCATAATTACATTTATGTTTTTAAATAACTTCAAGGACTGATAGTCTTCAAAACGTTTTTTTACAACCACAGGTTGGAACTTCTCCTGCCCTTGAAAGAGTCTTTGGCGTAGCAGACAGGATAAAAGGTATAATGGATACGCTTAAACTTGAAACCGACCTTTACCAAGGCAGCTTTGAATTACAAAGGCTCATAATATTTCAGTGGAGACGAGTAGAAGGGGGAGTAGACATTCACTCAGCAGAACCATTCACTATCTCCAACCTGCCAGGTGTCGTGCACCACATGGTATAGTTTGTCATCTTATCAATGTATTAATAAGGGTTTCTTTTTTTAATGCAGAGCGGCTTCACATAGATGGTCAAGTGTAACCGTATGCGTGCCTTTGTCACATGGTGTTGAAGGACAAGGTTAAAGACTGGCAATGGCTGTTGAAATATTAAGCCTACAAGTCATGAGTAAGTGTTTGTTTACATTGCAGAAGCCTAAAAAAAGTGTAGATAAGATAAATGAATTCATCTAGCATCCACCTTTTTCTTCAATGCGGAAGTATGCTTATGGGTGAGACTTCCAGTTCATTATCCGCTATATGGAACGAGAAGAATACAAATGTGCAGTAAACGGTAAAACTGTTTGTAGCAGTGGGATTTTTCAGTGGAATTAAATAGGCTGGAATATACTATTTTTAAAATCTGAAAAAGTTTTGCCGACTTGGTTACAGAGTAAAAACTGGGCGTCATAGACTACCAGACATATATCAGATGTGTTCTTCCGAATGGACAGAATTATATAGTCTGATCCTCAGAGTCTGTGTCAATCATACACTATGCAATGTATGTAAAAGTATTCAAGCCTTAATACTTTTATGGATAAAAGAAATGCAAAAAAAGGTCTACTATACTTAATGAAGTGGGTCTGATAAGGGTCAAGACATGTGAGGTTAAGGGTGACATCAGGGTAGCTGCAGGATTAGGATTAGAACTGATACTAGTTTTATATTACAGGAGTGAGGACAAGTAGATTTGGATCCACTGGTTCTTACATTTTGACCTAAACAATTCCATGACACCTCAGTGCTATATTACAAGACATTAAGTACTGAAAAACATTTTGACTAATTTGCTGATGACTCGCTCGAACAAATTTGTGGATCAGTTTGACTGATTCATTCAACAGTACTCACAAATTGGACAACAATAGAGTGTTTTCACGGCACGTCATCTATCGGTCATAATGGCACTGAACGCAAACAATGCCACTGAACCGGACAGAACAAAATTTAGCTGATTATTGCTATTGAAAATGGGCAATTATTGTCATTTTTGTGCTGTACTAATTGGTCGGACTGGGAACAACATTTGGAGTACTACAGACTGCCAAAAGTTCTGACTAATCAAGGAGAAGAGTGTAAAAAACTGTCTGAAAAACAAAAGGCATTTGTGGTTGGCCAAACTGAACCAGGATTTCCAGGGCAGGAATCTTGACAACATTTGTAATTGTTGTACTGTGTCCTTACCTGAACGGTCCACTGTGTTTTTTTTAGTAATAGTTGTCCATGAGTCCATTGTTTGTCCTGAACAGTTAAACTGCTGTTCTTCAGAAAAATCCTCCAGGGCCCACAAATTCTTTGGTTTTCCAACTAAGGGACTCTTATGCAACTATAACAGAAGGTTCAAACGCTCACTGATGCTTCAGAAGGAAACACAATACATTAGGAGCTGGGGGGTGAAAAACTTTTGAGCAGAATGGAGATGTGTACATTTTTTTTTTTATTTTGCCTAGATATCATATTTTTGTATTTAGTACTGCCCTTCAGGAGCTACAGAAGATATTTACATGTTTCCCAGAAGACAAAATAAGTTACATTTACCCTGATCTTTAAATTAAATTTAAATTTGAACCTTCTGTAATAGTTGCATATGAGTCCCTCAGTTGTCCTCAGTGTGAAAAGATGAATCTCAAAATCATACAGTCATTGTTGGAAAGGGTTCAAATACACAAAAATGCTGGAAAACCAAAGAATTTGTGGAACCTGAAGGATTTTTCTGAAGAACAGCGTGTAGTTTAACTGTTCAAGACAAACAAGGGACTCATGAACAACTATCACTAAACAAACAAACAAAAAAAAACACACCTGTGGACCATTCAGGTAAGAACACAGTATTAAGAATCAAGGGGGTGTAAACTTTTGAATGGGGCCTTTTTTTATTCAACTATTATTTTCTCTATTTGTAAACATCTTTTATGTGAAATATCTTTTCAGGTCAGTAAACAATAATATGCATTTTGTGTAATCCCTCTTATTTTGATAATTAACATTTTGCAGATTCGGAAAGGGGGTGTAAACTTTTGACCTTGTCTATATGATTTAGCAGCTTCCACACATTTTTTTCCATGGTTTAGACAGCATAAATTAGCAGAAAAACATATTCAGCAGTACATTAACCAAGCAATCAATGCTGTTGTTTACATCTGAGTATCTCCAATATGGCCACATCCGGGGTGACGTAGTGCAAACAATTTATTTGTCTTGCAAGCTCATTTTAGTCTACACAAGTCGCACCTAGACAACTAAATATTTTAGAACAGAGCATAACTCCAAATACATACAAAGTCATTTTACTGGGACTTCAAGAATTTATACATTTCCAATTATTTTAACTAAGAATACCCTAACAACCTGCATGGCATGCTTACAACCGTTTGATTAATCCTTGTAATCTGAACTGCAGGTAGATAGTCAAAGGTTATGTGGTGTCAGAACACAGGGGTTCTCTCACCTCTTTCCACTTCAGCTGTCTGATGCTCATCTTCAGCGCCTCGAGAGACGTCTTTGCCTTGGAGGTGTCCACCGTCACAGTTCTCCTCTTTTTGGCCACTTTGCTCCCGTCCTCTTTGCCATCCGTCTGTCTCTGGCATGACTCAACGTGACCGTTCGCCGCCGTTTTACCCTTTAAAAGCTTTCCCGTTCCTTTAATGTGAAGGCTTGGCTCGTTGCTCACACGGCTCTGTCCTTGTGAATAGTCTAACTTCTGCGGTGTCAAATCTGACAGCTGTTTACCGTTTACCTGTCTCTCATGACCGTCGGCTTTGCTCCTACTTTTACTCCGACTTCTCCCGTTAATGCTACTTCTTGACAGGTCTCTCCGAGCAGTGAAGGAAACGTCAGTGGGGACTGAAGAGACCGAGGCCGGGGACAGCTGCTGCACGTCGGCCGCGGCCTCGTTCTCCACCTCCTTCATCTGCTGGAGCTCAATCTTCACTCTCTCATAGTGATCGCTCATAGTGTTAGTTAATGGCCGGATTGTTTGTTATCTCATCTAGGTTTGGTGTATATGTCAGGATAATCTACTAGCATGCTAACGTGGACCAGCTGCTGCTGTCCAAACTAAAGCACAAAAATAGAAAACCAGTCTATAAAAGCCAACTACAGAGCCTGATAAACTAGCGTGAAGACGCACCGACTCCATGATTACATTATATAAACCTTAGCACTGACAGATAGCACATCACTACAGTGTGCTGAATGTTTCTGATGGCGATCTAACGGGACAGGAGTGGCTCTGGGCACAAGAGCTGCCCAGTGTCCCTTTAATAGGAAAAAGAGGTTCTTAACCGCCTATAGTAATACCACACGCTGCATATGAACGCAAGTGTGCCTAATTCATCCCATTCTCTATAAGGCAATACTCAACTAACAGCACATATCGCGGCATGAATATGGGGAAGACGAGCGCAGGGCATGGTTGGGCGCATCACCGCATTCCCCTGTCAGTTTCGGTCAGTTTTAAAGTGCCGGTGAGGTGCACCGACTGCTCTTGCGCTTTTAAACGGATGTCGTGTCTCCAAATAAAAACATCGCGTGCATTCCGTTTACCTGCTGTTTGCTAAGACGTGGCAGAGTTAATGCAGACTGACAGGCGAGGTGTCAGCGGATGGCCAGCGGACAGTCCAGAAGTAAAGCTCCCGTGTGTTGTCGCTGCTGGTGTTTTGGTCCTGTTGACAACGCAACGCAGCTGACGGAAGCCGTGGAGGCACACGGCAGCAACATATTGCTGGACTCGAGCACGCGAAGCGAAAAATCAGTGACAAGAACGACTTCTCTTAGTGTACACTACCAGTCAAAATTGATTTGTGATATCATGTCATTATTCTGGTTTGTAAATTGTTGTTAATGAAAAGAGAAAAAAAAGAAATCATTCTAATATAACGATTTGCTGTTCAAGAAACATTGTATTATTAGCAGTGTTGGGGGTAACGCATTACAAGTCAAGTTACGTAATAATATTACTTTTTTCAAGTAACTAGTAAAGTAACGCATTACTTTTTAATTTACAAGAAAATATCTCAGTTACTTTTTCAAAAAAAAGTAGGTCCAGTTACTTTTTGTTTCCTTTATGTATTTAATCCAATTTTAATCAATAGCTTTGCTGCTGATCTTTGTTGACCAATTCATCCATACTAATAAGCAAAACTTACTTTAGATTAACATTTCTGCTTCATTTTTCTCATTGCTGAATAGTGCTGAACTTCCTGTTCCTACAGTTCTACTGTACAGATGCGAATTTACTTTTCCTTCAAACTTAAGATTATTTATTTCACTATTAAAAACAAACAAACCCTGCCCAGATTTAAAAAGTAATGCAAAAGTAACGCAAAAGTAATGTAACGCATTGCTTTCCACAAAAAGTAACTAAGTAACATAATTAGTTACTTTTTTAGGGAGTAACACAATATTGTTACTTTTAAAAGTAACTTTCCCCAACACTGATTATTAGTATTATAATTAAATACACTTTTTTTCAGGATTCAAAGATCAGGAATTATCTATTAATAATTTTATATTTAACAAAGATGCTTTAAATTGATCAAAACTGATGATAAAGACATAGTGTTGCAAAACTTTTCTGTTTCAGATAAATGTTCTTCTTAACTTTCTATTCTTCGAAGAAACCTGAAAAAAAAAATACTCAGCTGTTTTTAACATAATAATTATAATAATACATTTTTGAGTGGCAAATACAAATATTAGAATTATTTCTGAAGGATCATGTGACAAAAAAAATCAGCTTTGAAATCACAGGAATAAATTACATTTTAAAATATCCTAAAATAGAAAGCATTTATCTTAAATAGTACAAATATTTAAAAAATGTAAGTTTATTTATTTTATTATTCATATATTTTATTTTATTATTTTTTTAATTATTGTTTTTAATATAAAACCCCATAATGTGCCTATAGTTCATCTGTGATTCAGCAGAGGGAGCACTTGTGTCAGTATTGAAAAAAGGAGCTTTCTCACTCTCTCTCATTAACAGTCTCTGTAATGTTTTGCAGTACCAAGTGATTGAAACACAGACCACAAACTCATCTCCACAGATGTATGAAGAGAGACACAGGATCGTTCACCCCAAAATTAAGATTCTGTCATCATTTATTCACTCTTATGTCATTCCAAACCTCTTTATTGTATTTTGAAGAATCTTTATATGAACAAACTTGTTGTATGGAGACATTTCTCAAAACACAGAACAGTCTGAATGTTTAGAATGACTTGGAGGTGAGTAAACAATAGCAGAATTTTCTTTTTCTTTGTGTGTGTGTGTGTGTGTGTGTGTGTGTGTATGTGGTTCAGGTATACCTTACTTTATGGGAAAAATGTTCCCACAAAGATGGCAATATCTCAACTCCTTGTTCTCGTAAGGAATTTTTTTTTTTTTTTTTTTTTGGTCCCCATGAGGAAACAAGCCTTATGAATAATGCAGAATGTTTCCTGTGAGGGGTAGGTTTAGGGGTATGATTAGGCTAATGGGAAAATACAGTTTACAGTGTGAAAACCATTATGCCTATGGAATGTTGCCATAAAACATGGAAACCCAACATTTTGTGTGTGGTCTTGTTTTTCTATCCTGGTGGGGACTACCTGAATGCAAAATATGGGGACCTAAATTGAGGTCCCCATGAGTAAACAAGCTTACAAATCATACACAATGTTTGTTTGTTTGAGAATCTAAAAATACAGATTTTTTTTTTTTTCTGTGAGGGCGAAGTTTAAGGGGTAGGGTTAGGATATGGGGATAGAAAATACAGCTATGGAGAGTCCCCACAAGGATAGCAAACCAGACGTGTGTGTTTGTGCACTTGTACAGACAAATTTGTGATGAACGGTTTGAGTTTTATACCACTGGAGTGAGGACAATGAGGGTAAAGTGAAGACATTTTAGCTGGTCCCCACTTTCTGAGACCCCTTTAAAGGCCTGTTTCAGGGTCAAGACTTGGTTTTGGGATTATTATGTTATAACTGGGTAAAGGTTAGGTTTAGGGTAATGGTTTAGGTAAGGCACTTAGTTCTGAGGGATGGGGTTAGGGTAAGGAGATCTTGCATTGTGTCAATGAATGTCCTCACAAAGATAACTGTACAGGGTTGTGTGTGTGTGTGTGTGTGTGTGTGTGTGTAAACTATCCCTTTAAGATTCCTTTATGTATTTATTTATTTGTAAGATGTCCTTGGCAATAATGGTCTAAATATCCAGTGTTTGTTTGTTTATGGTATCTAAAAGTCAAAACTGTCACAGAAATGAACCTACACATAATCCCTATACATAATATCTCCAGTAAAACGTTCCACTGGTTCTAGATTTAAACCACTATAAATTCAGAGCTCTTCATTACTGGGGCAAACTGAGTTGAGCTAAAGAATCTATTTAATAGACTTGTACATTAACATATAAACTATGTATCTAAAAAAATGTAGCTAGGCAGTACACCAAAATCTAGGAGTAGCTAAATAAGTATTTATCATGTTTTTTTGTTTTTTTTTAAACCTGTGATATTTTGCATATACTGTATGGGAACTGGTTGTATTGTGTTGTGATTCATCTATGAACTATAAGGAAGTACTGCTTTTATTATGCTAAATGTGGTGTTTGAAAGGCTTGCAGGTTGTTCCCAAAGCAGACGGAACTTTGCTCCATGAGAATTGCATCAGAGATTGAAGAGAGCAACGCAAATAAAGCATGTCATTAGGATACGAGACGTGCTGAATCCACCCCTTGCACCTCTTTTAATAAACTTTTCCTCGCAGAGGCACTTGAACAACTTGAGCCGAAGCCAGACTTGTATAAACGCAGCTGATGTCTGTGGGCTGAGAGAGGGGGAAAGAGGCGCCCAACCCATTTCTTTTGTGCTGAAGCGCCTGTGATTTCATTGAGCTTTTCCCGGGCTGCTACTATAATGGGCTCCCTCGCTTTGAATCGCTCTTGTATCCGTGACTTGTTTTCGGCTGGTTAAACTAGAGCATTCTTTTTAGTTGGCAGTAGTTTTCAAGCTTGGGCACTGGCTGAAGAAATTTCTCGCTGAGCATCTGGACGGGTCCCAATGAAAATGCACGGGAGAAACAGGTACAACCTGGTGGACGATGTGGCGGATTCGCGAGTCCCGCTTCACAACGAGGAAGCGTATCAACACGGAATACACTTTCAAGCCAAGGTGAATCAGACTACATTTACTATAAACATCGCCATTGTTACAATTGCTGGTTAGACTATTAACCGATACTTTCATGTAGTCATATTGAGGACATACGTCAAGTGGGTCACTGACTGTGCAGCAGCAAGAGTAATTACACATTAGACAGTCAGAATCATGTTTTGGGTAGCAGCGATGACATTAGCCACCAACAAATGAAAATGTCACTGAGTAGACTTTTGAGTCGATGAAAAAAATGTCTGAGGAACGAAAAAGACAAAAGAAAACAATCTTTTTACATTTGGTTTAAAACACACGTGCCAAGTTTTAAAAAAATAATATAAATCTTTATTTATTTTTTATTATTATTATTATTATTATTATTTTGTAAGTATTCAAACTAATTTAAAGGAGACCATATTTTCTTTACAAACATTTAGAAATTTCAGAAGTCATGAATATTAAGTTTTTTTAGGATTACTCGATTTGACTTGTATAAAACCTCTTTCATAAAAATATATTTATAATCTATGATTTAAACAAAAAAAAATATGGTCTCACTGTCCTATTGATTTGTTTCTTGTTACATGACAACAAATGTTTTCTAGATGTTGGTTGTGCCATGCTGGCTTTGATCAGGTGCTCACTGTGAAATCTAAAAGATCAAATATTTCTTTTTTTTTTTAAAGAAACACAGTGATCACCTGATCAAAGCCAGCATGGCACAACCATCATCTAGAAAGCACATGTTCATAATCTGTATGAAGTTAATTTTTAATGAATGTATTTTTGATTAACGTAATAGATCCAGATAGGAAATGTCACTGACCTGTATGCAAAGAGGTTTTTTTCTTCATACACTATTTTTGGTGTCGGGCAAAACTTTCTCAGTAATGGTTGCATGGCTGGTTACACTGATACTTTAACTGAGCCGAAATGTCTTTGAAACTCTGGAGGGTATTTGGTTTCTTCAGAAGCTGTGGTTAGATTTGACTGGGACATTGGGTCATTAACATTTCACTGAATAAACCTCAACTCTGTGTCTCAAAACACATTGAGCTGCTTTGGTATGGTATTTGGTGAGAGCACTGAAAATCAATTCTCAGATAATGGATGAGGTTTTGTGATAGTTAATGTATTTTGTCCACCACTGTAAGCAACAAAAACCCATTATAATTTCCCCTAGACAAACATTTTATTTAGTATTACACATTAGTTTGCCTATATTCACATACTGCAACTAATATCCTGTTCGGCATACAGGATTTCTGACCTGCCTGGTTATGACCACTTGATAAATATTTAATTTGTGCCCATTAATGAAAGCCAGGATGTCCTTTAAGGTCCCAGATAACTTCTCTGTCTATTTTTAACATAGTCTTTTATAAAATATTACTGTCTGTTGTCTCATATATGTCATAAATACTGGTGTTTTCCCAGAGAGCTTTTCTGTAAGCTTTTCAAATCTGCAGACAGCTAAACGCCTCGGGAAACCTAAAGCTTTGTATACCGAGCCACTCAGAAGCCTATCGCTGAGTAATTTTAGCTCCAATTTGTGATGCGGGATTATCTTCCAGGAATTTTATTGGCCAAAGCTGGAAAGCCAAGACCTAGAACCACTTACATTCACAGTCACACATTCTGACTGCAGTCTTGCAGTCTTGTCTTTCAAAGCTTAAATCAGCTGTATAAGTTGCTATTTTTGCTGAACTGTTGTCAGTATTGCTGTCCCACTCTGCTGGATTTAGACTGTGGAAGCTAGAGATAAGTATTTAAGGTCAACATCTCTGTATAGCTTAAGAACAGGTCATTACAGGCATGAAAGAGCACTATGTTGTTTGTAAACACTGAGCCTATACTTGGTTAAGCGTGTTATTTGCAGCTGGCACTGATCTATTCACATTTTATGAATATGCAATGTTGGGTCAGTGGTTGTCATAGATACTGAATGATCCATTTTTGTACCCTTGGTTTTCAGAAAGATTTGTACCTTTTTGTAACCATAGAAATTTTTTATATTTTCAGTTTACTCAGTAAATTGTATGTCTAACTAAATTTGACATTTCCTACAGAAAATAATTTCCTATGCAAAATTATTTCTAGGGTTTTCAGGGTGGTTGCTTGTGGGTTTTGTGCATTTACTGTAAATTTTTGGTAAGTGAAATATGAAAAAGATAATTTTATTCCCCATTAATTTCCTGCCAATTCTGAATCTGAATTTGTTTTATAGGCTTGTGTATGGAAATAATAAGACTTGAAGCAATGCAGATTTGCACTGGCTAATGTCTATTAGATAATTAGCTAATTTGTCTTTTTATCTTTGCATATTGTTGGGCCTATTCAATTATTGGCAGCCTTGATGCATATTAGGACCATTCTACACAATTGGTGTAATTGTGTTGGTTTAATATATATAAAATCATAATTTAGTGGGTGCTTTCAATTAAGAAGTGCTTTGATATTTAAATCATTTTTGGCATTTTATTCCATTGTTGTTGAGGTTGTGTTTTTTTTTTTTGTTTTTTTTTTTTGTATTAAAGTAAAAAAAAAAAAAATTCTTTGTAAATTGTGAAACTTTATGTTAAAAAAATATGGCCCGCATTTTCATGTTACCAACAATACAGTGTATGTTTTACTGCATTGAGATTTTAACTACACCCCTTCATTTATGATCAGGATTTATGTGTCCATCTCTCTCATAGTTTTACATGGTGAGTAGATAGGCCTCATTATTTTAAGGGTAAATGTGTTCAAAATTATGAAAAAACTGTGTGTACCTTTAAAGAATGTCACTATCAAGTATCCAACACTATTTTTCTATTATTAAACGCGAGTTTTTGGGAGTTACTCCATAACATTTAGTTTTTATATTACTCCAACTGTTCAGAACTGTGCTAACCATGTGCTGATTAGCATCTTTGAACTATGTTCAAAAGTATCTAAAATTGTCACAACCAAAACATTTGACGTTTCGGTAGTGACTACCGTAACAGTCACATCCAAAACATGTCATCATTGTTTCGGTAGTGACAAATAGGAACACATAATCCTTTATTTGGGGGAAATATACTAAATTAGTACAGTTTTAGTATGTTTTAGTGTGTGTTAAAATTCTGTAATGTGATGTATATAAATTTACATGGAAGATATCATCAAAACCTTAATAGTTCAATGTAACCCTTCTTGTTAAATTATAGTGACAAATTTGGGGAGAAGACAAATATTCCAAAACTTTCTGAAAATACAAAGAGAATTAATTGAACAATTACTAGAAATGTGTGTCTTAGATATTATACAATTTGCATACTGTACATACAAAATTAGTACACATTTTTTCAAGATGTTTCCAACTCTGACTTTGAAGCAATTCTGTAGAATGAATGATTGATTTAAAGGAAATTTGTTGATCACCATTGTAAAATAAACAACTTTAGTATTGTCTCCATTTGTCTAAGTGGGTCTTGAAGACGTAACAGTTGAGAACCACTGATTTAGAACGTTAAAGCATAAATAGAGTTTGAGAAATGAGGCTTATAGTGTCCTGCCAAAGCAAAAGTAACTTGGCACTCATTAACCTAGAAAGTATGTTTACTTGTGTTTGTGCACATGAAGCTGCCTCATTAATTTTAGACTGGGTGATTCCTCTGTTGCAGTTAATAACAGAGATTAAACACAACACTATTCGTCTAACATTCAAGCGTCTGTTTCTTTTTGCAGTATGTTGGCAGCCTGGATGTCCCGAGACCCAACAGTCGTATGGAGATTGTCGCTGCTATGAGAAGAATCAGGGTAAGTTCTTCAGACACTTTAACTCACAGACACAGACTCTTGAGTGCTGAGTAATCATTGCTGATTGGCCCACAGCAGCTGTTTTCTCAGACACGTCTTTTGCAGCGTAGGCTCATTAGCTGGGAAAAAAACAGCCTGTTCCTCTATATTTATCACATACTCTGCAGAGTCTACCAGTGTGTGCTTAGTTTAGGGTGTATCTTGATAGTATTTTTGCACCTGAGGTTTCATATTTCATGCTCTGCACATTGATAAAAGAGAGATCACACACACATACTCGCAGAGGCTGTGGCATAGAGAGCCTTGTTATTTCCCATGAATGATCTCTGCAGGGTCTACAGAAAGTGGAAATTAGAGATGACTGACATTATTTTGGTTGATTGGTCAGCTTGTGTGTGTGTCTATCCTATATGTACTTGCCATGTACTCACACAGACCCTCGTAGTTCAGACTGAAGACTATTTTTACTACTAATTACGTTGGATTTGTTGCTTGATCGCATGGAGCAGGAATTTGTGTGGGTATGAGTGTATGCATGGCTTGTTACCTTTAGAGCTTGTGACAGGCCTGCCAGGAGATCAAAGTGCTTCAGCTGCAAGATTTTCATAAACCTTTCTATCCTGTATTAGTCTCTTCTTTTCTCTTCTCTTCTCTTCTCTTCTCTTCTCTTCTCTTCTCTTCTCTTCTCTTCTCTTCTCTTCTCTTCTCTTCTCTTCTCTTCTCTTCTCTTCATTAATTACTTACCCTCATGTCGTTCCAAACCCGTAAGACCTTCGTTCATGTTTGGAAGAAAAATTACAATATTTTTGATGAAATCTGAGAGCTTTCGGACTCTGCATAAAAAGCAATGCAACTTAAATATTAGCACAGCTCAGAAAGGTAGTAAGGGAATCGATCAATCGATAAAGTCCATGTGACATCAGTGGTTCAACTACAATTTAATGAAGCTCCGAAAATACTTTTTTTGCATACAGAAAACTAGAATAATGGCTTTTTTCAGCCTTTTTGAATAAAGCCGTTTTTATATTTAGGGCAGGATGCAAAATGTATTTTTGGACAATATAAATTTAGATTTGAAATGTATGTGCATGCCTTTTCAATGTCTAGGGGATGATAGACTAAAATAGTAAAATAATGGGGAAACAGTACATGTCTAAACAGGACCCACTGATAGAGATTAATTGAATTGAATTCAAGTTTATTTGTATAGTGTCTTGTTTATAATACAAATAATTGCAAAGCAGCTTTGTCAAAAAATCTGTTTATATTGATGTAACAAACAGACGATGAACACTATTAACAGTAATGATTATATATTGCAATCAAATTTTTAGCAAAATTTGGTAGTGTTGTATGTTGTTTCAGGATTGGCATTATCTGAGCTCCCCTGAGGGATTGGCATCATCTCTTCTCAGGTGTTCTGGATCCAGACAGAAGCTTGTATAATTCCTAGTTACACCCCGTGGTGGAAACGGAGAAACAAATAATTGGCGAAATAATATTTCTCCAATAATTAGAGAAATAATTAACGTAGCTGCTGTTCCAACCAAGCAAATATGGTGTTCAACCCAAGCTAAAGGATGTTAAAGTGCATTTGATCAGATATAACTGAAGTACAAGGGCTTGTTCTGGACTTTTTCGGTGGAAATGTCAGTGTCAGTTTGCTTAATATGTTTCACTGCTGATATTTTCTGGGTTAGCAGGTTCCCCTCAGAGATGAGTCTAGAATTCATGCCCTTGTTGTGTTCGATTCTGCTGAAAACGACAGTAAATAATTTGTACTGACCTTCTTTACAGCCTTTTCCCGTCTCTTTTCTATCTTTAACATTTTCTCCTCATGTTATTGAGTAACTGAGCTTTTATAACTGTCATCGGATGTATTTTTGTGTCAAGTCAACTCTTTAAATCGAGCCCTGATGGGCAGCTTTTCTTGCACACCTGCTGTGAATGTGTATGTGAGTGTGTTTACATGAAACCACAAAGTTATACTTAAAAATAGCTTAGTTTATGCAATTGAGAAGCTTTCCATGATGGGGTTTCATAGAAGGACGTCTCAATGAACAGTTGTTACAGCTCAAGGTTGAGTGGTGGGTTCTTATATCATGATTTGAGTGATATATATATATATATATATATATATATATATATATGGACCATTCTACAGAATTGGTGCACAATGTTGTCCCACAACCAAAAAACACATTCAATTTTATTATCTTTCGAAAACCACAATAATATTTAAAATATCAGTAAGCTTTATGTATAATTTAGTGGACACTTACAATTGGGAGGTGGGTGTCCTGAGACTGATTTTTACATTCATGATCAGGAAATATTCAGGGTCAGTGATCAGTGTCACTCTCAGTAGATAGGACCCATCATGTTGTGGTAAATGTGTTCAAAAGTCTGATTAAGCACACTGTTCAGAACTTTGCTAGCTAACCATGTGCTGATTAGCATCTTTGAGCTAGGTTCAAAAGTATCTAAACTTGTCAGTGACATCTTTGTTTTTTTTGGGGTGTTATCCCATGAAATTGTCACTACCGTGACAGTCACGACCGAAACACGTCATCATTGTTTTGGTAGTGACAAAAGGAACACATAATCCTTTATTTGGTGGAAATAAACAAAATTTTAATACAGTTATGTTATTTTTGTTAGTGTTTCAGTATGTTTTAGTAGTGTTTTAGTATTTGGGTGTAAATTCTGTAATGTGATGTGGTCCCTACCAAAACATTTTTGTCACTACTGAAAATGTGCTGTCACGACCGAAACATGGGATGTTTTGTCAAAAATAAAGTATACTGAATTATCAACTGTTAGGATAGTTTTTGGTTCAAAGTATTATTCAAACTAATGGAAATAATGGAATAGAAAACATTTATATTTACAAGGAAGATGCAAGCAAAATCTTAATAGGTCAATATAACCCTTCTTATTAAATTATATATTACTGTGTTTCAGTAGTGACAAATTTGGGGAGAGGACAAATATTCCAATACATTCTGAAAATACAATACGAGAATTAACTGCACAATTACTAGAAATTTGTACCTTGGAATGGATATTATACAGTTTGCATACATACAACATTTTTGGAAATTTTTCAAGACTTTTTTAACTCTGTAGAGTGGCCCATATACAAAGAGTGCAATATTTTTTGTTTGTTTCAAAAAAATGCTCAAAGAATCCTGAGAAGTATATCACAATTTTAAAAATATGTTAAGCATCACAGCTGTTTTTAACATTGATAATATCAATAAATGTTTATTGCGCACCAGACCAGCATTTCTGAAGTATCATGCTATCTTTCCTGCACGGAAGTTGTTCCATGCCTTGACTTGTTTGGCATTTGTTCCGCTATATTTTTTCACTTCTATGTGTAAGTATCATAAGGCAGTGCTGCCCACTCATGGGCATGTAGATATATGTTCATATAAACAATATTCACACATTTCTGCTGTTGCACTGCAAACAGATTCATACAGACATTGTGTAAGTGTGTGTAAGTGTAAGAGGATAAAGTTGACGTTGAAGATTGTGTCAGTCTTTCAGAGACTCTCGCTGAGATCATTCAGCATTGGGCAGCAGATACATAACTTGACAGCATTCTCTTTCTGTCAGTCCCTCTGTGATGATTGGGTGAAAGGTCAGCTTGCAGAATGTCTCTTTAGAATGCCAGTATTTGATTGACAGCTCCTTGGGTCTTGTGTTATCAGGCCTAAAAATAGCTGGAAAGTGGTCTGCTTCCAGTGAAGGAAACAACCAGGTCTCTGACCTTTGCAAGTCATCTGAGAACCTGTCTCGTTTTATTTTCTCTTTCTTTCATTTACTCTTTCATTTCATCACAATTTGTGAAACACCATTTATTTCAGACAAGGAATACTGTAGGCTAACATAATTAAGACTTTAATTGTTTTGTGCCTTAATTCCTCAACAGATCTAATCTGGAGAATGAAGATATGAATAGACCGTGCAGTGTGTGTCTTTTGAAAGATGAATATGTAATGTTATTGTACATGGTGTCTATTATGAAGCTGATGAGCTGATGATCTGAATCGGGTGTGTTTGCAGTGTTGGGGAGCCTCCAGGATCGTGGTTGGGAACCACTGCTGTAGATGATGAAGCGCCATATTTAGGCTCTATTATTTTATGCATCTGACTCTTTAGAGCAAATCCATCCAGGATAACTGCCAAATGAAAAAACGTTATTAATTTCCCCGGTAGTACATGTTGATTTTTTTAATGCAAAATGACACTATAGCAACAGCAACACACACTCTCATTTGTTTGCTTAGCTGTCTTAATGTGTTCATACCATAGATGTCTATTGTTTTTATATAATTACACAATATGACAAGTTGCACTTTCTCTCATCACTACTCATATGCTGGAACACAGCAGGAACACAGACCACCGGAGTGACACAAACTCTTGATCTCTACTTGTCCAATCAGATTAGAGGACTGAAATTTTTATTTTACCATTAAACTTATTATAATGACTTAGAAATTATACTGAATCCTGTTTGTAAAAATCACCTTTTTTCATTTTCAGGCGGATGTAACCAAAGAGAGGTTTTGTAAGGTTTAGCTAAATGAGTAACGTCACACTGTCCTCGTTTTTTCTTCATCATATTTTCTTTTATTGCAGTATATGTTGTATGGAGGTACGTGTCCATCTTTGTGTGTTGGTTTTTTGACACAATTCAACTGAGATTGACGTATGTGGAAACTGATGCATACAATATCAACAATGAATTTTAGTAATGAATAGTGTGATATTGATCCAGAGAGCAGGTCTGTAGTAATTACTCTTTTTCAAAACAAAACTGAAATGTAAAGAATGACATTACCATTAGTAATGTCCAAAATCATTGAAACATTTTCAATAGCACATTGAGTTTTGCAGTCCAATTCAATTGCTTAAATTAACTTGTCATATTTAATTTGATAACTTCATTTCTACATCTGCCTGTGTCAGCCTTGGATTTTATAGGTCAGTGAATGAATGCACGGATCATCGAATATTAGTAAAGTATCACTCGTTGGTTAAGTGGCAATGTTTTTATTTTGATTTCAGTGGGTTCCAGTTTCTTTTCCACCTTTTTATAACTTGATATTGTAATATTACGCCATAATTATGGTACTTTCCTTAAAGGGATAGTTCACCCGTAAAACTCTTCTTCGGAACACAAATTAAGATATTTTTGATGAAATCCAAGAGCTTTCTTACCCTAAATAGACAGCAACGCAACTGACATGTTCAAGGTCCAGAAAGGTAGTAAGGATATAAATAATAGATAAAATAATAAAATAGTCCATTTGACATCAGTGGTTCAACGTCAAAGAATTAGTTCACTTCCAGAATCAAAATTTCCTGATCAATTACTCACCCCCACATCATCCAAGATGTTCACATCTTTCTTCAAAAAGGAATTAAGGTTTTTGAGGAAAACATTCCAGGATTTTTCTTCATATAGTGGACTTCAATGATGGCCAATGTGTTGAAGGTCCAAAGCAGTTTCTAAGCAGCTTTAAAGGACTCGACATGATCCCAGCTGGGGAATAAGGGACTTTTTTAACCACAAATGCATGACTTGCACTAGCTCGACCTCACACATTACACAATCACACACGTGATGGAGGCGGAATTTCAATTTTGAAGTTGAAGGAGAAAATTAGATTTTTCTATCCTTCTCCTTCTAGTCTATCCTACCTTTTTAAACCGAAGTACACAGATGAAGAACTAACCATGCATGACCTTTTCAACATGATTATGTAATGTGTGAAAATGTGCATTGCAGAGTTAGTGTAAGATGAGCAATTGTGTTATTTTTTTGACCAATGACCAATTGTTTTGCTAGATAAGACACTTATTTCTATGCTGGGATTGTGTAGAGCCCTTTGAAGCTCCACTGAAACTGCAATTTGAAACTTTAAATCATGGCTTCCCACTGAAGTCCACTATATGGAATATGCACTATAATTTATTTTTACTTAAAAAAGGACAAGAACATCTTATGCACAAAAAGTATTCTTGTAGCTTCATAACATTACAGTTGATGCACTGATGTCACATGGATAATTTTATCAATGTTCTTACTACATTTCTGGACATTGAACATAGTTGCATTGCTGTCTATGCAGGGCCAGAAAGCTCTTGGATTTTATCAAAAATATCTTAATTTGTGTTCTGAAGATGAATGAACGTCTTACAGGTTTGGAACAACATGAGGGTGAGAAATTAATGACAGAATTTGCATTTTCAATTGAACTAGCCCTTTACAACTTTTGAGCACTGATCCACCATACAAAAACTACTTCACCCCAAAATGAAAATTCTGTCATTAATCACTTACCCCCATGTCCTTCTAAACCTGTAAAAGCTACGTTCATCTTGGGAACACAATTTAAGATATTTTGGATGAAAACCAGGAGCTTTTTGGCTGTCCCATTGACTGCCAAGTAAATAACAATGTCAAGGCCCAGAAAAGTATTAAAGACAATGTTTTCTTTGCATACAAAAGTATTCTCGTAGCTTCGTAAAATTATGGTTAAACCACTGATGGCAGATGGACTATTTTGACAACGTCTTTCATACTTTTCTGGGCCTTGACAGTGTTATTTATTTGCCAGTCAATGGGACAGACACAAAGCTCCCGATTTTTATCCAAAATATCTTAAATTGTGTTCTGAAGACGAACAAAGCTTTTACAGGTTTGGAACGACATGGGGGTAAGTGATTAATGACAATATTTTCATTTTGGGCTGGAGCAACCCTTTAATGAAAACTCCTTTCTGGACTTTTATAAATAAAATTATCATTAAAAAAGTTTTTTATATTCCCCACAGACAAAGTTTGTGTAAAATAATTTATGTTTTAGAATCTATCCCTTATTGATTATTGTATGTATCTTGAATCTTCATGTGTTTGTTTTTGACTGCGAAGCTGATGCTAATGGTAGTCTTACAAAACCATGAGAGAATGTGATAAAGAGGTCAGAAGGAGAGGAAAGGAAAGAGGAGGTGGTAGGGGTTAGGGAGTAGATGGTGTGTGTGAGTGTGTGTGTCTAATGGGGAGGGGGCTGATATGGGGCTACAGAGAGAATGAAAGGCTTCATTGTTGTGCAGTAGCCCAGGGACAGATGCAGCGTAATGGCCTACATGCACTAGCATCCATGAGCTCCACATCTCTCCCTCCAAACCAAACCACAAGCTGTCAAGATTCACATTTAAATCACATTAGATGTGATATAAATGGCTGATTAATTAACATCCTTGAGACAAACGCATACATTTGAATGCATGTATATACAGAGACACAGGCTTTTAACTCCCTTTTCATCACAAAGAACAATAAATACACATGAACGGACTCAAAATGTCTGTATTTTAATTTTTGTAAGTCTTGATAAAAGGAAAGATCCCCTGAGTAAATCCTCCGTCCCACTGCTCTCAGTCGGTGCACTCAGCAGGGTTCCTCCCTCTTTCGCTGCTTTTCTTCTACTCTCATTCACTGTCTTCTCTCTCACACTCTCTTTCACTTCTTCGGACTATTTCTGTTAGTGTTAACCAGTTACGCAAGACCAGGACCCCCATATCACCATGGCAACCCCCCCAACTCTGCCGAAACACGTCCTGAGTCCTAAAACTTGAGGGTGTTTGAGCACCAAGCGCGTTTGGCCAAACTCCACCCACACAAACATGGCACACTTTCAACGTTCACCTGCACTCACTGGCATGCTGAAACACACAGACGCACTCGGTCCATGTGAACGCCACTATCTGTTGGGTTGTAGTTTGTTTTGTGATTGGGAAAACTGCCTCAGGGCTTGGGAAAAAGAAACTGAGCGAGAGATGGTTGCTCTACTTTAGGGATATTGTATAGCTCTCTTTAGGAGTGTCTCTCATTTCTTGTTTCTCCGCTTGTCATTTCCCGTCTTCTTGTGTTTCCTTCCATTCCTCCTTTATTCCCTGATCTACACTGTCTTTGCTTCTTCCTCTCATTTCAACTTTGTCACGGAAAGCCATTTGGTCCAACTGAGACCATTGTTTGTGTGTGTGTGTGTGTGTGTGTGTGAGGGAGAGAGAGAGTCTGAAAGGCAATGTGTGTGAGCCTGTAATGGCCAATTAAGATGTCATTGCTAAATAAATTGAAAATGGCATCATAAGTGTTTCTGTGAGTCGTTTTATAAAACAAATTAATTTTTCACTTTGGAAAGGTGATTTTTAAAGTACATTTCAGTCAGAAGTTAAATTACATTAAGATAAATGAGTAAAAAAATCATATGAACTTAACTAAGCAAAAAATTCAAAACAAAAATAGCTCTGCTCCTCTTGTTGTCAAGGTTATGGGGGTTAAAGGGTTAGTTCTCCCAAAAATGAAAATTAGCCCATTATTTACTCATCCTCCAAACATCCTAGGTGTATATGACTTCCTTTTTTTCAGACAAATGCAATCAGAGTTATCTTAAAAATTATCCTGGCACTTCCAAGCTTTATAATGGCAATGGGCAGAGTTTGTCTTCATCAGTCCAAAACAAGTCCAATAATGTGCATTCATCCATAATAAAAAGTGCCTCACATGACTCCGGGGGATGAATAAAGGTCTCCTGTAGCGAATCGATGCATTTGTGTAAGACAAATATCCATATTTAAAATGTAATAATCACTTTAATCTTCTGGATGTCAGCGTTGCGCTTACAGGAGCAAAGGAAGCAAAGTTTCCTTACTTTAGCAAAGGAAAACCAATCTCCCATTGGCTTACATTGAAATCCTCTGACATTTTTCTTTGCAAGTAATTTCTGTTGGAAACTGCAGTGATATGTACTTATTGGTACGTATTTCGCGTCTTGCGTTTTTGTCATGAGATCAGGTAGTCTAATGCAGATTTTTCAGTATGCGTTAGTCCAGTCCTCAGTGTCACATGATCCTTCAGAAATTATTCTAATATGCTGGTTTGTCACTCAAAAAAGCTTATTTTTGTTATCAATGTCAAAAACATTGTGCTTAATATATTTATGAAAATCATGATTTAAAAAAAAAATCTGTATTATTTAATGAATAAAATAACCACATTTATTGAATGAATGCTCTCGACACATATTATACGTCCATCAAGTACTTTTACTGCAAACTCGCTAAAATCCCACCCTCAGCAAAATCAGAAATACTAGAACTTACATGGAAAACTACATCGGAGCTTGATAATAATGCATTTTAAAAAGAAGGATGTCAGATGAATTTAATTTTTAATTTTATTAAGTTGTGAAATGTATTTTTGTCTTGCTTTGATCAGTTTGAGTCACCCTTGCTGGATAAAAGTATTAAATTCTTTCTAAAAAAAAATCTTACTGACCTTAAACATTTGAACTGTAGTGACTGACAGGTGTTTATACTTGTTATTGAACAAAGACTTGCCCTTAATCTATAAAACCATAATCTTTTATATTTAATCTTTGCACAGTGCATATATGACTTGGACGCTGAAGTGCTGACATTGTTGTTCAAGCGCAAACGTAGACATGCACATGGGACAGATGGTGCCCTCATACTTGGCCCTGTTTTCAGAGCTGTCCTTCTGTGTGGACACACGTCCAAACACTACACTACATTAAACAGAATGAACGAGTCATTTTGAACTGTGCTCACACCTGTTACTGTGTTGTCCAGGTCATTCACTGAAGCATCTCAAATAGTGGCAATATGCTGTTAAGGCCTAAACTAATTGTTGACTAACATGGATTTTTCAAAGCCCAGTTCTGACATCTACACAGCAGACAGAATCACAAAGGCAACAATCTCTTTCACTTGATTTCTATCACACACACGCGCGCACACACACACACACACACACACACTAACACTTGCACACATAAACTCACTTCTAATGGCTGAGGCTGTTGTTAGCGAGACTGTACCACAGGGAGTTCCTGTCAGTACACATGTCTTGTCATCTATTCAGTCAAGCACATGCCCTTATGAACTTCAACATCAAAGCAAGCTTGTATTGGTAAGCCAAAAAAAAAAAAAAGAAATATAAGAAATATATAATCTATGTGTAATTCTTAATATCTGATGCAGATATATACACTTCTGTTAAAAAGTTTGGGATCAGTAGCTCATCAGTAGCTAGTTCCATTTATTTTATCAAAAATACAGAAAAAAGCATACTATGAAATGTTATTGCAATATAAAATAAGAGTTTTCTATTTACTTTAAAATATTATTTATTTTTGCAATGCGAAGCTGAGTTTTTTATAAGTCATTACTACAGTTTTCAAGGTCATGTGATCCTTCATAAATCATTCTAAATATGCTGATTTATTTAACAAAATATAACAAAAGTAAAAAAGAACAGCATTTATTCAAAATAGAAATCTTTTGTAACAATATAAGTCCTTAGAAAGAAAAAGAAAGAAGAAGAAAAAAAAATACTGACCCCAAACTTTGAACGGTAGTGTTTATTGTTACAAAAAATCAATAAAAGTTAAGCTGCACAACTGTTTACAACATTGATAATAAATCAGCATATTATAATGATTTCTAAAGGATCTTGTGAGACTGAAGACTGGAGTAATGATACTGAAAATTTAGCATGGTATCACAAGAATAAATTATATTTTAAAGTATATTAACATAGAAAACCACTTAATTTGCAATAATATTTCTCAATATTATTGAAAAATAATTACTATTTGATTTTTGATCAAATAAACGCAGCCTTGATTAACAGAAAAGAACATCTTTGAATGGCAGTGTTTCTATACATAAATTTCTCATGACTCCACAAGTCTGTGCAAACTTGAAACCTGCCTGATGTTTTCCCAGCATGATTCGCACACTATGACAGATGCGGGCATGTATCACATCTATAAAAGATGACTTGTTGACAACAACCTGTTGGAGAAAACCTAAATGCTCCATGTAACATTGTTCATGGCCTGTTTCTGTCTTTCTCACCATTTCCCACACACACACACACACACACACACTATGAAATATCATGCCGTTCTAGAGGGCCTGCTGCACAGTAAAGGTTATTAAATCCCGCCCATGGGGTGCGTGACATCAACTGATTGGCCCTCGGCCCAATCCCAGCAGGTAGCTCTGCCGACTCAGCTTCCAAGAAATGAGTTCGGAAGTCTGTTCAGTGGTCCCTCTCTTCCTGTCTCTCGCTCAGTCTCTCTCACTCACTTCCTCAAGTACACGCTCTGTCAAAATGACACACACTCCCCATTGGTCTGAAGTCAAGCGGAAATCCCAATCAAGCAGAGAAACTAACTCGCTCTCAGCATCCCATGCAGGTCAAGGTCGTTTCCAATGGCAGCGTCTAATGGAAGTAGTTCTTGCATCCTAGTGCCAAAGGTGAAATTCCTAAGAGAAACAACAGACACCATTACAAATGTCCCTCTCTGTCTTCAGGTCCTTCTGCCTTTCATTCAGTTGTTTATCTCCGTTTACCAACAAGTAACCTTGTTGTTAATGAAAACTGCTATTTTCAGATAATTTATATGATATTGTATATGGAGCTGGGTAGTAACTGATTACATGTAATCTAGATTATGTAATCAGATTACAAAAATCAAGTACTTTTACTTACAGTAAATTACATTTCAAAATACTCGTAATAAGACTACAGTTACTTTTTTATGGAGTACATGATTGCATATTATTCATACAATAGCGACATTGATTCTCCCTAATTTTTCTTTTTCATCTTTTAAATTTTCCTTTCTAAAATAGCCTACTGATTATATACATTCAGAAAATCCAGTTTTGTGGACATTCACACATAAGCTATTCATTAGTCAGGTGGCGACACAGCATTTGACCGCTGGATTTACAAAAATTATTTCAGGTTTAAGAAGTGTTTCAACACTGCATCAACTGCTGATGATCACATTCATATTTATTTTAATTATCACTCTGTATGTCTTTGGAAGGCTTTTGTCTTTCAAACTTATTAAAAAGCATATATTCACGTTATTTCTTATTTACATGTAATGCAGGCATTCCAAAAATTTTTGTCATATAAACCTTATTCATCAAATATGTTTACTCTAAGTTTTTAAAATAAATATTTCAATAATTTAATTTAATTAATTAAATTTAATAATTTAAGTTTATTTGATGTTGATTTAAAATATGTCATCTATTTTAGTAAATGTTATTTTAAAACACAGACTAAGGGACTTTACAAAAACTAAGGGACTATTCCAAATTATTTATTTTAATTTTTTTTTTTTTTTAATAATGTAATTAATTGTTAGCTTTTCATTAAACTTACAAACCCCATGCAGTTCCTTTACGAACACTAGTTTGGGAAACCTTGATGTAATATAATGTTTAATGTTGTAAATTACAATGAATGGAACATATTTTCTTACTCTTTGCGTTTTTTTATATCCCTTTTGTACAAGATAATATTATTTAAATCAATGTATTAAATGAGTTAAGTCAAAAGTAATCTAAAAGTAATCTGATTATATTACCTAAAATGTTTAATGTAACGGATTACGTTACTGATTACAATTTTTGACATGTAATCTGGAATCAGTATCGGATTACAATTTGTAAGTAATCTACCCAGCTCTGATTGTGTATTTGTTTTACATTCAGCTTACAACTGAATTTATCCTGAGTAGTATTGTATTTTATAAAATACCTTTTCAATGCAACAACCTGAACAATATCCATATTCAATACTATTTTTTTCAACACTACAGGGGAAAAACAACAACAACATGTATCTTTAAATCAGATTTATTGCAAGTATGCTGTTAGCAATCATTTAGCTTCATATCAGGTCATTCAATTATTTGGTTATTGCTTTCATTTATTTATGGTTTGTACAGTGACATGATGACTGTCAAGGTTCCACACAGATTGAACTGAATGACTGACAACTCAAACCTTTTTTGATGCACTTTCAATTTGTTAGGTCTTTGGGCGATTGTTGGCAGGCAACCTCACAGGCCTGCAGCCTCCTTCCTGTCGTGCTCCTGCTGTTGTCTTAGTTTGTTGCACTAAAGGACTGTTGGGAAGAATTGGGTGAAAAGAATCGACCCCCAAAATCTCACACTTAAAGACTGTTGCTAGGATACAGCCTTTAATTGATTGATTGTCTGTATGAATCGTGACCCAGATTGCATTTAGACTTTTCAAAGACTTTCCTGAAAAGCTGTATTTGAGGGTTTCATGGTTCATGATCATTCTGCTTTTCTGTGTATAGTCAGTACTGCTGGATAATGGGATAAAACCATTAAATCCGTGTGCATTTTGTATGGAAATTTTAATCTGTCTTGGGTTCAAGAAAAAATATTCTTCATTTTTATTTTTTAGATCCCTTTTTGTACTCTATTTGTGGAAACTGCTTTATAATAGTTTTTGCAGTCTTACACTAGTGATACAAGTGCACTTGTTTCTCAAGTGTGGAGTTGCTGAGTACATGCTTTTGATTGCTGTCTTAAAAACAAATGGAGGTGTCACTTGCAATTGTTTTCTCTCATATGCTGGTAGCTGAAACCACTTGCAAGCCGAGGGATAGAGAGATCAGTAAGGAATGCTGCTAATAAGTGCTGAGTATGGTGGCTTTGTCAACGTCAAACCCACTATGCAGATGCTTCTTAACAAAGTGGAAATTAGACATAGAAGCAAGACAGGATTATGGCATATGTCTGGATTCAGCTCTTAATCCCAAATTCGAAGTCTGACCCCTTGTTTCCTGGGGGATTTCTTTAGTTCATTATTATTATTATTTATTCTATTTTTTATGTCAACTGCAGCTCTTGAATTTTCAATGTTTATGAACAGAGAGCAATGGCTATGCAGTATATCTTGAATATTTCAATGCACTTTGCACTTGAGTGATAAGAAAGATTAAAATTTAATTCTTGCAGACTCCTTTTGTCCTTTAAGAAATGCTGACACAAACTGTGAATTATAAAAAAAGTAGTCGTTTTAGTTCAGTTTTGACATTTTGAGTTTTTTACACAAATGGAGCAAAAGTGGAGCAGGTTTGAGCAAAATTGTTGTCATGGGGCAAGCAAAACTGTTCAGGCATTAAGACAAGAATTACCACTTCCTTATTAGGATATTAGTAGGGCTATCTCTAGCGATTATTTTGTTAATCGAGTAATCGGTTGATTATTCTGATGGTTAATCGAGTAATCAAATAATTATAATACATTTTTTATAGTAACAAAAATAGACCTAAGCAAACAACAGCCTTTTAATTAATATAAAATAAATATAAAACAGCAATGGGGCAATAATAATTAGCTTGACTAAAGTATCAAAAGCAAGTAATCACATGGTTTTATTGAACAAAACTGTTAAAATACATAATGTATTTTAAAAAACAGAACTAATGTAAGGTGATAAAAGAACATAATATTAAATATGATTTATGATATCATTGATTGGATTGCCAAAGATTAAGATATGTTTCTACAAAACTGAATAAAATACTTGTATTTGCTGGATTAAAAATACAAAATAAATGTATTAAAATAACTGCATGCATGCTGTTTCACATGCTATACACTGTGCAGTATGTTAAAATCAGTATGCCATGCTACTATACTACTATATCAAATGGCCCAAACAGAGACATGTATATGTATTTTGTAAAATCTAATTTTATGGGGATCACATAATCCAGCAAGAACAGAGGTCCTTTTAGAGGTCTTGGCATGTGTATAAACATATTGTACAGGAAGGATACATTAATATTTAGTGTGCCCTTTGGATGCTGACATCCACTGCTAATTATACAGAAGGTCACATCATGCAGTCAGGAGCTGTTTCAAGACATGACAGGTGAAAGTGCTATCCAAGGACTAAAGTAAACAAGTGAATGGAAGAAATAAAGGTACTATATAGTGTTATATTTATTTGTGTTCAATGGTTTTATTATTGATTTAATATTATGGTGCGACTCTCACATATTACTACCTTTCTCACTGTTTCATATGCACTAGTATGCCATAGAATAGACAGAGCTTATTTATGGTGTAGTTTTGACTCTGGTAGTGTTAAGAGTGATATGAATGAAAAACCCTGAAGGCTGAATGGTCAATTGGTGTGGAGCATTTGACAAGTAGCCTTATTTTGTATTCACTCCCAGCCATGTCTTGTCCCTCGACTCCCAACTTCTTTCCTTTTGCTTTTATTTTGTTTGGTCTTGAGCTGTCCTTGGTCCTAAATGGTTGCATGCATACTAAGTAATGTGCATCTCCGGTCAGAGGGCATTCATTTCGGTGCTCTTGATGTTCCAGCTGAAGTTAACTTTAGTGTTAAATAGTGTCCTTTACATTTTCCTAGTTAAATTATTAATATAAAATATTTACCAGTAAATTGGATGTGGCAGGTTTTAGTTTTGGCAATTTCACCATTGTCCTTGGTATATTATGTTGTCTTCAGTTTATGTGCTGAGCCTTCTAATAAAGAAGAAAAAGTGTGAATAATGTACATTTTCTGAAGGAAATAGAATAGTGCCAGATAACAGTGTTTAGCCTAGATTTGATCAGATTTTAATCTCAAAAACAACAACCACTGCACCAAAACATCATATGTATAACTTTTAAAGATACAGATGAGCCATTGACTTCCATAGAGTAAATCATGACAAAATGTTCATTTTTGGGTGAACTATCTCTTTAACAGATGCTGTTGCCCAAAGCGAATTACAAATAGATGAGTAATTTAACACGTTTGGTCTAAGTGCAAATAAGCATCTCTTCTCGTTCTAATAGAGAGCCATGATGGTGATTAACTCTGACAAGGTAGTTTAAAGTTTTAGCAGCTTCAACACACTCAAGCTCTTCAGCAAGACTAAAGGTTTGTCATCTGCACACGTGGACAGGCCTGTCATGTCCTTTTCCTGTAGTACATCTCATACAGTCTTTATGCTTCCACCATCGCTCCTTGTTTTCCTCCAGCCTACAAGAGATGGACAGATCAGCGCTCTCGCAGATGAACGTAGCTCTCTCAGTTCAGTCCAGGACTGGACTTCAATAATGAATAGGAAGACTTTCAGCAGAAATGATTAATATCCAATGCAACGAGTTTCAAAGAACTTAAAAACTCAAATAGTGCCAATCTGAATCATTCAGACTCTAGACATCTGAAATAAAGAATTCTTGGAATTATTTCATGCAAAGTTGAGTGACAGTGACACATAATTTTGAAGATTTCTGCTTCAAATAAATGCGTTTTTATTCATCAAGGATCATTTGACACTGAAGACTGGAGTAATGGCTGCTAAAATAATTAGCTTTGCCATCACAGGAATAAAAAACATATTAGAACCCATACGAGAAACCAGTTGCTTATTTCTACATCAATTTCAGCTTTTTCAGACAGTTGTATTGTTTATTGTAAATACTTCATTATTATGTCATTTTAATTAGGCTCTCAGGACTTATTGTTGATTCATCTGTTTTTATAATTTATCAGTTTAGGTGCTAATGAGTACTAACTGATTTAGAATTGGTCCCAGGGCTTCAGTTTGCATCTTAAAGTTTTAGACATCGGAAAACATTTGACTTGGCAGCTGTGTTTTGGTTCTGTGACTGGTCTTTTCTCTCCATGCATTTAAAACACTCTGCTTTTTCCTTGCAGTACGAGTTCAAGGCAAAGAGCGTGAAGAAGAAGAAAGTGAGCATAGTGGTTTCCGTAGACGGGGTGAAAGTGGTGCTACGCAAAAAACCCAAGGCATGTGTGATGTCATCAGCTCTACATCTCTGACACGACACATGAATATCATTATTCTGTATCAGAATTACAGTACTAGAAATTAGTAGTTTATATTTTTGTCCACATTAATAAAGAGGATTTGCAGTAGAGTATCTGACATTTGCTTTGTTTTGACCTCAAGAGGAAAGAGTGGACGTGGGATGAGAGCAAGATGCTGGTTATGCACGACCCCATATACAGGTAAGACTCTGAAAAATCTGACAGAATAATTCCTAATGTATTAATATTCACAAAATATGTTTACCATTTTTCTCTTCTGTTTCCTCTAAGGATTTTCTATGTGTCCCATGATTCTCAGGATCTGAAGATTTTCAGCTACATTGCTCGTGATGGATCCAGCAACTCATTTAGATGCAATGTATTCAAGTCCAAAAAAAAGGTAGAGCAGTCTGTGTTACTCTCTTTCTCTCTGCCGCTTTGCCCCAGACCAAAGATTAATATCACGGATGCAATTTTTTCAGTCTGTCTTGTCCTTGAGCAAGTGATGAAATTTGTAGAGGGCCTTAACCTTGATACACTTCACCTATTTGTCTCTGTTGTTTTTGCTCTTCCTCTCATTCTTTGCCCTTTGCTTTTTTCATGAATTTGTAGTAGCGCAGACCCTAAAATAAATAAAATAAACTACCTATAAACACAAAGCAGAAAAAATGATTTATATATATATATATATAATGATTTTATATATGTGACCCTGGACCACGAAATTAGACTTAAGTAGCACAGGTATATTAGTAGCAATAGCCAAAAATACATTGTATAGGTCAAAATGATTGTTTTTTCTTTTATTTTATTAGGATATTAAGTAAAGATCATGTTCTATGAAGATATTTTGTTAATTACTACTGTAAATATATCAAAATGTTATTTTATTTTATCTTCTGTAGCCTCTGAAGGGCAGTGCTAAATTTAAAAAAAATATGAAATTTTGGCAAAATAAGAAAGACGTAGACGTCTTCATTCTGTTCAAAAGTTTACACCCCTGGCTCTTAATGCATAGTTTTTCCTTCTGGAGCATCATAGTCGTTTGAACCTTCTGTAATAGTTGCATATGAGTCCTTCAGTTGCCCTCAGTGTGAAAAGATGGAAAGGGTTCAAATACACAAAAACCTGAAGGATTTTTCTGAGGAGGCAGCAGGCAGTTTTACTGTTCATGAGTAACTATCGCTAAACACAGCTATTGATCATTCAAGTAACAACATAGTAAGAATCAGGTGTATGTAAACTTTTGATGGGGGTCCATTTTATAAATTCACCTATTTTTTTCTCTTGTGGACTATATGTAAACGTCTCTTATGTGAAATATCTTATTCAGGACAGTACTAAATAAAAAAATAATATGCATTTTGTATGATCCCCCTTATTTTGATATTTGATATTTGATATTGATATATGTATCATAATGTGTATATATAGATATAGACAATGATACTGGATGAATGCTCTCGACACAAACTCACTAAACTCCCACCCTCAGCTCAATCAGAAGTACCAATGTTTACAAAGAAACATCGGAGCATGATAAAAATGTATGTATATATATATATATATATATATATATATATATCCCTACATATATTTCTTATTTTTGTATTATTTATCAAATGTAAAAAAACTAATAGAATAGGATTATTCGTATATTTTATGTTATTCATATATAAGATTGTAAATGTCTCTAAATCTCTAATCTTTCGCCTTTCTTCTCTCTCAGAGTCAGGCCATGCGGATAGTGCGAACGGTCGGTCAGGCATTTGAGGTGTGCCATAAGCTGAGTCTGCAGCACGCTGAGCAGAATGCAGATGAACAGCCAGACGGCCCTGCAGACGGCCAGAGCGATCAGTCTGGAGAAGAGCCCAGCCCTGAAGGTGAGACCATGCCATCGCATCAGAGCATTAATGCCTAAAACACATGTCATCATAGAGTAAATTAAATCTGTAGAGAAGTGCTGGGCGGTTTGACCAGCCGGTTTTCATCACAAGCAGCTTTTAAACAACAACCTATATAAAAGGCAGGGCCTTTTCTAGCCATTTTCCCATATATATATATATATATTCCTGTTCAGAGGCCAGTTTCTTGTCACATTTAAATTGGCTGTCATAATAACAACACTGATTTGTGGAGATTCAGCGCAATCTTACATTTGAATTTGGATTCATGTTTAGATATTATCAATTGCTACTTTTTGTATTTATATGTATTTATATATATATTTTTTTATTGTTTTGTTGTGGCTGTTGTTTGAAACTTTGATTTCAAAGTGTCAGTTATTGTATTATTAAATCAAAACCATAAAACCCTTTGTTACCCCAAGCTACATATAAAAAGCCTGATCAGTGGCATAAAAGTAATCAGAATGCAGTTACTTTTTCCTTTGTAAATCATTGATGTGTGAACTTCCCCTTTAAATAACACAACGCTCTATGTCTACAACGCTGCTTCCTTTAAGTGCTTTTAGAAGTAAATTAATTGATTCAGCATTTCGATGAAGTGGTTTAATAAAAGATGTATTGATCTCTTGAATTAGTGAATTTGACAAATTTTTCTATTTTTTTTTAATTCTGTTAAAGTTTTATATGGGATTATTCCACGGCACACTGATCCTTTAACAACGCATTGGTGCAAAAATGCACACCTTTTGGACTAATTTCGCAACATGATTTATGACTGCCATGAATACTGACCAAACAAAATACTGATTTTGTGCACTATTTATTGTACCAATATTTTAAATTGCCCTTTGAACTTAGCTTTATTGCATGGTTGCAAATAAAAAAGCGTTGCCTTGCCAAAGCACTGACAGAGCCCATTGATCTAACGGTGTTGCTGAGCACTCCAAATGCAAACTTTACATGCAGCAATTGACAGAGCTCTGATCCAATGGCATACAGTCATCATCAGATTGACAGTGCTCTAGCTCAATGATATAGGGGGATCCGGTGGGGGGCGACAATTATATTTCAGGGTGACTGTGGCACTCTTTATCACAACCCTGCTAAAATGTAGTGCCAGTACGGGCCCCTCCAGCTGGTGGCTCCTTAGGCAACCGCCTAGCTCGCCTAGGCCTAGAAACGGTACTGATAGAAGGTGTACAGCGTCATTCACGCAAACACTAAACACCATCATGAAACACACATGAAACTGAAATAATGCAATAAACATTTATTAGATGTAACATACAGCTCTAATGTACACAAATGATGAGAAAACAGTTATTTTAATGAAAAAACATCAAATGTGAAATGTAACATTGGCAATTCTGGAAAAGTCCATTTTCATTTATTCATTGTAAGTTATACGTTCTTTTTCACTTCCAAAAATGGTATACTACCATAAAATTACATGTAATGTCCAATACAGTTGTTCACCGTATATAGTAGGGGAACTTACTGTTAACCAATTAATAGGATTTTAAAGTAGCATTTTTACAGTCATTTACCGTTAAAATCGCAGTCATTTTTTGCAGTGACTGGATTTTAATCACAATCCAAACAAACGTGTTGCCTGTAGCATAAGCAGTTTATGTAAATTAGACTGTATAATTAAAAATTTTAAAGCAAAAACAGAACAGTCCGACTTTGCTACATAAAACGGGCTGAATGAGAACACAAATTCATGCTCTGACAGCAGGTGGCGCTTATGGAACAGCAGTGATACAGTGTTTCTTTGGTTAGCGCTGTAAACAAAGCAGTGCTGCAGTTTTAAATACTACATTAATATGCATTATACAGGGGTAAGATGAAAAAAAAAAAAAACATCAAAACTTTTCAGACGACAGGCAGTTCCTCTCAGAGATACATTCATATAAATTTTCTTCCTTTATTTTGCACATCGTGATCAGTGGTCTTGCTCTTGTATAGGTGCGTTCACACCACATCGGAATAATATCCATATCGTGATCATAAGATACCAACTTGTAAAAAGCATTCACAACCTTGAAAATCTCTTAATTATAACTTGTGAGCTGAGAGTTTTCTCAGTGCTTCAACTTGTATGACCTGACGACCTCAGATTCATTAGGTGCTATGTTTAGGCATTGACAGTGCAATAGTTCCGAATCCAAGTCCATGGCTGTGAACAGCTCCAAGTGGAACGTTGCATGTTGTCATCTCAAAATCGCAGTGATTACGACATATTTCCTCCTCTTTGCACTCGTCTTCAGCATTTCTGACCTCTGTTAATGGCCCTTTGCATTTGATTTATTTGCCCAGTAAAAGAATTAGTTGTGTGTTATTAACAGTTTTCTAACCATTAGTCAGAAATGTAAGCAACTACGACGGATTCCCAATCAATTGACAATGCTGTCTACATTGCTTAGCCACTTGTACTGGTATGTTTTGTAAAAATTCACACTGTGTGCATAATTCAAACCGGATTACCACATGAACCATATATCACTCAGCACTACTGTGGAGTACAGCATTTCTGTGATCCATTTCATGTTTGAACGTGTTTGTTGTATAACTGATTTTTTGAAGTGTGCATCATATTCTTAAAATGCTGCTGTTTACAGCTCGTCAGCTGACAGGCATGGAGCACGGAATGGATGATGTCACTGGAACGGAGTCACATTCCACAAAACTCAGCGAGCAGGCTATGGATGATATTCTTCAGAGTCTGTCAGAGCTCAACGTGGTCAAACCTGGACAAACCCTCCAGGTGAGAGTGATCTGGAGTATGTGCATGACTGAGTGGTTTGTCCAGAAGAGAAGCTCTTGCATCATTTCTCCTCACAGACGTCTGTCAAATATTGCTGGTCAGCTGGAAACAAGGCTGTTTATAAAGAGGAAAGCCCTTTCAGCTCCTTTCTCTTCTGTTTTTCCCCCTTTATCTCAAGCTTATTCCTCCTTCTGGGTATTCAGTGATACTGTTATGTTGCCCCAGGCCTGCACACTATTTTCTAAATCTTTGCGTGACTTTCACTACTTAACTATGTCTGAAGTGGAAATAATATCATACAGCTCCAGTGAGACAGGGATTTCACTTAGCCAGCACCGCACTATAGCCTCTGTATTACTTAAAACCCACTCATACAGCAAGTCTCAGCTTTTACAAACTTATGTCTGATGTCAGGATAAAAGGATTTTGAACCCCCTTTTTCATTGAGTTTTTTTTTTTTTTTGTGATGTTATTTAAGTTATATTTAAGTTTCCCCTCAAATTCTCATTAGTGTAATGAAATGGCATGTGTAACTTTTCCCAGTGTTTCTCATTTTGCTTAATGTTTTTGTAAAATCTGTAATACTTTTTTTTTTCACCCCAGGATTCTTTTTATAAATATAAATAAAATAAATTTAATTTCAAATCAAAATCTTACTCAAAACTTTGGAACTGTAGTGTATTATAAAGTAATTTCACATTCATTACAAAATGAAATGAAAGGCATTTAAACAATTTAAACATGAATTTATTACCATGATATATAAGTGTTTTTTTTAAATAATATATTATTATTTTATTAATATATTATTTATTTCTTATTAATATATGTTATATGTGTATATATATAGTATTATATGTGACCCTGAATCACAAAAGCAGTTGCTGGGGTATATTTGTAGCAATAGCATGGTATGGATCAAAATGATTGATTTTTCTTTTATGCCAAAAAACATTAGGATATTAAATCATGACGATATTTAGAACATTTCCTGCCGTAAATATATCAACACTTCATTTTTGATAAATAATATGCATTGCTAAGAAATTAATTTGGACAACTTTAAAGGTGATTTTCTCAATATTTAAATTTTTTTGCACCCTCAGATTCCAGATTTTCAAATTGTATCTTGGCCAAATACTGTCCTAACATAACCATATATCAATGGAAAGCTTATTTCTGTCATGACAACTCTCGGAAAGGTTGGTAATGGCATGGTAATGGTTATGACAGTGTTAATGTATTTGGTCTTGGCGGAATAGATCTGCTACACTGCTGTTGAATTGCTGCTGCTGTTGGTTATTGCTGTAGTTGTAGATTATTGGTGCTGCTGTTGCAAGCAAGTACAGGAACTTGCTACTGCCAAAGCATATGACGATAAGGTGCTGTGAATATTTAAGAAATACTGCTGCTGCACAAATAGCATATAAAATAACCCGTAGCAGATCTATACAGGTGGAGCTGGGGAAGGAGGAGGGTTTCAGAGGAACTCTGAAAGCGTGCTGCCAAATGCCCAAGTGAATTCTACCAGCCATTTAAATAAGCTGCAAGCTCATTGGTTGCTTACGCAACATGAACCAATCAGCTTGTGCCAAGTTGTATACTCTGTGAATATCATTAGTTACGTTAACACCCATCAGCCTGCGTCATCTAGAGTTTCATGGCAGAACTAGGTATTTATTCAGCTTTCAAATGATGTAAAAATCTCAGTTTCGAAAAATTAACCCTTATGACTGGTTTTCTGGTCCAGGGTCACATATTAGTATAAATTATTTGTCATTTAAAGGCAAACTGGCCGGTCCAGTTGATTTCTCTGCATGTCCATGTTTATCAGCTCATATACCATACGAGAGAGCCGTAAGGATTATTATGTAAGTTCAAATTCAAAAACGGTTTGATGTTTGATATCGCTCCATCGTTCATTACAGAAATTCCCAGTGCAGAAAGGCTGCCTAGCCTGAAAGCAGATAATGCATTCAATCATTTTACGTGTATTCATTTAGCAGCAATCAAATCCATAATGCATTCATGTGTTCCTTGTCTAGCGAACATCAAAGATCCAGTGGTGTTCCATTAGCTTTGCAGCTGACGTTCATGACAAATGAGTCTGCTGGAGGATAAATGAAGACAGAATGGGAACATTCATTGTTGCAGCTTCCTTTTTTATGTTTTTTTTTTTTAAATGTAGTCCTTAACTGTTATCTCTTTGCCATCCTACCTATGGAAGATATTCCAGTGTGCACGACAGAGAATGGACATGAAAAGATTGTTTTCATGAGCGGTTTTATTTTGGCAGTCTTACTTGTTTTTGCAGACGTGCTGCTACCTCTATCCTCTGTCTGTCCTCTTCACTCTGATATACCCCTGAAATTAAACCTCCAGCTCCTCCTGGTGGTTAACATCAGATATCACACAGAAAGAGGAACAATGTTGTTGTTTTCATTGCTCCTTTCAAGTTGAGCTGTGATTGTGTCATGTTTGGTGTCATGCACATATTAACTCTATGATCTATGACACTACTAATGTTTTGAAACATATTAGTGTTTATCACATGGTGGTTTTAAAGAGGGTGACAATTTGCTTTCACATACACTAACAGTCAAAAGTTATTGGACAGTCTGCTTACCAAGCCTGCATTTATTTGATCCAAAGTATAGTAAAAACAGTACAATTTTAAAATATTTGTACTTTTTTTTTTTTTATAACTGTTTTCTTTTTGAATATATTTTAAAATGTAATTTATTCATGTGATTTCAAAGTTCATCATTACTCCAGTCACATGATCCTTCAGAAGTAATTCTAATATTCTGATTTGCTGCTCAAAAAAAATTTATTATTAATATTATGTTGAAAACAGCTGAGTAGATTTTTTTTCAGGTTTCTTTGATGAATAGAACGTTCATAAGAGTAGCATTTATCTGAAATAGAAATCTTCTGTAACATTGTAAATGTAAATTGTAAATTTTGATCAATTTAAACCATTCTTGCAAAATAAAAGTATTAATTTCTATAATTTCTTTCCCCCCAAAGAAATTATACTGACTTCAAGCTTTTGAATGGTATAGTGTATAATGTAAAGCTTTTTATTTCAGATGAATGCTTTGGATCTTTGAAAAAATGTTGATAATAATAATAATAATAATAATAATAATAATAATAATATGTGTCTTGTACAGCAAATCAGCATATTAGAATGATTTCTGAAATGTGACTGGAGTATGATGCTGAAAATTTAGCTTTGATCACAGAAATAAATCACATTTTAAAATATATTAAAATAAATAGCAGTTATTTTAAATAGGAAAAATATTTCATAATATTACTGCTTTTGCTGTATTTCGGATCAAATAAATGCAGGCTTGGTGAGCAGAAGGGACTTCTTTGAAAAACATTACAAAGTATAATATCTCTGAAATATACCAATTATTTCAGAGAACTGAATATTAAAAGAATAGTTTACCCAAAAATAAAAATTCATCGTTTACTGCCCTCAGTTTGTTCCAAACCTGCCTGAGTTTCTTCCTTCTGCTGAACACAGAGGACATTTTGTAGACTGTGGATAACCAGTCAGTCTCTAGTCCCCACTGACTTCTATAGTATTTTTCTTTCCCATACTATGGAAGCATGCGGCTACCAGCAACTGTTTGGGTAACCACATTCTTCAAAATATATATTTTAAGTTCAACAGAAGAATGAAACTCATACAGGTTTGGATCAACTTGTGGTGGCAGAATTGTCATTTATTATTAATTGTATTTATTATTCTTTGTTAACGTTAATAAGAATACATCTGTTCACTGTTAGTAAATGCACTGCAACCTTATGGTAAAGTGTTACCCAAAATATCATCAGGTGCGAAAACAGAAAGCTTTTTGATGTTCAGATCCCTAGAGTCATGTTTCTGTCTTAGTGCCTTTTATAACAGACAGGGTAAAACTACTTAGAGAAAATTAGTTTTTCTGTGTGTGTGTGTGTGTGTGTGTGTTTAAGTGTGTCTGTGTACATGTTTCTCTTCTCATGAAAGCACTTAAGGTGTCCTTTGCTCTTGTGGATCCACATATTAAAGTGCTCTCCCAATGCAAACACACACACACACACACACACACACACACACACTAATTAACCCTGCACTGTGCTTTCAAAGCCCTTAGTCCTTAATTGTACACTGCAGAAGCTGTTTTTTCTCTCTCTTTTAACATTTGTGTTTTTTCTCTCTTATTCTTTTTTTGATCTCCCAAGTCTTTACAAGACCTTGAGGGTGTCTCTCTCTACACTTTATCTCCGAGCAGCCCTCGCTCTCCTACTCTCACACCTTTGGCCACCCAACACCACCTACAGTTACTCCAACAACAGCTGCTACAACAGCAACAACAAACACAGATCGCTGTAGCACAGGTAAGACATTGTTTTGACCCTTTTCTAGCTCTAGGAGGCGCTGCAGCTCTATGAAATATGCAGCAGTTGATTTTGTATTTTCAGACTGTTTCACAATCATCTACTCTGCACCCAGAGTACATATCTATTCACCTACTCCAGCAATTTCAGAGGCACATTTCTGCATAACCCTATTCATTTCTCTCTGTTGAAATTATTTCTGATAGCCGTTGTTATAAAGCACTCACATACCCTATAAGCCTAAATCACTCTCCATAACCATGAGGAAGCCAAGATAAATATAGAGGAGATGGGGCTAGACGCTGATAGAGGCAATCATCTCCACGAGTTTGCCTGTTCATATATTGAGCCATTTTTGTCATTCTGTCTCTGACTAATAATATTAGTTCTCATTTGGGGATAGTGTATAGGGTTCAGATGCTGTTATGGTTATAATGTCCTGTCAGAGAGAGAGGAAGCTGATGTGCTCTCAGCTCTGATTCAGCACAGTCATGCTACTGCATAGCGATAGCTTGGATAATGATATTGACGTGCAATTACCACCCGCCCAGTGGAAAATTTTGCTGCTCAGAGATTGCTCTTTCATATTCAGATTTAGTGTTTCGTTTTTTTTGTTTTTTGGGTGTCAACCTTGTCTTGGATTTCTTAACAAATGAGACACAATTTGTACAGCAGAGTTTAAACTTTATTTATTTATTTGCAAATCTAAGCACAGTTTTTAATATCATTGAGATCTCTTTTAAAAGTCAAGAGGACTGGTTTTCTACCAGGGGGCCTAAGCAAGTTTTGATCATTTAAATCCTTTTAAAATTATTTAAATTATGGAATTTAATTATTTTAATTTTGCCACTCCAAGTGTTAATAATTAAAAAGTTAGAAAATAAGATGCTACACTACCAAAGTTTTTTTTTTTTTTTAACAGTACACTGTAAATATTTGTAATGTATTTTAAAGAAGTCTCTTCTGCTCACCAAGCCTGCAATGTTTTCTATTTGAATATTTGAATATTTCAAATTTTAATATATTCAAATTTGACTGTTTTTGCTGTACTTTGGATCGAATAAATGCAGGCTTAGTGAGCAGAAGAGACTTCTTTAAAAAAAAAAAAAAACATTAAAAATCTTACTGTTCACCCAAAAGCTTTTGACTGGTAGTGTATGTCATTAATTATTTTAATTAATTATATTAATATTGCCATTCCTAATTTCAGTAAATAAAAAGAAAAGAGCAGCTTTGTCATTATAGTTGACGTTTCAGAAATTTCTTTTGTCAACCTCTATTTGACAATAGAGGGCCTTAGAGTCAAAAAGGTTGAAAACCACTGCTCAAGAGGAGATTACTGGGCTGTTTCTCTCACAATACGTCTATAATGATGAAAGTGATATTAAAGACATCTTGTTTTCTTTTGTTTTGGCTGAATCTCCTAAAAAGCTGAACAGATCATGAAGACAACTGAATAAAGCCACTACAGGAAGCCACTTTAGGTTCTTTAAAAATGGTTGATTAATTGAATAATAGATTAAAAGATCTCTGTCATTGCTATTGATACACCCACAATTCTATACGACTGGCATTACCTGAACTAGATGTTGTTTCACTCACTATAATCCACAACCCATATCCTGTAAGTTATGATATCTTTCAATACGGCTGGCATGATTCCTTAGTCGTGACTGATTGCGTCTCTGCTGTAGGTGCAGCTCCTGAAAGATCAGCTGGCCGCAGAGACAGCTGCCCGCATGGAGGCGCAGGCCAGAAGTCACCAACTGCTGCTGCAGAACCGAGACTTATTGCAACATACAGCCCTGCTGGTGAAACACCTCAGCCAACTGGAGATCAGAGTCAGTGGAGGCACACAGAGTAAGACACATGTGCAAACACAACACTAGCCATAATTCTGAAGGGAGCTCCACAAATTGGAGAAGTCACTCCCATAAAGCATTACAAACATTATCTAATAAAATTAGTCTCTCTACACTCTAAAACAAATTGAATATTCAAATATTTTGCAATATACTTAAAGGGATAGCTCACCCAACAATGAAAATTCTGTCTCTTGTTCAGTGCGAGTACTGTATGCTGGAATGTGAGCAGTCATTTATTCCGTCTTTATTTATCTGTGTTTAACCTAAACTCATTTAAGCTTTGCCAGTTTAAACATTTAAGAGCCAGAAGAAGCCCCTCTTTTCCTCGCTGTCTATAGCTTTTAAATTGCTTAAAAGCGCCACCGCAATTTACTTTCACTTTCGAATTTGCGTCAATGGCTTGAATGCACTTTGAGCAACAAAATACAACGTCAAACTCACTTGGTCTATAAATACATCATATCACCTCACTCTCCTCACGAGATAAATGTGATGATAACCTGAAAAGCAGTTTTATTTGTGTCTTTACTCTGTTGTATTTATTTGTGCTTTGCTTGTTAGTTTGATTATTTGTTCTTTTTTTTCTTTATTTTTATTTGACAGTATAGTTTTTTCCCTAAACATAGCGCATGCCGAACCGTACCGAAATCGTGACTCTAAAACCATGATACAAACCGAACTGTGAGTAAGTTGAACCGTTGCATCCCTGCTGTCTATGTAAGGTCAGAAAGCTCTCGGATTTCATAAAAAAAAAATATTAATTTGTGTTCTAAAGGTGAATGAAGGTCTTACAGGTGGAACAACATGAGATTAAGTAATTAATAACATCATTTTTAGTTTTAGTTTATTGCAAAATGTATTGCAAAGTGTATTCTAAAATATTCTAAAATATATTAAATTGTTTTAAATTAATTTTTCCCAATAATGCTGTTGTTACTGTATTTGTGATAACATTTTGAATGGTAGTGTATATTAGAATTTAAGCATGTATTTTTTTCACATTTTTATTTGCTTAATAAGTGTATTTTTGTGATTTCTGAAAATACTTTCTTGCTTTTAGTCAAACATTTATATTGTTATGATTCATCTCTTAGCTACTTGGTTTGGTTCATAGCTAAGATATTTCTACAAAGACAATGAATGGGAAAAATACTTCCAGTATACTAATACTTTCAGACTTCTGAAAAACTGGGCAGTCACTGCTGTACTCTATTACAGTCATAGACAATTTTTTGGCAGCCTGGGATGATATTGAGTTGGTTGGTGTACACTAATCTATTTCAGAGTTTAGTGCAGGAGTTTATTGGGTTTGATTCATCAGCACTGGGCCCCGTGCCGACTTTCACTTTCAGAGAGTGTGTGTGTGTGTATGTGTGCATGCATATGCTTATGCCTGGTGGGAGGATGTTGGTGTACTTGCTTGATGGTATGACCGGTCATTTGGAGAGTTATTGAAATAGTCTGTCATCATTAGGCTCTTGAATATCTGTCGCTGAAGGGCTACTGTACGGCCAGTCTCCCAATAGCAGATTTTTCAATCATAAGCTTTGTTTACATAAGTGTTCAAAATATTCGGTAGGTATGACATCCCCATCCTCTGTTGTTATTGGCTGTTTTAGGTTGGGTATGAAGACCTTTACTTTATCTCTCGAATTTGAATTTGTGTCTTCTAGAAGAAGAATCACCATGGAGTAGTGTGCCCCCTCGTTCTCTCTCTCTCAACCTGAAGAACCTCTACACCCCTCACTCAGACCAGCCCTTCACCTCTACTCCAGCAGGACAGCCAGAAAATCCTCCCATCTCCTCCCACGCTGAATCCTACCTCAATCTGCTCAACCTGCGAGGTGCTCACACCATTTCGGCCAACGGGAAGTCAGCGAGTGTGAGGAGTGAAGCAGAACTGGACACAGCAAGAAGAGAAGTTGCTAAGCTAGAAACTCGGAATTCAACAGCGCTTGATGAGAGGTAACGACACAAGATAATAGCACTTAAACAGACTTATATACAGATAAATTAGTCTGCCATACAAAGATCTACAACTGAAATATATTCATACATATAAATATATAAATACTTTTTTTTAAATTAGTACTTTATTCAGCTAGGATGAATTAACTGAAAGGGTGACTAGTAAAGAATTTATATTGTTACAAAAAAAAAAAAACAATTAATTTCAATTGGGTCTTTCTATTTTTCAGCTGTTTTCAACATTATTAAAGAGTTAGTTCACTCCCGTAATAAAAATGTCCTAATAATTTACTCGCCCTCATGTCATCCACAGTGTTCATGTCTTTCTTCCTTTAGCTGAAAATAAGGGTCTCATGTAGCGAAACGATCTGTCATTTTCTAAAAAATGCTTGTCTTGCACTAGCTCGACTTCATGTATTATGTAGTCATATGAAAAGATCACATGTGACATAGTACCAACCCAAAAAACCCTACCAAAAAAAGGTAAAACTGATGTCTGAAGTTGGAGAAGAACATGAAATGATTTTTTTGCCCTGCCCTACATTTTTGAACAGAAGTACGCAGACGAAGAACTAACCTTTCCAACGTGATTATGTAATGTGTGAAGCTACAGAGCTTTTTTTTTAGAACATGACAGAACGTTTCGCTAGATAAGACCCTTATTCCTCGGCTGGGATTGTGTAGAGCCCTTTGAAGCTGCATTGAAACTGCAATTTGAACCATTAACCCATTGGCCACCATAGAAGTTATAAGCTCCACTATATGGAGAAAACTCAAAAAATTGTTTTCCTCAAAAAAATTAATTTCTTTTCGACTGAAGATAGAAAGACATGAACATCTTGGATGAGAGCGGGGTAAGTAAATTATCAGAAAATCATGTGACACTGAAGAGTGGAGTAACGATGCTAAAAATGTAACTTAAATTTAACACAGGAATAAGCAACATTTCTAAATATATTGAAATGTAAAACCAGATTTTAAAATGGTAAAAATCTTATAAAATAATAATGTTTTATTGTATTTGTGATTAACTAATAGCTGCCTTGGTGAGCATAAGAGGCTCCTTTTAAAAAGCATAGAAAGAATGTGACAAAGAAAAAGATAAGTGTAGAAAGGCGGTGTTTGAGCACTGTTGATTGTGTTTAAAGTTTCCCTTTTCTTAGTCAGTCGAGTTGCTCCTTTCCGATCTGTAATTTTAAACATACTGAAATTTGAGCTGCAACATCTGGACAAAATAATCACAGTGTGTCAGACTAGAGCAGCACCAAAACAAACCCAGAAATACAACAGAACTACAAAAAGTTTCAGTCATTATGGGTCTCAGACGCTCCAAAATGTTGAAAACGATTGAGCATATGTTTATGTTTGTGAAGGTATGACCTTTTTTTTACCACATTTGGCTGGTGTTTGGGTTTTCTAAAACTAGTTCACATAATCCCACCTCCTCTCTGACCTCCTTCTTTCCTCTCTCTTTCCTCTCCTCACTCCATACACAGACAGCAGACCTGTCGGAATGGATATTGGTTGTGAGCAATGTAAACAAATCTAATGAAAGTTTATTAGGAGGCAGAGAGCAATATTTCCACTCTGACTTTTGGCTGGAAAGTTTTCTTTTAATAGTAATGGAAAATTTTGACCTTTTGTTGGGTACTGCACATTCATCGCTCTCTCCGTGTGTGTGGTTAGCAAAAGGTAAACAGTTGTTGAGGAAGCAGCATACACCTACACCCATTCCTTCTCTTGCACTTCTTCTTGCCTTGATTGGTTAGTTTGTCATAGATTGATCAATTGTAATGTAACAAAAACAATTAAAACATGCAAATATGTGTGTTTTTGTGATTGTATGTGTATATGCGTGCTTCTCGATCTGCGTGTTTGTGTGTGTGTGTCTATAAATGTATTCAAGAGTATGTGTGTGTGTGTGTGTGGGAGAGTGATTTATTTTACAATTATCGTGTCCCTGTGGATAGCTGCAGTCTCTCGCAATAAAACATTAATTTTCACACTTTATTAGAGCAATTTAGAGCTTGCAGAAAACACTTGCATACACACACACACAAGAAAAAAAAACACACACCTACTGATATATATACACTGACAGCACACTCACAGGTCTTTAGAAAGACTCAAAAATATGCATACAGTCACCCTTAACGCATACTCACATCATGAACAATTAGCTGTGAAAATACATTCAAAATACAGTCATTCTTCTGTTTTTTTAATTAGCGTGCATTGCTTTTAGTGTGAGTATGAGTGTTTAAAGCATATACAATGTACAATGTGTATTATGGTTAAAAGGAAAGTTCTGGGTGAGTTTTTGATTTTGTTACAGTATGCTGTAGCCGAAAGTACAAAGGCAGTCCACCACTGAGCCCAAATGCATTTTATTAAAGCAAAGAAAATCAAAACAAAACATAAAACAATATATAACAAGACCTCTGACTAGACTTGATTTGAAAGACAATTCTCATAACACTTACCAAAATGAACTCAGATACAGACAGGCTACACTAGACAAGGGCTGTACACTATATACACAAACGAACTAGCAAGACGCAGGTGGATATAATCAGGGCATGTGCAGGAAATACTTCAGGCTGTGTTCAGAATGGAATGCTAATGTATTGCTTACTGTATATTGTGCAGTATATAAAATATCAAACCTTTCAATGTAGAATGCTACATCATTGTCAAAAGAACTCACTATGACCTAATTTACATGGAATTCATTGTCTATTCTGGTTAATCATTTAATTTACTTCTCCTCAGAATCACCTTTTATTTGGACATATGCAGATATAGTGTAAATAAATATCCATTTATGGTAGATATTCACAATAGGGTGTTTGCATGACCTAAAATTAATACAGATGTATGCTGTAGTGTCTTTGATTTTGTCTCTGATTTGTAAACTGAAATATTGTCTTAACCTAGTCATGACTGGCTTTAAACAGGTTAATGCATTAACATGCCACTTTCATAAATATTAGTGCAGTCCAGTTCTTTGAGGTCAGCATGATTTTTTTATTAAGAAATAATACTTTCATTCAGCAAGAACACATTAAATTGTTTAAATGTGACAGTAAAGACATTTATAATGTTATGTTGTTTTTTTTTTTTTTAGCTTTATTTTAATTCAAGAATCCTGAAAATAAATGTATCAACAACCATTTCATAATAAGAAATGTCTCCTGAGCAGCAAATCAGCATATTAGAATGATTTTTGAAGGATCATGTGACTTTAAAGACTAAAATTTAGCTTTGCCATCACAGAAATAGATTACATTATAATACATATTACCACAGAAAAAGGCTATTTTCAATTGTAACATCTCAACATTAAAGAAATAGTTCACCAAAAAATGAAAATGACATCATGATTTACTCACCCTCAGGCCATCCTAGGTGTATATAACTTCATTTTTTCTGACAAATACAATCAGAGTTATATTAGCTGTTCTCAGCTTTATAATGGCAGTGAATGGGTGTTGAGATTTTGAAGCAAAAAAGTGCATCTATAAAAGTACTCTATATGGCTGCAGGGGGTTAATAAAGGCCTACTGAAGTGAATCAATGCATTTGTGTAAGAAAAATATCCATATTTACAACTTTATAGATTTGCTACACCTACATCATACGGCAAGCTGGACATTACAGTTTATAAAGTTTTAAACATTTATATTTTTCTTACACAAACGCATCGACCTGGTGCCATGTGGAGCACTTTTATGATGGATGGATGTACTTTTTTGGCCTTTAAAGTCCCCATGAAATCAAAATAAAAGTTTTTTTGGCTTTTGGTATGAATATGTTAGACTTAAGGTTATCTATAAGCTAGTGTGTTTCAAAACAATGACAAAATTCACGTTTACAAGATGTAAAGCATTCAAAACTTACAGTCTTCTCACCTCCGCCAATATGAATCAACGATTTTGATGACATCACGCTGCACTTCAGCTTCTCAACTGAACATTCTGTCCAACCAAATGCTCTCTAGAATCTGTAGCGTCCCGCCCCCCTAAACTATAAATAGACGCTGAAGCTGTGGCTGAGATAGGTCACTTGTTCACAGAGTTAGTGTTTTCTGTATGGTGAATGGCAGGTAGTGCGTAATGTAGGCGATAGGGAACAATTCAGACAGTGTAAAGTGCTTTCCGTCGGGGCAAATGAGGTCTAGTTTCGCACTGTGTCACGCGAACCGTGGCAGCGCACAGTCTACTCCGGACTTTGGCTCCGGTCCAGAGATCATATGCGCGAGTCGGCATTTATTAAACTGCACAGCCTCAGCATGACTATGATGACTATTTTGTTTTAGTAAGAGTTTCATATTGAATCTAGGGGGTAATCTATTAGACTGTGGCTGTGGTTGTCAAACACGGCTTTACCGAGCTCAACGGCTCTGGCCCAAGCAGATATTAATGGAACGCTATTGGCTATTTTAAAAAGTGGGCGGGGCTTGATATGGCTTGCCCTATTTTCCTGTTTCAGTTGAAATTACATCACCACATAGAATAACGCTGTGTGTTTCAAGGCACTTCAGTGGACCTTTAAAATCTCGACCCCTATTATAAAACTTGGAAGAGCCAGGACAATTTTTAATATAACTCAGACTGTATTCGTCTGAAAGAAGAAAATCATATACACTTTGGCGTGAGGGTGAGAAAATCATGGGGTGCTTTTCATTTTCGGGCAAACTTTCCTTTAAACATTAAAATTTGTATAAGAAAGCGTTAAAAATGCTAGTATATTATATGTGTGAATTGTACTGTTGTTGTTATATTTGTACTGTAGTGTGGCATTTCTTATTTCATTTGCTCGCTGGAAATGTGCAGTCTATGTATGACCTGTTTTTACAGTATATTTCAAAACTCTGCTGCAGCACAGTCACAAATAATGAGGAAGTAGAGCCACAATGTAGAAACTGTCAGACAGGACTTCAGTGTGTCATGTCGTGTGTGTGTCTGCTGGGGCTCAGTGTGTGTCCATCAGACTCCTCACTTTGACTGTGGTTTTATGCACCTGCCCATCATTTGTTCATTTGTCTGTCACTCCTGGTGTTAATGTCAGCGTGAACTCTACATGAGATGGAATCTGTCCATCCCTCTTATGCCAGTCATGAGTGCCATTTCATTCTTTATTGCTTTGGAACTCCTTGCATCTTGCTCCCCTCTGTTCATGTCTGTGCTGTTCTTTTATCCCTCTCTATATGCGCTGTTGCTTATTTATTATCTGCCCGTCCAGAAACTGTCTCTGCTGATTTAAGATGAATTCAGCGCTGTGGGTCATTGCGCACTAAGACAGTCTCCATGGCCTCAGAACCGCGTGATCTTGAGCTTGTTTGTGTGTCTGTGTGTGTTTGTGTTAATGTAAGAGGGATGAATGCATGGAAGGATTTAATGTCATGGATTAGTCTATCTGCTGTTGTATTGATCTTCCGTAATCTCCTCTCACTGCTTGATTACTGCTACTCAGGCTAATCACAAGTGTCTGTCTGTGTGTGTGTGTGTGTGTGTGTGTGTGTGTGTGTGTACGTGTGTGTAAGTTAAAGGTAGAATACAGTACATGCAACAATTATCAGTCTGGATGAGTTGCCAGTCAGTTTATGTATCTAGTAGAAAATTGCGTAGTGTTCCAATTTTGTTTTTGTTTTAGATTGATTCCATCCAGTCAGAGGATATCAAAAATGTGTAATATTTAGAAATTTTAGAACACTTAATATTTTTATTTGTTATACATCTCCTAGCAACAAGGTGCATGTTTCTGTGTGAGAATTATTTATGAGTAATTTAGTGTATGATCCCCATTTTTCCTCAGTTATGCAGTCTAAAATTTGTTCATGTAGTGTATTCCAGCTTTTAGGTAAAGTTTAGGGGCAGAAACAGAAGTGAGCTACAGTTGAGGTCAAAAGACACCCCCTTTTTTGACTTTGCAAAATGTTGATTATTTTACCAAAAAGGGAACATACAAAATGCAAGTTATTGTTTATTTATTTATTTATTTATTTACTGACATGAATAAGATATTTCACATAAAAGATGTTTACATATAGTCCACAAGAGAAAATAATAGTTGAATTTATAAAAATGACCCAGTTCAAAAGTTTACATCCCTTGATTCTTAATACTGAATGATCTACAGCTGTGTTTTTTTGTTTAGTGACAGTTGTTCATGAGTCTCTTGTTTGTCCTGAACATTTAAACTGCCTGCTCTTCTCCTGAAATATCCTTCAAGTCCCACAAATTATTTGGTTTTCCAGCATTTTTGTGTAATAGAACCCTTTCCATCAATGACTTTATGATTTTGAGATCCATCTTTTTACACTGAGGACAACTGAGGGACTTGTATGCAACTATTACAGAAGGTTCAAATGCTCACTGATTCTTTAGAAGGAAAAACCATGCTTTAAGAGCCGGGCGTGAAAACTTTTTGCATTTAAAGATCAGGGTAAATTTAACTTATTTTGTTTTCTGGGAAACATGTAACTATGTTCTGTAGCCTTTGAAGACAGTACTAAATAAAAAAAAAAATGATATTAAGGCAAAATAAGAAAAACACAACTTCATTCTGTTCAAAAGTTTACACCCCCGGTTCTTAATGCATCTTTTTTTTTTCTTCTGGAGCATCAGTAAGCGTTTGACCCTTCTATAATAATTGCACATGAGTCCCTCAGTTGTCCTCAGTGTGAAAAGTTGGATCTCAAAATCATACAGCCATTGTTGGAAAGGGTTCAAATACACAAAAATGCTGTAAAACCAAAAAAATGTGTGGGTCCTAAAGGATATTTCTGAAGAACAGCAGGCAGTTTAACTGTTCAGGACAAACAAGGAACTCATGAACAACTATCACTAAACAAAAACAAACAAACAAACATAGCTGTGGATCATTTAGGTCTTAGGTAAGAACACAGTATTAAAAAATCAACTGTAAATATGACAAAGCTTCTCGTTTGTGATGTTTGGGGTCACTTAACTGAAAAAAATTGCAAATATAAACCTAAATGCAAAAGTGCATTTGGCAGGATTATACTATGATAGTGATTGTAGTGTTGCAGAGGGAGTCTGATCGGATGATTTTCCAGTTGGTTTCCTCAGGTGTTTGGGTGAAGAGGTTTGTGTGAGTGTGAGAGTGAAAGGGAAGGGAGACTTATTTTTGTTTTTCTCTGCTCAGGTGCACGTGTGAGGAGCCTCCCCTTCTGATTATCCACTTCCTCCTGTAACAGCCTTCTTCCTCTTCTCCAATCTTCTAACCCTCTCTGATGCTCTCTCTCCATCTCATGCCCTCACCTGACCTCTCTTTCTTTGTATGAAATCGCTGATTTCTGTTTCCTCTTTACTCCTCTCCTCTCTTCTACACTTTACCAACCTCCTGTGAGTATAACAGTAATTGTACTTTCTTTAATTACACTGGCATGCTAAATGAGTGATGAATGATGATTACAGTGGTGTGTGTGCTTGCTCAGATGTCCAGAATGATGAATGTGTGTTTGTGAGCTTGTGTGGTCAGATTTGACCGACACTGTGCTAAAGCTGAAATCACCATGTGAGGCCTCTTTAGGAAAAAATAGGGATGCACTGAAATAATTTTATGCCTGATATTACAATTCTATACTCAGGGTGTGATAATGACCAAAAATTATATCTTGACAGTTTCAGAAATTTTGTCTAACAATGTGCAGCAGTTACATAAATGAACTTTTCCAATAAGTTTAAATAGATTTTTACCTTTTATTGGCATTTTATTAGGACGTGCTTAAATTTAATCAATAGATTTAAATAGTAAGACACTATAAGGCAGTTACCAATCAAATAAAATCAGTATTAACAAAAACTGTGTTTGCAATGCAGAATTGGGACAGAATCTGCATCTGAAGTGGCATTTACACAGACTGATTCATGTAGGACATTTTTTTTAACTTGCAGTTACAAATGCACAATTAATGTTTTGATGTTTAAAAAAAGTTGAATACTGATATTTGAAATGATTTAGGGAGAAAATATACTTTAAATATAAACCTAATATCACTGTTTAAGTGAGTCACTGAGTCATTTATTCAGCTGATTCGTTAAAACGGCTGATTTATTTAGTAACTAAACAATGTTGTGTGTTGCTCAGAGACGCAAAACAGTTCTGCTGTGGCTTTGTTGGGTCATTTAAGTCGCTTCATATTAACTTCTTGTTTATTGAACTGTTCATCAAATCAATATCCCATTTTGCAATCAAAACACCACTCTTCATGTGATATTAACTATATCAGATGATATAAAAGAAATTGTCTTGAATTTTGGGGGATTTCTAAATGTATCTTAATAAATTAAATCACGCAGTATATGCATGCACTCTCTGGGTGTGTTTTTGTTTGTTTTTTGCGTTATGCTTGATAATGTCAAATTGTGCATTGTTTAAAGAACAATAACAATCTATTATTATAGACAATATACAGTCAAACCAAAAATTAATCAGACGGCAGATATATATATATTTTTTATTTTTTTTCCAGGACAATATAGTTCATTTAATTGAGGATAGCAAAAAAAAGCATACTCTGACATATTACACCCAAAAAATCTTCACACAGTGGACTAGTGGTAAAATTAATAAACAAACAAAAAAAATGGGACCAGAAATTATTCAGATACCATGTGTTTTTCTTTAATTGCTAATGTGACCTTTTTGCACCACAGACTAAACAAAATTAAGCATTGCTTAGTAATTGGTCAACAAAATATTGATAGTTGTGTAAATATTGCCTCTATCGACGTTATCTGACATTATCATGAAGAATTTGTTCTGACACAGTTTAACTCTTACGTTTTTGTTATTTTATTACCATTTTCTAAACTATAGTGAATAAACACTGATATTTTACATATTATATCTTATATTTTGATGAAAATCTAAAAAATAATTTGGTTTAGAATTAGGGAATGGAAAACAGTACCCTAAATCCTTTTCCTAAATCGGTAGAGTCATGTTTTGCCAGACATCAGGTTTGTGTGATGGTTGGGTATTAGGTATTGTATGAAAACCATTATGTCTATGACACCTCACTAATATAGGTCTTTGTGTGTGGTACTCTATGTACCGTTAGGGCTTGTATCATGTAGTACACTGGCATATACTCTCAATAGCAAAGTGGATTTATGAAGTGAAGTTTATTGTATATATCTGTGTGCATTTATCTCTTGCTGTCAAATGTCAACAGGGCTTAAATACTTTATTAAATACTTTAATATGCACACATGTGGACTTCACACACGCTAAATTCCCCTTCAAGAATAAAAATAGTATCTATCTGTGAATGTACGCTCATTACCATGATCAGGAGCAAGTCTAATGCGCTCCCTGAGGGAGCTTTTAATATTTCATCTGATGAACACAATATATCAGCAGCAGCCCCCATCCATAGCTTCTGTGCCTCCACAACGGCTTAACAAGTGCAACAATGAATAATGAGATTTTGTATTATGAGAAGTAAATTAAGCTCATTCTTTATTGATGCTATGGCATTTCACACAAGACTTAAGGTTATATTATTAGACTTAGATTAAATGGCGGTGAGACATTTCATCACAAGAGCTCCACTGCTATTCAAGATATCATTCCAGTATTTGTGGATTTATAAGGGCTCTTCACATTTACAAACACACGCATATATAACAGTACATATACACTGAAAGTCACTGCAATATTAGACAGGTGATAGAAAAACAGTAAAAAATGAAATTACTAAGACTTTAGACACCCACAGGAAGATGAGTTAATATAAGATCCCCAGAGATGAGGAGACGGCGAGAGGCAGAGTGCTCTCTGGAAAGATGTGGAGGAGGAGATGTGACAGCGTTTGGTCGGGGGCCAGACAGAATTGCTGATGTGATCATATGCTAATTGGAGGAAAGAGAGAAAATAGAAAAGAAACAAAAAGCTCTTAAACTTGGAGCCCAAGTCCAAGATCAAAAGGTTGTAGCTGTGTATGTGAAGTTACACTGAATGTGTTTGATTATATGTGTATATATTAGTGTATCACTGCAGTATGGTTCATATAGGATTAATGATTTGACCAAACCTTGTTTGGCTGAATGAGAAAAATAGTGTATTGTTCCTCACTGCAAGAGACTTAAAATGTTTAAAATTTGTATCCCATAGACTTACATTGAGTCATGTCTAGAAACCTGAACGTCATAGAGATTTGGGGGTGGGCTCTTTTAACTTAAAACGATAACCAATCACTGACCGGCCACCTAGCAACTGCATAGCAACACATGAAAAACCACTCTATCTTAGAAAATTGTATCGCAACACCCTGACAATCACCTATAAGCATTGTGGCAACTTTTACACAGGAAGAAAATGTATACATTAACCTTGCTGTATGTACGCGTTTAATGTATTTATTTACATTTTTATGCATCGTGTAGCTTGTCTTCACATGCGTTTAATGTGTATGAATGAGAGAAAGAGATAGATAGAGAGTCTAATGTTGTGCTTTCTCTGTCCCATGCTGAGTGACTGCATTGCAGTTATTTTTAGTAGAGCCATCAATACAAGAACCTGCAGCTCTGTCTCCCTTTTTCCTCTCTCCCCCTCTCTTTCTCTACTTAATTCACCCAGCAGGGGAACTGTGGGACAGAGATAAGTGCACACACGCACATGCAGAATGGAGACTGTGTCTTAAAGAATTGTGTATGAGCTCTTTTGGATGATTCAGCAATGTGTAACACACAAGTCCAGCCTCGCCGCTGTGATTTCCCTACAGTTTTGACAAAGTGTCATGAGCGGACAAGACGTTCATCCGTGTATCAGCTGCTAATTATCTGCAATCATGACAGCAATGGGATATTTGTAACTGGGTTCTATTTCTACAGCGCTGTGCTGTGGCCCCGCCCACTGAAATCTCATTGGTCACAAATCAGCATAACTCTGCATTTAATCATCAAATACTTACTTTCAAATAAATTCGTTGTATGCCCACAAATTTAGTAAGAGACTTCAGAAAACATATTATAAATATTTTCCCAAAAATGACAAGCAAATCTATCATGTAATTTATTATTTTATTTTTAATAACAGCCTTAGATTACTTTTAATCAGTGTTATTCTAGTATTACTATATACTAGTAGTATTTCTTAATATTTTGAGTTAACTTTTAATTTGTATACCTTCAGTTTCAGTCATTTTCAAATTTCCATTTAGCTTTATTTATTTATTTTTGTAATTTTAGTTCTTAACTTAAATTTCATTTACACTACCAGTCAAAAGTTTTTGAACACGTTAAAGAAGTCTCTTCTACTCACCAAGCCTGCATTTATTTGAAATATTTTTACTATTTAAAATAACTGTTTTCTATGTTTTCTATTTCAACTCTGAATTTCTACTTCAGTCACATGATCCTTCAGAAATCATTTTTATATTCTGATTTATTATTATTTTTGTGTTGAAAACAGCTAAGTAGAGTTTTTTTCAGGTTTCTTTGAAGTTCATAAGAAAAAGCATTTATTATTTAGAAATATATATATATATTTTTTGTAATATTATACATGTCATTATCATCAATTTTGATCAATTTAAATCTTTAAATTTAAATTTTCTATATTTTCTTTTTTATTATTTTAAGCTTTTGAATGGTATAGTGTATAATGTTATAAAAGCTTTTTATTTCAGATCTTTCTATTTATCAAAGATTGCTGAAAAAATTACTAAACTCTTTTAAATATTGCTAATAATAATAATAATAATAATAATGTTTCTTGAACAGCAAGTTTCTGAAGGATCATGTGACACTGAAGACTGGAGTAATGATGCTGAAAATTTAAACTTTGATCGCAGGAAAAAAATAAATTTTAAAATATAATCATATAGACAGCAGTTATTTTAAATAGTACAAACATTTCACAATATTACTTTTTTTTTTTGCTGTATTTTGGATCAAATAAATGCAGGCTTGATGAGCAGAAGAGACATCTTTAAAATTAAAAAAAAAAAAAACATTAAAAATCTTACTGTTCTAAAACTTTTGACTGGTAGTGTATTTTCCAAACACATGGAAAATGATTATTTCATATAAAAGTGTTCAAAAACATTGATTTGTTTACAAATCAGACTGCTGCATTATGCTTTGTTAGGACAAATGTACAGTAGCGCTTTGATGTTATGTAATATTATTCGGTGTCTGCTTTTTTTATACAATATTTTTATGCAGACAACAAAATTTGTTTCTGTTTTGTGTCCTTAGGTATAAACAAACCATCCCTAAACTGGACCCTCCTCCTCAGCCCCTGAACCGCAAGCGTTCGAACAGGACTCTTTCTCCGGGTGTCGAGGCAGAGTCGCGATCTTCAACTATAGCCACACCTGTAAATGGAAACGTACTCACAAACGTGAGCGCTAGCTCCTCGTTTCCTGACATCACACTATGTTCCATTTCACCTGGGGATTTCTATTCTCACACCAACGGCAACAGTGTGTCCTGTTCAGTCAGCGAGGATTCTGGCGTGCGGTCAGATGACAAATCCCTCATATCCCCCCAGTCCAGAGATGACCACTCTGATGACCAGAGCTCTGTGTTCATCTCCACTTCCAGTACCTGCAGCAGCTTACCTGAGGATCATCCAGCTGTGGATGGAGTGACTCCACCACATTCTACCACACCACTGGGATATGAACAAACCATTCCGTTCTCTTCTCCTGTTAATGACACCTGCCTTCATATAAGCCTAAGTGAAGATGAGTTTCTGGAGGACGGCACCTATAATGTCGGCACCCCATGCAGGAGTTAGAATCTCACACAAAATTCCACAGAGCAAAAACATAATGAAGAAAGGAGGTAATATTTAACAACTGAACTGTGTGATATAAGCTCACATTTCATGCAGATTTTTTGCTTTGTTTTGATCAACAACTCTCCATTTTTGTATCCTTATCTACAATGCCCTCAGATGATTTTATCTATAAAGTTTGCTGAAAGAATATTTAGTATGATACAGAGTAGACTACTATTGAAAGATGGATAGTGTATTTTTTTAGATTAAAAATGAATAGTTATTTTTAGCAAGCTGAATAGAAACTGCTTCTATTAGTGCTGCCGATGTGTTTTTTTTAAATTATGAGTTCAAGGTTTTTTTCTTATTAGCGCAAATTGATTTATATATTGTTTGAATGTTATTTGGATGCTTAAGAGCAGTTATGTAGCAAGGAAACTCAGAAGTATGTTAGAATGAGAGACATGACATGGTGAGAAATGGTAAAGGAACATAGAAATATGAAGAAATCGAGGTGGGGAAAAAAATATTTTCTTGCAGGAATTAAAAAAATGTGGCCATTTTTGGGATGTATGACTCAATAACTAAGTAAGGCAGCTTGAATGGATAGATGACTGCAGACAAAAGGGACTTGATTATGTCTAGACTTCTTGAAGGGCCGAATCTAACACTTCACCCATCAAGGTAAAATGAGGGAAGATCATTATCACCTTTTCTAGGAGGAAAGGCAGAAAGGACAAAAACAAAGAGGGAAAGTAGAGGTGTTGCATTAGTAATAAATGCAATAATTTTCATGTCCTGTGAACGTGTACTTACTACACAGATCGCACTGCTTTTCTCAGTTAACTAGTGTTACACTGTTGTCCTTACGATCCATTCTTCAAATAAACCAATTAGGTTTAGTTAAGTTTACTTAGGAACTTTAAAACCAAATTGAGCGTTCATAGTAAAGCAAGTCCAAGTGTTTCTTAATACTGAAACCGTATCTAATTTTATTCAAACACACAGAAGAAGTACTATAAGTATATATTGACTATGTGATCAGCTTTATTTTAAGCCTACTGGAACACTCCAGACTATGACCTAAAACTGTGAAATAAGTGTAGCAGGTAATGAAAAACAGTTTTTCATGGTTTCGTATTGAGACATGCACTTCACAGAGCTGTGGATTTGTGTATCACACAAAAGTATAAAGTATCAGGGTGAATAATAATGAAAAGAGGCAGATTATAGGAGGGTTGGACAGACGGAAAAAAACAGGAGGGATTCATGTCATTATAAAAGCAATGGTTTGAGCAGGTGCTTTTTGCTGATATGGGTTAGCATGACACTTTAAGACAAGAAGGGAAGGGAAGAAGAAAGGACGAAGAAGGAAATGGAGGAAGGAGATGAAAAAAGAGAAAATAAGTTGTGTTTTATATGTATTGTTCAAATAAAGAAGCAGTGGTTATGGCAATACAAGTCATGAATGAATAAACACATTTTTGGACTAAAATATTAAAATGTGTTTTTATTAGGGGTTTGAGCGTGTAGCGCTGAAACCCTATTGTAATTGTTAGGATGGTCATGGATCAGCGATCTCCACTTAAAACTGATTGTGCAGACCACACCGTAGGTCGTAGAAACTTGAAACTTAGAGGGATGATAGTACTCACACTGCCTACAACGTGACCAAGACTTGCCCCAATCGGCCTGACGGGGGCACTACATTGAACAAAAGTACGAAATCCAGTTGCAAGCTCAAGTGTCTTAAGTTGAATCCTTGGCTCATAGCAGACAAGACTGAAACTGAAAAAAACTGCTTTTTCACCCAATCTGAACCAAAACAGTGAAGAAAGACTCTCTAATACATCAATAAGTGCCTTTTTTTTCAACTCACTGTCGCGAAGGGACGCCAAAAACTTGAAAGGGGCAGGGCCATTTTTAGTAAAAATGCCTATAACTCATGAACAGAATGAGATATCTCCACTAAACTCAGGACACGTATGTAAAAGCTCAACCTGAGGGTTTGCAGGACAAAAATCTTGGAGCTTGGCCACTTGGTGGTGCTATAAGAGGGAAAAAACATAAAAATTGCTATGCCTATGCAACCATTTGTTCCATCAATGTAAAAATCGCTGTGTACGGTCTTGGTCCAAAGTACCACAGGCATCTATAAGAACATTTGTACATCTCGAAAACCACCATTTTTTTGTTGTATATGTGAAATATTTTCCACTTACGAAATACTGATCAGAAAATGTAAATATTTAATATTACCAAACATCCTATGCAAATTAAGCAGTGCAAAGTGAAATAATCATGCATGACAATATTTTTAATGGACAAAAGACAAAAGAAGTTCTTTTTCATCTTATAAGTATTCATCTTTCTTCATCAGTATGACATTCTGGTTATTAAATCTTCTCACATTCGTGATTGACATAATGGCTGGCCTTTTTCTTACTGTGTCTAGCAATCTGGCCCTACTGACAAGTGGCTAATTTATGAGCTCAATGGGGAGAATTCAAGACGCCACTGATTTCTGATAGTCCATAATTTGTCATGCATCTACCAGCTTCCACCATTTTACTTCTTGAAGCAACATGACTTTAGGCTGTATCTATGCTGTTGTGCTCAAAAATGATAAATGGTGGAATAAAATCATTCTCCTGGTAGGCTTTGGGACTCTCCCTGCTTCCTACTCTACTTACAGCAGAAATAAGGGAATCCCTTTTCTGCAGGGTACTCTTTGCACAAGGGACACAGGATATTCCTCTTACTACAGCCTCCTTGAGAGAGGAAGAGGGCAGAGGGGGATGGTAATAAAGGAAAAATGGAGAAGAGGGAGACTCTTCAGTCCAATCGATTTTTAGGCTTGTGTGAGCCTCTTATTATTACTGCAATTCTGGGCTCTTGACTGTTGCACTAAAGATAATCTCCATACTTGCACTAAACCATCAATACAGATATTCTACCTACAACAGATTTAGCTAAATAAGAATAAGAGGAAGAGGCAAAAAAAAAAAAAAATGCAACAGGATATTTCCTATAAGGCACAATATTTTACAATAATATTGTTATTGTATTTATTACTTAACATAGTAACATAATTACTTGGTAACATACTTAATTAACATAGATTCATTTTGCAATTATTCTCAAAATTAATTTCGCTCCATCTATTTTTTTTCATCTATCTTGAGAATATAAGCAAATAAAATTGTTTAATAGATTGCAAATGCAGTTACTTTTAGTATTTGTCACCTGCTGAACATCCTTATACCATTTATATTTGCCACCCCCTTTTTATTCATATGTATATTTTAGTTTGCTCTCCCAGAAACCTTCTATGAACAGATTAAGCTACTATGACTATATTTGATTACCTCTCCATTTATGATATTGTCCATTTCACTTTAATTTATAGCATAGATATTAAGTATAATAAGTATAATAAATATTAAGCATTCTGTCAGTTAAAGGCAACACTGCATTCACTCATGGGTATGATTGGGTCTGTTGCATCACATAAGCCTACTTTTTGCACTAATACATTTCTGAGTTGGCAGGAGTAGAGTAAGCACTGTGGAGATTTTGCATGCCTCCATGCTTTCTACATTTTATTATGGAATGACATGCAGAAATATTATTACTTGAAAGATTTCATAGAAATAACTGTCCTGTCAGTCTCTGACTTAAGCCCTATGTGGATTGGATTTATTTTTTTTAACTAAGTTCTTATCATCTTATCATTTTATGTAGGAATTTGGACGGGACCTTTAAACCTTTATTCACCACTACAGTGCCAACTGTCTGATACACACTACACAGCATGTCCCACACTGCCTGGATTACACCGGAGGAGGCTCAATAAAGGCCCAGCAATATTACAATATTTATTGTAAAGCAAACACTATTTAATGTAAAATTATTATTCAGTCAAATAATAAAACCATACATGTTGTTTACCAATTCAATATACAGTGAAACACAACATACTTTAGAGAAAGTACACAGCAGGAAACCGAAGTTACCAAATCTCAGTGCTCAATCTCCAAACCAAACTCTGCAAGCCCACCCCGGGGCACCCATTGTGAGGGCCCATAAGAAGCATGAGCCAATAAGGACACAATAACCCAAAAATAATGAGACCCAGGTCACAAGGCCAGGGTCTATATCAAATAAAACCCTTTCCACTCACATAGGGGGATTCAGGAGATTAGGCGACTAGGTGATTAGGGGACTTTCGAAGACATTCCATGTCATCTAAACCACCTGGAGGTGTAGTCTCCATTCCCCGGTACAGCATGTCCACTCCCTGGTTCACTGAGCTCATAGAAATAGCCGTCTCACCATCCTGTAGAAGGACCATGACCTGAGTTTGGCTTGAAGCACTGCCATCATGTGAAGCGCTGAGCCAACCTGGCCAGCTGCTGAATAAGCTCTGGCCGCTAGGGCCGAGGTGGTCCTGCAGGGCTTGCATAGGTGTACGGCCTTGGCTTTCTTTCCCTGGGCCGATAGAGGGTGGAGATGTGCAGTGACTGCCACTTCCAGAGGGAGAGCATGTTGTATCTCTTTTCTTCCGCACTGTCAGTAGAAGTGAGGGCAGCAGAGGCAGAAGAGTAGACGTGAGCTGAGTAGAGAGCGCCATGACCTGGTGAGTTCATTGTAACATTCCAGAACGAATAGTGCTAGTCTTTGGCAAGAGGTTCTCTGGTGGTGTCCTGGCAGAAACCATTCGTCCAGGCTACTGTGGGCAGGCTCCTCCAGAGCCAACCATTCTAAGCGGAGCTCCTCTTCAGCCTTGGTAAGAATGCAAATCAGATTGCTGTCCACACCACCCTGTGTGACTCTTTGGAGGAAAGAATGAAGGGATCCTCTCTGGAGCACGCCTAGTAGTCTCTATTTGAAGTTGTCAGTGACATGGAGTCGTTAGTGACAGCTATGTGGGACCTTGGTCGAACAGATCATCAAACTGCAGAGATCACCACATTCCAGTCGAATCGAAAAGAGTCATCTCCCCGGCCATGTGCCTATTGTAAAACTGGCCAGACCGGCTCCCCCTTTTCCTGGTCACTATCTCTTAGGGAATTTAAATGGCTAAAACCCTAATTCAATCGACTGAAGACAAGAACTCCCCTTTCATCTAGGCTCATTCAGACAACCAGAGCATGCAGTGTATCTCTTACCAGGTACACGTGAATTGACAAACAGAAAGGTTTATAATCACAGAAACCAGCCACAAAGCTCAAAGGGGCTTCACAGCATGACCTCCGAACACTCTGGTCACCCAGACCCGTCCTTTCTGCATTCTACTAAACTGTGGACGGCTATTCAGAATACACAAACTCTTAAAACAGACTATTTCTACCACAATTAGAGTAACAGTACCGATGTTCTTTGTAGTTTGTATGTTCTTTACCTTTCGATATGTGTGGTGTGTTTTGTGTAATCGAGTGTATGTGTATGAGTGAATATATTCCCCTTTTATGTGTTTGCATTATATTTCCTTTAGTAGATAAGGCTACAATGTATTTGACTGTATGCAAGATATCTGATGTTTGGTGTTGACCAGAAGCTTGTTTTATTTCCAATATGTTTAGATGAATGATAAGTTACTATTGGTTGCAATATTCGCATCACAAAAGTTTATTGAAGTTATTGACAAAACTCACAGATATACCACGTGTGAGACACAGGTTAATTTATGCAAGGAGGAACCACCTGAAGCATGGCTCCGCCCCACAACCCGATCTGATTGGAGCAAACCTGAATGGGGACGGACCAAGATGGCTGGTTTAAAACCCTATGTTTCTAACAATGCCTTGCCTTTCGCTTGCCTTTCGCTGTGCGCCGCCATTCCACCGCGCTGACCATCATGCGATTGTGCCATCCAGAACTCTACAAGAAGCAGACTCCGCTCCGCTAACCTGCCGAATGCTGCAAAGACTTTGCGTCTCGCAATTCCGACTGCAGAAGAAACTTCCCGCGCATCACATTACGTAACCTGGGAACCAATCGGAGCCAGCCGGCCAAGCAGCTCACTCATCACTGACGTGTTTCCCAAAGACATCATCTACCAGCCACCAATCAGGACACCCGGACACCAAAGTCACGGAGGAAAACCCCGGCTGTTCAAACAGCACGCAAGTAAACAAAGTCTCCTTTGCTCGCTGAATTGGTGCACAAGATCCTTAGCCGAATCTCTGCTCTTGTGGTTCTACCAGGTTGCAACCTAAGAACTATAGTAGCAGTTGCTAGTAATGTTGTTTTGGGATTCCGTTTAAGCTCTGTTGACCCCATAACCCTCTAGAACAGTATGAATGTGTGTGTGTGTGCGTGTGTATGTTTATGTGTTAGTAGTTTAGGTTGTGTGTCTTAGAGTAATTCGAATAAATTCGTGTTTCATTTATAAAGAAGCATTGTCTTGTGTTGTGTATTTTAAGGTCAAATATGCCAAGATCCTGGTTACCTTGCTCTTAAGAGTTAACAAAATAACTGTTTGTAGCACTGTCGGGCCCAAGAAGTGCTATAAACCTCAGAATTGGTAAGATGTACTAATTTAACCATTTCGCTGGACGAACAGTTAATGGGTGCAAATTATTGATTCTGAACCAAGTTAATTTAATCAAGCTGAATCGAATCGTTAGATATGATTCCCATTTGATTCCCTAATAATAATAATAATAATAATAATTTGAGCTAATATCTTACAGCTTGCTCCTCAGATCAAGTGAGTGAGGAGATGATCTTTGCATTGAAGGTGAAAAACGTATATAGGCATTTATACAACTGTTCTTTCAGGTTCTGAAATCTGATTGGTTGAGAACCGTGAGATATTCTACTAGTATCGCTACAGGAACGCCTTCTCACACTTTGCATCACTCCTCTTATTCTAGCTGGCTATTATTCACTGAGCTAATGGTAAAGTATGTTTATGAACCACATCTAAAAAGAAACAAACATGACAAACAACTAATTTTTTAATGAATATTTAATTTGATATTAATTAGAAAAGCTTAACAGACAATGAATTCTCCCGTCTCGCCAAAAGAGGGCGCTGGCAGCTTAATCATCCATCCATTCATTTACAACGCGTTTGTCCATGGAGTCATACAGCTTCATACAACGTAATACAACACCAGTACAAATTAGTACATCGTTTAACTAGGGTTTATACATAATTTCCGTGACAGAGTTCAAGATAGATAATTTAATCTTACTTCTGAAACTGTCCGTTTCAAATGATGATTAAACAGCAAGCAAACTATGCAAAAGCAGCAGTGTTTCCGGTGCATTCAGTGTCAGAATTCACTCACTCGTTTTCATTGATTCCTTCAAGTGAACTGTATGAGTGGACTAATGTAGGGAATAGTGAATGCGGGTATAGGGGGCAATGGGAGACAATGGTATCAGTCCTGCTAGGAGGAATTTTACAATGGAGGAAATGTTTGTGGAGCTACGGCAACAATACTCACATATTTATGATGAGGGACTACCGCGACAGCGTGGAAAAAGGTAAAATAAAGACTATTAACCTCAGTTCTCTTTTTGTGTCTAATGTCAGGTCCTTTTTCTTTTGGGGGCTTTTCTGATGACACGCAAAACACGCTATTTGCTTGCATTGTTTGTTTAAACTCAGAGCACCTCGGTCCAGCTGTATGGATGACAGCATGCACGTTGTTGTGACGGCATAAAATGAATATTCCGGTACCATCGTGTAGTTTGACATGTTTCTGGTTCACGACACAAGAAGATTTAATGAGTCAAAATCGCATAATCTGACACAGTGCCTGTCCTAACTGACAAAAAAATCGTGTAGTCTGACCGGGGCTTAACCTAACTGAAGCAGCACATGCCCTTGATAGGAATTCTAAAAGTGACGAATGTTTAACTGTCAACTTCAGCTTTGAATCCGTGGCGGAAGGAAGTAGTTCCGCACAAAAGAGGGTTTTTATAAGGCACTCAGTCGTTTCTTGTTTAATTACACACGTTCCGTCGAACTGTTGTATAAACGCAATATCACTCTTGTACTCGAGCGATACCGGCTCTATATCAGCGGCTGTGATTGCTTCCGGTGTCGTGCTTCTTGCCTAATCACATCCATGCTGATATAGAGCCGGTATCACTCTTGTACTCGAGTGATATTGCGAATATATATTCCGTCCAGAATTGCGTTGACTTGCGTGACATGGAAGTCGTTAGTGACAGCTTCCTCCACCAAAACAAACCAAACCACTAACTGTGGACAAGAGGCACTTATCCCCATGTGAGAAATGCACTGGTGAATCATAAAGGCCCCGATATACTTCAAACGAAATCGAAGAACTAACTGAAATGACGTAATTTTGAACAAAATCAGGCCAAAACGAAGTTCGTTTTGAGTTTGTTTCGGCAGTTCGAAACAGCTCACCAAAGCGAACTTTTTGGGGGAGTTCGTTTTGGCTCCTAAACACCTTGAGCGTCCATTGGTCCATGGCAATTACGCAGTCGATGGGCGTGTTCTGGAACTCCGCCTGCTTTTCCCCCGGTTTGTTCCTCATTCAACGGCAGGCAGACAGGAGAACAACATCCAAAACAACAACTCCAAGGTAGCAACACGAATACACTGGAGAGTCGAGTAGCAGAGCTGGTACAGATGTATCCACACCTGTACGATCGCTCGTGGAGAGATTTTAAAGACGCGAGTGACGTGACACGTTTAAAAAACCCGCCTCCAGCAGCTGAGGGTGTCCTAATGTTCGAAAACATTATACCGTCCCTCTGCCTTTTCGAACTTCTTTTTGCCCTCAAAACGAACAACGAAAATGAACTTCGTTTGAAGTATATCGGGGCCTTAATGCTGAGGGGAGAATGAAGCATGTGGGACCTGTGCTGGCGTGAGATCACTCAAAACTAATTGCTCAACCACTGACTCCATTGTTTCTTCCTCCAAGGTTATTGGAAAGCAAGAAACAGGAGAGCGGAATGGGCAGGGCAACCTTGATGAAAGAAGCGATCTGTGAGTGAAAAATGGCGAGACTCATGCTCTCGCAGTGAGAGCAGTCTGTCACCACATCTGTCTTCATGAATTGGAAGGGTAAAAAATATTTGTGATTTCTGATCTGGCATATCATAAAAAAGAAAGAAAGGAAAACAAAGAGACCAAAGAAAGTGAGTGTAAGTGTAAACGTCTGTAAAGATTTTTTCACTGATGAGAAGGAGAGCATGGTTACACAGGGTTCGCAGAAATTAAAATTCAAAGACTCTTTCACGTTCATAATTTTGTTTAGGTTTACTTCATTTAATGTTCAAAAATCTAATTACTTTTCTTATCATTTACATTGTTGCATCACCTGTTTTTACCCTTTGTCTAAAGGCTCTGTTTTGTATTTAATTTCTTTGAAATCCACAGCTAAAAATAGCTGGATGCTGATAAGGTCAGAAGCCAGACCCATAAAATTTACAAATGGCTGCGACACTCCTACAAAAAGAAAATGGTGGATAGGAAAAAGAATTATCTCCAAATTCACAGTAAAAGAGTACAGGCAAAAAGTACCTGGCTGATCTACTACTTCCGCAAAGATTCTAAAGTGTGTACAAAGTATACAACTGAGACTTTGGCCCTGTCTCAAATTGAGCACTTGATATGTATCTGTGGTCTTGCAGACTCACAGTGGCCGTCATATGCACGTGTCCATTAAGTCCACAATTGGGTGTCTAACCTCAAACTTCAGTCACATTGCTATGACTGTTCTTGGCTATATGCTCGCTTCTCACAGTCATGTGACACAAGCCAGCTAAATATATCAGGGGTGTTTTGGCACAAACAGAAAAAAATATGTGAGCTAACAAAAATAACGAACAAACAGTTGTACTTTTATTAGTCTACCCAACGTTAACAAATATAATAAATATTGTAATAATGTATTTCTCATTGTTATATTAATTCATTAACTAATGTTAATGAAAGGACGTTTATTTGTACAGCATTACCTCAGTCTGAGACAACGGGGCTTCAAAGATGATTCATAATGAAGAGTCTCTGTCAGTTCGCGTTTAAAGGAGAGCAAACATCGCAGACCGTAAAAATGTGCGCAGCTACAACTTATGCAGTTTGTTGTAGCGAACAGGATCTAGCACAATGTATGTGTTTCTTTCCTCAAAGGATGCATCTATTTAGGGAATCAAACACTCTACCTATATGCTAATAGAATGCTAAACCCATCACCCACAGGTATTCTGGCTTTATTTGTAGATGGTCCAGATTTAATGCGAAGACTTCATTTGGGATATTCAGTATGTACTTTTGCTATTTTATAATTCACAAAACACAGACATTTTACTATATCCTGATGTAGCTACATCACAGAAATCATGGCAGACAAACATTGTAGGATTGAGGATATTTGAAGTGATCACCTTTATTTAAAAAAAGACTCATATATAAGTCCAATTATGATTGGTTTAAAAATAATGTAAACATGTGGTTGACAACACAGGGTTTCACAGCTCTATCCCTTGTGGTCTGGTCCCGCAGAGTTTTGCTCCAACCCTGTCATTTTTATAAATCCTGGAGGCTAATACATTTTTGACAAATTTGTCATGTAAATATTGTAACATTGTTTGCATCATACAAAAAAGACAACGAAAGAAAGAAATCCTGAAGACTAGCTTGAATGATTCATTAGCTTGTTGTGTTTAGGAAAAAAAAAAAAACACATTTATTCCTTACAACCTTTGGATGAAAGGATCTCTTCACTGTAACTCAGTATCCCTGGGAAGTAACAGACAAGATAGGTTACTAAACAAGAGTCTAACAAGATCCAAAAAAAAAAAAATCCTGAATACCTGAAAACCACAAATTAAACCGCATATAGCAACTACATTTTGCTACTAAATCATCTACCTATTTTAGTGCAACATTGACCACTGTCGAGTCTGTGTTGCAAGTGGCTTTGCAGGCAAATCCTGAGATAAAGATGGAGACGATGAACTGAAGGATGGAGAACACCAGCAATACTCCAGTGATCCCCAAATAATATCCCTATATAAACACAATCGACATGACCATATATGAAAGCAGTTCCACAAATAACATCTCAGCCGTTATATTGAATTTATTCTGATGATAAGGGTAAATCTCAAAAGTCAGGATACGAGTTCACAAATGTAAAATTCATTATATGTCATTATTTCATTATTTACTCACCTTCTTATTTTATTTATTTATTTGTCAAAAGAAGATATTTTTAAAGATTGTTTTAAGTAAATAAAACTAACCTAATATCTAAAACGCATTATATATATTAGTACCTCCTCATATGTACAGTCATAGCTATTGTAGTAGCAATTTCTGTGGAACCTTGCAGTTCCCATCGCTATGCCCGTGAAAACAATGGATATCCCTGCAGTTATGGCACTGATCACATTCATTCCAAGAGAGGCTTTTACCTAAAGGGAGAAAAGCTTTTAAGTGACAGGAATTGTAATGGCATACACTTATAAGACTCTGTAAAGTAATAAGTATAATATCTGATCTGTTCATGGTAAAGGATGAATGTCTCATTTTGCAAATAAAGCTGAATTTAATGTCTGAGAAGAAGCAACAGCTACACATTTGTTTTTCTCAGGCAGTACTTTTCAGTTAAAGAATATACTAGATTCAGACCATTGAGGGATTTTTTGTGAATGTGTGTGCATGTAAAATATGCACATATATTGTGTGCGTTCAATGGATGAACACAGAGAGAGTGGGGGTGGGGGTATGTTCAAGGCTGAGACTTGAGAGCGTGAGAAGGGTTGCCTTGATCATTTAGATAAGGGTTGGTACTGCTTTTCCTGGAGAAACACCAGGTGCGAAATCTGTGTACCACTTGGTTGCGAAACTTCATCTTCTTGTAATTAAAACACTCGAGGGAGGGAGAGTGAGCCTGACCAGCTTTCTTTCTCTCTCTCCTGAAGGGCCTAGTCTTGGGCTGCACCCAAATTTAGAGTTTAAAAGTGAAAGTCACTTTCAGCAACGGTGGAAGCTCAGACATAATGACATATCACAATGATCTTGTATTCTGAAACAATGATTATGTGGAATGAAAATACTACAGTGTGCAACTACAATGTAATCATGAGATAAGGTTTTGAAAGAATGACTAGCGATGTTAGAAGTGTGATCAGTTTGGATTTTTGTACAAGGAGTTTTGAAAATGTACACCTTAATTATAAAAATAGCACCCCCCCCCCTCCCCCAAAAAAAGTAAATTGCATAACAATTAGCTGAGTAATGGAAATAATGATGTACAAATAAGGATCAAGAAGTGACATTATATGTACATACCACACACGGATTAAGTTTATTCTGTGCAGCAACAGACAGAGATCCAGTACTAATGTACTGAGAAAGAAACACAGGACATGTTAAAGTTCATTCTGGAAATTAGAATTAAAAATAAATGTGGAAATAAAGTAAAACTATTAAATGAAACTTACAATGACAGATCCCCAGTAGGTGATGCCACTATAGACAGAAAAATCTAAATATCTGGCGTCATTTGCGGTGAGTACAATACCAAGTATGAAGACCATCACTCCAATCATTATCTGTACAGTCTAGAGAGCAGATATAGGTCAGGTGTTTTATTTATAATGGAAAAATGTTTATGGTTGGAAACACAAAAACGTAAGATTATTGATGTTTAATGCACTAAAGGGAATCAGACCTACACATATTGTATCTATGCACAAGATATGAAAAAAAGACTGCTGTCATTTAAAGTAATCTAGAAGAAATTTTATTCTAAGACAATTCCGAAAAACACAGAGCATTATAATTCAGCATGAAATGTATTACCCCCAGTGCCTTTGGTTGTGCTTTGAAAAATCCTTGAAGAGCCGTATTGTGATATGCTCCTCTGACCTGCTGTCCATCATCACAAATAACAGTATCTTGTGCCACCTGTGGATTCACTTGGATGATAACTGTAGCTTTGTCACTTGACATGACCTTGCTGTTTTCCATTCTAAGAAAATGGATTTCACCTGTAATTAACCATTAATTAATAATATGATTTAATCATCTTAATAGTAGAGTTTTTATTGTAATGCAATCGGTGATCGCGTTAAATTGCATTATATATATATATATATGATTGCACATATCATTTGATTATAGCATTTTTGAAGGTTATGAACTATATTAATAGTATTTTTGAATCCTAATGTCCAAACAAATCTCAAAACCTATAAACAGAATTGTAGGTACAAAAGTATAACAATAAATGAACAACTATGATGGTTATTTTTAATTGATGTATATCAGAATATGCATATGAATATAGGTTTTATAATTAAAATAATCATAGATGTAAACTGATGGATGAATATTTTACCTGAAGTGAAATGAGTTGTGTTGATGTGGATGTCTGATTGTTCTTCTGGTGTATCTTTGTGTGTGTGGACTGTGAAGAACCACTAAGGAGGAGCTTGTGTTATATGAGTTTTTGAGATTACGTTGATGCCTCCCTCCCAAAATGTAGCATAAACTAAAAAAAAAAATTAAAAATCTTTGATATGACCTCTTTTCTCTAAACTGCACGCAAAACCACAAAACATGCACACAAGTTGCAAAACATTATGACAACACTCTTGCAAAAACAAATACTTCTTTCAAAACTCTTATAAAAATGGTGTTTTGCATAGTAACTCTATACACAAACATCAGATGAGTCTTGTACAGAGTGGAGTGCCTGGTAATACAGCACAACATTAACACTTTCATGTATGTGAAATTGATGATTTTTACAGTTATCGAAGTGAACTGAATCAACACTGAACTAATTTGAGCTGTATAATGTCACTATGGGCTTGCTAAAACTGCTTTACAGCAGCTTTTGAATTTCTTGCCACTGCTTAGATATATAAAGTGCAATAGAAATAAAGCTGACTTGTATGCATAATAAGTATTACAAAGTGCTGTAAAAAGGCAAGAATGAAAACTGTTTCTCATTTTTCAAATGCTTACACACATTTTCAAAACTTTTACTCTTTTTCAAAACTTTACACACAAATCCACACAAAACTCTTGCACATTCTTGCAAAATGAAGCACTGCATTCAAAATATCACAAACATTTGTCTTGAAAGTAACTGGGAGATGTTGAAAAATTCACAGTAAACACCAAAGCAAGATTGAAAATACTTCAACCTATAGACGTGTATTTGTAGGTTTATTCTAAAGACATGATTGGTTAGTGTTAGGTAAAGCAATGAGTGTTTGCACATGTGAAAAGTTAGTGTGAGGCACTGATGACTTAGCATGCCGTTTTGATGGTTGTGTTTAAAAAAAGGAAATCAACATACTTTGTGTTATATTTTTGTGTTACATAGAAAATTGTGTGTTGTGTTTTATCATGAAACTGAAAAAGTTAAAGGCCGAGAATTAGTGTATGGTTTTTTCAGATTTGGTGTGTGGTTCTGGGGCCTAACTTGGAAAAAGTTAAGAAAAAAGTTACAAATATTTAGTATTCCCAAAAATTTGAGAATATTCTTTCTTTTTCTTACGATTGTTCTTAAGACAAAATTTAAGAATAATTCAAATTTTTAAAAAGAATCTTCTTAAAAACCATCGTAAATAACTTCTTAAAGTTAGCATAGCCCCAGACTTGTCTTAAATCCCAAATAGTAAGAATTAGGCTATTTAAAGGTGCAAAAGGTGATTGTCTACAGAAACATTTTTTGTTATGCTGGTTGAAAGTCTCTTCACATCTCGATAGCAATCATTAAGTTAAGTGGTCTAAATGTATTTATATGTATTTTTATATTCTGTGGAATGCATAGGACCAAGAAATGTTTGTCCGAGCGTTTTGTTGACTTTCCTACCTGCCTGTCAATATATGTATTTGCATAGCTCTGCGCACCCTGTTTGCGCAGACAGATATGTCATCGGCGTGTTCACGTAAGCTGTGCAGAGAACGGCAGGCAAACGTCATCTTCCTTCCTGGTATTGTACTACTTTTACTAACTGTACTATAAAGTGTTCTCACAGTTAATGACATATGATGTTGTAACGGCCAAAAGAGCATTTACGTTAGTTTTGTGGCAGACTGACAATTGCGCATGTGCCTGTGTCTGTACGTTCTGGAGAGGTGACTCGCTCTACCGACATCTGTCTCTCTTTATTTGATTTATTTTTTAATATTTATCTACGCTCATCACATGTGAAATGGTGTTCCTGTGTCGGTGATCTGTATTACAGATAAATGAAACACTTTGCATTATTGTCACCACAGATGTTTTCCTGTCTGACCTGAACATTTCAACTCGGTGTTAAAACATTGTCAGGTTTTGAGACTCTTTTGTTGTGTTTTGCTTTGGTTTAGTCCTGTTTGTGTTTGGTTCCTTCCACTTCCTTTTTGCCCTTATTTGGTTTGTTCCTGTTCCTCCCCCTCATTAAGTCATTATTAGTTAATCACGAACACCTGTCTGTGTCTTGTTTACCACCCTATTTAAGCTGTGTTCAGTTCAGTGTTAGTTTGTCGGTTGTCGTCAATGCATACGTATGTTCCTGTTTGTTGGATTACCCTGTTTGGATTATTAAAGACTGTTTGTTCCTGTATCTTTTTGTTTATCGTCCGCCTGCACAGTATCCATGACAAACATATTGTAGTAACGCTGTCTCTGGTCTGTGTTATTTGCAGGTAGAGTTGGACATTAGTCTAAAGTTAGCATTTCCCAAGATCTCCTACTGCACCTTTAATGAATTTATTGGGTTATTTTAAATTAATTGTTATATTTAAGCATTACAACATTACTAGCTGCTAGGGATGTGATGAGATCAATGAATGATTTATCAATGAATCATTCATTCAGGAGATTCCAATAGTAAATTAAGTCTTTATTAATTTGATCGAATATATTTTTTTTTAAAAAAGACTCAAACAATGAGTGTTGTGTCAGAATCACTAGTAAATTATTTTGTTTAGGTTTCTTATCTAATCTTTTTTTTTCTTCAGATCTCCAAATTTTTTTTTTTTAAGAAGATCCGGCCCCTGGTGTTTGAGTGTCAGGTTTCAGTAATTGTGTGACAAGTAAAGATTTTGTGTGTAAGCAGTTTTTCAGATTTTCTTCAAAACACTGAGATTTTTTTTTTTTCCCCACAAGGGAACAAATTGTGTATAAATCTTTTCACACATCATCAGTGGGTCACTTTGGGTGTGGGAAATCAATAAATCAAAGTGTGGCATTTAAATGTCAGTGTTTACCAACTTAAACACAAGAGCTGTTATAGTTTGAATGATGAGTCATATGAACTGTGTTTAGCATTTTGCAAAAGTTTTGTTTTACGGTTGCAGTAAAGCAGAATGTGCTTGACGTTTTGCAGACTTGTCTGAAGATTTTCCCCAGGTTTCACAGACAAGGCTTAAGCCTAGTCCTAGACTAAAATGTAAGTCTGAGCGCTTTCAACTGAAATAAAATTGCACTGATTGATCTTAAAGTACATCTGTTCCTTTGTTTGATATCAAGATGCACATCAGTAATGTTTTTTTGTAAGCACGATTATAAAAATGACTCAAATGTCCTAATTGAACTATGGCTTAATCTGGTTTAGTCTAAGCCCTGTCTGTGAAACCGGACCTTTGTGTCTGAGTGAATGGTTTCACTGAGTCTGCCTCAAGTATCTCTTTTAGTGTGTAAGCATTAATGAAACTAAATTATCAGTAAATTGTTGTTTATACCTTTTTTATGTAGTGCTTTATTCAGTAGAGATTGTTTCAAAGCAGCTTCAAATTAAAAAGCAAAGTAACACAATCACTGAAGCAAATACAAATTAATTCTTCTATAAAGCGACAAGTGCCACTATGCAGCTCATTTCAGTTTAATGACTCTGTAATGTTTATCAATTATAAAACAAGTTAATTCAGCAAAAATGAATAGATTCAAACCTGAAATAAGTAAGGTAAGTGTACGATTAATGAGAAGGACACTGCTTCACTACTATGGCTTTATTAAAATGTTTAACAAAAAAAAAAATCTTCCCCTAAATGTTTATCCACATTGTTATGCCTAATTATGACTAAATGTATCATGTATGATAATTCAATAGATATTACCTTCAATGCAAGAAGACTTGGAAAAGAACAATAGCATAGAGGAATAGTAATAACAAATAATGTTGAAGTCTTGTTGAACAAGTTCAGACAGCTACAGCTGAATGTCCTACTTTCACATAAGTTTTAGGCAGTTTACCATTGTGGTTGCTTGATATTTCCTTTCCACTTCTGCTAGCTGTACTTCTGCTCGGCAGAGGACGAACTGACCACAAGTGCTTGCATTGATTTTTTTTTTTCTTTGTCATGCACAGGGGAAAAAAAAAAAACAAAAAAAACTTAACCTGGTTTTAACTGACAGGAACGTCAATCAGCTGGATCTCATTAGTTTAAAAAAATATAAATGGACCAAATCATTTTTATGTTGACGAGTTTAAGGGTAGGGGTTGAGTTATAGCATAGAAAATATTAATCAGATTAATCTGAATTCTATGAAATGTCCTCACTAATAAAGTGAAATGAATGTGTCTGTCCAACGTGAAATAATATACACAAATATTCTTGCTCTGTTTTTTTTCTTATACATCCTGTAACGTGTCTCACGGAAGCTGATACCACTGTGGTAAAAGAAAGTTTGCTGTGGCAAGAACTGTGGCCTTTTATTCTATAATATGCAAATGCATCAGTGGATTACAATGTAGGTTAAAAGCTACTTTTTTTTCTCAAATATTGGCTAAATATATTTGGCAACAAATGTTACATAGGAAAGTACTGTGTTATTTTTTTATTATTATACTGTAGTTTATTTTTTATTAAGTGATGTTTAGGGATGGAAATAAAATTACAATGGCCCTTTTATCCCATAGCTCCATTGTACCCTATATGCAGTCTTTACTCAAAGAACAATTGATAAATGTTTGCTTTGTGCTACGCAACAATTGCACAACATTAAAGTGTATGAATACGTTATGATCAGTGTGACAAAAGAAGAGTTCTTACTTACTGATTACAACACATTGTACATACCCTACACAGATTAACTTTATTCTGCGCAGCAAGAGACAGAGAGACAGTAGCTACTGATGCAGTAAAGTTCTTGAGAGGTTTGGTTTTATTTATTTATTTATTTATTTTCAGGCACATGTTACTTTGGTTAGTTCTTGGTTTGGTGACAGGATCCTGACACTCATGTGGTGTATTGTTTTGTGTCTATGTAAGTGTGCACCTGGGTGTTTGTCTCTCACCATGACTTTGTCTAGACATGAAGATATTTTGTAAATTTCGATCTGCAAATATATCAACATTATTACATTTTAGACGTCAGGTTGCGATACCAAAGAGGACCATATCCAGATGCCAAAAAAAAAGACACTAAACCAACTGTCTTGACCTGACTGCATATATCTACTACAGTATCCATTCCAGTATTGCCAACTTTTTCCAATGGAAAGTAGCCAAGCCTCCCTTGAAAAGTCGCCAAATCACGCTACATGACGTCATACGCTAATCAGCATATTCATGACATCAGTTCGTCGTATCCTCATGCCTCTCTGTGCTCACATACTGCATTTTAATGCAGTCAAATCTCAATAAAATGGTTTTCATCTATATGTTTTATAGATGTATTGACATATTTTACTGTTTCTGTTGTCAGACAATAGGGTGAATATGAAATAGTGACTGAAATGTAGCCCTTTAAGACTACATAACCGGCTCTCGAAGATATAATCTACACTAAAATCCGGATTCATAATCACGACATTGTCTAATAATGAAACCAAATGCACATACGATTAAGACAATGGCTCTGCTGTGATTTTTGCTATATGCCTGTAAAATAGAGTTAGAAGCAACAGAATGTCTTTTTTTTTTATCTGAAAGTACTGTTCCCAGTCCTCTGCCGCTCACTGAACAGAGCACACGCAGGTAGAACGAGAGAGAGGATGAGTGCATGCGCACTCCGCGCTGGGAAAGCACAACCTTGCGCTCCTGCGACAGTACCGGAGAGTCTCAGAAACAAAATAAAGTTTGTCCAAGAAGTCGCTAGATTTGTCGCTAGGTGCTTTTTTGGAAAAAAGTCGCTAAGGGGTCTGGAAAGTAGCTAAATCTAGCGACAAAGTCGCCAAGTTGGCAACACTGATCCATTCAGAATTATTAAACACAGCAACATACACAAGGCAAATCAAAATATTATCCTAAATGTGTGTGGAAACAATGTGAATGTCCTGAAGTGTGCATATATAAATATAAAATTGTATGTATATAAAAACAGTAGAAGTCTACAAGAATGTCCACATATAGTATTAAGTATATAATTAAGGAGGGTGTGTGTGAATGTGTATATGTACACACTGATGACTGTATTTTTTTAAAAAAGGAAAAAAAATCAGTTTTACACAGTATGAGATACACTAAGGTTAAAGGCAGTTGATGAGATGAAATATGAAATATTCTTGTCACTATTTGTTTCCTTTTCACTCTAGCTTTAAGTGTGGTTATGGCTTGTTTTGTGGAGTCTAAAAACATTGGCTTAATTGTAATTAAAATAACTATTGATTACTGTGAAAAAAAAAGATAATAATATCAATGTCAATGTCAATAATAGCATCACCACCATTAAATCCTTTACCTAGTTTAGTAAAACACTGATGACATACAGATACAGATGGAGATGATGAACTGAGGAATGGTAAACACCAGCATTATTCCAACGACCCGCAATTCCTACAAAACAATCAATATGCCTACATATGAAAGTAGTTCCAGAAATGGCATCCCATCAATAGGTCATGTAAAAATAAATAAAAATAAATAAATAAATCTGTTAAACCCGTATGGCTTTCTTTTGAAGACTGTTTTCCAGTTACAATGAACTGGAGATTTCTTTTGGTTCCTGTAAGGAACAGACCAATATGTATCTTTGGACTGAGTCTTGAACCTTAGGTTAAATTTATGAACAAAACTAAAATTGTTAAATAATAATATTAATAATAATATTTTTTTCATAAATAGGACATCACTACATCTTTAATGAATATACCAAGGAAGAATGCTGTGATATGTGATTTAAGATACAAGAAATATGAAAGAATGTTCATTTTCTTGTGAACTGTCCATTTCAATATATAGCAGCATTTAAAAAGTAAAAATGAAAATGAATACACATTAAAACATGTATACAAAATATTGCACATTGTGCATGTAATACCTCATCATGTACAACTGGAGAATCCACCGATATTACTAATTGTATGCCCATCAGAATAATGGATATCCCTGCAGCTACGGCACTGGCCACATTCATTCCAAGAGAGGCTTTGACCTACAGGAACAGAAAATTACTTAAAGAACAGATCACTGAAAAGGCTTGCATGATTAAAATTGCATGATTGATAGGTTTAAAAGTTGTTCCTACGTCTGGTGTTGTATGTATATATTTATGTTTATTTATGTAGCGCTGTGGTCCTGCGAGACACGACATTTCGTTCCATTGTATGTCCACACAGCGGAATGACAATAAAGCTCGACTTGACTTGACTTGACTTGGGTTGGGTTGGGTTGCGACTTTCCCCATTTACTCCTACTGAACTCTTAAAGAGTGCATGATACATGTACAGCTGCCGCGGACAATTGTGGCATTGTCTGTTGTATGATTATTGTCATGAATCCTTGGTCTTCTATTCCATTCGTCTACCAGAGGTCGCCTTGCTACTCTATTGACATTCACACTGCACTTACTTTTACATGTCATGCTGAACTACATTTCCCATCATCCATTGCACTGATTACACACACATACAGCTGCAACCGATCAAACACAGTTTATAAGCCTGGGAACTCTCTTAGTGTTAGCACATTACAGAGCCATTTCATATTTTCTGTTTCTAGTTAAGTCTTGTTTCTAGTCTTGCCATTTGTGTCTTGATTTCCTGCCTGGTTTATCTCATCTTGTTTGCCTGCTGCCTGCTCTGGAATTATCGCCTGTTTGGATTACTCTTTGTCTTGCCGTTTTGGACTCTGTTTGCCAATCGTTTGTACTATTGACTGTCTGTCTGGATTACCTGTTTGCCTCGCTCCTTGGATTACGTTCGCCATTAATCGACCATCGCCTGTTCCTGAATTACACTTGTGTCTTGCTCTCAAATACCAGTTTGCTGACGACCATGCCTGTTTATGACCATGTCTTTGTTTATTAATAAAAGTTTGTGTATGGATCTGCCCACTTCACGTCTCTATCGCTCCGTTACATTTATGTTATTACACAGTTGAAGACAAAATTATTAGCCCCCCTGTGAAATTTTACTTTTTTTTTTTTTTTAGAATATTTCCCAAGTGATGTTTAAGAGAATGTTTTCACATTATTTCCTATTATTTTTTTTCTTCTAGAGAAAGTCTGATTTCTTATAGTTGCTTGAATAAAAGAATAGGCCCATTATATATATTATATTTTTTTTATATATTTTTTTTTTTATATTTTTTTTATTTTTTTTGAATAAAAAAATAAAAAACTGCTAAGGTCAATATTATTAGCACCCTTAAGAAATTATTATTAGCTATAGAACAAACCACTGCTGTCCAATGACTTGCCAAATGAACCTAATTTGCCTGACTAACCTAATTAACCTAGTTAAGCCTTTAAATTGCTCTTTAAGCTGACGATTAGCATCTTGCAAAACAACTAGTAAAATAATATGCACTGTCATCATGGCAAAGACAAAAGAATTTAGTTTGGACATGAGAGAAAGAATTGTTAATGCTCATAAAGATGAAGAAGGATACAAACGTTTATCAAAGCTATCACTGCAGTGAGATGCATTATCAAGAAGTTTAAAGAGACCAACACTTTGAAAAAAATACACAACAATTTTGTAATATAGTTGATCAAAAGAGCCTTTCACACAGAGGTCCAGCAGCCTTTGACTACATTTGTTTTCTTTAAAAGGGAAATACTAAAAGCTAATATGCAGCTTATATTTAATTCCAAATAGACAGAGACTATTTTTTATTTTGATTGTTATTTATTATGAGTGTTAAAGTATTATTTATGTTTAAGTCAAAAACCTTTTTCACTTTTCTTTAATTCCAAAGAGAGCGCCCCTATTGTTTTCCTAAAATAACCACAAGGCTAAATCAACATTTTTATTGTAACTGAACTATGTTGACATGAGTGATGTTGAAGTTTTTACCATGAAGATTACACTTGTGATGTACCGGAGAGAAAACTGATTTTACAGTAAGTTATCTAATTTTCAGCAGTCAGAAAAAAAAAAAGTGTTTAAAGCTTGTTGTTTGGTAGATCACAGTTATATATGATATGAGAACAGTAGGGCCTGTAGGGACTATGTGTAATTAAATAAAAAATACATTTTCAAAATGACATAATATTTTTCTCAAACATAGTCAGTGGGGTAAAACACCCTCATGGAGCAATGGGCACCTACTGTAGTTATTTTGTTCTGAACATCAATTTTGTTTTTCCATCAAATAAATTCTAACTAGTTGGTTGAATAAAAATATTTAGATTTTTTTTTATATAAAAAAAATCCCAAATTAGCATTAGGTAGCTTAGCAGCCAGTTAGCATCAGCTAAAAAAATGTTTCAAATGGGCTATTATAATTTTGTAATTCATAATTATTGATTTTTATTTTTAATTTTAAGCTAAAACTGTCTCCACTCTGAGTTTGCTGTAAATGTTTACAATCGCAAATGCCCCCACAGTACAAATGTAATCTAATAACATGAAACCTGGACATTTTTCATATTTTGTTTATAATTTATGTCATTGTCATTAAAACTAGGATAACATTTCTGAAAACATTACATTACATTTTTTTTTTTTTTTGCAGTGTAGTTTACAAGCTACGCTCATGGCTAATACTTTTGGGGAAAAAAGAAAACATCACGTGACAGCATGACCTTGTAGCTGTATTGATTCCTCACATCATCACCTTTGGCAATGAAAACAGAAGAAACTTGCTTTCACAGTGCAGAACACGACATGATGTAGACACACTAACGGGAAAATGTTTGTGGGCATCAGAGTGTTCATATTTTGAGGACAGGCGGGGATTATGCTAATGTGTTACCTTGTGATGTATATCGGTTGTGATGTAGAAGATTCGAAAATATGACAACTTGCTGAGGTGGCTCAGAGTCTTTTTCTTTCGAAAGACAGAATCTTGATTTATGATGCGCTGTTTTGATTAACAACTTTGCAGATTATTTACATTCAAGAATAGCTGTTACAAACTGCAACTGATAGATTTTTCAAAAACCCATATGACCTGCTCTTTGCATTCCATTTACCTTGAAAGTAGGATGTCACAACTGAGTTGACTGCAGTGAGACACAGACCGAAATGCTAATACTAAAATAAATATCTGCTTATTCAAGCAGTACTATTAGATATCAATTCCCTGCATCCACTGGATCCACACAGGATTATCCTCACTGTGATTCAGCATCCCTGGAAAGTAATAACAAGATATATTAGTATAAGAGACTAACAAGATCCACACGCAAAATAAAATCCTTTTGAAGTTATATCTAGATTAAAATAACTACTGGCAATCTGATTATAGAAATTACATCATCACCACTAAATCATTTACCCGGTATTTTGTCAAAGATATTTTGCATGATTGTATGTTTCATTAAGATTTAGACTTTTTTTTGTTTGTTTGTTTGTTTCCGGATATCTGAATAAATTGCAAAACGCTTTTGTTTTAATTATGGAAAAATAAGTATTACTGGTGTGAAAGATCCTTTAGTCAATAGATCAAAGTCAATAGATGGTTATTTTTAACTGATGTATATCAAAGTATGTATATAAATATAGGCTTTATAATTAATTCATAATAGATGTAATTTGATAAACAAGATATTTTACCTGAAGTGAAATGAGTTGTGTTGAAGTAGATGTCTGATCGTTGTGGTGTATCTTTGTGTGTGTTGACTGTGAAGAACCACTAAGGAGGAGCTTGTGTCACACGAGCTTGCATTATACTTGTAAGAATTATGAACATTTAAAGAACCACAAGCCATAAACTACAGACATTGATTAAGGTTGAAAATATCTGTGATTACAAGCGCAATCAGACATGTCTGTGTTCAAAACACAGGAAGAGCTGATAGTATTTAAAGAAAGAGTTGTGAGCATATAATGAAGAGGAAGACTGACAGAAAGAGAAATGTCTGATAAGTGTTGTGTGTCTACTGGGACTGATCATTCTCTCTTTATTTCTCACTAGTAAAGAAATCTGTACCTTCCCAATAAGACATTTAGTGGAATTAGACTGGGAAAGAGTTCATTTTAACATGATCAGTTTATTCTCGTGTTACAAAAAGAACATACTGGATTATTCCTGAATGACTTTAACTGAATCAGTACGATTAGCTGGTTTTGTGATTGTATAAGAGCATTAGTTTGTGTGTATCCGTCGGCCTCTCGCCTCATTAGACAATCACAGATAACATTCACACACACAACGTCCGCTCACAACCTAAGATCAAGCTCCACTCTTCACCACACTGGAAGCAATTAACATATAATAGACAATGCCTTCATATTGGCAACTGAAACTATAAATATAAACTTACCCTTATGTTATATTACCCTTAATCTGCTCAGTGTAACTGAGCTATATAAACAATAATTATCAACTAAGTTTAGACTAAAACTAAATATCTAAATTCTAACATTATTGTCAAGTAAAACAAACATATACAAGAGAGAGAACTTTTAATGTTCAGAGCTTTTGTCCAATTTACTTATGTTTCTCTACTTCGTACATCTTAATTATGGATTTTAGTTAGAACTACTTTGTGTGGAACCATTTGACAGTCTTTTTTGTTTGCTTGTTTTTGTTTTTGGAGTGTCAAACCCTTGGTGGAAAATAGATGTTCTTCATGGTTCAGTGTGTATGTGTCAATGACAAAATGTGTTAGAACTTTCACAATGGCTTTTTCACATTTTGTTGTTTCTCCCCTTCATCTTGTGTAATAGGCTTTCACTCTGGAGGAACTTTTCCATAGTTCCTAGCTAAAAAAAAAAAATATATATATATATATTAAAAATATTTACTCCATGAATAAAAATATTAACTACGAATATGGAAAACAACAATAACGGCATTTAGCTACCTGTTGTCTGCATTGTGTTCTTTTCTCAGCCTCAATAACATGTAACACAAGTTGATGTTTGTGCGCTTAATCACATATTGTGTTTACATTCAATCTCCATTATCACAAAACCTATAACACAACAAAAACTGCGTATAATGTAATGATCAAGTATGTAAATATGATGTTGATGTTCTACAGTATTATGATCTGAATGTTCATCTTCTGCAGCTCTGGTCGATATAAAAATTACAGATTTCAGTCAGCAGCTCAAACTCTGAGACGACATCAAGACAAACTACAGCAGCAACTCCTGCACTCTCACACATCAGCAGTCTTTCACTTCACTGATTTACACGTGTTTTGTCACAGGTGATCTGACATACGTCCTCTTTTCTCCAGTCATGTCCTCCTTTTTGGGCTTACAAAAAAATGTGTCCGGCCGGGATTCCTAAATCGCCCAAAAAGTCCAGGATTCGGCTTTTGCTCTCTACAGTCGCCATTCATTGTCTGCATTTTGTATTAAAACACAGGGCTGTTTTCTTAATCTCACAAACATTCTAATATTGAATATAATTTTTGTGCATCACAGAGTCTCTATCAACGGTGGTGTGCGGTGAACGTGATTTCACCAAGTATAACATGTTCCTGGATCAACATCCTTGCTGATCCTGGAACAACATTTCATTCAACCAATCAGAAGGAAATAACTTTTCAGGTAATGTCAGTTTCAGGCTTACGATCAGGATTAGGTGCTTCTACACACTTGTTAATCAGCTATCATTTTCCTCTGATTTTAGGAAGAAAATATGGGTAGGGTTAGGTTTAGGGGTAGGGATTGGGTGAAGTCTATATTTTTGGAAAATAATGTTGGCTTTTGCGAACTAGTCCTAGGTTTTTTGCCCGATCGGAAACAAAACAGTGAAGAAATAATCAATGATCACAAAAATGATTTTTTTCTCACTGTCGCGAAGGGACGCCAAAACGTTTGAAAGGGGCAGGGCCACTTTTAGTAATGCCTATAACTCATGAACAGAATGAGATATCTCCACTAAACTCAGGACACTTATGTAAGAGCTCAACCTGAGGTTGCAGGACAAAAATCTCAGAGCTTGACCACTTGGTGGCGCTATAAGGGGGAAAAAAACATAAAAATTGCTATGCCTATGCAACCATTTGTCCCATAATTGTAAGAATTGCTGTGCACGGTCTTGGTCCAAAGTGCCACAGGTGTCTATAAGAACATTTGCGTATCTCAGAAACCATGGCCGCCAGTGACAAGGTTGATGGAGGCCAAACGGAATGAAATTTGGTGGGCCTCTTCGACTCATGGCCCCAAATGTCTGAGAGAAATTTTAAAGAAATCGACCACTGGGCAGCAATAAAACAATTTTCTAAGGCAAAAACAATTGTAGGTCATGCAGGTTTTCACACATACACATGATATTTGTATCTTACGAGAGAACTCCTCATTCCAAACAACTTTGCCTCTAGAACCACTGCTGTCAATCAAATAATTTGTTAAATAATTGAGATAATGTCAAAAGAACTAGTCCTAGGTTTTTTGCTCAGTCTGGGGGGAAAAAAAAAACTGCAGTACAATTCTCTGGACTCAATAATTATCAAATGTTGAAATGTTGAAATTTACCCTTTGGGTAGCTAAAATGATGTATGATTAGAAAAGGAACCTGTCCAAATTTACCCAAAATCCTATAAAGCCTTAAGAAAAACTCAAAACCTGATAAGCATATGTGACAGGTGATTCTAAACACGCATGCAAAGTTTTAAGGAGATCAGACCACAGCTGACACTAACAAAAGAAAAACACCATATTTCAATGCCAAATTATTTGTTTTTTGCCAAAAATGCTTTTTTTCAATCACTGATTTAGGTGTTTACAGAATTATTTTTGCAACATCAATCGAAAACAAGTTCAATTTTCTGTTGTATATGTGAAATATTTTCCACTTACGAAAAACTGATCCGTAAATTTGTAATTTAATATTATGAGATATCCTATGCAAATTAAGCAGCACAAAGTGAAATAGTATCAGTATTCATCTTTCTTCATCAATATGACATTCTGGTTGTTAAATCTTCTCGTGATTGACATAATGGCTGGCCTTTTTCTTACTGTGTCTAGCAATCTGGCCCTATTGACAAGTGGCTAATTTATGAGCTCAGTGGGGGAGAATTCAAGACGCCACTGTTTATCTGTCATGTATCTACCAGCTTTCACCATTTTACTTCTTGAAGCAGCATGACTTTAGGCTGTATCTATGCTGTTGTGCTCAAAAATGATAAATGGTGGAATAAAATCTGTCTCCTGGTAGGCTTTGGGACTCTCCCTGCTTCCTACTCTACTTACAGCAGAAATAAGGGAATCCCTTTTCTGCAGGGTACTCATTTCACAAGGGACACAGGATATCCTCCTTGAGAGAGGAAAAGGGCAGAGGGGGATGGTAATAAAGGATACATGGAGAAGAGGGAGACTCTCTTCAGTCCATCGATTTTTAGGCTTGTGTGAGCCTCTTACTATTACTGCAATTCTGGGCTCTTGACTGTTGCATTAAAGATAATCTTGCTTAAAACACTTGAAGCACTGCCATCATGTGAAGCACTGGCCAGCTGCTAAGTAAGGTCCTGCAGGGCCTGCATGGGTGTACGGCCCTGGCTTTCTTTCCCTGGGCTGATATGGGTGGAGATGTGCAGCAACTGCCACTTCCAGAGGAAGGGCATGTTGTATCTATTTTCTTCAGCACCGTCAGTAGAGGTGAGGGCAGCAGAGGCAAAAGAATGGACGTGAGCTGAGAAGAGAGTGCCATGACCTGGTAAGATCCTTGTAACATTCTGGAAAGGTCTTTGGCAAGAGGTTCTCTGGTGGAGAAAATTCTGATGAAATGGCATTCAGCGCTGACTTATATTGGCAGTCGATTCCATCCGGAATCGTGTTGACTGGAGTGACATGGAAGACGTTAGTGACAGCTTCCTCCACCAAATAAAACCAAACCACTAACTGTGGACAAGAGGCGCTGATCCCCATATGAGAAGTGCACTGGTGAATCATAATGCTGATGGGAGAATGAAGCATGTGGGACCTGTGCTGGCATGAGATCACTCAAAACTAATTGCTCAACCTCTGACTCCATTGTTCCTTCCTCCTTCCTTATTGGAAAGCAAGAACAAGGAGAGCGGAATGGGCAGGGCAACCTTGATGAAAGAAGCAATCTGTGAGTGAAAAATGATATAAAAAACTGCCCAGGCAAGTGCCCTGCACATGTCACAACCATGGCGCAACATTTGAAGCAATGGTGGTAGTTGGCAGTTTGCTGGCAGTTGGCTTTGAACTTGGCTTTCGAAATTCCATTTGTTTGTGCAGCTACGTCAGCATTAGCAAATCAAGCTTCAGCATTTAGAGTAAACAGGAATTTTGTCGTACCATGTTTACACAAGGTGAGAGACCATTTCAAAAGGGAGCTTGTGATTTGTCACCACACCTATCTTCATGAATTTGAAGGGTGAAAAATGTTTTCTGATTTCTGATCTGATAAAAAAGAAAGAAAGGTAAAATAAAAAGACAGAGGGTTTGTGGGAAAAATGGCTAGTCTGGAGGAAGCTGTACAAATTCAAAGGCTAGATGTTCAGAAATTTGTTTAGGTTTACATAATTTTAATGCTCAAAAAAAATCTAATTATTTTTCTTATAATTTACATTGTTGCATCACCTGTTTTTACCCTCTGTTTTGTATTTAATTTCTTTGAAATTCACAGCTAAAAATAGCTGGATGCTGATAAGACCATAAAATTTACAAATGGCTGCGACCACTCCTACAAAAAGAAAAAGGTGGATAGAAAAATGTCCAAGCTCACAGTAAAAGACTACAGGCAAAAAGTACCTGGATGATCTACTACTTCCGCAAAGACTCTAAAGTGTGTACAAAGTATACAACTGAGACTTTGACCCTGTCCCAAATTGTGCACTTCATGTGTATCTGTGGTCTTGCAGACTCACAGTGGCCGTCATATGCACGTGTCCATTAAGTCCACAATTGGGTGTCTAACCTCAAATTTCATCGCTATGACTATTCTTGGCTGTATGCTTGCTTTTCACAGTCATGTGACACAAGCTGCTAAATATATTAGGGGTGTTTTGTCACAAACAGAAAAGAAATGCTGAAACCATCACCCACAGGAAGTCTGGCTTTATTTGTAGACGGTCCAGATTTAGTGCAAAGACTTCATTTGGGATACTCAGTATATACTTTTGCTATTTTCAAATTCACGAAACGCACAATTTTACTATGTCCTGATGTAGCTACATCACAGCAATAATGGCAGAAAATCATTGCAGGATTGAGGATATTTGAAGTGGTCACCTTTATTTAAAAGACTCATATGTAAGTCCAGTTATGATTGGTTTGAAAATATTGTAAACATGTGGTTGACAACACAGGGTTTCACAGCTCTATCCCTTGTGGTCTGGTCCTGCAGAGTTTTGCTCCAACCCTGTCATCTTTAGAAATCCTGAAGGCTAATACATTTTTGACAAATTTGTCATGTAAATATTGTAACATTGTTTGCATCATACAAAAAAGAGAACGAAAGAAAGAAATCCTGAAGACTAGTTTGAATGATTCATTAGCTTGTTGTGTTTAGAAAAACAAAACAAACACATTTATTCCTTGCAACCTTTGGATGAAAGGATATCCTCACTGTAACTCAGTATCCCTGGGAAGTGACAGACAAGATATGTTACTAAACAAGAGACTAACAAGAAAACCACAAATTAACAGCATATAGCAACTACATTTTGCCACTAAATCATTTACCTATTTTAGTGCGACATTGACCACTGTTGAATCTGTGCAAGTGGCTTTGCAGGCAAATCCTGAGATAAAGATGGAGACGATGAACTGAAGGATGGACAACACCAGCAATACTCCAGTGATCCCCAAGTAATATCCCTATATAAACACAATCGACATGACCATATATGAAAGCAATTCCACAAATAACATCTCAGCCGTTATATTGAGTTTATTCTGATGATAAGGGTAAATCTCAAAAGTCAGGATATGAGTTCACAAATGTAAAATTCATTATATGTCATTATTTCATTATTTACTCTTCTTATTTACCTTCTTGTCATGTGTTTTGTGTGTGTGTGTGTGTGTGTGTGTCAAAAGAAGATAATTTTGAAGATTGTTTTAATGCAATTCCAAATCTTCTTAAATCATCCAATATCTTTATGTAAACAACAAACTGAGGTTTATATCAAGATTTTCAATGAGTAAAAAGTAAATGATAAAAAAATCTTCATTTTGGGTGAAGTTTTAAGTAATAAAACTAAGCTAATAGCTAAAACACATTATATATATTAGTACCTCAACGTATGTACAGTCATAGCTATTGTAGTAGCAATTTCTGTGGAACCTTGCAGTTCTCATCTCTATGCCCGTGAAAACAATGGATATCCCTGCAGTTATGGCACTGATCACATTCATTCCAAGAGAGGCTTTTACCTACAGGGAGAAAAGCTTTTAAGTGACAGGAATTGTAATGGCATACACTTGTAAGACTCTGTAAAGTAATAATAAGTCTAATATCTTGATCAGTTCATGGTAAAGGATGCATGTCTCATTGTGCAAATAAAGTTTAATGTCTGAGAGGAAGCAACAGGTACACAGTTTGTTTCTCACTGGCAGTACTTTTCAGTAAAAGAATATACTAGATTCAGACCATTGAGGTATTTTTTTTGTGAATATATGTGCATGTAAAAGATGGGCTGTTTTTTATGCTGCGCTCAACGGATGAACACAGAGAGAGTGGGGGGCTGAGAAGGGTTGCCTTGACCATTTAGATAAGGGTTTCCCTGGAGAAACACCAGGTGCGAAATCTGTTTACCACTTGGTTGCGAAACTTCATCTTCTTGTAATTAAAACATTGTGCACTCAAAAGGGGAGGGAGAGTCTGACCAGCTTTCTTTCTCTCTCTCCTGAAGGGCCTGGTCTTGTGCTGCACCCAAATTTAAAGTTTAAAAGTGAAAGTCACTTTCAGCAACGGTGGAAGCTCTGCCGTGGGATTAGTGTACATCGCCTGGTGTTTTCTTGGATATATGTGTTGGTCTTCTACTGTGACTGAAACGGGCTCCCCAGTCGTTTGAGAGTGAAGATGATGGCAAGTCTCTGAGGTTGTATATAGTTTTTCACTACTCATCCTTCAGTCTATTATATGCTTAAATCTTAATTATGAAAATAGTACCGAACCAAAAAAAAAAACAATAAAAACAACAACTGTAAACTGCACAACAATTAGTTTAGTAATGTAAAAATTATGTACAAATAAGGATCAAGAAGTGACAGAAGAGTTCTCACCCACAGATTTCAGCACATTATATGTACATACCACACACGGATGAAGTTTATTCTGCGCAGCAACGGACAGAGATCCAGTACTGATGTACTGAGAAAGAAACACAGGACATGTTAAAGTTAATTCTGGAAATTAAAATTAAAATGGAAATAAAGCAAAACTATTAAATGAAACTTACAATGACAGATCCCCAGTAGGTGATGCCACTAATGACAGAAACAGGATAAAATCTGTCGTAATTTGCGGTGAGTACAATACCAAGTATGAAGGCCATCACTCCAATCATTATCTGTACAGTCTAGAGAGCAGATATAGGTCAGGTGTTTTGTTCATAATGGAAAAATGTTTATGGTTGGAAACACAAAACTAGAAGATATATTGGTGTTTAATGCACTAAAGGGAATCAGGCCTACACATATTGTATCTATGCACAAGATATTATGACAAAAGACTGCTGTCATTTAAAGTAATCTAGAAGAAATTAAATTCTAAGACAACTCCCAAAATCATACAGCATTAAAATTCAACGTAAAATGTATTACCCCCAATGCCTTTGGTTGTGCTTTGAAAAATCCTTTAAGAGCCGTATTGTGATATGCTCCTCTGACCTGCTGTCCATCATCACAAATAACAGTATCTTGTGCCACCTGTGGATTCACTTGGATGATAAGTGTAGCTTTGTCACTTGACAAGACCTTGCTGCTTTCCATTCTAAGAAAACTTTTGGATTTCACCTGTAATTAACCATTAATTTTTAATTAATAATATGATTTAATAATCTTAATAGTAGATTGATTGTAATGCAATCGGTGATTGCGTTAAGTTGCGGGAATGCGTGCAATTGCTTTCGAATACGTGCCATTTTTCTACTTTCACTTTCAAACGTGTTCAGCAATGAAAGTACAGAATGAAATACTGAAATACAGTGAGTGAGTCTTACAGTGAGTTACATTTAAAGCAGACCTAAAATGTTGTCACTCTAATATACAGTATACTCATATCAGAATGTAAAATTTACATTGTTCACAAATATACATGCATATATATATATATATATATATATATATATATACACATACCATTTGATTATAGCATTTTTGAAAGTTATGAACTATATTAATAGTATTTTTGAATCCTAATGTCCAAACAAATCTCAAGACCTTTAAATGGAATTGTAAGTACCAAAGTATAACAATAAATGAACAACTACGATGGTAATTTTTAATTGATGTATATCAAAATATGCATATGAATATAGGTTTTATGTAAACTGATGGATGAAATATTTTACCTGAAGTGAAATGAGTTGTGTTTATGTGGATGTCTAATTGTTCTTCTGGTGTATCTTTGTGGGTGTAGACTGTGAAGAACCACTAAGGAGGAGCTTGTCATATGAGTTTTTGAGATTACACTGATGCCTCCCTCCTAAAAAAAAAATTGATATGGCCTCTTTTCTCTAAACTGCATACAAAACCTTTCAAAAGTCTTGTGCAAAGCAGAGTGCATGGTAGTTTGTTATAGCACAACATTAACACCTCCATGTATGTGCAAAAATTCACTGTGCATACAGTGCATATGCACAGTTGATGAATTTTACAGTTGGCGAAGTGAACTGAGTCAGCGCTGAACTAATTTGAGCTGTATAACGTCATTATGGGCTTGCTAGAACTGCTTTACAGCAGCTTTTGAATTTCTTACCACTGCTTTGATATATAAAGCGCAATAGAAATACAAGCTGACTTGTATGCAATACATATAATAAGTATTAAAGTAAAAACTGTAAAAAAGGCAAGAATGAAAAATGTTTCTCATTTTTCAACTGCTTAGACACATTTTCAAAACTTTGCCTCATTTTCAAAACTTTACACACAAATCCACACAAAATGCACAAAAAAATGCCTCACATCTCTTGCAAAATGAAGCACTACATTCAAAATATCACAAACATTTGTCTTGAAAGTAATTGGCAAAGCAAGATTAAAACCTTTCCTGTAATTACTGTAATACAGTATTACAAAGTACGAAAGAAAATAAATACTCCAACCTGTAGACTTGTATTTATAGGTATATTCTAAAGACATGACTGGTTGGTGTTAAGTACAGCAATGAGTGTTTGCACATGTGAAAAGTTAGTGTGAGGCACTGTTCCTGTGTCCGTGATCCTTATTACAGATAAATTAAACACCTTTCATTATTGGCATCACACAGTTTTCCTGTCTGAGCTGTTGAACATTTCAACTCTGTGTTCAAATGTATTGAAGTAATGCTGTCTCTGGTCTGTGTGTGTGTAACGTTGGATGCGTTCAGGGAGTGTGGCTTTAAATGGTGATTTGCAGGGAGGGTGGGACGTTAGGCTAAAGTTAGCATTTCCTAAGATCTCCTACTGCACCTTTAATGAATTTATTGGGTTATTTTAAATGAATTGTTATATTTAAGCATTACAACATTACTAGCTACATATAATACATATTAGAACTATTAATAGGGATGTGCATGAGTTAAGTCACTGCGATAACTGATAATGTAAACAATGACAAGATAAAGTCATGATTAGCCTATGTGTGACCCTACTTTATGCTGACGTCAAAACTCAGTAGCAACTCTACAAAAACAAATCAGATTTAAATACGATATAATCTTTTGCCATCTTTAGCGCATATGAATGCGCAGGACGCGTTTGCTGTAGCAGCGCACACACGCATACCGGAAGCGTTCATTCTGGTGAGGGCTCAAAAACAGCACAAAAATAAATAACAGATAAAACAGTTTCTGAAGCTTAAGACAGGCTCTTTAAATGTAACTGTTCAAAAACAAGGCGCATTAAAAAGCGTGAAGCAAAGCACCAGACAAGGTCTTGACGAAAATAGGCTAGTGTGCATCCTTTTTATGATTATTAGGATAATCTGCAAAAACCAAAAAAAAATCCATGAAGTGCGAGTTTATCAGTGCGTCTTCAGCCATGTATTCACCCAGAATACCCATTGTAGCATTTTCTTCTTAAGAAAAAAAATTAAGATGTTCTTCAGAACATATTTGAGAACTTAAGATTTTTTCAAGAATTGCACTTAAGAACGAACTTCATAGAATTTATCTTAATTTATTTCGTAAGAAGATGTTTGTCAGTCTGGCCCCTGGTGTTTGAGTGTCAGGTTTCAGAAATGTGACAAGTAAAGATTTTGTGTGTAAGCAGTTTTTAAGATTTCCTGAGAAAACACTGAGATATTATACTGAGACTTCCATATTCTGCTAAACAGGTCTCTTTGCTTCCGGTTCACGTGTTTCTTCTTTTCACTTTATATATAAAAGTCGAATAAAACATCAATAATAAAAACTGCTAGCTCCTTTAACTGATTACCTTAAAAGTCCATCGATATTGCCATTAAAAGTATAAATTATTGTTAATACCTTTATGTAGTGCTTTATTCAGTAGAGATTGTTTTAAAGCAGCTTCAAATTAAAAAGCAAAGTAACACAATCAGTGAAGCAAACACAATTTATTTTTCTGTAAAGTGACAAGACAAGTGCCACTATTCAGCTCAATTCAGTGTAGTGCTAATTCAATTCAGTTTAATGACTCTGTAATGTTTATCAATTATAAAACAAGTTAAATTCAGCAAAAATTTATATATTCAAACCTGAAATAAGTGTGTAAGATAAGTGTAAATCCACATCATTATGCTTTATTGACTAAATGTATAATGTATGATAATACAATAGATATTACCTTCAATGCAATAAGACTTAGAAAAGAACAATAATATAGATGTAACAGTAATAACAAATAATGTTGAAGTCTTGTTGAACGAGTTCAGACAGCTACAGTTGAATGTCCTACTTTCACATAAGTTTACCATTGGTTGCTTGATATTTCCTTTCACTTCTGCTCGGCAGAGGATGAATTGACCACAAGTGCATACATTGATGTGTTTTTTTTTTCTTTGTCTTGCACAGGTTTTAACTGGCAGGAACATCAATCAGCTGGATCTAAGTAGCTAAATATTTTTTATAAATGGACCAAATCATGTTGACGAGTTTAAAGGGGTCATTGAATGGGTAGATCATGTTTATGTTTATTTGGTTTAATGCAATGTGTTTACCTGGTTTAAATAAAAAAAATCACTCTATTTTGCTCATATTTTATATCATTTTATGTCCTCTAAGCCCTGCCTTTCTGAAATGGGTCGAATTTGGCACAATTCACAGATGAAAATCATTGAGGTGTGCTCTGAGTGGCCAGCTGTATTGTGCGTTGTGATTGGCCGATTACTCTAAGCGTGTGTCGGAAATGTTACGTCCCTTACAATATGTGGAATCCCATCCTCCCAAGCAATTGACAGGTGATAATGTCAACTGTACTACTTTATCAATTCGAGCCCGAATCTGATCCACAAAATGCAGAAGACCAAGCTGATCAGTCAACTCGGCCAGCGCGACTTGATCAAAATGTAGCAGATTGGTAAGGTCTTACTTTACAAATCCGGTGTAGACACGTTACATTTAACAGCTCACTAACATTATATGTAATCACTTCAATATACTGTATATATGACATTATAAGAACTTTCAACACTGTATTTATTTTATCATTAACTGAAGAAATATAATACTTTAAAAGCATACTGTTGTATTCTTACCATTTTTGTTAGGTGCAAATGTACAAACTGTATTCCTTTGGGCGGTGTTAGGCAAATCGTCACCACATGCTGACGTAGATACTTGGGGGTGTGTTAGACCCAGTCGTTTTAGGGGGGTGTGGCAGACTCCTAACTTTAATAAAGAATATCTCTTTGAATTTGAGACTTTAGTCTTTGCAACTTTACAGATCTTCTTTATGCACCAAGAGCTTGTAACAGTCCAAAGAGAAAGGAAAACTTGAAAACTCATTCAGTGACCCCTTTAAGGGTAGGGGTTGAGTTAGATCATAGAAAATATTACTCAGATTAATCTGAATTCTATGAAATGTCCTCACTAATAAAGTGAAATGAATGTGTCTGTCAAACATAAAATAATATACACAAATATTCTTGCTCTGTTTTTTTCTTATACATCCTTTAACACTAGAACATACTGAAAAAAATTCTCATGTTTCTCACGGAAGCTGATACCACTGTGGTTTGCCATGGAAAGAACTGTGGCTGCCTTTTATTCTATTTATGCAAATGCATCAGTGGATTACAACATTGGTTAAAAGCTACCTTTTTTCTTGAATAATGGCAAAACATTTTTGGCAGCACATGTAGGAAAGTACTGTGTTATTTTTTTGTTTATTATACTGTAGTTTATTTTTCGTTAATTGGTATTTAGGGATGGAAATGAAATTACAATGGCCCTTTTATCCCACAGTTCCATTGTACTCTACTATATGCAGTCTTTACTCAAAGAACAGTTGATTTTTGTGCTTTTAGTGGTGTAACTACACAACAATTGCACAAAATTAAAGTGTATGAATATGTTATGAACAATATGACAGTAGTTCTCACCTACTGTTACAAGACATTGTACATGCCCTACACGGAATAACTTTATTCTGTGTAGCAAGAGACAGAGAGACAGTAGCTACTGATGAAGGTACACTTTTTACTTTTTCCTTTACCAAAACTAGGGACTGAAAAGAAGTGATTTTTTTTTACATGACATTTCCTTTACTTGTATACTAAAATATTTATTATCATCCATAAGTAAGTCATATTTGCCACAATTGACACAAGAAGTCACAAGAAGTCTTTTTTGTTCCAACTGTACCCATGTGGGGTACAGCTGAAGCACTACCCGAGTACAGTTGAGACACCCATCCGCAATGCTGTAAAGCTGGCTGGCTAACCAATTCGTTGCAAATGTGAAATACCTTTAAAAAATGAGAATTCAACATTTTTCATTTCCATTTAGTATTTTATTTGATTATTTGTTTAGTTAAAAGTAGTTCATTTGTAAACATTTTAATAGTAACAGCAAACAGCAATAATAAAACAGATCAAATGCAAACAATAACCTAATAAACATAATAACAATGAGCATAATAAGTATTCATAATTCAACTGTACCCCTGTTCCAACTTTACCCAGTCTACCCTACATTACCGAAAAAGAAACACAGGACATATTAAAGTTCTTTCTGGAAATGTAAAGTGAGAGGTTTGGTTTTGTTTTACTTATTTATTTATTTTCAGGCACATGTTGCTTTGGTAGGTTTAGTTCTTGGTTTGGTGACAGGATCCTGACACTTATGTGGTTTTTTATTTTGTGTCTATGTAAGTGTGCACCTGGGTGTTTGTCTCTCACCACATGACTTTGTCTAGACTTGTGTCATTTCCGTTAACTTGTGGTTGTTTTTACTGGCCATGTGCTCTTGTATTATCACATCTACAAGGCAGATATAGATTGTGAAGTTTTTTTTTTGTTTTTTTTTTTGCTCTACAGTCTAAGGGAAATCAGACCATCAGAACATTGTTTGTGTAATAATCTGCAACCCTAAGGAGGTTTTGACCATCCTATTGTTTTCTGTCCTTGCTTGTTAATCTGGACAGTTGATGTTTAGTATAAATGTTCAAACTATCAACAGATTTTTATTAGTAATAGTGAATTTTTTTTTATAGTGATTAATCAAACCCTTTTTGTGCAGTGAATCGTGATTAATCACACACTTTTTGTGAAATGGCATATGTGACCCTGGACCACAAAACCAGTCTTAAGTAGCTCGGGTATATTTGTAGCAATAGTCCAAAATAAATTGTACGGGTCAAAATTATTGATTTTTCTTTTATGCCAAAAATCTTAAGGATATTACGTAAAGATCATGTTCCATAAAGATATTTTGTAAATTTCCTACTGTAAATATCAAAACTTACTTTTTGATTAGTAATATGCATTGCTAAGAACTTCATTTGGACAACTTTGTATTTTGATTTTCTTGCACCCTCAAATTCCAGATTTTCTAATAATTGTATCTCAGCCAAATATTGTCCTATCAACAACCAAACCATACATCAATAGAAAGCTTATTTATTTAGCTTTCATGAGATTTATAAATCGCCCTTATGACTGGTTTTGTGGTCCAGGGTCACATATAGCATTTATCCTGTCAGATTATCAGATTAAAATAAGCAATTCTCACAAAACCAGTGTACAGTGTACAGTATGTGTACAGTGCAACATCAAAGAGTGTGTTTCGAAGTTGTTTAGGTTTTTGTTTACATTTTAGACAATCAAGTTGTGATACCAAAGACGACCACATCCAGATGCCAAAAAAAATAAAAAAATAAAAAGCCTAAACCAACCGTCTTGACCTGACTGCATATACCTATACCGCACAAGTATCCATTCAGAATTATTAAACACAGCAACATACACAAGGCAAATCAAAATATTATCATAAATGTGTGTGGAAACAATGTGAATGTACTGAAGTATGCATATTTAAATATAAATTTGTATGTATATAAAAACAGTAGAAGTCTACAAGAATGTCCACATATATTATTAAGCAAATAAGAAGGTATAAATAAAAGGTAAATAAAAACGTATTTTTAAAAAAAGTACTTTATTTATCTGTCATTTACATACATTGATGCACTAAATAACTACAACTGGGGGGGGAGAAAAAATTTACATTTAACAGTTTTTATATATCTATTTCACGTATTATAAGATGCACTAAGATTAAAGACAGATTACAATGAAATATTCTAGTCACTTTTTGTTTCCTTTTCATTCTAGCTTTAAGTGTGGTTATGGCTTGTTTTGTGGTGTCTAAAAACATTGACTTCAACAGAAAGCTTAATCTGAATTTAAATATCTATTGATTGCTGTGATAAAACTGATTGCCAAACTTGTAATAGCAATAATAGCATTGCCACCATTAAATCCTTTACCTAGTTTAGTAAAACACTGATGACTGTAGACTGGATGTTGTGGGTGGCTTTGCAGGCAAATGCTGAGATACAGATGGAGATGATGAACTGAGGAATGGTAAACACCAGCATTATTCCATTGACCCGCAATTCCTACAAAACATTCACCATACCTATATATGAAAGTAGTTCCAGAAATGACATCCCATCAATAGGTCATCAAAAAATATAAACAAATACATAAATAAATAAATAAATAAATCGTTCAAACCCATATGACTTTCTTTCTTTTGAAGACTGTTTACTTTTTTTTTTTTTTATTCCCGGCCTGTCAGTAACACAGATAACACATAACAGTGTGTATGTGTAGCTATGCTATCATCATTCACAGCCCTTTTTTTTTTATTTTTTATTTTTTTTATTAATTTTTATATTTTTATTTATTTAACCATACTATGACCGACAAGACCGGGGGACAGAGAAAACCAAGAGAGGAGAAAGAAGGAAGAAAAGGGTTTTTGTTAAATGTGAGCCAAAATTCTCACAATTAAAAGAACCAAAGATTTAAACTACTTCAGTCTGTGTGCATTGAATTTATTTAATACACAAGTTTCACAATTTGAGTTGAATTACTGAAATAAATTAACTTTTCCTAATTTATTGAGATGCATATGTATGTGCACTGATAGCTTTTTGCATGAGCACAATTCAGTATGGTTGTATGTCTGGCAAGTATTTTATAATAGACACTCACTGAAAAAGAGTGTTTTTAGGAGTTTGCAATAGCCAGTGGTGTTTATCAGTGGGCCCCAACCCTCACTCTGAAAGAAGAACTGTTCACTGGTCACCTTGAGCTGCCTTCAGTTCACCACATTCGAAAAATTCAGAATGTTTTATTAGCTTTTTTTTTTATTATTATTTGTGTTTTGCTCTGTTTAATAATTTTGAATGGATCCATATATATTTACATACAGTTAATATTTCTACCTTGATGTAAGTCACTTTTACAAGCTCAGAGAAAAGCAGCCTGCCCTAGTTGTGACACCAATCAGGTTAAAGGTGGTTTATCATAGAACATTTGTGGTTGCCTTACATTTCCTTTTTTTTGCCAGCTGCATCTTTGCTGTTTGGGGTAGTACAAAATGTGTATCTGTAAAGCCACATCAATAAAATCTTCCTTCCTATCTTGTTTTCATCATTGACCAAATGGAACCTCATGAAGAACAATCATTTGACATGTGAGCAAAATACTATGCTGTATCCAAACATTTACTCTGAAAAATTGGTCAGAAGCATCGGAAGCTGATGTAGATGAGGAATTCAACAAAAACCACAAACGCTAAACAATGACAGAAGTGTGCATGTGATCCAAGTATTCTTTATGTTGTGGGGTAAATAGTAAAAACAGAAATTAGGTTTAATTTAATTACTTCTATGCAACTTGCATAGTGATGACAGAAATCAAAAGAACATGTCTACTGCCCCATTCATTCATGAGTCTTCAGATTGTTTCTCCTGGATCCACATAATCAAGTCATAATGAATTCAGAAGAGCTCAGAATAAATAAAATATAACATTTTAGTGGTCAGCTAAGAATGTAAAAAAAAAAAAAGCTGTCATCTTGTGTCGATTAAATTTTTTGTAGAAGAGTCTGCGCAGTAGTGCATGCATACTCAAAATCCTGTGCAACAAAAATGAACACTTGAACATATAACAGAATCATAATAACTACCTAAAATGATGCAACCATCACTGGGAAAAAAAAAATATTTGAAGTGTTATTTGATGTTATATTTTGACTCACGTCTATTTGTTTACATGGATAAGGCAGGGTTTATGACCTATGTACTGCCAGCCAGCAGGGGATGATCAAAATATTTTGGCTTCACTTTTGTCTAGACATGTGAGGCACACGTATTGAGAGTAGGGATGCAACGATTAACCGATTTCACTATTAACCATGTATTAAATCGTCACGGTTAATTAATCGTAAAGGCTCAGCAACACCGATGTTCTGTTGCACGGAACGGAACTGTTGAAACTTGCGCAAAATGAAAACAAATTTATGCCAGCTGTGCGCCAGATAAGTTCTGATTTTATCAGAGACACGGACGCTATTATGCACGCACACTGGATTAACTATGGCAGAGACAACTAGCAGTGAAACTTTTGCTGCGTCCCAATTCGCATACTATCCGTCCTAAATAGTATTCGAAAATAGAATTAGTATGTCCCAAATCATAGTATGTTTAAAAAAGTATTCCAAAGGTTCCCAGATGGTCTACTTCTTCCGGTTGGAATTCGCGGAAGGGCACATATACCAGACCGAAAGGGCACTTTCGCTTTCGGACCTCAAAGGGCGCACGCCACTGGTTGTGAAATTAATCAATGCATAATAATCGTGATAACCGTGAAACCGTGACTATTGTTTTTCCCAAAATAACCACAAGGCTAAACCAAGATACATTTTTATTGTAACTGTGAACTACGTTGACATGAGTGAAGATGAAGTTTTTACCATGAAGATCACACTGGTGATGTACCGGAGAGAAAAAAAGTGTTTTAAAGCTTGTTGTTTTGTAGATCACAGTTATATATGGTATAAGAACAGCAGGGCCTGCCCTGTAGACAGGGAGTATGTGTAATTAAATCAAAAATATAATTACATTTTCAGAATGACGTAATTTTTTACAGTAGGGTAAAACACCCTCAGGGAGAAATGGGCACTTAATTATTCTGTTCTGAACATCAATTCCTTTGTTTTTCCATCAAATAAATTCTAACTAGTTGGTTGAATAAAAATATTTAGATTATATATATATAAAAAATATCTCAAGTTAGCATTAGGTAGCTAGCCAGCCAGTTAGCATTAGCTAACAAAATTTTTCAAATGGGCTATTATAATTGTGTAATTCATACGTATTATGTTATTTTGTTATTATGTTAATTTTAAGCTAAAACTGTCTCCACTCTGAGTTTGCTGTAAATGTTTACAGTCACAAACGCCCCCACAGTACAATTGTATTTTTTTTTTTTATCTAATAACATGAAACCTGGATATTTTTCATATTTTGTTTATAATTTATGTCATTGTCACATTGGCGTTTTCCCCACTTTACCCTATAGGCTACTTTGTGCTCTGGGTGTGTGCTTAGACAAATACACACAAAAAAAATTTAAAAATGTCAGTTTTGGTGAGTTTTCACTTAAACACAGTCAGTTGTGTCTTAAGTGTACATAAACAGTTGGGAAAGTGAATGCTTGTCAGTATATTAGATTTGTGCATTTAAGTGTCAGCAGCCAATAAAAAGAGCAGCTAAAAAATAGCTATTATTTTTAGTAAGCTAAACTCTTTAATTAATTTGTATCCTTTTTCTATTGCAATTGTTGTATTGTTTCTAATTTTTTATCTATTTATTATAGTATTACTGACTGTTTGTTGACTGCTCTGCTTTGCTCTAAAAGAACAGATTAAGAGGGCTGGGGTTCATTTTGAGGTTTTTGTGATCACACTGACAGTGGCCCCCCTGACAAAGTTTATACGGCACTGGAAAGTCCCCATAAAAACTCCCCATAATCATGCAACTTTTTGTGTGTTCATGTGCATGCATGTGTGTGTGTGTGTGTGTGTGTGTGAGTGTGTGAGAGAGAGAGAGCGAGAGAGAGAGAGAGACATTACAGTTAAATCTTCGAGCTACTGCCCCCATTTGGCACATTTTAGATAACACAAATGTTTTCACCTTGTTGTGTGTGTGTGTGTGTGTGTGTGTGTGTGAGTGAGTGAGAGAGAGAGAGAGAGAGAGAGAGAGACATTACAGTTAAATCTTCGAGCTACTGCCCCCATTTGGCACATTTTAGATAACACAAATGTTTTCACCTTGTTTACTGACTTAATTTAAAAATGTTGTATATGTATGCACCGTTCCTGACAAAAGTAGAACTATTATATTGTAAGTGGCAGTCAGTGTTATATTGATAAATATGTTTATATAGTTTAAATAACAGTTTATTTTGAGTATTACTATTCACACAAGCCTTCTCCCTTTCTGCAACACAAATGAATCTAAGGACTGAGTTTGGCTTTCTTATTAAACTCTATAGACCTACGGACGTGTATCAAGTGTTTCCACATTTGATTAGATGGATAATTTAATTTGTGAAATTAAATTAAACTGTTAATTTTACGGATTTTAACATGAAAACACAGTACAGTGCTGTGCAAAATTCAAAATACAAGTAAAACAAAAATCAATACGGAAATTAAAATGTAATTAATGACCAAATAATCATGTGCCATTCAAATATATCACAAAGTTGCAGATGGCAAAATCTAAATTATAATATTATTAACTTGTTCATGTTTAATTCAAAGTCAGAGTACTTCATATTTATTCTGATGAAGCATGTTTGATTTAGCATTCAAATACTGATTCATGGTTCTCAAAATAGGTTTTTAATTTGACTTGCTTGTTTGGCTGGTTGGTCCCTTCTGGTATAAATGTCATGTAAAAAAAAGTCTGGTTATCATGCAGAATATATTTCAGAACACTGGACTTTAATATATTGCTAGAATATAAATACATCTTATTTTTACTTTTTTTCTTTGTCTATACGTGTAAGAGCCAGATTTATCAATGTTTTAACAAATAAAGTGAGTGTAGTGGCCCACTGACTCATATATCAGCCAAATTGTTTTGCTTAAGTAAAAAAAATCTGTTTAATTGCTGTAACACTAAAGACAAAAAAACTAGCTTGAGTCATTAGAAGCAAAAATATAAGATATTAATTGCTTGCATACTGTGATGAACAACAAAGGGAAAAGCATTCAAATCAATACAAGAGTTTAGCAATAGACAAAAGGCTATACACTGTAAAAATTGTTTGTGCTGCCTTAAAAATTTAAGGTTAGTCAAGTTGTACTACATGAAAACATAGATATTTGAGTTGAGTAAACTTAACATTTTAAGGCAGCATAACACAAAGTTTTTTTTTTTTTTTTTTTTTTTTTGCAGTGTAGTTTACAAGCTATGCTCATGGCTAATACTTTTGGGAAAAAAAAGAAAACATCACATGACAGCATGTCCTTGTAGCTGTACTGATTCCTCACATCATCACCTTGAAAACAATGAAAACAAAAGAAACTTGCTTTCACAGTGCAGAACACAACATGATGTAAACTTACTAACTTGTGCAAATGTTTGTGGGCAGGTCAGAGTGTTCATATTTCGTTGTGATGTAGAAGATTCGAAAAGATGACAACTCGTTAAGGTGGCTCAGAGTCAACTTTTTATTTTGAGAGACAGAATCTTGATTTATCATGCACTGTTTTGATTAACAACTTTGCAGATTATTTACATTGAAGGATAGCTATGTTACAAACTGCAAACAAGATATTTTTCAAAAACCCATATGACCTGCTCTTTAATTCTGCATTCCATTTACCTTGGAAGTTGGATGTAACACCTGAGTTGACTGCAGTGAGACACAGACCGAAATGCTAATACTAAAATAAGTGACTATTTTTTCCACTTTTGTTGATGCACTGAGCAGCCATATTGGATTTTGAAGTCAGAGTTGTTGTGGTTCCTCCAAGATTCAGATTCAGATGACCTGAGGTGGCATTCCAGTGAAAAGCATGTGAAAAGCAGGCGGGTATTATGCAAACTGTAATAAATTGTGACGTAGCTAGAATTCCTGAAGATTAGCTTGACTGATTGATTGAGTGATTGATTAGCTTGTTCATGTGTGCGGTGAACATGACTTCACCAAGTACAACATGTTCCTGGATCAACATTTCATTCAACCAATCAGAATTGAGGGATAACTTTTCAGGAAATGTCAGTTTCAGGCTTACAATCAGGATTAGGTGCCTCTACACCTCTACACAGTGCCTCTGTTAATCAGCTATCATTTTCCTCTGATTTTAGGAAAAAAATATGGGTAGGATTAGATTTAGGGGCAGGGATTGGGTTAAGTCTATATTTTTGGAAAATAATGTCGGCTTTTGCAAACTAGTCCTAGGTTTTTCGCCCGATCTGAACCAAAATAGTGAAGACAGATTCTCTGAAACATCAATAATGGTCAAAAAAGTGCCTTTTTTCCCAACTCATTGTCACAAAGGGACGCCAAAACGTTTGAAAGGGGCAGGGCCACTTTTAGTAAAAATGCCTATAGCTCATGAACAGAATGAGATATCTCCACTAAACTCAGGGCATTTATGTAAGAGCTCAACTTGAGGTTGCGGGACAAAAATCTCGGAGCTTGGCCACTTGGTGGCGCTATAAGAGGGGAAAAAACATAAAAATTGCTATGCCTATGCAACCATTTGTGATTTTTTTTTTTTTTCCCCAGCAAAGTAATGTACTTAAATTAAAGGTTGGATTTTTCTCTGTTTTTGCATTTGGGTTCTATGTTGTTAAAAAAAAGGAGAATTTTTAGATGTCCACGACCACATCTTAAACAGGGGTGACAATAATTGTGGAGGGCACTGTATATAAAAACAACAACAGCATTAATTTCTTGCAACCTTTCAATGCATCTCCTTACTGTGACTCAGTATCCCTGGCAAGTAACAGACAAGATTTGTTACTACACATCACAAGATACAAAAAAGTTACAAATAAAATAAAATAAAATAAAAAAATCTATAATACCTGAAAACCACAAATTAAACAGCATATAGCAACTGTGCACTAAATCATTACAAAAATTACCTGTTTTTAGTGCCACATTGACCACTGTCGTGTCTGTGCTGCAGGTAGCTCTTGTAGGGAATTTGTGTAGGGATACTCCACAAGAAATGTCAGGTTCAATTTAATTTAGCTCAAATGGACTTAGGATTTTATAGGGAATTCACTGTTTCATGGCTGATCAGAGTCGGCCAGCGATTTTCTGAATGAGCCGTATAACGTCAACTCTGCATTGGATAGTAATATCCAAAATATAGCATAAACACTATATTTATGAGCACGGTAACAAGATGGGCAGTTTAAGACATTAACTTGTAGGCACAAAACACAAGATACTTCTCTTTCAATAAAAATAAGGCTTTATTGACTAAATCTAAGACACATAAACTAATATAACACAAACTAGTCTAACACACGCATTCACACAGGTTGCAGAAAGAGAGAGAAAGTGAAGAAAGGATAAGTTTAGTGTAAATATGAAATTTCCAAATTTATAGTAATATCCAATTGCTTAGACCTGAACAACCATCAATCACCTAATCAATGCTCGCATTGAGTTTCTCAATGAGTCTGTTAGACTTTATATTAATTAATGCACAGTTCAAAATCTGGAGGATATACTTGCGCCACCTTTTGTGTTAGGGAGCTGTCTTTGATAATGTCGCAGAGAGGGGTTTCCCAAAGTTGATTGGTTGAAAGTTTGGTGGTCGTCGGTGTGATGTCTTGGGCATTGCTGGAGATGAATGACGCGGAGTCATGTGAGCTGTTATAAGTTTAGGTAGGCACAGATGTTGGGTTATGGCTTGCAGCAAAACCTAACTAGAACACAAAACTCTTAACGGAAAGAAAGAAAGAAAACTAACATAAAATACGAGGTGCAACATTCAAAGCATGAATTTTCAAACTCGTACATACCAAACATTAATATAACAAATATAAGCCCTTACGAGATTCACTAGTTCTTAAAAGGACATACACAATAAATGATTAGAAACATAATGGACAAATGTGTGAGTTGCATACATGATAGGGAATGGACTGATATTCATTGGTTTTGGTGCATATATATGAAAAAGACAGTCAGTGGGGGGGGTGTCGACTCAGACTGTTTCACACTCCTAATCGAATCGCCTGAATTGTCTGATTCACTTATATCCCTTACAGTCTGCAGCCAAATCCTGTGATAAACATAAAGACGATGAATTGAAGGATGGAGAACACCAGCAAAACTCCAGTAATCCCCAAACCAGGACTCTGAATAAACAAATTAAACATGCCCATATATGAAAGCAGTTCCACAAATAACATCCAAGGAACTATATTGAGTTTATTCTGATGATAATGGTCTATTTAAAAAAAAATCAATATATACAGGTCCTTCTCAAAAAATTAGCATATTGTGATAAAGTTCATTATTTTCTGTAATGTACTGATAAACATTAGACTTTCATATATTTTAGATTCATTACACACAACTGAAGTAGTTCAAGCCTTTTATTGTTTTAATATTGATGATTTTGGCATACAGCTCATGAAAACCCAAAATTCCTATCTCAAAAAATTAGCATATTTCATCCGACCAATAAAAGAAAAGTGTTTTTAATACAAAAAAAGTCAACCTTCAAATAATTATGTTCAGTTATGCACTCAATACTTGGTCGGGAATCCTTTTGCAGAAATGACTGCTTCAATGCGGCGTGGCATGGAGGCAATCAGCCTGTGGCACTGCTGAGGTGTTATGGAGGCCCAGGATGCTTCGATAGCGGCCTTAAGCTCATCCAGAGTGTTGGGTCTTGCGTCTCTCAACTTTCTCTTCACAATATCCCACAGACTCTCTATGGGGTTCAGGTCAGGAGAGTTGGCAGGCCAATTGAGCACAGTAATACCATGGTCAGTAAACCATTTACCAGTGGTTTTGGCACTGTGAGCAGGTGCCAGGTCGTGCTGAAAAATGAAATCTTCATCTCCATAAAGCTTTTCAGCAGATGGAAGCATGAAGTGCTCCAAAATCTCCTGATAGCTAGCTGCATTGACCCTGCCCTTGATAAAACACAGTGGACCAACACCAGCAGCTGACATGGCACCCCAGACCATCACTGACTGTGGGTACTTGACACTGGACTTCAGGCATTTTGGCATTTCCCTCTCCCCAGTCTTCCTCCAGACTCTGGCACCTTGATTTCCGAATGACATGCAAAATTTGCTTTCATCCGAAAAAAGTACTTTGGACCACTGAGCAACAGTCCAGTGCTGCTTCTCTGTAGCCCAAGTCAGGCGCTTCTGCCGCTGTTTCTGGTTCAAAAGTGGCTTGACCTGGGGAATGCGGCACCTGTAGCCCATATCCTGCACACGCCTGTACACAGTGGCTCTGGATGTTTCTACTCCAGACTCAGTCCACTGCTTCCGCAGGTCCCCCTCTCGTTGTGCAGCGTTTTCTGCCACACTTTTTCCTTCCCACAGACTTCCCACTGAGGTGCCTTGATACAGCACTCTGGGAACAGCCTATTCGTTCAGAAATTTCTTTCTGTGTCTTACCCTCTTGCTTGAGGGTGTCAATGATGGCCTTTTGGACAGCAGTCAGGTCGGCAGTCTTACCCATGATTGCGGTTTTGAGTAATGAACCAGGCTGGGAGTTTTTAAAAGCCTCAGGAATCTTTTGCAGGTGTTTAGAGTTAATTAGTTGATTCAGATGATTAGGTTAATAGCTCGTTTAGAGAACCTTTTCATGATATGCTAATTTTTTGAGATAGGAATTTTGGGTTTTCATGAGCTGTATGCCAAAATCATCAATATTAAAACAATAAAAGGCTTGAACTACTTCGAGTTGTGTGTAATGAATCTAAAATATATGAAAGTCTAATGTTTATCAGTACATTACAGAAAATAATGAACTTTATCACAATATGCTAATTTTTTGAGAAGGACCTGTAAGTTCACAAAAGTAAATTTTTGTCATTATTTACTCACCTTCTTTCTTTATTTATTTAAAAAATAAGATATTTTAAAGATTGCCTTAATGCAATTCCAAATCTTTTTAAATCATCCAATATCTTTATGCGAGGAACAAACTGAGGTTTATGTCATTTTTTTTTCAATTGAGTAATGGCTTAAAAGTAAATGATATTATTATATGAATTATTAACAATTAACAACAGTTAATAGCTAAAAAAATAATTTGAACACGTTAAAACAAAATACTGCACATTGTATATTTGTACCTCAAAGCGTGGATGGAACCTTAAAAATAATCCCATCTCCATGCCCATCAGAATAATGGATAGCGCTGCAGTTATGACACTGATCACATTCATTCCAAGAGAAGCTTTCACCTATGGGAAGAAAAGCTTTTAAGTGACAGAAATTGTAATGGCCTAAACTGTAAGACTCTATAAAGTTCAAGATCTGATGAATGCGGTACTTGTATTAACAGGTTTTTCTCTTTCAGTAATAAACTAGTTTTAGACCACTACGTTTTTTTTTTTTTTTCTTAAATTTCCAAAATTTATGGTAAATTTAAAATTAAGTATATATAAAAACAGCTGTATCAAAGGCAGCAGAAAAAAATTGTTTGTTCTTAATGATGAAAATAAAATCACAGTGGCCTATAGGCTATTTTTTTAATTCATTTAAATAACATGAATTGTCTTAATATATTGATTATTGACTATGAATTAGAATATTACACCACCCAAATATGTAGTTACTTCCTTTTAATTCCCTTTGGCAGTGCAGGCTTGTTTAGCTTCTATTACCTGTTATGAAAAACTGTACCCTGTATGAAAAGCCTGCATGAACATAAAACAACAGGATAAAAATATATTTGTTGATGACTAGACAAGCATTTATCTTCTTTCTTTATGAAGACAGTGGCATAATACAATGAAATAAAGTGTTGTTTAGCCATGTCAAACCACTAGTCGTGTGTGGGTAAAATTTACCCGCATGGTGGATTTAGGTTTACAGCGACCCCTGGCGGTTCTAGTTTAATTTTTGGACGGTTGCTCAATTGTTGACAGCTTTTGGTGATTTAAATTGCACAACAGTTAGATCAGTAATGTAAACGATGTACAAAGAGTTCTCACCCACAGATTTGATCACATAATATGTACATACCACACATAGATGAAGTTTATTCTGCGCAGCAACAGACAGAGAGCCTGTACAGATGTACTGGGAAAGAAGAACAGGACATGTTAAAGTCTTTCTGAAAATTAGAATTAAAAGGGAAATAAATGAAACTTACAATGACAGATCCCCAATAGGTGATGCCACTAATGACTAGACTTGCATTAAATTTGTAGACATTTGCAGTGTGTACAATACCTGTCACAAATGCGGTCTCTGTGGCTCCCTCTAACCACCGCCAGCGGGAACCATCTCCAGACTTTTAACTCACTACATTTCCCATAATCCCATACCTGGGACTCCCACTTCCTGTTCCGGATCTTCCGGGTCACTTCCTCTCTGTCGGCCATTTATGGACCGCCATGCTGGCTTGTTCCTCATGAAGTTTTGTTTAGTCTGACTACCAATCCTGAGCGTTTTTCTATTGATTGCCTACCTGTTGCCAACCGGACTGTTTATTACGTGTGTGTGTGTGTGTGTGTGTGAACTTTTGCTGCCTGCCTTTTCTCGACCCTCGCTTGTTTCCTGGATTTGCCCTTTGAACGCCGCCTGCCTCGACCATTTGCCTGGACTCTCGTTTACTCTTTCGGATTATCTTCACCACACCAGTCTGCTGTTGTTGAACCTAGCCTGTTTTACTCTGCTTTTGTTAATAAAGTATGTCGCATATGGATCCCACGCCTCCGGATCAGTCAATGACGTCAAATACGTCACAATACCAAGCAAGAATACCATCTCTCCAATCATTATCTGTAAAGTCTAGAGAGCAGAAATAAGTCACAGGTTTGGAAACACAAATATAGAAGATATATTGATATTTAATGTACTAAAAAGAATCAGATCTACATGTATCTTTGCACAACAAAATGTTGTCACTCTAATATACAGTATACTCATATAATAATCTTTTGATTACAGAATGTAAAATTTACATTGTTCACAAATATTTTTTATAATTGCACATATCACTTTTGAAAGTTTGAAACTATATTAATAGTATTTTTGAAGCCTAATGTCCAAACAAATCTCAAAAACCTTTAAATGGAATGAATAAAAGTATAACAATAACTGAACAACTACGATGGTTATTTTTAACTGATGTATATCAAAATATGCATATGAATAAAGGTTTTATAATTAAAATGATCATGATGTAAACTGATGGATGAATATTTTACCTGAAGTGAAATGAGTTGTGTTGATGTGGATCTGTCTGATTGTTCTTCTGGTGTATCTTTGTGTGTGTGGACTGTGAAGAACCACTAAGGAGGAGCTTGTGTCATATGAGTTTTTGAGATTACGTTGCGTATTACCTTATGTTTGAGATCCCACCCAAAATGAAGCATAAACTAAAAAAAAAAAAAAAAAAAAATTCTTTGATATGGCCTCTTTTCTCTAAACTGCACACAAGTTGCAAAACATTACGCATCTCTTGCAAAAACAAATACTTCTTTCAAAACTCTTATAAAAATGTAGAAAAAATTTTGCATAGTAACTCTATACACAAACATCAAATGAGACCAATGAGATGGTAGTTTGTTATAGCACAACATTAACACCTCCATGTATGTGCAAAAATTCACTGTGCATACAGTGTATATGTGCATTTGATGAATTTTACAGTTGGCGAAGTGAACTGAGTCAGCGCTGAACTAATTTGAGCTGTATAATGTCACTATGGGCTTGCTAGAACTTCTTTACAGCAGCTTTTGAATTTCTTACCACTGCTTTGATATATAAAGTGCAATAGAAATAAAGCTGACTTGTATGCATAATAAGTATTACAAAGTACTGTAAGAAAGTCAAGAATGAAAAATGTTTCTCATTTTTCAACTGCTTACATTTTCAAAACTTTGCCTCTTTTTCAAAATTTTACACCCAAAATTTCAACATGCCTCACATCTCTTGCAAAATGAAGCACTGCATTCAAAATATTACAAACATTTGTCTTGAAAGTAATTGGCAGAGGGATGCTGAACAATTCAATTCACAGTAAACACAAAAGCAAGATTGAAACCTTCACTGTAATTACTGTAATACAGTATTACAAAGTCCGAAATAAAAGAAATACTTCAACCAGTGGTTTTAAAACTTTTTAGAGCGACCCTATTTTTTCTTTTTAAATTGACGCGGTCCTTTGGTCCTCTAAGCAGCATCAAAAACATGAAACTTAAAACTTTAAAAAATTCAAAGAAAATTCAGAATGGACTATATATAGATGGAAAAAGCTTAATCACTAAAAAGCTGTCACACATTTCAGTTTATCGCAATCCCAGAAAAGTCTGCTATAATCAAAGAATCTCGTTACACAGCCCAATGAATCTGCGCTTACTATGGGTTATAATCTGAGGATCCGCAAGTTTCCAGAACTCATGACTGAACAACAATTTGGCGAGTGGATTCTGACTAACTGAATAGCCATTGCGTTTCAGAAATCAACAGATATGTCTGTGATTGGCAACAATGTTCAAAACTGCAAAAACAGAGTGCAAAATACATGTTGGATTCTGCGTATGGCAGCCGCCGCTTACTTTCGTTTTGTTGCTTATGTTTTAGTTATTAAATGTAATTTTGCCGGTTCCGCTTCCTTTCTCCTCGAATCTTGAACTTTGCATGCACATACCTATAGCTGTAGGCTATGCAATTTCCTCAAATCACCTTGGTGACCCATTTTTTGGGTCACGACCCAGGGTTTAAAAACCACTGCTGTAGACGTGTATTTATAGGCCTATTCTAAAGACATGATGGTGTTAGGTAAAGCAGTGAGTGTTTTGCACATGTGAAAGTTAGTGTGTGGCACTGATGAATGGTGTTGTGTTTGAGAAATGAAATCAAGATACTTTGTGTCATATTTTTGGAAAATTGTGTTGTGTTTTGAAAGAAGTGTTTTATGAAAGGCCACAAATTAGCGTACGGTTTTGCAAATTTGGTGTGTGGTTCTGGTGTTTGAGTGTCAGGTTTTAGAAATTGTGTGACAGGTAAAGATTTTGTGTGTAAGCTGTAAAAAAAACAAAAACAAAACAGTAATACATTTCCTCAAAGAACTGAGATTTTTTTGCCCCACAAGGGAACAAATTGTGTATAAATCTTTTCACACATCATCAGTGGGTCACTGTGGATGTAGGAAATCAATAAATCAAAGTGTGGCATTTAAATGTCAGTGTTTCCCAAATTAAACACAAGAGCTGTTATAATTTTTAATGATGAGTCTTATGAACTGTCTTTAGCATTTTGCAAAAGGTTTGTTTTACAACTGCAGTAAAGCAGATAATGTGCTTGACGTTTTGCAGACTTGTCTGAAGATTCTGTGTATGAGTGAATGGTTCTACCTCAAGTACCTCTTTAGTGTGTAGCCTAAGCATTAAAAAAGTAATGCAAATCAAATGTTTATATTCAGAACATACAATAATTCTGTAGTTGAATATTCATTTATCAGTAAATTGTTTATACTTTTTTATGTAGTGATTTAATAAAAGTAACAGAATCGCTGAAGCAAATACAAATTAATTTTTCTGTAAAGTGACAAGTGCCACTATTCAGGGAAATTCGGTTTAGTGCTCATTAAATTCATTTTAATGACTCTGTAAAGTTTATCATTTATAAAACAAGTTCAATTTAGCAAAAATGAATATTCAAACCTGAAATATCACCTATAAATGATGAGTGTAAGATTAATGAGAGGGACACTGCTTCACTACTGTGGCTTTACTACAGTGGTTTTCAAATCCTAGTCCTGGGGGACCCCTGCTCTGCACATTTTGCTTGTCTCCCTTATTTACCACACCTGATTGAAATCATTATCTCATTAGTTCAGTTCATGGATCTCTCACCTAATGAGCTGATGATCTCAATCAGGTGTGTTAAATAAGGGAGACATGCAAAATGAGCAGAGCAGGGGTCCCCCAAGACAAGGATTGAGAACCACTGCTTTACTAAAATGTTTATCCACATTGAGTTATGATTCATTGACTAAATGTATCATACCTGTATGATAATACAATAAGACTTGGAAAAGAACAATAATAATATAGATGGAATAGTAATAACAAATTATGTCGACCTTTTGTTGAACAAGTTCAAACAGCTAGCTGAATGCCCTACTTTCACACAAATTAAGTGTCAGGCAGTTAGTCATTGTGGTTGCTTGATATTTCTTTTCCACTTCTGCTAGCTGTACTTCTGCTCTCCAGAGGATGAACTGACCACAAATGCTTACATTGGTGTTTTTTTTTTTTTCTTTGTAATGCACAGGAAAAGCTTCTTTTTGTTTTTTTAAATGTTTTTTAACATCAACATACCCTGCACAGATGAACTTTATTCTGCGCAGCAAGAGACAGAGAGACAGAAATATTAAAGTTCTTTCTGGAAATGTAAAGGGAAAGGTCTGGTTTATTCATTTTTTTTTTTTTTTTTTTTATTATTATCATTTTTATTTCAGGCACATGTCACTTTGGTTGGTTTAGTTCTTGGTTTAGTGACAGGATCCTGACACTCGTGGTTTATTGTTTTGTGTCTATGTAAGTGTGCACCTGGGTTCATTTTTGTTAACTTGTGGTTGTTTTCACTGGCCATGTGGTCTTGTATTGTCACGTCGTCAAGTCAAGTCAAGATTTATTTCTATAGCACATTTAAAAGCAGAGTTGTGCCAAAGTGCTGTACAACAAATAGAAAACACAAACACAAGAAACAGCATGGTTGCAGAAAACCGGGAGAAATAGCCTTTATGGCTAGAGAATTACACAGATACCACACAAAATACTTAGATTTAAAAAGATTATAAATTATATTGATGAGATGTCATTTTCAAAATGTTCTCCGCACATTACAAGAATGTGTCACCCAGTGATAAGCACTGTTATTCAGTGAAATTGACATTAGATAGTTGGATAGTCTTACAGATCTGAAAGAGGGATGATGTTTTTTTGTGGGCGGTTCAGTGGCAGTCTGGAGCCATGAATTAAATAGTAGATTTGATTTTATATTTCAAAATTTTGACTTTATTTTCGCAATTCCGAGATTATATCTCACAATTCTAATAAGGAAAAACAACTCGTCATTTTCTCTTTTCCTCTCGGTTCAGAGTTTATATCTCACACTTCTGGCTTTTATTCCCCTTTAGAATGAACAAACTCTCTAGTTATGTTAAATTGAGTTCTAAAGTCAGAATTAGGAGATATAAACTTGCATTTGCAAGAAAAAAAGTCAGAATTGTGAAATAAATGAATACATTTTATGTAAAAATGTTAATAGTAATAGGTTTAAATAATATTTCATTCTGTAACTATAGGGCTAATACAATATGTCCCCTATGAACAGCATATGTTACGTAGACCTATTGTTTAAATCAAATTTATGCTTTAAAAGTAATCATAGCCGTTTTCATCAATTGAGTTTTCATCAGTTTCAACATCAGTTTTCATTTCAAAATGACTGGGCGCTCCACTTATATAATCACAAGCCAACATATATTGAGAATGAATGTGGTAGTGGGCCCTCATTCCAGCGCGGCACATGGGAATGTTTATCTGTATTGCTTGTTCTATGCGACAGGGGACATCCCAGGCCTTGAGATTTGCAGGACAGTGATGCTGGGTGCAACTAGAAAGGTCCTGTTCTCTCGCAAGGTTCAGTTTGAAAGTTACAGATGGTCGAACTCACAGCTTCTGTGGTTTGGCAGCCTCATATTGCATGACCTTCTTGACTACTTAGCTTATCATTAGGGCGACAGGGCAAAGCACCAGCAAAGCATTCAACCACAGTGTTACGTTAGCTGTCTCTGTTCTATATAGTTTAATCAGCATCAAGTCACATTGTGTGATTTGGCCGATTTCACTCTGACCAAGGGATCACCTTAACTGTTCTTTCCATACAAAGGTTTTTTTTTTTTCAAGCTGCAGGGACTGCAATGCAATCTCTGTGTATTCCGGGAGGGCTAGCACTAACTTTCTTCATCATATGTAAACTTGTGCAACGATTGGTCAAAACAAACATTCCTCTATTAACCATCTTTAAGCTGAAGTCAGGACTAGTTTGTATGGTCTGAATAAGGCAAACCAGTATCTTACCAGTCAAGTTTTGATGGATGACGACTGTAACGGAGGTAAAGATGATTACAGTGACACAGGAGTCATACATTATTAGACACAAACAGGTCGTTTATTATTAGTGAAAATAAAGAAACATCTGAAAGAGTTCTCTGAAGACACTCGCTGAGGAAATATTTAGGAGTTTGCAGTGGTCAGTGGTGTTTATCAAAGGACATCAACACTCACTCTGACAGAAGAACTGTTCTTTTTAAATTTGTGTTTTGCTCTGTTTAATAATTCTGAATGGATCCAGATATATTTACATAGAGTCAGATGAAGGCAACTGATGGTCTGTTGGCATCTCTGTATGGTCCTGTTTGGTATTGCAGCATTTTAAATTATTTAAACATTTAAAATTATTAATAATTATGATTTATTTAGGCACAAAGAGAAACTCAGTTCACTGTACACTCATTATCTGCACTTCTAATTATAACAACAGCCACAGGCCATATAAAAACTATTTTATGGGGTCACTGAATGGGTAGAGAAAAGATCATTTTTATGTTTAATTGGTTTAATGCAATGTGTTTACCTGGTTTAAATAAAAAAAAATCGCTCTATTTTGCTCATATTTTATATTATTTTATGTCCTCTAAGCCCCGCCTTTCTGAAACGGATTTTGACACAATTCACCGATGAAAATCATTGAGGTGTGCTCTGATTGGCCAGCTGTATCGTGCGTTGTGATTGGCCGATTACTCTAAGCGTGTGTCGGAAATGTTACGCCCCTTACAATATGTGGAATCCCATCCTCCCGAGCAATTGACAGGTGATAATGTCGACTGTACTACCTTATCAATTCGAGCCCGAATCTGATCCAGAAAATGCAGAAGACCAAGCTGATCAGTCAACTCGGCCAGCGCGACTTGATCAAAATGTAGCAGATTGGTAAGGTTTTACTTTACAAATAATTATTACACCGTGTCTACATCTGACGCGACATTCGTTGCAACACAACAGCAAAAGTCTGTGAACATATACAAAGCGACCACTGAAAATGATTTGAAATTTGTGCCAACACGTCATAAATATAACACAGCAGCAGTTTTATATCCGACATTTGTTGTGTCACGTCACGCCGCTCGCGTCTGGTGTAGACACGTTGTTACATTTAAAAAAAAAACAAAAAACAACAACAACAAAAAAAACATTGTTACATTTAACAGCTCACTAACGTTATATGTAATCACTTCAATATACTGTATATACGACATTATAAGAACTTTCAACACTGTGTTTATTTTATCATTAACTGAAGAAATATAATACTTTAAAAGCACACTGTTGTATTCTTACCATTTTTGTTTAGGTGCAAATGTACAAACTGTATTCCTTTGGGCGGTGTTAGGCAAATCGTCACCACATGCTGACGTAGATACTTGGGGGTGTGTTAGACCCAGTCGTATTAGGGGGGTGTGGCAGACTCCTAACTTTAATAAAGAATATCTCTTTGAATTTGACACTTTAATCTTTGCAACTTTACAGATCTTCTTTATGCACCAAGAGCTTGTAACAGTCCAAAGAGAAAGGAAAACTTGAAAACTCATTCAGTGACCCCTTTAATACATCAAAGTACAATAAACAAAGCTCTAAGGAGAGGTTCCTAGATCTGCACTGAAGAGAAATCTGGCCTTCCTGCAGCTCAAACAGTACAGCATGGCACCATTCATGTTAATATTATGAGTTTAATTCTCTAGAAATGCAGGAACTGATAATATGTCTACCTTGATGTAAGTCACTTTTACAAGCTCCGACAAAAGCAGCCTGCCCTAGTTGTGACACCAATCAGGTTAAAGGTGGTTTATCATGGAACATTTGTGGTTGCCTTATTTCCTTTTCTGTCAGCTGCATCTTTGCTGTTTTGGGTAGCACAAAATATGTATCTGTAAAGCCACAACAAAAATAAAATCTTCTTTCCTATCTTGTTTTCGTCATTGACAAAATGGAATCTCATGAAGAACAATTATTTGACATATGAGCAACATACTATGCTGTATCCAAAACATTTGCTCTGAAAAATTGGTCAGAAGCATAAGAAGCTGATGCAGATGAGGAATTCAACACAAACCACAAACACTAACCAATGACAGTGTGTGTGCATGTGATCCAATATCTGATGTTATAGTTTGACTCATGCCTATTCATTTACATTGATAAGGCTGGGTTTATGACCTATATACTGCCAGCCACCAGGGGATGATCAAAACATTTTGGCTTCAATTTTTTCAATGTGAAGCACACACACATTGAGAGAAGCTGTTCCCCAGGTGCTCCTGATAGAAATGCGGGAAACCTGTTTTCCTCCAAAGACTGAAGCACTTTTTCAATAGCGCAGTTTTAACTGCAGGGCTATTGGCCGAGTCAGTGATAACTGAGCAAACCAATAGCCAAGCAGCGGTGCTGTGCACACCTATGGCGAAGCAGCCCGCCAGATTCTGGCCCGATCCCACCAAAATGGGCGGGGTAATCGGCTATATAAGCGGGTGCTTTGCAGTGTTAATCAGATCCTTTTTCTTCAGCGACGACTTCACATCTTTGCTCAAGACTCGAGCCTTTTCGCGACTCAGCTCTTTTAGACAGCGCTCCGTGAAGCGGCTCTCACAGCAGACGAAGAGACTTCCTGCTTGGCTTTCCTGCCTCGCCGCTTTCAGCGACTACAGCAGAAGTGTCCCGTTTCCATGCCGCCATCAGGTCCACCACTATAAGAGCAAATTTCCTCTAAAAGAGCATCGGTGTTGATTCAAATGCCGCACCGTCGCTGTCACTCGTGCAGCGCTCTGCTGCATGCCTCTGACAGTCGCTGTGAGTGCGCTTTGTGCTTGGGCGGTGCCCACGCCGAAGCCACACTTAACGAGACAGAATGTCCCCCTTGTGAGGACATGAGTCTTGCCTCTCTGCGCTCATGGGTAGCGCTCTTTTCAGAGGCCTGTGAGGAAAAAGCAGCAGGGCAGAGAGCTTCAGAGCATCCTCTCCAAGGCCATCGAGGAGCTGGATTTGGAATGTGGTCTTCACCAGAGGAGCCTTCTTGCAGCCGCCTAGATGAATGGTTCCTGTCGGGGCGCCGGCAGGCTCCTCGTCAAAGAGCTGCACCATTCTTTCCGGAGGCCAATAAAGAGATCAACAAGTCATGGCACACCCCCTACTCGGCGCACATTCGTCCCTCCTCTTCCTCAGCGTGCTCCTCTGTCGATGGCACTGAAGAGAAGGGTTACGACAGACTGCCTCCCCTGGATGAGTCGGTGGCCACAAATCTCTGCCCGCCCACGGCCATTGGATGGAAGGCAAAGGTGGCTCACCCCTCCAAACTGTGCAGAGCCACGTCAGCGCTGGCTGGTCGCGCCTACGTCCCGGCCGGTCAGGCAGCCTCTGCACTACATTCCATGGCTGTACTCCAGGTTTACCAGGCCAAACTCCTCCATGCTTTGGATAGTCTGGATCGGACCAGTCCTCCTTCAAGGACTTGAGAAGTGCCGTCGACTTCGCCCTCAGGGCTACTAAGATGACTGCACAGGTGATTGGCAGATCCATGGCCAGCCTGGTGGTGCTTGAGCGACATCTGTGGCTCAATCTAATGGAGATCAAGGCCGTGGATAAGGTCCCCTTCCTCAACTCTCCAGTCTCTCCCACTGCCCTCTTTGAATCTGTGGTTGAGGGTTTCGCAGAGCGCTTCACCACAGCACAGAAGACATCCGTCTATGGCCTCTCGATGGGAGCCTGACAACCTCCGCAAGAATATCCTGAACACTATATTTCAGGCCAGAGCACCTTCCACAAGATGCCTCAGGTCATCAGACAAATCTGGGAATGGAGACACAAGGTTCTGTTAGTGGCCCTGCTTTGGGAAAACCAACACTGGCTGGCAGACCTAACACAGTTACTGTCTACAGCCCCATTCCCCTGAGGCGAGATCTCCTCTTTCAGGCGAACAGAACAATCTGGCACCCTAGATTGGACTTGTGGGCTCTCCGTCTATGACCTCTCGGTGGGAGCCTGACAACCTCCCTGAGAATCTTCTGATCACTATATTTCAGGCCAGAGCACCATCCACGAGATGCCTCTACGGCCTTAAATGGTCTGTTTTTGCTGCCCGGTGCACAGCCCGCAATGCAGACCCAACCTCTTGTGACATATCTACAATACTGTCCTTTCTACAAGAGATGATAGAGAAGAGTCAGTCACCCTCCACTCTCAAGGTCTATGTAGTGGCCATAGTAGCATTCCATGCTCCTATAGCAGGACAGTCAGTGGGCAAGAACAACCTAGTTGTTCGATTTCTGAAGGGTGCCAGGAGACTAAACCCTCCTCGACCCCTCACGGTTCCTTCTTGGGACCTGCCTACAGTACTGAGGGCCCTTAAGGGCGCCCCCTTTGAACCGCTCCAGTCCGCAGCTTTTTGTTTGTTTTGGAGACCGCTCTAAAGGACTTCCGGTCACGAATCAGAGACTGTCCAGATGGATAGTTGAGGCTATCATGCTGGCCTACTCCTCCTTGGGCCTTCCTTGCCCCATAGGAATTAAAGCCCATTCGAATAGGGACGTGGCCTCACCTTGGGCGTCGTCAGGTGGCATAGCCATATCAAACATCAGACACCGGTCATGACCTCTTAGTTCTCTGAACTAACGTCTAGAATTGCTTGTCGTCCCTGCTAACATGGCGGGATTATCCTGGTTCCCCATAGCAGCTTTCGCCGCAGTACGAGTGAAAGTATCGAAAGGAAATGTACTCGGTTACTAACATAAACTTGGTTCCCTGAGATACAGGAATGAGTACTGCGTTCCTGCCGTGCTATCACTGCTGAATCAGTCCTCGCTTTCTTGAAGGATCTGATTAACACCGCAAAGCACCCGCTTATATAGCCGATTTCCCCGCCCATTTTGGCAGGATTGTGCGAGAATTCGGCGGGCTGCTTAGCCATAGGTGTGCGCAGCACTGCTGCTCGGCTATTGGTTTGCTCAGTTATCACTGACTCGACCAATAGCCCTGCAGTTAAAACTGCGTTATTGAAAAAGTGCTTCAGTCTTCGAAGGAAAACAGGTTTCCCCCATAGTAGCTTTCGCCGTAGTACTCATTCCCGTATCTCAGGGAACAGAGGTTACGTTAGTAACCGAGTACTTTTTAAAGCTTGATATTTTGTAAATCATAGTAATATATGGTATGAGTATAGAATAGATAGGGAGTATGTGTAATTAAATAAAAAAAAATATAATTACAATTTCAGAATGATGTAATATTTTTCTCAAACATAAATATATAATAAAAACATTTATATATATATATATATATATATATATATATATATATCAGTTAGCATTAGATAGCTAGTTATCTAGCCAGCCAGTTAGCATCAGCTAACAAAATGTTTCAAATGGGCTATTATAATTTTGTAATTCATAATTATTGATTATGTTATTTTTAATTTTAAGCTAAAACTGTCTCCACTCTGAGTTTGCTGTAAATGTTTACAATCACAAATCACGCCCCACCGTACAAATGTAATTTTTTTTTTTAATCTAATAACATGAAACATGGACATTTTTCATATTTTGTTTGTAATGTATGTCATTGTCACTAAAAATAGGATAACATTTCTGAAAAAAATTACACAGTCAGGGGCGTTTTTCCCCACTTTACTCTATAGGCTATTTTGCACTTTGGGTGTGTGCTTAGACAAATACACACAAAAAATGGAAAACATTCAAACCACTACAAGAGTTTAGCAATAGGAAAAAGACTATACACTGTAAATAAAATAATAAACAGTAATTAAAAAAAAAACTTGAAAAGACTGAAAAAAGCAAGTTTAGTCAACATAAAATGTTAAGTTGTACTAAGTGACAGCATGACCTTGTAGCTGTACTGATTCCTCACATCATCATCTTTTGGCAATGAAAACAAAAGAAATTTGCTTTCACAGTGCAGAACATGACATGATATAAACACGCTAACATGTGAAAATGGGCAGGTCAGAGTGCTCATATTTCGATGGCAAGAGATTATGGTAATGTGTTACCTAGTGATGTATATCGGTTGTGATGTAGAAGATTCGAAAATATGACAACTCGCTGAGGTGGTTCAGAGTCAACTTTTTCTTTTCAGAGACAATATCTTGATTTATCATGCACTATTTAGATTAACAGCTTTGCGGACAATTTACATTGAAGAAAAGCTATGTTACAAACTGCAAACGAGATATTTTTCAAAAACCCATATGACCTGCTCTTTAATTCTGCATTCCATTTACCTTGGAAATGTCACACCTACGTTGACTGCAGTGTGAGACACAGACCGAAATGCTAATAATAAAATAAATGACTACTTTTTCCACTTTTGTTGATGCACTGAGCAGCCATATTGAATTTTGATGTCAGAGTTGTTGTGGTTCCTCCAAGATTCTAATTCAGAACTCTGACTTGAAGTGGATTCCAGTGAAAAGCAAGTGAAAAGCAGGTGGGTATTTTGCAAACTGTAATAAATGGTGACATAGCTAGAATTCCTGAAGATTAGCTTGACTGACTGATTGATTAGCTTGTTCATGTGTGTTTGATCAGGGTTTGGAGGTCAAATTTCCAATGATTATAAAATACAGATACACTTTTAGTATACAGATTTTAGTATTTAAGCAGTATTTAAGCAGTACTATGAGATTTCAATTCCGTACATCCACTGGATCCACACAGGATTATCCTCACTGTAACTCAGTATCTCTGGAAAGTAATAGCAAGATATATTAGTATAAGAGACTAACAAGATCCACATGCAAAATGAAATCCATTTGAAGTTATATCTAGATTAAAATAACTATTGGTTGTAAAGATGAAACTAACTGGCAGTCTGATTATAGAAATTACATTATCACCACTAAATCATTTACCACTCTAGGGTCTGTGCTGCTGGTGGCTTTGCAGGCAAATGCTGAGATAAAGATGGAGATGATTAACTGAAGGAAGCATAACACCAGCAATACTCCAGTGATCCCTAAATTCTGAAAACACACATTGGTAACGCTTTAAATTACAGCCCGCAAAGAACTATGTAAGTATGCTGAACTTACAGCGTACTTATAAAGAACGTACGTGTAGGTATAAGGGAACAATATGTTAAGTTCGGGTAATAAGGGGGTAATAAGACTGATAATTAACCTGCAAAGAACTATGTAAGTATAAAGAATTTACGGTGTACTTACTGTGTAATTATAAAGAACGTACGTGTAGGTATAAGGGAACAATATGTTACGTTCGGGTAATAAGGGGGTAATAAAACTGACAATTAACCCGCAAAGACCTATGTAAGTAAACTGAAGTTTCAACATAAGACTGTTGTTTAGGCCATATACAGTACACTGTACCATACGATGTAGCCTAATTATAGTAGCCCTTAGTGTTAAATAGCCTAGTTATAAATGATAGGCTACAGTATAAAAAAAAAATTCACAGGTTATTACCCCCGTTATTTCCCAAATATCGCATGCTATTCCCTTATACCTACATGGATGTATTAAATAGGTATACTGTAATTACAACAAAGTTACGGTGTAACTTCAGTTTACTTACATAGGTCTTTGCGGGTTAATTGTCAGTTTTATTACCCCCTTATTACCCGAACGTAACATATTGTTCCCTTATACCTACACGTACATTCTTTATAATTACACAGTAAGTACACCGTAAATTCTTTATACTTACATAGTTCTTTGCAGGTTAATTATCAGTCTTATTACCCCCTTATTACCCGAACTTAACATATTGTTCCCTTATACCTACACGTACGTTCTTTATAAGTACGCTGTAAGTTCAGCATACTTACATAGTTCTTTGCGGGCTGTAATTTAAAGCGTTACCCACACATTCAACATATAAAAGCAGTTTCACAAATAACATCACAGTGTCTATATCGAGTTCATTCTGATGATAAGGGTGTATTTAAAAAAAATCAGGGTATAAAAGTTCATTCAGCATTTTGTCATCATTTACTCTTGTTTTTATCTTGTAATTATTTTAAAGACTGCTTTAAAGGGGTTCATGAACTGCATTTGTTTTCTTTTATTTTCTACTACTCTCTAAGTTTCTCTATTGCTCTATTAAAAAACAAGTAATTTACAAGTAATAAACTATTTTCTGTCCTGTTTTAGCCCCGTTCATTTGAACACTGAAAGAAAGCCAAGACAGACACTGGTTCACCACAACTTGGCAAAGCATCTTGTCTTCTTAGCCATCTTTAGCATTTGGTTTCTGCACATTCGCCTCTCGTAAACACTACATGCGCAAACCAGTGGGCGGGGCTAAAAAGCAGTGATGTAGAAGCGGGCGTTGATCTTCTTCTGTGGAGGCGGTGCTTATCCTTATTACATCATAGAACAGAACATGCCAAATCTGTCATTCTGGCAGGCTGCCTTCAGTACAAGCTGCTTTTAGATTAATGACAAAGTTTTGAGTTCTGAAACTTACAGGATGTTTTTGTACTACAACGACCTCTTATGCTCTATGTCAAAAGATCAAGGGAATTTTGGCTTCTCAGTTCATGACCCCTTTAACGCAATTACAGTGAATTAAGACAGATCTTTCGCACTTGAAATCAGAAAGCACCATATAAATTTAAAAAAGAAAACATGCTACAATCTGAGGAACAATCTGAGGTTTATATTAAGATTTTTAATGATCAGTGTCTAGACTTAAATGATAACAATCTTCATTTTTGCGTGAACTTTTAAAGTCTGTGTAAAGTAAAACTAAATATGTTTTCTAACTTTGTCCAGCCAAATTTGAATGATGAAAAACCTCGGCAAGTTAATAAAATAAGGTATGAAAATCTTGAAAAATAAACAGTATTGTCCACTCTCAAGCGCTGGAGACGTGTCCGCTGTCGGAGTTTAAACCACGCCCACTTCCGGAAAGCTGCCATCTCTCTCAACTGCCAAATACGCTACAAGCCAAATGGATGCCCATTTAGCAGCTTAATGTAAATGTGGAGACCAAGCTATTTTGTAAATGATCACAACCAGGTAATATGCATTATTACGTGCAATGTTACGTGATGAAGGCTAGGATGTAGTAACTTACGTTAATGTCAGTAGCTCACAATTGAGCCGTGAACCACTGATGATAATGCGCTCTAGTTATTAGTTGTGTTTGACTTGAAGCAACTGACGATCTGTGTTTGATGACAAACTACCGCGAGAATGATTCAAAAGCTTAAGGAGCCATCTGTTCTCTATAGCTCTCACTGTACTTTAACACAGCTACTCAGTTTCATCACCAAGTCATGATTTAACCCCACGCAAAAAAAATCCTGAACATGAAAACAGTGAAAAACTGTTTAACATTCTAACTTCACAATTAAATACTACATAGTTCACAGGCTTTGTAGCATGTTTCAGCAATGCATTTCTAACATTTAGAAAGTGTTTAGAAACAATTCTCAAAATTGACTTTACACAGACTTTGAAGAAATAAAAGCACAGTTAATAGCTAAAAACTATTAATACACATTATATAATAATAAAATAATATACATTTAGTACCTGAAAAAGTGTACAGGGATTAATGATAAAACCATTATCTGGGCATTTCTGATGGGTGATTGCTATGTCTGTAGCCATCAGAATAATTGATATCCCTGCAGTTACGCCACTGATCACATTCATTCCAAGAGAGGCTTTCACCTACGAGGAAAAATGCTTTTAAGTGACAGGAATTATAATGGCAAACACTGGTAAAGTAATAATGAGTCCACAGAGGTGGGTAGCAGGGACGTGCACAGAGGGGCAGGGGCTCAAATGGAAAAAGGGCACTCTATTTTTTTTTCTTTTTTTTACTAAATGATAAATATATTAACACAACCCTGAATTACTTACCAATTTATTTTCATTCCATCACACTCGTCCAATTGTTTCACGTTGTTTAATTTTTCAACAGATGTCTACAAAATAGTAAGTTCATATAGGGACCAGTTTCTCTAGCGTTCACTCATTTTATCACAAGAACAAGCAACAACAAAAGAAACTAAGCCACAATGTGCATTTTTTTCTATACTAGTTTCAAGTATAGATGCAGCGATTCTGGTGACATTATTAATTTTCCTGTCGTTTCTCCATTAAGTTAGCCTGTATGCCCATGATATAACCTTAGCAAAACTTTAGCTTTGTTATTATAGTTATTATATGGTAGCTCATGAGTCATGGATGTTAGCAAGCATGGCCATAACCAGAGTTTGAAAATTATAAGTCTGAGGATAAAGACTGTGCTAAATACAACTCATAATATAATGTTACACTGTTTTTGATAGCTTTCATAACTTTCTGACAGACAATAACATTTTTTTTTTTTTTTTTTGCGTTTGCGTTTGCCTTACTGAATGTGGTATCCTGTCAGCGATAACCTGTCCATAGGCTTTTTGGTTACTGTCAGTTTAAGTGCCAGCGATACAGTGTTGCCAGATATTCAATGAAAACAAATAAATCCTGTCAAATAAATAAAACATAAAGCAAAATTAGTAAAAAATCTTCTGCAAATAATATAAAATAAATATCACTATCTAAAAACCGCAACCTCCCACATTATTAACTTTCTAAACTGTCAAATTAAGTAAAAAAAAAAAATTATATATATATAAAATCCAAAGATGCTTACAATATCTGGCAACACGGCTGCATCCACGCCCTCAGTCACAACTCTCTTTCAAGCCTTGTTCACTCATTCTAGGAAACTGGACAAGCTTTGTTATTTAGACCCTCAAATGGGGAGTTTTAAACTGCAAATTAGTCATTCAGACAAATTTAATTTTTGAACATGAAAAAAATCTTTTCATTTTGTTTTTCTGATAATTAGCTTTAAATTCGAGGCACAGGTAACTTTGTATTTTGTTCATTTCCCGACCCCACCTGATATTTTGATTTTTATCTGTTTGACAGGGAAAGCTGTGTGCAAACAGAAACGTAACGAGTTACAGTACATTTACTTCGTTACATTTACTTGAGTACATTTTTTTGGGTAACTAATACTCTTAGAGTGTATTTAAAAATGGGTACTTTTACTCTTACTCAAATACATTTTTAGTGAAATAACTGTACTTTTACTTCATTACTGTGGGTGACACTCCTCTCGTTACTTTATCTTAATGCAATACAAGTTTAAAATGCTTTAATTTATTCCAAACATGTTGTCTACTTATTTCTGGGCAATGAGCGATGCCCAGTCATTAATGATTCATTCTTTTGAGTCAATTCTGTTCAAAGGCTCAAACCAACTGGCAAACCAGTGAATTAGTTTGAATGATTCGTTCAGTTTCCTGCCATAGGCGTCTGAAGCGGTTCTCATTCAGAGTTCTAACAGAAAGTTTAAAGAGTTACTCCACCCCAAAATGAAAATTTTGTCATTAATCACTAACCCCCATGTCGTTCCAAACCCGTAAAAGGTTCGATCGTCTTCAGAACACAATTTAAGATATTTTGGATGAAATCCGGTAGCTTTGTGGCCATTGACTGCCAAGTAAATAAAACTGTCAAGGCCCAGAAACACATGAATATGCCATCAGTGATTCAACCATAATTTTTGTATGCAAAGAAAACAAAAATATTCAATAAATTGAAATTCAATAAATTGTCTCCTCTATGTCACTGTAGCACCATTTTAGAAAGTATCTACAACACAGATGCACTGTTTTCGTTCTAATCATAGCATAAATACATGTAGAAAACGTATCCGTGTGTTGTGGCTGACACAGAACAGCGTACGCTGTTTACGTCCAGTGGATACTTCCCAAAATGGTGCTACGGTGACATAGAGGAGATGAATTGTTGACTAAAGTCATCATTTTTGTTTTCTTTGCATACAGAAAGTATTCTCATAGCTTCGTAAAATTATGGTTGAACCACTGATGGCAGATGGACTATTTTGACAATGTCTTTGACAGTGTAATGTACTTGACAGTCAATGGGACAGTCAAAAAGCTACCGGATTTCATCCAAAATATCTTAAATTGTGTTCCGAAGATGATCGAACCTTTTACAGGTTTGGAACGACATGGGGGTAAGTGATTAATGACAAAATTTTCATTTTGGGGTGAACTATGCCTTTAAGATCATCAAGAGCGTTGAAGACGTGGCTTTGGGTCTACAGTTGAAAGCAAATCTGCAAAGGCTATTGTTTGCTAGCTATAAAGATCTTTATTAGATGAACACCGCATGTGCTGTCTACGGTTCCACAGGTATAGATGGCCAGATTCGATTACAGTACAGGATACCACTATGACATCACCCGACAAACCCACATTAGTTCTGAGCAGCGGCACACAAACTGTTCCGGGGGAATGCCTTAATTTGCTTAGACACAATTAATATTGATATTTTCACATTTACAGTTGCAGAAATTTACAATTAAAATATACATTCACAGAACAGATGGAAGAAGATCCGTCAATATGCATTTGTTTCATTATGTTCAGAAGCTGTCATGTGAGGAGTTTTCACTCTTCTTTGTGTCAGAGGCTACACAAACGCACAATACATAATTAATATACTATAAAATATTATATAATTCAGTGATGCAAATAAGAATTTTCATCAGATGTTTCTCTAGTTTTCAGAGACATGATCCTTCAGAATTCATTCTAATATATATTGATTTATTGCTGCTTAATATTTTTTGGAACCTGTGACATTTTTTTCAGGATTCTTTGATGAATAGAAAGATAAAAAGAACAGCATTGATAATAAATCAACATATTGGAATGATTTCTGAAGGATTGTGTTACACTGAAGACTAGCGTAAAGGCTGATTAAAATTCAGATTTGCCTTACTGAAATAAATTAAATAAAAAAGCATACAAAATCTTTTAAACGCCAGTGTATCTAAATAAATATAGACTATAGATATACAGTATATGATTCAAAGTAACTAGTAACTACTTGAGTAGTTTTTTTTTTATCTGATACTTTTTTACTCTTATTCAAGTAACTATTCAGACTATATACTTTTACTAAGTACTTTTACTTTTACCTGAGTACAATTTTTGGGTACTCTACCCACCTCTGTCCGATATTTTGATCGGTTAGTGGTAAAAGAAAAGAATGTCTCATTGTGCTAAAAAGCTCTGTTTAATGTCTGAGAAGCAACAGCTGCACAATTCGTTTTTTACTGGCGATCCTAGCATGTCCCTCTCTTGCAGCAACAGAATATATTAATATGCTAGTTTCAGACCACTGACGTACTATTATTATGATTATTATATTTTTTCCAAAATATATAATCAAAATACTATGTACTACATTACATGAGTAATGTTAATTATGATGAACATTTGATTAACTATGTGACAAAAGAAGAGTTCTCACCCATGTGATAATGTATGTACATACCACACACGGATGAAGTTTATTCTGCGCAGCAACAGACAGAGATCCAGTACTAATGTACTGTGAAAGAAACACAGAACATGTTTAAGTTCATTCTGGAAATTAGAATTAAAAGGGAAATAAAGCCAAACTATGAAATGAAACTTACAATGAAAGATCCCCAGTAGGTGATGCCACTAATGACAGAAAAAGTAACGTGTAATATGTAGACATGTACGGTGAGTACAATGCCAAGTAAGAAGACCATCACTCCAATCATTATCTGTACAGTCTAGAGAGCAGATATAGGTCAGTTTTTTTATTCATAATGGCATAACATTTATGTTTGAAGACACATGTAATAACTAAGGGGAATCAGAACTATATCTCTGCACTCAGGGACAAGAGACTGCTGTAATTTAAATGATCTGATTAAATTCAAGAATATTCCAAAAACTTTATATCCTGATTCAAAAATTCAACAGGGTGTCTTATTTTTATTTTTACATAACTGCACATTCATTATAATTAATCATTAAAAGCATTACCCCCAGTGCCTTCGGTTGGGCTTTGAAAAACCATTTAAGAGTTGTATTGGGATATGCTTCTCTGGCCTCCTGTATATGATCATGAATAATGTCGTCTCTCATCTCCTGTGGATTTATCTGAATGACTACTGTAGATTTGCCTGTTGAGACAACCTCAGTGGTTTCCATTCTAAGTTTGTTTTCACCTGGATTTCACCTGTAATTAAGCAATAAATGTAATTTAATAACAACAACTATTAAAATGATCCAGTGTGCTTATTAATATAGAATCTCTGCTTTTTATGTGCATCAGTATTTATATTTAAAGCAGCTACAAATGTTGTCACTCTAGTGTATACTCATATCATAATCTTTTGATAAATAGTTGTAATGTATGTAACTGTATACCGTATTTTGTCAAAGATATTTTGCATGATTGTATGTTTCATTAAGATTTTGACTTTTTTGTTGTTGTTGTTGTTGTTGTCGTTCCCGGATATCCGAACAAATCACAAAACACTTATATGGAATTTTATGTACCAAAGCATTACAAAAAAACAAGCATCACTGGTGTGAAACATCCGTTAGTCAAAGATGATCAAAGTCAATAGATGACAGTTATTTTTAACTGATGTATATCAAAATATGTATAGAAATATAGGCTTTATAATTAATTAATAATAGATGTTATCTGATAAACAAAATATTTTACCTGAATTGAAATGAGTTGTGTTGATGTGGATGTCTGATCGTTGTGGTGTATCTTTGTGTGGGTGAACTGTGAAGAACCACTAAGGAGGAGCTTGTGTCATATGAGCTTGCATTATACTTGTAAGGATTATGAACATTTAAAGAACCACAAGCCATAAACTATGGACATTAAGGTTGAAAATATCTGTGATTACAAGCACCATCAGACACTAATGCACTAATTCTGTAGTTGGGCACTTTCTCGTTGTCAAGTCAAGTGTTTTAAACTATATATAGAGCAGGGGTTCTCAACCTTTTTTACTCCGGGGCCCCCCTTCTTCTCCGGTCAATTTTGCAAGGCCCCCCATGTCTGAAATTTGCTTCTATAATGTACTTCTGCAGTAAGGAGAAAACTGTTTATTTTTTAAACCTTTTTTATTAACCAAAACATTTGTTTTGCCTTATTCTTCTTCTGCTGCATGTTGTTACATAAACCCTCAAAATTCAAACAAACTTTAAATGAAAGATTTAAAAGAAACTCTCTGCTCAATTCCATCCTTTTAAAATAATATATGCATTTACAGATTTAAAGCTCCTGAATTCTTTACTTTACACATACTTTACAACTTCAGAGTACTTTTTTTAAATAAGTACTTACTAAACCTGTCCCTTTAAACTCAACTGACTGAATATCTACTGTTTGTATCCATCAAAAAATAAGCATACATATGAAAAATATATCAAATACATTCTAAATCTGTTGAATCATTGATCTGAAGGCAGTTCGACATCAGTTCCTCCGTCAGAGTGCATCTGATGCTCATAAACACAAAGCCTCACAAAATCCTCCTTTATCGGTGAGCATCCATTATAAAACACTCACAATACAGTTACTTTGTACAACTATGCAAATATATTGAACTTACAAGTAAAAATACCATAGGGATCAGAGCCCCGAGACAGCGCAGAGTTTGTCAATCAATAGCGGACTAAGGGGCCTTCACATGTAGCGTCATTTGCACTCTCAATTGTGAGCTTATTTCAAATTTAGACGCATGGTGTGGACGCTCATAATGACAGCGACGCGGCCGCGATGCACACACTGTGCAATGGGCTCGGTTTTTCCAGGCTCATCCGCCCCACATCGAGAGCGGAGACCGCAGGTCATGGCTGATTAGCAATGGCAGACGCCACAGCAGCGCAGACTACAGAGTGCATTGGAAAGAAGGAGAAAGAGGCCCCCCACGTGATTTCAGGAGCGACATGTGAATGGCCCCTTATGCGTGCCTGAAGTCATTTTAATTTAACATGAATTTAAATTTAAATTTAACATTTAAATTTAAAATGAATCAATTTTAGGATCATATTTAAATTAATTTTATGCTATCTCGCTGCCTCAGGATCACTGAGGCCCACCGGTTGAGAAACGCTGCTATAGAGATGTTTCAGAGCAGCTTTAAATGAAACAGCATTTAATGAGCATTTAACAGCATTTAAACCGCAAATAATGAGACAAATAATGCTGTAAAGCAGCTCTAAGCGTAAGAAATATTTGTATTTGTTTTCGGCTTAATTGATAACAAATGACCCCTACTTAAGACCACAAAACCAGTCTTAAGCACCACAGGTATATTTGTAGCAATAGCCGAAAATACATTGTATGGGTCAAAATTATTAAATTCTCTTTTATGTGAAAAAGATATTTTGTACATTTCCTACCGTGAATATATATCAAAACGTAAGTTTGGACAACTTTAACTTTAACTTTTCTCAATATTTAGATTTTTGCGCACCCTCAGATTCCAGATTTTCAAATAGTTGTATCTTGGCTAAAGATTGTCCTATTCTAACAATGCTTATTTCAGCTTTCAAAAGATGTATGAATAAAACAATAGACCATTTTGACTTTTGTGGTCCAGGCTCATAAATGTATAATACCTGTGCAGGGCCGTAGCTGGGGTTTCAGGGGCCCCGGTGCAGGTTGTACCCATCTGCCCTGTTTAAAATGGTTTATTTTGTATGTATATTCTATTTATTTATTTGTGCTATTTACACAGTGTTTACATTTTTTCAAGTCTGTAGGTGTCCAGGTACAAAAAACTAATAATCAAATGTAAAATAGAACTGTATAGTCTTCACTCTATAAATTAAATATAGATTAATTCTTGTTAAAACTAAAAAAGCAATTCAGTCAACAGCAGTGAGTGATTTTCTTTCTTTCATTTTCTTGGATTAACATTAAGGACACCGACAGCAGCTAGTAAATTAGGCATGGTCACTTTAAGAGCCAGTGCATCCAATATAATAATACACATCCAGTTTGTTTCTCAACTGATTACTTTTTACTAAAAACATAACCACCAGTTTTTTCGAGAATACTCTTCAAGATGGGTATTTCGACCTAGTTTTGTGTGTATTTATCAGTACAAGCAGTGGCATGCACAGAGGGGCAGAAAGACCAGACTGAAAGGGCACTTTACAATCTGAGCTTAAAGCAACCTTTCTTTGAAAATGGATCCTCATGTCAATGATATTATGTATATTTGCATGCTCCATATACATATAGAAACCCAGTTTGAACTCAGTTGTAAGGAGAACTGAGTTTCTATTGGCATCACTTTGGTATTGGTATCAGATCTCTTCTGTGGAACACAAGGCTGATCATAAAGTCAGTAACACAACAGCTCTTTCTGATTTCAAATATCTAGTGTTTTTACAGCATTCAAGCTGAACTCTAATGATGTCACTCAGTATTTCTGTCATTCTGCCCACTGTGACTTCATGTGTTTCTGTTCACACTCCAGCTGACAAACATCTATCTATCTATCTATCTATCTATAGGCCTAACATAAACCATGGAACAAAAAAAGAAGAAGAGAATGAGACATTGAGACTCAGTGTTTTTTTATACAATGTGAATCTACTAACTAACTAACTAACTAACTAACTAACTAACTACCCTTTTAATGGGTGTTTTTATGAATTAAAAAAAAAAAAAAGGTTTCAGGAATTAAGTAAATGGCTCTCTTCATGAATTAGTGATTCATTGGTTCACACAATTCATTCAAAAGGCAAATTCATCCAGAGCCGAATCTTTGTCCGTTGTCGCCACACAACAGTTCAGCTGTGGCTTTATAGGTAACATTTTCAGTGGCAAATTCGACCAAAAAACTATATTGTGTCTAAAATAACACAAAAATACATAACACAACATTGAAATGTTGTCTAAAATAAGTACAATATTGCACACATACTATTTGGGACAAAAACAGCACTAGTGTGATAATGCATAACTATATCATATAATATAAATATGGGACAAAAACTCATAAGTGATTTACTCTAATCACTTGAATTTTAGGGTTTTATAACTACATTCAATAGGCTCCATCACACAGTGAGTTGTTCTCTTGCATCATGTTTGTCACCAATCAGCTGTATGAATATATAAGATGACCTATGCAGGTTAAATGCGTTAATCACTTTTATAACTAACATTTATTAAATTAATGTGTTAAATCGACAGAGTTAAAACATGCTACCAACTAACAGGTGATTTAAATCAAATTGACTACATCAAACTACATTGTTTGGTTAATTTAGTTAAAACTGGGTTTTGTAAACAGGCATATGTTAGCCTAATGTATTGTCATTGTTAGCAGCACATTTGAAGAGAAAAGAGGAAATTTATTTTTACACTCATCAATGATGAGATGATTTACTGTGGTTTAAATCAACAGTGATATCACCGCTCTGCAACACTACAACTGCTATAATTAATACACTATTTTAGTTACAAAAGTGTAAAATGACGATCAACCATTTCAGTATTATAAGCAAGCCTTGACTCTGAAACAAACAAATGACTTATATATGTTCATTCATTATGATTTTATTTATTTTTTTTTTTTTTGTGTGTGTCAATGCATCTTAGAAAATTTCTGAATCACTTTAACTGAATCAGTACGATTAGCTGGTTTTGTGATTGTATAAGAGCATTAGTTTGTGTGCATCCATCGGCCTCTCGCCTCGTTAGACAATCACAGACAACATTCACATTTGCCTTCAGTTGCCTTCTTATTGGCAACTTAAACTATGAATAAACTTACCCTTATGTTATATTACCCTTAATCTACTCAGTGTAACTGAGCTATATATACAATAATTATTGACTAAGTTTAGACTAAAACTAAACGTCTAAATTCTAACATATTATTGTCAGGTAAAACAAACATATACAAGAGAGAGAACTTTTAACTTTCAGAGCTTTTGTCCAATTTACTTATGTTTCTCTACTTCAGTCATCTTAATTATGGACTTTTAGTTAGAACTACTTTGTGTGGAACCATTTGACAGTGTCTTTTTTGTTTGCTTGTTTTTGGAGTGCAATGTAAAAAAAAAATCTGTAAAATTTACGGTAAAAAACTGGCAGCTGTGGTTACCAGAGTTTTATCGTAAAAAATATGGTAACAACGTTTTACAGTTTATGGTTTTCAGTTAAATTTACAAGTAAATACCGTAATTTCAACTGACATAATTGTAATGTACCAGTCTGTTGAAGAACTGAAATCTGTTTTAAACCTTTGTAATACACTGATAACCACCAAAACCAGGTGATGAGAAAGTCACATGATAAACTAAAGCCCATCACAAGCAGCTTTTTAAACATTAACATATGTAGAAGGTGCACAGTGTCATTCACACAAACATTACACACCATCATGGTAACACACATGAAACTGAAATAAACTGAAAAATGCAATAAACATTCATTTAGCAACATTAGATGTCGCATAAAACCCTAATGTACAAACCTGCAAAGAAAAAACTAAGAAGAAAGAGTTGTTTCAACAAGAAAACGTCAAATTTTTAAAAATGTAATGCAGGGAATTCTGGGAATGTCAATTTACGGTTATTCACTGTAAATTTTACAGTGTTTTACCATTAACCATTTAACAGGTTTTTACTGTAGCATTTTTACAGTTTTTACCTGTTAAATTCACTGTCATTTTTTACAGTGTGTCAAACCCTTGGTGAAAAATAGATGTTCTTCATGGTTCAATGTGTATGTGTCAATGACAAAATGTGTTAGATAGAACTTTCGCAATGGTGCATTCACATCACAGGAACTAGGAATGTATTTAGTTCTAGGAACTCAGTTTGGGAGAACTAAATTAGCTCCTACTTCAGAGTGTGTTCTAAAACAGTTCTATAGGAACTATCAGTGATTCTAAATGTGCAGTAATTGGCTAAACACATGCAAAACACTGGCTATCCATCACTTTTTAAAAAGCTGAGTAAAAATATTTACTCCGCGAATATGAAAAACAACAATAACGGCATTTAGCTACCTGTTGTCTGCATTGTGTTCTTTTCTCAGCCTCAATAACATGTAACACAAGTTGATTTTTGTGCTCTTTTAATCACATATATTGTGTTTACATTCAATCTTACAACACAACAAAAACTGTGTATAATGTAATGATCAGGTATGTTGATGTTCTACAGTATTATGATCTGAATGTTCATCTTCTGCACCTCCGGTCGATAAAAAAAAAAATCACAGATTCCAGTCAGCAGCTCAAACTCTGAGCAGCTCAAGCCTCCGATGGGCTGTCAGTGCAGGGCCCCTGAGAATTTGCTCATTGGCAACATGTTGGCCCCTTAGCACTGGCCCTACACTATTAATCTACTACAACAATAAATCTGTTTCATTTCACTTTTCAGCTACTGCAACTTAAGTCTTTGAAAAAAAAAAACCTGTTAATATACATCTGAAATGGATGCAGGGTGTTTGTGTTTGTGTGTCCCCCTCGGTAGAAATAAAACTTTGATTTCTAATTTTATTCTGACTCCTTCCTCATTTAAAATCTGACTCCAATTTTCAAGTGTTTGAAGAATGCAAATTGCAATTAGTAATTTTGGAAGCTGATCATACTATTAGTTGTGATATAATTTGGATGTCTGATTATTTTACACTTGCTATACTTTCAATTATTCGTTCACTGGGGACCTAATGTCTCATTTATGTCTTACGTCGGCCTACATAGATCATACGGACACAAACTCGCCAGTTTGATTTTAGTCAGAGGATGTACTGTAGGTGACTAATACCTCTTTGCCAGCCGCCTACTGCTTGCTTTTTACAAAAAGTGTAGTTTGCTTAGTCTCTCCCCGTACAACTTGCTAACATCAACATTTAAAGGTTGTTTTGTAGATCACAGTTATATATGATATGTGAAACAGTAGGGCCTGTAGAACAGGAGTATCTGTTATTTCAAATAGGCTATCATAATTGTGTAATTCATAATTATTGATTACATTACTGATTACTGATTTTGCTGTACATGTTTAAAGCAAACTGCTTTGTCAGACTGGGGGGCATCACAAACACCCCACGGTACAAATGTCATTTTTGTTAAAAATCTAACATGAACATTTTTCATATTTTGTTTATAATTTATGTCATCGTCACTAAAACATTGTTTCTGAAAACATTACAGAAAAAAATTACACAGTCCTTAAGGGGGGCATTTTCTCCCACTTTACCCTATAGGCTATTTTGGGCTTTGGGTGTGCTTAGACAAATTGTCAAAATGTCAGTTTTGGTGAGTTTTTACTTAAATGCAGTCAGATGTGTCTTAAGTGTACATAAACATGTGCGAAAGTGAATGCTTGTCCGTACATTAGATCTGTGCATTTAAGTGTCAGAGCATCTAAAAATTATTTTTAGTAAACTAAACTGACAAAGTTTATCCGACACTGGAAAGTCCCCATAAAAACTCCCCATAGTCATGCAACTTTTTGTGTGTTTGTGTGCATGCATGTATGTGTGTGTATAAGAAAGGGAGCGAGACGCATTACAGTTAAATCTTCAAGCTACTGCCCCCATTTGGCACATTTTAGATAACACAAATATTTTCACCTTGTTTACTGACTTAATTAAACAATTTATATTTATATGTATGCACTGTTCCTGATGAAAATAGAACTATTATACTGTATGTGGCATTCAGTGTTATATTGATAATTGTGCTGGTAATAAATGTGTTTATATAGTGTTTAAATAATAGTTTATTTTGTTTATTACTATTCACACAAGCCTTCTCCCTTTCTGCAACACAAATGAATCTAAATGAGGACTGAGTTTGGCTTTCTTATTAAACTCTATAGACCTACGGATGTGTATCAAGTTTTTCCACATTTGATTAGACAGATCATTTCATTTGTGAAATTAAACTAAACTGTTAATTTTATGGACATTAATCCGAAAACACAGTACAGTGCTGCGCAAAATTCAAAATACAAGTAAAACAAAATAGAAAATTTAAATGTAATTAATGACGATTATATCACAAGTTGCAGATGGCAAAATATTAATTATAATAGTATTAAATTGTTCATGTTTAATTCAAAGTCAGAGTACTTATTATTTATTCTGATGGCACATGTTTGGTTTAGCATTCAAATACTGATTCATGGTTCACAAAATAGGTTTTTAATTTAACTTGCTTGTTTGGCTGTTTACGGGACTATAATATATTTTAAATTTTTTTGTGTGTTCATATGTGTAAGAGCCAGATTTATCAATGTTTCAACAAATAAAGTGAAACATGAGTGTAGTGGCCCACTGACTCATATATCAGCCAAATGATGTTTTGCTTACAAAAATAAATAAATAAATAAATAATAATAATAATAAAAATCTGTTTAATTACTGTAACACTAAAGAAGAAAACTAGCTTGAGTCATTAGAAGCAAACATAAGATATTAGTTGCTTGCATACTGTGATTTTGTCGCTTTGGACAAAAGCGTCTGCCAAATGCCTAAATGTAAATGTAAATGAATAACAAAGGGAAAATTATTCAAACCACTACAAGAGTTTAGCAATAGGAAAAAGGCTATATAATGTTTAAAAAAAAAACAGTGTAGCTTACAATGGGTTCTTCAATCCACGTTTATTGCTAATACTTTTGGGAAAAAAGAAAACAACACATGACAGCATGACCTCATAGCTGCAATGATTCTACACATCATCTTCTTCGGCGATGTAAACTAAAGAAACTTGCTTACACAGTGCAGAACATAGCGGCTTCTCGACATGATGTAAACACACTAACTTGTGCAAATGTTTGTGGGCAGGTCAGAGTGTTCATATTTCGAGGGCAGGTGGGGATTATGCTAATGTCTTACCTAGTGATGTATATCGGTTGTGATGTAGAAGATTTGAAAATATGACAACTCGTTAAGGTGGCTCAGAGTCAACTTTTTTCTTTTGAGAGACAGAATCTTGATTTATCATGCACTGTTTTGATTAACAACTTTGCAGATTATTTACATTGAAGGATAGCTATGTTACAAACTGCAAACAAGATATTTTTCAAAAACCCATATGACCTGCTCTTTAATTCTGCATTACATTTACCTTGGAAGTTGGATGTAACACCTGAGTTGGCTGCAGTGAGACACAGACCGAAATGCTAATAGTAAAACAAATGACTACTTTTTCCACTTTTGTTGATGCACTGAGCAGCCATATTGGATTTTTTACTTGAGGTGGCATTCCAATGAAACGTTCATATTTGGGATACAAAATTTCTAACCCAAGCCCAAATGGAATGCACCATTATAACTACCTTTGTTAGAGGGCCAGCAGTAGCCAGCATTATTACAGTTTGCAGGTATTAGGAAGTCCTGAAGATTAGCTTGACTGATTGATTGATTAGCTTGTTCATGTGTGTTTGAACAGGGTTTGAAGGTCAAACTTCCAATGATTATAAAATACAGATACACTAGGAATATTATTACTAAAAATGCTTGAGTATTCAGAAGCAGTACTATGAGATATCAATTCCCTGCATCCACTGGATCCACACAGGATTATCCTCACTGTGACTCAGTATCCCTGGAAAGTAATAACAAGATATATTAGTATAAGACACTAATAAGGTTCACACGCAAAATAAAATACATTTGAAGTTATATCTAGATTAAAATAACTAATGGTTGTTGGGATAAAACTGTTTAATCATCACCACTAAATCGTTTACCCGGTTTAGTGCCACATTGACTACTCTAGGGTCTGTGCTGCTGGTGGCTTTGCAGGCAAATGCTGAGATAAAGATGGAGATGATCAACTGAAGGATGCAGAACACCAGCAATACTCCAGTGATCCCTAAGCCAAACCCCTGAAAACACACATTCAACAAGTGAAAACAGTTCCACAAATAACATCCCAGTATCTATATTGAGTTCATTCTGATGATAAGGGTGTACTTAAAAAAAACATGATATAAAAGTTCATTCAGCATTTTCTCATCATTTACTCTTGTCATTTTATTTCTTCAAAAGAAAGTATTTTAAAGACTGCTTTGAAGGGGTCATGAACTGCCTTTGTTTTTTTTGTTTTTTTTTTTATTATTTCTGCTGTTCTCTAAGGTCACCTTATAACGTTATCAAGATTTTTACATTAAAAAACATAATTTACAAGTAATAAGCTATTTTCTGTCCTGTTTTTAGCGACGCTCATCTAGACGTTATGAAAGAAAGCCAACACAGACGCTGGTTTACCACAACTTGACAAAGCTTCTTGTCTTCTGAGCCATCTTTAGCATTTGGTTTCTACACGTTCGTCTCTCGTAAACACTACATGCACGAAACGGTGGGCAGGGCTAAACAAGCAGTCATTTATCTTCTTCTGTGGAGGCGGTGCTTATCTCTATTACATGATCTATTCGGACTGCCTTCAATATAAACTGTTTTTAGACTAATGACAAAGTTTTGAGTTCTGAAACTTACAGGATGTTTTTTATAGTACAATGACCACTTATACTGCATGTCAAAAGATCAAGGGAATTTTGGTTTCTCAGTTCATGACCCTTTTAACACAATTACAGTGAATGAAGACAGATCTTTCACACTTGAAAACATACAAGAAAGCAACATATAAGTTTTAAAAAGCTGTCCATTCAACTTGTGCACTATATTTCAAGTCTTTACAGATCATCCAGTAGCACGTGAGGAGCAATCTAAGGTATATATTAAGATTTTTAATAATTAATGTCTAGACTTAAATGATAACAACCTTCATTTTTGGGTGAACTTTTAATTAAATAAAAGCACAATTAATAGCTAAAAACTAGTAATATACATTAGATTAAAAAAATGTACATACCTGAAAATTTAAACAGCCATAGTAACTATTATAGTAGCAATTCTGATGGATCAATGAGTTAATTGCTATGTCTGCAGCCATCAGAATAATGGATATCCCTGCAGTTACCGCACTGATCACATTCATTCCAAGAGAGGCTTTCACCTACAGGGAAAAAAAACGCTGTTAAGTGACAGGAATTGTAATGGCACAAACTTGTAATACATCCTAAATTCTGTAATGTAATAATGAGTCCGATATTTTGATTTGTTAGTGGTAAAAAATAAATAAATAAAAATAATGTTTGTGCTAAAATTGTGCTAAAAAGCTCAGTTTAATGGCTGAGAAGCCGCAAAAACTATTCAGCAAATTATACTGTATGTGATACTGTATGTACATACCACACATGGATGAAGATTATTCTGCGCAGCAACAGACAGAGATCCAGTACTGATGTACTGAGATAGAAACACAGGACATGTTAAAGTTCATTCTGGAAATTAGAATTAAAAGTGAACTTAAGCAAAACTATTAAATTAAACTTACAATGAAAGATCCCCAGTAGGTGATGCCACTAATGACAGAAATAGTAAAAAATCTGCTGACATTTGCGGTGAGTACAATACCAAGAAAGAAGGCCATCACTCCAATCATTATCTGTACAGTCTAGAGAGCAGATATAGGTCAGATGTTTTTTGTTTGTTTGTTTGTTTGTTTTTTATATAATGATATATTGATGTTTAATGCACTAAAGGAAATCAGAACTATATCTCTGTACTAGGGGACAAGAGACTGCTGTAATTTAAATGATCTGATTAAATATTCAAAAAACTTTATAATATCCTGATTCGGAAAACCACATTCAACCAATTCAATAATGTGTTTTGTTTTTTTTCACATAACTGTACATTTATTATAATTAATCATTAAAAGCATTACCCCCAGTGCCATTGGTTGGGCTTTGAAAAAACATTTAAGAGTTTTATTGGGATATGTTCCTCTGGCCTCCTGTATATCATCATAAATAATGCTGTCTTTTGTCTCCTGTGAATTTATCTGAATGACTACTGTAGATTTGTCTGTTGAGACAACCTCAGCGGTTTCCATTCTAAGTTCGTTGTCACCTGGATTTCACCTGTAATTAAGAATTAAATGTAATTTAATAACAACTATTAAAATTATTCAGTGTGCATATTAAAACAGAATCTCTGCTTTTATGTGCATCTATATTTATATTTAAATCAGCTATAAATGTTATCACTCTAGTGTATACTCATATCATAATCTTTTGATAAATAGTTGTAATGTATTTATGACATTTTTAAAGCTCTGATCTTTATTAATTGTGTTTTTGTTCCCGGATATCCAAACAAAAAACACAAAACACTTATTTTATGTACCAAAGCATCACTGGTGTGAAACATCCTTTAGTCAAAGATGATCAAAGTCAATAGATGATGGTTATATTTAACTCATGTATATCACAGTATGTATATAAATGTAGGCTTTATAATTAATTAATAATACATGTTGATAAATAAGATATTTTACCTGAAGTGAAATGAGTTGTGTTGAAGTGGAAGTCTGATCGTTGTGGTGTATCTTTGTGTGTGTTGACTGTGAAGAACTACTAAGGAGGAGCTTGTATCATATGAGCTTGCATTATACTTGTAAGGATTATGAAAATGTAAAGAACTGCAAGCCATGAACTACAGACATTGATTAAGGTTGAAAATATAAGTGATTACAAGCACCACCAGACACGTACAATAATTCTGCACTTGTCTCATTTATTTATAAATAACATTATAAATAAATGAGACAAATGCAAATTCTGCTGTACAGTACAGTTTAGCCAGTTTAGTGTTGATAGTCAGTTCAGTTTATCAACTAAAATATTCAAATCAAATACATTGTATAGGTCAAAATAATTACATTTTCTTATGGGAAAAAATCATTAGGATATTAAGTAAAGATCATGTTCTGTGAAGATATTTTGTAAATTACCTACCGTAAGTATATAAAAACGTTTGATTAGTAATATGCATTGCTAAGAACTTATATCTTGGCTAAATATTGTCCTATCCTTACAACGGAAAGCGTATTTCAGCTTTCAGAAGATGTATGAATAAAAAAAATGACCCTCATGACTGCTTTTGTGGTCCAGGCTCATAAATGTACCTGTGCAAGCTGTAGGTTTTTGTAGGTTGGACCCTGTTTAAAATTGGTTAATTTGTGCTGTTTACACAATGTTTACGTTTTTTCAAGTTTGTAGGTGTCCAGGTACAGAAACCGAATAATCAAATGTAAAATAGCACTGCATAGTCTTCAATGTATGAATTAAAAATAGAGTAATTCTTGTACAAAGTAATTCAGTCAACAGCAGTGAGTGATTTTCTTTCTTTCATTTCCTTCGATTAACATTAAGGACACCAATAGCCACTAGTAAATTATGCACGGTCACTTTAAGTGCATTCAATATAATAATAATAATAATAATACACATCCAGTTTCTTTCTCAGCTGTTTACTTTTTATTTAAAACATAACCAACAGCTTTTTCGAGGATACTCTCCCAGACTGGTATTTATACATAATTATACAATTTTATATAATTATATAAACAAAATACATAATTTTGTATGTATTTGTCAGTTCAAGAGCGGGAAGAGGCAAATTCGATTCTCCAGCGCTTTGAGATGGCTCTCTTTGCGTGCGTCCTGTGCTGGATTAGCCTTTTTCACATCTTTTTGTGTTTCCATGTTTAAACTGGCGATTTGTATTTATTAGTTCAGGTGGAGGACGCGAAGGAAAGCTTGGTTCGGTGTTTGCGCGCTGTTCGTGAGACACTGCTCTCTCTTTTTTTTTTCCGACGTGTGTGAATGATTTAAACTCTTTTGCATGTTGAACTGGCAAGGCTCAAAAATGTGCAAATGATAAGCTTTCACGATGACGCGCAGCAGTGGCCAATAGCCTGTGTGATAATGCAATATTTTCTTTTACCTTTAATGTGAGTTGTTCTGGAAAAGAATAATAATAAGATAGATCTAATAATTTAATGTAACAAAAAAGTCCAGACTACTACAGCAAAACAACCTAGCTTTAAACCAAACAGGTGACCGGCAGTTGTGCCTGTGGCTTTGTGGTCGTTTGACATTTTCATTCCATTCTTCTAGCTGTACCTTTGCTCTAGTCAACTGTGTGGAGAGATTGCTGACATATGCATATCTGATGTGAGCAGACTGTAGTATTAGTACTTGGACCAGATTTTTAGGTTGCCATCGCATGAGCATGCTGTATATAACTACAGCATATAGAGATAACATCATCTGACTAGTTATAGTTGTCACAGCATCATTACCAAAACCATTTTATTTGCTTAATGAAAGATTGATCACTAGAGGCAGGTGGCTTTAAAACTACTGAGGTCATAGGCAAGAGGATGAATGACCACAAACGCTTACCACTGATGTGTTTTCTTGTCAGGCAAAGTTTCCTGTTCATTAAACTGAAACCTGGTTTTAACTGACAGTAATGTCAACTTTCTGACTCCAAACATTTTAAATATTCTTGCTCCACAATTGAACGTTAATGTACTGATCAAAGTAAAGCGTAAAACGAAGACTAAGGCCAGTATCTGGTTGCTAAAAATGCTTAGTCATCTAATTCTTTTTTTTTTTTAACACAACTTTTTCAAGTCAGTTACCAATTAAAAACAATTGGTGATTGTGTCTTATTTAAATCCGAAAAGTAAAAAAAAAAAAAAAAAAAAAATAGAGTTGGTGGTCTAAGACTCAACAATTTTTCGAATTATGACTGCATTTTTACGCTGACTTAAAAATATTCCATATTCCAACCGAGTTCAGAGACAGTTGATGGAAGTGTCACTGATTTGATCCATTATCTCAAAAGTATTCACATGTGGTTGTAAGTTTTGTGAAGCCAACAACTTGAAAGCCAGTGGGTTTCTGTGCACACACACCCAAAGCACGCTCTCAAACACTTTTCATTTCAGCAGCCTGTTTACTTGTGTTCAGTAAACATTAGCAGTTTTTCTTTTCTTAAAAACATAATGGCAGCTTTTAGCTTTAAAGAAAAATGATTTTTCTGACATCTTTGCGGCAATAGTTTTATAGATCCAAAACTACAAAACAAAAACTTATTTTCTAATAATTTAATGGCCCGTTGTCAATTATTCCTTACATAATGTAATTTATAAATGCATTCAAAATGCATTAACAGTTGTTAGATGGCTGTGAGTTATGGAAAGTACATGCTGGGCTTTTACACAGTAGGTGCCATTCTAAAGACTATAGGTTTATCCCTCACAGCCTCATTTTCATCCAAGAAAAAATTCAAAATGTCATCTACCCTGACTAAGGTCTAACCATTCGTCATACAAAACCCAAACATACACAGCCACAATATAAGATAATAAGTGCATTTTTTTACTTACCAAGCTACCCCAGTATATTATGAGGTAAATTTTCCCAATAATTATAAAATATACACAAATATTCTTGTTTTGTGGTTAGAGCAAGAATGTTATATTTTACTCTGTTCAGTTCCTATAACACTATACGAAGAAAAAAATTTTTTCTCAATTTTCTAAGGAAGCAGATACCACTGTGGTATAAGAGAGTTTACCATGGAAAGTATTGTGGGTGCCTTTTATTCTATGCAAATGCATCAATGGAGTATAGTGTTGGTTAAAAGCCACTTTTTATTTTATTTACTACTGGTCCCAAAATTAATGGTAATCAAAAAAAAAAAAAAAGTATATATATATATATATATATATATATATATATATAAATTTCTTTTTTTTATTTTATTTATTTCTTTTTTTAAATAAAAACACGTGGTGTATTGTCTACTTTCTGGATGAGTTTGCAACTTCGAGTGGCTCTCAGGCCATATGTGTTTCCATTTATGTGGTGTGTTATGTGTTTGGGGCATGGTGACAGGATCCTGACACTGTTGTCTGCTTCAGTTTCAGTTTATTGTCGAGATCAAGATGTTTTATGCTCCATGTTTGGTCTGTTGTTGTGAACATGTGGTTGTGCAGTCCATCATCACAAATAAGTGTCTTGTTATCTATGGATTTATTTGAATAACAACTGTAGCTTTGTAAAATGACCTTGCTGCTTTTCATTCCATTCCACCGAATCACAATAAATGCAGGATATACCATTCTGACTAACAATCTTTGATGCATGTCAAACATAAAATAACATAATCACGTTATCACTTTTATCACAAAAATCATTATCACTTTTAATTCTGCTAGCAAGAACCACTAAAACACTGTTTTTTATAGGCTGTAAATGATAAAGAGAAAAGCCCACTGCAACCTACTTAAGTAAAATTATGAGAATCAATGACAAAAACACAACAAAATGAATAGAACTATAATATATTATAAAATAATAGAATCTCGACGATACTAAAATAACACTGGCTGTGAATGACCTTTTGAGCTCCTAATTCATACAGCACATTAAGATTATATTTATATAATTTAACATTTCTTTTACAATCTACTAGCTTTAACTTGGTTGTGGCTTTGTTATTAGAGTGGCATCATTCTCTAAAAACATTGACTTCACCAGAAAGGTCTATCAAAAGTAAAATATCTATTGATTGTTGTGATAAAATCGGATGGCCAAACTTGTAATATCAGTAATTACATCACCACTATGAATCGTTTACCTAGTTTAGTGCCACATTGATCACTGTAGAATAGGTGCTGGTGGTGGCTTTGCAGACAAATGCTGAGATAACGATGGAGATGATGAACTGAGGAATGGTGAGCAACAGCAATATTCCAGGAGTCCGCAAATTATAACCCTGCAAAACATTCAAAATGGCCATATATGAAAGTTGTTCCACAAAAAAGCATCCATTTCTAAAGATTATATTGAAGCAGGTATCATTTTGAGCTAATTATGACAGCATCTCAACAAACATGTCTACGCAAAAAGTCACAAATAAATAAATCATTTTTTTTATTTTTTATTAAACGTTCACGCCCAATTAAGAGAAATACAGTGCGCTTGGAGTAAACTATGCATTTCTTAACATTGCATTCAAATTAAGTAACGAGAAGAACTTCACCCAGTGAAACAAAGTAAAAGTACAGTTGTTTTCATTAGAAACATGCACCCACCTTTAAATCTACTCTTAGTACAAATTTCCCCAAAATGTACTCAAGTACATATAACAGAATAAATGTACTTTGTTACTACCCACCTCTAAAGGATGAATTATTAGTCCTATTTCTATGCCCATCAGTATAATGGCTATCCCTGCAGTTACGGCACTGACCACATTCATCACAAGAGAGGCTTTCACCTACAGCAACAGAATGTACTAGTTTTAGTAAATTACTCAGAGAACAGATTGAAAAGTCTTGTAGAATTTCATGAATACTTTTAATAAAAACTATAAAAAAAATAATGTATGTACTCCTGTAACAACAATTTGTCCATTTGCATACTGGACCCCTAAAGACTGCACAAATGGGACATGGTTAGGCACCATTATATGCGTTTATACAACAGTTTTTTCTGGTCCTTGAATCGGATTGGCTGATAAGAGTGTGATATTTGAGTGATAATTCAGATTTACCATTTGTATCACTCCGTTTGCAGTTTTTGCCACAGCGAGTGTCATGGCGTACACCCAAATCCACTATAATTTTAAAAATAATAATACTGTAGCTTTTTTAGTTAGTTTTAGGTTTAGTTTAGGTGTGAGCTCCAGGGTGTCAGCAGCCATTCAGTGCTCATAAACTCACTGATAATGATGTCTCTATAGTGGTTAAACATGAGATATAATTTGTTTTGGGTAAATCTAACAGGCAGTCTTTGGTCTCATTAATTTAATATTTGTTCCTGAGCAAATAGTTTTGGCTGAAGGCAAAATCTCATCATGTTATGTTTTATGTAACTTGTAATGCTGTATATCAAAGCGCTGCCTTTGCGCTTTTGACTGAATTGCCTAGCAACTTTTATGATGGCTGCTGTTGTTAATTTCTTAAATATTATTCAATAAATAATATTTTATATAATAGTAGTAGTATTTAACCATAGGATTTAGTATTGGGAAATGGAGTGTGTGTGTGTGTGTTCATGATTGTGATTAGTTTTATTGCTCCAACAAGCAAAAAAGACATTTCTACTGAACGAAAATGAGACTACAGAGACCTCAACGCTGTTAAGGAAGTTATTTTTACTTCCAACAACAGCTTGTAAGGCGCAGTCAACAAATGCATTGAGCAGAGCTGTCATCAGAAATCACCCTTAAAGGAATAGTCACCCAAAATTTCCCCCATAATTTACTTACATATGCCTTTCTCCTTCCAGACGAACACAGTCTGAGTTGTTTTAAAATGTATCCTGGCTCTTCCAATCTTTATAATGGTGGTGGATAGTAGCCGAGATTTTGCCCAATACGCCTCCGGGGGGTTAACACATGTCTTCTGAAGCGGATCCTTGGGTTTTTATAACAGAAATATTGATATTTTTAAAATTTTAATCTCAAATCGCTGACTTCCGGCAACGGCCGTATGCACGTTTGCGTTAGTCTAGCTTCTTCGTTGACCTCTGACTTGACGTATGACAAAAAATAGAAATATTTTTGTTATAAAAACCCATGGATCCGCTTCAGAAGACATGTGTTAACCCCCCGGAGGCGTATGGGTTAGTTTTACGATGGATATATGCTCTTTTTGGAACTTCAAAATCTCGGCTACTATCCACCACCATTATAAAGCTTGGAAGAGCCAGGATAAATTTTAAAACAACTCCGACTGTGTTCGTCTGGAAGGAGAAAGGCATATACACCTAGGATGACTTGAGGGAAAGTAAATCATGGGGAAATTTTTGGGTGAACTATTCCTTTAACAGATGAAAGGACAAAGTACGACAAAGATATCGCTATATTTTTTATAACTAAAAAAAGGAAATACACTAGAAACAATGTCACTTTTCAAAGAAAAGTTATAATGTGCTGAAACTGGTTCGATGATACTGTATGAACAGTACTTACCAAACACAAATTGTGTTTTGTCTGTGCAGCAACAGACAGAGATCCAGCACTGATGTGCTGTGGAAGAAACACAGGATATGTTGAAGTTTCTGCTGGATATGAACATTTAAATTTAAAGGAAAATAAAGCAAAAGTAACTTACAATGAATGATCCCCAGTAGGTGATGCCACTAATGATAACAATACTGGTATAATTTCTGATGATGGTGAGTACAATACCGATTAATAAGACCATCACCCCTGTCATTATTTGGACAATCTAGATAGCAGGTACAGGTTAGATATTTTATTCATGATGGCATAACATTTATGCATTTACTAAATGTAATGTACTAAATTAAATCAAACACATATCTCTTCATTATAGGGCTCTTATGATGAAGATATATCTTTCATTTTAAAGATCTAGAAAAAATTAAATAGCAAGAATATTCCTAAAACATATCATTATAATGCATAATTAATAATGCATTACCCCCAGTGCCTCTGGTTGTGCTTTTAAAAACTCTGTAAGAGTATTGTGTTTTGTTCCTCTGACCTCCTGCCCATCAACAAAAATAATGCTGTCTTTTATTGCCTGTGGATTTCCTTGGAGAATAATTGTAGCTTTGTCAATAGAGATGACCTGAGAGGTTTCCATTTTTGGAGAAGTTTGGTCTAAAAAAACAATGCCATTAAGATTTATATATGTATGATTGTCTAATGGAATTTTAAGTACAAAGCAAAACTAAGAACTAAGAGCAACACTAAATTATATAATAAACAATAAACAATTATTGATGCGAAAAAGATATATATGTGTGTGTGTATTTTTTACCTGGAATGATATTTGTTGAGGTCTGGTAGCTCTTTCGATGTATCTTTGTGTGCATAGACTCTGTGAAAAAGGTGGGGCTACAAAGTTTCTGTTAATGGCCAGCTTCCTTCCTTAAAATACTAACTAAGGTCTTTACATATAGTAAAAAAAAAAAACTATATTTTTTTTGTGACACAAAAACGTTTAATGAGATTGTGACCTCCTATATCCTAATTAGACATTACAAATGCTTACAAACATTTTAAAAACTATAAACTCTGATTATTATGCATAATCAGCATTGAGAGCTAATGCAGGTAATGAATGAACTGGACACAAGCACTTACCAATGACGGAAGTGTGTCTGTGTGACACATTACAGATCAGTCTTTGAGCTACTGCCCCCAGATGGCACATTTTAGGTAACACAAAATCCTGATTAGTTGATGATTAGTTCTTGTCTTTACCAGTCATTCATTCATGTTTAAGTATTAATTTAAATAACAGTACTTGATTACTCATGTACTCCTTTTATAAAGTGGTACCTACAATGCTTTTATCAATTTCTTTTCTTACAATCTGTTGTACTTAAACTTGTAAAATCTAAACAACACTAAATACCACCATTAAACAGCAACTGTTATGTTCTTAAATACAAAAATGATTAATTAATTAATTTTTATATATATATATATATATACATATATATGTGTGTGTGTGTGTGTGTGTGTGTTACTGTGGCATAGGTTTTAATTGTATTTGGCTGGTTAGCATGGGCAGTTAGTCCTTGCTGATATAAATATCAATTATCTGGTAATTAACAATGAATATCAGTTTATGTCACAGTTTATTCTTAACATTGGACTATGCAGCAATAGAGTAAAAATGCTATATTGTGTTTGTTTTTCAGGGTGTATGCATGATTTTTTAATACTCGTGAGCAAGATTTATTAAATGTTTTCATTGAGGATATTTGTAGTGGTGGTCTGACTCGAAAGACTCACAAATAAGTCAAACAAGTTTTGCTTTAAAAATAATGTCAGTTGCACTTTATTTCACAGTAGGCATATGTGCACTTACCCATACTTACAATGTACTTATCTAAAGGTAATTACAGTTATTTAGTTATCTAGTTATTACCCAGTTTTTGTAATTACTATAACAAGTAGTATGTACTTGCTGACATGCAGTACATACAGTAGTTCTCAACTCAGGCCCTTAAGTCATATGATCCTGCATAGTTTAGCTCCAAACCTGATCAGCTCAACCTGGCTTTTTTTTTTTTTTAACAGAAATCCTAAAGACCTTGGCAAAGTCCCTTTAAGGCAAGTTATTCCACTTGGTGGCCATCTTTGAAACACCTCTCGGGCATGCAAGTGCAGCTCCTATCCTGGGACTTCTAACGGCAGCTGCAGTGATGTGCTGACTTTACTAATCAACGATTGGCTCTTTCATTAAAGAAGGCAGGGCTTCACGTCCATAATGAGCATTGTATTTTTCCCCATTCAAAACTATACCGGTGACATGTCTTGGGTATTCTATAGTCTTTGACCTTGGTTGGCTTGTTCATGTGTTTGGTCAGGGTTAAAACTAAACCCAGCAGGTCAATTTTCCAATACTTATAAAATATTCACAAACATTCTTCATTCTTTTTTTTTCTGTTCTATTCACTAGAGATAAAAAATAATAATAAAAAAAAAAAGTCAGTGGAGTCATCAGAGGTAACAATATGAGATTTTAATTCCTCGCAATCTTTAGACAGTAGGATCTGCTAACTGTGACTCAGTATCCCTGGAAACAGATAAGATACATTAGTACACAAGAGACTAACAAGACTATTTTATAGTCTATACTGTGATGAATATCAAAGGGAAAAGCCTACACACTTCAACATTTAGCAATAAGAAAAAGGGATAACACTTTATTTTAAGGTGTCTATAATACAGAGTAATTACCTAATTAAGTACTTAGTAGTAGCCATGGCACTTACATAAAACAAAATGTACTTAGATTTTTAGGTTGCCATCGCATGAGCATGCTGTATATAACTACAGCATATAGAGATAACATCATCTGACTAGACCACAAACGCTTACCACTGATGTGTTTTCTTGTCAGGCAAAGTTTCCTGTTCATTAAACTGAAACCTGGTTTTAACTGACAGTAATGTCAACTTTCTGACTCCAAACATTTTAAATATTCTTGTTCCACAATTGAACGTTAATGTACTGATCAAAGTAAAGCGTAAAACGAAGACTAAGGCCAGTATCTGGTTGCTAAACATGCTTAGTCATCTAATTCTTTTTTTTTTTTAACACAACTTTTTCAAGTCAGTTACCAATTAAAAACAATTGGTGATTGTGTCTAATTTAAATCCGAAAAGTAAAAAAAAAAAAAAATTGAGTTGGTGGTCTAAGACTCAACAATTTTTCGAATTATGACTGCATTTTTACGCTGACTTAAAAATATTCCATATTCCAACCGAGTTCAGAGACAGTTGATGGAAGTGTCACTGATTTGATCCATTATCACAAAAGTATTCACATGTGGTTTTAAGTCTTGTGAAGCCAACAACTTGAAAGCCAGTGGGTTTCTGTGCACACACACCCAAAGCACGCTCTCAAACACTTTTCATTTCAGCAGCCTGTTTACTTGTGTTCAGTAAACATTAGCAGTTTTTCTTTTCTTAAAAACATAATGGCAGCTTTTAGCTTTAAAGAAAAATGATTTTTCTGACATCTTTGCGGCAATAGTTTTATAGATCCAAAACTACAAAACAAAAACTTATTTTCTAATAATTTAATGGCCCGTTGTCAATTATTCCTTACATAATGCAATTTATAAATGCATTCAAAATGCATTAACAGTTGTTAGATGGCTGTGAGTTATGGAAAGTACATGCTGGGCTTTTACACAGTAGGTGCCATTCTAAAGACTATAGGTTTATCCCTCACAGCCTCATTTTCATCCAAGAAAAAATTCAAAATGTCATCTACCCTGACTAAGGTCTAACCATTCGTCATACAAAACCCAAACATACACAGCCACAATATAAGATAATAAGTGCATTTTTTTACTCACCAAGCTACCCCAGTATATTATGAGGTAAATTTTCCCAATAATTATAAAATATACACAAATATTCTTGTTTTGTGGTTAGAGCAAGAATGTTATATTTTACTCTGTTCAGTTCCTATAACACTATACGAAGAAAAAAAAAATTCTCAATTTTCTAAGGAAGCAGATACCACTGTGGTATAAGAGAGTTTACCATGGAAAGTATTGTGGGTGCCTTTTATTCTATGCAAATGCATCAATGGAGTATAGTGTTGGTTAAAAGCCACTTTTTATTTTATTTACTACTGGTCCCAAAATTAATGGTAATCAAAAAAAAAAAAAAAAGTATATATATATATATATATATATATATATATATATATATATATATATATAAATTTCTTTTTTTTATTTTATTTATTTCTTTTTTTAAATAAAAACACGTGGTGTATTGTCTACTTTCTGGATGAGTTTGCAACTTCGAGTGGCTCTCAGGCCATATGTGTTTCCATCTATGTGGTGTGTTATGTGTTTGGGGCATAGTGACAGGATCCTGACACTGTTGTCTGCTTCAGTTTCAGTTTATTGTCGAGATCAAGATGTTTTATGCTCCATGTTTGGTCTGTTGTTGTGAACATGTGGTTGTGCAGTCCATCATCACAAATAAGTGTCTTGTTATCTATGGATTTATTTGAATAACAACTGTAGCTTTGTAAAATGACCTTGCTGCTTTTCATTCCATTCCACCGAATCACAATAAATGCAGGATATACCATTCTGACTAACAATCTTTGATGCATGTCAAACATAAAATAACATAATCACGTTATCACTTTTATCACAAAAATCATTATCACTTTTAATTCTGCTAGCAAGAACCACTAAAACCCTGTTTTTTATAGGCTGTAAATGATAAAGAGAAAAGCCCACTGCAACCTACTTAAGTAAAATTATGAGAATCAATGACAAAAACACAACAAAATGAATAGAACTATAATATATTATAAAATAATAGAATCTCGACGATACTAAAATAACACTGGCTGTGAATGACCTTTTGAGCTCCTAATTCATACAGCACATTAAGATTATATTTATATAATTTAACATTTCTTTTACAATCTACTAGCTTTAACTTGGTTGTGGCTTTGTTATTAGAGTGGCATCATTCTCTAAAAACATTGACTTCACCAGAAAGGTCTATCAAAAGTAAAATATCTATTGATTGTTGTGATAAAATCGGATGGCCAAACTTGTAATATCAGTAATTACATCACCACTATGAATCGTTTACCTAGTTTAGTGCCACATTGATCACTGTAGAATAGGTGCTGGTGGTGGCTTTGCGGACAAATGCTGAGATAACGATGGAGATGATGAACTGAGGAATGGTGAGCAACAGCAATATTCCAGGAGTCCGCAAATTATAACCCTGCAAAACATTCAAAATGGCCATATATGAAAGTTGTTCCACAAAAAAGCATCCATTTCTAAAGATTATATTGAAGCAGGTATCATTTTGAGCTAATTATGACAGCATCTCAACAAACATGTCTACACAAAAAGTCACAAATAAATAAATCATTTTTTTTATTTTTTATTAAACGTTCACGCCCAATTAAGAGAAATACAGTGCGCTTGGAGTAAACTATGCATTTCTTAACATTGCATTCAAATTAAGTAACGAGAAGAACTTCACCCAGTGAAACAAAGTAAAAGTACAGTTGTTTTCATTAGAAACATGCACCCACCTTTAAATCTACTCTTAGTACAAATTTCCCCAAAATGTAGTCAAGTACATATAACAGAATAAATGTACTTTGTTACTACCCACCTCTATTAAAGATGCATATCACTCTGTCCCGCGGGCAGCTTTGGGGCTCTCTGATCACTGCCTGGTTCATCTTATACCAACATACAGGCAAAAACTTAAATCTGCTAAACCTGCAGTAAAGACTGTAAAAAGATGGACCACCGAAACAGAGCAGGCTTTGCAAGCCTGTTTCGGATTGACTGATTGGAGTGTTTTTGAAGCTGCTGCAACTGATTTGGACGAGCTCACAGAGACTGTAACATCATATATCAGTTTCTGTGAGGATATATGCATCTCTACCAGAACTTATTTGACATTCAACAATGATAAGCCATGGTTTACAGCAAGACTCAGACATCTTCGTCAGGCAAAAGAGGATGCCTACAGACAAGGGGATAGGGTCTTGTACAATCAGACCAGGAACACACTGAATAAGGAGATTAGAGTGGCTAAAAGGACCTATGCAAAAAGGTTAGAAGATCAGTTCATATCTAACGACCCATCTTCAGTGTGGACAGGTCTGAAAGCCATCACAAACTACAAGACACCATCCCCAAGCACTGAGGCGAATCAACGACTTGCTGAAGACCTGAATGAGTTTTATTGTAGATTTGAATGCCCCCACACCTGTCCAGACGATCTATTTTCAGAACTGTTAACACCTCCAGCAACCCCCCTCTCCACCCCCCACCTTACAAATCAGCGAGAATGATGTGTGCCAGGTCTTCAGGAAGAACAAAAGAAAAAAGGCACCAGGTCCAGACGGTGTGAGTCCAGTCTGTCTGAAAACCTGCGCTGACGAGCTGGCCCCCATCTTCTCATATATCTTCAACAGGTCTCTGGAGATGTGTGAAGTACCTGCCTGCTTCAAACGCTCCACCATCATCCCCATTCCAAAGAAACCCAAGATAACAGGACTTAACGACTACAGACCTGTGGCACTAACGTCTGTCGTCATGAAATCATTTGAAAAACTGGTTTTAGCTTATCTGAAGCACATCACCGGACCCTTACTGGACCCCCTGCAGTTTGCTTACCGAGCAAACAGATCCGTGGATGATGCTATAAACATGGCATTGCACTTCATTCTGCAACATCTGGACAGGCCACGGTCTTACATGAGGATCCTGTTTGTGGACTTCAGTTCGGCCTTCAACACCATCATTCCTCCACTCCTCCAAACCAAACTGAACCAGCTCTCTGTTCCCAGCCCTATCTGTCAATGGATCAACAGCTTTCTGACAGATAGGCAACAGCAGGTGAGAATGGGGAAATTCATGTCCAGCAGCCGCACCACCAACACCGGCGCCCCTCAGGGTTGTGTTCTCTCCCCTCTGCTCTTCTCCCTCTACACCAATGACTGCACCTCTAAAGACTCCTCTGTCAAGCTCCTGAAGTTTGCAGATGACACCACACTTATCGGCCTCATTCAGGACGGTGATGAGTCTGCCTACAGACAGGAGGTTAAAGAGCTGGCTGTCTGGTGCAGTCATAACAACCTGGAGCTCAACACACTCAAAACTGTAGAGGTGATAGTGGACTTCAGGAGGAATCCCCCTGCACTTTCCCCACTCACCATCATGGACAGCACTGTGGCTACAGTGGAGTCATTCAAGTTCCTGGGATCTTTCATCTCCCAGGACCTGAAGTGGGACACTCACATCAACTCCATTGTAAAAAAGGCCCAACAAAGGTTGCACTTCCTTCGCCAGTTGAAGAAGTTCAACCTACCACAGGAGTTGCTGAAACAGTTCTACACAGCTGTCATCGAGTCTGTTCTGTGCACATCAATAACTGTCTGGTTTGTCTCAGCTACAAAATCAGACATCAGAAGATTACAGAGAACAGTTCGGACTGCAGAGAGGATTATTGGTGCTCCCCTGCCCACCCTTCAAGAACTTTATACATCCAGGGTGAGGAAAAGAGCTCAGAAAATCACCCTGGATCCCTCACATCCAAGCCATTCCCTCTTTGAACTTTTGCCATCTGGCCGGCGCTACAGAGCCCCAATTGCCAGGACAACCAGGCATAAGAACAGTTTTTTCCCACAGGCAATCCACCTTATGAACAGCTAAATGTTCACACCATCGTACAATAAAAACATGTGCAATAACCTTATATTTATTTGTTACCACCTCCATCTCAATTTTTTTTTTTTTTTTTTTTTTTTTTTTTTTTTCCCTTTATCATCAACAGCACAACTGTACATACCACTTATTTCTTAATTTAGTTTTCTATATATTTTTGTCTATTTATATTTAAATATGTATATTTTTTATTCTCACCTCATTGTATTTTTCTTATTGTCCGTGTTGTTGTTGTCTACTGGAAGCTACTGTCACAAAAACAAATTCCTTGTATGCGCAAGCATACTTGGCAATAAAGCTCTTTCTGATTCTGATTCTGATAAAGGATGAATTATTAGTCCTATTTCTATGCCCATCAGTATAATGGCTATCCCTGCAGTTACGGCACTGACCACATTCATCACAAGAGAGGCTTTCACCTACAGCAACAGAATGTACTAGTTTTAGTAAATTACTCAAAGAACAGATTGAAAAGTCTTGTAGAATTTCATGAATACTTTTAATAAAAACTATAAAAAAAATAATGTATGTACTCCTGTAACAACAATTTGTCCATTTGCATACTGGACCCCTAAAGACTGCACAAATGGGACATGGTTAGGCACCATTATATGCGTTTATACAACAGTTTTTTCTGGTCCTTGAATCGGATTGGCTGATAAGAGTGTGATATTTGAGTGATAATTCAGATTTACCATTTGTATTACTCCGTTTGCAGTTTTTGCCACAGCGAGTGTCATGGCGTACACCCAAATCCACTATAATTTTAAAAATAATAATACTGTAGCTTTTTTAGTTAGTTTTAGGTTTAGTTTAGGTGTGAGCTCCAGGGTGTCAGCAGCCATTCAGTGCTCATAAACTCACTGATAATGATGTCTCTATAGTGGTTAAACATGAGATATAATTTGTTTTGGGTAAATCTAACAGGCAGTCTTTGGTCTCATTAATTTAATATTTGTTCCTGAGCAAATAGTTTTGGCTGAAGGCAAAATCTCATCATGTTATGTTTTATGTAACTTGTAATGCTGTATATCAAAGCGCTGCCTTTGCGCTTTTGACTGAATTGCCTAGCAACTTTTATGATGGCTGCTGTTGTTAATTTCTTAAATATTATTCAATAAATAATATTTTATATAATAGTAGTAGTATTTAACCATAGGATTTAGTATTGGGAAATGGAGTGTGTGTGTGTGTGTTCATGATTGTGATTAGTTTTATTGCTCCAACAAGCAAAAAAGACATTTCTACTGAACAAAAATGAGACTACAGAGACCTCAACGCTGTTAAGGAAGTTATTTTTACTTCCAACAACAGCTTGTAAGGCGCAGTCAACAAATGCATTGAGCAGAGCTGTCATCAGAAATCATCCTTAAAGGAATAGTCACCCAAAATTTCCCCCATAATTTACTTACATATGCCTTTCTCCTTCCAGACGAACACAGTCTGAGTTGTTTTAAAATGTATCCTGGCTCTTCCAATCTTTATAATGGTGGTGGATAGTAGCCGAGATTTTGCCCAATACGCCTCCGGGGGGTTAACACATGTCTTCTGAAGAGGATCCATGGGTTTTTATAACAGAAATATTGATATTTTTAAAATTATAATCTCAAATCACTGACTTCCGCCAATGGCCGTATGCACGTTTGTGTTAATCTAGCTTCTTCGTTGACCTCTGACTCGACATATGACGAAAAATAGAAATATTTTTGTTATAAAAACCCATGGATCCGCTTCAGAAGACATGTGTTAACCCCCCGGAGGCGTATGGGTTAGTTTTACGACGGATATATGCTCTTTTTAGAACTTCAAAATCTCAGCTACTATCCACCACCATTATAAAGCTTGGAAGAGCCAGGATAAATTTTAAAACAACTCCGACTGTGTTTGTCTGGAAGGAGAAAGGCATATACACCTAGGATGACTTGAGGGAAAGTAAATCATGGGGAAATTTTTGGGTGAACTATTCCTTTAACAGATGAAAGGATAGTACGACAAAGATATCGCTATATTTTTTATAACTAAAAAAAGGAAATACACTAGAAACAATGTCACTTTTCAAAGAAAAGTTATAATGTGCTGAAACTGGTTCGATGATACTGTATGAACAGTACTTACCAAACACAAATTGTGTTTTGTCTGTGCAGCAACAGACAGAGATCCAGCACTGATGTGCTGTGGAAGAAACACAGGATATGTTGAAGTTTCTGCTGGATATGAACATTTAAATTTAAAGGAAAATAAAGCAAAAGTAACTTACAATGAATGATCCCCAGTAGGTGATGCCACTAATGATAACAATACTGGTATAATTTCTGATGATGGTGAGTACAATACCGATTAATAAGACCATCACCCCTGTCATTATTTGGACAATCTAGATAGCAGGTACAGGTTAGATATTTTATTCATGATGGCATAACATTTATGCATTTACTAAATGTAATGTACTAAATTAAATCAAACACATATCTCTTCATTATAGGGCTCTTATGATGAAGATATATCTGTCATTTTAAATGATCTAGAAAAAATTAAATAGCAAGAATATTCCTAAAACATATATCATTATAATGCATAATTAATAATGCATTACCCCCAGTGCCTCTGGTTGTGCTTTGAAAAACTCTGTAAGAGTATTGTGTTTTGTTCCTCTGACCTCCTGCCCATCAACAAAAATAATGCTGTCTTTTATTGCCTGTGGATTTCCTTGGATAATAATTGTAGCTTTGTCAATAGAGATGACCTGAGAGGTTTCCATTCTTGGAGAAGTTTGTTCTAAAAAAACAATGCCATTAAGATTTATATATGTATGATTGTCTAATGGAATTTTAAGTACAAAGCAAAACTAAGAACTAAGAGCAACACTAAATTATATAATAAACAATGAACAATTATTGATGCGAAAAAGATATATATGTGTGTGTGTGTGTGTGTGTGTGTGTGTGTGTGTATTTTTTACCTGGAATGATATTTGTCGACGTCTGGTAGCTCTTTCGATGTATCTTTGTGTGCATAGACTCTGTGAAAAAGGTGGGGCTACAAAGTTTCTGTTAATGGCCAGCTTCCTTCCTTAAAATACTAACTAAGGTCTTTACATATAGTAAAAAAACTGTTTTTTGTGACACAAAAATGTTTAATGAGATTGTGACCTCCTATATCCTAATTAGACATTACAAATGCTTACAAACATTTAAAAAATGATAAACTCCGATTATTATGCATAATCAGCATTGAGAACTAATGCAGGTAATGAATGAACTGGACACAAGCAATGACGGAAGTGTGTCTGTGTGACACATTACAGATCTACTGCCCCCAGATGGCACATTTTAGGTAACACAAAATCCTGATTAGTTGATGATTAGTTCTTGTCTTTACTAGTCATTCATTCATGTTTAAGTATTAATTTAAATAACAGTACTTGATTACTCATGTACTCCTTTTATAAAGTGTTACCTACAATGCTTTTATCAGTTTCTTTTCTTACAGTCTGTTGTACTTAAACTTGTAAAATCTAAACAACACTAAATACCACCATTAAACAGCAACTGTTATGTTCTTAAATACAAAAATGATTAATTAATTAATTTATTTATTTAATGGCTGGTTAGCATGGGCAGTTAGTCCCTGCTGATATAAATATATAATTATCTGGTAATTAACAATGAATATCAGTTTATGTCACAGTTTATTTCCTAACATTTGACTATGCAGCAATAGAGTAAAAAGGCTATATTGTGTTTGTTTTTCTGGGTGTATGCATGATTTTTTATACTTGTGAGCAAGTTTTATTAAAGGTTTTCATTGAGGATATTTGTAGTGGTGGCTCGAAAGACTTACAAATAAGTCAAACAAGTTAATGTCAGCTGCACTTTATTTCACAGTAGGCATATGTGCACTTACCCATACTTACAGTGTACTTATCTAAAGTTAATTACAGTTATTTAGTTATCTAGTTATTATCCAGTTTTTGTAATTACTATAACAAGTAGTATGTACTTGCTGACATGCAGTACATACAGTAGTTCTCAACTCAGGCCCTTGAGTCATATGATCCTGCATAGTTTAGCTCCAAACCTGATCAGCTCAACCTGCCTTTTTTTTTATTTATTTTTTTTTATTAGAAATCCTAAAGTCCTTGGCAAAGTCATTCCACTCAGCAGCCATCTTTGAAACGTCTTTTGGGCATGCAAGTGCAGCTCCTATCCCGGGACTTTACTAATCAACGATTGGCTCTTTCATTAAAGAAGGCGGGGCTTTGCGTCCATAATGAGCGTTGTATGTATCCTCCATTCAAAACTATACCAGTGACATGTCTTGGGTATTCTATAGTCTTTGACCTTGGTTGGCTTGTTCATGTGTTTGGTCAGGGTTAAAACTAAACCCAGCAGGTCAATTGTCCAATAATTATAAAATATTCACAAACATTCTTGCTCTTTCTTGTTTCTTACTTTTTTCTGTTCAATTACAGTAACACTAGAGATAAAAAAAAAAGTCAGTGGAGTCATTAGAGGTAACAATATGAGATATTAATTCCTCGCAATCTTTGGACAGTAGGATCTGCTCACTGTGACTCAGTATCCCTGAAACAGATAAGATACATTAGTACACAAGAGACTAACAAGACTATTTTATATGCTGGGATGAATATCAAAAGGAAAAGCCTACTGTCACACACTTCAACATTTAGCAATATGCTTTTGTTTACAATGGGTGCTTCTCAAACAGAAGGCTAGTGAAGACACATAATTACTAGTCCAGTCCTTCTGAAAAGCTACAGTATTGCTCAACATTAAAAACTAGGATGAGACCGTCTAGTATCTGCCTCTGTATATATATGAAAATGTTTATTAGTTGTTAGGATAAAACTGACTGTCACACTGGTTATAGCAGTTATATCATTACCACTAAATGATTTACCCAATCAGTGCCACATTGACCATTGCTGAGTCTGTGTTGCTGGTGGCTTTGCAGGCAAATGCTGAGATAAAGATGGAGATGATGAACTGAAGGATGGAGAACAGCAGCAAAATTCCAAGGATTCCAAGATCGTATCGCTAAAAAAATATAAGAATTGTTTCAGAAATAATATCCATCAAGTATATTGTAAGTGTTTATAAATATTATTACATCACATTACACAGAGGGATCATAAGGACTTCAAACACTTTAAACATTTAAACAAATGTTTAAACAATTTTTCACTTTGATCATACTTTTGTGGTGCAGTTGCAGTAATTTTTAAACATGGAAAATATCAGTGTAATTGAATCGAAGTTAATCAACGGTTTGGTTGCATATAGTTTTTTTTCCGACCTCTGTGTGTGTGTGTGTGTGTGTGTGTGTGTGTGTGTGTGTGTGTGTGTGTGTGTTTGCGAGCATCAGTTAAAGCAGTGCATTAATATAGAACGGTGATTAAACTGACTTGGAACTACCTGTGCATTAAACAGTTTTATACTACTGGGTCGTTGAATGCTTGAATCTGATTGGCTGACGAACATTCTGAGGGTGTTTTATTTTCAGGGAAACGCAAGGCGAACATAGTTCCAGGCAGCTCCTGACTGCATTACATGTCTATATCACTTTGCCACACTATTTCAGTAGTTTTAATGGTCCTGACAGCCTAAAACAGCAAAATAATCAAAACCCACCACTACAGTGACCAAACAAATAAATACAGTAAACAACAGGATAAAAACGACAGATTATTTCCATGTTTTTGTTGCAAAATTACATTTATGTATGGAAAGCACACACTCTTTCTCTTACAGACACACACACATAACAGTCAGCACAGACGTGAACATACACGCTAATATTGTTAGTGCTGCTCTGACGATTAACAACTTGACACTACATGACATTTCTAACAAGCGAAGGAAACAGCGGCAATGTTCCTGAAGGAAATGAACTTAAAGTTTCACTATAAGTAGAGACGCTGCTGCTGATCACGTTTGAGAGAAGCACAGACTCACAGAGGTAATTCACGAGCTTATTCTCTCTCTTTCTCTCTCTTTCCGTCTGTCTGTATGTCTGTCTAAACTACATTATTTACTGCATAGTCTGCTATCAATGGCTCAAGCGTTGCTACTAGGTCTAAAATTACGTTTTGGAATTAGCAACGAAGACATTGGATGAGCTGCGTAAGAAATGAATCCTATTCACAATAGCATTTTAAGTACAAAAACTGGATGAATGCCTTGAAACATATCATCTGATCAATGTCTTGAGGTGTGGTAACCATAGTATAAGTGGAATAATTGACTTCGGTCTGCTGAATTCGGTCCACTTCACGCCGTGGCCGCATCACCACCTTGGGTGTGCATTATTTTCTAGGAATTCAACAGCCCGTCGTCAATTATTCCTTACATACTGCACACCTGCCAGCCAATCAGAATCCAGTATCCAGACTTTTCATGGAATAAAAATTAGTAAATGATGACAGAATTGCCATGGTTTCAAATATAGGCTCATTAGAAAACGTAAAACATTCATGGCACTCTATAAAAGACAGAAAAAGAAGCTACAATGGGATGGTGTCTTCTGCAAATTAATTTTGATCTCACGGTTGCTTTTGTTAAGACTGTTGCTTAGGTTTCCTGTCACGTGGCAAGAGTTTTCATCTTTCAGCCACACTATCTGGGAGTATAATTTCTGAACTACTGCAGTAACTAGTGTCATAAAATCTTGACATATTCATGTTCATTTTCTTTTTGAAGAAAATTGAATGCACTTTTAGTTCCCTTTACTGGAGATTTCACTTTGAAAGTGTCATGTAACATGCATAAAACAACATATCATTTTGCAGAAATGCTGGCATTTATGTAAGTTAAAAAAAAAACTAAACAAATGAATTAAAAACTAAAAAAAAGAACATATTACATTAAAACAAAGTGTTGGACATTACACATTAGGTACCTCAAAAAATGAACAAATACGGTCTTCAGTACGAGCATAGCCATAGGAGCAACTTTGATACTTGGTGGTCTCTGCACCGAGGCCAAACTCCATGCCCATCAGAAGAATAGCGAGTCCTGCAGTTATGGAACTGAGCACATTCATTACAAGAGAGGCTTTCACCTATAGGAAGAAAAGCTGTTTGTTGTTTTTATTCATCCATGTATGTATGTAAAAGCTATTCTCACTCGCAAGCCACCAAAATGTTATAAATTGCTGCTGAAGTGGATGATATGTACATACCACACATGGATTAAGTTTATTCTGAGCAGCAACAGTCAGAGAGCCAGCGCTGATGTTCTGAGAAAGAAACACATGACATTTCAAAGTTTCTGGAAATTAAAATCAGAAACAATAAAGCAAAACCATTAAACAAAACTTACAACAAGGGATCCCCAGTAGGTGATACCACTAAACAAAGCAACAGCAGGGAAGTTATAGACATCACTGGTGCGTATGATACCAAACAAGAAAACCGTCACTCCAATCATTATCTGGACAGCCTAGAGAGGGCAGATAATGGTCAAGTGTTTATATTTTTTTGCATGATGGCATATCATTTCTTGTTTGAATATATACAATATATCAAAAATATATCAAAAATAAACTATTCATTTTTTTTTGCGCACTACAGTCTAAAGGCAATCAGACCACATTGTCACTTAAGGACATATGACACACAGTAGAAAATATGACAATAAAATATTCCCGAAACCATTCGTAATTATCGTTCAACATTAAATGCATTACCCCCAGTGCCTTTGGTTGTGCTTTGAAAAATTCTGTAAGAGTCGTATTGTGATATACTCCTGTCTGCTGTCCATCACCGCAAATAAGAATATCATGTGCCACCTGTGGATTTACTTGGATGATAACTGTAGCTTTGTCAGCTGAGATGACCTTGCTACTTTCCATTCTTGGCAAAGTTTTTGAGTTCCCCTGTAATTAAAGAAGAAGTCTATAGAGTTTGAACATTTTGTATTGTCAGCAAAAGTCCACCAAATAACACAAAGCACGTTATTATGCGTCATCCAGCAGACTTTTGACAGTGCTGTTTTATATTCCTGCCCACAAAGTCAGATTTCACTCTAATATATTCCCATATTATAATCATTTGTCTAAGATTCTTTACATTTATAGAGTATTTTTGACAAGGATGCCTTTGGGGTCCTTTCTTATGAAATATCACAGGATAAAATTCACAAATCTGTTGCATGACTGTATATTTTATCTGATTTTAAAAATGAAACGATTAATAGTATTTTTGTAGCTTAATGTCCAAACAAATCTCAAAACCTTTTAATGGAATTGTATGAACCAAAGTATAACAAAGCAACAACTTAAACTAAAACAATTTCACTGGTGTGAAAGATCACTTGGTCAAAGATGATCAATGTCAATGATGTATGTCATAGTGTGTAGAAATGTAATGCAATGTTAGCTTTATCATTAAAAATACATTTTTAAAAAATCATGCATAGGTAACTAATGCATAAAATTTTATACCTGAAATGAAATGTGTTGATGCTGACGTCTGATCGTTCTTCTGGCGTGTCTGTGTGTGTTTGGACTGTGAAGAACCACTAAGGAGGAGCTTATCTCATATGAGCTCACTTTACACTTTTAAGGTTTTTGTTGATGCCCTTCCTCTACAAGGTAGCATAAATTATGGCTATTGAATGATGATGAAAATATTTGTTAAAAGCATCAACAGATGTGTATGTGTTTAAAACACACACACGCAATAATCCTGTAGTTGTGCACTCATTTTTTTTTCCGTAAAAAAAAATATGGAGAAAGGCTGTAAGTTATTACTTTGTATTAAATTATGAAAACTCATAATCTGAAAATATCACCCGTGATGATGATTGTAACTTTAATTAATGAGAGGGACACTGAAGCATTACTGTGGCATTACTATTAAAAAATGATAAAATGTATACCTCAAACGCAATGTGTGTTGCTTCTGGAAAGGATAATATTAATAATACAGTCAATGTAATAATGTAATATAATAATAAATAATGTAGATGTCTTGTTTCGAACAAGTTCAGACAGCTACAGCAGAACGCCCTAGTTTTACACCAATCAGGTGCCAGGCAGTTGACCATTGTGGTTGCATTCTGCTAGTTGCACCTGTACCTTTGCTGATGTCTGTGGTGTAGAAAGATTGCTTCATCTGACATGTGCAGACATGAGCAAACTGCAGTAATGTAATACTTGTACACTCCAGATTTTTAGATTGACATTGATAGCATATTGTAATTAACTATAGCATTAAGAGATAATGTTTAAATATCTCAATTAAACTTTATTTGTATGTATTCATTGCCATTTTATTATTTGTTTAGCTTAAAGAGGACATTGGAGGAAATGTTCTTTATTTTTTTATTATTATTATTATTATTGTATTACTTTTTTTTTTTTTTTTTTTTTTGCATTTAGTTTCTTGCAGCTCAAAAACATCATATGAATAAATAAGCTTTTTATATACAACTATTTAAAAATCTGGAATCTGAGGTTGCAAAAATTCTAAATATTGTGAAAATTGCCTTTAAAATTGTCCAAATTGCCTTTAAAGTTGTCTGTAGCAATGAAATACTTTATTTTGGGCGTAAAAGAAAAGTCATTTTGACCCACACAATGTATTTTGAGTATTGCTACAAATATACCCATGCTACGTTTAGACTGTTTTTTTTTTTGTTTTTTTTTGACAAAGTAAAAGTGTGCACAGTTTCCTGTGAGGGCTAGATTTAGGTGTAGGGTAGGTGTAGGGCAATGGAAAATACGGTTTGTACAGTATAAAAACAATTATGCCTACGGAATGTCCCCATAAAACATGGAAGCACAACCTGTGTAGGGTTGGTTTAGGTGCAGGGTTGTTGTAGGGCAATACTATAAGCAGGTTGTACAGTAGAAAAACAATATTGCCTATGGAGTGTCCACACAGGGATAGTAAACCAGATGTGTGTGTGGTCCTGGTGTTTCCTATGTTAAGGGGACCAAATGTCTTCACAAGGAAAGTAATACCAGTAAATGTTGACTTTGTGGGGAATTTATTTATTTATTTTTGTGGTCCTTGTGAGGAAACAAGCCCATAAATAATACAGAACGATCTTTTTTTGAAAATCTAAAATAGCAGATTTTTTTGTGTGATGGCAGATATAGGGGTAGGATTAGGGTAAGGGGGTAGAAAATACATTTTGTACAGAAAAACATTATGTCTGTGGAATGTCCAAATACAACCTGAAAACCCAAAGTGTCTGTTGTTGGTACATTAAAACTCAGTCTAAGAGCTACTGCCCCCAGATGGCACACTGAGATAATACAAATGTTTACCTTGTTTTTACTGACTTAATCTAAAATAAAATGTATGTTTACAATAATGTAATAAAACTCTTCCTCCAGTTCCCATTTTAATAGGATTCCCGAAGACCTTGATTAGCTTATTCACGTTTGTTTGATGAGGGTTAAAACTAAATGGGTGGACCCCCTGGGAAAAACTAGGTTGCTGCTAGAAGAGGTGTTTGTGAGGCCAGCAGGGGGTGCCCCAGTGGTGTCCCATCACTATACTAATGCCCCAGTATAGTGACTGAGGGCAAGATGCACACACACACACACACACCATAATAACTATTTTATAGTCTATACTGTGAAGAATAACAAAGGAAAAGCCTACTGTTACATACTTCAACAGTCTAGCAATGGGGGAAAGGCTGTGTTGTGATTGAGATGTAGGTTCTATATCCTTTTAAGAAAAATATAATGTTCAGTTGTTGTTTCTAATTTGGAGTAAATTGAGTTATCTGTTATGAAGAATAACTACATTTTGAAGCATAACACCTTTGTGTTTGTGTCTCATTTAACTAAAGTAAATATTAGTTCTTGCAGTAAAACCGACTGCCATCCTGGTTATACCAATTCAACAATCAGCCCTAAATAATCTACCCAATCACTGTCATAATCACCACTTGAGCACTCACTGTTGCAGGAGGCTTTGCAACCTAATACTAAGATACATATGGAGATGATGAACTGAAGAATGGAGAATGTCAGCAATGTTGCAAGGATCTCCACATATTGCTAAAAAAATCACAAATAATATCTCATCAGTTACTTTTAGTGAGTTTCGAAATATTATTACATTGTATTTTAAGCAGGCATAACATGGCTTTTGAACACTTTGAATGTAGCGCAGAAGTGAAAATTTTTTCACTCTTACAATAATTTTGTGGTGTGTCTCACTAGACGTTTTATTTTGAAAGTGCCATGAAACATGCATAAAGCATTGTATTTATTATTTTATATTTAATTATTGTATTTAATGCATCTAAGTAAATAAAACAGCAATTAAAAACTAAAAACAGACTACATTAACACAAAGTATTGCATATGATACATTTAGGCCTAGTACCTCAAAAACTGGACACGTGTCTTCGGTACGAAGGTAGTTATAAAGGCAACTCTGTTTTTTTGTGATGGGTCCCATTTCCATGACCATCAGAATAAATATGACTGGTGCAGTTAGGACACTGGTCACATTCATTACAAGAGAGGCTTTCACCTACATTTAAAAAATGATATACAGGAATAATAATTGTATACCGTTTTAAAATGTTCTGAACCTTTAAATTGTTATAGTAAGTATAAAGCTCAACAAGCTGCACAAACTGAAGCATTGCTTTCAATTGTTTGTCTTATGCAAATGTAATAATTTTGACTAAAATGTCCCAACACATTTATTCGTAATTTAAAGGCTTCATACTTCTCTAAAAATTATAAATAATTTGTATATAAATGTGTGCATCCATACATTCTCGGCTCTGTGTCATGCCTATATATAACTGTTCTAAAATCACTGTAAATGGCTTCCTGGAGCTTACTGCTTTATTATAATGTGCTGAATAGGTAGGGAATATGTACATACCACACACGGTTCAAGTTTATTCTGAGCAGCAACAGTCAGAGAGCCAGCACTAATGCTCTGAGGAAGAAACACAGGATGTTTCAAAGGTTCTGTGAATTAAAGTCAAAGACAATAAGGCAAAACCATTAAATAAAACTTACAACAATGCATGTGGCTATGCCACTAAACAAAGCAACAGTAGGGAAATTGTAGTCACTGGTGGTGTATTTGATACCAAATATGACAACCATCACTCCAATCGTTATCTGAAAAGCCTAGAGAGGGCAGATATGGGTCAGATGTTTATATTGTTATTGTATTAAACATGTCCAGAAGAAAAAAATCTGAAAATGTGGTTTCAGTTTCTGATGTAGGATGCTTGTCAAAGTGGACATATGTCATGATTTTAGTAAGTATATATTTGCTGAAACCATTACTATTTCATTTTTTTTTTTTTCATTAAAATTATTCATGTTAAGTAAATAACTCAACCCATAACAATGAGAAATACATACATTTGTGGTGAGGTTTTTCACTCAAAATGGCCAATGCTCCTCATGTGGTTAAGAGAATAGACCATTTATGGCAGCAATAAAACAAGTACATTGCATACACTTATGGATTTAAATAAAATGTTGCTAAATAATAATTTTCCATCTTAATTTTATGCAACAGGGTTGAGTTGTTAAGCTTGACAGTGCCACTTTGGCTATAATATGCCTCAAAAATATGAATAAAAAGTATGATACTACTAACCATGTTCTGCACCACTATTAAAGAAACCTAAATTATGTAATTTTTGGTAAATAATGTCACGCATGAACAGAGTCTAAATTATTATGGGGTTGAGTTCAAATTAATGAGCATAAAGTTTTTTTAATAAAATATTCTTCACAAGAGAGAAGCATAAATAAATGCTTACATTATTGCCAAAAATCACAGACACTATGCACATTTTGTACAAACTCAGTGAAGTGCCTCAGGGACATGACAAAATGACATGAGACATGAGAAGATTATTTTATTTTAAAAAACATTAAAATGCAATAATTATTTTTAGTCATTAATATGGGCATAGTATTGTAGAAAGCTTTGAACAATTAACCACCACTTTCTAGGGTACTGAAATATTACCAAATCCCAGAAATGACCCAGTTATAATATTAAATATAAATATAAATATTAAAAAACATTAAATAGTAATATTAGTATCATGGCACAAGCAAGAATGTTGTTTTCCTGAATATCAACACGATCACAAACAAACTGATTTTATATAACATTTCAACAAAAAATGTTGCCGAATGATGAATGAAACGGGGACAGGGTTCTTGCTGCCACCTACTGGCAGTTTTAGTTTCATATTTATTTATCCATGACAGGCTTAACTTAAACCAACCAAGGTACTATCTCAAAAACAGACTCTGCAATTTATGGTCTAATTATGATTATCAAAAAAAAAAAAAAAAAAAAGCCTGAACAAGCGGACATTCTCATCTAAAGCCAATCAAGCCCGCACATTTATTCACTTGAGAACTTATGACAACACTTTTTATTGTCTGTTCATTTTAACTAAATCATTACCAAAATCATTCATAATTCTGATTTATCTGTAAATGCATTACCCCTAATTTCTTTGATTTTGCTTTTATAGATTCTATACGAGCAGTATTGTGATATGCTTCTCTGGCCTGTCCATCATCCCAAATAACAGCATCTTGTGCCTCCTGCGGATTTATTCGGATCTCATCTGTAGCGCTGCCTGTTGAGAGGACCTTGCGGCTTTCCATTCTAGGCAAAGTTTTATATTTACCCTGAAATTAAAGGACAAGTTAGTGGACATTCAACTGGCTTTGTATTGTTACTAATGTCAGTACATGTAAATTAACAAAACCTTTCTCTGTTACCCGCACCCACCTGTTTATTTGTCAGCAAAAGTCAACCAAATGGCGTAAAACGTTTCATTACGCATCATCCAGTGGACTTTTGACAGCTCCAGGGCTTTTGTTTGTTTGGCACATTTAGACTATTGTAGTAGATTTTCCTAGTTTTAGACCACTGAGGGTTATACCATTTACAGTGGAACATATTCTGGTCACTTTATAGTTCCCTTTCATTCTGATAGCTTTACCACTGTGGTTGTGGCTTATTTATTGTGCATTAAATTAAAATACATCTTGGAATAAAATTTACTGATACCCTGATTATAGCAATTATATCATTACTACTAAATAATTTACCTGGTTTAGTGCCACATTGACCACAGTAGAGTTTTTGTTGCAGGTGGCTTTGCAGGCAAAACCTGTGATATGGACGGCGACGATAAACTGAAGGATGGAGAGGACCAGCAATGCTCCAGTGATCCCCAGATCAAAATTCTAAAAAAATATTCAGCATGCCCATATGAAAAGAGTCTCCTAAACAATATCCCATATTTGATACTGTCTTGTGATGCCTTTGAGTCATTTTAATGAAAATGTAAAGTCGGTAACACCAAGGCTCCAAAAGTATCAAATATACTTTTTTTGCATGACATTTCTAGTCCATAGTCATTGTAATTGTATGAAAAAGAGTGACCAGTGCAGTTTTAATTAGTTAATGATGGGACAACTGTCATTTGTCACTAAAAACAAATGTATACAGATTGCATTACTGTATTATTGCACATTGTACATTTAGTACCTGATAGGTATGTCTTTTATAGCGCTCTAAAAGGAGTTTTATGTCTACGGACATCAGAATAATGGCGAACGCTGCAGTTATGGCACTGATCACATTCATTCCAAAAGAGGCTTTCATCTATAAAGGAAGAAAAGCTGACAAATGAAAGGTGACATAGTATGTGGCATTAAACTGACTAACTATGTAAACTGAAAAAGTGTTAGATGTCTTTTTAATTTAGTGGTTAAAAAAGTTTACCATGGAAAGTCCTGTGGTTGCCTTTTTCAGTTTCTGTTTACACAAATGTATCAGTGTGGCTAAAAGCCCCCTTACTTTTCATTTAAAATCATGTAAACATAAAGGCAGCAAAAGGTATAGGAAGGCATTGCATTTTTCGTTGCTACTTGGTGTTTAGGGATGAAAATAAAATCACAATGGCTTTTTACCCGTAGTCCTGTTGTACCCTACTACATACAGGCTCGCTTGGTGCTTTCAGTGGTGTGAAGTACACAACAATAGTGAATACAAAAATATATTAAAAACAATTTGATAAAAGAAGCATCCTCGCCCATTGATTTCAGTGCATTGTATGTACATACCACAGACAGACGAAGTTTCTTCTGCGCGGCAACAGACAGACATCCAGTACTGATGTACTGAGAAAGAAACACAGGACATGTTAAAGTTAATTTTGGAAATTAAGATCAGAAGCTATAAGCAAAGCCATTAAATGAAACTTACAATAAGGGATCCCCAGTAGGTGATGCCACTAATGGCAGAAAAGGCTGAGTAAGGATACTTGTAGATATTGGTGGTGTGTGCAATGCCAAACAAGAAACCCATCACTCCAATCAATATCTGGACAGTCTAGAGAGGGAAAATATGAGTCAAATGTCTAATGACATATCATTCATGTTTGAATACACATGCACGCACACACAAAGGGAAACTAGAGTATGTTTTATGCACAGCACTCTAAAGCAGGCACACACTTATTCAGGACCTATGACAACATCTACTTAACAGAAGAAAATGAGATATTAAAAGTATTCACAAAAGCATTCATAATTATAGTTTATTATTTAATGCATTACCCACAGTTTCTTTGGTTGTGCTTTGAAAAATTCTGTAAGAGCCGTGTGATATGCTCCTCCAGCCTGCTTTCCATCATCACAAATAACAGTATATTGTGCCTCCTGTGGATTTTCTTGGATTACAACTGTGTCTTTGTCAGTTGAGAGGATCTTGCTGCTTTCCATGTTCACCTTCTTTTGTATTTAACAGAAGAAAGTAAGTCATACAGGTTCGAAACAACATGAGGGTGAGTAAATAATGACAACATTTTCATTTTTGGGTTTATTTTTTGCTTTTCTCTGTAAATCTGCATTTATAATTAAAGGAACACTTTTTTGTGAAAATAGGCTCATTTTCCAACTCCCCTAGAGATAAACAGATGAGTTGTACTATTTTTGAATCCATTCTGCCAATCTCTGGGTCTGCCGTTAGCGCTTTTAGCATAGCTTAGCATAAATCAGATCAGACCATTAGCATCTCGCTCAAAAATGACCAAAGATTTTCGACATTTTTCCTATTTAAAACTTGACTCTTCTGTAGTTACATTGTGTACAAAGACCGACAGAAAAAGAAGAGAGTATAGTTCCTTTCCATATCTGCTTGGAAAACCAAAACTTTTCATTTTCTGTCGGTCTTAGTACACAGTGTAACTACAGAAGAGTCCAGTTTTAAATAGGAAAAATATTGAAAATCTTTGGTCATTTTTGAACGAGATGCTAATGGTCTAATCAGATTCAATGATTTATGCTAAGCTATGCTAAAAGTGCTACTGGCAGACCAGGAGACTGGCTGAATGGTTTCAAAAACGGTAAAACTCATCTGTTTAACTCTAGGGGAGTTGGAAAATGAGCCTATTTTCAAAAAAAGTGGAGTGTTCCTTTAAAGCATTAGCTGATGCTCTTGTGTAGTGTGATATAAAAAACTGGGATACTGCCAAGGTTTCTCAAACAAGAACATTTCTAAGGCTTATATTAGCTTGCACTGTAATAAAAAGGCAACACTAGTTGGGGACCAATTCTTACTATCAACTAGTTGCTTATTAGAATGCATATTACCAGCATATTGGCTTATTCCCTTGATCCTACTCCATACCTAAACTTAACAACTACCTTACTAACTATTAATAAGAAGCAAATTAGAGAGTTTACTGAGACAAATGTTAGAGTTAATAGTGCACTCTAAAAATGCTTGGTTATTTTTTTTTACTCTGCCCCTATATTAAGCATGTTGGGTAGTTTTTGTGTTACCCAGCCGTTGGGTTAGTAGCTGGGTCAATCTTACTGACAGCTGAAACTATAATATACCCTTCGACAAAACAACCCAGTTGAGTTACAGTCAGAATGCAGGCTTTTTGCATCCTCTTCAGGAGAAAGTGGTTCTCAGTTCTCACCTAATAGGTGCACTTCTTAAGTGAAACGAAGGATTGTATGTGTTTTATTTCATTTATACTTTGTCGTAAATTATTTTATGCAATGCAATGCAACATACAGGGAGATGTCAGTCGATGGGAATCTCAAGCATGAGGGAAACGTCTGCATAACAACAAATTTGGTTCATTATAATATTTCATTTAATTTATTTAGATGATAAAACATGTTCTCCAATCTCAGTACTGTTTGTTTATGATATTCACAGTTCCCCTGTCAAACAGCAGCTCATCACAGATTCAGATTACATTACACACTTGCACAAGAATCAGCACTATTTTAGTGAAAAGAGGTAACAAAGAACAGTTAATTACACTTCAATTAAAATGTTACATTTTGTATTTCTAAAATGCTTGTTAACCAGTTTAAATGTATGTAATATTGTAAACTATATATGCTGTATCCATCCAAATAAATTTTAAATAAACCTTTTGATTTTTACTGTGGCCTCTAGTAATTCTGTGTGTGATATTAATTTCCAACCCATTGTAGGCCAGCAATATAGAAACTTTTGAACAATAGTTCAGTTGAATAAAACAACCCATAGAAGCATGTTTGGCTCAAGCAATTCCCCATTATGTGTTAAATGTAAGGTCGAAGTGGGAGATTATATCCATTTAGTTTGGGACTGTTCTGTTGAGCCGTACATTTGACTTACAATTGGATCCCTTGTCTATGATTCCCAGTCACTTGCTGATATATATATATATATAATAACTTGGATCAAACTTGGACTTGACAAACTCCCATCTTGGAAAGGATGGCACACGATTATCAGAGAAATGATTCCCTATGCAATTCTAACATGAGTTACTCACCTGTCAACTGAAGCTTTTCCTCAAGTTTGGTCTCCATAGCTGGATTTTATTAATATCTCTATAAGTAATATTTTTTCTTCCTCACTAGCATTGTAAATGTGGGTCATTGTCTATTGGTTGGTTTGGTTATATTTATGTTTTAAGTGGATGAAAAGCTGATAAATAGTTGCAATATAAATAAATAAATAAAACATGTTGGGTCAAACAAACATTTAACCCAACCAGCTGGGTAAAAGAAAAAAATAATAATAAACAGCATCTGTTATGTCCCATATTTAACTAGCAGTAGGATGCCAAATAACCCAGAAACTGATGTTTTTAACCCAGCGTTTTTTTAGAGCTGCGGTTCTCAGCTTGAGAGATCCACTTTCTGCCTAAGTAAAGTTTAAAGTTTAAAAAACACACAACTACAAATGCAGTCACTCTAATATACTCATGTCATAATTATTTGATTGTCTGAGGTAAACACAAGAGTGTTTTTGACAATGATCCAAACAAATGAGAAAACTTCAGAAAATCTTAAATCACAAAACAACTGACAAAATTGCATGTACCAAATTATAACAATAAATGAGCAAAAAATTACACTAAAACAGTTGCTGGTGTGAAAGATCACATAAGATCACAAAAGAACAATATGTTTTAGTTTTAGAAAAGACATTTGATAAACTCTTTGTACAGTATGGAAAAAAAAACTCACATTAAGTGATTTTTCATACATGCATTTTACTGATGTGAGCATATAAATTGAGCATATAAAGGTAGGCTTTATATTGAAATAATTATAATGTTAATTGGGGTTCATATTTTACCTGAAATGGAGTTGTTGATGTGGATGTGTGATCACTCTTCTGGTGTATATTTGTGTGTGTTTGTGTAGAACTGCTAAGGAGGAGCTTATGTCAGCTTGCGTTACACTTTTAAGGATTATGTAACACCTTTCATCCTAAAATTCAAAGGGTTTACATATAAATAAAAAGTGTAAGGTAGTGTAAATTTAGGCCATTACCCGAGGACAAAAATATTACCTGAGGGATTTACCTACGTTGCATGTCTGATTGTGAGGGAAACCAGAGCACCTGGAGGAAAACTACATAGAAAGGCATCCTGGTTCAGTCTTGCTGTGAGGTGACAGACAGTGCTACCCACTAAGCAACTGTGCTGCCCAGTTGGGCACTGATTTCTAAATAAAATGTATGTAGAATATCTTAAATAATTTATAAATTAACCCCTTAATTGTCAACCGTCCCCTCTGTGGGAAGCCTAAGTTTACACATAAATCACCATTTTACACATAAATCCTAATCATGACAAGCTATATATTGTTGGAAAGGTCTAAGTGTCCTAAATAGATATTTTACCTTTTTTGTGGTACTAATTATGCAGGAAAAGTAATGGATTAATTTATGAAAAGAGTGCACCTCACAAATCTACTTCATAACAGGAGTTCTGCCCTTTGTCACAAAAATACTTTCTTTGTTGCCTTTTTCCCTATCACGCTTTAGAAATCATAAGAAATTATGATTTTATTAAAATATTAAAATCCCAAAAAACATCCTTCGAAAACAGACATTGCATTACCATGGAAATGTACATGAAAATCGTATTACAAAATGTTGTCAAATGTTTTTTGTTTCGTATTGTTTTTAATAAAATATCAGAATATCAGAAGGTTAAAACAGTAATAAAAACAAAAACTGTGTCATCAGAAGCAATAATATGAGTTGTTTGTTTCTAGCAACCTTTGGAGGGAAGGATCACTACTCTTCACTGTGACTCAGTATCCCTAGAATGTAACAGACAAGATATGTTAGTAAACAAGAGATTCAGACTCATTATCCATTTAAAACATTTTTTTTTATATAAGCTGTATGAAGGAATGTGAGCTATGTGAGGAATAACCAGGAAATACCTGCTGTCACACACTTCACCAGTCTAGCAGAATGAAAATGGCTATAGTTTACAAAAAAGCTTCTTGTTGTTGCTTTTTTAATTAGGAGTAAATGAGTACTGTTACATGTAGCATAACTACATTTCAACAATACAAGTTTAAAGATAGAGTTAGTTGTACCAGTTTAGACTATTGTAGTAGATCTTTCTAGTTTTAGACTACCGCAGTTAAATACATTTTACAGTGGGCCATAATATGATTACTTTATAATTCCTTTTCATTCTGCTAGCTTTACCATTGTGGTTGTGGCTTGATTCATGTGAATTCAAATGCATGCTTAGATAAATCTTACTCGCATTAATGATATAAATATAGTAATTATATCATTAACACTAAATCGTTTACCTGATTTAGTGCTACATTGACCACTGTAGAGTCAGTGTTGCAGGTGGCTTTGCAGGCAAATCCTGAGATACAGATGGAGACGATAAACTGAAGGATGGAGAACACCAACATAACTCCAGTGATCCCCATTTCATATTTCTAAAAAAAAAAAAAATAATAATAAATATTATATATATATATATATATATAAATAAATTCTACATGCCAATATGAAAACAATTTTGTTTAACAAACACTATCCCAGCAATTATATTGTAAGTTAATTTCTAAATATTACATTATACTAACTATAAGGAGACATCATATGGCTTTAGGGCACAAGTCACAAGGACTTTTTTTTTCATTGTTATGACACTTTTGCGGTGCTTTTATGTCATTTTGAAGAATTAAATTTCCAGCCCATAGTCATTAGAATTGTATGAAAAAGTCATGACCAGCACAGTCTCTATTCGTAAAATGTGTAGATTATTACACAACTGTTATTTTTATTTAACTATTTAACTATAGAAAACAGCAATCAAAAGCTAAAAACTATTTTTAAATAAATAAAAAAAAAAATAACAGATCACATTAATATAGTACTGCAGATTGTACATTTGTACCTTAAAACGTGAACAAAGTTCTTGGTCCATACGATTGTTATAGCCATAGTAGCACCTATGATAGGGCATTGAAATGAGATGCATCTCTATGCCCATCAGAGTAATGGCGATCGCTGCAGTTATGACACTGATCAGATTCATTGCAAGGGAGGCTTTCACCTACAGGAAGAAAGGTTGATGCTTAAAAGGTGACATATAGTTATAATAATTGTGTCCACCTGTAAAACAGCTTGAGCAGTTTTTAACTGTACAAACTGAAAATGAGTCAGATGTTCTTTTACTTCACATCCTTTTAGTGTCTCATGTTCCAGACTACTGTGGTAAAAGAGAGTTTATCAAGGAAAGTTTTGCGGTTGCTTTTTATTCAATATGCAAATGTATTAGAGTGGCTAAAAGCTCCCTTAAGATTATTTTTTGTTTTTATTACTAATCTCAAAATATATGGTGATTAATGATTTTATTTTTTTTTATTTATATATATTTTTTTTTTTTACAGTTTTAATAAGAAGAAAAATATGTAGCTAAATATTAAGGCAGCAAAAGGTGTTTATATAGCTGATTTTGTTGCTATTTTGTTGCTATTTGGTGACTCCGTAGCCCTATTGTACCATACAATGTCATCTTTACTCAAAAAACAGATGATAAAGGTTTGAATTTTGCTTTTTAGCTACTAGGGATAAATACTTATTTACTAGGTATAAAGATCTTATTTTCAAACCTTTATTCACAAAATAGCAACAAAATCATATACACCTTTTGTTGCATGAATCTTTTTATGAAAACTATAAAAAAAATCTGATGTGTCTCGTGAGATCTGACTGGTCACAAGAATGTGACAATATCCTTGCAAAACGTTTTGAAGAGTTTACATTAGAGCTGCACAATTGATAAAAGATTGCGATCTCTATTCTAACACCCACGCAATCATATTCCTGAATGACAATGATTCAGCAGTGTCTGTTACGACTGTTTTACATCGTGCTGCTCATGCTCCACTGACGCTTATGATGTGAAACAGGTGTAAAAGACATTAAAATCTGCATTCATGCTGCTGCTGATCCAGAAAGAGCAACACAATCAGTCTTTTTAACCACATAATGATCATTATTTCTGTGTTACAGACATTTAAATAACAGAAGTAGTGAAATAAAAGTTTATAGTTTGGGTATAAACATACTTTCTACAGTAGCGATCAAAATGAGAGTATCTAAACACTGGAATGTATTGAAATGCTTATTCTCTTCCACCAGGAGGCGACAACAACTGCACGTTTAAAAAAGCATTTATCACTGAATCATTCATTCAGGAGATTCCAACAGTGAAAATCCTTATTAATTGAGACACTGACTTCTTCATTTTATTTATTTATTTATTTTTTGTTAGAATATATTTTTAAAAGCCTTTAAAAATCGTGATTTTCAATTTATCCAGAATCATGCAGAATCATGTTTAATTTCATAAAGCACAAGTTCATATCAAAATGCACATGCATTTTGTGTTTTTCAGTTGAATAAAATACTATTTTTCCCCATATATTTTATCATTGAGGATTTCTTTAAAAAAAAAAGTTCTCGTTCTCGGGAACCCAGTCTCGTGTCTCGTCACACCCCTGGTAACTACACAACAAGTGCACATCATTTTAACTGGTTTCAGCATATAACACTATATGTACATACCACACATGAATGAAGTTTATTCTGTGCAGCAACAGACAATGAGCCAGCACTGATGTACTGAGAAAGAAACACAGGACATGTTAAAGTTCATTCTGGAAATTAGAATAAGAAGCTAGAATGCATAGACTTGAAAATGAAACTTACAATAAGGGCACTAATGATACAAATAGGTATCCTAAAGTGAATGGAATGACTGGTGGTGTGTACAATACCAAGAAAGAAAACCATCATTCCAATCATTATCTGGACAGTCTAGACAGCGTAGATATGAGGCAAATGTTTATTTATTTATTTGTTTGTTCGATAATGGTATTTCATTAATGTATGAAAACACACACACACGCACACACACACAAAGGAAAGCTACAGTATTGTTTTATGCACTACAGTCTTAAAGCAATCAGACTGCGACAAATCTATTAACTTTGAGGACAAATGACAACCATTCATTTTCTATTCATTTTTTCCACGGACTGCAATATGACACTGAAATATTCCCAAAATCATTTAGAATTATAATTCATCATAAAATGCATTACCCCCAGTGCCTTTGGTTGTGCTTTGAAAAATCCTTTAAGAGCCGTATTGTGATATGCTCCTCCAGCCTGCTGTCCATCATCACAAATAACAGTACCTTGTGACACCTGTGGATTTACTTGGATTACAACTGTAGCTTTGTCACTTGACATGACCTTGCTGCTTTCCATTCCTTGCAAAGTTTTCACCTGCAATTAAAGGAAAATTTCACCCAAAAAACTATCCTGGCATTGTTTACTCACCCTAAAGTTGTTCCAAATCTTTATGAGTTTATTTTATCAGTTTAGGAGATTTATTTGAAGAATGTCAGTAACCAAACCTTTGATTGTGAATACTTACTTCCATATTTAATAAATAAAAATATATATTATGAAAGTCAGTGGCTACCAACTACTGTTTTGTTACCAGCATTCTTAAAAAATCTTCTTTTGTGTTCCACAGAAGACATTGATACAGGTCTGGAACAACATGAAGTTGAGTAAATTATGAATTTTTGGGTAAATGATCCCGCATTAAGCATTAAACATCACAACTCATGTGAGGTTGCTTTTGTCTGTTTTTCATCTGCATTTATATTTACAGCATTAGCTGACACTGCTGTTTTGGGTGACAAGTAGATATGTCTAACAAACTGTGTATATAACTATAGGCTTTATAATTAATCAAGCAATTAATTAATTAATTAATTAATTAATTAATTAATAATAGATGTTAACTAATAAATCAAATATTTTACCTGAAGTGAAATGAGTTGTGTTGATGTGAAGGTCTGATCGTTCGTCTGGTGTATCTTTGTGTGTGTGAACTGTGAAGAACCACTAAGGAGGAGCTTGTGTCATATTAGCTTGTGTTATATTTTTACTCCTCCTAAAATTTAAACAGCTTTACATCAATTATGGTCATTTGAAAAAAAAATATATATATATATATATATATATATATATATATATGATTAAAGAAGCACCAGCAGACATGTTCAAACACACAATAAAAACATCCTGTAGTCATGCACTCATTTTTCAGTAAATAATGGAGAAAGGCCTTGAATGAATTGATAATTAAATCCAGAAGGGACTAACTCTGAATTAAATTATCAAAACTCAGCCAACTGAAATATGACCTGCAATGATTGTCACGTTAATTAAATGGACACTGAAGCCCAGAGCCAGCTCTGACTTACTTATACAATCGAAACGTCATTTTTACAGTTCAAAAATGTATATTGATTTAAAGTGTGCATCTTACCCTAAGTGTTTAAAATGCATATATTTGGTTTACTTGACACCTTTCCCTCTTTGGCTACTCATGCCACTCATTTAACTTTTTTGCAAAGTGTCAAGGGTTAGACACAGAGCAGTTACTTCACAAGTGACATGAGTATTAATGATATTAATGACAGAACCATAAATACAACACCCTTTAGTCTCACTACAATAGTACATTTTTTCTGCATCATGAAATTAATCAGGAAACTGGTTTTGAGTTAAATAAGTATAAATGAATATATTTATTAAGAATTTTTAACATGCAAGTTATTTGGCAGGTATTGTGCTAAAATCACGCTTTTTATTCTTATCTGCTTATCAACGATTAATAATGTATTTGTAATCAGTCATTAGTCATTTATAAACACCTTTTATAATTGACGTGTGTGTGTGTGTGTGTGTGTGTGTGTGTGTGTGTGTCTGCAATAACAAAACTCTTGTTCCTATTCTAATTTTATATGTGATGTTCAATGCTGTTAATATTACATTATTAAAATGAATTATAGTACATTAAATTTCTAAAAATATAATTTTAATACAACTACATTGTCTCAAGTCTGTTTTGACCACAAACATCATGAATGTGACTCGTAAATGAACAATATCAGAAGGTTAAAACGATAACAATAATAAATTGTCATCAGAAGCAACAAAATAAGTTGTTCGTTTCTAGCAACCTTCGGAAGGTAGGATCTCCTCACTGTGACTCAGTATCCCTGGAATGTAACAGGCAAGATATGTTAGTAAACAAGAGATTCAAGAAGACAACAAGACTCATTATCCACTTTAATTTTATTAGTAAGTTCCAAACACCATAACATCTATTTTTATAGGCTATATGAAGGAATGTGAGCTATATGAGGAATAACCAGGAAATACCCACTGTTTTTAAATTAGGAGTAAATGGGTATTGTTGCATCTAGCATAACTACATTTCAACAATGCAAGTTTAAAGATAGAGTTGTAACTACTATTAGTTAGTGTGTCTACTACTATTCTAGTAGATCTTACTAGTTTTAGACCACTGCACTTAAGTACATTTTACATTGGACCAGATTATGATTACTCTATAATTCCTTTTCATTCTGCTAGCATTACCATTGTGGTTGTGGCTTGATTAATGTGAATTTAAATACATGCTTAGATAAATCTTACTGCCATTAATGATATAAACATAATTATATAATTAACACTAAATCATTTACCTGATTTAGTGCTACATTGACCACTGTAGAGTCAGTGTTGCAGGTGGCTTTGCAGGCAAATCCTGAGATACAGATGGAGATGATGAGCTGAAGGATGGAGAACACCAACATTACTCCAGTGATTCCCATTTCATATTTCTAAACAATAATAATAATAATAATAAATAAATAAATAAATAAATTCAACAAGCCCATATGAAAACAGTTTAACAAATAATATCCCAGCAATTATATTCAGTGAATTTCTAAATATTATTACAATATACTATAAGAAGCCATCATGTGGCTTTAGTGCACAAGTCACATTGACTATTTTTTCATTTTTATGATACTTCTGCAGTGCTTTTATGTAATTTTGAAGCATGAAATTTCCAGTCTATAGTCATTATGATTATATGGAAAAGCATGACCAGCACGATCTCTATTAGTAAATTATTACACAACTGTTATTTTTAATTTAACAATTCATTTAATTAACTAAAACAGCAATCAAAAGTTAAACATAAATAAATAACTGATCACATTAATATAGTATTGCACATTGTACATTTAGTACCTTAAAACTTGAACAATATTCGGAGTCAGGACGATAGTAGCACCTATGATAGAAATCTGAAAGATCTACCATCTCTATGCCCATCTGAGTAATGGCGATCACTGCAGTTATGGTACTGATCACATTCATTGAAAGAGAGGCTTTTACCTACAGGAAGAAAGGACGACAGTCAAAAGATGAAATATAGTTATATAAGTAATAGTAATAAATAATTGTGTACACTTGTAAAAGAGCTTGAACAGTTTTTAACTATGCAAAAACTGAAAATGAGTTAGATGCTCTTTTAGTCCACATCCTTTTAGTGGTAAAAGGGTCTCATGTTTCAGACTACTGTGGTGAAAAAGCGTTTACAGAAAGTTGTAAGTTTATTCAGTTTAAAGGGGGAGGGGTTCCAGTGCTGTTTCATGCATGTTAAAGTTATTTACACTGCTAAAGAGTTGCATTCTCATGCTAAACATGTCCAACGTTTAAAAAAAAATGATTTGGACATTTAACAGAATATTTCTGTGCCAAACACACACTTTTACAAGTTTCTTACAAGTTTCGTAAAGTATAAGCATTTTTCCAGGAAGAGCGCACCCGTACGCACATCGACCTGAGTGCGTACAAAAGCGCTTTGTTCAGCTGCACTTCTGCGCAGGACTCACTCGGGAAGAATGTCTCTAAAGAAGTTTGGTTTTGCTAGTAAGTCAAAGATAACCTTGCTCAGCTTTCCGAAGAACCCAGCATTATTTGAACAGTGCATTCAGTTTGTTTTTCCTGGGCAGAAACGAAGTTTTGCAAGTTCAACGCTGGTTATTTTCTACAATACTAAAGCTACTTTTTGGAAAATAATTACATAAATAAATATAGTTCAGATGCCAAAGCCTCTAAGTACATCTGACGTTTTTCTTTACAATTAGCATTTCTTTTTGGCTAATATGTATAGATTTCTATGTAAGTATTATTTCTGAATGGGTTGAGGCTGGAATTTAGTGCATTTGAAGTGAAAGTACTTGAGGAACATGTACTATGTGTGGAGAGCATGCACTCAATATCGTTATCTCATTTTTCACCAAGATAACTTTTAGAGGCTTTTGTATTGGAACTCTTCATATAAAAAAATATATATTAGCCCTTTAACTGTCATTCCCATTTTTGAACATAGACTAGAAAATGTAGTATTCAAACTTCATTTTTTGTAATTCTTTTTGTGACAAAGGACAGAACTCCTGTTATGAAGTGGATTTTTGAGGTGCACTTGTCATATATTAATCTATTACTTTTCCTACATAATTTGTAGCATAAATTCTTTTTTAAATATCTATTTAAGACCTTAGACCTTTACAACGATTTTAGTTTGTCATGATTAAATTAGGATTTATTTGTAAAATTGTGAAGTAAACTGAGGCGTCCCACTGAAGGGACAGTTAAGGCAGGGTTAAGGCAGCAAAAGGTGTATATATAGGAAAATGATGTTGATTTTGTTGCTATTTGGTGGTTAAGGGCTTGAAAATAAAATATTTTACCCTGCAGCCCCGACGTACCTTATGACATGTTGTCTTTACTCAAAAAACAGATAATAAAGGTTTGCTTTGTGCTTTTAGTGGTGTAACTTCACAAGAATTGCACATTATTTAAACAGATTTCAGTACATTACGTGTACATACCACACACGGATGAAGTTTATTCTGTGCAGCAACAGACAATGAACCAGCAGTGATGTACTGAGAAAGAAACACAGGACATGTTAAAGTTCATTCTGGAAATTAGAATAAAAAACTAAAAAGTAAAGCCTTGAAAGTGAAACTTACAATAAGGGATCCCCAGTAGGTGATGCCACTAATGATAAAAATGTCATAGTGACGACTGTAATGATTGATGGTGATTACAATACCAATGAAGAAAATCACCACTCCAATCATTATCTGGACAGTCTAGACAGGGCAGATATGGGTCAAATGTATATTAATGTATTTATTTATGTATTCGATAATGGTACACCATTATTGTTTGAAAACACACAAAGGAAAGCTACAGTATTGTTTTATGCACTACAGTCTTAAAGCATATGACAAGATCATATCATGGAATACAATATGACACTAAAATGTTCAAAAAATATTTTAGAATTATAATTAACCATAAAATGCATTACCCCCAGTGCCTTTGGTTGTGCTTTGAAAAATTCTTTAAGAGCCGTGTTGTGATATGCTCCTCCAGCCTGCTGTCCATCATCACAAAAAGCAGTACCTTGTGCCACTTGTGGATTTACTTGGATGATAACTGTAGCTTTGTCACTTGACATGACCTTGCTGCTTTCCATTCTTTGCAAAGTTTTCACCTGCAATTAAAGGGAAAGGGGGGAAAAAAATCTGTCATTATTTACTCACCCTAAAGTTGTTTCTTTCATCTGTTAACCACAAAAAAAAAAAAAAAAAAAATATTATGAAAGTCAGTGGCTACCAGCTATTGTTTTGTTACCAACATTCTTCAAAAATCGTATTTCGTGTTCCACAGAAGAAAGAAATTGATACAGGTTTGGAACAACATGAAGTTAAGTAAATGATCATTTTCATTTTTGCTTTTGACTGCTTTAGAATTAATTAATAATAGATGTTAACTGATAAATAGAATATTTTACCTGACGTGAAATGAGTTGTGTTGATGTGGATGTGGATGTCTGATAGTTCTTCTGGTGTATCTTTGTGTGTGTGAGCTGTGAAGAACCACTAAGGAGGAGCTTGTGTCATATGAGCTTGTTTTATACTTTTAGGGATTATGCAACATCCTTTACATATAGATAAAATCTACAAGGTATCATAAATTATAGCCATTTGAGAACCAAAAATATCTCTAATTTAAAGAAGCACCAACAGACATGTTCAAACACTCACAATAATCCTATTTATTAGTAAATGATGTAGAAATGCCATTACTTCTTAATTAAATCCAGAAGGGACTGATTTTGAAATAAATAAAACAAAACTCAGCAAACTGAAATATCACCTGCAATGACTGTCACAATATTTAAAGGGACACTGGAGACCGGTACCCACTCTAACTTACTTACCCAATCAAAATGTAAATTTTTACATATATTTAGTTAAACTGACACCTTGCCCTCTTTGGATTGCCATGTCACTCATTTAACTTTTTTAGTAGGTTACTTAGCAGAAGCTGCTTTTTGCAACATATTAAGGGAGCAGCTTAAGCAGCTTTTTTAGCAACTTTAGAAAAGTGACACGAGTTATTAGATATTAATGACAGAAACACAAATAGAACACCTTTTACTCGATTTTTGCTGCATCATGAAATAAATCAGGAAACTGGTTTAGAGAGAAATAAGTAAATTAATATATTTATTAAGCATTTATAACATGGCTCACTATTTGGCAGGTATTGTAAAATGACACTTTTTATTTATGCATTTATATCTGCTTATTAGTAATTTTTTTATGCATTTGTAAATGGGTCATTAGTCATTTAGAAACACCTTTTATAAACAACTAATTTATGTGTGTGTTTCTGCAAAATATGTAACTGCTGTAACAATACTCCTGTTCTTATTTTATATGACGTGATGTCATGGCAAGGCCAAAAAATCTGGTTAAATTCAGGTGCATGAAACAAGTTCAAAAAGGTATAGAGTTAGACACCTCTGACATATTACATAATTTAACATGACTTCTCTTTCTTCTTCTTCTTCTTCTTCTTTAAAAAACAAAAATTGGTTGTTTGTTTAGCCAAGATTCCCAAACACACACACACGCACACACAGCTATAACCTCTGTATTGAACCCAAACAGAGCACTGAACAAAATACTGCTAAGTGAGGTCATAGTTTTAGTACAAGAAAGTCACTCTCCTTCAATTATTAAAAATAGCTCTTTAAAGCATGCACAGAGCATTAGGGGTCGTGTGAGTGGTCCACCGTATCACATCACAATTAAGTTCAGAATACTCAGAAACTTGGTTAACAAATACAATCTTTGGTCAATGTCAAACATGAAACGAAAATACATGACAATTCGATGGGCCTTGCCTGATGCAAAAATTAAAATTTTCAATATTATATAATGATACTCATAAATTTCCTTTGCCTGTAACACTAGAACAGATACAAAAAAATGAGGATCAGTAATTTGAGATACTAATTCCCAGCTTTTGGACTGTAGGATCTCCTCGGCGTCCCTTGGAAGTAACAGACAAGATGTATTACACAAGAGACTCAGGCTCTACCAGTTTTAATTATAATAATACAACGTGATATCATGATAATTCATATTTATTTTACATCAAATGTGGTTCTACAAAACGTAAGTTTTTACAGGCACAAAAACCTACAATACTGACGTATTTACAGCATCTAAACGTACAAATACCATTTTCAGTGTACAATATGTATTGACGACACCTAAAAATAAATCTTTATGAATATTAAAATCACACCATTCATTTTATTATTGTTGTTCTTAGTTGTCATATCAATGACCTTGTTTTCAATTGCATTATTAAATAGTTTATTTGTTCAGTTAATATGAAATGACAAAATTTCATTCTGTTCTGTGTGATTTCTGCTGTCAGCTTGTTTCTAAGAATAGGCCTACATAATGTTAAACAAGACTTCACTTTAAACCCTTAAAATATATAACATTTATGAAATCGTTTAACCATTCTTGTAATATTTAGCCTATTTTGTTGCCATGGGCCACAAAAGGTGTTTTTTCCAACATGCTGTGGCTAACAATAGAACCAAAAAACACACCAAAAGCGCAACATAATTAATGTAGTAAATCAGGAAAATAATCTGGATAAATATTTTCAGTGATTAACCATTTAAATTCTGCTCTGCATCTCACACAATCCTACTGTATTCCACCAGAGAGGACTGTGGCTACAGTGCATCGCCATTTGGATTAGGCTACGTTTAGTACTGCTGTTGTCATTTCTGCTATAAATAACAATAATAATGATTGTAATTGCATTTATCTGTCTGTGCTTTTTTTCTTTATACTGTACAGAAATAGTTATGGTTGGTAGTAGTGGGATTAGCGACTATAAAAATATTTTTAATGCTATATTGTTATTGAAATAGTCATTTTCATGGATATATCGGTCAAATACGTTTAACATCCTTTTATAATCACTGTAAAATGGGTAGGTTAAGGCATCTAAAAATCTAAATTGCTTATTGATAATATGATAAAAATGCATTGATACGAATATATTAATGATATAAAAGAAACGTAAATATTTTACGTTTTTAGCTAAAAATCCGTAGCAATTTGTACGTTTTAAACGTTGAAATACATCTAAATTGTACGTTTTAGTATTAATAAAAACTTACAACAATGTACGCTTTGTGCTTGTAAACGTTACGTATAAACAATGAGACCAGGCTGAATAAAAACTTTGTGGTTGACTGTTCCTATATCTGTTTCATACAGTATGATGTGCACTAAGGTTAAAGGCAGTTTATATATAGTTTATATAGTTTAGGCTGTTTATAATTTATATATTCTTTACATTCTGCTAGTGTAGTGAGGTTGCAACATTCTCTAAAAACATTGACACAAATAACTATTGATTGTTGTGATAAAACTGACTGCCAAACTCGTAATAGCAAAAATAGCTGAATTACCACTAAATCATTTTAGCACACATTGACCACTGTAGGGTTTTTGTTGCAGATGGCTTTGCAGGCAAATGCTGAGATATAGATGGAGATGATGAACTGAGGAATGGTGAACACCAGCATTATTCCAATGACCCGCAAAGTAAAATGCTGCAAAAATTAAATGGAATCATTATGAGCTAATTATGAGGGTTGAGAGTATATACCAACAATCGCATAAATACAGAAGTCAGATTCATGGACAAAGCTGAATGATCTGGCACATTACCAATGAATACAATATTTTGATTATAATACCTCAAGATATAAAGTTGGATCATCCAGTGATATTAATGCCAATTGTAAGCCCATCAGAATAATGGATATCCCTGCAGTTATGGCACTGAACAGATTCATTCCAAGAGAGGCTCTTACCTACAGGAAAAGAATGTACTAGTTTCAGACCACTGGGAGTATTTTTTTATTTTTTTTGAATACTCAAAGAACAGACAATTAAAAAGGCTTGAAACTTAGGAATACTTTTAAGTATCACAACTTTTCCCATTAACTTTTATTGGACCATAAACATAATTTTGTAGTAAATTTGATTTACAAAATAACTGCATGCACATAATTTAATTTAAAAGTCCATGTTTTTAATTTAATTTCAATACTTGAGACAACAGCATTTAAAAACTCTCATTTAAAGGGTATGGCGGAGATTTAAAAACAACTAATTTGGAGCAGATAAATACTGGGAAAACATCTCAAAGTTAGATATACATTGGCCAAAACTGGGTTACAGCAAAGACTGCTACCAGCCGTTCATTTAGTTGAGGCAAATTTAGTTGCAATCTTGATCACTTGTCCAGTTTTTCTTGGTGCTTTTGCCACCAGTCTAAAGCTACAATGTGACAACTTATCTTTGCTAATAGATAATATCTTAACTTTATGTTATTTAAAATACAAGTTATAACTAATAATAGTGTGAAAATACATTAAAACAACATGACAGACAAATATGGGGGTATGTACATACTATGAATGGATGAAGTTTATTCTGCGCAGCAACAGACAAAGAGCCAACACTGATGTACTGAGAAAAACAAACAAAGTAGATTTAAAGGTCATTCTGGAAATTAAAATTAGAAGCAATAAAGCAGAACCATAAAATAAAACTTACAATAAGGGACCCCCAGTATGTTATGCCACTATAGACAAGAATTGCAAAATAATTGTAGACACCAGTGGTAAGTATAACACCAAGTACGAAGACCATCACTCCAATCATTATCTGGACAGTCTAGGGCACATGCACATATAGGCTGGGTATTTTATTCATGATGGCATAAAATGTGTGTTTAGATACAGTGATCTAGAAGAAATTAAATACTCGTATTATTATAATTCATCATAAAATGCATTACCCCCAGTGCCTTTGGTTGTGCTTTGAAAAAGTCTTTAATAGCCGTATTGTGATTTTTTCCTCCGGCCTCATGTTCATCAACAAAAATAACGGTGTCTGGTATCGCCAGTGAATTTACTTCGATGACAACTGTAGGTTTGTCAGTTGAGATGACCTTGCTGCTTTCCATTCTTAGAAAAGTTCTGGATTTCTGTAATAAGTATGTTTGTATCATGCAAGTTAAAAAAGAAATGTGAGCAAAGAACTTTGCATACAGGAGAAAGTATGTTTATTTAAAGAGGGCAAAAATCTCCAGTTATCAGACACAAAAAAAAAGTAGCTTTTCCACGAAGCACAGAGTAAATACACAACGGCATCATGATAACACAGATGACACTAAAGTAATGCGATAAGCATTCAGCATGATTTAACAACATGAGATGTCACATAAAACATAAGCAGAACTAAGAAGATGAAGTTAAAACATCAAATGTGAAGTCTCACAGGCAATTCTGGGAATGTCATTTCACTGTAAATTTTCACTAACATAAATTGAAAATTTATAATAGTTTATTGTATTTGTACAAATATTGTAAATATTATTTCTAATATTTTTATTGTATTGTATATTGTATACAAATGCAATCTTTTTTTAGTGTTGCTAAATACCTTTTTGACTAAGATGCCTTTGTCCAGCCTAACATCCTAACAAATCACAAAATACTAAAACTGAGTTATTAGAACCAAACAATAAATGAGCAACAGCTTACACTAAAACATTCAATACTGTGGAATATATTTAGTCAAAGCATGATCTTTTTTTAAATGGCTGCATCATAATTTGTATATTAGCACACATGCATTTAAAAAAAAAAAAAAAAAGAGCATTGATGTCAATTTATAAAATATTTTACCTGAAATGAGATTAGTTGATGTATAGTAACTCTTTTTGTATCTTTGAGTGTGTGAACTCTGTGAAGAACAGTTAAGGAGGGGCCTGCTTCAAGTATAGAAAGATTATGTTAATAACCACCTTCTTCTTAAAATACAAAGTATTTGAAAAATTATGTAATAATAATAAGGCAGAATAACTTACAGCAAATGATGATAGACAATATGTGATTCTCTGTTTTTTTTTTGTTTTGTTTTTTTTTAATAATGATAAGAATAATCAGAACTCTTCCAAAAGCACTAGGATATGTGTTTAAAATACATGCAGCAAATTATTTATAAATTATTCATAAATTAAATCCATCTAAATAATTATTTCATCGGTTCTAGTTACAATATGTAACATTCTTTGCTTTGTTACTGTTTAGATTTTTGCCACAAAGAGTAGGTTTCTTAGTCCACAGTGGACTCACAGCAGCATAACTTCATTATATTAAAAACAGCCACACCATATTAAAAGAAAAAGGGACCAAGCTGCAATGTCTGAACTGAACAGAAATCTAACATTCCTTGTAGGTTGTAGCTCAAACAGTAGATCATGGCACTAGGCCATAGGTTCAATACCCTGGGAATAAATCCAAAGCATTTTTATCAGGCTTCTATGTATAGTATCATTATCTCATTTTTGACCAAGGTGGCTTAGAGGGTTTTGCATCTGAACACTTTATATAACATTACATTTAAAAAGTTTTTTTTTTTTTTTTTTTTTTCCCAGTGTAAGACCAATCAAGTTGAAGGTGGTTTACCATAGAACATTTGTGGCTGCCTTACTTAATTTCCTTTTGCTAGCTGTATATTTGCTGCCTCGTGTAACCATTTAACCATAAAGCATTAAATAAAATGTCTCTTTCCTGTTTTTCGCACTGGCCAAATTGAAATCAAATGTAAGACATGTTAGAACAAGCATAAGAACATGTGAGCAACATACACATGATGCCATATTTTGATCTACACTTTAAAAGTACTACTTTTAAAGGCATTACTGAAACACGGCTCAGAAACACTGAGAACGGATACAGAAGAAGATTAACTGATCACAAACCACAAACCACAAGTGACGTTTTCTTGTCATGCACAGGGACAGGTTCTTGTTCATTAAACAGAATCTTAGTTTTAATAGAGGCAAAATTTTGATTCCAGATCTCAAACATGCCTAGTCTTTAAATGAACAATATAAATGTACTGACACAAAGATCAAGTGTAAACATAACAATGAAACTATTAAAGCTAAATTTTAGAGCTACTGCCCCCAGATGGCACATTTAGATAATATAAATGTTTACTGAAATAAATAAATAAATAAATAAATAAATTATTTTTATAGGACATGCTGTTCATGGAAATACTGTTCTGGATGAAAGTGAGAGATTGTATCATATGTGGTATTCGGTGTTATAATCATAAATGTTCCTGAAACAAATGACTCAGTGTTTATGTAATCATTTATTATTGTTATTCATTACCGTCCACACAAGCCTTCTCCCTTTCTGCAACACAAATCAATCTAAATGAGGACTGAGAGTCTGGCTTTCTTAATAAGCTCTATAGACCTGCAGACTCTCATCAGTGGTCAAGTCGATTGTAACACAAAGACACACACACACACACACACACACACACACACACACACACACTGCTGACTGCATTAGCAGTTTATATAAAACTGGAAAAGAATTATTCAGATAGCTGTACTACAAAAAGAAAAGCGCACATAATGAATTGTATTTGCAGTGGTAAATTAAACATTCTCAGTGGTGAGAAAGGTCAAGGATAACCTTCAGAAGACCAAATATTGATTTTTTTAATGCATTTTTTGTTGTTGCATCATATGTGCAATCCTTTTATCAGCTCCATTACATTTTGTTTTCCTATCTCTTGTTTACAGCTTTTTCTTAAGCTCTAGTATTCGTTACTTCTATTGTTTTGAAAAAAACAATCTCACATAGTCCTATAAAAATCAAACAGGCATACTTTATATTGGGACTTAATGGCCTCTCTCTAATGATAGATTGGAGCATTGATCTGGATGATGGTGTCAGCTGTGCCTCACTTTGTTTCCCTTTCAGTCTTTGCTTTTCCAAGGCTTTGCAATCTTACATTAATAAAAGCCAAGCATTGACCACTCAAATATAGTTCTGGGACAGAAAATACAAGAACCGCTGTCTGGACCAAAAGCTGGACTTGTTTTTGTTAAGAAGTTGAGCAGATCGATACCACCCATGAAGAGGCTCTGTGTCCTCACAATTGATTCTCTGCTGACATCCACAGAAGAAATGATGGATTTGTGCCCTATTTAACCCTATTTTTTTTTCTGAGAGGAAAGCAAAGTCATGTCAAAATTATATAATATCTCTGAGCTGGCTCTAAACCACATAACTCATTCCATTCACCTTGTTTTTTCCTAAAAGGACCAGTGTAATAAATAATTCCATAGGTTTTAAAAAGCTGTTTCCACCCAAAGATGTGAATTTAACATACGCAAAACTGGAATATCGCATAAAACATTTGTGAATAAAGCACCGTTTCCATCTAACGAGCCAAAGAGAACAAAATCATCACTTACTGATAAACTGGCACTAAATATCAATAAGAAAAGTAGGAAGAGAAGCCACTGAATATAATAATTGTCATATATAATAAATTATTTGTGCCTCAGAGTGCGCAAATGAAACGCAATAAGTGCGGCCACTGCTTTCGGAGGTGGATGCCTGCTGTTTGGTAATGCAGTTGTGTAAGACAATTATACAGAAAAACTTTGATGACAGATTTGCTTTCAGACTTGGCATTTGAGAATGACCAAAAAAACATTTCTGATGTTGAGAAACAAGATCGGTCCGCTGGTTAGTGAAGTTATCCCATCCCGTCGTGCAGCCACATGACTTCTTTCGATAAATGTTTTTCCATCATAGTTTATGCGCATTTTTTTCTTGTCAGATAAAAAGTTTATCCTACTCAATTGTGAGCATACATTTTTTATGCGCATTTTTAGAATTTACGCGCATCTTGCCGTTTCCATCCAGCGTTTTTTATGCGATATTCCAAAATGTGCATAAAAATAGATGGACGGAAACACAGCTACTGGGCCTAAATTATGTCTGATATCCACATTTTTCTTCAATGCAGAAGTAAGCCTATAGTGAGACTTCTGGTTCATTAGCTGCTATAGCACTCACACACATCATAAATACATCGCTCCTCACAGGCACTTTTCCAACTTCTTTTAAGCAGGCTCGGGTAACCCCACTGCTTAAGAAACCAACACTGAACACCTCACTTCTTGACAGCTACAGACCGGTCTCTCTGCTTCCATTCATTGCAAAAACCCTCGAACGAGTTGTTTTCAACCAGGTATCATTGTTCTTTTCACAGAACAACTTACTGGATCCTAACCAGTCAGGTTTCAAGAGGGGCCACTCAACTGAGACTGCGCTACTGTCAGTTACTGAAGCCTTGCGGACAGCAAAAGCTGATTCTAAATCATCAGTTCTAATTCTGCTTGATTTATCCGCTGCTTTTGACACCGTCAACCATCAGATCCTCCTGTCCACCCTCTCATCGCTGGGCATCACAGGAACTCCGCTTCGCTGGTTTGAATCCTATCTCACCGGTAGGTCATTCACGGTAACCTGGGGAGGAGAGGTATCCAAAACACATCAACTGATCACTGGGGTTCCTCAGGGATCAGTTCTTGGTCCTCTCCTCTTCTCCATATACACAACATCACTGGGTCCCATCATAGAGTCACATGGCTTCTCCTACCATTGCTATGCTGACGACACACAACTCCATCTTTCATTTCAACCAGATGATCCAACAGTACCTGCACGGATCTCAGGCTGCTTGGCGGACATCTCAACGTGGATGAAAGAACATCACCTCCAGCTTAACTTGGCAAAAACTGAGCTTCTTGTTTTTCCTTGCACTCCAAACTTACAGCATGGGTTCACCATCCAGCTGGGCTCTTCCACAATCACTTCTTCAAACTCAATCAGGAATCTGGGTGTCATCTTTGATGACCAGCTGTCTTTCAAAGATCATATTGCAAAGACTACTCGATCTTGCAGGTTTGCTTTGCACAACATCAGAAAGATCAGGCCCTTTCTAACAGTGCAGGCTACACAACTTCTTGTCCAGGCCCTTGTCATCTCCAGACTGGACTACTGCAATGCTCTTTTGACTGGTCTTCCATCATGCACAATCAAACCTCTACAAATGATTCAGAATGCAGCAGCACGGCTGGTCTTCAACGAGCCCAAAAGAGCCCATGTTACACCTCTCTTTATCTCCTTGCACTGGCTCCCAATTGCGGCTCGTATCAAGTTCAAGACTCTGATGCTTGCATATAGGACAACCACAGCTACTGCACCTGCTTATCTGCACTCGCTATTGCAAATCTACACCCCCTCCAGAGCTCTGAGATCTGCTAGTGAGCGACGCCTTGTGGTACCATCACAGAGAGGTGCTAAATCACTATCCAGAACATTCTCTTTTACTGTTCCTGGCTGGTGGAACGATCTTCCTACCCCTATCCAGAATGCTGATTCCCTGACAAGCTTCAAGCGACAGCTTAAAACTCATCTCTTTCAACTCTATTTGCTGTTACCATAAAAAAAAAAAAAAAAAATTAATCTCTTTATTCCTTCCCTTTCTAGCTTGTACTTGTCTGAAGCACCACTTGAAATCTGGTATTATAGCACTGCCTGTGTCTGTTTGTCTCCTTAAGAAGAATCGCTCTATGTTCTCCCAACTGTATGTCGCTTTGGACAAAAGCGTCTGCCAAATGCCTAAATGTAAATGTAAATGTATAGGAGAAGAAGAAGAATAACAATGTGCAGTAGTAAAACTGTTTGCATTACAAACCAGTGTGCTCATTATTAAGATAATACATTAAAATAACATGGTAAAACACATTAAGCAGCAAAATTAGCTGTTTTGTACAGCTAAAATTAGCTGGACGTGGATGAGACCGGAAGCCAGAAGCTCCTACAGGAAAAAAAAAAAGGTGGATAGTTAGATTTTTTTGGATTACGTGAAACTCTAATTTTGCATTATTGTTATATTTTTAAAGCTGTTTTTACAAAGCAGTTATTAAGCCATACTATAATAACTATTGTTCAAAATGATAGGAAACTGTTTTGAGATGTACTATTTCTATCATAGAACATTCTGAAAGCATGTTCATAAACTTTCAAAAATCAAGAAGACAAGGTTGTCAATTGGATGCAAAATTGATGTCTGGGAGCCTTGAGAGACTCAAAATAGAGCTTTATTTAATTCAAATATGTACAAATAATGTAGCATTTGAATGTTATGTTCAAACACATTTTGGAAGTACAACATTTAAAGCACTGTAGATGTGAATGTCTTCAGATTTGTTTGTTCATCTAAGTGTTTAAATATCCTGGCACCCCCCTGTGGTGTGTATTTGAGCAGCACAGGAAATGAGGCAGATGAACAGGTTTTTTAGCAGCACGATAGCAGTGTGAAGACAATTTATGGCTTATTATGACAAAATGAAATCATTCTTTTTTTACACATTGTTCATTTCCATGCACCCCGTGTAGAAAAAAGAAAGAGAGTGTCTGTATCCACAAATGATCCATCTTTTCTACCACAGTCAATATGATGACAACAAGGCACAGAGAACAGTTATGGTGAGCTGACATTACCTGTGCTCTCTCTTCTTCTTCCTTTTCTTTCTTTCTTATCACCATCAGTGAACTATTCACCAGCTAAAATAAGCAGGGTCCATCACTGGAGTGATTTGCGTAATAGGACGTTTTAACCCAGAGGGAGATCAAGTTGTTTTCTGTTGTGCTGGTTGATCGTATAGTCGAAATTACATGCAAATTACACCTCATTAGATGTAAACCTTGTCCATTCCGGGTTAACAAATGGAAAGAGAGAAGCAGGAGAGATTGTTCATTTAACTGAGATCCCCTTTACACTGAGTACCTGTACCACACACACACACACACACACACACACACACACACACGGCCTAATACTCTGTGTATGCTTTAAAGGGCTATTTTTAACAACTGGAGGAGAGTGGCTCCCTTGTTCCCCATAAAACTATGGCCTCACTTAATAGCATGTTATTTAGAACTCTGTATGTGTTTGAGTGAGTGAGTGTGTGTGTGTGTGTGTGTGTGTGTGTGTGTGTGTGTGTGTGTGTTTGTAAATAAATACAGTCTGCTGTGAAAACGCAGATGCAGCAGTTCTTAAGGGGATGAAAAATGTAATTTCTCACTTTGAGTGTGCTGTGTCAGGGTGCTGGACATGCACATGCACCATAAACAAAGGGTGAAAGAGTGAAAGGCAGAAAAAAACAGATTCACACCCACATAAGTGGATAAGTGATTGATAAAACATCCTCAGCATATGACCTTTTGTAGCTTTAGAGCGTTAGTGCTATTATTGAGAACAATGCAAACAGACCCTCTGTTTATGACTGAGGGGAGGGCAAAGGACAGCATTCACTCTCCGGTTCACACCTTGCACATTTCAGTATCACCAGACTACAATGAAAAGGGATGGCAACCTTTCAAAATGACATTTGTTTATAGTGGATACTATAAATGCTGCACTATCTGAGCTTGAACAGTTAAATATCATCATGTTTAATAGAGTCAACTGAGTGCATTTTTCATTTTTGAGGGTCAATTTACAAATGGGCTACGAGATCTCATGGCGAAAATGTACCTGTGAAAACTTGTTCACAAAATGGGCCATACGTACCAATAAGTACATATCACTGCAGTTTCCGACAGAAATGAACACTAGAGGCGGCAAAACAGCAAGCACTTGTAATCGTTTTCGTACACAGTTATGATTACAGCTCCATATGTTTTGGTTTTCCAGGTTAGATTAGGCACTCATGTAGCGATTTCAATGAGAGGGGGTAATAATTTGGCCGGGGGTCAAAAATGGACACAGCACCGGCTGTAACAAGCTAGCTCAGCCAGTGCAGAATTGACCCTTTGCAAAAACCCACCCTTCTTAGTTACTGTTGCTATGTCTGACAACAATGCCGGTCTCACACTACACATCATGTTCTCACGCATTGAAAAATACATCACAGAACAAAGAGGAAACTGACAACACACTGACAGATGAGACAGAGCAGGTTACTTCAGGTAACAAGTCCGCTGCTTTATTTTTTTAGGCAATTCAAACAATAAATACCTTTTTGTGGCATATGTCATGACAGATCACTGTATTGCCTTATTAGATCAATAACATGTGAACCAATCATTTTTCTTCTTTACTTAAAGCACAAAAAAATAATAATAATAATAATAATAAACAACAGAATGTTTCCAACCACGGAAAGACAGGGTCAAGGGTCAACTGAAGGGTCAATTGAACTTAGGATGCGGAATCCTTGGGTACAAATCCTGTGAAAAACATGAGTTAAAGTTAAAACAGCATGCTTGCGATTGTGTTTTTACATCACATTCACTTTTGTTTATACTATCTGGTAGGTTTAGGTGTAGTGCAGATTGTAAGTTATTTTAAAAAGTCATGAAGCAATAGACTTATAGCGCCACTCAACGGACATTTCATGTCAGAACTGTGACACATACAAAACATAAAACGTACCATATGTACGCTCACTTTTAGCACCACTTAGAAGATATTTCTGTTGGAAACTGCAATGATATGTTCTCACATTTTGCTAAAAAAGTTCCCACAGGTACAATTTCAATTTATATACTGTGTGAAAACAGTGTAATTAGGTGTATGCATGTGTCTGTCAAAAAGAGAGACTGAAGCTGCCATATGAGTTGTTATTAAAATAACCCAGTTCTGAAAGATAGCCAATCTTATTTTTTCCCTGTCAAGTCTCAGTTATTAATTCGAAACACAATTATCTATCCATCCAAATTATGCATGTTTTTCATTTATATCGTCATTACACTGCCCTGCCAAAAAAAAAAAAAGTTGCTGTTTGGATTTTAATATGCAAATACTTAAGAGTCTATGAATGGATCATTATTACAGTGATTATTATGTTTCATGTTGTATGTTTGGCAACGGTTCCTTTAACCCTAAAAGATGGAATGTGTGGCTTTTCATTTTTTTTAAACAACCATGTAGGAAGACGTATCATATTCCAAGATGACAATTCCCAGATTCATCAGGGTTTAAATTGTGAAAGAGTTCAGAGAGCATGAAGAATAAGTTTCATACATGAATTGGCTCCTCTGAGTCCTGACCTTAACCTCAGTGAAAGTCTTTGGCATGCGCTGGAGGAGACTTTAAACAGTGCTCACCTCCTGCATTTGTCAATACAAGATCTTGACCGAAAATTGATGAACCTCTTGATGGAGATAACATCACAAAATTTATTTCCATCAATGGATGTATCAATTTTTGGTCAAGATCTTGTATTGATAATGCAAGAGGTGAGCACTCTGTAAAGTCTCCTACAGCATATCCCAAAGACTTTTGCTGAGGTTAAGGTCAGGACTCGGAGGTGCCAGCTCATGTGTGAAAATGATTCTTCATGCTTTCTGAACCACTCTTTCACAATTATAATTCTGATGGATCTTGGCATTGTCATCCTGGAATATGACCATGGTATGACTTCTGACATGGTTGTTTAAAAAAAATTAAAAGCCACACATACCATCTTTTAGGGTTAAAGGAACCGTTGCCAACCATATAACATGCTAGAAACATAATAATCACTGTAATAATGATCCATTCATAGACTTTTGCCTGTTACAATCCAAACAGCGACTTTTTGGGGGCCGGGCAGTGTATATTATTCATTTTATTCACATTGTATGTCAGAATATTATATTTTTCATTGTTTGTTTAAACAAAAAATAAATAAATTCACATTTACACAACATAAAACTAAACATTTTATATGATTTACAATCATGATACAAATAGACCAGTGGTGTATAGTGGTGTTCTGAAATGAGGAGTCAAATTCCTCAAAGTCCTCTTTTTTTCTTTTTAATCAAATGTAAATTCATGTCTCAGTCACATTTTCTTGGTTAAATAAGTGTTACTTACACTATCAGAAAAAGAAGAATATTCTATTAATATTCTATTTATTAAAACCAAGTATGAATCTCATCAAGTTAGTGTTTTTAAGCATTTCACATTTATTTCAAAATAATAACTCAACGCAGTAACAATTTAAACAATATATTTATTTGTGAACTTCTGTTTAGCTATTCTTTTTAACAGTTACCTTGCAACTATTTTTGAAATTTTCAGATCATCAGCCATGAAAGCTCAGTAAATACTGGTCATAGACATGTAGATTTACTAAATTTCACCTAATTACTCACTAAAAACTGCCATAGATCATGTTTTTATGCCATGTTAAGTCTTATTCTGATGTAAATAAGACAAAGTGGTTATATCTAAGTGTGTGAGTTGTTTACTTTTTAAATTTGTTTTCCCATTAACTGCATGATATTGCTTATTCAGACTGATTTGTGAATGCTGCACATGCACAAAAGAGGCAGGATTTATCTCATGAATCAATCACATCTGAACATAGCGAGTCATATTCAATCATATTGCGATGGTGGCATGATATGATTGGATTATTACCCCCCATCAAACTCACCGCATACTTTAGGGGGTCTTTTAAAACTCATTGGGCTCAGGGGAGGCGAGAGAGACACGGACTCCCGCTTTATACACTTCGTAAAATTGCGGTTGTTTTATTTTTGTACAACAAATGTAATTCTTATCCAGTATTTCGAGGAGGCACTGCCTCCCTTGCCTCTTCGGAGGAAACACCCTTGAAATAGACCTATATTATTTTCACATACTTTAGTCAGCAGATGAAGAGCACTCAACATATTATTATTTTCATAAATGTTCAATTGTATATTGTACATTTGGTTTCTTTACACCAGTTATGGATCACAGAGACTGGTATTCATGTTATATACAATAAATGCCCTACATTAAAAGTTAAAAGTCAAAGTCAAACACGCGCACACACACACAAACACGTTTCACTACAAGTTCATATTGCCAGGTGATCTTCCCATGGGGAAAATTACAGCCCATTATAAGACAAAAGCATTACAATACACAAAGGACAATAGTTTAACCACCATCACACTGCGCACAGACACATTGCACAAGATGTGTGAAGAAACAGCATGTATGCATGTGAGTGTGTGTATTATCAGTGACAGAGAGACAGACTCTGCCACGACCTTAGTTTAACCTCATGGCATGGCTGTCTGAATGTAGCAGATGGCACAGAACTGAATGCGTCATGATCTATCATTCACTCTCCCCCTTTTTTTTCCTTTATTTCCTTCTCCCCCCCCCCTGCTCATTTTTTCTAAAACCTTGGTTATCTTCTCAAAGAGCCAAAAATACATCTGTATGTGAATCTCTTAACCATAACCAAAAGGGAATAAGTCACCTCAGGCCTAGGCCTAGAAAAGATATATGAAAATGTAGCTAATTAACTGAACTACACCGCAGTCGCATTACTTAAATGTCACCACTAAGCTTCCGACAACTCTTTTAGTCTCGATTCAAAAACATTTTCCCTTGAAAGTTAGAAAGGTTTGCAAGAGTGCAGTTATAAACACAATGAGACTGTAACAGCAAACTAATAAGTAGATTTTACTTGTTTGCCATGATGTACTTGAAACGAGAAAATATCTTTTAACCACAGATCTCCATCCAAACTTTCAACCAAAAACCAAATCAAAACATCTAAAATGCTAACTTGTACATCATCCCTGTACCACCTTATAATAAACGTGTGGACTATAACAATTTAGACTAAAAATATCAACAACGGTAATACACTTAATAACATGCAATATTACAGCAAAATGTAAATCGTCAGCCAACTATGAATACCTTCCTAAAACTGTTTTTATATTTATATAACTCACTCTAATTTGACCCAGAGTTTTAAAGCATGCTGGGTAATCCGCAGCGTCACAATGTTCTATTATTTTAGACAAATTCAGCCATTCCAGCCAAAAGCTTGGTACGTTCAACTGAATTTTGTTTCTCATGCTATTTAAAACCTTTTGGTCGAAAAGTTTAAAGTATGCTTTGATGCTTGAAAGGACAAATGAATATGATTGTAAATCTTTATAGCTTTCAGCTTTTTATTCACTCATGAGTGAATAGTGAATTAAAAGCAGTCAACAAATGTCCATTGTAAATGAGAACTGTTTATTTATTATTTTAAAAGCATCCCAGGATACACCAGAGAAGGCCAGAATGTGCAGAGCAGTAAATTCCCATACATTTTATTTATTTAATTGTTTTATGATTTTGATGTCTGTGTGTAAGTGTAGCCAAACCACTGATTGGTACTTTATAAATGTAGAAAAGCAGAATAAATCTAATCTTTTCAGTCATTGCTAAAAAGAATATTAACAACTGTTCACCTCAAGCCTGCATTATGTTTTTCTGGCATTAGTCCATCTCCCTATCTCCTCCTTTATTCTCTTACAAGAGGACTTCATGCTTGAGCCCGTCCATTATGGAAAGCAAGTGGTGACATTCCTAAAATCGGTCATAGATGATTTAGTGTGACATTTGGGATTGGATGATGACACTTGTGATCGTTTCCGGATAGAATCGTGTTATCCGTTATGATTTTGGTCCCACACAGAGAGACACACAACATCTTCTGCATGTCTGTATTAGAGCCAGCTGCCTTATAATGTACAGAATGTCTTTTCTTGCATGGTAAGAGATGCAAATGAGATCGATTTATCAGCACTTTGGCTAGTTTCAGCCAAAAAATTTGCATTAATCTGAGCCGTGAGCTCTCAGGCAATTAAGGTGTCTATGTTTGGCTTGGCTCAGTGTGGGTGTATGTGTGTGTGAAACAGCTTTATGTGGATGTTTTGGATTGATCAGTCAAATTATGAAGAAATGCAACACTGGAATGATGTGTGAAATATGTGACAGAAAATACACATAATACTCCATCTTCTAATTGAGACATTAAAGGAATAGTTCATTTCCAGAATAAACATTTTCTGATAATTTACTCACCCCCAAATAAAAATGTATATACTTTTTAACCACAGTCTTGCACTGCATGTCTATGACAGATTGTTTTGTTAGATAAGACCCTTATTGCTCGGCTGGGATTGTGTAGAGCCCCTTGAAGCTGCACTGAAACTGCAATTTCGACCTTCAATCCGCTGATCCTCACTGAAGTCCACTATACACTTCAAAAAAATGCTTTTCTTAGATTTTTTTGTCTTGTTTCCAACCAAAATATCAAAAAATTCTTAAATCAGGAAGGATTTTCTAGACAAGTAGAAGTTATTGTCTTGTTTAAAAAAAATTAAGTCAAAATTAAGTGAGCTTTTGCTTAGAACAAGCAAAATAATCTGCCAGTGGGGTAAACAAAATAATCCTATTTCAAGCAGAAAACTAGATTATTTTGCTTACCCGATTCTGTCTGAAAACAAGACAATAATTTTTACTTGTCTAGAAAATCCTTCTTGATTTAAGAATTTTTTGATATTTTGACTGGAAACAAGATAAAAATCTAAGTGAGAAAAGCATTTTTATGGAGAAAAATCCTGGAATGTTTATCTCAAAAACCCTAATTTCTTTTCAGCTAAAGAAAAAAAGACATGAACATCTTGGATGACATGGGGGTGAGTTTTTATTCTGGAGGTGAACTAATCCTTTAATACAAAAATCAGAGAAGAGAGCTGGACAAGCTGACTTTGTCTTGCACTTTCATGAATGACTTCTACCTTGATCTTTTCAGGTTTTCTTTGACAGTGAGAACCCTGACAGACGGATGGATGAATGTTGCAATTCTAACAAATCTTGCAGGCCTTGGGCCTGTAATAAAAGAAAGGTAAGAAAGGAATTATATTATTCTTATTATTATTATTATTATAAAACAGTTAGTAATTTAACTACATATAAAGCTTTAACCTCCTACAATGAACAAAGATATTTCTCACTTGGAACAATGACTTTTTTTTTCTTTTATTACAGGCCCAAGGCCTGCAAGATTTGTTAGAATTGCAACATTCATCCGTCTGTGTGTCAGGGTTCTCACTGTCATAGAAAACCCGCAAAGATCAAGGTAGAAGTCATTCATAAAAGTCATTTAAAATTTTTCACTATATACTGTAGTCAGGGTAACTGGCATAGAATTTTCGTGGATGAAAACGGGGGATATAGACTTACGGTCTTGTAGGTCACAACAGACTATTCACGCTCACTGTCTACATATTTCCACTAAAATCTTCCAGTGTAGTATTCTCCATAGCAAACTACAGTAGTAGCAAACTGTCAAATTCACAGCTTGCTTGGCTTGCTGTCCTCGACAGAGGCTTAAAACCAAAGCTTGGCTTGAACCCTGAGTTCAACCCCCCATGGCAGTACTACATAGAGGGAGAATAACAGAAATATAGAAGGAGATGGGGAGGTGGAGGGATGCCAGACCAATTGTTGCTGGGATGGTGTTCATCAGTGTTACTACTTTGATGCATATGTGGATTTTCTGCATGAGGGCACACTCTGGCGTCCGATATGAATGAAACTCATCCTATTTTGCATAAAAAAATCGAAAAAATAATAACTTTTTCAAATAAGATATTAAGCAGACATATAATAAACCACACTTTTTCTAGTGTACAGAGGTTCACAGGAGTATTTTGTTGTTAATTTGTTTAAAAAAAAACACACACACTGATGTGGCAAACTGTTAGAACCAAACCGGTTAAAAACCGAGATACGTATTGAACCATGGACTAATTGTATTGTTGCATCCCTATGGCCACTGAGGCTAAACAATGCTTTGAGTCCATTGGCTTGGTGTTTAACATCAACTGAACACACTGGGCTTCTATCCCCTGTTTACATTCCTGTCAAATATGAAATATGACACTACCCTGACTAAGGTCTAATGCTATTTGTAAGCATTATCTCGCTACTGTTGAGTACTCAATTCTGATTGGTCAGTCTAGTCTGACATTTCCTTATATTTACTGTCATCCAGTTGCAATGTGGTATATTAGATCTATAGCTACCATAGCTTCATTCATACAAACACAATTGGCATCTTGCATCTCAGTTGCTGACAGTACCAAAAAAGACCTCAAAGGACTTCAGATTTAATATCACTGTTGCTAGGCCAAATTATTTAGGACAATGTAATAGATTTAGCTTTAAGGTAATACAGGTAAATTAATTTATATTATCCATATATCCTAATCACTGTGATAGGATTTATTTTACGAGAATAACCAGCTGACTCCACTTTATCGCTTACTAAATTAATTTGGAAAAAAAAAATCATTTTCCAGTTTTCATGAGTAAGTGGAAAAAATCATAGAAATTTTATCTAATCTAATTATTTGTGCCATATACTTTAGATAAATGTACCTTTGCTTCTTGTCCTGTTCTCATATTAATTGACATAAAAGATGTGTCAAATGCATAATGTTTTCCCACATTAAATTTGTTATTGTTTATAGCATGCCAAGGCTCATTGCCCCCCATTTATTCATGAAAGTGTCTCCTTCAGCTCTAATGCATGAATTCATTAGATTTGTCCTCACTCAGTCAAATTGAATGATTGTTTCATTCACATTCATGTATTCTCATTCAGTAATAATCTCATAATGAAGTACTCAGTAAAACCAGCTCTAGTTTAGGCCCATGGTGACCAGCTGGACGGGTCAAGTGCACCAAATGTGCTGACGGTTGCTATGGAAGTGTTCTTAAAGAGGTCACCTTAGAGATGGAAGGAAGGAAAGGCGACATGATAAAAAAGAAAGTTCTGGTAAGATGAAACTCATGCAAATGGTACTGCCAGGAGTGGGTAGGAGGTGAAGAGGAGAGTGGGAGAGAGAAAAGGAGGGAACGAGAGTGTGTGTGTGCGAATCTCAATGACTTATTGAAGTGAGTCTAATTAATCTCTTAGTAGCTCTCATCTTTCCTCCAGATGCCCCAGGGACACAATGTACCCTGTGCGTGTATGCATATGTGTGTATGTGAACGCATGGTTTTTGGTTCAAGGATTAACCTTAAGACTATCTGAGCAGAAATGCACCCTGCGTGGAACATCAAAACACAAGCACCCCATGTCAGTGGAAAAATTTCACTTTGGAAGGTGAGTGTGTGTGTGTGTGTGTGTGTGTGTGTGTGTGTGTGTGTGTGTGTGTGTGTGTGTGTGTGTGTGTGTGTGTGCTTGGTCTGTGTAAAAAACATATGTGCCAATGAGTGTTTATTGGAGTGTAGCGGAATTTAGAAGAACAAAGAGTTTAACACTCTAATATACAATTCCACATTCCAGCTGGACCTGCATGACTCATTTAGCACTGACTCAACAAGAACACTACACAACAAAAAATTATTATTATTATGGTATTCATCCAAAGACGTCTGTAATAGCCTACCTGGAGAAAGATCTGCTAGCATTCCCATTCACCTAAGTGGCTGTCAAAGGGTCCTGCAAGTATGTTATTTCACAACCATCTTTGCTCATGGGACCATTGAACCTGTCAATCAAAATGTTGTAAAAAATGCTCTGAAGAATTGGGCACTGGTAAAAGATATATAGCCTACCTTAATGAAAATATGAAATATACACTGCCGTTCAAAAGTTTGGGATTGGATGCTCATCAAGGCTGTATTTATTTGATCAAAAATACAGGAAAAAACAGTAATGTTGTGAAATATTATTGCAATTCCTAATATTAGTTTCCTATTTTAATATAATTTATTTCTGTGACGCAGCACTGAATTTTCAGCATCATTACTCCAGTCTTCAGTGTCACATGATCCTTCAGAAATCATTCTAATATGCTGATTTATTATCAGTGTTGAAACTGTTGTGCTGCTTTATATTTTTTGAAACCTGTGATACTTTTTCTTTGATGAATAAAAAGCTAAAAAGATCAACATTTATTCAAAATAAAAAATCTTTTCTAACAATATAAGACTGTACTATCTATTTTTATCCATTTAACACATCCTTGCTGAATAAAAGTATTATTTTTTTTTAAAAAGAAAGAAAGAAAGAAAGAAAGAAATTACTGACCCCAGACTTTTGAATAGTAGTGTACATTGTAACACAAAATTTCTATTTTGAATAAACACTGTTCTTTTTTTAACCTTTTATTTATCAAAGAATCCTGAAAAAAGTATCACATGTACCAAAAAATATTAAGCAGCACAACTGTTTTCAACTTTGAACAACTGTTTCCAAAGCTGAAGTTTCCAATATTCGATATTCACGAAATTTTACATCGTTGTCAAAATTATAGCGATATTCTCCCTAATATTCTATATTTCGCCCAGCCCTAATACCTACCTATTTAAACTTTGTGTAGCCTATGTAATTTGCTATCTTATATTTGGTATATAGCATGGTGTATTTTTATTTGTTTTGGTAACGAAAGTTCTATGAGTTTGACGTTGTATTGTCTTGTTGCTTGAATTGAATCGACGGCGAATTACTGCACATTTTAAAGTGAAAGTAAAATGTGCACAGTGCTTTCACAAGCTATTTTAAAGCGAAGGAAAGTGAGGAAAAGAGGGAAAACTCTAATGAACAATTACTTGACACCAAATTATCGCTAATTTAAAAGTGAAAGTAAAATGCATATGGCGCATTTACAAGTTATTTTAAAGCAAAGGAAAGCAATGAAAAGAGGGAAAACTCTAATGAACAATTGCTTGATGCCAAATTACTGCTAATTTGAAAGTGAAATGAAAATGCACACTTGCAGCGCTTTTATTTTCCAATAAATCAGCATATTAGAATGATTTCTGAAGGATTCTGTGACACCGAAGACTGGAGTAATGATGCGGAAAAAATCGCTTTTGATCACAAGAATAAATCATTTTTTAAAGTATATTGAAATAGAAAACTTATTTTACATTTATAATATATAATAATATTTTACAAAATTATGTTTTTTTCTGTATTTTTGATCAAATATATACCACCTTGATGAGCATAAAAAATGTGTTTAAAAAACATTTAAAAAATATTTGATCAAAAATACAGTAAAACCAGCAATGTTGTGAAATATTACCATTTAAATGGCTATTTTAATATATTTTAAAACAGTCTTGTGAAGGCAAAGCATAATTTTCAGCATCATTACTCCAGTCTTCAGTGTCACAGTCAGAAATTCTTTTAATATATGTTCTAATATATTTCTTATTATTATCAATAATGAAAACAGTTATGCTGCTTAATCTGAGATACAGGATTCTTTGATAAATAGAAAGTTCAAAAGACTGATACAATTTATAGAACACACAGCTAATCTTGAATGGACAAAGAAGCTTTTTAGAAACAGATGGTGTAGTTACAGCATCTACCAGCAGGGGTTAACAGGGTCATGCTAACCAGTCAAACCTTGACCCCTTGTATTCTTGAAAAAATCAGCCAGGTCATCATTCATGAAACCTGAGGAGAATGAGTCTTTATCTAAATTGTTTGCAACGCTTGTGTAAACTCTCTCATTCGATTCCATGCCACAATTCAATAAAGAACAATTTACACAGAAATCCAGGTCTGTGTATTTTTCCTGTCAACACATTGTTAATGGCCTTGTTACCCATAACACCTAATAATTATTTAAAAATCTCCATATTTCATTGGGCTCCTATTCATCACAGTCACACACGTTATCAGCTGTTTAGAGCTTTACCAATTATCCATTGACGTATCCAGAGTAACCCAATATCAAATATATGGAGGATGGTTTTTTCATACCAGCATCCCCCATCCCTTTGTGTGATTTTGACAGGCTTTACAAAAGAACACCACTGACTGTGGACAGAAAAACAGCATATAAGTTTGACCTGATCGAATACAAATGATGCAATCAGTTGTGCAACAACAATAATATTACTTCACATATTCACATCCATATTCGTCATCTGACTCACTGATTTAGCACACACATATCTTTTATGTCCTCGCAGTGTTGCACATTAGACGAGTCTGCCTGACAATAACCAAGATATTATTTTCTTTCCCTTATTTCTTTCTATCCTGCTGTCTCACAAAACCAACATGCAGATTCCCAGCCAAGTTCTACACACACACACACACAAACACACACAAACCAAACGTTCTCCTTCAGTGAGTGAAATGTACACAGTATTACCATCTGGACAACAAAGAATCCTTACAAGGCGAGGCTGGGCACTGTCTCTCTCAAAAAATATGCATTGCACAAATAGGCATGTCAATGACTTTCATCAGTTTTTACAATTCACTTTGTTTGGCTGAGATGTTGTCAAATGTCTTTGCCATTACTCCGCTGACTAAGACATCTATGCCAAATAAATTAAGGGCAGCTGGTTTGTTTAAAATCTCTCTCGCTCACTGTCTCTGTATTTCTGTTTATATGTGCGCAAGCCTCTCTCTCCAAGTGAGAGTCAAAACCAACCAAACTTTACTGACATGACTCTAATGATTACAGTATTGCTAAGGCATTCTTACGCAGTACTTACACAGGAGAATTAAATAAAACGGGTTAAAGTACATCACAATCAACAAATTAATGTGCTCGTCGTGACGCATACAGTATGTTGAGAATTGGTTTATGTGTTTACATAAAACACACTCGGACGGAGACACACACATACACACCTCTAGAGCAAATGAAAATGACCTCAAGGATGATTCTTGCTGCCTGCCACTAGACAAACATGAGTCATGCTCAGAAAGTTCTTCCAGTAACCCTTCAAGAAAACACAAACATTCACACACAGCTGGCAATATTAAGGTCAAAATTCGCTGGTATTACTATCCTTGTGGGGACATTATAACGTAGTGAATACCAGTAATGGAGTTTATAACAGCAGTTTATATACTATCTATGTGTGTCGACCTGCTGTTATAAACTTGTCTGTGATGGTTTGACGTTTGGCTTCCTTAGTAAATTCTTTAGAATAGAGAGTGTAGTCTATAACACAATAGTTGAAAGAAAGAAAAACGATGTCTTCTCAATAATTACACTGTTCTCACTAGGAGAACTGTTCACCACCAGAAAAATGAGAGAGTCATTTGAGAGTCGCCGCCCCACAAAAAAAAAAAAAAAAAAATCATGTCTTTTCTACCATTCTTCTGGGTAGACATTAGGACCGCGCAGACTCAACGGCTGGAGCGATATATTACTCCAGTATACGTGCCCTAAACAACGGGGAACGGGGGGATCGACCCGGAGATTATCTAACCGACGACTTTTTGCACTTCTGCTCCAAAGGAACCGGTGGATGGAGTTTATGAACCCCTTCCTCAACACCGAGCACGTTTTATCCACTTGAATCACATCCTCTCTGGACGCAGAAAGTGTGTGGCTCACTTTTTTTGCTTTCCCCGTGGAGGAGGACCCACTGTTGATATTATATTACCCTCTCTCTTTGTGCGCCCTCCCGCTTCTCCATTCGCCAGACGCGGAGCAGAGCCGCATCACCATCACAATCAGCGTTCGCGCTGCCTCTGTGTCTCTGCGCTTGCAGTCGGGACCCGTGTGCCCTGCTATCCCACCACCATGAATTCGGATATTAACATGTACTTGGGGCGAGAGAAAGCGGGGATCATGCGAAAGAGAGCCCTGCTACTCAGAAAAGGCTGCAGTTTCGAAATAACGAGGTGAGTTGATATTAGGAGAAGGGGTTTCTTGTGGGGAGTGGGCATTTTGAGAACACCGCATCATCCGGTTACCGGATGGTGGGCTTGTAAATTATCACAGCAGTGTGTAGGGCATCTGAGATAGGCATGTTTTACTCAAGTGTGTGGGTTTGGACGAGCTTTCAGAGGGATTTGGCATGGACCAGCAGCATATTAAAGGGTCTTAAGGCTGTCGCTAGGGATCTCAGAGTCAACAAAGCTTTATTGGCATGATTGTCAGCATATATTGCCAACGCATATACAACACTCAAAGTATTGAAATAGACAGAAAATAAAAACAAAATATAGATAATACAGAAAATGAATATAGTGGGTGTAAATAAATGTATGAAAAGAGGGAAATAAAAGAAAAATATAATAGCATGGATTTATATACATCCATGCATACATACATATAGGTCTATAAACACTCACATTATATATGTACGTGTGTGTGTGTGTGTGTGTGTGTGTGTGTACACACACACACACACACACACACACACACACACCCCTCTAAAACAGGATCAGTCAGTCATTACATATATATATGTATGTTCTTATATGTCATATATACAGGTTCTTGGGAGTTATAGCGAGTCCTGGTCCATTAAGCACTGAGACATCAGCATCTAACTGCAATAACTCATTTTTTCCATCGGGATTCCCTGTGAACAGTTGAGAGGGGATCCGGGTTTTCTGCAAAACAGGAGGTGTACTCAGACAGCTATATGCTATGACTGAGAATGGTTCCTTCCTATTAATGCGCATCTCGAGTATCGACCCGTCATTCTTGTATTTGCAAGAGGATTGTGTTTTCAGTGTCCCATTTCTCTCAGTGAAAGTAAAAGGATGATAGTAGTGTTAAAGCTCATGCTCAGTAATGGTAGTGCATCAGTATCAGACACACAAACACAAGTACCGGTGGTTTAGCACATGAGCCGTACTGTGTCTGTGTGTCAGAAATGGAAAGATAATGTATATAGAAAGAGAGAGAGCAAGAGAGAGGTCACACCCCATTTTGGCCTATTGCCTGTGTTGGGACCATCATGGTGAAGACTGCAGTGTTATGCTGAGACAATATTTTATGTACAATACAGTGTGTAGCATATTATCCTAAGTAACTCTGTTTGAACAGTAGCCTAATGCAAGTTCCCTAATTTTGGGTCTTTATTGCTTTTTGTGGAGTAGAAATAGACAACATTGTAGCGTCCATATTACATGTTAATATAACTGATCAGCATATAATAATGCTTGGTCCGTTCTGGTCTTTAAATATAACTGGGAGAGCACTCTAATCACTCCACTTGTCTGTGTTTGTGTGTTCCAGACAGACTGTTAATCTGTGCTGTAGTGGTGGTGATTTTTTCTGAGAGCGTTTCTGCAGGTTATATACTGTAACTACACCAGTAGGTGGCGACAAGTGCATGACTTTATGAGTAAATCGTTGAATCGTTCAATCCAAGTGGATTACTTCAAGTCACTGATTAATTCACAAACAAAACAAGTGACTGCCTTTTGAATGAGTCATTGAATTATTTACTCAACCAAGTTGTTCAGCAACGCTCTAGAAATATATTTTGAACAGTTGTAAAGAACTTACATACTGTATTATATATATATATATATATATATATATATATATATATATATATCGTCGCTGTCGGGCTGTCGGGCGGAAACCTCGTATGTCCAAATTTTGTCAATTTCATATTTTTTTACAAATCCATGCTATTGGTCAGTGCCCACGTGGATCTGTAATTTTTACAAATTATTAACCAATCTAAAGTATTGAAAATAGCTTGAGAGCAAATTTCTTAACTCATCTGAACACTTAAACTGTCTGAGAAGAGCTCGTATCTCCACCTTTTCTTCACTCCGCTGGAGCGTCGGGGCATATGTCCCCTTCCATCTTCTTGTCACAAAGCACCGGCAAAAATATTTAGCATTGAATGTGTCGGTGGAAACAGTAAGGAGATATTTGAATGATCCCATTAATAAACTAGTGTATTCTGAGATAATGTCGCAAAGACCCTGACTCGCAATCTCTTCTTTGGACGCAACTTTTGAAGGAAAGCATCTTTCCGGATTACATAATGAAAGCGTTTTTTTCTGATTTGTATTATTTCGTTAAGTAATAATTTAAAGCTTTCTATTTATTTATCATGTTTGTAAGGCATGTAGCCTATTCGCTGAAAAAATGTGATCGCGCTGACTCCTCATGTCCTGCAAAGCGATTTCAGCTTCTCCTCTTCAAAAACGATATTCACATAATAGCGCACATTTATCTAGGTTTAATGTTTAAACTAACATTGTTCTATAGCTACTTTAACTGTTTTAGATCTATAGATTTTATTTTATGCAAGTCGTGATGATTTAAAAGGCAAATTGATCAGACTGAACAGTCTTCCGCTGGCCGCTGTTCGTAAAAAAAACAAACTGATATTTAACGAACAAAAAAATGCTCCAAAAGTTTTTCTAAATTAACTTAAGAAAACGAAACGAAATATAACCACTTTGGCATTACATACAAAACGTAACTATGTTAATAGCTGAAACAGTAGTATAAGCTGTTCTGGAAGAATTAAGGGGAAAAAAGACGGACTCGGGTTTTTGTATTGCATCACTTATAGCTCTTAAACCTTTAAAATAGAGTTTAGGAAGATGTATGTAACCACAGTCTTTAGCTTTGGTTAACTATTGAAGCATTTTCTCTTGTCAAAAGGCTCAATGCGACCGCAGACTTTGTTTGCCCGCAGATTAATTTCCGCCTATTAGACAGCTTATCGTTTTATTTTGGTATTGCATCACTCATAGCTCTAACCTTTAAAACAGAGTTTAGGAAAATGTATGTAACCACAGTCGTTAGCTTTGGTTAACTATTGAAGCCTTTTCTCTTGTCAAAAGGCTCAACGCGACCGCAGACTTTGATGAACTGCTGGCAGCAGCGAAGTCTGTGTCTGTACCATTCTTATTAATGACGGCGTAAGCTGGTATCTCCCGGCTCCCAAGTCATAAAACCTCGTATCTCCGATAAAACATGATTTTGGGGAAATGTTGTCTTAATGTTGGTACACAACAGTGTATGATAGCAATATATGGTATAATACCAACTTTAACGATAAAATATTTAATAACTCAAAAAATATGCAGTTTTTTTCATTTCCTGAAAAATTACGGTTTTGGAGATACGAGGATTCCGCCCGACAGCGACGATATATATATATATTTATTTTCACAATATCACTTGAGTATGAGAACGATACCGGCTCTATATCACGAGAGTGATATTGCGTTTATACAACAGTTCGATGGAACATGTGTGTAATTAAACAAGAAACGACTGAGTGCCTTATAAAACCCTCTTTTGTGTGGAACTACTTCCTTCCACCACGGATTCAAATCTCAAGTTGACATTCATCACTTTTAGAATTCCTATCAAGGGAATGTGCGGTTTCAGTTAGGTTAGTGAGAAATAATGGCTGTATCCGAAATCACCTCCTATACCCGCATTCACTATTCCCTACATTATTCCCTACATCTGGTTTTAGGCTGTATGACGCCGTGGACGAGCTCATTGTAAATTAATGGATGGATGATTAAGCTGTGGGTGCCCTTTTTTGGCGAGACGTGAGAATTCATTGTCTGTTAAGCTTTCGCAATTAATATCAAACGAAATATTCATTTAAAAATCAGTTGTCATGTTTGTTTCTTCTTAGATGTGGTTCTTAAACGTACTCTACCATTAGCTCAGTGAATATAATTAAAAAGAAACATAGACCCGGCTAGAATAAGCGGAGTGATGCAAATTGTGAGAAGGCGTTCCTGTAGCGATACCAGTAGAATATCTCACGGTTCCCAACCAATCAGATTTGAGAACCAGAAAGAACTGTTGTATAAATATATATATATATAATAGTAATAATAATAAATATAATAGTAAATAAAACATAATAGTAAGCCTTTTAATTGCCTACATAGCCTAATAGGAGCTCCAGCGCGTGCAAAAAAAAAAAAAAAAAAAACTTGCCACAGCACACCGGCAAATATAATAATTATGAATGTGTCAGGGAAACACAGCAAAGAGACTGCATAAGGAGAATGCAAGGAGACTGTTTTAATAATTTATTACTAAACTAGTGCTTTCTTTGTTTTCATCTTAAGAGATTAAGGTGGCGACACGGACTCATCATCTCTAAAGTAGTAGATGTGCCTGTATCCATGTTTCATACGGATTACATAATATGAAAATTATTCATATTTTGAAAATTATTCATAAATATTTTTCTATTTGAATTGATTTAATTAAAAGTAGACATTTCACTCTCTATAGATATATTTTCATGTCTGTAAGGCAAGTATACACAGAGTTTTGAAGTTTCCTGTTCAAGTTCACAGAGACTGAGATGGCAGAAACTGTTTGCTCTAATTATTTTACAAAAGCACAACGTTTTGTTGTTATTCTGAGGGCACACAAATACTTTGAAAGTATTACTTTTATCTGTATGACCAAATATTTTAAGAGCAAGTGACCACATAGGTGGTGATCTGTCCGTCACGGACTGTGTTGACTTCACCACTTCCTGTTAATTTTTTTTTTTTTTGGCAACGAATAAACTTTGGGCAACCAAGCCTCTTCTCGTCAACTAACAGCTAGTCGACTATCAGCACTAGTTTTAAAGTTTTTTTTATTTCGCGGAAAATTTGACAAACTGACTAAATATTATTTTGGACCATTACTGTATAAAACATGGCTGTTTTGTGATTCGTAGATTGATCCAAATGCATTTCGATTCTCTCTGGAATCGATTCTGAGCTTAGTTTTTAACAGCAGATGGCGCTCTAATATTGTCTTTAACCGCACACTTCAATGCTCAAAGAACAGCCATTGTGCATTCAGTTGAGTCATGTAATTGCATCTTGGCTTAGAATGCTTTTATAACACAAGATTACTGTGAACAGTCTACCGTGAACACTTGTAATTTGCTTCGACGTTTTCAAACTTTATGAATGATTATTTTAGGTTTAAATGTATGTAAGGAATTGGCTGTTTCCAAAGCATGCAGTGCCATCTGCCTTTAAAAACTAAGCTCAAAATCAATTCCAGAGAGAATGATGATGTATTCGGAAAATCTCGGAATCAATGCAGAATAGTTTTGATTCACAATACACCTATTTATTTTTCCAGCCCTGTATAACACAAGCAGTAGTGTTGTTGGTCTGAATATCACCACAGCTGTGATTATTTGAAGCACTCACAGGTAATTAGTTACACAGAAACATGAAGTCTGTAAAGTGTGACCAAAAATGGCTTAATGTCTTCAATGGGCTCTATGGAATGTATTTTATTTCTATAAAAGTTCCACAAATCCCTGCCCATATAAACCACAAATTACACACTTCCCAAACAAGCAACAAATTACTCCTGCGGACAGACTTATTGTGCTCAGACAAGGACATTGATGAGGAGGAGAATGCATCAGCCTCTAATGATGTGTAGGCGAGATGCCCACAGCTTTCACTTTACTCCTCCGTGATGTTTTATCATGAAGACATTTTTTCTCAAGTGGCAGAGGATAACTTGATCATTCAGTTGTTTTGAAGGCCACACACAAACAAACACACACACATGCACAGTATTGTACATCTATTTACATAGAAGGTCTATTGAAATGCTGTGAAGTTGTTGAAGGCTGTTTACAAAACATTGCTGTCCATTATGGAGTTCTAGTCGTATGTCGGTAACAGCTTTTCTATTTTGCTCATTTGCTTCCTTTTTTTTTCTTCTGCAGTGAACTCTCTTCTTTAATTACAATGTCCTCCTTTCTCTCTCTCTTACTTACAAGGTCCTTTCTGTGCTCTTTCATGCACCATTTATTTTGCTCTCTCTTATCTGCTTTCTTTTGTAGCCTTTCTGTCAGGAATTAGTTGTAAACACCTCGAAAGGGTACTTTAATTTCCTCCACGTTATAAATCATTCAAGACACAAAGATACCTGTTGTTTATTCTCGTCTTTTCAAATGACTAGTTAAACAAGCTACCATATAATAATATAAAAATTAAAGTATAAGAAATTAATCAATTACAGGATCAACTCCAGATGCTCACTTACCATTACTAAAAAAATAATTCAATATATTTTATACCAAAAGATAATCAAATGTAATATTTCAAAGCAGATATACTGTAAAATGTACAATAATAGATCCCAATAACGTGATCATAGAAAGTATAGCAGAGTGTTTTATAGCCATTTATTCCTTTTAACTGGAGGAAATGAGAATGAATGTATTCTTGTGGTTTTGACAGTTGGTTTTGTGTTACCTGCTGCCTTTGAATCATCGCCATGAAAACAGTGAACTGCCCACATTCTCCACAGGAAAATACTACAAAGAATCACTGTTAAAAATAGTTCAACACAAACCTCCACATGCACAAATACACTTTACACACTTTTTTATTAAAAAAAATAAATTAATAATTGAATAATAAATTAATAATGTATTAAATTTAATATTAACATTAAGACTTTATTTATAAATAAATTATTATTAAACATTATAATTATTACAGTTAGAATGTTTGTTTAATTTTTAATTTATAAATAAAGTGCATTTGTGCATTCTGTGGAGGTTTGTTTAACTTTTGTGTTTATCGCTTCTAAAATCCTGAATGTTAGAAAGTACAAAGACATTACAAAGAATAATCACATAATAAAAAGAATTAATGCCTTGATTTTTACCTGTGTTTTAGCATTTATCTGTAAGCATCTAATTCTGAATTGAAAGTTTTTCTAAACAAGTAATCAAACACAAGCCTCCCCCTGCATACTGTAGTTATTTGTCTGAGAGAATGGTGAACTTTGAAATGAAAGTAAAAAAGTTCATGGGTCCATTTAGAGTGTTAGGGTGGAGATGACACTCTGTGTCACAGACTGAGTTCATAAGTGTCTTCACAAGTGTGAATGTGTTTATACTGAGCAGTTGAACACATACTCAACCAGTAACCTGAGCATGTGCCTGTATAGTATCTCATTTGAATCATTTGGATTGTGCCTGCGAAGAGACTTTTAGAGAGGAGAACGAACTGTTCTTGCCATTTTCAGCCATCTTTCTCGTCTTCTTTCTCTCTTTAGTTTGTGCGCCACCAGCCCTGCAGTTTGTACCAATCTGATAATACTAGCACTACAGCTAACACTAATCACTCTCAGCTGTGCGGTCTGCGTGTGCACGAGCACAACCTCCTCATTTGCAGAGAAAAATAGACGGAAGTCAAGCGGAGGAATAAAAGAAAGAGTCCCGCTCTGATTACAGCCCTATGTAAACTTTCATTCCGCGCCCACATATGCTTCCATTTAAGGTTTAAAGACGCATACCTACACATTAGTGTTTTTCGCTCCAGGAAGCCTCACTAGGAAAGTCTCTCTTCCCGTTATAGCAACCCTGGAACGCACCCAGCGTAGGATGGATGGAGCTTTTTGGAGTGTAGCCTTTGGCCGGACCACTGTTTAAAATACTGGTGGTTGCTCCCCACCACAAGGGCATTGACGTTGGGTGTGTGTAGCGTAAATTCGGTGGTGTGGGTTGCTTAGATTTGTGTTAGGATGGCAAGGGATCTTTGAATTGGTTAACATAACGTTTTTCTATCAAAAAAGAGCAAAAGGTATAAAAAAAAAGTGTAGTTACTGGATTACTATATGTGTTATATGTAGGTAGGCCTATTTAATTCGACTGAACATAGATGTAAATTAAATACTTTTCACACATGCAAAGATAATGACCATTTCTGTTATCATATTTTTATATTATTAAAATTCAGAAGATTAAAATGCTGATATCTTATAGCTAGGCCAGGGATGCTAAATCCAGTTCCTAAATATCTATTGATCTGCATCCAAAAATACAGGGGTATGCAAGCTTGGGGTACATTAAACAATACAGGCAGGTGTGTTATAAACAACAGAACAGGACTGGAACTAAACTCTCTATGAAGGTAGACCTGCTTGAGGTCTTCTGAGCTATAGACTATGTATGCTTTTTCCAGCTTGCCCCACCTGGTGGTCAGTGACCACCAATTCTAACCAAGTTTATAGCAATATTATATACACAAAAAATAAATATACTACATTGCTGTTCAAAAGTTTGGGATCAGTAAGGCTTGTAATGTTTTTTAATAAGTCACTTATACTCATCAAGGCTAAATTTATTTCATCAAAAATACAGAAAAAAAAAGTAATATTGTGAAATGTTATTACAATGTAAAATAATAGTTTCTGTTTTAATATACTTTAAAATATAATTTAATCCTGTGATGCAAAGCTGAATTTTCATCAGCCTTTACTCCAGTCTTACACTTCAGATATCATTCTAATATGCTGATTTATTATTAGAATTATCTATGTTGACAACAGCTGTGCTGCTAAATAATTTTTGGAGCCAGTGATACTTTTTTCAAGATTCTTTGATGAATAAAAAGTTAAAAAGAACAGCATGTATTAAAAATATGCATCTTTTCTAACTATATGTCTTTTTTTGCTAACAATGTAACACATACTTGCTGAATAAAATTATTCATTTCTTTAAAAAAAAAAAATAAAAATATATATATATATATATATATAAATTTACTTACCCCAAACTTTGAACGTAGTGAATACTGTTAGAAAAGTAAGCAGCACAGTTGTTTCCAACATTGATAATAAATCAGCATATTAGTGATTACCGTAGGATAATTTGTCACTGAATACTGGAGTAATGATGCTGAAAATTCAGCTTTAATCACATGAATATATTTGATTTAAAAGTATATTAAAAATTGACAAAATGTTAATTACATTGTAGTAATATTTTTTTCTGTATTTTTGATCGAATAATTGTTGCCTTGATGAGCATAAGAAACTTTTCGAAAAAGAAGCCTTGTAATATAGTCACATGGTATTTTTGAAACAGATACATAGTTTTAAAGCTCTGCTAACGGAAAAACTCAGTAATTGAGTATTTGCAGTTTTACACACAAAGTGTGACGGCTACCATTAGGTTGGCTTTTATAGTAGTCGCTTTAATTATTTTAGAACATTTTCTGTCATTCTTATGTACAAGAATCACAAGACTTGTGCTCACTCACAATAGATCAGAGCTTGCTGCTCTTGGATCAGTTGCTTCCTCGACTGCTTTATTAATGCAAATTATTTTCTAGATTAACTACTATAGGTGAACTACCAACTTTATCTGGTTCTGCAATAGACACAAGTAAACGCTAGAGGGCACTGTGGTTAAATATATAAAACTCATTGGATTTTCAGGTAAAAGAACCAGGTAACCAATTTTAGTCGTACTTCCCAAGTCAGTTGATGTTTTTGGATAGACTAGTTGTCTGCAAGCTATTGATACAAAGCATTTCAACAAGTACAAGGTGACTTTTGGTTTGACCAAGGGCTAAATATGAAGAGTTCAGATGCAAAAGCCTTTAAATCCATCTGACATCTTCCTTTAAAAAAATGCATTTTTATCAGGCTGCGATGTATATAGTTTTCTATGTAAGTACTGGTACTTCTCATTGGGCTGAGACTGGGATTTTAATGAGTTTGAAGTAAAAGCATTTGACAGACGTATATGTGTCGAGAGCATTCACTCAGTATCATTATCTCATTTTTGACCGAGATGGATTTAGCTGGCTTTTCATCTGGACTCTTCATATGTTTCCCAAAAGAAAGGTAAATGATGCAATGTTTAGTTGCCAAGGGTCTTGCAGTAACATAAATGACACCCGTTGAGTCGCAATACAAATGGTAGTAGGAAGGTTTGCTGTTGAGCTGCCAATCGATCCAGCCTGTAGTATTCCCTAAAGGTTTAACATGGTTAACATTACATTTAGCTCATCCAACTGCATTCTTATTTTTACATTCTACATAGCCTACATATACATATACATAAACAGCTAAAGGTTTAAAAAAAAATAGAGACTTTGCATTTGATATGCATTTGTTATACACACACACACACACACACACACACACACAATATATATATATATATATATATATATATATATAAATAATCTTTCCTTAGGGAGAGTTTAGCCCTAACCTCTGTGCTCAGTCTGATCTGCTTTAAAATGCCAGCAGTTCACAGACTGGACTTTGAAAATGTCGCCCTGTCAGACACCCACCATGAGGAATGACCCCACTCTTTATCATAATCAAAGGAGTTAACCTTTGTGCCACAGCTGGCCAGAGTCAGATGTGTGTATTTAGATGCGTGTGCAGGTTTGTGTCCGAGTCGTGATTTGTCAGATCATCTACATCCAGGTTTGAATGGGAAAAGGTTGATGTCCTGTCTGGTCAGACTTGGTCTTTTCTTGTCCTTGTTTTTTAAAGGTCTGACAGGCCTAATCTCTCTTTTTTTTTTATTCCGTTTCACTGGAAGGTGTAATGGCTACTGTCTCAAACTGTCATGACATTTTAACAAAACAAAAGTCAGTCTTAAAGGGACAGTTCACCCAAAAATTAAAGTACTGTCAGTAATTATCCACCCTCATGTTGTTCCAAATCGTAAAAAACACAAAACAAGTTATTTTTGATGAAATCCGAGAGCTTTCTGACCCTGCATAGACAGCAGTGGTACTGCCACATTCAAGGCCCTGAATGTGAGGACATCATTCATATAGTCCATGTGACATTAGTGGTTCAACTGTAATATTATAAAGCTACAAGAACACTTTTTGTGCGCAAAGAAAACAAAATTGATGACTTTATTCAAATATTTCAACACAAGTAATGATATATTATTAAAAAACCTATAAGCAAATCCATTTTAAGTTGAATAATCAATATTATTAGTATTACTGATGCCATTATTTCTACTTTCCATTTCCAGTTTCTGTGAAAGCCAGTATCTCGCAAATGTTTGGAATACTCTAAGGAAATGGAGCGGAAGTCTTTATGTTGCTAGTGCAAAATGCTGATCTTGTATAGTATGATGTCAGTGAGGGTGTTTTACATCAAGGCTGATCTATGTGGGAAAAGCTCATGCTGTGCTTAAGTCTGTACTTGGCAAGCAAACACACAATATGTTCATGTGATTTTGAGCCCACTCGATCTTTGCTCTCCAAGGTGTGTGTGAGGAAGAGCAGAGGATCAGTGGTGTGGCATTACAGGATTTTCTATCAACACATTTCTAGTTCTCAGGTGCACAGACAACAACAAATACTCCAACAAATAGCACAGCTCGCATAGCAATATTCTGCCAGACAGTTATTCTATCGGCCTACACTTATTTATAAAAAAATGTCTTCTGATGATCCACAGCATGCATGATGGGAGTGGTAAAAGGGTTTCAGTCGAGCTTCGAGGATCCTGCTGATGAGCATTGAGGATTTTAATAATATTTTTCTTCCTCTCTCTTTGTTGTAATGAGGATTGACATCTTTACCTTTGTGAGGATTTCAACTTTGCCATTTTGAGCTTTTTTTCCGCAACCCCAGAAGAAGTCAGACACTCGCCCATGATCTGCTTAAAGTATCAGAACGCCTATAGGTAAGGTTTCATTTGGAACAGGGAGGGATAATACCTCCCTACGGTTTATTCGAACATTTGTACGAATGATTGTATTCATTTTAAAATGTAAGCTTTTGGACAGTTTCTTTTACTTTGGCTGAACAGAAGTATGTAGAAATAATGTTTGCATGTTACCAAATGCATAAGCTAGTTGAAGCCAATCAAGTCTTATATCTGTGTATGAAAATACAAAGATAAATTCAATTTGAATACATTTAGAAATTTACTTTCACGAAGCATATTTATTTACATGGCCTGTACATGGCTCAGCTCTGTGTCTGGTAGTTACAAAGCAAGACAAAGAATCATTGACCAGAATCTAGCTGTACCATTTATCCTATTTTTGGAAAGTCCTGCGAGTAGTGAAGGTCTTGTTGAACCATGTGGTTGATACAAAACATTTGAACTGAGGCCAAATAACTTGTGGTTTATCAAAAGGGTCATATGTTACACAAAAAGGAATTGCCAAGGGTCTTGCACTAGCACATAATGATACCTGATGAGGCACAATAGACATATTGGCTAGAAGCTTTGCTATTGAGCTGATATTGCTTCAAGCAGTGAGGGGAAATTTCTGATCTGTGTTGTTGTGCGATCACATCTGAGCTGATATTCCAGTCTCAATCTTATGCGATATGCAATAACTTTTTTATTTAACAAGCCTTCTACCATTATTCTAGGGCTGGTTCAATACCATTTTTTGCGCTTCGAAGCTTAGGTGGTAATCAATATCGAATATTCGAAGCTTCGGTGGGAGGGGCTAAGCATATAATAAAGGCAGAAATCTCTGTGTTGTCTGTTTGCATTTGTATTATGTCGGGAATCGTTCATCCAAACGACTTCACGCGTCACGAATGTGTTGCTGCAGACCCAAGGGAATTCCGCTCCAATATGCTCACACAAGGGCAGGGGTCGCGACCATCGGGTGGGTCGAGGGACTTAAAAAATAGGTCGCCAGGATGATTTCCGGAAGATGTATGTATGTATGTAATGAAGTTCAACACTATGGGAAGGATGCGGGAAACTGCAAACGCACTTTAATAACAAAATAAACATTAACAAAACGAAAGTAAACGGCAGCCGCCTCACGCCAGACTCCATCTGTGTTTGAGTTGATCAGTCAGAATCCGCTCACCGCTCAAAACGCCAGATTTTTTTGTTCAATCCTGAGTTCTGCAAGCGAATTAATCCTCTCATTATAACAAAGCCAATGCGCGCAAATTAGGCTATATAACACATCTAGGCTTTATAACTGTTGCTGTGAGTTCTTTATAGGATATAGGCTGCGTGGCGGACACGTCACGTGTTGATTTTTCTTTCTGCGCCTGTTAACAGATTAGAGCAGCCACACTGTCTGCGGAATATGCGCTTATATCAGGTGCGGTCCAACCACACCGCAACCGCGACCCCGCGACAGAATAGAAGTGAAGCGGATTTTTTCCGCAGCAGTAACGTAACAAACCTGCTCCACGTCCGCCACGCAGGCAGTGTGTCTCAGAGGCTTCGGTTGAAAACGGCATGCATCTCCGCTCACATGCCCTGTTAGGCAGGCTAGACAGCTCACATTTCAGTGAACAAAAATATTTCTTCCAACTTTAAAATAAATCACAACCAGGTTGCAAACTATAGTGACACTAGTACACTCTTTTCTCCGTGGCTTGCTGACAGCTCTCCCCTCCCGTTCACTAATGGGCCATTCAAGCGCCAATGAGAACTGTTCGCGGGGGAAGTCACGTGTTGAAAAGAAAAAAAAGAAAAAGAATATTCGAATCGCAGAATTGAAAATCGAATGCCAACCCACCGAACGAATATTCGAATATTCGACTATTCTAGTACAGCCCTACATTATTCCATGTCATATCATACTTGTTGTTATTGCTATTGATGATGTTACTAAAAAGTGCTAACAGCACTTAGAATTTGTTATCTTTAATCTCTTTATGCTTAGCTTTTAGTATAGTATTCTCTCATAGTAAACTTTTTTTTGTCATATTTCTAATAACTCTAAATATCACAAAATAGTATGTTTTACTTAATATAGTAGATGTAACATTTTAGTATATTATATTAAAAGTTTTAGTAAGGAGTTCCAGAAGGTATAAATAACTTTTCTTTGTATTTGGATTGTATCAATATTTCTTTTTTCCAGTTCTAGATTAAAGTTTGCACTTTTCTCACAGTCTCCATACACTGCTCTTCATCAGAAATTGCGGTGACCATTGAGGCTAAACACGAAAGCGATCAGTCCATTCATAGAATTAAATTTTATGTTGCTGTGCCTGTAGGACTTCTACAGTATGTAAATGTTCTCTTTGCATGTGAAATTTTGCATTTACTCACAAGTTGCATTCACACTGCTGTTAATAACAACAACAGCCTCTTTGCGAAGTCTGAAACACTGAGGTTTCTAACGTTTCATCCTTTAGAAAGTAAGTTTCGGGCCAAGTTTCTGAACAACGAATAGGCATTGTTGATGTGTAAATGTAGGCAGGCATGTGTGTGTGCATTTGTTCAATTCAGCCACTGGACATCAGAAGTGCTATATTTCCAGCTTGCTATCCTTAAATAAACATTTAAATTCTAAACTTAAAAGTATGAAAAGTATTATTTCTATTTTAATCAAGGTTATAATACCAGTCAAAGATTTTTTATGTTTTTAAAGAAGTCTCTTCTGCATACCAAGCCTGTATTTATTTGATCCAAAGTATAGCAAAAACAGTAAAATATTGAAATATTTGTACGGTTTAAAATAACAGTTTTCTATACAAGTATATTTTAAAATGTAATTTATTCCTCTGATCAAAGCTACATTTTCTGGTAGTGTAAACTAATGAAACTTAATAATGACAATATTGTGTTTGCATGCTAGTGTTTGTGTATGCGAACAGATAATCCACACTTCACTGGAGATTGATTTGTACTTCAGCTTACTCGCACAACACTTTGATCTGCTTCAGTATTCCATTGCTTCACTCTTCCTGACCACGTATGCAAAGCGTAGCTCTTTAAAAAAAATGACACAATTACACACACACACACACACACACAGTCCTGTCTAATGTGCTATTCGGCCTACAGAGCCAGTGTGAGATGAATGCTGCTGTTCTCCCTGAAATCATGTGCTGAATTTTTCAAACACTAGCTGTTTTGATGTGACTACCCCTTACACCTGTGTGTTGTTTATAGTCATTAGCATCTGTGTAGAAAAATGTCATTGTGGTTTTGACTGTTGTGTCATATTCCTCTGTTAGGTGTGTGTGGACCTGTATGTGATTACTGCACCTGTAATTTGAACTCTTATGTTGACAATGAGGTGCTCAACCGCACATTTCATTTGGTGTTATAATACCCACAAGCCTCAAGACAAAAGAGTTTAGGTTACAAACACACAAAAAAGCATGAGCACATACACCTAAACAAACCCTTCAGCACAAAAACACCACATGAATGCTTGGCTTGATTTTATGTACAAATCTAACTGTACATGGATTGGTTTCCAGACAATAACTGCACAGGAAAAAATGCAGTTCTTTTAAAACTATACATGTTTTCAGTGCTTTTTTGACGGCGGTATGTTTTCCTTACAGTTGTTTCAAAATATCATAACACGTTTTAATCACACATAGCAGTTTTCTCTCAATATGTTTCCAAAATTATTCATTACCTGTTGTCAGTGATCCATTACTACTTGTGATGTCATAAGGGAGGGACTTACATACCAGATACACGCTGCTCATGTTACGTTTGTGTTGGAGTCTATTAACCCTTTAAAGTGTCACCCCCCATTGAGCATAGACGTGAAAGTGCATCCGAATTTATATTCTTTTAATTGATGAACACTGAATTAAAACCTTAGGAATACAGACCTAAGGTTGGACTCTTCTTTTTTTAAGAAGATTGCAGTGGAATCTTTTTTAAAATATTAAAGTATCAAAAAGTTTAGAAGTTTCAAAAAGTTCAAGAAGTTTAAATTTACTGTAAAAAAAAAAATGCACTGTACTATTTTTTATTTTATTTTATATAAAATAAATATTTCACAAAATATTTTTGAATCAAAGACTGCTATAAAATTAAAGCCTTGTGTCTAAATAAGTTATGTTCTAAATTTGAAGTTGATAGAAAAAAGTGAGGTTCCTGTGAGATTTTATTTAAGGTGTTTTATCACAAACAGCCTCCGGGTGCCATCAAAACCTTTACTGAATTTTTTAATGCATTTTGTCTGTCACAAATGTCTAAATTTCTCTGTCAATGTTACTTCTATCAAAGAATCGAATCCTGATCCAAGATTATAAAAAAAAACTAAATGCTGTAATACATTTTGTAATATGACACTTGACTCCACCCGCTAAGGGGAGGAGACTGCTAAAAGATTTTAAAGTACCATTTCCATGGTAACGCAGTGTTCGATTTTTCACAGGATGAATTCTGAGGTTTTAAGCTTTCAAATGATATATAATTTAATAATGATTACTAAAATATGTGATAACAAAGCGCCATTGGGCCCACCGGTGTGCCGGTGACAAGGGGTTTTAAGCATGCCTCAGTTTGGCTAATAACATGCTGTTCTACTACAAATAGTAAAGAAGAAAATGAAAAAGTCTGACGTTAATTCTCTGCCCGCTTACTTGAGACTCTTAAAATCTCACCAACTGTCTAGGATTGAAAGAGTTGGTTACAAATGCAGGTGCAGGTGTGTAATGAACAGAACAGCCATGGAGATGTCTGAGTGTGTGACATCATCAGACAGTGAGGGTGAGTCAAGAGAGAGAGAGATTAAATGAGAAGAAAGGGTTATTGTCTGAACAATGACCTCATTGCGCCCCTCACTTCTGTGCTAGACAGAAGGATTATGGGTAGACCTGGGGCCGCGGGAAGAGGAATGAAGGTTATGAGATCATAAGAGCAAAAAAAAACCACACTGTCTGGAAACACATACACAGAAGGAGGGATGTTTGTCATCAGTCAATGGTGTTCATTTTGTGAATGCAAAGTGTGCAGCGTCCTTGGAGACAGATGTGTGAACATGCACATGCATGCAAACACATATGGCTAATGCTCTGCCTCTTCTCAGCCAGTGGAAATTACGGTTGTCCTCATTTGCATGGACTCACCTCATAAAGCAATGCGTTTGCATACAGAACTGGTGAAAACTGTTATTCCTTTGCCATGATGAAGCAGCTGTAAGTCACAGTCACCAGTTGTGACATTATTAAAAATCATGCAAGCCTGAATCTTTCTAATGTAAATGAGCGTCTTAATGAGAAGCTGTCTGGCTCTACAGCATGATGATCTCGGGTAGCGTTACACGCTGTTCAACGCACCATAGGCAGTGACTGTAAATGGCTAAAATTATGTTGACAGCACAACTAAAACACATGGAAGGAAATAGTAGTAATAAAAGATGCTCAGTATTTCAGTGAATGCGCTCAATTAATAATAATCTTTCACCCTTTGAATCGCTTGCCATAAAGGCAATTAAATAATCCAATTAAAATATTTCATTGTGTTTATATGTGTGTGCGTGTGAGAGAGAAAGAGAAAAACCTGTCTTGTCTATTTCTACACTGTAAAACACAGTTAAAAAAAAAAAGAGGGTATATATATATATATATATATATATATATATATATATATATAATAGAGGGTTTGCACTTACATCACGATTTGGTAAGTTAATACCCAGGCCATACTGGTGATACTCAGATGCAAACAACAGTATGGATTGCACGGTTAATGTACTACTGAATGTTTTTCTGCTAATTTATGCTGTCTAAACCACGGAAAAAACATGTGGAAGCTGCTAAATCATAAAGGACTTAGTAAGCAGGAAAGCCCACCATATTTTGACAAACTAAAATGAATAGGTGATAAAGATGCTTAAGAGCAATATTATTTAAGATATTAGCCTAATATTTCACCTACCAGACCGGAAATGATAAGAACAAACACGAATGTTGTCAAGAATGTTGCACTGGAAATCCTGGTTCAGTTTGGCCAATCACAAACGCCCTTTTGTTCCTCAGACAGTTTTTTTTGCACTCTTCTCCCTGATTTGTTACTTTTGGCAGTTTTTTAGCACTCCAATCTCCTGTTTCACAGACAAGGCTTAAACCTATAGTCCCAGACTAAAATGTAAGTCTGAGCTGTTTTAACTGTAAGAAACTTGCACTGGTTGATCTTAAAATGTGTTAGTATTCTTGTTTTGTCTCAAGATGCACACCAGTAATGTTTTTTTTTTTTTTTTTCTAAGGCATTTTTATAAAAAAAATACTTTGTTGTCCTAATTTAACTATTGACTAATCCTGGCTTAGTCTAAGCCCTGTCTGTGAAACCAGGCCCATCATCTACACTAAAAAAATTATTTTGTGGTGAAGTAAATAACACAAAAAACAAATGTAATTTTTACATTAAATAATTTAGTTCAGGCAATAATAATAAAAAAAAATAGTAAATTCAATATTAGTACTCAATTTAAGCTTGTAGAATTTAAAATTTGAACTTATACGTATATTTTACTTGGAATCGTTTGTTATTTTTACAAAGATTGTTATCAAAGTCATGATCCCATTGTTCCCATTATGCACTTAGGCACAAATAATTAATAAGGTTAACTTTTTTTTTGCTGTTTTTGGTTGTCTGTGTTGTTAGGTTAAATAATTTGCTGTTTTGTAACATCTGGAGTTCATTTACTCCATTCATACTCAAAAACTATTTACTGATTGTTATCGTCATTGTGTATCGTGTGCCAAGTATTGAGGTCTCTGTGTTCATTTGGTTTGTAACTACACTGTGTCAACATATAACCTTAGAAACAATAAGGAGACATCTAGTTGCTTACGTACATGTTTGTACGTGAACCTTTTAAAAATGCTTTTAATGGCTTTTTTTCAGTGCTATAATGTTTGAGTAAAGTTTACAAACCATGGCTGAGTGAACTGTACTTGAGGACTGCAGGGTAAACTTAAAATAATGAAACAGAAATTCTAATTCTAACACATTAAATTTATTTATTTCCTTTGCTAATTTTACTTAACTTAGTTAAGTAGATTTTACTTAATTCCATACTTAAATTTTACTTTAAAAATGTGCGTGGAAAAACTTGCAAAATAAAAATTCAGTAAATTTTACTTTTATTGTTTTTTTTTTTTTTTTTTCAGACCAATTAGTATGACAGTAATTGATCACTTTAAGCATAACTAATCAGCAAAAAATGCTAGTTTCCTTCGGTTCAGTGCCGCCAATAAAGCCGACTAATGAGGCGTCATGAACACAGTATTATTTGGTTAACTCTAAGTTTAATAAAAGTAATACAAATACTGTGAAATATTGTTTAAAAGTGAATTTATATTTTTATCAAAAACGAATATATGATGCTTAATTGTAATATGTCAGCTTTTATTGAAACATGTAAAAATGCATTTTTTAAATATAAATTAAAGTATAAGTCGTCTTGTAATTGCCATTGGAGTGTGAATGTTGCTTTTTACGTTGTTTGCTTTATGGCTTTAATTTACTGTCATTCATTCGTTAATATTTTCTCGTCTTTTATTATTTTGCTACGGGTCTGTTGATTTGGCACCGCAACACTGACACACACACACACACACACACACACACACACACACACACACACACACACACACACACATAAAGAGAGAGATAGAGAATATGCAGTTAACAAGCTCCCCACCTGACTCTCTCGGTCACGAGCACAGCGCGCGGCCGTAAGGGGACTCCAGTCTACGAGAATCTGCTTCTTGAATGTTCAGTTACGCGCGAGGTGTGTCCTGTGTGTCTATATGAAACTCATTGCTGCGTCCATCAGGTGCATTAAGAAAGGGTCCGGCAGAAACGCGCTAACAATATTAAAGAGGCAACGCAATGAAGGGATACAGCAGCACTAGCAGATGTAGGGACAATGACGGCTACTAATCTATCTCTCTGAAAGAGAAGACTAAAAGAAAAAAGGCGAGGGACAGAAGAACTTGGACTGCGTGAGAGAATAACATCGCATGGGGCCATGAGCGGTGCAGACCCCGCAACGAACAAACTGTTGAGTTTCAACCAACGGTAAAGCATTCAGTTACGTATTTTTTATGTTTACAGACCATTGAGATGTTATAATCAGATGTTTGTTTGTGGAGGTTATTCTGACACAGTCATATTGCAGCAGTATCAAGGGTTATGGGCTCTTGCATCTCAGCTTAACGTGCAACAAGCTGCACCCTCCCCGAAGTGATCAATCAACATGTTGGATGCGGATATTGGAAGCAAGCACTTCCAATATATCATTCATCTTTCTTTTAACAAACTGGCATCCCAGGCTTATAGCCTATTTTAACTCTCCTAAATGTTTACGTGAGTGTATTTTAGGCTAATAATGTTGCGGTCTTGTCATTTTGAAGAGACACTTAATCAAAAAACGAAAATTGGCATAATTCACTCACCCTCATATTATTACAAACACAAATGACTTTCTTTGTTTCTGTTAGTAGATGTAAAGCAGAATGACAGTCTCAGTCACCATTCACTTTCATTTGATGAAAATTTGCAATAAAAGTCACTGGTTGCTGAGCTTGTCATTTTTTTTATTTTAAATTTTTTTTTTGTGCCCAAGTCTAAAACAACACGGGAGTGTTTAAATGACAGAATATTAATTTATGCCTGAACTGTCTCTTTAAGAAGCTGCGCTCATATTTCCCTTCAGCACCGCAGTAATATTTGTACAGAGTCCTTTGCATCGAAGTAAATTAATTCAGGTTGGAAAGAGAAAACCTCCACTGCTTTGTGTCTCGTATAGCTTATATGACACAATCCTGCTCAGACAAAATGTTTTAGACTTTCCCACTGTGTAGTAGTGGGATACTCTAGTACGGAAAATCGGTAAATTATTCATGTGAATGCCTCTGACATCCATGCGCCACTGTACAGCGACTGGCGTCACAATAAACATGTTTTTTCGGACTAAAATATGAAAGTACGGTGGTTTTGGTGTTTATTTTAACAGGGTTTGTGGTGTATTTGTCACAGTAAAGTGCTGTGACAGTGAGGCATCCACAGTCATAGGAGGTTTTCCTCAACACCGCAGCGAATATGCGGTAATTTGAGGTGCGTGTGATGTCACTCAGCAATTATTTACATGACAACATAATGTAGCTGTCAAATGAGTGCAGGACAAAAATCCACCTGTTGAGGTGTCCCACAACAGTAATAGTTTTTTTTTTTTTTTTTTACAAAACAAAGCGACACATACCAATTGCCACAGCACGACAGATCATGTGTCATCACATAAGCCATTTTGAACTCTAGACCTGTGGCATTTAAGGTAAAACTATACCATACCTATCCATACAGTTCATATAAATACAGATTCATATTCTGGCTAGCCTGCTGTTGAATTATTGCCACAAACAAACCCCAGAAAAAAATACTTTGCAGTTATCTACTGTTCATTTTTCATAAGTGATTTCAATGTCCTTCTTTCTCTCCTGTATCTTTGTAGGCCTGTGTGTTTGTCTTCGTTATCCATTTTTGTCACACATATTCTCGGAGGCAAGTTCTCTGACTTCCCTCTGCAGTGTTGGCTTAATTATATTAATCGGTTTTAACAGTGCTGTGTGTTTTTTTTTTTCCTACAGCGGAGTTAGTGCATATTGAAAAAGTTGGAGCTCAGAAGGCAATTTTGTTCTTAATGATTGCGGTGTCAGACGTTCGTTGTCAGACTCTATGCAGATGCTTCACTTGTAACCCTTTTCTTCAGTCATGAGGCAAGACATCAGAGATGCGTGTTCTGTAAAAGTCTAAGGCATTGAGCTCTGCATCATTGGAAACATGATATCATGCCAGATCATTATCACAAAATTATTATCACAGATGCATAACAGGAGTGATTACGGTGAACAAACTTGACGTATTTGGTTTCGCAGTACTACCAGAGGGTAATAGCTATGCTAATTAAGTAATGCTGTTGCTGTCCTCATTATCATATTCGCAAACAGAGTCATCTGCCCAGTGCACTACTACTGTCATCATTTTTGTGAAATTATTCATTATATCAGTGGAGCCATTCAATCACGAGCAACAATCAAAGGTTTGTTTGAAGATACGAGTGAAACAATAAGCCGTTCTGCATCTCAAGATGTCTTATGTCCTCAGCTGTTAATTGTTTTCTCCTCCAGGGTAGTGTTTCTGAATTTGGAGCAGGTTTTTTTCAGCTCCGTGCCACAGTAAATCATCTAATGATGAGCCACTCCTTTCTTTCCTTGTCTTGTTTGCCAGAATCACTTTGTCTTTAAATGCTCTTAGTCCAATAAGATTCATGATACAAGTTCAAGTAACTGACTGTAATTCACCAGTGGGTCAGTCTGACAGGATTATGAGGCCATTTCAGAAGTCGACCTTTTATCTCATTTCATTTTTTCCAATCTTTTAATTAACCCTCTCCCTTCCCCCATCTGAGAGCATTACGTGGTGCATAGCAGAAGTGCATAGGAAATGAGACATCTATGCTAAAGCTACATAAATAAACGCCAAAACCCACACAAGATCTGCAAATGCAGAACTTAGTATTTAATGTTTTAACACATTATTTAAATCACTAAAAATGGAAACAAATTCTGCCTGCTTATAACTTAGCACCCGATCTATACATGCATGACATGCACAGTACCTCTTCTGTTGTCAGTAAAGACATTCTTAGCTGCATTCTGCACTAATGGAAACATAATGATAGCCCTCACACAGAGGAAATGTGTTTGCTCACATGCACGATTTACATTGCACTCGAAGCGAAATGGCTATAATAAATGTAAGCGTTCATGTGGCTCAGCATATAAATTGTTTAAACCTCAGTCTGAAGAGATGTTGTCTTCAATAAAGCAAATATTATGGAAAAGGAGTTAGCCAGAATCACAAGTGGTTGACTAAAACAGCAGCATTAGAAGCGATGTTTGCATTTTCATTAATGTCGAAATACTTTCTCATATCCCAGTTTAATATACAGAGACAGCTATAAGTAAGCATTTCGTAGGTTGATGCCCTTGAAAAGTAAACACTGTAGGTTAACAGCATCAAAACAATGCTTTTTTTGTTAGTTTGAGCATCCTGACATAGCAACACTGGCTCAACCAATGGTATCAGTTTAAGGGCGGGATTATGTGTTTGTCCAGCCAATGACAGACAGGAACAGGGCTCAAGTAGTAAGGATCAGGCCAGTAGTTTGGATTTGTACTTGCCCCGCTAATGTTTTTTGCCCTACCACAAGAATATTTACATATTAATTTTAATCATACTATTTTATATGCATATTTTATTTAATTGATTATAGGCCTCTCATTGATTATATTTCTCATTCACAATAATAGCTGGAAATGATAACACTTTAAAGGGGACATGAACTGGCTTTGTTTTGTTTTTTTTATTTTGTACTGAGGTCAACTTATAATGTTATCAATACTTTTACATCAAAATCATCATAATTTAGAATTAATAGGCAATTTTTTTCCTACTTTTAACCTCTCTCCGCAAAACGCTCTGTTTGAATAGGCGTGGCAGATTGTAGAGTTTGAAGTAAATGCCCACTGCTATGATTGGCTAACACCATACATTTATTTCTCATAGACGGACGCCACTGTAATTTAGGTTTAAAACACATAAATAACTCAGTACAACAGCACTGGTGTGGTCTATCTTGTTTTTTTTTCTTGATTACCAGCCGTGAAAAGAACTAAAAAAAATACTAACAAGAAAACAATGTGCTTTTGTAAAATAAATAAAATAAACAGGGTGCGCTCTCTGTCGTCTCGATCTCCGGCACCTCTCTTCACAGACACGTAAATAAAACAATCTAAATCTCTGTGAATACACACCCACATCACCTCTAAACAAACATGAATTATGAACAATTATGAAGTTCAGAAGCACTGAAAGGAATAATTTACCTCAGAAGAAGAATGCAACGTGTAATTTGTTTGATTACTTATTACTGAAAAAAGTAATGCCGTTAGTAACGCAGTTTATTAATAACGGCGTCACTGGTAATTGTAAACAAATCTGAGGTAAAATAAAGTAAACAAAAGTACTGAGTTTTTACTGACGCTATCTGGAACTTAATTAAGAATAAAGTTCATCCACTCTTACCTAATGTTGGCATCAGAATTTTTTTTTTAGATTGGCACTGCAAAGCATCCAGTTGTTTTCAGAGCCATCTTTATCATTTGGTTTCTGCACCGACCTGCATGTTTAGCTCTCTGGTAAACACTATGTGTGAATTGATGGGCGGGGCTAGCAGGTAGCAATATCAATCTATCTACCCATTACATCATAGAGTAGAACATTCCCAAAGTAAAGAAAAAAAAGAAAAACATTTGATTTGGCAGACTGCCTTCAATATAAGCTGTTTTTAGACTTATGACAAAGTTTTGAGTTTTAAAACTTGGAGCATGTTTTACAATGACTTATATTCTTATGTCAAAAGATCAAGGTAATTTTGGTTTCTCAGTTCATGACCCCTTTAAAGTCAATTAAAGTCCCCATGAAATCAAAATTTTTTGGCTTTTAGTATGAATATGTTAGCCATACGGTTATCTATAAACTAGCGTGTTCCAAAACAACGACAAAATTTGCGTTTACAAGATATGAGTATTCAAAACTTTAGTCTCTCACTTCTGCCAATATGAATCAAAGATTTTGATGACATCACGCTGCACTTCAGCTTCTCATCAAACCTTCTGTCCAATCAAATGCTCTCTAGAATCCGTAGCATCCCGCCCCCTACACTATAAATAGACATTGAAGCTGCAGTTGAGATCGGTCACTTGTTTACAGTGTTAGTGTTTTCTGTATGGTGAATGGCATGTAGTGCACAATGTAGACGATGTGTAAATATGTTTTCCATTGGGGCAAATGAGGTCTGGTTTTGCGCTGTGTCACGCGAACTGCGGCAGCGCGCACAGTCTACTCCGGACTTTGGCTCCGGTCCAGAGACGTGATCGCACGGAGCGGATCATATGCACTAGTCGGCATGTATTAAATATGGTCATCCGTATTGTATAGCTGTGGCAGGAAATATTTAAGAAACTAGTTTGAAACAGTCATTATCTTGCTATTTTATTTGGCGATGCTAGTGGCACAGAAATTACACACCTTTAGTGCCATTACGGTCTTCCTGTGAAGTGGTTTCAATGGGAGAGATCCTCTTTGAGGTTTTGGGAAGATGTGTGATGTCTAGTTGTCAGCTGAGTCACTGAGCATGTGGTTCTCGCTCTAATAATCTGAAACTACTTCACTCAAAGTGTCAGACTGCGACAACACAAGGATGTGAGGCGTAGTGCGCCGGGCTTCTATGTTTTAGAACGCAGAAACTAAAATGCTGTTTCTTTATACACATGTGGTCATGAGTCCAATAGCAGAAACACGTTTGTTTTAAAATTATAAAATATACAAACATTCTAAGAAAATAAAAATATCTGCATGGCAAAACTTATTATATGCCAATAAATGTCATGAAAATAATTCTAAATGTCCTCTGTTTTGCAGCTCAGCGTCAGAGGATCTTGGGTGCAGGAGAGGAGAGTTCAGCAGGAAACACTATGGATCAGTTGAACTGGTGAGGGCTGTCATATTTTAGCTTTTTTCTATAATTATATATTTACATATCCCTTTTTTTCCTTTCTAATCTATTTTTCTCCGCCTCTGCACTGCTGTGAAGGGACTAGCTACATGTTTCTGTTTGATTGATTTTTTTCTGTCCGCAGTTCTGTTTTATCAGATGAGATCTGAACATCTTTGTAATTAAATTTCTCACTTAAACATCATCTCACCCTGGCAGGATCTTTGCAGTAGGTTAAACAAGCACAAAATTAGAATCATTTGTATGATTGAGAGTGTTTTGCCTGGTCAAACACGTGTTGGGTTGTATTATATTGAGTGGGTGTGTTTCTTTTAGCGGTGTCTGTCTCTCCCAGATAGCTGTTGCACGGAGGAAGTGGTTTAATACCACGCTAGATGCTACTTCCTATGAGAAACGCACAGGAGGTTTGTGGTTTGAAGGAAATGGGTGACCTTGTGTCAGATAGAACCATGTCACATAACCACATGCATTATCATGAACGACAGATGGAGAATATAAATGTGTGTATGTGACTGCATGTGTCCGTGTGAGAAAATGAGCCAGGAGGGCTTTGTTACTGTATGTGCCATTGTCCTTCGGTATCTGTAGCTACTGTGGCATCCAAAAGTCTGAGGCTACCAGAAAGCAATGTAATCTAGTAATTGCCTGTTGCATAAGAGTACCTACAGTACATGGTGATCTGGGATTGACTCTGGTCAGTCTGGCAACGCAGTGTAACTGACTTCTTTGTGATTGTGTTCTGTTTCTTCTCACATAATAAAATAATTTCAACTCAAATCAATATTTCATGTCCATTTATTTAGTAAGTAGCCGTGTAATATGTTTCACGTCGGTGTCCTCTTCTCTCTGTTGGGGTTTGTTTTGCAGTAATGACCGTTTGATTGTTTACCCATTTCTTATATCCGTTGTAAATTTAAAACAAGAAACATCTAGTTCAATTTAAAAAGTGCAGCCACATTTGCTTTTATGTTGTCTGTCTTTATTTTTCCATACACACAGAATAAAGGTGCTTCACGATCCCATACAAGAACCTTTTTTGCTTAAATGGTACCATAAAGAACCGTTAACGAAGGTTCTTCAGATTATAAAAAGGTAAGAAAGACATGGTTCTTTAAAGAACCTTTGACTGAAATTGTTTTTTTTCTATGGGATCGCTGTAATATTAATCGGTTTCTTATAGTTTATTTGTTTTGCTGCATTGCTCTTTTTAAATCAGACTGAGGTTACTCTGAGAAATGCTTGTACTGTTTCTCTCTTTTTTTACTGAAGATTGCTGTGCTTAATTACATTCATTATTCCAAAATGTGATAGATTCTGATAGAACATAGATTCTGTTATGGTTTTCATGTTTGCATAATTTTGCATTTACACTTTCAATGTGTGTTTTGCATTTAATAGTGCAATCATCATGAGGAGAAAATAGCAGTATTGTCCACCTTCATTACATCATTTGACAATCACACTGTGCAAACCAACAGTGGCTCATTGGAAAGAAGTGCCTCTATATACATTTCTGAAAAACTGAAAAAACCTACAAACAAACTACTTCGGTTTCCAGTTGAAATGAACACTAGAGGCAGTAGAACTCCAAAACAATTTTAATTCCTTTTACACACAGTTTTAATTAATAAAGCCTAATTTTCACATAATTACTTAAAGAATATACATCCTAGGCAATTTAAAAAAATATATATATATTTTTGATATTTTTGAACATTGACGTCACATATACAGCAGGGTTTGGCGTAGGTTGATATTTGAATTCTGAACTGCCGTAATATAAACCTCAAATAAAAACACAGCAATACATGCATGTACCAACGTAATAAAACCATGCCATGGTCACCTATTGAACATGTGTTTTAGACATTTCACTTTGAACCTGCCAAGAAACGTGCAGTGAGGCACATAACTACAGCGTTGCAGAAATGTATATAAAGGGACATATTTTCATGAGCCTGGCTTGCATTTTTCATATACTTTCACATAGGCTGCAACACGAGAACCAAATGAATAAGAAATGTGTGCGCTCTTGATGTTTTAGATGTAATTTCTGCATGCATGGCTGACTAGCTGTACGTTTCAGTCGGTTCATATAAGTGCATTTGCTCCAGGGATCCTCTTATAGGTGATTTTACGACCTCTAAGTGCAAAGTGTGTATCTAAGTGCTGAAGAATGTAATGCGTGTGTGTCTATGTGAGGTTTCTGAGTTAAAAGCTTCCCAAGTGCTCTGTCCTCTCATTACTGCATAATGTAAACATGACTGTTTAGATGCTATTATATGCTGAACCATTTCTAGAAGTGGCTAGACATCATCTAGAAACTGATTCCATAACCTATAATCATAGAAACCTAACCAAGACATTAGACATGATCACATATCGACAGCCAATGCAGTATCTTTGTTGAAAAGGAGAATTTGCTGCTTTTAGTGACTTTTCTATTGTTGATAAAGTATGTAAAGTATGCATGTGTGTAGTATAAATACAATCCGGATGAAATACATCGGCCATGTTGTACTAATTTGACGTTTAATAATGCTGTCTGCATACTTTATAGATAAGTAGGCATATTTGAATGCAGGGACTTTAATGTCAAAGATTGATTAAACATTTTGAATGAGATACCAAGATTAGTTTTGATTCCAACAAATGCTGTAACCACATCATAAAAGGATAGTTCACTCAAAATTAAAATTCTGTCATTAATCATGTTGTTCCAAACCCAAAAGACCTTTGTTCATCTTTGAAACACTGCAACACCCTGCATAGACAGCAATGCAACTAACACGTTCAAGGCCCAGAAAGGTGGTAAGAACATCGTTAAAATAGTCCATGTGGTTCAACCGTAATTTTATGAAACTATGAGAATTTTTTTGTACACAGAGAAAACAAAAATAATGACTTTATTCAACAATTTCTTCTTTTCCATGTCAGTCAGTTTGCATTCATGGACCATTTTAATAATGTCCTTACTACCTTTTTGGGCTTTAAATGTGGAAGTGCCGTTGCTGTCTATGTAGGGTCAAAAAGCTCTTGCATTTCATCATCAAATATCTTCTGAAGATAAACAAATATGGTCTGGAACGACATGAGAGTAATTAATGACAGAATTTTCACTTTTTTCTTCTTTTAAGTGATTGGCCATTTTCATCAATGTGACATTTACAAGCGCTTGCAGAACACTGGCATACAGTCTAAAACGTTTTCTCCAATGTCTATGATGGTTACAGCCTATTTTTTTTAGCAAACCGCAATGCAAAAGTGAAATCAAAACACATCAAAAGTGAAAATGCTGTGCAACGAACAGAAGCATATGTATATTAGATCTCATAAATATATGGTTCTGTCATACTCTCAACATGCTGCATAGCTGAAGAGCATAAAAATAAAGGCACATACATTATTTTCATGATTTCAGTGATGCTTTGCCAGATGGCATGCTCTTTTTAGTAGCTTTTGTTAAAGAATGTCAATATCCAATGTTTCTAAACTTCCACAGTCAATCTCTCATCTTGTTTTTATTATATGCTGTAAATTGAGGAGCAAGGTTTTGGTTTAGTACAATTTAATTCTGGGCTACCTGGTGGGACACAACAGGAACAAAACGAATATGGCTGATAAAATGTAGTATCGCTAATCACTTATCACCATCAAGGCTGGTTAGAACTGGGATTAACATAGAAGAGGTAGCTTTTATCACTTGTTGCATCGAGCCTGGTCAGGAGTCAGTATATAAAGGAGCATGAGATGGAGTGTTTGAAAGAGAGCAGATGAAAATGCTTTGTCATCATCAGAGCAGCATCACTGAAGTCTATGACAGGACTCAGCTGTACTTCCCCAGCTGCAGTATGTGGAAGTCGATAACATCAAAGACTGAGAGAACACAGCTGACCCACTGCGCCCACCGACACTGAGCTGAAGGCGTGTAGGAGAACATTTGTAATCCCAACAGAAATCTTGAGGAACAGAAATTTGATATATTCTTTATTGTCCCTCTTTCATTTCAATCACCTTTTCTCCAACCAGATACATTTTTGTATGTGCTTTTCAGTGCCTTAAATTTCCTCAGTATTCCTTATTCAAATCCTTGGTCTTAGTCTCTCGCCATTATATTTCTACTTTTGTACTGATTTAAAGAGAAGTTCACATAAGGATTTTTCCTTTCTTTGCCTCTGGTTGATTGTTAGACATTCTTACAGCTCTTTAATGGACATTTATAAATACTTTCAGATTTTTTTTTTTTTTTTTATGGCACCCGAAGGAGCAATTGAAAGGAGTAAATTAATTATGAATCCATTTCTGTCAAACCAACAGGCACTGCGATTACATATAGTCATATTTGCTTGGTTATGTCTAACTTGAATTTGCTCTAAAATTATTACATATTAGTTTATAGGGACTTGGAATACAGTTTGAAAGCAAGACGTAACTTCATATGCTGTGTTGTCATTGAGTGGCTGTGTTGTGACTGACACCTAGACATTGGTCCAACCCATTTGAAGTGTGCTCAAAATTGAATGTGCTCATCTGATGTCATTCTTTCTTTTTTATTATTTTTCTTCAGCAAGGATGCATTAAATTGATCAAATACAATAATAAAGACTTTAACATCTGTTACAAAAGATTTCTGTTTCAAATAAATGAAACAGAATGCAGAATGCAGTTTTTAAGGTTTCCACAAATAAATATAGCAGCGTAACTGTTTTCTACACTGATAATTATAAGAAAATGTTTCTCGGTACACTCTGCACTGTAAAAAAAACACAACTTGATGAGTCAACTTAAAATAATTTGTTACCCTGCTGCCTTAAAATTTTAAGTTCAGTTAACTCAAATAAGTTTATTCAAGTTGAAATGTTAAGTTGTACTAAGTGACAACTTAGTTGACTAAACTAAAAACATTTTTGATAACTTAACAGCTGTGTTTGTTACTTGGCAGCCATCGAATTTTAAGTTAAATCAACTCAAATACCCAAGCTTTCACTTAGTCAAACCTACAATTTTAAGTTGACTAAACTTTTTTTGTTGACTAAACTTTTTTTTAAGGCAGACAGGTGACAAATTATTTAAAAAAATTTGTTTTTACAGTGTACCAGGTGAGCTACTGAGCAAGTTTACTAAGCAGTAAACTAAGGTCTTGTCCACACTAATACATTTTAATTTGAAAACACGTTTTTCTCTTAGTTTTGGTCTTCCTTCCACATTGAGACAGCATTTTTTGTCAAGTAAAATAGAGCTTTTTGAAAACGCTGTCCAAAGTGGATACATTTGAAAACGCTGTTTTCACGTTGTAGTGTGGACTGTGAAAACGGAGGCTTTTGAAAACAATGACGCATGTTTATATCCATTTTTATACCGGTATTGTGCCTGTTATGTGCTATTCACTTACATACTATTGCTACAGATGTGTTACTTTGTACAGTCTTCATATCACAGTCCTGCAAAAATGTCAGAAAATTTACTCACGATTGCTGTTTGTGGCAAAACATGAGTGCAGTTGCATTTTAGATGAGACATACAAACGGGAGTAAGTATGACCTGAATGTGTCAGTGAATGCTGAGATATTTTCCTAAATAAAATGATCCTGCCATAAGAGTTGTATGAAAACCTTTCATGTCTGTTCTATCTGTATTGTCTCAGTGAGCTTCATTCAGGCTGTACACTTATGCAGTAAAGTAAATACATTTTTTTAGATTTTTCAGTGTGGATGAGAAACTATTGGAAAACACTTGAAAACACTAGTGTGGACAGCGAGCATTTTAAAAAGAAAATGCGTTCATACTTTGGTTTTCAGCAAACAGCTTTGGCTGTTGCTTTTGCTATGCAAAAATCAAAAATAAATATAAATACAATTAATATAAATATAGGTGGAGTTAGGTAATGTGTTGTTTAGTAGTGTATAAATGAAGAGTTGAGATGCAAAAGTCTCTAAATCCATCTGATGTCTTTTAAAAATGCATTTTTATCAGGCTCCGATGTATAGGTTTCTATGTAAGTAGTGGTACTTTCTATGTAAGTAGTGGTACTACTTGGGCTGAGGCTGGTATTTTAGCAAGTATTTGATGGATGTATAATATGTGTTGAGAGCATTCACTCTAGTATCATTATCTAATTTTTGACTGTGATGGCTTTTAGCTGGTTTTGCATCTGAACTTTCTGATACAAATTCTTTCTTATAAATACAAATAGCTCTTGTAGATGACTCCTGATTTTGAGAGGTTACTGTTTGAATTAACTTACATTGATTCCGATGTAATGACACAGTTGACTGGAGAATTAAACGTGCGTATTGTCAGGAGGGCCTCCCTCTGGCTATATTAAAATTTCTAATAATGCTGCACGATGACACATTCACATCTCCCAGTATGCCTCTGCCTTATTTCTCTCTGACTTATTGCTCCTATTATAATTATTTGATTCTAACCAAGTTGAAACGCCTTCAAACCCCACACACATATGCTGAGCAGAGGGAGGGTTGGCTGCCGAGTGACTGCGGTGTGTAAAATTAGCATGTTGGGCTCAGTGGAACATGTTGCCTGCAGCTCTATCATATGAAGCATCAAGAGTGACTCACACTCACTGCGTCCAATGCTGTGGGTGGGTCACTTTCACACGACTGTTCAAAAGATGGGACATTTTTGCTGAAGACATTTATGTTACTTACAGATTGTCTGAAAGTTGTCTGCGAGTTCAGACCACTTGTCAAAGACTTTGTATGTAGTTCTAGTGAGAAATGCCTTGCGTGGGAAAGAAAAGCGTACTTATATAAATCAAGTCAACATGATTGTTCATTTTCAGTATGTGTGGGTGTGTGTTTGAGGGAAATCCTTTGTATTGTTAAATATACCTCAACTAAAACCTGTTATATCATTTTTCCTTCTTCCTCTCTCCTTTTTTTCTTTCATTCTGCAGGTAAATGTTCATTTAGATTTTGTGGACAAGTTCATGTGTATGTATTATGTAGACAATGTTGGCTACTTTAAAACTAGCATCATACACTCTAAAAAAAATTTGAATACAACCCAGCGCGGGGTGAAATTTGGACAAACTCAGCGACTGGGTTGTTTTTCCCAAGTGGTATAAAACTTTTGGTTTTATTTAACTCGACTATTGTTTACGATATGGATGACAGGAGAGTAGATTAACTCTACTGTCTAGTGGATTTAAAGGAGTTAGTTACCTTCCAGAACAAAACATTTTGAGATAATGTACTCACCCCCCCTTATCATCCAAGATGTTCATGTTCAAAGAAATTATGTTTTTTGAGAAAAACATTTTAGGATTTCTCTCCATATAATGGACTTCTATGGTGCCCCTGAGTTTGAACTTCCAAAATCCAGTTTAAATGCATCTTCAATGGGCTCTAGATGATCCCAGCCGAGAAGAAAGTGTCCCACTTAAAGTGTCCTATAAGTGTCCTAAGTGTCCTTGTTTGAGAAACAATCAGTTATTTTCTCAAACAACAACAACAACAACAACAACAACAACAACAAAAAGTACAATTTATATACTTTTTAACCTCAAACACTTGTCTCGTCTAGGTCTGAGTGAACTCTGTGTATTTCAGTTCAAGAAAGTTAGGGTATGTCATAAAACTCCCATCTCATTTCTTCTCCAACTTCAAAATCAAACTACACCGCTGCAAAAGTACAGACTCAGTGTTTACAAAGTGAACATGCAAAGGTGGTCAAACACCCTTTACCCTAACTGTCATGAACTGGAATACACACAAGGGGGTGAGTACATTTTTGTTCTGGAAGTGAACTACTCCTTTAAACATGAAAAATGGTATTGTATATATAAAACGTGTATATCTTTCTGTGATAAAATATGTTCTGATGTTCATTCATGTTTATTTAGTGCTTTAAGTAAATAAGAAAAGACAATCGGTTAAAGTGTCAAATGATCTAAGGCAATGATCAGACAGTGATCTGTCATGACACATTAAAGAGCCACAAAGCGGCTCATTTATTGTTTGAATTTCTTTTAAAAAATGAAATGTATAAGCTGGAAACTTGTTTCATACCAGAAGTAGCCTGCTCTGTCTTGTCTGTCGGCGTGTTGTCAGCTTCCTCTTTGTTCTGCAGTGTATTTTTTACTGCGTGAGAACAAAAGGTGAACACTTATTAATAAGCAATTTAAAAAAAAATGTTTATTGTTTAATAGTTATTTATTCAACTTATTAATAAATGTACATTTTTTTTACATTAATAAATGTTCATTTCCAACCTTTTTTGGGGTTCATTTAATGCAAGAATTATGGTCATTTTTAAGCAATAGTTGAGTTAAAATAAAACTTCCCACAAGGTTGGGTTAAACTTTTAATGAATTGTGATTAAAATATCCAAAAACCACTAGAACAGTGTTATAGACATGGAAGCGGTCAACTGTGGTGTAATTAAAGCTCTGATGCTTTCGAACCATGTATCACGCTCGTCCTTCATTAGCTTAGCCATCTTTAATACAATACAAAAGTCCCGACAGATTGCATCGGCTATGAGGATGAAGACAACAATTCCCATAATTCCACACTCAATCATGGTCATCAAACTAACCTCTGTTTCTTGTGCCCTCTAGCGGCGAAAACTTACATATTGTGCCTTTAATTAGCATGACAGCGTCAAACCTTAGGTAAATGTGTTCTAAATAAATCAAAAACACCCTAATTTACATAACCATGTCGAAAACATAGTTTATGGGTTCATTTATATGAACTACCACCAGTTGAATTTTAATTAGTTACTAGGGATGTCACAATACTCAATATAATACAGAACCATTTTGTGAATTGCGGTTATTCGGTTTTGCATTTAAATGATTTCCTTGTTTTATTTCTCTTGGAATTTGCTGTGTGTGCCCATGATTTTTCATGGGCTGAGATGAGTGAACGCTTCCCCGCTTATATTTGAAAAAGCAAAACACACAGAGCATCTTCCCTTCTAATGACATGCAATGATAAGCCTTTCTAAACATTTTTAATTCACAACATCAGTCGAGTGTTTTAAAAAAATTCCTTATGTAATCCGATGTGGCTGGCTATTACAGAATGAGGCAGAAAATATATTTTATACTCATGTTCTATGTACGTCAATTAGCAATTTCTTACAAATATACTTAAACATTATGAAAACACACAAGATGGCTTGAAGAACAAAAGATAAACCATATATTATTGCAGATGAGTGTTTATTGTCTTTACATTTCATTATCTTGTTTTTATTCTGTTACAGCAATAGCGATTAATCCATATTAGAGATTTCCTGGCTGGAACGTAACGTCATCAGGGTTACTTTTTTTGACCCGTGTCCAATATGTATGAAACCCATTCTATTTGCGTAAAAAAAAAAAAATAATAATATCTCTTTCAAAAGAAATATCAAGCAGACATATAATAATCCATGCTTTTTCCAGTGTACAGAGATTTACAGGAGTATTTTGTTGTTAATTTGTTGCAAAAAAACACACTGATGTGGTAAACTATCAGAACCGAACCAAAAATCGTGGTTAAAAACTGAGGTACATAGTACATAGAGGTTGCATCCCTATTACTTACTCTCCTACATTGTTTTTCTGTTTATATACTCTATGTGTGTGTTTTATACAGTTTTAGAATAAGTAAGAGTGAGTTCTGCATTCATCTGTCTATGTCTTTCTGTCTCTCACAAACACACACACACAGAAAATTCAATCACACAAAATGTCGCTTGTTTGATGTCACTGCTACAACCTGTGCCCCTTAAACTTTAAAAATAAAGGTCCATCGCTCACCTAAAGGGCACAGGTATCAGCTCCTCTGGCATTTATCCATAGCTGCATGTCTGTGTTATAAAGTAATACTGTATGAAAGTATTCCTTAACCTGGGCTCATTGCAAAAATGATAAATGAAATGAAACATTAATGTTGCAACAATTAGGAAATGAAATGTATTGGTACGTTTTTGGAGTTGTCCAAAAAATGTAGGTAGAGGCGTTTTTCCAGTGAGCCACCTCTGGCTGTGCAAACAAAGTTTATACTTTTCATTTTAATCTGTATGCAATTAAACTGTTTAAGTAGCACAAAACTTGCAGTGATTAATTTCCTAGCACTTCCAAAAAAAAAAGACTCTTGTGATAATTTTATGGTAATTGCAGGCCTTTGTTTGATGGTCTCATTGTATATTAAACCTGCTCTGTGTTTCACAATTCACCCAAAGCTCCATTCCACAGCGTGGACTGATTTAGATTATGGACATATTTTCTTTTGTTTTTCTCTGAGATTTTCTGCTTTGCTCTCTCCATTTGTGTCTCTCTCCATATTCTTTCCTCATCTCATCTGTCTCTCTGCCTCTCTTTCGCTCTATTGTGTGAGGCATGAGAACACATACAGAAGCTCTCTAAGAAAAAAATCAATGTTACATCCCAGTCACAATAGCATTGATTCTCTTGTGCTCTCTCTTTCTTGTACACTGTCTCATGATTCTCTGATATTTGTGTGTTTGTGTGTGTGTGTGTGTGTGTGTGTGTGTGTGTGTGTGTGTGTTTTGAACTTTTACTTGAGTTTGGTAGACTGTCCTGTTATTATCCTGCTATCAGTAACCTCATGGCATTTATCAAAACACCTTAATACCACCACAGAACGTCAGTGGGCAAAAGAAAAAAAGACACATAATTGTGTCTGTGTGTTGAAAGTAGATTCATAGGGTGCGCGAGTCCATTAGAGGGGATGTTGTGTATCACAGGCGTGTGTCATAGACAAATGTCAAGTTGTCTCAAGGGTTTTGTTCCCCCTGCATCCATTTTCAAACATGAAGAAAGTTTTAATCAACACCTTTTAATAATTTACCTACACTGTTAAAAATAAAGGTGCTTTAAAAGATTCTTCAAGCGATGCCATAGAAGAACCATTTTTGGTTCCACAAAGAATCATTCAATCAAAGGTTCTTTAATGAACCATCTCTTTCTTAACTTTTTATAATCTGAGGAACCTTCTTTCACCACAAACAACCTTTTGTGAAACAGATAAAGGTCCTTTTTGGAACCAAGGTTCTTCTATGGCATCGTAAAGCACCTTTATTTTTAAGAGTGTACCACTGTTTTGCACTCAGTGTACATTTAATGTAATGAATTTTCCACTGAGCTCAAATATTGTAGAAATATATTGATAAATATTTGCATTCACCCTGCCATGTAGCCATATAAGAGCCCAACTCCTGCTGCAGAAAACATCCCCAAGACTATAACACTTCCTTCTCTGACTTTCACTGACACACTCGGCTTTCAGTCTTTCCCTACACTGTAAAACCCGATAAGTTCAGAAAACTCAAAACTTTTGTGGACACCGATTACCTCAAAACTTTTGAGTAAACATTTCAAAATTTTTGAGTAAACACAATATATAAATTATAACAAATAAAAACTTAAATATTTAAATTTCATTTTATTTAATATTTAAGTACAGTATACTTTAAAATACTGTTTATCATATTTAATGTTTTAATTTAACCAGATATAAAAAATTATGCAAAAATACTAAGTACTAATTAGCTACACTGTAAAACCTGATAAGTTAAGAATACTCAAAACATTTGAAGAAACTTATTGCCTTAAAACATTTGAGTAATCAAACTCATTTTTTTTTTTAAGTTAGCAAAGCTTTACATTCTTATAACAAGAGTGGCGGGCCGAGAGCCATGGGAGCCAATCCCAGGTTTGCTTCCATGGTCCCACCCCACTCATCATAACAGTAATATACACATACTGTGCATCCTCAACCTAACCACAGGCTCTACTCTTTACCACAACGGTAACACTACAAAACCAACATAAGAGAAACTTATGTAAATCCTAACATAATACAACATTTAAGTACTAACATATGTCTCTCCACATTAATCTTGTGCAAAAACACACAAAATAACACTTAATTTCAACATTTATTTTCCATGTTGTCTGATGCAAAGCATGCTGGGAACTAGAAAACTCAATCATTTTAAGTTCAGTTTACTACAACTTCATTTTGAGTTTACAGAACTTATTTCAATTAAGTCCAATGAACTTTCATTATTATTTGAGTGAAATCAACTCATTTCATTTAATTAATTTCACTGTTCGGGTTTACAGTGTATAACACATCAGCACATGCTAAAGTGGTTATCAGAAAGGCTCTTAATATATACTTGCATTGTCAAAGAACGTGCAGTATATGTAGTCTTCAAATTTTGTTGTCCATCCTCAACCTAACCACAGGCTCTACTCTTTACCACAACGGTAACACAATAAATTCAACAAAACAGAAACCTATGTAAACCCTAACATAACACAACATTTAAGTACTAACTAATGTCTCCCTATGTTAATCTTGTGCAAAAAAACACAAAACAACACTTAATTTCAACATTTATTTTCCATGTCGTCTGATGCAAAGCATGCTGGGAACTAGAAAACTCAATCATTCTAAGTTCAGTTTACTACAACGACATTTTGAGTTTACAGAACTTATTTCAATTAAGTCAAATGAACTTTTCATTTATTTGAGTGAAAATAACTCATTTAATTTCAGTAAAAGTTCACTGTTCGGGTTTACAGTGTAGTTTGATACCAAAGTAAACGTTTCCCATCAGACAAAAAAATTAAAGTGAGAGTTTCCACATTATCCTGTCTTTTCGTGCATTTGTCTTACATGGACGCCCAGCTAGTATCTCAATATTTTCTGGGATTTTATCCATAACGATAATTAGACAATATTTTGCTGTGTGCGTTATTGTGCTTAAGGACTACTGTGCAGACTCCTAAAGTTTGTTGTTTTCTTGACTAACTTAGCATACACTTATATAATGTACAACTTTTCTCTTTTTTCTACTTTTGTCTTGATTTATCTCAACTAGGACACCAAATGAGTGCTTATTATGTGATTAGTATGATCACAAGAGTCTGTCTAGAATGTTCTGCTTGGACTTTTGGCATTCTGAGGCCAAGGCAGACCATCTGCCACACACACACACACACACACAAACGACAACCTCACACCCTTACAGCTAGTGTCTCTCTAGCTGCAGTGCAGCTGCAGTCTGTTTTTAGCAGTTTGGTCTGCCAGATACAGAGAAGAGGGAAGAGAAAGAGAGGGAGGCAGACCAACAGGTGGAGAAGAAAGGTGGGAGAAATGTGAGGAGGAAAACAAGGTGACTGAAAAAAAAGGAAATGGGAGAGGTTCTGTGTTCTGTTGCCTAGCAACCGACATTGTTCCATCTGGGGGGATGTTGCAATTTCACTGCAAAGACCAGATTACATCGTGTCAGGTGCAAGAGATTGTCCCACATACACACACAATATCTGCACAGATAGACTTTCACTGACACTACTTCTCTTACAAATACGTGTTAAAACAAACAGACGTGTGCGTGTGTGTGTGTGTGAGTAGCTGTGCACAGATGAAGTGATCAGTGCTGCACACAGACCAGACACAGGGATCACTTGCCTGTAATTAGTCTCTGATTGTGTGTGCAGCTGCTTCTGCATTCATATTGAAGGGTTTTCATGTAAACAAAGTCATCTGTGTGTGTCTGTGTTGAGTGTATGTCACAGCAGATTAGCTATATGCTGCCTTGTCTCTCTTGTGTCTTTTATGAGCATCACTACAGCAGTCTCAGACTTCTTAGATTGTGGCTTAACCATTTGTTTAAAAAAAAAAAAAAAAGAACTGAAGACAGTTCAATAGAAAGAGATTCATTCAAAGGAGGAAGAGAGAGTGACAGTGGGGCCCAAAAGTTCAAACTGAATTTAATTTTAGCATTTCAAAAAAAACTTAAAGAAACTGTGTGCACAATAGATGTAATTATCAGTGTCAGAATGTTTGGGATGGCTAATTAAATAATAAAAAAGCAGGTAATGACATTTAATAGAAGTGAAAAGGGAATAAGTGGATTATTTCAGCACTAACTACACATCAGCCAGTGCTTAAAAAGTTTAAGGAAACTCGCAACGGTGCTATATATGTTTGCACACTTGCCACTGACAGTGGTTTAAACAGTTAAAAGTGTTTTATGCATTTTATTTTTGTTTTATGATATAATAAAACATTAAGAGTTTAAAAATTGAAAACAAACCATCGTTTGGTGTTAAAAACTACTGTCAGGATTTACTAAAGACACAGTGAAACATTAGCAATAAAAGGCACGGACAATTCTTTTTACAGCTAACCTTACTGCATATGCATTTTTAGGAGAGAAATATTTAAAGGGATAGTTCACCCAAAATGAAAATTCTGTCATTAATTACTCACCCTCATGTCGTTTTAAACCTGTAAAGACCTTCATTCATTCATCTTCAGAACACAAATTGAGATGAAATAGTATGAGAGCTTTCTGATCCTGCACAGACAGCTATGCAATTTCCACATGTAAGGGTCAGAATGTAGTAAAGACATTGATAAAATAGTCAGTGTGACATTAGTGGTTTAACTGTAATTTTATAAAGCTCTAAGAATACTTTTTTGTAAGAAACTAAACTAACTTTTTTCAACAGTTCTTCTCTACCCAGATGCGCTGCACCTTGTTTTCAAGCAGATGATGCGTCATGGTACTCTCATAAATGGTGGCAGGGAATGACAAGGAAGAGAAGAATTGTTGAATAAAGTTATTTTTGATTTCTTCATGCATTAATGACAATTTTCATTTTTGGGTAAACTATTTTCTTCAAATGAATTGAGCAATGGGATTTACTAAGGTTTGTGGTAGTCAATTTACTACTAATTATTTAACCCAAAAAATATGTCTTAACCCATTTTGTGTCTGTGTTGTTAGTAGATTACACATTATGTTCATCTTTACATCAGTACGCACTGCTCTTGGTAGAATATTATTATTGTTTTTATGAAAATGGTCTGGCTGCGTCCGTGGTCTTTATTATATTTGTGCATTGTCAATAGATCAATTGTAGAGCTTCGACACTTTTATAGGACTGCGTTCTCATGCTAATTTCTCCTGTTTAGTAAATATAGCCCCATATTGATTAAAGTTTGCAGAATATTTAAACATGAATGTTATATGCACAACCATTCAAAAGTTTGTTGTGGATCTTATGCAAATGTTTTGTTTTCCTTTTTTTATTTTAATATGTTCAAAAAATGTAATTTACAGTATTTTATTTCTGTGATGGCAAAGCTGAATTTTCAGCAGCCATTACTTCAGTAACATTTGATACTCTAATATAGGCCCTAAAAAATGCTGGGTTAAAATGAACATTTATTAATAAGTTGAATAAATATTACTTATATAATAAAACATTTTTAATTGCTTATTAATACATGTTCACCTTTTGATTATTGCTGATGCCTCTAGTAATTATGTGTCTAATTTTTAATTTACAACCTATTTTGGGTTCATTTTAAGCCATCCATATATTAATTTTTAAACAATAGTTGAGTTAAATTAAATTACCCAGAAGGTTTAGTTAAATATTTAACTAGTCACTGGATTTGCCCATATTTTACCCACACTGTAAAAAAAAAAACCTATTTGTTAAGTCAACTTAAAAAAAATTATTACCTGGCTGCCTTAAAATTTTAAGTTCAGTCAACTTGAAAAAGTTTAGTTATCTTGAAATGTTACATTTTACTAAGTGACACCTTAGATATTTGAGTTGATTCAACTTACAATTTTAAGGCAGCCAAGTAACAAACACAGGTGTCAAGTTTAACAAACAAAATGTTGGTTGAATCAACTCGAATATCTAAGTTGTCACAACTTAACATTTCAACTTGAATAAACTTATCTGAGTTGACTGAACTTAACATTTTAAGGCAGCAGGGTAACAAATTATTTCAAGTTCACTCAACAAATTGTGTTTTTTTTTGTTTTTACAGTGCAGAGTGTACCGAGAAACATTTTTTATTATTATCAGTGTAGAAAACAGTTATGCTGCTATATTTCTTTGTGGAAACCTTAAAAACTGCATTTATTTGAAACAGAAATCTTTTGTAACAGATGTTAAAGTCTTTATTGTTATATTTGATCAATTTAATGCATCCTTGCTATAGAAAAATAAATTCAAAATATTCAAATTCAAAATAAAAAAAAATAAATAAATAAAACAAAACCTTACTGACCTCAAACTTATGAATGGTAGTAAGCATTTTAGAATGACACAAGGCCAATCATAGTACAATTACTCGAATTGTTATGCTGATAATCTTTTGTATAGCTGTACTCTATGATGCAGGTGGTCTCACGGTCATGACATATGTGTCTTTCTCCTCAGCTCATCTCCAGTGATGCAGATGGGGCTATACAGAGAGCTGGGAGATTCAGAGTGGAGAACGGTTCAATAGATGAGGTAAGATACTTATGAAATATTGTACAGTCTGAACTGTTTGTGCACGCACTGTACTTGATGGATTGTAATAGACCCGAAAGTGTTATGAAACTATTATGAAAATTGCTGGGCTAGAGGTTAAACGTCCCTACAATTGTTGAAGTTCTCGTGGCCATGGAGAGATTGAACGAGGTTTTAAAGTCATCCGCATGCATACTGATGGCTGCGGGTTCAAGTCAGCGCAGCACTGCAGGCACGGGGGCGATACAGTGTATGTAAATACATGCGTAAGAAGTGAAGGTGGACAGGAAGAGGAGCACAGATTAAAAGGAGTGGGAGGAAGAATGAAGAAAAGAGAGAGAACAGATGTATTCATCTGGTAGTGAGCAAAAAATCAAAACTGCCAGCTTTTGTGTTTTGTGAGCGAGTCTGTAGGTGTTTCAATGAAACACACATGCATCAGCAAAAACAACAATCGAAGCCAAGTGATTCAATCAGTCCCCAATGTTCTTGCTCTCCTTTTCTCCCTCTTTTCTCCCTCTTTCCCTCTATCCACTTGTCCTTTTCATTTCAAGCACCAGACTGTAGCTATGACAACCTCCAATGCTTTATCCCACCAAAACAGACCTCTGATTGGTTGTTAATGATTTAGGGTGGACTGTCACCATAGTGATTTGAGTTCTTCGAGTTTATAGGAAGGCTGTTGTTTACGTTGCGTTGTTTACAATTTGTCAGCATGAAAATATCAATTGGAATTTGTGCTAGAACATGATGGGATTGATTACTGGGTGAGCAGAGGTGTACCAGACGTGTTTGTGTTCGCATGTATGTGTGCGCCTTATGACAAAACAAAGAAGGGAGAGAGTTTCAGGCTAGTTGAAAAAAACAGTCACTCGCCCTTTCGAGCCAGTGTTGCTTTGCTGCTGAAATCTTACATTTCGTCCATTTTTGTGAATTTTGGATATAAAGTGTTGGGATTTTTAGGACCTATCCTGCATTGTTGTTTAGGGTGACTATACATCCTATTTTTTTGCTGGACATGTTCTGGCCAGGATTTCTAAATGACCCAAAATGTCTGGTTTGTGGCTTTGTTTTCCCAAAGCTGCTGAAGGTAATGACCGGAAAGTAGTTTGACCAGAGTGCAGGCATTGTGCATAATTGACCAATCATGGTGTGTGAGACACTGGGATCTACAAAGAACGGTCTAAGCAATGCAAATGTAAATAAAGGTGTGCGATAATGACAAAAAAAAAAAAAAAACCCTACATCTCGATATTTTCTGGAATTTGGTCAGTAACGATAATTAAAATCTATTTTCATTCACAAAAGGGCAAAAACAGCAACATGTGTCTGAAATGTAAGTCAATTAATATTAACTTTTTTATTTATTGGACTGTTTTATAAAATCAGTATGATGTTGGTATATGCGATATGATAAAATCATACAAAATACTTTACAATGCGACAAACTTTCACAAAAGTACATTATTTGTGCCAAAGTCTTGTTGATTAAATATTTCATATGTGTGCTGTTCTGACATGCATGCGCTTTTCCAGAGCGCGTTCACCTGAAGCACACGCACACTAAAAGCCTGTCAAATAGCGCCTAATTACTGAACTAAATTATGCATCATGTCTGATTACGTTAATACTGTCAAAACACACAAGGTTTACATATAAACACAGTTGGTTATGTCTAAAGTGAAAGTAAACGATTGAGAGAAAAACAGACACGTGCCTGTATATTAGATGTGTGCAGCTCTTAAAGGGACAGCAGGCAAATTGTACCAAACATGCTGCTGCTTCTCATTAAAGGAATAGCTCACTCAAAATTATAATTCTGTCATTATTTACTCACTTACATGTTGTCCCAAATATCTGGTCCCCATTGAATTTAGTAATAGAAATGATCAAATAGAGAGTTCAACAGAAAAAAGAAACTGAAACTGAAAAAAGAGTGAGTAAATGATGGTATAAAATAAAACACAAGGACAGAATTGGCGGACAGAATTTACATTTTTGGATGAACTATTCTTTTAATAAATAAATAATAAAACAAAACAAAACAGAAAAATCACTCTCTCCTTTTGACTGAATAACTTTAATACAGTTGATTTAATAAGAATCAATGTACAATTGATGTATATAGTTTATAAGTATATAGTGTTTCACTTTTTATATTTAATTCAATTTCTTAAATGCTACTGCTAAAAACAACTTTACCTGAAAAATAATGCACTGTTTGTTTTATTTGTATTACGTTTCTTTGTAATGTGTTTCTTTGTAATGTGTTTTTTAAATAACAAAAATAAAATAATGACAAAGCTTTTTACCTTTGCTAACTTTGGCCTAAATATCTGCCATTCTTTTTTTTATTTTATACTTTGTTACTTTGAAAGGCTTTGTTTTGTTTGTTTGTTTGTTTGTTTGTTTGTTTGTTTTTTAAAAAAGAATTGACAAAGAATCGAGATATTTCTGAAAAATATCGCACATATATTCCACCCCTAAGTGGGCCTAATGAGCAGTGTACCGACATATAAACACTGTTATGCTGATGATACACTGGGCTACTTTTTGAGCAATGTTGCAGGGCAACTTTGGCAAATGTTGCCCTCAACGGGCAACCAGATAAGATACAGGGCCCACAACTGATCTAAATTATCCAGATGGAAATGTGTTACCCATTCTCAATGGGAAACTGCCTAAACAACATTGCTAAAAAAAAAAAAAAGTTGCCCGATAAAATTGCTCAAAAAGTTGTCAAACATGCAGCTGTACTGACATTTCGAACAAAAAAACAAAAGTACTTTAACGTACATCTGATAGTGTATGCATGCACTCTTTGGGTGTGTTTTTGTTTGGTTTTTGCAATATACTCAATGTTAAATCGCATATAATTTTTAACAACAATTACGGTATTATCCTAAACTATATCGCACACCCCTACATGTACATAAAATGTAGAGGAACTCTAGAGAGCGCATCAAATGGAAAACAAAGACAAAACCCAAATATTTTCAGCAACTTAGAAGTCATGGCCAGAACAATTGAAATGTAATGTTTTACATCATATGCAATAATTTTCCAGTCAAAATGTGATTATGAAGTAACATTATAGCTGTGTTGTTTACAGCTTCTTGTAAATTGTCTTTTTGTACAGAAAGAATATCTTTGTGAATAAACAAAAATTTGAAAGGAAACTTAACATTTAGTGAATAATATTTTAGAATATATACATTAAATATATTTCTAGCAAAAATACATAGCTAAACATAAATATTGATCACTTTTTTTTTGTTGAGGCTAATGAAAATGTTTAGAATAATCTGATTGGTTAGAATAATCTCTTCGTGGGGCTTTTCTGTAGACCACTGACTACACGCCTGGAACATGGAGGAGAACTGACGTCCACTTGGAGAACCCAGAGTATCACACCAGATGGTACTTCAAGTACTTCCTGGGAAAAGGTGGGATTCCACTGCCAAGAGTACACACATACACACACACACAGACTTGCAAATTCTCTTGTATACATATAGTTGGGTTGTGTATTGTAGGGTTGCGATTTGAGCTCTTATTCAGAACCATTTCCATATTATTTGAAAGGGAACCCTGGGTATTAAGACTTGTTTGGCTTAATATATCCTAATACTTCTTTACTGAAATATGTAGTAGAAAACCCATGAATGATTTACAAAAAAATCTGCATCGTTTTATACATATTTTGGACTGATGTGAAATGGTTGCACTCGGGAGCACCAGTAGCTATTTTTACTGCAACACAGCTCGGAAAATAAACTACTGATATGACCACAGCTACTGAAAGAGCATACGGGTAATGATGGATATAAGCATAAGTGATTTTTTCCCCACAAGGAGTCTGAATGCATCCGAATATTAGTGAAATCCATGCACTCTGAAAAAAACTCCTTTCGTGGCTGCACCGTCGTGACAAACATCGGTGTGTTTACATCCTGTCAGGATGGCATATAGCATTTCTTGTCTCTGCCGTTTGTAAGATCTTTTAGTAGCTGTGGTCTACTAAAAGTCTCAAAGGTATCAGAGTTAAAGTGGAAAGAACAAAGACGCAGGTCTTTATGAAGTTGTATTTGTCTACAGGCATCTTCCCATTCTTTTCTTTGCTGCTTGGAAAGCATTGCATCACTTCCATTGTTGCCCTTTGATTTAAAATTACAACCAAAAGCCGGACAGTGTCGCATCGTATCAGTTTTTCACTTTTTTACTAAAAATAGCAACAGGTAGCTCCACTAGCTCAGGCATTTCACATCATCAAAAAAATGGTGCCCCCCATAGTCCAAAATATGTATAAAATTATGTGGATTTTCTAAATAACATAAATCTTTCATTGGACATACAAGACATACAAGTCTTAATACCCGGGGTTCCCTTTAAAAAATACTGAAATCATCACATATGGTGCCATTAACAATTTTCCAATGTTTACGTTTTTATGCAGAGGAGAATGGGGCACCAAATACTAGTATGTTCAAAGTATAGAGTACTTTGACACTGCTTACCATTCTGCCATATGCTTCATTACTCTCTTTTTCATTCTCTCTTTCTTTACCTCCCCTTCCTCACACAAAAATACAAACACTGTGGTTCCCGCACACATTCGCAAGACAGATGCTGCATTATGTCCCTTTAATTGATTTAAATCACTGCAAATACCTTTCATTCAATGAGAGAGAGATTGAATGAGAGAGTGGGAGAAAGAGCGAATGTGCTCAGAGAGGAAGGGTGGAGATGCAGAGACAGACCAGATCTTGTCTTCTAATTGGATTTCAGCCTCTTTTCATTTGTCTTCTGTCTGTAAACCTGGTCTGTCTCAGTCCAAAATATTCTCCTCAAACAGCAGGCTCCCATCCTTTCCTTCCTCTTTCCCTCTTATTCTGATGCGCCAGGAATAGATCTAAATAAACAGGCATCTTCACAGTCACGTCTCTGAGGACAGTTCACATGGTCACAGCACTCTGTGGCATCTATCAGCATCATTGTGCGAGCAGCACATTAAGAAGGCACTAGTTACATTATTCAGAAAAAAAATAACCATAGAGAACTTTATATGGATAGATTTACATGCACGGATCACGAAACACTGTCCAGTTTCACTTATCAACAAAAATGATTCACACTGTACATTAAGTAAACTGGAGTCTGACAGTAATCAATGTTGTGTACTACTGTAAGGTTAATCCTGCCTGGTTTAAATGTTTGAAAATGATTAACCATTAAAATCATTCATTAGAAGTGTAAAAATGTAATCAAGAAGTATTCAAATATAACCATGTCATCAGTTACATGATTTAAGTTGAGGTCAAAAGTTTACATCCCCCTTTCAGAATCTGCAAAATGTTAATCATTTGACCAAAATAAGGAGGATCATACAAAATGCATGTTATTGTTTATTTAGTACTGACCTGAATAATATATTTCACACAAAAAATGTTTACATATATAGTCTACAAGAGAAAATAATAGTTGCATAAAAAAAAAAAAAATACCCCATTTAAAAGTTGACATCCCCTTGTTTCTTAATATGGTGTTCTTACCTGAATAATCCTTTTTTGTTTGTTTGTTTTGTTTAGTGATGTTGTTAGTTGTTCATGAGTTCCTTGTTTGTCCTGAACAGTTAAACTGCACGCTGTCCTCCAGAAAAATCCTTCAGGTCCCATAAATTCTTTGGTTTTCCAGCATTTGTGTGTATTTAAACCCTTTCCAACAGTGAATGTATGATTTTGAGATCCATCTTTTCACGCTGAGGAAAACTGAGGGACTCATATGCAGCTATTACAGTAGGTTCAAACGCTCACTGATGCTCCAGAAAAGAAAAAAAGCATCCATTATGAGCCGGGGGTGAAAACTTTTGAACCTAATGGAGATGTGTACATTTTTCTTATTTTACCTAAATATCTTTTTTTTTTTTCATTTAGTGCTGCCCTTCAAAAGCTACAGAAGAAAGTTACAAATTTCCCAGAAGATAAAATAATGACCTAATTATTGAATTATTTAATTTACCCTGATCTTCAAATTCAAAAAGTTTCACAGCCCCCGCTCTTTTACTTCTGGAGCATCAGTGAGCGTTTCAACCTTCTGTAACAGTTGCATATGAGTCCCTCAGTTGTTCTCAGCGTGAAAAGGTGGATCTTAAAATCATACAGTCATCGCTGGAAAGGGTTCAAATAAATGCTGGAAAACCAAATAATTTGTGGGACCTGAAGGATTTAGGACAAACAAGGGACTCATGAACAACTATCAGCTATCAGAAAAAACACAGCTGTGGATCATTCAGGCAAGAACACAGGTTTAAGAATCAAGGGGATGTAAACTATTGAATGTGGAAAGTGAAGTATTGCAAGTAATGTTGAGATATCCAAATATATCACATTTAAACTTTTCCCTCATTCTGTAGTTCATCAAAACTACGTGGGGACGGATGCAGAGAAGAACCCCTTCTTCCTGTCTGTGGTTCTGTCAGACCAGAACAACCAGAGGATCCCACAGTATCGAGCGATCCTCTGGCGCAAGACGGTGAGTCAGCCGGTGACAGGTAACAGCATGCGTGTGCGTCACTTTTGCTCTGTGCAGTGACTCACATAACAGATTGACCTCTTCATGAAGTGACTCTACATTGTTTGGCCCTGTTTTCTCAAAGGCCAATGTGTGAAGACTAAATGCCTAAAAACAAAAACCCTGAATAGCACAGTGACACGCTATTAAATGTCACTTTCCTATGAGCAACAAGGTCTCGGTTATAAAATCCGGTGTCGTAGCCTCCAGCAATACCGGCTTGCTGTCATGTTACGTCGTGTCATTTTTCACTTCACATTCGCATAATTTGTGATCTGTGTGCTTCTCCTTCAGGGTACTCTAAAAATCAGCCTTCCATACAGTCCAACAAAAACACTATCAGTCAAATCTATATTAAGGTAAGTCTGTTTGTAATGCACATAAACAAATGCACACGCGAAGATCTAATTGGAGTGAAATTGATTAAAATGCGTTCATTTGACCCTTTCACCTTCTAGTGCCATGAATGTGGATCGTTTCGAAAAGGGCCCAAGGGAGATCCTTAACCCGGAGATTCAGAAGGTGCCAACCCACACCTGTCAATCAACATCACATGTCTTCTGCTCTGTTAATTACGGTCTATTTCTGCTCTGGTTTGTTGTTCTGCTTCATAATCACTTTAGGATTCAAAGCTGCTGCTGCTGCTCCAGAGAGCTTTGCTTTTGTGGAAATGTGTGCCGCTAATCAAAGGCCATTGTCAGTGGCATTCAGATATTTGAATGCATGAACACGCTCTCTGTAATTTTTGTGTAACTCACACTATTAGTGCTCCTAACTGTTGTTTAGAAATGTAACCTCGGTGGAAACTGAATGTTTTATTGCACTGAGATATAATTGATGTTTTGAACTGTGCTTTTTAATTGTTGGCAGGACTTACTGGTGCTGGAGGAGCAAGAGGTGTGTACTTTCAAATGTGTGTATGTTTGATTTGTGTATGCAAAGCCTTCTTAGTGATTTCTGTATCAGTTTGTTCATGAATTCCCCCTCACATATGTTTGTATGTTCTTACAGGGCAGTGTAAACTTTAAATTTGGTGTTCTTTATGCCAAAGATGGACAGTTGACGGATGATGAAATGTTCAGCAATGGTGAGCACAGAACCACTTATAACATGTTCATAATACTAAATATTTATTTCCCTTTCTACTGACAACATGTGTGCTACACGCACTGTTGAATAATAATTAGCAATAGCCAGGGGCGGCGCTAGGGGTAGGCTAAGGGGGATGTTTTCAGTAAAGCCCAGAATGTTTTTTATTACCATGTCTTTTGCGCATCAAGAATTTTCATGCGCATTAAAATCATTTCTATTAAACCAGCACTTAAACAGCAAAATGCAGCTGCTTCAGCCTATCTTACTGTATAAATTCAAAATACCGGTCATCGTCTGTCTAGCTTATTGTTACTGTAGCAATAAATCGTAGACTTTCTAGGACACACGCACGCATTTAGAGCGATTAAATGCATGATTGGCATTTCTGCATGGTCAGTGACAGACTTTACTAAGTGTCAGGGCAACAATTAATAAAAAAAATTATAATTAAGTGATTTAATTTGTAGAGAAAATATTGTCTTTTTGCTCTAGTTCTAAGCAAAGCAATGTTGTGCCTTTCTGCACACTAATTTGCATTTTTTTACGCGTTTTTGAATCAATGATTCACTGACCCATTCATAAAAGCAGTTCCCTTATCAGTCGGTCTCTCCGAGTCACGTCGGAGACCGACAGATTGGGATCTCGCTTAGAGAGACCGACCTACTTCGTGTGTATTGAACACGCCAATGCAATTGGCATGCGCTGATTGTGCCCAGCTGCAGCTGATCACAGCGTGAGTATATAGAGGCGGCTGGCACAGCGCATAGTCAGCTTTTCGCTTCGGAGCCGACTTCACTACGGAGTGTGTTAGAAGCAACATCTTTTCGTTCTTTTCTGTTGGTGGCACGGCGTTTCAGCGGCGTTGGTCCCCGTGTCGAGTGGGTGAGCAGACATTAGGCTGCACTACTCTCCTTCTGTGTGCTGCGGCCATCTCCCCTGGGCGCTTCAGCACAAAAGAGCAAATTCTAAAAGAGTGCTACACGGGCCGTCTTTTTAAAGACGAAGGCATTTGTAGATACGAGAATGCCTTTCCACCCGTGTGTTTCTGGATGCGGCCGTTTCCTGGCGCCGGGCGATGGTCACGATCGCTGTCTCACGTGTCTGGGCATTGCGCACGCTGAGGCGGCTTTCGTGGATGAGTCATGTTCTCTGTGCGGGAGGATGACCATCTCGGAGCTGCGGACCAGACTCCGTTTCCTGCAAAGGGGCGGGGTGCCAGTTCCTTTGCCGCGATCCAATGTTCCTCCCGGTAAACGCCGGGGAGACGTTGCGTCGGGCAAGGGGCTGACTGGTCTAACGGTGACGGTGGAGAATTCCCCGGCGGGAGATCCGTCGGGGGTTCCTCCCCCCACCGCCGCTCCGGTACCATCAGAGCGCTCAGAGGAGCGAGCTGGGCCTTCACGGGTACCGCTCGTTTCCTTTGGGGCTCCTCCCGACGAACAGATGTCGACCGCAGCATCGGATGGGGAGTCAGTAGTCTCCGGAAAGGATGTATCTGGTTCAGGCTGGTCGTCCAGACGATCGTCCGTTCCAGATACAGACCCTGAGATGATGGCTATGCTTTCCCGGGCGGCCGGGAAGGTTGGGATCGAGTGGAAACCTCCATCAGATCCCGAGCCTTCTCGCCTGGACGATTGGTATCTTGGGGTGGCTCGCGCCGGTTCTCGGGACCCCACCCCAGTGCCTTTCTTCCCGGAGGTGCATGATGAGCTTACTGGGACCTGGAAGGCACCTTTTACTGCCCGAAACAGTTCCGGAGGTTCATCCTCCATCACCACCCTTGACGGCGGTTCAGCGCGGGGGTATACGGGCGTCCCGCCGGTGGAGCGTGCAGTAGCGATGCAATTGTGTCCTGGTGCCGCTTCCACCTGGCGGGGCGATCCGTTGCTCCCCTCCCGGGCCTGTAGGCACTCGTCGGCATTGATCGGCAGTGCCTATGCGGCTTGTGGAGAAGCTGGTTCCGCCGTACACGCTATGGCGTTGTTACAGGTCCATCAGGCCAAGGCTCTGAGGGATCTGTGCGAGGGTGGTCGCGACCCAGAAGTTCTGAAAGAACTTCGTATCGCCACGGACCTCGCGCTACGTGCGACGAAGGTGACCGCGCGATCTCTGGGTCGCGCCATGTCCACTATGGTGGTCCAGGAACGCCATCTCTGGCTGTGTCTGGCTGACATGAAGGATACCGACAAAGTTCGGTTCCTGAATGCTCCCATCTCCCAGACCGGCCTTTTCGGCGACGCGGTGGAGAACTTTGCCCAGCAGTTCTCTGCCGCCCAGAAGCAGTCTGAGGCGATAAAACACATCCTGCCCCGGCGCGCTGCTGCTGCCTCCACCCGGCCGCCGGCCGCAGCGCCTCAGTCTGCTCGTCGCCGAGGGCGGCCCCCTGCTTCCGCCTCCGCTCCACCGCAGCCGCCGCAGCAGCCTTCACAATGGCGCCGTGGAGCCGGTCGCAGGGCAGCCCCCCAGCCCGTCCAGGCCCCCACCAGGACCAGTGGGAAGCGAAAGAGCAAGCGACCCTGAGACAGGTGACCCAGAGATGGAGGAGACAGCTCTTCGGGAGATGGTGGACGCACCACTCCCTCCCCCGGAGGAGGGCCGGGTGGAGAATCTTTTGTTTCATTTTTCCCCACCACTGGCCTCACGGTCAGTGGCACTCAAAATCTCGACAAAAGAGCAGTTTCCTCTATCTCTGGGTCACCAGAGCGGTTGGGGTGCGATGCGTGGGCCAATCCCCGACATCGCTCACCCTCCTCTCCCACCAGCTGCCAGCTGCGGATGGTTAGAGAGTGTACACAAGAACAACGGCACTACTCCCGTCCCGGCGGCCAGAACGCAGGTACGTGTCTCACACACACATCACACAGACACACAGACCCCGCTTCGGACCGGCATAGAGACGCCCGAGCGAGTCCCTGCGTTCCATCTCGCTGCCCCACCGCGGGTACGCCGGTGGTTCCGTTGGTGCCTCTCGTACGGTATCTGGAAGCATGGTCAGGTCTTCCCAGTCCGTCACGATGGCTTCTGCGGACCATCAGGCTCGGCTATGCGATTCAGTTCGCCCGGCGCCCTCCCAAGTTCAGCGGCATCCGCTTCACCTCGGTGAGGGCTGCGGATGCTCCTGTTCTGCGGGCAGAGATCGCTACCTTGCTGGCGAAGGATGCGATAGAGCCGGTCCCTCCAGCCGATATGAGGACGGGGTTTTACAGCCCCTACTTCATAGTACCCAAGAAAGGAGGTGGGTTACGACCAATCTTGGATCTGCGCGTCTTGAACCGAGCACTTCACAGGCTCCCGTTCAAGATGCTAACGCAGAAACGCATCTTCAGATGTGTCCGTCCTCAAGATTGGTTTGCAGCGATAGACCTGAAGGATGCGTACTTTCATGTTTCGATTCTTCCGCGCCACAGACCATTTCTGCGGTTCGCGTTCGAAGGACGAGCATATCAGTACAAAGTCCTTCCCTTCGGGCTGTCCCTGTCTCCCCGTGTCTTCACGAAAGTCACGGAGGCGGCCCTAGTTCCCCTCAGAGAGCAGGGCGTTCGCATCCTCAACTATCTCGACGACTGGCTCATACTCGCGCAGTCGCGGGATCAGTTGTGCGAGCACAGGGACATGGTGCTAGCACACCTCAGCCAGTTGGGACTTCGGGTCAACTGGGAAAAGAGCAAACTCTTGCCAATGCAGAGGATCTCTTTTCTCGGGATGGAACTGGACTCGGTCGAACAAACAGCACGCCTCACGCAGGAACGTGCTCAGTCAATGTTGAACTGCTTGAATACGTTCAAGAGCAGGGCAGCGGTCCCACTGAAACAGTTTCAGAGGCTCCTGGGGCATATGGCAGCGGCAGCAGCGGTAACTCCGCTAGGGCTGCTCCATATGAGACCGCTTCAGCATTGGCTCCACGACCGAGTCCCGAGGAGGGCGTGGCAGCGCGGCGCTCACCGGGTCAAAGTAACACCGGCCTGTCGCCAAACCTTCTCCCCGTGGTCAGACCTTGCATTTCTTCGGGCTGGAGTGCCCCTAGAACAGGTCTCCAGGCATGCTGTGGTACACACAGATGCCTCCACCACCGGTTGGGGGGCCACGTACGACGGGCAGCATGTGTCAGGGGTTGGACGGGCCCTCAACTTCACTGGCACATCAACTGCCTAGAGTTGCTTGCAGTACGCCTTGCCTTGCTGCGTCTCAAAGGGCGTTTGCGGGGCAAGCACGTGCTAGTCCGCACGGACAACACTGCGACCGTTGCGTACATCAACCGACAAGGTGGTCTGCGCTCCCGTCGCATGTCGCAACTCTCCCGTCTCCTCCTCCTCTGGAGTCAGAAGCATCTGAGGTCGCTTCGTGCTGTTCACATTCCAGGCTTGCTCAACCGCACAGCCGACGAGCTGTCGCGAGCTGCGCTCCCTGGGGAATGGCGACTCCACCCCCAGTCGGTCCAGCTGATTTGGAGACATTTCGGGGAGGCTCAGGTAGACCTGTTTGCTTCACCCGAGACGTCCCATTGCCAGTTGTTCTACTCCCTGACCGAAGGAACTCTCGGTTCGGACGCGCTGGCACTCAGCTGGCCGCGGGACCTACGCAAATATGCGTTCCCCCCAGTGAGCCTAATCCCACAGATACTGTGCAAGATCAGGGAGGACGAGGAGCAGGTCCTGCTAGTAGCACCATACTGGCCCAATCGGACCTGGTTCCCAGAACTCACGCTCCTCGCGACAGCCCCTCCCTGGCCTATTCCTCTGAGGAAGGATCTACTGACTCAGAGACGGGGCACCCTATGGCACCCGCGCCCAGACCTCTGGAAATTGCATGTCTGGTCCCTGGACGGGACGCGGAGGTTCTAGGTGATCTACCCCAAGGAGTGGTAGACACCATCACTTCAGCGAGAGCTGCATCCACGAGACATGCTTACACCTTGAAGTGGAACCTGTTCGTCGATTGGTGTTCCTCTCACGAAGAGGACCCCCGGAGATGCCCGATCAGAGTTGTGCTGTCCTTTTTGCAGCTAGGGTTGGAGCGAAGGCTGTCTCCCTCCACCCTCAAAGTTTACGTTGCTGCTATCGCTGCACACCACGACCCAATAGATGGTAAGTCGGTGGGGAAGCACGACCTGGTCACCAGGTTCCTTAGGGGGGCAAGAAGGTCAAATCCTCCCAGACCCCCGTCCATACCCTCTTGGGACCTGTCCCTGGTGCTCACAACACTACAACAGGCCCCATTTGAGCCCTTGCAAGCAGTCGAGCTGAAGTTTCTTTCAATGAAAGCCCTGCTCCTGCTGGCATTGGCCTCCATCAAGAGGGTAGGGGACCTGCAAGCATTTTCGGTCGACGAATCGTGCCTGGAGTTCGGGCCGGCAGATTCCCGGGTAATCCTGAGGCCCCGGCCTGGCTATGTGCCCAAGGTTCCCACCACTCCCTTCAGAGACCAGCTGGTGAACCTGCAAGCGCTGCCCCCGGAGGAGGCAGACCCAGCCCTAGCTTTGCTTTGTCCCGTCCGAGCCTTAAGATGCTACATTGACCGGACACAAAGCTTCAGGACCTCAGACCAGCTCTTTGTCTGTCACGGGGGACGGCAGAAGGGGAATGCCGTCTCCAAGCAGAGGATGGCCCACTGGATAGTGGATGCCATCACCCTGGCTTACCAAGCTCAGGGTGTGCCCTGCCCCCTCAGGGTACGAGCTCACTCAACTAGAAGTGTTGCATCATCCTGGGCGTTGGCACGAGGCGCCTCGCTAGCAGACATTTGTAGAGCCGCGGGCTGGGCGACCCCTAACACGTTCGCTAGATTCTATAGCCTTCGTGTAGAGCCAGTATCCTCCTGTGTTCTCACCTCAAACGGGTAGAAGCACTGAGTGGCCCTGGCTCAGGTCGGCTTGTAAACTGCTCCAGAGTGTCCAAAGTAGACCCTGTCGAGCTCCTCCGTCCCCTCGGTGCTAACGTAGCGGAACGTTCGATGCCAGGCCCTCTCTCGATGAATCCTAGAGAACCGGGTTGGGCTAAGGGCCATATGAAAGACCTAATTGGATCTCATATGTGTATATTCCACGGTATAAGACTTAGAGCCCGTGTTCCCCGGCGAGTAATCACGTTTAGAGGATGTAACATCACCTCAATATTCCATATGTTCCAGAAAATGAGTCATATGTGTATTGCCTTTAAACCTTCGGGAGATTAGGCTCCGCATCTCCAGTTCCAGCTTCACTGCGGAAGAGTAGTGTTAAGACATATAGTGACTGGTTTCTTGTTGCGAGCCCCCGCCTAAGCCACAAAGGGGGCGTAGAGGCTTGCTCAGGACACTGGAGGAGGCCAGTAGACATGGCGTTTTCCATAGGGATCCCAATCCGTCGGTCTCCGACGTGACTCGGAGAGACCGACTGATAAGGGAGCGTCTCGGTTACGTATGTAACCCTCGTTCCCTGAAGGAGGGAACGGAGACGTCACGTCCCGTCGCCATGGCTGCTGTCCCGCCGCTGTACTGCTGAGCCGACTCGGCTCCTCAGCGAAAACCTGACTATGCGCTGTGCCAGCCGCCTCTATATACTCACGCTGTGATCAGCTGCAGCTGGGCACAATCAGCGCATGCCATCAATCAACAGGATAAGGTGATGTCTTTTAATTGTATAAATGTTCTGTGTAAGTGTTAAATTTATTAATGTTTTTTTTTTTTTTCCAGAATCAGGAAGTGAGACTTTTGACAAATTTCTGAATCTCCTTGGCGACACAATCTGTCTGCAAGGCTGGGCAGGGTATCGAGGAGGACTGGACACTAAGAGTAGGATAAATATGCATACTATAAAAACATCTCATAATATTTTCTGCTTAAAGTGAATTTCCTCATTAAATGTCCTCTCTTTATCTGTTTAGATGACACTACAGGAATAAATTCCATCTACACAGTCTATCAGGGTCATGAGCTCATGTTCCATGTTTCCACCATGTTACCTTATTCTAAAGAGAACAAGCAACAGGTAAGTTGTGAAACACATAAGCCATAGCATGCACAGCATATTTACTGTACCATTCAAAAGTTTGGGGTCGCTTTTATATACAATTATTTTATGGTTTAAAATATCTGTGGGGGGTTTAAATATACGTTAAAATGTAATTTATTCCTGTGATGGCAAAGCTGAATTATCAGCTTTTAACCAGTAACCATTATTATATGCTGATTTCTTCGTATTATTATTAATATCAAAAACAGTTGTGCTGCTTAATACAATTTCTTGGGGATTCTTTGGTAAATAAATAAAAAATTCTAATAAAAATAAATGAAAATAAACCGTTTCTAACCCCAGACTTTTGAAGAGTCAGTAGTGGATATATATCAGCCAGTAATGAATGTTTAATTTTTCATGGCTTATTACCTTGCTTATTATTTTTACATTTAGATGAACTTTGTCATCATTTAAAGCTCACTCATAGTTAACCTCTGGAAACACTAATAATTTAATAACACTGTTAAATGTAATTTTAGCATGTTTTAAAATACTAATTTTTCACACATTTCATTATCATGTTCAGTGTTTCCCCAGAGACTCACACTCTATCATTGCAGCTAAATTCAGTTGTCAGTTCACCTTTTGCTCCTTATTCACATTCTGTACATACATAATTCACTAAAATACAGGAGTGACAACCGCATTAACTGAAATGGAAATGTGCCTTTCGTCTGTATGTGATATGCAAGAAAATAACAGTGAAAGAAGTCTTAACCTTAGCACATTTGCAACAGACCACTTTATTAACTCCATAAAGTGCCTTGCTTTATGAGTTAAGACCAAACAACATGCCTAAAAGTGCTTGTAAATATGAGGACATGGCAACACTGCAAGACAGCACTCTATAAAGAAGCCTCCCGAGCATAACCAAAACACATTAGCAGTAGTTTAGTTAAAATCGATGGCAAAAAATGGCAGATATGGTTTGGGAACCCCTTGCAGTACCTGTAAATAAATGTAAATAATTTTAACAAAATAAGAAGGATCATACAAAATGCATGTTATTTTTTTTATTTAGTACTGTCCTGAGTAAGATATTTTACTTAAAATATGTTTACATGGTAGCTGAATAGCTGTAATTATTAAAATAACCCCCTTTAAAGTTTGGGAACCCTTGGTTCTTGGTACCTATGTGTGGTTACCTGGATGATCTACGACTGTTTTTTGTTTTGTTTTGTTTTGTGATGGTTGTTCATGAGTCCATTGTTAAACTGAGCGCAGTTCTTCAAAAAAAATCCACCAGGTCCTGTAAATTCTTGAATTTTCTTTTGCATATTTGAACCCTTTCCAGCAGCGACTGTATAATACTGAGATCCATCTTTTCATACTGAGGACAACTGAGGGACTCAAACACAACTATTAAAAAAGGTTCAAACATTCACTGATGCTCAAGAAGGAAACACAATGCATTAAGAGCCGAGGGTGAAAACTTTTGAACAGGATGAAGATGTCCAAATTTTTCTTATTTTGTAGAAATAATTTTTTTTTTTCCATTTAGCACTGCCCCTTTGGAAGCAAAAGAAGATACTTGCTTGTTTCCCGGAAGACAAATTTAAGTACAGTTTACCTTGATCTTCAAATTCAAAAAGTTTTCATCCCTGGCTCTTAATGCATTGTGTCTCCTTCTGGAGCATCAGTGAATGTTTGAACCTTTTATTTGAGTTCCTCAATTGTCCTCAGTGTGAAAGGAAGGATCCCAAAATCATACAATCACTGGAAAACTGAAGAATCTGCAGGACCTGGAGGATTTTTCTGAAGAACAGCGGGCAGTTTAACTGTTCAGAACAAACAAGGGACTCATGAACAACCATCACAAAACAACACACAGTATTAAGAACCAAGGGTTCCCAAATTTTTTGAAGGGGGTTATTTTAATAATTTCAGATTTTTTTCTTGTGACTATATGTAAACATATTTTATGCAAAATTCAATCATTCAGGACAGTATTTAATAAAAAATAACATGCATTTTGAATGATCTCTCTTATTTTGTTAGAATTGTTCTCATTTTCACAGATTCTGCAAGGAGTTCCTAAACTTTTGCATGCCACTGTATCAAATGGCTAATGGCTAAATTCTTATTCACTCCCGCAAGATGCCAAAATGTTGCTATTTAAATGCGTGAGTGACTGCTGTTCCATACACACATGGAATAATAATTTACGTGACTCACTCTCGCATTTAATGCAGTTGTCATTCCTGAACTTGTAGTGTGAACATGGCCAATGTGTGGCGGCACTTCCCCCACATATATATATTTATACGCGTGTTTGCTGCGTAAAATTCAAGCGGATATTTGCATTGGTCTTAACAAAAACAGTAAACGAGCCGATTGAAAATGCAAATTAATTCTCTGCCAGCAGGAGGCGCTTTTGGAACGGCAGAAATAGCAGTTTGCTGCGCTCATGAATGCTACTTAATCAGGCATTATAGGAAAGATGAAATGAAAATGACATGCATTATTTGGGTTATTCAGATACATTCATATAAAAAACATTTGCGCAGTGTATTGACTTTGAGATGTGCAGAGCTCATATTTATTCAAGGAAGTTAAATAACTATGGAAAATTTACCTGTGACGGACACAAATAAATCTATGTATGGGAAACACTTGGGTTTCATTATAATTTATTTAGAATTTTAATATCTGTTATTTATAAGTTATCAACCATAGCATGACAATATTCATCAGATTTTCATATTATCATTATGATCATCAGCCCATTCCCATTACGAACCCTATCCAAACACAGTTTTCTAAAACCAGTCTTGTCTGAATAGGAATACAGACACTCCTTCAGGTTCCAACAATACATCTGTGTAAAACTACAAATAGAATGAGAGACAAACAGACAGCAGAAGAGAGAAGGAGGAACGGAAGAGAAATTTGAGTGATAGCGAGACAGAGAGAAGGGAGCTGATGTGTTTGTTGAGGCAGAAAGGAGGCAGTCTGTAGCTCCGTAGGTGGTGAGGGGAAAACAGGCTATATTTAACATCCAAAAGCGCCGGACATCACAGCGGTCAGTCTCTCCCTCTCTGTTGCCTTTCCCCCTTCCCCCCTCAGCTCCATATCCTGATTACATCAAGCGTCAATCACTTCACTCTCTCTCTCTCTCACTTCATATCCCTCTCTTCTCTTGATTATATCACACAGTAATCCTTCTTTCTCTCACCCTCCTTCCGTTTCTCACTTTTTCTATCAGATCATATGTCTGATTGAGTACAAGTAGTGCTCTTGTGCACTGGAGTGCTTGTGGAAGGATTCACAATAGCTGGATTTTCAAAGTAGCTGTGTCGGTTCAAGGTCTCGGCACTATACAGCCGAGAGCCTCTTCAGTCCTTCATGTCAATAACCACCTTTACCAATGCTGAACCGCTCATGAAAAGAGCAGGAAAGCTGATGCGCTCTAAAAGTCTCTTGCCGACCCCTAAAAGCATGCAGACAAACCAAACAGTCAGAAGACTCAAGTAGAGTTCACAAGGGAGAGTAAGTCTTTTCTTGGGAACTTATCTTAAAGGGAAAATTCTGTCATTTTCTCACCCTCATGTCGTTTCTAAACTCGAATGAGTTTCTTTTTTCTGCGGAACACAAAAGAAGATATATTTAAGAACCTTTACAATTCTTTTCCATCAAGGACAGTTCTTAGTGACTAGCTAGGTTTGGAAAAACATAAGGATGAGCAATTCTTTTGTGTTAACTGACAGATCCTAGAAGGCTCAACCCTTCTTGTCAGATGCTACAAACATGTACACTACCAATCAAAAGTTTGGACACACCCTCTCATTTAATATTTTTAAAGAAGTTTCTTATGCTTATCAAGGCTGTTTTCACTTGATTAAAAATACAGAAAAAAAAATAATATTGTGAAATATTATTACAATGTAAATAAATGTTTTTCTATATTAATACACATTAAAATTTAACTGATATCTGTAATTCAAGGTGAATTTCAAGAATCATTACTCCAGTCTTCAGTGTCACATGATCCTTCAAAAATCATTCTAATATGCTGATTTATGATCAGTGCTAGAAACATTTGCGCTGCTTAATATTCTTTTTGGAACCTGTGATACTTTAAGAGTTTTTGGTTAATAAAAGGTTAAAAAAGAACAGCATTTATTTAAAATAGAAAGGTTTTCTAACAATATACACTACTGTTCAAAATTTTTAATCTTTCTTTTTTTTTTTTAAATAAATGAATACTTTTATTCACCAAGGATGTGTTAAATTAATAAAAAGTGATAGCATTGATTTACATTGTTAGAAAAGATTTATATTTTGAATAAATGCTGTTCTTTTTAACTTGTTATTCATCAAAGAATCCTGAAAAAAAATATTTGGCAGCACAACTGTTTCCAACATTGATAATTCTAATAATAAATCAGCATATTCGAATGATTTCTGAAGGATAATGTGACACTTAAGACTAGGGTAACAGCTGATGAAAATTCAGCTTTGCATCACAGGAATAAATTATATTGTAAAGTATATTAAAATAAAAAACATTATTTTATATTGTAATAACATTTTGCAATATTACGTTTTTTTTTCCGTATTTTTGATCAAATAAATGCGGCCTTGATGAGCACAAGAGACTTGAGAGGGTGTGTCCAAACTTTTGACTGGTAGTGTAGGTGTCAGTCATGAAAGCCTGTTGGTTTTGTTCAAGTGTTATACAGTATGTGATTGGAAGGATGCTCTTGTGTAGGGAAGAGAGGAAGTGGCAGAGAATCATAATTGAGCTCTCAGTAGAAATGAATGTGTCACTGCAATAAGTAAATACTTATTCCTGTCACAGCTCACGGTCACGCGCATGTATCTGTGTCTGGATGCGCGTGTTTGTGTGTGTGAGAGAAAGAGAATAAGAGAGATACTGGCAGAGAGGGGCAGGTGAAAAGCAGCCATGTAGTAATTGAGCTTTAAGGGGCTGTTTTATATGTGTGTGCTCTTGAGATAAAAGATAAAAGCTCCTTTTTTCTGACCATAATGGTCCAGACTCATTAACAAGCTCAATTATGCTTTCTGGCTAACAAGCTTGAGGTGTCAGAGGTCATGTAGCAGCTTTTGAATGTCCACACACGCACACGCACATGGACCAAACGCGCCAACAAACCCACACACATAGGCATGTGCGCTTTTCAAAAATGAAGCATTTGTCCATCATTTGTTCATACTGGAGAGGAAAAAAAAAGTTGGTGTAATAGTTTCAGGTGACAAAAGCATCCTTTTGAAATGTGCTTCATGAATGCATGGTTATAGCTGTCATTATTTCACTTTATGCAGGTAGAGAGGAAGCGACACATTGGGAACGACATCGTGACCATTGTGTTTCAGGAGGGAGATGACGCCTCTCCGTCCTTCAAACCCTCTATGATTCGCTCCCATTTCACACGTATCCTTCATCCTCAAGCTGAGTGGAAATGATGGAATGAGTCACTCAGTGACAGTGATTAGGCTATTTATGGGTGATTTTTTTTTTTAGATGTTAAACAAAAATGTTTAAAAATGCATAGAAATTCATTTAGATTTTTTTTGTAAATTTGTAGTTTTGCTTGTCAAGCATTTGTATGATTTCCTTTACGTACCCCACAGATATTTTTGCCTTAGTTCGATATAATAGCCAGAATGATAGTTACAGGTATGTGTGTATATTTGAGGTTTTACTTTTTGTGCATAGCATGTACACTGCCATTCATAGGTTTGGGATCAATACTATTTTTTTTTTTTGTTTGTTTTATTTTAATATATTTAAAAATGCATTTATTTCTGTGATGCAAAGCTGAATTTTCATCAGCCATTCTAATGAAATTCTAAATTATAATGTGCTGATATCATGAATGTTGGAAACAGTTGTGCGACTTTTTTTTTTTTTTTTTGGAACCTGTTTTTTTTTAAGATTCTTTAAATAAAAAGTAAAAAAAAAAGAACAGCATTTATTCAGATTATATCTAAAAATATAATCTTAATTTTATATTTTTTTATTTTATTTTATTTTTTGTATTAATTAAACACATCCTTTGTGAATAAAAATAATAGTTTCTTTAAAAAAACAAGAAAAAAACAAGTACAGGTTCCAACTAAATATTAAGTAGCACAACTGTTTTCAACATTGATGATAAACCAGCATATTAAAATGATTTCTGGAGGATCATGTGACACTGAAGACTGGAGTAATGATGCTGAAAATTTTGTTTTGCATCAGAATAGATTTTAACATATATTCACATAGAAAACCGTTATTTCACATTGAAATAATATTTCACAATATGACTGTTTTTTCTGGATTTTTGATCAAATAAATGCAGCAGAAGATGAGCAGAAGAAACATTTTTTAAAAATACATTCAAAACATTCAAAATAAAATTATTTTAATAATATATTATTATTATTATTATTATTATTACTATACTGTTTATATACACTACTTTTCAAAAAAGGTTTTGGGTTAAAATTGTTTAAATTAAATAAATGCTTTATTTAACAAGGATTCATTAAATTGATCAAAAATTAAAGACATTTATAATGTTACAAAAAATTACAATTTTAAAGAATCCTTTAATCAAATCCTATTTATCAAAGAATCTTGAGCACAGGTTCCACAAAAAAATAGTAAGCAGCACGACTGTTTTTAACACTGATAATATCAGCATATTAGAAGGATCATGTGACACTAAAGACTGGAGTAATGCCTGCTGAAAATTCAGCTTTGCCATCACAGGAATAAATTACACTTTAAAATATATAAAAATAGAAAACATTTATTTTACATTAAAATAATATTTCAGACTTAAAAACTTTTTTAACTTCAAACGTTGAACGGTGGTGTATATTGTTTGTATTTTGATCATTTTATTTTGTTGCAGGTTGAAGATTTTCTCAGAGGAGAGTGTGCCGCTGTTTGGCCCACCGCTCCCTTCCCCTCCAGTGTTCACAGACCACCAGGAGTTCAGGGACTTTTTACTAGTTAAATGTTAGTAAATTCACCAGTGCATACAGCTCTTTTATTAATCAGTTGTTTTCATAATCATTCACTAAAATATAAACAACTTTTGTCTGAAACTACACCAAGTCTGAGTCAGCTGTAAATACCAGCCATTTCACAGCCTATTAATATTAATTCAAGGCATAAAATCTACGTCTAATTTCATGTCCCTGTTTTTTTTTTTTCTTTTTTTCAGTCAAAATTTTTTAATGCATTTCATGTTGTCTGCTGTACACCGATCTCCTGTTAGAATATACACCTGTGTTTTTCTGTTAGCAGCTTTAGTGATTTGTTTTGGCTCACGAACTCCGTAAAGCAGATGCTTTCATTAAACAGATCTTGTAAAATGTGTCATGCAGTTTCCTAAGGGTAATTCTGTTAATTAATGCTGCTACCTTTATCTTTCTGTCTCCTATAGTAATAAATGGAGAAAAAGCCACTCTTGAGACCCCCACTTTTGCTCAGAAACGTCAGCGTACGCTGGACATGCTGATTAGATCCTTGTACCAGGATCTCATGCCTGACATGCCCAAGGTATGAACACATAGTGCTTCTCAATCAAGAGGCCTCGAAAATTAAAACTGAACAAAGCAAAAACGACAACTGAAAAAAAAAAAAAAAAATCAAGGTCCAAGCTACATTTTTTTTTTCTTTTTAAAAATCAGTGTTCCAATTCTCTTGAAAATAACTGTATATATATATAACAGTGCCAAATGTTGTGTGATTCCTCTATCTTTCATAATGAATGCACATTTTTCCAGTTATGCCAAGCTGTAAAATATTGTTATGCTAAAAATTGAGAGCAAATTATACACAGTCATTGCCAAAAATATCAGCACCCTTGCAATTCTGTCAGAAAATGTAACACTTCTCTCAGAAATTTGTTCCAATTGCAGATGTTTTGGTATTCACGTGCTTCTTGTTTTTGTTTGCACTGGAACAACATGAAGAAGTGAACGAGAAGAAAAGTCAAACTTGATCAAATATCACACAGAACTCAAAAATGGACTGGACAAAATTATTGAGACCTTGTCAAAATTGTAAGAAATAATTGCTTTCTAAGCATGTGATTCTCCTGTAATTTGTATTTAGACACACCTGTGGCAGTCACACTTGCAACCAGTTAAAATGGAGAAAAGCTGACTCAACCTTTGTGTTGTGTGTCACACTGAGTATAGAGAAAAGAAATTATATATATATATAAAAATAATATATATATAATTTATATAAATAATACAGGTTCTGTGGGGAATTGTATCAGATTTTTCTTTTCTGTTGTGTTGTTCCAATGCAAACCAAAAAATAAACATGTGAGTGCCAAAACATTTGCAACTGCAACAATTTTGAGAGAAGGGTTGCATTTTCTGACAGAATTGCAAGGGTGCCAATATTTTTGGCCATGACTTTATTTAAGGAATCATGGAGCCTTCAAATATGATTGTGAACAAGGAGGGGCCTTGGAGTCCAAAAGGTTGAGAAGCACTGATCTAGCTCAATATTTTTCTGTATTTCACCATGTGTATCCTCAAACTTTTCCTCATTGCCTTTCCTACCATATATATTCAGATGTTTTGCACCATTTCTTTGCACAGTTAGTTTTTAGTCTTATACACCACTTTTCCATACCACTGAGCTTTCAAATGCACTTTCATTCTGTTGCAGTCCCCTGTCAACTGGCACTAGAGATGGACACTGTGTTTTTGTTGTCTGTTACTGTTTCTATTCTAGGGTTCTTCTATTCTTCTTTTACTAGAGTTGGGAATCAAGAACTTGTTCATTTACTTTACTGAAAGAGCGAGAGAGTAAAGAGAAACAAAGAGAGTAAACTGACAGTAAATCAGAGTCAGTTCTTTATCAAAAATAGATATATTATATATATATATATATATATATATATATATATATATATATATATATATATATATATATATTTATTTATTTATTTTTTTTACTAGTGGGTGCAGGACACTACAATATAGTTCATTTATGTAAGTGAGTAAACTGAGGTATATTATACCCAAAAATTCTTCATACAGTGGACTACCAGTAAAATGTATACAAATATAGGATCAAAAATTATTCAGACACTTTGACCTGGCCATGTTTTGCTTCTTACACTACAGACTGAACTAAATTAAGCATTGCTTGGTAATTGTTCAACAAAGTATTGATAGTTTTCAAAATATTGTCATACTTACAGTTGTCTTAATCTTTGGTTGATTGTAATCCATTACATACCTTTCTATCAAAGTTATCTGACATTATCAATTTGTTCTGACACAGTTTAGCTCTGAGTTCTTGTCATATTTTATTACCATTAATAAACGAATAAACAGATAATGTGAGAAATGTTGAAGGTGTCTAAATAAATTTTGGCGTGACTGTACATCTTTTAAAAAAGGGGAAAGGTGCTGCTGAAAGAGTTGTTAATGGAACAAGTAAAAAATCTGAATTTTGAACCATCATTATTTGATTCCCAACTCTATGTATGATAGCTAGTAAGGTACAATAGTGTAAGAATTTGTTAGTTTCTGCCCTGCTGTCTTTCTGACTGTTTCTGGGTCAGTCTCTCAGACCCATCTTTATCTGTACCACTCCTGTAGGTTCCCTTCTCTCCGCAGAACATGCTGAACCGACGCTCATTCAGCGATGTACTGCCAGAGTCACCCAAATCGGCCCGTAAAAAAGAGGAGGCACGTCAGGCTGAGTTTGTTAGGGTGGGACAGGTACGATGTATAAATAAAAATAAAATATACATATATAAAGATATGGTTTGAAGGTGAATGTCACAATATGTGTAATGTTATTAATTAATATATATAAATATTATTGTGTCCAGGCCTTGAAGCTGAAAACTATAGTTCGAGGGGATGCGCCCACCAGTTTAGTCACTACTGGCCTTTGCAGGAAAGAGGTGAGAAGGCAAGAGGAAAGTGAGATGGAAGCTGTTATTTTGCTTGCGGTTCATTTCTAACTGTGTGTTGCTATGTTCTCTGCAGCCATGGGAGTCACAGTCATTCTGCAGTAGCTTCCCATATGATATAGTCTGTGGAGATTCGTGGGGACAGTCATTACTGGTCGCCACAGATTCAGCAGGGGTCATGCTGCTGGAGGGTGAGAATGCTTTTTCAGTAGCAGTTTTCTTAAAGGGATAGTTCACCCAAAAATGAAAATTCTGTCATTAATTGGTCACCCTCATGTCCTTCTAAACCTGAAAGATCTCTATTCATCTTCGGAACACAAATTAAGATTTTTAAAACGAAAATCCAAGAGCTTTCTGACCCTGCTTAAAGAGCAACGTTCAAGGTCCAGAAAGGTAGTGACAGTGCTTTAACCTTAATTTTATGAAGCTTTGAAAATACTTTTTGTGCACGAAGAAAACAAAAATAATGACTTTACTCAATTTCTGTCAGTCTTTGACGTGCGTTCACGGGAGTACCATGACACGTTTTCTTTGCACACAAAAAAAATATTCTCGGAGCTTCATAAAATTACGGTTGAAGCACTGATGTCACATGGACTTTTTTAATGATGTCCTTACTACCTTTCTGGGCCTAGAACATGGTAGTTGTGTTGCTGTCTATTCAGGGCCAGAAAGCTCTTGGATTTTAATTTGTATTAATGACAGAATTTTCATTTTTTGGTGAACTATCCCTTTAAATGACATGTAAAGACTAACTGAATGTAAGTTTTACCATCTTCTTTTTGATTAATCATCAAATTAAATGGACATAAACAGTTGAACTAAAATTTAAAATTCTGGGGGGGGGGGACACAAAAAGAGCCTTTGATGCTGCTTTTTTCCAAACAATAAAAAGGAACAATGAGCAAGGACTGTCAAATTTATAAATGACAAAAACAATTTTGTGCACCAGGTTTTAATGTGAACATCTAGCTGAACGTTTTTGTGGTCTATGGAAGAAAGAAAAATTATAATTATTAAAATTATAAAAAAAAAAAAAAAAAAAAAAAAACACTACAATTCAAAAGGGGTTGTATGATTTTTAATGTTTTTGCCAAAAGTTTCTTACGCTCACTCAGGCTGCATTTATTTAATAAAAATATAGTAAAAACAGGAATAATATGAAACATTAGGATTTAAAACAGTTTTAAAATGTACTTTATTTCTGTGATGGCAAAGCTGAATAGTCATCACATGATCCTTCAGAAATCTTCCTAATATTTGCTGCTCAAGAGACATTTCTCTTAATTATCATTATAAATCACTTTAATTGCACTCTTGATTAATTTAAAAAGTCCTTCCTGAATAAAAATATTAAATTCAATTACTGACCCCAGACTTTTTTTTTCATGCCATGTTTTCTGAAACTTAAAAAAACTGAAATCTGATTACCTCTTTCTTCGTTTTTAGCCTCAGATCCACTGTTCTCCAACGCAGGTATGTAAAAACACAACACTACAGTAGAAACAAATGATTTTAAATATTACAAAGAGCCCAGTATGTTTTTTTGCAGTGCTAGTTATCAAATCTGTCTGTTAATCAAAGCAAGTGAATCTCAATGGGGGATTATGTTACAATGCAAACCACAAACTATTGTTGCTTTGCATACTGGTCTAGATTCACCAGCCCTGCCTCCGGTGCAGGTTTTTGACAAAACCTTGACTGTCAAACAAATGCACGTGCTTGAACCTCAGGACCTCCTCATTGCAAGAGCAGATAAGGGTAAGATATCTTTGTTTTTATATTTGTATGAGCATATGAATATGGCACAATTCTTATGTGGGTAGAAAACAGGGTGTAAAACGATCTGCCAAAAGAGAGAGAGAGAGCGTGAGAAAGAAAGAGACCAAAGCAAAGCGGCAAGGGAAACTCTTGGTCTTTGCTCTAATGAGCATCTTTAGCCAACAGGGAATAGCACAAAATAGTATCTCCAACACACACACACACACACACAGGCAGCATCTCTGGTTTGCATTGTCTAGACTTATAGCTCATTATAAAGAGAAGCCCAGAGTAGAGATCCATGTAATTTAGAGTCTACCGCCATCTTCTATTCTAATCATTAGTTTAAGACGGTGTACAGCAAACTCTCACTCTTATTTGGAAAGCACAGCTTCTGCAGAGGGAAAATAATGAATCAGTTATCAACTCGGTCTCCAAGCAACTTTCATTCACTACGACAGGCATTTGAAAACCAAACATGTTGCATTAGCCGGGATGTCATTCAGTGTGATGAGATGCGTCTCTCATTTGTTGGCAGCCTATTATCATATAGTAACAGTACTGAAAGCTGTTGTTTGTAGAATTCACTAAACAGCTAATGTAATCACTCATTTGAATATTTCAACGGAAGTGCTTGAGTCTTTTTACATCAAATTAAGCTTTCATTTTAATTACTTTATTTTTTAATTTCAACTGTGTTGCAGGAAAAGATGCTCGACTGTATGTTTACAGACTGAGCATGCTCAAAAGAGGGATAGAGGAGCGGCAGCTTGTCCGCACTAAGTGTGACAGTCGAGAGAATAAGCTTGAGAAAACCAAAGGTACGAAAGAAAACTTCAGTCGTCACCCACACAAATACTTGATTTAATGAAAATTATTTAAAATGGGACAAAGATAATTTAAAGGGATAGTTCACACAAAAATGAACATTCTGTCATTAATTACTAACCTTCATGTCGCACTAAACCCGTAAGACCTTTGCTCATCTTCGGAACGCAAATTAGGATGCCGCTTGAAAGTTTGTGATATATAAATTTCTATATTTCTGCATAAATACGACCCAAAACATCATCAGATTTTTATGTTAGTCCTGAAAGTAGACAGAGAACCCAATCAAACAAGTGAGAGAAAAATATTTTCTTTGTCATTTATTTATTGAGAAATATGATCCAGGTGTTACATATCTGTGCATTGTAAAAGTATGTGAATCTCTTGGATTAGCAGTTAATTTAAAGGTGAAATTAGAGTCCATCTGTGCAGATGTGTTTTCAGTCAGTGCAATAAGTGACCTGTTTTATTCAATGAACAGGGATCTCTCAAAGTCTGATCATGTTTGTGGAAGTGAATCATGTCACGAACAAAGGGGATTACTGAGGACTTGTTGCTCATCAGGCTAGAAAAGGTTACAAAACCATCTCTAAAGCGTTTGGACGCCACAAATCCATGGTCAGACAGATTGTGTACAAATGGAGGAAATTCAAGACCACTGTTACCTTCCTGAGAAGTGGTCGACCAACAAAGATTACTCACGTAAAGCAGAATGTCTATTAGTCTGTGAGGTTGCAAAAGTTCCCAGGGTAACTTCTAAGTAACATCTAAGCAACTAAAGATCTTTCTCACATTGGCTAATGTTAATGTTCATGAGTCCACCATCAGGAGAACACTGAGCAACCAATGGTGTGCATTGCAAGAAGAAAGCAACTGTTCTCCAAAAAGGGAACTGCTTGCTAAAGATCATGTGGACAAGCCAGAGGACTATTGGGGAATGCATGGATGAAACCAAAATTGAACTTATTAGTTTAAATGAGAAGCTATTATTTTCAGAGAAAAGAACACACTTCATTCCAGCTTAAGAATCGTAACTTTACCTTCAGTTACTGCAGCAAAAGATACTCAGTGCAAAGATTCACATACTTTTGCACCACACAGATATGTTAACACTGGATTATTTTTCTCAATAAATGACAAAGGAAATATTTTTCTCTCACTTGTTTAATTGGGTTCTTTCTACTTTCAGGAAAATCTGATGATGTTTTGGGTCATATTTATGCAGAAATATAGAAAATTGTAAAGGGTTCACAAACTTTAAAGCGGCACTGTATTTGTGTTGTGGTACTCATGAATGTGCGGCAGAGAAAAAAACTGTTGAATTTAGTTGTTATTTTTGTTTTCTTTGCTTTCTTAGCTTCATAAAATTACGGTTGAATCTGATGTCATATGGACTATTTTAACAATGTCCTTACTACCTTTCTTTGTCTTGAACGTGGTAGTTACGTTGCGGTCTACGCAGGGTCAGAAAGCTCTTGGATTTCATTAAAAATCTTAATTTGTGTTCTGAAGATAAAGGCCTTACAGGTATGGAATGACATGAGAGTGAGCAATTAATGACAGAAGGTTTATTTTTGGGTCAACTATCTCTTTAAAGTCTAAACATGAGTGTTGGTGAAGCAACTTGTCCGTTTACAAGCTTTTTCTAATTCAAAGTAGTTCAGCATAGTAAAGCTATACTGTCTATTTGACAAATTGTAAGTTTCTTGAAGTTTTAAAAAATTGGCTAATAAAATGATTTCCAAGATCATCACAATCATGTAACATAATTGTGTTTCCTCAGGCTGCCATCTCTACTCCATAAACACGCATCATGGGGTGGAGCTCAGAATCGTTGCGGCGATAAGAAACAAGCTCCTTTTGATCACCAGGAAACAGTCACGCCTCGATTGCCTCAGTTCCATCGCTACAGTCACAGGGACTTCTGACTCACCTGTGGAAGAGTTCCAGTACATACGGGTAGGACGCTGATTTAGCTCTCTCACACAGGTTCTCACAGACATTTAGCTACTTTTCAAAAGCTTTCAACATTTTTTGATGTTTGCTATACCCTGTCTTAGGAGATCTGCTTATGTGACTCCCCGGTGGTCATGGCCCTGGTGGATGGCCCAACAGGAGAGAATGATCACATGATCTGTGTAGGCTACAGACATCAGTTTGACTTGATCAATGAGAGTACAGGAGACGCTTACAGACTACACCATGTAGATGCCAACCGGGTGAGAAATACAAACATACACAAGAAAATATTATATTTCTGTTTAGCAAGGATGCATTGATCAAAAGTAACAGTAAAGATATTTATAATGTTCTATCTCAATAAACTCTTTGAACTATTATAATCCAGAAAAAAATGTATCACAGTTTTCACTAAAATATTAAGCAGCTCAACTGTTAACAACATTAATAATAGTAAGACATGTTTCTTAAGCGGCAAAACGGCATATAAAATGATTTCTGAAGGATCACGTGAAACTGGAAACTGAAGTAATGGTTGCTGAAAATTAATCTTTGCTATCAGGAATGAATTACATTATAGGGATGTAACAGTATTATCAATATTGTGGTATTGCGATAACAAAACTGTCTCGATATTATTGTGGTCACATGACGATATGAAATGATAGGTCTTTTTGGGCAAAAAGTGTAGTTTTGTAAAGTTGTGTTTTGTGCCATTATGCTTTGGCACAGTATCTGTCAAATGAACTAAAACCGAAAGCACTATATGGCTTAATCTCTCCTTCATCAAGTCTGTTTTCGATGCCCGTTTCGAAGTGAAGTGCGCACTTCCTTCAGGCGATCAGCTCGTGATCCTGTGTTTTTCACGCTTCAGAATGACTCACAGCGAATACACTGAACTGGTTAATTGCATGTGCTGTGAGTTTAGCATGCATTTGGTAATGTAACGGCCACCAGTTATGCTTTATTTTTGTGGCAGATGATTACAGCATTTTACTAGATTTGTAATGAGATGCGTTTTTGTAAGCCTGTCTTCGCTGAAGCTGGAGTTTTGCGTTAAAATAACAGCTCTACTGCCATTTCCATCAAAATAAAAGCTTAAAAGTGCAGGATTAATTGCTGACAACTAGCATTTTAAATGGGTAACATAACTGTAGTCCAAAGGAAGTACTGTAGTTTCCCTACTGTAGTGTAAAGCAAAAATAATATACCTGTGAAATATTCATTTTCATTTATTTTAAAGTGTAATTGTTTTACAATATATGGCTATTAATGTCATAAGTCAATTCACTGACTTTTTTCTGACTTAAGTTTTCTTAGTTAAGGACATGAGTTGGAGCTCTGAATTTCGAATTCTCAACGTGCATTAGATAGAATAATTTAACTTATTTCACTTTTTAAGTCTTCATTTGTCTTTTTTAAAATAATCACAAGAAATATCGTATTGTGGACTTCATATCGAGATATTATCGTATTGTGAGATTTTTAATTCTTTCAATAAATCCCTATTAAATTGTAATATTATTTCACAATACCACTGTTTTACTGTATTTTAATCAAATAAATGCACATTTGGTGAGAAATTACTGCACCAAACTTTTGAACAGAGTTGTACACATTAATTTACACAATATATGACAATCCAATTATCCTTCCCTTCCCTTTATCAGTTCTATACACCAATCTTTCAGTTTTTGATTGGTAACGTGAATGTCTATTACTTTTCTTCAGGTGAACTTTGTTGCTGCCATAGATGTGTATGAAGATGGAGAGGCTGGACTTCTTCTTTGCTATAACAGTTAGTGTCTATTAAAATGCCAGTGATTGTATCTGTCTCGCCAGATCCTCTAAAGTGGAACTTTTCTTTTAACAGATATTTGCGTCTATAAGAAGGTGTGTCCGTTTAACGGAGCAACACCCATGATTCAACCCAACACTTCAGACTTCCATTTCAGCTGGAACCAAATGCCCAACGCTATTGGTCAGTACCATTAGGATTGTATATTTTGTGTCATTACTAATTTTTCTACAGTTCAACGAAAATTATTGGAAATAATTAAGAGTTCTCTCTATTATGTCACTTCCTGTGTCACAGTGTGTGCGTTCCCGTATATCCTTGCATTCACCACTGACTCCATAGAGATCCGACTAGTCGTAAACGGCAACCTAGTATATACAGCTGTTGTTCCAGAATTACAACTGACTGCGTCCAGAGTAAGTGTATAGCCATAAGTTTCTACCTATGAAGACCATTATATAGCTGTGTATCTATCTGGTGTAAATTACATTTTTATGTGTAGTCTGAGACCACATTTTAAAGGAACAGTTCACCCAAAAATTAAAATTCTGTCATTAATTACTCACCCTCATGTCGCTCCAAACCCATTAGACCTTTGTTCGTCTTCAGAACACAAAGTAAGATATTTTCGATGAAATCTGAGAGCTTTCTGACCTTGCATAGACATCAATGCAACTGACACGCTCAAGGCCCAGAAAGATAGTAAGGACATCATTAAAATAGTCCATGTGACGTCAGTGGTTCAACCGTAATGTTACGGTTGGGAATACTATGGGAATACTTTTTGTACGCAAGGGAAAAAAATGTCTTTTCTTCTGTGTCAGTCTTTGACATGCATGCATGCATTTTGTTTTGTTTTAGGCATTTAGGCATTTTTTTAGGCATTTGGCAGACGCTTTTGTCCAAAGCGTTTTCTTTGTGCACAAAAAGTATTCTCATAGCTAAAGGTGCTTTAAAAGGTTCTTCACAGCAATGCCATAGAAAAACCATTGTTGGTCCACGAAGAACCATTCAGACAAAGGTTCTTTAAAGAACCATCTTTCTTACCCTTTTATAATCTGAAGAACCTTCTTTCGCCACAAAGAACCTTTTGTGAAACAGAAAGGTTCTTCAGATGTTAAAGGTTCTTTATGGAACCATTTAGACAAAAAAGGTTCTTCTATGGCATCGTGAAGCACCATTATTTTTAAGAGTGTACATAAAATTATGGTTGAACTACTGATGTCACAGACTATATTAATGACGTCTGAGGTCTTAATTTTTGTTCCAAAGGTCAGCGGCATAAGGGTGAGTAATTACTGACGGATTTTTTTTTTTAGGTGATCTTTTAAATGTATTTTAATTCTACTACACTCTTCATAGAGTTCTTTTTAAAAGTTTAGGGTCCATAAGATTTTTTAATGTTTTTAAAAGAGGTCGCTTATGCTCACCAAGACTGCATTTATTTGATCAAAATACAGCAATAACAATAATACTATAAGAAATTAAAATAACAGTTTGCTTTGTTTTAAATGTAATTGATTCCTGTAATGGCAAATTTATTATCAGTTTTGAAAAACAATGTTTTTGTGGAAACTGTGAAAGGTTTTTTTTTTATTATCCTTAAAAAATTATGAATATTAAGTTCAAAAGAACAGCATTTATTTGAAACGCTTTTTTTTTTTCTTGTAAAAAGTCTTTGCCATCACTTGTGATCAATTTAATGCATCTTTATTGAATAAAAATTCTACTGACCACAAACCAATCTTACCAGATTTAACACATGGAAAATATATTAATAACAGCAATTTTTTTCTGTATGACAAATTACACAATTACATTTCTAACCGTTTTTAATCTTGTTATTTCTTCCTCTCTTTTTCTTGTAGTCTGATATCTATTTCATCTCGTCAGCACCTATAAACTCCGCCTCTAACTGTAGCTCCAGAGACACTAGTTCCCAGAGTTCCCCTCAGACTCCCACCGGCTACGAGATGCCCGTCTTCCCTTCACCGCTTGGAGATGGTAGGCTTCTGCTCTTGATGGAACATATACACAGTCTACCATACCAACTTAAACATGGGTATTTGCGCTCAGGATCTGAGAGCGCGAGACATTGGGCGAATACGCCTATTGCCCCCAGTGTATACATGTTATGTTCCATTTCTTCTGTTTTAGGTTACTGAGTTTCGTATGCGAGTTGTCATCATGTGTTTGTGTATTGTCTAAAGATGCATTTGTCTTCGAATCTGTGCGTGGGTTGGGTTGATGCATTGCTCTTTTCCATCCCTGGTCCAGATTGTATTCGGATCCCCTACGGCACCAAGCTATCCCTCTACATGTCTAAAGACTCTGAAGGTACTGAAGGCACTTCTGTTGCCTACATTTCCCATGCTGCCTCACTAATGCACGTTACCACGGAGACTCACCGTCTATTATTTAATTAACAGACGCATGTCGAGTGAAATACGCAGCTAACACAATGTGTCCCTTCCTTCTTGCAGTCTTACAGAAAGAATGACAGAGACAGGGAAAAACGGTGGCATGAGGAGTCTTTGGGAAAAAAAGATGAACGGTGGAGAGAAACAGAAGTTGAATGAGATGGGAGGGAGGGATGGACGAAATCAATAGACAGAGAGAGACAGATACATAGAGACAGACGCTTTAGGGAAATGGGACACATTTGCTGCAGCATGATTTACAGATCGCTGTGTCACCATGGATACTTTTGTCAGAGCCCCTCTTCATAAACACACACATGCCGTCTGGACGGCCCTCCAGAGCATAGCACTTTTGTCTACACACAAGGCCTGAAGAGGGCCGTCTAGGGGCTGTGACAAAATCCACATCCTGGTGTTTTTAAACATCCAGCCAACTGTCTGTGGCTGCCATTTTTGCATCATGGGAAATAGACAATTAACATACCATAACTCATCTCAACATAATGTTCACAATACAATAAGACTGTGTTATACAAATTTTACTCTAAGGTTCAATTTGTTAACATTAACTAATGCATTTGGAACAGTGCTTATTAAACAGTACTAGTTCTTTCTACATATACATTTCTAACATTTCATGCTGAATGAACTAACAATGTTAGTTAATTAATAATGAATTATTAACGTTATATTTCTAAATTAACATTAATCTGGATTAATAAATGCTGTAAATACATAATGCATTAGCTAAATGTAGCTAATTTCACCTTATTGTAAAAGCGTTACCATTTCTTGTATGTTTTTTAAAGCAACAAATCTGATTATTACTATTTGTTGTTATTATTATTATTAATGTTACATTTTTATATTATTATTTTACATATACTACCATTTGTGGTTCAATAAGATTATATTATGTTTTGAAAAAAAGTCTCTTATGCTTAGCAAGGCTGCATTTATTTGATCAAAAGTTCAAATGTCATTTTGTGAAATATCATGAATTTAAAAGAAATTGTGCTGTATTTTTAAGTATTCATGAATAAATAGAAAGTTCAAAAGAGGAGCATTTATTTGAAATACACTACCAGTCAAAAGTTTTTAAACAGTAAGGTTTTTAATGTTTTTAAAGTCGTCCCTTCTGCTCACAAAGCCTGTATTTATTTGATCCAAAGTAGAGCAAAAACAGTAAAATGTTGAAATATTTTGACTATTTCAAATAACAGTTTTCTATTTGAATATATTTTTAAAATGTCATTTATTCCTGTGATCAAAGCTGAATTTTCAGCATCATTACTCCAGTCTTCCACATGATCCTTCAGAAATCATTCCAATATGCTGATTTGCTGTTCAAGATACATTTTATTATTATTAATAATAATAATAATCAAAGAAACATGAAAAGAATATACTCAGCTGTTTTCAACACAACATAATAATAATAATAATAATACATTTTGTTGTTGTTGAGCAGCAAATCAGAATATGATTTGAATGATTTCTGAAGGATCCTGTGACTGGAGTGCTAAAAATTCAGCTTTAAAATCACAGGAACAAATTACTTTTTAAAATATATTCTAATAGAAAACATTTAAAATAGTAAAATTATTTCAAAATTTTCAAATCAATGCAGGCTCGGTGAGCAAAAGAGACTTTAAAAATCATTAAAAAATACATTAAATTTTTATATTACATTACATTTTTAAAATACAAAATACATTTTAATACATTAAAAATCTTACTGTTTAAAAACTTTTGACTGCTAGCGTAGCAATTATTTTGCATTTCATGTAACATTATTCATCTCATCTAAGCCTTTACTTTCATTTTTGATCAATTTAATGCATCTTTGCCTGAATGAAAGTATAAAGCTACACTGTGTAACTTGGTTCTCTAACAGTTAATAAACAAAAGTGAACGTGTCTTGTGGAAGAACACTGTGACCAGAGCTACTTCACTTTGTTTATGTATATGACGAGTCATGCAGGGACTGGGCTACTCTTCTGCGGTTGGTGTCCCATTCTAAAATAGTCTGAAAATAAACACTTATTATAGGCATACCATAATGATTCAGGATAAAACAAAAACATATTTTAGAAGATGGACTCATGATGAATCAAAGAAAACTTGCCCAATATATAAATTTTGGAAAAAAAAAAAAGTTACATACTGTACCTTTACCTTCTTATTGACCCAAATTTAAATGGTAGTGTGTGTTTTTAGTGTTTTATTTGTTTGTTTTTCCCCCTAACACTGTAAAAAACTATTTGTTGAATCAACTTAAAATAATTTGTTACCTGGCTGCCCTAAAATTTTAAGTTCAGTCTTGAAAAAGGTTTAGTCAACTTGAAATGTTACAAGTTTTATATTTGAGTTGATTCAACTTAAAAATTTAAGGCAGCCGAGTAACAAACACAGCTGGTAAGTTTAACAAACAATTTAGTTTAGTCAACTCGAATATCTAAGTTGTCACTTAGTGCAACTTAACATTTCAACTTGAATGAACTTATTTGAGTTGACTGAACTTAAAATTTTAAGGCAGCAGGGTAACAAATTATTTTAAGTTGACTCAACAAATAGTGTTTTTTTGTTTTTTACAGTGCAGTTGCTGTCCCATGGTACAAAGATGACTCTGGAATACTTTCAGTGTATTCCAGACCCTCGCATGGATGCATAACAAAATAGTTCTGTGTTTGATTATGACTCTCTAATTATTCTAAATTAACTTAAAGGGGAAGCATCCTTCCTTGCCTGGAAATCTGCGTATGCTGTTGAGCACTGTCATGTCCCTAACCAGATCCTTGCTCTTTTATCTAACATGACTACAGTTTTCAAGCTTCTTGTTTGTTGCTACTAAACATGTGTGAATTATTTGCTATGAATCACCATGACTATAACAAATATCCAAAGTGTAGTGTAGTTAAAAAAAAAAAAAAAATCAGTACTGTTCTACAGTATTCAAGATACAGCAATCATAGTATCACTAGCTCATATGCATATACAGTAACGTAGCATGTATGTATTGAACCATCACACCCTGATAAAAGTAAAAAAAAAAAATTGAAGTTTATGTCAATGGTTTTGTTTTTCAGAAAAAGTCCTTTAGGTTCCACAAATTCTTTGAGGACAACCAGAAAAGTCTGTCTGGTTAGGACGTTATTAATTTTTATATATTCATATATCCATTTAGTACTGCCCTTCAGAAGCTACAGAAGATACTTACATGTTTCCCAGAAGACTAAATAAATTAAATTTAACCTGATCTCCAAATTCAAAAAGTTTTCACCCCCAGCTCTTAGTGCATTGTTTTTTCCTTCTTGAAGCATCAGTGAGCGTTTGAACCTTCTGTAATGAGACTGTCCTCAAAGAAAATACGACCCAATTGTACGTTTTTGAATCGACCAAATACGATCCATTCTTACGTTTTAAAGTTAAGCGCCCTCTAGCGGTCGTAAAAATAATGACAGTTTTGCGTTGGATCTGACGTCATCGAATGACGTATGAGTTTTTATACGATTTCAGGGTAATTTAAACGTGTTTTACTAGGTGTAATTCGTATATATGACCACACCTAACCCTACCCTAAACCTACCCCTTACAGAAATAGTGCAAAATCATGATTTCTAGTGCATATTTAAAAAAAAAAAAACATACAATGAAAACATATGCGTTCTCTGGAATCGAACCTGTGTTCATATGATTATACCATTCCGCAGTGCAACGCGCTACTAATTGACCTACACATAAGGATAAGGTTGAGTTAGATACCGTTACTGATAAGGGAGCAAATGTTGAATACGCTCTATAGAGACGTATTTGAGGATTTGTGAAAACGACTTTAGTCGGTCGTATAAATTGGAGGACATGTTGTCTGTAATAGTTGCATATGAGTCCCTCAGTTGTCCTCAGTGTGGAAAAATGAACCTCAAAATCATAGTCATTGTTGGAAAGGGTTCAAATACACAAAAATGCTGTAAAACCAAAGAATTTGTTCGACCTGAAGGTCTTTTCTGAAGAACAGTGGGCAGGACAATTAAAGCAGCTCATGAACAGCTATCACTAAACAAAAAACAACAACAACACAGTATTAATCAAGTGTATGTAAACTTTTGAACAGGGTAATATTTATACATTCAACTATTATTTTCTCCTGTGGACTATATGTAAATATATTTTAGTGAAATATCGGTATTGGTAAAATATTTAACATGTTGCAGATTCTGCAAAGTGTATGTAAACTCTACCTAACTTCTGCTCTCACTCTAACAAAAAAAAAATGACCCAAAAAGTGATTTTTACATGGAATAATTAATTCTTTAACATTAGCAGACAGCCAGCACCGATTAAGTGGCCTCCCCTTTTAAACACCGGCCCTTCCCCATGTGGTTGCCCTAGTTTGTGAAGAACAGGTATTAGAGACCATCTATTCACATTTCTTTTAGTTGTCTCCAAGATGTCGAGTTATTGTTTCACAAGACTCGAGTCTTAAGTCAAGTGTTTGTGGGGCTGTACATTTACCTTACAGACTTCTGCTGCAACACATCATTTTAAAATGAATTTCTCTGGTAATCTATACAGAATTAAAACAAAAATGAATAACATCCTAACCTGACGGTAGTGGTCTGTCACATTTCCCAAAAATCCCATTCCTGTTTTAATTTAGCAGGGCTTTATATTGTCTGTCGGGTTATACTTACTGTTTTATCTAATCTGGCTCTAAATTTCCAACAGTTGATTATTGTAAACACACATAAGATTAGGTTCTGAACCCAAAAAAGTAACTGTCAGTCTGTGAATAAATAACTCAACCAGAGTCATCAGATCAAGACTTGAGTCACAAGTAATTGCAATGAAGTCTAAAAACAGACTCCAGTCTGACTCAAATCCAAGTCATGAGTCTGAAGCCGTCACTTTGAAGAGGGAAAAAAAAATTCTATAAAAAAAAAATCAGCTATGCTCTAACCAGACGTGATGTGATAAGTTTTCTGATCTGAGCAATCTCTTTGTCTGAACATGAAAAACAGTGTGACAGTCAAAGCCAATCAGAACAGAGTTGATGTTCAATTTGTAGCAGGATTTTAAATGTCATTTCACAGTGGCACAGACAATGACACAAAAACAGAAATCACATGATAGGAGAACTCATGTGACTAGTTAAGATGGTCAAGATGGGTACCAATATTGAAATACATAAGGGTCTGGTATATGAAAAATCTCGACATTAGATTTTTACGTACACTACCAATCAATGGTTTGGGGTTTGAATTTGATTTTATTTTTTAAGCAATATATTTAATTGATCAAAAGTGATAGTAAAAACATTTATAATTTGCTATTTTTATTCTTTTTTAGAATACTGAAAAAAGGTATTACAGTTTCCTAGGGCTGCACAATTAATCAAATTTCTAATCGCGATAACAATTACGGATACCACGAGTACGTAATCTTTCAAAGCCGGGATTACAAAAAATGTACATTATTCTGCGTGCTTAAGAGCCGTGTTAAGAGCGTCACATTGTGAGAGGCAAATCATGACTAGACTAATGAATATGCACGATACTGCACATATTAATTATTTATAACAAATTATTCAGAATTTTTAATGCCGTAAACAAAACAGCTTTCTGTTTCTCAAAAGTGTTTAAATAATTTAATTAGCCATTCAGATTTGTGTATTTGCTATGGTGTTCATCACAGTGCCAAATAATTAACTATTTAGACTAGGCTATTTATTTTCAAATTTTTGCAACGAGAAAAGCAATAAAAGTTTTTCAGGAAGAGTGTTTTCAGCTTGTTTTTTTATTTTTTTTTATATAAAATTATAGCATGCAGTTGCTTCAAACAACAGTATAAAGCCATTTAAAACAATCAATGCAAATTGTGATAATCGCAATTACAATTTCAAGGGAATAATCGGCAATTATAATTTTTGTCATAATCATGCAGTGCTACGGTTTTCACAACGATTTTAAGCAGCACAGCTATTTTCAACATAATAAAAAGAAGCATTCAAATCAGCATATTAGAATGATTTCTATAGTAGTCAATCAACACTGGAGTAATTGCTGCAGAAAATTTCACTTTGACATCAAAGGAATAAACCACATGTTTGAATATATTCAAATAGAATTTAAAATTGTATTAATATTTCATAATATTGCTGTATTAATTGTGTAAATGCAACCTTGATGAGCATAAAAAATTACTGACCCCAAACTTTTAAATGGTAGTGTATGTTTACTAATAGACTGTTGCATCTGAATTGTATTAAACTGTTTTAGTTATTCCAAAAATGCACAATTAATGTAGGCTTACTTGTGTACCCACAACAGTTGTTGAGCCAATTAGTCTAATTACAGTATCATGGATCCAGCAGTGACTGTGTGTGTGTGCGTGAGTGCTTTGCTATGTATGTTTTTAAAAAGAAGGCTGTGTGTGGACATACAGTGTTTTCACCTTATTCTGTGCAAACTAGATATTAATGTGCTTAGCAGCAGTTCTGCCCGGCTATTAACACTATAGCAGTTACACCATTTATTCTAACATGTCATTCTTTAGTTCTCTCTCTCTTCTTTTTTGCCCCTTTCCAACCATCCCTTTCTTTCTTCAAGGCGAGGCTCCCTCAAAACACATCTATAAGATCCCTTTGAGCAACCTAGTTGGACGGAGCATAGAGAGGCCCCTCAAGTCTCCGCTGGTCAATAAAGTGCTCACGGCACCTGCCCCCAGTGTGATCGGCCCCGGTCCCATGATCGCAAGCACAACCTCCCTCTCGCTGTCTCGCATGGAGATCAAAGAGATCGCCAGCCGCACACGGAAAGAACTGCTGGGTGAGCATCTCGTGTTTGTGTGCTCTTGACATGAAAGCTATCATTACGTTTGTGTAGCGCAGTGGGAAGCTGGCAAGAAATGTATGAAAGAAATCTGCCGCTGCGTAAGTGTCGCTGGAGATGTGTTTTTAGGGTTGAACATTAACCTTTTAATTGTGGGTGATAAAAAAAAAAAACACTGTAATGATACTTGCATACTTGATCTGTTGTAACGCTTGTTCTGCAGTCAAACTGAGATGAGACAGACATTTTTATTATGAAGCGTTGGAGTGAGACATCCTGATCACACATTAGATAAGCTGCTAGATTTACTAGACTGCCACACTTCACACCCTAAATACACAGACACACATACAAGCAAGAAGTGGACTAATGAAAGTGCGATTGCACCTCCTGGAGGTGCAATTTAATGTCATCTTATAATTTCAGCCTAATATGCACTATATGAATTCTTGTGTCTGAATTTGTGTATTTATTCTGTATCTGTTGTAGGTCTGACTGAGGAACCCAGCAGTAAGGCAGACGGTAACTCAGTGAAACAAAGAAGAATGAGCAAGAAAACCAAGGAGGAAGAACAGAGGAGAACAGCAGAGATCAGCACCACTGAGCAGTAAGCGTGTGTGCGCGTGTGTGTGTGTGTGTGTGTCTTGGGTGGTAGGGCTGGGCAATACATATTGAATATTCATGATATATTTACAAAAATTTGGCAAGTTTGATTCATTTTCATGTATCAGTCATTTTCATAAACTGTCAGTTTCAATTAATTGGTTCAAAGCTGATTTTTTTTAAATCAATTAGTTAATTTTTTTTTGTCAATTTTTTTCCCCAGATCATCAAATCATGTACTAAAGTATGACACTACTAATAAACAGCAACATTTTTACAGGTTTTTGAAAATGTAAAAATACAGTATATACAAAGGTTTGGGGTCATTATTATATGTATTATTACAAAGTAAAATATTTTAAAAGATTACTTTATTCCTGTGATGGCAAAGCTGAATTTTCAGTATCATTACTCCAGTCTTTAGTGTCACATGATCCTTCAGAAATCAATCAATCAATCAATCAATTTCTTAAATATTAATAATGTTAAAACTGTGATACATTTTCCAGGATTCGTTGACAAATAGAAAGTTTGAAAAAAAGAAGCATTTATTTAAAAATAAAATAAATAGAACATTTATTTAAATTTAGAATGATTTCTGAAAGATCATGTGACACTGAAGAAATGGCTTATGAAAATTCAGCACTGTGTCACAGAAATATTTTTTTTTAAATTACATTAAAATAGGAAACCAAAAGTAATTGCAATAATATTTCACAATAGTACAGTTTTTTCTGGATTTTTGATCAAATAAATAAAGCCTTGATGAGCATAAGAGACTACATTTAAAAAACATTTAACATTTAAAATCTTAGCAAATCGAGAAAAGTACACATTAAAATGATCAAAAGGAATTTATAATGTTATTATAAAAGAATAAATTACAATTAAATTATTTAAATGCATTTAATATACATATACATATACATATATATATATATATATATATATATATATATATCATTTTAAATGCGTCCTTGCTCGATTTTCTTTTAAAAAAAATAAATCTTACTGACCCAAGCTTTTGAATGGCTAAATAGGCTGAAAATATCAAGCTATATTTTTTTAAAGCTACACTGCCATTTAGGGTCAGTAAGATTTAAAAAATTTTTTTTTTTTAAATGTAGTCTCTTATGCTCATCAAGGCTTTATTTATTTAATCAAAAATCCAGAAAAAAACTGTAATACTGTGAAATATTATTGCAATTACTTATTGGTTTCCTATTTTAATGTAATAAAATATATATATATATATTTCTGTGACACAGTGCTGAATTTTCATAAGTGTCACATGATCTTTCATGATCATTCTAATATGCTGATTTATTATCAGTAGCCACTTTCACACAGCAATCCCAGTAAATTGCCGGAAAAAATACCAGTATGACTTTTTTTTATTTACTACCAGTAAATATATTGTATTTAGCAGCACAACTGTTTCCAACATTAATAATAAATTTAGGATATTAGAATGATTCTGAAAATTCAGCTTTGCTTCACAGGAATAAATTATATTTTACAGTATATTCAAATAGAAAACTGTTAAATTGCAGTAATATTTAACAAAATGTTTTTTTTTTGGTTTTTTTTTTGATCACATAGATAACAGCCTTGATGAGAAACATCAAGGCTGTTCAAGAAACAAAAAAAAAAAAAAAAACAACAACATTAAAAATCTTGATCCCACACTTTTAAACATATACACATATGCATTTAACATATACACATACACATTTAAACATATGTCGCCCAGTCCTAGCAAGTGCACACTTATTTCTGCATGTTAAACGCAAGTACACCAGTGCTGTATACTGACTATAAGATATCTCCAATCAGAGTGGGAATGGAGTCTGTAGATGGGGAAACAGATGTCCAGCGGCTTTGCTCATCTGGCTCTGAGCTGGAGCCACGAGACGATAGCCCACCTACGGCCTGCCCTTTTACCTTCTCCACGTCTTTTGAGGAGGATATTTTGGACCTTAAGTGATGACAATCACAGTCTGTGGATCACAGTGCACCTCTCACCTTACACATCCTACTACCTTTTACTTTATAACATTCGTTTCACCATGTTACGTTGAATTTTGCGCTCTCCTCAGTCTGCCCACTCATCTGTGTGTGCAAATGAATCCCCAGAGCTTTAAACTTGAAGGAGTTTACCGTGTGGTGATGTCAAAATTTACTCCTGGTGGATGTGTGCATGTGTGTGTGTGTATGATCCTGTGTTTACTCTATAAGAAAGATAGAAATGCAACAGATTATCAGCTATATCTGAATTCTGTTCAAAGAAAAAAGAAAAGCTGACCAAAAACGCCCTAGAATCTGGATTAGTCAAGGTTTGATTTAGTTATTTGATTGATGAGACACTTTCTCCATCAGCATTGGGACAAATTTGTAGCTTTGTAGCAAACTTGTAGCCATATGAACAGAAATGGGATATTTAAATAAAAAAAAAGGTTTAAGCCACAATTTAAGGTCAAGGCAAAATATTACTTTAACTCCAAGACCTGAATGTACGATTGACGCTCCTAAAAAAACAACGAAGCATATTTTTTAACTCCTTATTTTGTGTTTTTAAATGTTTTCTATGTTTGTGATTTGTACATTGTGTGATTATTTCAAAGTTGTAAAAAACTCTATATGCATCTGAGACCAGATGCACATGAACATACAAATGTAAACATACATATATATATATATAAATATAAATATATATACCTTTCTAGTTCTATTGTATTATGGAGAAATAAAACTCACTTCTTGTGTATATCAATGTTATGGTCTAACCTGCCTTCACCCTCACCATGCTTTTAAACCCTGACATGCAAAGCCTCTGCAGAAAGGGCAGGAGTCTCCCACAAGTGCCATTTTCTACTGCAGCCGTCAACCACTAGCGCCCTCTATCAATCTGACCATGGATTGCAAATGTCACGAGGCAGAAGCAAACAAAAACCATTGCAAACACACAGTTTGGTCACTACATCTGGTAAATCTGCAGCCGTTTACTATATGCTAACAGTATGAGCTTTGATCACGAACATTCGCATTTACAGGCGCACACAGGCCAACGCATTCTTTAAGTGCTGTTGCTTCTTGAAAAAAGGGCTCTGGATCACCTGCATGCCTCCCTTCAATCCCACTATGAAATAAAAGGGATTTGATGTATTAATGGTTTAGAATTAGGATGTATTGTATTTACTCTTCTCATGGATTTGGTACAAATTGAAAAAAAAATAAATAAAAAAAACTTTAGGAATTCAAGCCAGGGTTATTTAGATTAAATCTCTGACTCTGGGTTATACAGCCAAAAAAAAAAAAAGGGAATCTCCACCAATGCCTTTGTCTTGTTTTCTAGTAAAATCTAAACAATCTTAAAAAAGTTGAATTTGAGAAGCAAACCAATATTAATGCCTTTTCTATTTCCTTTACCCCTTTTTTTCCAGAATTTAAGCATAAACCTCATATATGTGATCCTGGATGGTCGTAAGTAGCATGGGTATATTTGTAGCAATAGTCAACAATAGATTGGGATCAAAAATCATTAGGATATTAAGTAAAGATCATGTTTTGTAAATTTCATACCGTAAATATATCAAAACTTAATTTTGATTATTAATATGCATTGCTAAGAGCTTCATTTGGACAACTTTAAAGGCGATTTTCTCAATATTATGATTTTTTTGCACCTCAGATTTCGGATTTTCAAATATTAAAAATAAAGCTTATTTATTCAGCTTGCAGATGATGTACAAATCTCAATTTAAAACAAAATGTACCCTTATGACTGGTTTATATATATTATTTAAGGATGTTTAGATATTTTGTCTGGAAAACAACACAAAAATACAGAAAAACGTTTTTGCTGTGTAATAAGAGAACGAGAATACTGATTCTGCTGTTTACAGTTCAAACTCAGAGATGTTTAAAGAATGTCATCAAAGTGACACCAGAACACAAGAGCCTCAGGAACAGCACAAGAGGAGGTGTAAGTATTAAACTGCTTAGCTGAATGCATGACCCCCCCCACTCTCAACCTTTCTCCATCTGAATGTGAACCTCTCAACACTAGTAGCAGTCTGGACTAAAAAGGGAAAACTTAGGAATATTTTTGTAAATGAAAAGTTTTACATATTATTTATTTGCTATTTGCTGTCTTTGAAGGGAATGGGTGAGATAGAAACTGATGGAATATTTTTTTTTTCTTATTATTTTTACTTTTTTTCCTTTGGCATACTGTGTTGTCTTGCCCCTCCCTCTGTTCACTCTCCTCTAACTGTTTTTGCAGTGGTTTTGTATCTATATCGATATTAACTGTTTAGACTGTTGCAGAAACTCTGTGATATCGGAAATTAAACTAAAATGAATAAAAAAAACACCAAGTGTCTTAAAATATTGTATTGCCATTGTTTTTAATGCCAAGTACTACTTGTAAATGTTTGTGTTTCAGATGTGGCCTCAAAAATATTACTATTATTATAATTATTATAGCATTTATTTGAAAAAGTGCTGTAGCCCACTGCTGTAGTTAATATTGTTCATTGATATGAAATAAATATTTATGAAATTTAACCATGTAGTTTGTGTTTTAACGAGTGGAAGTAGACTACACACACGTTTGAACATTATATCATATAGGCTACTGACATCTAAGATTAGCCAGTTAACTAGTATTGTGTGGTCTCCCAAAGTTGAATGGTTTTCGACAACAGTGCGGAGAGTTTAGAGTCATGGAAAAGGTTTCATGAAAGGGCAGTAATGTTTTATGACCTATAGGTGGTAGTGTTGTTGAATCAAACTGTTCAGCTCATTCAGTAATTTGGTCAATATAACACAGGTTTAACGCAAACTATACATAGAAGTAAAAATGTATATATATTTAATTAATGCTTACATAAAGGTTTATAAATGTAAAATAAAATACTCAATTAATAATCAGAAAAACCTCAATGACATTTAATAGACCATCAAACTGCATCATCAAATACACAGTTAATACAGTTTTGATTTTACCAGTGTGCTGAAAACGTCTCGAAATCTCGGACTCTTTCAAATTTAGTTTTCAATGGATAATTGAAACCCAAACAACCTTTTACCATTGATAGACAAACCAACATCAACAGAAGTAATGAGCTACTTGGAAGAACTTACCCGGAGTTTGTTTTCACTATGAGGCCGCAATCTTCGCCCACAATTCCGGTTGTCTTCGGGACAATTTCCGAAACTTAACGAAGCTGCAACCTGATTGGTCCCTATCTCAAAGGACACCCATAACCCTAACATGACCTTAAAGGAATAGTTCACCCTAAAAAAAATAATTCTGTAATTAATTACTCACTCTCATGTCGTTCCAAACCCGTAAAACCTTTGTTTGTCTTCGGAACACAAATTAAGATATTTTTGATGAAATCAAAAAAAGGGTCCAGAAAGGTAAGCTACCAAGAACATGATAAAATAGTCCATGTGACATCAGTGGTTCCACCGTAATTTTATTAAGCTACAAGAATACTTTTTGTTACGCAAAAAAAAAAAAAACTTTATTTTTCTCTGTGTCACCCTAGTGCCATTTTTGAGAGTACCACAACACATGCATGTGCTTACAAGGTGCAGGGCATTCATGTTCTACATCAGCAGCTGAACCACTGATGTCACATGGACTATTTTGTTGATGTTCTTGAATGTGGTAGGACCCTTGCTGTCTATTTCATCAAAAATATTTTATTTTGTCTTCCGAAGGCAAACAAAGATGAACGACATGAGGGTGAATAAATAAATGACAAAATTTTCATTTTGAGTGAACTATTCCTTTAATCGTGTCCGAAAACTGGAAAATGCTGCCTTTGGAGGACACATTTTAAGGTAGGAAGGCATCAAGGCAGGCTCGATTCCAATGCTTCACTTCCTGCCTACTGAGATACCTTCATCTAGTCGATTTTTACAGGCAGCATAGATGTAGGCCTATCCTTTGCTGCCTTTGATATCCCACAATCCTGTGCACTCCATTCCTTGATAGTTGAGCAAAAAATAAAGATGGCATCTGAAAGTTGCATTTGGTGTTCAGTTTGTGTAAATGTATGAAGAGTTCAGATGCAAAAGCCTCTAAATCCATCTGACATCTTTCTTTCAAAAAAGCACATTTAACAGGTTTCGATGTATAGGTTTCTACCTAAGTACTGGTGCTTCTGATTGGGCTGAGGCTGGGATTTTAGCGAGTTTGAAGTAAAAATATTTGATGGATGTATAATATGTGTTGAAAGCATTCACTCAGTATCATAATCTCATTTTTGACCAAGATGGCTTTTAGTGGGGTTTGCATCTGAACTCTTCGTATGTTTCTGACCAACTTTTTGCACTTTTAATGTTATCTCTAGTGAGAAATAAGTATTAAAGTAATTTAGTATTTGCTTAGTTATCACCAAAGCTCACTCTATTTCGTTGTAGATCATTAAACCATTACACTGCCTCAGAAGCATGTCCGAAAGGTGCCTTCGTGCGCAAACACTGCCTGCGAAGTCATTGCCAGATAAGGCAGCGAGGTAACAAATCAGCTGCCTAGGTTTCCTAATGCCGCCAATGGCTGCCTTCAAAAACTGACCAGATAAAGGTATCTCAGGAGGCAGAAAAGATAACATTGGATTCAAACATGCCTTGGTGCCTTCCTACCTTGAAGGAAGCATTTTCCAGTTTTTAGATGCAGCCATTGTATTTAATTGAGGATGAAAACGAGGCTGTGAGGGATAATGGCATGTACTTTATAAAAGTCCATTCACAACTCCCAACTTTTCTACTGATTTTTATTTATTTGTTTATTGTAAGATGTTTCATAATCTAAAAAAAGAGTATGTTGTTAAACAGTACAATCCACTGAATGCACTGTACATCTGTCCTTATTTTCATCACTGTAAAAAACTACATATGGTGCAACCCTGTGTAAGGTCTTCTAGTCCAGTTTGATGACATGGCGTTTCATCAACATACCAGGTAGAGCTTTCACTGTGAATATTAGTCTAATGTGAATATTGACTTTGGAAATTAGGCCCCTATAAAAATTTTTTATTAAATTATGCCAGATTGAGAATGCTCAGTGTTCGATCCGTAATAGATTAATATTGTCAAATAATTTAGCATAAAAAAGTATTTTTAAAATAATTTAGCATAGCTGCACTCAAAACAGCTTGTCACTTAGTCAGTTCTCTTAAAGGAACACCTTTGTACCTTACTTACCCCTTAAAGATTCATAGGCATCCTATAGGCCACGTATTCCCACTCTATGTCAAATGTATAGATGGCATGAACTGATTCTGAAGTGGCATTTAGGTCTTTAAACAGAGTCTTTAATGCTGCTCAGAGGTGGTTTCAATGCATTTACACAGCATTTACAAATGTGTAGTTTGAGGTGGATCTAAACAGGCGTAATTCAGTCTGGCTTTGATTTTTTTGCATTTTTACACTGAATTTTAAACAGGCACAGAGCAGCCTTATCATGGGTTGAGTAAAAGTATTAATATTAATTTTTTAGGATTATATAAGGTACAAAGTTGTCGCTTTAAGGGTACTGCCCCACTGACAAGCTGTTTTATTTTTGCACTTTTTTATAACAGGATATGACCGTTTAACACAGTATTTTTGCATCTCTTTTGTTGTGGGCTTACTAATACACATCTCTGAGCACACAGGTATGTATGCAGACATTCATGCATACTGCCAGGGAAAATGACAAGCCAGGGCATGTTTAAGATGACTACATTATAGGTTCACATGCACATGCACTTCCCTGCATGTTCTCCAGCAAAATCACTTTTTTGTTGCCTTTTCGCATATTTATCCAGATTTACAGTCAAACCAAAATTTATTCAGACATCTTTTTTTCAGACACCACAGTTTATGCGCTATAGTTTAGAAAATGGTAATAAAATACGATGACTAATAACTGATGAGTTAAACTGTGTCAAAACAAATTAATCTTGATAATGTCAGATAACTTTGAAAGAAAGGTATGTAATGGATTACAATCAACCAAAAATTCAGACAACGGTTAGTATGACAATACTTTGTTGACCAATTACCAAGCAATGCTTATATTTGTTTGCTCAGTCTGTGGTGTAAAAAGCAATACACCACAGTTTTTTCTTTTATTAGTAATAAAAGAAAAAACACTTACGCAAAACATGGTCAGGCTAAAGTGTCTGGATAATTCTTGGTCCAAAATGTTTTATCCATTTTAAAGGTATGAATAATTTTGGGGTTTTTGATAGCGCTGGAGGTCTGGTTTATTTTAAGCAAAAACATGCCTTTTTTTGAACATGTCTGTCTTTTCCTGTCAGTCTTTTTCCTTCCCTTTTTGTATCAAGAAGTAACAATGGGATCTACAACGTTATAATTGCCTATTTTTGCAGCAATTCTTATCCCTCTCTTATCTCCTCTGATTTTTCTCCTCTTGTTTTTAACATATTCAGTGCTCTGCTTCTCATTTCTCGATCAGAGTCAATCACAGTTACACACAAAACCGTTCATTATTGGTTTATTATAAAAACTATGATTTTCACATCATCTCTTTAGAAACTTTAACATCACTACACAAACTATATAATATTATAAAAAAATTAAATAAGTTACAAACAGAAAATACTTAAAATATATATAACAAAAGTGCTGTGTAGTGAATTACCACGACTGTAACATCATTCCTAAACTAGCGTTCTTGAAGAGGAAAAATAAAACAAAGCGAAAGCACCCGGCTGTTCCCAAAATGCTATAACCCCAAAGCCTGATGGACAAAGAAGAAGGACAGTGTTTGTGCAACGGCGTATGATTAATGCTACAAGAAGTTTGAAAAGCCTGGGCTCTGCAGGGCTTATGGTCTAATAACAGAGGAATTTTTTACAAGTGTGGAAAGTTATTGTGAAACAGTCACGTGGCCTCCGAACTGACCTCAGCAGTAATTGCTTATGTAAGCTTTGCAGTATGAAAGTAAAAAGCTGGTGGTCACTGAACCAAAAGTCTTGTAAGCTACAGCTGTGCTATAGACTCTAGGACCATTCAAGAAGAATGAGGCCTGTTCTATCAAATATATAAATATGCAGAGAATATGCAAACCTGAATGTGAAAATAAATCACATTAAATAACCTTCATTTGAATGCTAACACAACAATACACACAGAAAAACACAATACAAACTGTAGTGTCCAGTACTAAAATGGCAGCAATGAATGTTGGGGCTAGTAATTGTCAGTCATAAATCATCAAGTCTGATGTTAAAGTGAAATGTGAATTCTATTACTGTTGAGATGCTGTAAGTCCGTAAAGCAGCATTCTGCATCACAGTTGTAACCAGAAGTCTCGACCAATCACAGAGGTCCATTATTGAGAGTGTCATGCGAATGAGGCCACTTCCATGAGTATCTGTATTGCCATTGAAATGCAAGGCACCTGAGCGATGACGTAGGCGAATGAACGTGTCGGCGCTTTGAGTGCCAACAGGTATGCAACGCTGTGGAGAACTCGACCCAGGAAAAAGACCAGAAAATGCAGTCGTGCTACTGCATACGAGGGGCCTGTCATGGAGTAGACGGCTCCGATAAATAAAAAGGGTAAAATGTTCTCCATGTCATTGCCGTGTGCTCTGAAAAAAAATACACAGAAACAGTGCAAAAATGAGTGCAGGTAAACCACAAATAAAGGTATTTTAATTAGAAAAACATTAGGGCTGTCAAACGATTAATCACGGTTAATCGCATGCAAAATAAAAGTTTGTGTTTACATAAAATATGTGTGTCCTGTGTATATTAATTATGTATATATAAATACACAGACAAGAATGTCATTTCAAAATATTTATTTATATGTATTTATACAGTTGAAGTCAAAAGTTTACATAGTTTATCAAATAAACTATTTTATCAAAATAAAGGATCATACAAAATGCGTTTTTTTTTTTATTTAGTACTGACCTGAATAAGATATTTCACATAAAAGGTGTTCACATATAGTCCACAAGAAATTAAAAATTAAAGTTAAAAAGAAAAAATATAGCTGAATTTATATAATGACCTTGTTCAAAAGTTTACATATACTTGATTCTTAATACTGTGTTGTTACCTGAATGATCCACAGCTGTGTTTTTTTCATTGTTTTGAACAGTTCAACTTCATAAAAACCCTTAAGGTTCCACAAATTGTGTATTTGAAACTTTTCCAACAATGACTGACAACTGAGGGACTCATATGCAACTATTACAGAAAGTTCGAACGCTCACTAATGCCTCAGAAGGAAAAACTACGCATTAAGAGCCGGGGGGTGAAAACTTTTTGATTATTAAGACCAGGGTAAATTAGGGTGACCATATTTTAGTTTTCAAAAAAGAGGACTTAGGACAGGGGGTGGTTGTTTGGGGTCCTAGTTTTGGTATCAAAATATGTCATTTCCATACCAAAACTGCACATTTTACAGTCACCGTTATGATTGAAAAAACACAGCTAAAAACCAACTACAACAGTGGCCATCTTTAAAACTAAAATCTACCACAGTTTTATCACACGTAGAATCCAAAATGGTTCAATACAAGCATTTCAGTCAAATGGAATTTATGCAGTATTTCAAACTTTTAACCCACGGTGGAAAATCAACCCGCAGCAAGAGTTTAAAATCAGCCCATTCCATGGAAAAAAATATGGATTTGGCAACCCTACATCCAACACGAGCTGCATCCAAAGCGATTTAAATACTCTGCATATTGATAGCAACTCTGTGATGTGCGAAAAATATATTCAATATTAAGAAAACAGTCCTGCGCAAGGTTTTAATACTAAAACGCACACAATGAATGGCGACTGTAGAAAACAAAAGCTGAATCCTGGACATTTTGGCGATGTCCGTGGGAAAAGAGTGGTCGAATGGTCACCCTAATGGAACTTATTTTGTCTTCTAGGAAACATTTAAGTATCTTCTGTAGCTTCTGAATGAAAAAAAAAAAAGATATTTAGGCAAAGTTCTGTTCAAAAGTTTGCACCCCTGATGCAATGTATCTTAATGCATTGTTTTTCCTTCTGGAGCATCAGTGATTGTTTGAACCTTCTGTAATAGTTGCATATGAGTCCTTCAGTTGTCCTCAGTGTGAAAAGATGAATCTCAAAATCATGCAGTCATTGTTGGAAAGGGTTCAAATACACAAAAATGCTGAAAAACCAAAGAATCTGTGGGACCTGAAGGACATTTCTAAAGAGCAGCGGTTTAACTGTTCAGGACAAACAAGGGACTCATGAACAACTATCACTAAACAAAAAAAAAAAACAGCTGTGGATCATTAAGTTAACAACACACTATTAAGAAACAATTAAGTGAACTCACGTATATTAGGTAAACAAACTTATATTTTTAAAACAGTGTGTATTCAAGAAAAGGAAAGACAAGAAAAACTGCTAGAAAACATTAACAGGATGTGTATTTGGTAATATAGCAAACAAGCAATTTTGTTGCTATTTATGCATGTTGTTCAGCACATGCTTGGTTAATAGCTCATAATGTTATTTTCCAGTTTTGACCACATCCTTCACGCATTCCGCATTGTCCTTTAAGCCTCTCTTTCAACTCCTTCTGAGTAATGTTATTCTCTAAACGCTGAATACCCTTTGAGGTAATTTTAAATTAGTTTTAATTTAAACATTCCAGAATGTGGAAATACCTATGGAAAACTGCTTTTCTCAGGACCCAGGAGCTGAGGAATGTACACTCAACAACATCTGGCTTTGATCAGGGCTTCAGCTGTAAACTGTCTGGCTTTGTCTAATGGCAGCATGCCTGGACTGTAAACATTGCCAACATCACACAATTTTGCAATGTAAAGTCACTTTCTCTCTGAATCACTCTTACAGTGTGTCATGGCAGAGGATGTCCCGTGAAGAAATCAGCAATAGGAAGTTGTAATTACTTCCTGTGACTGCTTCAAATAAATGAATCATACTATGTTGACATTCATACCACCATGAACACATTAAGGTTATATTTTGCATTAGTAGTTTCATAACAGTGCTTGGAAATCCTGTATGACACAGATTCTTCCTCATCTCTTTGTCGCAACGAGGACTTTCCATTATATGCCATTTCCTGCAGCGACTCAATTTCAAGTTATATGTTCATTACTCATTAGAAAATGTTCTAGCTTTAGGTCCTAATATAAAATCTGATTGGCTGACATTATACGATAGCTAATAAACACACACCTGTGGCCACACATCTTTTCAGATCCAAAGTTAAACCCCAACTAAACCCCTACACAATGTTTGCCCTGATTTTCCGCTGACTTACAATATGGAAAAGTTGACGCTAGTCGCTGAAAGTCAGAGTCAGTCTGTGAATTTGAGTCGACAGATTCCATAGAAAATTGTGTAGTGTATGATGCTCACAGACTCATGTTTAATATTTTCAGCCAATTTTAGAACACATATTGTTTTCATTTGTCAAGCGTCTCCTATCAACAAGGCACACGTCTCTGCGTAAGTTAGTTGTGTTCGGAACAACTTTAAAGTCTTCTAGTGTGTGATCCTCAGTCGTTTAACACTGTAAAAAAATCAACTGAAAAAAAGGTTGTTTCAACTTAAAAATGTAAGTGTTCGTGCTGCCTTAAAATTTTAAGTTTAGTCAACATGAAATGTTAAGTTGTACATGAAAATGTAGATATTTGAGTTGAGGAAACTTACAATTTTAAGACAACATGAACAACTTTTTTAAGTTGAAACAGCTTTTTTTAAGTGAATGTATAATGACCAGTTTTCCTCTGTCACTATTTACGAAGTCAGTAAGTGTATGATTTTCAGATTTTTAAAGTCTAGAAAAAAATATTTTTTTAAAGCAATAGCCAAAAATAATCAGGATATTAGATTTACATCTTTCGCTTATGTTTCATGAAGATATTTTGTTAAATTTCCTACCATAAACATATCAAAACCTAAATTTTGATTAGTAATATGCATTGCTAAGAACTTCATCTGGACAATTATTTTATTTGGCTCAATATTTAGATTTATTCAAATAGTTGTATCTTGGCCAAATATTGTACTATCCTAACAAACCATACATCAATGGAAAGCTTATTTATTCAGATGATGCATAAATCTCAATTTCAAGTCTTTGAAATGTCTTGCGTATTTACGTTTTGTTTTTCCTTCTGTAGGCTTCTCAGGAGATCTTGAATGCGTCTGCCATTGAAACCATTTTTGTTGACACGTATAAAGTTGTTCGTCCATACGGGAACCATTAACCATTAGTTCTATTTAACACTGTCTTCCTGTTTCTGTTTGCTTAGCCATTTGTTAGCTTCAGGGTTGTAGTGAAATGCCTTTGTGAATGCATTGCAATTAAGGTCAAATAACGGTCTTGTTAGGACTTGCTCTTGCTAGTCTACAATATCTTACCAATCTGGCAACCACTAACTACCCTTCTTAGGTCCTCAAGATCACATCAGTGAATACCTTTCTTGATTTATTTACAGGAAACAAGATTTTCCAATGTCAATATTGAGTGATTTTGGGGAAGTCTACTGAAATAACATCTTTATCATTTTCAGATTGTGCAGATGTAGAGCGGAGTGGGCTGGAACTGGGCAGAGTAGGCAAGTTTCCTAAAGATAAGTTAGAAACTGCCAAACAAAAACAAAATACCCTGCAGCTTAAAGTAATGAAAGTTTCCTAACAGAGAGCCAAGTCTATGATTGTTCTAGAGTGTGCCGTCTCATAATACATCGTTTCTTTTTCTCTCATGCTCTTACATACACAATAGAAGAGTTGAGATTTGAGAAAACAAACATGGACACTGTGTTACTTCAGAACTTTTGACTAAAAATAATACAAAGGGGAAAAATAATGATATCCTAGCTACATGTAGTCTAGTATGGATTAACATGCTTTCTATTGTGGATCTGTGAACTTTCACACATACCTGTCATACCTGTATTTGACAGTGCTAAAAAAAATAGCTAAAGGAAATCTCCCAAACATCCTGCAGTTTTTCCCACCAAAATGGACCCACTGGGAATAAGACTGAAACTTAACTTTCTCTAGGCATGCAATGTTTTAACAGACAGGAAACACTCAATTTGAAATATCAGTCACAAAAGCTGAAACCATTTGAACAGAAAAATGAAAAGTATTTTTTTGAAGATAGACGGAAAACATATACATGGAAATAATGGAAAATATAAAGTAAATATTGAGCAAAGTAATTAAAAAATGCCAGAAATACAATATACTGTATAAAATTACAGTGACTGCATACTAAAACTAATACAAAACTATGTTACATAAAAATGTAACATAAAACCCACTACTGTACACTCCCTGAAGTACATATCATCAAATATTTCTTGAAGAACTTTGTGGGAACATTCTTTTTCAATATATTTTTTCATAAACAAAAGATTTCTTGATCAAATATAACATTTGTAGAAAGTGTAGAAAGGTTACATTTATTATATTACATTTAATTTATTATGCTATTTTGTTACTCTTCAATGTATATTGTTGAAGTTATAGTAATTCATTAATAGAGGTATGCAACATGGCAAAAAAAAAAAAAAAAAGAAAAAGAAAAAAGAAAGAAAAGAAAGAAAATAAAATGCATTTAACACATACATTTTTATCCATGTTTGTGGAGTTGCATTCCAATTAGAAGCATTACAAAATAAAATCACATGTGTGTAGTCATTTTTACCTCCTACAGCGTTCCACATATGGATCAGTGCGGCAGAACTGCACACCTCCGTGTCTCTCGGCGTCCTCAGGATTAGCAAACGCCTACCAAATACAAGTCAACATCTGTTTTACAACACAAATGTAGATTCAAGGCATTCATTAACACATAACACATCTCGGACCAACTACCTTGATAATCCAGACAGCTACAGTATGCAGAATAGATTCAAAACAGAAACATTCCACATGCTCGATGTGACAAAAATGTTTCCTTTATAGGCTAAATAAGAAACGCAATTTACTTTAAAGCTAGCAGTGGTTCTGTCGCGTCGGTGTGTTTGATGCAGTAGCATGAAAACTATTTTATAAGTATATATAAAAAGTTTCACAACTTACCTTTTTCCTAAGTCTCACTTGGCCCGTGATAATGGCAATGATGTACATCTTTAAGATTAGGAGTGTGCTGTAGAAGATGAAGCACAACAGTACATCGCTCCCGAGCATCTTGACTTCGACAGACCGAGTCTGTGTGTGTGTATATGCGCTATGATGGAGACGTGTTTGGGGAAGGTTTTATATGCACACCCCAGACCGTCTAGCCCAGCCTATTCCCAATCACTACCTGGCAAGAAACTTTCACTGACGCGAAGACTTCCGTTTTTTCCCAGCCTTTTTTTTTTCTCTCCTGACCGTGACACCGTCCCGTATGAGGATAGGGTAAGACCTCTGGATAACTCGTCTTACTTACATTTACTTTTAACTGCAGAACTTCCTCTACATTTCATTTGGACTACAATTTTAAACACCAGGAATTATAGCTACTGTTTTTTATGTTTGGGAATTCCGGAGTCTCACTGGTTGCTGGAAAATGTATGGTAGGCGTTAGCTATAGGCTTTTAGTAATTTTTAATAGATATTAGTAATTTAGAAAAATTAATAAAATAAAACATTATTGGAAAAATATAATCGAAGAAATTATAATAAGCAACTAATGTTTATTCCTTTTGTTTGTCTCTGAGGGTCTTTGAAAGCCTCTACTCATTCGGGAATTAAAGGTTAAAATGGAAAACACTTAAACATTTGGGAAAACACCAGTTTTCGCAAGTGTGGAAATTTAAATAAAACCAGCTTCCTATAGTCTCCAAATAGCTGTCAAAGCAAACCCTAGGCTACTTCTCAAAAAAAAAAAAAACAAAAAAAAAAAAATAAAATAAATAAAAAAATAAGAGAAACACTTTCGATCTACAGAATTGGTCCAAACTGCTGTCCCATTAATACTTTGAAAAGCATTTAAGTATTCAAAACTTAGATGTTTACTATAATCCTTCTATTATCTACAGAAACCCACAATAATATTTCAAATATAAGTAAGCTTAATATAAAATCATCAGTTATTGGTTATTTTCAGTTGGGAGGTGGCTGCCTGAACCTTGAACACCAATTTCAACTTATTAAAATGATATTAAAATATTATTGTATTATTTTGTATTGTTTTTAAAAGTATCTTTTTGATTCTCTTAAAAGTTGAAGCTCAAAAAATATATATATTTTGTATTTCCTTTGTAAATTATGAAACTTTATGTGAAAAAAATTTGCATTTTTCATGCCATTACCTGCTATTTCCTGTAGGTTTTAGTCCATTGGCTGAGACTGATTTTAACTACATCCCTAAATTTATGATCAGGAATTATTCCTGTGATTTTCTCTCTCATAGCTACACATTTTTAGTATAGTTATGCAATTGTTTTTTGTATTTTAGTTTGCAAGTTAAAATTCTGTAATGTGATGTGGTCGCTACCAAAGCATTACTGTCACTACCAAAAATGTGCAGTCACTACCGAAACATGGGTTGTTTTGTCAAAAATAAAGTATACTGAATAATCAACTAAGATGTTATGTATTTTCAAACTCATGAATCCTTAAGTTTTTTTGCTCCTTCCAGGTGATAGTGTCTTTACCATAGATATGGATAGATGCCCTTTTGGACCACTCCAATCACGTAGATGAGTTTGCCATCTTGGAACGGTTAACTTGACTATAGGTTCACAGACCAACGTCTGTGTAGGTAGGATTGTGATATTTTGAATATTCAGTGATTACTATTGTGGATGACGTCAAGATTACTGCTGCCGTTTGGCTGATGGCTTACGTATAGCAGCCCATAGAAAAAGTCGCTAATGAGGCATCTATGTATATATATCTACGGTCTTTACGTCAATGAATTTGTAGAATGCACATTCCAATTTCCAAATCAGAGTTCTTTAACCCCCGAATGATAAAAGAAATGTGACCCTAAATGAATAAGGTCCAATTTCAGTTTCCACAACAGCTAAATTATAATAGTCATGTCGCTTTTCCCTAACAATAATGGAGTTGTTGCTCAAATTGAGCAGTGGTTGAGAGCACAACCTCATTCCACACAGTCAAGACAAGAACCTCATTAGTTTAATTTGAGCAGACTAAGCATATTCCATTGTCAAACTATCACATTGTGAGTGATGGAATTTGGAGCCAAAAAGATTGGCAATATTTGGCACAAGGTGTGAGCAACCCACAAATGTCAGTGTCAACAGTCTATTCCGAGATAGTCCGATGAGGAGGAGGAGCTTGTGCTTGTGATGTCATCACAACAGTCTTCCGCATCAGAAAAAGAGGAAGTATAGTGTAGTCCGGAGAGTCTGTGGTAGTCCTGCTGAGTGACCTCCGGCAAACGTGACATGTCCATTGATGTCTGGCCTCTTCGTGAGCCAGACGCACTCCACATATCAATCAACTGGGTGCAAATGGCACAACCCATTGCTGTATGTTATATCCAGATGCTAATGGCTGTCTTGAAGAGAAAATATTCTTATATGACATAAGCTGTAACACATGTCCGCAGTGTAGAGGCAATTACTAATTCAAGCACTGGCCATCACATAATCACTGATTAACAGCAGCTTGGACTTGGATGCAACATACAATATACAATGGCAAACTGTGAGAGTGTCTGTGTGAAAAGAGCTATACGGAAAGAAAAGAGAGCGTGAGAAAGCAACTATGTCTAAGTAGGTCTTTCCTAGAAGTGTTTTGTTCACACCCTCACCTGGAGGTAATGACAATTATAAGGTGGAGTGCAATATGAAATCTGGAAAGGATGCATTGAGACAAGAAAAGACAGAAGGACTATGAGTCAAATTGTTGTAGCGTGTGCATCGCAGGCCACAAAGAGATCAGGACTAGACTGAGAGATTGCCAGGGAATTACTGAAAGGTCACAAGTTTACAAGGTCAGTGCAAGTGCAAATACTGGAACATGGTCAGTAATATTTCAATCTCTTAGTGTCGGTTAGGAACATGACAAACCGGAATATGATATTGGAGATGCGTGTTTATCTCAAAAATGCAGTACCACACCTGCTTTGCTTTGAACTCACATTACTTTCGGAGCATATAGAATATCAGAAGCTAAAGCAGTCCGTATTTTGCCATAGTCAAAGATCGGTGAGCCTGTATCCTCCCACCCTGTGAATCCGGGGTGTGACTCTGATCATTGTCGCTATTATTGTTAAAGTCTCTGAGGTGTTTTCAGTCCATGCGCATCAGTCGGACCGTCGTCCAGCCTGGAGAAAGAAACAGAGCATGTAGATCTGATGGCATTAGAGATAATCTGCATCTAATAACAATTAGCTTTCAACTAAAACTTACATGAATGGCCATTTACAAGAACTCTGGGTGAAAGGCTCAAAATACCAGCCTAGGTATTCAGTATTCAGATTATGCTGATTCCTATACTAAAAAACAAGCGTTTTTCATGCTAAAAGTCAATTTGAATACATGGTATGGAAAACAGACTTCCTAAAGATTAAATTTAAAATAAGTAGCAAGAGTATATTTGTAACAATAGCCATTCTTTTATGATGAAAATCATTAGGATATTAAGTAAAGATCATGTTCCTTGAAGACATTTGTAAATTTCCTACTGTAAATATCTCAAAACTTTTTTTATTAATAATATGCATTGCTAAGAACTTCATTTGAACAACTTTAAAGGCGATTTTTTTCAATATTTACATTTTTTTGCACCCTCAGATTCCAGATTTTCAAATAGTTGTATCTCGACCAAATATTGTCCTATCCTAACAAACCATACATCAGTGGAAAGCTTATTTATTCAGCTTTTCAGAATTTCAGAAAATTGACCCTTTTGACCCTCATTGCCAAAAGAAGATGTGAAGAATCAGTGGTTACAATTCATTTTTTCCACAATACCACAGCAATACAATTGAAACCTTTTGTTGTGTGCTCATCATTTTACCCAAGAGTGCTTCTCTAATCCTGGTGAGTTCAACGTGGGATTCGCTAAATGCTTGTCCATGAAAGAGAAGTCTGTACCTTCTGTATTTGGACTAACAAGTGTCTCTGAACCACAACCTGTAAGTATAATTAGTATGTTATGTGTACACTTTCAATTGAGTGCTCAAAATATCATCTTTTTTGTGTTAATATGTGATGTATACTTGGTGCAGCTTTAGGTTTCCAGGTAAACCATGATATTTTCTTACTGAAATAGCTCTGATAATTCATTGTGAGCCCACTATTTCCTAAGAATGTGTTGATTTAATGTAGACTTTCATTGTTGTAATTACATTGTTGTATTGTTTTGTGAAGCGTTTCGTTTCCGACATGCATTGTATACGGAAAGACCAATCACAACAGGCTTAGCCTGCTGACCAATCAGAGCTGAGTGCTTATGAAGGGAGGGGTTTGCAGACCTTAAGCTCAGAACGGTTTGAACAAATAAATTCAAACTCACTGCAAAATGATTCTAATATTAAATGTATATTCTGAGAAAATTACAATGTTTTCTGACCTTAGATGCATTTAAACCTGTTGTAGTGGACTCGAACACAATATTAGGACACTTTAAAATACCATATGTCCTGCTCTTTAAGTTAATAGTGTTTTTGAAGAGCCCCTGTTGTGAAAATAAGGTTTATAATGTTGTGTATCTAGTGTTTAATATTCTTAAAGACAAACCATGTGCAAATTCATCAGTCAACATCATTGCTTTGCATTTTCCCCTTTAAACTGCATTGCAGGCCTACCAAAGTATCAAACATGGTGTTCTGAAATAGCCCCATCTTCATAAATGTGTAAAATGTGTTTATACAAAAAGATGTTGATTTATAAAAGGTCTGAGATGATGAACAGGGACATGGTTTGTGTAATATTAGCAACACATTATTAGCTCTTTGAAAGGTAGTCAGTTACTGCTATGTGTCCAATGTAGAAGAGAGCATTACTTAAAGACACATCAAAGAGTCACCCAAAAATGAAAATTCTCTCAAATTAAAATATTTTTGATCAAATATGAGAGGCCCTGCATAGACCGCAATGCAACTGAAACTTTTTATGGCCCACTTTTTATGGTAGCAAGGACATGGATAAAATAGTCCATTGTGACATCAGAAGTTCAACCATATGCTATGAAGCGACGAGATTACTTTTTGTGTGCAAAGGAAACAACAAACTTTATTCAACAATTTCTTCTCTTCCACTGATATCACATGAACTATTTCAACAATGTCTTTACTGCCTTTCTGGGCCTTGAATGTGGTAGTTGCAAACCTCTTTGATTTCATCAAAAAACATAAGTTTTGTTCCAAAGATCTTACGGGTTTGCAACGACATGAGGGTGAGAAATTAATGACACATTTTACATTTTTTTGGTGAACTATCCCTTTAACATTCTATTAGATCAACTTGAGGACAAGCTCTTCTTAAAAATCAGTTTCTGTCTCAAATGTATATGGTTGAATTAATTAATGACACTTGCCATTGTGTAGCATTTTCTACTTCAGTTAACAAAGTGAAAGTGAAGCAGCAGGTAGTCGGAGCTGGTGTGATTAAATGGGTGCGGGGACTCATTTGCATATTAATTGCCCATGTATACTATATGAAGTGTGCATTATTCAGGTTATATTCAAGCCATTCAAGGTCATTTTGGTCAAAAAAGATGAGTTTTAAGGGATCAAATTAATTAATCAAACTGCAAATAATTTTAGACAACGCAAAGGAGAAAATGAGCTTGAACAATTAAATACTCAATGTTGACTCAGTGGCAACATTTTAAGAAAATGAATTTCTATCAAATGTTTATATTACTGTGTGATTACAGCATGAGGTGTTATACAAAATATGTAACTTATCGAATACATTTTAACAGGTCTTCGCTTTTGAATAAACTGACAGAGATGTAGCTCTACATGCACTGAAGTGTTAATAACAAGGTCTATTAAAAATTCATTTCACAGCCATAAGGTTATTACCTCATGTCTGAAGGGATGTTGCCCTGGTTGACAACATTTCTCTGAGCTCATCGTAAACGCCTCTTGCTAGCTGCCTTTGTGTTTAAAATGACTGAAGGGAATCAATTTTACAGAGACATCTAATTAGAAACATTTGAGGTTTGGTGATTTACTAGTTGGCGACCACAGAATCTCACACGGATATATTAATTCATGCAATTTTCAGAGAAATATACTGAAGCATTTTATAATAAAAAGGCCATTTTAGACTTCAAAATATGAAACTTTAAAAAACAGCATGACAAAGAGGGTGTGTTCACAAGCAATGAATCTGAGCAGAAAGTACAGCTACTAAACCTCATCTGCATAAAACAGGTTGCCTTGTCATTAGTGAAGAATAGTGACTTTGCACATCTGTGTACAGTAATGTTACTCTTATACATACCATAAATATCATCAGTTTTAAAAAATTATAAACTGATGGTTTATGAACCAAGGATGTTAATTCATTCGCATGGTACTATCAGTTAGATGATATAAACACTGATGATGTAAACAATAACCCGATTTTGACTCAGTAACGCAATATTTATCTACTGTGTTAAACAAAAGAGCTGCCAGATGTTTCTGTAGCCCAGCTAGTACCACATATGCTAACGTTTAAACACAGTAGACCAAGCCAGCAAGATGTTATTGTCTACGTGACACAAAACATGTTGATTTCCAGAAATGACCCTTTAGATAATGAAAGCCAGATGCTGCAATTGCGTAAAGAGAGGAATGACGACTCACTTTGGGAAGAAAATTACAATCCTTTCTCCAGCAGACAAGACAGGCGCTTATATGGGTGGTCTGCGTTTCTCTGCATCCTTCTCTTCTCTTCCTCCTCCTGCGCTCTCCTTTCTTCAGCCTGCAGACAGAAAGAGGACTTACAATGACATCAGCATTGATAGTGAGCTCTGTTATTTAAATATTCACCTTTCCTGTCAGATTATTTGGGTTATGTAGGGCAGCTGATTGAAGCAATATTCCAGGGGCTGTCTGAGGACAAAGGGAGGATGGAGACGAAGGGTGGGGGGTTGGGGGCACATGGGGAGTGGTGATTAAGATGAACGAGATGAACAGAGCTCCGAGCATGAAGGTAACATTGACTAGCCACTCCTCAGCATGCATAAACAACGCCTGGGGCTCTGGGAGCTAAATTTGGATGCTTGAAAATTTAAAGATGCAGTTTTTATCATTAAGTGATGGAGACATGGAGAACTACACTTCCGCGTTCTATTTTAAATGTTGAAATAAAAAAAATAAAAAAGCTGAAAAAGAGTTGTTTTGCTTTCATTCATTGAAAAGAAGATAATGAATATACATATTAAGATAAATTAAATAAACAAATATAAAATATAATACATGTAAATAGATTTGATCCCCTGCTGATTTTGTACATTTGCCCACTGACAAAGAAATGATCAGTCTATAATTTTAATGGTAGGTGTATTTGAACAGTGAGAGACAGAATAACAACAAAATCCAGAAAAACAATTTTTCAAAAAAGTCATAAATTGATTTGCATTTTTGATCCCCTATCAATCAGCAAGATTTCTGGCTCCCAGGTGTCTTTTATATAGGTAAAGAGCTAAGATTAGGTGCACTCTCTTTAAGGGAGTGCTCCTAATCACAGCTTGTTACCTGTATAAAAGACACCTTTCCACAAAACCTATCAATCAATCAGATTCCTTACTTTCAACCATGGCCAAGACCAAAGAGCTGTCCAAGAATGTCAGGGACAAGATTGTAGACCTACACAAGGCTGGAATTGGCTACAAGACCATGACCAAGCAGCTTGGTGAGAAGAGACAACAATTGGTGCTATTCTTCACAAATGGAAGAAACAAATTACTGTCAATCTCTCTCAGTCTGGGGCTCCATGCAAGATCTCACCTTGTGGAGATTCAATGATCATGAGAACTGTGAGGAATCAACACTCTCCTAAAGGGGGTGCTCCTAATCTCAGCTTGTTACCTGTATAAAAAGACATCTGTCCACAGAAGCTATCAATCAATCAATCAGATTCCAAATTCTCCACCATCTCCAAGACCAAAGAGCTGTCCAAGGATGTCAGGGACAAGATTGTAGACCTATACACAAGGCTGGAATGGACTACAAGACCATCGTCAAGCAGCTTGGTGAGAAAGTGACAACAGTTGGTGCGATTATTCGCAAATGGAAGAAACACAAAATTATTGTCAATCTCCTTCAGTCTGTGGCTCCATGCAAAAATCTCACCTTGCGGAGATTTAATGATCATGAGAACGGTGAGGAAACAGCCCAGAACTACACGGGAGGAGCTCAGAAAGCACATGTACAGGCCCAATGAACATCTGCATGATTCAGAGGAGAACTAGGTGAAATTGTTGTGGTCAGATGAGACCAAAATCGAGCTCTTGGGCATCAACTCAACTGTTTGAACATGTTGGAGGAATGCTTCCTGTGACCCCAAGAACACCATCCCCACCGTCAAACATGGAGGTGGAAACATTATGCTTTGGGGGTGTTTTTCTGCTAAGAGGACAGGACAACTGCACCACATCAAAGGGACGATGGACAGGGCTTTGACATGTACTGTCAAATCTTGGGTGAGAACCTCTTTCCCTCAGTCATTGAAAATGGGTCATGGATGGGTCATTCCAGCATGACAATGACCCAAAACACACGACCAAGGCAACAAAGGAGTGGCTCAAGAAGAAGCACATTAAGGTCCTGCAGTGGCCTAGCCAGTCTCCAGACCTTGTACCCATAGAAAATCTGTGGAGGGAGCTGAAGGTTCAAGTTGCCAAACATCAGCCTCGAAACCTGACTTGGAGAGGATCTGCAAAATCCTTCCTGAAATGTGTGTAAACCTGGTAGCCAACTACAAGAAACATCTGACCTCTGTGATTGCCAACAAGGGTTTTGTCACCAAGTACTAAGTCATGTTTTGCGAAGGAGCCAAATACTTATTTAACTCATTAAACTGCTAATCAATTAACTTTTACCATTTTTTTTTTTAATTTGTTATTCTGGATTTTTCTGTTGTTATTCTGTGAAAATTATAGATCATTTTTTGTCAGTGGGCAAACCTACAAAATCAACAGGGGATCAAATAATTTCTCCCTCACTGTATATACTACCAGTCAAAAGATTATGAGTCTCTTCTGCTCACCAAGTCTGCATTTATTTGATCCAAAATACAGCAAAAACAGTAAAATATTTTTACAATTAAAATATGTTTTCTATTTGAATACATTTTTAAAATGTAATTTATTCCTGATTTCAAAGCTGAATTTTTAGCATCACTACTCCAGTCACATGATCCTTTAGAAATAATTCTAATATTCACAGTTATTTTAAATAGTAAAAATATTTCATACCTTGGATCAAATAAATCTAGGCTAGGTGAGCGGAACAGACTTCTTTAAAAAACATTAAAAAATCTTATCATTCAAGAACTTTTGACTGGTAGTGTATATATAGCCTAGGCAAATGACACAAAATAAGCACGAAAATTACTAAAACTGAAATAAAATTAACACTGGGTATATTGTCAATATCCAGTGCAAGTAAATAAAAAAAATATTTTAAAATTTATTTTAAAGGAATAATTTAAAATCATCAGCTAAAAAAACAAAAATCTGTAGACAATTAGAATTAGACAGTTTTCTTTTCAGTGTTAACAAGTGTAGTCATGGGTTTGGGTTTAGGTTTTGCAAAACAGATCTGAAGTCATGAGTGTAATCCCATCACAGCCATTGCTCATATCCACCTTTATTGAGTAACCGATGAGTGCTGCCAAGATAGATTCTAACTTCCGTTTGGATGCTCTCGTGTTTCGGTCTTCGTAGAAATCCACGTTAAAATAGGGTAAAAAGATAGAATGAAATTAATTAAACTGAAACTTTTTAAATATAACTAAAATCTAAAAATGTGCATGTTAATTTGACTAGAAACACCAGTGACCTGAAATGTAGAGCATCTTTCCGTTATGAGATGGACGAGACTTCTGCGTTCAGGAAAAAGATGGATATGAGGAAGACAATTTGCAATATGCAGGGTTGCCAAGTCTTTTCCACTAGGTTGTTTTTCTTGTCCACGGGTTGAAGCGACCACAATAACATGACGTTTAGCCCCTGGAATGCTAATTTTACCAGGGGAACCCAAAAAAGGGGTATTTTTTTCCGGGGGGAACCCTTAGAAACACCACTGAGCTAGTTTTTGTAGCTTTTAGGCGGGTTTTGTTGTGAAAACCTGGCAACCCTGACAATATGGTCACAGAAGTGTATATAAACTAATAAAATGAAAGCATTAGACACTGTGAAGAAAGAACAGGCTTTATTTCTATTTGTCAAATCAGACAGATCTTAACATTGAAATCACTTAAGTTAAAAAGACATTACATCAGAAGTTACCTTAAAATTTTAAGTTCCTGCAACAACATATGTAACAGACGACGTTGTCCTATACACAACTCTGCACAATTCTGACCTGCTTATGAGAAAAGAAGACAATCATAAATAAAAACTTGTTACATATTATGTACAAAGACATACTAGCATTCTATTAGCATTTCTAACAAATCTGATACGCCTCATTGCACATTCCCTTAGAAATGTATTTGGGGCTGTGGTGCTACATCATTAAAACACTGTAACATAAATGATGCAGCTTTTAACAGACCACACATCAAGCAGTTGAGTAAGTAGTTATGTATTTGTATTTGCCAGTCTGTGGAAATGCAGAAAATTTTGAAGACCATTTAATACTGAACAAACATCGTAGCTTGCGTAACCCTGTGTCAGAGCTGGGGCACTGAAATGGGGATATGTGGGAAAGATCCACTTCCTTTGATTGAGACAGAGCATGGAGCTTTGCCAAAACAGAGAATTTTAAAGTGCATTAAAACAAACAAACAAAAAAAACACGTCCTGAGGTTATAATATTGAATATTATCTTATATTGTGTGATGATAGTCAAATTTCAGTAGCATTGAGTGAACAGTCCTAGATTAAAGAAACTTTTACAATCACCATGAAAAGGCAACACAGTCTGTTGCTACTTTTTATTTTTAATGCCTGAATCATAACTCCCAAGGCAAACGTGTCAGCACCAACGTATATCTGCAATATCAAAGCTTATCCCTCTTATAGTTTCCAAAAAAAAAAAAAGTAGTGGCTAGTGTGAACATGAACATTGGATTGTTTAGTATTGATGGAAATTGTTTTCAAAGATTATGGAGGTAGAAAGCGAGTTGCAACATAAACAGAACTCACTTTGACGTGAAACAGTGAAACAGCTTAAGCCTTCACCACAATTATGATTCACTGATTTATCGTAAAAAAAAAAAAAAAAAAAAACTCGAAGTGCCAACATGCTTGATTTCATCACTATTTAGTGTGAATTATTAAGATATAGTGGAGCTGGGTGGCAGGGAAAGCTTCTCTGAACATGCAAGTACTAAGTTCAAGCCTTATTTTGCCTAGGTAGACGTCAGCAAAGAGCTCTAACAAAGACTGAATGTGTCTGTGTCCTGCGTGATGCATTATGTATTTACCTCTGCACTATTAAGTACTTACGTCACTGCCCTTAGTCCCACTGACAACAGAGACAAGCATATCATCAGCACACATGAATGAAGCTCGTTCATGAATGTTAAATATGTTTTATGCATGTGTGCGATAACAGATTTATTCACTTAATAAATAAGACCCCTTTCCTACACTAGGAGAGCTCTGTCAGAGATAGCAGATTCACAGAAATGCTCACAAGGTGCTTGTGAGACAGAAATGTAAGCGTAGTGCCTAATGGTCATCCACACATGGGTCTTCAGTACCTACGACAAAGCAAAGAAACAAAGAAAACCTATCAATAACAACTGAATGTTTCATGCCTTATTCAAAATTATTATTTTATTATGACCTGAATAAGATATTTCACGTAAAAGATGTTTACATATAGTCAACAAGAGGAAATAGGTTGAATTTATAAAAATGACCATGTCCCCATCCATGTTTTTTGTTTAGTAATAGTTGTTCATGAGTCCCTTGTTTGTACTGAACAGTTATAAACTGCCGCTGTTCTTCAGAAAAATCCTTCAGGTCCCACAAATTCTTTGGTTTTTCCACATTTATGTGTATTTGAACCTTTTGCAACAATGACTGTATGATTTTGAGATCCATCTTTTCACACTGAGGACAACTGAGGGACTTACTATATGCAACTGTTACAGAAGGTTCAAATGCTTGCTGATGCTTCAGAAGGAAAGCCAGGGGTGTAAACTTTTGAACAGAATGAATGTGTACAATTTTCTTATTTTGCCTTTTTTTATTTTCATTTAGTACTGCCCTTCAGAAGCTACAGAAAATACATGTTTCCCAGAAAACAAAATAAGTTCAATTTAGATCTTTAAATTCAAAAAGTTTTCACACCCCGGCTCTTAATGCATCATGTTTTTTTTTTCTTTCGGAAGCATCAATGACCATTTAAACCTTCTGTAATAGCTGCATATGAGTCCCTCAGTTGTCCTCAGTGTGAAAAGATGAATCTCAAAACCATACAGTCATTGTTGGAAAGGGTTCAAGTACACAAAAATGCTGAAAAACCAAAGAATTTGTGGGACCTGAAGAATTTTTCTGAAGAACAGTTTAACTGTTCAGGACAAACAAGGGATTAATGAACAACTATAAAAAATAAAAACAGCTGTGGATCATTCAGGTAACAGTTGTAAAATTAAGTTTTGAACAGGGTAGTTTTTATGAATTCAACTATTATTTTCTCCTGTTGACAATTTGTAAACTTCTTTTATGTCTAATATCTTATTCAGGTCAGTACTAAATAAAAAAAATAACATGCATTTTGTATGATCTCTCTTATTTTAAGAAAGTAATTAACATTTTGCAGATTCTGCAAGGTCTATGTAAACTTTTGACTTGTCAAGTTAGTAGTTTAACAAGTTCATAGCTTATACATGAAATGTCATTATAATCATGTTACCATCTCTCAAACACACATGTACCATTAAAAACTACATTACACATTATACCAAAAATCCACCTGAAAGTTAATCAAGACCTTTATTAGATCTAGTGATAATTTTTAATGAAGATGAAACAAAGTTTGAAGAACTGTTTATTTCAAATAGTAAAAATGCCCCAATAATTACAGAATCACGGTAACTCTCTTATGACACGCACATACACACACAAGGGTGATGCATTTATTTCGTGATGAATCAGCCTATCTGTGCCATACCTGTCTGTACCATACGCTGATTAAACATGTCTGGTATTAATGATGCTACAGCTTTTCTCAGAACTAACTTTACTTTCTCAGACTAGAGGATGTACAAAAGGGGTCCCCCTCAAGTTCACACAGGTCAACCCAGATGTAAAACACTGCTTTAACTACACACGTTCTAAAACATCTGAAACCCAAAAAGTGGCTTGCATTAATTTTGAACAACATATTTTTTTTTTTACTTATATTAAAACAAAGTTTTTTGAAACTGAAAATCATGTTTGTGCTATTTTTTTTTTTTAAACAAATGATACCTGGTTTGACATTTTACTATGGAATAGAAGAAATTCACCGCCGTTCATTCAAATAATTCAAATATCCTGATTTAGTGCTCAAGGAACAATATCATTATCAATGTTAAATCATTTATCAAGATTATCTGAAAAATAGAAAAAAAAAATGAAATCATTTATAACATTATAAATGCCTTTACTGTCAATTTTGACCAATTTAATATCCAGTCAAACCAAAAAATAATCAGACACTAGATATAATTTTTGATATGTTTTACTAGTGGGTGCAGGACATTTACATTTTATTTATGTAAGTGAGGATAGCAAAATAAAGTAAACTGTGACATATTATAGCCAAACATTCTTCTTACAGTGGACTACCAGTAAAAATTATAAAAATTTGGGACAAAAAATTATTCATACACTTTGATCTGTCGTTTTGCTTAAGTGTTTTTCTTTAATTGCTTATGCAACCTATTTACGCCACAGACTGAACAAAATGAAGCATTGCTTGGTAATTAGTCCACAAAGTATTGACAGTTGTGTAAATATTGTCATACTAACAGTTGTCTGAATTTTTGGTTGATTGTAATCCATTACATACCTTTCTATCAAAGTTATCTGACATTATCAAAATGAATTTGTTCTGACACAGTTTAATTCTGAGTTTTTGTCATATTTTTACCTTAGAGAATAAACTCTGATAATGTGAGAAATGTTGCAGGTGTCTGACATTTTGGTTTGACTAAGTATAAGTAAGGTAATTTGCTGAATTCTTTATGTAAATAAAAAGGTAAAATGTAAAAAAAATCATTTGGACAATAGTACACATAACAAACATAGCTTAAATTATTTTTTGTGGTTACTCTGTGTGTCTTACCATTTCAGAGGGCTCTTGTCTCTGCTTCTATCTTCCTCTCACCATGCGTGTCAGTGTCTGGGGGGCTGATGGTTTGCCGCACTGCAATCTCTGGCCCACCGCCATAAATACTTAACAAGTACTGCCACGTTTCTTCAGATATCTGCCCATAGTCTGCTCCTGCAAGCAAAGCCATAGATAATAAAACTATATACAAACACACACATGTGCGAGTCAGACAAAGTTTTGAAACACAAGATGATCTCAATTTGACTCATACACACAGTTCATACCTTGTTTAAGCTGGATATGTCCGCCTTTCATTACTGCAATCTTGCTGTTGTCAATGGGGCCTGGTGGCTCTAAACCAGCAAAGAGAGACAGAGTGAGAGAGGGAGGGAGAGATGAGAAAAATAATGACCTTTCCAGTGCATAAGCAAACATTCCCTTGAAAATACAGAGGGTGGTCTTGGCACAGCTAACAAGAAATCCCACCACTAGTTGCGTCGATGCTGCTATATCAGGCTGGTCAAAGCACTCAAACAAATAGAGCAATGTTTTAAATTGGTTTCAGAGCCATTGTTTACTATTTTTGGGAACACTATAACATCAGAAAAAGGTATCTAAATATAACATAGACTTTTGCGGGACAGTTCACCAAAAAATGAAAACACTGTCATTTATTTAATCATTCTTAAAGGATTAGTTCACTTCAGGAATAAAAATGCCCTGATCATTTACTCACCCCCATGTCATCCAAGATGTTCATGTCTTTCTTTCTTCAGTCTATAAGAAATAGGAAATAAGAATAGGATAACATTCTAGGATTTTCTCTATATAGTGGACTTCAGTGGTGACCAATGGGTTGAAGATCCAAATTGCAGTTTCAATGCAGCTTCAAATGGCAAAACGATTGGTCATTTTTGTTCTTCATCGGTGTACTTTGGTTCAAAAAGGTAGGGTAGAGTGAAAAACTCCATCTTATTTTCTTCTCCAGCTTCTAAATGGTCTGACATTGATGTTTTTCCTTTTTTTTGTAAAGGACGTTTGGCTTTCTTAGGACGTTTGAATTTCTTTTTTGTTCACTTTGTAAACACTGGGTCGTTACTTCCGCCTATGTCATGCCTTTCCAAAGTGACTACGTAATGCTTTAGATTGAACTAGTGCAAGACGAGCATTTATGATTAAGTAGTATTTAAAATTGTCTTTTTTTTTGGAAAATGACCAATCGTCTTGCTAGATAAGACCCTTAATCCCCGGCTGGGATTGTGGTAAGCGCCTTGAAGCTGCACTGAAACTACAGTTTGGACCTTCAACCCGCTGATCCCCATTGAAGTCCACTATATGAAGAAAATTCTTGGATGTTTTCCTCAAAAACCTTCTTTTTGATTAAAGAAAGACAGACATGAATATCTTGGATGACACAGGGTAAGTAAATTGTCAGAACAATTTTATTGTGGAAGTGAACTAATCCTTTAAGTCATTCAACTTGTACGCTTTTTCTTTTCTCTGTGAAACGCAGGGAAAATACATCAGTAAGATATTTAAAAAATGCTGCAATAATTTTAGCCATATAAAAATGTCATGTTTTTTTTTTTCAAAATATCTTTGTGTAATGAAAAAAAAAGACAAACAGGTTTGGAATGACATGAGGGTGAGTAAATGACGACAGTATTTTCATTTTTAACCATCAAGTCAGCATGTACCGGAAATTGTGATTGACTTTTCTTCCCTATGACGTAAATGTGAGCAAAAATGCATCACTTCTGTGAGACTTTTGTCCATCGGGAATTGATTGAATTGCGATCATGTGAGTGACAAGTTGCTGGAGGGGAGGGAATGCAACTTGTCTGGCCATTAAAAACCTAATTACCCAGTCCTCACGCTCACATCAACAGGGATGAGACGTCATTGTAAGAGGGAGGGAACGTTAATGTTTTTAATTAAAGATTACAAAGGCACACAAATAAAAAAACACAAGTGCAAAGATAAATTATTTGTAATAAATACTGAAACTTTCTATAAAACATTAATTGTCGTGTTAATTTCACTTTGTCACAATGATCCCACAATATAACCAGACACTTATATACCTCCCACAAGCCAGTGAACTAAATGCCACATATTAAATTATTAATTTTGCATATTTCCTCAGTTCCTCAAAAAAAAAAAAAAAAAGTATGTTTGTTGAGATGTGCATTACTCTGTTTGTAGGAGACTGTACCATTGTCTTTGCCCTTCACAAAGTTTTCCCATTCTCTAAACCACTGCATGCTGATACACAGGATGACTGTAGGTGCTTCTTCAGCTTGAAACTCCTTATTTAACTGTAGACGGAGAGGGAAAGAGAAACAGAAGGAGAGATATGAGGATTATCAAACTTCCTCAAAGCAATCGGAGCATTTCAGCATTTGAACAATTTGTATTATACAGCAACTGAATTACGTTTTATTTCACTTCACATTTTGATGTGCCCCTTGCAAACCTGCTGAGTTCCAAACGTGATTTTTCCAAAAGCTTTAAAACATGTCTGATTTAAAGCTAGAGATGCATTACAGATGCTGCAATTCTGATAAAATTGCAGTGCAGATCACACCCTTGATCTGTCCAGCATGCCGTCTGGGTTTCATCAGTTCTGGCTTTTATGAGCACCAAACACTTCCAAGAACATTATGCTCCTTCCAGGAAGAGTTTCCTCACCATGTTACATAAAAATGCTGTGGATCTGAGGACATAACCTAGAAAAACAGTATTCAAATAAGCCTCCTCCCTAACTATGATTCACAGTGAGTGTTGTGGTGAAGGGTAGCATCTCACTGTATACTTTTAAGTGGGCTACAAAAGTCAGCAACACTCAAGCCGGCACTAATTTGTCTGTACTTGAATGTCGCTTGAAGTAATTTGTTCACCTTGATGAAAGTGTCTATCTCCAGTTTCCGCCGCTTGGCTAAAGTCTCGATCTCTACTTGGCAGATGGCACACACATATAAGTGATTTACAGCCGGGCCTCCCCCAAACCTGTGAAAAATGTTTCAAAAGATGAAGAAACGTTCAAAGTATGGCCAGTGAAAAGAGCAAACTCATAACTCAACAATGTTTACATTGCACTGCTGGTGGAGTTCCTTACACATGACATCAGACGTCTTGAACCAGCTGAACTCCATATGCATTTTGTTAGTTCAGGGTTGGACTAAGGTTTTGTTGACTCACCAGATCAAAAGCTTAAAAGTCATCCCATATTTCACCAAGATGGTAAATATCCTGAGAACTTCCTAAAAAAAAAAAGTTAAAAATGTGTATTGTATGCATGACTCACCTGTTGTAAAGGTATTCCCACACATTTTGAGGAAGAATCACAACCAGATCATCCACATAATGGTACTTGGTAGGAGGGATTCCTGTACAAAAATACACCCAAATGAAGTTTTTGAATAAGTGAAAAAGATTTAGAATCCACCAATGTGCACATTTACTAGGCTGAAAATGAACTATTAAGTGGCAGAAGTGGAAGATTTTCTTGAAGCAAATCGAGGTGCTCACTGTGTCACTTGCAATACAATGTCAGTGGTTATTAACCAGGGAACTCCACTAGGGGGCAAACTAGAAGAGCCCAATAAGTTTTAAAAATATTTACATTTAGTTATATTAACATAGCCTTAATTTAAAATACTGAAAATGAAGGTGTGCAACAATAAACTTATTTGTTTTTATTACAGCAAAAGTATCAGAGGCATATTTCAGTTTCAGATGGGATGGTCTTTGAATAGAGTCAGAAATGTTGAAAACCACAGCTCTATTCGAAAAAAATCTGACATACAAACATTTATACACTGAATTTGGTGGCTTAATGTAATTAAGCGGTTCACATATGAGTCATCACATTGAGCTCGAGTGGAGGGAAAAACAAACTTCAGCCATTCTAGATATACTTCTTATGGGAAATTTTCCACTGAGGGGAAGAAAAGCTGTATAAAGATGTGTGAGTTCTGACAGGCTCAAATCCTTCAAGACAAAGGTGAAGAAACACAAACATTTACATTATAAGACTGTGTCTTTGATTTGGTTCTTTTACATCAGGCAAATAAAAAAAAAGTTAGGTCCAGCCTATTGTTCTACATTGCACCAGCTTACATCAAATTTATCAGCGAGTAAATCTATTTACTTACTAGCTAAAGTCAATTTGTACATGCATGCAGCTCTTCATTTTTGCGCCGTAATCACAGCCAAACGTAAAAAATTGTGATTGTCATAATAGTGGCAATGTTTATGATAGAGCAAGTCTCAGTAGTGCACCCACTAAACTCTTCTGAGCTTGTTGTAACACAAACCTTGCTGTACGCAAATTATTATTTTATAAATAAATCCACTTAAAGGGATAATTCTTTAAAAATTTTTGTAATTAATTACTCTTATGTCATTCCAAACCCAAAAGACCTTCATTCAGCTTCAGAACACAAGATAAGATATTTTTGATGACATCCAAGAGCTTTCTGATGCTGCATAGACAAAAATGGAAGTACCACGTTCAAGGCCCAGAAAGGTAGTAAGGACATCGTTAAAATAGTCCATGTGACATCAGTGGTTCAACCGTAATGTTATGAAGCAACAAAAAGTATCAACGTAGCACCACAAAATTAAAGTTAACCCAATGATGCCAAATGGACTATTTTAACAATGGCCTTGAAAGTTGTAGTTGTCTTGCTGTCTACTGAGGATCAGAATGTTGTCACATTTCATCAAAAATATGTTAATTTGTTTTCCAAAGGGGTTTGGAATGACATGAGAGTGAGTAATTAAAGACAGAATGTTCATTTTTGGGTGAACTATCCCTTTAAATTGGTCCATGGTGGAGACGTTTCAGATTTTTATACAGAGTATTTGTCTGTGATTGTACCTCCATGCTGACAGAGGAAAGTGTGGTTGGTGATGGGTCCAGGCTCAGTGAATGTGTTGAATTTGTTGAGCCATTCTCTGGAGATGTAGAACTGTAGCAGACTGGGCTCCTTTAAATTAGCCAGAGCGACAACCTTCTGTCTCTCTCTCACAGATTCTTCACTGCTCTTCCTAAAAGAGAAATTGCCGTAAAATTACATGATGCTTGCTTTCACTCCATGTCATAAAACAAATACCAATATTATGGACATTCTTGTAATCAATCCAAATGAATATTTGTATTTTGCTGGTGATTCATTATGGTGTCTGGCAAGTCTATGAAGAAGCAACTCACTTCATATAAAATAAAAAAAAATATTATTAGGCTACTGATTCATTTTTGGTTGAAAAATACTTTTTTTTTTTTTTTTTTTAAATAAAATGGTTTTGCTAGACTCTTATTTCTCAGCTGGGATTGTGTGGAGAGCCCTTTTAAGATGAACTAAAACTGCAATTTGGACCTTTAACCCGTTGGCTCCCTTTGAAGTCCAATTATACGGAGAAAAATGCTGGAACGCTTTTCTTAAAAACCTTATTTTCTTTTCGACTGAAGGAAGAAAGACATAAACATCTTGGATGACATAGGGGTGAGTAAATTATCAGGAAAGATTTATTCAAGAAGCTTTTGTATTATGATGTACGCTTGAGTGAAAAGGATTATTGAGAAAAGACATGAGCATCTTGGATGACATGGGGGTGAGTAAATTATCAGGAAAGTTTTATTTTGGAAGTTTTTGTATTATGATGTACATCTGAGTGAAAATAATTATTAAAAAAAAAAATATAGTGGAACTTGTTCCATCCATTGGTTGTTCATTGGATTGAGGAAGATCTGAATACAAGCTTGTGAATGCAAGAAAAGGGGGCAGGGTTTAAACAGACAAAATGATTGAGAAGAATGACGGGAAAAATTAGATATAAAATTTCTAAAAGACACATTTTAAAAAAGCATGCATTTCTATTTCACCCTGACTTTCATGACTAAAACCATTACTGAGTGCACTGTTTTCAACCACTACAAAGTCAAAAAAAAAGAAGTGTACCTGTAGAAGAGAACATACGCTTCAGCGTTCTGCACTACGGTCTCGTGCACTTCTGTTACATACTGATCATCAAACTCATACCACTGTCCATTGATCACATTCTGACAGTACGCTATGTAGTGACCACCTGTTCAGCAGAAAAAAAAACATTACTTCACTTAAATAAAAGTACAGGAGGGTTGTGTGATAATGAAGAAAAATGCAATATGCGATAGCTCATTAAACAATGCGATATTTGATATGCGATACAATAATGCTTGAGTGCCACATGCTCAGATGAAACAGTTATACTAAGAACTGTGAACTTCTATAACTATCTTGTGTCATATATATATATATATATATATATATATATATATATGGTTATTTATGTATATATGTGTCAAGAGCTCCTGTAAAACCAACAAATGCCTTGTGTTTACGAACACTTGGCAAATAAAGCAAAGTATAAATATTGCAAGCTGAAGTATGAATATATATTTCGATATAATATTGCACAGCCCTAAACTACAGACAAAATAAAGCACCAGTGATGAATGCATTGCCAGTTCACATCTCAACATCTCAAAGCTCCTGCTACATTTCGCAATATTACAAAGAAGTAACTTACTTCCAGCAGTGCCGTGATGACAGATGACAGACAGTAGGTCGTAAGTAGTAATCTGAGAAGAGCTCTCCTTAGCCAAGAAAGGCTTAAGATCCAAACCCTCCAATGGGAATGACACATGACTATTTATCTTGAAGGAGTACATGACTTCATGCCTGAAACGCTTCAGGTGAATGCATAATATCTGAAAAGGAAATGACACACAAACATACTCACTAGGAATACAAGTTCTGTTGAAAAATAAATGCAGTATGTAAATGAGCAGTGGAGGGGGGTTACTTACTTCTGGCAGACGCAGAACTTTACAATATTTCACACCATTTCTCAATCTGGGAAACAGAGTAAATGAGGTCAAGCTTAATCATCTAAACATGAAAACCACAGCTACTGCATGAATTTGGCTATAAATCCATAAGTACTATTTAGAGTATAATCATTAAATATTCATACAGCATAGTAAGCATGACATTTTTACATGTTGATCACACACATTTCAGTCTTTTTTCCCCCTAAGAAATCTTACTTTTTACATCGTTCACAGCTGTACATGTTGTCTCCTGTTTGACAAAAAGAAAATAAACAAATCAACCAAGGGTTGACAAGTGGTGGAAAAAGAGAATATTTTTTTCCCCTCCTACCTCTCATTTATAACTGCACATTCAGAAAATGTCAAAAATGATCTTACCTTTCAGTTCATCAGCAGCGAAGAAAGCTGCCAAGCAGTCCTCCAGCGTTACCATTGGACCCCAAAACCAAGTGGGAATACAGGACACTACAAACCTGCATTAACACACACACTTATATTAAAAGATCAGTGTTTGTTTTCAGGGCAATTACATTTTTTACATTCAGCTTTTAATAAACACATAACCATTCAAAAAGTGACGGTAAAGCAGTTTGTTAAAAAAGTTATTTTAAAGGGATAGTTCACCCAAAAATTATAATTCTGCCATTATTTATGTTGTTCCAAACACATTATACCTTTGTTCATCTTCAAAACACAAATTAAGGTATTTTTGATGAAATCCAACAGCTTTCTGACCCTCCATGACCAGCAACGCAACTACCATGTAAGCCCAGAAAGGTAGTAAGGATATCTATAAAAGTCCATGTGACAGCAGTCGTTCAACTGAAGCTACAAGAATACTTTTTGTGCACAAAAAGAACAAAAATAACAACTTGTTATGCACAAAAAGCATTATACTAGCTTAATAAAATTCAGGTTTAACCACTGATGGCACATGGACTATTTTAACAATGTCCTTACTACTTTTCTGGGCCTTAAACGTGCAAGTTGCGTTGCTGTTAATGCAGGGTCAGAAAGCTCTTTGAATTCATCAAAAATTTGTGGTGTAAAGATGAACAAAGACAAACAACATGAGGGTGAGGTTTGGGTTACTATCCCTTTAAACTTTGTTTTTAATCAAATTATACCTGGAAACTACTTTCAATCTTACCAAACCCAAATTTAGTGGAATTAATTGTCAAAGCCCTATTTCTTGATCTTTTTTTGCCCCATCATTCTCACACTATACCTTCGTATAGATTCCATGATATAGGAGATCCAGCCCTGGGTGGCATAGCCATCTGTGCAGACGCCAGCTTTAACAGGAGCACTCTGGTGGATGGAGGAATGGAGTTTGGCCAAATCCTCTTTACCCGGAATAGGCAAAGAGAGATCCTGAAAGGTCTCCACAGTTGTTGAAACCTACAAAAGCAGATACTTTCTTTGAAACACTGCTCTTTCTGCAGACTTACACATACTGTTACCTTAAATATAAAGCCTATATCCTTCCACAGTTACATAAAGTTTGTTTGATGTGATATGAATACGGTTTGTGCAGCTATACATTGCAGTATATCTAAAAAACATCTGAAAGTGGAGCTTCTCAGAAACTATGGTGCATTATAGATTATTTTCCAGTGACTGAGTTTTTAAGTGTAATATTTGTAATATGATATATTTGGTGCCCTCTAGAGATAGAAAAACTCCTTGCATCCTTCCTCACCCGGTCACATGTCAAACACTGAACTAGACTCAGAATGGATCCGTCAAAAATATCTGAAATAACACTGCGGAAACGGGATTGCTTCTTCTTCTTGGTGCTTAGGAGCATCTGAGCTGTAAGACAAACAATCATGACAGTTATTTAGTGCAACATTTATTACATATATGCTGTATTTAGCTGTATAAGAGATGCAAACCTTTCTTGAACGTATAAGTAGGTCCAGCTCTGAGGGGGCTGGATCTTGGTGGGGTGCTGGAAAGTCTGGAGTGGAGTTCCTGCACATTGTGAGTGGGGCTACAGGGACGAGTGGATGAACAATGCATGGAAACTTCATTATCAGGTTCTGCAAGAAAAAGAGGGATTATGTTCACATTCATAAACTACTAAACATACACTACTTCCAAATATTTGGAGTGAGTACGATTAACACTTTAAAGCAGCAAAGACGCATTAATTTTATACGACAGAAAAGACTAGATTTCTATTTTAAATAATTGCTGTTCTTTTGAGCTTTCTATTCACTAAAGCATCATGGTGTTCACAAAAATAGTAAGCAATGGCTGCTAAAATTCATCTTTGCCATCATATTTTAAATAATAATAATAATATTTTGCATAAGAGAATTCTTTCAAATACACACAAAATTTACAGACCCCAAACTTTTGGTAATGTTTTGGTAAAGACTATTTGAGTATCACACCCGTATTTCCTGGTGCCGGCACAGTGGTTGTAGTCATTGCTTCGGTTTCTCTCTCTGCCTGTCCCTCTTGTGCAGCTGTGTCCACATCTGCATCTTCATCCATTTCCCGTGTCCTCTCTTCTCCTCTTCTCTCCTTCAGCCTCTCTTTTTCCGAGATTCCTCCGCTTCCTCTCACTCCCACGCATTCATCTTGGATGAGCAGCTCTGCTTCTCCTCCTGCCCGCTCTCCATCTCCTCTTTCGCTTCCTGATCCAGAGTCACACGACAGGAACTCGTCTTCAGAGGGGCTTCGGTCTCCATCGACATGATTACGGTTGTCAAGGTTGTGGTCAGGCTCGACATCTAAAATTGCACCGCTGCAGTCAGCCAAAGGCTCTTTTAGCTCCTCGTGGAGTTGGTCCATCAGACATCGCAAAAACTCCTGAGTGTCCTAAAAAAAGAAGCAAGGAAATACTGGGGCTTATATAATAATACTACAGTCCTGAAAGGGTGCATAGTAATATTTACATCAGTGTTGATATGAATTTAAAAATTTGTCAATTTAACTGAAGCTGAAATAAAATTAGAACTGTTAACATTGCCAACTGATTATTATATGTTAATATCTAAGTACAAAATTTATTTAAACTAAAACTGAATTATAAATTAATTAAAACAAATTAAACACTAAAAACAAAAAATAATAAACATGAAAAAAGCACCCAACAAAATAACTAAAACTTAAAGCCATTTTCAAATCTGAATAATTACTATAATAGTACATAAATAATACCAAAATAACACTGCTTGACATACCTGTTGAGCATAGCCACGAAACATGGGGTTTACCAACTTGATTCCATGAAACAGACTAGTGGGCACAACATAGCTTGGCCTTGACAGAGCCAAAAAGAAACCAACAGAGAACGACAGGATTCAGATAATTCGGACCAAGCTCAAGATTAAGATTAAGTTTGCTAGAACTGGCCTGGTTTAGGTTAATAGTTTGGCAAGTCAGTGCTTGTTACCGTTTCTTGTGCCAGAGCTCAGAGATAAGCTTCTGATAGCTTTTACACAACGCCGGCTTCTTATCCGTACGGACCAAGCCACTGCAATCCAAGAAAAACTGAGTCAAAGGAGGACTGGAGAGAACAAGAGAAAGAAACCGGAAAATCAATGTCAATTTAAGAGACAGGATGCACTGTACTGAAAAAATAAATCAGTGGAATCAGTCACGCTTCCAATTTGTGTTGTCTGAATTATGATTATTTGTGCTTCACAAGTTGTGAGCTCACCAGTTAGACAAAGCCTGCAATGCAGCATTCATGTAACAGGAGTTTCCAATGTTCTTCATGCCTGTGAGACCTTTGGAGTGTAGAACAGAATCTTAGTCGATACACATTACCAATGACAGTGAGATCCAATTTAATTCAGCTTGCTTACTTTCATTTAAGGGATAGTTCATGCAAAAATGAAAATAACCCCATGATTTACTCAAGCTCAAGCCATCCTAGGTGTATCTGACTTTCTTCTTCCAAGCTTTATAATGCTAGTAAATGCGTGTTAAGATTTTGAGGTAGGGATGTGACGGTGAGAACATTTTCCCACCGGTTAACTGAAGTGCGACAACACCGGTATCGTTATCAAATCGGCGTCAATTGATTGAATGGACAACAACAAAACAGTAGGCTATGACAAACTCTCTTACATTAAACAATGAATGATTCATTTCTTAATTTCTTTTGTGTTACGTCCATATATGTCCTTGTTGGGAGTGCTTGTATTTTTTTTTTTCTCCTCTTTCACTGTCAATCTTTTTAGGCCGCCTCCCCTGACTGCTGATTGGCTCAGGAAGATGTCAATCATTGTTAACCAACCACTGCTCACCTATCCGCTGCGAGTGAAGTTTCTGTCGGCAGAGTAAAAAGGACCCTGGAAGGAATGAATGGGGAACGCTTTTGCTCCTTGCCTTTTTTTATGATGAATGAATGCACTTTATTGGACTTCAAAATCTCAACACCCATTCACTGACACTATAAAGCTTGGAAGAGCCCGGACATTTTTAATATAACTCTGATTGTATTCATCTTAAAGAATAAAGCCTTGGTGAGCATAAGAGACTTCTTTTGAAAAGATAAAATAAAATCTTATCAATCTTAATATTTATACAGTAGTGCATATTTCCCCCTCAAAGACTAGGTGGCTTGAAAAGGAAGAGAATTTGAAAAGCCATGCACTGTGTGCCGGCTTCCGGTTAACATAATTATACCTCTAGGTTTGAGCTCATCCTCTTCAGATTCTGAGCCTTCCTCATCCGCCACTGCGATAGGCACTGCTTTCAACGGGTGACATGTTGTCTGGGGAAGTTTATCCTTTGGGGATAAAAATAAAAAATAAACAAGAGAATTATGTTTTTATTATAGATTATTGTGCTTAAATGAGATCTTCAGACTGATATTAATAATGCAGGAGGCACAGTCTTTCACACCATAAAGTGAAATTAATAAGTTTCAGGCTAAAGGAAAAGTAAATTCACATCTGTACAGTAGAATGCAGGATAACAAGGTTCAACACTCTTAAGCAATAAAAAAAACTATGAAGTTACTTTGAAAAATAGTCTAATGACTTTACCTGTTCATGTGGTTTGCAGCGGTGAGCTAATGATACAGGAGTAACAGGCTTTGGTTCCAGAAACACCTCCCTCTCACAGACATAACACCACACCCTGAATGTGGTCAAGTTTACTGTCAGATTGTGTTTTTTGGCCTGGAAACAAAGTAAAAAGAAGATGCACACATGCACAGTAGAACAAGAGAAACTGATATGGATCAATAGAACGAATGCCAGAGAATGAACTGAATAACTGAATGACTAAGAATGTCACCTGTGCATGTATAGTGCTGTGATCAGAAAATGATTCTCCGCAGCCTACATAGGGACAGTCACACTGTGGGGAAAGCAGGAGAAGTAACGATTATGAATTTAAAGAATTCATAAATCTTTGGGCATAAAAAATGCTAAATATTTGCTTGGGAAAAAGCTCCTCACCTGTAAACATGCCCAGAGGTTGGGTCCACCTACTCCACATGACTGACATGTGCCCTTGAGTAAAAACAAAGGGTTGAAATTCAATAGGCAGTGCTCATAACACATGTAAGACTGAAATATTAGCAAAAGCAATTCTAACCTTTGATTTCTGAATCAGCTCCTCCTTAGTAACTTCACCGATAGAGTCCAAGTGAGGACAAAGATCCCCACTGTCTGTCATATTGATTTTCACCTCACTCTATTACAATGCACAAAGAACACTTTGAGAAATGCTGGTACAGCTCTACACCGCACCAGTACAGTAAATATTTAAAAATGAAATGAAATCATCTACTCAGCCTCCTGCTGTTTTAAAAATCCTATAACAACAACTCAGTCACTATTCACTTTCATTCTATGCAAAAAAGAAAAATGTGTAACATCTATTTGTGTTCCACAGAAGAAAGAAAGTCACACAGGTTTGGGAAAACACCAAGGTGTTATTTTTCAACATATTTTCTAAGGTCCAAACTGGATGAAGCCAAGGAGCTTCTAAGTTTATGAGAAAGGCAGCATGGAGTAAGGTTGGTTACATGTCTGTTTACAATGCTGTTTGTTTGTTTTGTTTTTTTGCCAAAATGTCAGTTTTAATCATATTATTTTTTTGCGTTGTCTAATTTCCTAGTTTTAGTTAAATGTATTTTGAATCATTTTCAATCAAGTCGAATAATATAGGACCATGGACCACAAAACCAGTCATAAGGGTCAGTTTTTTTAAACTGAGATTTATACATCATCTGTCTGAATCTGAACAAATATTTATACATTATCTGAATAAATAAGCTTTCCTTTGAAGTATGGTTTGTTAGGATAGGACAATATCTGGCTGAGATACAACTATTTGAAAATCTGGAATCTGAGGGTTCAAAAAAAATCAAAATATTGAGAAAATCGGCTTTAAAGTTGCCAAAATGAAGTTTTTAGCAATGCATATTACTAATCAGAAATTATATATTTATGGTAGGAAATTTACAAAATATATTAATGGAACATGATCTTTAATTACCTAATAAAGAAAGTCACACAGGTTTGGGAAAACAACAGGGTGAATAAATGATGACAAAAACTTTATCTTTAAGCATAACCTTCTAATGTACTTACATTCTCCGCATCGGCGTAAAGGAGAAAATCTTCCATCACTAAATGCAATGTTTAAAAACTATATATAGCTATATATATATATATATATATATATATATATATATATATATATATATATATATATATATAAAATACGGAAAAGAGAAAGATGAGGCTGATATCTAGCAGCTGTGAGTCTGTGCCTGAAACTCTCAGGAGCCCAAAAGTGCTGTTTCATGCGCCTAGCACGATTGAGAAGTATGCATTCACCCCGTTTCACCTCGTCTACTGTTGGACTGCAGAAATGCACAATAATGCATCATAAAGATGGATTAATCTGTAAATCTGTTTTTCCATTCGAAAAGTGGCTTCAACAGAAAGGCAACAAGAAGGTAAAAAACAATAATATTAATATTAATCGGCCTCACTATTTATCTGAATTTAAAAATAGTACCTCAGGAACAAAACAAGCGGAATCTTTTTGCCTCTCCGATCTTGTTTTTCAACACACTAACTTTGAAGTTCATCTACTTGTCATCGTCAAACACCGAAAACCTGTTTAACATCACGATCTTAAATAATAAACAGGCCATATCTCTACTCGGGCTGCAAAACACTATTCATTCGCTGAGTCGACATGAAGGTACCTTAACAAAAAAACAGTGACACTCCGCCTCAGCCGAAGGAAAGATAAGAACAAACATTTACCTCTCAGACAGAAGCAAAAATAACGCTCATAGATGATCATTTTAGACCAATCGGTGGTATTTGTAACAGTGGTGGGTAGCAGTGTACTAAGCAGCATCCATACTGAATACAGCATGAGTGTGCGTCACAGCTTTGGCCAGGGCCAATGAATGCTTTCCGCTTTTTCGTCTGCTTAAAAACTATTTTTTAATTCACTTTAACTAAAGCAGTTTATAAGCTGCTTGATTCAGGAGTTGGTGTTTTTAATTGTTTTGTTATTATTTTTTTTACTTTTCTTTCTTGTCATAGAATTAGCTGATCTCGAACCAGCCTCTTCATCCCCATTAGTCGCATTACATCGTTAAACGTTTATAGGGAAAACACACGAGCTGACCTCAGAACAGCTGTTAAGACCGTAAATTGTGATGTCAGCGGAAGTTTCGGGAAAAGCGGTCCGTCGCTAAACACAAACCGTCGCCGTTGCGTACAGACGTGTGAAAGGGTAAAATAAACATTAAATAATTCGACGTTTTTTTGGGGGGGAAATCATGCCACCAGGTAAGAATTTTAGGAGGAGGAAGGATGAATCATCCGATGAGGAAGATGATGAGACAAAAGCCGTGGTCAGGTAGATATGTTTGTCACATTAAAGCCAAATAAAGTACGTTACCCGAACGTGTCCTTATATAAAAGTATTTAACGTTATACAAATTCAGAGGCCATATGCAGACTCCTATTGTATGTGAGAATGTAATTTTATAATGGTACTTTTTAACATATTTTCTAAGGTCCAAACTGGATGAAGCCAAGGAGCTTCAAAGTTTACGAAAAAGGCAGCATGGAGTAAGGTTGGTTACATGTCTATTTACAATGCTGTTTGTTTTTGCCAAAATGACAGTCTTAATAATATTATTTTTGCGTTGTTTAATTTCTAAATTTTAGTAGTATGCATTTCGAATCATTTTCAATTGTGTTTAAGTCGAATAATATATGACTATGGACCACAAAACCAGTCAGGGTAAATTTTTTGAAATTGAGATTTATACATCATCTCTCTCAATCTAAATAATTATTTATACATCATCTGAATAAATAAGTTTTCCTTTGAAGTGTGTTTTTTTTTTTTTTTTTGGATAGGACTTTATTTGGCCGAGATACAACTGGAAAATCTGGAATCTGAGGGTGCAAAAATATATAGAAAATTGGCTTTAAAGTTGTCAAAATGAAGTCCTTAGCAATGCATATTACTAATCATATATATGTACAGTAGGAAATGTACAAAATATCTTCATGGAGCATGATCTTTAATTATCTAATTTTGGCATAAGAGAAAAATGGATAATTTTGACCCATAAAATGTATTGTTGGCTATTGCTATAAATGTACTCGTGCTACTTATGGCTTTGTGGTCCAGGGTCACAAATATGCTGCTTTCCATTCTGTTTCTCCAGCATTGCAACGTTACTTGTAGGCGAGAAGCTTCCTTTGGAGGCTGAGCTTGAGGTATGTCTCTTTTTTGTCACATTTTGTATTCCAGTGTTACAGTAAATGTATGATTCAAGGGGTAAAATATTGTCACACCCTGTTTTGTGAATTAGGACGACCCATTTAAACTGAAGACTGGGGGTGTTGTTGACATGAAGAAAGTGAAAGACAGAAACCGAGACATGTAAGTGATATTATGGAGTCATGATTGCTGTTCATGTAAGGTGGATGTTTCTGTATTTTAAAAGTGAAATAATTAACATTTACTGTCTACAATAGGACAGCAGATGAAGACGACCTGAATCTTGGTACCTCCTTTTCTGCCGAGACTAACAGACGAGATGAAGATGCAGACATGTAAGTGCATATGCGTGCATGCACAAACCATCTATCTTCTTAGTTTTTCTACATTATGTGTTTTTGTTCAAATTTAAATGCTAATATCCTATCTATCTCTCCTTGTATAATATTTCCTTCAGGATGAAGTACATTGAGACCGAATTAAAGAAAAAGAAAGGCATGGTGGAGGCAGAAGAGCAAAAAGTGAAGATGAAAAATCCAGAGGACCTTCTGTACGAGCTTCCAGAGAACATCCGTGTCAATTCTGCCAAAAAGACGGAAGAGATGTTGTCCAATCAGATGCTGAGTGGAATTCCAGAGGTGGATCTGGGGATAGAGTTAGTAAAGACCAGAACTAATTCAAAGATGATTTTTTTTTTTTTCTATAGTCCACCTAGCTATGGATGTCAGCTTCAAAACCTTTTTTCCCTTTCTTATCAGTGCAAAGATAAAGAACATCATCAGCACAGAAGAAGCCAAAGCAAAGTTGCTTGCCGAACAGAGGAATAAAAAGAAGGACAATGGGACCTCCTTCGTTCCCACTAACATTGCTGTGAATTACGTCCAACATAATCGCTGTAAGTGCAAATATATCTGAAAAACCAGCGCTTTGTATGTTAAGGTCATGTGCGTAGTGCTCATAAATCGAGAAGTGTGTTTTTATACGATGAATAATTTTCTTATCATTTTAAAAGAGACATTCACTTCCAGAATGAAAATTTCCTGTTAACTTACTCACCCGCATGTCATCCAAGATCATGTCTTTCTTTCTTCAGTCGAAAAGAAATTAAGGTTTTTGAGAAAAACATTAAAGGATCTTTCTCCATATAGTGGACTTCAATAGTGGCCAGTGGGTTGAAGGTTCAAATTGCAGTTTCAGTGCAGCTTCAAACGGCTCTACATTATCCCAGCCGATGAACAAGAGTTTATCTAGTGAAACAATTGGTCATTTTCTAAGAAAAATACAAATGTGTGTATACTTTTTAACCACAAATGCTTGTCTTGCACTAGCTTGACCTAATGCATTACGTAAACGTAAGCACCGACTCAGTGTTTACAAAGCGAACGTGCAAAGACAGTACAAAAAAAGTAAAAAAAAAAAAAAAGAGTCTCAAATGATTTTGAATTTGGAGGGGAAAATGAGATGCATGACTTTTTCAATGTGATGAGTGAATGTACATCGCAGAGCTAGTGCAAGACAAGCATTTGTGGTTAAAATAGTATATAAATTTTTGACACTGAAAATGACAGATCATTTCTCTAGATAAGACCGTTATTCCCCGGCTGGGATCGTGTAGAGCCCTTTGAAGCTGCATTGAAACTGCAATTTGGACCTTCAACCTGTTGGCCACCATGTAAGTCCATTATGTAGGAAGAAAAGTCCTGGAATATTTTCCTAAAAAAAATGAATTTCTTTGCGGCTGAAGAAAGAAAGACAAAAACATCTTGAATCTTGAAGGGTGAGTAAATTATCAGAACATTAATTTTGTGGAAGTGAACAACTCCTTTAAAGTATCAGTAACCCCTATTTATTTTATAATCATAAGTATGATTTGTTTTTCATCAAGGTTATCAATCACATCTGCATTCAATCCAAACATTTTAGGAGTTAACCTTTAGGTTTGGAAAATACTAACCAAGTACTATTCATATTCAGCTGCTTACTCATTAGTTAAATGATTGCAATATTTGAAACATTTGCTATCCTTCGCTTAAGACCAAAGATTAAGTCATTTTCTATACATTTTATTTTCTTCAAGTCTATCATGAGGATTCAAACGCTCCCCAGAGACGACACAGAGAAGAACCCAAAGCCAGGCCACTACGAGTAGGAGACACTGAGAAGCCGGCACCTGAGAGTAAGATCATTTTATTTTGCTTAAATATCACATGGAACTGCATTTGTTGGATTTCTGTTAATGTGTTTTGTGTTAACACCCCTTCTCGTTCTCCAGCTTCACCACCAAATTTCCGCAAGAGGCCGAATAACGAGAAGGCCACAGATGACTACCACTATGAGAAATTCAAGAAGATGAACCGACGATACTAATCCTCCACCTTTGCTAGACTTTTTTTTTTCTGTAAAATGAGCGATGTAAATATTTTTTACTGTATTTAAAATGTTTTCATAGCTTGCATGCAGTCGTAAATGTTTTAGATGAAAAAATCCCCTAAAACATTGGTCATCTTCCCAAACTTGATGAAGTAGAAGAACATTTTGGCTTCATAATTATGTACTGTGCAACATGTTAACGCCTTATAATGTGTGTTGCACTCTGGAACAGCTCAACAGAATTGTTATATCACTTTGTATTAATGAAACATCATTGTTTTATTAAAGGTTATTTTTTATTCTACAGGCTTTGCTAATGAAATAACAAAAGTAATATTATAACCTCTATTAGAGTTACAACATATTACCTTTCCTCTTAAGTTTATCCTTGGATGTTTTTTGACAACATAAAATGGAAAAGGTGACCTAAGATAGCACAGCAATAAAAATATATAAGTAAGTGAATCTAAAAAAAAAAAAGACAAAAAGAGAACATTTCCTTTGCAGTCACATTTTGAAGAGCGTTACAGTGCACATATACTATGTAACATACAACAGTGTATTTTGTTACTTAAATAGAGGAGTTAGATTCACTCCGAAATGTATGCAGCATGATTACAGAGAATTCTTCTTATACAACAATACTGAAAGTATAGTTGTAATAGTACTCAAAGATACATTAAACCTAACCAATAAACAGATTGACAAACAAACACTTCATTATACCAATGTAGCCCAAAGTTACCCAACTACAATTTTGAAAATTCATAGAAATGTTCTCAGCATTAATTCAGTGTCATTTTTGCAGGAGAAAATCACATCATCTATTCAAGTAGTTGTCTAGATTTGCAGTCTGCAGCTGGAGGTTTAAGATGAGCTGTATTATTATGGCAAATTGCTTTAGCTGTGTGATCTAACTGGTCCGTGAAGGAAGCCTCTGGAAGCCATTTCACGACTGCTCACTAGTGCTGCTGCCGTGGCTGTTTAGGTGACGCTGCATGGACTCCTGGGTCCCCAAGTGGTCTGAATCTTCTGGGTTGGCACACGAGGGGTCAGAGGTCATCTCAGGAGACCCCCAACTGTCCTGCCGATGAAAGGCCTCACAAAGTGGCAACTCAACACCATCCCACTGTCCACAGCTAGAAATGTTATACACACACACACACGTTACACACAAACTAATATTTCTTCGATCCACTTCTGCTTATAAAAACACCCAAATATCCATTAGGAGTATGTATGAACAGTGTTGAACATTCATTCACTCATTACAAAAACAAACTCACACAACATATAAAGGAACTGGAAAAATAAGCACAAGCAGGGAAAAGCAGTTGTGAAAAGCATTATTTCAGAATTGCTAGTGGAACGGTGTGGTCACATGACATTACTCTTCTGTTTGTCGTTTCTGTGCATTGAACAAATGTGTGTAGAGTCTACTAACAGATGAAAAGCAAAAGGCCGTAAGCAGCAGCGAATTTAGATTATGCACTCAGCAGAGGCAGAAAAATTCCAAATCAGAGGTGAGCAAATAATAAATCAGACACTAAATGTGCTCTATTTTCTTTCTGGTTTATTTATGAAATTTAAAATGACCAGTTGGTTTGTGGGAAAAACACATTTTGAACAGGTAATAATGTGACCAACACTGTTTTTACTAAATATGTCACCACAAAGAAACACAGTGTAGTGCAATTTCAAACACTCTATAAATGATAAATATTACATTTTGAACACATATGCCACTGAAAGCTAAAATATTTCTCCAGTTTACACAAACTTCAAGTAGTTTAACAGAGAGGGAAAACACTACATTTATGAATATATAGTGGGAAAAAAAAACGTAACAAATGATTTTCTTTGCGTAAGCTAATTAATTATTCTTTAAAGTCATTTTACAATATTTACGGCACCTTACAGTTTTTTTTTTTTTTTTTTTTTTACAAATTCTAAAGTGCTTTGTATTTTGCGGCTCATCATTGAGCATGTCATCCGAAATTGATGTGCCCAATCCAATATCACATTTAGATTTGCATGTACATATTTCTTAAAAAATGTAAAAATTTATACAATTATTTTCATAAATTGTCTCTTCACATATAACTATTAATGTTTACACTGGTGTGCTTCAAAGACAAAAGATTTCTGAATAGCAATAAAGGTTCAAATTTACCCTTAATCTCTATAAAAAATTTAATCCAAACAGCACCACAAATAAGACTAAACACACATCCTGATTCCTGATTGCAAGTAAATCTTCTAAAACATAATCGTTTAAGGCACCTGGGGGGAAATATTTACACGCACTTATATTTTTTATAACATATGTTTTCATGTGCAAAAACAGTTATACTAAAAGTGCTTGATAATCTCTTTGGTATGACAAAATACAAAATACAGTATGGATGATTATGACAATATGAATATATGGATTTTCCTATATACACTACCAGTAAAAAATGTTTCATGTTTTTTTTAAAGAAGTCTCTTCTGCAAACCAAGCCTGCATATATTTGATCCAAATATTTGTACTATTTAAAATAACTGCTTTCTATTTGAATATATTTTAGATGTAATTTATTCCTGTAATCAAAGTTAAAAAATGTTTTTGTGCAGCAAATCAAAATATTACAATAATTTCTGAAGGATCACAGGACTGGAGTACTGATTCTAAATATTCAGCTTTGAAATCACAGGAATAAATGACATTTTAAAATTGGACATTTTACGTTATTTTAAATAATAAAAATATCTTAAAATTTTTCAGTTTTTGCTGTACTTTGGATCAAATAAATGCAGCCTTGGTGAGCAAAAGAGACTTTGTAATAATAATAATAAAAAAAACAATTATCTTACTGTTCAAAAACTTGACTGGTGGTGTATTTGCCATATTAGAAGCACAGCAGAAAAAGATATGATGCCTGGCTTGTTATAAATTTGACAAGTGGATTAAAACCCAACGCCCTACACTATCTTAATTGTAACTAACAATACGTTACAATCTGGGTCAAAGGTGAATGTACTCATTCATTACTTACAGTCTTACTTGCAAGAATGAACACTGTTATTAAGGCACAACGGCATGGACTAAACTGGGATGATGCAATCAAACAAATAGCAAACCAACAAGGTTAGCACATGATATTTTAGTCAAACAAAAACCACTTGGAGCCTATAATTGATTGTGCAAGTTAAAAATACCTTTAGCTCCATGAATCACCCTGTGTTATGCTCTTGTGATGTACATATGCATCACATTTATGGCGTTGGTAAGCAAGGGATGGCAGAGGTGACTGCACACGTTTGGGATCACTGGTCTATTTGTACCTGGAGGAGTAATACTCTTCCTCGAGCTCATACAGGTCGATGGCAATCTCATCACGCAGGGAGATGAGCTTCTTGTCGCACTCATCCTGCAGCGTGCGCAGCTGCTGGTTGCGGAGACTGATGGCGTCATTGACAGAGGGAAAGTCATTCAGGATGAGGAACTGCTTCAAGTCTGAGACGAGCTTCATGAGAGACTCTCCCGCACGTACCTAAGGAACATTAAACCTGGAAATGTCACCAAGTCTAATATGTCTATTCATTATCATATTATCACTGTAGATCTTACAATGTTGGCAGCTCGCACGTGCATTTCATAGTGGTCCTGCTCAGCTTGTGTCGCTCTGGAAACCTGAGTCTCATCCTCCACCTGACAGATGATGACAGGATTATCATCCCAATACATCATAGTAAAATCATATCTATATGAATGTCAAACAGCAAAATGCATGCCATCGTACCTTTGCAGTTTTGATTATTTCTGTAAAATTGTCTAGAATTGACCTGATGTCATCTTTAAGTCTCTTATTGTAGTTCTGCAGAAGAGTTTCTTTGCTTTGTGGGAGGACTCTCTGTGTGGCCATCTCAAAGCTTTTCAGTCACACCTGACTCAGTGCTAAAGGATCAGAAACAAGACATTATTGTTAGAATTGCAATTGGTTATCACACTAACCAACACCGAGGTCAAGAGTTTACATACACCTTGCAGAATCTGCAAAATGTTAATTATTATACCAAAATAGGAGGGATAAAATGCATGTTTTTTTTATATTTAGTACTGAGAAAAATTATGTTTACATATAGTCCACAAGAGAAAATAATAGTTACATTTATAAAAATAACCCCATTAAAAGGTTTACATACACACTTGATTCTTAATACTGTGTTGTTACCTGAATGATCCACAGCTGTGTTTTTTTATTTATTTTTTTATTTTGTGATAGTTGTTGATGAGTCCCTTGTTTGTCTTGAACAGTTAAACTGTCTGCTGTTCTTCAGAAAAATCCTTCAGGCCCCTTTGGTTTTTCTGCATTTTTGTGTATTTGAATCCTTTCCTGTAATGTATTTAATCAATTTTGAGACCAATATTTTCACACCGAGGACAACTGAGGGACTCATATGAAACTATTACAGAAGCTTCAAACGCTCACTGATGCTCCAGAAAGAAAAACAATGTATTAATAACCAGGGGTGCAAACTCTTTGAATTTGTAATTTGTCACTGTAAATGTTATTTATTTTGTCTTCTGGGAAACATGCAAGTATCTTCTGTAGCTTCTGAAGAGCAGTACTAAATAAAACAAACAAACAAACAAAAAAAAAAAACAATTCTGTTCAAAAGTTTACACCCCTGGCTCTTTATGCATTGTGTTTCCTTCTGGAGCATCAGTGAGTGTTTGAACCTTCTGTAATAGTTGCATATTAGTTCCTCAGTTGTCCTCAGTGTGGAAAAAATGGATCTCAAAATCATACAATCACTGTTGGAAAGGGTTCAAATACACAAAAATGCTGAAAAACCAAAGAATTTGTGGAAACTGAAGGAATTTTTTAAGAAACAAAGGGACTCATGAACAACTATCACTGAACAAAACAAAAAAATTTCATTTAGGTAATAACCCAGTATTAAGAATCAAGCGTGTGTAAACTTTTGAACAGGGTTATTTTTATGCATGCACTATGCATTTTATCATTTTATATGATCCCTCTTATTTTGGTAGATAACATTTTGCAGATTCTGCAAGGTGTATGCAAATTTTTTGGCCTCAGCTGTACAATAAACCCATTTTACATTTTCACAACCTAACTATAACCACAATCTTTTTTAACGACTTACAGTTTATAGTGTATATTAGTTAGAAGTAATTCCAGGTAGTCAGCTTTTACATTTCAAACTATACATTTGTAAACACCGTTTGTATTTGCACATTTATAAGGTCAATTACATTAGACAAACGCAGCCCCAGATGGCGGCGCAGCTTTTTTAAATAACCGCTTCTCTAAGGTAATGCATATGCCATTAACATTCGACATGTTGTTTTCTCTCACCCGCTAAAACAACACGTTTTAGACCACGCAAGAATAATTAATAAGGTAAAAACTGTTTTACTATAATGTAAAAGTAATTAAAATCGCTACTTACAGCTGCAAGCATTCTTTCAAAATCCTTCAAATAAACATAAGCCTTCCTCTTTTTGTTCTGTCGCGTACATGTGACGTCATCACCCATGTTATATTTCCCACAATCCTTTTCTTCTTCCTTTCTGTCTGAACCAACATGGTGAGTGTCCGATGGTTTTGACTGGGAAGCCTTCACTTTCTTAAAATCCTTTAGCATCCTGCTTTGTAATGTGTTTTAGGACCCATAAAATATCGGTTATGGAAAATAAAGCACCAACGCTTGCTCTCTGAACGAAAATTGCGATTGTTTTAAGTATTTTGATGATGAATTGTGACAACTTTTTTGTAAGCTGTGTAGTGTCCGCTGTCAGCACTGACGCCTCGAGATGTGGCGCCGTTAGACCGTAAGCTGTTAAATATTAATACTCGTAGTTTTAATACGGACTCACTTGATTCTATGTTTTTATTAACATGTTTATTATCATGAGAAAGTTAACCATGGGCTCCAACGCGAATGCTAACCGGTTAGCGGACTGGTTCGTAGGCCAAAAATGAATCAGAGTGGCCGTTGGTGCTTATTATAGGACGCATGTGATGATGTGTTCCACACTATAAACACCTGTTGGTCAATTAAAAAATGTGCAATTGTAATTAGTGAAAATGTGATGTTAAGTAAATGTGTATCTTTAAGATGCTAAGTTGCTCCAACGCATGTCACACCACAAGTGTTTTTGGCTTTTGCAGTGATGTTTTGAATTTCTTCACCTGAACTTCTTGTGTAGAACTTATTTTTAAAACTGAGCATGAGCCACAAAATAGTATTTCTGTTAAACATTGATCATTTTGGATGATAAACTCATTATTGTTGTGCATCTCTCCACAGCCTAAGGGAAAAAAGGCTAAGGGGAAGAAGGTGGCACCAGCCCCTGTGGTGGCCAAGAAGCATGAGGTCAAGAAAGTCGTGAATCCCCTGTTTGAGAAGAGGCCCAAGAACTTTGGCATTGGTGAGTTACAACTGAACCACAGATGAAATCGAGTCCTCAGTCGTTTAAAGTGCAACTATCAAATAAGTGCAGATGATGTCATAAATATTTGCTATCTTAACAGCATTGCAGACAACCCACCAAGATCGCTGATGTACATTTATGATTTCTGAAAACCAGCTGATGGTTTGTCGACCCTAATGCTAATGAAAATCATGCACTTAATTGACAGGTCAGGACATCCAGCCGAAACGGGATCTGACCCGATTTGTGAAATGGCCACGTTACATCCGGCTGCAGCGCCAGCGGGCCATTCTCTACAAGCGTCTGAAGGTTCCCCCTGCGATCAACCAGTTCACCCAGGCTCTGGACCGCCAGACCGGTAAGTTATTCACTTGACTGGAGTCTCTTGAGGCTTTTGTGAATGTGCAGATGATGTGAAAGAATATTTGCTATCTGAAAAGTCGATGCTGACAGTTTCCACCAAGATCACTGATGCACTGCTGAATATTATTGCTACTTAAAATTCAACTTGGATTGTTGTAAAATTAGTGGTGACTTAAGTTTTCACCAAAATCTTATCACTTGAGATCCTTCTGGCATTGGTTTTGGGATAATGATTAAAGAGCTAATTTGGGAGTGTTACACTTCTAACACTCAGAAATCTTTCTGAAGCTACACAGCTGTTCAAGCTGGCCCACAAGTACAGGCCAGAGACCAAGCAGGAGAAGAAACGGAGACTGCTGGCTCGTGCTGAACAGAAGGCCGCTGGAAAGGGAGACGTGCCCACCAAGAGACCACCAGTCCTCCGTGCAGGTGAGTCTTTTTAAAGTGTTTTTTTCCAATAACCAAATTAATCGACACGAGTTTAAGTCAGGCTTTTGTGAGTGTGCAGATGATGTGAAAGAATATTTGCTATCTGAAAAGTCGATGCTGACAGTTTCCACCAAGATCACTGATGCACAGCTGCATATTATTGCTACTTAAAATCCAAATCTTAAAGTCCAATCCCTTTCAAGAGTTACGAGTTGCGTTCTCCATTGTTCTAAGGCCCAAAATTTCTCCCAAGACAATATTACCCTTCTATCTAACGTGTACCTCTGGTACTTCAGTTGTAATAAAAATAAACTGCACTATTCAGACTGGTTCTGGTAGGAACTGCTGCAGAGTAGCCCAGTACCTGTGTGATTCGTCATAGGCATAAACAGAATGAGCTCTGGCTACAGTGTTCTTCTGCAAGATGCATGCAGTTGTTTATTAACCTCTAGAGCCCCAAAAGTTACAGATTGCAGCTTTACTTTAGATTAGTACAGCTGTGTATTTAAAGGATCACTCCACTTTCAGAATAAAATTTTCCTGATAATTTACTCACCCCCCCCCCCCCCCCCCCCCTCAGCATTGAAGGTTAAAAATGCGGTTTCAGTGCAGCCTCCAAAGGGCTCTAAACGAGCCCAGCTGAGGAAAAAGTCTTATCTAGCGAAACAATCAGTAATTTTCTTACATTTTAATATTTACACACTTTAAACATGCATGCTTGTCTTGTTTAGCTCTGTGGTGCGCATACATACTCTTTGCACTCTGGTTCAAGACAGTTAGGGTATGTCAAAAAAAACTCCAGCTTCCTCCCAAATTGAGATGGAAAAAGTATATAAATTGTAGTTTTATTTTTTTGGTTTTAAAGAAGAACCAATTGTATTGCTAGATAAGACTCTTATTCCTGGGACAGTGTAGAGCCTTTTGAAGCTGCACTGGAACTATTTTTAACCTTCAATTCGTTGAGCACCATTGAATTCCACTATATGGAGAAATCCTGTAATGTTTTTTTCTCAAACAAATTTTTTTGTGACTTAAGACAAACATGAACATCTTGGATGTGAGTAAATTATAAGGAACTTTTTTTTTTTATTTATTTATTTATTTTTTTATTTTAGAAGAGTAATATTTTAAGTAACTTTTAATGGGGGCCCCTTAGAAGTTTGCTGAGGCCCACTAGTGAGCACCATCCCCTTGTTAAGAAGAACTGCGGTATATCATGTGGCTTTATTATTGTCTTTGTTTGATTTGGAAAACTTGTCTTTACAGTTAATGTTAACTTTTGATTCTTCTCAGGTGTGAACACAGTGACCACACTAGTGGAGAGCAAGAAGGCACAGCTGGTCGTTATTGCTCACGATGTGGATCCCATTGAGGTCAGTTTTCCTACAGGATATAGACATGTTGTCGTTGATCTTGTTGAGGTTGTCTGCAATGATGTTTTGAATTTCTTCACCTGAATTCAAACTGAAGATAAAAAATACGAGCTTTTTAACCCTGAGCAACAACCACATATGCCTTGCAGAAGCATTTTGTAACAACTTTTCAGAATTTTGGCTTCTGCTGCTATAGTTTTAACAGACTGCTGAATGTGGGGATGCATGTTGATGCAGAATTGATTTGTTCTGTTTGTAGCTGGTGGTGTTCTTGCCTGCTCTGTGCCGTAAGATGGGTGTCCCATACTGCATCGTCAAGGGCAAGTCCAGGCTGGGCAAACTGGTGCACAGAAAGACCTGCACATCTGTTGCCTTCACACAGACCAACCCGTGAGTAACACACACACTCCTGTTTCACTTTCCTGTGCTGCACGTCCTATGGCTATGATGTCAGAATTTCTTCAACTGAACAACCGTGTGGTTTTAAATGAGCTTTTTAACCCTGAGCAAAATGGTTTGCAGCCGATTAGTTATCTGGGCATTATTCTGGGCATTATGGATACAAGATCTTGGTGAATAATGTTTTGTCTTCCCATCTTCAGCGAAGACAAAGCAGCTCTTGCTAAACTGGTGGAGGCCATTAAGACCAACTACAATGAAAGATACGAGGAGGTCAGTTTATTGGCTGTAGTGGTTGATTTTATCGATTTATTGCATGACATTGTGTGCACAAAGTTAGGCATTCTCCTAATTGATGTCTAAATGTATGTTTTATCTTTGTTTGTCCCATTTCAATTCTCTTTTCAGATCCGTCGTCACTGGGGAGGCAACGTCCTGGGTCCCAAGTCGACAGCTCGCATTGCTAAACTTGAGAAGTCAAAGGCCAAGGAGCTGGCTACTAAACTGGGTTGAGCTCCTGTCTTGTTTAATTAAAAATGTTTCCACCAAAGTGGCTGGAGTTTGACTGGTTCTTTTTAAATTTCATTGTGGTGTAGAGTTAAAATGGTTTTAAGAGTCTTTTTTTTTTTTTTTTTTTTTTTTACTTTTAAAATTAGATAATGTTTTTCTCAAACGTTTGAGCATGAGCACGGTATTAAAAATTACATTTTGATATATGGAAACGATTTAAAGCAACAAACAAAAATTCCCTGACTTTCAATGTCTGTAATATTCCATGACCCATGTTTAACCCCGTTTATTGAGGGAGGGAAAGGGGGTGATTTCTATTTGATTTTGCTTTATGTACGTTACTTTTTAGCACATTTAATCCTATGGCCCCCTGGATGAGAACAATGAAGAGTTTAGATGCAAAAGCTTGTCTTTCAAAAAAAAAAAAAAATTTATCAGGCTCCAATGTAAAGGTTTCTATCCACGTACCGGTCCTTCTGACTAGCCTGAGGCTGGGATTTTAGTGAGTTTGAAGTAAAAGTATTTGATGGATGTATAATATGTGTCAAGAGCATTCATTTAGTATCATTATCTCATTTTTGACCGAGATGGCTTTTAGGGGGGGTTTGCATCTAAACTCTTCTATTACTCTAAAGGCTAGATTTCCTTTAACAAGTCCTTGTAACCAAGTAATGCATTAAAGTAATAAACATGCACAAACACTCAAACTAATTACTGTTTTAGACAAATCCATGTTTTTATTAACAGTACAGAGTTTTCAACATAAGAACTTGATTATTCGAAAGCATATATTCCATAAGGGCAAAGTGCTGCGTATCTCATAAAGCAATACGCTTAATGAATTTTGCGTACCACATATAAGAGGTAGCAGCACACAATCCATACCTGAAAGAACAACAAAGAACAGTTCACTTCAAACTCATCAAGATTACAATCAAATAAAAAAATGGTTAAATTGTTTTTAAAGCAACTTTTTCAATTCAATAGTAAATGTAATGCAGGCATGATAATAGATTAGCAATGTATGTAAACAAACCATGTGATGACATATTGCATGTGTTCATTCCTCAAGGTCACTCTTGTCTGCCCTCCTATTGGCCCACCAGGTATTGTGCTGTCTGAATGAAAAAAAAAAAGCAAGTTTTTTTTGACTCATGCATATAAGTTACACCATATACATCATATAGTCAGCAAGCATTAGTATCAAGAGCAGCTCTTACCAAACACAGCATCAATGAAGATTTCCTCAGCACCAGTGACCTTCGCCATGGCCTCCAGGTCACGATAGTGCCACCTATTTGCCTCTACGTTATTTTGAGGGACGAATGGTTTCCTCTGCTCAGTTAAACGCACCACACCAACAAGATCCACATCTTCAGTCACCTTTTAGAAAATATTTATAAGGATTAAGAAATGTAATACAGAATGAATTTGAGAAACCAAAAATCTCCTTTGATTCAGAAGAGATTAAGAAAGAGTTTTACCTGTCCCTTCATCCTGGTTTCTGGTCTAATCTTATTTTTTGGTACATAACCTCTGTTCACCAAGATAGTGATCCTAAAGAATTGATCCAGAAAGTTTTACACACCCACATCAGTGCAAAGCAAGTGTATGTAATTAAAGGAATAGTTTACCCAAAAATCTACATTCTATCATTAGTTACTCATCCTCATGTGGTTTCAAACCTGTAAGACCTTCGTTTAACTTCAGAACACAAATTAAGATATTTTTGATGAAATCTGGCATCTTTCTGACCTGAACTGAAATGTTACCAGGCCCAAAAACATAGTAAGGACATTGTAAATATAGTCCATGTTACAGCTACGAGAATACTTTTTGTGTGCAAACGAAAAAATCTATTCTTTTCCTCCACATCACGTCTTCTGCCATCACGATCTCTGCATGTAAACAACGCATGTGCGTGATACTTTCGATAATGCCTGAATATGTTATTTGGAGGAAAAGGACTGTTAAATAGTCATTATTTTTGTTCTATCGATGTCCTTCCTTACTACCATTTCAGGGTCTGGGAACATTTCAGTTCAGAAAGCTCTCGGATTTCATTCAAAATATCTTAATTTGTGTTCTGAAGATGAACAAAGGTCTTATGGATTTGGAACAACATTAATGACAAAATGTTCATTTTTGGGTGAACTATCTCTTAAAGTGGAATTCAAATTGTATGTGTTTGTACCCTAGATCAGTGCAGTAGAATGGTGTAATGACGTTAGCTCCACTCTCCGCGCTGGAGGAAATCCTTCCTGCCTCCCGGGCCTCTCTCTCAGGGTCCACAGGGGAGCGGGGAAGAACGTACAGCTCTTTAGAGTGGTCAAAGCGTCCACGCACCTTTACTCGCCTGTACTCCAGCTGCTTAAATTCCATAGGACTGCGTCACACACAAATTACATCACCATTTCATCAAAACGTGTAATCCTATAAACACGAGATTGTGGCACTTGGATTTGGAAAGAGACTCACTCTATGGGCAGTGGGATGGGCTCTGAGGTCGTCAGGCTCTGAAGCTCACGGATCAGCTCCAACTTCCACTTTCTGCGTCTCACCTACAAAATCAAATGGAAGGCTTTTCACAAACAGCTAATTGCTGTTTTAGTTATGTTTTTTTTTTTTTTTTTTCAGATAACATCAAGGCCATGCTTGTACCTGCCATGTTCCAAGACAAAAGGTTGTGGCAGGTATCAACAAGAGAAACCACTTCAGGAAGGAGTCTTCTCCTTTCTCGGTTTCTGCAACGGTGGAACTCAACCGTTGACCAAACCTGGCTGGGTTACCTGTAGAAAAAGACACATCTCTTTCATGCATGAAAGAAAGACAGCTATATTTCAGTCACTAGTCTATTAGAAACTCAATCAAACTGTCAAACTATTTTATATTACCATTAAAAAGTTTGGGGTCAGCATTTTTTTCACTATTATTATTAGTGAAATTAAGAATTGTATTCAGCAAGGATGCAGTAGATTGATCTATGATAATAACAAGAAATGTTTCTTGAGCACCAAAATTAGCACGTTAGATTGTTTGTGAAGGATCATGTAAATCATATTGTAATAATATCCCTCATTATTATAGTGTACTGTATTCTAATGCAGCCCCGGTGAGCAGAAGGGACTTTTTACCTAACTCAACGTTTTGAAAGTAGTCAGTTTAGTCAATATTCAATAATATCGTTAGTTAGCAAGCTAAACAGAATTACACCGGAGTACTGAAGCATCCTGACGTCTGAATAAACCCTGTCGTGTCACAAATAGGGTCCTCTTTGGTGTGATGAGAGTCTGAGAAAAGAACAAATTAACTACACTTTAGCTGTCAAGAATGAGTTTTTAATAAACTTTAATTTGATTTAGGAAGGAAAAATGAAACTGAACTTACACTGCCTCGAATGATCTTAGCTGTGCTATTAGAGAACATCAGCAATAACCTGAAACTGCTCATGTTAGATGAATTTGTTGTAACCTAAACAGCAACTGTCAGGTTGACTACATAACAAGCACTCAAGCCTTGTGCTTTCGGGGGAATGTTTTCAATGTAACCATTTCCGGGGATTGCGAGCTATCGTGCGCATGCGCAAGATTGTACACATGTGGGGCATGTTTCTGAATTTATATTTGGTGAAATTATAAGGTGTATTTAGTGCATATTTCAAGGCTTTTATCCGAATGAGTTGGCCATTTTTAAGGAGGTAAATAAAATCCCTTTATACCCTTATTTGCTGATGAAACATCGCAGCAGTTTCGACTGACGAGGTAAATATTCCGTACAAATCAAACGAATAATCATACGTTTATTAAATGCGTAAGCTGACGGACTTGTTACTGTTATCATTAAATACTGCATAGCTTTCACAGCACTGACTCTAACTGCTAAAACCGTTAGTAATATGTTGTTTTGAGCTGTTTAGGGATGACATATTACATACATGCATTTTCATTTATTTGTTTATTTATAATAGGAAACATGGCCAGCCTTGCTGCGAAGTATGATTACCTGGAGAAGTTGACCCGCAAAGTATGCGTGTCTCACAATCAGGAGCCAAAGAAAAGACCCTTTGGTAAAGTTCTGGATTGTTAATTGCATATTAACATTAAATTTAAATTAAGTTATTTAGCAGACGCTTTTATCCAAAGCGACGTACAAAGGAGGACAATGGAAGCAATCCAAATCAACAAAAGAGCAATGCTCTGACAAGTGCTATGACAAGTGTCAGATTAGTTTAGTGCAATATGCGTAGCAAGGTTTTTTAGTAAATAAAAAGAAAAATAGATAGAACAGAAAAAGAATAGAGCAAGATAGTGTTTTTTTTTTTTTTTTTTTTTTTAGAAAAAAAAAGAAAGTTAGAAAAGATGGATGACAAAAAAAGAATAGTTTTTTTTTTTTAAAGATAGAAAAGGTAAAATAGAAATAGAATAGAGAGTGCAAGATTAAGAGGGTCAAATAAAGACGGATAAGATGTGTTTTTAGCCGATTCTTGAAGATGGCTAAGGAGTCAGCTACTCGGATTGAGATGGGTAGGTCATTCCACCAAGAGGGAACATTTAAGGAAAAAGTCAGTGAAAGCAATATTGTGCCTCTCTGGGAAGGCACAATAATGCCCCGCTGACTTGATGAACGTAAGCTTCTAGAGAGCGCATAAGACTGAAGTAGTGAATTTAGGTAAAGGGGGTTATTTATTAGTGAATACTGAAGAGAAAGAACAAGTCAGTAGCTGAAGAAACAAACAAATGTGTATATATATATGAAATTAGAGTTAATAAAGTTTTATTCATTCCCCTTTTAGTTCCATTTCAAAGCAGCGGGGTAAATGATGGTGCTCCTTCGAAGAAGAAAAAAAAGAACAAGAAAAAGCCAAAAAAAGATGATGACATGAGTGCAAACACAAATAAACCAGTCCCAAAGACCACACAGCCACCAACACCTCCAGCTCAGAGAAAAACTGTCCAGAATGGGATTTTAAAGACACAGAAGAAGTCTGAGGGTAAAAAGTCGTTTGTAAAGAGAGATTAGTAGTTCATCTTGTATGTTGAATGTTAATGCATTTTTACTGAATTATTACTGTTAGGTGGAGCATCGCAGGAATTTAATGCTGTAGACATTCTTCGTCAGAGACTTCACCAGAAGATTGAGGAGTCTCGTGGACAGGTACATGCTCAAGTTTGAATAAAAAATGGAAATTGGCTAAAAATAGTCAAAGGACTATTAAATGTTTGAAAGAGAACCCTTGGTATTAAGGCTTGTATGGCTTAAAATGGCGTAAATGATGTATAGTAGAATATATAGTAGAAAGTATTTAGCATATAAAATAGTGATACGATGACCACAGCTACTAAAAGAGCTTATAGGTGGTGATGGATGTAGGCATTTGTAAGCTCTTTCAGTAGCTGTGGTCTACTAAAATCCTCAAAGGCATCAGGACTAAAGTGGAGAGAACAAAGACGTGGGTCTTTAGAAAGTTTTATTCGTCCACAGGCATCTTCCCATTCTTTTCTATTCATAGCTAAGAAAGCAGTGAAGACTTACATTGCTTCTGTTGTTGCCCTTTGACTAAAAATTACAACGAAAAGCTGCACAGTGTGGCATCGTATCAGTATTTTATTTTCCAAGTTGCTTATTCCGAGTTGTGTTGTGATTTAAAAATGGCAAAGAATATTGCCAGTAGCTCACAAAGTGAAACTGTTCTACATAATCAAAATAAAGGCGTCCACCGTAGTCCAAAATATGTATTAAATGTAAATCTTTCATAGGTTTTCTACTACGTATTTTATTAAGAGCAGCAAACCAGTCCTAATTTAGCTTTTATGAGCAATTAACAATTCAAAAATGGCATGTTTATAGTTCTGTCATTATTTACTCACCCTCAACCTGTATGAATTGAATTATTTTGCTGAGCACCACAGAAGATATATTGAGGAATGTGGGTAACCAAACTGTTTCTGGTCTCCATTGATTCCAAATTAATTTTTCATACTATGGAAGTCAGTGGGTACCAAAAACTGTTTGGTTGCCCTCATTCTGCAAAATATCTTAATGAATAATGAAACCTATACAGGTTAAGGTTAAATAAATGATGCCAGAGTTTTCATTTGGGGGTGAACTATCCCTTTAAAATTGCTCTTAAAAGCTAAATTGTGCCTGTTTTTGATGCAAAAACAAGCTTAATTAAAAGTATTTATTTTTCATTTACTATATCATCCCTTTTTCAACAAATTTTTAAGCCAAGCCTTTATGTATGCTTTTTCCAGGGTCCTCCTAAAGATCCCTCCTCTGAGGAGGTAAAGAAGAAACGAGAGAGACGAAAACAAGAAAGAGAGCGTCGGAAGAGGAAAAAGAAGGAGTTTCGAATGAAAAAGTTAGCAGATGATGCAGCTTTACAGGCAGGAGAAGAGGACAAAGAAACCGAAACGCCCCAACCTCAAGCCGCCTCTACATCGAGCACGCCTGCCAAAAAGGAGCAGAGCTGCATAGTATTCAACAAGATGGAGGTTGGAGAAGACTATGTGGACAAAGGAAAAAAGCTGATGGAGAAACAAAAGAAAAGGAAAGTAAAAGGAATCCTGACTCCACTCACTGGCAAGAACTACAAGCAGCTTTTAACTCGCATTGAGGCGAGGAAAGCTCACCTGGAGCAGCTTAGAGAGAAGGACGAAGGGAAAGCGAAAAAAGAGGAAGAGAAGATGAGGTGGACCAATGTTCTCTACAAAGCAGAAGGCATGAAAATCAAAGACAACGAAGAACTCTTACAAGCATCATTGAAGAAGAAGGAGAAAATGAAGGCTCAGAAAAAAAGGAAGTGGGCGCAGAGGAGTCAGCAAGTCGTGGAGAAGATGCAAAAGAGGCAAGACAAGCGGAGAACGAATATTAAGAGACGCAAGGATGCCAAGATGGAGAAACGCAAGCAGAAGGCTAGGAAAAAGGGTCGTGTTCTGCCTAAGGATCTCAAGTAGGGCCAATTTAAAGGCAGAAAGAATGAAAATAAGTGAGGATTTGAGGGTAATGCTCTTGGAAAAAATATTTGCCTTGTGTTAGGAATAAAAGAGACTGGAAAAATGTAACAATTTTCACACAGTTTTATTGTAAAGAAATGTCTGATGTCTTTTAAGATGTCAACTTTATAAAAAAGCACATTTAGTGTCCATATTTCGTGTTTTTCTTATTCTGTCAAGTCTCCGTTTTCTACATTTATCTTGCATGTTGCAGACAATTTTATTCAATGTGACTTACAATAAAAGCAATTTGTCTCAGAACAAGCAATATTCATGGTGTACAGTGCAAGGTACACTACCAGTCAAAAGTTTTTGAACAGTAAGATTTGTAATGCTTTTTAAAGAAGATTCTTCTGTTCACCAAGTCTGCATTTATTTGATCTAAAGTAGAGCAAAAACAGTATGTTTTTTTATATTTTTACTATTTAAAAGAACTGTTTTGGATATATTTTAAAACTTTATTACTGTGATTTCAAAGCTGGATTGTTAGCATCATTACTCCAGTCACACGATCCTTCAGAAATCAATCTAATATCCTGATTTGCTGCACAAAAACATTTATTATTATGTTAAACAGCTGAGTAGAATTTTTTTTAGGTTTCTTTGATAAATAGAAAGTTCGAAAGAATAGCATTTATCTGAAATAGAATTCTTTTGTAACATAAATGTCTTTATCATCCCTTTTGAAAGTTTAAAGCATCCTTGCTAAATAAAAGTATTGATTTCTATAACTTCTTTCTCAAAAAAAAAAAAAAAAAAATTATACTGACTCCAAGCTTTAAAGTGGTATAGTGTATAATGTTACAAAAGCTTTTTAATTTCAGATAAATGCTGATCTTTGGATCTTTCTATTCATCATAGAATCCGGAATAAAATGTACTCAACAGTTTTAAATATTAATAATAATAATAGATGTTTCTTGGAACAGTAAGTCAGCATATTAAAATGATTGCTAAAGGATCATGTGACACTGAAGAGTAATTACATTTTAAAATATATTCAAATAGAAAAATTATAAATGCAGGCTTGAAAAGGAGGTTTCTCTTTTTCTAAAACATTAATAATCTTACTGTTAAAAAACGTTTGACTGGTAGTGTATATTAAGAAAACAAAAGGTCTCTTTTGTCTCTTCTGTATATTTAAAATTGTACAATAAGAATTATTACAAATTACATGTACAGGTCCTTCTCAAAAAATTAGCATATTGTGATAAAGTTAATTATTTTCTGTAATGTACTGATAAACATTAGACTTTCATATATTTTAGATTCATTACACACAACTCGAAGTAGTTCAAGCCTTTTATTGTTTTAATATTGATGATTTTGGCATACAGCTCATGAAAACCCAAAATTCCTATCTCAAAAAATTAGCATATCATGAAAAGGTTCTCTAAACGAGCTATTAACCTAATCATCTGAATCAACTAATTAACTCTAAACGCCTGCAAAAGATTCCTGAGGCTTTTAAAAACTCCCAGCCTGGTTCATTACTCAAAACCGCAATCATGGGTAAGACTGCCGACCTGACTGCTGTCCAGAAGGCCATCATTGACACCCTCAAGCAAGAGGTCTGTGGGAAGGAAAAAGTGTGGCAGAAAACGCTGCACAACGAGAAGAGGTGACCGGACCCTGAGGAAGATTGTGGAGAAGGACCGATTCCAGACCTTGGGGGACCTGCGGAAGCAGTGGACTGAGTCTGGAGTAGAAACATCCAGAGCCACCGTGTACAGGCGTGTGCAGGAAATGGGCTACAGGTGCCGCATTCCCCAGGTCAAGCCACTTTTGAACCAGAAACAGCGGCAGAAGCGCCTGACCTGGGCTACAGAGAAGCAGCACTGGACTGTTGCTCAGTGGTCCAAAGTACTTTTTTCGGATGAAAGCAAATTTTGCATGTCATTCGGAAATCAAGGTGCCAGAGTCTGGAGGAAGACTGGGGAGAGGGAAATGCCAAAATGCCTGAAGTCCAGTGTCAAGTACCCACAGTCAGTGATGGTCTGGGGTGCCATGTCAGCTGCTGGTGTTGGTCCACTGTGTTTTATCAAGGGCAGGGTCAATGCAGCTAGCTATCAGGAGATTTTGGAGCACTTCATGCTTCCATCTGCTGAAAAGCTTTATGGAGATGAAGATTTCATTTTTCAGCACGACCTGGCACCTGCTCACAGTGCCAAAACCACTGGTAAATGGTTTACTGACCATGGTATTACTGTGCTCAATTGGCCTGCCAACTCTCCTGACCTGAACCCCATAGAGAATCTGTGGGATATTGTGAAGAGAAAGTTGAGAGACGCAAGACCCAACACTCTGGATGAGCTTAAGGCCGCTATCGAAGCATCCTGGGCCTCCATAACACCTCAGCAGTGCCACAGGCTGATTGCCTCCATGCCACGCCGCATTGAAGCAGTCATTTCTGCAAAAGGATTCCCGACCAAGTATTGAGTGCATAACTGAACATAATTATTTGAAGGTTGACTTTTTTTGTATTAAAAACACTTTTCTTTTATTGGTCGGATGAAATATGCTAATTTTTTGAGATAGGAATTTTGGGTTTTCATGAGCTGTATGCCAAAATCATCAATATTAAAACAATAAAAGGCTTGAACTACTTCGAGTTGTGTGTAATGAACCTAAAATATATGAAAGTCTAATGTTTATCAGTACATTACAGAAAATAATGAACTTTATCACAATATGCTAATTTTTTGAGAAGGACCTGTATATTGCCAATGTTAATGTTAGCAGTCACTGGCCCCGCCTACAGCGGAAGTAGTCTTACAAAAGCACCGCCTTGAGGAGGAGCTCTGCTCGCAGTTTCATTGGCTCAGACTGAGGAAAACGTTCAAGGAGTCTATGTGACGTCTTTGGAATGTGACACTGGGGAAAGTAAATGAGCAAGGTCTGCTGCAAAACAAAGTTCTGTGTATTCGTGTTTTAGGTTACAGTTTAAGATCTATATTTACCACAGTATGTCATGCTTCGTTTGTCTCTTGAATCTCTAAATCCCAAGGACAAGACAAGCTGTCATGTCACTGAATGATTGACTGCACGGCTTTTAAAGGATGACAGTTCAAATGCTAGAGATTTGGCGTGATTCTAATTTCTAATCTTTTACTGTGTGTTACTTATTGACGACTTTAACAGAAATCCTGCAATAAAAAGTGTTTTGAAACACTGGCATGTGGAGAAGAGCGGCGGTAAATGGACCTTCGCTGTCAGTACGTTTAGTAAACACAGGTTTTCACAATAAGGTATGAGACATTTCACACTCGATCGCTACACTTATGCAATGTTATCAAGCTGTGGTTTAGTCATTTGCAATAATTTTATCTTATTGCATGTTTTTCTTCTTTATTACGCAGGCCAATATGTCTCGTAAGTTGCACGCGAGAAGAATTGAAGGAATTGACAAGAATATATGGTAATTCGTTTTATGGTGTATAAATAAAGTGAAAGTATTAACGGGAACTGTAGCAATTTAGTGCTGTAAGTTACATCTGGCTTATTACACAACACTTAGCAACAGAGGTAAAAACATTGATATAAAATATTGAGTTATTTTATTAAATTATTAGAATGGCTAAGATTTATTTTTAATATTATTTATTTGTTTAATATGCAATGTAGTCTACATAGCTAACGTATTTATCTATGAATGCCTTCCTCTAGTTTTATTTCGTTTTATTGCTTTAACAACTAAAGGTTGTTGTGTTTTTTGTTTTGTTTTTTTGCTTGCCATATAAATATGAAAATTAATACCATCCTCCATTTTTAAAATTGGTTGTCGCAATAATAGTTTTGAGTCGCAAGATGGCGCCAATTAGCTAGCTAGCGAACTGTGTAACATTCAGAATGATTACAGCGAAAATATGTTTGCCTGAAGAACATTTTATTACACTCTTAGAAGAAAAGGTTCTATATAGAATCTTAAAGGGTTCTATCAGGCGCTACATATTTGGAACCCCCAAAAGGTTCCATATACAGTTATGGCCAAAAGTTTTGCCAGTGACATACATTTTGTGGTTTGAAAGGTTTGCTGCTTAAGCTGTTGTAGTGTTCATTCACATTGTTTCTAGATTATTGAATAGAGTGATCAGATGCATTTTATAAAAAAGCTAAAAGCTTCATTGGTCAAAAAAATTAACTTTGCACACAAAAAAATAATTTCACATTTTCTTTTATCCTGACACAAAATTATCTGCTAACACCAATTGACTAATATCAGCAGCACATGTGAAAGTGTGACTCAGGTGAAATCACTATCATGCCCATTAGATTGTAACAGCAGACTGATTGCTATAAAAAAAAAAAAGGGAAGAAGAGCTTCCAATCATTGTGTTCTTGTTAGCAATGGTTACCTCCAAAGAAACACGAGCAGCCATCATCGCTTTGCATCAAAATGGCCTCACATGCAAATAATTTTGCTACAAAGAATATTGCACCTGAAATAACCATTTACCGGATCATCAAAAACTTTAAAGAAAGAGGTTCAACTGCAGTGAAGAAGTCTTCAGGACGTCCCAGAGTGTCCAGCAAGCGCCAGGACCATCTCCTCCTGAGGAGTCAGTTACGGAATCGTGCCACAGCCAGAGCAGAGTTTGCTCAAGAATGACAACAGGTGGGTTTGAGAGCATCTGCACGCACAGTGAAGTGAAGACTTTTGGACAATAGACTGGTGGCAAGAAGGGCAGCAAAGAAGCCACTTCTCTCCAAGAAAAAAACATCAAAGACAAACCAAATTTCTGCAGGAAGTACAAGGCTTGGACAGCAGAAGACTGGCGCAAAGTTGTTTTCTCTGATGAAGCTCCCTTCTGACTGTTTGGGACATCTGGAAAATCGATTGTCCGGAGAAGAAAAGTTGAATGCTACCATGAGTCCTGCGTCGTGCCAACAGTGAAACATCCTGAGACCATCCATGTGTGGGGTTGCTTTTCAACCAAGGGAGTGGGCTCTCTCATAATTCTACCAAAAAAACACTGCCATGAATAAAGAATGGTATCAAAACGTCCTGCAAGAGCAACTTTTTTCAACGATCCATGAGCAATTTGCTAATGATCCGTGCATTTTTCAGCATGATGGAGCACCATGTCACTAAGCAAGAGTGATATAGAAGTGGCTCGAAGATCATGACATTGAAATTTTGGATCCTTGGCCAGGCAAATCCCCGGATCTCAACCCCATTGAGAACCTGTGGTCAGTCCACAAAAGGCGAGTGGACAAGCAGAAGCCCACAAATTGTGGTCAACTCCAAGAACTAATATGGCAAGAATGGATCGCCATAAATTAGAATTTGACCCAGAAGCTAATATCCAAAATGCCGGAGTGAATTACAAAGGTTATGAAGAACAACGGTAAACACTGTAAATATTGACTTATTATCATTTTTTGCCAATAAAATCCTTTAAAACTTATAATATGCTTATCATTGTTTTTCAGTATATCATAGAAACATGTGGAAAATAATCTACAAACGCTGAAGCAGTAAACTTTGCAAGACTCAAAATGTATGTCACTGCCAAAACTTTTGGCCATGACTGTAGAACCCTTAAAAACCTTTTTTTCTAAGAGTGTACTCCCAGAAGTCAAGTAAATTGACACTTTTTTTTGCTCATTTCAGTGTTTAAAACTGCATGTTATTCCTTTTGTGTATGTCATTTGTAGGGTGGAATTCACTCAGCTGGCTGCTGACTATAAGGCGGTGAACCTGGGTCAGGGATTCCCTGATTTCTCCCCTCCTGGTTTCATTCAGGAGGCCTTCTGCAAAGCCCTGAATGGAGGTTTCTCCATGCACCAGTACACCCGTGCTTTTGTAAGAAATTAAAAATAAGAAGTCCTTTGCTCACTTTCAATTTGCAGTTTTAGTAAATGTTTAACCACTGTATAATATAACAAGTATATTAGTAAATCTTACAACACCCGGTCATACAGGGCCACCCAAATCTTGTGAAGATCCTGGCTAAGTTCTTCAGTAGGATTGTTGGCCGGGAAATAGACCCAATGGAGGACGTCTTGGTCTCTGTAGGAGCATATCAAGCGCTTTTCTGCACCTTCCAAGCTCTTATTGATGAGGGCGATGAGGTAAAGTTATAATTATCTAGACAATGTTTGTATCCAGAATATTAAATTCTTAGTAGAAAATAAATAAGTCACTCAATAAGTGGTATCAGAATGCTCCTTTTTCCCTTTTCGGTGCAGGTGATTATTGTGGAGCCATTCTTTGACTGTTATCAGCCAATGGTAATGATGGCAGGAGGAACAGCTTTATATGTGCCCCTTAAACCAGTATGTTCATATATTACATGACAAGATCTGTTTGCTTGATTTAAGATTAAAATGTTTATTTTGAATAATATTAGCTTTGTATTGACAGAGGGAAGGTTGTGGTCCTGTTCTGTCCAGTGCTGACTGGGTGTTGTCTCCTGAAGAGTTGGCGAGTAAATTTAGTCCACGTACCAAAGCCATTGTCATTAACACTCCCAATAACCCTCTTGGGAAGGTGAGTCAGTTGCCAGCAAATGGTTTTGAGTGAAGAAATGTCTAGGTCATGTTTCACCACAAATAAAAAAAAAAATATTGATGTAAATGATAATAAAAAAATACTTTTGCAAATTAACCCCCTAACTGTCACTGTACCCTCAGTGGGACGCCTAAGTTTACTTCACCATTTTACAAATAAATCCTAGTTTAATCATGACAAACTATATATTGTTGGAAAGGTCTCCCAAATAGATATTTTACCTTTTGTGTGTGTGTGTGTGTGTGTGTTACAGATTATTTATGAAAAGTAATAGATTAATTTATGACAAGAGTGCACCTCAAAAATCTACTTCATAACAGGAGTTCTGACCTTTGTTACAAAAAGACTTCCTTTGTTCCCTAAGTTATTTATCAGTAGAAAACTTAAACTCAAAATTTATCCCCTGAAAACATTTTAAAATCAGACATTGCATTACCATGGAAAATGTACATAAAAATTATATTCCAAAAAATTTTGTTCATGATTTCTAAAAAAATTTATTTGAATGCTGCATTTTCATCTCTATGTTCAAAAATGGGAGTGACAGTTAAAGGGTTAATTAGGTCTTTTTAAATACCATCATGACTTTATTTACATGATTTGTCAGTAATCTATAATGGAAAAAAAATGCAAACATCTTTGCGTCTGGATAGGCAGGGTTACAGCAATGAGAATGTGATTTGTTTTCACATTACATAAGATTTATATTTATAGAATTTATATACACACTACTGTTTAATGAAATAAGTCTCTTATGCTCACTAAGTCTGCATTTATTTGATCAAAAATACAGTAAACAAAAACTGTAATATTATTTAAATTTAAAATAACTATTTTCTATTAGTGTCTTATGATTAATAAGCTTAAAGGATTACTCCACTCCAAAATGAAAAGTTTGTCGTTACTCACTTACATAAAGCTTCGTTCGTCTTCGGTACACAATTTAAGATATTTTGGATGAAACCCCTGGACGCAAGCAGCCTAGGCTGTTCTGTGTCAGCTGTGTCACACAGATACACTGTTTTCGTTTGAATCAAAGTGTAAATAAACGTAGAGAAAGTATTCGTGTGCTGAGGCTGACAGAGAAATGATTGATTAGATTGATAACTGCAAACTTTTTTTTTGTATTACAAGTTTTCTAAAATATTAGATTTAAATATGCAAATGAGGCATTATTTAATGAAATATGCACAAATTTGCATACATTTCTAGTACAAAAATCTAAACACTGGATGAAGTCAGTTTCAGAATTCTTGTTTAATTTGTTTGCCATATTAGAGTCAAATGTTTTTACAGAGGGGATTTGGGGGATTTCTCATTTTGCCACTCCAAAATTCAGAAAATACTTAGAACAGACAGAAATAAAATAATAATAAAATGTATATTTTATTATTAATAAAATGTATATATGAACAATATATGAACAAATCCCTCTGTAAAAACCTTCAGGATATAGACAGGAATAAAAATGTAAAGATTGGTGTATGTATGTGCTGATGAAGTTGAGATTTATGGCTCAGTGTAGGAGAAAAAACTCATTTTGAGAAAACAGCCTTTAAAAATGCGCATTTCTAATTGAAATCTATTGACACAAATAGATAAAGGGCTATAAAAGAAACATTTAACAGTGTCTTTTGGATGTTTTCTTTCCACTAGTCTGAAGTAATACTTTATGAAAAACCAAAGAGCCCAAAATATCACATTTGAGAGGTGCATGAAAAAACAGCATTTTTACTGCAGTGTCCACCCTTAATGCATCATTACTGAATGCAAGCATTACTTTCTTTTAAGCTTGCCACATTCCGACCCTAAATCTTTGAATGGAAATGTCATTAATATTAAAAAATGTAAACTCAGGTAAATTTTTACCACAAAGACAAATATGTTCAGGGTAACCCTAAGTGTGATTTCTTGCAGGTCTATCAGCGGGAGGAACTTCAGATGATTGCTGACTTATGCATTAAACACGACATCATTTGCATCAGCGACGAGGTGTATGAGTGGCTCACATATGATGGAACAAAACATGTGAAAATCTGTAAGAGCAGAACTGTGAAGGTAATGCAGTTAATCACAATTTTGTGGACTTTTAAATTAACACAACTTTTTTTCTTTTTTTTTTAACAGCTAGTCTGCCAGGTATGTGGGAACGCACTGTCACCATTGGGAGTGCAGGAAAGACTTTCAGTGCCACAGGATGGAAGGTAAGCTGGTAAACTTGAACACGATTTGTTAAAAAGCAATGTTATTTTGTTTGTCGTAGGGCCAGATTCAATAAACAGGGCAAATTAGAACGCAATTCCATAAAAACGTCGACGTGAGGGGAAAAGTCTGCGTGTGATAATGTCTTTGACTGGCTGGAAGTGTCATGTACAGTATGCGAGTCATTAATTTGCCCTGTTCTTTTAATGTAGGTGGGTTGGGCAATAGGATCAGGCCATATTCTGAAGCACTTAAAAACCGTCCATCAGAACTCAGTGTATCACTGTGCCACAGCTGCCCAGGTAAAACAATGCTCCTTTATTTTAGGTAAAGTGTGTCCTTTTTTTTTCAGTAGGCTGACATTGTCTGATGTTGTTCTTAAGGAGGCCGTAGCAGTAGGTTTTCAAAGGGAATATGATGTTTTTGGAACAGAGGAAAGTTATTTTCACCAGTTACCCATACTACTTCATGAAAAGCGACTGAGGCTGGCAGACTGCCTGAAGAGCGTTGGGCTAAAACCTATACTACCCCAAGGAGGGTACTTCATGATCGCAGATATCTCAAATCTTAGTAAGTAAGAAAGAAAAAAAACATAGAACAAACTGTTAAAGAAGGAACTTGGATTTTTTTCATGTATTATACAAATACAATTTTATATCTGAGAATTCCAGAGATGAGGTGTTTTTACGTTTTCAAAATGTTCCTCTTAAGCTTGTTAATTATTCTCTCATTTTATAGTAATAAACATATTATTTACTGTTGCCATGCTTTTTTCTATGTTTAGTGAATAAAGATATTTAAAAATCATTTTATAGGGTTTGCACTTATTATATACACTACCAGTCAAAAGTTTTTGAACAGTAGAATTTCTAATGTTTTTTTTAAAGAAGTCTCTTCTGCTCACCAAGCCAGTGTTTATTTTTAGAAAATTTGTAAATATTTTTACTACTTAAAATAACTGTTTTCCATTTAAATATATATATTTAAAATGCAATTTATTAAACATTTATTATTATTACTATTATTATTATTATCATCAATATTTAAAACAAGTTGATTGCATTTTTTTCAGGATTCTTCGAATAAAAGATCCAAAGATCAGCATGTATCTGAAATAAAAAACGTTTGTAACATTATACACCATTCAAAACTTTTATAGAAATGAGTACTTTTATTTAGCAAGGATGCTGTAAATTGATCAAAAGTGATGATAAAGACATTTAAAAAGATTTTATTTCAGATCAATTGTGTTCTTTTAAACTTTCTATTCATCAAAGAAACCTGACAAAATTCTACTCTGTAAACTTCTATGTGTAACATAACTATAATAATGTTTTTTGAGCAACAAATCAGAATATTAGAATGATTTCTGAAGAATCATGTGACTGGTGCAATGATGCTAAATTTCCACTTTGAAGTCAGAGGAATAAATGACATTTTAAAATATATTCAAATAGAAAACCATTATTTTAAATAGTAAAAATATTAAAAAAAAAAACATTTTACTGTTTATGTAACATAAATGCAGGCTTGGTGAACAAAAGAGACTTTAAAATCATTAAACATCTTACTGTTCAAAAAATTTTAAACAGTAGTGTATATTTCTATTATAGAATATTTCTACATTTTACATGATTTTAAGATTGTATTAATTCCCAGGAAAAGTGTATAATATCTCTAATATTTCCAGGTTTTCCATGAGTAGGGGAATCCACATAATATGAGAAATCATTGTACAAAAAAGCAGTTATTAATGTTTTGACATGATTATTTCAAAATAAAGTTTGTGTTTTGTTTTTCCACAAGATGTTGACCTTACTGAGCCCAGTACTAAAGATGAACCCTATGATAACAGATTTGTGAAGTGGCTCATAAAAGAGAAGGTAAGCTAAAACATAGTATTTACAGATTTATAAAATCTTTTCAAATATGTTGTTAAAGTTCTTCATTTCTGAATAGGGACTGGCCACTATCCCTGTGTCTGCATTCTACAGCCCGGAACACAGAGGCCAATTCCAGAAATACATTCGATTCTGCTTTGTTAAGGTATTTTGAACTCAAATGCAGAACATAAAATTTGAAAAAAAAAGGGAAGTTCTTTGTAATTATTTAACATGTCAATGTTGTTAGTTTTACTTATTTATTTGTTTGTTTGTAAAAGTGATTGCCATTGTGATCTAGTCACCTTGTTCAAATGTTGTTTCTATTATTTCATTCATATTTTTGTCTACATTAATAGGAGGACTCAACCCTGCAAGCAGGAGAGGACATCCTGAGGCAGTGGAGTAACAGCAAATGAAAATTCTAAATTCTGACCTTGCACAGACTGACAAATGTGAAAAGCAAAAGATCTTATAGAATAAGAATTCAAATTTTGTTGGTTTACGGTTTGTAGCGGTTTGGGATAAGAATAGTTATTAAAAAGAAAAGTGTTTGTTATTAGGTTTATAAGCAGGACTAGCAGATGGTGGTAATTGCATCACAAAACATACAATATTAGTATTATTTTATGCTAACATCATATTAGTGGGTGATTTATTTATTTATTTTTTTTTTTGGTCATTAAGCATTATTGTTTTTGGATTGTCTTTTTTTTTTCATTGTATTGCCATATTTCCTTCCTCTCTGGATTATACCTTGAACTGTTATTACTAGCTCCACTCCACTCCAAGTTACGAATTACACACTAATAGATTTCACTTCATGTTAAACTGTTTTATTAACTTATACTAGGTAAGTTTTATGTTCAGCCACTTCCATCTTAAAATATTGCAAACGTCTTTGTACATCTCGATGTAAATCTAAAGGAAAGTTGTTCGTGGATGATCTAAACACTCACCACTTACAGAAGTTCTTTGACACACTTCTGCAGAAGAAAGCAATAATGTGTCCTTGTCGCACACTGGTTTATTTAAAATAAAGGACACATTATTGGTTGCAGCATAAATAGTAATAAAACATCTGAATATACTCTATTGTGGCAAATTCTCATTTTTAAAACACAATAACTGCTAGCATATAAAAGCGAAAGCATCTTGCATTTATTATTGCAGTAGTTCGTTGGGAAAATGGAATTTCCATTAATATTGCCAAATTCACTGCAACTACAAAGAAAACTGAAAGTCATATTGGGGAAGTAGTACAGTTTCTTTTTCTTTGAAAAATACATTTGGCCCTTTCCATTTAATAGTATACATTACTACAATTGTTACTACACTTGTAAAATGTGAATTCTTGAAAGGTACTGTATATTGCTGAACTCAATAATGGCAATATTTATGGAGGAAATGTGTACATTTATATCTAAATGTATGTTTAATCCATTAGATTAAAGGCTAATTTTAAGGAATAAAAACGACACCAAAAACTTCTCTCCATATGAACTGTTTTTTTTTAATATACAGTGGATATGAAGTCTACACACCCCTGTTAAAATGCCAGGTTTATGTGATTTATGTGATCCACCTTTATTGTGACCTATAACTCACTTGAAACACAAACTGAACTTTTTTTCCTGTGGAAAGTAAAAATAAAAAGCTAAAATAATGTGGTTGCATTAGTGTACACATCCTTAAACTAATACTTTGTCGAAGCACCTTTTGGTTTTATTACAGCACTCAGTCTTTTTGGGTATGAGTTTATCAGCATGGCACATCTTGACTTAGCAATATTTGCCCACTCTTCTTTCCAAAAACACTCCAAATCTGCCAGATTACGAGGGCATCTCTTATGCACAGCCCTCTTCAGATCACCCCACAGATTTTCAATTGGATTCAGGTCTGGGCTCTGGCTGGGCCATTCTAAAACTTTAATCTTTTTCTTGTGAAGCCATTCTTGTCATGCTGAAAGATGAAGTTCCTCTTCATCTTCTGCTTTCTTGCAGAAGCCTGAAGGTTTTGTGCCAATATTGACTGGTATTTGGCACTGTTCATAATTCCCTCCACCTTGACAAAGACCCCAGTTCCAGCTAAAGAAAAACAGCCCCAAAGCATGAGGCTGCCACCTTTTGCTGTTAGATGCGACTAGGAAAATGTCAGGAAAAGCCTACTAGAACAGCTAAACTTTATTTGGGGTTAATCAGAGGCACTTTAAATGATGGCAGGTGTACTGACTCCTATTTAACATGAGTTTGACTGTGATTAGTTAATTCTGAACACAGCCCCATCCCCAGTTGTAAAAGGGTGTGCACACTAATGCAACCACATTATTTTAGCTTTTTATTTTTATTTCCAACTGAATGAAGATTTCAGATTGTTTTTCAATTGAGTTGTGGAAAAAAAGGTGGAAAAAATTCTGAAATTATTTATCATGGCCTACTTTTTTTTAAATAACATAAACCTGGCATTTTAACCGGGGTGTGTAGCCTTTTTTATATCCACTGTATATATATTTACTTTATGATGTGTTCACTTCTCCTGACAAATGATGATATCTATCCACATTTTTCTTCCCATAAAAGCGGAAGCAGCAATTTATAAATGTTATGGGTTAGGTTTCCAGTCTCATCCGCACCCAGCTACTTTTAGCTGTACAAAACAGCTTGTTTTGCTGCTTGATATTGCAAAATTGGTGTGTCTTACTATATTATTTTAACTTTGTTAGTTAATTCCCTATAGTTGATAATGAACCGAAAGTCTCATCCATGCTTCCACGTGGAAAAAAAAAAGATGGATACAAATACTCTTTTCCAATTACATTTTCTTATGTTTAAAATGCATATGTGCCACTTTGTTCGTGATTAACAGAAAAAAAAATCCTACAAAAGGCAATATATTTCCAAAGCTGATGTTTATTCTTGTATCTAATTTATAAATGGTTAAATGTACAGTGTTAAATCTCACTTTATGAACATGAATCAGAATCTAGTCAATGCTCACACAACTTACATTAACACAGAATAATGACACTGCTGCATTCTGTACAGCTGAATTGCTGAACTTTGCAGCACTGACAGTTGCTGAACTAAACTGAGGCTGAATAATGATACTTATTTTTTGTAGAGCTGCTTTAAAGTTAAAACAGAATTCAATTATGTGTTATTATGAGTGTTTTTGGTGCTGAAATAGGCTCCAGAATCATCCCTCTGACCGTTTTTTTTTTTTTTTTTTTTTTTTTTTTTTTTTGGCGGCAATGTTGCAATAATGAAAATGTGCACTGTTACAAAACCCAAGCTGGCCAAATTCATTTAACCTCAGAGGAAAAGGAAAGGCTTTTTTTCATGAGTATTATCAGACAAAAGGAAATTATACGTTTAAAGAGGTCATGTTGTTTACAATTAGTTATTTAGCAGACACTTGGAATGGAACAATGGAAGCAATCCAAATCAACAAAAGAGCAATGCTTTGACAAGTGCTATGACAAGTCTCAGATTAGTTTAATGCAGTATATGTAGCAAGTTTTTTTATATATTATATAGTAAATAAAAAGAAAACAGAACAGTTTTTTTTTAGACAAAAATAATATTTTTTTAGAAAAGAAAAAAATGAGAAAGTTAGAACTGTTAGAAATGTAGTTTGATAGTTTGAAGTGTTAGAAAAGTTGACAGCTGTGTGTACACACCTACCCTATAGATACATACCCAGTGGTTTTTATTTAATTTGTCAAAATAATTTCCCCTTTTTCAAATCAAGCCATTTTCAGAGGCCGCTCCCACACACTGTAAAAAAGTACTTGTCGAGTCAACTGAAAATAATTTGTTACCTGGCTGCCCTAAAATTTTATTTTTTAAAAGTTCGGTCAACTCTAAAAAAAGTTTCGTTAACTTGAAATGTTACTGATATTTGAGTTGATTCAACTTACAATTTTAAGCCAGCCGAGTAACAAACACAGCTGTTAAGTTTTACAAACTAATTTTTAGTTTAGTCAACTCGATTATCTAAGTTAGATAATCAGATAAGTATAGATAAGTCACATAGTACAACTTAACATTTCAATTTGAATAAACTTACTTGAGTTGACTGACTTGAAAATTTTAAGGCAGCAGGGTAACATTATTTAAAGTATTTTAAATTGTGTGTTTTTTTTTTTTTTTTACAGTGCAATAGATTGATAGAAAGTCATCTTACCTTAGACCCGTCTCAAATGAGCTGTAACAGTCCAATCCTCAGGGACAGGGACAGGGACATAGACAAGAATGGCTCCTAAGCAATTTTTGTTCTGTTTTGTTGTTAGATGTAATAATGAACATAGTAGTCCTCATTTACTCCCGACATCTGAGCCTCTGAAGACACAGTGGATGACTTTTGTTTGTGAATGGAACGCGCCTCCCAATCTACATAAATGCGTTCCCGCGAATCATCCGTGATCCAGCTTCATTTACAGCAGAAGTGAGTATATGTTTTTATTAATCTTTGCAATGGCTAGTTAGATAGTTAGCAAGATTCGTGGCGAGAGAAGAGATGGGCGGGGCGAGCAGAACACATTTACATTTAAAGGAACATGCATTGGAATCATGCAGAGCTGATTTTGACCATGTAAAAGGGTGGGTTTTTTTACAGTGCTATTGAGAATTTTTAACCAAAGTATATTATAGACTTTTCATTAAGACCCTAATAAATCATATAAACTTGTGGAAAATAGGCATTCGATGACTTTAAGTCAACAATAAAAGTTAGGTGTCAAACCTATTTTCTGCAAAGATCAACAAACAAGATATTTAGCTGTAACTTTCAGTTTTAACCAAATCGGTAAGAATTGTACCATATTGTAGGCTATTTTGCATACTTTTTTTTTTTTTTTTTTTACAGACAAATGGGATTAGCTTCGACCAGGGTGGTAATAATTTGTAATTTGTCAGGGAGTCAAATTAGAGATCCATCACCATTATGGAAAATGATCTGTAAGTACTAGTTCATACATGAGGCAATAATAATAATAATGTAAAAATTAATGGGTAAAACAACCGATTATCAAACATCCCAGCCTGCAAAAAATAGCTAATTTCCATGAGATCAGGCTTGTTGAGAAGGTCTGGAAAGTCTGGAAAAGAAAGATTAGCATTCGGTGATGCCTTATAACAGACAGATTTTTTTAGGCCACTTTGAGAACCACTGGGACAGCCCAACATGTGTTCTGCCCTGTATTCACCCAAAAATAAATAAATAATTTGGGTTGTTTATATCCCAGTGCATCATTAGGAGCCACTGGTAATTTTGTGTTTCCCGTAACTGATTTTTTTTTTTTTACCTCAAAAGTGACACCACCCCTTAACTTTCAAATGATTATGAATTACCAACAACAATAGATTCAGCTAAAATAGCGTTAGTGTTCTACTAGGCTGACCATATTTTCGTTTTCAAAATATAGTATGTAGGTGACCACAGTGGCCACAGCCATTCTTCACAAAATTAATATCTAGTTTTATCACAGGTAACATGCAAAATGTTAAAATACAAGCATTTCAGTCAAATGGAATTAGAATTTTTGCTGGAGCGCGATTAAGAAGTCCCAAGCAATGCTTTAATACAAAAACGCATATTCTACTGAAGAAAAAAGTCACCTACATCTTGGACGGCCTGAAGGTGAATAAATGAACAGCCCAGCCACGTAGGGGATATTATTGCATCAAAGATGCCCTCTTCCCTTCTCGAGAGAAAGTGCCCCTTTTTAAAAAAATAAAATAAATGAATATATGTATATATGTGTGCGTTTCTGTTTGCGCAGAGCTTTCCCTGTCAAACAGATAAAAAAAAAATTAAATATCAGGTCGTGTCAGGAAATGTTAAAACTCTTGTCGAGTTCCGATGCCTTTCTCCCCTCCGCATCTCCGCTCGGGCACAGCGTACGGTCGGTAAATCACAGACAGTCAGAAGTGAAGCCCTCACTCCCTTTCCAGTTGTGTTTGTCTTGGTGTGGAGGTAAGTGGTGATGAACAAAAGACTAAGCTACACGTGCCTCATTTTTACAGCTAATTAGCCTATCCAAAAAACAAAACGCAAATATATATTTTTTCTTGCTTACATGGCCGTAGCCATCTATGAGGTCAGGACATCGGTACATTCGTCATGTTAAAAAATAAAATGTGTTGTCTGAATGACTAATTTGTGGTTTAAAACTCCTCATATGAGGGTCTACGTCTACATATAACAAAGTTTAGCCAGTTTTCAAGAATGATCGCTGCGACGCTAGCCAGAACTAGTTATTGTAAACGTGTTTAGATTAAAGGTGCTTTAAGTAAGTTTGTGACTCTTCTTAACGCAAAAAAACAACAACAAAAAAAAAAACAATTTAGGAAACGTTATGTTTGCATAACTGTTTCTCTGAAAACTAATGCTGTAGTAATTCTACCTTATGTCTTGCTGATGTCAAGACTACAAAAACGAGTCAGATAGGGAGCAGGGAGATTTAATTGAATTTTTTTTTTTTTTTTTTTTTTTAGCCTATAAATACGACATAATCTTTGAACGTCTTTGTGAATGTAGCAGCACACAGACACACAGCCTTTGACACACACACACACACACACACACCGGAAGCGTTCATTCAGATGAGAGCGCAAAAGCGGCACAAAAATGAATAACAGATAAAACAGTTTCTAAATCTTAAAACAGGCTCTTTAAACGTAACTGTTCAAAAACACGGCGCATTAAAAACGTGAAGCCAGTCAAGGTCTTGACGAAAACAGGCTAGTATGCGTGCTTGTTATGATTGATTATTAGGCTAATCTGCCGAAATTCCCCCCCAAAAAAAGACAATTCTTGAAATGCGAGTTTATCAGTGCGTCTTCAGCCATGTATTCACTCAGATAAAGATATAATTTTAACATAATTTTCTTGTTAAGAACATATCTGACAACTTGAGAATTTTTCAAGAATTGCATTGCACTTATAAGAACATTCTTACGAACTTCATAGAATTTATCTTAAGAAATTTCGTAATTTATTTCTTAAGAAGATGTTTGTGAGTCTGACCCCTGGTGTTTGAGTGTCAGGTTTTAAAAAATTGTGTGACAAGTAAAGATTTTGTGTGTAAGCAGTGAAAAAAAAAGTAACACATTTTCTCAAAACACAGATTTTTTTCCCCACAAAGCAACAAATTGCGTATAAATCTTTTCACACGTCATCAGTGGGTCACTGTGGGTGTAGGAAATCAATAAATCAAAGTGTGGCATTTAAATGTCATTGTTTCCCAAATTAAAAACAAGAGCTGTTATAGTTTGAATGATGAGTCTTTGTGTCTGTGTCTGAGTCTGTGTTTAGCATTTTTGCAAAAGGTTTGTTTTGTTACAGTTGCAGTACAGTAGAATGTGCTTGACGTTTTGCAGACTTGTCTGAAGTTTCTGTGTCTGAGTGAATGGTTTCATGGAGTCTGCCTCAACTACACACTAATAGAGGTAGTTGAGGCAGATTTGTCTGAAGGTTCTGTGTCTGGGTGAATGGTTTCATGGAATCTGCCTCGATTGTTTATTCAGTTTAGTTCTAATTCAATTCAGTTTAATGACTCAGTAAAGTTTTTCAATTATGAAACAAGTGAAATTCAGCAAAAATGAATATATTCAAACCTGAAATATCACATATAATATGATGAGTGATTAATGAGAGGGACACTGCTTCAGTACTGTGGCTTTACTAAAATGTTTATCCACATCGGGTTATGAATAATTGACCAAATCATACCTGTATGATAATACAATAAATATTACCTTCAATGCAACAAGAGTTGGAAAAGAACAGTAATAATATAGATGGAATAGTAATAACAAATGATGTTGAAGTCTTGTTGAATGAGTTCAGACAGCTAGCTGAATGCACTACTTTCACACAAATGAATGTCAGGTAGTTTACCGTTGTGGTTGTTTGATATTTCCTTTCCACTTCTGCTAGATGTTCTTTTGCTCTGCAGAGGATGAATTGACCATAAATGCTTATATTGTTGTGGTTTTTTTCATGCACAAGAAAAGCTTCTTGTTTATCTGGTTTTAACTTGCAGGAACTTCAATCAACCTCAGTAGTCGACCTCAGTAGTTAAAAAATAATTAGAAATGGACCAAATCATGTTTATGTTGACAAGTTTAAGGGTAGGGGTCGAGGTAGATCATAGAAAATATTCATCTGATTAATCTGAATTCTATGAGATGTCCTCACTAATGTGAAAATGAATGTGTCTGTCAAACATGAAATAATATACACAAATATTCTTGCTCTATACATCCTTTAATACTAGAACATTTTGAAAATAATTTTCATGTTTCTCACGGAAGTTGATACCACTGTGGTAAAAGAAAGTTTACCATGGAAAGAACTGTGGTTGTGTTTTTTTTCTTGAATATTGGCGAAACATTTTTTTGGCAGATGTTATATAGGAAACTACTGTGTTATTTTTTTTTTATTATGCTGTAGTTTATTTTTGTTAATTGGTGTTTAGGGATGGAAATGAAATTACAATGACCCTTTTATCCCATAGCTTTACTCAATCAATCAATCAATCAATCAACAGTTAATAAATGGTTGCTTTGAGCTTTTAATGCACTAAAACATGTTACATGGTGTAACTACACAACAATTGCACAACATTAAAGTGTATAAATAAATTATGAACAGTATCAGGCACGTGCTCACATAGACATCAAAGGGGGCTTGAGCACCTGCCTTTTTTCTTCCTTGAGAGAAAGTGCCCTTTATTAAAATAAATGAATATAAGTATATATGTGTGCGTTTCTGTTTGCTCACAGCTTTCCCTGTCAAACAGATAAAAAAAAAAAATCAAAATATCAGGTCGTGTCAGGAAATGTTAAAACTCTTGTCGAGGTCCGATGCCTTTCTCCACTCCGCGTCTCCGCGCAGGCACAGCGTACGATCGGTAAATCACAGACGGAGAGCCGCAGAAGTGAAGCCCTCCCTTCCTTTCCAGTTGTGTTTGTCTTGATTGAGGTGAGTGGTAATGAACAAAAGACTAAGCTACATGTGCCTCATTTTTACAGCTAATTATCCAAAAAACAAAACGCAATTACATATAACAAAGTTTAGCCACTTTGCAAGAATGATCGCTGCGACGCTAGCAGAATGAACGAGACTTGAGGGCGCGAGGCGATGGCGCGTGTTGCCAGATCCAGTTATTGTAAACTTGTTTAGATTTGTATTTTCCACTTAAAGGGATAGTTCACCCAAAAATGAAACTGTTGTCATTAATCACTTACCCCCATGTCGTTCCAAACCCGTAAAACTTTCGATCGTCTTCGGAACACAATTTAAGATATTTTGGATGAAATCCGGTAGCTTTTTGACTGTCCCATTGACTGCCAAGTACATTACACTGTCAAGGCCCAGAAACATATGAAATACGTTGTCAAAATAGTCCATCTGCCATCAGTGGATCAACCATAATTTTACGAAGCTACAAGAATACTTTTTGTACGCAAAGAAAACAAAAATGACGACTTTAGTCAACAATACCTCTCCTCTATGTCACCGTAGCGCCATTTTGGAAAGTATCCACCTGATGTAAACAAAAACGAGAAAACGATCTGTTTTCTGTTTTCTGTATCAGTGACGATCAAACCTTTTACGGGTTGGGAACGACATGGGGGTAAGTGATTAATGACAAAATGACTGCCGTACCCATTTCAACCACTAGTTGAATCTTACATACTGCACTTTTAATTTGACAGTTTAGAAAGTTAATAAAGTGGGGATTTCTAGTGTTGGGTTAGCGAGATCTTTATATTATATAATTTGCAAAAGATTTTGCTTTATTTTTAATTTATTTGTTGGTTTTTATTTGTTTTAATAGAATATCTGGCACATTCGGTAAGGCAAACGCAAAAACATCATGAAATTGTCTGTCAGAAACGTTATGAACGTTATTAAAAACAGTGTGTATCATGAGTTGAGTTTAGGGGTCATTATAGCACAATTCTTAACCTCAGACCTCACTAATGTCCAACCCATGACTTATGAGCTACCATATAATAAGTTAGCTAAAGTTTAGAATCGCTGAATCTAAACATATACTTAAATCTAGTAGAAAACATGCATATTGTGGCTTGGTGAGTGTGAGGGAATTAAAATAAGTTGGTAAGTAAGTCAGAGTTGTGTTAATATATTTAACGTTTTGTTTAGAAAAAAAAAATAGATATGAAAAGTGCCCTTTTTACATTTCAGACCCTGCCCCTCAAAATGTCTGTGCACGTCCCTGAAACAGCCTATTTAAATTTTTGACTGAACTGTTCCTTTAAGATATAATAACAACACAAATACAGTTTTAAAATGTACGTCTGACAGTAACTGGGAAAATTTAGAAGGTATTGCTTTACAAATACCTGAAGCTTATCATGTATTTTTTTTGTGTGTGTCAGGCCAGGGACAGCAAATTGCTTGGAAACCTGCCACTGGCACGGTCTCATGGAGCCACAGCTCGCCGCCTAAACATTGCTGCCGTCATTATTGGTTCCATCTCTATACTTATCGTCATCATCGTCATATCCAAGTCATTTAGTCAACTCACATCAAGTTTTCATCGCTATTAACTTCTTCAAAGAATCAATGTCTGAATGATTTATTTGCCTACATGTACTTTTTAAATGCCTTTTATTAAAGCATTTATATTTCTTGAAACTTTGCTTTGTTCTTGCTTGGTCTTACATACAAATGTGTTTAGACACCTTTAACATTTCTCACATTATCACAGTGTATTCACTATATAGTTTAGACATCTTGATAATGTCAGATAACTTTGATTGAAAGGTATGTAATGGATTACAATCATCCAAAAATGCTTAATTTTGTTCAGTCTGTGGTGTAAAAAGGTCGCATTAGCAGGAAAAGAGAAACACATGGTCAGGTCAAAGTGTTTTAATAATTTTTGGTCTCAGATCTGTATCAATTGTACTGATGAATTTTGGGGTATAATATGTCACAGTTTACGTTTTATTTTGCTATGCTCACTTACATAAATGAACTATAGTGTCCTGCAACCAATAAAAATATCAAAAATGATATCTTGTGTCTGAATATTATTTTATTTTTTATTTGACTGTACATACATAAGCTATTTACATTATATACTATAATTTGTTAGGCTATATAGAAGCAGTTCAGCTGTTTATTTATTTATTTACTTATCGGGGAACTTGTGATAGCCTATATAATGTCTTCAAATGTCTTTAGCCATTTTTTATGAATTTACAACTTTGCTGAATAAAAAATATAGTTTTATTGAGAAAAAAAATATGAGAACTGTAATATAACAATAATAACAATTTAACAAAAAAATAAATAAAATAAAATCTACGACATGGCAGGGAGTTTTTGTGGGACATCATGAGAACCGAAATAATATATAGTTAATGTTTTAACCATAAACCTTTTCTAATTGTTTTCATATTTGCCATCCAATAGTGCAAATTAATCACTTATTTCTGTTGTAATTATAATAATAGCATTATTATCACTGTCTTATAACACGATTATGATTATTATTTAATGTGTTTATTTATTATTTTTATTTCACTAATGTCCAACCCATGACTTATGAGCTACCATATAATAAGTTAGCTAAAGTTTAGAATCGCTGAATCTAAACATATACTTAAATCTAGTAGAAAACATGCATATTGTGGCTTGGTGAGTGTGAGGGAATTAAAATAAGTTGGTAAGTAAGTCAGAGTTGTGTTAATATATTTAACGTTTTGTTTAGAAAAAAAAAATAGATATGAAAAGTGCCCTTTTTACATTTCAGACCCTGCCCCTCAAAATGTCTGTGCACGTCCCTGAAACAGCCTATTTAAATTTTTGACTGAACTGTTCCTTTAAGATATAATAACAACACAAATACAGTTTTAAAATGTACGTCTGACAGTAACTGGGAAAAAGAAAAAAAAAAAAAAATATATATATATATATATATATATATATATATACCAATAAAAAAATACACCGATTTTTTTTTGCAGCTACTCTCAGACATTGTTTCTGAGTGAGCCATCACTTTTTACTCCACCCAGTGTTTCTTAACATTGCAAAACACACATGCATGCACCGGACATACCTCTCTATAAAAGAGAGTTGAACACTTGCAAACATCACAGAGAGCAGCTTCTTGATATTGAACTGACAGCGATGCAGAACTACCCAGCGCCAGGGGGAATCCCGATGCAGGACGATAGAGTCTACACTGCCCAGCCAGTAGTGCTGTCCATGCCTGACCAAATAGTCAGTGATGATATCGTTTTCTCCACGTTCAATCTTCACTTTTGCAACCCTTGCTGTCTTGGGTTTGGAGCCTTTTACAACTCAATAAAGGTAAGCAATATACATATGTGCAATTATATTACTGTCCTGCTGCTTTACAAATACCTGAAGCTTATCATGTATTTTTTTTGTGTGTGTCAGGCCAGGGACAGCAAATTGCTTGGAAACCTGCCACTGGCACGGTCTCATGGAGCCACAGCTCGCCGCCTAAACATTGCTGCCGTCATTATTGGTTCCATCTCTATACTTATCGTCATCATCGTCATTGCCAAGTCATTTAGTCAACTCACATCAAGTTTTCATCGCTATTAACTTCTTCAAAGAATCAATGTCTGAATGATTTATTTGCCTACATGTACTTTTTAAATGCCTTTTATTAAAGCATTTATATTTCTTGAAACTTTGCTTTGTTCTTGCTTGGTCTTACATACAAATGTGTTTAGACACCTTTAACATTTCTCACATTATCACAGTGTATTCACTATATAGTTTAGACATCTTGATAATGTCAGATAACTTTGATTGAAAGGTATGTAATGGATTACAATCATCCAAAAATGCTTAATTTTGTTCAGTCTGTGGTGTAAAAAGGTCGCATTAGCAGGAAAAGAGAAAAAACACATGGTCAGGTCAAAGTGTTTTAATAATTTTTGGTCTCAGATTTGTATCAATTGTACTGATGAATTTTGGGGTATAATATGTCACAGTTTACGTTTTATTTTGCTATGCTCACTTACATAAATGAACTATAGTGTCCTGCAACCAATAAAAATATCAAAAATGATATCTTGTGTCTGAATATTATTTTATTTTTTATTTGACTGTACATACATAAGCTATTTACATTATATACTATAATTTGTTAGGCTACATATAGAAGCAGTTCAGCTGTTTATTTATTTATTTACTTATCGGGGAACTTGTGATAGCCTATATAATGTCTTCAAATGTCTTTAGCCATTTTTTATGAATTTACAACTTTGCTGAATAAAAAATATAGTTTTATTGAGAAAAAAAATATGAGAACTGTAATATAACAATAATAACAATTTAACAAAAAAATAAATAAAATAAAATCTACGACATGGCAGGGAGTTTTTGTGGGACATCATGAGAACCGAAATAATATATAGTTAATGTTTTAACCATAAACCTTTTCTAATTGTTTTCATATTTGCCATCCAATAGTGCAAATTAATCACTTATTTCTGTTGTAATTATAATAATAGCATTATTATCACTGTCTTATAACACGATTATGATTATTATTTAATGTGTTTATTTATTATTTTTATTTCATGTATTGTATTAATTTTGTTGGTACAAATAGTTAATATTTTGTAATAATGTATTAAACATTAACCCAAGCGTTTGGAGTTTGTTATTTTGGCGCGCTCTTCTGTACCGGTAGTTGTCAGTAGAGACGCCGCTCTCGTCCCCGTCCCGCTGCTGCCTCTCTCAGGTAGGGCCTCAGAGCGAAGATGGCGACGGACAAACAGAAACATGAAGGCAGGGTGAAAATCGGACATTATATTCTCGGAGACACACTAGGCGTGGGAACGTTTGGAAAAGTCAAAGGTAAAACTCTCCGAGGTGTTTTTGCTTTTGTGTACTAGCTGTTTTAAAGGCAGTAAAGCAAAACTGGAAACGATCGAGCCTTTAAATGCGGCTAAAGCTGCAGCACTTGTTGGCTAATGACAGTCTAGTCATGAAACAAACCTTAAACAGCAAAGCTTTCTGCGAACATTAGCGTTGATAATGTTAGCCAAACGATGCTTACGTGGTTTTCTGAATGTGTGCGTGCGTGTATTGCGTTAGCTTGGTTTTGGTAGAGGGATTGGTCGCAGCTAACCTGGTTAGCTTCATGGTTTATGAAGTGATTAGTATTCTGAAGTTGCAGTTTGGTGAGGATTGATAGATTCGCTCGTGCACAGGCCAAATGACAACTAAGGTTAACTTACAGATGCAGCTAGTCAGAGTCAAGTCTTTGTCAGAATGACAAGAAAATAGTTTCGTGGTAAGGTGCAAGCTGTGAGTCAGATGAATTAAAATGCTTGCGGGTTTTAATGTTACAGTCAAACCAGGAATAACACGATATCATTTTTGATGGATTTTTTTTACTAGTGGGTGTAGGGCACTGTAGTTCATTTATGTAAGTTGGCATAGCAAAATAAACTGTGACATATTATACCCAAAAAATCTTTATACAGTGGACTACCAGTAAAATTATAAAAAAAAATTGGAGCATGTTGACCTTTGACCTGACCATGTTTTGTTACATACCTATCAAAGTTAACTGACATTATCAAGATGAATTTGTTCTAACTCTTGAGTTCATATTTTATTACCATTTTCTAAGCTAGCTAATAACCTGTGATAATGTGAGAAATGTTAAAGGTCTCTGAATAGGTTTTTAGTCAGGCTCCTGTTGCAACAGGGGTGCAACAGCTTGATCACAGATCAATCATGTTTCATTGTAAAACATCCGCCGTGTTGCATCACTTTATAGTCATGAACTTGTTTCTATAGACAAAACACATCTTAAATATAGTAATGTAGAGTAGTTGTATTTTTATTAGAGCAGTAAATACGAACATTGTTCAGTTTGCGCACAGTTTTGAAGTTGGTTAGACAGGATGTTAAAAAATAATAATTAAAAAAATTGCTGTTAAATTAGAGTAATCAAAGACAGATTAATTGATTAATTTACTTGTAACAGTTTGACAAGGTGCAACCAACAGTTGGTGACATTTCAGAAAGCCCACTGTTGCTCAATCAAGTTTCCTTTTTTCCTCACGCCACATCTGATGCAATAATGAAATGCCTACTGTACACCAATTGAGAATACCCAGACACGGCTTCCCAGCTTTGCGGTGCCTCCAAAACAAGTTTTATGAGTTAATACATGATGCGAAACGAAATTTTCAAAACAGGAAGTGTGTTGTGTGTATAACCATTTCTGGGAAAAGAGACAGTGATATACTACTAATCACCAATCTAACAAGTAGCCTTTATAAACAAGGTTGATGATGTTTTAGTACTGAGACATATGTGAGGTCTGTGGTTACACACACGCACACATTTTCCTCTGCACGACTGAGTTTGTGTTAATGCGTAACTAGAGCAGTCTAGTTAAAGCAGGCGGCCTGTTTTTAAATTGCAACCTAACCGAGCCCATACACAGCTTCTAGGAACGGTTCAATGTACGCCCTTCAGCCCTTACTGATGCCGCTATATCCTGCCTTACAAGAAACTGGTTGGCAAAGCCTTTGCCCATATAAAAAGAGTTTATGGAAAAATTTTGTAAATGTGCGGTGAACCTCACACATTAACTGCAAGCTTTAAAGGTGTTGACTTTCAGCTGTTTGAGTTATTATTATTTTATGCCGCAGCTTTTACAGTAGAAGTGTTTATTGTTGTGTTTATTGTGCAAAAGTAAACAAATATATAATGAAATAAATAGGGATGTAACGATATTCTTAGGGATATATCGAAATGAAAATTCTTGGCCGAAGCTGAACAAAATGAAACACCGGGCCGAATACGTTTTTAAACACTGAACATTTTTAACATTCTAGTAGACATTATAGCCTACCAACAAAGCACAATTTAACTTAAAATAAATAGGTATTAATAGAGCTGCTGTAAATTATTGTTATCATTATTTTTGTCTTACTTTTTTATTTTATTTTACAGAACAACAGTAAAATTGGGGAATATTTGCATTCATTCATATGCGATTGAATTAGCTATTCATGTGGTGGACTGTCATGATTTTGGCAGGACACTACAGAATGATGCGTGTCAGCTGATAAAGAGGTGGATCCGCCATATACATTTGTAACAGTACAGCTATGAAATAAATAAGCAATGTCCCCGTTTTGTGCTCCCACAGTGAGCTTATCATGCCCATTTGTAGTAGACCCCTATGATTTCCGCGATGCAGAAAACGCAGACGGAAGCATGGAATCCAATCATAAAAACGGAATTTACAGTATGACACGGAGTTTCACGGAATCTGTCATAAAAACATATATCCAAATAACATGCCTAAAAGCACTTGTAGATACGAGGACATCGCAACATTGCAAGTGTAAAGCACTTTACACTCTCCCGAGCATAAACAAAACACAGCACGTTTATCAGTGGTACTTTAGTTAAAATCATCTTTAGCCAAAAAATGGCAGATACTAAATGGCTAAATTCTTATTCACTCCTGCAAGACGGCAAAATGTTGCTATACGCATTTAAATGCGGTTGTCACTCCTGAAACTTGCAGTGTGTATGTGGCCATACAGTAACCAGCAACAACCACCTGTTCCTCTTTTCATCTAAATTCCTCTGTACGCAGTTTATCAGGAAGTGACTATTTTGTTCTCTTTGACTTGTTGGATGGAAAACAGAGCTTACTCGCAAATGTTTTATGCAATATTCCAATTTTGCGCGTAAGTTAAATTCGCAACTTTGAATGGAAACCTGGCTAATGTGTGCTCTGCAAGACCGTTTTGTGCTTGAGTGCCACCAAGTCGTGTTTACTGTAACTTCAGCAGCTCCAGGCACGTGAACAAAAGCGCCAATCTTATTGGTCAGCCAGGTTTTAAAGTGGCACGTTAAACCAAAAAAAAAAAAACTTTTTTTTTTTTTAGAAAATGGCACTTTTACCCCTGTCGTTGTGCACACTCACATTGGCGCCCTTTGTTTAGTCACGAGGCATCAGCAATGATCGCACGCAATATTCGTCCCGGTGTGCACAAGCCTTTATTTTCGCTTCAGATGATTACATCATTTCACTAGATTTGTAGTGAGTCTTGTTTGGCTTCCTAAAACACCAGTACATCACAAATAAGAAAAGGGGTTGTGTCCCCGTTGAAGTTCAGGTACACGACAATTCACTGAGTTTTTTTTTTCTGATTTAAGTTTTCTTAGTTAAGTTGCTGTTAATTTTGAACTCTCAAAGCGCATTGGATAGAAGAATTTAACTTTAAAATGCAAAATTTATTTTATTTTACCTAGTGTCTTTTTTTGTAAACATCGCAATAAATATCATATCGCGATATTATCATATCATATCATATGAGATTTTGATATTGTTACATCCCTAGAAATAAAGTATTAGTAGGGCTGTGCGATCAATCGAAGTGAAATCGCGATTAATCAAAAGCTGCGATTGTCATTCGTATCTTTCAGTAAAGCACGGTTCTGTGATCAGTAAATCTTCATCCGAAGGCCAGAGGGTGCTCTCATTCTCACACGGAAACTCCAAATATGCCAGAAGAAGAAACATAGGAAAGGCATCTTTGCTATCGCTGCAGCTGAATAAACAAGATTTAACTGCTTTCGTTGATTGAACATGACTAATAAACCCACGACTGCAACAATATATGGTTTATCTGTGTTCTTATTATTATAAATTTCCTTATAATACAGTATATAATAATGCAATGCCTTTATCACTGATTAGAATACTATTCGTGCCTTATTCTGTGTAAAAAGCTACACTCACATCTCACAGATGAACACCCAACTGATGTTATGAAGTCAATTTGGAGTAAAAACATTATTAAATGGGATATTCTCATGTGCTTTTAGGTGTAGCAGCATATCTACACAGAGGCGTAGTTTACTGAGCAGCTACGCAAACAGCTGTCATTATCGTGAATGATTCGTTTAAATTGTTAATTAAATCGTTTGCGATAATGAATACGATTAAGCGTAGCTTTTCTGTGACGTACGACTCTGTGTAGTACATGCTGCTCCTTCTGAACGCAGGTGCTGGAGATTTACTGCTGATTAGCAACCGGCTTTACTGACAAAATGCGCATGACAATCGCATTCGATTAATCGAGCAGCCCTAAGTATTAGTTTTATCTAAATTGTCAAGTGGCACATGGATATGTACCATTTGTACAAACAGCTTTTGCCATCAACAACAGATCGAGAGAATGCTTTCTGCTCCTTTTCAAAAGCCTGTTTATTTTGCTGTTGTAAGTATGCATGGTTATATGGTTGCTTGCAGTTTATTTTTTGCATTTAGCAATTTCTCCACTCCTGTCCGAAGCCCCATCAGAAGAGACCTGTCCCCCACTGGCACTGATTTCGTGTCGTTTTCAGAAACACATTGGACATTTTATTGTAATGACCTGCATAAATGAAAGCCTTCACAAGCATTTGTTTCTTTTACCTGTCTGTGCAGTGGGCCAGCATGAGTTGACCAAGCACCAGGTGGCAGTAAAGATTCTGAACCGGCAGAAGATACGCAGTCTGGATGTGGTGGGGAAGATTCGACGTGAGATCCAGAACCTCAAACTCTTCCGTCACCCGCATATAATCAAACTGTGAGTACTGGTTCATTCCATCTGTATAGCTTGCAGTGTTCTGTTTAAAGGCACTAATTTGGTATTTTATACACCGCTATCCCAAAGTTCACCTGTAGGTGGTTTGCTTCCCAAATTGCTGCGAAAAGGGTAAACGTGACAACAGAACAACGTGATGGATCATCAAACAGATTAAACTCCATCAACGTGCTCAAAACTAGTAATTAAGACAACAGTAGAAGTAGGGCTGTCAAACGATTAATCGCGATTAATCGCATCCAAAATAAAAGTTTGTTTACATACTATATGTGTGTTTACTTTGTATATGTATTATGTACATATAAATACACACACATACATGTATATATTAAAACAAAATATTTATATGTATATATATTTATACCTGTATACAATTTAGATTATAAATAAATATATTTTATTTATAATATATACATGCATGTGTTTGTATTTATGTATACATAATAAATATACACAGTACACAAATATATATTATGTAAACAAACTTTTATTTTGGATGCAATTAATCGTTTGACAGCACTAAGTAGAAGTGAAACAGGCAATATTTTGCATACAAAACGGATGATAAAGGTGAACGAGCTGACGTTACTGCGCCTGAATGCAAGCATTTGTCACTTGCTCATCCTGATCTTCAACGCAAATTTAGAGATCGACAGGTGATTCAGATTCACATAGATTTAATTAGCTTTTATTCACAACTGATCAACGCACATGCCTAAGATGTGATACAGATGTAAACGCGAAAGCTCATGACACGTTATCACTTTAGCTTTGGTCACATAATATTTGCACTTGCATTTCAAACAATCAAATATGAATTGAATTTAAATGAAGCAGGAGTTTTGCTATATTAATGTTTCTCCCGCACCACCGACCACTAATATGAAGCAGCCGAGAGAGTGATTTATATTTAACGTTAATGTTTTTTCCTTGGTTGGGTCTGAAATCTAAAAACAATTGAAGAGAAAGAGAGATAATACACTTTACAGTAAAGCAACCTTTGTTAAAATTCAGTAGGTAAGCTGACTAAACAGTATTGCAGCACTTATTAATCTAGGTCAATAATTAGTTATAAATGATAAATGAACTAATATATGTTTACTATGTTAACATTACTTACCAAATTGTTTTCAGTTCACTTATCTTTTGAGGCTGGTTATTTGTCACCTATGGTATCCATTTAGTATTGATACCAAGGTATTACATTCTGGTATTGTACCGAAGCCATAATTATTACTATTTGACCTAGTAGGTTGATTTTTTACAAAATATTTATCCCAGAGTAAGTATGTGAGAGAGTTACAGATTGATGTGCGTGCAAATGAGCCCCCACATTTGTATGGGAATCTGGGTTGGCTTCCCTTGTGACCATGCTTGCATTTTTTTTTTTTTTTTTCTATTCTTGTGGTTTGGAATGAGGCAAGACATTCACCAAATTGCAGAGGATGGGAAAGGGGAGGGGATTTCCATTTCCTCCCATTATAAAGAAGCAGTAAAGCTTTGACTTTAATGTGTTTTTTTTGTCTGTTTCACCTTGATTGTGTACATGTGAGCTGTTTGTTTGTGCTGTGTCCAGAAAAGACATAGGAATGTCAGAGGTATCCAGTCACGCTCCAAAACCATTAGGAATTAATGAACTTTTCTCATATAAATAGTGGAAAAATAGTAGAATTCAAAATCTAAGCATTGAAATATGCCTGAATTCATCACTAAATCAGTAGTAGATAGGACAAGTTCATTTTTTTTAAAGAATGATGCAAATATTTTGCATAGATTTGAAATTTTTTCGTAGTTCAGATGCATTTTACTGGCTTCACTGACAGAACCAATGACATTTATTCTTTACAAATTTTTGCATTTTGTTTGGCAGGTACCAAGTCATCAGCACACCAACAGACATCTTCATGGTAATGGAATATGTGTCAGGAGGAGAACTCTTTGACTACATCTGTAAAAATGGAAAGGTACATCTTAAGTTCTAATTTATGGATTATTTAGGGCTAGAAAATGAATTGCTTATAATTGATAATTAAAATAATTCTTATATTTAGTTGTTGTGTAGTTAGGTCTTTGCGCTCTGCCCAGAGACTCTCCGTTAGTGGTGGCTCTTTAATGTAGTAAAGATACTTTACGGTGAAAAAATGTGAGAGCGAGATGCATCATAAAGCATCTGCATGCTTGTCAATCAAACAGAAAGCTCAACAGAAAGAAAAAGGACAGTCATTTTGATAACAGTAGTTGACCAATAATCATACAATTTAAGTTTAGATGATCTATAATCTTGAAATTCTAAATAGAATGCGAATAATTTGATATTTGTGAACCTGGACCACAAAACCATTAGGGTCAATATTCTGAAATTGAGATTTATACATCATCTGAAAGCAGAATAAACAAACATTGATGTGTGGTTTGTTAGGATAGGATGATATTTGGCCAAGATACAACCATTTGAAAATCTAAAAAAAAATCTAAATATTGAGAAAATCGCCTTTAAAGTTGTCCAAACTAAGTTCTTAGCAATGTATATTACTAATAAAAAATTACGCATTTATATATTTACGGTAGGAAATGTCTAAAATATTTTCATAGAACATGATCTTTACTTAATATCCTAATAATTTCTGGTATAAAAGAAAAAAATATAATTTTGACCCCAAACAATGTATTGTTGGCTATTGCTACAAATATACATCCTACTTATGACTGGTTTTGTGACACAGGGTCACATTTGTTTAACTGAACTGTAACTTTAATGCTATTGTGATGAAAACACTAGTTGTGTGTTCATATTAACTGTAATGAACTAATGTAGGAGACATTAGTTCATTACAGTTAATATGAACACACAACTCTATTTTGCTGCTTATGGAACTAACTTTTCCAATATTTCCAGTATGAATAAATTAAATTAATCTAAGAATTAATAAAAAATGTACACTGCTGTTCAAAAGTTTGGGGTGAGTTAATTTTAAGAAAATTACACTTTATTTAACAAGTGTAGAGGAAAAATAATTCTGCAAGCCGACTCTCTGTAATAAAGACAAACTGAGCAATTGCCTTTTAAAGTTTTATTTCTTGCAAGAAAGGTCCACAATCATACAGACACACAGGTCCCTGCTGAGTGTGACAAAGGAGGGAGAGAAAACCTCCACTTTATATCTCTTTGCACACCCAAGGTTACAACCTAAGAACAGCTGCAGTTTCTCATACAAGGACAGAAAAACAGAAAACATCTCTATACATCATCCTCCAAGACATGTGTTTACCTGTATCTTAAGCTTCACTTGACCCCTAGGTCACGCCAGGGCGACTAAAAGCTGCCAGTTGATCCCACATGGGCCTGGAGACCCCTGGAGTTGTATATGCTGCTTCGCACGGCATCCAGGCATGCATATCTTAAGCATATAGAAATCATGTCCCCCTATGAATTTTCTACCACACAAGCATTAAATGTAAAAATAAAAACTTAAAATAAAAACTGACAGTAAAGACTTTCACATTGTTAAAATCTGTTTTCATCAAAGAATCCTGAAAAATGCATCCGTTTTTACAAAAACGTTAACCAGCACAACTGTCAATATTCATAATAAATGAAATGTTTATTGAGCACAAATCTGCATATTAGAATGATTTATGGATGATAATATGATACTGAAGACTGATTAATGGCTGCATAAAATCTAGCTTTGCCATCACAGGAATAAATTCTGTTTTCAAATATATGGTGAATGTAATGTATCTGTCCAAAAAAATAACCTTTCTGCCCCCAAACCTTTGAACAGTAGTATATATTAGTGGCCACAAAAGCAGCCCTGTAGGTTGCAGCAGGGGAGCTGTAAACTGAATGTTCAGTTCAGTCCACTTGGGAGATGTAAAAATACACGTTTCTGCATCTCTGGTCAGTTGGACGAGAAGGAGAGCAGGCGTCTGTTCCAGCAAATCATCTCAGGGGTGGATTACTGCCACAGACATATGGTGGTGCACAGAGACCTCAAGCCTGAGAACGTCCTGCTGGATGCGCACATGAATGCCAAGATTGCAGACTTTGGTATGTGACCTCTTCATATTTAAGAAACATAAAACAAGGTTAGTTGTTGGTGGATTTGCTCTTTCCTTAATGAAGCTTTGCTGAATTAAACATTTCGTCATGTAGGCTTGTCAAACATGATGTCGGATGGAGAATTCTTAAGGACGAGTTGCGGTTCTCCTAATTATGCTGCCCCAGAAGTCATCTCTGGAAGGTACTGTTTACCTCCTTTTTCCGTTAGTTTTTTTATTTTTAAATCATCTCAGAAACCTGCTCTCGTCTTCTAAGATAACGCTCTGTGTTGTTTTAAATGGCTTTGTGTGTTTCATTCATTTCTCACCCAGGTTATATGCAGGGCCTGAAGTGGACATCTGGAGCAGTGGTGTGATTTTGTACGCTCTGCTGTGCGGAACGCTTCCGTTTGACGACGACCACGTGCCAACACTGTTCAAGAAGATCTGCGATGGGATCTTCTTCACGCCTCAGTACCTGAACCCCTCCGTTATTAGCCTTCTGAAACACATGCTCCAGGTGGACCCCATGAAGAGAGCCACCATTAAAGAGATTCGGTCAGAAACTACACAAACACTGTCCTTTTTTAGCAATGCCAAAACAATTAGGATGTGAAGAGCTATATTTCTAAAATCTTTCTCTGTTCGTTGCTCCCCGTTCTCAGAGAGGACGAGTGGTTTAAACAAGATCTCCCCAAGTATCTGTTCCCAGAGGATGCTGCATATAGCAGTAATATGATTGATGAGGAGGCACTGAAGGAGGTGTGTGAGAAGTTTGAGTGCACTGAGGAGGAGGTGCTCAACTGCTTGTACAGGTTTGTGTGCTTTTTTGCATCACATATTTTGTTACTCAAACTGAATGCAATAAAGCATGAAATAGACATCCAAAGGTGGCAAAAGCTGAAATTATTTTTTAAAACTTCACTGAGTGTAATTTAAGCATTTGTATTCAAATCAGTTAATTTTAACCTTCAATATTATAGTAATGTGGTACCAACTGACTTATGTCTATTTGCAGCATTAGATTTTTTTTTTTTCCATGAGAAGTTGTTCATGGCAGTTACAAAGAAAAAAATGTGTATAATATTGTGAAAAATTATTATAATGTAAATCAATGTTTTTCTATATTAATATACATAGAAATGTTATTTGTATCTGTAATTAAAGTTGAATTTCCAGAATCATTACTCCAGTCCAGAATGCTGATTTATTATCAGTGCTGGAAACACTTGTGCTTCCTAATATTTTGTTTGTTTGTTTTTTTGGAACCTGTGATACTTTTTTCAGGATATTTGATCAATAAAAGGTTAAAAAAGAACAGCATTTATTTAAAATAGAAATGTTTTCTAACAATATACACTACTGTTCAAAAGTTTGGGGTCAGTAAATTTTTATTTTTATTTACTTTCTTTTTTTGAAAGAAATTAATACTTTTATTCACGAAGGATGTGTTAAATTAATAAAAAAGTAATAGCATAGATTTACATTGTTAGAAAAAAAAATAGATTTTGAATAAATGCTGTTCTTTTTAACTTGTTATTCAACAAAGAATCCTGAAAAAAAAATCACAGGTAATCAATATTGATATTGAATCAAATCATGAAATTTGTGTAACTCTAAACTACCTTGTTTAAATTGTTTTAGAAATTGAGATGTATTAGAATCTAAGCTCTTTTAGAGTCACTGCAGTAAAATGAATGCTACTAAACAATTATAAATGCTCATCTGTCCTCCCTTTCATTCCAGTCGTAATCACCAGGATCCTCTAGCTGTGGCCTATCACTTGATTATAGACAACCGACGCATCATGAGCGAGGCCAAAGATTTCTATTTGGCCTCCAGCCCCCCAGACAGCTTCTTAGATGATCTGCCTGCGCACCACTCTGCGAAGATTCACCCCGAGAGAGTGCCGTTCCTGGTCACTGAGTCTCAGCCACGTCCTCGACACACACTGGATGAGCTTAACCCCCAAAAGTCCAAGCATCTCGGTGTCCGGCGGGCCAAGTGGCACCTGGGAATCCGTAGCCAGAGCAGACCCAACGATATCATGAGTGAGGTCTGTCGTGCTATGAAGCAGCTGGACTATGAGTGGAAGGTAAGCGCCCGTGTTTGCGTTTTGGGTTGTACTTTACATTTGTAGTAACATTGCATTGTTTAGCATTTAAAGAGATGTCAGGTTATACTAAAGCGCAAACTTGCTTTCTTCTGCTGAACACAGAAGTCTTTGTCCACACAATGAAAATGGTGTCAAATGCAATATTAGAATGATACGAGGGTGAGTAAATGGTGATGGAATTTTCATTTTTGGGTGAACTGTTCCTTTAAGGTGAGTCATATGTTTTTGCCCTGTTTTGGAACAGGCTATGGGAATAAATTGCATCCAGACAAGGAACCAGTTTAGGAACTGGAAAATAGAAATTGCAGTAAGGGTAGAGTGAGTAGAGTGGTAAAAACTGATAAATGGAGTGAACTGCATTTCCTGGTGTGCATTTCTTCTGCTTGTCCTCCTGAGGGTTATGATCTAACCCTATGGGAAAGATGTTTTGATGGTTTTTGTAGATTCTATATATAGCAAAAGGCTTGACCACTTACTGTCTTTTTCTCACACAAGAGTACACACACACACACACACACACACAGATATATAATCATTTAGAAACATTTTCATTTGGCACTTTAGAAGCATTTGAATTAGACTTCTGGGCTCTGTGAATTTTGGGATGAAAAAATTACAAATTATCAGTTTATGTCAATTATATCCAGATAATAACCATATCTGCTGGCATACACTACCAGTCAGTTTTTTATAAGTCTCTTGTGCTCACCAAGCCTGCATTTATTTGATCCAAAGTACAGCAAAAAACAGTACAATTTGTAAAATATTTTACTATTTAAAATAACTTTTCTATTTGAAAATAATTTAAAATGTAATTTTTTCCCCCTGTGAATTTAAAGCTAAATTTTTAGCATCATTACTCCAGTCACATGATCCTTCAGAAATGATTTGCTGCTCAAAAAAATAAAAATAAAATAATAATAATAATAATAATAACAGCAGAGTAGATTTTTTTTTTAGGATTCTTTGATTAATAGAAAGTTCAGAAAAACAGCATTTAACCTTTTGTAAAATTTTCTTCTATTTTCTTTATCATCACTTTTGATCAATTAATCAAAGAATCCTGAAAAAGAAAATCCTGTTTTAAATATTGTCAATAATCATCATAAAAAATGTTTCTTGAACAGCAAATCAGCATATTAGAATATTTTAGAGTAGTAATGATGCTGGAGTAATGATGCTGAAAATGTAGCATTGATCTCAGAAATTAATTGCATTTTTAAATATGCTTAAATAGAAAGCAGTTATTTAAATAGTAAAAATATTTCACAATATTACTGCTTTCGCTGTATTTTGGATCAAATAAATGCAGGCTTGGTGAACAGAAGAGAATTCTTGCAAAAAACATTTAAAATATTACTGTTGAAAAACTTTTGACTGGTAGTGTAAACACACAAGGACAAAAAATTATTTTGAACAGTTTTATGTACCAATATTTTGTTTGTTTAACTGAAATCCTTCTTTTGTAGTGTACCTCTAATAAAGAAGGAGCATGTGTAAACTGAATTGAGATGTGATATTCTTAATGCAGAATCTAGTTTGTGATTATATATACCTTAATGTATGCATTGATTGTCGACTTGTGGCAGAAAATTTGTATTTTTGCTTTGTGTGTCTTAATTCATTTGACTGAAGGTATGCTCGACTGACCTGTGGCCTACATGTCTTTGTTTATAAGTTTTCATTCTTTGTCTTATCTCATTGCGGCCTCTCTTATCAAGTGGAACAGTGTTTACTGCTGTTCAGAAGTACGCCAGTCAGACTCCTTCAAAACAGTGCAAACAGTGTTACAGTGCAATGTACCAAACGCCGCAGGCTCTTTTAAAGTTAAAAGGCTTGCTAAATATTAATGAACTTTAGATCCATTGCAGTCATATTTGTTTACTCTGCTGATTTGTATTTTTTTTTTCTCTGTGGTCTGATAGGTAGTTAATCCTTATTACTTGCGAGTGCGGAGGAAGAACCCAGTCACCGGCATACATACAAAGATGAGCCTCCAGCTCTACCAGGTGGACAGCAGGACCTATTTACTAGACTTCAGGAGCATAGACGGTAAAATTGTCACTCTGTGTGTGTGTGTGGTTTTATTCAGTGCTTTAATATGCACACTGCCATTCAAAAGTCAGTAAGATTTTATTATAATTTTTTTTAAGATGTCTTTTCTGCTCATCAAGGCTGTGTTTATTTGTTTAAAAATACATAAACAGTAATATAGTGAAATATTATTACAATTTAAAATAGTGGTTTTCTATTTTAATATACTTTAAAATATACTTTATCCCTGTGACGCAAAGCTGAATTTTTAGTATAATTAATCCAGTCTAATTCAAATTATCCTTTGTAAGTCATTCTAATTTGCTGATCAATGTTTGAAGCCATTGTGCTGCTTTTTTTCAGGATTCTTTGATGAATAAAATGTTAAAAAGAACAGCATTTATTTCAAATAGAAATCTTTTGTAACAATATACAGTACCGTTCAAAGTTTGGGGTCAGTAATTAGTTTGAAATGTTTAAAAAAATGTTTAAAAGAAATATTCAGCAAGGATGTGTTAAATTGATAAGAAAAAGTGATAGTAAAGACTTCTATCACAGGCTCCAAAAAATATTAAGCAGCAATTGTTTGCAAAATTATTGATAAACCAGCAAATTAGAATGATTTCTGAAGGATAATTTGACAGTGAAGACTAATGAAAATTCAGCTTTGCATCACAGAAATAAATTCTATTTCAAAGTATATTAAAATAAAAAAGTTCAAATAAATTGAACTTTAAGCATAATAGACATATTTAAAAACATGAAAAATCTTTAATTCCAGACTTTTGAATGCATTTATTTATAAATGCTTTAATTTACAATAATCACAAAAAAAAACCTGAAGTGAGACAGAATCATAAATACGATGATATGAATGCTTACTGAATAAATCTGCATGTCCTAACTGTTTCTACTGCGTTAATCATTACTTAAGTTTTGTAAGAATTAAATCAGTGTAGTTACTGAATGATTGTTCACTTGACATTTGAAAATATATATTGTGAGTTTTGTAATCAGTAGTATTTTATAAAAATGAATGTAAATTTATCATACACAGACACAAGTCCTGTAAACAGACAAAAAGAACCAAACAAGTGAGAGAATTTCTTATTTAGTGAGAAATGAATTTGTTGAAATGTATGTGAATCTCTTGGATTAGCAGTTAAAGGTGAAATTAGAGTCCGTTCGTGTAGATGTGTTTTCAGTCAGTGCAATGACTATCAAATGTCAGTATGTGACCTGTTTTATTCAAAGAACAGGGATCTGTCAAAGTCTGATCATGTTTGTGGAAGTGAATCATGTCACTAACAAAGGAGATTACTGAGGACCTTAGAAAAAGACTACTTGTTGCTCATCAGGCTAGAAAAGGTTACAAAAATCTCTGAAGTGTTTGGACGCCACAAATCCACGGTCAAACAGATTGTGTACAAATGGAGGAAATTCAAGAACACTGTTACCTTCCTGAACGTTACTCCAAAGCAGAACATGTAATAGTCTGTGAGGTTGCAAAAGTTCCCAGGGTAACATTTAAGCAACTAAAGATCTTTCTCACACTGGCTAATGTTCATGAGCCTACCATCAGGAGAACACTGAGGAACCAATGGTGCACATGGCAGAGTTGCAAGAAGAAAGTCACTGTTGTCCAAAAAGAAAATTGCTTGCTAAAGATCACGTGGACAAGCCAGAGCACTATTGAGAATGGTTTAATGGATGGATGTAACAAAAATTAAACTTATTGGTTAAAATGAGAAGCTATTATTTTCTGAGAAAAGAACACACTGTATTCCATCTTAAGAATCCCATCTGTGAAACATGGTGGTGGTAGTACCATTGCTTGGGCCTGTTTTGCTGCATCTTGGCCAGGACAGCCTGCCATCATTGATGGGACAATGAATTCTGAATTATACCAGCAAATTCTACAGGAAAATGTCAGGACATCTGTTTAAGAACAGAGTCTCAAGAGAACATGGGTCATGCAGCGAGACATAACCCCAAGCACACAAGTCATTCTACCAAAGAATGTTTAAAGAAGAACAGAGTTAATGTTTTGGAATGGCTGAGTCAAAGTCCAGACCTTAATCCAATTAGAATGTTGTGGAAAGACCCCTAAGCAAGCAGTTCATAGGAGGAAACCCACCAACCTCACAGAGTTTAAGTGGTTCTGCACTAAGGAATGGGCTAAAACTCCTACATGTGGTTGTGCAGGACTAATCAGCATTTACTAGAAACTTAACTTCAGTTACTGCAGCAAAAGGGGGTCACACCAGATACTGAAAGCACCGCACAGATATGTAACACTGGATCTTTTTTCTCCATAAAATATGACAAAGCAAATATTTTTCTCTCACTGTTTAACTGGGTTCTCTTTGTCTACTTTCAGGACTTGTATGAAAAACTGATGATGCTTTGGGTCATATTTATGCAGAAGTATAGAAGATTGTATAGGGTTCACAAGCTTTCAAGCGGCACTGTATATGTGACCCTGGACCACAAACCAGTCTTAAGTGGCACTGGTGTAGCCAACGTTACCCAACGTTATGGGTAAATGATGACTGTATGGGTAAAATGATAGATTTTCTTTTATGCCAAAAATCATTGGGATAGTAAGTAAAGATCATGTTGCATGAAGATTTGTAAACGTCCTACTTGAAATATATCAAAACCAAATTTTTGTTTAGTATTATGCATTACTAAAAACTTTACATTTTCTCAATATTTAGATTTTTTTTTTTTTTTTTTTTGCACCCTCAGATTCCATATTTTCAAATAGTTGTATCTCAGCCAAATATTGTTATATCCTAACAAACCATACATTAATGAAAAGCTTATTTATCCAGATTATTTATAAATTTGACTTTCAAATTTTGTGATCCGGGGTCACAAATTCTAAGGGCGAAAAACTGCCTTTTTCAAATCCTGATAATTGTATCGTCTGTTGCAGAGTTGTCTGGAGACGTGTTTTTTTTTTTTTTTTTTTTTTTTTTTGACTCTCTGATGTCTTGTTTCATTTAGATGACATGATAGAAGTCAAATCAGGGACCGCCACACCTCACCGCTCTGGCTCAGTCGGTAACTACCGGACTACCCTAAAGAACGACCGGAACGAGAAAAACGAATGCGAGGATGCAACGAAGGGCGACGCGTCTGCACCCTCCACGCCTCCGATATCCGGAGGGAAAGCGGCGGAAGGCTCTCTGGCTTCTTCTCTTACCTCCTCAGTGGATTCCACAGGGGGAGAGATCCTCCCCCGGCCAGGAAGTCACACCATAGAGTTCTTTGAGATGTGCGCCAACCTCATCAAGCTGCTAGCACGATAACTTGTGGTTCCTCTGATGCCTTCTCTCTCTCTCACTCTCCTCTGTCTTCCCTCTCACTCTCTGGCTTGTTTTCTCTCTCTCTCTCTCTCTCTCTCTTCTAGAATACTGTCTACCTCTGTGTCCTCATCCACAGCAGTCCTTCTATCTCGATTCTTTTTGTCTCTCTTCTTCTTCTCTCAGTGTCTTTAGAGCAATAAGCATGCGGACGGACTCCAGATGCATCCCACTCGCATGAACAAGCTGAATGGCACTACGGTCGCCAGGATCGGCCTGTTTAAGAGGACTGAGAAAAGGTACAAGAAGGAAAGGAATGGAGGTGTCTTTTTTGTGCCACAGTTAAGAAAGATTGCTAAGCCAATTTATAGTGTCTGCACTCTTTTAGAGATGGTTTTACAGTTCTTTTCTGGGTTTTATAGCAAGGATTTCCTTGCGGAGAGTGAGGCGTCGAGGTGCATTTAAATGAGTTATACACTGAGCTAGCTGTACTGTACACAATGCTGTCGCGTTCTTGGCGGACCAAGAGATGTATAAAGAAAGAGCCCTTGTGAGGCATGTGGGACGACAAGTAAGACAAAAAGCGCTTTTGCACAGTTTTACCTGTAAGTTTTCGTGGGCCAGTGTCACAGCTGGTTATCCCATTGAAGCGGCCTACTTGGGAAGGGCACTCAATTAGGAGGAGCCGTCTTAATAAGCGGGGCCAATTTAACATGGTGGGCACTTTAACACAAAGGGACAACTTGATAAGTCAGCCTTTCTTAAGGAGAGACCAATATAAAACCCATTTATCCTGAGGGAGTGCAATGTCCTTGCCTCCGTTTCATAGATTTTTGTGTTCATTTGTTTGTTTGTTTGTCACACCTTAGTCTTTTTTTTTTCTATTCGCTCACATTTTACATACATTTAAGTATATACAGAATTTAAACATGCATTTGGATTTATATTTATCAGTGCTTTAAATGGGGTTGTAGATTGTATTAAAATTGTGATATTGGACTGGATTTTTTTTTTTTTTTTTTTTAAGAAATGTTTGATTATATCGCTGTAAGATGTTTTATTCCATACACTGCTTTATCGAAACCTTTTTTTTTTTACTATTATTTTAGTTGTTTTACAAAACAATGGTTGCTTAAAAAAGTACTCCTTAAAGAAAGAAATCAAATGTATTTCCCCCCCCTACAATTATGTTTCTGTAGTCAGACCCAGTATTAAAACTGAGGTGCGCATTTGTGAAAACTTTGGCGCATACTGACAGATCTCCTGAGCGAATCATATAGTCATGTCTGATTCTTGTGTTTGCAAAGCCAATGTGGAGTCATAATTGTAAGATCTGAAAATAGGAAAGCGCTTCCTGCTTGCATGTGACTTTATGTTCCCTCAAATGAGACTGTAATAAACAAAATTCGACAAAAGTCCATGAAGAAAAGAACCTGTTAACAAAAAAAGAAATTATTTTATGTAGGAGCTTACTGACAGGAGTAATCCTCTTCCTCAGATCAGTTCTTTCAACTTATTTTTCACAGGTGAAAATGAAAACAATATTGGTTTTTAAATAAGTTGCTCTTGTTCATTTTTCTGTCCAGCTATGTTCAAATGAAATATCCCAAATTCAATGCTAAAAAGCTCAAATAAATAGTTTTAAATAATAAATTCATTCTATGGTTTGTATGGCACAGCTTATTTACATTTTAAAGTCTGAATGTCTTAACTCACATTGTTAACGCATTAAAGAAATAACTTTATTAGTCCTTATTAATGCAGCAGTATCGAACGGCCAGTAATTCTTGATTTGACCTTTTGGAATTCTTGAGTCTTTGCTATGTGTTAAGATCTAGTTTCCTAAAAAGGATAATGTTGTTTTTGTGTTCTAAACTGCACTGTCTTTTCACAATCTCTGTTAATGAGATTTTAGAGCTAAAACTTGACAATCTATGCTTTGCAAGTCAGCTTAAGACAAATCCAGAGAAATTTAGTTTTGCTCTGTCCCCATGTTTTTTTTTCCCCAGTGTAGACGTCTAATTCAAATGTTAACTCTTATCACTAGGGAACTATTTCAGTGTCTCCACAGGCTGTTTATTCAGCCATTGAAAATCTGTTAAATTCTTCTCTTAACTGCGTTTATGTTGATTATCTGTGCAGAGATGCACCTCATGGAGGTTTGCCAATGTAAATTTACAGATAATTACTGATAATTTACAATTTGAAAAGATGATTTGTAAATACAACTGCCTAATAAAATTATACATGAAGACTGATTTTGTTGTGTGTTTTGAAAACATGGCGGATGTGATTATTTTTTAAGAGGTGTTTGATCACTATTTGATATGACTATTGATAACTTTTTTTGAATTACAGTAATAAGCATACAAATTTCTAGTAAAATTGTATTTATTTATAATTATTGTCATTATTTTATTTATATATATATATATATATATTAGGGCTGTCAAATGATTAATCGCGATTAATCGCATCCAAAATAAAAGTTTATGTTTACATATTATATGTGTGTTTACTTTGTATATTTATTATGTATATATAAATACACACACATACATGTATATATTAAAGCGAAATATTTATATGTAGATATATTTATACCTGTATACATCTTAGATTATAAATAAATATAAATATTTAATATATAAATCTGAAATATTTTTCCTTAATATATACATGCATGTGTTTGTATTTATATATACATAATAAATATACACAGCACACAAATATATAGTATGTAAACATAAACTTTTATTTTGGATGTGATTAATCGCGATTAATTGTTTGACAGCACTAATATATATGATATATATATATATATATATATATATATATTTTTTTTTTTATTAAGCAACAAAATAATAATATATTTTATTGAGCAAACCGGAACAATGAAAACATAATGTACTCCAAAGGGTTTAAATTGTTCTTAGGGAAAGAATATTTTTAATACATTTTGTCAGGGCAAGTTTTAAATATGATATACATTTAATTTTCCATATTGCTCTATAATAATGTATGCTTTTATAAATTTTATTTTAATGTATGCTTTTATAAATTATAGATAGATAAATAAAAGTTTGTTTACATGTTATATGTGTGTTTACTCTGTATATTTATTATGCACATATAAATGTGCACACATATGTGTGTATATATATATATATATATATATTTTTTTTTTTTTTTTAAATTATATGTATATATATTTATACCTGTATACAATTTAGATTATAAATAAATATTTTAGATATAATTTTAATTATAATATTATTTTTATATTTATTTATTATTTTTGTTGAGCAAACCATAACAATGAAAACAATGAAGTTACTCCAAAGGGTTTAAATTGTTCTTAGGGAAAAAATATTTTTAATACATTTTGTCAGGGCAAGTTTTAAATATGATATATATTTAAGTTTTCATATTGCTCTATAATAATAATTTATGCTTTTATAATTATAAAAAATAATATGCATTAAAAATTTTATAACAATATAAATAATTATAATTTTAAAAATGTTTTTTAATTAAGTCACTGAAATGAATGCCTAAAACATTGGTTTGAATTTTTTTAAGGGTTGTTATGAGTTTTATGGTTATTTTACTGAAATATATATATATGTATATAATGTGTGTGTGTGTGTGTGTGTGTGTGTGTGTGTGTGTGTATTAATATATATATTGTATTATATTCAAAACAAACTTTATCCTGCATAGTAATCTTGGAAATGAACAATAGCTTCTCTATAGACTTGTAGACCTTAAGGTTCTTCTATACAGAAGCAGACTTTCTAAACAAATTCACCTTCATTTACTAAGTAAAATAAAAGCAGTCTCCACTTTGTGAAAGCCTATTATTTATTGGGTATTTTCCACTGATCTGCACTTCAGAAAATGACCAGGAGATGTCGCTTTAATCTTGAAGACATTTGTCATTATCAGAGTTAACTTAAGTTTTGACATAAGTTTTCTTTTGTGATTGTCAACTTCTTAAATGTTGTATAAAATATGCAATGTATATAACCACACATGTAGTTATTTTAAATGTAAATATTAAGTACGAAGTAGGCTACTATTGGGAGCTGATGGACATCTAGCCGTGATGCACACCTGCCGTAGTGCGTCATGGCGTAAGCAGCAACTCCTCCATACGCATCTACAGAGCAGCATGGTAAAGTTACTCCAGGACTGGCTGTTTTCGCAAGGCACTTAAAACGAGCACTGTTTCAACATAAGCAAAAGTGTAGTGTTCAGCAGAAGAATCGCCGAGCAGTGTTCGTGTTCATCTCGGAAGATGCGCTTCGCTCTGGTATGTAAACAACAGACTCACCTGCACTAGTGCAGATGGATGTTTTTGGAAGTTATTCACTGCATCGTTTAGTCATTCCCATGGGCATTCCAAGAATGTTTTTAACTCTTTAAATGTATATGAATATCATTGATGTTTTAGAGAATAGTTTTAAAATACCCGAAGACAAGATATGGTATCTAATTAGTGCTGCCAAAATACAAAGTATTAGTTATAGGTCTCTCTATTTAAGTTGTTTACATTCATGAAAAATAATGGTGGTGTTAGTTAAGTATCTGGGCTCTGTGGTACAGCTAGTCTCAAATTAGTGTAATCCAGTGAGCCTCTGTACCAGGAGCAGATTATGTCCATTATTGCACACATACATATTTTTCCTCTTAAAGCATGCAATATCCAGATCGCTTTTGCCTCATTCATTGCATTTCAACAAAACAGCCTTTGTTTGTGTTTAAGGCTTTTAGTAGTTTCGCGAGAGTGCTGACAAAGTCAACAGCATGGATATTTGTCACTTTTAGTAATCAAGTGCATTTGTAGTTTTTGTAGTCTGTAAAGTATGTTCCATGCAAATTGAATGCATATTAAATGCACATGATTTATGCATGAGTAGTTATTTCAGTTCATATGTTTTTCTGCAGTGCACAAATAACTGTATTTTTAAATATGTGGCAAAAATGATACTGAATATCATCCCTTTGTTGTTCTCTTTTTGTAAGTTGTATTTTACATACATTTTCACCTGTTATTCTCAGGTGTTACTTTATGCCCTTAAGTCTTTGTGCTTATATCATATATAGGCTGCGTGTGCATTCATGGATCAGTGTGCATCCGTTGGTGCGGGTTGTGTCAATGTGTCCGTGTCCTCTCACTGCCAAGCAATTCAGCTGACACAATGCTTTACCCAAAGCAGGTCTCATGTTTCAGATATCTGTCTGCAGTGACAGTGCAAGCTTCTCCCGGTTTGCAGGGTCTCTCTCATTCTTAATTTCTGTCATAATCAGAAAGGTAAAAACTATGCATTATATGGACAGTTTGCCCAGAACTGAGTTACTCACGCTTATGCCATTCCATAACAATATGTATGACAAAATGATACATTTAAAATAATGTAATGTTTTCCAAGCAAGGGACCTTTCAAAATTAATAAGGCACCAAAAAAGCCTTTTAAAAGTATCATAGGACACTATATGCATTACATTCCAAACCATATTTTAGCTTCATGTGTTAAGTAGATGCAAGAACCCGATGAGTTTGATCATGAACAAATCGTTTAAACCAGTTAATCGAAAAATAACCAATTTTTGAACAATCCCTTTATGTTTTCACTGTCACTGTCTCATTCTTTCAGCCTCTCTCTTTCTCAGGTGGTGTATTGCAGAATTACACGAGACTGCTTACATTTCATATCTCCAGTAGGGGGCAGTATATGAAAAGATAATGAATCACATTTACTATAAATAAGCAGACGCAAAACCTTCATCCTACACCTGTCCAATTGTATATTTTTGTGTTTTTGTGGTTCAAATGAAGTGGCTTGCGTTTTGAATTGTTACATGTATTGCAGCTTGCAATTTGGATAAAAGCCTACCTTTTCCCAACAGTTTTCCGTGGAACAAGAAAAGATTAATCGTAGAGCCCTGGTTCCAATACTTCATCATTGAGTAATATATAATACAGTTTACCAGCTAAACAATAACAACACCTACACTACCAGTAAAAAGTTTTTAAACAGTAAGAAATGTTCATGTTTTTAATAAAGTTTCTTCTGCTTACCAAGCCTGCATTTATTTGATTTTGTACAGCAAAAAAGTAAACTACAATTGTAAAATACTTTAACTATTTGAAATAACTGCTTTCTATTGAAAATGTTTTAAAAAGTAATTCATTCCTGTCTTTCAAAGCTGAATTTTTTAGCATCATTACTCCAGTCACATGATCCTTCAGAAATCATTCTATTTTGATTTGCTGCTCAAAAAAAGTTCAGATGAACAGCATTTATCTGAAAAAGAAATCTTTTGTAAGAAGTATTAATTTCTATAATGTCTAATTTCTATAATGTCTAAAAATTATACTGACTCCAACCTTTTGAATGGTATGGTGTATAATGTTACAAAAGCTTTTCATTTCAGATAAATGCTGATCTTTGGATCTTTCTATTCATCAAAGAAACCTGAAAAATTACTCAATTATTTTAAATATTGATGATGATGATGATGATAATAATAATAATTAATAATAGTAAATGTTTCTTGAACAGCAAATCAGTATATTAGATTGATTTATAAAGGTTACTAAAAGATACTCAAGATGCTGAAAATGTAGATTTGATCATAGGAATAAATTATATTAAATTAATATATGAATATATTAAATTATATTAAAATGTATTAAAATAAAAAGCAGTTATTTTAATTAGTAAAAATATTTCACAATATTACTGCTTTTGCTGTATTTTGGATTAAATAAAGGCAGGCTTGGTGAGCAGAAGAGACTTCTTTGCCAAACATTAAAAAACTTTTGACTAGTTGTAAATATCTTAGGTGAAATGTTAAATGTGCTCTGATAATATGTTCTTGTCTGTTCTTGTTTTCCCAGCATTTCCACTTTTGAGAAATTTAACAGTGGTATCGTCAATCAGCAGCTGCCATGACTCAAGAAACACAGTTCCACCTTAATCGACAAGGTAAGAATCAGCAACTCTGCAGTTGGAGTTTCCCTTAATTATCACCAAAATGGTTTTGACTTGCATGCAAGAGGTTACATGTGTTTGTATTTGATTGTTTTTTGTTTTTTTTCTGTGTAAAGACATGGTTAGTGCGGTTTTTATTCCTTTTTAAAGGAAAAGTTTAAGTGGATGAAAAAGAGGAAGGGAATAAAAAAGCAGTGGGAGGAGAAACACAAAATAAGGAGGAGAGCAGACAGTAAGACAAGCACAGAGAAGAGAAAGTTACTAGAATTTACTAGAACCTTATTAGACCTACAACACTTTTTTCCTGTGAAAATTCTAATCTGAAGGTAAGAAAATGAATAAATATATTTTAGCCATATTCAGTTTTGCTTTGGGGTTTTTAGCAAAGAATGCATATCTTTTTTCACTGAAATCAGATACATTTTGAAATTTGAGAAGGTCACTTTTTGAAATCTTCCTAGATTATAAAGCATATGTATGTACTATTTTATTCCAAATTCTGAATTGTTTTTCTTTTCTGCAAGTCTCAGTTTGCCTGTCAGTTATTTCCACAGTCATAAATTTTAATGTTCTTGGCTCAGAAGCATATTTATAGCTTTTACCAAAAAAAAAAAACTTGTTCTTTTCCAAATTTCTCTTCCAAAGTCATTGAATCTTCTTTGTTTAAACAGACTGGAGTGAGATCTCTGCTGACACTTTCCAGAGTAGCCCGTTCAGCATCGATACACCATATGGGTACCAGCTTGACTTAGACTTTGTTAAATACGTGGATGATATAGAGCGAAGTGACACCATTCGCCGGCTGTATTTTAACAAGCGGACGGGGGTGGCAAATGCTGCCTCTGAGCCGCAGCGTATCGCAAACCCTACGCGCTGGACTTCCTCAGAGTCTCTGTCCTCGGTGAGCAGCGATGAAGCCAAGAAAACCTCTCCGTCTTCATCCTCATCCTCTTCTTCTGTCAACAGAAGAAGACCCCCGCTTCCCCATTCCAAACCTAAATCCTCCAGTCAAAGACCAGGGGTCCCTCAAGACCTAGTTACCTCTCAGAAGGATGCACATGGGACGCCTACCCCAGTCAAATCAAATCCTCTAGTGGAAAAGACTTTGATGGAAACATGCAAGCGTTTGGAATATGATAAAGCTCCTCCAGAACCACAGCCGCGCCGTAGACTGGCTAGTTTTGGTGGGGTTGGCTCTACAGGTACCCTGTCTCCATACACAAGCTGGAGTGCCCTAAATCAAGGAGCTAAGATGACAGTATCAGACCAGCCCAGGCAAGGAACCTTGTTAATGGGGAGCACCCTTAAAATCAGCCCTTCAAGCTCTGGCCGGGCATCTCCAGTGAGCGGTGTGAGCCCACTCCACCTTCAGATGGTCAGAGATCAGATGGCAGCTGCCTTACGAAGATTAAAGGACCTGGAGGAGCAAGTGAAGGCCATTCCGGTCCTACAGGTGAAGATTTCGATTTTGCAGGAGGAGAAGAGACAACTGACCGCCTTGGTCAAGAGCCAGGATGAAGTTCAAAGAGAATTGAACCGCAAACCGGCGACAGAGGGTTGGGAGGACAGTGTCATCTCTGGTCTGACAGATTTCCAACAGCTCAGTGTGGAAATGCAACTGCTTGAAAGAAAGATCCACGACGCACGTCTTGAATCCTCAGCTTTCAAGATGCGGGATCGAAAGGATGTCGCAGTTGGAGATGACGGGTGCATCAATGAAGACGTTCATCAACACAAATTAAACTTTAGTAAGGATGTTGCGGTTAATGCCAGACTTGAGACTCAGTCAGTGGCTGTCGGCGTCACTGAGACTATGCTCGGAGTGGTATCCGACAAGGAAGCAGAAACCGATTTGCAGCAGCAAACCATCCAACATTTAAGTGACCGGGTTCAGACACTGGAGGCTGAGCTTAAAGAAGCAACGCTCAAAGCAGAAATGGGTAGGCTGAAGAGTGAACTGCGGGAAGCAGAAGCGAGAAACCGCGCCGACAAGAGTTCCTCCGCGCACCCGCAGGTAAACTGCGCTGCCACCCAGACCGGGTCTCAAACTCGCACTCTTGGGGTTGGAAACCACACCGACCTTGTGCATTCTGCTGTTGGAGGAGGGCTAGAGCGGATTTCCATTGGTGTTGGAGTTTCTTGCAAACCTGAGGTGAAGGTTGCATCGTCTGGCCCGGATACACCCATGGAAGAATGGGAAGTGCGCAAAAGAGTAGAGCAAAAAGATCAGTGTGTCGGAAGCGAATTTGTGGCAACTCGCAGTCAAGGTGTTGGAACAAAAGTGTGCATGTGTGATGCTGCCACAATTACTTCAGAGACAATGGGGAACAAAAGAAGCATTCACCACCGTACAGTGGGCTGTGGTGACTGCACAATCGACGTGGATGTCAGATCAGTCAAATCACTCATTTCCAAAGGAACTGTCACTGACCCCATTCGAAGCGTTGATTTGGGTGTGATGGCAATCCCTCACACTGTGTCTCAGCGTACCAGCACAGCCTTTTGCACCGTCTCACGTAGCACCAGCACTTTGCAGGCCTGTATCTCTGAAGCCAGCACCAACACAAAGCACACACTCACCAGGGAGAGACATACTAACACAGGACAAACAATGACCCGATCTCTGGCGGTAGGAGATGGGACGGCTTCTGTTCAGATGCGTTCTGTTGGAACCACTGCATGCTTAGATAGAGGCACAAGCACCCCTAAAGTTATGACACGTGATGCAGGTGTTGGAATGGCAAATATCAATGAGAACATTCTGGTCGGACTCCATACACGCAACATTGCATGTGGTCCATCCCGTCTGCCAGATCCGGTCAAGACCCGTAGCATTGGTGTAGAAGTGGGGGACGGGAGAATACGCGACTCAGAAGGCCAGATGTTTGTGCAGACTGAGCCTGGACTGGACCATTATATAGGCCGCATGCAAAAATTACTTAAAGAACAACAGGACTTGTTAACCGACAGTCACCCTGGGTCAAAACATGAGGTCATTCTCCAGTCCCATGGTGTTTTCGATGAACAAGATGGAGGTAATGATATGTATATTTATGTATTTGTCTTTTGAGAGCATTTTTGGCATTGTAGATGCTTTACGGTGCCTTGCGAAAGTATTCATACCCCTGCAATTTTTTTTGCACCCTTATGTTAAACTGCTTTTAAATTATTTTTTTTTCCACATCAGTCTACACTCCATACACCATAAAGCACAGCAAAATATAGAGATGGACTTAATAAGTCTAAAGCATTCAGAACCTTAGATTGGGCAGAAGGTTTGCCTTCCAACAGGACAATGACCCTAAGTACATAGCAAGAGTGGCTTATAAACAACTCTTCATCAGCATTGCCAAAAGCTGATGTACATAGCTTGTCGCATCATGCCGGTGTTGCCAAGACAGCGGTTTTCCCGCGAAATTGGGCTACTTTAACACGGGTTGTTTTTGATGTCCGCGGGTTGAAGCAACCATAGATATGTATGGAAGCAACCCAAATAATGTCATATTTAGCCCAGTGGAATTCGAATTTACCGGTGGAACCCCGAAAACGTGTATTTTACACCCCTGAATGTGATTTTTAACAGGGAACCCCCCTCAAAACTCGATTGGGCTAGTTTTGGGCTAGTTTTGAGTAGCAGTTGGGTGGGTTTTGTTGTGAAAACCTGGCAACCCTGCATCATACCCAAAAAGACTTTAGGCTGTAAAGGTGCTTCAGCTAAGTACTGAGTTACTGAGTTGAATACTTGTGCAATGTACTTATTCAGTTTTTTATTTTTAATACATTTGTGAAGTTGTGACAGTTCTGTATTTGCTTTGTCATAATGGTGTATGGAGTGTAGATTGTTGTGGAAAAATAAGTAATTTAAAGCAGTTTAACAATAAGGCAGCAACATCATAAAACGTGGAGGAAAAAACTACTTTTGCAAGGCACTGTATGTGGTTTCAGCTTGATTGCTTGCTTTTATTTTCTTTCTAATTCCCAGGCACTGCACAAAACCAGCCATCGAGAGTTAAAGAAAAGAATCAAATGGAGTTGCAGATGTCCGCTGCTCTTCATGGTATGCATTTATATGTCTCACAGGCAAGTCGGTTAGCAAGCAAAAGTATAGCATCCTGGTCTAAACGACTCCACCCGACGAAGAAGTGCATGCAGGACACAAAAAGAAGCAGAAAAGAGGAGGCTTTTTCAGAATAAGCTTTCTGGAGTGGAATTTGAACAGGAGGTGAAAATAGCACTCTCTGGTTTGGCTTTTGGCTGAATAAGCCCTACACTTAGAATAGTTGGGCTGCTGTTGGCTTATGGAATGCTCTCATGTCTTTTGGTATGTGGCAGACACAGGCATGAATACCATCCACACTGGGAGCCTGATCTGTGCATGGTTTCTGACAGGAATGTTTGTGTTTCAGGAGTCCTTATTACAGAATAAAAAGAGCCTTTAGCAGGTGTTTGTGGTGTGTAAAGGAGTATGTGCATGTTTAGGTGCTGTCATGACAGACAAGGGACAAGAATGGAATGTGTTTAGTTTTTTTTTTTTTTTTTTAAGTGAATGATGCGGAAATATGAGAATTTCCTCAATAAGGTCTTCATTTTTTAATATTAAAGGATTAGTTCACTTTCAGAACAAAAATTTACGGATAATGTACTCACCCCCTTGTCATCCAAGATGTTCATGTCTTTCTTTCTTCAGTCGTAAAGATATTATTTTATTTGAGGAAAACATTTCAGGATTTCTCTCCATATAATGGATAGGAATTGTGCCCCAAAGTTTGAACTTCCAAAATGCAGTTTAAATCCAGCTTCAAGTGGCTCTAAACCCAGCCAATGAAGAAGGGTCTTATCTAGCCAAACGACAATTGACAATTTGTATACTTTTTAACCTAAAATGCTCGTCTTGTCTCGTCTCTGTGATGCGCATGCATTGGTTGCGCAATCCAGGTCAATACAGTTAGCGTATGTTGAAAAACTCCCATCCCGTTTTTGTCAAAACTTCAAAATCATCGTACAGTGCTGTTTTACCTTTTTTTGTAAAGGGCGTTTGATTTTCTTTGTATGTTCACTTTGTAAACACTGGGTTGGTACTTCTGCAGCGATGTAGGACGATTTCGAAGTTGGGGAAGAAAACAAGATGGGAGTTTTTCGACACACCCTAACTGTATTGACCCGGATCACACAGACTACGCATGTGCATCGCAGAGACGAGACAAGACGAGCATTTGAGGTTAAAAAGTATAACAATTGTCAATTTGTTTCAAAAATAGCCAATCGTTTGGCTAGATAAGTCCCTTCTTCTTTTTTTGAAGCTGCATTTAAACTGCATTATGGAAGTTCAAACTTGGGGACACCATACATATCCATTATATGGAGAGAAATCCTGAAATGTTTTCCTCAAAAAAAAAGGGGATGAGTACATTATCTGTGAATTTTTGTTCTGAAAGTGAACTAATCCTTTAATTATGTAAATATTAAGTTGCGAGGAAAGGAAGATAAACATCGACTGTATGTGGATTTTATTTTATCCCAGATTTATTTTTAATTAAGAATGAAAACCTGATTTAACACCTGTTTTTTTGTTTTGTTTTTGCACCTTATTCATTTAACCAGAAATATGATGTGTTATTTCTTTTAGGCTCACCTGGTGATGATCGCTGTCTTAGGTCCATCATGAAAAGGAAAAGCTCCACTCTGAAGTCCACGGATAGTATGAACCCTAAGCCTGCCTCATATGGGTGAATAAAAGCTTTCATTATTTATTCATAACTAATAAATTCAGCTCAGTGTTCCATTATTTTGTTAATGCAGAAATCTGAAGTTCTGGCATAGAACTCTAGATGGCGCAGCCCGATAGGTCTAACTCAGTCTGCCATAATGACATTATTATCGCATGGCACAGCTAATTGGTTCCCTCCTGTATCGGTAACCAATGAGCTCGCTGCTCAGCATTCAATTATAAGACTAGTGCTTGCTGTAGCAGTTGCAGCGCACTTCAGAAACCCTTCACCTTCCCCAGCTCCACTTGTATTAAAAAAATGCTATGGGGGTTATTCATATATGTTATATGTGCAGCAGCAGTATTTCCTACATGGTTACAGCAGCATGTTGTGGATGTATTGGCAGTAGCAAGTCTCGTGGTTGCTCTGCCGCAGCAGCAGTGTAGCTGATCTATTCCACCAAGACCAAACACATTAACATCGTCATGTACATCACCATGCCAATCCCTCCAAGAGTTGTCATGACTTTGAATAATATGCATTGCTGCATTTAATTGTACATCTCTCTCGCATTTTCTCTCTCTGCTTATACACAGAGATATTGTGGACCTCCTGTCTGAGGGTGGTGATTCTGAGGATGAAGAGAAGAAAAAAAGAGAAAAGAGGGAGAGAGAGTGGAGTGCCAAAGATAAAGTGAAGATTCCCAAGAGAAAAGAAAGGTTCGTGCTTATGACAAGATTTGTTTTAATGGTGCAAGATGATCAGTTAGGTTACTAACTGGAAATGTTACTTTGGAAATGTAATGGGATTTCAGGTTACCCTGTTTAAAATTTAATAAGTAGTGTAACTAAAGTCTTTGTTAAATGATTGAATTTTTTTTTTTTTTAATTAGTTTTGCGAACTAGTCCTACATTTTTCGCTCAATGGGGGAAAAAACACTGTAGCGCTATTCTCTGGACTCTCTAGGTCAATATCAAAAAAAAGTTTAAATTTACCCTTTGGGAAGCTATAACATGGTCATTTAGAAAAGGGGCCTGTCCAAATATACCCAAAAGCCAATGAAGCCTAAAGGAAAGCTCAAAACTTCACGAAACATGTGATAGATGCTAAACAAGCAGTCATAAACGTTAAACACATCATATTTCTATGGTAAATTACCTGAATTTGCCAAAAATGCATTTTAATCATTGATTTAGGTCATTATAAGCTTGATAAATAATATGTCTTTTGTCATATGTGCTTAAATGCCTTAAAGCACTTGATCCCTGGTAATCGCTGCTTTGTTCTGTGGTTAAATAAAGATTTCAAATCATAACAAGAAATGGTTTAATAGCTATGATACTGTTTTTAAAAACAAATCTTTGCATAGCTATGACAGGAAACATTGGCATCTAACAGTTTCTTTTTTAAAATAAATAAAGCATATGCATAAATTTAAATAGGAAATAACACAGTTATTAAATTCAGTTTTCTGTGTTCTGTTTTGCATCCTGAACTCCTGAAACATTGGTGTCTCATATTTTAGAGCAGTAAATGCAACTTGGGAGAGAAATCAGTTAAATCTGTATATGTGTGTGTGATTAGGTCGTGGCCTAAAGCTTTCAGCAGCAATTTGGATTGAAATAAGTGGCAGATGTGGTGTGCTGCAAATTCAAACAAGAGAACCAATTAAAAGCAGCAGAATAGCATTGCTTTACTAAACAGCCTTTAAATGGCAGAATTGTGTACATCAAAAACGGGCAAAGCAACAAATTATTCAACATAGGCTTTTTACACTATATTTTCAGATGTAACTCCCTTTATAATTGTTAACATTTTCATAACTCTAATTTACAAATACATTTTTCTATCAGTACATATACATATATTTTGTAATTAATTGCATAATTCTGTTACATGTAGTGTAACTACTTGCTCTCCAGCACTGAAGATGATACTGTTTAGCCAAAAGTTATCATTTATTTTCTACTTTGTAGGTATAAATTTACTGAGAAGATGCTTTTTGCCTGCCAAACACTGGAGGTTCATCTCAATGGTAGCAAGGTCGTATCCAACAGAGAACTGGTGAGTTTCAGAACAGTAAGACAGATCTGTGTTTTAATGTCAGTTCTTTTTTTGTTTCCATGTTTTTTTTTCTCCTCTTCAGTTAGTAGTTTGTGTATAGTAGAAGCTTTCTGAGAAGTTTATAACATTTATAGCCCACTGAATGAATATGTTTTGTATGTCCTTTTTTATCAGAGGTGGATTTCCAGTCTTTAAATGACTATTGTTTAATAGATTGTAGAGGTTTCATTCATTTTTTTGCGGAGTAATAATTTCACCCACATTCTTAGTGGCTTCTAATGCATTCCATTGCTTTGTCACAAACACAACAACAGTGTTGAACCCTCTCAGACATTTCTAGCTGTAGTGAGGAAACATGTTTATGAAACTTGTGGAAATGAATTCTCAAGGTGCAGAAATATATAACAACAGGAAAGCAAAGCTTAATTTATGATGCATTGTGGAGCTGTATTTCAGTCTGAAAAGTTCAGATGTTGATGTGTTCTATGTTTACTCACTCTTATCCTTATCCCATAATTATCCACTGGCATATAGATCAGATTGTTTGGTACTCTGTGGGATTTTGGGAAGTTTAAAATTATAGTGTTGCTGTATTTTCTTTCTGTGTTAAAAGTAATTTAAGCCTGCTTTATTTATTTGGTGCCGTAGTATGTCTAAAAAGTGTCTGTGTGGTTTACCCAGACACTACGCGACGTTTTGGCTTGATTATTTTTTTTGCACTTTCTCTGTTTGTCTTTGTAAAAGCGTTGCTGTCTGAGCACAGTGCAGCAGGAGTGGTTCTGTGTGTCCAGTCAGAAGAGGGCATGCCCACAGATCGTGGAGGACTTCCTCTTCGCTTGCCGCCATGTCTCGCCAGACGTCCTGTGCTATGTGGCTAACATGGCTGACCAAAATGGCAACACAGCCCTCCACTACAGTGTGTCACACTCTAATTTCAGCATAGTAAAGATTCTGCTTGCTGCAGGTACACCAAAACCTATTAACCTACGATCCTAGATGAGTCTACTGTGAAGGAGCACACTAGATTAAACTTTTCTGCTAACTCTATATACCTTTCTTTAGCTGTATTACTACTTGAGCTGTCGGTTCTGCTTTTAATATTTCACAAACAAGTATATAATTTAATACCTTTTATTTAGATAGGATCCTTTAAATACAGTTGAGAAAAAACGTTAATTATTTTTCCAAAATAAAAGGGATCACACAAAATGTATGTTATTTTTTTTATTTAGTAGTGACCTGAATACGATATTTCACATTAAAGATGTTTAAAGTCCACAAGAGAAAATAATTGTTGAATTTAGACAAATGACCCCGTTCAAAAGTTTACATACACTTGATTCTTAATTCTGTGTTGTTTCCTGAATGATTCACATCAGTGTGTTTGTTTTGTTTTGTTTGTTTAATGATAGTTGCTCATGAGTCCCTTGTTAGTCCTGAACAGTTAAACTGCCTGCTGTTCTTTAGAAAAATCCTTCAGATCCTACAGATTCTTTGGTTTTTCAGCATTTTTGTGTATTTGAACCCTTTCCAATAATGACAGTATGATTTTAAGATCCATCTTTTCACACTGAGGACAACTGAGGGACTGATATGCAACTATTACAGAAGGTTGAAATGCTCACTGATGCTTCAGAAAGAAAAGCAATGCATTTTTGGAATTTTGAAGACAAAGGGTAAATTTAACTTATTTTGTCTTCTGGGGAAAATGTAATTTTCTGTAGCTTCTGAATTGCAGTACTAAATGAAAAAAAATATGATATGCAGGCAAAATACAAATACACACAAAAGCTGAAAAACCAAAGAATCTGTGGGACCTTTTCTGAAGGATTTTTCTGAGGAACAGCAGGCAGTTTAACTGTTTAAGACTAACAAAGGACTCATGAAGAACTATCACCAAACAAAACAAAACAAAAAACACCACTGTGGATCATTTAGATAGCAACACAGTATTAATCAAGTGTAAATCAACTTTTCAACAGGGTCATTTTTATAAATTCAACTACTATTTTCTCTTGTGGACTATATGTAAATGTCTTTTATGTGAAATATCTTTTTCAGGTCAGTACTAAATTAAAAATAACATGCATTTTGTATGATCCTTTTCTTACGACCTTTGTTTATCAAAGAATAAATACTCTTTATACCTGAGCACCAAATATTAGAAAGAATTTTCAAAGGATCATGTGACACTGAATCACTGAACAGAGTAATGCTCTCCATCACAAGAATTAATTACATTTTCAAAACTATTAACTCACATTTTTGAACATAGATGTGAAAATGCAGTATTAAAACTTTTTTTTTTTTTTTTTAGAATTCATGAAAGAAACCATTTTGTAATATGATTTTGATATACATTTTCCATGGTAATGCAATGTCAGAGTTTAAAATAGTTTTCAAAGGATGAAGTTTTCTGCTGATATATAATTTCCTATGATTTCTAAAGCGTGATAGAGAAAAAGGCAATGAAGAAAGTTTTTTTTTGACAAAGGACAGGACTCCTGTTATATAGTAGATTTTTGAGGTGCACTCTTGTCATATATTAATCTACTACTTTTCCTATAGAATTTGTAACACAAAGAAATATAAAATATATAAAAAATATATAAAAATAAAAAATATCTATTTAGGAGTCTTAGACCTTTCCAACCTTTATATAGTTTGTCATGATTAGATTAGGATTTATTTGTAAAATGGTCCATTAGGGGACGGGTGACAGTTAAGGGGTTAAAATAAAAACTTTATTTTAAATTTTATTAGTATTTCACAATATTACTGTTTTACTGTGTTAAATGCTTCTGTTGAAAGACGCTCTGCTGTTTAAAAAGGGTTCTAATTGTGACTCCTTTAATGTTATTTCTTGTGGACAATTCATTTGGTCTTGATTCCTTCTCATGCAGGAGTATGCAATGTTAATCATCAAAATAAGGCTGGTTATACTCCCATAATGCTTGCCTCCCTGGCTGCTGTGGAAACAAAAGATGACATGATGGTGGTGGAAGAACTCTTCAGCAGAGGAGATGTTAACGCCAAGGCCAGCCAGGTATTCGCCTGTCTGTGTTTTTGCCTGAGTAACTGAGAAATCTGATTTACCTAGGAGTATTTATGTATCATTTGTATTTACTGTGCTATTTGCGCCATAGGCTGGTCAGACAGCTCTCATGCTAGCAGTCAGTCATGGCCGTATCGATATGGTCAGGGCTCTGCTAGCTGCTGGGGCAGAGGTCAACATCCAGGATGATGAGGGGTCAACCGCTCTAATGTGCGCTGGTGAACACGGCCATGCTGACATTGTCAAACTCTTACTGGCCCAGACAGGCTGTGATGCCACACTCACTGACAATGTAAGATTTAAATGAATGATTTATTATTGTCATTTGTGTTTAAATGTTTTCTTGTTTAATATTTGTCTGTGTGCTGGTAGGATGAGAGCACTGCTCTGTCCATTGCTCTGGAGGCTGGACACAAGGACATTGCTATGCTTCTCTATGCCCATGTCAACTACTCAAAGAGCCAACCTAGGGTATGACTGTTCCTTATCTACGTCTGTACTCTCTCATAGCATTTAATTTACTTACCAATAATGTCGTTTTACCAGTTACTCACATTAGCAGCTCAGCTGTTTCTGTTTGTTGTGTGTTATCCACAGGGATCCCCTCGAAGCAAGACTCCACCTCTGGCACGCATAAGCTCTTCTGATTGATATGATATGTTCCCATGCTCTCTTCCGTTCTGTTCAGTCATTTGACTAAGATGAGTATGACAGGTTATGCTCTCTAATAGGTGTAATAACTGTTGGGAGTACAAGCTTCATCATCTGTTTTCTGTATGTTTACCAGATATAAAAATACCAGTTATGCAGACTGATAGTAATAAAAACCTATATTTTAACTCATAACTGCTATACTGTAATAGGTAACTGCATGTTAAAAGAGTTTTATATATTAATTTTAGGTCATATATTAATTTTTTTGCGTTTTATCACATTTATTTTCTTGTAATATATATTATTCGTTTCCAAAATCTAAAATCTAGATTTTAAGAACTCCTAATAAAAGTGAATGAAATGTAAATGTCATGTTCATATATACATAAATAAATATGTGATTACATCACCACCTTGTGTTCACTGCAAACATTACATTACTGTGCTCTACATGATTGTTATGATGCCATCTAATGGTGAAAAGATGGACTGCAGATGATCAGCCGATATGAGGAACTCTGAGGAACAAATAATATTGATTAATTATTTTTATAACAATCGGACTATTATGACAAAAAATTAGAGTGTAAACATACCCAATGTTTTAGTAATTGAGTTTACAATCGTAGTGAATCCGAAAGTGAATCGGTTCTTTTGAACCGGCCAAACTAGTTAAAGATGTAAATCGTTGTGCGAGTCGGTATACTTTAGGCAGCTCGCTCAAGGATCTGAATTCAATTGATAATTTCTCACAACGTGAAACGCTTAACAGGACGCTTTAAAACAAAGAAAGTTGATATTTACCTCAATTCTTTAAAAACAAACTCGTTTCAGCGACGAAGAAGGTTTTTGTCAAGTTTAACACCTGCATTTGAAGGGAACGACCACAGGTAAAGACATTACAGTATTAAAACATTACACGAAAACACCAAATGTGCCATGACATTAACATGTAAACACTATATACATGAATAGGGATAGAATAATTAAGTACCAAGTTGTTAAAGTGTGGTTTCATTTCTGTAAATACAAAAATAGAATTTTTTGTGCTCTAAACGTCTGTGGAATTTCAGAATGACATTATTTAGTTTGTTCATTAAGCTGTTTTCCTCATGGGAAATTCTGGCTGGTTCGCTAGAAGACAAAAATATCCTAAAAATGTTGATCTTTGCCTGTACCGCATAATTCGTTTTTTTTTTTTTTTTTTTTTAATCTGAGAACATTTTTGTTTGGAGAACAGAAAATGGGGCTTTTGAGAACACCTAGCTATCTTGAGGCATATAAGATATCAGTGTTCACTAGCACAGCCGGTGATGAGCTAATTTTACCAGCCTCTGCCACTGTCTGCTCAGGAGGGAACGGCTCCCACACCAGACACTGATACAGCTGCTCAGGATGCTTTCAGTGGGGCATTTATAGAAACTGGGCTGGATATGTGAACATATGCCATTTGGCTGGGATCTGCTCTTCTTAACCCCATAGGAAGTTATGGTGCCCTAATCCAAACAGATGGGTAATTATTACCCTGATAAGAAATGCCACTTCATTTGGCGGTGTGAAGGTTGTTTGATTGTTTGGACATCATCTGAATTTAGTACTTGTCTTGAAGAGCTTATCATTTAGAATTGAGTTACAACTGGAAATTTTCTCACTGTTAGAAGGCTCCTGAAAATATGGTGAAACTCCAAAGACTTGCATAGAGCACAAGTAGTATGGACTACTTTTATGAGACTGTGAGGATCTCTCAAGAACCATGAGGCTGAAAAATGCATCAAATAATCAAAAAATATCTGCGTCTAAGTACATGGGTATCAGATGGGTGTCTTCTGCCATGTCATTGCATCTTGCTTTTTTCAGTTATGCAGATATTTCTTATATTTCTTATATTTTCATTGTGTAAAGAACCACTGGCCAATCTTTTTTTTCTTTCTATTAAGGACCAAGCACCGAAGGTGCAAAGGCACCTATCGTATCCGTTGGCGTTCTTCTTCTTCCGTTTCTTCTGCTCTTGAGTCTTGAGAACGGGAAATCCGGGAAGTTTACTTCACTTTGGAACATTCCTTCATGGATTTGCGCTGTGCCATTGCCTGCAGCGTCTTCACACAGAGACGAAACTTACAAGAGAAACGTAAAGTGTGGCATAATAAACCTCTGTAAGTAAATACTATTTAAATTCACATCTTGCACTTCAATGCCCTATGAATAGAACATATGGAATCGAGCTGGAATCGTGACGGAACATCCTGTGATGTCCACTTCGCAGGGCACTCACAGCCGAATAGAACAACCATCTGAAATGATAAGAGGAACATACAAAATGTGCAGAGGGCCTTTCACCTGTCTCTTAGTCTGATGCTCTGGCAACCAGCTCATTCCATTCCTCCCTCTTCTCGACTTTTCTCAAGGTCTCGCTCAGCGTCAGGCCTGTCCACGCCTGAATGTTGTTTTCCCTCTTTCTTCCTGCCTCTCTTTCGTCGCTAGACCTGATGACCTTCTGTTTTTCACCACTGTCAGGAGGTCATCATATGGCCCAATTGCTCATGCCATACCGGAATGTAAAATTCGTACGGTCAAGTTTTTTATATTTTTAATAGTTCAAAAAACGTCCTGTCTGCCATTTTGATTTATATTTACTTTTTCGAACTCCTCCTAGAGCGTTGGTCCGGTTTTCACCAAATTTGAGACTGCTCATCTTCAGACCATGTTGACAAAAAGTTATGGATTTTATGTCAATATATGAAGCGACTATCATTTAACACATCATCAAATTTTGGATTAAAATATGGAATCATGCCATAGCTTGTATCTCTGCAAAGCTTTGACATACACTGTAAAAAACAAAAAACACAGTTTGTTTAGTCAAATTAAGATCATTTGTTACCTTGCGGCCTAAAATGTTAAGTTCAGTCAACTCAAATAAGTTTATTCAAGTTGAAATGTTAAGTGAGAACTTAGATATTCAAGTTGACTAAACAAAAAATAGTTTGTTAAACTTAACATCTGTGTTTGTTACTTGGCTGCCTTAAAATTTTAAGTTGAATCAACTCAAATATCCAAGTTGTCACTTAGTAAAATGTAACATTTCAAGTTGATTAAACTTTTTCAAATTGACTAAAACTTAAAATTTTAAGGCAGCCAGGTAACAAATAATTTTCAGTTGACTAAACATATTGGTCAAATGTGATAAACCATTCATTAACCATTTAAAATGAAATTTCCAATATTTCTAATAACTTGATTGCATTAGCCTTTTGTAATGAAACTGGTTTAAAATAATTCTTGGTTCTTGCCGACATCATATATATCAATTATGCAATGTTTGTCAGAACTTCCTGTCCGCCATTTTGATGTATGTTGAAAACCTACTTTTTCGAACTCCTCCTTGACCGTTGGTCTGATTTTCACCAAAATTGAGTCAGATCATCTTCAGACTTTGCTGACAAAATGTTCATTTGAGTTGATAGGCAAAACCATTTGTTTAACACTGCATCAAATTTAAGACATGATGCCAAACTATGTCTGGAGCTGTATCTCTGGAAAGCTTGGACAACTTTCTTTGTGCCACTGTCACATCACACAGAACACATTGATTTGATAACAGCGCCACCTATTGCTCAAAAGTGATAACCTATTAAATCATATTACTAGTGTTTGTATTTATTTTTCAGCCATTTTTAATTATTTAACCATTTAAATTATCCTAAAATGGCTTTAGTTACACATTATTGAAGTTGGTCTGATGCTTTTCTAACATTCCTTTTTCCATGCATTGTAACTACATGGAAAAGAGCAGCCAGCACTTTCTCTAAACTAATTCTTTTGTGCTTCACAGACAAAAACATTTTACAGGTTTGGGATGACTTGAGGGTGAGTAAAAGAAGGTTTTTGATTCATTTTTGTGTGAACTAATCTTTTAAATGAAATCCTGTGTTGTATTACATTCTACTGCATAATGACAAACAGTTGGAGCCCAATTTTGAGGTCACACAATTATGTTTGCAATTGTTGAAATGACAAAAGACATACTTCACAAAATGTAGGACGTTTCTATTTAAGAATAAGAAAGCAATAACATGTAAAAAGGACAACGGCTGATATTCAGTGCTTATGTAGAATCAGTGCAGCTGCACTGAAAAGGAAAATAGATGGCTGTCAAATAAAAGACAGCCCATAGTTTTATACAAACATCTTGTGGTGAGAAATTAATTTTGAAGGCTGCATCTGTTTAGTTTAGCTTAAAGAATTAGTTATTTTTGTGTAGATTTTGTATAACGTGACATATTCCATCTATGTTTTTGTGTTGGAATATTGATACCTGAAATATTACCTATACAGATGCATGCATGGACTTAGATTAACTTTAATAAATCTGATCACTGATTGTAGTTCAGCATGTGTTTGGATTTCAGCTCATCTTTATGTAGCTCAGCGGCTCATTGTGTTTGAGATTGTTCAGCTCAGTGTGTCTACGACAAAGTGTGTGTCTGTGTTTTGTGATGGAATGCTATAGCATTACAGCTCAGTGCGGTCTGCAGCCAGTAAAACGTGGTGTTGCCATAGTAACCGCCTGAGATGTTTTACCAAAATGCCCTTGTCGACCTGATAGCAAAACATGCATATGAAATGTAAAATTATGACAGCATGTAATCATACCACAACACACGCATACACTAAAAATCCGCTCTTCCGTGATCAAACAACGTTGATACTTTTCAAATCCTTGTCAGAAATATGATCAGATAAGATTATTTGATAAATCAAACAGTGTTTTTTGTAATGAAGCTGTTGCCATGGCAAATATACAAGAACAATGTTGCATCTTAAAACTGCATGTGATTTTAAACAGACACTTAGGAGGCATATTTCATTCATGAAAAATATTATGGAAAATATTGAAAGCAGAAATATGACTCATGACAGGGATTTCTGATGACAGATGGCAATTTAGCCTCAGAGAAAATTCTGGCAATTTATTAAACTGATCTTTCATAATGGATTTAAAATCAGATTACATAATGCAAAAATTGTTAACACATGACACACGTTATAAAGTGGCGATTTTACTCACATGAAGAGTTATTTTTCAAGTTATGGTTTATCGGCGAGTTTCATTTTAAGCAGAAATATGATAAACACATGGCCAGTTTTGTTTTTCTTGGTCTGTGTGGCCCTGACACAGATTTTTCAGCTTTATCTCAAGGTCTGTTTTAAAATAAATTCGTCTCAGCCGATTATATTCACTCTAAGAGACCGCCGAGCTCTTATAATAATACAGCATAAGAATAATGAAGCATATGCCACGTCTGTGAGCTACATGTGAAGCTACTTTATAAGTTATTAGTCTCGGCTGTCAAAGGGAAGCAGACAGAAACTATTATGTTTTGGACTATCTGGTAATATTTATAGCCCCAAATGATTTCACCAGAATCTCTATGCTTTTTATGTTGTAAAAGCTCCCAGACGCAGATACAAACATGCCATTAGCCAATTTATGTGAGTGTGTGTGCGTGTGTGTTCGAGAGTGTGTGCAACACAACATTAACAACCCTGGAATCCTCTCAAGATGTCAGTAAAGCTTGCAAAAATCCATCTGCATAGGCACAAAAATGGAGCCCGCTTCTTTTAACAGAGGGGCGGTTAAAAAAGACTGAACCAGAGCATAAAAGAGAGGGAGACGGGAAAGGGAAAAAAGGAAAAGAAACCAGATTGCGACAGTCGATATTAAAACATGCAGTGAGTGAGAGAGAAAAGGAGAGGGAGAGAGAGAAAGAGAGGGGGGAGAGAGAGAGAAAAGCGAGCTGCAGGCCTTTCCACGGGGACAAACTAGCAGAAAGGCATCTCGCAGTTATTCCTTTCTCTCTCTCTCTCTTTCTCTCTGCTCTCTCTCTCTCTCTCAACATCCTAACGGCAATTGATTTGTGTATGAAAAGCTGGGCGCTTTTCGCCCCCCTTTCGGGCTGTGCGTTTTGAGTGATCAGCTGATGAAGAGACTGGCTGCGCGCTGCAATGCTGGTTTGCTAATTCTCTCTCCTCCAGACTGGAGCCAGCCTGGAGACCACAGTCAGGTAAATCGCCCTCTTCCTTTCTCTCTCACTCACTCTCTCACCCTCTCTCACTCTCTCTCTCTCTCTCACTTGCTCTCTCTCTCCTGCGCATAGAGCACGCAATCACACCAGGCTTCAGCACATGGGCACACAGACAGAAAGTGAGAGAGGGAATGTGTGTGTGTGTGTGTGTGTGTTTGTGTGTAGGTGTGAACTGTGTCTGCTGAAGGGAAACATTGCCCAGACAAATCGGTTGTGTGGATCCTGACACCTTTTTTTTTTATTCTAGAGGTTACAGGAACAGACTTGTGTAGCGTAACAAGGGTTTTGGCTTGCTGCACCAAGTACAGACTCTTCTGACTGTGTTTTTTGCAAACACCCTGCATGTGTGCAGCGGTTTAGTTGTGCGCCTGTGCATGCCAGCGTACTTGTGTGTCAGTGTGCATTCCATTATTTTGCTGTTGATTATTAGGCCTCCTTCCTTCCACATGGTCCCCTGGGGTACGTGTGAATAAATGCATTCCGTGTGTTTCTCTGCGCGTTCGCGCTTTCATATTTCTCTTACGCCCGTGTAGAGGATATTTGCATGAAATGTTTGCGTCTGTGCGGGCTGTTCTCACACAACAGTACATTGCGTCTTGTCTTTTTTGTCTGATTTCTTTGTGCATTTAAGTATATGAGAGCGTCTTGTGCGCGTCCGCGCTGCCTGCATAGCGTCATACTCAGGATTCATATTTTCATCCCTCTCATGTGCTCTCTGCGGCAGGCATATCACTGCACTTTAATTGCCTTTGTGTAAAACACAGACTGCACACACACAGAGTGTATTCCGCATCTGCTTATTCTCACACCACACGTGAGGCGTGTGCATGTTGCTAGCCGCTGCGTCTAGTCCTGTGTTTATTGAAACGCGTTTGGCGGACTGTATGCTGAACCGTACGTCACTGTTCCGTTATGTTAGGCGTGTTGGCTGGAGATCGGCATCGTCGTCAACGTCAATCATTTCATTCACAATGGGACTGAAGATCAGAGTACCAGCGTCTCCTGCCTCCCCAGCAGCCCCTGTGTTGGATCGTACAGAGCTCGTGGCATATTGTTAAGTGATTCTTTATCAAATATTAAAATGGAAGTGAAAGCAGCTGTTCGCGTTAGAGGGGACTGAAGATTGAAGGCAGATTGCCTGGTGAGATGTACAGCTAAGATGATGATTTGGACGTGGAAGTGTTCGGGTGAAAGGCCAGAAAGTTCATCAAGCTACTACATGTTCATAGTGCATGAATTTTCATCAAGTCTTTCAACTGTTATTTGCATAGAGAGAATGTTAATGATGTCACAAAACGATCAAAACACACGCTAGATTTAGGCTCTGTGATGGTAATAAATATGTTTTAAAAGTACGTGTGCAGCATAGTAAATCTTTCATACATTATAGAATAGTGTTTTATAAGAAGAATGTGCATTTTAAAAGCTATAAGTGTATCTTAGTAGATCTTTACAAGAAATTTCAATTTGTTAAATGTATACAGTCAAACCAAAAGTTATTCAGACACCTTCAACATTTCTCACATTATCACAGTTTATTTGCTATAGTTTAGAAAATGGTAATAAAATATGACAAGAACTCAAGAGTTAAACTGAAAAAATTCATCTTCATAATGTAAGATAACTTTGAAAGAATCCCAACAATTCAGACAGCTTTTAGCATTGCAATATTTACACAATTATCAATACTTTGTTGAACAATTACCAAGCAATGCTTAATTTTGTTCAGTCTGTAGTGTGAAAAGCATTGCATTAAAAATTAAAGAAAAAACACAAGCAAAACATGGTCAGATCAAAGTGTTATATTTTTGGCCCCCAATTTGTTTTATAAGTTTTACTGGTAGTCCACTGTATGAATAATCAGTTTATTTTGCAATCCTCACTTACATAAATGAACTATAGTGCCCTGCACCCACTAGTAAATATATATATATATAAAATTATATCTGGTGTCTGAATAATTTTTGGTTTGAGTGTAGATCACCCAAAAATTAAAATTTGCTGAAACTTTACTCACCCATAGGCAGTCCATAATGAAGATGAGTTTGTTTCTTCATTGAGACAGATTGGAGAAATTTAGCATTACATTACTTACTCACCAGTGGATCCCCTTCAGCAAATGTATGCCAGCAGAATGAGTTCAAACAGTTGAGAAAAATATCACAATAATCCACAAGTAATCAGCATGACTTAAGTCCATTAAATTAATGTCTTGTGGAGAGAAAAGCTGTTTTATAGTAAACAAATGCATCATTAAGAAGTTTTTACCCATAATATTGCTTTCAATATTGTTTTTAAAGAGGTTATGAACTGTCTTTTTATTTTGTTCTGTTCTCTGAGGCCCACTTATGTTGTTATCAAGATTTTGACAAAAAAAAATTCTGTTGTGTTTTGACCCCCCTCATCAGAACGCTCTGCTAGCCCACTTCTATGATTGGAACAGATGTGTATGTTTGACAGCCTACATCCTTCATAGATGGACACTGTTGTAATTTAGGTTAAGAACATATAAATACTCGGTGCATATCAAGCGATATGTAATAACAGACAAAGCAATAGTGACCACATAATAAAAACAGTTACTCACACTTGTGTATTGCGACATTACTGTCGGGTCCAATATAGACAGCACAGCATCCATCGTCTTTTAGTTTCATCTTTCTGAAAATCCTATGCCGAATTGTGCTTTGTTTGTAAATGAATCTGCAGTAAAATGAGGTGAACAAAAGAACAAGTTCTTATTGATGCGGTCTGGAACTTAGGCCCCGTTTACCCTAGTGCATTTTAGTTTTAAAACAGTGTTTTAAAATGAAAACAATCTTCGTCTACACTGGCCTTTCCCCGTGTTTCAGAAACGATCTTTGTCTACACAGCCAAAAACGCATGTCACATGACCATTCAGGATGCATACGTCATCATGTTTTAATTTAAGAGAAGTAACCGTAATATAATTGACTTATTCCTTGGGGTGTAAAAATGCTGTTTAATGCAATTTAATGGTTACTTTTCTTAAATTATCCTCCGAAATGAGATACAACAAATGAGCAAGATGTTATTGTATACACAGTCATCAAGGATACGCAGAGCGAATGTGGACAGCCACAACATTATTTCAAAAGTCTCAGTTTTTGTCCGTTTACACTGAAATGCAAGCCCAGTTTTCAGAGTTTTCAAACTAAAACGGGGTCTGCAGCGTTTTCGAGGGTCAAAAAATGCCAGAGTAGTGTAAACGCATTTAAAAAACAAAAATGCACTAGTGTAAACGTAGCCCTAATCCACTCTTACTTACTGTTGGAAGTTGGATCAGAGGAAGGCAATGCAAAGTATGTTTTGCTACAACTTGAAACTATACAGCATTTTGTTGTCCTCTGAGCCATCTTTATTGTTTAGTTTCTGCATAGACCTCTGTTCGATACTACTTGCATGAATCGGTGGGTGGGGCTAAACAGGCACTGATGTAGAAGCAGGTGTTGATCTTCTTCTGCAGAGGCGGTGTTTAGTCACACTATTACATCATAAAGTGGCACATTCTACAACCTCTTGTTTTGGCAAACTGGCTTCAATATAAGCATTTTTAGACTAACAAATACGTTTTGAATTCTGAAACTTACAGTATGTTTTATAGTACAACGATCTCTTACAGTATCTCACAGAAGTGAGTACACCCCTCACAGTTTTGTGAATATTATTACAACAATATTATTGTTTATAAGGTCTCAGGTGTGAACGGGGAGCAGGTGTGTTAAACTTGGTGTTATCGCTTTCACTCTCTCATACTGGTCACTGGAAGTTCAACATGGCAATGAAAAAAATAATTGTTGCTCTACATAAAGATGGTGTAGGCTATAAGAAGATTGCCAAGACCTTAAACCTGAGCTGCAGCACAGTGGCCAAGATCATACAGCGGTTTAACAGGACAGGTTGCACACAGGACAGGCCTCGCCATGGTCGACCAAAGAAGTTGAGCGCACATGCTCGGCGTCATATCCAGAGGTTGTATTTGGGAAATAGACATATAAGTGCTGCCAACATTGCTGCAGAGGTTGAAGGGGTTAGGGGTTAGCCTGTCTGTGCTCAGACCATACGCTGCACACTGCATCAAATTGGTCTGCATGGCATCCCAGAAGGAAGCCTCTTCTAAAGATGATGCACAAGAAAGCCCGCAAACAGTTTGCTGAAGACAAACAGACTAAGAACATGGATTACTGGAACCATGTCCTGTGGTCTGATGAGACCAAGATACACTTATTTGGTTCAGATGGTGTCAAGCGTGTGTGGCGGCTGCCAGGTGAGGAGTACAAAGACAAGTGTGTCTTGCCTACAGTCAAGCATGGTGGTGAGAGTGTCATGGTCTAGGGCTGCATGAGTGCTTCCAGCACTGGGGAGCTACAGTTCGTTGAGGGATCCATGAATGCCAACATGTACTGTGACATACTGAAGCAAAGCATGACCCCCTCCCTTCGGAGACTGGGCCGCAGGGCAGTATTCCAACATGATAACGACCCCAACCTCACCTCCAAGATGACCACTGCCTTGCTGAAGACTGGTCTAAACCCTACTGAGCGTCTGTGAGGCATCCTTAAATGGAAGGTGGAGGAGCGCAAAGTCTCTAATATCCACCAGCTCCGCGATGTCGTCATGGAGGAGTGGAAGAGGAACCTCTGAAGCTCTGGTGAACTCAATGCCCAAGAGGGTTAAGGCAATGCTGGAAAAGAATGGTGGCCACACAAAATATTGACACTTTGGGCCTAATTTGGACATTTTCACTTAGGGGTCTACTCACTTTTGTGGCCAGCGGTTTAGACATTAATGGCTGTGTGTTGAGTTATTTTGAGAGGACAGCAAATTTACACTTTTATACAAGCTGTACACTCACTACTTTACATTGTAGCAAAGTGTCATTTCTTCAGTGTTGTCACATGAAAAGATATAATATAAACAATTAATCGCATCCAAAATAAAAGTTTATGTTTACATATTATATGTCTGTGTACTGTGTAAATTTATTATGTATGTATAAATACACACACATGCATGTATATATTAAGGACAAATATTTTAGATTTATATAAAAAATATGTATATTTATATATAATTAAAATTGTATACAATTGTATATGTATATACATATAAATATTTTTTAAAAATATATACATGTATGTGTGTGTATTTATATGTACATACTAAATATACAGAGTAAACACACATATAGTATGTAAAACAAACTTTTATTTTATTTTTTAATGTAAACATTAACTTTTATTTTATTTCATTTTTGATGTGATTTTTGATGCGATTAATGTTGCTGTATGTCAAAACATCAAGGGAATTTTGATTTCTCAGTTCATGACCCCTTTAAAAATAAAATGTCCTTATTAAATGTATCGTAAAAGAACATGAACAGTGGAATATTTATAAATTAGCATTAGCCTTGATTAAATAAATGCTATAAAACAATTAACTGTCTAAAAAGTATAAACAAAACATCGCTTTTCTTTCTTAGCAAGTTTAATGAAGAGGCAACAAAAGAAAGAAATTAAGAGAACAATGACTATTCATAATTAAATGTGCACAGTGAGGATGTTTTTCAGTTCCAGTTCTTGATCACAGTTTTATATTCTTAGAACTGTAAAATCCTCATCACTTTTCCTATGGATTGTGTCTTTTTCTCAGTCTCAGGCCATCCAAAACGGAGTGTCTGAGGTTATGGAGGAGGAAAGCAACTTAAAGAAACGAAAAAGCGAACAACAAGGCAACCAGGTCTCTGAGACTGGTCAGGAGGTGGTGGAGAAGGTCAAAAAGCGACGGGGTCGCCCTCCTGCCGAGAAGCTGCCGCCCAACCCTCCCAAACTCACAAAACAGATGAACACCATCGTAGACATGGTCATCAACTACAAGGACACGTCAGTAGCTAAACACAGAGACTTAATCAGTTGTTGTTGACTCTGTTTATAACTCATGACATGATGAGAATCGTGACACGAAAACAAAATGATTTACCAGCTGTTTTAAGTTGATACTTCAGTCAGTGTGTTTATGCTATTGTACCATGTCAGACAGCACAATAACATGCATAACAGCTCTTTGTGTATCTTTTTTCAAATATATATCGCCATTCCACAGGTTGGGCCGACAGATCAGTAAAGGTTTTGTTCAGCTGCCCTCAAGAAAAGAGGTGCCAGAGTACTACGAACTTATCCGCAAGCCAGTCGACTTCAGGAGGATCAGGGTGAACTTGAATTGTTCCCAACTACACCATATTTGATATCCTATCAGCATGTTTATTCCTCATCCCACAATCCTGTCTGCCTTATTATTACTAAAATGTCCAATCCTCACCCTCTGTTTCCATCACCCTCTTTTTCAACAGACCATGGCTAACAGCCACCAACTATACATCAACACTAACATCCTTTTCAGAAGTGTATTGATTTTGCTCTTGTCAAACAGATTGCGTCTTTTTGTTATAGTGATATGCAGGAGGCAGAATTTTTAAGTGGTCATTACTTAAAACGTTTCATAGGAAAGTATGTGTACTGTATAGCTTTTCCATTGTTCTTGTCATCTCTTAAATCTTTTCTGGTTTTGTTTATGCAGGAGAGAGTGCGTAACCACAAATACAGGTGCATTGCAGACCTGGAAAAGGATATCATGCAGATGTGCCATAACGCTCAGACGTTTAATCTGGAAGGATCTCAGGTGAACATGTAAAAAAAAAAAAAAAAAAAAAAGTATTTAAACCCTGAACCAATTGATCTATCGGTAAGCCCCGCCCCCCCTTAGTTACTGTTGCTACCTCGGACAAACAGAGTTTCCCAGTGTCTTACAGTGACAGCTGTCAGTGTGAAACCTTGTCCGAAGATATTTTTGATTATTTTTAACACAGAAAGACCACCTCTCATCAAGGAGCATTCAAGTAGGGCTTTAATATGCCATGGAGAGATATATAAATGGTTTAAAAATAAATATGGTGTGTAGCATGATTAATTTGAAATTGAGGGTTTACAGATCGCAATGCAAATGGAACAAATCTCATGTTGCGGTCGTCACGATCACAGATGACAACATCAAGGATCAACACTGTTCATGTACCGCAGTGTAAGATTCATTATTTTACATTTAACCAGTTTAATATGGAGAGGCACTGAAATGTAGACCTTTGTTTATGTGTTTTTGACCTACACTGTACTTGACATAAGTATAGTTAGTTGAGGTGTGTACGTTAGCATGGACTCACTAACTTTAACGTTAGCTAGTTTTAGCCAGAGATATTAACAATATTTACAGACATTAACTGCTTGAGCAGATGAAAAAGGCCACTTAATATGACAACCAGAAAATAAACGTTAAATAATAAAACAAATTCCAAATTCCATTGCCAATCCTCTCAGGATACCTGAAATCAGTGTTACAGATACCTCAGGCACATTGTTTTATTATGTTTTTAGCATAAACACCATTAAAAAAAACGAGAGCTTCTGATCATCCAATGTTTCTCTATGGCACTGTAACCTACAGATGTCCGAGTTCCATCTCCGTGCAGCTGATACTCAACTGCCATTGGCTCATCTGCGTTCTAGGGGCGGGGCTTACCGATAGGTCAGTTGTATCTCTTTGAGCACACATATGGATTTTTTTATGGTGTATTTGGAGAAGTTTTTGAATGTTTAGTTTTTAAATTTAAAACGGTTATGTGTAAATTTAGAGCCTTTGCAATACAAGGATTGAACATAACATGAAATGTTGAATGTTCATATTGGCATTCAAAAATAAAACCATTACCTTATTACTTAAAGGTATAGTTCACTCAAAAAAGAAATACTGTCATCATTTACACTACAAAAATGCTTTTCTTACTTAGATTTTCTGTCTCGTTTCCAGCCAAAAATCTAAAAATACTTAAATTAAGAAGGATTAAAATAATCTGCCAGTAGGGCAATCCAAGTAGTTTAATTTTAGTTATTGGCAGATAATTTTGTTTGTTTCAAGCAAAAACTCACTTAATTTTAACATATTTTGTCTGAAAACAATACAAAAATTTTTACTTGTCTAGATAATCCTTCTTGATTTAAGAATTTTTAGATATTTTAGCTGGAAACAAGTCACAAAATCTATGTAAGATAAGCATTTTTTGCAGTGTATAAATAGTTGACGGTAGCCATTGACTTGAATAGTTTTTTTTGTTTTTTATTGGCTATTGTCATTGGCTACCATCAACTGGTTACCAAAATTGTTAAAAATATCTTATTTTGTGTTCATCGGAAGAAAGAAACTCATACAGGGTTTGAAACCTTTTTTCAGTTTTTGGGGCAGACTGGTATGATAAATGGGTCTGAATATTTTTGCAGAGCAAAAAGCTATTTGTATCAGTGAATACCGTGGATGAATTGTGTAGAGATTTTCAAATGTCTCTCTATATCTCAGATCTTTGAGGACTCCATTGTTTTAAAGTCTGTTTTTGAGAGTGCAAGACAGCGAATAGTGGAACTCAGCGAGGAAGACGATGCCGTTGGAAGCAGTGAAGCAGAAGGTGGCCATCTTTTAAAACTAGAGGGTAAGTCAAAATGCATGCTCTTTCTTGTCTGGTTAGAGATGAAATGCATATTCAAATATGTGGCAATTCAGTCATTCTTAGGGATGCAACCTAAAATAAATAAATGCGCAAGACTATGAATCAAAAACAGTCAAATGAAGTATTAAGTATTTATCAAAGTCTGTATTTCGGGGGGTAATGTAAAAATGTTTTTGTCTTAAAAGCTCCTGTTTCAGAGTCAACAAATCCCAAGCTGGATGAAAAAAAGGAGAAAAATAAACAGGTTCCTAGTAATTCCAGCCCAAAAGAGGGCACAAACAGTGATGAAGACCTTGGCAAAGAATGTGCGAATAACACAAGAGGACTATTAAATTAGACCCCAAATGCTGATATAATGAGCATTGTATGCCATTTTAAGAACACTGTATGGCCATTTCAGTCCAGTTTCCTTGATGCTTCGGTCAAGGATTTGCTCAAAGTGTGACCTCTCATTATACTGGTTGCTTAAAACTCCTTTGTAAAACCTTTGTATTCTAAAAACAACATTGTTAATGCAGTGCTTCTGCAGTGATACATCTGAAATTGGCATTGTTTTCGTGTATTTATAAATTGTAAATAAGTCATAAACCCAAAATAGATAATATCATAGTGGGGGAAAAAAGGTCTGTAAGTTCGAACTGCCTGAAAATTTTCACTCTTTTTTTCCCCAAAGATGGTAAAATGGTGGTATTGACATATTATGATATTGTATGATCATTTAAACGGATGCATTCAATCTTTCAAGATGGTATAAGGTGTGCTAAATTTGCAAGCTATTATGTCTCTGTTTCAGAGAATTTTTAATCGGTGGTTTTTGTGACTATGAGCACTTTGTCATCCCCTCTTTGTACGTTTCCCTTTCCTTCATTGACTGTCAACATCTTTAAAGACAAAGAAAAAAAGAACATTTTTATTCAGCAGCTCTTTATCTTTCTTTAGTTATCACAGGATCTTAACTATCTGTACATAGAGGAGTTGGGGCATGATGGCAATGTATTCTTTGGTGACAGATCAGATAATGCCCTCAAAGAGAGGCACCTATTGATGAAGCTGTCCTGTTTGTGTGTTTTTGGTTTGTGATGGATGGGAGAAGCGGTGTGTTTGTAGACAGATTCTGAAGTTAAAATGTATGGGCTTTATATGATGTGAAAGGGCAAGAAGGTTTGAGTCATCATATTACCAAAATAAACATTTTTATGAAATCACAGACGCTAATGTGGTCAGTTTCCTCTTTTGCTTTGTAGGTAATCTGTTGTATGTACGTTTTCAGATTCGCATTAGGATATTTTGCCTTATTAAAGCAGGTTTTATGAGCTAATGCAACAATAAGTAAGCACTAACAAAAGGTTCCTGTTAGTAATTTAGTAATCTGGCTTTCTAAATACTTTGTTTTACATTGGGGTAACTGATGACTTGTTGCACTGATTCATGAATAGTGACTTTTTTATACAAGTAGTTTTTTTATGGTTAAATAGAGATAATACTACAATGGCACAAAATCAAAATAGTGATAACAAATTGTTTAGTAAAATGTATGAATGAATTTTAATTTAAGAATACTTTAAAAATGATCAATATATGTATAATTGTTATTAATAATTGATGCATTGCATATTTAATACATTGCATATCTGTATTTTTATTATTATTACTATTTATTATTCTCATCTGCTGCCCGTTAAAGGATTAGTTCACTTTTGGAATAAAAAAAAATTTGATCATTTACTCACCCCCATGTCATCCAGAATATTCATGTCTTTCTTACTTAAGTTAAAAAGAAAGTAAGTTGTTTGAGGAAAACATTACAGAATGTTTCTCCATATAGTGGACTTCTATGGAACAGTTCCACTTCCAAAATGCAGTCTCAATTATGTAATGTATGAGGTTGGGCTGGTGTAAGGCGAGCGTTTGTGGTTAAAATATAGATTTTTTTAAGAAAATTACCAATTATTTTGCTAGATAAGACCCTAATTCCTCGGCTGGGAGCTTTTTGAAGCTGCATTGAAACAATTTGGAAGTTCAAACCATTAGGAACCATAAAAGTCCACCATATGGAGAAGAATCCTGGAATGTTTTCCTCAAAAAACGTCATTTCTTTGCGACTGTTTCTTTTTATTCTGGAAGTGAACTAATCCTTTAATACAGTTCAAATGATTTAGCCTGGCCTTTCGTTGTGATTTAGTAATTGTTGCAGGGTGAGGCTGACATAAGCAGAGAAGATGGTCCTCACACGTTGTAAGCATCGTCCAGGACAGATTTTGGATATTTTTTATGCAGGACTATTTTTTGGTTTTCAGTGCAAAGCCTAGAAACAGTGTGCAGTGATACAGTCTTGTCATTTCTCTCTTCTCTCTGTGATGCCTCAGGGCAATGGTGTGCACTTAGGCTTTGTTTTCTGTGAATATATGAGGATATGTGCTCTATGCAGGATATGCAATTAAAGCCCAACACTGTTGTTTTTAGGTCAAAACCCAAACCTTACTATGACTGTTTCTTGTTTTTTGTTTTTTTAAATCAGCATTGGGTGTTACTAACTTCTACATTTACCACATAATTGTCTGACATCATGGACCATAAAGAAAGCCTGCAAAGGTCCAAGAGGAAGAATCTGCAAGGACCAGGATTTACTCCTCAAGTCATGTGAACAATATTAAATCCACTTTTTTTTGTGCAATATTTCCATGTAGGAAAATAAGAAATATATTTCTTATCAATTGATAATATATTTGTTTGTTGTGTCTTACTAAAAATGGTTTTGGTACTCTAATTTAGTTCCCCTAAGGGCAAGTAACATTTGGATATGTTTGTTGAAATTTCTTATATTAAAAACTACCGTTTATAGCTAAACCTGCAAACTTTGATTTAGCAGCCAAGATTTTTAAATCTCAATGTGCTATTAATCCAAAATAATTATTACTCTGCAGGAACTGTGCAATAATTGGCAGTATAAAAAAAATTAATCAGAATTATTGTACATGTTAGCAGGCTGTTTGCGGTATTATAATTACAATATGTTGGTCTGATTAATGAACTTAGCTGTCAGCAGTGGAGAAGCAACAAGCAAGCTATATTTACTTCCTCTAAGAGAGAGAAACAGTTCTTGACTAGATTTTCCAGTACAATTACTCTTTAATGTTTCAATAGAGATAATAGATTAAAAAAATTGTTTTAAGAGTTTAATTAATTCAGGTTACAAACTAGCGAAGAATAAATAGAAGTATAGCTATTTGTTCATTGTATCATTATAAATCATTTTAAGCTGTCAATCATCTTCAACTGCAAAAGTTTCTTATAACGTCAATATTTAAGCTGCATTCCATAACTTTTTTTTGGGGGGGGGGGGGGGGGGGGTCATTCATCTTTGTGATGGGGTTGCCAGGTTTTCACAACAAAACCCGCCCAATTGCTACTCAAAACTAGCCCAAAAGAAGCCCAATCGCGTTTCGAGGGGGTCCCCCTGTAAAAATCGCTTTCCAGATTGTAAAATACACGTTTTGTGGTGGGGTTCCTCTGGTAAAATTAGCATTCCAGGTGCTAAAAATTACGTTATTGTGGTCACTTCAACCCGCGGACATGAAAAACAACCCGCGGCAACAGTATAAAAGTAGCTCTGTTCCGCGGAAAACCCGCGGACTTGGCAACACGGGTACGCCTTAAAAGTCTTTTCAGTAAACCAAAATGTTTGCTCAGTGCTCACACTTTTCCCCCTTTCTTGTAAAATGTAGAAAGATCAGTGATTAAATCACTTTATAGCGATTTCTAAATACACATGAAAACTTCATTAAACATTTATTAGTATTACATCAGAGAGAGCACAATGACCCATTATGAATATATATTATATAGCTTGTCCTGGGAAAAATTGAACACTTTTTGAACACTTCTGATTCTTCACCTTTATTTTAGTGCCCTCTTATCAAGATGCATTTTCATAGAATTTCTGACTTTCATATACGGTTCTTTAAATATCAAAAAAGTAGAGTATGTGCATTATAAATTCTTAATTTCTTGGTGTATTCGTGCTAGGTTTCATCCAGAAGAAATTATAAGGTTTAAATACTGGGTTCTTCAAAGCACCACGTATATGGCTTTTAAAAGAATCATAGAACTATATTAAAACCATACATATAACCTATTAAGCTATAAAACCATTTGAAACCTTTTATTTTTAAGCGTAACCAATGACAAAAGTGACAGTTGACAGTTTTGGCAAAAGACACATGAACTGCATGTGAGCATTCCACAAAAACACAAGATGGCGCCAATAAACTAAAGTTGCAGTAGTTAAAGCTCAACATCGCCAATGAAGAAAGGGGAAATTTCAAAATCCTGTACAGATACAACAAAATAGCAGAAGCTCTAGTAATGCAAAAAGTTTTTTCTTCATCTTTTTGAGACTTTTAGAACTTAACTGCTAGGTAATAGTAATAGGGAAAAAATAGGCAAATGCCCATCTTAAAGGGATGGTTCAACCAAAAAAAAAAAAAAAAAAAAAAAATTCAAATTCTGTCATCATTCTGTCACCCTCAGGTTGTTCCAAACCTGTATGAATTTCTTTCTTCTGTTGAGAAAAAAAAAAAAAAGATATATTGAGGACTGTTGGTGGCCGAACAGTATACCCATTAATTTTCACATTAAGGAAAAGAAAAAAGAAAAACAAAAATCATACAGGTTTGGAACAACTATACTTATATTTGATCCTGGATTACAAAACCAGTCTTAAGTAAAGCAGGTATATTTGTAGCAATAGCCAAAAAATACATTGTATGGGTCAAAATGATAGATTTTTCTTTTATGCCAAAAATCATTAGGATATTAAATAAAGATCATGTTCCATGAAGATATTTTGTAAATTTCCTACCGTAAATATATCAAAACCAAATTTTTGATTAGTAATATGCCTTGCAAAGAACTTTATTTGGATTTCAGTTTTTTTTAAATAGTTGTATTCTAACAAACCATACATCAATGGAAAGCTTATGATAAAACACATTAAATATGTGGCTAGCCTTCTAAAGGATCTCAGTGTTAGAGGAGAGTGACAGAAAAAAATAATTTTAACAGATTTTTTTTTATAATAATAAGTATATCAAAGATAAATGTCAGTCTAAAATGTTTGCGGCAAGATGGGTGTAGCACTAAAATGAAAGAAAGTGGTATTTCATGATGCAATTGTGTGAGGATATCAGAAGCAGGTAAATAAGAAGAACTAAAACATCAAATGAAGACAACTTACGCAATTTCTTTGCCCAGCGTTTATGTGCTGTGCAGAAGAACAAAGAAAAACACTTCCACTTTAGACAGGCTTAAGGGCTTTACTGATATCAAAGAAAACTTTTCTTTTTCTCATATTTCACATAACAGATTTTAATGCAATGCATGTTACTGTCAAAGAAAAAATGAGGGAGGAGGGGAAAGAGTCATTTTACAGATTATTGCCATTCCAAACTACGCAGAATCCACTGGAAAAACATTATTAAGCTTGACAGCTCCTTATCTCTCTGCTTCTGCTGTGTGGAATTCATGGTTTTGTCTTTAGCACACATAGATGCAGTAAATCAATTTATTATTAACCCCCCAAAAAAAAACAAAAAAATTCTGTCATGAAGTACTGACCCCTATATTGTTCCAAACCCTTAAGACCATTAAGATATTTTTGATACAATTCAAAAGCTTTCTGACCCTGCATAGACAACAACACAATACCACATTCAAGGCCCAGAAAGGTAGTAAGGACATCGTTAAAATCCATGTGACATCAGTGGTTCAGCCATAATTTTATGAAGTTTGGATTTCTTGGATTTCAGCAAAAATATCTCTAAAGATGAACAAAGGTCTCACGGGTTTGGAACGACATGAGGGTGAGTAATTAATGACTGAATTTTCATTTTTGGGTGAACTATACCTTTAAGCTTCAGATCTTCACTTAAGCTTAATATTTTCACTTACAAACTATAGGCTATTATAGATTAGCCTACAGATGTAGTTAGTAACAATCTAGTTTAGGTAATATATTTGGGCTACTATTTAATTACTTTTGATAGTCTTGTTAATTTTGACCTATTTGGACAGAAGTCGTGTGTTCTGTGTTATGGTTTATCATTACACAAGTTGGTATTTCTGCATTCAAATTGCTCCAGTTGTGCAATAGGTGATTGTCAAGTCAAGTCACCTTTATTTACATAGCGCTTTTTACAATACAGATTGTGTCAAAGCAAATTTACATTATCAAATAGGAAGGTAATATATTAATAATGCAAAAAGACACTCTTCAGAAACATTTTTTTTCTGGTTGAAAGTCTCTTCACATCTCGATAGCAATCATTAAGTTAAGTGGTCTAAATGTATTTGTATGTATTTTTATATATTCCGTGGAATGCATAGGACCAAGAAATGTTTGTCTAATTAAAATGTTCGGTCCGAGCGTTTTTATTGACTTTCCTACCTGCCTGTCAACATGTATTTGCATACCTCTGCGCACCCTGTTTGCGCAGACAGATAGGTCATTGGCGCGTTCACGTAAGCTGTGCAATCGTCAACAACCTGATCTTCCTTCTTGGTATTGTAATACTTTCACTAACTGTACTAATGACATATGATGTTGTAACGGCTACTACGGTAGTTTTGTGGCAGACTGACAACTGCGCATGTGTCTGTACATTCTGCAGAGGTGACTCACTCTACCTACATCTGTCTCTCTTTATTTGATTTATTTCCTTTCTGTTTGTGACCCGAGTTGTATGCAAGCTTGTGTATATTTTTCCTCACTCAATCCTCATGTATGTGGACAAGTGTGTCGACACGTGAGGCATTTATTAAACTCGGGGAAAATACGCCATCTCGTCTCCCATGTGTACAGATGAGTGCCACTATTTGAGTAATACAAGGCATGTGTGTTTGCAAATAAAAACTATGCTCATCGCATGTGAAAAAGTGATGGGAAGTTTGGATCATTTTACCGACTCGGACCTTTGAGTCTCGTTCAGCAAAATGAACGGATCTTTATTCGAGTCATTTTGTTCATTTTAGCAAAATATAATTTAAGTTACGTGTTACTTCCCTAACACATCTACTGCTTACACAAGCACTGATCACACTACAAACAAGAAAACTATAATGCTACAAGAAACTAAAATATTAATTCATTGTTTACCTGGGTTTATGATTAGCTCACCTCACCTCTTATCTGACAAGTTTTTGGGTTTGAGTCGTTCGTTCATCACGTGACAGTCCTATAAGCTTAACTTATGCAGTCTGAGACGGGAGGAAGAAAATTGATTGGTTCAACTCTCGAGTCTTCGGGTTTTTCGAGTCGTTCGTTCATCACGTGACAGACCAATAAGATGAACAAACGACTCTAAAAACATGAAGACTTGAAACAGGTGAAATAACATAACCTATAGGTTGTTGCGCATGCGTGACTGAACGAATCACTCCACGAGTTGATTCGTTCTTCACGAGTCACATTAAAGATTTGAATCGTTCAAGAACGAACTATGTGAAACGGTGTTCCTGTGTCGGTGATCTGTACTACAGATAAATGAAACACTGTGCATTATTGGCACCACACAGTTTTTCTTGACAATAGTCAAGAAGAAGAAACATTGTTAATTTAATTTGATACATTTTTACAAATGAGGACATCCCCAGAAGGAGGTTTTGTCAGATATACCTCACTTCAGTATGCAAATTTGTCATCAAAGCACAGTTAAATAGGTGCACACATACACTACATTAGCTATTTTTCTGGTGTATTTACATATACTACATTTAAATCTGAAAAGATAGCTCCTAGCTGATGTAACTCACAGCGTACAATACTACACACACACACACACACACACACACACAGAGAGAGAGAGAGAGAGAGAGATAAAAACAAATCCATTTTGAGGACCTTTTTGAAAACATCACCAAAATCAGATTTGAGAGGAGCAAAGTGTTTTTCAAACAAGAGGCCTTGTTGAAAGACAGGCCTAAAGCAGTTTAATATTTGAGGATCAAAACGTCAAAAGATTTTTTTTTCTTTTCTTTTTTTTTTTTTTAAACAATTCAAATGATACAGCCGGTGTGACAGTGTGCCAAGAGCATGTCAGGCTGAACAAGTCCCTGAGCTACCTGATGTTCTATTCACTAACAAGGGCAGTTATCTGACACATGCCAAAACATTCTATAACCACAAGTCTTTCCAAAATCTTTTGATCATCAGCATTGTGTGTCAAATTATATGTCAAACTTCATGTGTGCTGCAATTATTTGAACAGCTTCCAACAAATGAGTTCATGTTTCTATGGATTTAATCTGAGTATAAATTTGAAAATGATAGAATGTTTTGAGAGGAACCGTCAACAGAAGGATGACACATTACTGGCTTTAGCTTGCCATTATTTTAGAAAAGATCTGGAATGCCTCACAAAGTATTTGAACTTTATTGACATTTTGAAGGCAGCCCATTTCTTTCTGTCGTTCGTAACAAGTGTCAGAAGTTGTCACTACAAGTAATGTCACCTAATTTCCCCTGTCACAACACCATCATGTAACACACGTCCATTATGTATAATAACTATTGTCATCAGTTTGGTTGATATTATTAAACCTTTTGATAATGACCCTGTTTTCCTAGCCAGCTCAGTAAGGTGCAACCTTTATGGTGAGTGACAAGCCAGTGATTATAAGTTAGAATAATTATACTTTACATATAAAATAGTTATTCACACTTCTATTCAAATATTTTTTTAGTTTGTTTTGTATACTTGTCATATCAAATGTCATTAAAAGACAAAACCGAAGGTCAGACAGGTGAAAAACATTGTCACCTTTCATAACAAATGTGGTTTGTAGCACAGCAGGAAGGAACAAAAAGTTAGAAACTATTTAAAAATATTTTCAAACTTGGATGGCCTGAGCTAAATGTTCACAAACACATACAGAAAACCTACATAAATGTATACATAGAATGAGATAAAATTAATACTGTCAAACAGTGGATAAAATTTCAGAAGGATAAAGTCTCTTTAGCTTCCCTTGATCATATTGTGATCGACATGAGCTCTTTTTTTTGGATGTGGAGGCTAGTATGTGGATGCGAATATACTTCCCAATGCCTCTGTCGATCTGTGATTGGCTCTGATTATCCTGTCAATGTCATGAAGTCTGCTTCTTATGCTTTTTTATCAATATGATTGTCTGATTAGCCTATCAGTGCAAGGGTAAAAAATTGTCATACTGGGTCAGACTATCAGAAATGAACAGAATAATGTCAGAGTGAACATCTCACTCAAATATCACCACTTTTGAACTTGAATAAACTTGAAATTATCTGAAAAATTGCTCCGCTTATAGTTAAAGTTACATGACCTCCTGATTAATTAATGGTAGGAACACAAGCTGACTATTTAAGTTAACAACATTTAGTAGTAACAAATAAAAGTAAATACGTGTTATTGTGGATATTTTTGAAATGATGTAAAATGGTTTAAAAACTTGAAGAAATTATGCTCAATAAATTTAGTAGTAGTATACCGTTTCGTTGCACGCAGTGTCACGTGTCAAAAGTGATTTCCGCCTCTAGAGGCCGCTTCTGTACCGTCTAAAGGCCCGTTCATACCTTGAAGGATAACGTTAATTGCAACAATTTGCGTCCATACCAGTAAACGATAACTCTGTTTTTGTTGCACAATAGGGACTCTTTTCTACTGCACCTTCAAGAGAAGGCAAGACAATGTTGTCCAAACTAGCTCTGAATTCCTGAGGTAATTTTATGTTTTATGTTACTGTTTTTTTGTTACTATGTGTTTATGTTCAAATGCGCAAGTGATCTCAATGATATCGTTGCCCTGTGACGTTATAGTTGTGGTGTGATTCCCTTACATTTAAAATGATTTTTTGAACGTTATCTTTATAGGTATAGTTATCGTTCTTGGTGTGGACGGGCCTTAATAATAATGGACCTTCGCCTCTCCAGCAACGGACACCAACCCGCAAAACTATAGGCAGTAGTTCTGTATAGGCAGCTGTTTTCACGACGCGTCATCAGTCAGCCATATTGGCAGCACTGAATGTAAACAGTGCCACTGAACCGAAAGAAACTCGCATATTTTGCTGATTATTGCTGCTGAAAATGGTCAATTATTGTCATGTTTTAAGCTGTACTAATCGGTTGGACCGGGAATAACGTTTGGTGTCCTGTAGACTGCCAAAAGTTATAACAAATCAAGGAGAAGAGTGCAAAAAACTGTGTGAGGAATAAAAAGTGTTTGTGGTTGCCCAAAATGAACCAGGATTTCCAGGGCAAGAATCTTGACAACATTCCTGTTCCTTAGAATTTCCAGTCAGGTAGGTGAAATATTAGGCTAATATAGCTAATTAACTTTAGTTTGTCAAAAATATTTCCTGCTTAATAAGTGTTTCTCTATATGATTTAGCAGCTTCCACTTGTTTTTTCTGTGGCTTATACAGCATAAATTAGCACAACATATTCAGTAGTAGGTACTCATTGCTTGTTTTTGTTTTTTTACAAAACCTGTAAAAAAAAAAAAAAAAAAAAAATCAAATGCACATGTGGCATGAATTTTCTCTGGACTGATAAAAAAAAACAGAACTTTATCTCTTCACATGAATAATAAAACATATGAATAATAAAACAAAGTGTAAGGCTGGCAGATGTATAGTACCCTGTCATACTGATTAGCCTTATTTCATTGTTATTTCTAGTCATACTTGGTGGATGCTATACCTAAGAAATGCTAAATAAGCTGGAAATGTAGTTGGCTTACCTTATGTTTTCATCTGGAACGTGTTTGGAATATAATGCTTGTTTACTCTCAAGTGAATTCCAATATTTGATTAGTTTTGGATTAATCCTTTCTCCCCCTCATAAAAGCATATCATCCATTTTGGGCATGCTATAATAATAATGTGAAAATATGTTTTAAAATGAATGAAAAATATGTACAAAAAAGTATTTTTTTTAAAAACCATTTATTTTTTATAGCGCTTTAAACCTGATGTTAGTCAGTTCAGTCTTTTAGAAGAAAATTCTTGCTAGCCTATATAACACAGAAATAGCACTGAACATTTTGTTGTCCACTGCCCAGACACAATCCACAACTTAAGGCATCATTCAAAGAAAGAGCAGAAGTGCTCTGTCAACATGAGCTTGGAGGTAATCAATCTGGCAGAGTGATCTGTGAAGCTGCCACTATCCTTTCACTCAGTGCTGTGCTTGGGCCACTGATAGTTTTGGGTAAAAGAATGATGTTTCAGTGCATCCTGTGGTTCAAGATGAAATGATCTCTATCACTCTTTTCTCTGTTCCTCTCTGTTTGTCTTTGTTGAATTATGTGCTCTTCTCAACAAAATACGCACACACAAACACTTTTTATTATATTGTTTTGTTAGTTTTTTTTTCCGCATTTGCCACTTTGTAAGTGAAATGTGGGTGTTGTTGAACACAAGTCCTGGGATTTGATAATTTGTGAAGAACATTTCAGCAGGGAGAGACCTGGACAAAGACGGTAGATGAGTAATTCCCGCAGATATTTGAAGTGGCATTTGAAAGACTTCTTGGGTCACGGGAGGCTGTGCAACACTCTTTATATGTTTTAAAGGCATGGGCATGCTAATAATCCTATTCTTCTGATAGGTTTGACGTCTCAAAGCTTAATCAGAAGGAACAGAACACAGCCTCTTCATCACAGAAAAGAACTTTTATTCCACCATACATTTGTTTTAGTTAGAAGACAGTTTAAAATACAGACCTAGATTATTTTTCCAGCCTATAAGAGCTACTTTAGATGATTAAAGGGACATTTGAATAGCAGGAATATGTCCTGTGTAATCATCCCTAATTATCTGAACAGGCCAGTTATAGGCACCAGTGATTAATAATAATGATAATAATTGACCAAATAGAACTATTGTTTGAGCTGCTAGAAAACCACAAAAACAGTGGTATGCTACATTTGCTCACCTTTCAAATGTTGTTACTGTCTGTTTCTTACATAGCTTTGTGGTCTTAGAGAAACCCATACATTTTGGACAGCCAACTGTTCTGTTAGCTTCTAGAAAGCCAGGTAAAATTATTTACTTGTCCTCACATATCTCCAGTTAACATTATCCCACGTTGATCTATTACAACTCCTCTGTTGCTGTTAGGTTACTGCTGGTGAATTATGTCTCTTATCGTCAATAGCTACTGGTCAGAATGGTCTAAAACTGGCAAAAAACCCTGTTGAAAAAAACAGCATTTGCTGGTTAGGTAGGATTTGATGCTGGGGTGCTGGTTTAAGCTGGCCCTAAAATAGTTTATGCTGGTCCTGAGCAAGAGGGACCAGCATATGACCAGCTAAGGACCAGTTTAGGACCAGCTAATTTTTAGAAATCTTAGAAATCTATATTTTGTAAATATGGACCTTGGAAAAAGCTAAATGAGTTTATTGTGCTTTGGCTACAGTAGGTAGTTCTGGTGTGGATAAACAACCATGCATGTCACTTCTGCAGGCTGTATATTACTCTGAGAGAAATTATTTTTACTCATGAGAAAATATATTACTCATGACAAAAACGTACCTGTGGGAACTTTTTCACAAGATGCAAAATATGTACCAACATATCACTGCAGTTTCCAACAGAAATGAACACTAGAAGCGGTAGAAGCACTTGTAATCATTTTCGTACACTCTTATTATTACAGCTCCATATGTTTCACTTTCCAGACATAGCAACCTTGCTTGGTAACAGCTGGCACGGAATTGGACTTAGGATTTGGAATCCTTGGGTATGAATCCTGTGAAAAATATGACTCGTGCTGAAAGAGCTGAAAGATGAGAGATCGAAAAACAAGCTGAAATGGCATGCTTACGATTGCATTTTTCCATCACATTCATTTTTGTTCATACTGTCGGGTAGATTTAGGTGTAGTGCAGATGGTACGTTATTTTAAAACGCCTTGGAGTATTAGAGTTATAGCATCTCTCAACGGACATTTCAAATCCGAACTGCAGTGATGCATAAAAAAAACAATGTTACATAAAACCTACCATATGAACATTCATTTGTTACGGGAGACAAAAAACACTCTTTTAGCGCCACTCAGTGGACATTTCACATCAAATATGTCACAAAACGTACATGGTGGAGCATATTTCGCATCTTGCAAAAAAGTTCCCAGAACTTCCCACAGGTACATTTTCATCATGAGCTCAGGTTGGGTGTTTCTATGGTGATTGCTTTATGCCAGTTGTCGTCTTATTGAGGCATGAGGAAATAAATGATGTGTGTGCAATTCAAAGAGTTCACATCTCCAGTCGTAGAGAGTGAGACAGGCGTACAGAGAAGAATAATGATAACGAAAGAGTGATGGGACAGCTATAGCAGCGTGATTGGAGAACCAGCACATTTGATGTGCCTCTGGAGCTTTGACAGGTGAATTATGAGAATAATGTGACAGAGCAAGATCTTTTACAGCTGGCCCAGAGACAAACAATAAATGTTCTGATAAAAACAACAAATGGCAGTAAATGGAGGTATGACAGTGGCATGTAGAAGGAGAAAGAAAGGAGTGACGAAAAGAGTAAAAATGAAAAAAGACAAAACAGATGGATGTGATGGATAAAAGATAGATGTGTAATCAAAAATTTGTCACTGAGAGTCATGTGCATCACAGTGAACATATGAGACTGAGAGAACACATTGACTGCTCCTCACTCTTGCACACACGCGCACACACACACACACACACAATGCAGGGTTGTATTTGATTGGGTTTCTTTACAAATAATGGTGTGAGAGGTTTATGAAGTGATGACACTTAAAGACCCCATGATTGGATTGGGAAAGAAGCATAACCCCATATAACCCTAAATCAAAGTGGGCAAGTAAACATTATTAAATGGGAGATTATGTTGCTGTCAAGAATAGAGAGTGGTTCTCTCTTTTATTCAATTCTAAGCCAAATATAACCTTTGAAGGCAATAGAAAAATAATAGCCCTCTTTACGATCACCTGCTCTCAAGCACACCCTGCAATAATGTTTTCCCCTTCAATTTTTCTCTCATTTTTTTTCCTCTTTAAATCTTTCACTTGTATGTAACATATAAAAAGGTAATCAATACATTCATCCCCTGACTCACTTTATAGTCTCTAAAGGAGAAATATTTTAGGATGGGACATGTTTAACAACTATGTCCAAAAGATGTGTGTGAATGAGAGTTACAGAAATTGCACCCAGCAGGCAAAGGTGTTTGTGCAATTAGATAGTATAATAAAAATGTAGTTTCCCATTTAAAAATGTATTTCTTGTTCCTCTGTAAACAAAGCATCAGGACTTTTTATTGTGGATTATCTCAAACCGGTTTCATCCCTACTCCACAGCAGTGTTAATTTTGACAGCAAATTTTGATTTAGTTTTAGTCATAGTCTTTTGACTAAAATGCCATTTAGTTTTGGGCATATTTTAATCATCTGAATTGTTTTTAGTTTTAGTCGACTAAATCTACAATAAATGTAGTCGGCTAAAACTCAGTCCCCCGGTTTCACAGACATGACTTAAGCCTAGTCCTAGACTAAAATGTAAGTCTGAGCTGTTTCAACTGAAAGAAATGTGCACTGACTGATCTTATAATATATTAGTGCCTTTGTTTTGTCTAAAGATGCACACCAGCAATGTTTTTTTCTAAGGTACATTTATAAAAATTACTTAAATGTCTTAATTGAACTATGGCCTAATCCTGGTTTAGGCTAAGCCCTGTCTACGAAACCGGGCCAGAGGGTTTAATTACAGTGCATTTATTAAGAATTTCTCAAAAATTTCCAAACTCATTCTATAGGTTTGATATTAAGGTTTTATCATGATAAACACACAATTTAACGGCGGTGATACACAACATGCCTTAATATTAAAATGAAATAAAACCACTTTTCATAAAAACATGGTCTTCTTTTCAATGAAATACCAATGGTTATATCGGCTAATGATGCATTCTTTATAGTAACTTGTTAACCATATTCTTCATTCTTTCAAACAGACATATTAATTTCTATAAATTAATTTAGATTAATCTTTAGGGCTACATAAGTGATTCAGTTAAGAGCGGTGTGTGGTTTTCTGTCTTTCTTTTGTTGCTTAGTTAACATCTATCTGTGACTTGGACAATAGCAAATAAATGTGGTTGCTATCCCTTTAAAAACGAAGCCACGAATGCAATGGATGCAATGTACTGATACACTACTGTTTACGTTCATTTAAGAAGTAATCGGCTGTGTTTACGTGAATACTCGTAAAAACGGACATTTCCAATTCCAATTCAAGATCAGTTTGTGTGTATTTCTCAGTTCATGCAAAGTGAAAGTGTGAGACGTGCTTTCTATGTGTATGCTTCGGTGTCTGCGCTCAGAAAACAAGACCAAATTGAGTTCTCTCTTGCGTCGTCAAATTTATCCATATGGCTGCACTTCTCCCACATATTGACATTTCTGAACGTTTTATAAGACGTTGTGTCTAAGTGTATTTAAGCTTGTGTCCCGCCGGTTTGTACGCATCTAACCTCCTACTACGCAACAGATTTTTCTGAATGAATCTCTTTCCAAATCGTCGAAATTAACACTGCTCCACAGGACCCAAAATTTGGTGACAAAATAGTTTTGGATTAGTTCACTTCCAGAATAAATCGTTCCTGATAATTTACTCACCCCATGTCATCCAATATATTCTTGTGCTTCTTTCTTCAGTTGAAAAGAGATAAGGTTTTTGAGGAAAACATTCCAGGATTTTTTTCCATATAGTGGACTTCAATGGGGATCAACGGGTTGAAGGTCCAATTTGCAGTTTCAATGCAGCTTTAAAGGGCTCTACACGATCCCAGCCAAAGAATAAGGGTCTTATCTAGTGAAATGATCTGTCATTTTCATTTTAAAAAATTACTTTTTAACCACAAATGCTTGCCTTGCATTAGCTCATTCGCTAGGCAAAAGTGCGAACAAAAAACAAAGTAAAACAATATTGTCAGACGATTTTTTTTTAAGTTGGAGGAGAAAAAGAGATGGAGCTTTTTACCCTACCTTTTTTAACCAAAGTACACAGACGAAGAACTTTGAGCTTGATTATGTAATCCATGAAATCGTGGACACACAGAGCTAGTGCAAGTGCAAGTAAAAGTATATCTCTTTTTTTAAAGAAAATGACAGATTGTTTCACTAGATGAGATCGTGTAGAGCCCTTTGAAGCTGCACTGAAACTGCAATTTGGGCCGTCAACCCATTAGCCACAATTAAAGTTCACTATGGAGAAAATTCCTGGAATGTTTTTCTCAAAAACATTAATTTTATTTTATTTATTTACCCCTTTAACATTTTCTCCATTTCACCTTTTCCTATTCAATTGGACAAATTAATTTTTTGGATGTAAACGGCACGGCAAAATTCTTACCATTACTTGTCTAGTAACCTACAGTGTAATATATAATATAATGCAGAAAATGTCCCATTGAGAAGCATGTTCAGGCCCCCGCTGATCTGAATATGATTCAGCTGGTGCTGATGGTGTTTGTCTGAATAGGTATTTTGTGTTGATAAGGCAAGAAGGTATGAAAATTGTACAATGGAGAAATAGTGGGTGGATGAAAAGAACACTGAGAGAACAGACACAAAAAAAGGTAATGAAATGAAATTAAATGAAAAGTCGTGATGTGCAGAAAGAACCATATGACATTATACGTTGTTTATAAGGCTGCTGGCAATTTAATGCAATATTATTACTACACAGCATTACCGGAATGGAAGGTAGAGACAGATAATCAATAGAGGAAAGCAGATGAGATGCAACCGATTGGGGCAAAGACTCTATTAACAACTATCATTAAAAAATAAAATAAAATGTAAGATGTAAAACATAAACAAGTGAATGAGTCTTATAATATAGACATTGATATAGAGACATGATACACCATTTCTGTCTGAAAATGACACTATAGACTAATCAAACCTTTGATACGTTATCTTGAAGTCTATTCTCCAGCTGTTTTCCTGATAGATTATATGTTGCCTCCAAGCCTGAGAGCTTGATAACCGTCTCTGTGAAAGCTGATGCGCTGTTGAGTGGGGGGAGGTTGGGTATGGCAATCAAAAATACAATATGAAATAGGCTCTGAGCAATGTATTATTTAATCTAAAAAGAGATAAACGGCTGTTGGTAATCATTAAATTAGATTGTCCCAAAAATTCAGCTTTAACATTTGTGACTTGTGTAGAACACAAAAAAGATATTTTGAAGAAAGACTTTGTCCACACTGCACTTTCATATAGACAAAAAACATTAGTAACACTTTATAATAACTACACACTATGAACCATTAGTTAAGCATTAGTAAATAGTCAATTCATCATTTATAAAGCATTATCCCCACATTAATAGACAGTAGTAAGCAGTTAATAAATTCAGCTATAAATGTTTTGTTCCTGATTTATAAGCATATCTATAATGATTTTAGTAATTGTATTTTCATAATGTATTAATGATCAATTAATCATTTCTAGTATTATATTATTAACAGACCAGTTATTTAGGAGTTGTCAGAGGTTCATGAGATCATTTAGAAAGTGTAACTAAATAATTAATACATTTTAAATGCACATTTATACATATTACTTAAATATACAGTAATAGTTACTCAGTGTGTTAATAAATGCTTTATTAGCACATTTGTACTGTAATTCATGATTAATTCAGGTAGGTATAAAACATTTAGTAGTTGTCAGTTATCTATTTTTGTGAGCTCATCTAAAGTGAAGACAATTTATGACTCGTAAAACTTTTACAAAGCAGATTTAAAGGCTCAGCTATCTTCTAAACAGTGATACACAGTGAACATAGAAATATTTATTTCAAGATGCAAAAAACAAAACTGTACAACTGTACACTTGTTATAAAATGAATCATAAACCTCTGCAATGCCATAGAAAAATAAATATTCCTTAGACCTCCAGAAAACATAACTTAGCAGTAACAGCTTTTATTTATATTTACATTCTTGCTTATTTTTTGTACATTTTGTTGCAGAGGTATATATATGTATGTGTGTGTATGAGAGAGCTGTATTACTCTGTGTTGTTTGTTCTTTTTTCTCTTTAGAAGATAACTGATCCTTTAAATATCCTTTGTAAAAGCTTTACGAGGTATGGTCTTCACTTTAGATGAGCTCACAAAATCAGTTAACAGACAACTACTAAATGTTTTATAACTACCTGAATAAATCATGAATAAATCACAGTAGGAATATGTGTTGATAAAGCATTTATTAACATACTATTACTGTATTTCTAAATAATATGTATAAATATACATTTAAGTAGTTTAATCATTTACTTACACTTTCTAAATGATCTTATGAACCACTGACGACAACTAAATAACTGGTTTGTAAATAATGTAATACTTAATTTAGAAATAATTAATTGATCATTAATAAAATATGAAAATACAATTATTAAACACATTATATATTTATAAACTGTAACGTAATTCTGAACACTGGGATCTCAATAAATTGAAGAGAGAATGAGAGAGATTGTGAGCGGCAGAGAAAGAAAAGGGAGGTGCAGGAGAATTTATTTTTAAAAGAAACATTACATACTGTTTCTGAATTTGTTGCTTGTGGAGGCTTCTGTGTATCCCATAAAGAACATTATTTTCTATCAAACCAGTGTCCATTTTCTTAGTCTAGTGTACATGTGTGCTCATTATCAAAAGAAAAACTTGTGATCACTTTGATAGAGTGGCCAGAGAGTGGTCATTCAGAGCAATGAGTGATTGCCAGCAATAATGACATGAGCACTACTGCTGAGTGCTGCCATCAACAGGGTATTTATGAACTGACTTACAAGGGACTCTCAATATAATACTGTGCGAACATTCGCTGCTTACAGTACACAGTATGCACTGACCATTTCAGTTGCAATTTTGTTTAAAGCAAAATAAACAACATGTCTTAAATATCCTCAAGTCTTAATTATAACTAATCTAATGATTAGAACTAGAGATTTTCTTTAGCTGCCAGCTAAAGACACCATTAAGTCCTATAAATAGTCCCTAACTTGAATGTTAGACTTTTCAGTAACTTAGTTTTTCCAATTTGGTGTCTGTTCTAGCAGACATAATCTACAGCCCTGTTTCAGCCTATAGGCCCTAATTGATATCTTGCTGGCAATTTGACAGTAATTAAGGGTGTCTTTCCACATGAGGCCAACTGCTCGCCCACAAACTTCCGACATGTTTGTCACATTGACATCTTCATCAGGAAACTGGACACGGTTCCTTAATTAAACCAGCAATAATAAGTGTAACACAGCAACATAATTGATTCTCTTCTGACATTCAGTAGCCTTGAAGAACAAAAAAAGATTTCTAAGGCAAGACAAACCACTGAGTGAAAAACCTGACGATATCAAAGTTGTTGATGTTAACCAAACAGTGTGTTATTCATATGACTGATACTGGTAGGCAACATGGCTTCAGTAACCCATCAGTGATTACATATAGGCTATATATTATTGTTGTGTGTCACCTGATGTCATCACATGAGAACAAATGAGAATTGATGTTATTAAATTATGGCAGCATGCCAATTTTATCACTCTGTCACACAACTTCAGACAACTTGTATTTAAACCATCAGCATTGTGGATTACTTTTACGCTATCATTATGTCATTTGGACTATATTCACTTACTGCATGGACAAAACCAGCTGAAAAAAAAAATCTACAAAAAGCCTTTTTTGTGTTCCACACAGGAAAAATCATTTGAGTTTGGAACAACATAAGGGTGAGCGAATGACGTTTAGACTGTTCCTTTGAGCACATAGAATATTGATATTATTTTGCTAGTATGCAAAAAGAAAAACAGAAATCTAATTAGTCTTATTAGTCATTTGACAAATCACCACGACACAGAATTTTAATCTGATGTGCTTACAAAATATAGAAAAGTACAGTGCAGCTTTTCTCTTTTCACACAAAGCAAATTCTCTGGCTCTGCACTGCACCAAGATGAACTCCACTGCAATCCACTCACTACAAAGAGTTCAATAACATCTAGAAGAAAAGATTAAGCACAAGACAATCACACAAAGCTCACCAAATCCCCAGTGTTGATCACATCAGTGAAAAGGTTCCTGTGATCGTCATCATGGAATTAGAGAAGCGACAGCTGAGGACAAACAAGCAAAGGTCATTGAATTATCCACAATATTTGTAATAGAATCACTTACTATAACTACACTGTGAGTTGTATTATCCAGCCCAACTGTTATTGTTTAGTGAGCCGTGTGAAATACAATTATAAAGCCTAAAGAATAAGAATAAAGTACTGTATCTACCTTTTATGTGGTATAAAACTAACCTCATGACGAAAATGTACCTGTGAAATGACGTACTAAGAAGTACATATCACTGCCGTTTCCAACAGAAATGTCCACTGAGTGGCGCTAAATGAGTGTTTTGTTTTTCCTCCCGAACAGATGAACGTACATATGGCACTGTTTATGTGATGTTGGTTTTGTACATTTTACCGCAGTTCTGAGTTAAAATGTCCATTGAGTGGCGCTATAACTCTAATGCTTTTCACATTTTAAAATAATGTACCATCTGTACAGTAGTCAACATTTGAAGTGGATCAAAAAAGTTAAAGTTGTCCTTTTATTTTGGTTTTAGGAAAACTTTGAAGAAAGGTCTCTCATCTTTCAGGTCTTTCATTGTGAGTCATGTTTTTCACGAGATTCGTACCCAAGGATTCCTCATCGTAATTCCTTGTCTTTGAATAGGACCATTATTATTTGCCAGTGTAGGACAGGACTACATAAATTTGACATTACGTTATTGTTTTTAGCTGCTTTCTTACAGATAAAGAATATTATTGGATGGAACTTGGTGAGATCCAAGCACCAAGCTCTTTTCACTAAACTATCAGCAGCCAATAAAGACATCTGTGCAGATTTGTATCATGACAGCTGTTGAAGACAATCTATTATATTTATTGATTTATTTATAAAAATGGTAACAGATTGTAATGATTTGTGTGGATTAGTTCATTGGGTTTGGAGATTAGTCTCTTAGTTCATGCTTTTTTGCCAATGACTGGGTACTGCTAAAAAGCTCAATTTGGTCTTCAAATCCTAACCCAAATAGTCATGCATACTTGGGTATTCTTAACCATGACTTTTCAGATTCTAGTCCTTGTTTTAGCTAGCTCTGGCCATGTTGATGTGTTCAACATATGAACTAAATGACACCATGTGTTTGTTTTTCTTACCCTATTAATGTATTGCAAAATATGTAATGTAAATACATTGACTGAATAATCCCATAATCCACCTATAGTTCCTAGGCAAAAGTCCAACATCATTTGCCTGAATATATAAATCACAGAAATGAAATGTGCATGAATTCAGTGAAACATTTTATACAGAGCAGCTGGGCATGATAACTGCCCAGATTTAATTAGCACTCACAGAGAGTATTAAAATGAGGTTAATACTTGTTAATATAAGAGTTCACATACTTCATCAGTTCCCTTGCTTTTTTAGACTTTGTACAATTAAGTTATACTACTACAAATGTTGTACATTGGTAATTATATTATATATGTAAATCACATTTATTTGAAGGAGACATATTATCCCAAGAATGTGTCTGAGGTTTCAGCTCAAAATACCCCACAGATCATTTATTATATAATTTTGAAAATGCCTATTTTGAGTGGAAGCAGAAACACGTTGTTTTCATGCATGTCTCTTTAAATGCAAATGAGCTGCTGCTCCCCGCCCCCTTTTCCAGAACAGGGCTGTACCTTTACAGCTAGCACCTCAAATACTCTGCTAAAAAGAGGTTTGCTTTTGATTATCATGTCTATCACACTGAAATCATGCGTTTTAAATTATATTATTTTAATATACAGTTTCCTGAGCGCACATATCCGAAGCACACGCACAGAAAGTGGCTTTCACACGGCATGTGAGTACTAAACTAAGTTTTCTTTCATGTCTTATTGTGCTTAAACTGTCAAATACACACAAGTTTATGTTAAAAACACACAAGTTACAAAAACAGTTGGATATGTCTGTGAAGGTAAACAGTTGGGAAAACAGAATGACATGAGATTTTCATGATATGTCACTCTTAAAACGTAGGTGTCATTCATACTGCACATAGTTTGTATGTGGTTTTGGTGTGTCTGGATGTTGCATTATATGCTGTAGCTTCACTTAAAAGCTTTAAATTTACTTGTGATGATGCTGTATCTTTGGTTTGTTTTGTTTCTTGCTCACTATATACACCTTCCATGTGGGTGTTCTGAATAACAATGATTTTTGTGTATTTGTAATTCCCAAAAGACACAAAGAGAAGATAAAGCTCTTTGCATCCTGATGCACTCATGATATGTTGTAACAAGAAAAGATATTTTCTTATGTAATACATACTTGTTATGGCTGTGAATGTATTCATGCATTTTGATAACATGTTTTTTGACCCAGGACAATAAGTTTCTCCCTAAACTCACACAGGAGTTTCCAGTTCATTAAATTTGCTTCCATGCTTCTTTTTTTTACGGCTCATTTCAAGATTCAAGTGAGACTAAAACTACTCAGTATAATTCTGGTTTGATAGACATAGCTGATGAGATGTAACTGAGTGTTTTTTTTTCCTTAATTGTATTTTCTAAAAATGTAGCACAGCAGGCTTTCCAAACACTTTCACAGCTCTTGCAAGGTCTGCCTGTAGATACAGCACTTTAATTCTGGCCCTCTGGCTCTTAGTGAACCTGCCCTAAGTGAACAAACATTTTTAGGCAGTCAGTATCCATTACGCTGCATTTCCAAGTCCAACAGCTCACAGCACAGGGCTACACACGTGTGTGTACTGTTAAGCACGGGTTGTAAACTCTTCAAGATTCTTTGACTGTACAGTTTCTATCCAGATATATATATGAAAACATTCCTGAAGCCAAACATTAATCAGATTAATTTGATTGCTTTATTTGATTTGACTGATTGCAAAACATTTAGGTGTGAGTGCTAAGTCCAGTCACTTGATAACTTGATAATTGCTTGTACTTGAATGATTGCTTTATATTTTCCATTAAATGAAGGAATTGATTGTTCAATTCTTGCTGTTAAGATGATTAAACTAATTATGTTTGAATATAATTCACTAAATTATCAATTTAAATATATTTTGAGTACAGTTCTGGTGGTCTTATGGTAGTGCAATGTTAAATGAACAAGATAATTGCTCTATGTATATGTATGAATTTTAAAGGGAAAAAAACTAAGCACATAGCATCTGCAAAGAAAATCTTAGATAAATGTACCATTTTTAAAGCAGTTCTGATAATTATTTAAGGTGATTTAGTTAGTCCTCTTAGGTGAAAATGTAGTTTGTGACAGTTTGTCACAGAATATATATTGTTTTTTATTAATAAAATCTTCACATATCTTCTTTTTGAGAAATATTTTGCTTAAAGATTGTAATTGTGCACTTCTTAAATGCCACTTGGTTTAATATTTTGTCATCTAATGAAGTGACAGTAAATATGAAGATAGATAATTTGTGACCCTGGATCACAAAACCAGTCTTAAGTCGCTGGGGTATATTTGTGGCAATAGGCAAAAATACATTGTATGGGTCAAAATTATTGTTTTTTCTTTTATGCCCAAAATCATTAGGATATTAAGTAAAGATCATGTTCCATGAATACATTTTGTAAATTACCTACCGTAAATATATCAAAACTTAATTTTTGATAAGTAATATGCATTGCTAAGGACTTCATTTTGACAACGTTAAAGGCGATTTTCTCAATATTTTTATTTTCTTGCACCCTCAGATTCCAGATTTTCAAATAGCTGTATCTCGAACAAATATTACCTTATAATAACAAACCATACATCAATGAAAAGTTTATTTATTCAACTTTCAGATGATGTATAAATCTTAATTTCGAAAAATTTACACTTATGACTGGTTTTGTGGTCCAAGGTCACATTTGTGTTCTTTAATTATGCCTTTGCCTCTTTTTTTGACAAAACATCTGAAAAATGCCTTTGATACAATGTTCTGGAACATATGCTTGAACATCAAGTGCAAGTGGTATTATGCAGAGTAGAAAACAAAATCTATAAACAAGGAGCTCTAGGTCTGCTAAGCAGAGAAAACATCAATATCTCTGCTGTGCCAGATCCAGCCACAGATATTGGTCTGTTCTCCTTCCATATTTCTATCCCTCTCTCTTCACTCTCTGCCTTAATTGTGTTTTTGTCAATTATTTTCCCAGCCGTAACTGAATCAGAATTCCTGTGGCTCTGTGCCCTCTTGCTGTTAGCAATAATGAGCTGGAGTGCTGTCAGTACAGTTGGTCAGATATATATATATATATATATATATATATATATATATCTGACCAACAGATATATATATATATATATATATATATATATATATATATATATATATATATATATATATTTATGATAGACCATTCTAAATTGACTAAATACTGATTGAGGTCTCTCATGCAATCTACAACTAAATATATGGATTCTGAAAAAACAGTTTACAAGCTTTTTACAAGCAGTGAAGCTGATATCTAAATTTTGATCTGCAAACAGAATAAAAAATGCCAGAAGATGCTATAAACATGTAAGAGAAAGGTCACTTCACACTGTCCTCATATCTAGGTATGACATAAAAGTAAATAAATACAAGTTTAAAATACAAAACAAAACTATGCTATAGTAAAATGAAAAATACTACACAGTAAAATGATGAATCAGTGTTGCTAAAGCCCAAAAGGGATCATGAACTAAGAAATTTAAATTCCTTTGATCTTTTGACATATGTGACCCTGGGCCACAAAACCAGTCATAAGGGCCAATTTTTTTTGCAATTAAGATTTATACGTCATCTGAAAGCTGAATAAAAGCTTAGGATAGGACAACATTTGGCCGAGATACAACTATTTGAAAATCTGGAATCTGAGGATGCCAAAAAAGATTTGAAAAAAAAAATTGCCTTTAATGTTGTTCAAATATATAATACTAATCAAAAATGTACTTTTGATATATTTACAGTAAGAAATAGACAAACTACCTTCATGGAACATGATCTTTACTTAATATCCTAATGATTTCTGGCATAAAAGTAAAATCTGCATAAAATGAGTGTGCCAAGAAATACATAATGTAATGTTTGTTGGTAATGTTAGAACAATGAGACTGAAAACAAAAGAAAAAGAAAAGCTTACAGCAGCATGGGTCTTGACTGTCATGTTAGCCTGATGGAACCAAACGTCCTCTGTAAGTGATCTTTAAATTTTTAAAAGTTTAATGTGATTGTTGGTGCATTTGACCAGTATTTACCATACTTACAAAACAAAAACTAAAAAACTGTGCAATATGAAAATAATTTAAGAAAAAAAAAAACATTCTTAATAAAACACAAGATTTGGTTTTCCAAAAGCCTTTTTCCAAAAGGTACATCTTGAAAAAGGGGGGTCACCTTATAACCAGGGTCGGCTTATATTTCGGTCAATGCGGTACTTCAAATGGACAAGTGGACCTCAGAGAACAGTACAAAATAATAAAAAAGGCAGTTCATGACCCATATGTGAAACAAGTATAGGGTTTCTCATTGCTGACATTGTGTGAGTGTCTGATGTTCCTGTTTGTAATGACTAAATCTTTAAACTAAAGAGTTGAAAGTGTAATATTTAATTAGTCAGCCGGTTTCCGTCTTCTATCAGTAATGATGAATTTGTTTTTGAGTACTTCTAAGTTAAATCAGTTACTATTCAAGTAAAGACTGAACTATTCACGTCTGTGATTTTGACTCATTCCATCTGTTTTGTGCCATGTTTGGTTGTTGCTGTTGTGTGCTTTATGTTCACACTTTATGTTAATCTGTGTCTAGTACACGGTTCTTTATGCTGTATGAGTGTGTTTATATGTATTACAGATCTGTAAAATACATGGTATGATATACTGTATATGATTCATAGTTGATTTGTTTCTGTTAAAACTGTTTCTGATAAGATTTAGCTATAAGTGACAAATCACAATTTCTTTCCTTCAAGTTTCTTTCAATCACTAGGTTGCCTAGCAACACGATTTGCTTCAGAGAAGTAATAGTTTTCAACCCGTGTAGCTAATCATATGTATTTTGGTGAGTCAGACGGTCATCTAATAGCCAGTGAATCATTGCTTAATGGATAGGAAGTTTAAATTGAAACATTCACATGCAACATGCATGCATGTGACTATCTGTAGTTACAGTTTAGGTTTGTTTGTGTAACACATGAACATAATTTTTTACCCATAACATGCCAGAATGATGAAAAAATATGACAAGTAGCCCTCTGTAAGTCTTAATATTAATGTCACAGGTTTCCACACACACGTTCACATTTATGCGTAATCCATTTATAATAAAAATCTTTTTGTACAAGAAAACAATAAAGTGAAGGAAACTTTTTTTGATCCCCTGCTTTTGTACGTTTGCCCAATGACAAAGAAATTATCTCTATAATCTGCAATCTGAAGTCTATAATTTTAATGGTAGATTTATTAGAACAGTGAGAGACAGAATAACAAAAAATCCAGAAAAACACTTTTCTTTTTTTTTTAAAGTGGAGTACTAAAGGGCTCCTAATCACAGTTTGTTACCTGTATAATAGACACCTGTTCACAGAATTAATTAATCAATCAGATTCCAAACTCTCCCCCATGGCCAAGACCAAAGAGCTGTCCAAGGATGTCAGGGACAACATTGTAGACCTACACAAGGTTGGAATGGGCTACAAGACCATCGCCAAGCAGCTTGGTGAGAAGGTGACAACAGTTGGTGCGATTCTTCGCAATGGAAGAAAGCAAAATAATTGTCAGTCTCCCTTGGTCTGGGGTCCATGCAAGATCTCACCTCCTATAGTTTCAATGATCATGAGAACTACACAAGAGGATCTTGGTAACACTATGCTGTGAAGGAGTGGTCTAGCCAGTCTCCAGGCCTTAATCCCATAGAAAATCTGTGGAGGGTGCTGAAGGTTTAAGCTGCCAAACGTCAGACTCGAAACCTGACTTGGAGAAGATCTGCAAAGAGGAATGGGACAAAATCCCTCCTGAGATGTGTGCAAACCTGGTGGCCAATTACAAGAAACGTCTGACCTCTGTGATTGCCACCAAGTACTAAGTTATTGTCAGGGGTTTGGACTTGTTTCCCTTGTTTTCCCCTGTTAGTTCCTGTTTGTTTTCTGTTCCTGTTCTTGTTTAGTTAATTACATTCCTTACACCTGTGTTGAGTAATTAGTCCTATTATCCTATATTCTATATCCAGAACGCCACTGCTAAGGCCAAGGTAACGGAGGCCGCTTCGCCTTGGCTTCTGGATCTCCCTGACCCACCATGGACTCCTGAACTCTCTGTCCCGCCATGGCCTCCCAAGCTCCCTGACCTCCTCCATGTCTTCCTCTGTTACTGGCTTCCAGGGCACCCACCCATCATCCCCAGTTGATGTTACACTGCAGAATGCGCCTTCTGGGAGGGGGGAGTAATGTCAGGGGTTTGGACTTGTTTTCCCTTGTTAGTTCCTGTTTGTCCATATTTGGTTCTGTTCCTGTTCTTGTTTAGTTAATTAGATTCCTACACCTGTGTTGAGGAATTAATCCTATTATCCTTTGTATTTATAATTTATATCCCTGTTTAGTTCTGATTTGTCTGGTCTACAAGTTACCTACATGTGTTTTCCTGCTCCTGCGTTATTTTCCTGCACCTGTGTGATTTCCCTTTTGTTTCATCCCTCTAACAGTGTAGCGTGATAGTTATGTTTTATATATTAAAGTATAGTTGACTCTACAGTAGTTTCAGTGTAGTATGGTCAGCCTGCGAGATTGCAGATACATGATATTATTGTGCTAATTTATTAAATTTTTTACATGCATTCATTGCCTGAAACCATCTCCAGCATATGGCTAAAAAGGCTGATGTTTTTAATATGAATTATTTTGTATTTAACATGACAACACTTGAATGAAGACATTGTAAGTTGCTAATTATAATGCTGACATTTCCTTAGTTATTCAAAAAGCAGCTACAGAAAATGAGTAAAATCACGACTACTAGATCGCGACTACTGTAGTCATTGCTTGTGTTTATACCAGCAGTGCTGCGACTTGTTGAAGTCTCCCAGGAGCGGTTATCCATGCTGTATCGCTAAAATTAAGCTAATCCCCTATCTCATCCCTACCATTCGAATTTCCGTAGGCGGGATTTATTTTATGACATCATAACATTCGGGAAACAAAGCTTGTAGTCCTAATGAACGGTTTGTTGTAGGTCTTGAAAAGGGATTTTTTTTTAACGAAATATCTCTCTTTGGAGTGGACTTTGAAATTTGTAACTTTGTAGATCCTTTTTATGCACAAACATACAGCATAAGCATAAAATGCAAATCAATGTATAACTTTTTCGAAATTTGTTGTTATTCAGTCTCACACTGTTCAAATAAAACTACCATTAAAATTGTATACTGATAATTTCTTTGTAATTGGAAATATAGAGAGAGAAATAACAGCAACACCTCTGAAGTCATGCACCATTCATTAGAGTAATATAGCAAAGGAGATCTCAATAAACACACAATTCTTGTGAAATCCTTATATATAGAAACTATAAATTCTGGGTGAATAACTCAGGAAACTACTTGAAAAGTAATTATAAAAATAATGCCACTTTAGGTTTCAGATGTCTTCCTTGCTAACTCACCACTGACAAACATACAGAGACAGTTAATAAGAGTGCAGTGCCAGCAGCAGTGACACATTAATGACCCAGAAATAACTAAAGTTCAAACGCCTCCCTCAAGGGTTAAGCAAGAACTTGTGACGAATAATGTCTCATTAAATTAAAAGGGTCCTCACTTTTCTAAAAGCAAGGTCGTGTCTGCCCGTTTAGTGATTTCAGAGTATCAATCGTTTTAGGTCACCTTGTGATTTTTGACTCACTGCAAGTTGATTTAGAGGCTATATAGGATGTGTGATGATGAAAAATATAATGGTTGACGTTTAGAAACAACAGAAATGTAGATGTCCCCAAATCGTATCTCTTTATTATTGTAATTTATTGGAATATTTGTTCTTACGGTGTCTGCAGCAACACTTTCCTGCTTTCTAAAGTCATGAGCGTGTTAAATGTGTTGACCGACAGATCTGTGGTGGATGATTGCTTTGATCACAGCGAGAGCCTCAATGTCACAGTTGACAGAACACACTCAGACAAAATACAACTGAGCACGTCTCAAGATCATAAAAAAGATGTTTTTGATCTTGCCCCAAAAAGTTGAGTTTGAAGTGACTATAGCACTTTCACTTTCCTAATAAGGTTTGGGTGTTACTTTTTGTATACATTAATTGTTCTTAGTTGCTATGAATATGGATAAAATACAAGACAACTGGGTAAATACCCAGAGGTAAAGCAAAACCACTATAGGTTCTTGAAAGCTTAACAGTCCTTACGGCTTAGACAGGATTCTGTAATAGGTCGTAATACGCCCCATAAGTAATAGGTAGTAATACGGCTTACCAATCAAGAATAAAGTGAAGTTGGACTACTGCTTAAATTATTAATAGATATTCATGCTCTAACAACTGACTCAACAAAAACAATGTGGCTTCCTAACAATAATTCTTCTGGGAAATGTCCGCAATTTAATATGCATTGCAAGGCAAGCCTATTTAAATTAATTTTTAACAAGAGAAGCCGACAGAGATAGGAATGTTAATGTAGTCCCTTTATATTTAATGGGTTACCCAATGCATCATTTGTCATGATTGTCCATATTACTTTAGCTAAACACTGTTCTCTGTGTAATTGTGTAAATAATGGGAATCATGGGAATGTGCTGTTTTACTCTCAACCTCTTGTAGAAATGTAATGCAGAGGGTTTTGTGAGTTCAGTGTAGGCCTATCTTAAAATAAAGGTATGAATGTATATTGACTGAATGTCTTTTTCTACATTGTTATGTACCATGAAAAGGAAAGGTTATATATATATATATATAGAGTCTGGATTTGAAATGCAGTGCAGATTTCAACTGATCATCTGTTTACCTTCGCTGAAACATTACAGAGGCTAGCTATATATTTGGGTTTGTTTGTGTGTTTACGAGCACTACAAAACCTTTTACAAAATATATCAAAATCACATGACTGGGAAGGAGAGACTCTGAGCTGGGCACAGCTGGAACAGTATTGTAAGAAACAGCTGTGGCCACTCCATGAATTCATGAGGATGTCTAGATAAGTGTGAGGAAAGAAAAGACAAACAAACTACATAACAGTACCCTTCAATATAATTTCCCTCATTTTTAGGGCCCTTTCGTTACCACTACTTTGGGTTTGTGATGTGAGATATGCATATGCCAACAGCCGTTCTTCTCCAGCACTTGGTGAGAAAATAAGCACTTGAGCAACATTGGATTTTTTTCCCCCAATCTAATACTCCTTCTCTCTCTCTCTCTCTCTCTCTCTCTCTCTCTCTCACACACACACACACACACACACACACACACACACACACAGAGTGTGATATGTATACAATCAGATTGTTATGCTGATATTAAGCATAGGTGTGAAACAAAATGGAAAGAATAACTTATGATTCCTAAAAATCTTGTCTCTTCTTGGCGGCTCCTATATAAAGGTCCCCTTCCAAAACGTTGACTGACTTTAGAGTAAGTCTCCAGAGAATACTGGAAGAGAATACTGGAGAATACTGCACTGTGTGTTAGCCACAAATAAGTTTGTTTGTAAGATCAACATGAATACGTCATCTTTTTGCATTTTTTGTTTTGCATCAGAGACTGTTTCACATTTTTACTGAATGTTCTAGATTGGTACCACTGTTTACTTTATTGGAAAGAATACTTGGAAATCTGTTTTATCTTTAACAAGGTATTTTTTTATTTATGGATGCAAGTATTCTAAAGAACACGGAGAGAAGTGTACTCTGGGAAATGTTATAGTTGGTCAAGCTAAACTAGCCATTTGGAAAACGGAAGGGCAAAACATAGTATTGAAATTTAGAATGGAATATAAATTGTATCAAATCACAAGTAATTTACTTGAATTTGAATTTAAATGGTGTGTAAATTAAGCTTTATTTATATTTTGTGAAGAGGGGACTGTATCATTTAATTGGTGACGTTCTGTTATTTGTTATAGTGATTTGTGAAATTGTTACAATTTGCATTTTAACGTCTTAATGTTGATTAAAGCGTTTTAAAAGTCAGAGTCTCTCACGCTCACTCACTCTCTCACCCTCTTTACAGTGTTACAGTGAAGCTCAATTTACCTCAGCACCCAAGAGATAGTTCCTTGAAGCAGAAACATCAGACGCTGTGCCCGGAATATGTGACATTAATTTTCCTGAAAGGCTTTTAACAGCCCCTTATGCAGACATGCTTGAATGCTGTTTCAGGTTGCGGACTCTAGTCCTTAATCTCTGTCCAGCACTTTCTTGTGAACGCCACTCTCTATCTTTCTGTCTATTTTTCAAACTCCAAAATTTACACCAAAATCAATCTCTGCATGTATTTTGAGTTGTAATGTGCACTTGGAATCACAATGTGAGCCAATTACACTTTATTTTCACAGTTGCAAAATGTCTAACTTGTTTGTGGACAGCTGATTGCAGCATTTCACTAGATTTATGATGAGATGTGCTTGTAAGCCCATTTCCAGCAAAATCAGCATTTGAGGGTTAAACTCTTGCAAGAAGAAATGAAGACAAAATATATTTTTTTACTATATAAATAATATATATATTTATGATATACCATGGAGATCAACATTAGAGAACAATTTCCTAAATTTAAAGGTCACTTCTTAGTCCTATTTGCAGTCCTATCTCAACAGGAGTAGAAGGGCCGTTTTTAAGCATATTTCATAAATGAACTGTATTCTGAAGCACAGTGTAAACTCTAAAATTCTTGAAAATACTTAATACCCAGTGGTGGAAATGGCCAAAATTAACTGGGAGGACTCTCGTTCAGATGATGGGGGGATGATTTTAGATTACCTTTTGGATGTATTTAATTATAAATCCGTTTATAATCTATAATAAGATTTATTAACAACTTATTTCAAATTTTTTAAAAAAACCTTCTTGTATATTAAGACAGGCACCTGCAGTTCTGGCCAAATTAAAGATAAGTTGTGTGAATTTGCATGTGAGCATCATTAATGACCCCCTGTGTTTAATAAAAAAAATGTCTCTAAAAATGTCTCTAATTGGCCTGTTTAGCTAAGCCCTCAAAACACTTCTTATTTACTCGTACAGTATTGCATGATTTGTTGATTATATTTAATAGGTTACACTTTGCAAAAATGTTTGCACCTACTTTTTAAAAGATAACATTATATTTTTAAGGACTCTACACTTCTTTTCATTAGCACTAGTGCTCCAACTTAAAAAAAACCTTCATATTAAGGTGATATTTGACTCCATAAAGATTTTTTTTACCTTTGTAATGCCATTTTATTAAATAACTTTATTAAATGTGTGTCATCTTTTGTGCCAAAAATGTGATTTATAAACTTTTATCATTTTTTTTTAAATTATTTTAATTAAACAATAAATTCAATTCAAATAATAAGATACAACCAGGCTGAATAAATTACCAATCAAATGAAATCAGTATCAACAACTCATCTTTTCAAAGCACAGAAGAGCTCAAATGTGACATTATGGAATATCATTTTGGAACTATATTTGTTGACGATATAGAGTACAATCGCACAACAGTGTTCCTAAAATGTAAGTCACTTAATATTAACTTTTGTATAGAATCAAAAGTGTATAAAATAAATTTAGCATTTGGAAACTTCCTTTATAATCATTAAAAACCTGTCTAAAAAGTCTTACTTTATCGCGATCTAAACTTGCATTTTAATAAATACCTCTCTACCCTGCACACCGAATCTATTATTTGCATCGTTTCGACACTTTGTCATAATGAATGGCAACAACTGCAGTCTACTTTCACGGTCTGTGCTCTGAGGAGATGGCAAAAGACGGCATTGCGCAGCGAACCATAGACGCAAATATCCCATTTTTAGCTTTTATTTCGCTGTATGCAGAACTAGGATCACTTTCGTGTAGTCTTTTGAATGGGTAAATATAGAAATCACTCGGTCCCCCTCAAAATTCACTCCCCAAACTCCCCCGCGCTGTTAATCAGGCACCTGGTGCTAATTTCCTTAATTACATGACAAATCCTATTTAACTATTTAATCTTCCTTCAATTTTCACTGAGATTGTAAGATGGTGAGTCGCTCAAAGGTGACTGAAACCCTGCGACAGGAGGTTGTCCAGATGAAGGCCAAAGGGAAGACCCTTTCAGCCACTGCAAGATAAGTTGGTCGTTCCAAATCTGTGATTTCTTGAATACTGCAGCTTTACAATGACACTAATTTATTCAAGTCCTCCAAAAAAGCTAGTCGTCCACAAAAAACAAATGCAGAAGACAGGATAACGCAGAGACTCTCAGTGTGGAATGGGTTTAACACTGAAGCTGGAATTGCTTGCAAGTTCATTCCTGAACAGGGTAAGGATCTGTTTCAGTATATATTGGGGAGCCACTGTTTGACAGCAAGGAGGGTGTACAAGGGAGATCACACTAGTACTAGTGAAGTGGAAGCCCACAGGGAATAAGGCCAGAGACCAAAAAAAAGAAAAGAAATGAAGAAGAGGTGAGAATGGAAGACATGAGCACTGCAGAGGCAGTCATGGCTGCAACAGGAGACCAAAAAAATGTAAGTCATGGGGGAAGATCCCTAGTGACAAAAAGGGGTCACAGAGTGTGTAAAGTTCAAATAGGGACAAAAAAACTTAGCAAAACTTACAACTGCCAGTTTCATCTGATAACAGGATAAGGGAATAGTCTTTTTATTTTTTTTCATTCATTTGTTCAGCTTTTTTCTAATCATTTGCTCACATTTGATTTTTTTTTTTTTCTTTTATCAAACAAAGTAACCAGGCAAGTGAAAAACAATAATAGTGTTTATATGCAGTAAATACAGATTCTTATATTGCTAAGATTTTCTGAGCTATTTTTAAAATCACACTGTATAACGCAAAGGAATTCAATCAAAATGAGTTAATTCAATCACAAGCAGTACACGCTTTCCATCAGTATTCAATCTAAAACCTGAATTTAATTACAGGTTGTTTTATTTCATATAATATGCTTTCCATTTCACTATGAGATTGCATTAGTTACATTAATGTCATTTGTCAAAACACACCGCTTGTCACTGATGAAGTTAAAACACCTCAGTCAGCATACAACAACCATCAGAGACGAGGAGTCTTTTATTAATTTTAAGTGACTAGTAATGAGAGTCAAAACATGAACAGTAGCAAAAGATTCTCACTTTAAGAATCAGCAGAAAGTTAAGTCTCTCTCTCTCTTTCTAATTAATTGCACTTACAGTAATCCTCTAATGGACAACTGGCATCTCCCTCCCTTATCGAAAGAGTTTTAGAGATAATCTAATAATGGACGATTTGTAGCTCTTTTCACGTCCTCCCTAAGGAAGCCCTTGTCATAAGTGCCATTTCTCATTTTTGCTTGCTGCATGGCATTGTCATGGGAACACTTAAGATGCCATTTACCTCTTCCTTCTCTCAAACACCTCAGTCAAGCAACAGTCTTTGTGAATCAATAAATGACATGAAATACGGTGAATACAGGTAAGGTATGACACTTTTTGTCACTGAAATGAATGGCAGACAGTGTCCCACTTTATCTTCCTTATGAGATGATTAGCTTGTCGTAAGTTGCTTTACAGTTTAAATGTATAATATGTATTCTTGTGCTCACTTGGCTTGTCTCACCTCCTTGCCTGTATAAAACAACCAGAGTGTTTCAGTGCATTCCTCAATACCAAAACAAGCGGACGAAATGTGGATGCAATGTCAACACACACTTTTAAGAGTCAGAACATAGCATGTGGTTTTCAAACGAATGACAAACCACTGTCCTGCAATAACAGAATAGTCGTTGGTGACATATTGCTTTCTCAGGGGTGCTGTTTTTCTCTAAGTGGAGGGAAACTGAGCAATTTTGCCAAAAATGTTTTGAGTCCACTCAGTAAAGAAATTATTGATTCATAGGGCACAGGCCTATAATTCGTATCAAACACAGTCAAAACACCCATCTCATTCTATCCCGTTAGTGTCTGGTTCCACTGAATAGTACGAGAAAACACTGAAATCACACAAGTTTCTATATTTACAGAACATGCTCACATTATGACTAATGCATTCTCTGATTATGAACTCTTAAAGGTGACCTATTATGCCCCTTTTTACAATATATGTTTTAGGTGTCCCCAGAATGTGTCTGCTAGATTTCAGCTCAAAATTCCCCACAGATCATTTATCATATCCTTTTGAAAATGCCTATTTTGAGTGGAAGCAGAAACACACTGTTTTTGTGCTTGTGTCTTTAAATGCAAATGAGCTGCTGCTCCTCGCCCCCTTTTTCAGAATAGGTCGATACTCTGATAAAAAAACATCTGTTTGGTTTAAAGTTTAGATTTCTAATATAGGGTTTTCTGAGCGCACACATCTGAAGCTAAAGTAAGTTCTCTTTCATGTTGTATTGCGCTTAAACTGTCAAATACACACAGGTTTATGTTTAAAACACACATGAGTTACAAAAACAGTCGGTTATGTCTGTGAAGGTAAACAGCCGGGAAAGAAATCATTTGTTTATATTAGATCTGTGTGGCAGAACAACAGAACAGTTAGCGCTTTACTCAAACGTTTGCCATGGCGTTAGAACTGGCACACCATTTTTGAAAACCTGCAGATTAAGGGGCGGTAATAGTATAATAAGATCCCCTTTCTATGTCACGGGGTGAGCAAAATCTGAGCAGCTTGTTTTTTGACATGCTTGCAGAGAAAGGCTTACCAAAACAAAGTAACTGTCCTTTTTCACATTTTCTGGGTTGGTAGAGGCACCGGGGACCCGATTACGGCATTTCAAATTTACAGATAATACCCCCTTGTCATCCAAGATCAGTCGTGAAGAAATTGTTTTTTGTGGAAAACATTTCAGGATTTCTCTACAAATAATGGACTTGTATAGTATCCCCAAGTTTAAACCTCCAAAATGCAGTTTAAATCTAACTTCAAAGGGCTCTAACCGATTCCAACCAGTGAAAAAGGGTCTTATCTAGCGAAATGATTGGTTATTTTCAAAACAAATTGACAATTTATATACTTTTCAACCTCAAATGCTCGTTTTGTCTCTTCTCTGTTATGTGCATGTGTAGTTTGTGTGATCCGGGGCAATACAGTTAGGGTATGTCGAAAAACTCCCATCTCTTAAAAAGTATTCAAATTGTCAATTTGTTTCGAAAATTACAGATTGTTTCAGTAGATAAGACCCTTCTTCCTCGGCTGGGATCGTTTAGAGCCCTTTGAAGCTGCATTTAAACTGCATTATGGAAGTTCAATCTTGGGGGCACTATACATATCCATTATATGGAGAGAAATCTTGAAATGTTTTCCTCAAAAAACAATTTCTTTACGACTGAAAAAAAAAAAAGATGTGAACATCTTGGATGACAAGGGGGTGAGTACATTATCTGTACATTTTTGTTCTAAAAAGCTGGCACACATTCTGAGGAAAACGCAGGTGTCAGCCATAGATATTCTGAAATCATGCCTCAAAAATGTCATTTCACAGACTCAATCAACACATTTAATACACAATATTTTATTTATTAGTTTTACTTAATATATAGATTACTAAGGCAAAAACGCAACATATTTAGTCATATATAATACTATCCACATGTAAACAACAACAGAGATGAGCAGTCATTTTCTTGTAATGATACAGAAACTATACAAATTTTAAAATGTGAAGATAAATTTCCTTATTTTGCTGTTTGTCATGTTTGTATAAATATGCAGATGAGGAGTGTTCAGTGAATTGTAGACTCTGGTAAGAGGTTTGTTGTACACACAAACTCACACAGGGGTGTACTTCTGTCAAACAATTACAAAAATCAGTATGCCCAGAAAATCTTCAAATATGACATCATGCGGTTTCATAGATTTGACATTCCATGTAAATACAAACACTACTCCAATGTGCTCAAACACAGTGATTACTACCATACAGCACAAAATATACATATTTTCTATCCTCACCAGCCTGGTTCCATTATCTAGACTCTGCTTAGATTAAATTTTCATATTCACTGAATCCTCTTGAAACAAGCGTATCTATAACACTGTCCTTGTCAGAATGTTTAAAAGGAAATTCCTAAAGCATAGTACGTCTTGTCAATAGCTGAGGTTTCAAAGAAGTTAAAACAGAATGCAATGTGTTTGGAGACCTCAGCCTTAAGTAATCTACAAAAAGATCAGACCAACACACACTACTTTTAGAATACATTATTGAGGAAGGATGTTAAATGACGCAAAGATCTCTGTGTAATACTCATTATTTCTCCGGTTTACTTATCAGTAGCAGACTTGTTTCATTTAAATTAGCATGCGGCTATTACATGGACAGGGTAACCTGAAGTTTTGTCTTGTCCAAGAAGCTGTTTCACGTTGATCCCAATAGGAAAGATCAGACGAATGCAGCTTCTGTTTCATGCCGACTGTGACCACAAGGCTATCATTACCACTTGATATGTGAAAATAAGCTTCAAAGAGCTGAAACAGGAACTTTTCCAATTCAATAAAGAACTGGTTTTAGATCAGAGGCCATGGGCTACTAAGCGCTATCAAGATACTTGTGCAGATTTGTGCTCTTGAAGATGCAGTGCTGCAACTGGAGTTCAGACAGCATATACAAGCCCTTTTCCCCAAACACACACACACACACAAACATGCATATTCACACTGTCAGCACATACTTGAGTTTACATTAAATGTCTTTATGGCTTTGCCACAACACAAGCAAGAGAACATAGAGCAGAATAACATAACAAGCATATTACTGACCTTTTATATACAGTAGGTGTTTCAGAGCTCTGGTATTAAGACAAATGACCAGTGATGCAACTAGAATCATACAGGACCCTGTGATCACACTTGATGGTGCAACCCCTTCAGCCTATAGGAATTAACATAAATGCATAAAAATATAATACTCCAATTTTGTATTTACAGTCTAAATCAAGCTGGTGCTGAACTTTGAAACTTTAATTGTTGTCCCTTTTTACACAGTGATATTATCTTTAAAGGGATAGTGCATATATTTGTTTGTTGTTGTTAAATCATTCACTCACCCTCATGTCAGTCCAAACCTGTATGACTGTCATTCTTCGGTGCAACATAAAAGCAGGTAAGAGAACATGTAAGATATTTTGGAGAAACGTCAAAAGAAAATATGATCTATGGAAGTCAGTGGCAACCAAAATGGTTGGTTACCAACATTCTGCAACTTTGATGAAATAGAGAAAGAATTTTCAATTTGGGGTGAACTATCCCTTGTCACACTACATAATTGTAATTCTCTTTACTTATTCTAAAAAGGATGCATTATTTGAGATTTTGGGCTTAATATATAATGTATATACTGTATAATTTATGGTATTTCATAATTTCATAATTTGGTAGTAAAACATAAAATGTTGCCAGAGAAGAAATTGTAGAAGTCATTATTTTTGTTCTCTTGCACACAAACAGTATTCTTGTAGCTTCATAAATTTAAGGTTGCGGGTCAGAAAGCTGTTGGATTTCATCAAAAATATCTTAATTTGTGTTCAGAACACTTCATTTGTGTTCGAACACAGACAGCAAAATAACATTTTAAAGTGAGGTTTTTCATCTTCTACACAAACAAAATCACCAGCGTAGATTATCATAGTCGAACCAAAATGTCAAATGCAAAAACCAGTGACAGTCTTGCCATGTCCTTTGTGAATTTGTTTCTTGACTCATTCCATATATAAGATGTAATTTAATAACAATTTTATATCGGTTTGTCTCTAAACCAATTTTATTGGTTCAAAGATAATTGTGTATTGTGTAAAACGTTTGCAACTGCTTTTTATTACTTAATTCAGGGGTTTTCAACTCCAGTCCTCAGGGCCTTCCCCAACATAATGTTTTAGATGTTTCCCTGTTGAACATGTTAACAAGTTGATGAGATAATGAAGTGAGGATTGAATCTTTAATGATGAACACCTGCTGTTAACAAACAAAATAACTGAAGAAAACATAGACAATAAAAAGTCACATAATAGTGTTATTAGTTATTAATAGTGTAATTGTTTATTTTACCTATTGACACTGCTTTTTTAGGCTGCTGTAATAATGTTTTCAAAGCTTTTGTATTACAGCAAATGCACAGTCAAAATACTATTTTAACATCAGATGAAATTAGTTGTGTTTGTGTTTTGTGTCTGTGCTGATTAATTATTATGAAGAACTAAAAAAAAATCTCAAGAACATCAGCCACTAAACTAGTTGGCCAAGCACAGGTGTCAAGGATCAGTGTATGAATCTCAACAAACTGATCAGATAAACCTATTAACTCTCAACATCACAAAACAAGCTACTAAAGTCCCAATAAATTTGATCATTAATGATTCAATCATCACTTCATTTTTCTTCATGTTCAAAAGGGAGACATCTAAAACATTATGTCAGGGGAGGCCCAAGGACTGGAGTTGAAAACCCCTGACTTAAAGGAATAGTTCACTTTGAAATTAAATTTTGATATGTTTTAGCTTACCCCAAGGGCATCCAAGATGTAGGTGTCTTTGTTTCCGCAGTAGTTTCAATTTTGATATTTTTAGGTTCAACGGCTCTTGTCTGTCAGTCATATAATGCATGCCTATGGTCACCTCACAAAAGAAAACGCACAGATTCAAATTAAACAGTCCAAATTAAACAATTCCCCACCGTAAGTACACATTAATGACCTAAGACACGAAACGAGTGGTTTGTGTGAGAAAACGAACAGTATTTATATCGTTTTTACCTCTTGAAACCAATCACGTCCAAGTTGAAGGGGGCGCGCTATCTGGTGTGTGACCGTGCGTTCTGGCTTATTGATGCGCCGGCGCTACTCCCGGAAAGCGCCGGACGTGATCCATTGCGCGAGCACAAGTAATTCTTTTCTTTTTTAAACATCCCTAAACATACCTTTTTTAACCATTTCTTGTTTAAACATCCCGGATAAGCGCAAACGAGTAGCATTTCTGTTAGCCGTCTTACCTACAATCTCTGTTCTGTGTAAACAATGGGTGACATTCACGCGCGAGAGATCACTTCCGGAGCTTTCCGGGAGTAGCGCCGGCGCGCTCACACACCAGGAAGCGCGCGCACTTCAACTTGGACGTGGTTATTTACAAAAGGTAGAAAATGACATAAATACTGTTCGTTTTCTCACACAAACCGTTCGTTTCGTGTCTTAGGTCATCAATTTGTACTTACGATGGGGAATTGTTTAATTTGGACTGTTTAATTTGAATCTGTGCATTTTCTTTTGTGAGGTGACCATAGGCATGCATTATATGACTGACAGACAAGAACGGTTCGACCTAAAAATATAAAAATTGAAACTACTGCGGAAACAAAGACACCTACATCTTGGATGCCCTTGGGGTAAGATAAAACATATCAAAACTTAATTCCAAAGTGAACTATCCCTTTAATATCACCACAATTAAATTGTGTGGTCTGTTAACAGGAACTTCTGAACAGACATTTAAATGAAAATAAAATTTATAATTTAAGTGCAAAGTAAATAAAAGTGAAATTAAAGGTCCCTAAAGGCATTTTACAACACGGTTTAGTAAAAAATTACACACATCTGTGTTTTTCATGCCCACCTGAGCAGTTGGGGCAAATGTTTCATGTAAATAGACAAGTGCAATCGGTCAGACTAGTTCTTAAGACAGTTATAATATAGTGACCAAGTTTTTGCAACTCGCCCCAGGTTCTAAAAAAATAGTAAGACTTAAAGTGATAGTTTACCCAAAAATGAAACCACTAATGTCATATGGACTATTTTAACAATGTCCTTACTACCTTTCTGGGCCTTGAACGTGTCAGTTGCATTGATAACTATGCAGGGTCAGAAGGCTCTCGGATTTCACCAAAGACATCTTAATTTGTGTTCAGAAGATGAACAAAGGTCTTACAGGTTTGGAACGACATGAGGGTGAGTAATTAATGACAGAATTTTCATTTTTGGGTGAAGTAACCCTTTAATGTCAGCGTAGACTGCACTGACGGTAATTACACCAGTGCTGGCGACATTTAACAATTCTGACATAAGGAGAGATGAAAAAAGATATTTTGTTTTTCTCCCTGTATAATTTCTCTGGTTTGTTCTTTGTAGGCTTTGTATGTTATCCTATTGATTGTACACTGTCTCCACACTCCAACAAATACACTGTCAGATATGTCACTTCAAAAACGTGATTGTACTGTCATGACACACTGACATGATGAGTGGGCTGACATCCCACACTGCTGTTCAGTTGTTCAAGGTGACCATCATCCAGTAACACATTTCAACAAGGTCCTGCTTCTCTCTCTAGCATTTCCTCTCTGTCTCGCACACATTATGCAACAAGCTGTGGTGAAATTATAACAATTATTCCTTATGTAATTTGAGCATTTGATGGTGTATAATATCTAACAGGTTGCGGGGTGTAGCTGTAATTTGCCATGACTTTCATTATGCGTGCCCTTTGCTCTCAGAGAAAATACAAATGCACAACATTTATTAGTCAAACCAAACTTCCAGCCCAACCTGCATTAATGACGGTTTTCTGAACAGACTGTCCGCTTGATTAGTCATTTTATACACATCACTGCAAAGCACAGAACTGCGGCCAAAACGATGCATCACCAAACTGAAAAGTGTTAAATAAAGAAAAAAAAAAAATGACAGAGGACATTGTAGCAGCAATACATTGTGTGCCTCAAGTATATCACTTTAGAATTGAACACCTGCCAGGTTAACATTAGAAACACAGACAACAAAATAACATTTTAAAGTGAGGTTTTTCTTTTTCTACACAAACACAATCGCCAGATTCTCGTTCATAGTAGAGCCAAAAGAGAAACCGTGAGATAAATGTCAGACGCAGAAACCGATGACAGTCTGGACACTTGCCATTTCCCTCAAGAATTTGTTTCTTGACTCGTTCCAAATATGTGACGTTCTCAGTGTTTCTGACCGCTAATGCCCTCTTTTTAAGGCACAGCTTTTCTTCAGCAGCTCATTTACAATGAATTCAAGAGTCTGAAAAGGTCCTCAGGCACTGTCCCCCATGTCAGGGCACAAACTGTTGAGTCTTTCTGAAAATCACTGGCAAGATGCCCACCTTGGTACAGTGAGCTATTTTTAATGCTAATATAGATTCATAGTCATTTAAATAGTCACAGATGAAGACCTACTACATTCACCCTGTAAACACGCCAGCCAGCAAGTTTTTCAGCTGACATTCATTCATGTTGGTTAGTCAGAGAATCTGTTGAGCAAAAAATTGTAGTAGTCATCGTACAATTTAGAGAGGAGAAATTGAACAGGTCGTTTTAACAAAATGCAGCCATTTTTTCCATCCAGATAGAGAGGAGATGCAATAGAAAGCACTCTGAAATTCCCCCTGCTCAGGCACTTCAGACATTTTGAAATGTGGCTTAGACTCATGGCCTCTTCCTTGGAAATATCCATGTAAGTTGTGGCCTTGACATTCAGTGTAATTTTCTCCGAACCTCAGGGTGTTTTCCTCAGGTTAAACAGGGTGAATGCAATCAGCTCATACATCCAAGAATGACACTGGACATAATTTGGCAGCCAGTGAGATGTCATTTCATTTCTCATCTTATTAGGTCAAATCTAAGTCCAAAAAAAATGGCCTTCTTTGTGTTTGTTATACACAGTGTCGGATTTTTAACCCCTCCAGCTCAGTCTGCCTGTCTGGCACAATTATAGTCATAAAATGTGAAATTTCATGAGAGAAAAGGCAGAGCACATCCTTGCCTAGAAGATGAAAGAGATGAAAAGAGATGAAAGATGAACTCATGGTGTCCTCCCAGCAGTAAAACAGTCAAAGAGAAAGGAAAAATCTGCCTTTCATGAGGGTCAGATCATCTGAGTGCACAGTATCTTTGACCGGTTCCACAAAATCATTAAGCACCTATAGGTCGTACATTACCTGTGAAGAAACACAGACAAACAATGGTTACTTTTAAACCATTTATAACACCCTGCATTTTCGTTGAAGATTGAGTTAGATGCAGTGTCATTGAAACTATCTTTAATAAAAAAAATGGACAAAACAGGGACCATTAGAAAAATCTGCTGATGCCAAAAGGAGAGTGGAGGAGAGTGATGGAGAGTGAAAATTGACAATTTAGTGAAGAATATCTGTAAAATTGCCTTGGCTGCCAATGAAAAAAATGCTGTTTATGTTACTACAGCATCTGCTGTAACAGTGAACTGCTTGAGAATATTATTATATGCCAGTTTAATTATGTGGAATTTATGATCAAGGCTGAATTTACATGATACAAAAGGCTAAAAACAGCTGTAAAGACATTAGTGTGAAATATTGCAATTTAAAATGACAGTTTTCTGCTTTTTTTAGCAGCTATTACTCCCGTATTCAGTATCACATGATCCTTTAGAAATCATGCTGATTCTGTGCTGAAGCATTTTTTTTTATTATTATTATCAATGTTAAAAATTTTTATGCTGCTTAAAAGGAACCCTGGGTATTACCTTGTATGCCTTAATATAACATTAATGGTGTCTCATACTGAAATACGTCGTAGAGAACCCATTAAAAATGTACATTATTTAAAAATCCCTATTGTTTTATACATATTTTGGACTATGGGGGGCTAGTATTTTAATGATGTGAAATGGTTGCACTCTGTGAGCTACTGGCACTACCTGTTGCTATTTTTACAGCAACACAACTCTCCTTCAGCGGCTGCGGCGTCATGACAAGCATTGCATGTTTAAAGTCTCCCAGGATGGCCTCTAGCGTTTCTCGTCTTTGCCTTTTATAAGCTCTTTCAGTAGCTGTGGTTTACTAAAAGCCTCAAAGGCTTCAGGGCTAAAGTGGAGAGAACAAAGACGCTGATCTTTAGGAAGTTTTATTCATCCACAGGAATCTTCCCGTTCTTCCCTATCATTTGTAATCAATTCAAAAAATTTACTTTCCCCCAAACTTCTGAAAGGTAGTATGTATTTATACACTACCAGTCAAAAGTTTGGACACACCCTGTCATTTAATGTTTTTTAAAGAAGTTTCTTATGCTTATCAAGGCTGTTTTCACTTGATTAAAAATACAGGAAAAAAAGTAATATTGTGAAATATTATTACGATGTAAATCAATGTTTTTCTATATTAATATACATTAAAAATTAATTTATATTGTTAATTTGATGTGTTAAATTAATAAAAAGTGATGGCATAGATTTACATGGTTAGAAAAGATTTATATTTTGAATAAATGCTGTTTTTTTTTAACTTATTCCTCAAAGAATCTTAAAAAAAAAATCACAGGTTGCAAAAAAAAATATTTGACCGCACAACTGTCTCCAACATTGATAATTCTAATAATAAATCAGCATATTAGAATGATTTCTGAAGGATCACGTGACACTTAAGACTGGAGTAAGAGCTGATGAAAATTCAGCATTGCATCAAAGGAATAAATTATATTGTAAAGCATATTAAAATAAAATTATTTTATATTGTAACAGCATTTTGCAGTATTACTGTTTTTTCTGTATTTTTGATCAAATAAATGCAGCCTTGTTCAGCATAAGAGACTTCTTTAAAAAACATTAAATGAGAGGGTTTGTCCAAACTTTTCATATATAATTTTTAACATGCATGTATGGAAAAAAGTATATCATATTTGGAGTTTAAGGGGTCCAAACACACACACACACACACACACACACACACACACACACAAACCTTCTCCAGATCTTCCATGATCAGATCCTGTTCTTTCACGTTCTCCTTGCCTGAAGAGTGGCTTTTTTCACCTGGACCCTTCCCACTGCCCACAGAAACCAGCTCTTGGATAAGCCCCTGTCCTGGTCTCGGACCCCCAGCCTCCAGTGCGGACTCCTTGGTCAGGGGCAAGTTGGCAGGTAATACAGCGTTCCCCTGCAGACGGTGAGAATAGCTCCTCCGCTTTCCCGAATTGGCTGAGCACAGCTGAAGCTTAAAGGCTGCCTTGAAACCTTTGCGAAAGTTCTCATTGAAAAACCCATAGACTATGGGATTAACGCTGCTGTTACAGAACGCCAGCCAGTGGGCCAAAGGATAAAAATAGATATTAATAATGCGATGCTGACGCTCACTCAAGCTTGCGTAATCGCTCAGCATCATGAGTGCCCATAACGGCAACCATGACAGGATGAAGAGCAGGGCCACCACTAACAACATTTTAATGACCCGCTTCTTTTTCCGGGACACCAGCTGACGACTTTCATATCTGTTGTTTTTCCCAACGCTGTTTCCGGAGCCTGACGTCCCAACTTGGCTCACTGGAATAGGCATTGATGTTTTGAAGAGTGTGATTCCAATCCGGGCGTACATGATGACAATTAGGGTCAAAGGTGCCAAATAAATGTTGGCGAAGAGTACTGTGGTGTAAATCTTGCGCATCTCCTGGTTTGGCCAGTTTTCACGGCACCAGTAGAAGGGCTGCGTGGTGTTGCCGTCGCTTAGCAAGATGGACACTCTGTGCTCTTTTGTGACCTGTAGCATGACACCAGACGGACACATGATGGAGATGGCCAGAACCCAGATGATGATGATGATAAGGGTGGAGGTGGAGATAGTGAGCTTCTGTTTGAAGGGATAGACAATGCAGCGGAATCTGACACATTCATATAAAACAAGGAAGAGAGTGTGAGGAAAAACATTCAAATGAGAGCGGAAATGAGATGGGTGACAGAAAACAGAGCAGAGAAGAAAATACGTGTTTCAGGAAAGTGTTTTAAGAAAAAAATTACAATAATTAATAAACGTGAAGATAATCACTTTATTTAATTGAATTTTTAAATGTACACAACCATTCAGAAAGAAATGAATTGTTATATAAATGTCATTTTTCTGCACAAATGTCTTCTGAGCAGCAGATCAGCATCTTAGGATGATTTCTGAAGGATCATGTGACACTGAAGACTAAAGTAATGATTGCTGAAAATAAAAGTTTATATATATTTACGGTAGGAAATGTACAAAATATCTTCATGGAACATGATCTTTACTTAATATCCTAATGATTTTTGGTATAAAAGAAAAATCAATAATTTTGACCCATACAATATATATATATATATATTATTTTATTTTATTTATTTTTTTTATTTTACACTATTAACCACAATATGTTCACTTTTTTAGCCCACCTGTCCACAGCAATGGCCACTAGTGTGAAGACAGAGGCGGATACTGATATTCCCTGCACCATCCCGCTCAATTTACACACCAAACTGCCAAATGGCCAGCCTGCAGGAGAAAAGTGAAATATGAACAACACTGTAAAAATGACATATGTCTTAAAGAACCATTCCCAAACTGTGACTTCATTTGCAAGGATCTGTATTTAAATTAAATTATTTAGCTATTTAGCCTTTAAACACTTTTCTTTTCCTATCTGAAATATCATTTTACTGTCTATGCAAGTCAGTCACTGCGTATATAGAATACCATAGTATATTTTTGTTTCCTACTTGCTCTCTTATGCCCCTTTTTACAATATGTAATATAAGTCTCAGGTGTCCCCAGTATGTGTCTGAAGATCCAGCTCAAAATGCCACACAGATCATTTATTTTATCATTTTAAAAAATGCCTATTTTGAGTGGAAGCAGAAACGCGCTGTTTTCGTGCATGTCTCTTTAAATGCAAATGAGTTGCTGCTGCCCATCCCCTTTTCCAGAATAGAGCTGTGCCTCTACAGCTTGTACCACAGATACTCTGCTAAAAAAACCATCTGTTTGGTTTTGATTATCATGTCTATTGCACTAAAATCATGCAGTTTAAAGCCATATTAGTTTACATTTCTGATATATGAAGAGTTCAGATGCAAAACCAGCTAAAAGCCGTCTCAGTCAAAAATGAGATAATGATACCAGATGTCAGATGGATTTAGAGGCTTTTGCACTTATGAACTCTTCATAAGTTTTCTGAGTGCACATATCTGAAGCACACTGAAGCACACGCACAGAAAATGGCTGTCACATGACATGTAAGTACTAAACTAAGTTCTTTCATGTCTTATTGTGCTTAAACCATCAACTGTTAAACTGTCAGTTTTATGTTAAAAACACACAAGTTACAAAAACAGTCAGTTATGCCTGTATAGGTAAAACAGCTGGGAAAGAAATTGCATGTTTATTTTAGATCTGTGTGGCAGCAGCATAATATACAGTAAATAGATCAATAAATCCACTTCTCTCTTGTCTCCTCTGAGGCTGGGAATCTAAATAGTGTTCTGTGCTCATCTGTGCAGCCAAAGACAGAACAGTCAGCCCACTTTACTTAAACATTTGCCATGTCATTAGAGCTAGTATATTATTGTCACTTGCGAAAACACAATGGCAGCACCGTGGGTGGAAACGTGCAGATTAAAGGGCGGTAATTTACATTTACATTTACATTTAGGCATTTGGCAGACGCTTTTGTCCAAAGCGACATACAGTTGGGAGAACATAGAGCGATTCTTCTTAAGGAGACAAACAGACACAGGCAGTGCTATAATACCAGATTTCAAGTGGTGCTTCAGACAAGTACAAGCTAGAAAGGGAAGGAATAAAGAGATTAATTTTTTTTTTTTATGGTAACAGCAAATAGAGTTGAAAGAGATGAGTTTTAAGCTGTCGCTTGAAGCTTGTCAGGGAATCAGCATTCCGGATAGGGGTAGGAAGATCGTTCCACCAGCCAGGAACAGTAAAAGAGAATGTTCTGGATAGTGATTTAGCACCTCTCTGTGATGGTACCACAAGGCGTCGCTCACTAGCAGATCTCAGAGCTCTGGAGGGGGTGTAGATTTGCAATAGCGAGTGCAGATAAGCAGGTGCAGTAGCTGTGGTTGTCCTATATGCAAGCATCAGAGTCTTGAACTTGATACGAGCTGCAATTGGGAGCCAGTGCAAGGAGATAAAGAGAGGTGTAACATGGGCTCTTTTGGGCTCGTTGAAGACCAGCCGTGCTGCTGCATTCTGAATCATTTGTAGAGGTTTGATTGTGCATGATGGAAGACCAGTCAAAAGAGCATTGCAGTAGTCCTTTCTACATCAAGAGGGTGTGAAATTTGAGCGGCTCATTTTTTTCACATGCTTGCAGAGAAAACCTTACCAAAACAAAGTTTTCTGGATTGGTAGATACACCAGAGACCCGTTTATAGCACTTAAACACGGAAAAAGTCAGATTGTCATAATAGCTTCCCTTTAATGTACAGTTCATGCAACCTGACAGACAAACTTAACAATGTGAACTTTCTGATCTCTCCTTTTCTCTCTCTCCCATTTGGTTTTCCCTCTCATTTACTCTCTTTTTCACTTATTGACACCACTTTAACACATTCCCTTGACTCTTCCAGCTTACGAAGTAGCGCTGGCACTTTTTTGTGTGTGTGTGTGTTGAGTGGTGTTAGCTGAGGGGATTATAGAGGAGACTGAAGAGAAAAACAGAGCGCAGTCACTCGGGGACCTATTGTTTTTGTTCACCTCTTGCAAGAGTAAACCCAGAAGATCCTTTTAAGAGGCTGATTAAATTTGGAGATATTGTGCAGCAGCTGGTCGACGTGCGGGTATGAATAATGATGTGATAGACCGAGAGAGTTTTTACAATACAGATGGTGTAAGAGAAAATGAGTTTGAAAAACAGAGAAAGTGGGAGAGAAAAAAAGAATTGGATAGAGATTGTGAGACAGTAAAACAGCTAATGAATGAAAGAACTGATGAGAGAAATGGGAGACAACAAATAGACCGATAGAGAATGTCAGGGGTAAGTGTTAAAGGGTATATATATATATATAAGAAGCTTTTCTTAATCACAACAGACATGGGAACATGTCACTTCTGATTCTCATAAGGATCTTTCATTAGGGCTCATGTCATAGTCATTGTAAGAAATATCCCACAGCTATTATTATGTCATGCTGACATGTTCACGTTACATCCCAGTTATGGTAGATTAAAATGCAGCCTTGATTCAGTCAGAAATGCATGATTCTGCTGTGGCTCTGTTTGGATCTTATTTCGTTGGCAGAGCAAACAGAGACTGACAATACAGTCCCAATAAATTGAGTCTTTAATCTGAATGAGATTATCAGCTTGTAACATTCATAAATAAATATCACATTCTCTGCTGAGACAGAAGGACATTTACTTTTCTGAATTAGTTGTCTTAGTTGCACTTGGTGACAGATTGTTACAAAGGATTGTAACAAAGTTCATGTGGTTAAGTATATAGATGATGGGGAATGGGAAGTCCTGGGAAAACTTGTCACTTCCTCCGTCTATAAAATACTTTATAGCCAACTTTCAGAGTCTGAGTTGAAGAATTTTGATGGCATTCATCCTACAGTTTCATTTTCGCTTTGGCTGTGTTTATTCTCTGTTGTAGGTCTGTTTTAGACACATCAGACTTTTACTGTGGGGAAGGTTGGGATGTTTGTTTTGTAACTCAGCAGGGGATCTCTGTGGTGTTGCACAGTGTTCTCTTAGAAAGATGCACAGCTGCTGTTTCTATAACGTTTGTACTGTTTCAGCTCTGCAAAGCACTTTGTGTGAAGTCTTCACAAACTTCAGAAGATCCACTCGCCTGCAGCTAGAATCCTGTCATCTTGCCACGGTGAAATCCAAGCTAGTCTGCAAACTTACTGAACCGTTTACTGTCAAAAAGATACTCTGTCTGTACTCTGTGATTTATTTCCACATTATTGAACATACATTCATGCTGACCAAATTGCAACCATGTAACATCCCTCATACACTCTTAAAAATAATGGCTCCAAAGGGGTGTTTTGTGGTGATGCCATAGAAAAACAATTTTTAATTCCCTAATGAACCTCTCAGTGAACAGTTCTTAAAAGATCCATTTGGAAGAACATGGATGTTCAAGGTTCTTCATGGAACCATTGATGCCAATGAGGAACCTTTATTTTTAAGATTGTAGTCAATCATTGTATCTTGTAAAACTCAATCAAAATGACATTTTTAAATGCTTCTTCCCATAAAAAAATGGCTTAAATGCAACTCTACACCCTTACCTCATTGAGTATACACAGATCTATGAATATTTAAATTAGTCCAAGTCTCCACTCTTATTAACTCAGATCTGCTCCATTTTCATTCAGTTAGCAGAGGTAAGCGCTATAGTAAAGCTACACAATGGCAGTGATTAATGGTTATCACGGTGTCATTCATTGCCGTTTTAAATATGAATCTGTGAGTGAATGTATTCAAATTCTGAATGGATTATAACCTAGAAAGAGCGCCTACAAAGATTATAGCCTATAAAGAGTGCTCCCTTATAAACACTAAAAAGCTGTCATTTGCTTTAGTTCAAAGCTATCTCTTTATGTTATAATCCATGAAGTGCTACCCTGCACAATTAATCTCTTATTTACATCGAATCTACACCTTGTTTGTTAAAATGAGAAGATTCACGAGCGCGCAGAACAGAGCTCTGAACAAAACTCCAGCGTTTTGAGCGGTGAGCGGATTCTGACTAACTAACACTTCCGACTGGCCAACACATTCAAGAAATCAACAGATATGTCTGTGATTGGCTATTTTACTCGATGCTGCAAAAACACGTGGCAAATAGAAACCTTTGACCCTGCCCTGCATATTTTGGTACACTGCAGTTTTAAGATGAAAATTCTCAGTGGTGGTGTTGACTGATGAATTTCCACATGGTTTGTTATATTGGAATCACTAGACAGGCATGTAAACAACATTAAAATCTTGTCTTTCGCCACAGGGGGACTTTAAAGAGATCTTTGTGGTTTTCGCTTTCAATTTCTTTGGTAGAGCTGAACTGAGGGTGAAGGTCATTCCTTGGAGAGCACAAATCTATTTACTTTGTGTCTTTTGTTTCATGATACAGTGTTTCTAGATTGCACAGGGGACCTTACAAATGTCTGTCTGCCCTCGTCTGCTATTACTTGCGACCTCGAAGGCCAGGACAGCCTCAACTCATAATTAAGTTAAGAAAAGAAACAAGATATTTTGTCTGCCTTAGGAGGGTCTTTCTCTTTGCAGCCTGATATGATTCATTAGCCAGCAGAACATGTGTTTGTGGCCCTTCATGTCAGTCATTGAGCTGTATGAGCTGATGTGAATGAGTAAAAAAGGTGGAGGTCAGGTTATTTATAGAGCACATAGTAAATCACTATTGATTGTGAACTAAGGAGAAGGGATTTGTTTTGAAGATACAATATAAATGAAGGAAGACTATTCCAAAGCTTTGGAAGACCTGAGAGATCTCACCAGCTGGTGTTTCATCAAAATCTTGGAGAAAACACTTTTGAAGAAACTGGACTGTTTAGACTTTGAATTATTCAAGACCGTTAGTCTGCTATTCAATTCACAGAAGATTGAGGTTGTAGAAACAGGCTTGCATGATAGACATTGTCACATGGATTGTCTGACCCTTTTCTATATTTAACAATGAAAACACTCAATTCAAGCAGATGGCCTGAAACCCGTTTGCAATTGTTCCAGATGAATTTGATGGGTTAATGATTTGTTACAAGTAGAAATGGATTGCCATAGATTTAGAGGTGAAAGTGTTTTCACATCTCTACACAATAGCAACCTTCACACTTTGTCTGCGAATGTAATTTTTCACCAACAGTGAGAGCTCTGCTGGCATTGGCTATAAATTAATTGCAATTATAGGATCATGGGCTCTGTGTTTTTTCTTGGGTTAAAGAAAACCCTGGGTGTAAAGACTTGTATGGCTTAATATAACATAACAATGTCTCTTACTGAAATATATAGTAGAAAAGCCATGAAGGATTTACATTATTTAAAAATCCACAGAATTTAATACATATTTGGACTATTTTGATGATGTAAGACGATGCACACAGTAAGCTATTAGCGCTATCTATTGCTGTTTTCTGTTTTCAATGACCACAGCTACTGAAAGAGCTTACAGGTGGCGATGACAATAAGTGTAGGCTTAAACCAAATGGCGTACCATCTATTTTCCCCACAAGGAGTCAAAACGCCCCCAGATATCGAGTGAAATCCGTGCTGAGAGACTGCTTCAGTGGCTGCGGCGTCATAACATGTTTACATCCTGCCAGGATGGCATCTAGTGTTTCTTGTCTCTGCCATTTGTAAGCTCTTTCAGTAGCTGTGGTCTACTAAAAGCCTCAAAGGCATCAGGGCTGAAGTGGAGAAAACAAAAACGCAGGTCTTTTAGAAGTTTTATACATCCACAGGCATCTTCCCATTCTTTTCTCCTCTTCTTATTGCTAGGAAAGCAGTGAAGACTTACATTGTTTCTCTTGTTGCCCTTTGACTAAAAATTACAACCAAAAGCCACACAATGTGGCATTGTATCAGGATTTTATTTTCCAAGTTGTGTTGCAGTAAAAATAGCAACAGGTAGTGCCAGTAGCTCACCGAGTGCAACCCTTTAAAGTAAACTATTATGTGAAATCAAACACAACATACATGCAAAATTGAGGTGATAAAATGTATAGGACCACAACATTTCATTAAGTTACTGTATTAAAATATTAAATAAACTTGTAGGGTAACACTTTAGGGATCAATTCTCACCATAGCTGCTTAATAGCATGCATATTAGCATACCAATATATTGGCTGTTTATTAGTATCTAAAAAGCACATATTAATGTCTCATTCTGCATGACCATATTTTAGATCCCTTAATCCTATTTAATATCTAAACTTAACTACCTTACTAATTACAAGCAAATTAGGAGTTTATTAAAGCAGAAAGTGTAGTTAATAGTAATTAATAGTGCAAATTGGTCCCCAAACTAAATAACAAATTACATTAAACCATCTGCTTTGAACACAGAAGGGATAAACTTTTTTTTTTTTTTTTTTAAACTCCCAAGATGGCTCCCAAATCGCTGTACTCAAGCATGCAATTGGCCGGACAGTCACATGCAGTAAGACAGAAATCTACATGGATTTATATAATTAAATGCTAAAACCCCCATGTGGTCTTGAATTGTCATATTAATATTTGATATAATTTTTATGTTTTTACCATTTACCAAAAATGGTTAGAGCACTTATATGTTGCACAGTAGTCACCTCTCTGACGTCAGCAGATACTGTGTACCCTTTGCTGAGGACACAAGTCTACAGATCTCAAACCTGGACTTATTAAACGTACATTTACTGTGATTTAGTGTGTCTTTAAGTGTCTGGAATAGTGCCGTCAGGCTGCTCATGCTGAACCGCACACAATGGTATTGTCACTGAGGTTCTTGGCTCCAGAAATGTCTTGGAGTGTTATCCAGTACCTGAGCAGCAGATCAAACCAAAGTTGAGGCTCTTGCCTCTCCTCTGACCTTTGTTGATGTTTTTATCCCAGCAGCACAGTATCCCTATTTAAGGTACATCTGAGAACACGTTCAACTCGTGTCATCTGTTGTTTCCTGCCATATGTCAACACTTATTATCATTTTGCCTCGGCCTTGAAGGTGTGAGGTGTGGAGCCAGTTACATAGAGGTGTTACATCTGAGGCCTTAGATGGAAAAGCACGTCTGGTGAGGGTGAAACATTGGTTGTATGTCAAGATTTATGTCAGCCTGTCCTGAAAGTTCTTTAGGCAGCTCATCTGCTGTAGTCCTGCTGATGGAGTTCAATGTTTTAATGAGATTGGGCTCCTCGGCTGTTTGGTAGCTAAGCAAAGAGCAGCCGTCACCAGGTATCACACAGAAAGTTCCTCGGGTCGTGTTGCAATTTGACAGGTAAATGCACCCAGGATAGCAAGTGTGTGCCTGGAACCATAAGAGAATATTTGGATGCCAGTTGGCAGTAGTTCTGGTGGCTGATGGAGGAATTTATAGGTGCTGTCACTAAGGACGCTCACAACAGCTCCCAAACTAGTGATTATTAGCATGCCTGTGTTGTTCATTTCAATGTCTATTTACAGTATCTTAGGAATTCCCCTCAAAATAAAAATCAACTTTTCATACTAGTAATGCTGTAAAAGGGGACATCTACCAACTTAGAAAAGGTGACAAAGGACAACCCAATAGCTTTCTCTGCAAGCATGTTAAAAAACAAGCTGCTCAGATTTCACTTGCCCCATGACATAGGAAGAGAATCTTATTATAATATTAACGGCCCCTAATCTGCACGTTTCCACTCACAGTGGTGTCATTCTGTTTTTGCAAGCGACAGCGGTGTACCAGTTGTAACACCATGGAAAAAGTTTGACCACAGCATGCTAACTGTTCTGTCATTGGCTGCCCAGACGAGCGCAGAACACTATTTAGAGTCCCAGCCTTAAGGTCACTGAGTCCGAAATTTTCGTATGCATTTTTTCGTAATCCTAAAAATTCGTCACGCACAAAAACCTTGCACACTGAATCCGATGCGTATTAATTCTTCTGTTGCGAAAAAATTCACAAAGCAATACAAAATGGAAGCTTCAAGCAGTGAGGATGATTTAGTTGTCCACACTCTTCTTAAAAAGAGAAAAAGAAAGGGCATACTGTAAGATATAGAGAGGAATGAGAGAATGCTTTTTATGAGCACCTCCTTATTAATGAGCTGCGGGATTTTCCCGGGCGATTCAAAGTTTACTTCAGGATGTCAGTAAACTTTGATGCTTTGTAAGTATTACTGGAGCCACATATTATAAAAAATACCACTAATTTGTGTGAACACAGTGTACAAGGACCTTACAGTGTTTGGTGCTGCGAGACAAAGTGGATGAACTTGTCAGATGCAATTCTGGATTTTGGCGTTCGCTTGTACGGTGGCTCTGAACTGTCAAAACACCTCTCAAAATGCTTGCTACAGAATGTGTAAATGCAAAAAAATCGAAAACGATCTGAATGTTTTTATGACGGACGAAAATTTCGGAAGCAGTGTGCAAACGTGATTGACATACCATGAGGTCGTATTTATTTTTTAACGCAAAATGTAAAAAATTCTGACAAAAAATTCAGACTCAGTGTGCAATGGCAAGAGACAAGAGAGCAGTGGATTTATTGATTTATTTAATGTATATTACGTTGCTGCCACCCAGATCTAATATAAACATGCAGTTTCTTTCCTAGCTGTTTACCTTCATAGACATAACCAACTGTTTTTGTAACTTGTATGTTTTTAACATAAACCTGTGTATTTGACAGTTGAAGTGCAATAAGACATGAAAGAACTTCATTTAGTACTCGCATGCTGTGTGACAGCCATTTTATGTGTGTGTGCTTGCGATATGATCACTCTGAAAACGTATATAGGAAGTTTACACTAATATGGCCTTAAACTGCATGATTTTAGTGTGATAGACATGAGATTCAAAACCATACAGAGCATCTGTGGTACAAGCTCTATTCTGGAAAAGGGAGCTGGGAGCAGCAGCTCTTTGCATTTAAAGACACATGCACGAAAACAGCATGTTTCTACTTCCACTCAAAATAGGCATTTTCAAAATAATTGATCTGTGGGGTATTTTGAGCTGAAACTTCATAGACACATTCTGGGGACACATAAGACTTATATTTCATCTTGTAAAAGGGGGTATAATAGGTGACCTTTAGCACAATAGTAGAGAATTAAGCCTTTCATCGGTTATCAGTCATTATATGAAAATCAGTGCATCCTATTTTAACTGTTTGTGGACATTCATATTCACATTTTTCATTATATTTCAAGACTCTGATGCTTGCATATAGGACAACCACAGCTACTGCACCTGCTTATCTGCACTCGCTATTGCAAATCTACACCCCCTCCAGAGCTCTGAGATCTGCTAGTGAGCGACGCCTTGTGGTACCATCACAGAGAGGTGCTAAATCACTATCCAGAACATTCTCTTTTACTGTTCCTGGCTGGTGGAACGATCTTCCTACCCCTATCCGGAATGCTGATTCCCTGACAAGCTTCAAGCGACAGCTTAAAACTCATCTCTTTCAACTCTATTTGCTGTTACCATAAAAAAAAATTATAAAAAATTAATCTCTTTATTCCTTCCCTTTCTAGCTTGTACTTGTCTGAAGCACCACTTGAAATCTGGTATTATAGCACTGCCTGTGTCTGTTTGTCTCCTTAAGAAGAATCGCTCTATGTTCTCCCAACTGTATGTCGCTTTGGACAAAAGCGTCTGCCAAATGCCTAAATGTAAATGTAATGTAATGTAAATATATTTGATTATTGTTGATTATATAGGGGTCTACCATGTGGTAAGAGATCTGAAAGGGACGAATCATACTCTCTCAGAGCACATCTGAGAAGTCTGGAGGACGTGCAGCTCTGAATAATTTGTGCTTTGAACTCGTAGTTCTTTGTAAGTATTTGAAGCCTTGTGTCTACATTTTTTGCTTGGTGAATGCATTGCATTTCTTGTTCTATGCAGTTCATTTGCCATGTTTTTTTTTTCCCCAGTGTTTAGGCTTTTTGATCAGTTTTATTTTGCTGTCTTATTAATGTTGGAAATGTTCACCATTCACCACTCACACACTGATAATGCTCTGATGATAAATTAATTCCCTCTTAAATCTTGCATTAGCTTATTTATTTACACCGTACCGTATTTAATCTTTGTAGCACTTGCCTGTCAGATCGCATGCTGTGCCATCTGCTGATCACAACAGACTCATATGTAATGCTAAAGCCTTTGTAAGTCACTCCGTAAAAAGAGCATCTGCTAAATGCCATAAATGTGAATGTCATGTACTTTCTCTTTTGCCATATGCAGAATACACTAATATGCAATGAGGTCACATAATTGTTGAATCATCCAATGAGGTCTGACAGCTTGTGGTTTATTGATGTTGCTTATATACTGATATCCTTTTGTCACTGACTTCTGTCTGTGATCCGTTTCGAAAATGTGTGCTATTTATACTATACTAACTAAAACAAACCACAAAAATCAATAGTTTTAATAATAATAATAATTATAATGGAAATACGTGCCTCTACACATTTCCACAATACCATAATTATGTACCTTACTGCACATTTCACGGCAGTAGTGGCGCTAAAAAACATGGTCAGTAAGTGACCGTGGCACATTTTTTTATTACGTTGGAGCTCTTCATTTCTCAAGTGCAATGCTGTATCACGTGAGCTACTGAGCAAACCTACTGAATTAGAAATGAAGCGGTATATATGACAACAAGGTTTAAAAGTGTAATTTTTTAAACTGTGCAGAATGTTACGAAACAAAAATTGTTTTGAAGTCATAACAACATTCTGCAAGTAACTGTGCATACTTTGTGTGAAAAGGAATAAAATTGGTCAGAGTTTTACTGCCTCTAGTGTTCATTTCAATGTTTTTTGAATGTTTTTTTTTTTTTTTTTTTTCCAGTTTTGCAGAAATGCATATAAAGGGAAGAAATTTCCAATGAGCCCATGTTGGAAAAATGTACCGGTGTAATTAAATGATCAGTGATAAAGATTAACTTCTAATGAGGATTAGATGATGGCAAAGGTAATGGTGCATATGAACATTAGTCACTTCTTACATATTTTATGTACAGTATGTCTAAAAATATACATGTGCATATTGCAGCATCAACACTGATCATCTTTAGAATTTTTACAAGCTATTTTAGTTCTCTTGTCATTTACAGTCCTTTCAATTGTACAGAAAACATCAAAGGCTCAGTTTCCTTAGATGTTTTCCCATTCTTTTAAAAGTAACAACATCAAACTCCTTTGCAAAATTGTTCCTTGTACTCTCTCTGCAGTAGCTATTACAGCATAATTTCTTATGTTCATTTTTGCATTCACTTGCTTATCACAATGAGACAGTTTTTGCCGTTTACTGATTGGAAGCTTGTTAAGCTCCAGGGTAGCGCATCCCGGTGGGCAGGATTAGCAAGGGGAACTGTGATTCCTGACAGCTCTGTGAGGTCTATAGTGATTGTGATTGTAGATTCTCTGATGAATAAGCACACTCGGTAGGCTTTAAAGTTTGTAATGATTGCATGGTAACCAGATGAAAGACATGAGGACACAGCCAATGAAAAATGCTATTACTCTCTCAGGAAGGAACTGCACAGAATGTACTCCTTTCAGAAGAGAAAAAAAATGCTGCTCAGTTTAACAGCCTTCACTGTGATGTAGAGGAATGGGACAATTTCAAAGTGTTCAGGATGAGCTTGTTCAGTGAGATTCACTTGATTGCCTACAAATTGCCTACACTTTCTTCTGTGATTAGTTCATCCACTTGAAATACTGATAAATTAAATGCGCATCAAGTGCCTCTTGTAAGGACCCATCCACAAAAAAAAACTAAACGCACTAAACAAGACAAGACTATTATACCTTACTCGTATAAACAATTTCTCAAATGTGCTTGGTGTTATCATATTTGTCCCCCTTCAATAAAAAAGTTAATACTAGAGTCCTGGATGCAGGCAGGTACCTGCAGTCGCATTTTTCCTACTGAAAGCTACTGCGTGCGAATATGAAAAAATATTGCTAACCCGATCTGCATATTTGTGTTTGCGCTGAGGGGAGCTTCAAATGTTTCTACGTGTTTTCGCAACGTTAAGTAATGTTTCACGGACATATCTCACAAATCCGTTCATAAGCAAAGAGCATAAGAGATTCATTGTGCAGTGTAGAGAGCTTCATTGATTATAATGGAGCTTTGTGAGATCGCGATTAACTAATTGACAGCTTTTAATGATTTTAAGGGAGTTTGTAAATGAGATATTGATTTAAACAAGAATTTAATATTAAGTGACTTACATTATCTGACTGTAACACTGTTGCCTGATTTTGCTCGATTTCATCATTAAAAATGGTCTGAAACAAGTCACAGCTGAGCCGATGCATCTTCATTCAAACACAGCGCTGTTTCATTTATGAATGAATGTGCGTTTTTAACGAAGCGTCAGTGCGTCAGTGATTAAATTTCCCATTTATAAAGACAGTCACTTGATTTATTCCTGAATGAATTAGCCGTTGGAACGAATCAAAGGAATATGATTCAGTAATTAAATCAGTGACTGCCGCCACCTACTGGCAGATTTAGTTTCATTTTTAAAGTATCTTTTCAGTTATTTAAATCGTTCAATATTTCTGCATTCAAAAAGTTATATTTAAAACATTAACATCAACATGAATTTATGAATTTGATTGCACTCATGCCACCACTGAGCCTCATTAAACACATAAAAATACACCTACAAGCCACTTTTTTGTTCTTCTGTGCCACCTCTGTAGTACAAATTAATTTTGTTAATACTGATTTCATTTGATTGGTAACTTATTCTGATTCTACTTATTCTTATTCTGTTGTTTTAATAAGAAATTTTTAAAAGCTTTAAAAAAATGTATGTATATACAGTTGAAGACAAAATTATTAGCCCCTTATAAAATATTTCATTATTTTTCAAATAACTCCCAAGTGTTGTTTAATAGAAAAACGATTTTTATCAACACAGCATTTTTAAACATAATACTTTATTCAGGAAGCTTTTAGGGTTTGTACTACAAATAGTAATAAATGTATAACCAAGACTTTTAAAAAGTCTACTGGTCAAAATTATTAGCCCTCTGATGTTAATAGTTTTGCTTGATAACAGTTGTGTGCCCCACAGATTTTCTATTGGATTCAAGTCTGGGCTTTGTGCAGGCCAATCAAGTACACTCACTTTGCTCAATTTGGAGGTATTTCTTCACCAAAAGTGAGGTATGCTTTGGGTCGTTATCATGCTGGAAGACAAAATGGCGACCCAAACCAAGTTTTCTTGCAGACTGTCTAAGGTTGTCTTTCAAAATCTTCTTATAGTCTTTCTTTTTCATGTTTCCTTCAACCCTGAAGAGATTCCCAGTTCCAAACGCACTGGAACATCCCCACAGCATTATACTCCCACCACCATGTTTCACTGTGGGAACAGTGTTCTTGAGGTTGAATGCCTCTCCCTTCTTTCTCCAAACATAGGCAACATCTCTATGGCCAAAAAGCTCTAGTTTTGTCTCATCTGACCAAAGGACACGTTTCCAGTATGCATCACATTCCCCCAGGTTGTCCTTAGCAAACCCATTACTCCCTCGTAATGGGAAGGGAACTTTTTTATCAGATTTTTAAAATTATTTTTAATTCTATTTTGACTGTGCTCATAAAAAGAAAAGTAAGCGTAGAGCCCTGAGACTGTCAGAGGTTTCTATTTACAACGTAATTTGAAGCGTTGACCATTGTAGCCAATTATGCTACAGCTGAAACGATGGACAGCTTGATTAAAAAGGGAGCACTCTTTGCTTGCTTTCTGTATATAATCTACTTACAATTTGAATAAAAGGTTCACTTCTCATTCTGCTAATTAGACCAGTGGCCACTTACACACTGCAGAGTTTTAGGAGATACAATGGCATTCACTCAAAAGAGTGAATCTGCTGAAAAGGCTCATGTTTGCCTGTTCTTTTAATTAATGGAGACCTCTAAGCGTCTGTATAGCCTATGGTGTAATTCAATATAGCCTATGATTTGTTCAAAATGGCCTGTATGGGAGCCAAATAATGCCAAATATTGGACTGATTGCTTGTGTTACGAGGTGAGCGTTCTGTTAAGTACTGCAGGTGTGAGTTTATAAAACAGCTCCCACTACACACATCAAGACATACTCTGCTGATGGAAACTATACTAGTGGGTATTTGTCATAATTTCCCACCTAAACTAGTTTGGAATCATGCACTATACGACATAAGTTGCCTCAGGAAAAAGTCCATTGCAAAGTCCATGGTTTTCCCATGGAATTGGGTTGATTTTTTTCCTCCTGTGGGTTAAATGTTTGACATATTGCATTAATTGTATTTGAAATGTAATCTGAAATATTTGTACTAAATTTTTTTTTTTTTTTCTAGCCGTGATACAACTTTTCCAGATGTAAAATTTTATGAGGGAATGCCTTTGAGCTCCTGTGAGCTTCTTTATGAAAATAGACTGTGATTACTACACAGTATAGGGTAAGTAGGGCAACTACGCACCATAAGCCGGTTGCAAATCGAATTCAAATCAGATGAGATAGTAAACAAATTTCAACACATTTGGGGGAGTTTATATAAATGTCTCTTTGAAAAGAACTTACTGTCTTTAGAAAAGTTTAGACTATATTTTCTATTCATCTTAATGCATATTAAAGCAGTGTTCATAAGCACTTCACTGCTTTGTTTACGGAGATAACTGAGGAAACACTGTATCGCTGTTGTTCCATAAGCGCCACCTGCTGTCAGAGAGTGAATCTGTGTTCTCATTTAGCCCATCTGCTGTTTTTGGCTATGTCCACACTAATACGTTTTCATTTGAAAACGCATATTTTTCTCTCCGTTTTGGCCTTCTGTTCACACTGAGACGGCGTTTTTGTTTGGTTTTTTTTTTGTCAAGGAAAACAAAGCTTTTTAAAAACGCTCTCCAAAGGCCATGTCCACACTAATACGTTTCCGTTTGAAAGCGCATATTTTTCTCTAATTTCAAATATGAGTGAGCGCGACATGGACGCGTCAGTGAATGATGAGATATTTCCGTAAATAAAATGATTATTTGTGTTATTATTTATTTGATTTATGTTTGCTTTAAAATTTCATATTTCATTTTCACAGAGATATGTTCAGCATTTTATCAGGACATCATTTCATTTATAATTTTTCTTAAATCTTAAAAATAAAAAAGTGACAAAATGGTATCACATCGTGAGTTGAAATTGTGATAGGGCCATTGTTTTGTTTTTTTTGTTTGTTTGTTTTTTTTTTTTTAATTGGCCTTTAATCTAGTTTTGTTATTTATTATTTTGGCTTGGTTTGTCTTTGTTGATATCTTGATATCTTTATTGAGAAACTGCAGTGTGGACATCAAAGTCATGGCTTGCCATTTAATATATTTATTAGACCAGGGACAGATGAAGATGATGACAAAGGGATATTAAACAAACATATGTTGGCATGATTGTTTGTTTTGAGGAGAGTATGTGAGATCAGCTCGGGTAGGGACTGAAATAGGACTTGTTGTTCAATGTGTGATGCTATTTTTGTAGACTGGGAATTGTGGATAGCTTCTTGTTAGGAGCCTAGTGTAATATCCCAGTGTGATTGTGTGAACAGTGATTGGAGAAACAAAGCTTTCTGAAAATCTGAATGAACAGAGCCATTTGCTTTGCAGAGTGATTCATTGTTTTAAAGGTCTTGAAACACTACAGGATGACAGAGCCTGCTAGTCTAAACAATGAAAATGCAGTGGACAAAATGAAAAAGAATGTCTGAAACAAGTTTAGAACCATTGATTTAATACAAAAGACCCATAATTGATTCAGGTAATGAATATTTATATCTATAAATAGTAATATATAATACACATTTAAATATAAACTATAATAGTACAATTTCAAAGCAATTGTATTGGAATTTCACGCAAGTAACCACTTAGGTAGTCATAGCAGCAGCAGAGGGACTCTTTGAATATTCGTAGAAAATGATGCATAGATGGTAAAATGCTGGCAAAATAACATTCACTGTAACTATAAATTGCATATATTTAAACAACTTTTTTTGAATGTTTGACCTTTTATTTAAAATCATTATAGTTCTATCATGACAACTCTTTGGAAGATTTTGGCATGGTAATGGATATGACAATTTAGTATATTTACTAAATGATGAATATTATGAATTAGTGATATATTATTATGTTGCCTGATGGATTGTGTATGTGTTTGAGTGAGATGGTATTGTTCTGTTGGTTCTAGGTATAGTATAAGTTTTTATACGAAAATGTCTTAGAATTGGTATACATTTTATACGTATTTTGAAGACTGTATAATTTTAGGGTGACAGTTTTACCATCAGTCCAGGGACTGCAGATGGCTAATTCTGGCGCATTGTACATTTATTTATTATTGATGTGCATTGTCCCTGTCAAATAAACCTAATTTAAAAAAAAAAATAAAAATAAAAATAAAACAATTTGAATGTATTTGGTCTTGGCGAAATGGATCTGCTACGCTGCTGTTGGTTATTGCTGTTATTGAAGATCAATGCTGCCGCTGACTTACAGGAACCTGCTACAGCCAATACATATATAATAACCTGTAGCAGATCTATACAGGTGGAGCTGGGGAAGGTGAAGTGTTTCAGAGGAACTCTGAAAGCGTGATGTGAACTGTTTTAGTGAATGCTGACCAGCCATTAAAATGTAAAGCAGCAGGCTCATTGGCTGCATATGCAACATGAACCAATCAGCTTGTGCCAAATAGTTTAACACTGTGAATATCATCATTTTGCATTAACAACCCATTAGACTGTGCCTGCACTTCATGACAGAGCTTAGCATTTAATTTTGTCTGAAAAAACAGGAAACATAATCCCAATAACAAGAAAGCCTGTACCTGTGATGATGTTGTCCACCAATGTCGTAGGCATGCAGAAGATGCCAACCAACAGGTCGCTGATGGCCAGGTTGAGAATGAAGAGATTGGTGACCGTACGCATGTTCTTGCTCCTTAGCACAATGAAGCACACCACTCCATTTCCCACCATGCACACAATAAAGATGAGGAGGTAGGACACAATGAAGATGGCGGACACCAAGGGCTCGTGCAGATAGAAGTCCACGTAGGTGACGTCTGGGAAAGGATATGGACCAGAGGTGGTATGGTTCACTGAAACGTTGTGGCCATTCTCCACAGGAGAGAAGAATGGAGAAGATACAGTGGAGTTCGGGTTCAATAGTTTCATCGGCATCTTTCTGGGAAAAGAACGGAGAAGGAGATGAATAACTAACTCTGTCTTTATCTAAATTTCATAGGGTATCTAAAAGATATAACAGTGATTAGTCTAGAAAAGTTAAGATAATCTCATCCATGTGCTATACCTAAGTAACTATCCAACATAAGATGCTGGAATTGTCTTTCACAATACACTCTTGAAAATAAAGGTGCTTTAAATGGTTCTTCACAAGAACCACTTTTTGTTCTACAAAGAGCTATTCAGTCAAAGGTCAAACCATGTCTTTCTCACCTTTTTATAATCTGAAAAACCTTCTTTCAGAAAGGTTCTTCAGATGTTAAAGGTTCCTTATGAAACCATTTAGACAAAAAAGGTTCTTCTATGGCATCGTGAAGCACCTTTATTCTTAAGCGTGTAGTTTTATGCACATTATCGCGCGTTAACATTTAAAGTATGCTTTAAATGTTATAAATCCAGTGCCATTATCTAACCAACTAGTTGTTTGTGGTTGTCTGTGCTTTGCAAAATGGGGAGGCTATGAATCATTTAAATTGTAGTCACATCTTGTAAAAGAAATTCTATTATGTATGATGTCACGCAGTACTTGAGGAGAATCTGTGCTTGGTTGCAATCTTTAATCTGTGCGGAAAGCTAGCTCCTTTCCTCTGACTTGAAAGCTTGAGGCGAGGTCGCATATGCAGATAAACAAGTGTGACGTACAGGATATGACATACAAAATGCATGAGGGAGATAAGGCACATGGATTATTGAGCCTTTTGCAGGCCTCCTAATGTATAGTTTAAAAAGCAGTCCAATTACTGCATTGATTTTTTTGTTACGCTTTATGAGCTAAAGTATTGTTGTAGTAAAAAGATTAGAAGAGATGGGAGCAATGAGGTGTAAAAGCTTAGGTTCAAGTAGGGTTAGGATATGACAGCACATTACAGATGTTTTTATTGAATTATTTAGTTTTAATGTCAGAAATGAAATGTCTCATTGAATCATGTTGATCTGACAGAGGTCTCTAATTATGCTTCACAGCACTCTGATGTAGTTTCTAAATGGCAGATGGCGTATAATTCAAGGTTCAATTCACATGAATTTACAGTCATTTTCACCTTTACCTTGACTATTCTTTGAGATGAGAGAACAGTGGCTTTTCTATGAAGGCACATGCAACCATACTGGTGGCACAAACCAGCAATTTCAGCAAGGTTAAATTTTAAAAAATAATAATTTGAAAGCAGCTTGCTTCAGATACATAAGACAATAAAAAATATGGCAGTCTACAAACACTTAAAGCTTAAAAAATAATTGCACTTGAACAGATTCTGCAATGCTGCCTATGAGGAAAAAATGCTGGACATTGCCTTCCATAGTTTGTTATTAAGGTGCATGTAGCCTGTTATTACAAAAACAGACCACACTGTTAGACATATCAAGGGTTTTTTACAGTAAATTACTGGCAACACTGTTGCCAGTAAGTTACTGTAATTAAAAATTACAGTAACAAACTGCATTTGATTTACAGTTGCAAACTGTACTGTTTTAGAGTGATTTACTGTAAAACAATCAAATTTATCAGTATACTACTGTAATTAATTAATTTTAATATATATTCCATTAGATTTTATTCATTTTTATTTTATTCATTATATTTTTACTCTATAATACTGTATTAAATGAAAACAGACAAAATAATTCCAAAATGTCAAATTCTTTATTTAAAACATTGAATGTATAACACTTAAAAATACAGTCCAATACTTCCAATGTAGTACTTCCAATGCTGGAACAGTGCATCTTGTTGTATCATCTTGATTTATCCTCGCAAAGAATCTTTAGGCAACAGAAACACATTAGGTAAAAAAGACAGTCAAAGAATAGCCATCTGCAAAACCCAAGTACTGTTCCAAAACATGGCCACCAGCTTTGCTCATCATCCACTTTGACAGAAATGTCTTCTCTGAAAAACAAGAAGTAGAAATGGCACACTTTTAAAAGGCAAACCCCATAGAATACAGAAACCTCTCAAAACCATAGTTGTTCTCTTACCATGAATTGTCAGTCTCAGGGTGGCTGGCATGCTCGTCTTTCTTAATGCTTCACTGGAGTTGCCTTTAAAACACAAATACAAAAAAATGCAGTAAATCTAAAATTTTATTTAAAAACTATTACAAACTAATTGTAAAGCTAAAAAGGCAGCTAGCCATAAAACTTGGGTAAACCTAACTAAAATACGATTTTACTTTCTCATTAGGTTACTGGCCAACATTAACTACTAACATTTGAACAAAAACTTTACATTAGCTAACCCAATGTTAATATAAGACAAGCGTTGCTTGTTAAAAACAAATTTAAATCGGTAACAGTTAACTTAATTCAATAAGCTGACAAAGTCGTTTGAAACGACCGCGCAGTTTGCCATGGTAAAGTTATCGCCATGTGACAAGTAAATGTTACGGGTAAAAGTTTAAACTGATGTGCAAAATCTGCCATAAACACACAGACAAACGTAAATATATTATTACCTTGATTGCTGGTTTTATTCTCTCGTAAGATGCGTCGACACACAGCGCTTATGTTCTCCGGAACTCTTCCACTCTTGCGGTTTTATCCCCGGGTAAATCCGATGCGCCGGCGCGCTTCTTCCCTGCCTTCCTCGGACTCGCGTGGCGAGGCGTGGTGGTGCGGCTCGGCAAAAGACAATATAAAACCCATATACTATCTCCAGTGGATACGGACAGTAAAGTGATATATTTCTGACGTACATATGTACTCCAAGCGCTCACGCGGTTTCTGAAATGAATGACAAATGAATTCCCAGTCATTACAAGCGATGTTACGCGTCCAGTGTAGTCAGTCCCAAACTGTTACGCTGCAAGTTACGGAAAATGTCAATCCTTCTTCTTCTACTTCTTCTTCTAGGATTTAATGGCGGTTGGCAACAAACGTTATACAATGTCAATCCAAATGTAAGAATTGAGGAAAATAAAGCAACCTCAGTAGAATGTACCAAAGAGGCGGTTACAGCAAATACAGTAGTATACAGCAATTTTAAAAAATACAGTGAGTCTCTGTATGTGTGCTCTGACGTCACAGAATATTCCCATAATGCAAATGGTACTACAGTTATTTACTGTAAAGCAAATTTGCAGTATTATACTAGGTGATATATAGTAAATAACTGTAGAAATTACAGAAATGTCTAACAGTGCATATAAAGAACGGCCATGATCTTCAGACAAGCATTTATTCATAAGAATATGGTTGTTCTACAGGTTATTTTGACTCAAATTGCGGACAAATTTCAAGTAACCTAGTAACCCAGTCAGTACACGACAGGCTTAAAATGCTCAGAAAAGACAGCTAAGCAGCAGACAATAACTGAAATAGCCTTGAAGTCTGTCCTTCATAACTCTTGATCAACATTTCATATGTACATATAAATGACCATGCATCGGTTATTTATAGTCTGTTTTGACAGAACTTAATTTGCATTTAAAGTCATTTTTCACTTTCAGATCACTGCTGTCTTATCATAAAATTGATGTGATCTATGTTATCGTGAATTCTGAAGGACGTGACCTTCCCAAGCATCATATCCCAGCTGATAGTGAGTAGATGAGTTGTAAATTACAACTGGTTTGACACTCCATACTGTCCACCCCCATTTGATTTTTCTGATTCAGAGAATGGTCTTTGGGTTGAATGACTGAATGGTAAATGTGCAGTACCTGAAAAATCATAAATATCAAAACTGTTCAATCTGTTTTGGGGGGATTTGCTATTAACATATTACCACAATCTGCATTTAATATTCAACATTTTTAAAAAGATGCGAATGTCTGATATGTGGTTAGTGTGGGTAAAAATACCATGAATTTTTCTGTTTTTAAGTAGTTTTTTTGTTTGTTTGTTTGTTTGTTTTTTTCTAATTGAATATATTTTAAAATGTAATTTATTTTTTTGAGTTCAATGCTGAATTTTTAGCATCATTGCTCCAGTCAAATAGTCCTTCAGAAATCATTCTAATATTCTGATTTGATGCTCAAAAAAACATTTATTGTTATTATGTTGAAAACAGCAGACTTTTTAGGTTTCTTTGATGAATAGAAATTGTGGCCAATTTAAAGCATCCTTGCTCAATAAAAGTATTAATTTCTATCATTTTTCCCCTCCCCTCCTACCTTTTGAAGCTAAGCTTTTGAGTGATAGTGTATAATAATACAAAAGCTTTTCATTTTAAATAAATGCTCTTCTTTGGATCTTTCTATTCACCAAAGAAATCTGAAAAAGTCTACTCAACTGTTTTAAATATTTAAAATAATAATAATACATGTTTATTGAACAGCAAATCTGCATATTAGAATGATTTCTGAAAGATCATGGAACACTCCAAGACTGGAGTAATGATGCTGAAAATTTAGATTTGATCACATGAATAAATTTCATTTTGAAATATATTCAAATAGAAAACAGTTATTTTAAATAGCAAAAATATTTCACAATTGTACTGTTTTTGCTGTACTTTGGATCAAATAAATGCAGGCTCCAATAAAATCTGTTATTTGGGTAATGATACACTAACTAAAAATTGTTTAACATTTCAATATAGACTCTTACTTTAATAATAATAATAAAAACAGTTCCTGTGGCATCATATGCCATCCCAAAATTTCGAAAAATCACAGTTTTTTCCTGTATATTTAACAAGATATTTTTACACTGTCCATTCCTATTTCTCCTTTTGAAAAAATGCATATAAATCATAAAGTATAATGGCACAGAATGTAACTGAAACAAAAAACACTAAGGTGCTAATGCACTTTAATGGCAGCAGTCTTAGTCATAATCATAAAGCTTTTAAATGCAGTATTTGAATTGGGCAGCATTACTCGCACCTAACCCACATGCTTTGTCCTCCACTGCTTTATTATATGACTTAATGGTATTTAATCCCCTTACATGTTTTTTTTCTTCTATGAGGTTCAGTTACAGTGAAAATGCAGTTTTGTTTTTTTGAAAAGCAAAGTCAGGAACAAAGACAATGATCTGCATTGATTACAAAACCAATTTAATCCTGCTCTCCTAGGATTATGAAGCAATACCGAAAGCGTGCCGACATAGTTTATGCATGCTGCAGCGAAGTCCCTCATGCTTTCGGCTGCCAGTCAAGAGTTCACATCCACTTAATAGCGCAGTGACACTCATCCATTAAGCATGATAACTTGCACACGCCGAAGAGAAGGGCAAGAGGCGAGATCTGACAAGAAATCAGCATTCTTTTGTCGATTTGCAAAGCAGTTGCACACAGATCTGCACCTCATCTATGGCAATGTCAAAGGAGACAGCCTATAGCATCTATGATGAACTGTGGACAACAAGATGTTAAAAAGCCATCTGGTAAAAGAAATTCCTCTGCATTCAATAACTCTCCTGAGCAGGGCTGAGATAAAGTGAACTCTATTAAACAGAGACAAACTGTGCTTCGTTGTTTAGTAACATATAGTACTGCTGTCTAAATGACTTTCCAGAACAGCCTGATAACTTCAGTGAGTCTGAAAAGCCAGCTATGTGTTAATATATTCATATTTAAAAGATTTCTGATTCAAAGCTCCACACATTATGTCCTGCGCCTGCGCACAAATCTTCTAACATAGATTTCTTATGTTGTAAATATGAGAGAATAAGAAAACTGTTGGTTTTAAATGTTGGTTTAAACATGTTGAATGTTTGAATGTTGGTTCCTACTTTATTTCTATCCTGTATCTCCCACTTATTTGAGAAAAAAAAACATATTCCTTATGTAGTGCTTTATACTCTACACACTGTTTCAAAGCAGCAGTGTGTCACGGCCGCTCTATGATTCGCGTGATAATAAATCGGCATTTAAGACATATCTTTTGCAAGGTCTTTTGTTAAAGGCAAACTGTCTTGTGGACTCGGGTGAACTGTGTTGCTTAAATGATGACGTACCCAGCGGTACACACTGTGCCTGATCTGGAGAGTGAACTTTGAAAATCTAAGCAGCTTTCTCAGAGCTCCCCATCCAAAAAAACAGCAGCAATTTCAGCCCAAATATTTGAACTGCCAATGCACTGTTCAATCAAATGATTGATCACCCACTTATCTTTGCTATATAACTATGCATTACCAGTAAAATTTCATATTTCCAATTTCAATTTTTCTTACAGAAAACTGCAAAACAAAACTGACTTGAAGATGTGACATTCAAATGTCTGATGAGATAACCAATCAAAGTCAATTCCCCTCTATTGACTTGAGTAAGTACATCTACTATAAAATAAAGACTTCGTGTTGCAGTTCAGGGGTTTAATTTGTATCTTCTCATACAGTAAATGTGGCCAACAATATTATTCAGACACCTTTAACATTTCTCACATTACCACAGTTTATTCGCTATAGTTTAGTGTCGGATAACTTTGATAGAAAGGCATGTAATGGATTACAATCAGCCAAAAAATTCAGACAACTGTTAGTATGACATTATTTACACAATTATCAATACTTTGTTGACTAATTACCAAGCAATGCTTAATTTAGTTCAGTCTGTGGTGTAAAAAGGTCACATTAGCAATAAAAAAAAAACACTTCAGCAAAACATGGTCAGGTCAAAGTGTCTGAATAATTTTGGTCCCAAATTTGTATCAGTTTTACTGGTAGTCCACTGTATGAAGAATTTTTTCGGTATAATATGTCACTGATTACTTTATTTTGCTATCCTCACTTACATAAATGAAGTGTAGTGTTATGCACTCAAAAAAGTAAAAGAAATATGTTTAATTTTTGGTTTGACTGATAAGGGTAGAAAGGAGCTTGTCAAATGATTAATTGAGAGCACTCAACGGCACATCATTGTTGGCTTTGGTTTCATTCATAAAGCACATTGCCAACATGCTCTAAAAATTCATGCAGTGGCTCAGAGTAGAAATTTAAGGCAGTTACTACACTAGAAAACGAGTGTCACTCTCTTACATAACTGTGTCAACATAACCAGATTTAGCACTCCAAACAGCACTGACAACTCATATTTTTTCTGCAAGCGAGCCTTACAAGTACATTCAGTGCAATAAACAGGATGATGACATTTCTTTGAATGAGAAGCAAGTTTTAGAAGTCCTCTAGATGCCGTTCACTGATTCAAATTAAATTACATCTTAAACATAACTTGAAACAACATAATTTCACTACAGTCCACTCATTATGAAATTAATTCATTAAGACTCTTTAACTACTGTTTTAGTACAAACCGTTCATTCACTCATTCTGATCCAGCCACTAGTTATGGATTATAGACTGCAATTTAGCAGGTGAAGGCAAAACTCAGAAAATGATGCACTCAAAGTGCATTAAAAGTGCTATATCTTTAATTGGGTGTATTCAATTTTCTTCACAGTCAACCACACCAGCTAAGTCTTACCATATATTGCAGATATCCTTTATAATAATAATTCAATTAATCTGATCCGTTTTGATCTATAACTCATATTGTATTTGCGTACCTATCTAATTCGTTTGACACACCAAACTGACATATGCTGTCCTCTGCTGGCATTATAAACAATGACCCATACATGCCACTGAAGGTAAACAACGCGATGCTATAACATAAGTTACATCGCATATGAAGATAGGAACTTAACATCTAAATGTAGGTTTCCTTTGCTAATTTCACCAAGAGCGCACTTTAAAGAGAAAAAAAAAACTGGCGTGGCTAATTACGGACGCACAGCAAGATAAAGCACAGGAGCAGTAATATGGTAAGTATGGAAACTTACAAGATAATAATAAATAATAATGCAGATTTAATGCTAGGTGTTCAAGCAACTTTAAATGAGTAAAGCGTATTAAAAAGAAAATACATAGTGTAACTTGATTAGAAATATTTTATATTTTGTTATTTAATTGTACTCGTATATAATTCAATCAGTATGACTATTTCATATTAAACATCGCCTAAAGTAAATAAATAAACGCAAATTACTAATTAAATCGCGCCTTGCCATTTCAATCCTATCACGTGACCTTAGAAATAAACAAACAATGCAAAACATGCCTCACCTTCTATGAGATAAACGTTTCCACTCTTGATTCAGAAGAAACTCTTTGTTTTTCTTTGAGGCGAAATTAGCTCAAAGTGAGAAAAGATCCGAATACAGATGTAACCAGATGTTTTTTTTTTTTTTTTTCCTCTCTCTGAGTAAACTTGTGCTGTTTACCCGCTGCGCGCTGGTTAGTAAACTGTTCTTTCTGCAAACGCTGCGCTCCTAATATTAAGACCTGATGGAGAAATTCCCGCCCTGCTGCTGCTTCTGCTACTGCTTCTGAGGAAGAGAGGAGGAGAAACAAACTAGACACGAGCTGCGATCTCCCTGAAGGGAATGGAGAAGCAATAAAACCTTAAAAAAAAAAAAAAAAAGAAATATGACTGTGATAACGCATACGATTTTTGTGATGCTTGTGGTTTGATTTCAATTATTTATCACCATGGCAACTTTAACCGACCTCCAAAGCCTTTTCCGTGGACAGACCCACCAATTTCAACCAATTATTCCCATATGAAGAGTTCAGATGCAAAACCAGCTAAAAGCCATCTCGGTCAAAAATGAGATGATGATCAACACATTATACATCCATCAAATAGGCCTACTTTTACTTCAAACTCGCTAAAATCCCACCCTCAGCCCAATCAGAAGTACTGGTACTTAGATAGAAACCTATCAGAGCCTGATAAAAATGCATTTTTTTTTTTTTTTTTTTCAAAAGAAAGATGAATTGTCAGATGGATTTAGAGGCTATTGCATCTGAACTCTTCGTATCTTAAATAGATTATATAGACCTAGAATGGAGTAGGATTCTTAAGCATCATCTCAAAAATCAAGTTACATGTTTCATAATGATAATAATAGATTCAAGTGCTCTTTTATGACATACCAGCAGGCCTAACTATGTGGGATTACATGAGGGTTACATGAGTTTTCTGCAGAATTCAGTTTATTTTTGCCATATAAGGTGCCTTCAGGTGTTTTAAGGGAACACATCAGCATGGATATTTATAGTCTAATATTTTAAATAGCCCAGTGCTCTTACTATGCCTGCATTTGTCTTTAATAAGGCCATCTGTTCTAGTACCTCCTACTCGATAGACCAGATTATATCAGATTATAAACCAATGGAAAGCTTGAAATAGATTCTCAACATTTTAAGCAGGAAGTCATTTTCCAGTTCTCTCAACACCTTCACATTGAGAGTTGAAATTAAACGTGTGAGGTACAAACTCAATTAATTAAACATCCTTGTTTTTACAGCAACTATAATGAATAGTATAGCACAGTGTACCAAGAGCAGTGGAAGCTGTTATTCTCTGAGAGTGAAAATATACTATGTTTGATGTGCTACACTGGAATAAAAAATTGTTTATACTGTACATGTACTGACAAGCCATCAAGTGCATTCTTTGTCATTTTTAAGGGACTTTGAAATCGAGCTGACAAAGTCAGCATATCAAAGGACAGAAATCCTTGATGAGACTTAACAGTTGATATTATGCAGCACACAATGTCTCAAATGCACTCCATTTTTCTTTTCTTGGCTGTATTACTCGTTCGCACAATACCTACCGTACAGTCAGAAACAAAAAATGCACAATCCAGCAGTCTGGAATCCCACAGTATATGTGCCTGGCATGCTGTCTTTCATTACCTGAATCAAAAACATTGCCACTTTTCCTGTTCTATTTATGGAATATGTTTCAATATTCAAAACAGCACACTGAAAACAGAACCAGACTGCTCTTCCAAGAACACACACATGCACCTACATTGAAATTAGAATCATTACATACAACAGCCTAAGGTTTTATTTCTCTCTTAGTGCTGCTGAGTGAATGTCATGGTTGCCAGGTGTTGTTTTCATAATGGTTGGTATTTATTTATTCATGTATTCATTCATTCATTCATTCATTCATTTCACTGCACTGTGTTTGCAACTATTGTGACAAATCACTTTTTTGGCACAGCTACAGGAAAACTAAATATTTAGCAACTTGAGCAGTCACACAAAACTTGAACACAGCCTGGACCGATTCCAAGACAGCTAGCAACTGTGCCACCCACATTGCTTCTAACTAATTCAGTGCCAAAGGGGCAAAAATAGAGACAACTTAAAAAAATAAATAAATAAATAAAAAAATAAAAAAATATACTATATAATATACTCAGGCATCTTTCAAGATGATATTATCTCCACTGCTCTTATACCCTTTGGCTGGCCAAATGAGGAAAACTCTGACAGTTCAACGCCAACCGTCATGGTCAAAATATGAGACATCTGTGAATGTAGTATATATTTCAGACAGCAACTTGAGGCAACATGTGTGGATAAGGAGGAAGAAGAACACAAAGTGTCATGGCAGGACAAGTCCATTCATGGCTTAGACTGCAGAGGTGGCTGACACTGTGAAATTGTACCAGTGACTGGAAATGGCAGACAATTCAGTATCATCTACCAGGATGGTTAAGAGACTATGGATATATAAAGAATATAGACCTCTCTTTAAATTGATGATAGCATGCATTGGTACTGGCATACGCTTTAAATGAATAATGTCTTCTGGATAGCGTGTGCACAGCATGTACACAATATACTGATTCTCTACTTGATCGAAAATCAGTATGCAGCAAGATAACATGCTATTATGCATGTAGCCTTGTACTTCCTCATCAGTTGTTAATCCTTCATAGAATTCAACCCAGATTGCATCAAACTAATGTCAAATATGTAAAATACATAAATAAAAAATATGATGTGGGAGTGGGGAGAATGCACCTGTATGATACTTAGAAATGACATGAACTACTCTATACGTGAAACCAATGAAGATGGATGGCAGATGGAGGGAGAAACAGTGGTGTATGTATTATATACATAGCCAAGGCATGATGATCAGATCCAGAATTTGGGAAATGTTTTTTAACCTTAAAATGCTAATAAAGCATCATATAAAAAAAAAGAGTACAGACATTGCTTTTGCATAAGAAACACAAAGTTCAATGATAACGTAGACAACTTAGATATTCAAGTTGATTCAAGCTGTTGTTAAACTTAACAGCCGTGTTTGTTACTTGGCTGCCTTAAAATGTTAAGTTGAATCAACTTAAATATCTACGTTGTCACTTAGTAAAACGTATAATTTCAAGTTGACTAAACTTTTTTAGAGTTGACTGAACTTAAAATTTTAAGGCCGCCAGGTAACAAATTATTTTAAGTTGACTCAACAAATAGTTTTTTACTGTGTACTAATTACTTAAATAGGTAATTACTCTGTATTATGGACACCTTAAAATAAAGTGTTACCCTGAATTTATAAAAATTACCCAAAGTTTACATACCCTTGGTTCTTAATACTGTGTTGTTACCTGAATGATCCACAGCTGATGTGTTTTTTTGTCTAGTGACAGTTGTCCAGGAGTCCCTTGTTTGTCCTGAACAGTTAAACTGCCCGCTGTCCTTCAGAAAAGTCACACTCATATGCAACTATTACAGAAGGTTTGAATGCTCACTGATGCTCCAGAAGGAAACACAATGCATTAAGAGGGTGAAAACTTTTGGAATTTTAATATCAGGGTAAATTTAACCTATTTTGTTTTCTGAAAAACATGTAAGTATCTTTTGCAGCTTCTGAAGGGCAGTACTAAATGAAAAAAAAAAAAAAAGATATTTTTGCAAAATAAGAAAAATGTACACATCTTCATTCTGTTCAAAAGTTTACACCCCTGGCTTTTAATGCATTGTTTTTCCTTCTGGAGCATCAGCGAGTGTTTGAACCTTCTGTAATATTTGCACATAGTCCCTCAGTTATCCTCAGTGTGAAAAATGGATCTTAAATCATACAGTCATTGTTGGAAAAGGTTTAAAATACACAGAAAATGCTGAAAGAATTTGTGGGACCTGAGGGATTTTTCTGAAGAATAGTGGGCAGTTTAACTTTCATATCTTTTATGTGAAGTATTTTATTCGGGTCAGTACTAAAAGTATCATGCATTTTGTATGACCCCTCTTATTTTGGTAATATAATTAACATTTGCAGATTCGGCAAGGTGTGTGTAAACTTTTGATCTCAGTTGTAATTGAGAGCTGGTAATAGAAGGATGTTAAAGTCACAGCAAAATATGTAAATGTTCTAATGGTGTTTAGCCTGTGATTTAAAAGCTTAAAGGCCTTTGTTGATTGAGACATGGTTTATTCAGCAATATGATTATGAAAGCAGAACAAATATCTCAGTGTTTGTCAAAAAACAATACAAAGCACTTACTTCTTGCTACTTATAAGGGGCTTTCATTCCCAAATATCATGATCTCCTTCCAAGGCAGCCTTTATTATGTTTAAAGACCAGAATGTATTACATTGGAAAAAATCAAGTGTGGTAGCTTATTATAATATAGAAAACATGCTGTTTCCATAACAAATTGGCTTTAATATACCTTAGAATTGCATAGAAAACTGCAGTTTTCAGGAAATGTGTCCATTATTTTCTGATGCATGAGTATCTGCATGAAGGGGAACATTTGCACGGCTCTTCAGCAGCAACTGAAATAGGACATTTTAACATACTTCACAAGACACGTAAAGAGATCTAGAGGTTGATCAGAGTTTAGTTGTTCAAGACTGGATCTATTTTCATCCATTAACAAAACAATGATCCTGTTTATTAATCTGTCACAACTGTGACCTTGTAAAATCCAGGCTGAAGTCTCAAATTCTAATTATAAGACAAGTTTGATTTTAACCATTCATTTCACTATGATTTCATTATTTGACATGGGCTTACTCAGTCAATGTTAAAGATATCAAGGTTACATTTTCACAGAATGTTCTTTACCTTATGAAGGAGGATTTTATGTAGAAAACAGTAAATCACAAAAATAAAATATAAATTGTATTATTACTATATTATGATTACTATAGAAAAAAAAATTCTATAGTACTTAGGGATGCCACAATACTCAGTATAATATCGAACTGTCGGTATGACATTCACGGTTCAATATGCGCTTGTGAATTGCGGTTTCTCGTTTTGCATTTAAATAATTTTTAATTAGTGTTACTTCTTTGACACATATGTGGATTTTCTGCACGAGAGAGCCCTCTGGCGTCCAATATGAATGAAACTAATCCTATTTTGGTAAAAATATATACATATAAAAAAAGAAATATTAAGCAGACATATAATAATACACACTTTTTCCAGTGTACAGAGGCTTACAGGAATATTTTATTAATTTGTTTAAAAAAAAAAAAAAAAACACATGATGTGGCAAGCTATCAGAACCGAACCAAACCGAAAACCGTGGTTAAAAACTAAGGTACGTATTGACTAACTGTATTGTAGCATGCCTAATAGTAGTATATTCTCCTGAGACCCAGCTATGGAGTTTTTGCCTCTGTAGTGGACATTATATTTTGGTGAATTTCTATGAGACCTCACATGTCACAGTTTTAAGCCTTAAGCCAGTTTTAACAGAGCACATTCATGGCTTTTTAGAGATACCAAATGTTTGGAACTTGATCACACCCTCTCTTTGGTTTTTAAAAAATTTCTAAAATTAATTTTGTGAAAAATTGCACATCCTAAAAATATGATTATATTTTGTAATTGTCATTTAAATCTGAATAATTTTCTAATTGTTTTTCATAAAGCAACATCTCAGGAAAAGGAGTTTTCAAATCCAAATATGACGTCCTGTTATGAAACAGGACATCATTTCATACATGTCCACTGTAGAGGACACCAGGACTAAAAGCATGTTTATTATGCATTTTGGGAGACATAACAATTGAATAGGGAAAAAAAAACATCATCAATTTATCAATATTCTTATAAATTATTAGATATTAGTACAAAAATTTGACCAATTAATACTTCCATTATGACAATTATTTTTTCAACATGCTGTCCCAACAATTTTTTTTAAAAATTCCTATTGTTTTTCCTTTTTGATGTCTATTTGATGTCTATTTATACAATTTTATTTTTAGAATTTTTTTTTGAAAAACTTAGTCCTAGTGACCTGAATAAAATAAGGATAAAAATGTAAATTTTCAAAAATGTTAATCTTCAAGTGTTTTTTTCCTTAATCTCCTTGCAGAGGCTATCTAAAATTAATGTAACATAATGGGTTTATTTCCGGTGGAGAAAAGTACATGGACAAGCTATACTTTTGGTCTGGACATCGAAATCAGTTGTTCTCTATCTTTCCAGTGTGTTTGAGGGGGAAAAAAAACTGACTGACATTTGCTCTGGCCATATTCCATTTTAAAGATTACCTGCATATAGTGACAGTTTCAGCAGCCTTAATTTTAACCTCAGTCTGCTTCTCTTAGATTTACTGTAGGTTGGTTGTGGCAGTGATGACTAAAACATGCTTCTTGTGAAGGGGGCTGGTTGGCTGACAGCAGAACAGTTAGTCATGGTCTGTGCATTTTGTGCAGCGGGTAATGGAGGACTGGAAGACTGCACTGGCTGTACCAGCAATGGACTGTTTGAAGGTTGTGACTTTTGAGAGCTGCCTCAGTTGGGAATTCAATTTTCTCAGCTGGAGATCGCTGTAAAGCAGGTGGACTGACAAGAGATGGCTGTTGCCAAAACTATCTACTAGTGCTCCAGAACTAGAAAGCTACTTCATAGTACTGTACATGCCCACATTCAGGGAATTGTTACTAAAAGGACTGGTGTTGTCAGCAAAAGTCCAAAAGCTGGTTGGTGGTCTCTGTTGAAAGCCTCCACAGAAAAAAAAAAGCACTGGTAAGGTTATAAATACATGTTGTCAGCTAATCTTCTGTAAGTCCAGAAATATGAGCATCTGCTCTTATGCATGCATCTTCAGAAAGATAAATAGCTCTTTGGCTTAAAGAACCTCAGGAAGTAAAAGTGTTTAAGTGGTTAAAACAGTACCCCTGCTAGTACTACTAAATTTAACATATGGACAGTTTGTGAAAGCACTTTGTCAAAACTTCAGAAGAGAACCAGGGTTGCAGTCAGAAATAGACACAGCTGTACCAGACAAGCTACCTTGAAATACATCAAAGACCTTTTTTTGACAGTTAAAATAAAGCAGATTGCAGACTGCATTGTGTTTAAAGATGAACCGTTTGAAACTTTGGACACATCTGTGTCACACAAATGATGTTTACAAGTTCTCACCTTGTTTGCAACTGCTGTTTATTTCACAAATCCAAACAATCCGGATGAAGCCCCAGATATATCAGGGACAGTTAATGTTAAAAAGTACAGCGCATCCACTTTATTAGAACACTGAGAGGAACTTTTTACCAATTAAGTAAAACTGAGTGAAGAGACACAAATATAGCTGTGTAGCATTCAGTCAAAGTAAGTCTAGTTAGACACATTATACTTCGACACCATGAAACAGGGGTTCAATGAAGGCGAAGGCTGTAATTATTTAGAGCAGTGCAACAGCACAAGGAGTCCTTGTCAAGGACCTATAGAAGGCATTATTTAGACTATAATTCATACACTACCGTTCAAAAGTTTGGGGTCAGTAAGACTTGCAAGGCTGCATTTATTTTATCAAAAATACAGAAAATAAACTGTAATATTACAAAATGTTATTACAATAGAAAATAATGGTTTTTATTTTCATATACTTTAAAATATAATTTATTCCTGTGATGCAATGCTGATTTTTCATCAGCTGTTACTCAGTTTCCCAGGCTTAAGTGTCACATGATCTCTCAGAAATCATTCTGATATTCTGAATTATTAGTAGAATTATCAGTTTTGGAAACAGTTGTGCCGCCAATGTTTTTTTTTTTTTTTTTTTTTTTTTTGAACCTGTATTTTTTTCTTTCAAGAACAACATTTATTCAAACTATAAATCTTTTCTAGTAATGTAAATCTATTATGTCACTTTTTATTAATGTAACAATTTATTCTTTTCTTTAAAAAAAAAAAAGAAAAAAAAATGAATGAATAAACATTTACTGACCCCAAACTTTTGAACGGTAGTGTATATAAGCTCTTTATGTTACCAGTCTCATGCAGCAAGCAGTGGTCTTCTCAAATTTGTAAATAAAGCTATAGATGTAGTTCCAGATGTCAAAAATATAATATTTTATTGGACAAAGCAACAAAGCCGAGATGACAGCCACCGCATCTTTGTCTTTCCGGGCACCCATACTTATATCTTGTTCCTTTCAGTCTTTTTCCTACTCCTCCTGGTTTACTTTCTAATTGTAGACTCCTGCTATAGTTTCTGTCAACTTTTACTCCATTATGTTTCCTTATTTCAGATAGACAACATCAGGATTGCACAGTTAATGTACTACTGAATATGTTATTCTGCTAATTTGTCTAAACCACGGGGAAAAAATATGGTAAGGACTTGATAAGCAGGAAAGGGCGCAATATTTTGACAAACTAAACTTCATTGGTGGTAAAGACATGTACAAGCAGTATTAATTAAGATATAGCCTAATATTTCACCTACCTGACTGGAAATGATAAGAACAAACACAAATGCTGTCAAAATTCACATATCACATACTTTAAAACTTTACAGTAACGTTCTAAACAGTGACTTTAACTTCTACCAAAGTCATTTTCTGGTAAGATACACTCTTAAAAATGAAGGTTCCTTTTTGGCATCGATGGTTCCAGGAAGAACCTTAAACATCCATGGAGGTATTTCATCCACCACTCTTCTTGACATATTCTTGGAAATCAGCCAAAGTTCACTGAAGTTCCTAAGACTCACAGTATATATATTAAGACATCCGATATTGAAACAATCACCATACTGATCAGTATATTGATTATGATTATAACCATACATCATATTTTTTAAATAAAATATCACAATAGGGACAGTTATAGATCTTTTTCAGTGCCTTCACTCTCTATGTAGGCATACTTCAGAAAATTGTCTTGGATCTATTTTTATTTGAAAATGTAATTTTTATTTAATTAAAATGGATCGTTGCGGGTGGTAGCATTAGATTAACAAGCAATCATGCACAAAAATGATTAAAGACACAAGCGGTGATGGACAGCATTTAGCCAATGCACTCATTTAAACTACTTTGCAGAGACATCATGCTTTTGCAAGGAACATCATGTGGAGCTTTTTCATGCTACTAAATATTGACCCCCCCCCCCCCCCCCAGTATATGCATATAAAATCATACCCACACTGAGTGCTAAGCCCCCCTAAGATTGACTTACTAGAAATGCCCTGGTTACCTGTCACATGAAAAGATACATGAATGGCGCTCCATATGTAGCCTGCATGTGCCTTAGGCATGGACCAAGCCCGCAATGTACTGAATGTTAACAGAAAATTACAAAGTGGACTTTTGAATTATAATTCCAGAGAATCACAACACAGAGATATACCAACAAGTGGTTGGTGTCCTAAAACAACTTTTACAACATTTACAGCATCTACCACCCCGACTCCACTTTTAGTTATCTACATTAACTGTGCAGTCCAGAGGCGAACCATCGCACAGCAAGTCAAAAATGTGAACGTATCCCTTACCATGGTGTACAACAGGCAATATTTCTCACTTCACTTCAGATTTTTGAAAATGCATGGAATTATACACTTATACATAAACTCAGTAATGCTCTAAGCCGATGGGCATCAGAAAAAGTGTTGACAGGTAGCGTATAAAATCCACAGCTGAGAAAGCAAGTTTTTCTGGCACATGTTCTGAAAAATCCATTGCCCGAAGAGCAGTGTAATACTGCCAGGGTGATGTTTAATGAAGCAGTCTTGCACTCCACACATTGCCAGTCAATTAGAGTCTAAGCGAGTCCAAACGCCTACAGGCTTGTTACAGTGATGTGTGTTTAATGAATCACATGTGTAGAAGAACATAAAGTGTTGACTGATTAGAAGTGTACTTCAAAACCTCTAGGAAAAGTCCTTTTGATTATATTTAATTTCTCAAAATCTGAAAATAAATATTACTGAAATATGCACATTTTTATTAGGATTTGCGTCCTATGTAATTAAAAATATTGGAAATCAGTCAGTCAGATGTCACACCTGCACCTGCACCCTCACATGAAGTGAATAAATAAAAGCAGGGACACTTATTTTTAATAATTACCGAATAAAAATAAGAATTTATCACATTTTACTTGTCTCCCAATGTTTAGCATCCAAACACATAATGAAACCCATAGAATATGAATTGAATGTTTTATAAAAAATTCTGTATCTAAAAGGGAAATAACAGCTATTGTTTTTTTAAAAGCTCTAAAAATATAAAATTAATAATACCTGATCATGCAGTCTAAGCATAAAGGCAGAAAGCATCATAGCGTGAAACAGGGATTGCTAAGAATATTCTTTCTGGTGACTGATTCTCAAAACAGAACAGAAAACAAGAGAGAGAAAACAAAGTTTATTCTGAAGTTTATTACGGATGCACAACAGCAGAATAGAACATTGTGGAAAAGAGCCTATATAAACAAAAACTATTCAAAGAGGGAGGGTACTCGTATAAAATAATCTACTAATTGCAAAGTCTATATATTATATTTAAAAGAAATTAATACTTTTTTAAGGACAAATGCTTTTCAACGTTACAGGAAAATACCTCTACAGAGACTCTCACTCTGCTGAATATTAAAAAACAAACTGATTAATTAATGTAGCCATAGATGGGAAGCAGATGGCATTATAGGCTAAACAAAGCAAGAGAAGATGGAGAATAAAGATATGCAGACCTTTCCCATGTGATGACAGGTGGATTTGTGGAATCGTATCTCAAAGTTCATCCTCTGGACTGGAGGAGGCATCTGTGCAGTATAGACACATCTTAACATACAGCTACAAATACTGTGCTATAACTGTTTAGGGAACAAACTTGTGTAATCCTAATGTGCACAAAAGTCTGAACTGAGTTAAAGGAATAGTTCACCCAAAAATGAAATTCTGTCATTAATAAATACATTTTGGCCCTGTTTACACTGTCTGTTAAATGTGACCCAATTCCGATTTTTTGCTCATATGTGACACAGATCGGATCTGTTCAATGACAGTGTAAACAGGAAAAAAACACATGCGTTCAGATATTTTGAGATCGCTTTCAGGCCTCATACATATGTGGAGATAAATCAGATATAAATTGGATATGTGTAAATGCGACTTTCATGTAGACAGGCAGATCGGATTTTCTAAGGCATTGCGTTCTGTACATCATTAAAATTGCTACAATTTGGTACTTCTCCGCGGTTTAATGACGTCTTATGTGACCTGTGCTGGCAAAATGAGTGTAAATGCCCTAGGGCATTTACAAAAAAAGTGAAAAATGTCAAAAAAAATTTCAAGATTTTCACAAAAATGTGTTCATTAAGCCCTCGTCTAGCGATCCAAAATGCCCCAAATAAATTGTATTTTAACAAAAATATCTTAATTTGTGTTCTAAAGCTGAACAAAGGTCTTACTGGTTTGGAACAACATGAAGGTGAGTAATTAATGGCAGAATTTTCATTTTTAGGTGAACTATCCCTTTAAGAAACCCAAATTAAGAACAAAGAAACAATGACAACATTTACGAAGCAACTTGATCATTGTCTGCACCTGAAAAGAGTAAAAATACTTTTCCTCTTTGATTTGACATAATTATCTCTCACCTCCTACCTTTTTTACAGAACAGCTGTGTTTGTTACTCACTGGTATTGTTATAGGCAATATAGGAGTGAATAGGTAAGTTAACATCCTACTGTGCCAAAATTGTGCTGACAGGATGAAGAAATGGGGGTGTAACTGGTGTTTCACTGTTGTTCTTTTTCTGTACTATTTAAATTCACAGTGATTTCTGCAATGCCCATAAACTTAACGGAAACGTACAGTTTTTACATATGTGTGTATGTTTCTTAAGCCTAGCTTCTTTGTAGTCTCCTTTTGTTATGAACGGATTCCATTTGAAAGTTGGAGCAACAGTGTTCCTGTTTATTTTGAAATAGACTATCAGTGATGTATTTTTCAATTTATTTCAGATCTCCTGCAGCTAATACATGTTTAGAATCAGCACCTTTTACATACTGCAGATTCTGGTAGTATTGTTGTGAAAGACATGCAGGCCGTCTGAGATGATTTTCTGGCAGCATTCTTCTGGAGCGTTGAGAAAACATTCCTTTCAGCAGCAGCCACGACAGCAGGTCAGTACTTTGAGAAGTCCCACAATATAGACTGTATCTATCTGTATCTATCTGTACACCATTCCTAAAGGAAATAAAAGAAAGAAGTTACCTGCTGCTCATTTAAAGGATGTTTTTGAGAAACTCTGAAAAAAACAAACAAGTTATAGATATAATTTTTACTGTAAGAGTGGGTACAGCCATTTGTAAACTTTATGGGTCAGGCTTCTGGTGTCATCTGCGTCCAGCTATTTTTAGCTGTACAAAACAGCTCATTTTGCTGTTTGATATTGCAAATTGGTGTGTCCTACCAAATTATTTTAATGTATTATCTTACTTATAAACACACTGGTTTGTAGTGCAAACAGTTTTACCGTTTACTGCATATTGTTATTCTTCTCGTTATTTCCCATAGCGGATAATGAAAAGTCTTCAACCCATATGCTTACTTCTGCGTTGAACAGTAAGGTGGATTAAAGGAGCAAAATTTGTGCTTATCATTTGCTAATAAATGTGGTGTGCTGTCACTTTTTAAAAACATTTAGTATTATTTATTAATGACTATTTTAAAAAAAATGTGTTAATGTTTTTGTGGTAATTAGCCTAACTAATAGCAAACCTCAAAGAGACATCACCATGAGGGCTCACTGAATTATGGTAATTTTGGTGCAACATAAGACTTTGCAAGCAGATTGGTTATTTACAGTCGAAGCCAAAAGTTTAAAACACCTTGCAGAATCTGCTAAATTCTTACAATTATTTTAGCAAAATAAGAAGGGTTCATACACAAGAAGGGTGCATGTTATTTTTTATTTATCACTGACCCGAATAAGATATTTCACATGAGAGACGTTTACATATAGTCCACAAAAGAATGTTACAGTTTAATTTATAAAAATTACCCTTTTGAAAAGTTTATATACACTTGATTCTTAATACCGTTGTTACCTGAATGATCCACAGCTGTTTTTTGTTTGTTTGTTTGTTTGTTTGTTTGTGATAGCTCTTCATGAGTCCCTTGTTTTACCTGAACAGTTAAACTCAGAAAAATCAGGAAAATCCTTCAGGTCTCACAAATTCTTTGGTTTTTCAGCTTTTTTTTTTTTGTGTGTGTATTTTAACCCTTTTCAACAATGACTGTATGATTTGTATGACTCATATGCAACTATTACAGAAGGTTTAAACACTCACTGATGCTTTAGAATGAAAAATGCATTAAAAGCCAGGGGGGTGAAATTTTTCGAATTTGAAGATTAGGGTAAATTTTGTCTTATTTTGTCTTCCGGGAACCATGTTCTTCTGTAGCTTCTGAAGGGCTAAATGAAAACAATTAGGCAAAATAAGAAACATGTACACATCTTCATTCTGTTCAAAAGTTTACATTCCTGGCTCTTAATGATCGTTTTTCCTTCTAAAGCATCAGTGAGTGTTTAAACATTCTGTAATAGCTGCATATGAGCCCCTCAGTTGTCCTCAATGTGAAAAGATGTATCTCAAAATCACACAGCATTGTTGAAAAGGGTTCAAATTTTGTATGATCCCTCTTTTTTTGGTTGAATAATTACTATTTTTTCAGATTCTGCAATGGTGTATGTAAACTTTTGACTTCAGCTCAGTGAAATCAGTGACAATATCTAATCTGAAGTAATACAGCTGTTTTCATTTGAAGTCTGAAGATGAGATGTGATGCAGTTATTTATAGGCAATGCCTTGAAGTAAAAGGAAACTGTCTGTAGCTAATTGAAAGTCATAAGAACCTCTGGGCCATTTTTTTTTTTTTTTTTTTTTTGGTGGCGATCTCAGTTCCAAACCACACTTGAGGTTTGGTAGGATGCGCTACAGGTGGAGACTAGTGTCCAATTATTCTGCAGACTGCTAGTTTTCCCCCCAATTATTTTCTGTACAAATTTTTTGTCCTGTACCTGTGCTTGGGCTTAACACTAGAACTCATCCTAGATAACATGTGATGCAGAGCCCCACAGAAAACCACTGCAAACTGTACGTCTGCTTCTTTTCCTTTGATAACAACCTTCAAAGTAAGATTGACTTGGAGTAAACAAAACCTGAAATTTGCAACACAATAGTGTATTTTTAGAAATAATGAGAGTGCACACTATGATTGTGGGTCTGCCACTTCAATTCAAATTACACATTATAATGGTAATAATAACAACCATAAAATGGTTATGAGCAAAGAATCATAATTACAACATAGAATCTCAAGAAAGAGATGAAGGTTCTGCATTATGATTAAGACTCTGCACTACAAGGCATCCTGCTTATTTACAACACAATGTCTATTCTGAAACATTTTGTCCTCACCTTTAACCATACTAAACATTATTGCAAGAGCCTCAGTTGGGTAATTGCTTTATTGCTTTATAAAATTTATGGCGAAAACAATATATATATATAAAAAAATAAAAATAAAAAAAAAAACAGGAAACATAGTGCTTGAAAAGAACAATAAATAAATGTATTAATGATAATAGCAACAATAAACAATACTTCTATAAAGTAATTTAATTCATTAGCATGTGATAATGTGGACATGCACATATGGCACCTTAAAGGGATAGTTCAGCCAAAAATGAAAATTCTGTCATTACTTACTCACCCTCATGTCGTCCAAACCTAAGACCTTTGTTCATCTTCAGAACACAAATGAAGATATTTTTGATTAAATGATTGACTGATGACTATTTTAACAATGTCTTTATGTTTCTGGACCTGGGAACATTTTAGTTATATTACCGTCTGGAGGGTCAGAAAGCTCTAGATTTTATCAAAAATATCTTAATTTGTGTTTTGAAGATGAACAAAGGGCTTAAGGGTTTGGAACAACATGAGGGTCAGTAATTAATGACAGATCAATTGCAGAATTAATGACAGGCGTACCAAGGATAATAGATGTGCAAATATCAGCTATTCTAATACAGCAGTTTCGAACGTAAAATGTATTAAAACTGTTTAATATAACCTCACTCCTGTTGTCCTGTTTCTTTATTTGCTGATATGTAAATTAGGGTCTCTGCTTAGATAAACTTTTTTGTTATTTTTGTAGTCAACTGACAGCTAAAACTGAGGGAGTTCTTGAAAGATGAACTGAAAAGGAACCACATGCTTCAGATTTGTCAGCACACACTCAGTGTGCATTTTCATTTTGCTCGTTCAGTGTGTTTTGATAAATCACTCTTTTGCTTCATTTGATCTAATAGATTAAAATGTCACACCTTTCATGTAAGCAGCTGGAAGTGGAAAATTAATCTTTTTTTTTTTTTTTTTTCTGTCAGTCAAAGTCATTTGTAAACAAACATGGTACTGTATACATAACAATTCTGCAATATTTTTTTTCCCAATACTACAACATGGATCTGTTCATTATATGCAAAAAAATATGCAGATGTATTTAATATGCAATACCTGTAACATGTTTTACATACTTAATAAACTCTTTCTCACTCCTTAGCCATAAAAACGAAGCATGATCATGTACATTTAACAACACTATTAAAAGATCCTAAACCTAACCTCTTCTCAACAATATAAAACAGGCAAATAAACTAGTGTCACGGGGATTCAATGCAAAAACCAACCTAACTAGACAATTAAAGGATGCTTATCCTAAAGATTTACCAGAGAACTGTTCCCTGTGAACTCAAATCACTTTTTTCTGCATTAGTACAAAGTGAGTGTTTTTCATAACATAACTTATGTTAGCTTTTTCCTTAAAATAATAAAGACAAAAGAGAAATTAATTACATCCCAATATGTTTTATACCCTAATTAAAATGAAAATGATTATCAGGAAGCAAATATATATATATATATATATATATATAATTATAAACCTTATACACTGCATTGAAAACACACCATGATCTTTAGTATCAGTTTTAGGACTATCTACAGTAATTAGAGTTTCAGCTGCAAGTGTTAATTCAGTGAGCCAGCATTTAATGCTAATTGGACTTATTTAAATGATTTGGCCTGTTAGATTTCTGGTCAATTGTGATTTTTTTTTAGTGCCTCACATCAAATTACCACAGCACAAGAGTGGAAAATTTGAATGTTTTTCTCCCATCTGCAGTTAATGTTTGACCCCTACAGTGACATTAGTGACTTTCAGCATTCATTAGAGTGAGTGTGCGTGAGAGTAAAAGACATGGAAAATGTGCATGAGAACATACTGAAGATGGAGGCCCAGAAAAAAAAATTATTTACGATTAATTATTAGGAAGAAATGTTATGAATTTCAGGTAAAGATTCAGACTTTGAAGATAACAATGCTATTCTTAAACAAAAAATTAAATACACCTAGCTGGCAAACCCCTCTGCAGGTGCCTCAAAGAGTATTTGGAAACTTTTGACACTTCAGCCTTGTAAAATGTATACATTTATTTGCATTAGATACAGAATATGGAACCACATGGCATGCACAAACAAATGATGCTAGATTCTTTCTCAGAATATTTTTGGTTCTGGTCTGAAGGGGATTTTTAGTGGCTGATGCACTTGGATTTGGATCAAATGAAGAGGACAAATTCTGAGTATGGGTTACCAGACTTGGCCTACATGCCTGAGCCTATTAACTTTACCAGGCATATTTTTGCTCAAATTAGAGGGTTTACACTTTGCTCAGACTTTGTGCAATGCAGATATGGGACCAGCTTGGCAAATCCAAAACAAAGCCTCAAGAAGATGCAACATGAAATGCGAATTTACCAGGGGAACCCCAACAAAAAAAGGTGTATTTTATCCTCCAGAAAGCTTTTTTAATGGAGAACCCCCACTCGAAATGCGATTTGGCTTGTTTTGAGTAACAATTGGACAAGTTTTGTTGTGAAAACCTGGCAACCCTGCTTGAAACATGCAGCATTATTCTATGTGGTGACGTAATTTCGCATATGATCTGCTCCTTGCATCTCTGGACCGGAGCCAAAGTCCAGTGTAGACTGTGCGCTGCCGTGGAAACCAGCTCTCATTTGCCCCGACGGAAAGCACATTTACACTGTCTGAATCATTCCCTATCGCCTACATTACCCACTACCTGCCATTCACCATAGAGAAAGTACTAACTATTTGAATGTAATGTTTTAAAGTGTAATTTATTCCTGTGAATAATCATTCTAATATTCTGATTCGCTGCTCAAACAACATTTAAAACACGAAAACTGTTGCTGTTCAAAATCTTTTTGTATTTTTTTTAGAATAGCATTAAATGTCTTTAGAAATTTATCGTTCAGCTTGACGGAAATGTATAGTAATGTATACCTTACATTTACATATGTAACCATGAATATTTAAACATGTCTTCGGTAGTACTTTTGTTCAAGAGATTTCTTCATATTTAGTATGTTTTGACCTCTTTAACAAGCTTTTTTTCAACATAATGGGCAACAGGTCAAATAGAAAAGAGGCAGATTCCATTCTAAAGAAGCCAACAGTTTTTTTATGCTTCCCAAAAAGCAAAACGCCAAAAATCCAGTGATATTTCTGTATGAATAAGGCGTCCTACAACCGAATGTATGATTGACACAGATATCTGATCTCAACATCATCAAGTCAGCATCAGTTAAAAAAATGATATTTTAATGATATCACGTATCACTTGTGCATTTTCGCAGCAGTTTCAAAGTGAATTTTCCACAAAGTGACCCTGAAAAGCATGTTCAATTTTCTGTGAAACACATAATCGTGACCATGAAAAAAGGTGTTGTGCAAGCAACCACACCGAAGCCAGTGCTCATTATTTGATCTGCAAAAATAAAAAGTTGTTGGTGTTGTACTGCCTCTAGTGTTAATTTCAAAAACCGCAGTGAATTGTGTAAAAGTACAGGTATGTTTTTTTGGAGTTGTACCAAAATGTTGGTACAGGCATGTTTTTACAATGAGTCAGGGTTGTGCAATTAATGCCTAATTGCATTAAAGAACTGTGGAAACTCTTTAGATGTGCCTGTAGCTGTCTATGTGTAAAATTTAAATAGATAAAGGACATGCACATCCCACTGCACCACAAACAGTCCATCACAGCGCCTACGTTTTTAAGACCTTTCTAAAAACTCTCATTTGGAACAAAACGACCTGTATCTGATTTAGAAATCGTGGTGTGCATTATGAACACTCACTGTGGATGACAAAGGATACAAAATAGTCAGTGGAAATAACCGCAAATACAGAGGAAGTGCTATCGCAACATGCAAGTGCGAAGACAACACTAAAAGAGAGAAGATGACATGAGTGAACACGAACTCAAAACTTAAATGTCACATGATTAAACAAGTCAGAACTTTGTTCTTCTTTTCTTAACAGCATTAAAATTATTTTGTGATAATGAGTGGGTGTGCGTGTGTATATTTCAGAGGCCAGTAAATCTGAAAACGTGGGTTTGTGTGTAGTGTCGTCAGAGTGCTCTTTCCTGGTCTAGAGGGCGTTGCATCACTTGACAGATACATAGTTCATAGATTTCAAGGCTAGTCAGCGAGATACAGGAAAGGAGGGTGGCAGAAAAAACAGACAGCTTTCAAAGAAAGGCAAATTCCAGCCTTTAAGGAGACTACAAGACAGGTATGTATGCATTTTAAGACTATCTGAAACGTGTGTGTGTGTGTGTGTGTGTGAGCTATTGACTACTGTAGCCTAATGCATTTAATAAATAATTACAAATAAGTCACTAATTAAAAACCCATACATCAAAAAATGCATCAAGCTTCCTTCCTTCATACAACATTTATGATATTTGTATTGTAAAGAACATTTGGAGACACTTCTTGAGACATGCAAATGTGTCTCAAGCGTTTTGGTCTCCGACACAAACTGTGTTGCATGAATGCTTTTCTGCTAATCTTCAATCGGCAATTAGCTAATGATGTGTCATCAAACCTGTTTTACTCTGAAAAACCTCTAGACTTAAAAAACATTATTAAAACAGACAAATACAAACATGCTAGTTGCTTTAAGGCAGGTGGTTAAGTGTGGCTTGTAGGTTTTCAGGTCCACCTCATTTTAATGCCATCTGACTACATGCAAATTACAACACATATCATATCCTGCAATTGCTAAGTGTTGCTGTCCTGCAAGAAGGTTGATGTCACAAGAATAATAGTCTCGCAACAGTGACATTTTTGCTCTTTCACCAACTGACTGTGCAGCACCAGATCAGTTTCCCGTCACATGTACCCAAGCACACACGTGGACACCTACTCATTTAAAAAAAACTAAAAGCAAAACAGAAGTGAAACATTTCAGGCACAAACTTAGTGTAGCTAAAGGTTAAAAATTCAGTTAAACAAGAAAACAAACTGGTCCACATACCAGACTGTCTCCTAGGGTCATAAGGAGCCAGCTGAAGTGTTCTGTGAACTATGTTTAAAATATTAATGTATCCGTATGTATGATACAGAGAGAAACATCACCAGTCTACTAAACAAAGAAACTGGTCCTAGTACTAAATGAAGCACAACATTATGTTGCCATTTAGGTTTAGACAGAGCCTCTTAGTTGTATTTTACCTACTGCTGCATTTATCAGTGTAAGCACTCACTTCTTCACAAGTCTGCAATTTACTTTTTAAAATATGTGTGTATGTAGGACAGCAATTGAAAACTGATGACCTTATGATCACTCCATCACTGGGAGAACATGATGTTTCTAGTTTTTTTGTTTTATTTTATGAAATATCAAAGTCTAACTCACTACAGTGGTTTACAAAGTGAACAAAGCAGGCTTCTGTTTACTCCATTTAATGAAACACACTTTAAAACATATAACTGTGCCAGCACATGTTTTTTAAATGCATTTTTCAGTATTCCTCTCTTGTCTGTTGCACTCATCTCCACAGACACAATGGGAGTGGTTCAGATATTCTGTTGTGACGTTCAATTCTTTGAAAATTATTACTGTGGTTTATGTAACTGCCATGTTGTGTTTGTTTTGCAGTCTGTCACATACCTTCATGCATGGCGGGTGAGTACTGACAACTTTTTTCACATATCTATTTTTCCTATTAGCACGCACTCTATTTTAGTGTTCCTCCTTTGTCTTAATTGTTTGATATTTTAGTAGCCTTTAGCCAGTTTTAATTTAAGTATTAGTTTAAACATTTATCTAAACTCATCCAAAGTGTATGATGACTATTATCTACGAGTAACTGAAATAAACCTTTACACAATACACACACACACAAATTGGTTCTTCGTGGTGGTTGAGGTGCTGTACAAAGACCCTGTTAAGCCCCTGTAACTCTTTCTTAGTCACTTAGTTTAGATGGGGAAAGGATTAAGAAACGACAGTGTATTTCCTGAAGATAACATAGTTCTTAACCTTTTTGCCTTTAAGGCCCCCCTAAGGAAATACACATGAGATTTTTGACCTCAGAAAAGCAGTAGTAAATTCCCATTCATAGCATATGAGAGTCTAGTAACACATCTAAAGTCTAAGGAGGAGAATGAGGTTCCTCTTATAGTTCTACATAGCACCATTTGACAAAGGTGCTGTATAACATCTTTAAAGTACATAACATACACAGTTTCACCAAATCTCATGTTAATCTTGAGTACCTATAGAGTAGTACTGTATCCTTGAATGTATCCTGTATCTCCAAAAAGTCTTTAGTTTCTGGAGGCGTGCCGTGAGCGGAGCTAAGTTCGACGAGCACTCTCGATAGGATTGACAATAAAACACAGACATTTGATGCCGTTTCACTTACCATCTGCAGTTCTGAATCATGATCGGGATCTTTTATAGCTGGGACCGCCCCATCTTTCAGTATCAAACAATGTGCAAATCCAGCGTTGACCTGGGGGGTGTTCCATAAAACAAGTTTACTAAATAAGCCAGGCTTATTTCAGTTAGTCTGACTTATTGTCACTTGATTTGGCTCAAAATAAATCAGACTAACTGAAATAAGCCTGGCTTATTTGGTAAACTTGTTTTATGGAACACCCCCCTGGCCTTGTATATGAAATGTTCGTCAACAAACACACTTGCAAAACTCCATTGCTGCTCCGTAAAAGGAACCTCATCCACTGTTCACATAACTCTGGGTTCTTCAGCAAAGTTGTCTTTGCCTTACAACCAAAACCACACTTCTTTAGAGATATTCTTCCCGATTGAATCCCTTGCAGCTGAATGAAGCACATTGAGGGGCGTGCTCTTTCGCGCGCTCTAGTCGACGTGTACACGGGCGCGCTTTTCCGGGAGAAATGCTCATATAAGGAGTTCCACCACCGATTACTTCATTAAAGCGACGATCAAAAAAAAAAAAAAACAGCCGAAACTTGTACCAACCTGGAAGTAAGATCTTCGGCACAGAAATTCCCTGTCATTCATCCAAATAATTTTTTTAATCTTTGGACATGTTTAGCATGAGAATCCAACTCTTTAACACTGCAAACAATTCTGGATACATAAAACACCATTGTACCCCCCCTTTAACAGGCGCTATACAGAGTGTTTTCACTACGCGTCATCAATCGGCGTCATTGGCGGTACTGAACGGAAACAATGCCACTAAACCGAACGAAACTTGTATATTTTGCTGAAAATGCTCAAGTATTGTCACGTTTTGGGCTGTACTAATTGGTCGGACCTGGAAAAACATTTTGAGTAGGTTACTACCTAAACTGCCAAACATGAATCAGAATTTCCAGGGCAAGAATCTTGACAACATTTGTGTTTGTACTTATCATTTCAGGTGAAGTAGGTGAAATATTAGGCTAATATCTTAATTAATCCTGCTCATAAGCATCTTTACCACCTATTAACTTTAGTTTGTCAAAATATTGTGCCTCCTGTTTACTAAGTCCTTCTTTATATGATTTAGCAGCTTTCACATATTTTTTTCCATAGTTTAGACAGCATAAATTAGCAGAACAATGTATTCAGTAGTACATTAACCCTGCAATTCATGCTGTTGTTTACATCCGAGTATTGCCGATATGGCCGCGCATCCGTCCAAATCGTGACGTAATGCAAACCCACTATAGCACTTTAAGTGGTTCCCCTATGATTAGGAGTCAATGAAATACTTTTAGTGCTATTTAACACTATTTTGTTTACAGTGTATCTTAATTTGCTTTTATTCAGCGCATCATTAAACTCTGCGCTCTTATGTACCAGGCAACAGCTTTGAGGGCGAGTTCCTACAGACTCACAATGCATATCGCAAACAGCATGGAGCGCCGCCCCTCACCATAAACAAAAACCTGTGCCGCTCCGCACAGGCATGGGCGGAGCATCTGCTGTCAACCAAGACCCTCAAACACAGCAACAAGGACTACGGAGAAAATCTGTATTATGCTTGGAGTTCCGCCACCAAAAAACTCACAGGTTTGCTGTTCGAAAAACCATTCAATGAAATCAAATTCTTCTAATCAAGGATAAATGCTATCAGTCATTTGATCAGGACGGTCATATCCAGTTAGACCGCCCTGGTCAAAGTTGAGTGCACTAGAATTAGAAGGAATTGCAGGCATTACGCGGGTGTCAGAAGTATTTAACCTCATAACAAGACAATAAAGTGGAGATATATAAAGCATTTGTTTTGTTTGTATTGAACTAATTCAGTGTTTTATAAACAATTATTACATACCAGTTGTCTCCACTTTCTACAGGGCATGAAGCAGTGGAAAGCTGGTATAGTGAAATTAAAGATTACAGCTTCAGCAGGCCAGGATTTAACTCCAAAACAGGTGAATCCACCTGTAGACACGTTTGTACTTGTACTCTTTTTTTTTTTTTTTTTTTTACAACACTGACTCCTAGTGGTTTCTCCAGGTCACTTCACACAGGTGGTGTGGAAGGAAACTAAGGAGGTGGGAGTTGGACTGGCCACTGATGGGAACACAACTTTTGTGGTGGGTCAGTACCTACCAGCAGGAAACATCACAAATGCGGGTTATTTTGAAAAAAATGTCTTACCAGCAGGCACCAAAGTAGATTCAAAGCCCACTGGTACAAGTGAGTAAACTTTCAAGCAAAGTTATTATTTCACAGTGTCCAACCCATGGTATTTTGTCAAGAATTGTTTTATCTATCATCCATCTATCCATCTGTCTGTCTGTCTGTCTGTCTGTCTATCTATCTATCTATCTATCTATATATATATATATATTTATATATATATATATATATATTCTCTCTCTCTCTCTCCTTTTTCTATATTCTTATTATTAAGCTTTCTTATAATTCGTATCACACATATTTTTAGTAAATTTCTAATACAAATGATAGAGTATGGCCAATGTTACAGTAGATATACACTACCAGTCAAAAGTTTTTTAATGTTTTTAAAGAAGTCTCTTCTGCTCATCAAGCCTCCATTTATTTGATCCAAAGTACAGCAAAAGCAGTAAAATGCTGAAATATTTGTGCTATTTAATATAACTGTTATTTTGTAATATTGTAATATAACTATTTGAATCTATTTTTAAAATGTCATTTATTCCTGTAATTTCAAAGCTGAATTTTTAGCATCATTATTCCAGTCACATGATCTTTCAGAAAGCATTCTAATATATTGATTTGCTGCTCAAAAAAACATTTATTATTATTATTATGTTGAAAATAGCTAAGTAGATGTTTTTCAGGTTGGTTTCTTTGATAAATAGAAAGGTCAGAAGAACAGCATTTATCTGAAATCAAAAGCTTTTGTAACATTATACACTATACCATAATTTAATTAAAATTGTTTTTTTTTTTCAGTGGTGGGGGTTAGCATGAATGCTTTAAATGGATCCAAAGTGATAATAAAGACATTCATAATGTAACAAGATTTCTATTTCAGATAAATGCTGTTTTTTCTGACCTTTCTATTCATCAAAGAAATCTGAAAAACATCTACTCAGCTGTTTTCAACATAATAATAATAATAAATGTTTTTAAGCAGCAAATCAGAATATTAGAATGATTTCTGAAGGATCATGTGACTGGAGTAATGATGCTAAAAATTCAACTTTGAAATCACAGGAATAAATTACATTTTATACAGTTATTTTAAATAGTAAAAACATTTTACTGTTTTTGCTGTCCTTTGGGTCAAATAAATGCAGGCTTGGTGAGCAGAAGAGACTTCTTTGAAAACCAATAAAAAAAAAAACTGTTGGCTGGTAGCGTAGTCCTTTGCAGTAAATATTGTGAAAGATTGTATAGTAAAAGACGTGTTAATGGTTATTAGAGTATATTAAATATTTGATATATCTGGCAACATTCAGCTGACAAAGTGGGGCAAGTGCATGGTGCATCAGGCATTCATTCAAACAAAGCACCCTCAGTTCCTCGCAGTACTGAAGTATCACCACCAGGGGGCCGAGGGGAGCATCATGTGCAACACAGCGTAAAGGGTAAGTTGGGTAAAGTTATTTGTTTCATGTAAATACCGTATAATAGCCATTAAATGTATTTCAAATTGTGCAGCTTTTCTTTTCATCAGTTGGTGGAATCATTTTTACACAAATACAAACATGGACTGTGGTTAAAAACAGTCCTTTCATTATATTTATCTGTCTAACCTTAATGCAAATGAAATATGATAGTTCATTCTTTGTACTTTGTACTGCTTTATGGCTTCTGAAATGGATTATGTGTACCGCAATAATAAAAAAAAATACACACACACATGACTGAGAATGTTGTCTTTATTCTTTCAGTCAGCATGGGATGTGCTTTGTGCACATCAAATAACTCTTTATGTTTTTCTGTAGCAGACAGCAACTTTGAAGCTGAGTTCCTGCAGACTCACAATGCATGTCGCAAAGAGCATGGAGCACCGCCCCTCACCATAAACAAAAACCTGTGCCGCTCTGCACAGAAGTGGGCCGAACACCTGCTGTCTATCAGTACCCTCATGCATAGTAATGGAGAGTATGGAGAAAATGTGTATTACGCGTGGAGTTCATCGAACAAAAAACTCACAGGTCAGCCATCTTAGATGTAAAGTCTTTGCATAAAACCAGAGCTTGGGTTATAGCACATAGTTATTTCATCTCCACTCTCATTGTTTTCAACATTTTATGTTTGTAATTTATACAGGACGTGAGGCAGTGGAAAGCTGGTACAGTGAAATTAAGGACTACAGCTTCAGCAGGCCTGGATTCACCTCCAAAACAGGTGAATCCATCTGTAAACACTCTGTGGTGGTAAGACATTTGCTCTAGTCTCTGTTCTAACATCTGTTGGTTTCTCCAGGTCACTTCACACAGGTGGTGTGGAAGGACACGAAGGAGGTGGGGGTTGGAATGGCCACTGATGGGAACACAACTTTTGTGGTGGGTCAGTACCTACCACCAGGAAACATCAGCAATGCTGGATATTTTGAAAGAAATGTCCTCCCAGCAGGCTCTAAAGTGGACTCCAAACCTACCCCGTCTGGTGAGTTTGGTGTGACTGTATGTGCACAGATATGATGTTGAATAAAATGATTGAGATTCCTCTATGTAAATGTTTTATTTGATTCATATTTATGAATATATGAAGAGTTCAGGTGCAAAACCAGCTAAAAGCCATCTCGGTCAAAAATTAGATAATGATACTGAATGAATGCTCTCGATATACATATCCATCAATCAAATACTTTTACTTCAAACTTGCTAAAATCCCACCCAAAATCCCAATCAGAAGTACAACCTATGTGTTATTGTACAATATCCACAGTTTTAAACATATTTATTTGGTGTTTAGCTGACAGAGTTGGACAAGCACTTTCTGCTCTCAGTATCAAGCCAAACCAATTGCCTGGATCGTCTCACAGTTCTGGACCAGCACCACATAAGAGTCATTGTCCACAGAGCAGCAGCTCAGAAGGTAAGCACTTAAAACAGTGAGTATGGAAGCTTATATCAACCATATTAGAAAAAAAATAATAAATCAGATAAATCAGAATTACGGTGTAAAAAGTCATATGACAGAAGTCAAAATTATGACAAAAACCGGGAATAATATTATGAGATTAGAAGTCATTATGAGATTTTTTTTGTCATAATAACTTTTTTAACCTCATATTTTTGACTTCTTATGTCGCAATATGATTTTATCTTAAAATTTTAACACTTTATTACCAAAGCATGACTTTTGGCTTCCATTAAGAAACAGAATTGCTTTTTCATAGTGGTTGAGCAAACTATTTTAACCACTTTCTGTTTATTGCAGCACACTATTGCTTGATATAACAGTATTCATTTTTATGTGATATTGTATGCATTTGACATCAGTTGAATAAATGCAGAATCATTTTTTAAGATAAAGAAATTTGAGGTCTTTGCTGATATGTCAACTGACAAAAACTAGTGATTTTAATTATTATGGTCTAATAGTATTAGTATAATCAAAATGTGACACACACTTTGTAGCATCTGCAAAATGTTAATTATTTTACCAAAACAAGAGGGAGCATACAAATGCATGTTATTTTTGATTTAGTACTGACCTGAAGAAGATATGTCCCATAAAAGATTAATGTCATATAGTCCATCAGAGGAAATAATAGTTGAATTTATTAAAATGATTCATTCTTAATACTGTGTTGTCACCTGGAAAATCCACAGCTGTTTGTTTTTTGTTTGTTTGTTTTGTGATAGTTGTTTATGAGTCCATTGTTTCCATCTTTTCACTCTGAGGGACTGAGAAACTCATACACAACTATTACAAAAAGGTTCAAATGCTCACTGATGCTCCAGAAGCAAACATGATGCATTAAGAGCCTGGAGGTGAAAACTTTTTGTATTTGTTTATCAGGGTAAATTGAACTTATGTTGTCTTCCAGGAAACATGTAGCTATCTTCTGTAGCTTCTGAAGGGTAGAACTAAATGAAACAAAAATATGATATTTAGGCAAAACAAGAAAAATGTACACATCTTCATTCTGTTCAAAAGTTTACACCCCTGGCTCTTAAAGCATCGTTTTTCCTTCTGGAGCATTAGTGACCATTTGAACCTATTCTAATAGTGGCATGTAAGTCCCACAGTTGTAATATTTTGACTACAACTATAGTTTGAGAAGTTCAGCTCCCACAAAGACTGCTTTTTGAAAACAGCAGCATTTGATGTATAGGCAGTATGTGCACAAAATTATTTGAAATAATGATAAAAGTGAAGTTTAAAAGCCCAAAGGCTTATTTTCCACTCAGTCCCTTCAGGATTCACAGTTTTTTCTTTTCCTGTGATGAAGGTGAGAACTTGTCCCAGTTTCGTCAGTCTCTTCTTGAAGCTCAAAATGATTACCGGCGGCAACATGGAGCACGGCCTCTGTCACTGTGCCCCGTCATGAGTAAAGAGGCTCAGGATTGGGCAGCGCATTTGGTTAGCATTAACGCCCTGAAGAACAGCAGCAAAGGTTATGGAGAGACTATGTCATACAAATGGACATCCACCATGGTGCCTCCAACAGGTAAATTCCTCCAGGTTTTCCTCCTCAAATGGGACTATTTCAGGAACATGTACATTTATAGAAAAACTGATCATTTTCTAAATTTAGGAAAAGAGGTCGCTGAATCATGGTACAAGGAAAATGTAAAGTACAACTTTGCAGCCCCTAGCTTTCAGAGTGGAACTGGTAGGCTTATTTTACACTCATATTAGTTTGTTCGCTGAAGAGGTTAAACAATTAAATCTTTAAAATAAAACAAACCATAACTAAAAATGTGGGTCGGAAAACTACTTTTATACATGCGCAGGTAACTTCACCCAGATGATCTGGAGGTCTACGGAGCAGGTTGGGGTCGGCCTGGCATCAGATGGAAAGGGCAAATTCATCACTGTGGCCTTTTACAAACCTGCTGGCAACATCACCAACCCTGGCTACTTCCAGGATAATGTCAAACCTGCTGGGAGGTGATCTGTTGAATAAGAAACATTAAGCAGGTCTTATGCATTACTAATGCAATTTTTAAAAAATGATCCAAGATGTAATATGTAAGTTAACAGAAATCCTCTGAATATATATATATATATATATATGAATATATATACAAAAACAATTGACAACTGCCCTTTTAACAATATGTATGTTTTATTTTTCATGCTTTTTTGGGCTTGGTTTTGGTATATTTATATTCTCATTCTGTGATAAGAGATATAGGAAGATGGTAAATCCTAATAAAATCTCAAAATATATTTTGAATAAATTATACGAATGCGAATGTTCTATCTGTGTGGTTATTTATCTTCAATGAAGCCTATGGCATGACTGGTAATCATGACTTTTATGCTGCTGACAAAAATATATTTTGTTATAAAAAAAACAAAAAATACAAAAAAATAACATATATTTCATCTTAAACGTCAGCTTTCATCAGATATACAAAGCTGATGAAATGCCAACAAGTCTTTTATCTCTTTCCCAAACACACACATAGTTTGAGTTCTCATATAAATATGCGCATTGACATATGCACCTAGATGTGAACACTAATCTTGCACAGCCCCAGAGAGTTAAGGTGAGAATGCAAAACTGAAATGGCAAGGTGTCATGTTGCGTGAACATCTCATCACATTGTGTTGCTGACGAACATGAGATGCTCTTATCTTCATTTTTACATGTCCTCTTTCGTGAATGACATAAAAGTCAAAAACTTGTTTGATTAACTGAAATGTATATGGTTGGCTTTTGTAGAAATATAGTGCCTGTTGGCCAAAAAGAAAAAAGCTATCTTATTAAAGAAATGGGTAGAAACAGCCTTATCAGTAATATAAATAGCCTTCAAGATAACATTCTGACTTTAAAACTAACATAAGAGCATTGCATTGTAAAATAGGAGTATGCAAAAGAGTGTCAAATGACAATATCCAAGGAAGGCATTGAGGATGTTTTCAGACCCATGCATTTGTTAATAAAATTCTAACTTGATTGCATTTTTAGGTCTGTTCTGACTTCAGTGGAACAAGGAAATGAGCAAAAAAAAGTTTTTTTTGTTTTCCTCTGTATAATGTGTTTGGTAGCAAACAAACAGAAAATAAGCTTTGTTTTGCGTTTCCTTGGTCATAAATGTACAGTACATACAGTATCAGTATATTAGTCTGAAAGTAGGTCTCTGTGTGGAAAGTGTTTCTATAGCAGTACTGCTGTTTCTATAGAGCTGTTTTTGTTTTGCGTTTGGATGGTGGTGGATGTTTTCCAGCTAGGTTAGCTTTCCTCATAGGGATCACCAGAAACAATAGGGAAATGAAAACAGGGTAATGCCTTGACAAAAAAAAAAAAAAAAAAAATTTACCTGTAAATCAGAGTGTGTGGAACACAAGCCACAAGCTTAAAACATTTTATGTGTCTAGTCAACTTAAATTAAACTAAATAATGAATCATAAAGTTTCAGGTCAAAAGCTACAGGGAGTGGGCATGACGTCCCACTTTGCCTATTCAAAATACCTGCCAGGCTTTTTTTTTTTGTCCTGTTAAAAAAGAAGTGTGTGTGTGTGTGTGTGTGTGTGTGTGTGTGTGTGTGTATGTGTGTGTGTGTGTGTGTGTGTGTGTGTGTGTGTGTGTGTGTGTTAATCAATAATGCAGTGCATAGTTTTGCCTTACACTCCTACTTACACACACACACACACACACACACACACACACACAAAGTATATACAGCCTCTCAAGTTTAGACTTTCCCAGTCCCTGAGGGAGTACCTCATTCACACATCAGTGCCCTAGTTTCGAGTCTTGCTGCATATTGAGCAGAGGACATACATTAATATAAAGTATTAACAACTAATATCTTGAAAACACAGTAAACATTTGGGGTCAGTAATCATTTTTAATGTCTGAATGTCTCTTATGCTCATTAAAGCTGCATGTTGTTTTAACAAAAACATAGTAAATAGTAATATTGTGAAATATTATTAAAATTATTAATTAGTTTTCGGTTTTAATATACACTACCAGTCAAAAGTCTCTATTGCTCATCAAGCCTGCATTTATTTGATCCAGAATTTGTTCTGACAGTTCTTGTCATATTTTATTTCCATTTTCTAAACTATAGCGAATAAACTGATAATATGAGAAATGTTAAAGGTGTCTGAATACATTTTGGTTCGACTGTATGCCCTGCTGTGGAAACTCATTCTGCCCTCTTTATTAATCCTATTTCGTTTTATGCTTGCTCAGCCTATGTGTGCTTCTGTCATAGCATGCATGAACTGAATCCCCTCTAAGGAGGTATGACACCTGTGATACTCCTAAATAATGAATCGATGCCGCACATCCCACTTGTGCTCAGCGCTTTAGGGATGGCAGCATAATACAGGCCTACACAAATACTTCACTGTATTGGAAATTTGAGAAATCTTGCATAATTGAGGAATAATTTACTTAATTTAATTTACTTAACTTTACTTTAGTACTTTTGAGTATTTATGTTCTTTAGCATTTGTATGTCTATTTTGTGTGTTTCTGTCTATACATGTGCATATTAATAAGTTTTTTTATTAGATAGAGGTGCTGAAACAGGGTCAGAGATATTAATTTCAAAGCCACAGGGTGCTATAACTACTTTCTCATGCTCTCATTCATTTGTTATTTATATCAACAGCGATAGATTATTATCAGAATGGGTCAACTAGTATGCCCTTATTCAGAAAATACAAAGACTTAGAAGAGGAAGTACACTTTTGTGATCTCTATCACAAGATAGTTTACTAAGCCTTCATACATGCGTTTGATTAAATACAGCGCCCTGCAAAAGTGTTCATACCCCAATTTTTTCACATTTTATGTTAGATTGCTGCCTTAGGTTAAACTGCTTTCCAAACAATTCTCCACATCAGTCTAAACTCCATACACCACAATTTCAAAGCAAAAAGGTTTTTAACATCTTTGCAAATTTATTAAAAATAAAAAACTTAAATGATTTCATTGCATTAGTATTCATACCCTAATCTGGGACAGCTGAAGTTTAGCTCTGGAGCATTAATATTGCTTGTAGATGTTACTACACTTCGAGTAAAGTTAACCTGTGTCAAATTCAATTATATGGGTATGATTTGGAAAGGCACACGTCTTAATAAAAGGTCTAAAAGCTGAAAATGCATATCAGAGCAAAAACCAAAAAAAAAAAAAAAAAAAGAATACGGATCGCATTGAAGGTTTACAGAAGCATGACTCTGTGACCCTTAATGAAACCACAACTCGTCCTAGAGCTGGCCTCCTGGCCAAACTGAGCAATTGATGGAGAAGGGCTTTGGTTAGAGTGGTGACCAAGAACCTGATGGTCACTCTAGTTGAGCTCCATGATCATATATACAGATGGGAGAAACTTACAGAAGGACAAACATCACTGCAACACTCCAAAAAAGCATCTAAAGGACCCTCAGACTGTGAGAAACAGTAGAATAGGTGTTTTTCAGTGGCAGAGACTCATCAGAGTAAAAAAAAAGCTCACTGCACCAAAATATAGAGATGACAACCAGAGGATTCAGAACCTCAGACTGGGCAGAAGGTTCACCTTCTAGCTGGACAATGACCCTATAAGCACACAGCGAGTGAATATGCAAAACTATTAACATAACAGTCTAAAATTGAGAGTTAGCATATTTGGTTTCTAAATGTCAGCCACAGGTGTTTAGTAAGTAACATCTGATTTTTTTACATTTGAGTTTTTCAAGTGCATGTCTTTACACGCAACTCCTCCAGCCGTGATGCTACACATGTAAATCTCAAATCCCAGCAAATCCCAGCTTCCTTCAGTTAATTACATTTTTCATTGGCATTTAAGCTGGCATGCCTGGACTTAAAAAAGTAAATGTCCAGCTTTTTTGTTGCTCATGACAGTAATGCATATCATACACCTATAATAAATAAGATCAAGAAACAAATAAATGAGAATATTTGCTATGTAGCCTAAGTAAAATTGCTATAATCAGTGTATTCATCATCATCACTATAATCAGTAGTATTTGAAAATTGAATTATAGTATTGTCAAGTGTTGTAACTCCTGTGTAGAAGTTAAGCAAACGCATTCAGTGTACGAACGCAATTATATTTAACAAGTCCAAACATGCTATGTACTGTTTGGTGAAGGTGGTGCTTGGTAACATGATTCTCAATGAGAAAATACTCAGCTTTATTCAATGATAAAAGCTGGGCTATGTGCGTATCTGGTTACCAATACAAACGGTATCTGGGTGATCTCGCAGCTCTGTAACCACTGACAACAGATTAAAACACCTCTAAACCAATCAAAAGCAGAAGCGATGTGGTAGTTCGTGCACCTCAGCCAATCAAAAGCAGACTGAGGATGATTGACGTCTCGTTCATCCACCTGTATTTGAATGCGACTGCTGGCGTTATTTAAAACTGAAAACCGTTTTCTGCGCTCTGCAGAGTTCAGTTGACGCTCGGTGGAAGAGACTTCACTAAATTAGTTTTTTTTAAATTAAAAGTGCTTTTTCTGTGGCAATTCAACATGAGGGAAATTGTTCACCTGCAAGCTGGTCAATGTGGAAACCAAATCGGTGCCAAAGTAAGTAAGCGCCAAAAAAGCCTGGCCGCGAGGGACATAGTTTATATGTTGTGTACGTTGGTTATTATATTTATATAACCATGAAGTTGACTAACGTTAGTTGTATTTACCTGTGCTTTTTTGAGTAAAATAACACATTTGTTAGTGTAACTAGCGATATGACTCGTTATGGATGTCCACAGTTTGGTTATATTCCTCTGTAAGTTAAACTTTTGTGTGTAACGATATTTTTTGCATGTTGCCATGGCAACAGTGCAACCGAAGACGTTATTTAAACATACTTGAAGATTTGCGATTTTACTTTTAATTTTACATGAATTTTGACTAATTTTTTTTCAGTTTTGGGAGGTGATTAGTGATGAGCACGGAATTGACCCGACGGGAACCTACCATGGAGACAGTGATCTGCAGTTGGAGCGGATTAATGTGTACTACAACGAAGCCACTGGTCAGTTTGTATTTGCATAATAAAACACTAATACCTTGAATATATGTTATTTTTACGATTGGAAATTTTTGCTTTTCTATAACAGGTGGAAAGTATGTACCCCGTGCTGTTCTTGTCGACCTGGAGCCTGGAACCATGGATTCAGTGAGATCTGGACCATTCGGGCAGGTCTTCCGACCAGATAACTTTGTCTTTGGTAAGTCTGGTTTTATGTCATTTAATTGAATGTTGAAGTCTCCATGAAATCAAAGCTTAAGTGTTTTGACTTTTAGTATGATTATGTTAGCCTTAAAGTTACCTTTTTTTTTTTAAACGATGACAAAATTCACATTTACATGATGGGAGTCTGACTCATTTAAATTTTACACACAATTCTATATTTTATAGTGATATGGATGAGATCGTGGCTGCCATATGCTGTCAAATGCGGCTTTACTGAGCTCAACAGCTCTGGCCCAAGCTGTGATGTAAACAAAACGCTATTGTTATTTTAAAAAGGGGATGGGACCGCTTGATATGCTGCCCTGTTTTCCTGTTTCAGTTAAAATTGTTAGCACATAGAATAGCATTGCATTTTAAGCACTTCAGTGGACCTTTAAAGGGTTAGTTCATCAAAATTAGCCCATTATTTACCTGCCCTTCAGGCATCCTATGTGTATATTGTAGTCAACATTTGAAGTGGATCAGCATCAAAGTTGTCCTAAGACAAGAATGGGTATTGTTTTGGTTTTGGGACAACTTTGATGAAAGGTTTTGATCCACCTCAAATGCTGACTACTGTATGACTTTCTTTTTTCAGAGCAATCCAGTCGGAGTTAAATAAAAAATGTCCTGGCTCCTTTAAGCTTTATCATGGCAATGGGAGGGAAATAAAGGCCTCCTGTATCGAATCAATGTACTTTTGTAAGAAAAATATCCATATTCAAAACATAATAATCACTTTAATCTAGCTTGCACTCACTGTTGTACATTCACAACGCTAATGTACATGCGCCGTTTAGAAATGTATGCAGATGTGTAGTGGAGAGAACAAAACAAAACAACGGCCACAAATTAGAAATACAAAACAAGGATTTGTAAAGAAAAATGTCAGAGGATTTCGATATAAGCCAGGAGGCTTTTTTTTTTTTTATGGATGGATGTACTTGTTTTATTTGACTTGTTTTGACCTGTTGAAGAGAAACACCTGCCCATTGCCATAAAGCTTGAAAGAGTCAGGACATTTTTTTAAATATAACTCTGATTGGATTTGTCTGAAAGGAAGAAAACATAGAAGTCTAGGATGGCTTGGGGGTGACTAAATAATGGGCTCATTTTTATTTTTGGGTGAACTTTTTAAATTCTAGAGCCTGGTATAATCTGTATTTCTTCAATCATAGGTCAGAGTGGTGCTGGAAACAACTGGGCCAAGGGTCACTACACCGAAGGCGCTGAGCTTGTAGACTCAGTTCTCGATGTGGTCCGTAAGGAAGCAGAAAGCTGCGATTGCCTGCAGGGCTTCCAGCTTACACACTCCCTTGGAGGTGGCACCGGGTCAGGCATGGGCACACTCCTCATCAGCAAAATCCGTGAGGAGTACCCAGACCGCATCATGAACACCTTCAGCGTTGTGCCCTCACCCAAAGTCTCAGACACTGTTGTGGAGCCTTACAACGCCACGCTGTCTGTCCATCAACTGGTGGAGAACACAGATGAAACGTATTGCATCGACAACGAGGCGCTGTATGACATTTGCTTCCGTACGCTTAAACTCACTACACCCACCTACGGTGACCTCAACCATCTTGTGTCTGCCACAATGAGTGGGGTCACCACTTGTCTGCGCTTCCCCGGCCAGCTCAACGCTGATCTGCGCAAACTGGCCGTCAACATGGTGCCTTTTCCCCGTCTGCATTTCTTCATGCCAGGCTTCGCCCCTCTCACCAGCAGGGGGAGTCAGCAATACCGGGCTCTTACGGTGCCTGAGCTAACCCAGCAGATGTTCGATGCCAAGAACATGATGGCTGCTTGTGACCCCCGCCATGGCCGCTACCTCACCGTCGCCGCCGTTTTCCGAGGCCGCATGTCTATGAAGGAAGTGGATGAGCAGATGCTGAATGTCCAGAACAAGAACAGCAGCTATTTCGTGGAGTGGATCCCCAACAACGTCAAGACCGCCGTGTGCGACATCCCGCCTCGTGGTCTCAAAATGGCGGCCACCTTCATCGGCAACAGCACCGCCATCCAGGAGCTGTTCAAGCGCATTTCTGAGCAGTTCACAGCTATGTTCAGGCGCAAGGCCTTCTTGCATTGGTACACCGGTGAGGGGATGGATGAAATGGAGTTCACCGAGGCCGAGAGCAACATGAATGACTTGGTGTCTGAGTACCAGCAGTACCAAGATGCCACTGCGGAAGAGGAGGGTGAATTTGAAGAAGAGGGAGAGGAGGAGCTTGCGTAAAGAGTTGAATGCTGAAGTTCTCATTCATTGTTCTGTTCAGTTTCTAATTCTAAATCTTTGGTTCGTCTTTTTGTTCTGTTCTTCTTTCACAAGCAGCTAAAAGCTATTAATGTACACAAACATCTATTAAAGCTCTTAATTTGACAGCAGTCTGTTGAGTGTCTTGACTTTGGCCTTTTTCCTTGCACTTGTGTTAAAGTGCATTGTAGACAAAGTTTGCAAGTTTATATTACTAATATTGTATTGTACCATTTTTTTTTTGTTTTGTTTTTATAGCAATATAGAAAGATTAGTGGCTTTATCATTTTGAAAAAATAAAAACATCCCATCTTTAATAAATAGTGCAAGCTGGATGAAAGCCATGGTGCAGATCATTCAATGATGCAAGACTGCCATCTAGCCTTCAAAATGAGGCCACACACACACACGCACACACTGAGATACAATTGCTTTTAAAGGTAAGTAAATGTGTCTCAAAAAGTAATAAGGAGCATGGATTGTTGTCTTATTTAAAAATCTATCTATAGTGTATGACACAGGAGCTAGTTAAGACATCTTTAGACAAGTATTTTTAAAGTCAGTACGCACCTAAACCAAAAGCACAAGTGAGAAAGCCAAAAATATTAAATCACTTTGTGTAAATGTAACATTACTATAGCCTGTTATAATGAAATCCATGAAATCCAACTCTTAATTTTTTAATTTACGTTACATATATACTTTTGGCCAATGATTTTATTTGAAGCATTTTGTAACTGGATTCAAGATACTGATTTTTAAAAGTTAATGCATTTCCTGGGAATCAAATACATTTGTGTTGCTAATTCTGCTCTACGGTTGGAGCTACAAAGATAAATATGAGTATAAGTTTCAGACTGTAAATTTTACAAATTGTTAATCAATACAAAAATTCTACTTTGATTGCAGCTGCTATTTTGGGTTTCAATTATTCATATATCCAACAACACAACACACATAGATGAGGTCAAACGTTTACATACACCTTGCAGTATCTGCAAAATATTAATTATTTTACCAAAATAAGAGGGATCATACAAAATGCATGTTATTATTTTGTTATTATTTAGTACTGACCTAATTAAGATACATAAAGGACATTTACATATGGTCCACGAGAGAAAATAATCAATTTATAAAAATGACCCTGTTCAAAAGTTTACATACACTTGATTCTTGTCAAGCTGTGGACCTGAATGATCCACAGCTGTTTTTTTTGTTTGTTTTTTTTTTGGTTTAGTGATAGTTGTTCGTGAGTCTCCTGTTTGTCCTGAACAGGTTAACTGTCCACTGTTCTTCAGAAAAATCCTTCAGGTCCCACAAATTCTTTGGTTTTTTAGCATTTATGTGTATTTCTTTCCAACAATGACTATGATTTTGAGATCCATCTTTTCACACAGAGGGACTTTTATGCAACTATTACTGATGCTGGAGAAGCTTTAAGGGGTTTAAACTTTTGAACAGAATGAAAATGTGGACATTTTTCTTATTTTGCCTAAATATAATATATATATATATATATATATTTTTTCATTTAGTACTGCCCTTCAGAAGCTACAGAAGATGTTTCCCAGAAGACAAATTAAGTTCAATTTACCCTAAAAAAGTTATCACCCCAGCTCTTCTAACCTTCTGTAACAGTCCCTCAGTGTGAAAAGATGGATCTCAAAATCATACAGTCATTATTGGAACGGGTTTAAATACACAAAAATACTGAGAAAAAAAAAAAAAAGACTGTGTGGAACCTGAAGGATTTTTCTGAAAACTATTCAGGACAAACATGAACAATTACTACTAAACTATTAAAAAAACACACAGCTGTGGATCATTCAGGTAACAACACAGTATTATAAATAAAGCGTATGTAAACTTTTTGAGTCAATTTTATAAATTCAACTGTTATTTTATCTTGTGGATTATATGTAAACGTCTTTCATGTGAAATATCTCATTCAGGTCAGTACTAAATAAAATGCATTTGATATGATCCCTCTTATTTTGGCAATATATTTAACATTTTGCAGATTCTGCAAGGTGTGTGTAAACTTTTGATCTCAACTGTACACATAAAATACCACTGCTCTTATAATTGTGTCGATTTTCCGTTCTCGCCAGCAGGTGGCGATAGAAAGTTTAAAAAAAAAAAAAAGTCGCTCATGAGGTGTAAGTAGTTGTAATATTCTGGGATGTTTTAAACCTTGGTTTGTGCCAAAACGTTCTGTCTTTAAATTGAAAAGGTATGTGACCCAGATTTACACAGCAAATACAGATCAATAGGTTACACATGCCACATATAGTTTGTACAAGAGTGCTGTTATCTGCTGAATCGCTTCCACACCTTTCTTAATCTCAGAGAAGATTTATCGAGCTTTGCTAAATTATCATATACAATCTTGTCATCAAACCAGATCTAATTATTAACTTGAAGCTCTTTCAATGCAACGAGGATTACATTAATTAACGTGACACAACAATCTGGCCCAATTTCATGGAACATTGAAGGAAGGAAGCTCCGAGTTGAATTGCTTTCAGTCGACACTGGAGCAGAGGGGGAAGGAACATTAATTGAGTCAACTAGCTGTGTTGTGAGTTGAGGATCGCAGAGGAGGGCTTCATTTATTGAGTAATGGTGTCGTAAGTTTGCAGTGTTTAGAAGCGTCCAGTGACTATTGGCATATTGCCTTTCTAATCAACTTCCTGTAGATTGACAGTCCATCGTCATATGTCATACTTATACATGCTGTCCTTTAATTCATAATCACTGGTTTGCACTTGTCATGATTTGTTAAATTACCCGGATGTAAACAACAGTATGGTTAATGTACTACTGAATACGCTGTTCTGCTAATTTATCCTGCATAAACCTCGGAAAAAACTTGTGGTAGATGCTAAATCATATAGAGAATGACTAGATAAGCAGCAAAGGGTGCAATATATTTTGATGCGTACAAGCAGTATTAATTAAGATATTGGCCACATATATTTAACCTACCTGGCTGGAAAAAAGAACAAACACAGATGTCAAGATTGGAAATCCTGGTCCAGTTTGGCCAATCACAAAACGCCTTTTGTTCTTCAGAGAGTTTTTTGAACTCTTTTCCCTGATTTGTTATAACTTTTGGCAGTCTGTAGGACTCAAAATGTCAACATTACAATAATTGACCAGCAATATTCAGCAAAATATGCGTTTCGTTCAGTTCAGTCACAGTGGCATTGTTTATGTTCAGTGCTGCCTTTGTGGCGATTCGATCATTTGATCATTCATTCATTCACTCACTCACACAAAATATATTTTTTAGTATCCACCATTTATCGGGACAATAACATGATCATCTTACAGAATTTTAATACTGGTGCTTTTTTTTTTTTTTTTTTTGACAATATTTTGTAAAGTCCTACTGAATAGTGAAATCCAGAATGTATTGCAGTACATTTATTAAATAGTAAAAATAAAGAAAACCCAATTTTGTTACTGTGATTTCTGTGCACATGGCAGTACCATGGCAGTTTCTTGTAAGGGCTCAGTTCTATTTTAGAGTCTCAGTAATCCATATCTGGCTAGAAAAGTGGTAATACAAGTAAAATACAATAACATGAAATAATCCAAAAGCATACAGCAAACAGTGAGACTTTCATACCATGAAAAAAATGAAGAATTATTTTTGTAAAAGGCTGGAAACAGATTGTAGTCTGATACTGTGAGCACAAGCTCATGTAAAAGCCGCTAATGTGATCTTTTGTTGTCTCAGCTTTCGCAACCTAATGCATGCATGTTATTCCTTTTAATTGGTTTTTGTGATTTTATACCTCATCCATATGGCACTGGAAAAAGCTTCTGTCTGAGCAACATAAATCCTCTCTGTTTTAGCACTGCTATGTACACAATGTTGATGAAGCGCTCTAAACAGATGATGGATTGCTCTTTAACAGCCAAAGCAACTTCACTGTCACTGCCACTGAAAAAAAGAGATGGGGGGGAAAAAGAGAGAAAGAGAGAGAGATAGTATGTGCTATGAGATGCAAAGTGTGGCAGCAGCAAGAGGTGTGAAACATAAATTAGGATGGTTTTAGGCTGCACAGATGGGCCTCTGCCACTCTATATACTGCATACAAATGCTTAGAGCCTGAGGAGCACCTCTTCACACAAACAGATTGAATGGGCCACCCGTATAAGCCAGTCCACAATGGCTGTGCCTGTACATATGGACACAGACAGCTGACAGGATAGATTTAATGAATTATGTGCTTTTTGAATCTCACAAATTCAAAAGTTTTCTGCATGGACTTTTTTTTTTTTTTACTTTTTAAAAAAAAAAAAAAATTGGCTTTTGACAAGGGCTTTTTGGAAACCCATCCAAAAGCTATTAAAGCCATATGTGCTAAGCTTATCAAGTAAAATTGATCTGGCAAAGTAAATATGAAAAATTAAGTCTAGGAATGACAAATAAGAAGCAAGTTGATTAACTGCAGACTTTTGATGAAGTTACTATAGGTGTTTTTTCAAGTACATGGACCAAAAGGAAACTTAGTTTCATTGTTTTGGGTAATGAAGTGTTGTTCAACTAAATTTTGTGTGTATACATATATACTGTACACTTCAGTTCAGAAATCTGGGGTCAGTAAAGGCTAGTTCACACTACAGGATTTTAAGCCCGATTTAAGCCCGATTTGCAAGTTAACGAGCTCGCCGACAGGTCGGGCTGTAATCGGGGGAAAATCAGCGGGTGATCGGCGCTCCTCAGTCTTTATGTGTGAACTACACAACGACGCATCAAAGAGGCTCGCAGACTTGTCGCCGACACCTCGTCGACAAAAAACAGATATCTAGCATGCCAAATATCTGGAGCGGTCGGCCGACTCGATATCACGTGATGTCGGGTGACAATCCGTGCTGCCCACGTGTACTGATCCATTCTTTTACCCATTTTCTTAGTTTTTTCCTTTTTGAGTGTTTTTCGGAACATATCATCACGCAAACAGCTTTCAGTGCTAAATTTTGCCGGCATCCATTTTCACTTCCTGTTTCCCCTTCCACTTCTCGCGTGTTTTCTCGTGACAAAACGTGGTTTGGGGAACTGATAGAGTTGCTGGGCGACAGAGTTTTTGTCTGCTCGTGTAGTGTGTAACCCCCGGTTGCGGATAATTTACATATAGTCACGTAGTGACAAGTCATGTAGTCTGAACTCCACAGCGATCTGCCGACGTTTAAAGTCGTGTAATGTGAACTTGGCTTAAAGGGATAGTCCACCCAAAAATGAAATTTCTGTCATTATTTTACTTAATCTTCGGAACACAAATTAAGATATTTTTGATGAAATCTGACAGCTTTTTGACCCTTCATAAACAGCAACTCAACTTCAATTATCACTTTTAAGGCCTGAAAAGGAAAATACATGATGTGTGGCCAAGTATGGTGTCCCATACTCAGAATTTGTGCTCTCCATTTCACCATTCAAGTGCACACACACAGCAGTCAGGGTTTGAATTTAACTTTTTCACTCACCAGCCAATTTAGCTGCTATTTTTTTCAAATCTAGCCAAAAAATAATAATAATTATAGAAATAAACCAACAGCTTGAGGTTTTCCACACTGGATGTGACACAGCGGTGTTGCAAATCAGTTGAACTTTGTGTCAGTAGTACGTCATAAATAGAACGAGGCATCAGTTTACTGTTGGGGATTTGTCATTCATTGTAGACAGCATCACTAATCATAATGGGTTTTATCGTATTTTGCCGCCCCGCCTGCATCCGGTGTGAGTGCTTATTCATTTTTCAACTCTTTGTTATTGCTTCAATGCATAGGAAACCAGCGCGGTTAATAAGTGAACATAATTTACGAAAAGTAACCCGCCAAATTGGCTAGTGATTTGACAGTGTTACATGCTACAGCTGATTTTTACTCATTTTTGGCGAGTGTTAATTTCAAACCCTGACAGCAATGAGTGGTGAACAACACCAGAAGCAGTGGGCAGCCATTTTTGCTGCGGCGCCCGGGGAGCATTTGGGGGTTCGGTGCCTTGCCCAAGGGTCTCACCTCAGTCCTGGTTTCTTTGTGCACAAAAAGTATTGTCATAGCTTCATTAAATTATGGATTTATGAAAATTACCTTTTATGCAGTGTGTAGCACGGCTGTAAGTGAATGAAGGCATCCTGCAAAGTTTTAAATCTTAAAGTGCACCATGTATAAAGTTATTGTCTCTCAAGAGTCAATTCTGAGTCATTTAAATTAGTTTTTAAAATAAATCCCAAGCTTAACATCAACATGAAACATCAGCATATTGCCCACCCACTTGTGCGTGCAGACCCGGGAAACTTGAGGGTAAATCCTTTAGGGTACAGTTAGGGTATGTCAGAAAACTCATCTCATTTTCTCTTTCAACTTGTTACACCTTACATTGCTGCAGAAGTAACAACCCATAGATAACAAAGTGAACATGTAAGGAGGGTCAAACACCCATTACAAAAAAAGGTAAAACAGCAATGTAGGACAATTTTGAAGTTGGAGGAGAAAATGAGATGGGAGTTTTTCGACATACCCTAACTGTCTTGAACCGGAGTGCACTGAGTACGCATCACAGAGATAGACAAGATGAGCATTTGTGGTTAAGAAGGGTATAAATATATATATTTTTTAGGAAAATGACAGATCAATTCACTAGATAAGACCCTCACTGTGCATTCACACCAGACGCAAATAAATTGTGCTATTCAAGCGTAGTTGGACGTTTGAACATTTTGAGTTTACTCGCTTCATTCGCGCATGAAATTCATTTCACAACAGACGCATCTTTAGTAGCATTTGTAGTATATTTGTAAGACAGACGTTAGGTGCCGTTATGTACAAAAGCTTTGAAAACAAAACTAACGTTTCAAAACCTAAATATATATACATATAAGTGAAGAGAGCAATGTTATGCATTTTGCCTTCTCCTGCACCATCGTTACTAAACAAAAGGGTAAACAGCTGCTGGCTTGATGATACAAACCACGGTTCGGACCCAAAATAAAATAATATGAATGGTGGCAGGGGGAATCGAACTCGGGTTCGGACCAGGCAATCGAACAAAATGAGAAAGCACCCTTATTCCTCTGCTGGGATTGTTTAGAGCCTTTTGAAGCTGCATTGAAACTGCATCTTTAACCTTCAATCCGTTGAGCACCATTCCACTATATGGAGATAAATCCTGGAATGTTTTCCTCAAAAAACTTAATCAGGAAAATGTTATTCTTAAAGTGGAGTAATTCAAACAAATTGTTGCTCTCATGTACTCTGTAGCATGCAAAAATGAAAAAAAAAAATCTATGAACATTTATGACATTATACTTTGTATTATATTACCCATGCTTCAAATTACAAAAACAAATTAATGCTAATGCAAGGGTGTTTCTAATGCAGCGTCTATGGGAGAGACGTAAATTTGATATCGTTCCCTCTTCTGATTGCCGTTAGCAGTCTCTCTCCATTTTTTTTTACCATGGATGTTTAGGGGGTTTAATGTAATGGGCTTTCCGTTTCCGACATGCACTGCATGCAGTACACCAATCACAACAAAATGGGTCATCGGACCAATAACCACAGTTTAGCGTCACGCAAATTAATTGTTAAGATAAAGGCTGGGAAGTCGTTGAGCAAATAAAGTAAAAATAAATGCATGTTATAAGACATTGAAAGTGTTTTTTGACCTTGCATTCATGTTGTTCTGTTGTTGGGGACTCCCAAAACCAAAATATATGACCCTGGGCAACAAAACCAGTGTTAAGTTGCACGGGAATATTTGTAGCAATAGCCAAAAATACATTGTTTGGGTCAAAATTATTGATTTTTCTTATATGCCAAAAATAATTAGGATATTAAGTAAAGATCATGTTCCATGAAGATATTTTGTAAATTTCCTACCGTTAATATATCAAAACTCAATTTTTGAAAAGTAATATGCATAGCTAAGAACTTCATTTGGACAACGTTAAAAGCGGTCATCTCAATATTTAATTTTTTTTGAACCCTCAGATTCCAGATTTTCAAATAGTCTTATCTTGGCCAAATATTGTCATATCATAACAAACCATACATCAATGGAAAGCTTATTTATTCAGCTTTCAGGTGGTGTATAACTCTCAATTTCGTAAAATTGACACTTATGACTGAACCTTATATCATTATCCATAAGGGGCAATTTAAGGTATATCTTTATTTAAGTTCCAAAAATGAATGGTCTTACGGGTGTGAGTAATTAATAACACATTTTTAATTTTTGGATGAACTATTCCTTTAAGGTTCAGTCATATTTACCAGTGCTTTGCAAAATATTGTAAGCAAAATATAGTAATTTCAATAGGAACCTGCACGAGTTTTGAGTGAGAACAAAACAGCTCCCCATGTAGACTTTGCTCGTGTTCAAGTTGGTCACAGAAATTTGCCACGTTGATCATCAGACAGCTGCTTGTCTTAAAAGTGACATCTGTGTGAACGGTGCCACAGAAATCATTCTAATATGCTGATTTGGTGCTCAAGTAATATTTCTTCTTATTGTCAATACAGAAAACCGTTCATAAGGCCTATAAACCTTCAAACTTGAAGAATTTTTTTAACTTTTTAAAACTTTCAAGCAATGCCTTTTCAAGCCAATATTCAAAGCTAAAATTGCAGTTTTGTGAATTTACTGTGAATTTTATTTCATTGTGAATCTCCTTCCGTATATTCAAATCCGAAAAGCAATTCTGCGCCCCGCTCGCAAAGTGAATTGGAACTCAAAAAGACGTTGTAAATTCAATTGTAAATGTCGCACAGCCCTGCGTCACAGGCCTCCAAATGCTTCCCAACCCAAGCTGCTTTGAAAAATATCACATTGCCCTACTTGCTTTGTTCTTGACAGTTCACTTTGACGTGAGAAGGTTGGCCAAGCGGCACTTCTCCCCTATTTCCTCCCTCTCTCCAGTCGCTCTCCTCCTTGCCTGAGGCGCGTGTGTGTGGTTGTCAGCACGCGTGTCTATGTGCGGAGCTGATGGCTTCCGTCGCGCGGGGTGCCACACACGCAAAAGGGGTCCTGTCACTCACTCAGAGCGGCCATATGTGTGCCTGCGTGAGCTCAATGCCAGCGGCAGAGGCTCCCGCCAGAAGACATTAGGGGAGCAGTGGGGCGTCATTACCCAGGCACCATGATTGATTAACCGTGAATCAGGAGCACCGGGGCCCCTTGAAAGCCCCATGCCGATGGGAGGAGGGAGCCCCCTGCAGATGTGGGGGTGTAATTGCATCAAGGCCTGGCAGGAGGAAAAGTAGGCAGGGGAGACAAACACACAGATGAGTGCCCTCATTAGTGAGGGAATGAGATCAGTGTTTCTCCTGACGGAGCCGGTCGGGTATGTGGCGGGGATCGTTTAAATATAACTATTTAGATGGGTGAGCTGAATCTTGGGGGTCTATGAAACGTTCAATTAAATAAGCAAATAGCAACTGAGGCTTTTGAAAAGAAAAAATAATATTCCATGTGTATCTACATTTGGGTCCGGATTCATGAGGTGTCGCAGTGAGCAGCAGAGCTGATCAGAAACTACTGAGAATAAGGACATTTTCTCTTTTTTTTTCTCCTTCAACACTCTGATCCTTAGCGGTAGGGAAGCTCGGATGAGATGATGATCCCTTAATGGCCCCCTGCCCTTCCTCTCCCTCTCTGGCTCTCTCTCTTCTCCATGTCCCGGAGCCATGCAGCGCATTTGTGTGCTGTGGAGGGGTGACTAATGAAATCCAGCGAGAGGCAGCCAGCCCTGGGAATCCGACGCTAATGTTTTGTTTGGTATTAAGATGCGCAAAGGCAACTCAAACTCCCACTGACTTGGACGCGAAAACATTTGGAATGGGCTCATCAATCAAGCCCCTCCACGCTGGAACTGTCTAATCCTGGGGTGCGTCACGCGCCGTGGCGACACGTCGTACGCGGCGCGCACACACATTAGATGTCATTCACACATGTATGAATTCAAAGTGGAAAAAGTGACTTACAAACTGACATTAGCGGGAAAAGTCTTTTGGTGCTTGGGTTTTCCCTCTGGAATTTGTGCTCTCCTGAGATGCCGGGATTCATTTCAATTAATTTGAATAGCATCATCATTTTATCAGATGATAAAATGCAGTTCTCCAGTAGACAGTAAGCTGTGTGAATTGGGTCATATTTAGAGTTTATTTCTTTGTCCTTTGTGGCAAAACATCAGTATACTGTAAGGAACGTTCCCTACTACAGGGGTCGTGCAGATTATCAAATGAAAAATCTATGTGAAAACACCAGTGAGTTAGAAATGTACACTACCAGTCAAACGTTTTTGAACAGTAAGATTTGTAATGTTTTTTAAAGAGGTCTATCAAAGCCTGCATTTATTTGATCAAAGTACAGCAGAATCAGTACAATTTTGAAACATTTTTACTATTTAAAATAACTGTTTTGAGTATATTTTAAAATTTAATTCATTCCTGTGATTCAAAGCTGAATTTTCAGCATCATTACTTCAGTCTTCAGTGTCACATGATCTCTCAGAAATCATTCTAATAAGCTGTTCAAGAAACTTTTTTATTATTATTATTTATTAATAATATTGTTATCAATATTTTAAACTTTTTTTTTCAGGATTCCAAAGATCAGCATTAATCTGAAATAAAAACATTTAAGTAAGTAACATTATACTATACCATTCAAAAGCTTGGGGTCAGTATATACAGTTGAAGTCAAACGTTTACATTGCAGAATCTGCAAAATGTTAATTCTTTTAGCAAAATAAGAGGGATCATACAAAATGCATGTTATTTTTTATTTAGTACTGACCTGAGTAAGATATTTCACATAAAATACATTTACATATAGTCCACAAGAGAATATAATGGTTGAATTGATAAAAATGACCCTGTTCAAAAGTTTACATACACTTGATTCTTAATATTGTGTTGTTACCTGAATGATCCACAGCTGTCTTTTTGTTTAGTGATAGTTGTTCATAAGTCCCTTGTTTGTCCTGAACAGTTAAACTGCCTGCTGTTCATCAGAAAAATCCTTCAGCTCCCACAAATTCTTTGGTTTTTCAGCATTTTTGTGTATTTGAACCCTTTCCAACAATGACTGTATGATTTTGAGATCCATCTTTTCACACTGAGGACAACTGAGGGACTCATATGCAACTATTACAGAAGGTTCAAATGCTCACTGATGCTTCAGAAGAAAAAACTATGCATTATGAGCTGGGGGTGTAAACTTTTGAAGAATGAAGTTTTGTGCATTTTTCTTATTTTGCGTAAATATCATATGTTTTTCATTTAGTACTGCCCTTCAGAAGATACTTGCATGTTTCCAAGAACACAAGTACCATGATCTTCAAATTCAAAAAGTGAACTTAAATTGTAATAAGTAGAGTAACTATTTCAGTTACTTTATTAAGGTAATGTTTTTAAATTTAAATTTATATATTTTTTCTACATTTTTCACCTTGCAGTAGTACTCAGAATTACTGTCAGACATTCAAAATCCTTCATCACTTGAATTAAAGATTTAATTTTACGCATCTCTTTTTACATTAAGATTGTTCTGATGAGTTTCAATACAGATTTAAAATTGTAACAATCGTAACTGTGTTTGAAATCAAATCTTTGCATAGCTATGACAGGAAACAAAATTAAAAATAAAGCATATATGTGACCCTGGACCACAAAACCAGTCAAAAGTTGCTGGGGTTTATTTGTAGCAATAGCCAAAAATACATTGTATGGGTCAAAATGATTTTTTTTCTTTTATGCCAAAAACCATTAGGATAATAAGTATAGATCATGTTCCATTAAGATATTTTGTAAATTTCCTACCATAAATATATCAAAATGTAATTCTTGAAAAGTAATATGCATTGCTACGAGCTTAATTTGGACATCTTTAAAGGCAGTTTTCTCAATATTTAAATTTTTTTGCACCCTCAGATTCCAGATTTTCAAATAGTTTTATCTCGGACAAATATTGTCATATCATAACATAACCATATCAATGGAAAGCTTATTTATTCAGCTTTCAGTATAATAATAATGTATAAATCTCAATTTCCACTTATGACTGGTTTTGTGGTCAAGGGTCACATATATATAAACCTAAATAGGAAATAAACGAGTTACTGAATAAGCATCCTATTATGTGTCCTAAACTCCTGAAACATTGTTGAAAAATCAGAAATCAATCAAATCTGTGTGTGTGTGTGTGTGTGTGTGTGTGTGTGTGTGCGTGTAAATATTCAGATTTTTTTTTTGTAATTAAAAATAAATTATTTATTTGTAATTAAATTTTGTAACTCTGTTACACTAGTTAATATAGGAAAAGAAGAACATTTTACATATTTTTGGACAACTGTCTATGAATCTACCAATATTGTACTCTATTTATTAGTACTACAATATATTGCACGTATGCTTGTAGAGCATGGGTACTCTAAGTTGTACACTATATATTTCTATTCTATGTTGTAAAAAGAGGCAGTTCTTGCATTTTTATTTTCTTTCTATTTGTGCATGTGTTAATGTTTGTGGAGTTCCTCAAAGCAATCAGTCTTTCAACGGTTAGTGAGCGAGGGCTGGCGCTTCCCTTGAATCTCCGTCAGCTGAGATTAGGGCCCGTGATGACAGAGATTTAGGTAGACTGGAGCACACACTGTCACACCTCTCTGTGGTGGGCTTTAATCAGAACAGTACACATCGCTAATGCCATACATTGATTGATGAGTGAACGTTCTCTGTGGGCTTTTCCTCCTGATTGTGACTCGCAATACAAAACCGACTTTGTTTTTCACAATCTAGTCCACTTTCTTTCACAATGTGGTGTAACGAGGACGTGATTACAACGAAATTCCAGTTCACATTTTTTGAAGGAAAGTGGTAGTGGACTTCTTCGGGAGGTTTGTTGGTTTTGTCTCGCTTAAGACCGTATCTGAATGTCTAAACAGGCCTAAGTGGAGCATGACTCTGTCTCTGTGTTGCGCTTGAAATGGCCTATGCTGGATTGTAGGTTTGTAGGTCATGGTTGAAGTTCGTCATACTGTGTTTATGAAATGTACAAGTTGATTATAAATTAGTGGATCGTTTTTTCATAACACAGCCTCATTGTTCTTTACAGGATTTTATTTTTTATTTTTTATCTAATCTGATTTATCATTCCCTTCTAAATATATTAGAACAACAAAAGGAGATACTTAATGGACCTTGATGGCAGATACGACTTTGAGGTTGCATGATTTTAACCACCAGGAGGCAGCGGCAGGCAACCACTGGAGCAGATTGAGTCACACTCCGCTTTTGGTGTAAATTAGCCGGTACTAAACACACCTGGAAAATGATCTGTTCTGGGTTGTTTCTCTTTAGCATGCCCCGTTTTATGGCAGGGGAAAATTGATATGTCTGTGAGCCAAGAATACCCAATTGCAAGCAGCACACAAAAGCATTATCAAGGCCTTTAAAAAAATTTGTTAGGAATGCTAACTGTTAGGGAAATTATACTATTCATTGTTTTAGAGATTACACATACTTTTTTTAACGCACATTCTTTGAAGTTCCTCATTGAGAGTTGATGTGCATTCAGATGTAATTAGGTGTGTAATCAGTTTTTTGTTTAATGCCGCAGAGAATTATGGGAAATGTAGTTTGGTCACACAGGTCTGCGTTGTAATATTTTTTCTGGCAAGCTTCATCGTTGGTAAATCTTAAGCAGTACATTCCTAAAAATCAGGATGCTTCACGATGCCATAGAAGAGCCTTTTTTGTCTAAATGGTTTCATAAGGAACCTTTAACATATGAAGAACCTTTCAGGTTCTTTGTGGCGAAAGAAGGTTCTTTAGATTATAAAAAGGTTAGAAAAAGATGGTTCTTTAAATAACCTTTGACTGAATGGTTCTTTGTGGAACCAAAAATGGTTCTTCTATATGTTCAATATGTCTAATCATGTGTGAATGGTATTTCACTTCTCTGTATCCATTTCTATAATAAAGTGTGTGTGTGTGTGTGTGTGTGTGTGTGTGTGTGTATACCAGTCAAAAGTTTGGACACACCCTCTCATTTAATGTTTTTTAAAGAAGTCTCTTATGCTCATCAAAGCTGCATTTATTTGATCAAAAATACAGAGGAAAAAAAATGTAATATTGCAAAATGTTATTACAATATAAAATAATGGTTTTTATTTTAATATACATTACAATATAATTTATTCCTGTGATGCAAAGCTGAATTTTCTTCAGCTGTTACTCCAGTCTTAAGTGTCACATGATCCTTCAGAAATCATTCTAATATGCTGATTTATTATTAGAATTATCAATGTTGGAAACACATTTATTTATTTTTTTTTACTTTTTTTAGAATTCTTTGATGAATAACAAGTTAAAAAAACAGCATTTATTCAAAATATAAACCTTTTCTAACAATGTAAATCTATGAACTTTTCACTTTTTATTAATTTATAATTTATATATATAAAAAAAAAAAACCTTGGTGAATAAAAGTATTAATTTCTTTCAAAAAAAAGAAAGAATAAAAATTGACTGACCCCAAACTTTTGAACAGTAGTGTATATTGTTAGAAAACCTTTCTATTTAAAATAAATGCTGTTCTTTTTTAACCTTTTATTGATCAAAAAATCCTGAAAAAAGTATAACAGGTTCCAAAAAAGCAATCAAAGCACTGTTTTCAGCACTGATAATAAATCAGCATTTTAGAATGATTTCTGAAGGATCATGTGACACTAAAGACTGGAGAAATGATTCTGGAAATTCAACTTTAATTATAGATATAAATTAATTTAATGTATATTAATATAGAAAAACATTGATTTAAATCGTAATAATATTTCACAATATTACTTTTTTTCTGTATTTTTGAACAGGTGAAAACAGCCCTGATAAGCATAAGAAACTTTAAATAAACATTTAATGAGAGGGTGTGTCCAAACTTATGTGACACTGAAGACTGGAGTAATGATGCTGAAAATAGCTTTGATCACAGGAATAAATCATATTGTAAAATGTTATCAAATAAAACAAAAATGATATTTTAAACAGTACAAATATTTCACAATGTTACTGCTGTATTTTGGATCAAATAAATGCAGACTTCGTAAGCAGAATTCGTAGTAGTGTATGTATGTGTCCTACTCTTTCTGCATCAGAATTCAACACATTTATTCTCATACACTTGTTTCACTCTTCTCAAGGGTCTTTTTTATATGGACAAGTCTCATCTACGTCTGAGGCATCTGATTTCTCATCTTTCCTGCCTTCAGACTGTCCAGGGAGAATGAGGACCTCACTGGTGAAAACAGAATAATGAAAAGGTGGGATTTTGGCCATTCGACTTCAGTGGCAGCCTTTAAGATACTGCACCAAAGAAATGTCAGACCAGATCTTATCAGTGCGCTGATAAGAGGACAGCGCCCCCTAGGTGGCGCTTTTTGGACTGAAGGTCAGAACGGGGTCAGGGTGGCAAGGCAAAGGGAGATCCACGGTCCAGGCCGGCCACCCACTGTGTCATATCCAGTTTCCGTCGAGGGACGGGAAAAGAGGAGACACAGAAGGGAGAGAAAGACTCGGAGTGTGAGGGGGAGAGCAGACGGATCTGAAATCATGGAGCATCTCTGTCCTGTATCCATCCACAGTGCTCTATCTCTCTCTCTCTCCCACGCTGATTATTTCCTGGTCTGAAGCCCCTGTGGTTTTCCAAATGATTTTAAAATGGATTTCATTTCCTGTTAGGGGGAAGGGGGGGTAGCGATAGTAGTTGGACAAACCCGAACGCTAGTTGTGTGGGAGAGAGATGAGGAAGGGAGATGGAGAGGAGAGGATGTGAGCGAAATAAAGAGAGAGGGGGCTTCTTTTTCCTGGATATGAGGTTTTGAGTTTTGCCCTCAGGCCTCAACACCACGCAGCATTCAGTTACAATGCTCATTTCCTCTCACAGACCCTGGAACACTTCTCTTCTATGGCACTGTTCTTATTTCTTCCTTGCAGTTGCAGTTTTTTTGAAGAAACAAGAATTGCCAGGTTCGATATTACTCTGCTTGTAAAATCACTTCACACAGTTCACCCAAAAGCGATAAGCCTGTCATCATTTATTCACCATCATCTCATTCTAAGCCTCTATTACTGACTTTCTTTTTTTGTATAAAAAGATTTTTTTTTTTTTTGTCAAAATAATAAGGTCATTTGGATCCAACGTTGTTCATTCTCTTCAAAATATCATTATTTGTGTTCTGCAAAAGAACCGAAATGACACGTCTTAATAATTAATGACCGCATTTTTTTCATTTATGGTGAATTATCTGTTTAAGCAGAAGCCGGAATAAAGATAAAGGTACAAAAGGCAATGCATGCACCTTTTTCCCGTTTCTCTCTCAATGTATTGCTTTCATTTCTTTCTCCCACAAGGCCCGGGGAATCGGCATGACATAAGCGGCTTCCTCTCGAGGCGGAGGTCGGAAGACAGAAGGAGAGGAGGAAGGAGGAAGAGAGAGAGACGGGGCTCGATAAGCGCCGCTATCAGAACGCACCCAAACACAGCGTCCGGCTGTTCTCCCTTGTGCAGGCGGAGGAAAACAGATACCCTTAGCAGGTTTGGGCACTTTTCCATGCTGTCTCTTCCCTCTTTTGTCGCCCATTTCAATAGGTAGGACTCAAAGAGGATGTCTGTTAGGATGTTCGTGACAAAGAGTAAATACAGCGATTGTCTTCTGCACAAGAGGCTTTATCGTGTGTGAAAGTCTCCGAAGTAAGCGGAGGGAATAAAGGCCTGCTTCAGTGTATGTTGTTGGCTGTTTCAAACAAGTTGAAATGCTTAAAGAAAGTAAGTAAAAACGAATGAGATTGAAGAGCAAGCATGTGAGCAAATAGAAGTGTCATTAGCTACTTTACTCGCATCTTTCGTCAGCTCAAATCCTATATCCGCTCATCCTGTATCCCCCACTGTGCCATCACTTTCCTGATCTTGCCATTTCACTCCTAATGAGTAGAGACTCTCTCTTAACCTGTGCTGCCATCTACTAACGTCTTACAGCTAATTACCATCGGTTTGTCACAGCTTATGCAGATGGAGCTCACTCATTCCCCTCAGGTTCAATATAGCACCTCTTACAAACTAGTGTGAAACCAGGCAATGAACCTGTGCTTGATTAGATCTTTGATTCATTTTTTCCAAAAGTTTGTGTACCTGTTTACCAATTTTAAAATGTCATTCCCATCAAAGCTTTTTAAAAATTCTAAAACAAAATGACAAAAATGACACTCTTTTCTCATGCATGTGTGTACAGATGAAAGAGTGTCAAATATTCAATGTTTAAAGGGATAGTTCACCCCCCAAAAAATGAATTCTGTCATCATTTAGTCACCCTCACACCTCACCCGCTTTTGTAAGATTATACACTATAGCATTAAAAAGCTTGTAGTCAGTATATTTTTAAATAGAAATTAATACTTTTATTTAGCAAGGATGCTTTAATCAAAAGTGATGATAAAGACATTTTTAATGTCTATTTCAGATTAATGCTGTTTTTCTGAACTTTCTATTCATCAAAGAATCCTAAAAAAATCTACTCAGCTGTTTTCAACATAATAATAAATGCTTTTGAGCAGCAAATCAGAATTTCTTCTGAAAAAAGAGACTTCTTTACAAAAAACCTTACTGTCCAAAAATTGGTAGTGTGTGTACCACAGATAAAAAGAAAGCCATAAAGATTAAGTTTAATAACAATTAAGAAATTGCCTGTGGTTGAGTAAATACAAAATACTCAATAAACACAGTATACTTAGTAGCCATAGATCTACATTACTCCACACAATGAACCCTGGCATTAATTATTGTTTCAGATTTGACAGTGGGACTTTAGCTGTGTGTTAGTCAACCTGGGAAATTTCCCTCTGCGATGGCCAAAATCTTGATTTGAAACAGAATGTACAGCATCTAACCCCCATAGCTTTAACACAGGAAGTAAGGCCACCCTAAAAGTGCCTCTCAAACAATAGCCAGGAGGGCTGTGCACTGGCCAGATATTTTTATATGTGAAATTAGGACTTCTGTTGATGGAAGGAAACCCAATTGGGCATCATACAGAAGTGTAGAGAACCCTTAAAAGGGACAGGGAGAGAGCTCATGTGTGACCTTGACCACCAACATAAACAGTAGCATCCTGTGAAACCGGATTGCGTTCACAAACCGGATTGCATCAGTGGTCAGCAGGTAACCAACAGGAGGTTCTTAGGTTCAGTTTTGTTTATGAAAGATTAAAGGAAAGCAACACCTTTGCTCTCTTGCGATCTGTGCCTTATGTCCACTCCTTAACAACAGAGATAATGAACAAGCGAGTGTGTGAGTGAGAGGAACACAAGCTGTTTGTCATTAATTAAAGGAATATTCCAGGTTCAGTCAGCAGCACTGATTTCCACTTGGTCATCCTGTTCCTTTTATAGAAAGTCAAAATCTGGGTTACAGCAAGGCACTTACGATGGAAGTCAATGGGGCCAATCTGTAAATGTTACAATGCTCACCGTTTCAATAGTACAGCCACAAGACATAAATTATATATTTCTAGTATTACAACATCGAATGCTAACCTTTTCAGTGTAAATATATGGCCAATTTTGAATCTTATTTAAGATGACAATGTAGAAAAGCCACAAAACCCTATTAGGGCTGCAACGATAAATTGATGCATCACGATTCATGGATTGATTCTGTTTCTCTCTGGAATTGATTCTGAGCTTAGTTTTTAAAGGGAGCCATAGGTTTTATGACATGTATGGCTTAATATAACTTGATGTCTCTTACGTAGTAGAAAACCCATGAAACATTTACGTTATTAAAAAATATACATCTTTTTATACATATTTTGTACTATGGGGGATGCCATTATGACATGAAATGGTTGCGCTCGGTGAGCTATTTGGTGCTAACTATTGCTATTTTTACCGCAATTTAGAATACACAATTCTTATTTTAAAATACTGATATGGTGACCAAAGCGACAGAAAGAGCTTAAATGTGGCTTAAACCAAATGTCATACGATCGATTTTCCCCACAAGGAGCAACTAGCGATTCTTCTCTCTGCCGTTTATAAGCTCTTTCAGTAGCTGTGGTCTACTAAAAGCCTCAAAGGCATCAGGGCTAAAATAGAAAGAACAAAGACGCAGGTCTTTAGGAAATTTTATTTGTCCACAGGCATCTTCCTATTCTTTGCTCCTCTTCTTTTCACTAGGAAAAGCAGTGAAGACTTACTCTCTTGTTGCCCTTTGACTTAAAATTACAACCAAAAGCCATACAATGTGGCATCATATCAGTATTTTATTTTCTTTGTGTTGCGGTAAAAACAGCGACAGGTAGCGGCAGTAGCTCACTGAATGCAGCCATTTCACATCATTAAAATAATGGCGCCCTCACAGTCCAAAATATGTATAAAATTATGCGGACACAGCCCACTGTGTACACGCTTGTAATTTGCTTCAACCTTTTTCGAACTTTATAAATGATTATTAGATTCAAGTGTGTGTAAGGAATTGGAAGCAAGCAAGCATGTAATGCATCTGCTGTTAAAAATGATTCAAATCAGAATCAATTCAAGAGAGACTGCATTCAGAAAATCTCAGAATCAATGCAGAATAATTTCTTGATTCATGTTACACTGATTTATTTTCCCATCCCTACCTAAAATGACAGAAAAAAAATAATTGAAACAACCTTACATGCTAACAGAAGAGTAAACATACATGGTTTTATCCACCTTTTTCTTCCAGTAAAAGCGGGTGCTGCCATTTGTAAATTTTATGGGTCTGGCTTCCGGTCTCATTCGCGTCCAGCTATTTTTAGCTGTACCAAAAAAGCTCGTTTTGCTGCATGATATTGCAAATTGGTGCATCTTACCATATTATTTTAATGTATTATCTTTCTTATAAGAACACTGGTTTACTGCACGTTGTTATTCTTCTCGTTATTTCCGAGAAGCGGCTTACATCCGTAAGGTGGATAATATTACAAGCTTCACATTTCTGCCTTTAAATAGTCCAAACATTCCCTCTTGTTATTTAAGATAAAAAGAGATGAGTTCAAATGTTTTTTTTTTCTGAGGTGATCAACATTACACCACAAATAGTGTTGACTGATCTTAATTTAGATATAATCCGGAATATTCCTGTAAGTGCAAAGGGTAAATGCCAAACCCAGAGAGTGGATCTCCTGTAGGTGCTCGTTCCTTCGGTTTCCTCAAGGTGGAGCAGAGCGAAGGGAAGGAGAATCTTTCAAATGCACAAAGAATTCAGTCAGTTAGTAGGAGGTTTCTGGGATGGATGAAGCCTGTTTGGGAGGGGTGGGGGGGTGTGAGTGGAGGGAGGGAGGGATGGGGTTGGCCTTGGCTGCGCTCGGCAGGGTTTGATCAGCCTGGCTCAGGGCTAATCACACTCGCGTTGATTAACAAGCTGCGCAAACACACAGGGCATGATTGAGCTGCCCGGGTAAAGAAAATAACCGGCAATCTACGAGAAGCCCAGGACACACATGCCTTTCACTCGTCTCTCCTCAACCCCAAACAGCCTCATACATACACGCACACATCAGAAACAGCTCTCTCCTTGCTGTACTTCCCCAGGTCAGAAATCTTTCTGTCCTTCCCAATCATTTTTTACCCCACTGTTTTGTTTTGCTTAAACGTGCAGCGCACAAAGCGCTGAGGTAATCACATATTCTACGTAGTCTATCATATGTCTATTCATAGCGGTGCTCCCTCTCGACTTTTTCTCAACATTGTTGACTGTATCTTGGCTTGTCTCAAGCTCACTGATCACTTTGGGGCAGCGCTCTGTGGACGTACACCCTCACGCACTAGATTTCAACTTAAGCGTAGTGCTTAGATACGTGAGGGGGGTTAAAAAAAGAGGGCACACCTCCGCCTCCTCACTCTCCTTCACACACACACACACACACTTACCCTCCTGCTTTTGCAAGCTGCAAATGAAACCAGATGGACTCATTTATTGCCAATTAGCTCCAACGCTGTAAGTGAAGCCTCACCTATACAATTTAAACTTTTTTATTGAAACCTCCCAGCACCTCTAACACTGCATCTCAATAAGAGGGCCTAACATCTTTATAACCTCCACCTCCCACCAGTGCCGGGAAAGAAAAAGAAAGGCTGGAATCTTTGAGGTTTCTTTCCAGGCAGATTTAAGGGTATACAGATATGTACACCGTTCAGTGTTGGCAAGATGAGGACATCTCTTTTGCTTACTAGACTGCATTTATGTGATAAAAAAATATATTAAAAACTAAAATAATCTGAAATGTTATTATCATTTAAAATTACTGTTTTCCATTTTAAAATGTCATAAACTTCTGTGGTGGCAAAGCTGATTTTTAGCAGAAATGAAAATTGCCCCATGATTTTCTCACCCTCAAGTCATCCTAGGTGTATATGACTTTCTTCAACTGAATACTATCTGAGTTAAATTAAAAAATGTCCTGGCCATTCCAAGCTTTATAATGGCAGCTAATGGTGGTCCAGATTTGGAAACAAAATAAAGTGCATCAATTCATCATAAAAAGTGCTCCACATGGGTCCAGGGGATTAATAGAGGCCGTCTGAAACAAAACAATGCATTTGTATTTGACAAATATCCATATTTACAACTTTCGTACACACACGCAGGACAGAGTGGTATTCTAGCGGATGACGCAGGACGTATGGTGAGAAGGAGAGCACAAAACAAAACATCGGTCACAAATTAGAAGTACAAAACAAGGATTTATAAAGAAAAATGTTGGAGGATTTCGATATAAGCCAAGAGAAGACAAAACTTGGTTCTCACGAGACTATCATATTTTCACATGAGTTTACATCATCTGCTGAAACACCTCTCTCTCGTGAATGCGTGTATGTCAGATTATGGTTTATAAAGTTTTAAATATGGATATTTTTCTTACACAAATGCATCACTTCACTTCAGAAGGCCTTTATTAACCTCTTGGAGCTGTGCAGAGCATTTTTTATGATGGATTGTCGTACTTTATTTAGCTTCAAAATATAGCTGTACAATAAACTGAAATGAAATCGCGATTAGGCAGAAGCTATGATTGTCATGCGTATCTTTCAGTGAAGCACGACTCTGTGATCAGCAGTAAATCTTCATCCAAAGGCCAAAGGGTGATCTCGCGCTGAAGCTCCAAATGTGCCCCGAAGAAGAAACCCAGTTTATTCGCTTCAGCTGAATAAACAGAAGATTGAACTGCTTTCACTGATTCAATGTGACTAAAACACACGACTATGACAGTATATGGTTTATCTAAGTTCTTCTTATTATAATTTTTATTATAATAAAGTATATTTATAATACAATGTCTTTATCACTACTTAGAATACTTTAAAATATTTTGTGTAAGAAGCAACATTATCCCACAGAAGTAATTTTCAAACACTCGACTGACATTATGAAGTGAGTTTGGAATAAAATCCTGTTATTAAATGTGGTATTTTCACGTGCTTTCAGAGCTGTAGTTCACTGAGAACTGAGAAACAGGTCTCATTATCACAAAATGATTTCTTTCCGTGTTATTATTGTGCAATTAAATCGTCTATGATAATTAATGCAATATAGAGTAGTACATGCTGCACCATCTGAAAGCAAGTGCTGATTACACAACCAGCTTTACTGACAAAATGTGCATGTCAATCGCCTACTCAAAATCTCAACACCCATTCACTGCCATTATAAAGCTTAGAAGGGCCAGGATATTTTTACTATAACTCTTGATTGTATTCGTGTGTAAGAAGAAAGCCATATAGATATAGGATGGCTTGAGGGTGAGTAAATCATGGGTTAATTTTCATTTTTGGTTGAACTATCCCTTTAAGTCTCACATGATTCTTAAAAAATCTTTTTACTTCTATTATGCTGATTTTTCAAGCTGAATTCAAAATTGAATTCAAAAGAACAGCATTCATTTTGAAATATAAATTAATTTTTGGTATTCGTTCTGGTTTATTATCCCTCACAAATCTTTATTTACACAGTGTTTATTACATTCCTAAAAAGTTTGTTTTGTTTGGACTTCTATATACACGTCAGGCATAGTTTGTGTAAATTATGTGGTCCTGAAATGTATAGAAAGGATATGGGACCGCATTGAAGACTCAAAAGGTCTTTACACAACTTTACACCCACGTTAGTGAGCCAACAGGAAATGGCTAAAGAGGGGTGAACACGTGTCATTAATCCATGGAGCCACACATTTGGAGGTCCCAAGAGGAGGATTTCCCATTAACATGTCTTTTTTTAGTCATTTAGGCCAGATGTACACTGTAAACTCCATACCAGTCTCAGACAATAATGCTTTCTTTTCATTCTTGTGGCATACTCTTGCCCAGTTAATTTGTTTAACTGTAATGACGTTAAGGTTGAAGAGTAGACTGTTAGTCTTTCTTTAATCTAAAAGCCATCTGTAAGCATTCATGCAGCTCTAACAGTAGAACTTGGCTCTAACTTTAAAACCCAAAGTTATGTGATGCATTGATTCTTTTGGAAAATACAAAAAATTGTAGTATGTAGTGATTTGTGTTTGGTCATTTTTGACATCTACTCAAACACTTGCTCGTCTTCCTCTGTAGTGGCTTTGCTTCGTCTACTATTATAATTTCCTGTGGATCTCACCAGTAGCTTTATTGCTTCTTAGTGGGCACCGAACAATTTGATGTCTAATGTATTGAATAGGCATTCAGTCGCTTTATTTTAATTGTCAGCTGGTTTTACAGACTTTTGAGACGTTCCTCACATTAAAATGGCAATGCAATGAATCCAAAATTTTCCACATGTAAATACAGCCCCTTGCATGTTTGCTTATTAAATATTTGGGCTTGACTGATTATGCATTCAGCTAACAATACACTGTAATATTGTCAGCTCTGCTTAACACATTTAATGATGCTGTGGTCCATTTCCCCACAAAATCAGCATGAAAAAGTGGGAAAAAAAGGTCATCTGATTTAATCTCGGCCTCATCTTTACTCTTTAGGTTTCAGTTGTGGTTTCAGAAAGTGGAACAATATATGTAATATTTGTAATGTTCCACATACATCCATATAGGTATACCTCTGAAACCTTCTTTCAGACACGCATGCCACATGACCTTAATTAAGATGCCACATAACTCTGAATGTCCCAATATCAAATAATATACTCAAACGTTTTGTCCGTTTTGAACGTGTCGATGGACATGAACCATTAGCCTCACGTTCCATGTGGCTTCTCTCTTGTTTTATTTTTCTCTCCACCCTCTCTAAGCAAAGCCATATGTCTGCTGACTTGCATGTCACACGGCTCATTAGCACACAGCCCCGCCCACCTTCTAACATGTATTCTCCAATCAGTTTGCTGCTAGCAAATGTAAGTGCTCAAAGAGAGAATGAAAAGCCTCTCATCATTTACTCGCCCTCATGTAATTTCAAACATGTGGAGCACAAAAGAGTATTTTAAAAAATAATCTTTCACTGTTTTTGTCTATATATAGACTAATGAAAGTCAATGAAGTCTGAAGTTGTACCTTTAAGGGTACAGTAGCCTGTCACTAGGACAGCACCCTTCAAGGTGCTTCTCTTTACCTTATTTACCCCTAAAATGTGCATATTCGTATATTAAGGGTACATATTAAAAGATTACAGATTGTTCGGATTGCCAAGAGGATTATTGGTGCTCCCCTGCCCACCCTCCAAGAACTGTATACATCCAGAGTGAGGAAAAGAGCTCAGAAAATCACTCTGGATCCCTCACATCCAAGCCGTCCCCTCTTTGAACTTTTGCTATCTAGTCGGCACTACAGATCCCCAAATACCAGGACAACCAGGCACAAGAACAGTTTCTTCCCCCAGGCAATCCACCCCCTGAACAGCTAAATGTTCACCCCATTGTGCAATAACCTTTTATTTATTTATTACCACTTTCATCCTAATACATCCCTGCATCTCTTTCTATTCTATTCCATTATATCATCTATAGCACAAATGTACCACTTATTTATTTCTCAGTTTATCTTTCTATAGATTTTTTTTTGTCTATTTCTATTTACATATGTGTATTTTTTTTTTATTCCCATCTTATTTTTATTGTCTTTGTGTACTGGAAGCGAATGACACAAAAACAAATTCCTTGTATGCGCAAGCATACTTTTGCAATAAAGCTCTTTCTGATTCTGATTCTATTACTACTTTAATGTACTATTATGAACCTTTTAGGGGTAAATAAGGCACAAAGGTGTCTTTTTCAATTAAGTTTAGTGCCCCGTGACAAAATAGGAGCAATATTTGCACAATTATTTAGAAACATTAAAAATGACTTACATCTGGATGAGATTTACAATAGGGTGCAGGTCACTATAGTTCATGCATGTAAGTGAGGATAGCAAAATAAAATAACAGTAACATATTGTACCTAAAAAGTCTTCATACAGTGGACTACCAGTAAAATTGATAAAAAATCTGAGACCAAAAATTTGATTTGACAGTTTGACCTGCCCATCTGCTAATCTGACCTTTTACACCACAGACTGAACAAAATGTAAGCATTGCTTGGTAATTGGTCAACCAAGTGTTGATAGTTGTGCAAATATTGTCATACTAATAGTTGAATTTTTGGTTGACTGTATTCATTACATACTTTTCTATCAAAGTTATCTGACATTATCAAGATGAATTTGTTCTGACACAAGTTCTTGTCATATTTCATTACCATTTTCTAAAACTATTGCGAATGAACTGTGTTAATGTGAGAAAGGTGTCTGAATTAATTTTGGTTTGACTGTCAGGTACAGTACATGCCAAATTTTCTCAAAGAAAAACTCTCTCAACTAATGCTATAAAATATAGGCTGTATGAGCTACAGTACTACATGACTATAATATTGAAGGTTAAACTGAACTGTTTTGTATACAAACACTTAAATTCAAAAAATGTTTTATAAAAGTAAAGTTGCAATTACATAATGAATTGGAGTAGAAAGTAAAGTTTTCATATATAAACATTTATAATGCGGCTGTCATACATTTGTTCAAACAAAAAATTGAAGAACAGTAAAAAATTATAATGAATATGTTATATGGTGCATATATTATAAATGCTGCTCTCTGTAGTTCATTTTTCTAGCTGACTAATGAGTTTATGGTCACCGATGTGTTTTTTTTTCCTGAGGTAAAAGTGAGGTTACGTGACATTCGTTTACGAGCTGTTATACTGACATCTTTGTGTGGTTGAAACACTGATTGAGTGATTACATGAGACAGGATACAGATTTCGGTAAATTGTACTCTTTCTTTTAACATACCTTCGGATGTTCATTCAGGTTTCTTTTGTGCTATAACTGGTTAAAGCAGAGAAGATGATCAGGTCACTTGCACTTCACACTCTGTCACTCCACATTAAACAGTGCTAATGAATTTTGTAATAAAATGGACAGAATTTAAAATCTGACTTTGTTTCATATCCAAAGTAACAAAGCACAAAGCTTTTTCAGACTTTTTTGGATGTGTGGTGCATTAATATTCCATTCATTAACTGAAAAGAGTCTAGATTAATCAATTCTTGGGATTCATTTCATAAAACTGTGAATCGATTAAAATCGTGAAGTCAATATTTTTATACCCAACCCTAATTTACAGACTCAAAAAGAATCCAAACAAGTTCTGTGAGGGAAGACACATGGAAGCATTGACGTTATTTGTGTCCAGGCTGAAGGAAATGCATCCAGTTAATTTGTGTGTGTGCCATTTCAGTGAACTGAAAATGATGAGGAAGAGGTTATTTTCAGTGCTCCTCATTGAGACTGGCGCTAATTGTCCCTGCAATGCTAATCAGTTCCGCCAATCCCAAGTGGGCCAGAAAGAGAGGCCAATTTTCCTGTTACTGATCTCATGAGGGTGTGTGTGCGGGTGAAGGTATGTGTGTGAATTTATATGTGTGTGTCTTTACATTTATGCATGTGTGTGTGTGAATCCACACAGTTAAAGATATGCAAAACACTTAAAGAGATCCCCTGGGAGTCTCAGTATAGGTGCTTGATTAGTTAGCCTAGCTCTGACATGTTTGTCATTTTTAAATTCAATTTTCGATTTTCAGGCAGGGGTTTTAAACAGCCTTTACAACCCTTTTTAATATCATAAACTAATTTTTAATGGCCAGTAGGGGATTAACCTGATCTAGGAAGTAAACTGTTTGGCGTTAGGCCTGAAAAGAACATGACCAGATGGACGAGATTATTTCTGTTGTGTTTACAGTTTCAGTTAGAGATTGTGCATGGGTGCAACCAACATTAAATACTTTAAATGTGGAAACACCATAGCGGCAATTTCAATCTGGTCAACCAGCTGGATTCTCCCCGGAGGATTTAGCCCGGGAAGTGCAATTTATGTCTGACAAACTATCACAACACATTACATGTGAATATGCAGAGCTACACAACACTCCCGGTGGCTACTGCACAGATGTTAGAATTACAATGGAACTATATCTGATTTCTGTATTCGGTCTGTAGTCCCTTGAGTCATACTAAGATGAAACTGTAGGTCTTGAGTATGTTAACAACACAATCAAACAACTTAACTGTTAAATCAAATTTCTGCCTACTGTATAAAGACCATCTTGCCTCCATATCCTCATACTTAATTACTCATAAAGATAATGAATAAAACTTGCTAGACAGATGGTGGAAATGAGACCTGAAAAGGGACAGTCATTAACAGGCTGGATTTCTTCACTCAAATGTTTTAAGAAGCAAAATCATTCACGGTCACTGACACACTGTAAACTTTTAGAGTGATGTTATGGGTCATCAGAACAGCGTTTGTGTCTTTTATGTAATTTGCTGGTAAATTGGTATCTATTTGTGTGATGTTATTTTAAAATTGCACTCTTTGGACCTATAAGACTCATTTCAGCTTTTTTTTTTTTTTTTACTTAGACTTATTTCAGCCGTTTTTTCTTTTCTTTTTTTTTTTTTTTTTACTGTGTGTGGCATGAGTCTAAAAACATGTTGCTCAGACTTCTTCAGATTTCAATTCTGACAATATTTGCTCTTTGCCCCTTACTTACACTCATGTCCCTACAAACCTTTATGCATTTCTTTCTTCTGTGGAACATTAAAGTCAGTGGGTCCTGTGCTTTTAATCACACATAGCCAGATCTTCAGACTGACGGCAGAAGGTCTTGAATCCTTTGCCACTTTGAATGGCCAAAGAGCACCCAAGAAACCATATGGTTGACAGGTAAAGCAACCAATCACCTTTCCTTGTTTGCTGTGCCAAGTTTAGGGGCATGGAACTATAACATAAAGGTGTCTAAGACATTATTTTAAACAGTCTATGCAATGAACTTTACACATTTCACATACTTCTGGAAATCCAGCGTTTAGTTGATCCTAAAAAGCGCTTATTGTCACAGTTGTAAAGACGACGGCTTTCTTCTTCGATGAGGGGCTTTGGCATCACAACATTTTGTTTCCAGGCAGAGCGTTGAAGAGTGTGACAAACACGTCTCCTGAAAATATTGTATATTTCAACCAATCCAATGATGACTTAGAAACTGCTGAAGTGTTTCCAATTTTGTGTGCCATATGCATCAGACATTCAGCCAACGATCTGTGGGCGTGACGTCTGAGACTATGTTTTTTGGATCACTTTAAAGGAGACCTATTATGCCTGAGGTTTCAGCTAAAAATACAGATCATTTATTATGTCATTTTGAAAATGTCTATTTTGAGTAGAAGAAGAAACACGTTTTGTGCAAGTCTCTTTAAAGTTAAGCAGTCAAGTCAGTGGAGTCAAGTTTACATTATTTGGTGAAATATATTGGGCTGTCTCGTGTTTGAAATGGCTTAAAACACTTGTTACATACCATGTTACATACCACTACTTCTAAACAAGTCCATGTAATGCAAAAATGTATAAAAGGCCTGACATAATAAAATACAACATGAACAATATTATTTTAAACGTTGTGTCTCGCATTATGAAAACAATGTTTAGGATGTCACAATAAATATAAATATGTGCTGTAGACAGTTTGATGTTGAACATTCATCCAAATTTTGATGAAAATCTAAATATTTGTGTGTTCAAAAAGTGGCCATCGAAGCAAATCATTCCTGTTACGTCACACGCTGTGGTACTGCAATGTGGTGGCGTCCTTGCTCCAAAAGCTATTACAAAACATTTTTTTTTCTTTAAATTGGTTACATAATCATAAATCAGCTTGTACCTCAGATCCTCTGCTAAAAAACTAAAAAAAAAAAAAAAAAAAAACGACAATTTTTGATTATTGTCTATCATGCTGAAATCATGCGTTTTAAACCATATTAGTTTAAACTTCTGATATAGGGCTTTCAGAGCTAGCGGCTGTCACACGACATGAGAGTGTTAAACTAAGTTCTCTTTCATGTCTTATTGCGCCTAAAGTGTCAAATACACACAAGGTTTACGTTAAAAACACACAAGAGTTACAAAAACATTCGGTTTTGTCTGTGAAGGTAAACAGCTGGGACAGAAATCCATTGTTTAGTTGATCCTGATAAGCTCTTATTGTCAGTTGTAAACACGACAGCTTTCTTTTTCGATGAGGGGGTTTAGCATCACGACATTTTGTTTCCACGCAGAATGTTAGAGTATGACAAACACGTCTCACGAAAATATAGTATATTTCCACCAGTCCAATGACGACTTCGAAACTGCTGAAGTTTTGCCAATTTTGTGTGCCATATGCATCAGACATTCAGCCAACGATCTGTAGGCGTGACATTTGAGGCTGAGACTGTGTTTTTCGGATCCCTTTAAAGGAGACCTGAAGGAGTTATGCCTGAGGTTTCAGCTAAAAATACAGATCATTTATTATGTCATTTTGAAAATGACTATTTTGAGTAGAAGTAAAAACACGCTGTTTTGTGCATGTCTCTTTAAAGTGGAAGTGAAGCAGTCAAGTCAAGTTTACATTATTTGGTGAAATATATTGCTCTCTCGTGTTTGAATAGCTTAAAACACTTATGTACCATGTTACGTACCACTACTAACCAAGCCCATGTAATGCAAATATGTCTAAAAGACCTGACATAATAAAATGCAACATGAACAATATTATTTGAAACATTGCGTCTTGCATTATGAAAACAATGTTTAGGATATCACGATAAAAAAATTGTGCTGTAGACAGTTTAATGTTGAACATTCATCCAAATTTTGATGAAAATCTAAATATTTGTGTGTTAAAATAACATTTGTGTTTAAAAAGTGGCCATCGAAGCAAATCAACCCTGTTACGTCACACATTGTGGTACTGCAAGATGCTGGCGCCCCTTGCTCCAAAAGCTATAATAAAACGTTTTACGTTATTACATAAATCATAAATCAACTTGTACCTCAGATACTTCTAAAAAAAAAAAAAACAATGATTTGCATGATAGTATTAAACTAAAAAGTTCTCTTTCATGTCTTATTGCGCTTAAAGTGTCAAATACACACAGGTTTACGTTGAAAACGCACAAGAGTTACAAAAACATTTGGTTTTGTCTGTGAAGGTAAACAGCTGGGACATAAATCCAGTGTTTAGTTGATCCTGATAAGCACTTATTGTCACAGTTGAGAGCTGTCTTCTTCGATGAGGGGGTTTGGCATCACAACATTTTGTTTCCAGGCAGAACGTTAAAGAGTATGACAAACACGACTCACAAAAATATTGTATATTTCAACCAATCCAATGACGACTTCAAAACTGCTGAAGTTTTGCTAATTTTGTGTGCCATATGCATCAGACATTTAGCCAACAGCAGGAAAGGTACTTGTATTCGTAGGTGAACATAAAATATGTTACATACCACTACTGCTGAACAAGTCTGTGTAATGCAAATATGTCTAAAATGCCTGACATAACAGTAAAATGCGACATGAACAGTATGATTTGAAACGTTGCTTCTCACATTATGAAAACAATGTTTAGGATACCACAATAAAACATTTTGTCCTGAAGACAGTTTGATGTTGAACATTTATCCAAATTTTGGTGAAAATTGAAACATTTGTGTGTTAAAATAACATTTGTGTGTTCAAAAAGTGGCCTTCGAAGCAAATCAACCCTGTTACGTCACACGTTGTGGTATTGCAAGATGGTGGCACCCTTGCTCCAAAAGCTATAAAGAAACATCTTTTTCTTTAAACTGGTTACATAAATCAGCCATATTAACTTCTGATATAGGGCTTTCTGAGGTTTTCACATCCAAAGCATGTGCACAGGAAGCAGCTGAGTATGAGATGAGAGTATTAAACTAAGATCTCTTTCGTGTCTTATTGCGCCTAAAGTATCAAACACACACAGGTTTGTTAAAAACACACAGCAGTTACAAAAACAGTCTGTTTTGTCTCTGAAGGTAAACAGCTGGGATAGAAATCGCATGTTTATATTAGATGTCTCCTCTGAGGCAGGGACTCTAAATAGACAGAACAGTTGCTCAAACTTTTGCCATGGCGTTAGAACTAGTACACCGTTGTCACTTGCGAAAACTATCCCCCAGCTCTGTTTTAAGTGGAAAGCATTTACATTTCATAATATGTGGCTTAACATCATCTTCTCAGAAGTGTATTTATAGAAGCAGTGTATATAACAGGTGATGTGGTTTCAGCAGGACATTTAAAAGTGTGACGTCTGACCAGTGTTTCCTGCCAACAGTAGCCTTTTCTGGACGAGGAGTGCTGTGGATACGTAGGAGGGGTGGAGGGCTGGAGGGGGTGTCAGCAGCCTTAATCAACAAATGACTGTAACACTATTGTCAGCTCCAGCCCCCCTCATTAAAACATTCCCCAAACTGCCCACGTTGCCCGTAAAGTCCCCTCTTTATTTTTAGGTGTCTAATTAGGGGCCTTTGGCTTAGGCTTCTCGCACTCTGTGTCGACTTTAAAGGGGTAATTAGGGAGATTATGTCTAGGCTGCTGTGAGAGTTTAGGGAAAACAGACCAAATGGATGGATGGATCAGCCTGGAAGTTTGGAGCAGGCAGAAGAGCATAAGGTTGCGTTCCTATTCGGCACCAGCTTGGCATTGTGAGGCTGGCAAGACAAACATGTCCCACAAACCAGACCCAAAAGACAAGCTATGAATAACCATGTTTTCCAGTTCTTGAAAGTCATGTAAATGTAAAGTAAATTTTCAAATAGAATACAAATAGTAGGACTGGTTAAATAAATCTAATAAGTCTTTGCACATTCAGTTGTTGTTGTTTTTTTTTTAAATTAAGTTTTGGGTTTAGCAGTTTGTTTGGATGACACTCACAGCAGAATGTGTATAAAGACTTTCTATTAATCTCATTTACACTGCTCCAAAACAATACAACACTCTTTTCTATTTTTGTTTCATCCTGTTCTTTATTTCTTAAACTAAGTCTGAGAAGAAGCTGTTTGGTTCTCTTACAGCATTGATTTTCTAAATAATACTATATTTGAATGTATTACTTAAAAGCGAGTTATTGGCCATTTTAATATTATTAATGCAAATGCTAAATGATACCCATTAGAATTGGGAACACATTTCCTGTTTGGTGGCAGTGGATGGTATTTAAGCCTTACTGATGGGACCACATAAGAGAACATAATATCGAAAACCATATGGAAAAATTTCGAAATGTGATATTGAAAGTGTAATTAGCAAATCCAGTAGAAATTCCTAGCTTGTCTTAAACAGCATGCATGCTGTTTTCAAATACCCAGATAAAAATTCCTAGCAATTTCCTTTAAATTCCCACAGGGATGTCTGCAGAGGCACTCATTACATACGCATACACGGCCCTTTTTTAAGAGACAGCTGAGTCAGGCTAAGATTTTGGTGCAAAATCTGAGGTCCGTTTCGTTTCTAGCTCTGGTCCTTAGAGAATGAAACTATTCATTATAAATAAAAGCCGCTTCTGGCTTTAGCACGGAGAGAATCGGTACTAGAGACAGACAGAAAAACAGAGGGCGATTGGGGAGGGTGGCACCGGACCAGCATGGTGTAATGGAGTTGGAAGTGTCCTTAATTACACATGTGGCTCTGTGACTATGCAAGTGTGAGGCGAGAGAATCGGCTTGAGAGAGAAAGCAACACACGGTTAGAATAAACCAAAGGTAACACGAAAAAATACAAGCATTGCATTGCTATCAAATTAATACTAAACATCTAAAAAAAAATGAAGAATTTAAAAAGAGAAACTAAATGATTCTGTAGGTACACAGAAAAGAAAGAGGAAGCAGAAAAACAGGGAGGGAGGAAGAGAGAGGAGTGCTGCTTGGTGTGGGCCCCGTGCTGTAAATTGCATCTGTTCCTAATTAGGGAGTGCTAATGAAGGCCCGTGTTCGTCCCGGTCCCACTGAGAGACGGGCTGGCTCACAGCCTTCATCACAGAGAGGCTAAAAAAGAGAGCGAGAGCGACTTTAATATCATTCGGTTACTTAACTTTATTCTAAACAAAAGACTGAAAGGAAATACGGCGGTAACCGCAGATAAATTCAGCTATTTAGATGCAGGTTCCTACAGAACTACCCAGGTGATATTTTTTTGTCTCTTTTTAGGCTTACACACTTGGCTGTGCAAGTGTGTGCGTGCACGTTTGTAAGCAGCAGGCGTAATTAGCAGGGATTTCTCAGATAACGAGTTTTTCCTCCAGCAGCAGGGGACGCGGTAAGGTCAGGCTGAGTCGGACATTCCCACACCCTGCAGTGAATACAGGTGGCCTTCCTCTTCACCACACCCCTCCATAGCATGCACACGCTCACTCGTGTTTGTTGACTACGAGCTCATCGCTAGCATTAGTCTTTCAAATACTGTCATATGGTACTAATATGTACCAGTTAGGTAGTAGTATGTACATTTAAGGTACTCTATTCACCCTTTAGGGGTAAATAAGGTCCATAGATGTATCATTTGAAAGCATGCCATCACAGTAACAGCTTTAGTATAAAGCTGAGAGAATAGAAAAAGTTACATGAGCTCTGCAACTGTGACTATAGCACTGAATGAGTTGCAGCAGATTTCTAGTTCTCTGTATAGACTGTATAGGGGGAATACATTTTGAAATGTCCATTTTTGCCCAGGATGAATGCTGGATGAATGTTGTTTAATGTTCTGTTATGTGTGTATAGGGGTTATTCAACCTGGTCTCATGACAAAAAGTACCTGTGGGAACTTTTTTGCGAGACGTGAAATAAGTACCAATAATATCACTGCAGTTTCCAAAAGAAATGAACACTAGAAGCAGTAAAACAGCGAGCACTTGTAATCATTTTTGTACAGTTATCAACCCTAAACCTACCCCTTACAATAATGCAAAAACAATAATTGTACAGTACATCTGTATACCATCTAGTCTTTAACATAAAACGTATTTATAAAACATTTAATGTTTTTAAAAGAAGTCTCTTATGCTCATCAAGGCTGCATTTATTTGATCAAAAATACAGAAAAAAATGTTATTGCAATATAAAATAATGTTTTTTATTTGAATATACTTTAAATTATAATTTATTCCTGTGATGCAAAGCTGAATTTTTATCAGCTGTTACTCCAGTTTTAAGTGTCACGTGATCCTTCAGAAATCATTTTAATATACTGATTTATTATTTGAATGATCAATGTTGGAAACAGTTGTGCTGCTATTTTTTTTGCAACCTGTGATTCTTTTTTCAGGATTCTTTGATGAATAACAAGTTAAAAAGAACAGCGTTTCTTCGAAATATAAATCTTTTCTAACAATGTAAATCCATGCTATCGCTTTTTAATTTAACACATCCTTGGTGAATAAAAGTTTTTTTTTTTGTTTTTTTTTCCAAAAAAGTAAGAATAAAAATGGACTGACCCCAAACTTTTGAACAGTAGTGTATATTGTTAGAAAACCTTTCTATTTTAAATAAATGCTGTTCTTTTTTTAACCTTTTATTGATCAAAAAATCTTGGAAAAGTATCTCAGGTTCCAAAAAAATATATATATTAAGCAGTGCAGCTGTTTCTAGCACTGATCATAAATCAGCATATTAGAATCATTTTTGAAGGATCATGTGACACTGAAGACTGGAGTAATGATTCTGGAAATTCAACTTTAATTACAGATATATATTACATTTTAATGTATATTAATATAGAAAAACATTGATTTACATTGTAATAATATTTCACAATATTACTTTTTTTTCTGTATTTTTGATCATGTGAAAACAGTCTTCATAAGCATAAGAAACTTCTTTAAAAAACATTAAATGACAGGGTGTGTCCAAACATTTGACTGGTAGTGTATGTTGTTCTGTTCCAGAGAAAAACAAACAAACACTTATTTAGCACAACTCTTTTTTCCATTTCTGTTGGAAACTACAGTAATATGTACTTATTGGTACGTATTTCATGTCTCGCGACAGGTACGTTTTCGCCATGAGACCAGGATGGGTTATTGGGGTTTCTGTTATGAGTGTGGTTAAGTCGAAGTATTGTTGCACATTGTTTTAAAGGGACATCGGATCCATTTTACACAAGTTGGTATAATTCTTTAGGATCTTCATGAAATGACTGCAACACATTTTAAAATTAAAATAAAAAATTCTTCAATGGTTATGTAAAACAACACCCTTTTTACAAAATCAGCTCTGTTTGCAGTGACCTGTTTCAGTGAATGTTTCTTTAAACCCCACCCCTCTCTTCCATTTTTTGGTGTATTTGGTGGCGTGTTACCATCAAAACAAAACTAATCCACTGCATCCTCCGTGGCTCTGATGTCGGGAGAAAATGAAGACTCCAATGTTCACTTTTACATTCAACTAAAAAACACCTGCATTGTTTAAGAGACACTGTTGTTGGACAATGTACAGCTGGCTGAAGGCGGAAATATGCTAATATGGGACAGTCCATCAGGGGTCGAGGATGGGGCCTGACGTCATACTGCTCAGAAAATGCAAACGGCTTTATAATTAGGACTTATGTATAAACACTTATATGCAAACACCATGCATTATATACAAACATTACTAGTTACATTAACATGTAAGTTGTGCTATTGCTAAGATCTGAGTTAATGTTATGTTTATGCAAACTATAAGAGTTAACTTCGATTAAATTGCTATTAACATGCTTGTGTAGTACAAAATTTTAATATTTCTTAATTTGTGGTTGCATTTAGTAGTTTAGTAGTTGCTCAGCGAAATTTTGAGAGCAAAATCCAGCCATTTTAATGGAAATCTGTGCAATCCGTTTCATGTGAGGCCAAAAGATTTCCCCACACAAGTTTCAAGCTGGTCACGTGAACTGCTGTACAGAACAGAAAGCTGGTTAGTTTAAAAGTGACTTGTACATCTTGTACATCGTACATTTGTAATCTCTACGATATTGACAATAATAAGTGGGCCTTTTTTCCACAAAATTTGACCCCACCCTTAAAGAGCAGGACATGTGGTATTTTTAAGTGTCCTAATATTGAGTTGAAGTCCCCTACAACAGGTTTAAATGCATCTAAGGTCAGAAAACATTTTCTCAGAATATACATTTAATATTAGAATCGTTTTGCAATTATTTCAAAATGATTCGTTCGAAGCAGTTCTGAGCTTAAAGGATTAGTTCACTTTCAGAACAAAAATGTATGTAATGTAATGTACTCACCCCCTTGACATCCAAGATGTTCATGTCTTTCTTCAGTTGCAAAGAAATGTTTTTTGAGGAAAACATTTCAGGATTTCTCTCCATATAGTGGACTGCAAAATGCAGTTTAAATCCAGCTTCAAAGGGCTCTAAATAATCCCAGCAGAGGAGGAAGGGTCTTATCTAGTGAAACGATACAGTTAGGGTATGTCGAAAAACTCCCATCTCGTTTTCTTCCCCAACTTCAAAATCATCCTACATCACTGCAGAAATACCAATCCAGTGTTTACAAAGTAAACGTACAAAGACGATCAAACACCCTTTACAAAAAAAGGTGAAACAGTGTTTTATAATTTTGAAGTTGAAGACGAAAACGAGATGGGAGTTTTTCGACATACCCTAACTGGCACCGATAGTTGATTGGCGGAACTATTGGTTATCGATTAAATTCATGCCGATAGTTTTTCCTGAGAAGCTCCACTGTCATTATAAAGTATAAGAGACATAGATATGTATGATGAGAGCGCCCTCTAGAGGCGGAAATCACTCACAACACGTGCCGTTTGTTTACACACGTGATACTGAGCGCTGAACACTTCAGATGCGGATTTAAAACATCGACAACAAGCCATAGTGCGTGTTTTCATATCATTACTTAGTAAGTACTTTGTTGACTAGATGCTGCATTAGTAGAGAAAGCACAGCAGTATGTTTGCTGTCAAGGCTGAGAGGAAGCGAACATTAGCCGCACCTCAAGAGGTTAAAACAATGTGAACAAAACACTAAGTCCAAGCCAAATGTTTATCGTCACAATTGTTACAATCTATTTGCGTTCGTTTATATCCAGGTGATCACATTAATGCGTTTGTTAGCCAGCAAGTTGCATATTTAAAGCTAGTGATGTGAGACCGCAAACTGTCGCATCAGAGTTTTACATTAAATACTTTATATCTGTCCCAAATCGATGTAAATGTACATAAAGACTTTACCATGGGCTGGAAGATTGCGTGTATTGTGCATTTTTAGCAAAATGTTTTTCTTTCTGTGGCTCTAATAAAGTCTGTATGTTTCATATAGAGAGCTATAATATAGATCGCACTTTCTTTTAAACACCAAACTTCAAACTCATCATTCTTGAATTAGACTGGTAAATAATTAATTATTCTTTTCTGTTTCTTATAGCATTATATTTTTCTTGTTTGTAGTGTGATCAACGTTTGTGTAAGTAGTAGATGTGTTAGGGAAGTAACACATAACATTTTAAATGAAATTAACAGAATGAACGAAATGACTTGAAAAAAGATTCCTTCATTTTGCTGAACGAGACTCAAAGGTCCAAGTCGGTAAAATGATCCGAACTTCCCATCACTACCGGACGCAGCGCTGGGCTTTTGCTCAGTTTGTGACTGAAATATTTAGTTTTTTTAAAGACTTTTTTAAAGACTGTTGATATGAAATGGTAACACTTCACAATAAGAGTCCATTTGTAGCATTAATTAAGATTAATAAAAGCTGTAGAATGTCAGTATTGTTCCTTGTTAGTGTGTTCGTTTCAACATTTACTGATGTTTTTAAATATATAATTAATATTAATAAGTTTATTGTTTTACAAAGTATGGTTCAGTCCCTTTTTTAAATAGTAGACCACTGTTTTAGTTTCCATTCAGTATCCATTTTAAAAACTATCGGTCGATTAATCCGTATCGGCCAGTGTAGTCCAACCTAGATATCGGTATCGGTAAAATACAATATCGGTCGACCTCTATAACGGATTACCTAAAACTTTATGATTTCTGCTAACTTATTAGGATTTACAGTAAAGCTTAGGAAAAAAATAATAAATCAGGAAATTCTCTGGAAAGGATCAATACTCCCTGACTGAAAAACACCATTTGACCAGAGGATGGAATGCCACCAATGTGTAGAGCTATTGGTGTGGTCCACTCGCAGTCCGCAGTAAAGGTATTCAACTCACACAAAAGGAACAGCTTGTGCGCTTCCCCTCCCAATTACTGACCCTGACAGGGGTAAACAGAACTCCCCTCCAATCTCTCCTACATCTCCCACCACCCAGGCCAAGCTGCGGCCCTTTGATCAGCCTGGAGCTCATTAATGCTCTTATCTGCTTTAATTAGCTCCCAGGGTCACGGCGGCCCCTCTAAAGCCGACCCTAGACCAGCTGTTCAAGAACTCAGATCAGCACGGAGCCACGGAGAGCGGATCTGGGTGGGAGTTCTTTCCAAAAGCGGATACAGGATCAGTTTTTCTGGCTCCGAGTTCAATCGCAAAGCCTTGCGCGTGTGGAAGTGGAACGGGCCCTGGATCAGTAGCTTTTGAGTTTTCACTAGTCATTGATTTAGATCTGTCAGGGTCACATGTAATTCTATACACCTTATTTGTGTTTTAATATGTGTGCATTTGTGAAGAGCATGACAATATCCTCATTAAGCAGTTATTTGGAAGCTTAGGCCCAGATTAGGTCATCCCACCCAACGTTACCCATCGGCCAAGAGCCGCACGCGATCCAGTTTCATGAGACATCTCATAATGAGGTCCATTGGCTATAAAAGCTTACAAAGTTACTCAACCGTTCAGCTGTGCTGCTGGAACTGAGGACAAACATTTGTGTCATTTAAAACGTGTTGTGTTCATGCATACATGTATACAAGCAGGTGTCGCTCCATTGTTGTATAAACTAGCACACAGCATGTCTCTACTGTACTCACAAGAGAGGGGAATAGTGCATCAAAACCAAAGCAATTAATCCGCAGCATGCTCTCCTGCTGCTCTGTAGGACAAACTGCCTTTGAGGCAACTGAAGGTAACCAAGACAATTAACTAGAGGGATCAGGTCTGGACACGGCCCCCAGATGCAGAGACACTACATGAGTGTTCTGAAAGTTTTTAATTTGATTAAATGGGTCAGTGTTGTTATAAAATACATTTTGAGCTCATTTTGAAATGAATATCGCAGTGTTATACACTACCAGTCAAAAGTAAGATTTTTAATGTTTTTTTAAAGAAGTCTCTTCTGCTCACCAAGCGTGCATTTATTTGATCCAAAAGTACAGCCAGAAATATTTTTACTATTTAAAATAACTGTTTTCTATTTGAAAATATTTAAAAATGTAATTTATTCCTGTGATTTCAAAGCTGAATTTTCATCATTACTCCAGTCACATGATCTTTCAGAAATCATTCTAATATTCTGATTTGCTGCTCAAAAACATTTATTATGTTGAAAACTGTTGAGTAGAATTTTTTCAGGTTACTTTGATGAATAGAATGTTCAGAAGAATATAATATAATTTATCTGAAATGGAATCTTTTGTAACATTATGTCTTTATCATCACTTTTGATCAATTTAAAGCATCCTTTTTAAATAAAAGAAAAATAATTTCTCTCATTTATTTGACAAATAAAACAAAAATTGTGTATATACTACCATTCAAAATGTTTTTGAAAAGTCTCTTATGCTCACCAAGGCTGTATTTATTTGATCAAATATACAGTACAAACTGTGGAACATTATTATTATTATTATCATTGCGGTTTTAAATGAATGTTTTCTATTTTTGTATATTTTAAAATATTTATTCCAGAAAACCTGGATTTTTGGCAGCCATTACTTCAGTCTTCAGTGACACATGAGCTTTCAGAAAGGATCACCACTAAAATTATTACTAAATAAAACAATAAAAATTAGTTAAAAACATTTTGATTACATTAAGAAAAAATATAAAAAAACACCTGGTATTTTAATTAATAGTCCCACATATAGCAAAATATGAAAATCCTCTTAAATCAAAGTATTTCATTTATTTTAAATGTACTCATTCAAAAAGTCATTTTGACTGATAGAAAAAAAGAATCTAAACAAGTTTGATAACTTTTTCGCAAGATGCGAAATACGTACTGTCCTGTACGTTTTGTGACACATTTGATGGCACTAAAAGAGTGTTTGTTTTTTTCCCTTGAAACAGATGAATGTACATATGGTAAGTTTTATGTAACATTGGTTTTATTCGTGTCACCGCAGTTCTGATTGAAATTGAGTCCATTGAGTGGCGCTGTAAGTCCAAGATGTTTTAAAATAACGTACCATCTACACTACACCTAAAGCTACCCGATAGTATGAACAAAAGTGAATGTATGAGACAAAAACGCAATCTCAAGCATGCCGTTTTAGCTTGTTTTCTGATCTCTCATCTTTCAGCTTGAGTCATGTTTTTCATGTGATTCGTGCCCAAGAATTCTGCATCCTAAGTCCAAATCTGTGCCTCTGTGAGCTACCGAGCAAGCTTGTTATGTCTGGAAAGCAAAACATATAGAGCTGTAATCATAACTGTGCACGAAAACACATACAAGTGCTTGCTGTTTTACTGCCTCTGTTGGAAACTGCAGTGATATGTACTGGTGTTGTAGTCAAGACCACCTAAACCGAGACCAAGACAAAGACCAAGACCAAAGCAGGGCAAGACCGAGTCGAGACCAAGACCGACCAGCACTCCTCAAATTAATTTGAAAGATCCACATTTACTGTGAAATGTCTTGAAAAAATTATAAGAAGTCATTTCAGTGGTGAATTTTATTATTTATTATTTTATATGAATACATATAGGCAAACACATGCATGTACAAGCTAAAAACAACTTAACCATCTCTATTCTCTATTATCATAAGACTAACATATTACTATTTTGCTGTAAGAAAAAAAGCAAAACATTCAAAATGTAAAATGTAGAAAATTGTAAATACCCAAGATATACACTGGGTGTCAAATGTTTAGAATAATTAAGATTTTTTAGTGTTTTTGAATGTTTCTTTTGCTCACCAAAACAGCATTTATTTGATAAAAATACAGTAAGACATTAATACTGTACAATTTTAATACTATTTAAAATAATTCAAAATTATTAAAGTAATAATAATTGAGTATTTAATAATAATTGAGCTCTAAATCAGCATATTAAGAATGATTTCTGAAGGATTGTGTAACTGGAGTTACAGCATATGAGTTTCAAACTTCAGTTTTGATAACAGCAATAAATTACATTTTAAAATGTATTAAAAGAGAAACCATTTTTTAAATTGTAATAATGTGTCACAATAATACAATTTTTACTGTATTCCTGATCAAATAAATACAGACTCCTTTCAGAAATACAAAAAATCTAAAAATAAACTTTTGACCCCCAGTGTATATAAATACTCCGAGAACTCCTTCAACAAAACAATAGAATAATTACACTTTATGTAAAATATTTTGGCTCATGAACTGAGAATCTAAACTGCATACAAGTTTTTTAACTTCATTTAGTGACCTAACTGCATGTGACTCAGTCATAAAAAAAAATCTAATTTGTTTCATTAGGAGCTGTTTAAACAAACTGCAGTGACAAAACATGATGATCTCATAATGTTCACAAAGACAATGCACTTGCAATTTAGTGATATCCACACAGTGGACCAAGACCGGTCTCAAGTACTACAACACTTATATGTACTTATTGAAATGTTTTCGGGTCTTGCGACAAAGTTCCCACAGGTATGTTTTTGTCATGAGATCAGGTAGTTCATCTAATATATTATGAGGTAATATGATGAAGACATGAAAATATAAACAAATGAGCATAAATTCCACAAAACTCTACTGGGAAAATTGTCAGAAAAGTATTGAATCTTGATCATGAATCTACACCAGCGTTTTAGCAGTTTATTGGATTTTCCGTCTGTGTAGTTAAGTCTGTTTAGGGTGATGCAAAATAGTTTTTCACCTCTATTGTGACATGTAACATGTACTGGATACAGTATAAGAGCAAGAAAGAGAGAGCAGCAGCCACACAAGCACACACACACATACTTGCTACCGCTGAGGTGAGTCTACACGTTGCTCCTGGCATCTGCAAGCACCTGTAACTTTGTGACAGTGTATCAATAATGATTCATTTCATTAACAGCAGACGCGTCGGGTACTCGAAATGTGTGCATGCAGCATGTGCACAAAGTTATTCGTAGAAGTGAAGGTGGGTTGTTAAAAAAAAAAAAAGCGAAGCGAAGACCCTCGATGTTGCTAATTCATTTACAGATTTAATTAGATGGATGGAGCCCCTCGCAGTTATTAAAACAGAGGGGAGAAAATGTTGCCAGCACCACAGCACTTTTTAATTATGACTCCAGATCCCTGCTTGCTGACGTCTGGGGAACTGCTTAATTAAAATCCTCATTATTTTACTTTTAATTAGTTCCCCCCTCTTTTGTTTCCTCTCACCATATGGCCATGTTCCATGGTCAAATCAACTTAATTGAGCTAATTAAGCTGATCAGTTTAATTATTCAAAGTCTTCTGATTGGATGGGATTGCTGTCCAGCATCCATGCAACCCCCCTCCCCCCTTTGTCACCCCCTAACGAAGCATTTTTGTCATTCTCTTCTCCTCTCTTACAACTGGCTGTCTCCTTCTTCTCGGGTTATGCTCAGATCGTGCTCATTTATGTACTTCAGTGACGTGCACGCTACGTCCAGTGACCTCACACCCCCTGCTGCTGGGACAACAGTGTCTATCGAGCCTATTTTCATGTCCCTGAGGTGCTTTACTGCCACATAAATCCCTTGGTAGTAAGAGGAGCTGACAACCAAAAATGTAGTTTGGCCGTCTGTAAATTATATCCTCACAATATCTCTGTGAATAAAAACAGACACTTGCTCTCTGGTGTTGTTTGCTGACTCTGACTGGACTGTCAGACTAAAGTAGTTATGGTTATTAGGAACAATCACTGCTAATGAGAGCCACTAATGTGCTAGTAACATCTCAGTCGTTACCTTTTATTCTTCTTACTGATTTATTTCTCTGTTTAAAAAAAGGATACTTTTTTGTCCTAATCAGCCGCAATCACTGTAAGCAACAAATGACGCATTTCATGATCCATTTGTTTGTATTTCTAAAGCGAAACCACCCACACTGCAATCTTAGGGGCCGTTCGCATGTCGCGCATGTCGCGCTTCCTTGGCGTCTGCCGTTACTAAGCAACAATGACCTGCGCTCTCCACTAAGACACGGATGTAACAGCAAAGCATAAATGGATCGCTTGCAATAGCTCTGCTACTACATTTATTTAAAAATGGTTATCCCTGTAACAGCGTTGATCAGATGTTCATCCATCTTGGCTGAGCTTTTGATGTTGTTATGGGGAAGGATGAAGCTGTTTGGTTGTTTCTTGTCACATGACCCGCGGTGCGCTTGCGGCATTCTGAAACGTTGAAACAGTATCTCGATGCGGTGCGGCGTCTTAAAAACGCGGCACTCCTGTGCGAGGCGCCACAAAAGAGGCCCTGCTAACAGTCACGCACGTCCGTCAAGCACGTTTCCGTAGAAAAACAATGGAAAATTAGCGCATTGGAATGGAAAAAGGGTTCTGTGTGAATGGCCCATTAGTTGCGCGCTCAAGTTTGTGGAGTCATGTGACAAGAACCAACCAATCAGCTTCATCCTTTCCCGTAATAACATTGAAAGCTTAGCCAAGATGGAGGAATAGCTGATCACAGCTGTACATTTTTAAATTAATTTAGTAGCAGAGCTATTACATGCGATTTTTAGTGTTGGAAATCCATTTATTCTTTGCTGAAACTTCCGCATCTTCATGGAGAGCGCGGGTCATTGTTGCTTAGCAACGGCAAAGGCAAGAGTGCGCATGCTACAGAGCGCTTTGGAAAGAAGAAAGCGGCGCGCCTAGAGTTTTCCACGTGTTTTTAGGCACGACATGTGAACGGCCCCCTTTTGGACAGAAGTATCGTCGCTCATGTATATTCATTTGTACATTAAAAAAAACAAAAAAACAAAAAAACACATGCCTGATTCAGAATGGGGTCGTAAAAATGGCCAAAGAATATTATTTTACTAACTTATTTATTTTAAGTTAAATTGTGCTTTGTTGGTAGGCTATAATGTCTATAAAAATGTTTAGCGTCAAGTAAATATTTTTAAATTGTTGTTTTGTAATTGATTTTTTTTTTTTCTTCGAAAAGCAAGAACTGTAAAAAGCACATTTCGGCTTTTTAATTTTATGCAGTGGTGAAAAAAATTGGCAAAATACATGGGGGGAAAAAACCTGAAAAAAACATATTCTGTAATCGGCCTTCGGTCAAGTTTCATTTTGTTCGGTTTCGGCTTCGGACAAGAATTTTCATTTCTGTGAATCCCTACAATTGAGCATAAACTACACTGGGAAAATGTGAAAAAAAGTATTGAATCTTTATCATGAATCTACACCACTTAGTATCAGCAGTTTACTAGATTTTCTGTCTGTTGATTTGAGTCTGTTTATGGTGATTCTAAATAGTTTTTCACCTCTATTTTGACCTGTCCTGCACGGTTATACGGTGTCAGAGCAAGAAGCGTATGCTTATTAAAGAAATCGATTAAAGACTAAATTCAGTATACATGCATAGCCTACTATATACGGGCAAGCACAAGTTTTCTCATTTAAAAAAAAATATTAAATGTGTTAAAATGTGGTGTATTGCATTGCGTCAGTCACACTGGAGGACTAAATTTAGTATTCACCCTATTAATAAAACATACTATGTATGCACAGACAAGTAGAGGAACCCAGAATATAAAAGCAACACACAAATGTTGATGTTAAGTGAAAATAAAATGCCATTGTGTATTTTGTGTTTGTAATCTTGTCTATGCATCTGCTTGCCTATAATATGCATCATCAATAAAGTGTATTAGGTGTAATATTTCATATTTTAAAATGTCCCAAGGACAGGTTACGCCTGGTTAAAGGGATAGTTCACCCAAAAATGAAAATTCTGTCATTAATTACTCACCCTCAAACCTGTAAGACCTTTGTTCATCTTTGGAACACAAGTTAAGGTATTTTTAATTAAATTTTGTTGCAAAAAACTAAAATAACTTTGTATGCGTCGTGGTACTCTCCAAAATAATGCTAGGATGACGCAGAGGAGAAGAATTGTTGAATAAAGTTAGTTTAGGCTTTTTTGCTCACAAAACGTATTCTCGTAGTGTTATTAAATTACGGTTGAACCACTGATGTCACATGGAATTATTTGTCGATGTTTTTGGTACCTTTCTGGATCTGTCTATGGAGGATTACGGGTCTACGGGTCTGGAACGACGTAAGGCTGAGATATTAATGAAATAATTTTTATTTTTAGGTGAACTAACTCTATAAACACGGTTCTTCTGGAGCTTTTGCTTTAGATGTTTTCGAAGAACACATTGCACAAACAGCATTCAGCATTCTAAACTGATCATAAAGTTTCCTTACCCCTCTTCAGTCTCTCTCTCCCGTCTCTCTTTCTCTCCAGTATGCTGTTTGGCACTCTTCTCCACTGCTTCTCTACCACTGAAGCCAAACAGCTGTGGAGTTTATGATGCTGGCAGCTTAAAAACAGAGCAGAGTCAAGTAGAGAGGCCTGACCATGGCCATATATATCACAGACAGGCAACAGGATTTGACGGATAGGCTGCTGAAACAAAAGATAGCTGTGCACAAGAGTTTCAGGTCAAATGCACTAAAGTAACATAGCCAGGGTATTAAACCAAAAGCCTTTTCCTATGACTTGTTAAATTAAATGACTGAGCATTGGATTATATCTTTGTGCCTTTGTGGGACATCTCTGAGTTATTAGAGTTAGTTCCTGTGACTGTGGTTAGCACACACTCAGTGACACATGCAATATTGTAATGGACCTCTTACGATTTGACGGTGCTCTTGTCTAAACTGTTACTGAATATGGAAGCACGTTTCTGCCATGGAATTAAAAAAAAAAAGGTAATTGTGACTTATTGTAGCACTCGTTTTTTTAATCGATTTTTTATGCCTCATAACTCAGACTTGCGAGATATAAACTTGACATACATATAAATATAAATTCAGAATTCTGACTTTTTTCTGAACCTTCTGTAATAGTCCCTCAGTTGTCCTCGGTATGAAAGTTCTGATCTCAAAATCATACAGTCATTGTTGGAAAGGGTTCAAATACACAAAAATGCTGAAAACACAAAGAATTTGTGGGACCTGAAATTTTTTTTCTGAAGAACAGGATCTGTGGATCATTCCGGTAAACATACAGTATTAAGAATCAAGTAAACTTTTGAACGTGGTCATTTTTATAAATTCAACTATTATTTTCTCTCGTGGACTATATTTTAAAAAAAATTATGTGAAATATCTTATTCAGGTCAGTACTAAATAAAAAAAATTACAAGCATTTTGTATGATCCCTCTTATTTTGGCAAAATAATTCACATTTAGAAGATTCTGCATAGTGTATGTAAACTTTTGACTTCAGCTGTATCTCACAATTTTGAATTGTTTGTCACAGTTACCTTTTTTTTTTTTTATCCCATTCCAGAAATATTTCATAACTGAATTAGACGTGACGACAATATATATATATATATATATATATATATATATATATATATATTTGTAGCAATAGCCAAAAATACATTGTATGGGTCAAAATTATTGATTTTTCTTTTATGCTAAAATCATTAGGATATTAAGTAAAGATGTTCCATGAAGATATTTTGTAAATTTCCTACCGTAAATATATCAAAGTGTAATTTTTGATAAGTAATAAGCATTGCTAAGAACTTAATTTGGACAACTCTAAAGGCGATTTTCTCAATATTTCGATTTTTTGGTATCTCAACCAAATATTGTCCTATCCAAACAAACAATACATCAATGAAAATCTTATTTATTCAAATATTATTTATTACTTTTCGAAAAATTGAATCTTATGACTGGTTGTGTGGTTCAGGGTCACACACATATGTGTGACTTGATAAAATTTACCAGCCAAATTTGTTTTTTACTGGCCATAAAACTCTTTTTGCAAAAACAGGCAGTTACTACATAGAATAAACAGATTTACAATGTTCATACAGCTCGTTTGTATCCTATTATTTGATTCGCTCTTTTCGCTTATGACAGAACAGCTAATCACGAACGCATCTTCGGAAAATATTATTTTATTTACTTGCGTCAGAAACAGCGAACCTCTTTAACAATGGCAGTTGTGCTCACTACATTGCATTGTTATATTTCAGAAAAGTTTAACCCGCCAACTTGGCGACTGACACTATATTGTATATTTGCCAACGCCGATTTTAACTCGCCTTTGGCACTTTATTTAGTGCCAAAGGTTTAGGCATTTATTCAGATATCTTAATGTATTTTGGAACAACATCATATAATCTTCACACAGAATGATATATAATCTATTTATATAGCCTTAGGTTGTAGGTTATCACAGGAGGGTTGACCATTGACCAGCAGCAGCCATACTGGCCTATAGCTGTGATTTGATAGTTGTTGTTATAGTTGATAGTAGCAATGTAAAAATCTACAGCCTGTGTCTCCCTCACTGTCTGATAAAAAAATATCCCTTCTTCATCTGTTCTGCTTTTTCCCCATCTTCTTCACACAACATGAGGTGAGGAAACAATGTAATTACACCAATTTGCATGTGTTAATTGGATTAATTAGTGAATTGAAGAAAGAAGGGGGGAAAGACTACATGCATGTCCTCGCAGACAAGGGCTTCTCGATATCAGTGCACTTAAAAATAAAGTTTCTCCTTCCTTTTACAAGTTGGCAAAACCTTGTGGTGGAGCTCTGATTTGAGAAACCGTTAATTGGCTTTTGAATATGTCAGACTAATTAGAAATGCACAGTTGAAGCATGATCCGTTTGAATGCAAAGAGCTACTCGAATGGCCAAGGGAGTTTTTATTTTATTTTTGAGATTCGCCATTCCCCTCCTCTCACTTATCAAGATTGGGAGATAATTGCAATTAGGATCATTTGCATAAGTTAATGAATTTCTCTTCTACTTTCCTTAATGATCTCAGGCCAGAGAATATTTATGGAGCACCGAATCTAAAGTACATGGACTCAAGATGTCAGAATGCATGGGACGCCAGCTTGACTTTATGAGAACCTTTAAATGAATTCAGTTGCTTAAACGGTACAACAGATGTGACGATCTGAATGCAGATACATTATTCTGTAAACATGTAATGCGTTTACCACAGAGCAGTTTTCATTTCAAGCTGTTTTTCCTGATTTATGTTTGCTCTGACAGTAATACGTGTGAAATTATTTTATTCATTTTTACATTTTTGATGCCACAAACCCCCAAATATGAGCCCTGTGAGAAGGACCTGGTTCACAAAATATATGCTGCTGTATGGAAACCTGGTTTCTGCCACTGAATACAAGCTTTAAAAAGACAATTGTGATTATTATTATTTTTTGAATCTTACGTTGCAATTCTGACTTTTTCTTTCTCAGAACTGCATAATACAAACTCACAGTTCTGACTTTCAGATTTGAACTAGCAATTGTTATAAAGTCTGAATTTCAAGATATAAACACAAATCAGATTTTTTTTCTCAGAATTGCATGATATAAAGTTATAAAGTCAGAACAATTGTGAGAAATAAAGTCAGAATTGTGAGAGACAATTTTTGCAATTTTGCAATTCCAATTCAATTCAGATCCTTTTCCCCTCACAATTCTTGCAATTGCAAGTTAAGAAGTCCAATTCTGAGTGGGAAATCTAATTTGATTTGTTTTCAGAATTGCAAGTTTATATCTCACAATTATAAAGTCAGAACTGCGGGATATAAACTTGCAATTCTGGGGGAAAAAGTCAGAATTGTGATTTGTTTCTTTCAATTCTGACTTTATTTCTCAGAATTGCGAGAATTTCTTATTTATATTTTGCAATTCTGAGTTTTTTTCTTGCAACTGGGTGTTTCTCTCTCTCAATTCGGTCTTTATTTCTCAGAATTAGAAGAATTCCTTATTTATATTTAGCAATTTTGTGAAATAAGGTCAGAACTGCGAGTTTATATCTTGGAATTCTGACTTTTTTCTAATAGCGAGTTTGTATCTCAAAATTGTACAAAAAAGTGTCAGAAATGCAAGTTTGTATCACAAAATTGTGAGAAAAATTCAGAAATGTGAGAAAATGCTGCAATTACCTTTTTTTAAAAAAAATAATTCAGTAATAGAAACAGGCTTCCAGAACAAATAACTACTGCTGTGAAAAAAATAAAATAAAATTTGTATATTTTACCTGCCCACCAACAGAGTACTATACACTCACTGCAAAGTTTTTTTTTTTTTTTTAAGTGTATATTTGACAAAAATAATCAATTCATAAATCAAAAATGTATACAATTATATAAAAAAAAGTGTTTTGCACTGTGATAACTGACTGTGCCCAATACATATCTATTTAAAACTACTAAACATTTAATAATATAAAGGAAAATACACAGAATTTTTTTCCCCTGGTGTGATCTAACCCCGCACTTTTTAGATTCTGCAAACACACATCGAATTCTTCAATGTGAAAAGTCACAGCTGGCTTTTACACCCCCAACCCAACCCACACACACACACACACACACAACAGCCATAATGAGGAATGCTTGGCTTCCATTTTTCTCATAAGAAACGCAAAGGGAAAGGAACATTTTTTATTAATCGTAAAAGTAAATTGGAAAGGAACACCTTGTGATTGCAGGCCAAAGGTAGTTGAAAAAAAGAGAGATGGTTTAATTAGCTAATTAAATAAACAAGATATTGGGGAGTTTAATGCCAAAAAGCAATTACCAGGAATGCCATAATGAGAAAACTTCTCAAACCTCAGCAAATCAGATGAGAAAAAGGCAGATTTTGAAGAAGTAAATGAAATCTTGAGAGGAGGGCCAGATGTAAGAAAAGGGCGGGAATAGAACGGTAATTTCTGTAGCGATGTTCACAAAGATGCACAGGACCCCCTCCCTTTAGCAAGACCCACAGATTGAAATCACGGCAGGAGAAAGAGAAAGTGCCAGCTCAAGTGCCTTTCATTACTCTCTATAATGATGCAGATGCAAGAGTTTATGTTGAAATCTGGAAGGTAATGAACCATGCTTTTGGCCAAGGACTATTGGAGAGCCGTCTCGACTTCCAATGAGCGTCAAGCCAAAACCATCAAATGTTGATGTACACGGAGCAGAGATGTCAGGACGGCATATGTGAAGGTTATAGTTATTTAATTAAGTACTTTTTTCCATTTACAGATATCTTATTTTTGAACGTTCCTCCATTTGAACAGAGGACACAAGGAAACAGGTCAACCATTGAACACGATACAACAGCACATGAAATATGTACAATTTTTACTCTCCATCTCCCTCACTCTCCCGAAAGTCTTGGCAGATGCTGAATAGCAGTCTCTATTAGAGAATATGCATACAGACATATCATTTATTCTACCAAACCATGGAAAAAAAAACATGCCGTTTCCTCTGGAGACTACGACCCTTTCAAAAAGAGCGCTTCATACGTCAAACTCGAGAAGACAAAATACATGTTCACGTATCTGTACTGTGCATGTGTATGATTACTTGCTAATAGGAAGTAAATGACAAAGGAGGAAAAACAGGACATAAAAACATGTTTTTTTAGGCACCAAAGACGACAAAACGCTTTCAAAAAAGATCAACTTACACTTAAAGTGAAAAGGGCCTGTAAGCAAAAGGCAACCACCACTGAAACAAAACGGTTTTAACAGTCTTTTGATCTATGGGTGTCGTTTTGTGGGAAAGTAGTGACATCTATCATAATCCATAGACCCCCGCAGTCCGAAATGTCAGATAACGTCCACAGCGTTCCTTAGAGAAACTTCACAAAAGGAAACAAAATCACGTTGAGCTTTAAATAATCTGCTCTTTAGTAGAGTCTAAGGCTTTCAGGGTCAGGCCATCCCAGCCATAACCAGATAGACCACATATGAGTGCATATGATCATTTTCAGATTCTGTGGCTTTCTTCGATTTGATTATGTTTCTCTCGTTAGGGGTGATTGTCTCGCAAGTGACTCACAGTACTTGCGTAGTTCTGAATTCTTCTAAGGTGGCTGGATGCACGAAGGTGGAGTGGAAGAACTTGGGTGTGGGTGGACATTCACAATGATAGATTGAAGGGAAGATGTGAGGAAAAATATGAAGAGAAGGCACACCGCAAATTAGAAATCCATGTTTTCTCAGCACACCTGTGTAAAGAGATCAAACAGCTGGTCAGTTTGTTTCTAAATAGGAAAAATAATGCAATATAGCAATCTCTCTTCATTTTTATCATATGCTTTTCTATCATTCTAGTACAAATTTACAACATTTGTTTAAAGGTTAAACATTTCAGAATAAAAAAACTGCCTGATAGTTTACTCACTCACATGTGATCGAAGATGTTCATTTCTTTGTGACTGAAGGTGTTTAAAGAAAACATTACAGGACTTTTCTCTATATAGTGGACTTCAATGGTGGCCAACAGGTTGAAGGTCCAAACTGCAGTTTTAATGCTTCTTCAAAAGGCTCTACACGATCCCAGCCAAGGAATATGGGTCTCATCTAGCTCTTACCTTATCTGACATTTTCTATAATAAATAATATTGTATATACTTTTTAACCATACATGCTCATCTTGCACTAGCTCTGTGATGTGTTTGCAGATCTTCATTATAAAGCTCATGCGTGTTTAGTTCTTCGTCTGTGTACGTCAAAATTGTACCTTTCTTGTAAAGGGTGTTTTTTTGCACAATTGCTTTGAACACAAACCTGACTATGTGACGTGCAAGGTCGTGCTGGTGCAAGATGAGCATTTGTGGTTAAAAAGTATATACAGATTTATTGTTTTAAGGAAATGACCAATCCTTTCGCTAGATAAGACCCTTATTCCTCGGCTGGGCTTATGTAGAGCCTCTTAAAGCTGCATTAAAACTGCAATTTGGACCTTCAACCCATTGGTCCACTATATGCAGAAAAATCCTAGAATGTTTTCCTCAAAAACCTTGATTTCTTTGCGACTGAGGACATAAAGACAAGAACATCTTGGGGGCGAGTAATTTATCAGGAACTTTTTATTCTGGAAGTTACCTAAAGTTACAGCTTAAAATGCAAGTGGAGAGATATCACTGACAGGTTTGCACAAAGATTTCTGATCAATTCAGTGTGTTTATATGATACCTTTTGGTCGGGTAGGAGGGTGTTGCTCTGCAGGGGGGTCAGGTGACTACTGAGCAAAGCTCCACCTGGTCGGTCATGTTCACAAAAGATGGTGCCGTTGACGTAGTGAAACCGGTCACCAGGCACCAAGCGATTTCGACATGTGGCACAAGTGAAACACTGTGGAGAGACGAAAAACAAAGCAAAAAGTTATTTCAAAGGAAGTCATTAAATGAAACTAAATGATTGTTTGAGATGAAATGGAAGACATTTTCTTAAGTATTGTTAGATATGAGAAAGAAAGTAATGTATAAACAGTCCTATATATTTAGAAGAAACGGGTGGGGGCGGGGGGGAAGAGACCAGAAGAACTACACATATGGTACATTTGCATTCCCTGAAAAAAATCTATTACACTTCAAGCTCACATTTCTTCAGATACTCACAAATTAGAAATTTTGTCAGGATGTAGTTACCCAATTTCACAAACTTATGCAAACATGGACCACTGGGAAACCAAACTGATCCACTCAGCCTAATCAGGGAATGGTTTCCTTTTCCAATCAAATATTATTAAGACAGGTTGACACCTACACCACTATAATTAAGAAGGAATGTGTGGCGCAGTTGGGAAAACGGTTAGTTGATGAGTTTCGGTAGGCGTCTCCCGAGACTACCCTGCTATCAGTGTTCAGTAAATGTAAGGCTTCGGCTGACAATTCCAAGAGAAACATATTTCCCCAAAAATAGGCTACTTCAGGTCCTTTCCATTCCAACCACATAATGTGAAGTATAAACACATATGTTAATACAATAATCCCTAAGTTTCAGTCTAGAAATCTGGGTTGTGGGTCCAAGTCATTGTTTTGCAAGAATCATTTCAGTTTTTCAGCGTTTTCCAGTCTTAAGGGAGTTGCAATACGACACTCAAAAAGAAGTCAAATTTCATGAATCTAACTATAAAGCATTGACTCAAGCTTATATTGAGCAATTCCTGCTGGCTTACATGCCAGTGCCAAAGAGAATTAAGTAATTGCAATGTACAAAACAAATTCCCTCATGTTTGGGATTGGTTCAGAAATAACCATTTCGACGTTGCACAATTCGGTCTTTGATCTATCCTGTGACAGACAACTTTGACTCATCTTTTCTGATTCAACAGTGTGAAAATCAATATCAAATCAAACCGCATTTTTTGAAGTTTGTCACACTGCTGTGTTTTGCCAATGTAGGGCAGTTCAACAATTTTGTTTTCCCACCTCTTGCATTTAACTCTTGCCACTCAAACTGCTGCATTTCAAAATGAAACGTCTCTAGGCTCAGCTCAGTCTGATCACAAAAGAATAATTCATAAAAAGAATTTAGTCTACTGTAAATTATTGAAATTCAAGTTGATATCAGTACTATGTATTTTATAATACAATAAACCGTGTATCACTGCTGTCTAAAATGAAATTTACGGTTACATTTTTTCTATATTATGGTATTCATCCTGTTTCTAATAGGATGTCAGTATGTAATTGTCACCGCAAAAGGGTGCATATTTAAAACTAAGAAAAAAGACATTTTAATGATGCTGTGATTGAGTGTGGAATCATGGGAGCTGTCGTCTTTATCCCCACAGCCGATGCAGTCCGACAGGATTAGGGCCTAAATCATCTTCATTGATAAGCTAATGTATTAAACATTTCTAAACATCACTGTGGTATGAAGCAGGGTGGAGCTGAAAACCATGGAAGCGAAACAAGGCAGCTAAAGCGACTGCTAATGAGAGACAAGCGTGACAGATGGCTCAAAAGCAGCAGAGCTGCATTTCTGTGCTTTTTGGTCATGCGTATGTGGGGTAAAGCAGTGCCATTTTATCATAATATATTAATTTGAGTGTTGAAAATTGTTATAATGCTGCTCTGTGCATTAGTCACCAGTCTAATAAAACACATAACATATTAAAGCATCTTTCCATGTTTTCTACAAAATAAAACCGAAAATCAAAATAATGAGTCCCTTGTTTGTACTGAAAAGTTAAACTCCCTGCTGTTCTTTAAAAAAAATCCTTCAGGTCTCACAAATTCTTTGGTTTTTCAGAACTTTTGTGCATTCGAATCCTTTCCAACAATGACTGTATGATTTTGAGATCCATGAGAGTGTCTGTCAAATGTGACCCTGGACCGTAAAACCAGTCATAAGTCGCTGGGGTATATTTGTAGCAATAGCCAAAAATACATGGCATGGGTCAAATCTCGACCAAATATTGTCCTATCATAACAAACCATACATCAATGAAAAGCCCAATTATTCAGCTGATGTATAAATCTCAATTTCGATAAAATGACCCTTATAACTGGTTTTGTGGTCCAGGGTCACTAATGAATAAATGTAATCTTTTCACATGATTACAGAAGGTTCAAATGTTCACTAATGCTTCAGAAGGAAAAATTATGCATTAAGAGCCAGGGGTGTACACTTTTGAACAGAATGACGATGTGTACCTTCTTATTTTGCCTACATATCTTTTTTATTATTTAGTACTGCCCTTTAGAAGCTACAGAAGATACTTGCATTTTACCAGAAGACAAAATAAGTAAAAATTTACCCGAAAATATTCAAATTCAAAAAATTTTCACCCCCTGGTTCTTAATGCATTGTGTTTCCTTCTGGAGCATCAGTAAGTGTTTGAACCTTCTGTAATAGTTGCATATGAGTCGCCCAGTTGTCCTCAGTGTGAAAAGATGGATCTCAAAATAACATTGTTGGAAATGTTCAAATACACAAAAATGCTGAAAAAACAAAGAATTTGAGGGACCTGAAGGATTTTTCTAATGAACAGCAGGCAGTTTAACTTTTCAGGACAAACAAGGGACTCATGAACAACTATCACTAAACAAAGAATCAAATGTATGTAAACTTTGGAACAGGGTAATTTTTATGAATTCAACCATTATTTTCTCTTGTGGACTTCATGTAAATGTTTTATGTAAAATATCTTGTTCAGGTCAGTACTAAATCAAAAATAAGATCATTCCACAAAGTGCATGTAAACTTTTGACCTCGACTGTAGACCAGAGAAAAGTCATTTCATCAACTTTTTTTTTTTTGACAGTGCGTGCGTGTTTGCTAACAGGCAGTGGCTCACCTTTAGATGGTAGACGTTACCCTGGGCCCTCATCACCATCTCACTGGCAGGGATAGACTGTCCACATGCACTGCAGGCTCCACTGTGACCAAACAACCTGCACAGCAGGGGGAACAAAAACAACAATGATTACTTAATTTAAAATATTTATAGAGTGACATGATATCAGTTAAAAGTCAACACGTTATAAGATCCAAAATGCATGTTTCTTTAAATGCCATTCTCATTTGAGGGACAAAATGGTTACCCATACAGCAAAATGAGACGCAAATCACCCTGAAAATAAATCGTCTGCCACTGATCCACTTCTTTTCCTTCCACAATTCAGGAAATTCATTTTTATATCCGTAGCTTGAAGTTGAGTGCTTTGCAATGTGTGTGTTTGTGAGTGTGTGGCTTGGATGGCAGGGCACCAAAGCCCCTCTAGTCCTAGACTGCAGCCTATCAGCTAATCTGGAGTGGCAGTGTAATTGGTGGCAATGGGTGGGGGGTGGCTATAGGAGCCTCTGATCCACCCTTGGCTCCTAATTAGGGTGCACTTGATTACTCTGCTGCCTGAGCTTGAGGTTGTTATGGGCAATTTTAGGAGAACACTCAAATGAGTTCAAGTCGTGCTCTTGATGAGCTGAAAGAAAAAAAAAATGCATCCACACACTCGGTCATATAGAGATAAAACCCAGATGCGCACAAACAACACGCAGCATACATGCATTTCACTCGCACATGTGCACAACTTTTCATTCAGAACACCTGGAGCCACTGTGTCACAGACATGTTTCGGTAGGAAACATTTCTTCCGCTTCATCTCTGGGGTCTTTATTGTGACGGTAACCAGACCAGTTTGGCAGCTAATTCTCACCGCCTCACTTTCTCCTCTTCCCCCTGCCCTCTCTCTCCCTCTTCTCTCTCTCAACCCCTCCTCCGCTATCACTGTCCCAGCTCTGACTGCTCGCAGTAATGAATTTTTGATCTTAATCCAAACAGTAATTTAATAAGAGACGGCAGAAAGGAGCCCTGTTCTCCCTAATTAATGCACCCTACTTTTATCAGACCTCAGGCTCCACGCTGTGTCATTTGGTAATGAAGCTCTGCCCTTTTGATTAGCTGTATTATACATATTTAATACACTGCAGATTGAGTACACCTTACATGCACTCTTAAAGGAAATATCCATAAGACCACCCTTGACACGTATAACATGTTTGCTGAATTACAGTGATGTCCTTTAATAAAAAGTAGTTTTTTCTCAGAGTTGTTATCGAACCACAAGTTAAAACAACAACTGATCAAAGGTTGCTAGTCAATCACCAGTTGAGCCGGGCCCACATGCTAAACTTTGTTTTAATATCATATAGTTGTATTAATAATACTTATACATACACTACCAGTCAAAAGTTTTTGAACAGTAAGATCTGTAATATTTTTTTTAAAGAAGTCTCTTCTGCTCACCAAGCCTGCATTTATTTGATCCAAAAATTTTAATTTTAAAATGTATTTTTTTGTCCTGTGATCAAAGCTAAAGTTTCAGCGTCATTACTCCAGTCTTCAGTGACACATGATCCTACAGAAATCATTCTAATATGCTGATTTGCTGTTCAAAAAACATTATTATTATTATCATCATCAATATTTAAAACAGTTGAGTAATTTATTTTCAGGATTCTTTGATGAATAGAAAGATCCAAAGATCAGCATTTATCTGAAATAAAAAGCTTTTTGTAACATTATACATTATATACACCATTCAAAAGCTTGGAGTCAGTAAAGCTTTTTTTATTTCGGCAATTAATACTTTTATTTAGCAAAGGATTCTTTAAATTCAGTGATAACAAAGACATTTATAATATTCTACTCAGTTTTCAACAAAATAATATACATCTACTATAAAAAAAAAAAAAAAAAAAAATTGACCGGTATTAATATTTATTCATAATGTATTTATATTTAATAATATTAATTGTTTAAAATAACTTAATGTATACAATATAATCGATATATAGCAATATTGTTTAAATAATAATAATAATAATAATAATAATAATAATAATAATAATAATATTATATTGGATATATAAATCTAAATATAAATAATCATTCACATTTTATAATATTTATTGCCAATTCAGTCAGTCCCGAATTCATAATTAATACTAACATTATATAGGTATATTCTATAGGTAATGCAAATTAATAATAAAAATACATACACAATCATTTATTAATGTAGTATTTCTTTAAAATGCATATAGAAGTAATATATTTCATATTAATAAACATAATATATACAATATATAATCTTAAAAATGTAAACATGGGAGTGATTTTAAAAAGGCTTGTCAGTTGCTCAAAACTGAATCTGTACATTATTTTACAATTAAATATGACAACTATGCTGTATCTGTATTTCAAATACAGCAGGGCTGCACAGTATCTTTTTGATTTTGGGATCTATGAGATTGTTTGACTTTTCAGCAGGCATCTCTGGCACTTCTACAGCAATCACAGGCAAAAAAAAAAAGCCCATCTGTGTGGCAATGCCCAAATAGTCAGACATCCCTGGTCGAGGTCCAAACAGACCAGTATGGGTCTAACAGGCAACAATGCCGTGCCGTCATGGACCAATGCATCACTGCACACATCCAAACACACAGAGGTCAATTTCAAAGCCTCGGCGATTATAAACAAATCTAATCTCCTCACCTCTGGAGCCTTCAGCTCAAAATATACAAGGGAATAGAGGCCAAATTCAATCAAAGAGCTATGTAATCATCATACAGACATACGAGCAATCATAGACCCCAGCGAAAACCACCAGAAAAATAAACGAGCGATTTTTAGGGTTTGCAAAACAAGGTTACGGTTGTTTTGTAGACCGGTCAAAATTTGAGTCGACTTCTAATTTGATCACCGACTGTGTGGTTAAACAGTACGGCTCGAGTCTAAAGTGGTGTACAGCACTTGAAAACCATGTGGGGAGTCTTTGAGGAATATGGGCTCCTCCAGATGCCATGTTACATGCACCCACACACTTCCTGTCACGATCGGTGAACTTTTCTTGTCCTTTTCATGTAGAGTTTATGCAATAACATTGTGCGGTCTCAGAAAATGTCTAATATCAGTACACAGACAATGCTCTGCATTCATCCCAACAAAATCTGCTAATTTTAGAGATTTCACAAATAGTAGTGCTGTCAAATGATTAATCGCATCCAAAATAAAAGTTTATGTTTACATCATATATTTTTGTGTACTGTGTATGTTTATTATGTATATATAAATGCACTCACACACATGTATATATTAAGGAACAATATTTTAGATTTATATCTAAAGTATTTATATGCATTTATAAACTAAATTGTATACAGGTATAAATATATATACATATAAATATTTTGTTTTAATATATACATGTATGTGTGTGTATTTATATGTACATAATAAATATACAAAGTAAACACACATATAGTATGTAAGCATAAACTTATTTTGGATGCGATTAATCGTTTGACAGCCCTAACAAATAGACAAATTAACATTTGGTTTACTCATTTAGATTTGTGTTAAACTTGAAACTAAATTTTGTTCAAAATAAATATTAAACTGAAATAAAACTCTGTTGAGGCAAAAATAAATGCCAAACACAGATTTAAATATCCTGAGTCTACTAAATCTGGAAAGGAGATATGGATATGCCAAACAAAATGATATCAAGTTCACGAATCAATGACATTTCATTGATTTGTCTCAGTAAAAACAAATTTCCTGTCCTTCTTGTGTAACACATTACGACTCACGCTGTGTTCAGAAACATCATTTATTTGCCCTTATTCAGCATTTCTGCATCGGTCTAACCAAATCCTCCGTTTCTTTTAGTACCTGATGTAGTCGTTCCTGCAGAGGATCATTCCTCCTTTGCTGAAGCAGGTGCTGCCGATCTCTCCCAACTGAGCATGGCAGCAGGAGCACTTGAGGCAGCGCGTGTGCCAGTACCGATCCATGGAGAAGAGCAGGAAGCGATCCGAAATTCGACCTCCGCAGCCTGCACAGGAGCGCACTGCCCCGCCGCTACCTCCAGTTACCGCAACGGCGGTGGTTTCCACACGGCTGTTCACCATCGCCTGCCTGCGGGATAGAGCGGAGAAGCTCGTAAATCAGCAGATCTGGGCCTGTGTTATCCAGAGGCATAGTTCTACCATTATCAGTAGATCAGCCATTAGAGATGTTCCTCCAAACCTCTTCAAACAAATCACCATAATACATTCTTATCATCCTGAGGACACATCATAGCAGAATAATGGGGCAGATATATTTCTCGTCCTGTTGCTGATTGCATTTTCAATGTCTCCATCCAGAGTCAAGAAAATGGATAAATTGACTGACCAATTGGGATTATAAATAACTACTCTTTAAAAATAAAAAGGAAAAATTAAAAAAGTATTTTTCTACAGTTTAATATAGAAAGACAAATGATTCAAATGTTATATAGAAGCAGTATCCTCTTGTAAATTTACACCATTACTGTAATAGGGATTTTTTTTTTATTAACTTTTTTTGGCCTTTTTCATACTTTTTAATGGACAGGACAGTGGAGAATGACAGGAAAGCATGGGGTGGAGAGTTGGAAACAGGATTGGCACAGGACCACGAGTCGGGGCTCAAACTCGCCACAGGTGCTGTTGCACTATATGTCAGTGCTCTAACCACTCGGCTATCAGCACTGACATAATAGGGATATGTTTATAGTACTACGCTAGTGCTTAGGTTGCCAGGTACAGGTGATGAGGGAACTTCAGTACAACAGCATTGACCTGCGGTCAGATGAGATGTTGCCAGGTCATATTTCAGTAAAAATGAATGTATCTGTCCTGCAGCTATTTTACTGTGCTCGTAGCATGCATGCTTTAATTGCATGCACAAATGCGGTGGAACGTGCTGTAGCCTGTATCATTTCACGTTAAAGCACGAATTAAACTTTGAGTCACGTTCAGCAGCAGCGGCTCTTAAAGTAGTAGCAGCCAAAAAAACTAATAATCCAGGTGCTGTGATGTCTACTAATCAAAGAGCTAGAGAAATAAGGAAATCAATAACTTTTTGTAGTTTTAGGGATTTATCTATATTTAATTTAGTATTTAGTGTTTGATAACTTTGAAAAAAGTCAATTTCTGTATATTTCCGACTTGCTAAAGGGCACAGATAAATTATGGGTTTATGTGATTGTTGTTTTTTTTAAGTCTAATAAAATGTTAAAATTCATAGCTCTCAGTTAAACTGTGATGTTGAATGGCTATAGTCAATGGTTAAATATTAGGAGAAAAATAAAAATATTTTCTAGACACATAAGTAATATTGGTATCAGTGATGCTCAGCTCACATGTAACAAATATACTGTATTTATGTTGTTTCAACATTAATTAGAAGACTGAATGTGAATTATTGCAATATATAAAAAAAATGTATACATTTAAAAACTTTAATGTTAGGTGGGATTAATTTCAGAAAAAAAATGTGTGATTAGTTCATTTTTGGCATTAATCTATGGCTGTGGTCACCTTTAGGTTCTTGTTTTGTAATGTTCAGGGTTTTATTACAGCTACAATTATCTTTCTTTAGATCACCATTTTAGTATTCTGAATTTTGTATTCTGAGTGTGGAATATTAATACTTATAAAATACTAATATATTATTTATTTATTAAAATTATGTTTACACATATACAACAATAACTTGTTTTCCCAACAGTGCAATCAATTGTATTCTTTAACATTTTTATACTGTCTGGAAGAAAATTTATAAAAAAAAGGAAACAAGTTTCCCACTCAAAGGTAACAATAATCAGCATAACTGCATAAGAACATATTTGCAGTGCAGCAAGAAAAAAAATGTGTTCTATACCAACAAGTTAATGAAGCTGAGAGCAAACAGATGACTTAAAGCAAATTTCCCTGTATGTCTTGGCAGAGCTGTGTCAGTACAGAGGTACACAAGACCTGTCCAGAAAACAACCCTCTCCTAACACAAGAACCCGGTGTTCCATTTCTTTAAATTACCACAAAACAACCTACGACGACCACCATATTTTATTAACCAGTAAATAGCATTACGAACATCACATTTAATTTGTATTAAAAACAAATGCATTTCAAATGTGTTTGCACGCGCAATGGTTTGAATGAAGTATCTCAAGAAAAGTTACAGTTGAAAGTTGAGAACCAAAAAAAGCATTAAGTGCAATGTTATTGCCACAGAACTATAATAAAACTCATGCTGCAGGCAATTCTATGGAAATGATGTAGTCCACAGATTTTTATATCTGCCTTAACATTATCAGTTTATATCTACAGCTCATTTCCAGAACTTTCATTGCAAATATGAGTGGAGATCAAGCCCAGCTGGAGGCAGTGCAGCTCTCAAATGGCAGTAACTGGAACCATAAGGACAAACTAAAGTCTGTTCCTTTTCAGAGTACACAATCTCAAGAGTGTGAATGCTGACTTTGAGAACAAGGGTCACAATCTAAAATCAGCTATCATTACCTGTACAAGACTTTATAATCATGACCTTGGTTTACCACCTTATCATGTAAAGAAAATATAATTCAGGAATGAGTCTCCAACTCCTTTTCCATGACTTCCACTTAGTTTGAAGTCGGTATGCCTTGTGGTAAACAGCCTTGAACCAATGCCGAGAACTCAATCACAACACCAAGCACTGTTAATGATGTTTTCCAAATGAAAGTGCAGCTGATTTGTCATTCCCTGTCTGATGATTTTAGTTCGAGTCTGTTTTCACTTATGTCGAGTGTATTCCCCTGATGAGTTACTGTTCACCAGCCGTTTCTCTGCGAGCAAGAAAACTATTCCCGCTCACAATAAACAGCCTTATGCAGTTCCAGAAGGTTGAATTCAGACGACTAACCATCCTCGCCGCACACACATACTAGTACAGTTTTAGTACATCTAGCTTCAGGCCAACGTGTTACCTTTTCTATGTGTATTATCTAAAATAATCACTGTGGTTTGAGAAGGTTAGACGGTCCAAACTAAGCAAAAGACATTCAGACTCCAGGCACAATACATATGCTCAAAAACATTAGAAAACGCTTGCACATTTTCCTTCTAAAAATAACTTTGTATCTCTGCATTGTTTTCTGAACAGACACTTCACTGCTGCGTTCGGAGAACCTCAGCAAAATCCTGTGAGGACCAGACGGTGCAGTTTTCTCTTTTTGGAGGGCAGCAGCAATGTGAGGAAGAGACTTTGGACATCTGGCCGAGGCTATATCACTTGTTATTTCCTCCCTCTGTTGTTCTGAAGGAGAGGTCAGTCGGCAGCAGACTGGAGATGGAGGCCAGGTTAGAGGTCACAACTGAGCCCTGTTGATTGGTAGGGTCGACCAAGGGTCAAAAGAGGAGAGGAAAGCAACAGGAAAGCTCTTTGTGCTCCGCTCTAAAGGATTGGGAATGCTTTCCTCAGGTCCTATCTGTCTTCCTAGCCTTGTGCCGGACATAAGATATCGGCCGTCCACACGCTTTCCCACAAACACAAGCATGAACATCAGGTACGATAGGGTCCTTAAGGGACACTTACCCCAAAAATTAAAATTCTGTCATCATTTACTCACCCTCATGTTGTCTATGAGAAAATTCTCAGATTTTTTTTGTTTTGTTTGGTTTCTATATAGAAAATTAAAGCTGGATTACACTAGCCAGTCTGCAGATTTTGTGTAGTGTATGATAGGCATCAGATTTTAGCTTCAAACTATGATTCTATCCATTCTGAGGATATCGAACATATATTTTGCACTGATTTTTGGTTTAATTTGTTATGCGTCTCCTAGCAATGAGGCGAGTGTTCTGCATAAGTTTGTTTTTGTTCAGAAAAACTTGAAAGTCTGGCAGTGTTTTAGTCGTTAATTGCATTATCCCTAGTTTTTCCTCAGTAACCCTTTACAAAGTTGGCAAGTTCATGATGCGTAGTGTTTTAAAAATCATTTGAGATGTAGTGTATTCCAGTCGTACGATTTTGGAACAACATGACGGTGCCTAAATGACATCAATTAATTATCCCTTTGAATTTTGAATGATATAGAGCATGAGACACGTTGTTGGTGAAACACCTTACACACAGATTATGCCATAAAAGAAGCAATCTCGAGAAAAATAACCTGGATCTTGTGCACATAGGTGGTTTACACTCCCTCACCTTACCTGATAAAACTGACCCAGCAGGTCTAATACAACACTCGAGAGCGCTGCGCAAGCATTTCCTCCACAAACACAAGTATCCCGAAACTGACATGAACCTACATGCCTGAATTCTTATTGAAGAATTTGCCAGGCACCAGTTTAAACCAATTTCCGACACCGTCGACTCTAATCTTTTCATTGTCATGTCAGAGTTGGGCATATTTGAAAGTCTTAGACGAACTACGAGCCTGATATCTTATTAAATGCATTTGAACCAGCTGTACAAGATTACAAACCTGAACCAAAAGTAAATTTATTCAGTGCTCCTACACAAACAGATTTCGCCTCAGGACCTTTTCCCCATAACTGACACCGGTAACAAGCACCATACATTGTCATTCCCACACACCTGCAGAAGTGCCATTCCAAAGCAGGTTGCCAAATAACTTTGCAACAGTTAATTTCATGAAAATGCAAATCCCCCATTTTTTAATCATCCCCTTTCCTGCAGACCTGAGAGCGAGAGAGACAATGCTGCCGAATGGGACCCTGGGGGAATATCGCACGCTTTGAGGCTTGGCTGTTTCAATACAGAACAATTACATTATCCCTCTAATAACTTAGGTAAGTTAATCCTTCACTGGAAACGTTTGGCGACAACCTTTTTTAAGCTATGAAGCTTAATGTAGTGTGTTATCGCAGGGTAGCAGGAGTTTGTGACGCTATGGGCCTACATCTTTGGCAGTCTGCATTGTGTTATGACCAATTCTGACTTGAAAGGCAAGCCAAAATATGGCTACATACTGCTTAAGAGCAGTGTAAAGTTTGTTTAAAGGTCACAGCTAACTTAAAACAGCCAAATCTGGGCAAACAGGTGATATATGAGCACAGTTGTACATCAATGAGTTTGATACATGCCAACATTTTTGACAACAAATGTAGAATGTCATAAAAGCTCTACAGCTTAACTCGTTTTGACCCATTTAAAGCGTTTAATGTAATGCCCAAATAGGCAACATCTAAGTCCAAGTCCTGCTTTCCCAAAAGTGTAAACTGAACTGGTCAACCAAGTTCTGCTAGTTTCGAAGTGAGGAGCTTCTCTGGAAATAGACCAAACTCTTCTCTCTCTTTCTCTCGTTATTTAAACGCTGTCATCAGAAAGGTCAGAGAGGGGGAGGCTCGTTCAGTTCCACTTGACTAACGGGCTGATTGATGAAATAAGAGGCAAAAACAGAAGCTAATGAAGAGAAACACAATACCGTCGCTGTCCGAGCGCAGACTGATGGATTGGTGTCGGCTTGACGGAGCAAATGATGGGTCTACGCTACGAGACAAATCACATATCATCAATTACTAGCCTAATGGTGTAGGAGACTTAAGAACGCACTATTATGTTTTATGGTTGCGCCTCAACTTTTGCTTTTGTTGGGCGGAACGTCTGTTGAGAAGTAACCGCATGGTCACCATAGAAACTCGGTAACGCGAGGGAACGACCGTATAATTTCGCTATTTCAATACAAATTGACTAACTGTAACTGTGAATTTTTGTGTCATAACACGTCGCTTAGGAGAACAAATAACTGCGCAAAAACCCAGTGCGTGTCGCTCATAATTAAAATAAATGAGCATAACACCATGGTTCGCAGCCTCTAAAAATAGTAGCGAGTCCAGCGAGCAAATGACCAAACCCTGGTTGGCACCACCGCAGATTAGCAGTATATCCTTCTCTTTTAATAATGCGCTCTGGGGCCATATAACTACACGCTTCGCCGTTTCATTAAAACGGGTCTCTTTTTAATTAACACTCCGCGCACAACTCCCCATTGTGCACAATTCTCCGCTTCAGTGACAGCATACATCAAGGCTGTGTCTCAAAACATTGTGCGCTGCCTACCTAGACAGCATTTCACCTAGACTCCAACTGAGCCCAGCTGTCTAAGTTGGCAGCTCGCTATGATTTGAGACACAGCCTGCGAGTTATTGTACGGGGAAGTTGCAGCCAAAACGCAGCAATGTAAAGTTTGCTTAACGTACATTTAAACGCGTTTGGCGAGTATGTGCTTGAGATCATGTTTAAAAATAACAAATCTCGAAATAAAACTTTAATTTTTGCCCCACAGCTCAACTGGGAAAGTGTGGCACTTGCAACCCCAATCTACTTACGCTTAACGATGCTTTTGGGAAACGCAGCTCTGGTAACGTTAAATAACAAATAGTTACAAACGTATGATAAAATGCAACAAAATGACATCGTATAGGTGCAGAAGACGTTGTGAGGTGCGTGTTTGAACACGCACAGACTTGAGTGGAAACCGTTAAAACAGAAAGCCTGTTAAAACTGAAACTTATCTTTACTAATTCACAATCTTTACTAATGTAATCTCTACTAACGTTAGTTGTTTTTACTCACCGTTAGTTGTTCGCAGTCTGGAAAGAAGTCAAAGGGTTTTGGGATCACTCTCAAAGTTATTGCGCGGGATTAACCAGTGAAAGACTGGCTGTCTATGTATTTTTGTTTTCGTCCACCCAAAAATCGTTGGGGAAATGCGCTTTCGATAATCCGACTGTCGCGTGTTCCAACAAACTTCAAAATCGTCCCTCTCGTTAGAAGCGCTCCGCTGCAACCGTCAAATGCATGCCCATGCTCTTTGTGGCGCTTTCTTAAATCTAGAGCGTACTAAAACTCGCTTTCTTATGACTAAGTGTCTAAAAACCTCCTACGAGCTGCGAAATCTTGTTTCTGGCATCAGTTTACGCTGAAATTACACATGAACGAACAGCTAGAAAATTTTAAAGTCACTCCTCTGATGACGCGCCATAGGTGCAACCTCCGCAGCCAATGAACGGCGAGGGGCGTGGCATTTGACAGGATGATGGATGGCTGTTTGGGCAACTTTAAACTATTTTGAAAGTAATTTAAATTGCCCATAATCACCACGGCTGAGTTATGCTGAAAGGACTTAAAAGCGTCTTTATCCACAGCATTTAAGCCTGCTGGGGACCGGCGTGGTCACCTTAAGGTGTATTAACTCATTTCTATAGTATCAATCTATAAATAAACCGACAATAGATACAAAAACAGACAGTCCCAATAACAGATGTGCTCACACGAGAGGAAAACAGGCAGCTGTTAAATTGAACACTACCACGTGCTCTCACCTTATATTTGCTGCGTCTCTCGGCACGATCGAAGCTGCGAACATCTGGCCAAGATGGAAAGCCAATTACCTCTGGCGCCGTAAATCTTTATTTAACCAATGCAATACTGTCCAATTTGCCTTGATTTACCATTACAGGTTTAAATGAACTGGCCTTGGCCTCTCACTTATAGGCAGTGCTACCACTAAGAAATGTTGTGGCTTATGATGTTAACTACTAAACACACCTGCGAGGCAAAATCAATGTTTCACTGTTAATGGTAATAGTATCATTTGACAGGTGTAACACAGGCTTACAAATGTCTATGTGCTCTTTGTTCCAATGAAGAACTATGCATGAGAGTTTAAACCTGACCTATATTATGCAAAAGCATACTTGATGTACTGTATTTTTATTTTCATGTAGGAAGGCAGTATCACTTTTATCAGATTCCCTGGGCCACAAATATGTATGTAACATACAGTCGTATATATATATATTTATTTATTTATTAATTTATTTATTTTTTACAAATATATATATTTGTAGCAATAGCCAACAATACATTGTTGGATATTGCTACAAATTTATATATATAACTACATATATTGCTACAAATAACTATATATAACTATATATATATACATTTTTCTTTTATGATAAAATCATTAGGATATTAAGTAAAGATAATGTTCCATGAAGATATTTTGTAAATTTCCTACCATAAATATATCAAAACTTAATTTTTGATTAGTAATATGCATCACTAAGAACTTCATTTGGACAACTTTAAAGGCGATTTTCTGTTTTTTTTTTTTTTTTTTTGCACCCTCAGATTCCATATTTTAAAACACCTGTATATTTGCCAAATATTGTCCTATCAAAATAGCAAAAAAAAAAAAAAAAACATAAATCAATGGAAAGCTTATTTATGCAGCTTTTAGATAATGCATACATTTTAATTTTAATAAATTGATCCTTATGACTGTTTTTGTGGTCCAGGGCTACACATGCAGGCTCTAGTAGATATATATTGGGGCCTAGCATATGTACATCTTTTAAAAGATGAGTTGGCAATGGTGTTTTTATTCCTGCTCCGGAATTAAGGGACTAGCGACATCTAGTGGAGGACTTTATGAGCTATTTTGTTTGTACTTGAGGCTAGAACTAGAGGCATAAATACAATTTCCAAGGTTGCCAATTTTTCTCTCTTCTGTAGAATAATATACTATGAAATTATTCTCTCTACATTTGAATTTGCTCATTGCTACATGTTTTTCAAAATGTGTAAAACCAATAATATTATCCTGTTAGTATCATTAGAAAACAATTAAGTGAATATTACAGGGTCATTGACGGGTCATAGAAGGATCTACCAGTTCTATTCAGATGTAAGGCAATGTCATTGTTTAAAAAAGGGGGAATAGTGTGATTCAATTCAAATCCGGGCTCTGCATACAAAGACTTCAAAGCAAGCAGCTCTTAGACACACACACTCTGCCTTGGGGATCACCTGAGCAGACTGGTCTTTGATGAGACACTGTGGAGTCCCCTGCCACTTTTACAAAGGTAAATGTTTCCACCCCTCCTTTTCCCCCAACCCCCTGGTACCCATCTCCCTGGTGGCCCCATTGTTTTATAGAAACTCAACCCTTTGCATGAGATAGAGGAAGGAAATTGACGAAGAGAAGACCATGAGAGAAGAACAGGGCACATCAGAATGGGTGAGAAATATCTGAGACAGGGAGGGAAAGAGATAAAGAGGCTGACAGGAAGAAAGAGGAAAAACTGGGAATACTTGAAAATCAGAGGACACATTGTGGAAATTTCTTTGATGCTTCTTATTAAGAAACTTCTTTTATTCGATAGCCTCTCTCTCTCTCTCTCTCTCTCTCTCTCTCTCGAACACATACAAGCAAAAATTAGGGGCTTTCAATATCTCAAAAGGCATTTTGGTATACATGTTGGCTATAAAAAGGGTTTGATGTCGAAATTAGACAAGAAGTTAAATTGCTATGTAATGGTCAGAATAGCTAGAAATATTTTAAATCTGTCATTGGTATCGTTAGTCGTTAATAAGACTTTCATTATTCGTAAATTCCATTGGAATAGTGAATAATAATGTTATAAATGACAAAAAATTGCATTCAGATTTTTTTTATAGTTTACCACAGGTGCATACAATAAAGTGGAGTTAAATGTTTTATGCAACGCAATGATAGAAAATAATAAATAGAGGAGCGTTTCTACTTTTGAGGTATCATTTAGCCAACAGAGGACGCTAATGTTCACTTTTAATCTGGAGCTATTTAATAGATAAACAATTAGCCTCTCAAAATCTGTCACCCTGGACCACAAAACCAGTCATAAGTATCATGGGTATATTTGTAGCAATAGCCAACAATACATTGTATCAGTCAAAATGATCGATTTTTCTTTTATGCCAAAAATCTTTAGTATATTAAGTAAAAATCATGTTCTGTGAAGATATTTTGTACATTTCCTACTGTAAATATATCAAAACATAATTTTTGATTAGTAATATGCATTGCTTAGAACGTCATTTGGACAACTTTAAAGGCGATTTTCTCAATATTTAGATTTATTTGCACCCTCAGATGTATTTGTCTTATCATAACAAACCATACAGCACTGGAAAGCTGAAAAAATAAAATAAATACTCTTATGACTGGTTTTGTGGTACAGGGTCACATTTATCCACCATGGGTCATTTGTAAATTTGATGGGTTTGGCTTCCGGTCCACATCTAGCTATTTTTAGCTGTACAAAACAGCTTGTTTTGCTGCTTGACATCGCAAATTAGTGTGGTTTACCATTTTATTTTAATGTATTACCGTAATTATAGACAAAATGGTTTGTAGTGCAAACAATTTTACCCTTTACTGCATGTTGTTATTCTTCTCGTTATCTCCCGATAGCAGCTAATGAACCGGAAGTCTCACCCAAAAGCTTACTTCCGCGTTGAAGAAAAAGATGAATATCTTCCCTGTTTTAGTTAACGTTTTCAAATAAAGAAGTCACACACACAGAACTTTTGAATGCAGAAACATTTCAAAAGAAGCACTTAAGACTGGATTTTACTACACAGAACATACATATGGAAGTCTGTGACCAGTGTTGGGGAAAGTTACTTTTAAAAGTAATGCATTACAATATTGCGCTACTTCCTAAAAAAGTAAGTAATTACGTTACTTAGATACTTTTTATGGAAAGTAATGCGTTACATTACTTTTGCGTTACTTTTTAATCTGGACAGGGCTTGCTTGTTTGTTTTTAATATAAAAAAGTTTGATTCTTAGCAAATGTAAAAGCCCTTTCACACCAGAATGAAATTAAGTGAATAAGGCTAAAGGAAAATTAAATTCATGTCTATACAGTAGAACTGTAGGAAAAGAAAGTTCAACAGCAATGAGAAAAAAAGCACAAATGTTAGATAATCTAAGTTGTGCTTATTAGTACACTGCAAAAAATGTTTATCTTACTTATATTTTTTGTCTTGTTTCTAGCCAAAATTTCTAAAAATTCTTAAATCAAGAAGGATTTTCAAGACAAGTCAAAAATTATTGTCTTGTTTTTTTCTGAAAACAAGTCAAAAGTAAGTGTGTTTTTGCTTAAAACAATGGGGTAAGCAAATTAATCTTGTTTTGGGTTTTTTTTTTTTTTTTTTGCTTAACCCATTGGCAGATTGTTTTGCTTATTCTAAGCAAAAACTCACTTATATATATATATATATATATTGGCTGGAAACAAGACACAAAATCTAAGAAAAGTATATTTGCAGTGTATGGTTGAATTGGATCAACAAAGGTCAGCAGCAAAGTCACTGGTTAATAAAATGGGATTAAATACAAAAATTAAACAAAAAGTAAATGGCGTTACTTTTTTGAAAAAGTAACTCAGATATTTTCTTGGAAATTAAAAAGTAATGCGTTACGTACTAGTTACTTGGAAAAAGTAATATTATTATGTAACTTGCATTACTTGTAATGCGTTACCCCCAACACTGACTGTGACTGTCATATTTAATAGATTCTGTCATTAGTGATGAGCAAAACATATGCTGACTCAATCAAAGAGTGACAAATGTGTGTGGCTCAAATGTTGTGTGAGTATCAGTGGGATTGTACAGTCATCACATATTTCCACCTGCCATCCTGCACATTCTCAACACATTCAGACATTTCCTGTTTCCCTGTCATGGTAGTGCTGAAAGTCTCAGATGTCTGTGAGAAAGTAAGAGACAGAGATAAAGCAGAGAGAAACTGAGCTAGAGAAATCCTTCAGAAAAAAATGACCTGGCCTGTTGTGTGTTCCAATGAAGGTATCGTTAGACGTTTTGTTATGATTAATAACACAACTGCTAAAACAATTAATTTTTATTGCAAATCCCCAGTGTCTATTCTATTCACTGTTGTGTTGTCAATGTTATACACGAACACAAAGCCGAAACATAAATTGTAATACATTTTATTTTACAAAATCAAACTATCGTAATTATACATATAAATGTATTTGCTCCATATGTGTTATTTGCCATTCACCTCAAAAAATTGAGGTTTGAATATGACACTTCACAAGAACTGAAGTCTGTTAAATATTATAAAATAGAAACAAACAAAACATCATATATGTACAATGGGATTAATACATATTTACACTATATACAATGAATCTGGTTTTATGAATACAACAAAAGGCTATGAATATTGAATTATTAGTCTGTGTATGTAGTTTACTATGGTATGGATTATACTATTTTATGTTTTTCTTTAAATCAAACAAGCTTTACAATCATAATTTATCCTGTGTTACTACAAACCTGATAAAACAGCAATGACAGTCCTATTTATAACTTAAATACATATATTGTTATATTGAGAGTACGCTGTAAAAAGAAAACAATTTGCTAATTCAGCTTAAAATAATTTGCTACCTGACTGCCTTAAAATGTTAAGTTCAGTCAACTCCAAAAAAAAAAGTTTAGTCAACTTGAAATGTTATGTTTTACTAAGTGACATATTTGAGTTGATTCAACTTAAAATTTTAAGGCAGCCGAGTCACAAACACAGCTAAGTTTAACAAACAATTTTTTAGTTTAGTCAACTCGAATATCTAAGTTATCACTTAGTACAACTTGACATTTCAACTTGAATAAACTTATTTGAGTTGAACTTAAAATTTTAAGGCAGCAGTGTAACAGAGTTTTTTTTTATGTTGACTTGACAAATTGTGTTTTTTGTTTTTTACAGTGTACTGTTGTGTTGATGAATACTAGGCTAAAACTTTTCCATGGAAAACTGGATACAGTTGAAAAGTGAGAAGATGCTGTTAAATGTGTTCTTGAGCTAAGGTCAGTGTGTGTATGTGTGTATATCATTTGGCAGATTGAAGAGCTCTGCTTGTGATGACAGGCCCTGTCTGCTGATTCTTTGACTGCAGCTGCAGCGCTGTATCCACATAATGTTGCGGGTAAAGTCGTCTCGATCTGGCTCCGGACAGTGGAAGTGTAGACGGATTGTACGCGTCACAGAGGGAACACAGAAGCGACCGTCTGAGCAGGATCCACATGAACGAGGCCGGTAACGGCGAGCAGTGAAGCATCCTGCAAAAACGATCTGCACAGGTTTCGCTGGTCGTGTGGTTCTCTGACACTTCTTTCCTTTCTGAGTAAAGAAATTGAGAGGAGGAGAAAAAGAGAGAAAGCGATATATACTTCAATAACAGATCAAAATTACTAATATTATTAAACTTATAAAAATATAATCAGATTACACTACCAGTCAACATTTTTTGAAGTCTCTTCTGCTCACCAAGCGTGCATTTATTCGATCCAAAGTACAGCAAAAGCAATGACATTTTGAAATATTTTTACTATTTAAAATAGTTTTCTATTTGAATATGTATTTAAAATGTAGTTTATTCCTGTGATTTCAAAGCTGAATTTTTAGCATCATTGCTCCAGTGACATCATCCTTCAGAAATCATTCTAATATTCAGATGCTGCTCAAAAAAACATTATTATTTTTTATTATTATTATATTAAAAACAGCCGAGTTGAAATTCTTCAGATTTCTTTGATGAATAGAAAGATCAAAAGAAAATCATTTATCTGAAATAGATATATTTTATAGCATTATACATGTTTTTTATCATCACTTTGGATCAATTTAAACCATCCTTTCTAAATAAAAATATTTATTTCCATAATTTCTTTCCTCCGATATATCTATATCTTTATCATATACATATACATATACACTGACTTTTTGAATAGTATAGTGTGTAATTTAACAAAGGCTTTTTATTTCAGATAAATGTTGGATCATTAAAGAATCCTGAAAAAAATGTACTGTACTGTTTTAAATAAAATAACAAACTAATAATAATAAAAAAAAAATGTTTCTTGAACAGCAAATCAGCATATTACAATGATTTCGGAAAGATCATGTGACACTGAAGACTGGAGTAACAATGCTATAAATTTTGCTTTTATCAGTTACATTTTAAAATATATTCAAATAGAAAGCAGTTATTATTATAATATTTCACAATATTACTTCTTTTGCTGTATTTTTGATCAAATAAATGCAGACTGGGGTAGCAGATGAGAATTATTTAAAAAAACAGTAATGTTTTGTATGTTTTTAACAGGATCTCTTAAAAAAATTGTGTTTTTAACATTTTATTTCAGTTTTAGTTCCTTCAGTGCTTCATCTTAAACATATTTGCATCTAATACCTACATTTTATTTCATATATATATATATATGTGTATATATATATATTAATGTTTTATTTTTAAATATGATATTCTTTATGGTATTTCAAGATGCATATCTCATTTTCTTTATCACTTACCATCAGTGATGGTACAAGGTTAAAAATATAAAAATTTTAAATATATATATATATTTGTAATTTTATATTGTTAAATAAAAACTTACCTTCAGTGATGGTGCAGGGTTGACGCCACACTCTCGTATTTGACAGAGCCTAGTTTCACTGACAAGCTGACATTCAGGATTACTATTGGTTACACGGCTGGACACGCCCATTCCACAAGTGGCTGAGCATGTGGACCAATCAGTGACCTGCAGTAAGCAGGTGGATGGAAGGATTGCCTGGGACTTTGAGGATGAAATCCACTCTAAGAAAAAAAAAAAAATATTAGAGATTAGAGATAAAATACTCTAAGAATATGCTGAATGAGCTTGTAATTCCCAAACTACGAGCAACACATAACCATATAAAAATAACCAGTGTTAATCCACCTTTTTCTTTTCATAAAAGTGGGAGTGGCCATTTGTAAATTTTATGGGTCTGACTTCTGGTCTCTGGTCTTCTACAAAACAGCTTGTTTTGCTGCTTGATATTGCAAATTGGTGTGTCTTATTATTATATTATTTTAATGTATTATCTTAATTTTGAGCACGTTGTTATTTACCTATACTGCCGTGCAAAGGCAAAAGACCTTAACTTTGATTTTGGTCGAAAATTAGTCATTGATATTTTTGGGACATTTAAGACATCCTTTATAATGTGTATAAGTATCTTGAGTGATTAAGTTGTTTTTCTGTGAAAATAATGGATTGTCTTAACCATAACTTCAATAACCCCTGGAGAAACCAAGGCAGAACACCTTATTTTTGCCTTGGTGTGACTTATGACTTTTTGCAGTTTAAAAATAAACTCTGAGCTCAATTTTTTTTAATGTAGGTCATTTTAATTACTAAAACATCTAATTGCCAAATTTTTAGTGTCTTACCTATAATTAATTTGGCTGGACAAATAAAAAAAACTTTAAAATCATTTTTCTCAGTTTCACACTCGAGTTGAGGTCTTTTGCCTTTGTAGGGCAGTATAGCAGCTAATGAACCGGAAGTCTCACCCATAGGCTTACTTCCGTGAAAGAAAAAGACAAAATTAATCTTTTTCTGTGAGAAAAAGTTGAGAAACATTGCTGTACAGCATATTTTTCAATAGAAATGTATTGTTTGTCATTTATTTCTTTATCATTTTTTTCCCCCTATGCATTGCATTTTAATGGCAAGGTTATTCATCTACCTTGATAAGGATCTCCTGCACTGCTGTCCCACGAAGTAGATGGACCTACAAGTAACTCGTTGCCTATTAGGTCTGTGTGCTTTTGTGGATGTGCGTCAGGCAGCGGACCCACTTCAGCAATGCGGTTGTCATCGTCACACACCCACTCCTGGCAGCAGCGACCGGGCAGTTTGGTGAGGCGACGGCGGGAACAGCGCCAGTCGGGCAGCGAGATGCGGTGTGGGCACAGTGGGACGCAGCCGACTACTCCATCAACACACGAGCACTGATGCTCACAAGTTGGCTGGAAGTCCTCGCCGTGTTGATAGACTCGCCCATCCAGCTCACATGGGCGACCTTGAGCTTCAGCTAGACGTCAGAATTAACAGTATATTGCTTGATTAGCATGAGCGCCATAGTTAGCATCAATAAGTAGCCTATAAAATACCGACGTTTTTCAACTGACTATTATTTTTAATACAGTTATGGGTTAATAAACCTGCTGCAAAATCATCCTAGACCAGGCCATGTCATAACAGCATTCTCTATGGCAAGCCGTTGTGACCTTTATACATTCGCAGGATATGAATTCTTGATATCAACAATTCAGTTTTCACTAGTTAAAATTATAATTCTTGATATCAGAAATTAGATTTTTACCAGTAACAGTGGCAATTTTTGATATCAGGAATTACATTTCCACTAGTAAAAAGGTTAATTATTGATATCAACAATGACGTCATCATAGAAATTGAATTAATGACAACAAGAATTGAATTTCAACTAGTAAAAACTATAATTCGTAATATCAAGAATTGTATTTTCACTAGTTAAATGTCACCATAGTATGGCAAGCCGTTTTGACTTTTATTAATTCACAGAATATAAATTCTTGATATGGACAATTCAATTTTCACTAGTTAAAATTATTAAAATTATAATTCTTATATCAGAAATTAGATTTTTACTAGTAACAATGGCAAATTTTGATATCAGGAATTACATTTCCACTAGTAAAAAGGTTAATTATTGTATCAACAATTGAATTTCAACTAGTACAAACTATAATCCTCGATATCAAGAATTGTATTTTCACTAGTTAAATGTCACCATAGACTCCCATTCAAATTTAATTGTTGATATCAAGAATTGATTTCTTACTAGTTAAAATTCCAATTTCACATCAGAAATACAATTCTCAATAGTAAAAAAATTGTTACTAGTAAAAATGCCAATTCCTGAAATCTTCCTGGCCAAGATTTCAGTTGTCACTAGTTGAAATGTCAATTGTTGATATCTGTAAATGTATTTCAACATGTTACATTTGTTATTTCTGATATCTGAAAATATATTTCTGTTATCAATAATTAGGAGAGTAATTTCAGATATCTAAAATGGCATTCTTACTAGTAACAATCTCATTCATGATATCAGAAATGAACGTTTTCACTAGTAGCAATTGAATCATAGATATCAAGAATGGACATTTTTACTAGTAACAATGTAATTATTGATATAAAAAAAAAAATTTTTACTAGTAAGAATTGTATTTCTGATATGTGAAATTTGAATTTTAACTAGTTAGAAATCAATTCTTGATATCAACAATTAAATTTGAATGGGAGTCTATGGTGACATTTAACTAGTAAAAATACAATTCCTGATATCAACAATTATAGTTTTTACTAGTGGAAATGTAATTCCTGATATCAAAAATTATAATTTTAACTAGTGAAAATTTAATTGCTGATATCAAGAATTCATATCCTGCGAATGAATAAAAGTCAAAACGGCTTTCCATATCATAGACTCCCATTCATAATGAATTGTTGATATCAATAATAAATTTCTTACTAGTTAAAATTCAAATTTCACATATCAGAAATACAATTCTCACTAGTAAAAACCTTTATTTTTACTAGTTACTAGTGAAAATGTCCATTCTTGATAAGAATATACTAGTAAGAATGTCATTTTAGATATCTGAAATTACTCTCCTAATTATTGATAACAAAAATACATTTTCAGATATCAAAAATAAGAACTGTAACATGGTGAAATACATTTACAGATATCAACTATTAAATTTGAATGTGAGTCTATGGTGACATTTAACTAGTCTAAATACAATTCTTGATATCAAGAATTATAATTTTAACTAGTGAATATTAAATTGTTGATATCAAGAATTCATGTCCTGCGAATGAATGAAAGTCAAAACGGCTTGCCATATTCTCCCTATTCTTCGTACCTCTACACAAGCCTCTGTCAGGGTCTCCACCGGCCCCTAGGTGGCAGCGCAGTCCCTTGATGTGGTCACAGGGCTCAGTAGGGCCGCAGTCTTGGTTAAACTGCCTGGCACAGACCCGACAACACCCACATGAGTCCAGAACCGAACTGATACCAGGAGGACACGAGGGGGGCGAGGAAGGACAAGAGCATTTCAGTGGACAGCCTCCTTGCACCTGAGAAAGCACAGAAGGAAACAAGTAAGGACTGATGTTAGAACACACTGCATTTTTCTTTCTTCCATCCCACAGATCAAGACATAAGAAGTTGCTTTCACTGAGTTTAAAATGCCATAGTTTTGCAATGAAGGAGATGATTTATTGCAGCAACCTCCTTAACCACTATAAAGTCGTGATAAATTCATGCTGCCTCTAAATTAAACCACATGCAAGAGCCAAAACCTGACACAAATAAGGCAAAAAAGAGTGGATTCAATTCCCTGTCACTCCCTAAAATAAAATACTTTTATCTGTAGCAGATGCTTAATGTATGTAGATTTTATCAGCTACCGAAAACTGACATTGTGATTAAGCAGTTTCTATACCAGTGCATATTGATAAATAAAGGTCTCAAATCATAGTTTATAGAAGAGTAGTAAAACTTTTTAAAGCTATTGGCAATCATAATCTTAAAGTCAACCTGAACGTGACATAATGAGCATATAAAGGTGCACATTTAAGTTCAAACCATCAAACAGAGCGCAAAAACTCACCTCCACAGCGGCCCATGACAGCAGCATCAGTGTGATGAAATGTCTTTGCCTCAGGGGGGACATAGTTAGTTTTATCCAAAATGTTTAAGTATGTGCTCAGTTTGGACGAGTTACAAAAGAGTGTGTCAGATGTTCAAAAATTGCCTTTTGATTTACAGCCCTTCTGCATCTGTCAGTTCAAAAAGAATTTGGCTGGTTGGGAATCCACACTTGCCTCTTTCTCTTGAAGCCTGTTTATGAGTTGGTGAATGCATAAAACTGTAAAGCTCTGCTAGATTCTCTTGGTGACGGCCACTTTTATAGACAGCTGTGCACAGCCCCTTCTGACATCACACACACACTCTCTCGCTCTCTCTCTCACATACACACACACACACATATTTGACAGGTCATTTTAGACATATAAAGAAAACAATATTTATTATATATTTTCCTATTATCTTTTATTATGCATTAATGGTTTGAATAAGTAAACATCATATATACTTCTATTATTATCTTAATTTACCTTCTCTAAGTATCACATTAGACAGAGAGCTAATGAAAATTAGAGCTGGAGAAACTGCTCAAATTACTGAAAGGTGTGTCTGATTTCAAGCTGATTTCTCGGCTGTTGTGAAATACAGGAAAGGCAGTCTAGCACATTATGGCCAGAGGAGAGTCCAGTCACACACACACACTGAGCAATCCCTCTCACCTCCCCTGCAGACAGCACAGACAGTTTGTCAGACGGCACTTGCTCTCACCGCAGCGGCGGCGAGACATCACACACACATGGCACATAGCTGCCAGCCCGCTCAGTGACGTACTGCATCCACTCACAAAATCTGAGTGAGTGAGAAGGAAAGAAAGAGAGGAAAATCATCTGTATGAAAGAGTAGGTGGTGTGGAAATATCACTGTGTGGAGCTTTTCATTCATTTCTTTGACAAATGTGTCAGAAGAGCAGCTGGAATGGCATTCCCCTGATGATGCACTGATGTGGCATCTACAGTGTCAGAGGTGAAGTCTAATGGAGTTAGTCACAGCATATGCAGCAAATGACTGCTAATGGAGTCATACGACATGAATCGGAACAAGTTCAAGGAGACACCAAACAGGTGAATCTTAGTTAGGACACACACTGTAAGGACGTATTTGTGGCAGCATGACGCAAAATGCTTGAACTTCATGCACAGTTCCTAATGAGGCCATCAACATCAATTAGAAACCATCTGAGGAAGTTAGTGATTTCTGTGAGGTTTTGAGATTTTCTGTAATAACATTACAGTTCTATGGTAGATTAGTGTGTGTGTGTGTGTGTGTGTGTGTGTGTGTATTAAAATCCAGGTCACTTCAGGTTCTTCTCTTAAAAGAGTTCATTCAAAAACGAAATCTAGGCATAATTTATGTTTTTTGTTCATTCATTAGATTTCATTGGCTTTTCTTATATGTGACCCTAGACCACAAATCAGTCTTAAGCAGCACAGGTATTTTTGTAGCGATAGCCAACAATACACTGTATGGGTCAAAATTATACATTTTTCTTTAATGCCAAATATCATTTGGGTATTAAGTAAAGATAAAGTTCCATGAAGATATTTTATAAATTTCCTACTGTAAATATATCAAAACTTAATTTTTAATTAGTAAGATGCATCATCAAGAACTTAATTTGGACAATTTTAAAGATTCTTTTGCACCCTCAGATTCCAGATTTCTTTTTTTTTAATAATTGTATCTCTGCCAAGTATTGACAATCATCATAATAAACCATACATCAACAATCAAAAATAGACTCTTATGACTGGTTTTGTGGTCCAGAGTCACATATGGACATGAACAGTTTAAAGCTTCTTGGAAATGTCTAAGTTTGTGTTCTGCAGAAGAAAACAAGAAAAAATGTTTGGGATATCACAAGGGTGAGTCAAACTTTCACACTGCGGCAAATTTATTTAACGTGTCTTTAATCTGTACATAGATGCATCACAAAAGCATTCTTAAACATTTTTCTTCTGCAAGTCATGAACATTTCCACCACAGTCTCATCTGTTTTGAGGTTAATAATTTTTCTTTGTGTTTATTTTCATGTCCAAGGCAAGTCATATTAAAGTGCTTTACCAGGAGAATAAATAATATTCCCATACTAACATAAAATTATAATTTTATATAGTGGAAATAGTAGTAAATCATGCAACTTACTCTTACAGTGCTTCAGGCCAACAATTGAGACCTTAAAGGATTAGTTCACTTCCTGAATAAAAATTTCCCGATAATTGACTTACCACTATGTCATCCAAGAGGTTTATGTCTTTCTTTCTTCAAAAAGAAGTTATGTTTTTTAAGGAAGACATTCCAGGAATTTTCTCCCATTAGTGGTTTCAATGCAGCTTCAAAGAGCTCTACACAATCCCAGTTGAGGAATAAGGGTCTTATCTAGCAAAACGATAATTTTCGGTCATTTTCTTGAAAAAATGTATATTTATATATTTTTCAACCACGAATGCTTGTCTTGCACTATAGCTCTGCGATGCGCATGCGTGTCTTCACACATTACGTAATCATATTGGAAAGGTCACGCATGATTATAGTTATTCGTCTGTGTACTCCAGTTCAAAAAGGTAGGGCGAAAAACTCTCTCATTTTCTCTTCCAACTTTACAGTATTTTCTAAAGAGCGTTTGACTTTCTTTGCACGTACGCTTTGTAACCACTGGGTCAGTACTTCCGCCTATGTCACACATGACCTTTCCAACATCATTACGTAATGTGCACTGAAATTGCAGTTTGGACCTTCAACCTGTTGGCCACCACTGAAGTCCAGTATATGGACTTATATTTTTTTTTCTGGAAGCAAACTTCTTCAATCTACTACAAACTAGAAATGTACACATCAAATCTTGGGTGTCCCAGATCCTACATAAACTTAATTCATCCTTGTTCCTACACATACTTCCAATTTTAAGTATTAGTTTGACTACTTGTCAGACAAAACAGATGGTCAACCTGAATGCCAGAAGAAGGAAAAATAAAGATAAAAACATATACGTCTCTTTGTTGATGTCTGGAACTTCTTCATTGCATTGCCATGGAAGCAGTCAAGTGAGAGCAAGAGAAGCATGTCAGAACTGCACAGTGGGAAATCAGTGTGTATATATTCGTCTGTCTGCCTGGGGACAAAATAATAAAAGTCTTGCCTAAAAATAGAAGTAAAAAAAAGCAATAGAGATTGAGCTAACTAATAAACTAATACCATGACAACACTTAGACTTGCCACACAGAGTCTGCAAAGCGATGGAAACTACATCTGCTGAAACCAAAACAATCTCAAAACAGTATGAATCAAAATCCCTGAACAAAAAATCAATCTGAAGCAAGCTTTTATACTCAAGAAATACTGAACTAATCCCTTAAATAAAAACCTGTGGCTTTAATGTGGAAAAAGAACTGAGATCTCAAGAAAAGTCCAGGTCACATTTCACCTGAAATCAAAACAAAAACATACTGTTCTCATATTTTGCATAAAGCAAACAATATACATTTAATAACCTTTATTTATTTATTTTTTATTATTATTTTTTTTTTGCATTGAGCTATTGCATTTGACATCGTATTCCTCAATTCTTATTTTATCATAAAGTCATAAAAATGACTGTAAAAATACTGTAAATAATTGTTTTGCAATCTAGTACATCAAATGATACCATGGTGTATATATTAAGAATTTAGATGCAAAACCAGCTAAAAGCTATCTCAGTCAAAAATGAGATAATGATACTGAGTGAATGCTCTCGACACATATTATACGTCCATCAAATACTTTTACTTCAAACTCACTAAAATCCCACCCTAAGCCCAGTCTGAAGCACCAGTACTTACATAGAAACCTATACGTTGGAGCCTGAAAAAATGCATTTTTTGAAGAAAGGTGTCAGATGGATTTAGAGGCTTTTCATTTTTCATGTTACAGCAATAAGACAACATAACAGTCAAGAAATTTGGGTGGGGTAAATGAGTAAAACTGTCCTAAAAAAGTACAATAAAAACAATCAAAGGGTTCTAATAGTTTTCTTTTAAATAAATATAAAATGTGACCTCAAGACCTCTTCGTGAGATTGTTGTTGATTGTTACTGGAACATCCTGAAGCTTAGATCAAACATCAAATTTCCACTTAGTAAATGACTAAGAGTCGCAGCTGGTAAGTGTGTGAGAGAAGCTGCTGGGAACCCATTTGTGTCCCTGGAGCTGTTTAGCTTTGCTGTTTAAGGCAGCAACATCTTTAAATGTTCCTGGAAATAATTCCCTAAACACACCAGAGATGGAAAAAAAACCAAGCCACACGTGCCAATATTAACTCGCCAAATATGTATCTTTCCCCTCTATACATCCGTTTTTCAACACAAACTCACCTTGTATCAATAACACCTCTTTTATGATATTGTTCAGAGGGCAGCTGAAATATGCCGCTTTCAGGCCAACATAATCAAACAGACGTTCACTCGTTGATGAGTTTAAAAAAAAAAACTGAAAGGTTCAAAATACTGGCATGGAATACCAGGCATGGTGTGAAACACTGCTAGCAGATACCAAGGATACCTTAGGGTTATTCATGGAACGCTTTGCAAGATTTGACGATTCGCTTAAGAATGCTCAACGCTCGTAAATCACAGTAGAGCGCTGGATACGAATTATTTTCGCAGTTGAGAATTTTGCAAAGGTTACAGTAGCTATGTTAGGTCTAGAAAGAATAGACTCAACAGGAACTCAAACAAGCCTTTGTGTTTGCATACGTGTATGTGTTTGTGTGTGCACATTCTTGTCTGGATATTTGGAGATTCCTTCAATTTCCACTCGGAGAGCGAAGGTCAGTTTATCGAGCGTTTGTGTGTCTGAGTGAATGCACATACACGAGATTCACTGTGTACAGCTTGTGATGGATAGCGAATTTCAGGTTCCGTCTGACGCTACACTGGCTGGTCTGTATTCAGTCTCGGGCGCTCTCTGACAGGCTCATGCATCATCACAGAGCCGCCTCTGTTTGTTTGCTTCTGATGAGCTCTGTGCCCAATATGTACAGAGCATCCCAGGTTTTTCCACTGCCAGTGCTGTGCAAAAAGACATTCCTCAAATGACGTCTGTTCAGAATGCTTCATTTCATTTCAAAACTGCCACATTGATCTCAGTCATTTTTGAGCCAATGTACACTTCTGCAGTCAAGCTGACTCAAGTAGTCCAAATAAGTTGGATTCTGTGGCATCAATTGATCATTATCTCAAAATATTCTATTTAGATCTTAGGAATTGTCACTACAGTTGCATCCTAAGTTGTCAGTTTGAAATTTACAGGTATAAAAGTAGATTTTATAATAGTATGAATGTTAGAAGTGTTGTACCACACGTACAATGTTGTCGTCACTGTCATGTGGCCTACTAGCCTCAGTTGTGTCACTTCGATGCCATCCACAACTCCTTTCCTGTGGCCAGGATAGTAATGTCAAGGGCTGCCCTCAACTAAAAAAATTCTGGTCGACTAGTAGTCGTTAATTTTAGGAATTAGTCACAATAATAAGCCTTTAAATGTCTACATAGTAGGGATGTGACGAGATCCGATGTGTCTCGCGAGAATGTGATAGTAGGGTAGAGTGGGGGAAAACGCCCCCCTTAAGGAAAATGTGACATTACAGTGAAACAAAACATAAATGTGACTAGAATTGCCATCCCGGTTTTGAGTGACTATGGCAGGAGTTATTCACCAAATATTAAAATTGCTCAGCCTTCATAATTAATTAGTATTTTGACTGAACATATTTTTGTACAAAGGGGGCGTTTTGCCCCAGCAGTGGGGTAAAATGCCTCCTTTCTTACTAACCAGTTTGGTTCATAGATCAACAGCAAAATGAACAGGCTATCGTTTTTAATCTCTAAAAGTAAAAGGCAAGTAATGTATCAACATGTATATTAATATTTATTTGAGGAATGTCCAAAATATCCAGTTTTTTAACATTTATATTTATACAACTAAGCCATGCAAACAAATATGTTGTAATAAATAAATAAATATACAAATAAACATTAATTCATTATTACAACAAATATGTTGTAATAAAAAAAAAAAATAAATAAAAATAAACATTAATTCATTAATTAAGTGTAAAACAAAGGATTTGATAGACAGAAATATGTTATTTTAGTAATTATGATAGAGAGAAACTATGCCCTCTGGGGGGCGTTTTACCCCTCAGCGTAGGGGGCGTTTTACCCCACAAGCTATGTCTTTTTAAAAAAATGTTTCATTTTTAAAATACAATTATATTCCTTATAAATAACATATCCTCTCAAACTACAGACTTCACTATTCATCTATCATACGTCACTGTGATATCCTACACAACAATATTCTCTTAAACACTTTTTTTTTCTCTTAAAAACATTTGTTTATCCCCGTTGTCAACGTAGGGCATAGCAACAGTTGAAAATGTATCTTGACCCCCTCGAGTGGTTATTTTGGGAAAAACAGGTGGGGGGCGTTTTACCCCGGGGGGGCGTTTTCCCCCACTCTACCCTAAGTGCAGTGTTTACTTTAGATTGTGATCTCTGTTCGAACGCAATCTTATTCCTGTCTTTCAATCACATAATGATCATTATTATTACAGACATTTAAATAACATAAGTACTAGAATAAAAGTTTATAGTTTGGGGATAAACACGTCATGTCTATAATAGCGATCAAAACGAAAGTATCTTAACACGTGTATTGTAATGTTTATCCTCTTCCACCAGGAGGTGGCGACAACTTCACGTTTAAAAACGCATTTATCAATGAATCATTCATTCAGGAGATTCCAATAGTAAATTAAGTCTTTATTAATTAATTTCATCCAATATATTAAAAAAAAAGACTTAAGCAATGAATGTCAGAATCACTAGTAAATTGTTATTTTGTTTAGATTTCTAATTTAATCTTTTTTTTCTTCAGAATCATGAGAGAATCGTGATCTCTCTTTTTTTATTGTTTTTAATTTATCCAGAATCATATAGCATAAGTTTACATGTTTATTACTGCATATAATTCATTCAAATAGAAGTTTAATTTCATAAAGTTCATATCAAATGCACCTATATTTTTTGTGTTTTTCAGTTGAATAAAATACTATTTTTCCCTATATATTTCATTATTAAGGATTTCTTTAAAAAAGTAAAAAAATCATGTCTCGTTCTCGTGAACGCAGTGTCGTGTCTCGTCTCGTGGGATAAGTGTCTCGTCACACCCCTACTACATGGTCAAATAAGCGCTCAAGTGCACATATAAAGTTTGCCACAGCACTCTGGCAGAAGTAATGATTATTAATGTGTCAGAGAAAAACAGTAAGGAGGCTGCATTAACTAGTGCTTTTTTGTTGTCAGCAACACTGACTCGTCATCTCCGCAGTTGTAAATGCACCTCTATGCATGTTTCATATGGATTACATAATCTGAGAATAATTGTTTTCCATGTTCCATGGACATTTTGCTCTCTGAAGATATATTTCATGTCTGCAAGGCAAGTATACACAGAGGTTCAGTTATTTTTCTTGACACGCTCAACTTCACAGAGACCAAGACGACAGAAAGTGCATTCTGTTTGCTTTTTTATTATTTTACAAAAGCGCAATGTTTTGTTGTTATTGTGAGTGCACACAAATAAACTTTACAGATTCAAAAGATGTATTAATCTTATCTGTATGACCCAAAATTCTAAATTAAGCTTTCACACACTGCACAGACACTTGAATAGCGCACATTTTTCTATGTTAACGTTAGATTAAGTGGCCATGTAAAGTTGCTGCTCTTTGAATATTTCAGGTGATAAGCCACATTTGAAGTCGAAGAATGAAGGTGAGCGTTTTGCTGTCCTGCCCGATGTATTTGCGCATAGACAGCCACAAACGATCTGCCTCTCACGGACTGCGTAACATTGCTACTTTCTGTGATTTTTTTTTAATGTCTGCGACTAAGCAACGAATAAAATTTTGATCAACCAAGCTTCTTCTTGTTGACTATTGGGGGCAGCCTTAGTAATGTCCATCTAATACTACAGAATTTGGGCGAAAGTAGTAGGTCATTCCGGTACTTTTCGCTTGCTGATTTTGTACATGCTACTCTTTTAGCATGCTGTTGTTTGCAGACTATATAGTATGGAAGTAGGCACAATCAGATGCAGCGTGTCAGTTGACAGTTGCATTTGTATAAAATGTGAAAAAGTGTGCTGTGATACACGAGACATAAAATACAGCCGATTTCAGTTACCTGGATAAGTGGTATAATGTCTTCACTGTGCCCTCCAAGTTGAGTCGTAAAATATTGTTATATTGAATTATAATGATATATAATATTGATACATGAATGACTGTGAAGTCGTATGGACAAGAGTGAAAGTCTGAATTTGTTGGAGACTGTGCCAGGCTGTGCTGTGTAGAAGCTGAATTAAAATACTTTGTCATTTTGGGTCATACAGATAAGTCATACAGATAAGACATTATTCTTTTGAATCTGTAAGGTTTATTTGTGTGCACTTACAATAACAACAAAACTGCGCTTTTGTAAAATGATAAAAAAGCAAACAGAATGTGCTTTCTGTCGTCTTGGTCTCTGTGAATTTAAGCGTGTCAAGAAAAATAACTGAAACTCTGTGTATACTTGCCTTACAGACATGAAAAATATATCTACAGAGTGCAAAATGTCCACTTGTCAGTTTGAAACATGGCAGAAACATTGATCTATATAAACAATATACAAATGTATGATTTATGCAGAATGATAAGTGAGCAAAAACCATGTCTCTAGTAAATGCTAAAGAGTTAATGACTTTTACAGTTTGCTTTAACAAAAACAAAACATTTAGTTTTGAGACCGTAGGCTAAATAAGTGATATAAATTAATAATGTTCATCATTTTGAATTCAGATGTAGCTATTTGGGTTTATTGTTCACAATATAATTCTTTTGTCTTGCTTCCTAAATGTGTGACGTGGTAACGAATGTCCAACACGGTACAAGCTTCTTCTGCACTTGAAGGGCGGCCTGTCATAAACATTGTATTTACAAATTGATCGCACAAGAAGAACACCTCAAAGTCATAATTATGAGCAGCAGACGAGTTGTTTTCCGAGTTTGAGGCAACAATAAGAAAACATTTAGATGCACTGAATGCAGTTTTTTGAAAATCTAAAAATGCAGAAAGTTTTGTGTGAGGGGTATATGGTTAGGGTAAGGGGATAGAAATACAGTTTGTACAGTATAAAAACCATTACACCTATGGAATGTTCCCATAAAACATAGAAACCCAATGTGTGTGTGTGTGTGTGTGTGTGTGTGTGTGTGTGTGTGTGTGTGTGAGCATGTACCTACTTAACCATATTTTGGGGATAAATTTTTACCCAAAAGTAAGCAAAATGGGATAAAATCATCCCTTTAGGGACACCCTTATTTGTAAAACTGCTATAAAAATAAAGTAAACAAAGTTTTTTTGAAATAGTAAAAATGCTGAAAGTTTTTTTGTTAGGGGTAGGATTAGATTAGAAAATGTAGAACTACCTGTATATAAAAACAATTCAAGTCTATGTAATGTCCCCATTTAGATAGCTAAGTAAACGTGTGTGTGCGTGTGTGTTTTCTCATTTACTTTACCACTAGGCTGAGTTACAAAATATAAAGACTGTACAAATGATGCCTGAAAAAAAACACCTACGTTAGATCTACTGATCTAAGTATATTTTAATCTGAACCTTCACTCCCCACATTTCACAGACCATGTGAAAATGATCTTTGCAGACAGCAACAGAACATATCATAAGATTTGCGCCTTTCTAGGCATGGCTTATAGGCAGTTTGCACGTATTCCTTCACTCAGGCCTTTTGCTTTTCTTTCCTGTGGCTTTTCTTTACTCGTCTACTGCATGTAACATACTGTGTAGGTTCTACATTTAAAACTTTATCAATGTTAAAAAAATGCATAAGTATAGTATGAATAAATTATCAAGCATGCATGTAAATATTATGAATGCATTCTGAATGTACTACATCTGCTGCCATGTTGGCATTGTCACGAGCTGTAGAGTGTTGATTCCCTGCCAATCACGACTCCTTTCCCATGGCCTGTGTATAGCAAGAGGCCAATGGTTATGGACATCAGAATCTTGGCAGAGGTAATAGCATTATTGACCAGCTCTGTAATGGCAAAAAAAAAATAGTCTGTAGGTTTGAAAGCTTTCATATGGAGAGATGTTTTTCAAGATATTTCCTGCATATTCATAACCACATGATGTGTATCAGCTGTGTCTTCGCCAGTGTTGAGGATAATGTATTACAAGTAACGCAAGTTTTGTAACAATATTACTTTTTTCAAGTAACTAGTAACGTAACGCATTACTTTTTAATTTCTAAGAAAATATCTGAGTTACTTTTTCAAAAAAGTAGCGCCAGTTACTTTTTGTTTCCTTAATGTATTTAATCCTGTTTTATTAACCAATGACTTTGCTGCTAACCTTTGTTGATCCAATTCAACCGTACACTGCAAAAATACTTTTCTTACTTAGATTTTTTTCTTGTTTCAAGCCAAAATATAAAAAAAAAAAAAAAAAATCTTAAAGTAAGTAAAAAATTTTTTTCTTTTTTTCAGAAAAATAAGTAAAAATTAAGTGAGTTTTTGCTTAGAACAAGCAAAATAATCTGCCAATGGGGTAAGCAAAAAAAAAAAATCTTATTTCAAACAGAAAAAAAGATTATTTTGCTTGTTTCAAGCAAAAACACGCTTAATTTTGACTTTGATTTTTACTTGTCTAGAAAATTCTTCTTGATTTAAGAATTTTTAGATATTTTGGCTAGAAACAAGACAAAAAATCTAAGTAAGATTTTTTGCAGTGTAATAATAAGCAAAACTTACTTTATATTAACTAACATTTGTGCTTTTTTTCTCATTGCTGAAGAGTGTTGAACTTTCCTTTCCTACATTTCTACTCTACAGATGTGAAGCTAATTTTCCTTATTCACCTGATTTAATTTTGGTGTGAAAGGGCTTTTACATTTGCTAAGAATCAAACTTTTTTATATTAAAAACAAACAAGCAAGCCCTGTCCAGATTTGAAAGTAACGCAAAAGTAATGTAACGCATTACTTTCCATAAAAAGTAATCACTAAGTAATGTGATTAGTTACTTTTTTAGGGAGTAATGCAATATTGTAATGCATTACTTTTAAAAGTAACTTACCCCAACACTGGTCTTCGCAAGCTGTGTCTTGAGCATGTTTTAGCTTTTGGCAATTTCTGTCCCTTGCGTTGCAGCATGTGTTCCCTTAACCTCATAAATAGGTCAAAAGTTCAAACAGGTGAAGGTGGTGTTCTCCACAGGTGTGTTTCAATGAGGTTCATTCAGACATTCGCTTCTCATCACCCACGTGAGCCTGTTATTCATTCAGTTTGAGTTCCTTCACTCTTTCAAAATGGAGGTGTTGACAGCCGTAGGGAGAGCAGAAGCACCCTCCTCCGCTCCTCCGCTGCCCAAACCTTCAACAACACAACTGTCCTCTGTGAAAGACAAGATCTCCAGGTGTGCAGTAGATATGAGGTGTAATAGATGCTTGGGTGAAGATGAGGTCCCTGCTTAAGGGAGGATTAGAGGCGAGGCTGAGGTAACTGTTGATGGCAACTTGCAGCCAATGTTTTGGTTCTGCTCTTGGAAGCTAAAAAATGTTGTTATGACAGCGAGAAACTCAGACTGCATAACATTTTTTTTCTGTGCAGAAACCTGGGTCAATCGGTGTAATTAATAATAGAAAAATGTAAACAGTCCTTCATGGAGCGCTCGTTTTTTGTTAATGTTGTGCCGGCCAGTATGGTAATCGTTTTGGATTGACATCTAACAGTGTTGATGTGGCAACATGCAGAGACGATTTAGTTTGCTAGTGCCATACTATTTTAGCAATAAGTCTTTTTTTCATTGTATTAGGCCATGATAAGTGCTGTTCATTTCTAACTTGTCTACAAGCTGCTTCAAGTAAGCAGTTGTCTCTTTATTGCGATTTACAGTTTGTAAAAAAGTATACAAAAGGTCAAATTAGATTCACAAAAAGATTGTTTCCAGTCATGAAAATGCTTTTTCCCACATGGAAACAGTGACTCAGGATGCATGAAAGAAAGCAGATTTTTGTAATATAATAAAAAAAACACAAATGATATTTCTATGATCTTTAAAAGGCTCCACGGATAGAGTTTTCATGTATTTTGATTAATTACAGACTTAGTGAAAGCAATTATGGCGAGCAAGTGAAATGTTTTATGATGTGTCCTTTGTCAAAGGAAGAACAGATAAAACAGAAACAGCTGGCCGAAAAAAGCACAGTAAAATGCAGAGAATCCAAACGAACAGTAAGTCAAGCATTTTAATTATGCAATACGTTACTGATAGAAATACAGTCAAGTTCACATTCATGCCTGAAAGTATTTGAGGTAAACATATTTGTCCAAAATAGGGATGTTTGAGGGCATTTATAATGCCATTTTACTTACTTTCAAACAGGCCAGTCAGAATGCAGCTATTCATTATAAAATTCATTTGAGATTAAAGTATGAGGTGAAACACCATATCTTTCAATATGAAGATGCAAAGTAAAGAGTACTGATATATGAAAAGTAAATACTTAAAATAATTGAGGAAAATATGTACTATCTGCAGCCAACAAACACAGAATAAGACAACTGCAATCTCTTCACTAAGATAATAACTATAAATCTAAAATATACAGTGCTTTGCGAAAGTATTCACACCCCTTAATTTTTTCTCATTGTGTTATGTTGCTGCCTTATGTTAAACTGCTTTAAATTACTTTTTTCCCCACATCAATCTACACTCCATACACCATAGTGGAAAGCCAAAAAAATCCCAAAAAGTTTTTAACATCTAATTTATTACAAATAAAAAACTTAAATAATTAATTTGCATAAGTATTTGTATCCCTAATTTAGCTCAGGAGCATTAATATTGCTTGTAGATGTTACTGCACTTCTAGTGAAGTTAACCTGTGGCAAATTCAATTGAATGGGTATTATTTGGAAAGGCACACACATCTTAATAAAATGCATATTAGAGCAAAAACCAAGCCCTGATGTAAAATAAAAAACTGCCTGTAGAGCTCAGAGACAAGATTGCATCAAGCCACACATCTGGGAAAGAGTTCGGAAAAAAAACTGCTACATTGAAGGTTCACAGAAGCATGTAGTCTCTGTTACCCTTAAATAGAAGAAGTTTGAAACAACCACATCTCTTCCTAGAGCTGGCCTCCTGGCCAAATTGAGCAACTGATGGAGAAGGGCTTTGGTTACAGTCGTGACCAAGAACCTGATGGTCACTCTAGTTGAGCTCCATGATCATATATGCAGATGGGAGAAACTTACAGAAGGACTGCAACATTTCACAGATCTGGGCTTCATGGTGGTGTGGCAAGACTTAATCCTTTCGTCAGTGAAGACACATGAAAACACACTTGGAATTTGCAAAAAAAGCACCTAAAGGATCCTTGAGAAATAAGATTCTCTGGTCTGATGAACCTCAATTCCAAGCATCTTGTTTAAAGAAAACCCGGCACTGCTCATCACCTGCAGAGTACCATCCCAAAAGTAAAGTGTGCTGGTGGCAGCTTCATGCCGTGGGGCTGTTTTTCGGTGGCAGGGACTGAGGGATTCATCAGAGTAGAAGAAAAGCTCAGTGTACCAAAATATTGAAGTATTGAGCCTTAATGAAAACCCACTCTGAGGTTTTGAAGGTTCACCTTCCAACAGGACAATGCACACAGCAAGAGTGACTTATAGACATCTCTGTGAATGTACTTGAGGAGAGCCTGGGCTTGAACCCAATTAAACATTTCTGAAGAAACATGAAAATGTCTGCCAGATCCCATCCAAGCTGACAGAGCTTGAGAGGTGAGGCGAAGAATGGCAGATAACTGGCAAATGTAGATTTGCATCATACCCAAAAAGACTTGAGGCTGTAAAGGTGCTTCAGCTAAGTACAACTAAGTAAGAATATGAATACTTATGAAATGTGCTTATTTTAGTTTTTTTATTTTTAATACATTTATGAAGTCGTGACAATTCTGTTTTTGCTTTGTCATAATGGTGCATGGAGTATAGATTGATGTGGAGAAAAAAAAAGTTATTTAAAATGCCAGATAACTGGCAAATGTAGATTTGCATCATACCCGAAAAGACTTAAGGCTGTAAAGGTGCTTCAACTAAGTACTAAGTACAACTAAGTAAGGGTATGAATACTTATGCAATGTGCTTATTTCAATTTTTTATTTTTTTTTTTATTTATAAAGTTGTGACAGTTCTGTTTTTGCTTTGTCATAATGGTGCATGGAGTGTAGATTGATGTGGAAAAAAGTAATTTAAATCAGTTTAACATAAGGCAGCAACAAACAAGAAAAAAAAAAGGATCACAAAAAATCTCATGCAAGGCACCAGTGCAAATTTCCATCAACATGAGCCTTTGGGTGACCTCTTGAGAGAGAGATGCCTGTCTGTCTTCAAGCTGAAGCAGACAAATGTTCAGACAATGACAGCAGTATTTATGTGTTCTTTCGGTTGCGGCCTTTCCTGAGAACATCTATTGGAATGGGCTGGTGGATGGACCTTCCTGTTTCTATTCAAACTTTCTTTGGTTGAACCTTGAAAGGAAACGAATGAGACTGGGAAACTCGGACTTCCTATCCTTCCTTAGGAACTGTGACCTGTGGAAGCACGTGACGGAGTCGAGTCATAATAAGTGATGGTCTTTATGGTGGAAGGTGAAAATTCTTTGGTTTGGGTTGTAAATAGTCTGACACACACATTCTCTGAACTCATGGAAACAAACGTTCGAAGAAAATGTGTTTTCAAAAGCAATGCATTTAACTGATTCGCCATATGTTTTAGTTCAGCTTTAACTATACTTGTCATCAACCTTTATTTTCTTGTTGGAAATTTCCATTTAATTAAAACAACAATTTTGCGGTCTGAAATCCTGACTTATGTCAACATCTGACCAAGCCTTTACACTTCCCTATTTTTGTCACTGTATTAGTCATCTGAATTAGTGGGACGATGGGTTTTATTGTGGAATCCAGATACTAAAATGGATTTAATTTAGTCATTTATATTCACCAAATTCATGAAACTCCTAAAGACACTTAAATGAAGTCATAATCAACTGGTTAAAAGCAACGGAAACAATTACACATCACCCTTTAAAAAAAACAATGATTTTTTTCTTCTGCTTCTAATAGTAACTTTATCTCAATACACACACACACACACACACACACAAAACATTTAACATTAAGTTAGAAATTACAGCTGAATAATTGAGAAACAGTTATTATTTTCGAATTCTTATGAAGTCCTGTGAAACATTGTGCTACTGTTCTAAAAATCATCTCATATTGAAACAGAATGGCCTCAGCCTGCATTATTTCAAGCATAAATGCTCAAATAACTGGAAAAAAACAAACTATGCATCAATATCTGAAGGTTGAGTAACACTGAAGGAAGTGTGCTTTTATTTATACATGTAATTATTTAATAGAAGACAACATACAAAGTGCTGTTTTGTTTAGAAACTTAAAAATGAAGAAGACTGTTGCTTTGGAGTTGACACAGTGACTTTGCTTTAATTATTGTGAAAGGAAAGCAAAAGTGATTTTTATACAAGGTTATTGGCAACCAGCATTTTCTTGTCAAATTCATGGGAGCCCTACACCGGAGGCCAGGAAAATAAATAATGCATTTTACTAATCGATCAAGATTTATTCCTACAATATGGTCTTAATTATAAGAGAGAGAAAGGGAGCGATCTTAGCAATGCTGCTTTTAAAAAACTCCAGTATTAGTAATATTAGTGACACCTGGTGTTGCTATCATACACTACCACTATGATTCCAAAATCACATCCACATTTTTCTGTTATCGGTCTAAAATGCTATTCAGGTGTACAGATGTTGCTTACAATGATTTACGTTGATAAAGAGAGCTGGGATGAAAAAAAAAGACTTCAGACAAATTAAAATACAAAAGTTTACATACACATTGCAGAATTTGCAAAATGCTAATTATTTTACCAAAAAAAGGGGAGTCATATGAAATGCATGTTTTTTTTTAATTATTATTATTTGGTACTGACCTGAATAATATATTTCACATAAAAGATGTTTACATATAGTTCACAAGAGAAAATAATTTATTTAAATAATTATATATAATTTATTTTAAAAATCTCCATGTTTTTCCTGAGGACAATGGAGGGACTCATATGCAACTATTACAGAAGGTTCAAATGCTCACTGATGTTTCAGAAGTAAACATTGCATTAAAACTTTTTGAATTTGAAGATCAGGGTAAATTTAACCTATTTTGTCTTCTGGGAAACATGTAAGTATCTTCTGTAGCTTCTGAAGGGCAGTACTAAATGAAAAAATAAGATATTTAGGCAAAATATGAAAAATGCACACTTTTTGTTCAAAAGTTTACACTCCTTTCTTTTAATGCATCGTGTTTCCTTCTGGAGCAACAGTGACTGTTTGATCCTTCTGTAATAGTTGCATACGAATCCCTCAGTTGTCCTTATGAAAAGATGAATCTTAAAATCATACAGTCATTGTTGGAAAGGGTTCAAATACACAAAAATGCTAAAAAAAAAAAAAAAAAAAAAATTGTGGGACCTGAAGGATTTTTCTGAAGAACAGCAAGCAGTTTAACTGTTCAGGACAAACAAGGGACTCAACTATTACTAAAAAAAAAAAAAAACAGCTGTGGATCATTCAGGTAACAACACAGTATTAAGAATCAAGTATATGTAAACTTTTGAATGCGACATACTTATAAATTCAACTATTATTTTCTCTTGTGAACTATGTGTGTGGTCTTTTATGTGAAATATTTTATTCAGGTCAGTACTAAATAAAAAATAACACTTATTTTGGCAAAATAATTAACGTTTTGCAGATTCTGCAAGGTTTATGTAAACTTTTGACCTCAACTGTATAAGATTTGTGGTATTTGGAAGACAAAACTTTGACTTCATTTGAGATTGACTCAGAATCACACTGTCAGATGTGATGCCCTTCGTTTCCTGTTATTAAGTCCGGTTTATCCTAATTAATAAAAACTCCAGTTCTACTCTTAGTTCACAAGCTAGTAGGCCTATGATAAACTACAGCCATACTAAGTCATATTTAGAGTTAAATATGTCATTAAAAACGTGAGCATTTGGATGACATCATTGCCAGAGGGTAAAGAAAAGAATTAAACATTACCAATCTCTATAAAAAGACAAGATGGTGTTAAATGTCAGTTGCTTTATGAGCTAATGAAGCTAACCTCAACACATTTGATGAGCATCAAAGAAAGAGGGGAAAAATTGTCGTGGAAAGTTTTTGCCTCTTACCACAATTGAGGCTGACACAATCGCATGGCAAACATTAAAATCGTGATGGAGGTGTAAAAAAGCCACACCCACCAGCACTTAACTTTCATGGGTCTGTTCATTATGGAAAAACTACATGCAATTTGTTATAAATCCTAAACTGCTATTTCAGGGGGACCACACATGTAGACAAGAAAGCTATGCTTTACATACTATTTTTATTTCATAAAGCCTCGCCATTAATAATATATATATATATATATATATATATACTACCGTTCAAAAGTTTGGGGTCAGTAAATGTTTATTCATTCATTTTTTTTTTTTTTTTTTGAAAGAAATGAATAAATTGTTACATTAATAAAAAGTGACATAATAGATTTACATTGCTAGAAAAGATTTATAGTTTGAATAAATGTTGTTCTTGAAAGAAAAAAATACAGGTTCAAAAAAAAAAAAAAAAAAAAAAAAATTGGCGGCACAAGTGTTTCCAAAACTGATAATTCTACTAATAATTCAGAATATCAGAATGATTTCTGAGAGATCATGTGACACTTAAGCCTGGGAAACTGAGTAACAGCTGATGAAAAATCAGCATTGCATCACAGGAATAAATTATATTTTAAAGTATATGAAAATAAAAACCATTATTTTCTATTGTAATAACATTTTGTAATATTACAGTTTATTTTCTGTATTTTTGATCAAATAAATGCAGCCTTGACTTCATGAAAAATTGCAAGTCTTACTGACCCCAAACTTTTGAACGGTAGTGTATATGATTAGGCAAATCAGGAGAATTTGTTATGGAAAAAAAAAAAATATTTTTTTCATGATTTGCTTCTTGTCCAGCAAAGCAGTGCACATTTCACATTTATTCTCACGCAAGCAATACTCTCAAACATTTGAAACATATGCTATAAATGGAGATGATCTGAGAACATTAGCAAACACGCTTGCAAGACCATGAAATTACTACAATATACATTCCGTGTAAATTGAGCAGTTGCGCTGTATTGCTACGTGACGACTGCACATGCTTCAGAAAGTCCCACTAATATGAAAATAAACACATCATTCATGTGGACTTGTTTTGTGATAAGATGAGCAAAAGGGCGAGTTTCGAAAGAAAAGTCTGAGCAGAGGTCCATTTTGACATTGTGAGTTTATACTTCACACGATCTGAGATGCAGATAAATCAAATTGCCATCTAAATGGTGCTGAGTGACCCAAAAACAACAGCCCACAAGCCAACTGAAATCAACACTGAAACAGAGAAATTGTTTTTTTTTTCCTGTTATACTTAAATCATAGATGATTTTTTCATACCAAAACCCCTTGTGCAATTCTTCATAATGTACTAGAAAAATAAAGAGAAAATCCAGAAGACAATAAAAACAAAGATGTTGGTTCCTCTGGAATGCACTATGATTTTCAGTTTATGACTAAACATAGATCTGTGTGCATTGTGATTTTTTTTTCCTGAATGTATCTTGCTAAATAGAGTGTTTTCACAGCATGTCATCAATCGGCCATATTGGCGTCACTGAACATCAAAAATGCACTGAACCAAGCGAAACTTGCATATTTTGCTGATAATTGCTGCTGAAAATGATCAATGATTGTCATGTTTTGGGCTGTACTAATTGGTCGGACCGGGGAAAACATTTAGAGTGCTCTAGGTTTCCAAAAGTTATAACAAATCAAGGAGAAGAGTGCAATAACTGTCTAAAAAACAAAAGGTGTTTGTTGTTGGCCAAACTGAACCAGGATTTCAAAGGCAAGAATCTTGACAACATTTCTGTTTATTCTTATCTTTTTCGGTCAGGTAGGTGAAATATTAGGCTATGTTAATTAATACTGCTCGTACGTATCTTTACGACCTATTAATTTTAGTTTGTGAAAATATTTCACCTTTTTTTGCTTACTAAGTCCTTCTCTATATGATTTAGGAGCTTCCACACATTTTTTTTTTTTTTTTCCTGTGGTTTAGACAGCATAAATTAGTAGAACAACTTATTCCGTAGTACATTTACTAGCTACATTAACTGTGCAATCCAACTTTTTTTTTTCTTTTTTATGCTTAAACAGACAGTACAAGAACAACATAGCCAAGGATCACATACAAATCCATAAAATAATGACCAGTAGTTGTAAACTAAACATACAGCAAACACAAATGCATACACATTAATAATGAAATAAAAAATTGTTACAAAAAGAAAGAAACAAACAAACAAAAAAACACCAGATTATGAATGATACTTTTATACTACAACATTACAATGATATTTCAAGGATATTCAAACAATCACACATAAGGAAAGCATCTAAATACATGGAATTTTCTTTAAATACCTCTGTATAATATTTCAGGAATCTTAGGGGTTTTTTATTCTTTATAAGATGAAGAGAAATCAGAAGTGAATTTAGTTAACATTTTAAAAGGGGATAAAATGGGTGGCTATTTGCAAATTTTTGTTTGTAAATGGAAAATTTACCATACAAAATAAAAAAATGACTAGAATGTTCCAGGGGTTTATTTTTAGTATTATTATAATAAAAAATAATGTATTTTAAACTAAAGGAGTGTATAACACTGGTGGATTCAAATATGAGAGAACTTAGGTCAGATCAAAATTGCTTGGATAAAGGACAATAAAAAAAGAAAAAAAAAATGTACTAGTGTCTCCTCTACTTGTTTGCAAAAAGAACATGAGCTGTCAATGTCCAAATATTTAGAAACATTAGAATTAACAGGATATATTTTATGTAAAATTTTAAAATGTGATTCCTTTGCTTTATTAGAAATACAATATTTCCCAGGATCTTTTCCAGTCTATATCATCAACCAAGGACCTCCAGTAGAACTTTCCTCTTGAAGAAATTTTCCTTTTAAATTAAAAAATTTGGCGCACATGCCTATTATTACATTTCTTGTCTAACAACCATGCAATCCTGATGTTTACATCCGTGTCAAAATCGTGACCTAAGTGTAAACCCTCCATAAGGACTACTCACTGACAGGACGTAAATTTTTCTGGACCAATTTTTTGGACAGTATTCATTGGAAGAGAGCATGGTTACTCCCTGAAAATGTTTGCATTTCTAATAAAATCAGAGAGATGCATTTTAAGATTTTGCCTAATGTTTATCCAATGAACTCCCAAATTGCCGCTTTTTTGATCTTTCTAACTTATATTTATATTTTAACGTATATTTTGCAAAGTGGAGGAAGAAACTTTACTTCATTTATTCTATCATTGCAATCAGGTTAAACTTCTTTGGGAGAACTCAAGCCGCTATTTATCCCCTTTTATAAAATATGATTTCAATTTTTCACTAAAAGATGTATTTATGTATTTTTCTTGTAGTGACCCTGCTTGTTGTTTTCTTTTTGTCTTGCAATAAAAACAACAACTCACTGACAGGACTACAACTACCACCAGCATATACGCGTTTGCCTACAAATTGACGTCATAGCCGAACAGCTATTGGTTGGTGGGACGGAGCGGTGAGAGGTGAAAGGTTAACGCATGTGTTTGGATGATCAAGCGGGCTGCAGAACAGTGAAGCACACTAGCTTTTGTCTGTATTCGTTTGTTCTGTAAGGAATTGATTTGCCCATAAATCAATTTAGCGCATATTTAAGGTAACGGAATTCGTTATTAACGCACTTTATTCGTTTTAGATTGTAGTTAGAGTCAGTTCACCCTCAGATAAGTTATACGGCTAAGCTAACACAAAGTTTTCGCGGTTGTTCCGTTTGACATCTGATCACGCTTGTTAATCGACACAAATCGGTAATTATAAAACAAATCCATTACATCGTCGTATTGCATCTCTTTTAAGTGTATTCAGTGTAATGGCTGAGAGACCAGAGGACCTCAATCTTCCCAATGCTGTCATCACGAGGATTATAAAGGAGGCAGTAAGTGTCATCACACAGCTACTTAATTTATCCATAGAAATGAAAGCATAATAAAGTGAAAGAAGTATCTTTCAAGTTAATTAATGTTAATACATACTACCCTGTTAAACACTTCATGACAAAGTATAAGGCTAATATTGATACAAAATTTTCATTCTGTCAATTTCATACCGAAAGTTTTTGTCACTATACTAAGCATTTCTGGAAAAAAATATTGGTTCATTCATTAATAATATCCTGCAAGATGTTTTTATTACTTTTAAAGGCATTGTGTTTGAACACTATGATTCTGACTCTATTAAAAGTAATGCTTGTTTCGTTATAAACTGAATTTTTTGTCTTTGTAAATTTTATATTCACAAATGTACATTTACCGCAGTTTCTTTCTTTTTTTTTTTTTTTTTTTTTTAGTTATCTAAACTATTTCGTGGTCAGAAAATAAGAAGACAAGAAAAACTGTCATTGTGCAATGAATTTAGCTTGTATACTGTTACTGATGGTTAAATGTCTTACCCTCAAGTTCTTATGTTTCTGTCTTTTAGTTGTTTTTTTCCTACTATTTCTCTTGTAACCTTTAATATTTCTCTGATTTCACTTGACATAATGTATATTTTTGATATTTGCTGTATTGTGTACAAAATATCTATTAAATGTCAAAAAAAAAAAGAAATGAAAGTGTTATGTAAATTGTTTCTTTCAGTCACTTATATTGTGTTTTATAGTACGCATTCAACTTGTTTTCCTCGTGTTTAGTTGCCAGATGGAGTTAACGTGTCCAAGGAAGCAAGAAGAGCCATATCTCAAGCAGCCAGTGTTTTCGTTCTCTATGCAACATCCTGGTAAGTATGACGATTTGTTTTGATGTGTATGAGAAACTCTACTTTGACAACCTACCCAAATGTGATCACCACTGTTTTGTTGACACCAGTGCAAATAATTTTGCTATGAAAGCAAAAAGGAAGACACTCAACGCTGGAGATGTGATGTCAGCTATGGAGGAGATGGAGTTTGAGCGTTTCTTGCAGCCCTTGCGGGAAGCACTTGAAGGTAAATGTTATAGAGCAGAGGTCTTCAACCCTGCTCCTGGGGACCCACTTGCCTGGAAAGTTTATTTGCAACCGGCTTCAGCACACCTGCCTGCAATTTTCAAGCAGTCTTGAGGAGCTTGATTGGCCGCTTCAGGTGTGTTTGATTAGGGTTGTAGCTAAACTTTTCAGGATAGTGGGTCCCCAGGAACAGGGTTGAAGACCTCTGTTATAGAGGGTTTGCACTTAAGTCATGACTTAGTAAAATACCTGAATGCGTGGCCATATTGGCGATACTCGGATGTAAACAAGAGCATGGACTGCACAGTTAATGTACTACTGAATACATTGATCTGCTAATTTATGCTGTCTAAACCATGGAAAAAAACATGTGGAAGCTTCTAAATTATATAGAGAAGGAAAGGGTGCAATATTTTGACAATATTACTAGTATTTCACCTACCTAACCAGAAAAAAGAACAAACACAAGTGTTTTCAAGATTCTTGTCCTGGAAATCCTGGTTTAGTTTGGCCAAGCACAAAAGCCTTTTGTTCCTCACACATTTTTTTGCACTTTTCTCATTTATTTGTTATAAATTTTGGCAGTCTATCGCACTCAAAACATGACAATAGTTGACCATTTGTAGCAGCAATAAACAGCAAAATATGCAAATTTTGTTCGCTTCAGTGGCGCCAATATGGTTTATTGATGACACTTCATAAAAAAAAACTATATCTAACCAAAGATTTCAGTGTTAGAGATGTGTATATTCATAAAAGCATCTGACGTGTAAACGGTTTATGTGCTGATGTTGTGCTTTTTTAACAGCATACAAGAAGGGTCAAAAAGGCAAGAAGGAGGCATCTGAGCAAAAACGTAAGGACAAGGAGAAGAAGAACAGCACAGATGAGAACGACAAGAGTAGAGATGAAGAGGAAGACGAGCACATGGATGATGAGCAGGAGGGAGAGAATGAAGGAGAGGAGGAGGATGTGGAGAACTGAGAAGACGCAGGATTGTTTGTTCAGTCCGTCCTGGTTTCCATCAGCCGTGGCAAATGATAGTTTCCACATTAATAGTGGGACAAGGACAAGCCTATGGTACTGAATATAAATGTTTCACTTTATGAAATTGAGCAACTGTATTAAACTGTGGCAACATTCCTGCGGAGAGCTCCTTTGAATACACTGGAGAATATTTTAAGAGACACTGTACATTGTCTCTTCAAATTCACTTTAATCAGTTACATACATATAACACAGTAGTGGCTGTAGGATTTTAAGCAAATAAATGTACTCTTGAACGAGTCAAGAATAGGAAAAATGTGATGGATTTTGGATGATAAATAAAAGGTGAGCAGCTTGAAGTACTTAAACATTTTGTAAACAAAGTTTAGCTGTTGTGAAACATTTATACTATGACATTTTTTTCTGTTTTAAAAGTCAGGCTTTTGTTCTAGGCCAACAACACTTACCTAAGCTTATATACTTTTGTACTGAGTCTTTGTACAACTTGGGAATATTTGAGTACATGTTAGCTATTTTTTCAAATAAATAATTATAATAACTTCTAGTTGTCAGTTGATATGCTTAATGTCATGTTGCCAAAAAGGTAGAAGCTCCAAAATATAGTAACATATGGGCCATTCTACATAACTGTTTGTCACAGTTGGAAACGTCTTGGAAAAAAAAAAAGTCTTTTTCCACAAATTTAGTATGTATGCAAATTGTATTATGTCCAAGGTACACAATTTTAATTGTGCAGTTAATTCTCATATAGTATTTTTGGAAAGTTTTGGAATATTTGAAAATATTAGTTCAGATGCTAAAAGCCATCTTGGTCAAAAATGAGATGACACTGAATGAATGCTCTCAACACATGCGCACATCAAATACTTTTGCTTTAAACTCACTAAAAACTACTGGTTAATCAATACTAATTACAAATTCAATTGATTATTTTGAATATATATTGAACCAGACACCATCATAACATCTTAGTTAATAATTCAGTATACTTTAATACTTAATTACTTTAATTAAAATAAGGTATCAAGTCAATAGACTAAAACACACTGTTTTGGTGGCAACATGAAAATGTGGGACACATTTTATAGTTTCATAATTTACAAACTAATATACATTAACTTAAAAAAAAAAATTATATTCTAAAACATTGGTCTCAAACTCAATTCCTGGAGGGCCACAGCTCTGCACAGATCCAGCTAATCAAGCTGTTCAGGCTAACTAGAAACTTCCAAGCAGGTGAGAGTTGGAGCTGGTTGGAGCTAAACTGTGCAGAGCTGTGGCCCTCAAGGAATTGAGTTTGAGACCACTGTTCTAAAACAATGGAGACAGAAAAAAAAACAAAAAAAAAAAAAAAAAAAAAAAAACACTATTTTAGTATAATTTTCTTAAGTTGAAATTTAGGTGTTAGAGTTCAGGAAAGCCAGATCCAAAGTGAAAGTGTACTGATAATTTAAATATTGTAGGTTTCAGTAGATAATAAAAAGACCTTAGTAAACATCTAAGATTTGATTACTTAAATGCTTTTTAAATTAGTTTTTTTTTTTTATTGTGGGACAGCAGTTTGCACCAATTCTGTAGAAAGACCCATATACTCTTACAATTATGAAGTTCTGCCAGTCTCTACATCAGTGGTTTTCAGTCTTTTTGCTTCAAAGTTCCCCTATTTTGTCTTCGATATGCATTTTTCCCCACGCTGTAATTATGACCATGTTGCTCATTTACAAATTTGAACTGAAATTCAGAGTGTTTACATTAACTTCAAAAGAACGCAAACCCAGTTTACATCCAGATTTATTTTTAGCATTTTATTAAGCCCCCAGTTTGAGAACCACTGAAAGAAAAACACTTGGACTTGTCATTTTAACATTTTTATTTGGTCTTCAATCCTTTTTACTCCTGCAAGAAAGAAAGTGTACAGTTAAAACCAGCAAGCAACAGCAAAAAATAAAAATTATTCCAAAACAATGTCATTTAATACTTACAGATGGGCATTCAACTTTGCCAGAGTTGATGTCATCAATGACATCATGAGGAGGGCGACCATCAATGGTGCAGCCCACAGACTGAGCTGTGCCAAGAATCTCCTTAATGGTACCTAAGAAACAGAAGGACAAGACCAGTTTGTATCGTCGTCAAATTCAGTTAACCCATTCATACAGTTATAACGCATGTTCCAGACTTTTTGGCACAGGATTACCCATGGAGTTGAACATTCCTGCTTCCTAAAGCTGGGTTATTATTAGCCCCCTCTGGACGGTACATAGTCCTCTTTGATAGACTTGCACAGTGGCAGGAGGCTGATCAATAAATATTGCAGATGCACAAGTTCTTCAAATACATACCACTAAGTTCTCTGGCAATAGATCGTGGCCTCATGACACGAGCAACGGCAACAATCTCATCAAAAGTAACGCTCCCAGAGTGCTTAACTGGAAAGGAAAAGATATGATAGAAACATCAGGACATGGAGAATACACTAGTCACAAACAATGTACATTACAAAAGTCTGGGGTTTTGTCACTAACAATCAAATTTTGCTCTTAAAACCTTTAATGCATTCTGTCTTAATTAAATCTTACTGAAACATTAGGCAGATTAAATTTAGCAGTAATCTGCATATATTGGTCTTTTCGCATGATGTCCATTTTTTGTGCATTTGGTTTCAAAACACCTGTAAACTTGTGGTTTTTACTGTTACTTAATGAATTGAATGCATCCTGGAATTACATAATTCTTACAGACCACAAACTTCTGAACAGCATTCAGCATTTTAAATTTATTCCAGACCAATCGAGTCAGCCATTAAGTTAGGAAGCCCAGTTTCCTAGAGCTGGGTCGCTATAAGCCCTCCCTTGGCATTACATGGTCACTTTTTCGGACAAGTACAGTGGCAGGAGGCTTAGTGTCAATAACGACAAAAGGCCAGAACATAGACTTGGCGTAAAGGGCTACTTACTGTTCTTGACCTTCTTCCTGTCACGGGGAGGCTCCTTCAGCGCTTTGATGATGAGGGCTGAGGCTGATGGCACCACCTCAATCTGCAAAAAAAAAAAAAAATCCGTAAGCATCTAGATGACCACTAGACCCAATATAATGACTGAAACATTCCAAGGGCTTACCGCTGCCTGTCTGTTCTGGATGGTCAGCTTCACAGTGATTCGCAGGCCCTTCCAGTCACTGGTGGCCTTTGCAATGTCATCACCCACCTTTTTAGGAGACTGAAGGGGGAAAAAAAAAATATATATAAAAATAAAATAATGAGCATACAGTATGGAAGAGGGTTGACATGCTGAGACACAGTCAGTTTGTTCCAAACTTTTCGGCACAGAGTTGTCCATTAGGTTGGGGCATCCCTGCTTCCTAAGCTGGGGTCACTATAAGCCTCCACTGGACTGTGCAAAGTCACTTTTAAAAAGACTAGCACTGTGGCGGGTGGCTTACGATAAAGCGAACAGAATCAGAATAACAGACGGAATCAAAATTGCTATACTTACAAGACCCAAAGGTCCAATTTTGGGGGCCAGCGAAGAAGTGGCACCAACCTCTCCACCTGTGCATCTCATGTACACTGAAAGAAGAATTTTAAAAGAGTTGGTGCTTTTTTTTTTTTTAATTAAATTACTTCCACCAAAGAACTTCTAGACCAGTGGTTCTCTGCACATTTAGCATATCTCCCTCATTTAACACACCTGATTGAGATCATCAGCTCATTAGGAGAGCGATCCATGAACTGAACTAACGAGCTGATGATCTCAATCAGATGTGTTAAATAAGGGAGACATGCACAATTTGAGATTGAGAACCACCGTTCTAGACATTGCAAGGCATTAGTGTGATCTTATTTCTGAAAGTCACAAAAGGAAAATATACCAAGGCACCACCATACTAAAACATCTTTCCAACAAGATATCACATGGACGTCAAAAAGGGTTTATACCAAGGTCTCAGCCTAACATCAGGGGTGTCTAATTCTGCTCCTGGAGGGCCACTGTTCTGCAAATTTGAGCTCAAACCAAAGTTACACACATGAACCAGCTAATCAAGGTTTAACTAGAAACGTCCAGACAACTGTGTTGAGGAAAGTTTACTGAAGCCCTGCAGGACAGCAGCTCTCCAGAACCAAGTTTGAGGACCCCTGGAACTGGTTGCATAAAAGGTTTAGCCTAGTTTTAATGCTAGTCAGCTATTTTTTCTTTAAGACTGCTCATAATTGTTTTAATTCAGTTACAGAAAAATGTAGATTGGCCCAAGTGGAATCCAAAAAATAAGACTGATTACCCTTTGGTTAATTGATAGTTGGTCAAACTATTAATTAAGACACTGTCTTAACAGAGGCTAAGTTTATGCAACTGGCCCCTGATCTTACCTGCTGGTCACTTTCGTGCTAAAACGTTTCCAACCATGTGCAACCCTGGACCACAAAAATCGGCCATAAGCAGCACAGGTATATTTTAAGTAATAGTCAAAAATATATTGTATTGGCTAAAATTGTCATTTTTCCTTTTATGCCAAAAACCATTAGGACATCCGAGGAAGTAAAGATCATGTTCCATTAAGACTTTGTAAGTTACCTACCTTAAATATATCAAACCTTAATTTGATTAGTAAGCCAATAGTCAAGACCTTAATTTAGACAACTTTTTCTCAATATTAATTTTTGCACCCTCAGATTCCGGACTTCCAAATGGTTACATCTCGGCCAAATATCGTTCTGTCCTAACATCAATCTCAAAAAAGACCCTCATGACTGGTTTTTGTGGTCTAGGTTCACACATACTAGTTTATAAAAAGCCGTGGAGCTTACTGTCCAACCGAAAAGAACAACATCTTGTACAAAAAGCTCAGTGATGTCCACGTGCTAGACGCCGTTACCGCAGCACGTGGACGCGCACAGTCTTTCTATCCTGAGTGCTGTGAATCTACAGCACGAAATTGGGATTTTATAACGCACATTCAATCTAATCGATTCGAATCGTGCAAAACGCCAAATGCACGGAGAAGCTACCGTTAGCATCCATACAGTTAGCATTTTAAAACTCATGCCTCCGATTAAACTACAAACTGTTGTTTACGTTGCATGTAACCTTAAACATTGTTCAAAATCGTTTAACTAAACTGTACCGTTAGATATTTTTCTGTAGTTTTACCTTTCTACTCATTTTTAGCTCCAGCACGCGAGAGGCCAAGGCGCAGACATGGCCGCTCAGACCTAAGCAAAAAATCCGTCAAACGGTTACTGTATTCCACAGACATACCAATTTTAATCTCGTTGGGGTCGAATTTAGGAGGCATGTTGTATCAGATGATGTTGAGCTCAGCTCGATTTTGAGTTGGTGAGGGTGTCGGATGAACCCGGATTCGGGACGACCGAAAAGTGTTGCACCTTCACCACAAAAGTGAAAATGGAAAAGGCCGATAAAGCGTGGCGCCAGCAATATAAAGGCCACGAAGTATCGCGAGAACTGAGCAACCTTTCACACTGCGGCGAAGCATTACGTCATTCACAACATCCGAGAAGTTGTTCCTGGTGTGTGTGTGCTGCCAGAGAGGGAGTCTACTAGGTAACACGGACAATAAATTGATATTGAAACATTTGAAGAAGCAGCCTATGTTTTGATGAAATATTTTGGTTAACTTCATCTTTTCGCCTAAGGTATGTACGTTTGTTTATATCGCGCGTTATTTGGCTTCAAAACAGATGTTTGTAACGTTATCCAGGAAAGTCTAACGAAAAATAAGGGTCATTTGTATAGTCCTATGAGTGATTATGTGTGTAATATTTGTGTAATATAAAGTGATCATTTGTGTTTTTCTTGTCGTACTTTGTTTCTGTTTCTATTTGGAAATGTCAATACCACAGTCAGTCAAGTGTCACAGTAGCATCCAGTGGCTTTTGTGGATGTTTTGTGGGGTTTGGACTAGACAAACAAGATCTCACTTGCCTCAGGATGTTTCTGTTCTCCAAAAAGAAGAAACCCAGTGAGGATTCCGTAAAGCGTCTGGAGTACCAGCTGTGTTTGGTGAGTTTCTAGTGCAACTGGCACTTGTGTTTTAGCAACATCCTGTTGACACAATGCACTGCTTTAAATCTTAACACACTATGTTTGTGCAGGCCAAAGAAGCAGGTGCTGATGATATTCTGGACATTTCTGCCTGTGAGCTTACAGAGGTGAATTACAGAGCTCTAATATCATTATTTACATATTGGTGAAATGTTCACTTAAGAATAAGACAGAGAATGAATCATTGATAGAAATCTGAGCTTGTAATGTAAACAACAGCACTGTTAATGTACTACTGACTATGTTATTCTGCTAATTTATGCTGTCTAAAACACAGAAAAATGTGTGGAAGCTGCTAAATCATATAGAGAAGGACTTAGTAAGCTGTAAAAGGTGCAATATTTTGAACTAAAGGTAATAGGTGGTAAAGATATGTACGAGCAGTATTTTTTAAGATATTAGCCTAATATTTCACCTACCTGACCAGAAATTATAAGAACAAACATGAATGTTGTCAAGATTCTTTCCCTGGAAATCCTGGTTCAGTTTGGCCAACCACAAAACAGTTTTTTGCGCAGTCTATAGTACTCTAAATTTGTTTGGTGATTAGTACAGCCTAAAACATGACGATAATTGATCATTTTCAGCAGCAATAATCAGTAAAACATGTAATCAATTGATGATGCATCGTGAAAGCCCTCTGTTCTTGTCTGCAGGTTCCCTCCAGTGCCTTCTCCATATGTAAAGTCCTCCAGAAGAAAGTGAGTCTATTTACTGCAGTGTTTTTTCTGAAATTTCGGTGGTCAGAGGGAATAGATCCTTCACTGCAGTTTCCACTTTAATTCCAGGTGTTCATTCTTCATGGAAATGACCTGAGGTCACTTGTTCCTAAAGGTTGCTGCATTGGTGCCTTAGCAACTTTAAAGGTGAGAGAAATTGTCGGGGACAACAGTGACAAATAGCTGTCTTGCACTTCTGTTCAGTGATAGCATCTCTGTGTGTCTATTTCCTAAGGTGTTGGACCTGCATGAAAATAAGCTCACATCACTTCCTGATGACATTGGGCAGCTTTCAACCTTGCAGGTATATTTTTTTATGTATATGAACAGAGCTGATGTGAATTGTTGTTTCTTATGTGGGATTTGAAAACAGAATACTGTTGTTCATAAAAGACTTGTTGACTTAATCCTGAAAAATTGTATTACGGTTTTACAGGAATATTACACACCACAACTGTTTTGAACACTCATGAGAATAATAAGAAATGTTCCTTGCACCTTATTAGCATGGAACGATTTCTGAAGAATCATTTGACACTGAAAACTGGAGACATTGAAAAATGTTTAAAAAATGTAACATTAAATTTAAATGTAAAAATATATATTAAAATAGAAAACGCACAATTTTACTGTATTTTATTAAATACAGCCCTGGTGTGTATAAGGTACTTCTGTCAAAAACTGTATAGCAAGGATACATTTTCTTATAAACTTTATTGATTATAAGCATCCTTCATATTTACTGCTTACATACAACCTTGATTTTTTTGTCTAAGGTGCTGAATGTAGAGAAGAATCAAATAAAACATCTGCCGAACTCTATAGGGGATTTACGGCATCTACAGACACTTAATGTGAAAGGTTTGTTTTGTTCTTTTTAAAAATATTTTTGCACACAAAAGGAATTCATTAATATAATTTTTTTAGCACCTTCATTAGAGCACTGCAGTAGATTCCAGGTATTATTAAAGGATTTGTTCACTTCCAGAGTAAAAATGTCCTGATAGTTTGTCATCCAAGATGTTCATGTCTTTCTTTCTTCAGTCGAAAAGAAATTTCTCCATATAATGGACTTCAATGGGAGCCAATGGGTTGAAGGTCCAAATTGCAGTTTCAATGCAGCTTTAAAGGCCCTACATCGCAGCCAAGAAATAAGGGTCTTATCTAGCAAAACGATTGGTCTTTTTCTGAAAAAGAAAAAGATCAATCGTCTTTTTCTAAACTTTATATACTTTGTAACCACAAATGCTCATCTTGCACTAGCTCGACTTCACACATTACGTAATCATGTCGGGAAAAGTCATGTGTAATGTAAAGAAATGCAAAGAAAGCCTATACAAAAAAAGGTAAAGCAACAGTGTGAGATTTTGAATTTGGAGGATCGGCGGGGATCGTGTAGAGCCCTTTGAAACTGCGTTCATTCTGCATGGCATTCACTATATGGAGTAAAATCCTGCTTTCCTCAAAAACCTTAATTTCTTTTCAACTAAAGAATGATAGACATGAACATCTCGGATGACATGGGATGAGTAAATTATCTGAAAATGTTTATTCTGGAAGTGAGCTATTTTACATCAAATTAAAGAGTGAAAAAGCCTAAACTAATTGAATTAACAAAATGTTTTGATGGATATAGGGAACAACCTTACTGTGATTCCTGTGTCTGTGGGACGCATGAGCAGCCTCCGTACACTGGACATAAGTGAGAACAGCATTAGAGAAGTACCCAAAGAACTGGCCAATGTTCGCACTTTGGAAGTGAGTATTTTAAATCTTATTTAAATGCCTGTTTAAGATAAGATGTTGAAGCATATTTGTACAAGCTCAAATGGCAATGTGAACTATGCAAAGACATTCTCATGTTTGTATGTGCAAATGTGGTGGGGCAGAGCCTGATCCTGGATGCACGGGTTATGAGCTATCCACCTGCGTCAGTGTGCACAGCCGGCACAGAGGAAGTACAGCGCTACCTCTGTTCAGGTGTGAATCTGTTTTTAAAGACACTAAGCAATACTATACACAGTATTCATTTATTATGGTCTGATTAGATGCAGGCTGATAAATACAGGTTGTGTACAATACAGATGCACAAGATATGGTTAAATATTAAAGGGGTCATTATTAATTTATACTGCACTCTAAAAAAAACACTGGGTTAAAACAACCCAGTTTGGGTTATTTTGGTAACCCAACGCTGGGTCAAATATGGACAAACCGAGCGTTTGGTTATTTTAACCCAGCCAGTTGTGTTAAATCTTTGACCCAACATGCTGGGTTGTTTTAATTAACTCAAATATTAAATAAAAATTACTATTGCTGGCTTAAAATAAACCAAAAATAGGTTGGAAATTAAAAAGCAGACACATAATTACTAGAGGCAATAGTAACACTTGAACATTTATAAATAAGTGAAAACACCCATGGACAAAAATATGACAAATTAATTTATGCAGCATAGTTTTTAACTTCACATACATTTAAATTCATTTAACAAGCATTTTAAAAATATAATATTTAAAAGTAATACTTTAATTTAAGTGTATTAAATGGTTCTCTGTTATCCTTTTTAACCGAAATAGTGCCAATTCTCGTGCTGGTGTGTCGCTGAAATGTGAGCTGGCGATGGGCTGCCATTCCCCCAGGGAAACTGAGAACTTCAGACCGCCGTCTCGCGTTTCATTTGTAGCTAAAAGATAACGTGACTGACTTCATAACCTGTCAGTAAACAAACAGTACAATCATATTTTAAAATCCGAATGAATTTCGAAGCAGTGTTATAATGAATAAAATCTGTTTATGTTAAGGCAAGGAGTTTCATTTACATGAAATGACCGTTGCTGATGCATTTAGCTGACTGACGTCTTGTCTGTATGTTGCGTTGCATAAAATTAAATAATTTACAGCACAATAAAGACTTCATAGATGGAATAAAACGTACACAAACCTTAATTTCACCTAAGAAGACCACTAAATTGGCGGCGCTGAAGACTCTTGAGGAGAATGAAAATCCATGGCTCCGACTGTAACCCAACAGCTGGGCAGGGTTGCCAGGTTTTCACAACAAAACCCGCCCAATTGCTGCTCAACTAGCACAATCTCATTTCGAGGTGGGTCCCCCCGTTAAAATCGCATTCTGGGGGATAAAATACACATTTTTTTGTCGGGGTTTCCCTGGTAAATTCGCATTTCAGGGGCTAAATATGGCGTTATTGGGGTCGATTCAACCCGCGGACATCAAAAACAATTAAGAAAATATAGATATATAAAATAGTAAACAGTTCTGGGGGGGATAGTAATGCCAGAATTGCTGACTGACCCTCCTGGTAACCCTTGTCCCCACAGCCCTTTTTTTTTTTTTTTTTTATTGATCTCGAATGAGTAACAAACCTCCAAACTCCCACCCCAACACATCTCGGGGCACTGTATAATACCACCTGTCCACCACCACCTCAGACTCCTCTGAACAAAACCACAGGTCATGCTTGGCATAAATATGCATAAGTTAACCAGGAGATCCTCATACGTAGTACAATACAGTTCAAACCATTATCACCTCTCATTGCCACCACAGGTCGACATTGGGAGGTGTAGGGATGGTTAGAGGACTGAAAAAGGAAAAAGCATGGTGAGAGGAAAGAAAAGGAAGGAGAAGGGAGGGGAGAGAGGTGAGGAGGAGTGGGCTGTGCGGGATGCTGGAGGGAGGTGGGTTCGCAGAACGGATCTGTCTTCCCCCAGGATTACTGAGTAGGATATCTTTTCAAATAATTGATTATTGTCATTACTATTCATTTATTGTATTATTATTAGTAGTAGTATTGGAAGAGGGAGTGGGGGACAGAGGAGGGAAGGAGAAAATATTTAAAAAGGAAAAAAAAAATAAAGAAAATTATATATATATATATATATATATATATATATATCTCTCTCTAAAAAAAAAGTCTTATAATTTAAACATCACTTCACTCAAAGCTCCTAATCTATGCAGATACATTTCGCTTGTTTTATGTCAGTTGTGGTTTAATGTTTGTTTGAATGTATATTTTGCATTTTTTTTTGGTATGATTATTTGTATGTTGGTCTGTATGTATATGTTGTATGTTCTTTATGTTTATCAATAAAAAAAAATAAAAAGAAACCTGCGGCAACACTGTTAAAGTACCCCAATTACGCAGGAAAACCGCAGACTTGGCAACACTGCAGCTGGGTTAAAAGGCCTGCGCTGTCTTATTTCGTCAGAAGGAGGGGAGGGGTCAGTGTTGCCAAGTCCACAGTTTTCCTGCGGAATTGGGCTACTTTACCACTGGTTGTTTTTCATGTCTGCGCGTTAAAGCGACCCCAGTAACGTAATATTTATCCCTTGGAATGCTAATTTTACCAGGGAAACCCTGACAAATAAACATGTAACACGATTTGTAATGAGGAACCCCTTCAAAAAGCTATTGGGGTAGTTTTGGGCTGGTTTTGAGTAGCAATTGGGTGGGTTTTGTTGTGAAAACCTGGCAACCCTGGGAGAGGTGTATAGTTTCAGCGGTCAGTGAGATTGACCCAGCCACTAACCTATAAACTCCAACAGCTGGGTTACACAAAAAAACTACCCAACACTGGAAAAATAACCCAATATATTGACCCAACAGGCATAACCCAGCAATTAGGTTAAAAAAATAACCCAACATTTTTAGAGGTCCCTCTCTGAGGTCCCCTTATAATTTTATCAATATTTTTACATCAAAAAACATCATAATTCAGAAGTAATAGGCTATTTTCTGCCCTCGATCTTCTTCTGCTGAGGCGGTGTTTAGCCACAATATTACGTCATAAAGTGGCACATTCCACAACCTGTGGTTTTGGCAGACTGGCTTCAGTATAAGCTGTTTTAGACTAACCAGAAAGTTTTGAGTTCTTAAACGTACAGGATTTTTTTATACTACAATGACCTCTTAAATGTCAAAATATCAAGGGTATATATTTTGGTTTCTCAGTTCATGACACCTTTAAATTATAACCACGTGTGATGGTATAAGGCCATTCTGTGCAGCTGGTTTGTTTAGTTATTTCATAATTCTTTTTTGGGATTTAGAGATGGGTCTAGAGTATTGCCCTCCGTCCCAGTATCTCCTGCCGGTGCTGGAGCATGATGGAGGGAAGGAGGAGGTGGATTGTGTTGATGGTGAGGAGATAGCCTGGCAGGTCAGTCATCACTATTTATCAGCCATTTAAAACAGTTCCCAAAATTATTGTGTGCCATTTGATCGGTTGCTGTAATATATTCTATCTGACATGGCAGAGCAAATTCCAGGACTATGAGAAAAGAAAGGTATGTTTGATTTGGTTTCTTTTTGTTATTGTTGGATCATCCAGTGAAGTATTTACATCACGTTCTCTCTGTTTCTGCACTAGGAGCAGAAACAGCTGGAAAAGTTGATCTTTGAGAAAGATCTCGAAGAGAAACAGAGAGAGCACACTCAGCTCCTCCTTCTCAACAACTCCCGCAAAGAGGATGTCTTGCTGTCTGTCAAACTGGTAAACATTTTGATTGTAGAATTACAAAAACAGCCTGTTTTACAATTCGTGTCTGGGTTTTTCTGGTCAAGACTGCATTTATCTGATTATAATATATTTAAATACAGTAAAACAGTAATATTGTAAAATATTATTCAAATTTAAAAGAACTTTTTTCCTATTTTAATAGAAAGCCTTTTGTCTTCCATGATCCTTCAGAAATGATTCGAAAATGCTGATTTGGTGCTCAAGAAAAGAAATTTCTTATCACTGTTGAAAATGTTTTTTTTTTATATTTCAGTGGAAATGCGAGATTATTTATTAGGATTCTTTGATGGAGAGAAAAGTATTTTAGAAATCTTTTGTAACAATGTATCCTTGCTGAAGCAAAGTATTGCTTTTAAAACGTCTTACTGAACTTTTAAACAGTAGCTTAAATTAAAGGATTAGTTCACTTCCAGAACAAAAATGTATCCGGGGTTTAGCCCAGAAGTCCTTAAAAGCATGTATAAAATGTTTAAAATATTGGTTAAGTAGCTTAATTTTTTTTAAAGAACAAGTATAATTAAACACACAGGGCTCTGCAGCTTACACGTGTTTTTAAGGAGCTCCTGCATGCATTTACACTGCATTTACAAATTGCATAAATAATATTGTGAGATTAATGTTTAAAATATAAAATTTAGAACACAGAAATATTAAATGATAGAAAAATAGAGTTACACTTTTAAATGTGAAACTAAAATTGTAGGTGGCGATAAGCCACTGTCAAAAGTTGCTGAGTCGCATTTATTCAATCGATTCAGAACGGCTGATTCATTAAAAACAAAGTAAGAAAAACAGTTTTTATGAATGGGTCAAAAATGCAGGAATTCTGAAAATTCCTGAAAAGTTTTCCTCAAAAAAACATCATTTCATAATTTCACTGTAGGTTGTACAGTTACTATGCTTATCTAGTTAATACATACACGTTTTCATTCACCATTACCTTATTATCAGAAAGACATGACATATGCTTTTCTGTCTCTCAGGAGCAGCAGCGGTTGGAGTTTGGTGTGTCTCAGCAGCAAAAGGCCCAGGAAACAGAAAGGCAGAAAATGCTGGATAAAGTACGTCAGGCAGAGACCAATATAATGACTCGCATCTCTGACCTCCTGCTTGATAACAAACGGTGAGGGGACAGTGTGAACCATTTTTTAAATATCCTGCATTTTCTGTAGCTGTCATGACCACTTTAATCATGCTAAGTCAATTAGTATTGTGTAGTTGAAGGGTCGTTATTTATTGTGCGTTTGTTCTCATTTATTATAGGCAGGAAAAGAGTGCTGAGTTTCTGCAAGCTCTGGAGGAAGACCGGTGAGTGGGAATTACACATGGGTCGAACTCTAATGGAGTATGGGCTCCAGCCATTAATGCAGCTCCTCCTAACTGAATTTCTTTCTGTGTAATGGAGCCACTTAAGAAACCCCTCAGTCCAGATTTAGTTCAAGTACTGAGCTCTTTGGACAGTGTCCCTGCTGTTGTGCTGCTACTGCACACAGAGCTTTTGGCCCATTGAAGTTCAGTGTTTACATTCAGGCATTTTTTGGAAACATGTTGTTTCATAAACACTGCAGCGGATGTTAGTTGTGTATCAGAATCTGTTGTTTGTAAGATATGCACTACCATTCAGAAGTTGGAGGTTGGTAAGATTATAAAATGTTTGTTAATGCTCATCAAAGCCTTATTTATTTGATCAAAAGTACAGTAATATTGTGATTTTTTTTTTTTTTTCTGTAACATAATAAATGTCTTTATTGTCACTTATGACCTATGTAATGCTTCCTAGCTAAAAAAAAATAATAAAATAAAATAATAAGAAGAAGAATAATAATGCCAAAAAATAATAATAATAATAATAATTAAAAAAATTAAAACTTGACTTTTTATCTCACAATTCACTTTTTTTCCTCACAGTTTTTTTTTTCTCTGAATTCCAAGTTATTAACTCGCAAATGCGAGTTATAGTCCAATTTTGAGGGAAAAAAAGTGTGTATATATATCTTACTTACTAATTTGCAGTTGTGTTTTCTAAAATCAGAATTGTGAGATATAACCTTGCAATGCTGAGAAAAAAGTTTGTCTCGCAATTCTGACTTTATAATTTGCAATTGCAAGTTTATATCAGGCAATTCTGATTTAATTTTTCAGAATACAGATTCTGAGAAATGAAGTCAGGATTGTGTGATAAACTTTTGCGAGTTATAAAGTACAATTTTCTCAGAATTGCCAGAAGTTTATATCATGCAATTTTGACTTTATAATTCGCCAAAAAAAGTCAGAATTGCAAGATATAAACTTGCAATGCTAAGAAAAAAGTCAGAATTGTAAGTTTCACTCACAATTTGGACTTTATAACTCACAATTGCAAGTTTATATCACACCATTTTAATTTTATTTCTCAGATAAAATTACCTGTCGAAAACAAGATTCTGTAGTATATAAATTTCACATACATGCACACAAAATGGTCAAATCTGGGACTTACACTGATGTTTTTTTTCTGTTTGAATAGAGATACAGTTATGAATGTGATACAGTTATGAATGTGTTGTTTTCGTTGTTTTTTTCTTAGCATACGAATGGAACACCTTACTGCCATCACACAGGATGAAGCCAACTCTCTTAGGAAGAAGGAAGTGGCAAGTGAGTTTTAGAAATGACATGTATCTTTAAAATTGCTTTGTTGTTTTCCAGTTATTTCAGATATTTGGTTTTATATTTAGTAGGAAAATCATTAGAAATTTAGTCAGAGCTCTGACAAAACAAGCTGCACCAGACAAGTTGAACTTTGGTACTCATATTTTAAATTAGACCTGCATCATTTCCCTGTCCCATTTCCCCTCTCTTTCCCCCTAATTTTATTATCCTGTCTACCATCTCTTTCGGTAAAAGCCCAAATGAATAACATTGAAAAGAAACCCGGGTGTTTGCAGTGGTTCTGAAAATGGCAACATGTATGCAGGTGCCATGCAGAGGATGCTGTCAGAGAGCTACTCTTTAAGGTTACTGCAGGAGGCCAGAGAAGCCAAAACACAGATTCTGGTGTCTGAGACCTGCAGAAGGTGCTTAATTTCCCACCAATACATATGGTTTTGAATTTTGTTTACACATGATATTAATGTCTGTCTCTGGTATCTGGTGAGAGGTGAGGTTTCAAATGCATCTCATATGGCCACATGTTTGGATTTCAAAGAGACATTATCTGATTTAAACATCACTTACCATGTCACTGTGCTGCTTGTTAATAAGATGAATAAAACAGCAATGAGTAAACTGTCCTGTTTTTTTCTTGTGTCCTAATTTCTTATTTTTTCCTTCATTTAGTTTGGACTTTATGGATAAGAAGTTTGACCAAGTGTTGTCCCTGCAGCAGCTAGACAAAAACAAAGCCATTATTCAGATCCTTCAAGAGGTAAATATTTAAATGTTCTAGTTAAAAAAACTAGTTTGCACTCCATCCATTCATTCACTCCACAGGCAAAATACATTACTGAGCTACTGTAGATATTACAGATGGTGCAATGTTGGTCTAGTAGGTCTAGAATGATTAACCCTAATTGGCTCTTTGTCTGCAGGAGGAAATGCAGAAGGCTGCCTTTGAAGCCCTTCAACTCCAGAAGGACAGTGTGCATGCTTATATCCGTAATCAGGTATGCTGATTAAAGTTTCCTTCAGGATAGAAGAGCCAATAAGACCCCACAGAAGGAGGGATTTATATCATACTACTGGTCGACTGTCCAGCACTGTCATTAATTAACATATACACTGCCATTCAGAAGTTTAGGGTTAATGTTTTTTTGAAAAAAGTCTTATTAAGGCTGCATTTATTTGACTAAAAATACAATAAAACAGTAATGCAGATTAAAATATCTGTTTTCTGTTTTAATATATTTAAAAATGTCATTTATTTCTAATTACCTTCAGAAATCATTCTAATATGCTGATTTGGTGTGCAAGAATTTAATTACATTTAATGTGTCCTTGCTATTCTATTCATTTCTTAGAAGAAATTACCGACCAAAACTTTTGAATGGCAGTATAATCGTTAACAAAGCCATTCTGCTTATATAATGTTAGAGTAAGTAAAGTTTCAGATGATCTTATGTAGTCATTAAAAGCTTTTTTTGATTTCAGTCAGCCCATGCTTCTCACATCCCACCTCTCATTAGATGCAGAACCCAAAAGGTGGCTGTTTTATCATGTCTCCATAGGGCCATTCACACCCCCACTGTATGCTTGTATCCATAGATTAAACTCATAGAGGCAGAGTTAATGCAGTTGACAAAGCTGGAGGTAAAGAGGAGGAATTTGGACACTGAGAACCTGCAGGTACGTAGCAGCAGTAGATGATGTGGTGGTTCTGTCAGTGCTTCATCATGCTGTGGAGTGTAGAGAGGAGTAATGATGTCACTCTGCCATTGCATATCACTTCTCTTGCTTGTTTTTACATCTCTCTTTCTCTCTCAGACTACTTGGCCATTTCATCCTGTTCAAATATCATGCTCACACCACCTCTTATGAGTTATCACAGCATTCTGGGAGTGTAATTCCTGTGTGTGGTTTCATGTGTGTATTTGCTATATTGACTCTGTGTGTGTGTGTGTGTGTGTGTGGTAGGAGGAGCTGGCTGACCAGAGGACCGCTCTGACTGACCTGCTACAGCAGTTACTCAAACAGAAGGACCAAAGAGAGGAGGAGCTCAGGATGGTTTTGGTAAGTGATTCTGGACCAACTTGATTTCTTAAAGTGGACAAGTTTTCCCTTCGCAAAAACTCGCCCCTCTTAGTTACAGTCGCTACATCCGCTCTCATGCCACACATCTTGCTCTCATGCAGTGAAAAATACATTGTGGAGCAAAGGGAAACAATGCACCGACAGATCAGGTTACTTTTGGTATGAAACAAAGTCTTACTTTATTTATAAACGTATTATATTTTCTTCTTTACTGGTTATAGCACTAAATAAACAAGCATGAACAACAGACGGTATCTTGATTGTTAGAAGGTATCATCAGCTGCGGAAAGATGTCAATACACACCATTTTCAAGTTAAAGTCCATCGACATAAATCTGTCTGGTTTGTTTGTCTGACAAAATGGTAGATTCGGCACTATGATCGGTCAGATCGCCTGTCAAGCTAACTCTCTGCAAAGATTCATTTCCGTAGAAATAGTACAGAAAAATATCAAAGTGCCTTTAAAGGAACACTCCACTTTTTTTTAGGCTCAATTTCGACAGAAAATGAAAAGTTGCTATTTTCCAGGTTGATATGGATAGGAACTATACTCTTATTCTGGCGTAATAATCAGGGAACTTTGCTGCTGTACCATGGGTGCAGCAGGCACAATGATATTACGCAGCGCTTGAAAACAGTCCCCAGCTAAGTAATGTGACCAGCACAACCAGAAAATTTTCTGTCTTTGTACATGATGTAACTACAGAAGAATCAAGTTTTAAATAGGAAAAATATTGAAGGTCATTTTTGAGATCAGATTCAATGATTTATGCTAAGTTATGCTAAAAGTGCTAACAGCAGACCCGGAGGTCGGCTGAATGGATTTGAAAACAGTAAAACTCAGCTGTTTAACTCTAGGGGAGTTGGAAAATGAGCCTATTTTCAAAAAAACTGGAGTGTTCCTTTAACGGGTAAAAACAACAACAACAAAAAAGGTGTAGGTATGTGTGTGTTTTGTACTAAAACATCTGTGAACAAGTAAAAAAAGCTTGCAAATGGATGGATCCGTTTGTTAAAGGTCATGTAAATTCAGCTTTTTAGTCAGTGAAATTCAGGGAATTTGACATTTGGCTTAGAGTGGGAACCCTGCATTTAGATCACATAGATGTCCTAAAAATTGTGATTTTAAATTTGGTGTAAATATGCATTGAAAAATATGATCATACTGCACATATTAATATCAGAAGAATACATGTTAGCCTTTTAAAAGTCAAATGTGATTTTATATAAACACGTTTGTTTATTTATTAATTTATGGCCATGTATTGTATTTTACTACTCAATTTGTGTAATTTGTTGAGCATCTTATTATATAAAACAAAATACATGTTAAATCTGACAGCCTTAAAAAAATATATATTTTGTTGTCTATAAATTTCTGTCCATCACATTTAGGTCACATAGATGTCTGCAATTATGATTTTAAATTTGGTGTAAATGTATTTGGAAAAAGATCATAATGCACATAGTAATATTAGAAGAATACGTTTTTTTATAAGAGTAAAGCCTTTTATTTATTTATTTAGTTATTTTATTGCCATGTATTGTATTTTACTAATTACTTTATGTAATTTGTTAGACATTTATTATCTAAAATACACATTAAATCTGACAGCCTTTAAGGAATCATTTTATTTTCTACCAATTTCTGTCAATTAAAAAATGTGTGGAAAAATTGTTATAGTAAGTATAAAAAAAGAAAACAACCTGAAACAGTAATGAATTTGTGTAGGGCTTTGATTTAAAAACTACAGATGCATGTGTATATGGCTTGTAATTTGAAAGCTATGGTGCTAAGGATTTTTTTGTTGTTGTTGTTCTTCAGATGGAGATGGAGCAGAAGAGTGAATCCAATCAGCAGAACTACTGGATGATCCAATATCAAAGGCTCCTGGATGCCAAACCTCTGTCTCTACGGATGCAGGTTAGAGAAGCTCTCTCCTACAGGCCTAAGGATCCTGTGTTTAAATCGCAAAATTACGGACACCTCTCATTTCTCCTCAGGAGGCAGCTGTAGATGCAGATCTGGGAAATCTGCTGTGTAAACTCTCTGCTCAACACTACCTGCCAATCATAGCTCACCACCGAATCACTGCCGAGGCGCTGCGACGCATGACCACTAAAGACCTTAGAAAGGTCCGCCACCTTTCCTTCTGTGTTTCAGCAGTAGTGTTTTTCAAAGTGTATGTGTTTGGCAAGTTGTTTTGACTTTTATTCATTTGCAAGATATGAATACTTGATATCAACAATACAGTTTTCACTAGTTAAAATGCTAATTCTTGATATCAGAAATTACATGTTTACTAGTAACAATGGCAATTTTTGGTATCAGGAATTACATTTCCACTAGTAAAAAGGTTAATTCTTGATATCAAGAATTTAATTTCAACTAGTAAAAACTATAATTGTTGATATCAAGAATTGTATTTTCACTAGTTAAATGTCATCATAGACTCCCATTCAAATTTAATTGTTGATATTAAGAATTGATTTCTTACTAGTTAGAATTCCAATTTCACATATCAGAAATACAATTCTCACTAGTAAAAACCTTTATTTTTGATATCAAAAATTACAGTGTTACTAGTGCAAATGCCAATTCCTGATATCAAGATTTCAGTTGTCACTAGTTGAAATGTCAATTGTTGATATCTGTAAATGTATTTCAACATGTTACATTTGTTATTTCTGATATCTGAAAATGTATTTCTGTTATCAATAATTAGGAGAGTAATTTCAGATATCTAAAATGGCATTCTTACTAGCAACAATCCCATTCATGATATCAGAAATGAACATTGTCACTAATAGCAGTTGAATTGTTGATATCAAGAATGGACATTTGCACTAGTAACCACGTAATTATTGATATCAAAGATAAAGGTTTTTACTAGTGAGAATTGTATTTCATATATATGAAATTGGAATTTTAACTACTAGTAAGAAATCAATTCTTGATATCAACAAATTTGAATAGGAGTCTATGGTGACATTTAACTAGTGAAAATACAATTCTTGATATCAACAATTATAGTTTTTACTAGTGGAAATGTAATTCCTGATATCAAAAATTAGCATTTTAACTAGTGAAAATTGAATTGTTGATATCAAGAATTCATATCCTGCGAATGAATAAAAGTCAAAACGGCTCTAAGAATTTGTCATCAAAGGGTTATGTCCAATAAAATGTTTTGTGTTTAATTACAGTTGGGGATCAATGAGGTTGGCGTGCAGAAAGCTCTTCTCCACTGGGCCAGAGAACGCACTTTGTCTGACCGTAAGAACACACATTTTCACTTGAGGAGATGCTATTTTTAATGAGGTCACATTTGTGAATTCTCCCCAGTGTTGCTTTGTTTTAAAGTTGTGATTGTGGATATCATAACATGTTTGTCCCTTTCAGCATTGCCTAAATCAGCAAAAGAGCTGCAAGAAGCTGGTCCATCCACCCCAAGTGCTCCACTTCAACAGCAGCTGACTCCTCCACTGACCCCCAACACCCCCCTCACCCCCACTGCCCCAGGTGCTGATAGATTCAGCAGTTCAGAGTGTGTGGTGTGCATGGAACTTGAGGTACAGCAAAAATGATTACAGTTCTTTTTTTTATATACAACTCTCAATTAAATTAGATTTAATTGAGAGTTGTATATAAAATTATTAAAGGATTAGTTCACTTTCAGAACAAAAATGTACAGATGTACTCACCCCTTTGTCATCCAAGATGTCTTTCTTTCTTTAGTCGTAAAGAAATACGTTTTGATTGATTTCTCTCCATTTAATTGGCCTTCTATGGTGCCCCCGAGTTTGAACTTCCAAAATGCAGTATAAATCCAGCTTCAAAGGGCTTAAAGGATCCTAGCCGAGGAAGAAGGGTCTTATCTAGCGAAACGATCGGTTATTTTTGAAACAAATTGACAATTCATATACTTGTTAACCTCAAATGCTCTTTTTGTTGCGTCTTTGCGATGCGTAGTCTGTGTGATCCAGTTCATGACAGTTAGGGTATGTCGAAAAACTCCCATCTCGTTTTCTTCCCCTTTCAAATCGACCTGCAGTGCTGTAGAAATACCAACCCGGTGTCTACAAAATGAACATATCAAGATGATCAAATGGCCTTTGCGAAAAAAAATGGTAAAACAGTGTTGTAGGACGATTTTGAAGTTAAAGACGAAAACAAAATTGGAGTTTTTTGACATACCCTAACTGTATTGACCCGGATCAAACAGACTACGCATGCACATCGCAGAGACGAGACAAGACGAACATTTGAAGTTAAAAAGTATATAAAATGACAATTTGTTTCGAAAACAACCACTCACTTCGCCCTTCTTCATCGGCTAGAATTGTTTAGAGCCCTTTGAAGCTGGATTTAAACTGCATTTTGAAAGTTCAAACTCAGGGGCACCATAGAAGTCCATTATATGGAGAGAAATCCTGAATTGTTTTCCTCAGAAAACATCATTTCTTTACGACGGAAGAAACACATGAACATCTTGGATGACAAGGCGGGGGGGGGGGGGGGGGAATTATCTGTACATTTTTGCTCTGAAAGTGAACTAATCCTTTAATATATTTTAAAGAACAATGATTGTTTTTGTTTGTTTGTCAGTAGCTTTGAAACAAACCATCATTTCCTCTCCTTTGTGTCACAGTCACAGGTGATCTTTCTGCCGTGTGGGCATGTATGCTGTTGTCAGACTTGCAGCGGTGCCCTTCAGTCCTGTCCTCTGTGCCGTGGCTCTATATCTCAGCGTGTCCGTCTTTACCACGGCTGAAGATGGCGAATGTCCTTCCATGGTCAGGATCGTACCTCATTTGTCGTCGTCGTTCCTTCCTCCCATTTGCTGCATGAAATCATAGTATGTGAACCTTCAAGCACTTTAGAAGTTACTGGATTTTTCTTCCACTACAACCACGCAAAAAGGAACATATACAGCAAGACGCTTGTCCACTGGGTTAAAGTTTTGTTGTTCATCACAAGCTAGTCACATTACAGTGAAATAACAGCAAGGAAGTATTTGATAATGGTTCATCGAACTCAAGTCATATAGGAATAGATATAATAATAATAATGACTGTTAAGCTTTAGTATTACCTTTGTATGTACCTGCTTTAAGCACTTGTGCCTCTTCTGTATTTAGTGTCAACTTATCCCCCCAATACAATACATTTTAAATATCTGCATGTTCTCTATAGTAACGTTACATCTTTATTCACCCTATGCCCTGCCCTCCATGCTATTCTAGCATCATGTAGTACAGTAAAACCAAATTTAGCACCATTCAGGGATGATAATGTTTTAATCATCTTTAAAAATTCAGATATTCACAGCCAATCAGAATCTGCCTGACTTTAAAGAACTTGAGCATTTAAAGTGGCAGCAGACATAACTACAGAACAGTAAGATTTTTAATGTTTTTTAAAGAAGTCTCTTCTGCATACCAAGCCTGCATTTATTTGATCCAAAGAAAAACAGTACAGTTTTTGAAATATTTTTACTATTTAAAATAACTGCTTTCAGTTTGAATGTATTTTAAAATGTAATTTATTCCTGTGATTTCAAATATAATTTTTTTTGCATCATTATTCCAGTCACATGATCCTTCAAAAATCATTTTATTCATTTTTTATTATTATTATGTTGAATTTTTCAGGTTTCTTTGATGAATAGAAAGTTCAGAAGAACAGCATTTATCTGAAATGGAAATCTTTTGTAACATTATAAATGTCTTTGTCATCCTTGCTAAATAAAAGTATTAATTTCTAAAAAAAAAAAAAAGTAATAATGCTGCTGTAATGATGCTGAATATTTTGCTTTGATCACAGGAATAAATTACGCTTTAAAATATATTCAAATAGAAAGAAGTTATTTTAAAGAGTAAAAATATTTCAAAATTACTGTTTTTTCTGTACTTTGGATCAAATAAATGCAGGCTTCGTGAGCAGAATAGACTTAAAAAAAAAAGTCTTACTGTTCAAAAATGTTTGTTAGTGTAAAATAAACAAAATGTTGCTGTCTGTTGGTGTGGATGCTAATATAGCTATGGTTATGCAGTAGTTATCCTTATACTATTTATTGTACTGGAGTACCATTAGAGAGTATTTCAATACTTCAACCAGTTAATTTTAGATTTTAATTTTTAATGTAATTTTTAATGTTCAGTTTAAATGGGTCTCTTTAATTTACAGAATAGAGCCTTGTAAAGACTTCACTTGCTGCGTTTTGAACTGACTTTGCAACACAGCAAAATAGGAAATTATAGTTTGATGCTGAAATCTTTCTGAAGGCACTGTACTTGCTAAATAACACTCCAAACATTCATCCGAACAAATGCACTGTCAATACATTTACAGTCAGATATCCACACACAACAGTGTTTCCTACATCTGTGTACTTCTGTGAACCTCTTTTCATCTAAGTGCTCTTATATGCAAGTCTGCTTCTTACTGAACATGTACAGAATGAAAAAAAAATCTGTCTGTAAATAAAACAACATTCATTTAATTTCTTATTTCGAGAAATGAGCTTTAAGTGTTTATCAGCATGATAAATCACACATTTTGAATCTGTGTGCTTTGTGTGATGGATCAAACTGGACAAATATGACTTTTATTTGCTGTGCATCTGTCATTTAAGAAGTGTTTAGTAGAATGTGTAGAAGTTGTTACTGTAGTATATACTATCCTCTGATGGCAGGTTATTATTAACGTATGTACACACTGTAGTCCTCCTGCTCTTATTTCAGAAGAACTGATACAGTTTGTGGTCATTTTATACTATATACAATGGCACCTTATATGTGATGACAAAGTGAGACTGAATCTCTACGTTACAGTACATTCATTTACCATATATGTGCTGCCATTACATGTTTTCTATATATTCATAATGTATTTTTTTTTATTTTTAGATTTTATTAATTGTACCCAACCAACGACATCCACTGAAATGCTGCCTGTTGATTTCAAGAGTGTTATCACACCTCTGCTAAATAAACCTGCCAGACTATATGTACTAGTGTGCTTTTATATTTTTTATTATAAACTTTTTACATTTTTTAAACTCTTTACACTTTATAAACTTTTTAAACTTTCTGGTCCAGCTTTCTCAAGCCAACTTAAAGTTTGTCTTGACAAACTTTTTTTTATCAAGTTTACTTTTGTAGCAGGAAGCAGTGTAATAAGCGGGATAATGTACATCCAACAGGTTGTTATCGCAGAATAAAGCCTGACAGGCTTATCGGCTGCCTGAAACGTCAAACCCAGAAAGATGATTAGGATTCCAGGATTTTTCTTCATATAATCGTCTTCAATGCAGCCCCAAAGGGCTGTACAAGATCCCAGCAGAGGAATAAGGGTCTTATCTAGTGAAACGATCAGTCATTTTCTAAAAAAAATACATTTCTATCATTTTTAACCACAAATGTTCCCCATCATCTCTGTAATGCAGGTCTTCACGCATTACGTAATCACGTTGGAAAGATCACGTTGCGGTTAGTTTTTCATTTCAGTTTAAAAAGGTAAGGTATTCTCCTCCAACTTGAAGAGCATTTGTGGTTAAAAAAAATATATACATTTTTATTTTTTTAAGAAAATAACCGATCGTTTCACTAGATAAGACCCTTATTCTCTTGTGTGGGATCGTGTAGAGCCTTTTGAAGCTGCAATTTGGACCTTCAACAAGTTGGCTCCCATTAAAGTCCACTTTATGGAAAAAAATCCTGGAATGTTTTTCTCACAAACCTTAATTTCTTTGTGACTGAAAACAGAAAGACATGAACATCTTGGATCAGATGGGGATAAGTAAATTATCAGGAAATTTTTATTTTGGAAATTAACTTATCCTTATTAGTAACCAATACTTATTGCTTAGTACAGTATCCACAGTTTCTGCAGATGTTCTGATCTGCAGATTGTTCTGTTAACATAATTACTTCCTTTTTAATGCTGGCCGTTTCCTGCCACTTCCTTCTGAATGTTTTCCGTTTGCAAACACTCTTCAGTAGACAAGTGCTCTTCCTCTAATTTCATAGTTATACTCTGCAAAGGAAAAGAAGGCATCAGCAAGATCAGAAATCATTATCAAAATGGTCATCAAACCTTGACCTGACTGGTTGGACATTACCTTGATGGTGTTTTGAAGAATCTCAAGCACTGTGTGTCCACTGTAAGACTTCTGCGAATCAAACTCTGTCCTGAGAGACTGAAACACTCCATTCATCACTCGTTTCACCTGCATCAGATAAACCAGTTTTAGTTTCAGGTTCAGGCTTCCGCTCTACCTTACATTTTGTTTCCCTGTCTGACAAGATCTGACAGAAAAAAAACTGGATGATACTTGAATACACAGGTTAAAACCTTTTTTATATGCTCTTATATCATACACACCTGATCCAGATTCTCCTTTTCAGCCCTTGGATCTTGCATGTCCTCTTCCATGTTTTGTATAATGGCTTCCATCTCTTTGCACGTCTGCTTTTCTGCCCTCCACTGCTGCTCAGACTGTGCTCCTTGCTTCACAAGCTCTAAAAACACACATTATTTAGACACTCTTCCACATTTTTGTCATTAAAGGATTAGTTCACTTTCAGAACAAAAATTATGTACAGATAATGTACTCACCCCCCTTTTCATCCAATATGTTCATGTCTTTCTTTCTTTAGTCGTAAGGATTACGAGAAATTATGTGTTTTTTTCTGAGGAAAACAATTCAGGATTTCTCCACATATAATGGACTTCTATGGTGCCCCTGAGTTTGAACTTCCAAAATGCAGTTTAAATCCAGATTCAAAGGGCTCTAAACGATCCTAGCTGATCCTAGTTCTTCATCTGAGTAGTCTGGTTAAAAAAGGTAAGGTAGGGTGAAAAACTTCATCTCATTTTCTCTTCCAACTTCAAAATCATCCATCATAGTTGTTTACCATTTATTGTAATGGCCGTTGACTTTCTTTGCATGTTCATTTTGTAAACACTGGGTAGGTACTTCCGCCTATGTCAGTGCAAGATGAGCATTTGTGGTTAAAAATTATATAAATTTAATTTTTTAGCAAATGACTGATCATTTCATTAGGTAAGACCCATATTCCTCGGCTGGGATTGTGTAGAGCCCTTTGAAGCTGCACTGAATCTGCTGTTTGGACCTTCAACCTGCTGATCCTCACTGAAGTCTACTATATGAAGAAAAATCTTGGAATGTTTTCCTCAATTTCTTTTCGGCTGATGAATGAAACACACAAACATCTTGTATGACATGGGGGTGAGTAAATTATCAGGAATTTTAATTCTGGAAATGAATTCTGGAAATGACCTTTAAATACTGTTAAAACTTGAATGAAACATTGTGATCACCTTTCACCTGTGCCTCCAGAAGGCTGATTTGAGCACATTGATTGTGTTTGTCCTCCAGGGCTGCCCTGAGTTCAGCCTGAATCTCTGTCGCCCTCTGTTGGAGATTCAGCACCTCCTGCTGCAGCTGATAAGCTTGTGTGTTGGAGGAACCTAATTCTCCAGATAAATGAACCTGAAAGAGACATTTTTTTGGTCCAAGTCATGGAATATCAGGATTTTTTGTTTGTTGCTTTAAATTTTAGTTTCCATTTACCAAATGTAATTTTTTTATACTGTATTGTTTTATTGCGTTGTTTCACATTTTTTGCTATTTTTATGGTTTTATTATTTTTCAGCGCCATTTTATTCCCTTCCCACACATCAACTGGCAATCACTTTAAGTCAAATGCAGTCACCAGGCTGTACGTGATAACTAAGGCAAACATGCCAGGAAAATGTACATTTCAAGATCTTTGGCTACAAAATGACCACTTCGAAGTAAAAAGTAGACGATAGAAAAGCAAAAAATAAATGTAAAAAAAAATAAAAAGACTGAATGATGAACTTGACTACAAACAAAATTCTTCAGAGTGTTTAACCCCTGAAATCATAAAAAATACAATTAATTTCTGTAGAAATTGTACAGAAAAGTATCAAAGTCCATTTATCAGATAAAAGCAAAAAAATAACAAAACCCCCCCAAAAAATGTGTGTTTTGCACTAAAAACGTCTGTAAATAAGTAAATAAAGCTGGCAAACTAATGGATCTGCTCATTACAGGTCATGGAAATTCAGCTTTTTAGTCAAAGAAAGTCAGGGAATTTGATATTTGGCTTAGAGTGGGAACCCTGAAGAAATGATTTCGGGCATTTTTTCTAATCAGACAATTCATCAGCACACACCTACAATAAGATCAACAAGGAAACAAAGCACCCAATTAAATGAAATTACAATATACTAAGCCAATAAATAAATGTCACACAACTGAATAAGTCCACATGTCTGTTGTACCTTTTCCTGTTTAGCCTGAAGGTGGCTATTCTGGTTGTGTTGCTGCTTCAAATACCTGCACTCACAGAGAAAAAAAAAATGTTGTGTGTCAATGTATGAGTTTACCTGGTTTTGGTGGGCTTTTTTTTTGCCTTTAAAGGGATAGTTCACCTAAAAATGAAAATGACCTCATGATATATGACTTTCTTCTTTCAGATGAATCCAACCAGAGTTATAGTAAAAAATGTCCTGACTCTTCCAAGCTTTGTAATAGAAGTCCAAAAAAGTGCATCCATCCATCATAAAAAGTACTCCACATGGCTCCTTGGGGATAATAAAGGCTTTCTGAAGCAAATCGATGCGTTTGTGTGAGATAAATATCCATAGTTAAACTTTTATAAACCATAATTTTTAACTTAAGCTAACTGTCGTAAGTGCGTCCATAAGAAAGTGGCGTTCCAGTGAATGACGCAAAATATAGAGTACTTTTTATGATGGATTTATGCACTTTATTTGACTTCAAAATCTCAACAGCCATTCACTGCCATTATAAAGTTTGGAAGAGCCAGGACATTTAATTAATGTAACTCACCTAGGATGGCTTGAGGGTGAGTAAATCATGGGGTAATTTTCATTTTTGGATGACTTATCACTTAAATCTGACTGCAAAGTAGAAAATTGGAGTTTGAAGAAAGGGGTGGGACACACGTCTTATTCTGTTCACCTAGCTCCCCTGTTTTTTTATTCTGTTTCTCCACCTGAGAACTCTTCTCCAGAACCTCCTTTTTTAAGCACATACTCTCCTAAAACACAAAAACCATTCAAAAGGCTATTTATTTGCATTTAAATATAACAAAATATGATCCTTATCCTTGTATCCAAACCTGAATGATTCTCTGAATGTTGTGTAGGATCATGTTTGTCTCTAAGGACACAGAGGAGAGTCTGAAAGAGAAGTGACCCTCTTTTTGCAACTCATCCACCTAAAAACAATAAATCAAATTTCAGTTCAAATCTCATAAGAACTAATAAAAGAATCATATTGCACTAATATACCTTGCAGGTCAGTTGGTCCAGTCTGCGTGCCAACTTTTCAATAGCCAGCAGAATTTCTGCATTATGTTGACGTGCGTCAGACATCAAGAATGATGTGAAATCAGGTGCTATTTAATACAAAATGTTTGCACTTAGCGAAAAACGGCCAGTGACAGCATGCCTTCATTGATAGTTAAAATAAAAAGACACATTTACGTGTACAAAAGTAATAGGCTCAGATCTTACTTTGGTATGGAATTTGCTGGGATGGGTAGACTGAGGTAGATGAGTCTAGCTGTGTTGGAAAATAAGGAAATATGGAGGTTAATCCAAAACAAAAAAAAGAGAAAAATATAAACGTTTTTCTATTTTAATATATTTTACATTTTCGTATATTCCTCTTATGCAAAGCTGACTTTTCAACAGTCATTACGCATGTCTTCAGTGTCACATGATCCTTCAATCATTCTAAAATGCTGATTTGGTGCTCAAGGAAAAATTTGCATTAGTGCTGCTTAATATTTTTCTGGAAACCATTATATTATATTTTTTTGATGAATAGAAAGTAAAAAAAAAAAGCAGTTATTTGAAACAGCATTTTTTTGTTACAGTGTCAAACACTACTCACCTGAAAGCCTTGTGTAGTATTTGAATCTGCTTGTGGTGGCACTGTTTCCTGTTTCTGAGCATCATCAGGCTGATAAGACACTACAATAAGATCAGTACATGAGAACAAAGATCTGGTCAGCTCTAATATTAGGAAGAGTTAACCAACTGATTATTTGTAATTGTTTTTACACATACAAGATGGAGAACTGCATGGCTTTTGTGCAGGTTTTGGGGAAGGGGAATGTGAAAGAAAGGGATCACAAATCAATCCACTGGTATCCTGTACAAAAAGACATAATAGGGATTTATAGCTGTGCTTTTACTTCACAGGCCACTCAGAAAACAAATCAGAGATTTAAATAGCATTACATTCATAAACACTTTATGTAATGTAAACAACCTCTCCAATCCTCCTGACCTCTGTTTCTGAGTCGCTAGGGTCGGGTTGAGCTGGAATGGCCCCAGTGAGAAATGGAAGCATGGGTTGACCCATCTTGGCTATACGTGAGATCAGCTTGGCTTTGGAAGCACCTGAAGTCTACAAGAAACAACAAATATAGTTGGAGCATCAGCATTTTAGCCACTTTAGGCACATGACATCCATCTAAATGTAAAAAAAAGAAAGTATTACTTACTGTCAGACAATCAGATTCCACCTTCCCCTTAGGAGCTTGGTCTCTGAATACAAATGATCAACAACTTGTATAAATTTAATAAGAATCAGCTTACTGATATCTTAAAGGGATAGTTCACCCAAAAATGAAAAATCCGTCATTATTACTCACCCTCATGGGTCCGTGTACGCATTACTTTTTCATTTCCAAGAAAATATTTGAGTTACTTTTTCAAAAAAGTAACGCCAGTTAAAGAAACGCAAAAGTAATGTAACGCATTACTTTCCATAAAAAGTAACTATGTAATGTAACTAGTTACTTTTTTTTAGGGAGTAACACAATATTGTAATGCATTACTTTTAAGTAACTTTCCAAAACACTGTATGTAATACACGCATGAGCGTGATCTCTGCAAAGCCCAGATGTACAAAACAGACCCTTCCTCCAATGTAATAAACACGGAGATGTTAGTCCCATCCGAATTGATCCATGAAAATCGCAGATGTCAGGTAATAATAATCAAAAATCAAACGCAGTTTAGAAAACTAGTCCCGTCCGAATACACAGGGTCAGAACGTTCTTGGATTTCATCAAAAAATGTCCTACAGGTTTGGAACGACATGAGGGAGAGTAATTCATGACAGAATTGTCATTTTTGAGTGAACTAGGTCTTTAAGTTACTTAATTAAAACACTAATATAACAACATTTTTGACCAAAAACATACTTGGATCTTTCAATATGTGTAATGCATTAATAATTAACAAGTAATTGTATCAACTTTGCTACATGTTAAATTTATGCCTAAATCAAGAAAAAAACACTGTTTAAGAAAACATACAGTGTTTTATGGATGCATTGATTTTTGAAAATGAAAAACAGGACTTCTTACTTAAGATAATTTTTTAAACTATATATTTTAAAGATGGAATAAACTGTAAAGTTAATAAAAATATCAAAATATCCTGTCAGTACACACTTTGACTCATCAGTATCAGTGACCAGGCTGGTGTTCTCTTCACTCTGAGTGTCTGAACAGGTGCTTAGAGATGAACTGAAGGTGTCAACTGATCCCCGACTCAGTCGGCCTTTGGAGAATTTAACCTACATGTATATAAACATACAAACAAAGAGATTAGAGATGCTTGCTGGTATATTCAGTTATATTCACACCATCAGTGTCTTACTCGATGAATTTCAACATCAAAGACCAGAGTGCTGTTTGCCGGCACATGGTTAGGGACGCCCTTTGACCCATAACCCATACTAGGAGGGACAATAAGGAGCCGTCGACTTCCTTTCTGCATACCAAGCATCCCGTCTTCCCATCCCTGTCAGAAAAAGCAACATAAGACCTTGAATCAACATTTTTCTGCTATACATTTCATTTTGAAGCATTCAGATGCAAAAGCCTCTAAGTGCCGTTTGAAATGTTCTTCTAAAATGAGCATTTTTAATCAGGCTCCTATGTGTAGGTTCAGTCGTTTTACTTGAATGGCAATTAATAATTCAATGATCATTTTCACAGTCTGCTCACCCTCAGAGCTTTGCCTGCTCCAAGCTTTACTCGCTGCAGCTTTTCTTTCCCCAGATTGGAATCAAATAGCTGGAAAAACACACAGAGACACTGAACTTTCACATTTATAGATCTCCAGCTGCACAGCAAGCAAGCCAGACAGACTCATTTAAATTGCCAGTGAACTGATTAGTTCAACGGGTGCATGACTTATATTGAGCCGTGACTAATCAACAAGAATGTGCACAGTGAGCGGTGTGCTAAATGTGCTTAACCACAATTTAAAAAGTTCAAGTAAAAAAAAAAAAAATCAAGAACATACTGTGTACTAGAGCTGGGCAATAAGGCAAAAATGTAATCTCATAATTTTTTCCCCATATTGATCAATAACGATATATATTTCGATATATAAACTCTTAATGCTGCTAGCTTTAAAAGAGTATCCCAACTATGACTAAAACCACAAAAATTTGAGGGTTCATTAATAACATTTTAAAGTATAGTTTATTAACAAAAACAGATTACACATTTGGCCTTAAAAAATTAAGATAACTCACTAAAATAAATTTAAACTAAAGGTTGTGACAAAAGAAGGTAAATGAGAGTAAATGTGCAAAATGTAAATATAAAACAGTTGCAAACATAATTTGTAAGTAACACAATTACAGTTTTTTTCTTTTCCAGAAAGACAAGTCTGTCTACATCGTCTGGCTTTAAGAGGTAGATTAAATGTGCAAAATGTTATCATAAAACTATACAACTTTTACTTTTTTTTTTGTCAGGGAGACTAGACTGTCAGCAGTGTCTGGCTTTAAGAGGTCGATTATATGTGCAAAATGTAAACATAAAAATATAAACATAAAAATATTCAACAAATATATTCAAAACCTTTTTTTTTTTTGAAGACCAGTCTTAGTCTGTCAACAGTGTCTGACTTTAAGAGGTAGATTAAATGTGCAAAATAAAACTATAACATAAAACTACACAATTTCTAGCCAGTGAACATAATGTGGAAAACGTTTACGACATATTTTACAGATCGTTTTAATCTGCGCCTCGCCGCTTTTCACATAGCCAAACCACTTCCATATAACTGAATTCATGCTAGCTTTTTTGTCGACAATTGAATAATTTTTGGATAATAACTTGAGGTTAGTTTCACTTTCATCGCTGCTTCCACTCATTTTTGTCGTCCTTGTGTCAAGTTTGCTTTGCAAAGTGCCGTAGGAAATTGACTGTTCCTTGACGTGAACCAGAGCCATGGCTCTGACGTGAACGTTAAAAGCTGCACACTGATTGGCTGTTGTCGCATATTTCTGCTGTGTAATTGGCTCTTATATTAATCCATCTCAAGTAAAAATAAAGCTTTTACGGGTTTGAAACGACTTAAGGGTAAGTGATTAATGACAACATTTTCATTTGGATGGAGTAACCGTTTAATATAACTTTAATTTTTGATATAACATAATTTGTCTGTACAAAATTACCATAATGCATTTGAAAATAACCAATACAAAGTTGAAAATAATCACCTGTCCTAGAGAATGGTTCTGTAGTAACCATCCAGAATAGGCCACCTCCACTGTGTCCCCAATATCAACAGCTTGACCTTCTCCTTGGACCAGGTCTTGAGTGACCAGAGAGTCTGACGAATCCTCACTGTTCCACCGGGCCACGCACACCTGACAAACAGGCAAATACATAGTCCTTTTGTAAAATTTTAAAATGTTTGCATTATAACGATTTTGCAGAACCCTGGAACTCTGAGGTGAAAAAAGAGGCAAACTTTGAGAAACAGAATAATTTATTCCAAAAAATTTTCCTTTGAATGCATCCATCTTATATATGTATTACCTTCTTACAGAACTCAGGCTTGGACTTTTCAGAGTCAAACATTAAAGACCAGTTCTGTTGCTGGTCGTCATAGAAGGTGACATAGTTACAGGGGTGAACCTGTGGACAGGTGTAAAGAGCTGATGAGTTCAGCATCTAACACAACAAAACACAATAGAATAGAATAGAATAGAATAGACACTCACTGTTAGAACAAATCCACAATGGATTCTAGCTGTAGTGATCTGCTTTTGCTTACTGCCGTACAGCAGAATCTTGTACTATAAGAGCAGATCAAAAAGAATGAATGAATGAATGAATGACCAAAGAAAATGCACATTAGCTTCTGATAATTAGCTTCTCTTACCTCTTTGGTGACATGGTTTCCTAAAACAGCAGCTCCTATCTTGCCTTGCTTCACATACTGTCCATTCACACTGGTGGAAAATCAAAGCTCATTTAAGAAAAGTGTGAACTAACGCTTATTCAAAGTTTATAAACATCCTTTAATTGAGATAATTATACTAACAAGCTGAAAGCATGAACAGCTGTAGCAAACAGCACAGCTGGAGCACATGGCAGGGCGACGGGCTTCTGAGGAGGCGGGCCTTAAAAAAAACACTGATTAAAAACATTAGCAATTATGTGCACACATTAAGATTCAAAATGATCAGAACTTGAAATTGTGCCAAAAATGTGAATATTTGCTGTTGGCCTACCTAACATGGCACAGGACTTTTTTGGCTGTTTAGGGGCTGTGAATTGAAAGGACTCATTTCCCTGACTCTCTGCTCGGTCCAGACCAAAGAGAGAGGCCAACTTTGCCCTATAGGAATGCAAACACACAAACACGTAAATCACTTTCAACTCACATGCGACTTTATTATTTTAACCGCTTACCCATTTAAAATCGTACAGCCTTCTATGTTTATCTAATCTGTAGCGATTTTAAATCCTAATGAATGTTTTAAATGTATCAAAACAAGCTATGAGTTCACTGCTCTGTTGAACGTTCAATCAACAAAACAGCTGAAGAATTATGTGATGTGGAAATTACACAGCACATGCTTTGACAGAACATTGGACCCATCCACAGATGCCATTGCTAAACTAGCCAGATGCCGCCTGTTGAAAAAGTGAAAAGTTCAACATGCTAATATTTTAGTATATTATCTAACTTAAATATGGCAACAAGTTACATTGATGTATGCACACAAGAATCACAATTTGGTCCTTTCTAGCATCCATGATTAAATCCACATGAAAGAAGACACATTAGACCTGTTTGCACTGACCCTTGGACCTCCCTCCACAGATAGTCAGTGTCCCATACAGCTGACATGGCCGCCAGCTTTCTGGCACTGAAGAACAGGCTAAGAAGCCTCAAAAAAAGGTATATATGTATAAAAATCCTCCTTTTTTCTTCCTGTCTTGGTTGGGATCAGCTACAGCGGGTACAACCCAAATGAAATGCACTGTAATCACTAACATGTGAATTAAATTATTGAGGGAGGAGCCTCACCTCAACAACGTGGTTTCAACAAGCGGAAAATGAAATGTGAGGGATTTTTTTTTTTCATTTTATTTATTTTTTTTTTCTGTATATGTCTGTTAAATGAAATCAGAACATTCAACATAAATTCAACATCATAGTTTGGAGTTTAACACTTTCTTTCTTTTCTCAAACCTCCTTTCATGTAAATATAAAGAGGTTGACACAATGTCAAGTTGTTAACCTTAAATGTGAAAGAAAGAAAGAAAGAAAGAAAGAAAGAAAGAGAATGAATATACAATAAGAATATGTGACCCTGGACCACAAAACCATAAGGGTAATTTTTTTATTTTAAACTGAGATTTATACATCATCTGAAAGCTGAATAAATAAGTTTAGGATAGAATGTTTAATGTGGAAAGGTCTAAGACTTCTAAAGAGATTTTTTTTGTGTGTTACAAATTATGTAGGAAAAGTAATAGATTAATTTATGACAAGAGTGCACCTCATAAATGTACTTCATAACAGGAGTTTTGACCTTTGTCACAAAAATACTTTCTTCATTGCCTTTTTCCCTATCACGCTTTAGAAATCATAAGAAATTTTATATCACTTGAAAACTTAAAATCTCAAAATTCATCCTTTGAAAACCATTTTAAAATCAGACATTGCACTATGATGGAAAATGTACATCAAAATCATATCACAAAATGTTTTTGTTCAGGAATTGTAAAAAAATAAGTTTAAATACTGCATTTTCACGTCTGTGTTCAAAAGTGGGAGTGACAATTAAAGGGTTAATAAAGATTCGATTATTTTAAAATCTGTAATCTTAGGGTGCAAAAAAATATAAATATTGAGAAAATTGCCTTTAAAGTTGTCTAGATAAAGTTCTTAGCAATGCATATTACTAATCAATAATTACATTTTGATATATTTATGGTAGGAATTTTACAAAATATCTTCATGGAACATGATTTTTACTTAATATGATTTTTTGCATTAAAGAAAAATCACACAATGTATTTTTGGCTACTGTATTATAAGTAGCAGAGGTATATTTGGCTACAAATATACCTGTGCTACTTAAGACTGGCTTTGTGGCCCAGGGTCACATATACCTACAGTAGGTACAATATATACCTACCAAATAAATAACGCCAGTTACTTTTCCCCATATTATTGATTAAAAGCTCTCCTGTTCCCATGTTAAGAGAAATCTGGAGAAAAGTAAACTTTAGTTCTAGAATAAATGTGAACATGCATTAATTCAACTCACTCACAAAAAAACAAACAAACAAAAAAAAAAACGTGATCCAGTATTCCTTAAAATGAATAAAAACAGTGAAATTCAACTCAGAATATGACACAAACCTCCAATAATTACATATATATATTACATAATAAATTTTTCCTTTATGTATCCTTTCCTTTCCTTTATGTAATTCCATTTTATTAACCACCGTCTTTGCCGCCGACCTTCGATGATCCAAATCATCCATAAGCAAAAATTACTCAAGATAATCTAACATTTGTTTTCCTTTTTTTGACATTTGACGGTTTTTTTCTTCTGTGGTTTACTGTGCAGACGTGAATTTACTTTTCTCTAAGCCTGAGGCTTTTTTGTGTGAAAAGGCTTTTACATTTGCCAAAAATATAACTTTTTATATTAAAAACATACAAGCAAGCCCTGCCCAGATTTTAAAAGTAACGCAAAAGTAACGTAATTATTTACCTTTTTTTTAGCAAGTAACTCAATATTGTAATGCATTACTATTATAAGTAACTTTCTCCAACACTGGTAATTAATTTAGAATTCTTAAAATATGTTATTTAACAGTTAATTCAAAGATTAGGCTATGAGTGCGACAACAACACGATACCATATTCGTTTCTGACACTTACCCACGTTTAGGACACAGAAAGTCTCCGTCGTTATAATCAGGAATAATGTCTTTAATTTTTTCCATACTATAATTTCTGAGTATCGCACAACTGAGTCAACACGGCTGGCGTCTGTGAGTGGGTTGATATGCAAAAACGATGTTCTTGTGCGATATGAGCACAGGTAAGCGGGTGGACACAACATAAAACACACAAAAACATACCTGACAGTAACACAACAGCATGTGACGAGTGCGACAGATAAACAGGGATCAATTGGGGACTTCTAGGGGTCACTGATTGAACTGCAGCTTTGAGAAATTGTGACAAAAATGTCCACATGAATGGATTTTTTTCAAAATAACGAATCAGGCAAACTTAAACTATTATTTATTTGATCTATATTCCATACAACAAATATGATGTTGTAAAAATTATATTTACTTAAAAATAAACCAGATACCTCATTTCTTATATCTACAACAAGGAGTCCATAGTTGAGTCGCTCTACTTCTCAAATAAACATTCATCTTGTTTAAAAACCATTGCAGTGATATTTTACATGTATGCAGCATTAGACAGCTCCAAAGACAGCAGGAAATGGCAAAAACATTATGCACGAGAACAAGTTATGACGAATAATCTCGACACCCAAATCTAAACAGAATAGAAAATGTTCTAAACAGAATTTAAAAGACTTGATATTTATTAAAAGCATGTTAATGTGCAAATTTACAACAGTGTACAAAGAACTTTGCTTTGCAAATGTCACTATTTACATTATGACATCAAAACATTTATTTGTATGATTACATTTAATATCTAATATACAATGAAGAGTCACATTAGTTGTTGTTTTTTTTTTTTAAATCACAGGTTCACCATTATGCACATATCAGGTACATTTTCTATACTGTGAATTTATTACATTGAAAACAAATCAGCAAAACCAACTGTGAAACCTAATTGATTTTTTTTGTCTGTTTAAACAAACAGAATGCCAAAACACATAATTATATAAAAAGACAAAGATTATCATTTAGCGTTAAGGCTCATTAAAGACCACAGTCTAATGGAGTCCTGGCAACTCTGGTTTGGACTGGTCAAATACTAAATAAAAACCTCTGTTCTTTTGAGTGCTGTTGTAAACTGAAATCTCTTGACTGAACTGGTCAAAGAACAAGTGTTATTGACGAAATCATCTTTAAAGCTTGGCTTTGGGCGTCTGCTCCAGGACAGTCTTCATGTCTACCAGAGCGTCCTCTAGTCCTTGGGCTAGACGTGCTGCATTAGTGTCCTGGCAGCTGTTGAAAGCAGAGACTGCAAAGTTAATGTGGGTATCCATAGGGTTGTAGCACACACCATAACCGTCTGGTACTACTGGGCCGAAGCACATCACACAGTCAGTTTTAGCTGGCACCTGGGAGAGTAGAGTGGAAAATCATATGTAAGATGATGAATTTTACATGATCTGATGATTGTTGTTTTTAGCAAAAATCCCTGGATCAGAGAGCTCTGTTTAACAGTACCTGGCTGGTGGAGAGGTTGAAGTGCAGTGCCACAGCATATGAGGTATCCATGAATATCTCCGGAAGGGCGGCCAGGTCCTCAATAGCCTGCAATTTCAATCCGAGCAAATGTCTGTCGATGGCTTGACCTCGGATGGCCTGCGCGTCCACACACGGGATGGAGAACGAGGAATATTATTTAATGCAGACTAACAAATACTGATACACAAACTTACTGAGCTGAACATCACCAGCATGCATTTTTACTTACCATGTCTGTATAAGCTCTGTGTGCTTTAATTGCTTTTTCCAGCAGAGCCACTTTCTCTGTGTTCTGTCAAACAAAATAAGACAGTTACATTTTCTTTCATGCTGGATTAAATTTTAAAATGCAATAGTAGGATGATTTTGATATTGATATTCAAAAAGACAAGCTCCATAGCCAAATATTTATAAAGTGGTGTAAACTACTGTTTAAAAGTTTGGGGCTGGTGAGATTTTTAAACAAATAGCCCATTAAAAAATACAAATTCTGTCATTAATTACTCATTGCAAACCCGTAAGACCTTCATTCATCTTTGGAACACAAATTAAGGTATTTTTGATGAAATCCTTAATTTTATGAAGCTATATAAATACTTTTTGTGTGCAAAGAAAACAAAATTAACAACTTTATTTAACAATTTCTTCACTGTCAAACATGCGTCTCACAAGGAAGACAAGAAATTGTTGAATGAAGTTGTTATTTTTTTCTTTGAGCACAAAAAGTATTCTTGTTACTTCATAAAATTATGGTTGAACCACTGATGTCACATGGACTATTTTAACAATGTCCTTGGCAACCTTTCTGGTCCTTGAACATGTCAGCTGCATTGCTGTCTATGCAGGGTCAGAAAGCTGTGTTTTGAAAATGAATAAGGTTTGTCTTACAGTTTGGAGCGACATGAGGGTAAGTAATTAATGACTGAATTTTTATTTTTGCGTGAACTATCCCTTTAAATTCTTCCCACAAACTTTTGAACTGTAGTATAATGTGAATTCAACTCCGTACATGTTTGGCTGGGTCATCCATGGCTTTGACGAAATTGGCCGAGTCAGTTGATGTTGAGCGTATAGTGTCGGTTCGGCCCAGTCTGAACATCCGAAGGGAAGCGCTCTCATAGGTAGGACAACAGCGCTTGTAAATCCTGAAACAGATGAATCAACTGAATTACTAAATTATCATTCACTTATGGATGTTACAGTTGAAAACAAGCACAGAAAATAGCATTAATGGCAGTGCTGGTGAAGTTTACCTATAGTATGCCAACTGGAGAGCCACCTGAATAAAAGCATCAGGGCTCATCTTCTGCGACTTCGGAAAATTCTTGCCAAAATGAGAAAACACATTGACTTTCATGTCCAAGTCATGTACCATGCTGCAGAGAAGGAGAAGAGAAACCTTCAAACTTTTAACAAGTTGTTTGTCCAACAAATCAATCAATCAAAATGTCGACGACGCAAAGAGTCAATTTCTTACATGTTCATGTTTTGTTTGGCCTCCTCAATGTCGTTTTTGATCTCTGGCGTGATGTTGAAACGAAGCTTCTGAGGCATACGCAGCGGGACCATTGGGGTACGGACCATCTCTGACTTCTTCCTGTACGAATATGTCATAAGTCTTAGCTATGTTAGCCATGCTTACAATCTAGCCATGGGAAAACAGGTTTTCCTCATTTAATCACTGTTAATCTTACATGTATTCCACCACATGGTCGATCAGTGAGACGATGGGAGGGCCCTCAGCAGGGGCGTGTTCATACATCAGCCCACATGTCCCGTCCTCTCCAATAATAAACTACAAACAGTATTAATCATGACAGTATCAGAATCTTGTATTTGATACAGTTCTAACATTTAAAAAGTTGAAAATGTTGTCATTAATCACTTACCCCCGTGTTGTTCCAAACTCGTAAAAGCTTCGTTCGTCTTCAGAAATACAATTTAAGATATTTTGGATAACACCAGGAGCTTTGTGGTGGTCCCATTGACTGTCAAGTAAACAACACTGTCAAGGCCCAGACAAGTATGAAAGATGTCATCAAAATTGTCCAAATCTGCCATCAGTGGTTCAACCATAATACTTTTTGCACGCAAAGAAAACAAAAATAATGCCTTTATTCAACAATTTGCCTCCTCTGCATCACCGTAGCATCATTTTGGAGAGTATCCACTCGACGCAAACAGTGTACGCTGTTCTTTGTCACGTGAATATGCTATTTTCGTTTGAATCAAAGCATAAATAAACCTTTAAATAAAGGTATCCGTGTGCTGCAGCTGACAGAGAACAGCATATGCCATTTTCGTCCAGAGGATACTCTCTAAAATGGCACTAAGGTGACGCATGGGGGGGGGGGGATGCAAATTGTTAAATAAAGTCATTATTTTTGTTTTCTTTGCGTGCAAAAATTATTCTTGTAGCTTTATGGACAGATGGACTATTTTGACTATGTCTTTCATACTTTTCTAGGCCTTGACAGTGTTATTTACTTTGTAGTCAATGGGACAGTCAAAAAGCTCCCGGTTTTCATCCAAAATATCTTAAATTGTGTTCCGAAGACAAACGAAGCTTTAACGGGATTGGAATGACATGGGGGTAAGTGATTAATGACAACATTTTCATTTTGGGGTGGAGTAACCCTTTGTCAGTGATTTGGGCTTAATTACTCAGTGAGCGTCCTCACGCGTAAATGCATGCGTCTCTGACCTGCAATGTTTTGTCGAACCAGCGATTTCCGCTGTTCCACCTGCTTCCCCCTCCATGCAGCATCTGAACTCCAGCACGGGTGCGGTACATGTCATCAGACGCACGCGGCATGGGAGCATCCAGACAGACCGTGAAGATACTCTTCTGAATGGCTCGCACAGACTCCTTATTTGTTTTATCTGATAATAATAAAAGAACAGCAGTGAAGATAGAAGTCTTTGGGTCAAATTTACTAACAGCTTGCACCAGAGTATGTACTAGGATTTACTAAAGATGCACAGTGAAGAATTAGCGCTGAAAAGGCATGGACACAGTTATTTTGCACCTGACCTTATTAAATATGCATTTGTAGGAGTTTCCCTTTCAGATGCAAAATTGTTGGGGGGAGAGTATTAAAATGAATCGTGCAACATGATTTACTAATGTTTGCGCTTGTCAAATTACGGTTATTTGCGCCATTTTTTTTAACACCGAAAAACGTGTCTTAAAGCAGGCTGTAACTTGCACTGCTCTTGTAGAAAACTGTATAACTGTATACTGTATAAATTATACATTGATTCTTATCTAAGTTCTTCATTCAAGAGCAGTAAGTGATTTTTTTCTTTGTGTTTTTTTGCTTTATTAACATTAAAGGGATAGTTCAGATAAAAATAAAAATTCTGTCATCGTTCACGCACTGTCAAGTTGTTTTAAACCTAAATGAGTTAATTTCTTCTGTTGAACATAAAAGTTATTTTGGAGAATGTGGGTAACCAAAACAGCTGCTGGTCCCCAGTGACTTCCTTTTTCTTCTTCTTTCAAAGTCAGTTGGAGCATCAACTGTTTGGTTACCCACATTCTTCAAAATATCTTATTTTGAGTTCAGCACAACAAATAAATTACTACAGATTTGGGACGACATGAGAGCGAGTAAATGACAGAATTTTCATTTTTGTATGAACTATCACTTTAATGACATGTGTTTAGTATAATTAGTTCACTGTCGCTTTAAGAATTTTTCTCTCAACTGTTTACTTTTACTTTACACATTGCCAACTGTATATCTGACAGTTTTAGCGCAATCAGATGAGAACGATTGCTTAGTCCAGTAATCAGGCCCTAAATGTAATTATTTTGAATGAACTGAAAGCCTGTAGAACAGAATTTATTTAAAATAGAAATATTAATATAATACCTGTAGTAATGCCAGACTTTTGAACTGTAGTGTATATTATACACAGCCAAACCAAAATTTATTCAGACACCTTCTGCATTTCTCACATTATCAGTTTATTCGCTATAGCTTAGAAAATGACAACTGAATGCCGAATAAAATACGACAAGAAGTCAGTGTTAAACTGTGTCAAAACAAATTCATCTTGATAACATTAGATAGCTTTGATAGAAAGGTAAGTAATGGATTACAATCAACCAAAAAAGTACAATATTTACACAACTATCAATACTTTGTTGACCAATTACCAAGCAATGCTTCATTTTGCTCAGTCTGTGGTGTAAAAACATGGTCATGGTCAAAGTGTCTGAATAAGTTTTGGTCCCCAAATTTACTGGTACTCCAGTTTATGAAGAATTTTTGGCTATAATATGCCAGAGTTTACTTTATTTTGCTATCCTCACTTATATAAATGAACTATAGTGTCCTGCACCCACTAGTAAAAAAATATCAAAAACTATATCTGGTGTCTGAATAATTTTTGGTTTGACTGTACAGTTTATCAAAGTTTTAGTTCCTAGCATTGAAGACACTAATATGTCTAGCTAAAAACAAAGTGTTGTCAGTGCCCACCCTTAATGAGGTTGTTGTAAGCTTTGCCCCAGCTGTTGCGGTGGTTGGAGGTAAGGATGCCAATAGGCTCTTTGTTGGTCTGTAAAGAGGAGTTCCAGATCTTCTCCAGCTGAATGTAGATCTGGTCTACGGTCAGTGGCGTTCTGTCACTGTTGTATACATCCAGAACAAAGAACTGCACAACAAGACAAAAGAACAAGATAAAAAAGACACTTTACCATCAAGTAGTAACTTGTATGGAACTAACATGGTACTAACAGTATATGTTTTCTTCAGTTCACCTACTAGTTACATTGAACAGGGACTGACCTGAAAGTTGTGCACTACAGTGATATGTGTGGGGGATCTCTTGTCCAACGCATAGTTGACCACAGTGTCCCTCTTTGTTCCTGGGATCCGGCAGGATGAAAGCACCTGATAGTACTGGTTCATACAGAGTGGCTTTCCACCTAGATACTCCACTGGCAATGCCTCACTAATCAAAAAGGAAAGACATTATGTCTGAACTTTATACACTCATGAATTTGATCAATAGTAATAACCATGGTTAGCCAAAGCATATACAGAGAACTGAATGATTTATGACAGCACAGGGAAGTAGGTAATGTGTCACTCACTTGTCAATCATACTCTTGAAATCTAAAACTCCAGCGATTAATTTAGCAGCATATCTGTGAGGGGAAAATACTTTTAGTTTCTTAGTGAACATCACCAATGAATTATTCTACTATGGATGCAGTAGCACCTGCTGTGCCTTTGGCTTGTATGACTTATGATATTGACAAAACACATCTAACTGCTGATCTGTGGCCAGTTTTAGCAGTCGCATGTGAAAGCTGTCATTATAGTTAATGTGGGGAGACTGGCTTTAGGCCAGCACTTTACTGAGAGCAACAGTCTGTACTCTTGACTCAACTTGGCAAGAGAGGGTTAGTCTGTATAAAGTTCACCATAGAAGAAACTGAAAACGACTGCCTCACCCTGCAGTAAAGTCACTATAGGTCACTGCTTGTGGATTTAATTCATGTGAATGACCGCTGGACAATATTTATGTTTTAAAGTTCTTGTAACCGGCAGTAGCAACACCAAGTTAAACAAACTTTTGCAAGGTTTATACTTTAAACAACAAGAAAAAAAAATATTTGCCAACACATTAGGACAAATAAACCAAATTCATAATGTATGAAATATATTTAGAAACTCATTATTTATCGTCACAAATTTGCTTGTCGTATTTTAGATATTTCACCGAAAGACATACGTACATAAAATATATTTATATGGTGAAATATAAACATTTTATATTTTAAGTAAAATATATTAAGAAATATATGAAATAAAAAAAAAACACAAAAATAAAGTGTATGACTTCAATCAAGGTCATAAATATCTATAAATATATTTGTTAAAATACAAATATATTTTATATTTTAAAGTAAAATATATAAATTCATACATAAATCAAATCAGTTTGATCAGTTATGTAACTATGTAAGTATATACACTATCAGTCAGAAGATTTTAAGTTTAAGTTAAAGTTTAAGTTAAGATTTTTGTGTTTTTTAAAAGTCTCTTCTGCTCACCAAGCCTGCATTTATTTGATCCAAAGTAGAGCAAAAACAGTACACTTTTGGAATATTTTTAAATGTAATTTATTACTGTGATTTTAAAGCTGAATTTTTGGCATCATTACATCAGCATATTAGAATGATTTCTGAAAGATCATGTGGAATAAGTCACATTTTAAAATATATATATTAAAAAGACTTTATTTACTGTTTTACTGTTTTTGCTGTACTTTGGATCAAAGAATTATTGGCTTGGTGAGAAGAGACTTCTTTAAAAACTTCTTTAAGAACTTCTTCCTGTTCAAAAACTTTTATATATAAATGTAAAATATAAAATATACATATTTTGCATTTTAAGCTGTGTAGACACATGACACTTTTAGTTTTAAAAAACAATGTTTGACCAACTAATAGACATGCTTTAAAATTAATAGAATATTCGTATATGAATCCACACTGGTCTGACCTCATCTGGCCTTGACGATCACTGAATTCCATACGGGGAAGGACGACCCCAGGACTTGAATGGACAACAACAGGCAGCCGGTAATCAAGGTAGGCTATTTGTAACCACCAGTCAGAGAGCTAGCAGTGGAAAAGACAGAGACAATGACACATAAGAAGAAGCAAATTTAAAAAGCTAGTCCAATCACAATAGGCACAAAAAAGTTTTTACCCAGTTTTCCAACTTCTTTGCCCGTTGTTCCAGGCCCTTCTGTAGCCTCTCTCCTACACCACCCGGCTTCTGAAACTCCTCCAGCAGTTTCTGGGTTTGATTCAGCTCCTCCGAGTCCACGATGGGGGTCAGGGCAGCCAGATAGCGTTCGCATGTTTGTTGCAATGGTGGCACTGGAAGCTTAGGAAGACTCTCCTGATGGGCCAAGTATCGACCAGCGATCCGGGTCACTGACACTGGCTTTACCAGGCCGGAGGGTTTCACCATGCCAGCCTTGACCTAAAAATATCCCAGATGATATAACATCAGCTGTGTTATATCATAGATGATAAAGATACAGCTTATACAAAGATAATATAGCTTTTATATATATATATATATATATATATATATATATATATATATTTATATATATATATTAGTGCTGTCAAGCGATTAATCGCATCCAAAATAAAAGTTTATGTTTACATACTATATGTATGTGTTGTGTTTACTTTGTTTATTTATTATGTATTACATACATATGTATATTAAAACAAAATATTTATATGCATATATATTTATAACTGTATACAATTTAGATTATAAATAAATATCAATATTTTACATATAAATCTAAAATATTTTGCCTTAATATATACATGCATGTGTGTGTGTTTATATATACATAATAAATATACACAGTACACAAATATATAGTATTTAAACAAACTTTTATTTTGGATGTGATTAGTCGCGATTAATCGGTTGACGGCAATAATATATATTTATATACTTTTTAGTTCAGTTTCACCTTAATAGATAAATAGATGATATGTGACCCTGGACCACAAAACCAGTCTTAAGTAGCACAAGTATATTTGCAGCAATAGCCAAAAATACACTGTATGGGTCCAAATTATCTTTTTTTTTTTTATGCCAAAAATCATTAGGATATTAAGTAAAGATAATGTTCCATGAAGATATTTTGTAAAATTCCTACCGTAAATATATCAAAACTTAATTCTTGATTAGTAATATGCATTGCTAAGATCTTCATTTGGACAATTTAATGGCGATTTTCTCAGTATTTTGATTTTTTTGCCACAGATTACAAATTTTCAAAAAATCTTCAGATTTTATCTCTGTCAAATATTGTCCTATCCTAAGAAACTTTCAGATCACCCTTTTGTGGTTTTATGGTCCAGGGTCACATGTGATACTTTGGCATTGCTCTTTGCAAATATTTAGCAAATATTATTACACTAGTACAAAAAAAGTACTAACAAATTACACTAACAAAATAATGTAGCCCAGCATTTTTAAATAACTGTAAATGTTATATGCAATACTCAAATGTAAAACACATGAGTCAGCACAGTAATGCAACATGTAATATGAATCTTCCGCTGTCTTTAAAACTAAAGAGCTTTATTAAAGACTATTAACACAGATGTGTAAGGTGACTTTATAATTATTTAAGAAACTGTCAGTGAACACTGTTTCTATCACTTCCATGAACTGTGTCGGCACTTCCTATCATTACTGTCCTTAGCACTACCGCTATCTAACCATAAACAACCTGAATGTCAATAATGCCCTCGGCTCAGGCTGTCAGCTAACCTTGTTTATGTCACATAAACGTTCAAACTATGTTAAAAATCCCAGCCATATGTATTGGTTACTCACCATCGTCCTGGCAAAAATGCCCAACATAACTGAAGTTCACTAAAACGCCCCCAAACCAAGGCCTGAGAGGAGGGACAGAAACGATCAGTTGCGGTCAGAGTCCACCGAGTGAGCGCTGCAGAAATACCATGAGCGCCATCACTGTTGCGCTGCTGCACTTCACCGCTAGTCGGCGCTGGAATGACAAAAACACAAAAACAAAGCCAAGGCCCTTTTGCGTCATCATCAGTGTTGCCAAGACTGCGGTTTTCCCGCGGAATTAGACTGCTTTAAAAAGATAGTTGACCCAAAAATGAAATTTAGCCTATTATTTACTCACCATCCAAGCATCCTAGGTGTATATGACTTCCTTCTTTCAGAAGAATGTAATTGGAGTTATATTAAAGATTAATAAAGGCCTCCTGTAGCGAATCAATGCGTTATTGTAAGAAAAAAAATCCACATTCAAAACTTAATAATACTTTTTCTCCAGAATCAGAATCAGCATTCGTTTTATTCGCACACACAAGGACACAAGGAATTTGTTGTGGTTTTTAAGGTGCTCTTGGTACATACATACATACATATCAGACATGAGAACAGAAGACATTTAAATAGTAAGGCTTAACAATAAATAATAATAGGTGTATGAATCTGGAACAGAAGATTAGATTTATGTACAGATTTGTGCATTGTTTACTCTATATACAGCTGTATGAATAAAGAGATATGCATATGTATTTACATAATACTTGAGAAACAGGCAATAATTAAAGGGGAGGCTTGCGCCAACTGGTCGAACACGGAAGCCGCTCTGTTGCGCATGCACCTGTGAGTCTCGTGAAAACCGATGTTTGTTTACTGAAGCAAAGGAAGCAAAGTCTCCATATATGTGACCAAATAAGGGTAAATTTTTCGAAATTGGGATTTATACATACAATAAATAAGCTTTCCTTTGATATATGGTTTGTTATGATAGGACAATATTTGGCTGAGATACAACTACAGGTCCTTCTCAAAAAATTAGCATATTGTGATAAAGTTCATTATTTTCTGTAATGTACTGATAAACATTAGACTTTCATATATTTTAGATTCATTACACACAACTCGAAGTAGTTAAAGCCTTTTATTGTTTTAATATTGATGATTTTGGCATACAGCTCATGAAAACCCAAAATTCCTATCTAAAAAAATTAGCATATTTCATCCGACCAATAAAAGAAAAGTGTTTTTAATACAAAAAAAGTCAACCTTCAAATAATTATGTTTAGTTATGCACTCAGTACTTGGTCGGGAATCCTTTTGCAGAAATGACTGCTTCAATGCGGCGTGGCATGGAGGCAATCAGCCTGTGGCACTGCTGAGGTGTTATGGAGGCTCAGGATGCTTCGATAGCGACCTTAAGCTCATCCAGAGTGTTGGGTCTTGCGTCTCTCAACTTTCTCTTCACAATATCCCACAGATTCTCTATGGGGTTCAGGTCAGGAGAGTTGGCAGGCCAATTGAGCACAGTAATACCATGGTCAGTAAACCATTTACCAGTGGTTTTGGCACTGCGGAGCAGGTGCCAGGTCGTGCTGAAAAATGAAATCTTCATCTCCATAAAGCTTTTCAGCAGATGGAAGCATGAAGTGCTCCAAAATCTCCTGATAGCTAGCTGCATTGACCCTGCCCTTGATAAAACACAGTGGGCCAACACCAGCAGCTGACATGGCACCCCAGACCATCACTGACTGTGGGTACTTGACACTGGACTTCAGGCATTTTGGCATTTCCCTCTCCCCAGTCTTCCTCCAGACTCTGGCACCTTGATTTCCGAATGACATGCAAAATTTGCTTTCATCCGAAAAAAGTACTTTGGACCACTGAGCAACAGTCCAGTGCTGCTTCTCTGTAGCCCAGGTCAGGCGCTTCTGCCGCTGTTTCTGGTTCAAAAGTGGCTTGACCTGGGGAATGCGGCACCTGTAGCCCATTTCCTGCACACGCCTGTACACGGTGGCTCTGGATGTTTCTACTCCAGACTCAGTCCACTGCTTACGCAGGTCCCCCAAGGTCTGGAATCCTTCTCCACAATCTTCCTCAGGGTCCGGTCACCTCTTCTCGTTGTGCAGCGTTTTCTGCCACACTTTTTCCTTCCCACAGACCTCTTGCTTGAGGGTGTCAATGATGGCCTTCTGGACAGCAGTCAGGTCGGCAGTCTTACCCATGATTGCGGTTTTGAGTAATGAACCAGGCTGGGAGTTTTTAAAAGCCTCAGGAATCTTTTGCAGGTGTTTAGAGTTAATTAGTTGATTCAGATGATTAGGTTAATAGCTCGTTTAGAGAACCTTTTCATGATATGCTAATTTTTTGAGATAGGAATTTTGGGTTTTCATGAGCTGTATGCCAAAATCATCAATATTAAAACAATAAAAGGCTTGAACTACTTCGAGTTGTGTGTAATGAATCTAAAATATATGAAAGTCTAATGTTTATCAGTACATTACAGAAAATAATGAACCTTATCACAATATGCTAATTTTTTGAGAAGTACCTGTATTTGAAAATCTGGAATCTGAGGTTGCAAAAAAAATCAAAGTTTTGAGAAAATCAAATTTAAAGTTGTCCAAATTAAGTTCTTAGCAATGCATATTGCTAATCAAAAATTTAATTTTCATATATTTCTGGTAGAAAATTTACAAAATATCTTCATGGAACATAATTTTGGAACATAATTTCATAATTTTGACCCATACAATGTATTTTTGGCTACAAATATACCCCAGCGACTGGGGCTGGTTTTGTGGTCCAGGGTAACATATTAGAAGAGGAAAACCCCCACTTGGTTTATATCGCAATCCTCTGACATTTTTCTTAAAAAATGTATATGCAACACCGATGTATTATGTCATCCACCCGGAGCTGCTTACATGTACGAACAGTTGGCGCAAGCTAGATTAAAGTGATATTACGTTTTAAATATGGATATTATTCTTACAAAAATGCATTGGTTCGCTACAGAAGAATTTTATTTACCCTTACTTTTTTATTTAACTCCAACTGGATTCGTCATATACACCTAGGTTGCCTGGAGGGTGAGTAAATAATGATCTTATTTCAATTTTTGGGTGAAATAACCCTTTAACGCTGTTGTTGTGGGTTGTTTTTCATGGCTGCGGGTTGAAGCGACCAATTGGGTGGCTTTTGTTGTGAAGACCTGGCAACCCTGGTCATCGTTCTGCTGAATGATCAATAGTTCTCAATAATCTGAAAGACATTTTATTAGTGAAAATAAAACTATTTATTTAAAGTATTCTATTTAAAGTATTTAATCTAGTAATTAATTAAAAATAAAATGTATAATCTAAGTTTGCACACTCCAAGGTCCAGAATTTAATATCCTAAACTGGACTAAGGTTTATACCCTGCTTTAGCAACTCAAAACGCGAATGTAGCCTACTTATATTGTACGTATACTGTATGTACATACTAAATAATAATACATCAGAAATTACAAAAAACGTTAAATATTAAAGTAAAAGAAATCCGCTGACAACAATTAGTGAACAATGCGTAAGTTACTGATTCCTTAAAATTAAAATCGTGAAATAAAAGACTACACTTACATATTACGCATGTAGTAATTTTTTATTACAGCAATTTACATTCGCTGATCAAGTTTTTTTGAAAAATGTTTTACGCGAAACTGCGGGTGAGAGTTGAAGGGTCGTGTTTTCATGATCGCTGTAAACATGGCGGAGACTGAGAAGCCGTCAGGTAACTCACATCAATTAAATCCTCATTTATACACGGATAATTCAGAAGCGAAGATACCAGGGATATCTGTAGATTGTGTATGTTGTTGTTCAACACCTGAAGGGGTGAATGAGATGTGCATATCTGCAGGGAAAACGCTTAATTGTGAGCTCACCGCGCCTCATGTAATGAATCGATGAGAGGCTTGACAGCTCTGCGCCGTGGCGCATTTATAGCTCATTACTTTTTTTCCTTGCGTAACTTTTATTTATTTGCAGTATTAATGTACTTACAATGCTGTTTAAACTGTATTTTAGTGAGAGTGATGGACATAGCGGTTAAAAACATTTAGTTTTAAACTTTGGGTTGGGTAACGTTAACCCTAATCGTTAGCATACGAAGTTGTTTAGTGTGTGTAGCATGTTGGTATATTATGATGTGTTTATGTATAATGATAGAAAGTTTTGTTAAAATGTTACAATATTCAGATAACTTAACCCTATATTCTAAGAACCAACTTTGCATATAAATGGAATCTGTTATTTTTGGTAAGGGAACTAGGAATAATTTCTATTTAGGACAGTATTATAGGTTCATATATTTCCAAATCAGAACCAGATGAGGTCTTTCAGGTTTAGGTACAACCTTAGGCTGATGATAAACAAGGCAACTTTTTGAGCATGTTGTTGAGCATCCAAGTGAAACAAAGCGACCACAGCCGATCTAATGTATCCAGATTTGTCCATTCTAAATGGGAAAGTGGCCAAATAACATCATTTGCCAATTTTGCCAAAACATTGCCCAACAGTGTTGCTTGAAAAGTTGCCCTGAGTATAATCAGTCTCAGAATACCCTTTTGTATTATTGAGGTGGTCCTCAGAATATGAAAGTATGAAAGAAACCCTTTGTGTAAGGTGATTTGATTCATCTGGCTGCTGGTGCCTCATCCTTCCCCACTATTCTGTAAAAATGAAGTAGAAATACATATAGGTAAAATTGAAATTAAATCAGTCAAAAATGTAAACCACAGAACATTGTGTTTAGATATTGTTATATATTATTAATATATTATTATTATTTAAGTTTTTTTTACTTTATTTGTAGGGGCGCCCAAGCAAGGGTAGTCCTGCTGAGTTTAGCTCTAACCCCAGATAGACACACCTGAACCAGCTAATCAAGCTCTAAGCATGCTAGAAACTTCCTGGCAGGTGTGTTAAGGCAAGTTGGAGCTAAACTGTGCAGGACACCAGGCCTCCAGTACCGATTTTGGGCACCCCTGGCATACATACAATCAAAATGTGGATCGGGATCTACATGAGTGCATGTTTGACAGCATTGCATCCTATAACTCTTATCTATCAAGTGCCATGGGAAACGTCTTCAGTCCTTTCTGTCAGATTCCCATACAAATGCTGGGAATTATAACCTTATTTTTCATGTTGATTGGTATTACAATTACCCAAAAAATCGGGGGTCTGGATAAATGATTATTTTTGGACCCGGCATGTCCTTCAACAGTATTTAAAAATAAAATATACCCAGTTATATGAAGTATATGAAACCACTTTTAACTAAGTTGCTATTGGTTCTTATTCATTTCATTATTAGTGGTAATATAATTTTAATTTGACAACACGATTGGATGTGTCCGTCTTTTTTTTTCGTATCTTGCACAGGCTCCTCTCATGAGGATGACAAGCCTCCCAATCCTGTCAGTTTCAACTTCATGGTGCCAAAGAAGGAGATCAGCATGGTGCCTGATATGGGCAAATGGAAAAGATCACAGGTATGTTGTACAGCTCTCTATGAGAGCAGTTTATCAGCTACCTGGAGAGATGGAAAAATAGCTCATTAATTTTCACGCTCTTTTCCCAGTATCTCTAGAGTTTAAAGATAATAATAGGGATCTCTATTGTCTGACACACTTTCTGTTGTGTGGCTGGTTGCAGCAGCACCATTACATTTTAAAGAGACAGTTTGATATATAAAATCACTTGTTAACTTTCCGTTACCAACAGTTAAAACCTCTTTTGCTTGTGTTTGAGCATGTTTCTGTTTTGTGTAAGTAGGCATATGCTGACTACATGGGATTTGTTCTGACCCTAAATGAGGGTGTAAAGGGAAAGAAACTTACATGTGAATACCAGGTGTCTGAGGTGAGTCACTGTCCTGTTTTTCTTTATACTGCTTAATGTTGATCTGTATGTAATAGATACAGTGCAGCTTGAAAGTTTGTGAAGCCTTTAGAATTGTAGAATTCCTGCATAAATATGACCCAAAACATCATCAGATTTTCCCGAAAGTAGACCAAAGAGAACCCAGTCAAACAAGTAAGAGAAAAATAATTTTTCTATTAACTGAGAAAAATGATCCAGTGTTACATATCTGTGCGTTGGAAAAGTATGTGAATCTCTTGGATTAGCAGTTCATTTAAAGGCGAAATTAGAGTCCATCTGTGTAGATGTGTTTTCAGTCAGTGTAATGACTATCAAATGTCAGTATGTGACCTGTTTTATTCAAAGAACAGGGATTTATCAAAATCTGATCATGTTTGTGGAAGTGAATCACAAACTTATTATTGAGGACCTCAGAAAAAGACTTAATGTTGCTCATCAGGCTAGAAAAGGCTACAAAACCATCACTAAAGAGTTTGGACACCACGAATCCACGGTCAAACAGATTGTGTACAAATGGAGGAAATTCAAGACCACTGTTGCCTTCCTGAGAAGTGGACGACCAACAAAGATCACTACAAAGCAGAATGTGTAATAGTCTGCAAAAGTTCCCAGGGTAATTTCTAAGCAACTAAAGGCCTTTCTCACATTGGCTAATGTTCATGAGCCTACCATCAGGAGAACAACCATGGCAGAGTTGCAAGAGGAAAGCCACTGCTCTCCAAAAAGAAAATTGCTTGCTAAAGATTATGTGGACAAGCCAGAGTACTATTGGAGAAAGGTTTAATGGATTAAACCAAAACAGACCTTACTGGTTTATATGAGAAGCTATTATGTTCGCAGAAATGAACACATTGCTTTCCAGCTTAAGAATCTTATCCCATCTGTGAAACACGGCTTGGGCCTGTTTTGCTGCATCTTGGCCAGGACAGGCTGCCATCATTGATGGAACAGTGAATTCTGAATTATACCAGCAAATTCTAAAGGAAAATGTCTGTTTAAGAACAATGTCTCAAGAGAACATGGGTCATGCAACAAGAAGACAACCCCAAGCACACAAGTCATTCTACCAAAGAATGTTTAAAGATGAGCAAAGTTAATGTTAAAGTCTAGACCTTAATCCAATAAAAATGTTATGGAAGGACCTAAGCAAGCCGTTCATAGGAGGAAACCCACTAACATCACAAAGTTTAAGTGGTTCTGCACTTAAATGGGCTACATGTGATTGTGCAGGACTAATCAGCATTTACAAGAAACTTTACCTTCTGTTACAGCAGCAAAAGAGGGTCACACCAGATACTGTAAGCAAAGATTCACATACTTTTGCAACATACTGATATATAACACTGGATCACTTTTCTCAATAAATAAATGACAAAGAAAATATTTTTCTCTCACTTGTTTGATTGGGTTCTTTTTGTCTACTTTTAGGACTTGTATGAAAATCTGATGATGTTTTGGGTCACATTTATGCGAAAATATAGAAAATTCTAAAGGGTTCACAAACTTTCAAGCAACACTGTATAAGTTATGATCAAAATAATACATGTTCATGGATCAGCTCAAAGAAATGCATGCTTTTCTTTGCTGTTAGACAGTGGAGAAGTTGCTTGCTATGTTGGGAACATTAGATCGCTGGATCGATGAAACGCCACCAGTAGACCAGCCTTCTCGCTTCGGCAATAAAGCTTACCGCACATGGTATGCTAAACTAGACCAGGTAAGCACTTGTATGAAATCAAAATGGCCTTCTATGCATATGACCAGTGTTTAACTTTATACAGTTTTAATTTGTCTTGGAATTAGTTCTTGGCCATGCATTGCTAGTAACTTTAAGCATGCAGTGCCTTCACCTGCTATTTGATTATTTCTTCTGATGTGTTTCTTCAAATAAAACTGAATTTTCACTGCAATGCAGTGTTTGAATGAGAGAATTGGTTAAGGCTGATGTTTTTATGCCAATGTTGTTCATATGAAGAGAAATAATGTAAGAGTGTTTTGTGTGTGCAGGAGGCAGAGGCTCTGGTCACAGCCATTCTGCCATCAGAGCGTCATGATGCTGCTCCAGAGATAGCCGTCTACCTGAAAGAGTCTGTGGGCAACTCCACCAGGATTGACTATGGAACAGGTTTGTGTGGGGATATACGAGTATAAATGTTTATTTTATTTCTTATATGTGATCCCTGGACCACAAAACAACCAGTCATGAGGGAAATTGCTGAACATTTGTTGCTTGTTTTAGCTGAATAAGCAAGCTTTCCACTGATGTATGCTTTGTTAGATTAGGACAATATTTGGTAGAGATATAACTATTTGAAAATTTGCAATCTAAATACTGATTAAAGTTGCTAAATTACCATTAAAAGTTGCTAGCAATGCATATTACTAATCAAAAATTACATTTTGATATATTTACCATAGGAAATGTACAAAATATCTTCATGGAACATGATCTTTACTTATCCTGATGATTTTTGCCATAAAAAAAAAATCTATAATTTTGACCCATAAAATGTATTGTTGGCTATTGCTACTTACGTATGACGTATATGACCCATGTTTGTGTTTTTTCCATAGCTGTCTTTGAAGAGAAATTATATCTTTTCACACTTTTATCTATTACTTCTTAATAAATTCAACTCTCACATCAGCATAATAGAGACAAAATAAGAACTACTGTTTTAGATTTTTACTTTTAAAACATCTTTTTCACCGTCTGCAATGATGACTTTCCATAAATATCATAAATCTAGCAGAAGTTTTTTTGTATTTCCATTTTTTATATTGTGGGTACATTTATAACACTATACTTTTTCTTATATTACATTGGCATTAAATTACGCAACATTTATTAAAGTAGCTGAATGAGTGTTTGTAATGCAGCGGCTAAGGAATCGATGGTAAATTTGACACCTTTCTGGCTTCTGACCAATGTAATAAATCTCTCTATATTTTTTTCCTCTTTTGTAAAGTCTATAGACTATTGGAGCAAATGGGAAAACATATATTAGCTGTAGTTTCTGTTTACCTCTCTAGACGTTTACAGAACTATGACGGCTCAAAGTGATAGTTCACCCAAAAAAAAAAAAAATTCGTACTCGCCCTCATGTTGTACCAAACCCATAAGACCTTTGTTCATCTTCAGAACACAAATTAAGATATTTTTGATGAAATCCAAGAGCTTTATGACCCTTTATAGAAAGCATTGTAATTACCACATTCAAGGGCAGAAAGGTAGGTAGTAAGGACATTGTTGAAATAGTCTTGTGAATGTGCGTTGAAGACTGACAGAAGAGAAGAAATTGTTGAATAAAGTTGTTCATTTTAAAAAAAATTTGCACACAAAAAGTATTCCTGTGTCTTCATAAAATTATGGTTCAATCACTGATGTCACATGGGCTATTTTAACAGTGTCCTTTCTGGGCCTTAAACCTGGGCCCGTTCCTGTCTATGCAGGGTCATAAAACTCTCGGATTTCATAAAATATCTTAATTTGTGTTCCAAAGGTAAACAAAGGTATTATGGGTTTGGAACGACATATTCAAGTGTATATTTAATGTTGTTCTTGTGAATGATCACTAGAGGGTGCTGTTGAAACACAAAACATTTGGCTGCTTTTGAGAGTTTATCGTAATTCAGATAATGGATTTTAAGGATTACAGACCTTAAATACACTATACAGTTCTTGTTTCATATAAAGTCTGACATGATTCACACTGAAACATTCATAAGAGTCAATTATTAATTAATTCACACTGGTCATGCTGTATATTTGTTTTTGAGTGTAGCCAGCAATGACAATGCACATAAAAATAGAATTGCCTTGCCAATATATTGTAGTACAGTGCCATTTTATCTCATCACATCCAGACTATAAGCTCCACAATCAGGTAAAATGCTGTGGTTCTGTAGAACCGCTGGTTGCATTATTTAGCATAAGAAATAACACGTTTCTGTGTGCAGGTCATGAAGCAGCATTTGCTGCATTCCTCTGCTGTCTTTGTAAGGTGGGAGCTCTGCGTGTGGAGGACCAGCTGGCCATCATATTTAAAGTTTTTGACAAGTTAGTGCATCTTGACTGCTTTCTTTGAATACTTTTAATCAATAACTCCCAGCGTCTTCACTGAGCATGTCAATTTTGACAGTCATTTAGGGTTGCATTTTGTGGTTGATGGTGTAAAGCTGTCTAGAACTCATTTGCATCAAGCGTTGTGATCTGATTGGCGTAGGTATCTGCGAGTGATGCGCAAACTGCAGAAGACGTATAGGATGGAGCCGGCGGGGAGTCAGGGTGTGTGGGGTCTTGACGACTTTCAATTCCTTCCCTTCATATGGGGGAGCTCGCAGATTATAGGTAACGACGACTCCTTTGTTGCCCATTTTATTGATAATGTGTCCTGGCCTGGTCTTTAACAACAGCAAGCTCTACTTTTTGTTAGGTCTACAGTCTAGACAGTGCTATTTTAGCACTACTTATATACTGTTATAATATTTATTAAGATTTTGAGATTTTTTTATGCATTCACTTTTGATTTTAGTGTACTTTTTTGTGCTTTTGTCATTTTTGTCAGATTTGTTTTTTTTTTTTTTGCGTTTTTATTTTGATTTAATATTGATTTTAGTTTTAGCAATTTTAATACATACAAAAGTTTTAACTATTCAATTTTTTTACAACTGGGCTGTATCTGTTTGATTAAAAATAAAGAAAAACTGTAATTTTGTGAAATATTATTGCAATTTAAAATAACTATTTTTCTCATTTTAATATATTTTAAAATATAATTTGGTCCTGTGAGGCAAAGCTGAATTTTCAGCATCATTACTCCAGTCTTCAGTGTCACATGATCCTTCAGAAATCTTTCTAATATACTGATTTATTATCAGTGTTGGAAGCATTTGTGCTACTTAATATTTTTTGGGGACCTGTGATACATTTTTCCAGATTCTTTGATAAATAAACAGGTAAAAATAACACTGTTTATTCAAAATAGAAATTTTGTGTTACAATATACACTACTATTCAAAAGTTTGGGGTCAGTAATTTTTTATTTTTTTAATGAAATTAATTAAATAAAAATACATTTTTTGTTTGCATTTTATTACAATTTTTAATAGTTTTACTTTTAGTTAACATTAGAAACACTGTCTAGATCTAATAAACTACTTTTTAAAAATCTAAATCCAGGTTTGTTGTTGCTTGCATTGACCAACATGGAGACACCTAGTGGTCACATTATGTAACTGGACTGTGTTTGTTTGTCTATTGTGTGTAGACCACCCAACCCTGGAGCCCAGACACTTTGTGGAGGAGAAGGTTGTAAACGAGTACCACCAAGACTACATGTTTCTGGAGTGCATTAAATTCATCAATGAGGTGTGTCTCATCTGGCGTCTGCTCATGGAAAGACCTTCTTTCCCTTTCATTTTCATTTTGTTGGGAGGATGAAATTTAGCTCGCACACACGAACAACAACTCATAAGTTCCATTCATCTAAATACTTACAATATATAGTTTAAAACTCTCTCTCTCTCTCTCAGGGAGGTTGTGTTTGGACTCCACTCACATGAGTCATTTCCTTCCTTCCCTGCACGTTGTTGTGAATCACTCCTAAGGCCCCTAGGGCCCACCCCCTCCTTTCTCTTTCCTCTCTCTCTCTTTCTCTTTCTCTCTCTCCTCCCTTTCCTTCTCTCCATTCCTCTTTGAGGGGCTAGTAGTTCTCTGGAAAGTCCGGCTTGACGAGAGCAGTTTTTGTGTGTGTGTGTGTGGAGTAAAGCCACACAGCACAGCCATTCATAAAGTGCTCTTTCCCAAGGGCAGCCCACAAGCCCCTCTCTCTCTCATAAACTTCATGAATAGACTTCATAGTACAGTTAATTGATGATGACTGTCAAATTACCAATACTACAGAAGAGTTAATAATCTTTTGATAATATTCTTGTATTATGGTTATTTAGTTCACACACACACACACACACACATGTGACCCTAGACCACAAAACCAGTCATAAGTAGCAATAGCCAGAAATACATTGTATGGGTCAAAATTATAAATTTTTCTGTTATGCCAAAAGTCATAAGTACTCACAAGTAAAGATCATCTTCCATGAAGATATTTAGTAAATTTACTACCGTAAATATATTAAAACTTCATTTTTGATTAGTAATATGAATTGCTACGAACTTCATTTGGTCAACTTTAAAGATGGTTTTCTGAATATTTAGAAATTTTTTTTACACCCTCAGATTACCGATATTCAAATAGTTGTATCTCGGGCCAAATATTGTCCTATCCTAACAAACCATACATCAGTGGATGATGAAATAAATCTAAAAAAAAAAAAAAAAGACCCTTAATGCTGTTTTTTTGGTTCAGGGTCACATATACTACTGATTAATAGTTTAGGGTCAGTAATATTTTGTTTAAAAAGAGTATATACCTTTATTCAGCAAGGATGCAATAAATTGATCAAAACTGTCACTTAAGACATTTACGTTAAATACTGTTCTTTTGACTTTATTTATTCATCAAAGAATCCTGAAAAAAAAAAAAAAAAAAATCAGTTTCACGGTTTCAGCATGCTATGATTTCTGAAAGATCATGTGACACTGAAGACTGGTGTATTGACTGTTCAAAAGTCAGCTTTGCATTCACAGGACTAAATTACATTTAAAAAATATATTAAAATAGAACATGGCTATTTTGAATTTTAATCATATTTTACAAAATTACTGTTTTACTGTGGTTTTTGGTTAAATAAATGCAGTCTTGTATAAAATATATTTATTATATAAACAAATGTTGATTTTCAGTAACTTTATTTATTTATTTTTTAGCTTTAGTACTGGTGCTACTATTGTGCTAATATGTGACCCTGGACCACAAAACCGGTCATAAGGAAAAAAAAAAATCAATGCAAAAAAATCTAAATGTTGAGAAATCGCCTTTTAAAGTTGTCAAATTAAGTTCTTAGCAATGCATATTACTAAAAAAAAATAATAGATTTACAGTAGGAAATTTGCAAAAATTCTTCATGGAACAAGCTTTACTTAACCCTTTAACTGTGACTCCCATTTTTGAGCATAGACATAAAAAATGCAGTATTCAAACTTAAATTTGTATGATTCATGAACGAAAACATTTTGTAGTATGATTTTGATGTACATTTTCCATGGTAATGCAATGCCTGATTTTAAAATGGTTTTCAAAGGATGAATTTTGAGTTTTCAGCTGATATAGAATTTCTTATGGTTTCTAAAGTGTGGCGAAGAAAGTCTTCTTGTGACAAAGGTCAGAACTCCTGTTATGAAGTAGATTTTTGAGGTGTGCTTTTGTCATATATTACTCTTCCTACATAATTTGTAACCAAAAAAAAGGTAAAATATCTGTTCAGGAGTCTTATAGTTTGTCATGGTTAGATTAGGATTTATTTGTAAAATGGTAAAGTAAACTTGACAGGGTTAATATCCTAATGATTTTTGCCATAAAAGACATTTTTTTAAATTTTGACCCATATAATGTATTTTTGGCTATTGCTGCAAATATTCCCATGCTAAATTTAGTTAATTCATTTGTTTATTCGTTTTTTTACCAACCTTTTTCTACAACTAATTTAAGGAACCACTTTCATAACCATAACTATTGTTATAGTGGTATCAGTTGCAGTTTTATTTAAAACTGTCTTTGCCCTTTTTCCTGATCTATAGTCAACACAAACATAAGAACGTATTATTTTCTTCTCTGAATAAAAAACATATCTTAGCCACTTTCAGTGACAGTTAAAAGTTAAATATCTTCTTAAAAATAGAATTGTTTTTAATTTCATAAATTAATCCAGTAAACAAGTCATTTTAATCACTACATGTTCTTCCTCTTTTAGATGAAAACAGGCCCTTTTGCCGAACACTCGAATCAGCTTTGGAACATCAGCGCTGTTCCTTCGTGGTCCAAAGTCAATCAAGGTCTCATACGAATGTATAAAGCGGAAGTAAGTATCACGTCATTGTAAACACTTTAACATAAACATGGTGTGATAGGGACTCCTTATGTGGAGTATGTAAATGGTACATTGGTAGTGAGTGCACTAAATCTTGTTTTATTATAACTGAAAAATACATTTTTAAGAAACATTGTGTTCTGAGAGCAGACATGCAGGCTACCCACTCACAGTGTCTACATGTGACATTTCTAAATGTGTCATTACAAATGCCAAGCTGTGGATTCACAGTGTGTGAAGTTTAAAAAACCAGAGCTGAAAGAGTTAACCGAGCAAGCATGTGTGTTCGAGGGGAAGAACCGGGTGCCCCACCCCCTCCTCCAGAGCCCACATCCTGTGTTGTTGAGAAGACGGCTGTGCTCCCTCCCCCTTCTCTCCCTTCAGCGCAGAGCGAAGCTGAGGGGCCAGTCTGTCTGCAAATTCCCCTCCTCCTTCCCTCTCTCTCTCTCACCCTGTCTGTCTTTCCCCACCCCCGTATATATCACACTCTCATTCTCTCTTTGACTCCGTCAGCCAGGGACTCATGACTGTTACTGATGCCTTTCAAGTTAAATACAAGTTAAAGTATGAAAGCTGTTCGAATGGATGTTATATATGTATAAAAGGTTTTAATTCAGTATCAGTGTGCCTTTGTCTCAGTTGAAATGCATGCTGAGAGGTTCTTGCTTCACATCTCCTAGCCTTATCTGAAGTTTGAGGATCTCATATACTTTAAGAGTGACTTTTATTCAGCAGGGATGCGTTAAATTGATCAGTCAATAGAGACATTTATAGTGTTTCAAATAAATGCTGTTCTTTGGAATGTTCTGTTCATCAGAAAACCCTAAACAAATATTTCCCTAAAAATATTAAGCACCACAACTGTTTTCAACATGGGTAATAAGAAGGAATGTTTCTTAAGCAGCAGATCAACATATGAGAATGATTTCTGAAGGGTCATGTGACACCGAAGGCTGGAGTCATGGCTGCTGAAAATTCAGCTTTGCTATTGCAGGAATAAATTACATTTCCTATTTGTAAAAAATATTTAAAAATAATTATAATTGTAATAATAAATGTTTTTGATCAAATAATTGCAGCCTTGTTTTTTCAAAAACATAAAAAATACATTTTTTAAAACACAAACAGTTTTCTATTTGAATATGTTTTAAAATGTAATTTATTCCTGTGATTTCAAAGCCAAATTTTTAGCGTCATTACTCCAGTCACATGATCCTTCAGAAATCATTCTAATATCCTGATATTATCCTGATAATAAAAAAAGTTTTGATCACAGGAATAAATTACATTTAAAATATATTTTAAATAGTACAAATATTTCAGAATGTATGTTTTTGCTATACTTTGGATCAGACAAATGCAGGCTTATGAGCAGAAGAGACTTTCTTTTAAAAAACATTACAAATTTTACTGTTCAAAAACTTTTGACTGGTAGTGTATAACATATGTATGTAGTTATATTCTGTTTGGACACAATAGCATTTAACATTTTTAAAAGTTAGCAAATGTATTCTCTTGCTGTGAAGTTGATTGATACTACTTAGCTTTTTCTCTGTCATCCTCTCACAGTGTTTAGAAAAATTCCCCGTCATCCAGCATTTCAAGTTTGGCAGCCTGCTCTCCATCCAGCCAGTCAAACCATGAGAGACAAGAATCTGCACCTCATCAGAGAGCACAACCAAAACGTCAACGTTGGACGAAACCTAAACCTAAATATGCATTCTCATCACCAGAGGTGCTTGGTCTTACACCTTAAGATCTACTTTCCTGCAGAGTTCAGTTGTAAACCTGCTCTAATATATCCAGCCCTAAAATATTAAAGTGAACCTGAAGACTTTGATTAGAGTGTTTGAGTTGAGTCGAACTAAACTCAGCAGGACGGTAGATCTAAACAGCCTTGCTCTTCACAATCTACTAGTTGTGCATAGGAAATCCCACTTCTGATATTCTTCTTAAGTGCCGCAATTTGTCTGTAAGGTTTTATTTATCTAGCCCCTGCTACTTAGACACCTCGACGCAGTTATGCACATACATTTTCATCTGGATTGGCGTTTATATTTATTTATGTGTATATAAAGAAAGAGCTTGTCACGATGAATGGTTGAAGGCTTGGTTTTGGTTTAATGGATTCTATTTCCTGTGTGCAAAGATCTGAAGCCAGTGAACAATAATGTGTGTCTCTGTGTATGTGCGTGTGTGTGTGGGCGTTTGTGAGTTTATGGAGCATCAGTGTCTCAAAAGACACTTGTAGTGAGCTTCTTGCTGTTCGGTTATCAGAGATTGCTGAGGCATGTGTTTGTTGTGAATGGTTTTGATAAGTGTCATTTTTACCTATGTAAGACATTAATAAGTTGTCAAACACTTTAGTTTTACATTTTTGGCTGAGTTTGTTTCTTTCATATTCACTTAAATGAAAATCAATCAAGAAAAATGGAAAAAACACCCTTAAACAGCCACATGTAGCTAAAGTCTTCCGTTTGGCAAATTAAAGCAATGAAATTGGATCCAGCAGTTTAGCATGATGCAGCATTAGTAAAGTGTGTTTAATTTCTAAATTTCATTCTGTGTAAATAAATGGTTTCAGATCCAACGCAAAGGGGGTATCCTTTAAAGAACAGAGTAAAGAACACTTTTCCATCAACACAAATATCATTTATACTTCACAGAGTACTTCTGTACATTTTTAGATTGATAAACAGTGTTTTCAAGAACCAAGCCTTTTTGTTTTACATTGGATAATACACAACTAACAGAGCTGGGCTGCCTTTACTAAATGCTAAGTAGGTTGTTGAAACCATTGGCACCAATGATCTCTACGATCTACTTAGGATTACAATGCTTTTGGGAATTGCAGCCCTGGGTGTTAAATGTTTCAAGATCATTGCTTTAACTTGGATGCCAGCAGCCAGTTTCAATCAGTAGTTTGAATTAAGATGTATACTATCAGTGAAAAGGTTTTGAGCAGGAACATCTAGCCTGCATTTATTTGATCTAAAGTAAAGCAAAAATAGTCAAATTTGGAAATATTTTTATTATTTAAAATAACTGTTTTCTATTTGAATACATCTTAAAATGAATTTAATCCTGTGAATAAAGCTAAAATTTCAGCACCTTTACTCCAGTGTCACACAATCCTTCAGAAATCATTCTAAAATGCTGATTTGCGGTTTGAGGAACATTATTATTATTATTATCAATATTTAAAACAGTTATCTGAAGTAAAAAGCGTTTGTAACTTTATACACTATACCATTTAAAAAATAAATCAACTTTTTTTGTGGAAAGAATTGAAATTAATACTTTTATTTGGCAAGGATGCTTTAAATTGGTCAAAAGTGAAGATTAAAGCATTTATAATGTTACAAAAGATTTCTATTTCAGATAAATGCTGTTTACAGTTAAATTAACTTCCTATTCATCAAAGAAACCTGAAAAAAACAACTCTGCTTTCAACATAATATTAATAATAAATGTTTTTTGATCAGCAAATCAGAATATTAGAATGCTTTCTGAAGGATCGTGTGACTAAAATAATAATGCAACAAATTTCAGCTTTGAAGTCACAGGAATAAATTACATTTCCAAATATTCAAATAGAAATCAGATATTTTAAATAGTACAAATATTAAAAAAGTTTACTGTATTTGCTGTACTTTATATCAAATAAATGCAGGCTTGGTGAGCAGAAGAGACTTCGTTAAAAACATAAAAAAATCTTTTAATTGGAAGTGTATAAAATAAAATGACCTGACTGATTATTATAACTTAGGATATGCTTAAACGGTTTCTTGCAACCAGCTCAATGTTTGTAAGTTTGTAGACCTTTGTCGAAATCATTAGTGTCTTACAACTGGCTTCAGTTTAATAAAAATGATCATGTTTGAGATTGAATAGAACTACTGAGTTAATGAAGGAACAGAACACGTTACTATCCATCAGCTTCCCAACCAAAAAAATTACATTTTAAGTGAATGAATTGCTAACATTGTGACTCTTTTAATAGTACAGAGGTTTACCACGGTTGAAAAATTGTAATTTCACAATCACAATATGCAGTTCACAGAAATATCAAGTAGTTTCAGCAGTGTCCTACTGTGTGACATGCTCTAATTCATATAAAAGTGTATATAATTAAAATAAGGAGATTCATTACCTCTTAAAGGAAAAGATATGTAGTCCAAGTGGCAAATATTATTATTTAAAGTTTATGATTTCAGGTAAAATGGTCATTATATCGCTATAAATGCACATTTCAACCTAAATTATATATACAGTTGTGCTCAAAAGTTTACATACCCCTTGCAGAATCTGGAAAATGTTAATTCTTTTAGCAAAATAAGAGGGATCATACAAAATGCATGTTATTTTTTATTTAGTACTGACCAGGCGGGTGTTCCATAAAACAAGTTTACCCAATAAGCCAGGCTTATTTCATTTAGTCTGAATTATTTTGAGCCAAATCAAGTGACAATAAGTCAGACTAAGTGAAATAAGCCTGACTTATTTAGTAAACCTGTTTTATGGAACAACCCCCTGAATAAGATATTTCACATAAAAGACATTTACATATAGTCCACAAGAGAAAACAATAATTAAATGTATAAAAATTACTCTGTTCAAAAGTTTACATCCCCTTGATTCTTAATACTGTGTTGTTACCTGAATGATCCATGGCTGTGTTTTTTTTTTTTTTTTTGTTTAGTGATAGTTGTTCATGACTCTTAATGCATGTTTTTTCCTTCTGGAGCATCAGTGAGCGTTTGAACCTTCTGTAATAGTTGCATATGAGTCCCTCAGTTGTCTTCAGTGTGAAAAGATGTATCTCAAAATTATACAGTCATTGTTGGAAAGGGATCAAATACACAAAATGTTGGAAAGCTGAAGGATTTTTCTGATGAACAACAGACTGTTTAACTGTTCAGGACAAACAAGGGACTCATGAACAACTATCACTAAACAAAAAAACAGCTGTGGGTCATTCAGGTAAGAACACAGTATTTAGAATCAAGGGGATGTAAACTTGAACAGGGTCATTTTTATAAATTCAACTGTTGTTTTCTCTTGTGGACTGTATATAAATGTATCTTATTCAGGTCAGTACTAAATAAAAAATAACATGCATTTTGTATGATCCCTCTAATTTTGCTAAAAGAATGAACATTTTGCAGATTCTGCAAGGGGTATGTAAACTTTTGAGCACAACTGTAGTCCAAGTGGCAAATATTATTTAAAGTTAATAGTTTTAGGTAAAATGGTCATTATATCACTATAAATGCACATTTCACCCTAAAATCATGATGCAATGTGATGTAAAAAAAGGGAAGGATGTGACCTGAGGCCAAGTATGGTGACCCATACTCTGAATTTGCGCTCTGCATTTAACCCATCCAAATGCACACACACATTAGTGAAAAAAAAAAAAAAAAAATATATATATATATATAATATTGGTATTATAGTGTGCTTTTTAAAATTTAAAGTGCACAAGACCTACATGCAGGCCAGGCCAATTCACATTGTTTAGTTTCAGTTGAGTCACTTTCAGTGGTTGCCAAATTCAGCATCTGCCCAGTCACTGTAGTCCAGCCGCCCCACTGTGAAACTCGCACAGCTTGCTGAGTAATTGACACGAACGCATGTCGAATTTACCCCCAACACCCATCCGCCTCCCCCCGTTTCTGTTCAGTTGTATGCAGACGCAGGCTCCACCGCTGAGTTCAACAGGCGCAGTTGAGATAAGATAAGATTAAAGTCGTGCCTTTTGTCTTCATTAACATTTGATGTTGCCACTAAACCGGCTTCACAAGGCTGCTCTTTTTGGGAAATGTAACAGAAGTGTATTTAGTATATATATCACGTCCACCGACTAATGAAACGCGTGCAATCTATGTTGAATGTTCTGCGCGCGTGCGTGTGTGTGTGTATAATTGACTGCGCATCATGTAAAATAAGAAAATCTGCATTCGCTCTCCATGGTAGCGTTTCCCGTGTTGGCCACTCGGAGGAGCTCGCCACACACCATAGACCATACTGTGCATCGCCTGTCAAAAAATTTAACGAATACACAAACGGTCTTTTTTTATAAAATGAGATTTGGAAACGTTAGCACAGAAACCTTTTCCGCAAAATCAGCCTATTCGGAATAAAACAAACTCTCAAACATAACGTTTCACGCTCTGTAGCCGACATTAATTTAACCTTGTTGAATCGTTCGGTTATTTCAAAGACGTGTCGTCGCAACACAAACCAAGCTCAGTGCATCCGAACATATTTGCACGGTTTTAAACGTTTCGTCATTAATGTAATGCCTACACAACAGACCGCTCGACCGAATTACCTGCGTTTTTAGCGATATTTAAAACGTGCGCGAAGCAGCTCGTCGAAAATAGCCATGACAACGACTTGATAACAGCCTATGTGTGTTGGACGTTGATGTGTCGGGCGTACTGCGGTATCTCAGATTGAGAGGAGTCGAGAGGTTTCGGCTAGAGATGAGAGAGAGAGAGACCGGAGAGAGGACGGGGAGGGGAGGGGTGGAGGGGGTTGCAGGGAGCAGCGGATTCGAGGTCAGCCCGAGGTGCCGCTACATAGGCGCTCTAATACCTTCATTCATTGATTTTGAAGAACACCACCATGTGGCATACAGCAGAGATAACACAGTCTGCAAGTTTAGTGAGAGTTTCTGGCTCAAAAAAGTGCCCGCCAATAGGACGTGATGGCAAAAGTTTGCTATTAGGGGTCTGATCCTGGCTTCAAAACCCTAGGCTTTACTAAATGCTTTGCTTTAGTCTCGTTACTTTGTGTATATGAGGAGTTCAGATGCAAAAGCCTCTAAATACATCTGACACCTTTCTTTAAAAAAATGCATTTTTATCAGGCTCCGATGTATAGGTTTATATGTAAATACTGTAATTCTGATTGGGCTGAGGCTGGGATTTTAGTGAGTTTGAAGTAAAAGTATTTGATGGATGTATAATATGTGTGGAGAGCATTTGCTCAGTATCATTATCTCATTTATGACTGAGATGGCTTTTAGCTGGTTTTGCATCTGAACTCTTCATATGTATACTTTCCTTTTTGTTAGTTCTATTCTTGGCCTGCAGGTCACAGATTATCATCCCTCAGGTAAAGGCATATATCTCAAATTAAATTTCAGATTCAAAACAATTCATGTAGGAACTTAAATCCACAGTTGTGGGCATTTTGAAGCCACTGAGTTTTAGAAACGTTTGTGACTTGATAAGAAATCTAACATTTTCTGTTACAGTGAGGTTTGGAAAATATGATGAATGTTTAGTAATGAATATGAGCTCCATAACCTTTCAAGATCATGAGGCCTACATTTGAAGGCAGCTGTAGTGGTTTACCAAAAAACGAGGCAATGCAAAAGTAAGTTTGATTTTTTATTAAGGTTATAAATTTTAAACAAATACTTTCTAAAACAGTTTTACCCGGTGATATACAATTTAATATGCACAAAAATACAAGAATACCAACAAAATATGGAGAATACGTCTGAAAACGTCTTTAATTCAGTACACATAGTGCTTATATAATGTGAGGACGTATGGCTAATTTATGAGATTGCCTTTTTAGAACAAAAGGTCTAAGTTTGTAGAAAATAAAATCAAACCCACAAAACCAAGCAAAAGCTGGCATCATGAATTACTGTGAAGGCTTAAAACTTTTTCTGAGAGTCAGGGGGCGGGAAATGGTTAACGCTGGAGAGTCAACAAAAATACCTGGCAGATTAAATCACGGCGTGCATTATGGGAGTTGTAGTGTTAATTAATGGCCCCATCGTTCAGTGTTGATGAGGTGACTGGCATAGGCGAACTACAAACACACTCGGAGAGGAACTGGAGCTGTAGGTCAGTGCAGTCAACAAAACGCACCAGTCCCTCGCCACTTTCAACAGCACATTGCAGAATACAGAAAACAAGAAAGTCCGACAGGGAGGGGGTTCAAATATTGCACCTTCGTTAGCCTACTTGATTGCCTCGTATGATACTATTACAGAATGTAGTCTGTGTGTGTGTGTGTGTGTGTGTGTGTGTGTGTGTGTGTGTGTGAGCCAGTCCTCTTCCTGGAGCTCTGGGTTAGCGACAGCAGGAGCTCAGGCAGTCTTGTTGTTGTATGAAGCCTGTTCTACTGGTTAGGAAATCTGCTTAAAGTGTGTACTGTGTGAGAAATAAGCGTGCAGTGGGTAGGCTTCTCCGTTTGCAGCCTGTTATTCCCAACATTACATGGGCTGTAATGTTATTTTACAATACATCTTTGTGAAAGTTCCTGGGAAGGGAGAGAGAGAGAGAAAAGAAACAATCCACGAGCGAAACATTCAGAGACTTTCCATGTTTGTGGCCATAGCTAGCAGTCTGCGTTGGGTTTAAGGCAACGAAATTCAACTTCGTTTGTTGTGATATCGACATTTGTTTTTAAAGGATACATCATTACAAGTGGCAGGCTACCACCACTGTCCTCCTCCCCCACTGAAACGAAACTAAAAAAAAACGAACCAAAATAAAAAAAAAGGCTTAAATAACTTTGCTGCAAAAATAAAAGTCAATTTGTCTTAGACTTTGTACAATTTCATAAAGTATCTGTATTCGCATTAACCACAGAGTCAAAAGGCTACAATAGCTCTCGTCCAAGCCCCTAAACTCGCCAGGGCTTGTTTGCTACAGAACTGTCCGTTTAAGGCTTGCTCCAAGTCCGCTTGTCTGCTCACCAGCCCCGTAAACCCCGAGCCGAAGATCGAGATGAGGTTGGAAATGTTCGACGTGTCCAAGGGCTCCGTGCTCGCGTATGAAGAGTCCTCGAATTTCGCTCTTTTGCACGGCGTAAAATCCGGTACCTCCTCGATCTCGGACACGTAGTACCCAAAGTCAAGCTTGCGCTTCTTGGCCGGGCTCTGTGCGCCCTGGCAGCACTGTTGGAGCGAAGCGCAGCAGTCCTGATGCAAATACCCGTTCTCCACCGTGGTAACGACATGCGTGTCCAAATCGAGCACTGTGGTCTTGTTGCAGTGCATGTTGTTTACCGGCGAAAAGTCACAGTTGGACACGGGGTAGGCTTCCGCGCAGCAGCTGCGGTAGAACGAGGGCTCCGGCGCTTTGCACACCTCTTCGCTTTGGAGAGCCAGCGGCACCGAGCAGGCGCTGCTGGGCTGGAGGTGCTGCACCGCCGGAGCCTGGTGACTGACGGGCAGGAGCGCGCCGCAGAGGCTCGCCGACTCGTTCGCGCTGCCGCAGCAGTCCCCCGTCTGCTCCTCGCAGTCCTCCACCAGATCGAGCGGGTTCAGCTCCTGGATCTCGTTGCAGACGGTCATCACCTCCTCGTACTGCTGCATCCTGTAGATTTCGGCGTACTTCTCGTTCATGTAGACCTGCCTGGCGTTCCTCAGCACATAGGAGACCAGCAGGTTTTTGTGCAGCTTGATGCCTCCTCTCTGCGTACGGGAGTTGTGGATCTTCCGTAAAGATATCGAAATGAGACTTTGTGCATCCACTGCACACTCCATGGTGTTGATCATGGTCGGGCTCGTGATGTTTTCCCACCTCTCCGACGGAAGGAAACAAACTTTCTTTTAGTCAGAATCACGATATTTCGTGCGGGGACGAAGGCTTAAGTCAGCTCTGTGGAGAAACATTGAACGCGGTCGTTTCTGCCTCAACGTGTGAGCGTAGGCAATCATTAGCCTGCGCTTGCTGCCATAGTATATATATGGCCAAGAACTTTCCGCCCACCTCGCCTCCGCCCAATCAGACGCCGAGAATGGCGTTGAGTGACAAGCAGATTCCGCCCAGAGGTTTTGATCTCGGCCAATCGCAGAGAGGCGGTTCTTCTGTGCTATTCAAATTCCAAACTGACTTTACCAAACTGGAATGTTCTCATGAGGCGCATTGTACATCGGAGTGCGTGCTCTTGTCATGTGTGCTGGAGAGACTTCTTGAAGGATCTGACACAAATTCACTAAAATCTTTTCTTTAAGAAGTTAAAAAGTTGTAACATTAACACAAGTGAAAAACACTCTGTATGAGTTATTACAAACTTGCCCTTTTAAAAGTCATTAAAAACAGAATCACTCTGTTTTGGGATATCAGTAGCTATTTTAATAACATTATACTCCTTTGCAACTTTCAAACAAACCGTAAAAGCATATTAAACATTACACTATTGATCATTAATATCTAAGTAAATCGAAATATTTCACCTATTTTTATTCTATATAAAAAAGATTCGGACAGCAAATGTAATCGCCATACTATAATTATTACATACTATGTAATACTATTATATGTACATTACATATTCATTAGTCTTAACTATTTAAATTTTGCTCCAATATAGTTTATTTCTATAAGGTTTACACATACAGTTCAGTCTCTATATGCAAGAACATTTCAATTCTGATTAAAGGCGGACAGCACTAATTTAACATGGATGTCCGAGAGTCAGATAAGGAAAAGATGATAAAGTTAGCGATTATTTATTTTATAATAGATATTCACTCTGATATTTACCATTTGGAGTGTAAAACAGATGTTCATCAAAGCTCGCTCAGTGGATGACATCTATTGTTAAACTGCTGTTTAAGGTGAGAAATTATTTTCTAAACCTACACAAAGGATTGTCATCTTTATAAATTGTTTCAACTCAAACTTTACCGTTTGACTCAATAATATTACAAAATAATGCATCTGAATAACCCCTCTTTACAGTACTTTACAGTCTGAATTTGCACAATGTGAAAAGATTCAGATTCAGTTCTATGCATGCCAAACACTTGCCACATTCTCTAATTGCTGTGCATATTTTGGTATGATACTGGTTTTATACTATTCATATGATAGATCACAGCAGTGTTTGAGAGTATCATGCAGATATTCCTTGATCTCTCTCTCTCTTTCTCTCGCTCTCTCTCTCTCTCTCTCTCTCTCTCTCTCTCACACACACACACACACACACACACACAACTTCAGATCTCTGGTGAGTGCTAAAGCTTACAGCTCTGCATCTTAACAATGCCCAAAAATCACCCAATCCAAATCTTGATAATTCATTGAAAGTAGAAATCAATAAACTGGTAAACAAGTAACCAAAACACATTACCAAAAAAAAAAAATGATGAAAAGAGTAGCTACATTACAGTCATATGTTAAGAATACAAAAGCCATGTGCAACAACAAATGAATAAGTTGTTTGTATCTGATGGAATCTTAAGTCTGCGGTATCGATAGACATGTTTAGTTGTGTTTGGCAATGGGTTCTCTCAAGCAGCATTGCAACATTAGTTTCAGAAAAGCTATCCATGAGGTACAGTAACGATACGTTCAGAAAAGATCAGCTCAAATTGAATAAACTGCTGTAATTCAGCACTACATGGTAAGATATAACTTGCACCAAAGAAACACATGCAGATATATAGCTGCTCTGGACAGAGAATGCAGACATACTCTGATTTTGAGTAGCGAAAACTTTATAGTGACTAGCTAATAAATCTGCCAGTGCTGCGTCAATTTTGTCCTTTCGTGCAACATGTTTGTGCAGCAGTGCATCCATTTACTCCATATTACTATTTGGACACTAAAGACACATTTAAAATGTATGAATGTCATTGCATTAGGGAAAAAAAAACTATAAAACCAAGTGGCATCTGCAAATGATGCTAGAGGTTTTGTTTTTTGTCTAATCATCTAATCTCAGGGTGGTTTTTGGTGGATATATGAAATAGGTGTCCAAGCAGAGTAACCACAGGTGTAGTTTATCTCATTAATCACATGTGATTTGAAAGGTTTTCAAATAAGCCGGCTTTCTTACTACCTACTAGACACATCAGAATTCTACACAGATATTTAGTGACTGCAGACTATTAGTCCTAATGCAGGCTAATTTTGTCTAATGGGCCTCTAAACATGGAGCTGAATTAAGATGCTTTACCTCGCATTCAATGTCATACCATATATATTTCCTATTCCCTATTACTGGAACACTATCCTCAGAGGATGTCTATCTGTCTGTCTATCGCTGACATTACTCACATGTTGGGGGCGGCTTCAGTATTTGGATCTTCGATTCCCAAACGCTAGTGCTTCATCATAAAGAATTAGCAGCGCTGTCAACAGTCTCTAAGGATACTATAGGGTAGCTTTTAACTTTTTCAGAATTTTTCAACTGCAAGTTGCTAGCAATTCTCACATTATTTCAAAGCACATTTAGTTTTAAGCGGGTGTGGTGAGAATGGCACATTCAGTGATTGTAGATGGTGTAAATAGGCCAATACAACACTTGTTGAATAATTAATGGGAATTTCAAGATCAATCAATTTAGGTTTCACTGTAATTTAAATATATATATTTTTAAATCATATAGACTACATATAATAAAACTTAAACTTTATTTGTACATAGATCATGTTAAATGAGAGCTAAGGAATCTTTTTTAATACTACTATTTTTTTCCCAAACATGAAGTTTTGTTTCATTCCTGCTTTATATAAAGTCTTATACATCTAATGAAATTAAATTTGCAGACCATTAACTTTTATTTTGAATGTTTATATTTCATATTACCATCAACAACAGTAAATGTTAAGCAAGTTAAAAATAATATTAATAATTTAACAGTAAGTAAAACACTGGTGTGGCTACTGGGCAAACTCTTCAAGACAATTGCTGCAGATCTTAGATTAGTTTATTTATAAATATATTAATTATATAAAAATAATCTAAAATGAAGTAATTGTACAAATAATAACACATGGGTGAAACTTCCGGTTCATTATCCGCTATAGGGAAAGAACGAGAAGAATAACAGCGTAAAAATGGTCAAACTGTTTGCTCTACAAACCAGTGTGCTCATAATTTAGATAATACATTAAAATAATACGGTAAGACACAATCATTTGCAATATCAAGCAGCAAATCGAGTTGTTTTGTACCTATAAAAATAACTAGACTCAGATGAGACCGGAAGCCACATCCATAAAATGTACAAATACGCACTAATTTAAAATTCACACTTTCAGACCAAGATTTACTTTCTTGCATCTTCCTCTAAAACACCACAAATTATAGGTGAGCAGAATATAGAATATAGCGTCATTTAACTGATTTTACATTCACATAAAACATTTATTTACAACACATGTGCTGTTATGTCTTACAGTCTCATATATTGGTAAACAGAAAAAGCATAAACGCTACTCCAGTGACAGTGAATCATCAGTCAATGGTATCTCTCCAGTTGTGATAGAGGTCAGTGGCTATAAACTTCCATCATCAGAAAGAAAATTAATTCTCCTCTAAACGCTTGAGAGAGAATATAGGATTTAGCATTTTCTTGTTAGCTGAGGTGATCACCTCTTTCTTACTGTCTGCCATGAGAAATATGATTGCTCCATACCTCAATAACATCAGAACACGGATTACAAAACATGCAACAACAATGGGAGTGTCTGAAATAATGTATACTGATTTTTATGAATGACTTACACTCTTACAAAATAAAGGTTTTTTATTTGCATCAGTGGTTCTACGAAGAACCTTGAACATTCATGGAATCTTACAAATGCAGTAAAGGTTCTTCAGATTGGTTCTTTTAGGAACTGTTTACTGAAAGGTTCTTTGGGAAACCGAAAATGGTTATTCTATGGCATCATTTTGGAACTTTTATTTTTAAGTGTGTACTGTGAAAGTAATGCATGGGTAATAGTTTTATGTTGAATAAATCGCCAAGTTATTTTATTAGTTTATTTAGGCTGTTTTTTATCGTTTACTCTTGGGGTTTGCGTTTGTTTGCAGCCTATGTGGTTTAAGGAAAGTTTTAGGCATGTATTACTGACGTTAAAAATAATATGCTGAAATACGCTTTAATATTTACATAAGCAACCTAAGGCGCTTTTCTGTTCCTTCCTGCGTCATCAAATGAGCAAACCCTAAATGTAATCAATCAAAGAATTGAAAAATATAATTGTTTAATGAGCGTAATTCTAAATGAACGTGAGAAAAACTACATTCCCCGGTCTTGAGGCGTCACCGAAGTACTTTTATCAAAGGAGGAGCATTGTGGGATTTGAAGTGTGATTTGCGTTGCTCAGGACACTCGCGGGCATTCCGGTGGCAGGAGGACCAGTGGGTGAAATATCAGGGCGGAGCTTTCCCCGCTTGGCAGATGGATGCCTTGTGAACTTAAAGGCAAAGTAATCAACTTAACATAAATCGCAAGATGCAATTTCACAGGGTCGGACGCCACCATACGTTCTAGAGCCTGTAGTAGACATTTTTTTTGACAATAGTAGCCTAGCATAGAGTGACTGACAAAGCTGCAGAGGTAAAAATGCATCCTGACACATCTCAAAAGGCACAAATGAATAACCCACGAGGCAAGTGCATTGATCTGTAACATATAATCGAAGTCCGCTAGATTAAAATGACTGGTATGACGCGATGGTGCTTTGCACGGTAAGATGTTTATGTCTGTGGATACTTTTGAATAGTGTTGTTATGCGATAATAATTTTTGTGTTGGTGTTTTTCATTTGGCAACGTTTTCAGGTAATGCGCTTTAAAAAAAAGTGACGGTTTACGTCCTTGAGAAGTAGGCTAAATAAAACGTAAATGTATTTTGGTTTGCAAGTTAGATTATTAGCATACTATAGAAAATTATTCTAATCTGAACATTATTGTGGGGAAGTGCATTGAAGACAAACATATAGACTTTTTTTGTAGTTTTGCGCTAGCTGCAGAATTATATCTATCACTCTTAAACACAACAGCTCTCGTGTCCCTTCTGCTTATGTTTGTTGCGCAATTCACTTTCCATTTTTGTAACGTCTACAGCAGGAGCGCCTATCTCAGTTTTTCCAACAAGCCTGCATAGCCTATATTCCTGTACCATTTTGACTTATCCTTTGCCGAAGTATTTTTAGCCCCGGTTCACAAATTGTGTTTTATTTCCCCTTTAAGAGCACGAACTGTGTTGGGAGGGAGGTGTCAAGCCCAGAGGCTGAATTTCGGCCAATTAAAGTCGTCGACCCCCTTTGCAATACGTCAGCCCGCTAAGGGAGGGCTCTGAGCGTGAGCGATGTGTGCGGTTTCCAAGGCAACCACTTGTCCTGACCTCCCCATCCCCATCCTCCTCAGGCAAGATTGGTTTCCATGGTAATGATTGTATCTCCCCGCATGTTTCTATTCCCGTAAAGCAAGCTGAGCGAACGGTCGGAAAGTAGCCTGCTTTCCTTCCAAAGTCTGTCGGACGATTTCTACACGCATTAGTTCTGGAAGAAAATGTGATAATATGGAAATAGGCGATATGTAGGGTAGGGTAAAACCATATGTGATTATTTTCACTAACACGGATAAACTATTCTCCATAAATAAATACAGAGCTGCAACCATTAAATCAGTGCAAAATGTTACGTTTCGAAATTTGCTGTTTTCATATGGCAGGCTACACTGAACACCTCCAATGATCTAATTAATTAAAAATGAAGAGCCCTGCTTAAGATGCAGCCTAGTTTTTTTTTGGTAGAATCAACGACTTTCTAAAGAAATGTCTGAGAGTTGATGTCATATGTGACAAATGAGCCTCTCCTGTCTGAGTCTTTCTAGCTCTTCTGGAATTTCAGCTTCCTGTAACCTGTTGAGACTCATCTGCATGCCACGGACTGAGGGTGTGTTCACCAAAGAGATGGGGGTGGGTGGGGAGGGGAACTGGAGAGATACAGAGAATGAAAGAAAGAGGGAGCTGTATCTCTCCCTCACACAGGTACACACACACACACACACACACACACACACAAACTCTTTTTCAAGCTCTTTTTATCTCCAACATAAGCACAAACACACACATACACAGTATTTAGGTATTTGCTCATATTTTCGATAAAGAACACTATCTTTTAGAAGGTATTTGTGTTGAATTTAATTTGATTTAGTTTGTATTCAAACCAAACTTTGTTTAGCAGTATTTTACTAGTTCAACCCAGCTACAAAGTTAGTCTTCTAACAACATACACCAAAATAAAGGTTCTTTATTGGCATCAATGGTTCTATGAAGAACCTTGAACATCCATGGAACCTTTCAAATGCAGAAAATGTTCTTTGGATTTTTAGAATGTTCTTCAAATTTGTTATTTCAGGAGCTGTTCACTGAAAGGTTCTTTGGGGAACCAAACTGGTTCTTCTGTGGCATCACTGCAAAAACACCCTTTTAAAAACCTTTATTTTTAAGAGTGTAAGGTGTTTACTTTTTCATCTTCAGTTCCATGAAGTAACTCTGGATATTTTGCTGCAATGCAGTTATGACTGTGTGTTAGATTAACATGCATTAAACGTGTCAAAGACATACCAAATTACTCAGAATTTAATAAAAAAAGAAAAACAAGCATATGTCAGAGCTGTTTGTGTGTTCCATGCAGTAAGAATATCTACAAAATGTACATTTGCTCTGTGTATTTACAAATGTTATTATCTATGTATTCTTTATTTCAGAGTTCACTAACACAGCAAAAACAACCTTTCTGTTTTTAACAGCTAGAAATAGGATTTTCTTTGGCTCTGTCCTTGATCTGGTAATCAATTTCATTGATTTCAACATGAATGGCAGCCTTGGTTCAGACCAAAGTACAAATAATGACCCCAAGGATTTTAAAAATGCACCAAGACTTTGTAGTATTGTACTCTAGGTAAAAAATCATCTGGTTTAAATTAAAATGAGATTATCTTAAACAGGGCTGTAGTTCACAGCGCCAGAAATTATTCTCCTCACTACCCTCTTCAGTCGAAGGGGGGTGCATTTTTGATGGCTTCTAGGTGGATATGGACATTGAGGTGCGCGTTCACGGACGCACGCATGCACGCCGCTTTAGGTAAACCTTCCCACGCGTGGAATACAACCAGAATAGCCGTATAAAGTAAGCAAGCAAACAAAACAAAAACATACTATACGTAATGAACGTATTTTATAATAACGCCAATTTAAGAGTAAAATTACAGTTATTGTACTACTTCAGCTAAAGAACTTAAATGTTCATTCGAAAACGAGCAGACATCCTAAAATATAGATCGTCTTTAATAAAAGCCGTTTTATAACGCGCTAGCGACACACAAGTTAAATGTTCCACATGTCAGGATGCATGTTTTACTTGCGTGCCTACTCCTCCCTCCAGCTCAACAGAGCGTGCGCGGGCTCGCCCACGTGTGCGCGCTGCAGGGTGACAGCGGAAGACAGAGGTTGCGCTTGCAGCACGCACTGCTTTAGAAGCATAGGAATGAGCGAAATCGCAGCAAATGTTTCTTCTTCTCCAAACTGCTGCTCGTAACATTCAGGTTACACCGAAATGTAAGCGCCGGTGGAAGTGTCAGCTATACGGCCATTCTCCAGAGTGTAGCCGGTGCCCTATTTTTATCCTTCAGCTTGTGTGCGTCACGAATCCAATAGCTGTGGTGACACTTTGCGTTGATTTCGAGGTTCGCCTACTAATGCTCTCCTGCAGAGGGCCCATTTCTCCTTGAAGTGCTTAGACCGCTGTGTGTGTGTGTGTGAGAGTGAAATATTAGAACTAACAATTTCCTCTGAAAATACGAGCATCAAATCAGCTCTGCCAGTAATGACATGCTCAAACGGACAGCGGGAAAAAGGACATCTAAAAGATATTAACAGCATTTTTCTGGCACTCACAGGGATGTTTTCTAGCAGTATATTGGTTCACATATGTCAGGTTATTTATTAAACATAAACAGTATTTTAAAAATGGATGATATATACACAAAATGTTCATTTAATTTGAATAATCATGTTAGAAATACTTGCATGTGCATCACACATGTTTAGGAGAATATGTCACAGTTTTAGTTTGACTCTTCCTGTTTTTAATATGTTATTAAGAGGTTTAGCAGTGCAGCATACTGCTTTGTTTTGTTTTTCATATGTACTTTGTGTCTTCTCGTACATACAGGTTATGCACACAAGCTCAGACGTACAGGACTATGTTTGGAACGCAAAACAAACACGGCCTGCTCTCCTTCAGAAGCTTGCAGTGTTGCTTGCTGCTGGATGCGTTGTGCGCCGCTGTAGGGAGTGTCTCTGTTCTTAGGAAATTCTTCTCAGGAAGTGGCGTATAGGTTGGTTACATGTGCAGTCCACTCTTCATACACTCCCTCTACTGGTGTCCACTCTGTCACTCTCCCAGAATGAATTAAATGCTTTTTTACCCTACAGAACATGCAGAAGGGGGGTCGAGAGAGTGTTTATATAGCCAACAATCGGTTGAATGTGAAATAACTAATTTTAGACACCTTGACCTGTTTATTCAACCTTCGTTGCATTGAAATTAGTTTATTTTAATTAAACTTTGACTCTTCACAGCTGTTTTGCAATAATGCAATTCATTTTTAAAAATAGCTTCGACGGCATTCTGGTTCCTCACGCATATTTCAGACAGGGCTGTAATGTTAAATTTGTCCAATGCAAAAGAAGCATTTCCTGTTCATAGTTTGGAAGCCAAAAGGATTAACAAGACATGTTTGTCTGCCGAGAGAAGCAGAGAGAGGAAGACGGAAAGAAAAAGAAGGAGGGGGAGGGGGGGGGGGTCAAAAGCAGACACATAGTTGTGTTTCAGACATTTTTTTCCCCCTGCAAATTTAGTTTCGCTAGCAGAAATAAAAGCTAAAAGTCATATATTTAGCAGCATTTGAATGATAAAGCTAGGTTTGTGTGTGCTGCAGTTTTGGATAAAAAAATAAAAATAAAAAGCGAGACGTGGTCTTAGATTTGGTGGAATCAGGTCAAAGAATTCCTGAACCATGTTCGGGAAATATGGAACACCCGGAATTCCAGGGGTGGGGCCATAGCGAGAGAGAGAGCACTCCATAAACAAATACTCCGGCAAATGTTAATCGAACACACATGCTCTCTCTCACGAAGAAGAGGGGGAGAAAAGGGAGGGAGCGGGTACTTTCCAAGTCTCCAAGAGAAAATCTCCCTGAGTTTGCAAAGTTCTTGTTAATAATGTGCGCTTCGTTCCGTTCTGCGAAGAGTGCGAAACTCGGCGCTACTTGAAACCCATTTCATTTCTGCTTTATGCTGTTTAACAGCGAGGCCTTTAGGCCTTCTGACTGATCCACATCTAAATAAAGCTTCGTTTGAGAGAGAAAAATTGCTGTTGTAAACATATTTGACAAACTGCGAACCGTAGCCCAGACAGAGTTGCGTGTACACGGTATAAAGTCACTAATGCTCATTCAGGGGAAGCACTGTTTTTATCCTAAATGACTGGCGAAATTAAATGTCATTCACCTTTTTCTTCAGTGTCAATATCTGAGCAATTCGCTCAAAGCCTGTGACTGCATATAGAGCTCTAGTGTGGGTTGCCTGAATCTAGGGCAGAGAGTAAGTACTCCACTGAAGTCAGCACTTAATGTAGCACTAGTAAGCGCTCCTATTCTCATATGAGGGCCGACAATCAAAATTGTGCTATATTAGAGCTGCTGTCTGTCTCTTTTTTTCGGAATAAATGCCTGTAAAGCCTGTTTGAATATTTGAAGCATGAAATATTTCACCACAAATAATCAAGTCAGTATGCTATTTGTATAAAATATATGCCACAAAGCATAACTGACGTAGTTTAGTCCTTCCCTACATGTTAAAAATGGTAAGGAAACTATTTTCCATTTGTGTATTGTGTTCATTCTTAAAGGGAAAGTTTACACGCAAATTAAAATTCTATCATCATTTGCACATCCTCATCACTTTGTTACTTATGTAGAACACAAAAGAACATATTGTAAAATATATAAATATATACAGTCAAACCAAAATGTATTCAGACACCTTCAACATTTCTTATAGTTTATTTGCAGTAGTTTAGAAAATGGTAATAAAAGGTGAGAAGAGCTAAGTGTTGAACTGTGTCAGAACATATTTATGTTAGATAACTTTGATAGAAAGGTATGTAATGGATTGCAATTAACTAAAAATTCAGACAACTGTTAGTATGACAATATTTACACTACTATCAATACTTTGTTAACCAATTACCAAGCAATGCCTAATTTAGTTCAGTCTGTGGTGTAAAAAGGTTGGATTAGCAATTAAAGAAAAAACACTTAAGCTAAACAGTGTCTGAATAATTTTTGGTCCTCAGTTTTACTGGTAGTCCACAGTATGAAGAATTTTGGGGTATAATATGTCACTTTAAGTACTTTATTTTGCTATCATCACTTACCTAAATGAACTATAGTGTCCTGGACCCACTAGTGAAAACATCAAAAAATATATCTGGTGTCTGAATAGTTTTTTGACTGTGTATGGATTTGTTTTTTTCCCCATCAACATTAAAAAAGTCAGTGTAGTCCAGTGTTTTCAGTGGTTTCTTTTTACAGGGTTCCCACGGGTCATGGAATTTCTGGAATATCATGGAATTTTAAAAGGTCTATTCCAGACACTGAAAGTCAGGGAATTCTATATTTATTTTGTCCAAGTCATGGAATATCAGGGATTTTTGTTTGTTGCTTTCAATTTTTGTTTACATTTATCAAAATGTAAATTGTGTATACCGTCTTTTGTTTTATTGTGTTATTTCACACATTTTGTCTATTGTTATGGTTATGAAGGCATAAAAATACATTTAAAATAAGTAAATTTTTGTAGAAATAGTACAGAAAAATACAGTTCATTTAATGCCTAAAAAACAAACAAACAAAAGAAGTAGTGTATAAGTGTGTTTTGTACTAAAAAAACATCTGTGATTAAGTAATTAAAGCTTGCAAATGGATGGATCCATTCATTATAGGTCATGGAAATTCAGCTTATTAGTCAGTGAAAGTCAGGGAAAAGTCAGGGAATTTGACGTTCGACTTGGAGTGGGAACCCTGTATATTTTTTCAAAAAACTTTTATTGTATGGACATTGAAAGCATTGTTAAAAATAGAAACTATTTACATTTTTGGGCCAAATATCCCTTTAAGTGTCATCCTTTCACTAAAAGATCCTTGGCATAATATTGTCCGGCACAAAGATATGGTGTTTTTTTTTTGTTTTTTTTTAATGCAATGTTTTGATCAGTCAGAAGCAATGGCCTTGACTAATTGTTTTATATTTACTGTCTTAGTAATACACTACCATTGCTTGCACTTTTTTTTTTTTTTCATTGTTCTTGTTATTTTTTTAAGGCAATGATGGCAAGAGTAAGAGGATGGTTGAGTAAAAAAAGTGTGTTTGAGTGCTCTAAAAGTTTGGGGTCTGTAAGATTTTTATTTATTTATTCATTCATTTGAAATAAATTATTACTTTTATTCTGAAATGTTCTAAGAATTCAGGCAATAAAACCGTATCACGGGTTTCCAACAAAATATTAGATTTTTATTTGTCATTTGGTAATTCAGTGCAAAAATATAAAATAAATAGCTGATAAATAAGAATACTAATAAACTAAAAAAAAGCAGCACAACTGTTTTTAACATTGATAAAATTACGAAATGTTTCTTGAGCATCAAATCAACACATGTAACCCTGGACCACAAAACTAGTCATAAGTGTCAATTTTTTTAAATTAAGATTTATACATCATCTGAAAGTTGAATAAATAAACTTTCCATTGATGTATGGTCTGATATGATGGGACAATATTTGGCAGAGATACAACTATTTGCATATCTGGAATCTGAGGGTGCAAAAAACTAATTTGAGAAAATCGCCTTTAGTTGTCCAAATGAAGTTCTTAGCAATGCATATTACTTATCAAAAAAATAAGTTTTGATATATTTACATTAGGAAATTTACAAAATATCTTCATGGAACATAATCTTTACTTAATATCCTAATGATTTTTGGCATAAAAGTAAAATCAATAATTTTGACCCATACAATGTATTTTTGGCTATTGCTACAAATATACCCCAGCGACTTAAGACTTAAGTTTTGTGGTCCAGGGTCACATATTGAGAATGTTTTTTTAAAGGATCATGTGACACGGAAGACTTAAGTAATGGCTGCTGAAAAATCAGCTTTGCCATCACTGGAATATATTATATTTTAAAACATATTCAAATAGAACGTTACTCTAAATGGTACTAAGATTTTTACTGTTGTTTTTACTGTATTTTTGATCAAATAAACGCAGCCTTGGTAAACATAAGAGATTTCTTTTAGAAATCTGCCACAAACTTGTAAACAGCATTCAGAGGCGTTATTTGTTATATAAACTCTAGAACTTTTCGTTTAGTAGCTAACATTAATGCTAAATTCAGTTTTTCATGTTTTTCGTTTTCTAGTAACCTTTATAATTCTACACTTTAGTAAATGGTGATTTCTTTCAAAAACATTAAGAATCCTACAAGCCCCAACTTTTGAATGCTAGTGTATTTTGATTCACTCTTGAGACTTGTGCAAGTTTACAGCTTATAGGAGTTAGATAGTACACGTTCCACCTTTTCCAATAGCACGATACCAATATTGGTTCGGAAAATTAGGTCAGCAGAGTCCGTCTTGGATATGGTGAAGAATGAAAATTACTACCATGAAAGTGTTCCAGAGCAATTTCAGGAGAAAGTTCTGAAAGGCTGCATTCAGCAGTGTCTCGGAACATTATGCTGAAGCGCTACGCGAGTGTGTGCGTGCAAGTTTGTGCGTTTGTGCCTTTTGTGTGCATGTATGTGCTTGTGTTTGCGCTAGTGTCTGTCTCTGTGCTGTGCGCAGCTCCTCCGGTCCTCGGCTCACAGGGTGTGGGTGAGCTGTTTGAACTCGGTGGTTAAGCTGGTAGACTGAGATGAATGCAAGAGGAGCTCAGTCTCCTCTTTGAAGTTTGACACGGGGGGTTACCCCTCCCACCAGGAGGGGCTTCAGCGGAGAGAGAGAGAGGGGGAGAGAGAAAAACTTTACTCTTATTTTTTGTGAGAAACACTAGAGGTCCAGCTTGACTCTCAAATTGTCAGAAGGCTTCTGCTTGTTTTAATTACTTTCTCAGAGAATAGCTACGCTGCTAAGCTCCTAGTTTCTGAGTGTTGGAAAACCTTTTCAAAGACATGTAGAAAAGCTCAGGTTTTAATATTGTATCACAAACATTTTTTGAGTGTTCGATGTTGTTGTCTGCCAAATAATGCACTGGAGTAATATAGTGGGGAAAGTCCCTATTAAAGAAATTAGTACATTACTTGAAGACCTCCCACTCTCGCTGTCTCTCTCTCTCTCTCACACACACACACACACGCACATAAGCATGCTGTGTCGTGTCTGGGAGCACCTAAAAGGGAGGCCCGGCCAGGTGTGCAGCAGAGACTGAAGATGATACAGGTATGAGCAAGCCCTTGACGGATACAGCAACAGACTCAAGGACTCTGCTCTGGCTTGTTATCCTTCATCTGTCTCTACTTCTTCTCTGCTGTGTTTTTAAACATACAGTCAAACCAAAAATCATTCAGACACCAGATACAATTTTTGATATTTTTTTTTCTAGTGGGTGGAGGACACTATAGTTCATTTATGTACGTGAGGATAGTAAACTGACATATTATACCCAAAATTCTTCATACCAGTATAAAATTTGCGACCAAAAATTATTTTTGACTCTTTGACCTAGCCATGTTTTGCTTAAGCTTAAGTTTTTTCTTTAATTGCTAATGTGACCTTTTTACACCACAGACTGAACAAAATTAAGCATTGCTTGGTAATTGGTCAACAAAGTATCGATAGTTGTGTAAATATTGGTTGATTGTAATCCATTACATACTTTTCTATCTGACATTATCAAACTATAGCAGATAAACTGTGATAATATGAGAAATGTTGAAGGTGTCTGAAAAGAATTGGGTTTGACTGAATGGCTATATCTTTTACATTTATGAATTTCCCCTCTAAAAAAATAATACCTTTCCACACAAGCAAAATAATAAAGCCAGTTATGAGCACAATTTGTAATTGTTAAAGTATTTATAGATATTTTGGTTTTAGTTTCTATTGCCATGTTTTTTTTTTTCTTTAAGAAAACAGTGGGGAGAGGACATGAAACGTTTCAAGCCAGATTCAGACTTCACTGTAAAAAACAATTTGTTGAGTCAACTTCAGATATTTTTTTTTACCTGGCTGCCTTAAAACTTTAAGTTCAGTCAACTTGAAATGTTATGATTTACTAAGTGACAACTTAGATATTTAAGTTGATTCAACTTAAAATTTTAAGGCAGCTGTTAAGTTTAACAAACAATTTTTAGGTTTAGTCAACTCAAATATCTAAGTTAGTATAACTTGAATAAACTTATTTGATTTGACTGAACTTAAAATTTTAAGGCCAGCAAAACACACAATTTGTGTTTTTTTGTTTTCTACAGTGTTGTGTTGTCCATATGACCACCACAATTCAGTGTTCATTTTTACACAATGTTGTCTTTTATTGAAAATATACTTTGCATTTAGTCACTATTTGTCAGTAAGACATCTGTGGTCTGTAAGATTTTTTAAATATTTTTTAAAACTGTTTTTTATGCTGTATTAATTTGAGTAAAAATACACTAAAAACAGCAATATTGTGCAATATTATAAAAATTTAAAATAACTTTTCTGTTGAAATATATTTTTAAAATGTTATTTACTTCTGTGAAGGCAAAGCTTCATTTTCAGCTGCATGATCACATGATCCTTCAGAAATCATTCTAATATGCTGATTTGCTCCTTAAGACACATTTCTTATAATTATCAATGTTGATATAATTATCAGGAGTTTTTGCTAAATACAAAGTTTAAAAGAACAGCATTTAAATGGAAATCTTTTGTTATAAAAGTCTTCACTGTCACTTTTGATCAATTTAATGCAGCATTGCTGAATAAAAGTAACTGGTTAAAAATACCTTACTGACCCAGAATTCATAATTGTTAGTGTCTTTTTTCTCTAACCATATCATTTATTGATATTTTTGTGTTTTAGTTTCTATTGCCATGTTTTTTGTTGTTGTTTTTTCATTAAACCAATATGTACCAATACAGTAAGTAAATAAATATTTTACATTAACACTACCATTCAAAAGTTTGGGGTTAGTAAGATAGATAAAGGACTTAAAGGACTTAAAATTTTAAATAACTTACTCCAGTCTTCAGTGTCACATGATCCTTTAGAAATCAATGTTCAAGAAAGATTTATTATTATCATTATTATTAGAAACTGATGCCTTTATTTAGCATCAGTTCATTTAAAAGCGATGATAAAGATGTTTATAATGTTACAAAAGATTTCTGTTTCAGATAAATGCTGTTCTGAGACACCTGAAAAAAATTATACTCATCTGTTTTCAACAATAATAATAAATGTTTTCTGAGCAGCAAATCAAAAAATTAGAATGGTTTCTGAAGGATCATGTGACTGGAGTAATGATGCAAAAAATTCAGCTTTGAAATTGCAGAAATAAATGATATTTAAAAATTATATTCAAACAGAAAGTTATTTTACATAGTAAAAATATTTTAAAAATGTAAAAAAAAAAATATTTTTTTTATTTAAAACATTTTACTGTTTTTTTTTGCTGAACCTTGAATCAAATAAAAGCAGGCTTAGTGGGCTGAAGAGACTTATTTAAAAAACATAAAAAATCACTTTTGACTGTGTATTTTTTGGTATAATGGCAAAGCTGAATCTTCAGCAGCCATTACTCCAGTCTTCAGTGTCACATGATCCTTCAGAAATCATTCTAATAAGTTTATTTAACATTTCTTATTATTACCAGTGTTGAAAACAGTTGTGCTGCTTATTATTTGTGTGGAAGCTGGTACATTTGTTTGTCAGAAAAGAGCAGCATTTATTTGAAGTACTGTAGAAATCTTTTGTAACATGTAAATTAAAGACATTTTTGATCAACTAATGCATCATAACTGAATAAAAGTATTCATTTCAACAACAACAACAACAAAAAACTAAAGTTTTTATTTATAAAATAACTTTAAAGTCATCCTGTAGTTTCACTGGTAGAACTTAGAGTCCCACCACTTGAACTGATAAAATGTATATATTGAACACACCGTCAATTGCTTTGGATAAAAGCATTTTCATCAGCACCTTTACTCAGAAAGATCCAACGCTCTGTTTCAGGTTGCAGTACCTGACCAACAACTACCAGCATTGTTTCTGAAGCTCTGCCACACCCTTTCGTAGCCCAGGGCTCTATGGGTCACTCTATCCCACTGTCCTCATCCAAAACAAAGACTTACTGAGAATCCCTCATTGTATGACACATGGTATAGGTCTCAGTTGTCTTGTTAGATTCAGGAGGTGTGGCCTTAGAGGATGCGTTTGCCAACAAACAGCATCAGCACATCTAAAAACTGACAGCTGTTGTCATAAATGTGTGTTCAAATGTCTGTTTATTCATTCAAAGATGCCTTTAAATAGCCACTAAGCATTTGTCTTCAAAAACGTGTGACTGCCTAAAGCCAAAACAGTAAAACAAGTCATATGCAAACATTACATATCTATTTGTGTGCTATAAGGGTCTTAGTTGATGAAGTAAATCAATCGTTTCGGCAATTGGCAGCTCTGTACTTACTTGTTTTTCTCAGTAAATTCATCTGTGTTGATGTGCAAATACATTTGCTGTGTTTTCCCATGACAGTTGTCTCTGTATGTACATGTTTCTGTTTGTTTGTGTGTGTGTGTGTGTGTGTGTGTGTGTGTGTGTTGAGGGACATGTCAGGTGTTTACACACACTGTAGATGCAGTGACTTTGGTGCCTCCAGTGGCAGATTTATGATGGTGTCTTTTAAACAGTGATTGCGCACACAAACGCACACTGGCATGCTGCTTTGTAGGAGGTTAAATTAGTTTTTGCCTCCTGCTGTAAAAATGACATTCAAACAATCTTGAAATTGTCTTCTATAGTGAACAAATAGCAAATAAATATCATCTTGTTACTTTTGGCTATACATATAACACACTTATAGGTTATTATATGGAAAGTGTAGGATCTGTGGGGTCGGAATTTTGTACCTTGTTTTATTAAATCAGTGCAGGCTTCTGGTCCTTTATGATATGACTGATATTCAAACTGTATGAGCATAGAGTAACACGCATGAGTGTTGAGTTTCTTATGCTCATCAAGGCTGCATTTATTTGATCGAAAATCTAGAAAAAAAATGTCATATTGTGAAATAACTGTTTTCTATGTAAATATATTTAAAAAAGTTATTTATACTTGTGATGCAAAGCTGAATTTTCAGCATCATTACTCCAGTCTTCAGTTTCACATGGTCCTTCAGAAATCATTCTACATTGTAAAAAAATAAAAAACACAATTTGTTGAATCAACTTAAATTAATTTTTTACCCTGTTGCCTTAAATTTTTCTTAAAAGTTGAATCAACTCAAGTATCTAAGTTGTCAATTAGTACAACTTAACATTTCAAGTTGACTAAACTTCTTTGAGCTGACTGAACTTAAACTTTTAAGCCAGCTGGGTAGCAAATTATTTTAAGTTAACTCAGATTGTTTTTTACAGTGTAATATGCTGATTATCAATGTTGGAAACAGTTGTGCTGCTTAATATTTTGATGAAACCTGTGATACTTGTTTTCAGGGTTCTTTAATAAATAAAAAAATAAGAAGAACAGTATTTATTTAAAATAGAAATCGTTTATAACAATATAAACTACCATTTAAAAGTTTGTGGTCAGTATACATTTTTGAAAGAAATTAATACTTTCACCAATGATGTGTTAAATTGCTAAAAAGTGATAGCAAAGATTTCTATTTTGAACAGATGCTGTTCTTTTTAACTTTTTATTCATCAGAGAATCCTGAAAAAATATTAAGCAGCACAACTGTTTCCAACATTGATAATAAAAGCAATAAATCAGCATATTTGAATTATTTCTGAAGGCTCATGTGACTCTGAAGACTGGGGTAATGGCTGAAGAAAATTCAGCTTTGCATCAAAGGAATAAATTATATTTTAAAATATATATTAAAATGGAAAACCATTACTTTAAACTCTAATAATATTTCACAATATTACAATATTAAAATGATTTATTATTAAAAATAAAATAATGTGTATATATATATATATATATATATATATTTTTTTTTTTTTTTACTTATTTATTTATTTATTTATTTGCATAGTTTCAGTATCTTAGCTAAATATTTCCCTCATTTGAATTTTACTTTGGGGGATATTTGTATTGCACAGCTGTCTGTTAAGGTTACTTGGCTGGATGGAGAAGCGTTATTCCAGCATTTGTTACCTTTAGCAATGCTTTAGCAAAGCATAATTATACACATTTGCATCTTAACGTTTACCTGCTAACCACAATTGACGAAAGCCAGAAGCAATTATAAAATGATGATTTACTGAGAGGAACAATTTACAGAGGAAATGGCTTGTCTGTTTCACACAAGGTACATGTGAGTGTGTGTGTGTGTGTGTGTGTGTGTGTGTGTGTGGCACTCATAAGAAGGGGCAGGTCTCATTAATCCATTTTACAAGCCAGAGATGAGGAGCGATACGGCACAGATCCTGATTTACAGCCTGTGAGCTTCAGTGAGTGATAAAATATGTTTACTATCCTCCTACATGTAAACCTCAGCACCCCACCCCTCCAACTGTGCCCAGACAAAACACCAGTTACACTCACAACTGCTGGCAGATACTGAAAGACGCATGATCAAATATTTATATATCTAAATATAAATAGAAATGTCAGAAATTCGAATGAATACATTTCACTGGACCCCAAACCCTAGTGTGCATAGTCTTGTAGCCTAATTTGCTTTTAATTCATTCAGTCCACACTTGTTCTCTGCGTTTAATCTCAGGCCTAATCGCCAGTTGGTGGAGAACACCAATCTGTAGCTTAATTTCCACTAAGAAACTTCCATCCCGGACAACCTTTTTTTAATTTTGGATAGATAATTATAAGAGAAATTGAACACGCGTGCAGCAGAATCTGTAGAGAACTAAGACTTAAGGTGATTGTCTTGATTAAAAAACTTATTATTAGCTTGTGAAAAGGAGGAATGGGTGAATTTCTGATCTAAATACACTTCTGGTCTTTCTCCTGTTATGTATTATTACTTGGTAGATTAGACTAGACCCGACCAGCCCACTGGCTGTGTGTGCTTTATAGCACAGTTTTGGACTTTTGATGAAAATATACTTCGCATTTAGTCACTATTGTGTCAGTAATACGTTTAGAGTTGGTAAGATTGCACAATATTATCACAATTTAAAATAACCGTTTTTTATTGAAATACAGTTGAGGTCAAAATTTTGCATACACCTTGCAGATGCTGCACAATGTTAATTATTTTACCAAAATAAGAGGGATCTTACAAAATACATATTTTTTTATTTATTAGTGACCTGAATAGGATATCTCACATAAAATACGTTTACATATAGTCCACAAGAGAAAATAATAGTTCATTTTTTTGAATGACCTTGTTCAAAAGTTACATTTGCTTGATTATTAATACTGTGTTGTTACCTGAATGATCCACAGCTGTGTATTTTTTTTTTTTTTTTAGTGAGTTGTTCATGAGTCCCTTTTTGTCCTGAACAGTTAAACTGCCTGCTATTCTATTACAACTGTTACAGAAGGTTCAATGCTCACTGATGCTTCAGAAGGAAAAAAAATAGCATTAAGAGCATTGGGTGAAAAATCTTTGAATTTAAAAATCATGGTCAAATTTACTTATTTTGTCTTCTGTGAAACATATAAGTATCTTCTGTAGCTTCTGAAGGGCAGTACTAAATGAAAAAAAAAATATGATATTTAGGCAAAATACGAAAAAAAGCACTGTAAAAATTCTGTACAAAAGTTTACACCCCTGGCTCTTAATGCAATTTTTCCTTCTGAAGCATCCGTGAGCGTTTGAACCTTCTGTAATAGTTGCATGTGAGTCTCTCAGTTGTCCTCAGAGTGAAAAGATGGATCTTAAAATCATACAGTCATTGTTGGAAAGGGTTCAAATACACAAAAATGCGGGGAAATTAAAGAATTTGTGGGACCTGAAGGATTTTTCTAAAGAACAGAAGGCAGTTTAGCTGTTCAGGCAAACAAGGAACATATGAGCAACTATCACTAAACAAACAAACACAGCTGTGGATCATTCAGGTAACAACACAGTATTAAGAACCAAGGGTATGAAAACTTTTGAACAGGGACATTTCATAAATTAAACTATTATTTTCTCTTGTGGACTATATATAAACGTCTTATTTTGGTAAAATAATTAACATTTTGAAGATTCTGCATGGTGTATGGAAACTTTTGACCTCAGCTCTATATTTGTAAAGTGTAATTACTCCTGCAATGGCAAAAATGAATTTTCAGTAGCCATTACTCCATTCTTCAGTGTCACATGATCCTTCAGAAATCATTCTAATATGCTGATTTGCTGCTCTATACGCATTTCTTATTATCATCAATGGTAGAACAAATTTTAGACTGATGTGGCTAGTGCTATACGTATACTCTTTACCAGTTCTGCCATATAACGATTACTTTCTTTTATTTGTTTTTTTCCTCTGCCTTTGGCTGAAGGGACAGCTCGTCCAGCTGGGCACGAATCACCCGTGAATCTCCAGCGGTATAGCGAGGAAGCAGGAAATAGAACGGGAGGCGTTAACCCGATAAGACTGCTGTTGCAGAGCGGGGACACTCTGTCTCTCTCTCTCTCTTTCCTCCCTCATTCTCTCTCTGTCACCCTCTATCTTTCCATTCTTCTCCCTCCTTACAGTTGCTACAGGCTCTTACATAAGCCAGTTGGATATTTTCAGCCTCTCAGCACAGATGCAGTCAAGTTGAAGAGAACGCATTAAATATTTCATTTTGCCTCCTCCCAGACCTGTCTCGTTGGGGTGAATCAACATTATAATACTACGTTGTTTTTATCTGCGTCTCCGTGCCTTGTTTTAGAATGGCAATCAATCTGATGCTTATTCTATTTAAATGTGGGCTAGTCTATGCAGGGTAAAAAAGAAAATATCAGCAAACGGGCAGCAATAGGCGAGAAACACCTTTAGAGATTTCCTCTATACCATCTATTTAGTAAACTGACCTACATTTGAATATCAAAAAGCCACTTTCATGTTGTGTTAAAAGCTTAACCTCTCCGGGATCTCATAGAGACTCACTAGCAAGATGATCTCTGTATACGATGACTGAAGATTGGCTAGGTCAAGAGGAGCGTGTCATATATACATTATTGTAGCCATATTAAACGGCTTCCATTGGGAATTCAGTAGGGGTGAGTTGAATATAACCCACTCTCTGTGTGTGTATTTGTGTAGTGCTGAAAGTCACAGATGGCACATAGAGTTATGCAACACAAGAAGAGGCCATTTTTCACAGAATGGGTGAGGTCCAGAAGTGCGGATGATGAAAATATGTTTTTTTGTGGACATTTTCTAAATTCCCTCATTCTCACCTTAAACCTCGTTTATGTAAACCACATTGCTGGACTCGGTTTCCCAACATGCACCACCAGGCATAACTAAATCATGCAAATGACTACAACACTTTTATTGTTTACTGCATTTGCCTTGGTGTTGTCATGTTTGTTGTTCTGTTTCCATTATGTGTCATATGTTTTTTATCCACCTTTTTCTTCCTGTAAGATTGGGTGCTGCCATTTGTAAATTTTATGGGTTTGGCGTCTAGTCACAAAGCTATTTTTAGCTTTCATGGGTGAAATTCAACCTGATCTCATGATGAAAAGTACCTGTGGGAACTTTTAGCGGCATGTCGTTTTGTGACATATTCTCTATGAAAAGTCCAGTGAGTGATGCTAAAAGAGCGGGGTTTTTTACCCGAAGAGCTGAACATTCATATGCTATGTTTTATGTGAAGTTGGTTTTCTACATGTCACTGCAGCTCTGACTTGAAACATACTATCGATGAAAACTTCTATGATTACTCTACTTTTAAAGCATACATTTGATTTAAACAGTAGGTCTACATAATATTCACATACGCTGTTCATAGGGAACTATTGTATTAGCCCTACAGTTACAGCATGAAATATTATTTAAACTTAATATTACTATTAACATTTTTACATTACATTCTTTTATTTATCTCACAATTCTGACTTTTTTTTCTTCCAAATGCAAGTTTATAGCTCCTAATTCTGACTTTATAACTCGATTTAACAGAATAGTGAGTTTGTAATTCTGAGGGAGTAAAAGCCAGAAGTGTGGGATATAAACTGAACTGAGAGGAAAAGAAAAAATGACGAGTTGTTTTTCCATATTTGAGTTGTGAGATATAATCTCGGAATTGCGAAAATAAAGTCTGAAATTTTAAATATAAATAAAAATGTACCTTTTTTTGATAAAAATGAATTTATCCCATGGATCCATAGACTGCCACTTGAGCTGCCAACAAAAACGTCATTCCTGTTTCAGATCTGTAAGACTATCCAACTATCTAATGTCAATTTCGTTGAATAACGGTGCTTATCGCTGGGTGACAAGCTCTTGTAGTATGCGGAGAACATTTTGAAAATGACATCTAACCAATATATTCTATAATCTTTTTAAATCAAAGTATCTTGTACCGTATCTGTGTAATTCTCTAGCCGTAAAGGCTATCTCTCCCTGGTTTTCTGCAACCATGCTGCGTGCACATCCCGAATATTTACAAACTGATAATTGGTCTAGACGGCACATTTTTTTTTACGCAGGAGCAGAACGCACGTTAGTTTGCAGTCAGCCATAGTCTGTGCTGTTGTGTTCAAGCAGCTTTTTGTCCAGATGTTGCCATTGGGAGGCGAAAACACCATCAAGTTTTCTTGGTGTGTTTTACCACTGCTACTGTTTTTCGTACTTACTGGTACATATTTCAGGTCTTTCGGAAAAGTTCTCACAGGTATGTTTTCTTCATGAGATTCATATTTTACAAAAAAAATTAAAATACATGTCAGGGTGATATCAATTTTATACAAAATGTTGTCTAAATTTTTTTCTTGGAACAAAAAGCATTGTTTAACCTAATAGATAGCACTGTCCAGTAAGGCATAGAAATCATTTGCCCACGCTGTGCCGTTCGATTGAGAACCACAATTGCTTTTGAAGCCTTCCAAATACCGCTCATAACCAATTAAAACAAGGTTATGACTATGAGGAAGGATTGTAATGGGTCATTTGACACGTACATGTGAATCTAAAAATAATCAACTAATAAAGATAATACATTTAAATTAATATTAACCTCTCTTGTTCTTATTGTTCATGTCAATGGTGCTTAAGATGGCCGACCCCTTAAATCTACTTCATGTATGTATGCTCTTTTCCTTTTCTGTGCAGGCTTTGTTATTGTAGCATTCAGGTTGAATCCTGATTCACCAACAATAGCAAAAGACAAAACATTGTTTCAAATGACTCATCCATATTCTGAGAGGATGTGATGGCTTGGACTGAATTCACATCCCTTACTCAAAGGTGTAGCTAATTAGTTTTATGAATCATCGGAAAGCGATAATTAACGTTAACGTGTTGCGGGGAATTTGCAGCTAATTAGGTCAAAGAGGTAGAAAAGCAGATGAATTTCTTATAGATTAAAGTTAGTATTTTTTTTTTCATTCATATTCTCTCACTTCAGATTCTCTATTCTCGACTGCTTTAGAAAATCTGTCTAAATAATATATCAAAGCGTGCATGTACTTTATGGGCTTGTATCTTAAAAAGCATTTCTGTAGCCATCCTGTATTTTAAGTAGTGTCTACTTATTTGGAGGCAATATCATAGCATTTGATCATACACAGACATTATAGAGACCCCCATCAAGGATGATTTGTATTATCTGTATTCATAGATCTCAGGTTCATTCTGAGAATACTTCAGGAACATTAGTATAATATAATATGTAATGCACTTAGTGCATTGTATTTCTATTTGAAACACAATATATTTAGCTGACCAGGTTTACATTTCACTGCAAGTTGTACTACTGTACTGAATCTTGAAATCTTGGTATGAATTGTTCAATTGAGACATGTTTAGAAAATATAAATGAAAACGGCACAGATTATAAAATCATGATTCTCAGTTCTCTAAACAACAACTGCTTGGTGACCTGAGGGTAGCTGTGTAGTATGACAATCACATGAATCACTGTTCATTTTCAAACCTCTTATCCAAGCAAAACATGAATTTTGACAGGGGTGCATTTGATCTGTCAATGCAACAAGGTAGCAATTTCTTCAAAAGAAGAAGACTAAACAATATAGAACATTTACATCAGAGTTTTCAAGCTTTTAGGAGACAGCTAGACCTTTTGAATGAAACTTCGTCGGAACAGCCTGAAACGTAGATGCGAATGTGTGATAAGGATTTCAAAAACAAGGCACGCTCAATGTGCGCTTCTCTTCTGCTGTGTGTTTCTCACACATCATGGCTGGTCTGGCTTTCCTTGTCTCTTTGCAATTTTCATATTCTTCAAAGGGAGATGGTTCACACTGTGGGCAATTGTAATTAGGTCATCTTCTCCTCTCCCCCGTTCTCTTTCGGCCTTGCTCTCTATCTTTTCACTCTCTTTTTTTATACCATCTATCACTCTTATTTCTCTCATCCTTGCACCTTCCACCCTCTCCCTTCATATTTTCTTGGATCGGTTTACAATGCAAGCGAGTGGCGAAGAAGAAAGCAGATTAGATGCCCCCTTTGCAAGACAGCTGAGGGGGAGGATACGCGTTAGAGCTGGGGAGCTGGAAATAGGCGGCTATATTTGGTGTTGCAGAATGTGTTAGGCAGGAGATGGAAAGAAATTGCAATTCTGTTTACAAGGCATGGAGGCTGGGTACCAATGTGGGGTCTAAGGAGCTTTGGGTCCTGGAGGCCTCCCTGGCAGTCTCTCTTTCTGGCTGCTGTAGGCCTGTGGCTGCTTGCAACACTGCGTTCCACAATGGAAACGGAAGCTGAGAGCGCTGGGCAACCTGCGAGAAGTCTGTTTAATTGACAATTATCGTACATCAGCTTTAGCTCCTTGCTGTTTTTTCAAAGGAAATAGAGTAAAATGTAGTCTAATACTTACTTGAGGGACAATGGTGTTTATGGTCACAGTAATGCGGCCGTGTGAAGTGAACGCACAACATTTGTGACAATAACTCAATTGCTTAGTCTTCCACTATAACCTGAAAAATCACAAGAATCTTGAGAATTCTAATTAGCATTTTAATGCCGATCTGTGATGAAGATGGTGCTTTTGAGATTAGTAGAGTCATATTGCTGATTGCTTACACAATCTACTGTTTTCACTGAGGAGCTAATTCCCCACGTACTCCACGAAGCTAGTGTTTTGTTACATTAATGATGTGGTGTAGCTGTAGAAGCCTACAATCTTAAAAATAAAGGTGATTCACGATGCCATAGCAGAACATTTTTTGTCTAAATGGTTCCACATATGAAGAACCTTTCTGTTTCTTTGTGGCGAAAGAAGGTTCTTCAGATTATAAAAAGGTAAGAAAGAGATGGTTCTTTAATGAACCTTTGACTGAATGGTTCTTTGTGGAACCAAACATGGTTCTTCTATGGCATCGCTCTGAAGAACCTTTTAAAGCACCTTTATTTTTATATGTGGACACCTGCATATAGTGTCCAAAATAATGTTATTTGACTGGATGGACCATTTATGGAGACTAACATATGGTAGCTCTAATTAAACATCTCTAAATAATCTTTGTGCCACTTTAAAGGGTTAGTTCACCCAAAAATTACAATTCTGTCATTAATTACTCACCCTCATGTCATTCCAAACCTGTAAGTCCTTTGTTCATCTTTGCAACACAAATTAAGTTTTTTTTTTTGATGAAATCCAAGAGCTTTCTGACCCTGCATAGACAGCAAGGGTACTACCAAGTTTTAAGCCCAGACAGGTAATAAAGGCATGTGACAACAACGACTTTATTCAACAATTTCTTCTCTTCTCTTCAGTCAGTCTTCGATGCACGTTTACAAACGTAACATGATGCGTGTATGTGGTGCTTGTTAAAGAAAGTTTTGTTTTCTTTGCTTTTTTTGATTATTGTCAATTTAAGAGCTGGCGATGCAGTGATGCCAGGTATTGAAGTTCAAATCTTTTGTTTTGAAAATAAGATAAGGATATTGTTAACTCTAAACCGTAAGACCCACTTTATTAACTTTCTAAACTGTCACATGTAGTGGAAAAAACAAGTCCAATGACACTTATAATATCTGACTTGGAAATACGGCAGAGGCTGCGCCCACACCCTTAATCACAACTATCTCTTATGCCCTGTTCACATGAATCACTCTCCATCATTTTCACACCATGGACACTGAACAATCTAGGCAAACCGACCAAACAGAGCTTTACGTGCAGATACTCATAGGAGGAGTAAGCCTTTGGAAACTTCATCAAAAAAACAAACAAAAAAAAACAGAACTTGCTTGGGGTGTTAAACATGCATACATTAGCCCATGCATGTGCTGAAGTTAAAGTAGCAAATATGGTAAAGTCAACAGAGATTTCACTACAGCTTTACATTACATTAGAAAGTTGAAGGCTACATGAAGATTTCCAAGACATTAAAGGTTCCTAGAGACACAGCTGGCAGCCTTATTCCTTAGTTTAAAGTGTGTTGTACCAGAAAACCTTTGAGGGTGTTCAACAAAAAAAAAGCACAGTATCATAAAATGTTTGATCAGAGCAACTGTAAAAAACCCTGAAATGTACAGCCAAAGACTTGTAAGATGGAAAAACATTTCAATGCAGTGTATAAGAAGAACACTAGATATAGACCACTTTTGACCAAGAAGAACAAAATGGTTGACTTGAACATGCTAAAATTCATTTAGATATACCTGTGGAGTTCTGGAAGAAGGTTTTATGGAGTGATGTGACCAGACTGGAACTTTTTGGACCTATGGATCAATGGTATGTCTGGTGCAAAAAAGGCAAAACTTACAAGCAGAAGAACACCACATCCATTGTCAAACATGAGAAATGTTTTACTGTACTCCCGACTGCTTCCCGATGCCATAGAAAAACCATTTTTGTCTAAATGGTTACATAAAGAACCTTTAACTTCTGAAGAACCTTTCTGTTTCACAAAAGATTCTTTGTGGTGAAAGAAGGTTCTTCAGATAATAAAAAGGTAAGAAAGAAATGGTTCTTTAAAGAACCTTTGACTGAATGGTTCTTTGTGGAACCAAAATTGGTTCTTCTATGGCATTGCTGTGAAGAACCTTTTAAAGCACCTTTATGAAGTTGAAAACATGACTGTATGAAGGATATTGTGAATTCTTTGAAGTATTGGGCCATTTGGGCAAGAATCGTGGTGCCTTTGGTGCAATGACTGAAGCTAACAATCAATGGACTTTCCTGCAGGACAATCATACCAAAGTATACATCCAAAATCTACTTATGCTTGGTTCAGGGATCAGTCATAGAATGTTATTGAGAGGCCTGTTCAGTCTCCAGATTCAATTATCATTGAAAATATTTGGTTGAATTTGAAGAAAGCAGTGGCAGTGTGAAAACCAAAGATAATCAGTGATCTGAAGGCTTTTTCAGGCAAGGAATGAACTAAGATTGGAGTGGAGTGGTGAGAGAAGCTTCTAAGCACTTCCAAATAGCATTTAGTGGTGGTTTTAACGTATAGAAGATTCTGCACTTTTGGGGTTGAACATTTAGAGCCAATTAATTTTTTTTTTTTTTTTTAATTATTCATCAACTTACGTTCTCAGAATTACTCAAATGTATATCAATAAACTTTCTCTAATAGTGTACTGATGCCTTTGTTTAATTGTTTTCACAACATTTTGTTTTCTGCAGCAAAATGTCTTGCAGGTCAAGGGAGTTGTATATATGATAAAATAACATCTGTTTGCTTACATCAATTACCAGAGTTTCCTTACATCAGTTGGTTTGTCAGTTGGTTGGACTTTCAACTGACACCTTTTTTTTGATCCAGTGTTGCTGTGTTATACTGATTATAATGCTCAAACAGTAATGTTTTGATAGATTTACCATGCTGTTATTACAGTTTTCTAAAACTAAAACCTTTAAAAAAGTTCAAATAAATTTGAAATAAATACAAATACAAAAAACTTTTTTTTTTTTTATTTCAACTAGTAGTCACCAAGGAAGCATTTCTCATTTTAATGGAGTTTACTTTGATGCACTTAAATGGAAATAAACATTAATTAAAGCTTTATAGACATATTCAAATAAAAATAAAAACACCGAACAAAATTAATAAAACTAACTAAAATGACAATACAATGCATAAAAATAAAATGCAATTAAAAACTATATTATTGTCTCAATTATGCTAAAAATAAAAAATACTATGCTGTGTTTACACTTTTCAGAGGAATCAGCCAACACATTTCACCCAAGGCCATATTTCATATTTCAAGAACTTGGTGGTTGCTAAAGCTATGGTCACTGCAGAGTGTAGTCTGGTAAGAGAAAGAAAATATTTGCAATAAAGTGTACCAATACAGATGTACCACATGTGCATCAGAGTATCATATACTGAAATACTGTGGTGTTCTTGTTGTTTAGAAAACATTCAAGGTACGTTTTTAATGTTTATTAAGTGATAGTCTTTCTGAAATTCTTGAAAGCTGTGTATTTAAGAGACAGAGAATGAGAGAAATATGACAAGCGTGTTAGCATCACAGTGTTTTTGTCAATGTGTCAGTAAACGAGACGGAACGAGTGAGAGCAGTGACAATATTGATATGAACACATGTAAATATCTACCTCACTCGTTTGAATCATGCCATATATTTGTGCTTGTTAAAGAGAGAGTTTGAAGGAGGGCTCTGAGCCATTCCCGCCCTCCCTGCATTTCCTAGGCCCTGGATTGGGTGGCATTTCCATGGCTACGGCAGCTGGAGGTGGGGGAAAGTGCTGTGTGACTGTTCTGCTTGTCTCACGCTCCAGTCTACATTCTTATAAATAATGTTTAATAATGTAAAAATTATTAATGTCCCTGTATTTTTTTTTATTCTTTAACCAAATGCATTTGTTATTAGTCAATTCCTGTGTATTTTTTTTCCATATGAATATAAAAGAATGCCTGTAAATAGATCAGTTATACATGTAAATATTTAATATGAATCACTTGCTTATGTTTTATATATATCCTATATTATATACTACTTTATATACTACTCAACAATGTTGGGGGTTACGTAATCAGATTGCTTTTTTTCAAGTAACTAATAAAGCAACACATTCAGTAAAGCAGATTCAGTATTCCTCAAAATGAATAAAAACTGTGAAATGCAACTCGAAATATTACAAACCTGCAATAATTAAATATGTTAAATAGTACAAATCTCCTTTATGTATTTAATCCCTTTATTAACTAGTGTCTTCGTTGCTGACCTTCGATGATCCAATTCAACCATACTAAGCAAAAATTACTTAAGATAAACAAATATTTGTTCTTTTTTTAGTATTGCTGAAGAGGCTTTTGGTGTTAAAGGGCTTTAACATTTGCCAAAAACAGAACTTTTTATATTAAAAACAAACAAGCAAGCCCTGCCCAGATTTAAAAAAAAAATTAATGCAAAAGTAATGTAACGCATTACAACGTAATTAGTTACTTTTTTAGGGAGTAATACAAAATTGGAATGCATTACTTTTAAAAGTAACTTTCCCCAACACTGCTACTCAATATGTGACCCTGGATGACAAAACCAGTCTTAAGTTGCACAGGTATATTTGTAGCAATAGCCCAAAATACATTGTACGAGTCAAAATGATAAATTTTACTTTTATGCCAGAAATCATTAGGATATAGTAAAGATCATGTTCCATGATGATATTTTGTAAATTTCCTACTGTAAATATATCAAAACTTAATTTTTGATTAGTAATATGCATTGCTAAGAACTTCATCTGGACAAATTTAAAGGAGACTTTCTCAATATTTAGATTTTTTTTTTGCACCCTCAGATTCCAGATTTTCAAATAGTTGCCTCAGCTAAATATTGTCCTATCCTAACAAACCATACATCAATGAAAAGATTATTTATTCAGCTTTTAGACAATGTATAAATCTCAATTTCGAAAAAATGACACTTAAAACTGGTTTTGTGGTCCAGGTTCACATATATCACCAACACTTGTGCTTGAGTGTTGTGTGAGACTGGTTAACATAACTAATCTATATTAAATTACTTAGCTAATACATAAAGACCTGTATTGTGCTGCCTTTGTTTACATATCTATTTTTATTACATAGGCCTATAGAAAATATCATAAAATGCTGGTAACACATGTAACACATTTCTTAAAATAAATTAATTAATTAATCAATTAATTTCAGAAGATTGGATCTGACATCTTCGGATGACACACAGTTTATAATTTATATTTGTCTCTGTAAGTTTCCAAAATTAAAAAGAGTCACACGAAAAGCGGATACCAAATGACTTGACAGACAAGCTGTGTGATATCGTGAAAATACGGTTGTGTTTCCTGAACATTTAGGAGTGTCACACTTGTTTATTGTTGGACTGTGTGTGAACGTAACCGTATTTAGCACTTATGGGCCAGTTCACAGCAAACAAACGCTTCTAACTTGACTGTTTTCTGTGTAAACATATTATACGTCTTTGACAGGCGAGCCGCGGCTAACGTTAACGTTAGCTGTTCCTGAGCGTCCCGTGTTTAAGACGCCATTAAGTTAACTTAGCTGTTAACTTAAAAATTAATACACGTTCTGTGTGAACAGCTCTGCTACTGTGTGAGCCAGGGCCTCGTGATGACAGCATTTTTAACACTTATTCATATTTTGCTATTCTTGGGAAGTTTGTCAGTTTTAAGTTATGATTAACAGTTATGATTATGTGGTCTTTCAGTGCTGCTCTCACATGTGTGTCTTCAGATGTGAAAGAGAAAGACAACACGTCTCCACAGGTGAGCACTGTTACACACAAACACACCCTTTTCAGATCTAGTTTCAGCATGTCATTGCCAGTTTTTTCACTCTAACTTCCTCAAACATATTAACCCTTGTGTTTTCAACTGTACAATGCACAAACGGCCATTATAAAATATAACTCTGAATAAAATATGAAATTGAGTACACTTCAACTTCAAGCTAAATGCACTGAAATGTATGTTTGACTACAGGTCAAAAGTTTTTGAACAGTAAGGTGTTTAATATTTTTAAAGAAGACTTCTACTCAGCAAGGCTACATTTATTTGATCCAAAGTGCAGCAAAAACAGTAAAATTGTGAAATATTTTTATTATTTAAAATAACAGTCTTCTATTTGTGACCCTGGACGACAAAATCGGGTCATAAGTTTTAATTTTTCGAAATTGAGATTTATATGCATCACCTGAAAGTTGAATAAATAAGCTTTACATTGATATTTGGTTTGTTATGATAGATAGATATTGTTATGTTATGATAAATATTGGTATGACAATATTTGGCTGAGATGAAACTATTTGAAAATCTGGAATCTGAGGGTGCAAAAAAAAAAAATATTGAGAAAATCACCTTTAAAGTTGTCCAAATGAAGTTCTTAACAATGCATATTATCAAAAATTAATGTTTGATATATTTATGGTAGGAAATTTACAAAATATCTTCATGGAACATGATCTTTCTTAATATCCTAATGATTTTTGGCATGAAAGAAAAATCAATAATTTTGACCCATACAATGTATTTTTGGCTATTGCTACAAATATACCCCAGCGACTTACGACTGGTTTTGTGGTCCAGGGTCACATTTGAATATATTTTAAAATGTTATTTATTTAGCTGATTTTTGTTAGCATCATTACCCCAGCCACATGATCCTTCAGAAATCAAAGTAATATTTTGATTAGCTTTTTTCTTCCAGGTTTCTTTGATGAATAAAAAGTTCAGAAAGACAGCATTTATCTGAAATAGAAATCTTTATTCTAAATGTCTTTATCATCACTTTTGATCAATTTAAAGCATCCTTGCTAAATAAAAGTATTAATATAGTCCAAATTCTGATCTTTGGATCTTTGTTATTCATGAAAGAATCCTGAAACAAATGTACTCTAATAATAATAATAATAATAATAATAATAAATGTTTCTTGAACAGCAAACCAGCATATTAGAATGATTTCTGAACGATCATGTGACACTGAACACTGGAGTAATGATGCTGAAAATGTAGCTTTGATAACAGAAATAAATTACATTTTAAAATATATTCAAGTAGAAAGCAGTTATTATAAAAGTAAAAAATATTTCATAATATTACTGCATTTGTTGTATTTTATTTAAAAAACATAAACTCTTACTGTTCAAAAACTTTTGACTGGTAGTGTACATGCTGCAGTATTGAGTAAATGTTTTACTGTTCCACATCTTTTTAAAATAATTATAAACATAGACACATCTGGAACCTGTCAGTGAAAGACATCCTGCATGTTAAATAAAGTTCCCTTCCTGTCTACTTTGGTTTTAAAATTAGTTTATTTGCTGTAGTTTACTATGAACATCTAATAATCCCGTCATCGCTTGACAGACAATGCTGTCTTGGCAATACCACTTCTGAAGTTGCTGATTTGGATAAGACGAGCAGGTGACTTGTCAGAACTATTTGTATGTTGATTTAGTCAAAATCTTGCCTGCTGTTTTTATTTATACAGATGATGCTGCTGCCTTTTTGGTGAAGGGTGATGTTTGGTCACCAGTTTTTAAAGATCATTGCAGCTCTTGTCTCACTTGTCTGTCTTAGTTTGATATCTGGAGGAATTTCACGACAGGGGGTATTCCAAAGGGATGCACTGAGACGTCTTGTTTTCTCAAAACTGACGCTTTTCTGCGAGTTTTAAAAGTGGGGATTTTTTTGGGGGGGGAGGGGATGAGAAATTGTGGTGATTCTCCTTGAGGAATTTTTAAATAGTCCGTCTGCTTTTTCAAAGAACTCCAAAACTAGGTGCATTAACAATTGCAAAATTGACCCATATAAGAGCATGTTTCATAAAAGACATTTTATTTCCATTCCAGTTTTGGGAAATTAATTTCAACCCCTTAAATTCAAGTATGTATCTATATCTTATATCTTCTAAAATCAAGTTCAGTCTGTACCTGTAAAAAAAAAAAAAAAAAGATCTCTGTTACAATCTTTATACATGTGCGAAGACATTTGCACACACACGTCTAGCCTCCCTTTTTATGCGACCCAGTTTCTAGAGCCCAGTAGCATTGCATGCTTCACCTCACTGGTTCCCAGTTTCACAGCTATGTCACAATTTCTCATCTCAAGGCTGTAGAAGTGGACAGGTTATGGGACCTGAGAGAGAAAGAGGAGGAATAAAAGTGTCAAGGCATACCATGAGGGAAGGAGAAGAAAAGAGAAAGACGGAATATAGGAGAGTCTATGTTTGTGTGTGTGTGTGTGTGTGTGTGTGTATGAGGGAGAGAGAGAGAAGATGAAGCGGAAGAATTGAAGGGGAGGGCATAACGGATAACAAACAAATCTAGACATGCTTCCCCCTCCCCTCCCTGTCCACCACAGACAGACTGATTTGCATAAAGGGCCGCAGGGCTTTTGACTGACAGGGCTGCAGACGGCACTGCGCTGCTGCTTCCACTTTAAGTGGGCTGGTGTGGGGCACCAGGGGGAGGAGTTAGCCTGGACACAAGCCCTCCCCCTCGCCAACTCCAACCCCTGCTCTCTAATTGAGATATATACTAACTCCGTCCTATATGGCGCGCTGGAGAGGGGAAAAAGAAAGAGAGAGGAAGAGAAAGAGAGGTTGGGGTGGGGGGGAGACACTCACAAGGAAGTGATTTGTGGTCGTGATGACACCTTGTGTGTCGCTGGTGCCTGTACATTGCTGCGGCACTGAAAATGCTCCACAGCAGTGCTGCGTGGTCGTGTTGAGATGGAGAGAAAGAGGAATATCTGCTTAATTTAAACACATGGGGTGGCTGTATGTGTTTGGGTGTATGCACTGGAAATGAATCATTCCTGTACTGATGTACATTTGCGTTTATATTTGGAAGCATGTAGATTTCAATACATTTTCCCACCATTGCTGGAATAAAGAGGCCGATAGCATGTTAAAGCAATCATGGTGTCACAACACTCTTAAAAAGGCTGGGTGAAATATGGACAAACCTAGCGACTGGGTTGTTTTGACCCAGTGGTTGGGTGTTATGTTTAATTTAACTTAGCTATTGTTTAAAAATTACTATATGGCTAGCTTAAAATTAACCCAAAATCAGAAAAATCAGACAAACAGTCAAACCAAAATTTATTCAGACACTTTCAACATTATTCGCTATAGTTTAGAAAATGGTAATAAAATATGATAAGAACCCAGGAGTTCAACTGTGTCACAGCAAATTTATCTTGATAATCACAAATTAATTACAGTTAAACCAAAATTTAGACACCTTTAAAATTTCTCAGTGTCACAGTTTATTTGCTATAGTTTAGAAAATGGTAATAAAATATGACAAGAGAGTGTTATGTTTAACATAAAAAATATGATATGGCTTGCTTAAAATGAACCCAAAATGGGTTGTGAATTAAAAATTAGACAAACAGTCAAACCAAAATAGTCCATCTGCCATCAGTGGTTCAACCATCATTTTACGAAGCTATGAGAATACTTTTTGTACAGAAAAAAAAAAAATAATAATAACGACTTTATTCAACAATTCGTCCTCTCCGCGTCATCATAGTGCCATTTTTGTGAAAGTATCGTGAATAGCGTACGCTGTTGTCTGGCAGCTGTGTCACACGTCTGTTTTCATTCAAATCAAAGGGTAAATAAATGAAGAAAATGTATCCGCATGATGCAGCTGACAGAGAATATCATGAGCTGTTTGTGTCCAGTGGATACTCTCCAAAATGACGCCACATTGATGTGGAGACGAATTGTTGTATAAAGTTGTTATTTTTGTTTTCTTTGCGTACAAAAAGTATTCTCGTAGCTTCGTAAAATTATGGTTGTACCACTGATGAACAAAGTTTTTACGGGTTTGGAACGACATGGGGGTGAGTGATTAATGACAAAATGTTTATCTTGGGGTGGAGAAACCCTTTAAACTGTGTCAGAACAAATGAATCTTGATAATGCACAAGACGTCTTGATAATTTTGGGGTATAATGTGTAACAGTTTACTTCATTTTGCTATCCTTACATAAATGAACAATATTGTCTTGAATCCACTAGTAAACAAAATATATCAAAAATTATTTCTGGTCTCTGAATAATTTTTGGCTTGACTGTAATTACTAAAGGCATCAGCAATAATCAAAAGTTGAACATTTTATTATTAAGCAATTAAAAATGTTTATTATTTCATTATTATTTATTCAACTTATGAATAACAGTTTTTTTTTTTAAATTGAACATATTAATACATTTTAATTTTCAGCCTATTTTGGATTCATTTTAAGCATGAAATGTAGTCATTTTTAAGCAATAGTTGACTTGAATAAAACTACCCAGAAGGCTGGGTTACCTGCTGGGCCAAAACAACCCAAACGCTGGGTTTGTCCATATTTCACCCAGTGCTGAGTTGTTTTTAACTGAGCATTTTTTACAGTGTATGCTGCAAAATTTTGCCTATAATACTTGGATGACAAGGCATCAATCATTGATTATTAAAGACACGATCGTATTTGTCAATAAAAAATTGGTTTCAGAAGTAAAATGCGCTGTAAGAGAAAGGAAATAAAGAAATAGATACTTCTCTAATCTCAACAGGCCTCAAACTAGACAACAGATGAAGATCTAATAAGATATCTCACTTTGTGTACTCTGATGTCTTGTAATGTGCTTTATATGTTGTTGGAAATGAAACAAAATCATTCAATTAGAGTGAATGAAGTCTAGAGTTTTATGAAAGCCGTATTTAGAATGTTAAGAAGTTAATGCATTTCTGCTTTTTGATTTGTGCTGCATGCAAAGGTTGTGGAATTATTAGGGTCATTTTTTCAACACCCACAAAAACGCACACTTATTTTGGAAATCACTGTCTCTGTAATGAATAACCAGGTTGTCAGTCAAGCTATTCTTAATGTTATCAGAGATCTAGGGTTGTGCGACATTCATGATGAATTGAGAATGCTTTTTAAATTTCAGTGTGAGTTTGTGAATATGAATTAAATTCAAATTGTTGTAGCAAACAGAATGCAGCATTGAATTTAAATAAATAAAATTATAATGAGGAATTCATATTTTAAAGTTTGATTTTTATAGTCAGATTTATTTTCACATTTATTTCCATTTTATGTGGAAGAGCACTTAATTTACAAGAATGCCATTAGAATGAGCAAATTCCACTTTCTGTCATTTCAATTTAAATTCCAATTTCATCTTAAATAGGGAGCCAATTCTTTTAATTTTTTTTTTTTTTTTTTACCAAGACTTGCATTATTGTATTTACATGTAATATGGATTAAGATTACAAATCTACACCCAAAGCTTTAGGCACATTTGAGAGCAGCTGTTTAAGGCATCTGAGTAGTTTAGCAGTCATATCTCAAGTACTAAGCGGTATTTCATTAAGAATGTCTGATACCTTGATAACCCTGCTAGCTAGTTAAGGTGATGAACTTCAGTCACCGACCAGCACAATTGCCCGCACAACACGTGTAACTTGTCCAAATCATTTCCTGCAAATTAGACTTACAATGTGCACTTCCTCTGGGATGTGTACAGATTACATTATAATCACATTTGGACTACAGCCAACACCATATTCGATTTTATTCCTAAATGTTTCTATCAGTCTCTGTGAAGCAATGTCAAACAGATGGCATTACTTGCACCGAAAGTGATTCTGCATGCTGTATATAAATAATTTCGTGCAAGTTAGAATGGTGAGCTATTCTCTACAAAATTACCCTGATAAATAGTCTAGAATTGCTGCAACCAGCAGGCCGTTAGTTGAAGTGCAACAACAAATTGTTCTAATTATTCCAGGTGACGTCCTCCCCTTTTTTTCATCACCATGAAAGCTTTGTTTTTAGCCTCAATGCTAATACTGTGGACAAATATTTTGCTCTTTCTATAATCTCTTTGTGGAGCGTTCCAAATTTCAAAGACACACACTAAAAATAATAAATAGAGCCAGTATTGCTATGTGAACCAGTTACTTTATGTATACAACCCAAGCTCTCTGATAGCTTTGTTCAAGTTTGTTCATGTTCAGAAGATAGAGAATGAGTTATAAAGTGAAAGAGGGTGGAACAGGAAAGATTATCAGAAAATGTCCTGAAGCATCTTCAGCCATGACAATGCACTGGGACATGAAGTGATTCTGATAGTAGTCATCTTTGACTTTTCCTGCATACAGAAAGTGGTCCTGTCACTTTTTTTCCCAGGGAAGATAATAGAAAAGGAACAGAAAAGTGTTATTAAGAGTGCTCTCTTGAGTAAACAATGCTACGTCCGAAAGCCTAGGCAGCTGACTTGCTGCCGCGCTGCCTTATCAGGCAATGCCTTCGTAGGCAGCGTTTTTTCATGAAGGCACCTTATGAAACAAAATAGAATGAGTTTTGAAGGAATGTTTAATTACTATAATACTGATTTTTCACTAGAAATAATGTTACAACCAAGCGTGAAATGTCCAGGGTAGAAAGTTAACTCTAGTTTCGGTGCTTAAAAATGCATATTAATCTGATCATTCAGTAACATATTTGAAACCATTTAGTTTAGTGAGCCACACAAAGTTTGTTTTAGTAAGTTACCAAAGTTTTCCAATGTCTTTCATATCATATCCCATCCCTATAATCTGAATTCATTCTTCTGAATGCAGTTGTATTCCACAATAGGCTGTTCATTTCACAAAGAAACTGGAAAACAATCATTACATAAAGGAGCATTACAACATGTCTTCTGTTGTCATGGAAGTTGACATTGTTTGTCCCACAGCTAAAACTGTCTCAAACGGCGTTGAAGGAACAGAAAATTACAGCATTGTTGATCTGTTATAGTCATTATCCATTGAACAAAATCCAACAAATGCTAAATGGGTTCATCTACTGACAGTTAAAGACTGAATCTATGGCAATAAAGAAATAAATGGCTTAGAATTTCAAGAAAGGTTCTGAGAAGCACCAAGGATTTGCATCCTGATTTGGTGCGCCATAAGCAAAGTTAGCTCATTGTTATGCTATTAATTTCCATCAAAGGACCATATTACTCTCAAAAGTAATGACATTTAAACAACCTTCCTAACCACACAGTGTGAATGTATTGAATTATTGAATTATTCCAGAAGACGACTGCAAGCAGGTTGGTCTACTTAATAACCCCATAAAAGCCATATGCGAATGCATACATATTATATTAACATGCATAGTACTTTATAATTGTAGGTTAACCTCATAAGGCAGAGCTGCAAACTAATGCAGAATCCTAATGTTGTGAGGCAATGGTTCAAGTTTTATCAATTCATAAATTAAAGAAAATTAAGTTCCAGAGGCTCTACCCCATTATTGACTTGGAATATAAAATAGTAAATTGTTTTTTAATTAATACATATGCCATACAATCAAGAAAAATGAATTCATTGCCATTATACCTAAACCAAGTGTTTATTATGTGTTGCAGACACACTATTATAACTGCTAAAGAGTTTATAGGGCAGTTGTGGCCTAATGGTTAGAGAGTGCACTTGAATGGGTTAAATGCAGAGCACAAATCACCATACTTGGCCACACGTCCCATTCTTTCCTTTATTTGTTGCAGACTTATTAAGGGTTCAAGCGCAAAGCTGATCCTGCAGAATAAACTGGTAAATCCTAAAGACCTGAAACTTGGCCAGATGGTAGAGCTCAATTTGGGTAAACACTGGCAAAGACTAACCCCAATTGGCATATAGGTGACACAAGAGCAATCAAAAATGCAAAATCTTTCTTAACTCCTAGACTTGTAGAAGTTAACTCCTAGATCGTAGACTCACATGTTCTATATCATTATATCATGTTCTATGTCATTAAAATTTTCCGTCCAATTTTGGATTTTAGAGCAATCAAAAACGTGAAATCGTTCTTAACTCCTAGATCGTTTGTCAACTTAAGTGTTTTATATCATTGAAATCCTTGGCTATCTTCATTTCTGTCATTCAAATTTTCCCTCCAATTTTGGATTTTAGAGCAATCGAAAATGTGAAATCGTTCTTAGCTGCTAGATCGTTTGTCAGCTTAGGTGTTTTATATCATTGAAATCCTTGGCTATCTTCATTTCCGTCATTAAAAATTTCCCAACAATATTGGATTCTCTAAAAAAAGGTATACTTTTTCGAACTCCTCAAAGGTAATTAATCTGATTCACTTGAAACTTCACATCTATCGCCTAATGACCCTCATGGCAAAAAGTCATCAAAAGAATTTCAATCAATGATTCACACTTGCCACAGGATGCTGCAATGTTCAAAGTAGGCAGGGCCACTTTTACTAAAATGGCAGTAACTCTTGTATGGAATAAAATATTTTCACCAAACTCAGAATACATATGAATGAGCTCAATCCTTGGTCAAATTACAAAAATTGGGGAGTTTTACCATTTGGTGGCGTTATAACAGGATCTACGCACCCATTAGTCTGGTTGACTTGAAATTTGGCATGCAGTGTCTTTGTCCGTGGTTCCATTCATATCTAAAAGGGCATTTCCATATCTTGAAAAACATGGCGGCCATCAGCCAATCAACCTTTGAGCACCTATTAGACAAGGTTAACCAAAGCTCATCGGAACAAAACTCAGTAGGCCTCTTTGACTAATGGCTCTAAAGGTCTGTTAGAAATGTAAAAAAATCAGCCACTAGGTGGCTTAATCGGGTTTTACACCTGGTTTATCACACAATATTCATATCATATGTTAGATCTCCTCATTCAGAACAACTTGGCCTCCAGAACTACTGCTGTCAGTCAATCGGTTCATTAAATATTTTACATTATGTAAAAAAGCTACTTTTTTGAATTAGTCCTACGGTTTGTCTGATTTTCACCAAATTTGATACCGACCATCTTCAGATGGTTCTAACAAAAAGTTATCAAAAGCTTTTTGATGGACTCAGCTGTTCTCAAATAGCGCGCAAACGAAATTGACGAAGAGCTCGCCAAAGTAGACGAGGCTGTATCTCCTCAACACTGTATCGTATTCATATTCACAATTGTATGTTTTCACAACCATGTCCTGAGGTTTCCTTCACAGTTTCAACACAGTGCCACCTAGGGTTCAGGAGATATGAAAAATGTTAAAATGGGTCTAAGGCTGTTTCTCTGCAATTCCTTGGCATATTGGCACCAAATCATGCGTGTCATCGTCACTCCTAGTTAACCACACCACATTAATTTGGGTACCAGTGCCACCTATTGGTCAAAAATGCTAAATAATTAAACATCATTTGTAGTGATTTTATGTGTTTTTCAGCCTTCTAGAGTGAAATCATCCTAAAATGTCTATATATGCTGAGAGTTCTTAAAACCATGAACCCCGGTAATTGCTGCTTGCAGCTATATTTTATTATTATTTCTTTTGTTGATCTGGCTTAGAAATAACGACTGAATGATTTGTTCACTAATTGGGTGAAGTTTTTTAGTTACTAACAATGCAAAATTTGGTCTGTTTCTTTTACCAATTTATGGCTTCAGAAGAATTGGGATATAGAGTACCCGAGTTGAACTTGTAAGGAAATGAGCAACACGCACAGTCTTCAGAATTTCTTTGTGTTCTGCAGAAAAAAGAAAGTCCTACAGGTTTGGATTATGTGGTGGTGATTTGCTATAGGGCGGTTAGAAACTAGAAACACAACGTCATGATGAATGAAGAAAGTTTTAACATTCAAGTGAACTAGTCCTTGAAAATCTTATTTTTGATATTTAATGATGCCTGTCTTTCTTATAAAAAAAATAGAAGTTCATCAAAACCAACACAGGCGAATTCATAAGTCATGGAAGAACACAAATAGATGGATTAAGAATATTGCACTGGTGGGGAAAGAGAGCGAGAGATTTCTAGTTTCTAATCGCCCTATAGCAGACCACCACCACATAATGATTCCTGTGCATCTGGAGGGGGAGGCACAGAGCTAAAAATAAAAAAAAAAAATCACTGAGCGTGTGTGTGTGTGTGTGTGTTTGTGTGAGGAAGAATGAGATAGAAAGAGAGAGAGGAAGAGAGGTAGACGAGACAATCTATGTCTATCTGTCAGTCGATTGGCCAGTTAAAAATGCATACAATTACTTCCACCGGCTCAGAGGCAGAGCCATTTACATATGCATACGTGAGGGTACTGCCGGGGTGTTGAAACGAAGAAAGAATGCGGGGACGGAGAGAGAGAGGGAGGGCGGGAGGGAGGGAGAGGGAGAGATGCAGAGAGTGAGAGAAACATTAATCTTTAAACACTCAACATGCAGATTTATTGCCGACAGCAGGAGGACAGAATAAAAAAAAATCACTCGAAATGAAGGGATAAAAACTGTGAATTGTTAAGGTAATGTTTGATTTAAAGTTCATGGGTGTTAACGGAATAGTTCACTCAAATGAAAATATATTTCTGACATTGTTTACTCATCCCCATGTCTTTCCAAGCCAGTGTGACTAACTTTCTTCTGTGGAACACAAAATGAGTCATCTAGAAGTATATCCAAGCTGCTCTTTTCCATGAAAGTGGAAAATAGCATGAATGAAAGTGAATGACATAAAAAGCATCCACTTTTAATATATGGGGAAAAGAAACTTGGGTGTTAATAAATAACTGAATTTTAATGTTGTGTTAACTATTTATCTGGTTATTAAATCCTCATGTTGTTTTGTTAAACAGACCATAACAGAGGCTCCCTCAGAAATATTTGAACTATAACAACATGAAATTTATAATAATTGTATACTTTTATCTCTAGTATAGGATCTTATACATTTTCATTTGACAGATATATGCTAGATCATTGGATTGCAGTGTAAAATCTAATGCTAATATATGTCCATTTGTCAAAAATGACAAAATCTGTATGGACAATTGCTTTTATATCAATGATAAACAAAAATAGCGGGGATCTATTCTTTTCTAATGACAATAATAATCTCCATAACAATACTTCTGCATAACCAGACCTTAGACTATAAAGTCTGATCCTCATTGCAGTGTATTCAGGTCAAGCACCGCCCACTTAAACAGGAAGAGACCGTCTGACCAACATGTAAATCAGCCGGCCACAGTCGTACTGATTATTTCACAGACATGATTTACAATATGAATTGGTATGTACAATTATTCTTGTGGATATCTACTTAAGTTGCTATAGACCAATTTGGAGTAGATTTCACAGTTACGTCACTTACAGCTGCGCAGAAAAACACTGGTAACTAGTGGAGGGAAATGGCTAAAATGTAATGTAAAAGTTTATTGTTGTGCCTTTGAATGTCAGAATCGAAATGCAAATCATTTTTGTGGAATACTGTCGTCAGATGCGCCATTTGAAGCTAAATGGAGACGTTTAAATGGACAGACTATGGATGAAACTTGCTATGTTTACTCTACTTTTAAAGCATAAATTTGATTTAGGTTGACACCTACAGTTACAGCATGAAATACTATAACATTTACTTGTTTTATCTCACAATTCTGACTTTTTTCTTGCAAATGCAAATTCAAGTTCAGACTTTATAACACGATTTAACTCAACAATAGCGAGTTTGTCAATTCTGAGGGGAAAAACCAGTCTGGGATGTAAACTGAATTGTAAGATATAATCTCTAAAATTTCTGGAATAAATTTTGAAATATAAACTCAATGTGACCTTTTTATTCTTTTATTCCATGGCTTACGTAGACTACTACATAAACTGTAATTTTCTTTGCCCACAAAAAATGTCATCGCTGTTTGAAAACTAGCATCTAGTACTAAGGCTTAGGTTAAAGTGTTTAGTCCTCTTCAGTATTTGTATATTCGTCATTGCAGTGTTCCGATCAGTAGTTTTTGTTTTAGAAGTTACAAGCACTTGTCCTTGCTCTGATTTGAAGATTGACTATATGGCAAACAGCCATGGTTGTTGTGGGCCAGGACCTGTTCATATGCCCAGCAGATGTATGTAACAAAGAACACACTAAGTGTGTATGTTTAACTTGACACACATGGAGAGAGAGAGAGAGAGAGAGAGAGAGAAATAGAGAGAGCAGAACATGGACGGCTCATGTTGATGAAGAGTGTTCATAAGTCAAACATAAGTCCTTCTTATATCCTTTTGTCCCATTAATTGATTGAGTTTTTAAACAATAGATCTAAAAATTAAGTTTAAGGATTATTATTCTTGTGTTAGTGGCGTGTGAGTAGTTAGTAGTATATGCTGTTATTTTTTTTTCATGAAGAAGCATATACCCACTGCGCAATGTGACGTTGTAGTGACGTCTTTTCCATGTCATTTTTGACATATGGTCTACCAAATAAATAAATAGTCATACAGATAATAAATCTTGTTTGTTTATAAATAATCTGTATTCATATGTATAATCATGTTGATAGGCTCTATTTTGTAAAACACATTTACTGCAACTGCCATAGACGTCCAAATGACGTCCAAAAAAACCCAGATCAAATGTTGAACGTCAAAATGACGTCCAAGTTGGGTCATGGTTGGACGTCCAAATAGTAGACCTAGTTTGGACGTCGAATAGATGTCCAGAATTGGTCATGGACCGACGGACCCAATATAAACATGATCTGCACGTCTATCCGACGTCCAATGTTTAGTGGGTACACTGTAAATATACATTTGTTGAGTCAACTTAAAATAATTTGTTACCCTGCTGCATTAAAATTTTAGGTTCAGTCAACTCAAATAAGTTTATTCAAGTTGAAATGTTAAGTTGTACTAAGTGACAACTTAGTTATCTAAACTAAAAAACAAAAGCTGTTTGTCACTCAGTTGCTTTAAAATTTTAATCAACTTAAATATCTAAGTTGTGACTTAGTAAAACTTAACATTTCAAGTTGACTTTTTTCGAGTTGACTGAACTTAAATTTTAGGGCAGCCAGGTAACAAATTATTTTAAATTGAATCAACAAATAGTTTTTTACAGCGTAGAAGCTTCAGTGCCACTCTGTAAACCTCCTTCATTCATTTTAAAGCTCAGTCGAAGATTTTGTTGCTTTTTTCCACATGCTGCTTCCATTTCCATTTCCTCTCCATTTTTGAGGGAAACAAAGAAGCATGTTGAAGGTCTCTTGGTTCTTCAGCTCCAGCTCTAGTTAAAATAGAGGGAAAGAAGAGGCCTCCTGCTTTCTGTGACATAGACTGTAGAAGCTATTATGGGATGAATCAGGACAGACAAGCATTTCATTCTGAAGCACCAAAGACATAGATCCACGAAGATGATCTATGATCAGCCATTTAAACATATTCACTGTAGTATAAAATGAATTCAGACAAGACTGTAGGAATAACCCAAGCATGATAAGCTTCATCTCTGGCATTAGTTAAACTGATTTGTTTAAGAAAAGAGACTGGTCTGTGTCTCTACAAATTGGTAGCATATTTAGCACAGTAGAGAAATATTCATTAGTCACTTGATTGCACTATTAAAGAGCACAAAATTTTAGTGTGTGCTGTTTTTTTTCCAGTTTGGTTCCTTTCTGCAAAAGATTAGTAAAGAATAAACAAAACAACCAGAATTCTGGAAAATACTTTTTTTTTCTCTTTAGGGCTCCCTGTCCTTTTGGCCTGTGATGACCCCTTGACCTTTCACATAAGACACAAACAAGGTTCCCTTCTGTCTGCTTCCTTGAGTGACGCAGGTCTCACAAAGCTCCTCTGTATCTGACTAAACTGAAAGAGAGTGACTGATTCCAGCTGAGGTCTGATTCTCTTTCTCTTACGTCCTGCATTAAAAATGTATTACACGTATGTATTTCTTTTATTGTTCCCACAAATCTTAGAAATATTTGGTTGGGAAGATTACATGTTTTAAGGGATAGTTCACCCAGAAATGTAGTTCAACCCAAATTTCATCATTTACTCACCCTCAAACCTGCAGGACTCTCTTTCATCTCTGGAACACAAACAGGTCCAAACAGTGGAAGTCAATGGTAACCAAAATGGTTTGGTCACTAACATTCTTCGAAATATCATCTTTTATGTTTCACAGAAGAAAGATAGTCAGGTTTGGAACAACATGAGGATGACTAAATTATGACAGAATTATGCTTAAACTATCCCTTTAATTTGGGTTCAATTTTGATTCATTAAAGTGTTTCCTCATGGTTGTCATAACAGTTAAAAAGACCACTCAAGCCGCTTACTTCTGCAATAGCTTAGCTGTTATTTATACATTCTGCTGTTGAATTGGTAGTTGCACAGAAATGCAAAAAAAGTGAAGTATGTGATTTCTGCACTAGTGGCATGAAATGGAATTGCTTGTTTTCAAATTGGTTTCTTAAACATGCCCGCTTTTCTTCCTGTTCCAAGGTCGTGCCATTGGTTGAGCAAAATGTTACTTTCTCAGGCTACTAAAAAAAATAGATGTTGTATTTAAATAGATTGAGTTGAGCAGTGCACAGTTGTTTTATGTGAAGATGTCCTGTAACTAATTTTCCCGCCTGTGATGATACAGTGGCAATAATACTGTTGCTCCAAACCATCATTTTATTCTTGAGAAGGTTTAAAATGTTCAAGCGTTGGATGGTTTGGTGAAACCCGTGGAGAGAAATGAGGTGTTAGAATCCATTCAACGCTGCAATCATGTGCCATGACACTAATATGCAAGCTGGAGGCAACAGGCTCGTTCCAAGGATTTCAAGGCGCACAGAAATGTTAAAGTTTAGTGAATAGCACCAGCAGTGTTCAGAGTAGTGAAATTTTAGCCCCCCTAATTCTCACGCAGCCTACAGCTAAGTGGAAGCTGCTGTAAAGGTACATGAACTCTTGAGGTCTAATATGATACATTTGTGTTACAATTGGAGATGAGTTATGGATTAATAAAATGTTAGATTGTTATGGGTGTTTGTTAATAACATGTTATGGATTCAAGTATTGTGAGCCCTTCCATTTTACAACTTGTGGAAACATAAAATGTCTTTTTTTTTTTTTTTTTGCAATATAATTTATTTGAGCATTCTTCTCTGGTCTGGTCTGGTCCTCATTTAGTAATGCCTGTTGAAGGAGCTAGTGAAACATTACAAGTACAGCATCTTAGAGCTTTATATGAAGAGTTCAGATGCAAAAACTTCTAAATCTGATGTCTTTCTTTAAGAAATGCATTTTAATCAGGCTCTGATGTATAGGTTTCTACCTAAGTACTGCTACTTCTGGTTGGGCTGAGGCTGGGATTTTAGCCAGGTTGAAGTGAAAGTATTTGATGGACGTATAATATGTGTCCAGATCATTCACTCATTCATTATCTCAAGTATCATCATCTCATTTTTGACTGAGATGGCTTTTGGGGGGTTTGCATCTGAACTCTTGATATGTACAATACACTCAACATTACAACATTACATATAACATAATATCATATATAAACAAAAAAAAAACATCTTAAAGATGTAATGATGATTTTTTTTTCCCTAACAGGATTCTGATTCCAGTTTTCTATTGTTATATATTTTAAAGGGGTCATTGAATGGGTAGAGAAAATACCATTTTTATGTTTATTTGGTTTAATGCAATGTGTTTACCTGGTTTAAATAAAAAAAATTGCTCTATTTTGCTCATATTTTATATTATTTTATGTCCTCTAAGCCCCGCCTTTCTGAAACGGGTCGATTTTGACACAATTCACCGATGAAAATCATTGAGGTGTGCTCTGATTGACCAGCTGTATTGTGCGTTGTGATTGGTCGATTACTCTAAGCGTGTGTCGGAAATGTTACGCCCCTTACAATATGTGGAATCCCATCCTCCCGAGCAATTGACAGGTGATAATGTCGAGTGTACTACTTTATCAATTCGAGCCCAAATCTGATCCAGAAAATGCAGAAAACCAAGCTGATCAGTCAACTCGGCAGATTGGTAAGGTTTTACTTTACAAATAACTATTACATCGCGTCTACGCCTGATGCGACATTCGTCGCAACGCAACAGCAAAAGTCTGTGAACATATACAAAGCGACCACTGAAAATGATTTGAAATTTGTGTCAACACGTCATAAATATAACGCAGCAGCAGTTTTATGTCCGACATTTGTTGTGTCTTGTCATGCCGCTGGCGTCCGGTGTAGACACGTTGTTACATTTGACAGCTCACTAACGTTATATGTAATTAATATACTGTATATACGACATTATAAGAACTTTCAACACTGTATTTATTTTATCATTAACTGAAGAAATATAATACCTTAAAAGCATACTGTTGTATTCTTACCATTTTTGTTTAGGTGCAAATGTACAAACTGTATTCCTTTGGGTGGTGTTAGGCAAATCGTCACCACATGCTGACGTAGATACTTGGGGGTGTGTTAGACCCAGTCGTTTTAGGGGGTGTGGCAGACTCCTAACTTTAATAAAGAATATCTCTTTGAATTTGAGACTTCAGTCTTTGCAACTTTACACATCTTCTTTATGCACCAAGAGCTTGTAACAGTCCAAAGAGAAAGGAAAACTTGAAAACTCATTCAATGACCCCTTTAAAATGTAATTTATTCCTGTCATGGTAAAGCTGAATTTTTAGCAGCCATTACTCCAATCTTCAGTGTCACATGATCCTTCTGAAATCATTCCAATATGCTGATTTGGTGCTCAGGAAACATTCTTTATTATTATCAATGTTAAAAACAGGAGTGTTGCTTGCTATTAAAAATATATTTTGTAACAATGTAAAAATATTTTTGAGCAATATAATACATCTTTTCTGAACAGAAATTTCTTAAAAACAAACAGTAGTGTATTAATATGAAGGGCTTTATGAAATCAGTTTATTTTTTCCCAAATTCCATTAGATTTTTTTCCAAAAGTTTTAATTTACTGGATTCCATTTTTTTAATGGTTAAATTAAATTAAATCAAAATTTAATCAAAAATATGTCTAATTATTTGAAATGAAATGAAACTTACACAATTTAACAGCAATTTATTAAAAGTTTAACAAAAAATATATTTTTAAGGCCCCAATACATAAAAAAAAAAAATCTCAAATTTACATTTTTTTAAATTTATGAAATTCTGTTTTTTCATTCATTTTTTTAGTGGTTTCATTCAATTTTAACAAAAGAACCTCATCATAATATATATTTTTTTAAATAAAAAAACTAATCATTTTTTTAAGAATATTATGTTGTGTATTTACAGTTTTCTGGTAAATAAATTCTGGTAAATATTTTTTCTTGTAAATATTCCTTAAAAATAGTTTTGATAAACAAAATGTTACTAGTAGTAGTAGTACTATCATTACATTAATACAAATAATTCTGTCACAATTTCTTCAAGTTAAAATGAACTTTTATTTGACGGGTTGCTGTGAAGACCTTTAAATTCGATTTTCTCAAAATAAACAATGACATGCTCATGTTAGTCTCATGAATCTTAGAGCAGTTCTAGAGATTGTGTTTGTGTTCATCTACTCTGCTGAAAACACCACAAGCATCATGTGCATTTTAGTATGTGTGTAGTAAATACACTAATATTCACAGACACCAGTTTATATTGTGCTTTAATTCAATCATTTATTCATCCTAAGTTTGCCAAATTCTGTGACACTCTGTGTTATACATTAAATTTCATTTTTATGACTGGACTTATTTTCCACATTGCAGAAATCATAGAGCCCTAAATATGACAGTGATACAATACCATGGTGTTGCTGATACCATCATTGCACCATGGAAAACGCTTTTAATAGTGTTACAAATAGAGGAACTCCTGTTCGGATTCTCAGTTAGTGTGCTTCGTTTGACCTCTGCTGCCGTGCTCTTGGGCTAAGCACAACCCCATCTGCCTGATGCCTATGTTTGTCCTTGTGCTCTGGCCCGGCCAGTGTCTGGGTCAGATTAGCCTGGTTATAGTCCAAGTAAAGAAACCCCATGCTAATTTGGAATGATTGGGAATGCATTACAAAATACAGTACAGTTTCCTACAATTTCTTACTATCCCTAAATTCTAATAAACATGTGAAGGCTCGTATTTAATAAGCGTGGATCCTAACGGATGCAGCTACGGAACTACATCCCAACGTATGAATGTGTTTGGAAATGGGGAGAGGAAACAGGAGACCACAGCTGAAGGAGCTCTAGTTTCAAATCCTGTGGCAGGAAACTCTGCCGGAGACTCACCCCTCCCTCTCACCCTGTGTGTGTGTGTGTGTGTGTGTATGTGTTTGTGTGCGTGTATTTTTGAGTATATAAAAGTATAAAGCATCCTGTTTCACCTATCTATTGCCAGTTTAGTTAATGTTTTCATTTTACACTTTGTTACATATGAAATAAAAAAAAAATAAATAATAATAAGTGTTTTTTTGGAGTCTGCGTGTGTTGTTGGGTATATGGTCACGTCTGTGTATTTTCTGTTTATAAGCTTCCTCGTTCTTGTGTCCCTGACTATTGCTGCGACTCTATTTTTACAGTGTTTACATAGTTAGTCACTGCTCGTTTGCGTCAGTCTTCCTCAATGCCGGGCTCAGTTTAGTGCTGGAAATACACGCACGTTACCAGATGCACCACACACACAAGCTCTGCAATCTGAGGTTGAACAGTTAAAACCGAGCTGCATCCTCATCCTGTTTTGTCTGCAGTTGCTCTCGTTCCGTATCCCTCATGCGCTCGGACAGGAGAAACCCTGATCTGCTCTGGATTTCGAAACACACGTATTCACACAGAAAGTGTATACAACCATGTACGGCTACACAAATGCTCACACGTGCGCACACGCTCACGGCCTCTGAGGTTAGGCTGGAATGTGTGTGATGTGTGATTGTGGAGGTTGGAGGTGGTGGAGCAAGTTCAGCTTGACGGAGCGGAGCAGGGCCTCTCTCATTACAATCTAAACCAGCTCCCACTGCATTTTTCTGTCGCTCTCTCTCCCTTGCAGTCCCTCTCTGCTCACTCTGCCTGCAGTTCTCTTTTGCTTGCTATTTCTAACCCTATTTTTTCAGATTTCTTTCCCTCTCTTTCTCTCCTAGCCTCCCTCCCTTGGTATATCTCTCGCAGCTCTCTTTAAATATCGCTCGCTCTCGCTCTCTCTCACCAGCTCTACCCTTCTGCCACTTTTCTCACTCTATCTCTGTCGCTCCCACATTCTGTCTCGCTCCTCATGGGCTGCAGAGTGCATTGCAGCGACAGCTGCTGTTATAACCATCAACTGCAGCCTCCACGGCAACCGTTACTGTGGAGGAGAGAACACGGCAACAGCGCTTCATACCGCAGACCCCACCTTTGTTACACGGTTCAAGACAATTACAGAGTGATTATGCTTTCTCTGTTGCTTTGTAGTTATTGTGCCAAAAGTTTCACAGAGCTGTGGTGTCAGAAAAAAGTGCAAAACTTTTACAAGCTTTAAAAAATGACACAAAAGCTTGTTCCATCAAAGGGACACCTTATGTGCCTTACCTACCCCTGGACATTTGATTTTAGTACCTAAAAGTCATGATTTATCCATGTATATGCTTTTTTATTTAAAAACATTTGCAATGTTTAATCAAAATGTAATAACTGGAACTTCTGGTGAAAGTGAAAAGGTGATGTTGGCAGGACTTCTCCAATATTTTAGTGCATTTAAACCCCACTCCTGCAAACTCATGGTCATCTGTCTCTATTTTTGATGTTCAGTCAACCAATCCAATGAAAGCCCAATGCATGGAACCAAGTCACCACACTTTATTTTAATTTTTTTTGGATGTCACAATATGTGACCCTGGACCACAAAACCAGTCTTAAGTAGCACGGCTATATAGCAATAGCCAAAAATACACTGGTCGAAAATCATTATGATATTAAGTAAAGATCATGTTCCAACGAAGATAAGAATGATTTTCTCAAAAAAAATGTTTTGCACCCTCAGATTCCAGATTTTCAAATAGTTGTCCTATCTTAATATCAAGGGGTCCTAGTTTGGTATCAAAATATGTCATTTCCATACTAAAACTACATATTTTACAATCACCGTTATGCAGATTGAGCATAAACACAGCTAAAAAGCTTCCTACCACAGTAGCTATCCTTCACAAAATAATATCTATCACAGTTTTATCACAGGTAGAATGCAAAATGTTTCAATACAAGCATTTCAGTCAAATGGAATTTATGCCATATTTCAAACTTTTAACCCACGAAAATCAACCCGCTGCAACAGTTTAAAATCAGCCCAAATCTGTGGAAAAAAAGGGGATTTGGCAACCCTACATCCAACACAAGCTGCATACAAAGTGATTTTAAATACTCTGCATATTGATAGCGACTCTGTGATTATATATTATTATATTCAATATTAGAATATTTGCGGGAGAGGGATTAAGAAAACAGCCCTGCACAACAAGGCTTTAATCCAAAAATACACACAATGAATGGCGATTTAGGAATCCCGGCCGGAAAAGAGGACATGTCTGGGGAAAAGAGGATGCATGGTCACCCTAGTATAAATCCCAATTTCAAAAAATCTACGCTTATGACTGGTTTTGTGGTCCAGGGTCACATATATCAGAAAAGATCTGTTGCTACGTCTGTTTCCTCCCAAAAATGAAAATTCTGTCATAATTGTGTTACTATCATGTTATTCCAAATCCATTTATTAATCTTTATTTTAATGAAATCTACACAACCAAAATTTTGAAGATTCAAAAAGGTCACACAGGCATCCTAAAACTAACCCATATGAATCAAGCAGTTTAAACAAGCATTGCTTTATATGATAAACAGATTTAATGTAGGCTTTTGGTCACATCTAAACAATAATCGATGTACATGGAGTGGAGCATCAAATGTAGCAAACACAGAAGCTCAAACAGGCATGTCTGATGCTTGAGAACCAGTAAAGTTAGTTCTAGCATGTGATGCATGAACGTTTGTGCTTTCATGTTTACCATACATGCTCTATGAATGTGCTTTTGTTACAAAAAATGTAATGATAAACTTAAATAAACCCCCATATTAAGTCTGTTCATCATAAAATGTGATCCTATCTCTTCACAAGACTTGGATTAAACTTCTCAGTTGATATGGATTAGTTTAATGACACCTTTATGACCTTTTAAGATCTGTTTAGATCAATGGTTTTGTTGCGCTGACTTCATTTGGCCAGACAGAAAACATTTGGATTTCATTACATCCTCGGTTTTAGACGTGAACGAAAATTTTAGGGGTTTGGAACGACATTATATGCACCTTTTAGGGATAGATGAGGCATAAGAGTTTGCTTTTTGAGGGTTTTGCCATATTGACAAACTGGTCACACTTTATTTTAAGGTCCAGTTCTCACTATTAACAAACCATTAACTACGACTTTTGCCTCAATAAACTCATAATAAGGAATACAGAATATGGTCATGCAGAGTATGGGCTTTATAAGTACTAATAAGCAGCCAATATGTTAATAATAGGCATGCTAATAAGCAACTTATTAATACTCAGAATCGGTCCCTCTACTAAAGTGGTGCTGTCAAGCAACTTTAGCTTAGCTAAATAGCATGAAATAAATACATTTGTATGGTAAACATACTGGAAACCATTTTTGGCCAAGTGATGCTTATGGTCAGTGATATTGACACAGATTCTGTGTAATAAACAATTCTTTGTGACCGTATATAGTTTTCAAGTTGTAAAAGATGTTTAGCTCCCATTTTAAGTATAACTTAGTTCCCAGGACATCTACAAGATGGATTAAAATGCTGATAAAGTCAAGAAAAGATGAGACAAACATGAAAGCGTGACTGAAATATTAAAGTGTTAAATAAATAAAACACCTTTATTCTGTGGCACCTAAAAAAAATAATTTGGCACCCAAGTTTGTTTCTTATAGGAGCCTTACTCAATTTTTTTTTGTATGGAGCCCTGTTAGATGCAAGATCATTGGTCGTTCATGTTAGTTAATACATTAACTAATGTTAACAAATGACACCTTATTGTAAAGTGTTACCAATAACCTTTAGTGGCATAGCTAAGAAAGCTTTATGCTGAAACATACTTCATATAGATGTATCTGTACACACAATACGTATCTGGACAAAGAATCTGGACATCTATATTTGACCTTTACCAGCGAAGAAGACTGGTTTCATTTTAGAGCTGACAATCTTCTGCCCATAATTTGTTTCTGAGGGTTTCATCTGTGATTTCATTTTCACCAGAAAACAATTGTAAATCTTCCATCATGCAGTAAAACTTAATAACACACGTCCACCCACTGAAAACCATTATTATAAGTGAAAATGATGAAATTAAAAGCAACTTATTGTTTCATTTTGCTCCCAGTGGATTATTTTTTTCGGGTAGCTTTTTTTTTTTTTAACTCAATGTCATGGTCACACTTTCGTCCTCTCCTATCCAAGTGTACTAGTCTAGTCTAGACTAAAACTTAACTACCTGTGAGACACTTTAACCCTATGTCCAAAACACACATCTGCATTACGTGACTGGGCTTATGTAGAATTAATACTAATATATTGCAGCAACTTGAATTCTGTTCAGAATGGATATACCATGATGCATGATCTTTATTTTTAGCGTCCTTTTGCTGGTCTCTAGTGTAGCTCCGCAGTGCCATATCTACTCTTACCATTATTGTGCCAGACCTTCCTTCCTTACTCTGCTGCCCAGACCGAGAGCACCAGAAAGCCTCCTGTTAAAGAGATGCAGATTTATGCGCAAGCAAAGGCGGGGCCCTGTGTGTTTTGATGAAAGAGATCTATGAGAAAGGCTCGCTCATATGCTTCTAGTCACTCCCTCCCTCTCTTTCTCTCTCTCCTTCTCTCTATCGCTACATACCCCCCCCCCCCACCACCACCACCCCGCCTCAATCTTTCGCCTGCTCCCTCTTTTCTCTTCTATAACGGTCTCACTTTAATATGTATGCAAATGTGCCCGTCCTCCATCCCCTTAATTGTCTGGCTTCCAGCAGTCAGTGTGTGTGTGTATGTGTATGTGTGTGTGTGTGTGTGTTTGTGTTTTACAGTGCCTCAGCTCTCCTCACTAGCCTCTGCTGGCAGAATCACCAAACCTGCACCTGAGCTCAGGAAGCGATGGCGGGGTTATGCCATTCTGTCACTTTGATAAGCGTGCACGGTAAAAGCCAAAAATGGCACTGAAAGTGCATTTACCCTTTAGCTAACATGTATAACTGCCCATATCAAAGCCATGTTTTGAATAAATTGCATCGCATTCTGAAACGAGAGATTTGTGATCAAATCGTGTTTAAGTACTAGAACGGTTGGGGTTCAATTAGGTAACTGTGATAGGATATGATAGAAAATGAGACATGAAGCGAAAGTACTATTAAACAATACAATTACCCTTTCATTTCTTCTCTCCTAATATGCAACAGCAAACGTTATACTAAATTGGCACAATCTTGGCTCTAATCTGCCATAGCCTATAGCTGTTTTCTCCTTATAGATAACTTTTCTTGTGGTGATGCTATTTCTATTCGATCTACTTGAAAACTGCAGGTGTATCGACACTTGTGAGCTACTGCTGCAACATTCAAGCACTTCAAACACAAAACCTGGAGAGGATGTTAAAGGCAAGTTTTCTACAATATTAGGTACTTGCCACTTGTTTGATAATGTAGTGTTGATTTCAACAGCAAGATTTGCAATAAATGCATTTGTCAGCAACTGTTTTTCCTGGAAGAGTAGGAGGTTGTGAGAGGAAACCATAACGGTGTTTTCTTTTCATAGTGATTGGAGAGAATAATAAAAGTAGCAATAAGTTTTGACATTTGTACAGATATATGTAGGTTGTTGGTTTGATAATCACTAAAATCAACAAGTAAATGAAATCTGTCTGCGGAAGCTGGGTTAGTTCTTGTTTAAACTATAATAAGTACACATGATGTTTAAATAAAAGTGCGTCGTGGGGCAGATATGTGTTTATCATTGATTATGTTTGTAGTATTGAACGCCCCTCAAGTAGTTTCTGGAAGATGATGGTGTTTTATTTTCCTTTTTAAAGTTTATTATTATAAGATTTGGATAGAAATGGTCATTTTGTACTGATAGAGCACCAGATTCCCTTTGTTAAAGTATTGCGTGCTATTTTCACTTGGCCCTCAAAGGTTCATTCAAAACATCTGTGCACACATTTTACAGAAATTAATATTTGACTTCATTTTTTTTTTTTTTTTTTTTGGAAAGACATAGTTGCCATTTCACTGAGTCTATTTGTTCTGGCCAATTCGATATTCAGTATCTCACGTTCAATAATTGCCAGAAGGTAGAGACGCTGTTGAATAATATGGTGTCACAGTATATAAAAATGGGAAGAGGATGGAAATGTAGGGTAAAGAGAAGAACTGGAGCTCCAGTCAATTAATGTGCTGGAGTGTTGTGCAATGTAACTTCACAAACGTATAGTAAACCCACCGAATCTTATTAAAATGATGGGAGACGGATAACAAAGGGGAGTGTTTGACAGGTGGGGTGAGTGAGGATGCTTTTGTGTCAATCAGGCATTTGGATGTAAATGAATATATCTGTGTTTGACTTCATATCTGTTTTCGTATTTTCGGATGGTGGTTCTTGCAAGTATGTTTTACAGTTATTACAACTAAGTTCAGTATTGAAAATCTTTTTACTACATTTTTAGCTCCCCACAAACTTTTGCAACTACTCATTCTGTTCACACATTTTGTTTAAGTGTCATTTGGTTAAAAACTGGTTAAAAACCAATCCTATTGATTAAGATAATCGTATTAACCACAACTTACTTGTATTAATCAAATGAAAACAATTCAAAGACTTTAAAAGGTTGTATTAGATGAGTAAATCATTGAATAGACATCCCAAAAGTTGATTTAGAAGTTGTTTGTAATGTTTTATTTCCATATCATGGAACAAAAGCCATTAAAATAAGTTTGTCATTGTTAGTCTGTGAACATAAGCAGCCATGAGTGTCAAAATTGTGAGTATTTTGTGTTAAAGAATTCTGTGTTGCCTGCTCTTTTTGTTGTTTGGTGCAGCGACTTGCCAGTGGTCAGGGGTTTATGATTAAATATGTTAGTTTTATTTGTGCCATTCTTTCTTAAGTTTTGTTAACATTAAGTTAATGTGCTAACTTTCAGTCGATTGTAATATCTGCATACTGAATTGTGATCTTTTCTTTCTTAGCTCTATTCAAGCATTTAGATTCAGTTGGCACCTACTCTTAAAAAAAAAAAAAAAAATTTACTACCAATTAATTTCTATTAAGGCAACTGAGAAACAGAGAGCATATTATAGGCCTTTTTATTCTGTAGCTAGTTAGACTTCTTTTTGGGATAGATTTTTTTAAAAGGATTGGTTCCAGAATAAATATTTTCTAATAATTGACTAACCCTCATGTCATTCAAGATGTTTCAAAAAGAAAATTTTTTTTTGAGGACAACATTCCAGGATTTTTTTCTTTATTGGGGATCAGCGGGTTGAAGGTCCAAACTTGCAGTTACAGTGCAGCTTCAGAAGGCTCTACATGATCTCTTTCGAGGAATAAGGGTCTTTTCTAGCAAAATGATCGTCCATTTTCTAAAAAAATTATATACTTCTTAATAGGGATGTCCCGATCAGGTTTTTTTTACCCTCGAGTCCGAGTCCGAGTCATTTGATTTTGAGTATCTACCGATACCGAGTCCCGATCTGATACTTCTATAATACATAAAGTATAAAGAAGAGCGAAGAAACAGATCCAGGATGTTCCTTATTTTTTATTTAATTCACTTTATTTTAACATTCAACAACTCTGTTAACAGACAGAGCACTTCTGTAGCTTGAACAATGAAGTAATAAATAACATAAATTCTTCACTTTTGGACTTTGGTGCAACAGTAAACATAAAGTCTAATATAAAAACAAATAGCACCTCAACTTAAAATACCCGGCAGGCATGTAAACAAATAAAAAAATAAAAGTGCCACAGTGTTTGCAAAGCCAGTAATGTGCTTTTAGGAACTGCACTCCTAACTCTTAAGACCCTTTCACATGGGACGCGGCAGTCGCGAGTGTCTAGTTCATTTTCAATGGGAGATACGCGGAAAGATGCTGGCGGCGCGGAGGCGGAGCGCAAGCGGTGCTCGTGCACCCAAAATCCTGCCGCTTCCATGACCACGGATAAAAATATTTCATCTTTTTGTGAGCGGCAGCCGTGTCGGCTTTAAACAATCAGTGAACTGATTATTAACAACCAATCATAAAACATATAACGGACAGTTGGAGAAGATTGTGTTAAGTGTGATGGATTTCCCAGAATTATATGACCCATCTAAAATCATATACAGACACATAAATAAAAAATCCAGAGCGTGGGAGCTTGTGAGCGCACAAAAGAAAATACAAATACGCTCTTCTCGGAGTAGTTCATGTACCCATTTTGCAAAAACTGCAGGAAAAAAGGACAAAATGGGTACATGAACTACTCCTGAAACGAGAAGAGCGTATTTGTATTTTTACTTGGCGAACCAACTTGTGCACTCACAAGCTCCCACGCTCTGGATTTTTTATTTATGTCTCTTTGACATGTGATTTTAGATGGGTCATACAATTCTGGGAAATCCATCACACTTAACACAATCTTCTCAGCGTTAACTGTCCGTTAAAAGTATATGTTTTATGATTGGTTGTTAATAATCAGTTCACTGATTGTTTAAAGCCGACGCGGCTGCCGCTCACAAAAAGATGAAATATTTGTATCTTTGGCGCCGTGCTTGCGGAAGCGGCAGGATTTTGGGTGCATGAGCACCGCTTGCGCTCCACCTCCGCGCCGCCAGCATCTTTCCGCGTATCTCCCATTGAAAATGAACTAGACACTCGCGACTGCCGCGTCCCGTGTGAAATGAGCATAGATATGTTAAACAATAATGAGAATATATATATATATATATATATAGCTTTTCAGTGATCTACGGCTCTGTGAATAAACTGGCGCTCTATTTGAACACAGGTGATGGAGATTTACCGCTAATCAAAGAACCGGCTTTAGTGACGAGATGCGCATGAATTTATCGATCGATATATATCGCCCATCCCTAATATATATATATATATATATATATATATATATATATATATATACATATCCGAGTCTTGATCGGGAGGTAACGTCCGATTCTGATCGAGTCTGAAACCATGTGATCGGGCCCGATTTCCGATCACGTTATCGGATCTGGACATCCCTACTTCTTAAGCACAAATTCACATCTTGCACTATCTCTCGATGCGCATGTGCAACTTGATACGTTACGTAATCACACTGGAAACATCACGCGTGGTTAGTTCTTCATGTGTGCATTTTGTTTCATCTCATTTTCTTCAACTCAATCATCCGACGTTGTTTTACCTTTTTAGGTAAAAGGCATTTGACTTTCTTTAGCATGTTTCTTTTGTAAACAAAGGTTGGTACTTCCATCTATGTCACGCATCACTTTTCAAACATGACTACATAATGCGTGAGGTTGAGCTAGTGCAAGATTTAGCATTTTTTATACTTTTTTTTTTTTTTTTAGAAAATTACAGATTGTTTCGCTAGATAAGTACCTTATTCCTGGGATTCCTTATTCCCTTTGAAGCTGCATTGAACCTGCAATTTGGACTTTCAACCTGTTGGTTCCTATTGAAGTCCACAAAAATTCTGGAATGTTTTCCTCAAAAACCTTAATTTTTTTTCGACTGAAGAACATGAATGTCTTGGATGACATGGGGTGTGAGTAAATTGTCAGGAAATGTTTATTCTGGAAGTGAAGTAATGCTTTAAATGCTTTAAAATAAATGGTCAAATCTATGGGATATTTATCTTTATTTGAAATATTTTGAAGCATTTTATTTGAAATGCTCCAAAAGAACAGTGTTGAAGTTTAGGTGAAATTGTGTTGTTTTCTGTTGGCTGTGGAAGAAGCACACACATTAAATGTGAATGTAGCTATAGTATTGCATTTCACTAGACAGTGCAATGATGTGTGAGAATGGGAGGATGTGTCCTGTTTAGGCAGACACGTGCAGACTAACAACATCAACAAAACAGACTAGCATAGCGTTGGACAAGACTCCTTCCTTCACTCTGATCACTCAGATCAATCAGTCATTTTAAATGATCTACACACCATTTGGCTGTTTAGCTAAGGAGAAAAAATAAGACTGAAGCTTTCTCTTTTATGAAAATACCCACTAAGTCTATTACTCAGGAAAGACTAATGCTGTCCCAGTCAGGTTTTTTCCAACAGCGCTTAAAAACAAAGCTCTAAATTGACAGTTCGCAAAGATCATTCCGCCCTTCATTACTGTTGCTATGTCCGACAAGCCATAGCGCTTTCATGCCAGACGTCATGTTCTCACGCACTGAAAAATACTTTGCGGAGCAGAGGAAACTGACAATGCGCCGAGAAACAAGACCGAGCATGTTACTTAAAGAGCACGTCATATGGGTTTTCAAAAATATCTATTTTACAGTTTATAATGTAGCTATCCTTCAATGTAAACAGCCTGCAAAGTTGTTAATCATAAAAGTGCATTATACATAAAGATATTGTCTCTCAAAACAAAGAGTTAATAAAATAGGGTAAGCAAAAGACCTGGGAGAGAGAGGCGAGCGAGTTAGGCTGGTGTACCTGCAAACTGTATTGCTTCATTAGTTGTTCAGTTAGTCCACCATTATTGTTTACCATTAAATGTTTACAGTTTAGCAGCTAAACTTTAGCTGTGGGCATGATGTTTTTATGTCATTATTTTAACAACGGATTGGAGCACTATTATTGTTTTATGTAAAGGTGCATGCTAGGGTTGCCAGGTTGTCACAACAAAACCCACCCAATTGCTACTCAAAACTAGCCCAATCGCATTTCGAGGAGGGCCCCCTGTTAAAAATCGCATTCCAGGGGCTAAATATGATGTTATTGGGGTTACCTCAGCATTAAAAACAACTGCAGACTAGGCAACACAAATGGTAGAACTCACTATCTTTCTCAGTTACTCCTCTCTCTGCCAATCACAACAGGCTTTGCCAGCTGACCAATCAGAGCAGAGGCTTAATGGTAGGGAGGGGTTTACAGTCAATATGCTCTAAAACAGATTTGAACCATCATTTTCGAAATCATGGACAAATGACTCTATGTATAAATGTATAAACTCTATGTATAAAATTACAATGTTTTCTGACCTTAGATACATTTAAATCTGTTTTGAGGACTCCAACATAATATTAGGAAAGTCAGATCGCCTTTCAATCAAACTCCCTGCGAAACAATTACACAAAACTTAAAGCTGCAGTCAACTTTTTACGTGTTATAATTTACGTAAGTGTGTGCATCATGAATGCATTTTCCAAACTGTGTTTTTGGCTTTTCCTGAATCACTACGGTACACCTGTACTATGTTTTAATATTCAGACTATTTTAGACTGGTTCTGGTTCAGAGTAGCCCAATGCTTGCGTGACTCGTCATAGACATAAACAGAGAGAAGTAGCTCCGGCTACAATGTTCTTCCGCATGCGGTTGTTTATTAACCGCCAAAAAAAAAAACTTGTGCGAGGTGTGATGAAACCTCCATATTCAGGTTGAGTTTGCCTCACCATAATTTTGAAAAATGCGACAGAAGAACGTGTGAAAAGCTGCAGAGAGGATGAGGGCAGAGCACTACAATCTGCAGTCCAGTCAGTTTTATTTCACATTTATTGCTTTAATGGTATCAAAACCTTTCACAAATGCACAGTTGCACTTAACAAAATGCATAAATAATCCACAAACATACACTGGACATTTTTAATGCTTGTAATTTAATGCACAAATAAATAGCAAACTGTTTGCTTGTGTACTGCACAGTACACAGTAGGCACGCTATCATTTTCTTTTATCATGTTCAGTGAGTACGAAAACCGTATTTTAATGTTTCATGACCCTTTAAACTATACGTGCTTTCTATTGATAATTGTTTTTAATTTCACAGGACATTTGAAATGCTTTCAGTCAGGTCAGTGACTATATGATCACGGTAGAATGGTTTTGCCTTCAAGAACTAGATCATTCTATCACAATTCGATAATTGGTCTACAAGCTAGGCTTCTGTTAAGCTGCCAGACACTTTTTGTTTATTTGCTTTGCTTCTTGGTCACCCTAATGTGGTTTCCTACTGGCAAACACAACCAACGGCGAGTGTTACGACACCGCGGGACACAATGAGTTTACATGGATTTCACATGTTTTTCCATTTTAAGTGGCACCTTGAACGTGTAGTCCGTTCACCAAGCTCATTTAAGAACACTGGGCTTCAAATGTTAAAAACCAGCTTTCGGTTCTGCCTTCGCTCTACCCAACTGCTGTATTCCGGGAATGAGAGGGAACATCAAGAAAGAGAGAAATCTATGAAAAGCCTCCCAAGGGTAGAGGTTGTTTCCTAGGCAACGTTTCATTGATTGGTTGCGCTGGAAAAGAGGCTCTGGGTTCTATGTGTGTGCGTGGTTATGAACAACATTGATGTGCTCTAAGAAATATGTTGTTGAGCACGCAGTGCCGTCGCAAAGTCTTCGTTACCATTTCTCACTCCATTAAGAGCTGACGATAGTTTTGAAAATCAGTGCGCAGCGTGTCAGTTTAGAACTCGAGTGCAGAATTCTTTTTGGATCTTGTGCTAACAGTGCATTTGAACATTTTGATGACTTTCAGTCAAGTAGCCATCTATGATAAGCCAGTGCTAATCATCTGTCTTTTTTTCCTGTGGTCATTAGACTAGTAGCTGACATGTGATCGTTGCAGCTAAAACAAGAAATACGAATCGTTCCTTGTGATCTTTCAAAGACTTTAGCAGCCGGCTTCAGTGCACTTAACTCAAGGACACAATGGTGATGGTTCACGGATCTCTCGGAGCAGGGTTCGAATCTACATCCTTTTAGTCACCAGTCCAGAGATACAATGTCACACGATCCCCGTCGTCTGCCATCTGTTTCTGTTTTCCCTTTTCTTCTTCTTCATTTGTTGTTGTTGCACACAAAACTAAAATTCAAGCAAAATTCGAGAAAGAAAACAACTTTACTGCTAGGAAAATTAAGAAAAAACTCCCAAAACACAGTACTTTGCCACAAATCAAAATTTAAATTGAATGATTCAATTGTAATGAATTTCTAATGAAATTATAAATGTGCTAGCTTTTCAATGAAGTTGTCAACTGCATGTTGTTATATGAAGTTATATTTATTTTCCAGACAGAGAAATTTTTTTTAATTGAGGTTAGATCGTTCATTACTCTACCTTATTGTTAGGTTTAAACTAGTTAATAATTTTAGTGAATTGAGATTTATACATCATCTGAAGCTGAATAAAAACGCTTTCCGTTAATTTATGGTTTTTAGCTGAGATACAAGTTTATAAACATTTAGAATCTGAGTGTGTCAACCAAATATTGAGAAAATCGACTTTAAGTTGTCCAAATGAAGTTCTTAGCAATGCATATTACTAAACAAAAATTAAGTTTTGATATATTTACGGTAGGAAATGTAAAAAATTTCTTCATGGGATCATGATCTTTACTTAACATCCTAATGATTTTTGGCATTAAAAAAACTATTTTGACCCATACAATGTATTTTTGACTATTGCTACAAATATACCCATGCTGCTTATAGAATGCATGTAGTATTTTCAGTTTTATAGGTTTGTTTACTAGTTGCTGGTCTCTGTTGCCAAGTCTGCACTAGCTGAATGAGTTTCTAAGTAACAAAGGGCTTTGTTTTAGGAGTTTGTTGTCATTTTGGACTGTTGCTCTGAACTTGTTTAATGTGATAAGAGTACATGTTTCCCTGAAGGTGGGAGGAGAGATGGGTAGATAATGTAATAGAAATATCATATATGTGTCCAGTGTATTTCAGTGGGCTTTGTAATGATCTTTTATTAAAATGTAATTAGTTGCCCTGTCTCTAAAACATTTTTCCTTTTTTTGGCTTTAAAAATCCCTTTTGCATTTCCACCCCTCTCCTCCAATTGCCTGGCTCCTTTCTGGTATGCGACCCCCTACTAATCACAATTAATCAAGTGAATTTCAAGTTTTTTCAAACCAAGTGACATCTATTTTAAAGCCAGCACAACTGCGCTACTAGCATGAGGTATATGTTTTAACATTTGAAGCAAATCATATGTGTTTTCCATACTTCATTTAAGTATTAGCCATGATTTATTTAGATAAGCAAGTCATGCAAGTGAAAAAGAGTTGTTTTGTTTACAAATGTAAATTTAATAAATCATTATGGAATTCATAGATTTGAGGTCATTAATTTTAAAGCTCTTTAATACCTTCTATTTAAATGAAGTTTGAAAAACAATCAGTTTGCTAGATCATATTTTAAATGAATATATTCAGAGCTATATTTTTATATTTAAATGTATAACTACTTATTGATGAGTTACATTTACATATTCAGATTTGGGTAATTCCATAATTTTCCATAGCCTGGTAAGTGCTATTTTCAGGCTTGTCACATCCATAACAGTACATATTCCCCATAAATAGACACTCAAAAAGAAAATAAAGTAACAGTTATATGTTCTGCGAAGACCCATAGCTTCTCTATTTGTTGAGTATTATTGCGATTTTTCTGATGTTTAGACGCTATCAACAAGGTTTATTAAAATATAAACAGATGGTTTGGTATATTGGTAACACATACATTCTCTAAGCATTTATAGGTCACATCGATAACGCTGGATTTACCCATTTATAATTAGCCAATACATTTTGAAATCTACATTTTGATATCTTTTTATATGTATCGTATATTCAGATTTTATATGACTATTGTACTGTGTGTATGTAAACCATTGCATTAGAAATGTATCAGTCTAACACAGGCTATACATTGCCAACACAAGTCATCTCCCTGATTAACTTTACCGCCAACCGTGAGTACTTTCATTGCATTCAAATTAATTCCTCCACACATTTAAAGCGCAAGCCTCTGCACAAGCCTCACAGATCTCTGCTCATCTGTCCTCCTGAAGCTAAAGCTACTGGCTCCACCAAGTGCCTTGTGAAGATTTCACGTCTCTCTAGAATCACTAATTGGAAAATGCCGCATGTCAAGTCAGATCGGCAAGCTGTCGTCACATGACCAGAGGGTTTCACTGACAAACAAAAAAATCCACCAATCAAACAGCAGCATACTTTTTTTACATCTACAACTGCCTCTGTCTGTTTGTTAATTAGCAGAAGTGGAAAAATTGCAAAATATATCAATCTGCTTACTTGCACCATAAAAAAGGGACTGATAAGGCATCAAGTCAGGAATCTGTTGTGTAGAGGTTTGGTGAAGTCGTTTATAAGGCACCTCGGTTTCTGTTTGTGTGTCTGTGCATGTGTGTGTACATAACAGAGTGTGAAAGGAGAAAAGGCAGACATCGATTTGTGTCCACTTGACTGCAGATCCCTGCCATCATAAAAAACGGTTATGGAGCACCACCTGCACACATTAAAGCAGAAAAACCAATAGCGGCGCTGTGCAGTTTAGTGGAATGGAACATTGTAATAACAGAGCCATTTTGGGGATCATCACTGGTGGTCTAGAAACCTTAAAACTCTAATAGTTTGGTCTGTATCTAAGAGCAAAGCTGAAATGAAATTGTTCCTATTTATCTTTGTTTTCTACAGACATGCTCTTCTATGTGCGCTTATTTAACGCAGACATTGCTGAATAAAAGGATAAATGGATAGTTCACCCAAAAATGAATAATTACTTGTTCCAAAACCATAAGATCTTCATCTTCGGAACACAAATTAAGGTATTTTTAATGAAATCCAAGAGCTTTCTGACCCTGCATAGACTGCAACACAACTGACACATTCAAGGCCCTGAAAGGTAGTAAGGACATTGCTAAAATAGTCCATGTCCGTTCAAACGTAATGTTATGAAGCTATGTTAAAAGAAAAAAAAATGACTTAATTCAGCAATTTATTCTCTTTCCGCAGCACAATGTATGCCTAGAACGTCCTTCTCTCTTAGTTCATCATCTGTATCTTCTTGTTCAAATTAGTAAGGCTGGACAAAAAAGATTACAAGCCATCCTCTCCGTCGTGGTACTCTTGTAAACGTGTGTCGAAGACTGACACGGAATAGAAGAAATTGTTGAATAAAGTCGTTATTTTTGTTTTCTTTGCACACAAAAAGTATTCTCGTAGCTTTATAAAATTATGGTTGAAACATTGATGTCTCATGGGCTATTTTAACAATGTCCTTACTAACTTTCTGGGCCTAGGAACATTTCAGTTGCATTGCTGTGTATGCAGGGTCAGAAAGCTCTCAGATTTCATCAGAAATATCTTAATTTGTGTTCTGAAGATAATGGATCGACATTAATAATTAATTTTAATATGTGGGTAACAGGGCTCCAGACAAAAAAATTGAGTAAGGAGCCACTGGCTCTTATAAGAAACAAACTTGGGCGCCATTTTTTTTTTTTTAGATGCAACAGAATAAAGGAGTTTATTTGTTTGTTTTAACACATTAATAGTTCAGTCACACTGTCATTTGTTTGTCTCATCTTTTCTTGACTTTATCATCCTTTTAATCCATCTTGTAGATGTCCTGGGAACTAAGTTTCACTTAACGTGGGAGCTAAACATCTTTAGCACCTTAAAAACTATATACAGTCACAAAGAATTGTTTATTACACAGAATCTGTGTCAGTATCACTGACCATAAGCATCACTTGGCCACTGAGTGTAGTTTGGGTTCCTTTTTAATGCATATATAAATGTTGTCATATGCTTTTCACACATCTAGTCTGTTTTTCTTCGTTAGTAAAATACTAACACTTTTATAGAAAGTGTCGAATTTCATCTTCAGCTCCTTGCATTCTCTTATCATGTAGACAACAGACAAAAATATTAATATGCAATAGCACATAAATATAGCAAAATGCTCCTTTTTCTAGCTGAGTGATGAGCTTATGGATGCTGAATGATAATTCAGGTAAATGTATTGTTACATAGGAATGTTTCCGCAGTTTGAAACACTATATGAGCGATTACAGACATTTCAGTAGGTTGTCCATTCATGTTCATTTCGTACTATAGTAGTGAAGAGAAAGATATAATGGGTTCACTTGCCGCTTGAACTGAGGCGCTAAACTAAAGTGATTGCTCCTGCCAAGAGAGTGCCAAACCCATATTTATTGTTTGAATTTTGTTATGAATTTAGTATAATATTAAAGCCGATACTTTGTTTATTAAAAGGTAACAAAGCTTAAGTGATTACTGGACGGCAAGTGCGTTGCAAATAATATAAAGTTCACGCATTAGCAGAACACAGCAACCTAGACTAAGATCTTGATAACAAGAATAGTTTCGATTAAAAATAAGAATTGTTAACGATATTGTTAATGTCCAAACAGCTGACAGCTTTACCTGATCGAAATAGACACTGGCTTTGTGCACTTTTAGATCGCACGTCTCTGTCATTTGGATCTCTCTAATGCTAGAGCTGCGTTTTACAGGTGTGCTGCTGTTCAGCAGAGATGAGGACTGTTTGAAAGTCTTTTTCCCATTAAAACTTTGTTTTATACTTGAACATTACAAAAGATGTGATCGCAAAAGGCATTACATGCAGTTTTTTAAGTCATAACATGTAAATTTATATAGTCGCCAGTGGCGACCTTGTCAAAAACGTAACTCGCAAATGAATATTTTTGGTCGCAAATGCGGCCATTTTAGTTACAGTTTGGAGCCCTGGATAAAGTAACCCTTTAAAAATGTATAATTACATAATTTACCCATCCTCATGTCAAAACTGTATCACTCTCTGTCTTTTGTGAGCTACTTTGAGAGAAGTTTTTTTGTTCATATACAGTAGAAAAACAAAACAAAACAAAAAAACAAGTCATACAGGCTTGGAAAGACATGAGAGTTAATGTTTGACAGTAAAAAAAAAAAAAAAAAAAAAATATATATATATATATAGAATTATTCCTTAAAGCCCATTTCAGTTTGGTCACAAATTATTTGTTTCGTGTACCGCTAAATACATAGCCTTTCAAAGTAAATGCCATTTTTAGCATGTGTGAACAGTTCATCAACACAGTTTTGTCATTGTGGTGTCTGTTTTTCTCCAGAAGTTATGACCAGTTATGGGCTTGTGTGAGTTAAATGTAAAGAGTATGCCTGTGTGAGTACAGTACCATCATGCGCACTGTTACACATGCTCTGCAAATACCCAGCTTAGTGTATGCATAAAAACCAAAGTACACTTTAGGTTTAGTTTCTAGATAAAGTGGTTTCACATAACAACTGTACAGCCGAAGGTGGATTTGTAGAAATCTTGAGCACAACAGGGACACCATAAGAGCAGAACTGAAATCATGTAAAATGCTCCTAATAACAACTCACAGACGTTTTCTAAAACCATTTCTTGGAGTGAGGTTAATTAAACCACTGTTATATGTAAAAGAAAATCAAACACTTAAAAATCAGCGTTGGCCACTGGTAATTGTTTTAAATAGAAAGTTGCTACTTTGAAATGGGCTTATGATGAAGGCATAATTTATGACAGAATTCAACTTTACTTAAAGGGATATAGTAGTTCACTCATTGTGTAGACAAACACTGTTGTATATGATAACAGAATTGAACTGTTTAGCTATGAATGATGGCTTTAACGTGTTCCTGGTCCGTTTGTTGTGTTGACCGTACATATCGTTACAGCTTTCTTTGGCCACACCTCACTGGCCCTCTCAGTAACTCCAGTAAGAATATGCAGGTTTTGGTGAACCCATTCACCCCCACAGAATGAGAACTCTCTCTCTGACAATTCTTCTCCCCAGTGACATCATTGCTCTCGGTCTAGCCTCGGATCAGTGACGTGTCAGCAGGGAGCCCTTTAAAACTAGTAAGCATTACTGTAAACTATGTCAAAGAGTGTTGCACTGAGATCATTTCCTTTAATATATATAGTATTAATGGGCCATTCTCTTTAAAAGGCATTTAAGCATTCAAATCTTAGATGTTTATTATAACCCATAATAATTTTTCAAATATCCGATATATACAGAAGTATACCAAAACTGTGTATGTTTTAGTCCATTGGCCTAACTACACCCCTGCATTTATGATCAGGATATTTATTTGTCACCCTCATCCTTGACAAATGTGTTTAGAAGTCTTTAAGGAGTGTCACTACTAGCACACTTTTTGGGTGTTTTTCCATCACATTTAGTTTTATGTGTGTACAGCTGTTCAGAACTGTGCTGGGTAACAGTGTGCTGATTACCATCTTTTACCTAGGTTCAGAAGTATCTAAAATTGTCACTACTGAAACCGTTACAACTGAAACATTTGGTGAAGTTTCAGTTGTGACACACATGTTTTTTTTTTCCCATTTTCATTTTATGAAATTTAGTTTTTATGTGTGTACAACTGTTTAGAACTGTTCTAGCAAACCATGTGCTGGATAGTGTCTTTGAGCTGGGCTCAAAAGTATCTAAAATTTGTCATCTTTGTTTTGGTAGTGACAAAAGGAACACATAATCCTTTTTTGGGGTAGTTATGTTTATATTAAAACAAAGGATATTAAAACATAACTATTATTATGTTTTAATAGTGCTTTAGTATGCAAGTCACATTACTGTCACTACGGAAACTAGATGTTTTGTCAAAAATGAAATATATTGACTTATAAACTAAGATGTTATGATAGCGTTTGGTTCCGTGTATATTCAAACCAATGAACCAAGTTTGAAATCAGTGTGATCAGCTTTTTACAAAGAAAGATTGGATTCAAAATACAACAAATCACATAAATTACACTTGAAATATTGTTACAGTTGTAATTTTTTTTTTTACGTCTGAAAACTTTATAATAAAATAGCAAAAAATATAAAATAAATAAAGTAAAATATTTACAAGGTAAGTGTAAACAAAATCTTGATAGGTCAATATAGCCCTTCTTAATAAATTACTTTGTTTCAGTAGTGACAAATTTGGGAAAAGGAAAAATATTCCAAAACTTTCTGAAAATACAATATGAGAATTAACTGCACAATTATTAGAAATGTGTACCTTGGATATTATACAATTTGCATAGATACACAATTTGTGGAAATATACACTTTTTTTCTCAACATGTTCAAAGTCAAAGTTGGAAACATGTTCTGTAGAATGGCCCTAATATGTGTAACAAGGCATCAGTCTGAGGCAAATATTGTTCTATGAAATGAAAAGGTTCTGGTCATGATTTCAAAATCGTAAGCCTTTCAAATCACCCGAGAAAATTATTGTCCAGTGTCATCTAAGTATGAGGCCCTAAGACCAGCGTAGGTAAACACATATTGATAGGTTAAGTGAAATTATTTGAGATTCATGTCTTCGTCAACAAAGGTAAATTACAGCATTTGCTAATTAAAAGGTAATTCAGCCATGCAAACTAGCACAGAAAATCGTCCATGGTAATTCCTTTTCTACTGGTGATAATGTGGATTTGTGAAAAAGGATTATTATTTTGAGTTTTTTGTTGCATGAAGATATTAGGAAGTTCGTAGCTTAATTTGAGACTTAATCAAGTTATATATCATTTTAAAATTGTAATTCAGGTAACTCCACATCCAGATAATTTGATCTCATTGTATGATTTTTGTATTATTTTTTTTTAAATCAACATTAAGGCTTATAAGGGCAAAAAGAGTACAATGTTTATTGGCAAATTTTGACATATACAAAATATAAATTGTTAAAAGTATTGTATCAATATTTATAGAAGTTAAACCAACTGTTTTGAATTTTTTTTTTTTTTCAAAATATGGTACAACAGTAAAGACAACTATCTAAATCTCTCTCTCTCTCTCTCTCTCTCTCTCTCTCTTTCTCTCTCTATATATATATATAGTTTTGTGTATATTATGGCATATGCTGAGTACAGCTTGACATTGTTGAAATATTTTCTGAAACTTGATGTTGCTCTGGAGAAAGATCTGAGAAGCATGTTTTTTCATTGTAAAAGTAAAACTTTACATTTTCTTTTTATTTATTAGGGTATGCAATGCAGTTAAGATGAATGTACACTACCAGTCAAAAGTTTGGACACACCCTGTCATTTAATGTTTTTTAAACAAGTTTCTTATGCTTACCAAGGCTGTTTTCACTTGATCAAAAATACAGAAAAAAATGTAATATTGTGAAATATTAGTACGATGTAAATCAATGTTTTTCTATATTAATATACATTAAAATTTTATTTATATCTGTAATTAAAGTTCAGGATCATCTCCAGTCTTCAGTGTCACATGATCCTTCAAAAATCATTCTAATATGCTGATTTATGATCAGTGCTGGAAACGGTTGCACTGCTTAATATTTTTTTTTGGAACCTGTGATACTTTTTTCAGGATTTTTTGATCAATAAAAGGTTAAAAAAGAACAGCATTTATTTAAAATAGAACAGTTTTCTAACAATATACTACTATTGTTTAAAAGTTTGGGTTCAGTCGATTTGTATTCTTTCTTTTTTTGAAAGAAATTAATACTTTTATTCACCAAGGATGTGTTAAATTAATAAAAAGTGCTAGCATACATTTACATTGTTAAAAAAGTTTTATATTTTGAATAAATGCTGTTCTTTTTAACTTGTTATTTATCTAAGAATCCTGAAAAAAGAATCACAGGTTGCAAAAAAATATTTGTCAGCACAACTGTTTCCAACATTGATAATTCTAATAATAAATCAGCATATTAGAATGATTTCTGAAGGATCACGTGACACTTAAAACTGGAATGACAGCTGATGACAATTCAGCTTTGCATCACAGGAATAAATTATATTGTAAAGTATATTAACATAAAAAACATTATTTTATATTCTAATAACATTTTGCAATATTACTGTTTTTTTTTTGTTTTGTTTTTTATCAAATAAATGCAGCCTTGATGAGCATAAGATACTTTTTAAAAAAAATATTAAATGAGAGGGTGTATTCAAACTTTTGATTGGTAGTGTATGTGTGTGTATGGATACTTATATAAATACTGAAACATTTTCATTAGTAGAAGTAGAACAAGGCTGATATTACACAATTTTTTTCAAATGAATTAGATAAATTACTGCGCCAAATAGTGTTTCATATATGTAAATCAACAGGATTTTGATAAAGCCTCCATATAGTTTAGTAGAAGATTGGTTCTTACTAAACTGTTTATGCTTGGTTTCCTGTTCTGAAAAGGAAAAAAGAAAGAAGGCAAAGATGGAAAAGTTTTCACTCTCCTCTGTAGCTCTGCACATTAGACAGAAGGAAAAAAACCAGAGTGAAGAAACGAGGGAGAGAGAGAGTGAGCAGAGGGAAGTGGAGCGAGTGTGTGTGTGTGTGTGTGTGTATGTGTGCGCGTGATGAGAGAGGCATTTTGTGGCATCTGCTTTTGTCCAGTTCTCTCACTAGATGCTGCTAGCTTGCCCCTTTTGCTCTGCTTGCTGAGCCGAATTCTTTGTAAACCGTAGCCGTATGGTGGACAGTCAGACACACTGTTCCGGCATCCCAAAAACGTCTGCATTTTAATTCATTCCACCCAAAGTTCTTACCTCTAGAGTAGTTAGCATATTTCTTTTCCGTATCGCATTGTGAATGAGTTGGGGAAAAATAGAAGTTAAACCTTTGTAAGTCTCAATCCATTCTAGTTGTTCTAGATCTGTGTGTTTTGGCAACCAATCTTTGCATCAGAGAAGAAGAGAAGCTCAAGAGTAAATGTATTTTTAACGGATAGACTATGAAGTGTCTGTATAGCACTCCCCTAATGGTCTCGGAGAGCATTACCTGGTGCTGTGAAATATTGGCAAAAGAGAGATGGAGGGAGAGATTGTGTAGGGCAATCTCTGTCAGTAGTCTTTCTCTCCACCTTTTGGTGTAAAGGGGGAACGGTGCTGAGAATGAGTGACTAGAATAATGAGCTTTGTACCCACCCACACACATTTCTCTCACTCAGTGGCAAAGAAAAAAATCACATATGCATGTTAATTTTAGGTCGTTTAGGTCTACATATATTTATTAACAGAGTTAAGATTTTTAATTTTTAATTTTTTTTTTTTTTTTTTTTTTTTTTTTACCACTAGTGATTCTATTTTTACCCATTTTTTATGCTTTAAGAAATAAAGACATTAAGCATCTCAAGTAAATATATTTTACAGTTATAGTCACAGATATTTTTACTAGAAAATATGATAATACTGATTAGGTGTACAAGTTTCTTTCTCGTTTCTCAGTTAATTTAGATCTAAAATACTTCCTCTGTACTTCCCCGCCTTTCATTCTGAGAAGTCTTTCAGTGTCAGCACTATGAGAGAAAGCTGTTTAAAAGCATTACTGTTAAAGAACGTGGTATACGGTAAATTTGGTAAATTCCTACTGTACATTTTTACACCAGCATGACATGGCAGTTGAATAACATATATTGAAGTTGGATTTTTTTAATCCAGTTTATAATGCATGGTCCCATTGTAAAGATTCACAAATATATAGTAGCGGATAGTATTGGTGAACTTTAGGCTGTGTGCAAAATCCTTTACTGATGTGGCAGAGTAAACCACAAACTACTGTTCAAAAGATTGAGGTTGGTGAGATTTTTATTGTTTTCAAAAGAAACCAAGCTCGCCAAGGCTGCATTTATTTGATAAAAAAATAAAGTAAAAACAGTAATAATGTAATAAAAAAAATGGTTTTATGTTTGAATATGTTTCAAAATCTAATTTATTCCTGTGAAGACTGAAGTAATGGATTCTGAAAATTCAGCTTTGCTTTGCTACATGATCCTTCAGAAATCATTATATTGATTAGCTCCTCAGGAAAAATTATTATCGGTGCTGAGAACATTTGTACCTTTTAAAATTTTTGTGGAAACTCTGAAAACTTTTTCTTTTTCGGTATAAATGGTAGAGTACTATTAACAAATTTAAAGGGATAGTTCACCAAAAATAAAAGTTATTTATTTGATTACTCTCATGTCATTTCCAAACATATAAGACATCTTTGGAGCACAAATTAACATACGTTGGATGAAATCTGAGATCTTTCATACCCTGCATAGACGGCGATGCAACTGACACATTCAAGGCCCAAAAAGGCAGTATGGACATCATTAATATATTCCATGTCACATCAGTGGTTCAACTGTAATTTTATGAAGCTACGAGAACACTTTTTGTGGGCAAAAAAAAATACTCTTACAATTTCTGCTGTACATAAAACAGTCTTCATAAACTTGTCTGAAGATTTTGACAGAGAGGATGACTTAAATTTTTTTAGCCCAGTCTTATTATTGTGCTGCAGTAGATTTAACGTAATAAGAAAAATGTAGAAAAAACGACAGAAATTGAATAATCAAGTGTAAAACTAAAAAGCAGTCTTCACTGTATTAATTAAAAATGAATTGATTCTTGTTAAAAAAAAATACAAAAGTTATTCATTCAAGAACAATGAGTGATCTTTTGTTATTTGATTAATATTAATGACACTTACACAGCAGGTTTATTAGGCTGCTGTCACTTTAAGACCAAATGCATAGATGCAGTATACTAATACTGTTTACATTTACTTAAGACATAACTGACTGTATTTACACTCCATACTTTGAGGATTTTTTGAGTGTGTGTGTATTTGACCATTCAAGCCCAATAAGATAGAAAGAGAATTGAATTTGAGATTTCATGCTGTCTAAGGGCCTGTTTATACCTGGTCACTTCATGTGTTTGCTCATAAAAAGAGGATTTAAATCCAGTTGCTCAAACCACTTAAGAGTTGGTCTGGGATGCAATTCAGACGATACTGGACATGTGTAAATGCATCTGGTTGTTAAAACCACATATTTGAACATTACTCCTCCCAAAATGTTAAAACAATAAATGTGTGACAGCATGTTATAGGCTATATGTAACCCTGGAGGACCCTGGTCTTAAGTCGCTGGGGTATATTTGTGGCTATAGCCAAAAATGCATTGTATGGGTCAGAATTATTGATTTTTCTTTTATGCCAAAAAATCGTTAGGATATAAAGTAAAGATCATTTATTCAGGTGATGTATAAATCTCAATTTAAAAAAATTGACACTTATGACTGGTTTTGTCATCCAGGGTCAAATATGACATGTCATAGACATATATTACAGTGCTAATGCAATGATGAGTAGCTGAGTATCATTTCAGCAAGCTGACGAGCAAACTGCCACAAATGAAACTGAAAGTAAGTCACAGACGCTCAACACACAACTGTCTTCAATTAAAAGTAGTGAGACTAACTTATTTTTCCAGTGCTGATGCTGCTTTTGCTCCTGTTGCGATCTTTGATCTTGAAATTAGCTTATGATAAATAGAATACAGACATATCTGTTGTTTCGTGTAATGTGGACAGAGCGAGAGCACCACACCAAGTTCTTTTTCACGGCTTATTGCGCTTAATAACTCTAACATCTAGCACATCCCACTCTTTTATTTTTTTCATTGCTTATCTTATTACTCTTGCATGTCAATAACTTTAAGTAGCACTGTGCTATGTGGATATATTTAAATCCCACACAATAAACAATATTGCAAAATCTCTATCAATAGACACTTTATACCCGTTCCTGGTGATCTACCTATCTGCAGGGTTTAGATCCTTAGTGTCAAGGCACGCATCGCAATAACTATTGCTTATACTTGTCATTTAGTCTAGGCCAGTTCACATTTTAGAGGGTCTCCTTTATCCAACACACACATTTCTGGAGTCAGGAGTCTCAGCTAATGAGCTGATGAGTTAAATCAGGTGTATTTGACTAGGGAGACATATAAATGTGCAGTGTTCGGGGAACCACTTCTCTGGCCTGTTTCGTCTATCTTTATTACTATTCCATTTAATACAATTTTATGGCAGTGACTGCTGTTCCTAACCAAGACAAAAGAACTTGCATAGAACATTAGAGCTGAAATGGTTTCATAGAGAAACAGACGTGGTCAGGCAAATCCACGAGTGAAAGAAAACAGGGGAGTTTTTCCATCCCATGTTAATCTGGTAGATTGAGTAAATCTCACAGCCATCTGGACCCCTGACTGCAGTCACGATAGTCTCTCTCGCGCTCTTTTTCTTTCTCCTTATGATGTAATAGTTTCAGATAAGCTGAGCGCACATCACTTCCTCTTTTGCAGCTGTTCCCATAACCGTAACTCTCTAACACTAATGAAGAGATTATAATGTTCGCTGCTTCTGATCTTCCAATCGAGGGCCCATGGCTCGACATTGTTATGTGATGATCATGTCTCCATTACGGTCCTGCTGTATGCAATATGACCAATTCAGTTCAACTGGTGTAGCAACTGGTTGCACTCTAAATAATCTTGACAATAAGGACCAATTCAAATCTAACTCCTAAATCCATTTCTGATGATATTAAGAATCCTCAGGGAAAGCCACTGTAAGATTTAAGTATGAAACTGGCAAGTGAAACATCAGCTTTGCTTGTTATATGCCTGCCTACATATAACAAGTCCAGTTAAGTCAAATATCAGCAAATGCAGCAATTTCTTTTGTCCATCAGCAAGACTTTTAAATGAACAGAATAATTAACAGAATTATTTAACATTCAGTTTTTCTATCACATTTAAATTTAAATGTTGAATAGGAATCGCTAATATAAGGGTTGAAGGTCAGTTCCAAAATATCTAGCAAATTTAACAACACCACACCACGTTATTCACCTTTTTTATGTAATAAAAGTTGGCAAAAATTATTGCTATGATTTAAAAAAAGTGTTACTATCAGCTTAGGTTCATTGGAAATATATACCTCCTATATACATTTCTGTGACCTTTATACCTTTAGTGACCCTCCCCAGATATTTGACATAATAAAAGTGCCGCAATAAGTGCCTGTAATAATGTAATAAAAATGTGCCACGGACTCGTATTGAACGTGTGTTTTAGTGCTACTCTCTGGACGTTTCACTTTAAAACTGCTGCAAAACATTCAGTAAAGTCCTTTTTTATGTGAATAACTCATGAAAAAGTAATATGATGAGTAATATGTAGGGATGTTGGGAAAATTAAATTAAAAAAATCTGTCCCACTTTATATTAAGTGGCCTTAACTGCTATGTACTTGCGTCAAAAAATAAGTGCAGTGTACTTAATGTGATCATGTTGTATTGCAAAACACTTTGGTTGCTATTGAGGTGGGAAATGGGTAAGTTTAGGGAAAGGTTTGGGGGTATGGGTAGGTTTAAGGGTGGGTTAAGGTGTAAGGGATGGGTCAACAGTGTAATTATACATTTAATTACAGAAATTAATTACATGCAGGTATTTTTTAAAATCTAAGTACAATGTAAATGCATGTATATACACAATAAGTGCATTGTATCAAGTGATTAATTTAAATGTAAGTACATAGTAGTAAAGGCCACTTGATATAAAGTGGGACCAAGTCGCTGATATTAAGAAGAAAAATCATAATGTGAATACTGTTACTTAGTTCTGTATCTGTGATTTGTTTATGTAAGCTATATCAGTAGTAAGTGATGAGACAAGTGTCAACATTCTTGAGAATGAGCTGACTGTGTATGGTTTAGTGTGTTTTTGTATTCAATACTATGTTCTTAAGTGTCTTGGTTATTTTATAGCCCTCATATTATACATAGAATGAAATTCAACTTATGCCTTAGTATTTCTGTTTGTGCCATTTATAATTAATGTTATTAAGAGTACTTACAATGTTATTAGAGTTACTGTAAAGAAAGCTGAATCCTTCCAAACGGCAGCAATAATAATAGTAAAATATTCTGATTAATTGACCTACTTAAGTAAGAGCCCATCAAACAGTGAAGGTTATGTCTGTCAGGATCACAGTGAGAAGTGGAGACTTAATAATTTATGATTTGGGATGTGCCTTTTCTCTTCTCTGTTTGGGGGGGTCCAAGTAAATATCTGCGTTATCAATGTTTCATGAGCTCTCTATTGCTCCACTTCAGCTTCTATGAGGAGAAGACTTACTACATGCTCCATCTACTACAATGCCTAAAAAAAACAACTGAAACTTGACACATTTTTTTCTTTTTTCTTTTTTTTTTTTTGGCTGGTTTTCTGTTCGTCTTCAATTTTATGCTACTTCTTCATTTGGGTTTCTTTTAAATTTTTTTTGCTTCCTTATCTGCTTTCCTTTGTGGTTTTTCTTCTCTTGAACCCTACTCTCGTTCATGATACCCCCCCCCCCCCCCCTCTTTCTAAAAGTAACGGTAAGTACAAAATAGTTTCAGTTCTTATCAGAAGAGACGCTGCCGCATACAAGCAGCTCCATTCCACTGCTTAACAGAATGTGATGACACACTGGTTGATGGGAATAAGGCTGTGCAGCAATGATGAGGTCATTCTCACATGCTTTCTCAGTGATGATGAGCAAACATGTGATCATCACACTGCTAGCTGAACTCATACAGCCGGTTCTACAGCCAGAGTCAGTGACCGTGTCAGATATGTTCCTTTCTGGTAATCACTATATACATTTGAGAAGTATGAGAAGTATAATTTCTTCAGTTTAATACAAATTCACTTAAAGAAATCTATTATTTACTCACCCTCATATTGTTCATATTGTTCTCAGTCAGTGTTTTTCACTATAATATATATATATATATATATATATATATATAATATATTTTTTTAAATAAACCACTTCTTTGTAGTATACTGTGAAGAATTGTTTTTTTTGGAAGTTGTAAATGTAAAAATATTTGATAAAAAATGCTATATCAGTCTTTCTACTTCAAAATTTGATAGTTAATTTAACTATTTATTTTTGTAAAAATGAAATGAAAACTGTTTAAAAGTAAATACCATACTGTATGATACAGAAACAATATTACGGTATAAATTTTTTAATTTAATATGTTTCTTAGACAATTTTAGTTATGGACCTACTTAGTCTTCAGTTTTATGTGTGAAAAAGCAAGGTGCCATTCACACAGTGAATGTGGCTAAACTTAAATGACCTACATTTTAATCATTAAATTGACATGAAAGTGCCTTATACTTTTAAAAAATCTGTATGAATTATTTTCACCCAGTATGACTCTCAACTTTCTCAATTCTCATGTGTTTGCACTCCTGCAGGAAAGCCACATATCTTCCTTGCACAGTGTTATGCTCTTTGCTGTATGGCAAACCTATGGACCACAGAAGTCTGTTTACTGACCATCTGATGCATCTGAAAGCAGAAATAGTAAGAGCTGGATCAAATCGTCAGTTCCCAAATGATTGGCTAGCTTTGCATGTCACTCAGATGTTCTTCTCCTGTCTAAGTGGGTGGTTCTTGGCCAGAATAGGCTGTAGTGAGGACCAAAATTACATTTACATTTAGATCCACCTTTAATGCGGAAGTAAGACTATGGGTGAGACTGTAGGGAAATAATGAGAAGAACAACAATGTGCAGTAAACAGTAAAACAGTTTGCACTACAAACACACACTACTGTGCTCATAATTAAGATAATACATTAAAAAAATGGTAAGACACACCAATTTGTAATATCAAGCAGCAAAATTAGCTGTTTTGTACAGCTAAAAATAGCTGGATGCGGATGAGACCGGAAGCCAAACCCATAAAATTTACAAACAGCCTTGTTCGGTTTACATCTAAACAAGTGAAGTGACAAAATGTAGCTCAATTTGATCAAAAAAGTACATATTCTAAAAAGAAAATCAGTGGTTTGTTCACTTCATCTTGTAATGAATTGTACTGCTCCCAACTCATCCTCTTCCACACTAGAGGAACAAACAAGGGTTTAATCATAGAGGGACCAACACTGAAGCCAGATAAAAAAGAAAATGCTATCATTTCACACAAAGTGGAGCTGTGTGGGAGCGCAGACAGTTCATTCTTGGGTGAGAATCTCAGCTGTCGCCCAGCACAGAAATGCGTAAAAGTAGTGGGAGTGGAGTTCAGTGCATTGAGCAGTGAATGCAGGCCTGCTCTGTTTTGCTAAATTACTACACTGCCCAGATTCAATTAGTCCGAGAGCACATGCACACTGCAGCTAAATGCGGGTGTCGCTCCTCTTCTGAGTGCTTGATCTCATTCTGTACACAAAGAGTTTGGTTTCAGCAAGTGACAACTGCATTCTGCAAGCAAATTCACTCTTGAATAATGTTGTGAAGTGCATAATGTCAGTTAGTCAGCGTAATGTGTACAGAACCAAACTGAAGTTGGACACGACACTTTTGCGTCGTGTATTTTTTGCTGATTGTTTAATTAACATCAGCTAATGCTGTCCAATTCTTGAACATTTTGTAGTAATTTAATTCCATTACATTCAGCCCACTTACATTTATACAATGGAAGTGTTCTTTAATCCTTTTGTGTTCAGACTGCGTTAATCATTTTGGTTAATACCTGAAACTAGACAGTTGATTTCTGCTCACAGCACACTTTTTAAAAATTTAAGCTTAGCCAACTTGAAATGTGAAGTTACTTAGTGACCACTTGGATATTTGAGTTGACTGAACTTAAAATGTTAAAGCAGCATGGACACTTACTTTTTAAAGAGCAGGTCATATGGATTTTCGAAGTTTGTAACGTAGCTATTGAAATATTGTAGTTGAAATAGTTCTGATAATTCGCTGTGAACCCACTATTTCCTAAGAATGTGTTGACTCGATTAATGTAGATTTTGGATTGCAAACTGTATTGTTTCTTCAGTTAGTCACATTAGCCCTCAGCTAATGTATCCACCATTACTGTTTTGTGAAGTGTTTAGTTTCTGGTACGCATTGTATATGGAAAGACCAATCACAACAGCTGACCAATCAGAGCAGAGTAGGCTTATGGAAGGGAGGGGTTTACAAACCTTAAGCTCAGAACTGCTTTGAACGAATAGTTTTGAAATCATTGCAAAATGATTCTAATTTTATGTATATTCTGAGGAAATTACAATGTTTTCTGACCTTAGATGCATTTAAACCTGTTGTAGAGGACTCCAACACAATATTAAGACACTTTAATACTAAATGAAGTGGTTAAGAAGCGGTTACATGGTTTCTTTTAACGGCACAAACCAGCACAGATTTGGCACAAACGAATGGCACCAATTTGAAGGGATTTTGGGCATCATGCGGTAGAGAGAGAATTGTATTTTTTATTTCTAAGGACAGGAAATAGATGCAAAGTTAATTTAAACAGCACAAATCAAGCATCAACAAATGAAAGGCACCGGTTTAGAGAGATTTGGACAGCATTGGGGTAGAGAGTGACATCACTGCACTGATTTATGTTTGTTATGTCTAAGAAGGAGAAATAGATACAATGCTAATTTTAACAGCACAAATCGAGCACAAACAAATGTCATTAGTTTTGTGCGATTTAGATGAACTGGGGTGGAGAGTGACATCACAGCTCCCGAAAACATCACCATGCCCACTCTTATGGGAAGAAAAAGGTGGATATCTCAAACACCAAACCAGCACAAACATTTGATTTTATGGCACAAATCAGCACAGACATAGCACAAATGTGAATGCTATTGTTTTGGTGATTATTTCACTTTTGTGGGGTGCCAGCTTTTTAACTTTACAGTACATAAAAAAGCTATGTTTAGCTTCCTAATGTACCATTGCATTCTGTTTCAGTTTCCATTAAGAACTTTAATTATTGTGTTATTACTTTGAATGTACTTGTTCTCGACTTTAAGGCTGGAAGAAACAACATGACTTTAGCCCAGATTTTTGCCCCAATTTTCAGTCCAGAAGAGTTGATGTTAGTTGCTTAAAGTCATAGCCAGTCTTCAGAATTTGGACAATTTATAGAAAAGTAAACAGTGTATAATGACCACAGTCATCATAAATACATTCAATTATATATACACTGCCATTTCTGGGATCAGTAAGATTTTGTCTCTTATGCTCATCAAGGCTGTATTTATTTGAAATATTTATATGAAATATTATTGCAATTTCTAATATTGGTTTCCTATTTTAATATACTTTAAAATGTAATTTATTTTTGTGATGCAGCACTAAATTTTCATCAGCCATTACACCAGTCTTTTAGTGTCAAATGATCCTTCAGAAATCATTCTAATATGCTGATTTATTATCAATTTTGAAACTGTTGTGCTGCTTAATTTATTTTTTATTGTTTTGGAACCTGTGAATTTTTTTTCTTTGATTCTCTGTTGAATAAAAAGTTAAAAAGAACAGCATTTATTCAATCTTTAAATCTAATATTTTCTAACAATATAGTCTTAACTCACTTTTTATCCATTTAGAAATTTTAAATTAAAGTATACTTTTTTTGTTTGAAAAGAAAGAAAACAATTGAATTGTTGTAATAGTGTATATTGTAACAAAAAAAACTATTTTGAATAAACACTTTTTAACATTTATTCATCAAAGAATCCTGAAAACTATCATAGGTTCCAAAAATATTAAGCAGCACAACTGTTTCCAACATTGATAATAAATCAGTATATAACAATGATTTCTGGAGGATTGTGACACTGAAGACTAGAGTAATGATGCTGACAATTCAGCTTTGCGCCACAGGAATAAATTATATTATAAAGTATATTAAAATAGAAAATTGCTGTTTTAAATAGCAATAATATTTTACAAAATGTATTTTTGATCAAATGGATACAGCCTTAATGAGTATAAGAAATTTCTTTAAAAAACATTAAAAACAAATTTTATATGTATACAATTTGCTTTAGACTGATACCTATGATATATACTCATTTAGTTTATAATGCCCAGCTTTCTCTGTAACCATTCACAAAGTTGGCAAGTGCACGATGCCTAATGTTTTAAAATCTGTTTAGATTTATAAAGTTGTGTAGTGTATCCTAAGCTTTAATGGAAAAGGTTCTTTGAACAATTATTTTAGTGTTGTAACAAAATGTTTTTTTAGTGTACTTAGTTGATGACTTTAGTCTGTTGTTTATAATAAAATACAATTCATATTGAAATTTCAATATAATATTCATACTGAACAGCATTTTTTTAAATATTAAAGCTATCCCTGTATATGCTGAACCACAGCAGTCAAACCCTATTTTACCATCCCTACTCCACCCAAAACACCTGTTTATAGTCTATAATACATCCTCACATATTTTTTGCAAAGAGAACAGTGTACGTAGGTGTCACAAGTAGGAGCATTTCACATCCATAAGCTATATATCATCCTAGGCACATGCAGTTATTTCCCTTACGCTTGACTTATGTGAAAGGAATGAATATGGAAAAACATGTAGATTTTCGTGATATTCCCCTTATTTGGGTTAGAATACAATCCAGATCTGCATATAAGCATAATAATAATAGAGAATGCTGTGGGGTGCAGAGTGAACCGGAGGGGGGGGAGAAAGAGCGACGGGTTGGGGGGGATGTAGAGGTAGAGAGAGAGAGAGAGAGGGAGAGGGAGGGAGGGAAGAAAGCAATGAGAGGATCTTGAAATTGTGCGCTAATAAAATTCGAGGTCATTTACATCTGAGATGGGATTGAGTGGCAGGCGTTACCATGGCGACATTCCCACGGGTCTTCAAGCGCTCTGCGCTCCCTGACAGCAGCAGAGAGAAAGAGGAGGAAGCGAAAGAGGGTGCGCGTTATAAGGGGAAACAGTGAAAGCAGAGGGATCGCGTAAAGCGGGACTGTGGGGTTCAGCCGAAGGAGAGACGGGAAGAAATAGGCAGCAGAGGACGCGACAGAGGAAAAGTGTGTGTGTGTGAGAGAGAGAGAGAGAGCGAGAGAGAGAGAAAGAGAGAGAGGCTGTGTCTTAGAGTGAGACTGGCTGCATGGCAAAGCCTTAAATTTTTAATCAGCATGCACCAGGAGGCAGACACACCGAAGGAGTGACTTAATAATGCACAATTAAATTAGAAACTGGGCCCAGAATACAGTCAGATCCTTTCAGTCTGTCTGTCTCACTCATTTGTGCTCAAATACTTGCTCGTTCTCGCCCTTAATCACTTCTTCCTTGTTGTATTCACTCGTCTCATTGCTCAGCCACTCCTTCATTCCAGCCGTTTTTTTTAAGCCATTCAGAGTTTCCCATGCTCACTTCCGTATGCTTTCACTCATCACAGGGCCTCACCTGTGCTCGTGAAATAAGAGCAGAATCATACTTGACACAAGTACGCAGACGGCTGATGCGGTCCAGTTGAACAAATTTGACGTGCGCTGTGTTGGTCTGGCGGTAACAAACCTCAGCACTCAAGGGGGCGATAGAGTTCCCTTCAAATGTCTGTTTTATTTAAGCAGATGTGTGATTTAGATATATTGCTGTAAACATGCTGACTTTTCTGACTTTGACTTGTTGATAAGCTTTGACAGTAGCTGAAAGAATGGACTGTGAAAGAAGAAAGTTAATGCTAATTTCAACTATAGCGCCCTCTATGGCAGTCTGATACATTTCACAACAGAATTGACCTTGCTTAGCTGGAAGTGTCTTCATTCATGTAGTTGAATAGTTAGGGTTAGTGTCGTCACAGTACCAAATTTAACCCTAACGCGTACAGTCGCACCTGTGTGATGAGTCTAGGCTGGTCCCTGAAGCGTACGATCACGCCAGTGTGATTAGAACGTTCAGTGCATCAATTAATATTAGTTCATTATTAATGATGTTAATAGTTACAAGTAAATTCTATATGAAAAATACATCAGCATGCAGCCTTTCTTAATTGAACAAAACTTCAGATATTACAAAACAGAAATGAGCTGTAAATAGAAACATTTGATGCATTTGAAAGCATTGAATCAGTGTGTACCAGAATGACTTGCGACTACCTGTACAGCAAAAAGGCTGATTTTGTTAATTTTTTAAAATTTAAATATTAAAGACTTATTTTTACAACATCAGTTTCAGACGTAGGTCACAAGTCAAACTGATAAATAAAAATTCTGTGTTTTTCTGTTCTTATATAGTGTATAATAGCATTTAAATGTTTGGATTTCTTTTGGAAGACAATTTTGAAAAAAATAAAAAAAATATGTAACTCTATAACTCACAATTGTGGGTTTAAATCTCAATTCTGAAGAACTTTGACATGAAAAAGTTGCAATTACCTCTTTTTTAGAAATATTTCTTGAGCCCTAAATCAACTTTATCATCAAAGAAAACATTTCTCCATATTTTGATAGTTGCCCGGTTAAAGGTATATTTCGATTGATTTATTTATATTTATTTATATTTGAAATTTATATCTATTCTATAGGGGCCTATGATTTCCGCAAAGCAGAAAACACAGATGGAATCACGGAATCCAGTCATAAAAATGGAATTAACTGTATAACACGGAATGTCACAAAGTTTGACAAATATTGGACCAATAAATTACTCTTTAAATGTGAATCCTGAATGTCTCTGTGTGAATAAATGGCGCAAACGCAGGGTTTAGTCTGCGCCTGACGCTCATGGTGTTTTCAGCCTTTGCCACCTTAATATACGAGTACATGAAAGCATAAACATAATATCTAGAACTGAGCTGAGAGTCACTTCATGAGCATTTTACCGTTTCTTGTGAGAAAACAAAAACTACCATCATATCATTGACAAACAGAAATGTAGAGGTCTTCAAAAGCAACCTGTCAAAATGAAGTTTGGTTTAACTTGAAGAAAATGTGACAGAAAAATATTACTTAATGTAAGGATAGTACTACTACTAATAAAATTATTATTAAAACATAATTGAGTTTTTTAATAAATAAAATAAAATAAATAAAATGTATTTCATAGGGCCTTTTAAATAAACTTTTAAATAAACTTTTAATAAATTGCTGTTAAATTATATACGTTTCATGATCTCAGTTAATTAAACATGCTTTTAGATTAATAAAATTTACTTTAACAATTATAAATCCAGAAAAATTCTAAAAGATTTTTTTAGAAAAAAATAAATAAAACGGAATTTGTGAAAAAATAAACCATTTGTCCCTAATTCTGTGTCTTTAGCTCCAATGTTATGCATATGGCCTGAATCTAAAATAAACACTAATTAAGTAATCGGCCTGTTGAGCAGTTTTATTGTACTTTTTATTTTATTTTATTTTATTTTATTTATTTTTTTGTTATTTTTACATTTTTGTTATTATTATTATTTTTTGTATTAGAAACTAAATCAAGTCTTTGTTATCAGGAGAATCACTATTGTATTTGGAAACCAATAAAGTGGAATCCAAAATTGAATGAAACAAACAAAAAAAATTGAGTGAAATAAATAAAATGTATTTCATAGGGCCTTAAAAATTAAATTTTTGTTAAACTTTTAATAAATTGCTGTTAAAATGTATACGTTTTGTGATATCAATTAATTAAACATGTTTTAGATTAATACAATTTACTTTAACAATTCTAGAGTCTAAAAAATTTTTTATTTTTTTTTTGGAAAAAGATAAAACAGCATTTGTGAAAAAATAAACCATTTGTCCCTAATTCTGTCTTTAACTCCAATGTTATGCATATAGCCTGAATAAAATAAACACTAATCAAGTAATTGGCCTGTTGAGCAGTTTTATTGTACGTTTTTTTTGTTAATTATTTTTACATTTTTGTTACTATTATTTTTCTGCCATTCTTCATTCTTTTTCATCATGCTGTAATTCCATGCTTTAAGCAAAACCGAAATATTAGAAACAAAATCAGGTCTTTGTTATTAAGAGAATCACTATTGTATAACACCGTGATGTGTGCTTGCTAGGAAATCCATTCCTGTCACTAAAATACTGATGAGATGTGAATAGCCGGCCATGTTCCTGGTTCCTGGTTAATTAAAGTAGAGGGGCTGGGTCGATGAGCAGCTCTGCTCTCAGGTGTTGAATATAGCAGCAGCCCTGATTCCTCCACTGTCTAGGGGGCCTCAGTGGTGTGCGGAGCTGCTTCACTCGCTCCCTTCAGTAACGGCTGTCCTCCACACACACACAAATAGCCATCAGAGGACAATGAGAGCCATGATCCTTTGACGCCATCTGTCACTGGAGGGTGTGCACGCACAGGCTACCGAAACCAGACAAAACATGCGCGCACACACACACACACACACACAGGCAAGAGGAAAGGCAATAGTTACAGTGGGAATGAACAAGGGTGGAGGACCTTTTTCCTTTCTTTTCAGTGTAACTGCATTTCCAGGATTGACCATCTTAGGTGTTACATTTAATAATGAGTAGCTAAATACAATCTGTGTAAAATACTGGCTACAATTATGAGTGATTATCTGTCTTTCTTTGTTTCTATGGCTACCTAGATATTTTTATCTGTACCAAAATATAGTAGATATGATATAGTGAAATTATTCTAAAAAAGATTTTATTACGATGTCACATGCTGTATTTTAAATATTATATATTTAGCTTGTTTGTTTGATCCTTTTACCTCTGTATAGCTAACTAAATGATTATTATAAATGATTTTCATGTAAAATACAGTATATGTTAACACTTTACAATAAGGTCCATTAGTTAACTACATTAGTTAACATGAACTAAGAATGAAACAATACTTCTACAGCATTGTTCATAGTTCATGTTAATTTCAGTAGTTACTAACTGTTGTGTTTGTTAACATTAGTTAATGCACTGTGAACTAACATGAACAACGACTATTTTTATTGACTAACATTAAAAAAGATTAATAAATAATGTGATGAATGCATTGTTCGCTGTTCGTTCCTGTAAGTTAATACATTAAGGAATGTCACCTTATTGTAAAGTGTTACTCAGATCCTTAGGACATTTTCTCAATTTGCTATCTTAACATTGGTCTTTTCATTTAATTAATGTTGAATGATCAAGATCTTCTGCATTGTTTGAGTAACACTTTAAAATTTGTTAACATGAGTGAACGCATGACTACGGTGTCATGATCAGCAGTATTTTTGTAAATGAATCTAACCTAATCTAGGTTAATTTATAAATGTTCTATTACTAATATATGTCTACTTATAATACTATAATACAATAATAGTCAATTTATGCAACTTTAAATGTTAGTTTATTAATATATGTTGCAATTTACGTTAACCAAAATGAATGAAGGCTGTAAAAAATATTCTTCTTCCTTTTATATGTAATGCATACGTAATGCTAACAAAGTTTGAAGTGTTAACCCTGTTTCTTTTTATATATCAGATTTTCTGTAAATTGGTTTTCAGTTTGCTCTTCAAACTTTTTCAGTACATCAATTCTGGTATGGTGGTTCTACCACCACAGCTAACTGACTATAGATTAAATTATCAGGAATTGGGAAAAAAAAAAATACACTGGACAGGCACAAAGTATTGCTTAACAAAGCTCAAAGGCACGATTGTTTGAATAGTGAAGAAATTTTCCTGAACAATTGCAAAACCAACTCATTTCGAATTGAATTCAGTTAAAAAAAAAAGTAACTGTTAAGTTCAATGAGGTGACAATATCCAGTCTCTCCTTTGTCTGGTGAAAGTGGACAGTGTGTGTGTGTGTGTGTGTGTGTGTGTGTAAATGTGTGCCCTTCAGTGTTCAGGGGACTTCCCCTCTCACTCCTTTCCGTCTCCCCGTGCAGGGAGGAGATGTTAATGGCTCTCTGGATGTGTTAATTAGCTAGAACAGTGGTTAATGAGGAAGGGTGAAATAGAGAAGGAAAGAGACAGAGAGAGCGTGTGTGTCTTTAGGTGCTTATGAATGAGTGTGTGTAAGAGCGGAAGGGCGTGTGTATTCAAGTGGCACATTGGAGCGGTGGGAGGATTATAATACAGTGGGTCGTCTCACACTGAAGGCAATAGAGGTCAGATGAGGGCAGGGATCTTAACACGGTCATTATAACCAGAATGAATGGGAGGGGAAAAACTAATTACAGCACCATCTACAGGCCTGGAGGTGTCTGTCTTTGTTTAAAGCTAAATTTCAAAAAGATTCTGACCAAAAAGAAAAGTCAGAGGAAAAAAACTGAAGGATTAGTTCAGAATTTCAGAATGAAAATTAACTGGTAATTTACTCAACCCCATGTCATTCACGATGTTTATGTCTTTCTTCCTTCAGTCGCAAAGAAAATACATTTTTTGAAGAAAACACTCCAGGATTTTTCTCCATATAGTGGACTTCAATGGTGGCCAACGTGTTGAAGGTCCAAATTGCTGTTTTAGTGCACCTTCACAGAGTTTTACATGATCCTAGTTGAAGAATAAGGGTCTTTTCCAGTGTTGGGGAAAGTTACTTTTAAAAGTAATGGAAAGTAATGTGTTACATTACTAGGGTTGGGTATCGAGAACCGGTTCCATTTCAATAACCGGGTATTCGATGAGAAAGAAAACGCATGTGTAACAGTATTTTTAGATCTGTGTTCGTTTTTAAAGAGACAGCCAAAGAATAAAAGAAAATCATTAACTGACTGAATATCTTTCATAAATTGAATGAGGATTGATCAATATTTTAAATATGAAAAGAAAACTATGCAGTGTTTTTAAACTTTTGATTTCAATTTCTGTACATGACATTTGTTCAGTTTAATTTATTTCTGCTTTCACTAATTGATTTGTTCATTCCTGTTTTATTACTTGTCTTTAACAATTTAATGTTTGAAATTTATATTAGTCTATTTGTTTTTTCGGTGGTATTTTTGGTAAAACCATAGGCAAAAGACAGAATAAATATGTTTGACATCTAAATGTTTGACTTAAAACTTTTTAATATATTTTTTATCATTTTGGAATCGAAATTAGGAATCGATAAGAACCGAAATCGGAATCGATAAAATTCTAACGATACCCAACCCTGTACATTACTTTTGTGTTACTTTTTAAATCTGGGCATGGCTTGCTCATTTGTTTTTAATATAAAATATTAGATTTTTAGCAATTTTAAAAGTCCTTTCACACCAAAAAGTTAAATAAATAAGCCTAAGGCTCAAGGAAAAATAAATTAATGTCTGTACAGAAGAACTGTAGGAAAAGGAAGTTCAACACTCTTCAGCAATGAGAAAAATGAAGCACAAATGTTAATTCATCTAAAGCAAGTTTTGCTTATGAGTATGGTTGAATTGGATCAACGAAGGTCAGGAGCAAAGACATTGGTTAGTTTTTTGAAAAAAAGAAGTAAATGAAAAAGTAATGCGTTACTTGATTACGTAACTCGCAATTACTTGCAATGCGTTATTTTCATTTACAAGAACATATCCGAGTTACTTTTTCAAAAAAGAAACCAATATCTTTGCTGCTGACCTTTGTTGATCCAATTCAACCATACTAAGCAAAACTTACTTTAGATGAACTAACATTTGTGCTTCGTTTCGCTCATTGCTGAAGAGTGTTAAACTTCCTTCTCTACTGTTCTACTGTACAGACATTAATTTACTTTTCCTTTTAACACTGGTCTTATCTAGTGAAAAGAAAAAAATATGTGTATACTTTTTAATCAAAAATGCTTGTCCTTCACTAGCTCTGTGGTGCACGTCTTCATGCATTGCGTAATCACTTTGTTTGTATACTTTGCTTAAAAAGGTAGTGTAGGACAAAAAACTCGGTCTCATTTTCTACTCCAACTTCAAAATTGTCTGACATTGTTGTTTTAACTTTTTTGTAGTTTTTTTTTTTTTCTCAACATGTTCGCTTTGTAAACACTGGGTTGGTACTTCCACCTACGTCATGTATGCGCAATTACATAATGTGTGTGGTTGAGCTAGTGCAAAATGAGCATTTGTGGTTAAAAAGTGTTTAAATTTGCATTTTTCTTGGAAAATTATGGACGTTCAACCTGTTGGCCACCACTGGCCACTTAAAAACCTTAATTTCTGTTCAGCTAAAGAAAGAAAGACATGAACATCATGGATGATATGAGTAAATTATCAGGAAATTTTCATTCTGGAAGTGAACTAGTCCTTTAATGCATTTCAAAATGTGGTTCAGGTAACGGTTCAATTAAATTGATTTATGTTTTAGTTTAATTTGAAACATTTGTATGTAGATGCTTTTATACACAGCTATTAACATTGCACCCATAGCTCCTTGTATACTGTACTGTACAAACATAACATTGCCACTGCTAACAGTATGCCGTTATGTTTAAATAACAAAAGCAACTATAGAAAGAGACAATTGGTTCTTTACAATAAGCTTCCTAATGTTAGTTAACATTAGTTCATTGAGGCTTACAGCATTACAAACTTAGCATCTATATAGCATAAAGCATATATAAGTATTGTTTAATTTATAAATATTCTATTGTTCATCGTTAATTTATTATTGTGCATAATGAAGTGATTGTCATCATTTGCTCACCATCATTTCATCACACACCTACACACAGAAAAAAGAGAGACGTTCTTAAATATCTTATTTTGTTCCACAGAAGGAAATAAAACATTCCGGTTTGAAATGATGAGGTTTATGGGAGAATTTCATTTTGCCATGAATTATCCCTTTAACTAATTCTAACCTATAAAACTCAATTAAGTGTAAAGTGACACTAAATAGTTACATTTTCCCAGTGCTGACCCTAAACTTAGACACACACCAGTTAGAGAGAGAAAAAGTAAAATACGAAAAAGAGAAAAAAGTGAGTGACAGAAAAAAGTGTGTGTGTGTGTGAGAGAGAGAGAGAGAGAGTAAAAGAGAGAGTTGCGGGTGCGAGCGAGCGAGCGAGCGCATTAGGAAGAGAGAGAGTGAGTGAGCCTTTATTCTGAGTGGAATAGCTAATGAGGGCCCTGCGGAGCCTAGCTTTGCTGTGCGCGGTCGTAATGAACAGTGGCAGCCTGGCACGCCGCGCCCATGAGCTTTATTATTCACACGCATACATCAGAATACGGCAGAGAAATTATGCAAATACTGTGGAGAGAAAGCTAGAGAGAGAGAGAGGGAGATGATGATGGAGAGAGGAAGAGAGGCTGAAGGGTGGGGGGATTATTGGGGGAGAGAGAAGGAGAGAGTCTTTACAGCAGGTTGGAATTTGTTTTTTAATACTGAAATAAAAAGAGTCTCTGCTTCAGAGAGGAAACACGCTCTATTTTCTGAGAAGGCTGATTTAAAATGTATAGCTGCCACGTGTGTGTCTGGATGTGAGTATTTGCGCATCTCCTTTATAGGAACGTGTGAGGCTATTGCACTGTATTGTAAATCCATCAAATATGTTTGAGCTGCAGATATCCTCTGTGCGTCTGGGTGAGCGTTTGTGCATGTATTTGCATAGCAGTGCAGGGGATGCAGAACTGAGGCGAAATTATTCTCATTTTTAAGAAGACTGGCAAGTCTTTCATGTGCTTCTTTCAGGTCCCATCACTAAAGACAAGCGTGAGCTTACTTTGAGGTAGGCTTAACACGAGTGGCCACTGCATAACTCGTCCCGTGCTGTTGTTGCTACGCAAAAGGATGCCTGAAATCATACGGTTTGTTGTTGATGTGCTATTAGTTTGCTCAACAATCAAACTAGAAAGAAATTCTGCATTTCAAATTCTCATTAGCCGAGCCATATGAAGAACCAGAAATTGTATTGACTTTAGCTTGAGCTAGTACGGAAACCATTAGCAACCACCACAGCATTGCATTGCACTAAAAACACTCAGAACAACCTGTAAATCACTTAGAAATGCATTAAAAACACTCAAAACTCCTCAGCGGCAACATAATAAATGTTCTAGAAACTCTCAGAACACACCCTAGCAAACACATAGCAATAAATAGGGCTGTCAAGTGATTCGGTTTTTCATCTAACTTATTGCATGATGTGTTGATTAATTAATTCAGTTAATCATAAATTATTCGTTCATTAATTAAGAAATTACCCTCCAAAATGTCATTTAAAGGTCCACTGAAGTGCTCGAAACACTCAGCGTTATTCTGTGTTGATGTAAATTTAACTGACATATCATATAGCCACGCCCCTTTTAAAAATAGCCAATTGCTTTTCATTTATATCACAGCTCTGGCCAGAGTAAAGATGCATTTGACAGCCACAGTCTAATAGATTACCCACTTTAGATTCAATATGAAACTGTTGTTAAAGCCTACACTACACTACTTTAAATGTTGGCAGGTCTTTGTGCTGTTCAGACTATATGACTTCTTGTCTGTCTTGAAGTTGTTGTGGTGCTTACACTATAGGTGCGTTCCATTCGACCGCAAGTGGACTGCGAAGTGGACTTCTCAGGGTATTCAATGTAGGGGGGCGGGGTGCTTCGGATTCTAGAGAGCATTTGATTGGAGGTAGAGACTGTAAATTTTGAATGCTTATATCTTCTAAATGCTAATTTTGTCATTGTTTTGGAGGCTACTCCTGAAAAAACAAAAAAACTAATTTGCCTTCATGAAAGGCATTGATTCATAAAGTCATTGTGTTAGAAAAAAAGCATTGAATGGACAAAGGAAAAGTAGCTTTAGAAAGAAACATTATTATTTATGCAAGGTTAAATAAAAAAATAAGAATTGAGCAAAACCAAGCAAAATTGACAATATTGTGTCAGAACGTAACACAGTGCTTCTTACTTATTAAACTATTGTATAAAATTACTATATTATTGTTCAGATAATCCGGAAGAAACTGTACTTTTGCTTGTGTGATATTGCTTACTATATCATGTGATATAAATAAAAGAAAAACCCATAGTATCTTGAATATTAACGGCATAAAACGGCATACATCATGCAGTCAGTCTTCATCCTGCTTCATGTTCATCAGCATTTGCATGTACTACATGTACCCACATGTTTGGGTGGGATGTGTTAAATGCATTAAAGGGATAATTCACCCAAAAATGAAAATTCTGTCATTAATTACTCACCCTTATGTCCTTCCAAACCCGTAAGACCTTTGTTCGTCTTCGGAAAACAAATTAAGAGATTTTTGATAAAATACTACTATGTTCAAGGCCCAGAAAGGCACCAAGAACATTGACAAAATAGTCTATGTGACATCAGTGGTTCAGTGGTAATTTTATAAGGCTACAAGAATAGTTTTTGTGTGCAAAAAAACAAACAAATATAATCACTTGATTCAACAGTTCTTCTTTCCAAAGTTACATCTTCTGTCATTATCGAAAGTACCAAGAATAAAGCTGTTATTTTAGTTTTTTGCCAGACAACTAGTATTCTCGTAGCTTCATAAAATTACGGATGAACCATTGATGTCACATGGACTATTTTGTCAATGTTCTTGGTACCTTTCTGGGCCTTGAATGTGATAGGATCCTTGCTATCTACGGAGGGTCAGGAAGCTCTCAGATTTCATCAAAAATGTCTTAATTTGTCTTCTGAAGATCATCAAAGGTCCTACGGGGTTTAGAGCAACATGAGGGTGAGTAATTAATGACTTTTCATTTTTGGGTGCACTATCCCTTTAATGATTTCAATGCATTATTTTTCTCATTAAATAGACAGACCTAGTTATAAACACTCAGAGCTCCTTAGCAACCCCAGGACAATACAATAAAAACTTTAGCAACTCCTGAGCAGCTGCAAATGTAATGTAGTTCCATGTTGTTTCCGACACTCTTGACTATTAAACATTACTGGGAAATGTTGGCAATGGTCATTTTAGGCCGAAAATGTGTTATCTTTTGCACCGTATTATCAATGAGCTGTTGGGAACTGTGGAAAATGTTCTTCCAATGGTTTTACGGTGTAGAGGTCATAAACTCTTGCTTACGTTCCTGAGGCTGCTCTCCTCCTTCAGACTGGCCTTATATGGACTGACTGGGTCTGCTTCAGCTTCATCTCTCCAGTACACCCTTTCTCTTTCTTTCTCCTTCTGTTGCTCTGCATTTCCGTCTCATGTCCTGACTCTCAGATTCCAGCAGTTCTCTGTAGTGCTGAATGAGGTTGTTTTACAGCCCTTAAAGCACTTTCAGCAGTTGTACCTTTTAAAATGATTGTATGTATTGACATTTAAAGTGTTGTTCTCACTGATACTAACATCAGAGCAAACTATCTTTTGAGAACCTCACTGAAATGTCAAGCAAGCTTTTAAACTTAAAAGAGTATTGCAGTAGATAATCAGTTTATTTCAAATGAGCTGTTTTATCTTGTCTTAATGTAACTTTGAAACAGGTAGCTAGTGTTAACATTGTAGTAGCCTACTAGCATTTAAGCTTTGTGTGGGAAAGCCCATTATGACAAAGGTCAGACTGGGAAAGCCCCAGTTGCTCAAGGGAAAAAACATGTCTGGGAACTTAGTAATCCTTAAATAGTTTTAGGGCCTACCCAGGACGTTTTAGGTGAATTTTTGACTTGAACGTGTCCCAGGAAGGTTGATTATTTGCTGAGTTTGGATTAACATTAACAAAAAAACCCTTGTTTTTTGACTAAACATGATTGTGCACCTTAATACAGTTTAAATGTTTTTAAATATTTGCCCAGCCTGAGTGGTTCCTTTTGTTTTGCCATCAGAGCTCTATATGAATAACTAAATGAAACTGGTAAAACATTTAGTTTTTTTTGGTTGTGATTGATGGTTATGAATAGGCTCCTTGCTCCTTTGTTAGGCATGTCATTTGAATGAGATTTCTTTATGCTTCATTTGTATTATCTACCATATGATAGCCGATAAGAAAATCCTAAGAACGTTTTTTAAAAAGTCAGCAGAAAAACTGTAAAATGTAGAAATATTTTTACTTTTTAAAATAGCTTCTTTCTATTTGAATATATTTTAAAATGTAATTTATTCCTGTGATCAAATGTAAATTTTCATCATCATTACTCCAGTTTTCAGTGTCACATGATCCTTTAGAAATCATTCTTATATGCTGATTTGCTGTTCAAGAAAGGTTTTTTATTGTTATTATTTTTGACATTTAAAATAGTACATTTTTTCAGGATTCTTTGATGAATAGAAAGATACAAAGATCAGCAATGATATAAAAATAATAAATGAATAATGTTTTTGAGCAGCAAATCAGAATATTAGAATGTTTTCTAAAGGATCATGTGACTGGAGTAATCAATGCTAAAAATCAGCTATAAAATCACAGGAATAAATTACATTTTAGAACGTATTTAAATAGAAAACCGTTAATTTAATTAGTAAAAGTATTTTAAAATTTTGTTTTATGTACTTTGGATCAAATAAAAGCAGGCTTGGAGCAGAAGAGACTTTTAAAAAAAAAACATAAAAAATCATACTGTTCAAAAACATTTGACTGGTAGTGTATTCTCCTTGTGTGCAAAAATATATTTTTTAAAATAACTGCAAAAATGAAATGAGGTACTGCAGACTATTTTACAAAATATGACGTAAAATAGTAACAATGAGGTCCTTTGTGTAAATACATGGTCCTTTGTTTCCATGGCTCCTTTAAATAGCTTTTCTGCTCTTGTGCGTTTTGAATTGCATGTGTTGGTTGGGACTGAACTCATTTTGAACTGACGCAGGCCACGGACTGTCCAGAAGCAAACACTGTATTTTCATTCCGTCAGGGTGAAGGACGGCAAACCGCTCGGTCCGTTTGAAATCTGCATGTAGCGATAGCTCATGAATAAATAATCCCCATACGGCATCTCATGCAAATCCATGCAAATGAGGGCTCGGGGCCATACAATTTCTCAGTGTGTTTGTGTGCAGGGTGCATATGTGTTTATATGTGGAGACGAGAGGGAAGAATTGGTGTGTTTGTGAATGTGTGCGCAGGAGGGCTTCTCAAATATAAGCTTTACCGTGTGTATCCACACTGAATTGATGACTTTGCAGTTAAGACTATTGACATGATTTTCCATTTACCAGGAGTAGCACCAGTGTATCACACTTCTGGTACAGGAGAATGTATAACTGAGATGTTGGGAATATAGAGGCTTTTCAAATGTAGTATGTATGTATGTATTTATGTAAGGGATGTAGTGATGCACCCCGATCTGGCTGAAAATCAATAAAAATATGTGACAATTCAAGTCGGTTGAGATATGTTAAAGCAATCACGATACAGTTGGTGATTGGGTTTATATGAAGGTTTATATGTATGTCTGAGGAGAACTGACATTATATTTTCTTACCTCCATATAATGCATATTAAAGTAGTGTTTATAGGCACAGCCCTGCTTTGTTTACAGCAGTAACCAAGGAAACACTGCTGTTCCATAAGCGCCACCTGCTGTCAGAGATTAAATTTGTGTTTTCATTTAGCCCATCTGCTGTTTTTTTTTTTTTTTTTGTAGTATTCTCACAAAGCTAAAGTCAGACCATTTTTTTTTTTTGCTTCAAATTTTAAAATGAACCCTTTTCATAAGACTGTGATGACATGTTTTAATGGTCATCTATGGAGTCAGTCCAGGGCTGGATATCTTTGCAAAAGATTTTAAGTAAAAATAAAGTTTTGCAAAGGAAAATGAAAGCATTGAGAAGAAATAAATGTGCTTGTTGCAAACAAAAATAAAGAATCGCAAAAGAAAATGAAGTATTGCGAGGAAAAAATAAGTTTTGCAAGCAAAAATAAAGAATTGCTAAAGGAAGTGAAGTATTGCAAGATAAAAATTGGTAAATGAATGTAAATGTAAATGAAACAGAGCAAAAAGCAATGATTTTGGAACACATATTTTCCATCGCAAACTGAAAAAAGGTATCCCAAACACACACTTGATTGAAACGCAAAATAAAAGCAGCGTTGCAAATAAATTAGGAGCTATGGCCATGGATAATATGTGTTGCAAAATCATTGCTTTTGCTCGTTTCATTTACATCTTGCACTTTTTTGCAAATATTTCATTTTCTTTAGCAATTCTTAATTTTTGTTTGCAACAAGCACATTTATTTTTTCTCAATACTTTAATTTTCCTTTGCAAAACTTTATTTTCTTTTGCAATACTTAATTTTTTTTTGCAAATATATACGGCCCTGGATTCACTCCATAGTCATCAGCATCGTAAATCCTCTAAAGTTTTTTATATGTAGATTTTTAAAAAATGATGTGCATTTATAACACTATACTTTGTATTATATCACCTTTGCTTTAAATGACAAAAAAAGTAGTTAATGTCAGTTATACAGTCTGTTATGTTACAGTACATACAATTCCCTTACCACATAAACAGAGTAAGGAGAGATGACTGAGGACGATGGCGAATGATTTGCAGATCATTCAAAATTGTTCTCTCTTTTGACTGCCGTTATCAGTCTCTCTCAATTTCTCTCTCTTTTTTCCTTTTTTTGAAAGTTGTGAAAACACTATCGTGGAGTTTTTTTTTTTTTGCTATTTAAGCAAATGGGAATGCAAAAAATATCGTTTTGTACTCTCCCATTCACTGCTGTGGAAGTTAACCCAACTATGACGACCTCCGGGTGCTGAAAAACCCTGAAATGTGAAAAAGGTCTATTCTGCAGTCTAATTTAAATAAAATGCCACATGTATGCAGTGTCTTTGTTTTATTTGGATTGTGATTAAAATGCAGTGGTTGCGTCTGGTTTTAAATGGAAAAAAAAGCAGGCACCTTAGTTTGTTTATATTTGATTTTAGATTTTTGTTTTAATTCAGTTCAGTTAAATTCAAGTTTACTTGTATAGTGCTTTTCACAATACAAATTGTTGTAAAGTTTCTACAGTATATTTAGTAGTAGCTTGCTAGTGTTAAAAAAAACAAACAAACAAAAAAACAGTTAATAATGACGTAATCAAACAGATGATGAACATTATTAACAGTAATGATTATATGTTGCAATCAAACTTCTAGCAAAATTTGGTAGTGCTGTATGTTGTTTCAGGGTTGGCATCTCATCTCTTCTCAGGTGTTCTGGATCCAGACTGAAGCTCATGTAATTCCTAGTTACATCCCGTGGCAGAAACAGAAACAAATAGAGAAATAATTAACGTAGCTGCTGTTCCAACCAAGCAAAAATGCTGTTCGACCCAAGCTAAAGAATGTTAATGTGCATTTGATCAGATGTAACTGAAGTACAAGGTTATGAGATGCATTATGTGAATGGTTTTGAATTTTCAATTTAGCTTTGTTATTAGACATATTTGAAGTTCAATAAGAAATGTGCAGCATTTTGTCTGATAAATAAAAAATCACAAGACAATCATAGCATGAAATAAGTATCGTGAATCATATCACATCATGAGTTGAACATATATAGCCTGTAGATATTTGGATTTCTTCTGCCTTCATGCTTCTGCCGCCTTTTTTGTTATTTATTTAATCATTCTCATGTTTTTTTTTTGTTTTTGTTTTTTTCTCCAAACAAAGAAGGTACCGTAATTGGTGTCCAGTATTGTTTTAGACCACATTAGCTTCCAACAACAGTAGAAACACTTTCAAAAAAAATCATATACAAGAAGGTTTTATGGGTAAGCTGTTCTAATTCTTTCACCTCACAGTGATGTTTTGGAATTATCAAAAATAAACTGAATTCTGGCAAAAAAAAAAAAAAAAGACTGTCTACCATTATCTGCTGTTGCTCCACCTTATTTTGCCTATCCACAATGCCTTTTTCATGTTGAAATGAATGTGGTTTTGCATTTGTGGTTTATTTATTTTTCCTTGTTGTGTATGAGGGATGTGCAAAAACGCTGCTGCTGGTCGATATTAGAAATACTAGTTGACTAGTTGAAATTCAGTCATTTTAATGTTACATTTTGGAATTTTTCATTTTAATGTTACGTTTAAAAAATAATATATTATTTTGAAAAGTGGATAGGCCTATCTGGAGCAGAAAACAAATTAATTTTATTTCACCTCAGACCTTGCAGGCTCAGAGAAATGTCCACTAGGAAAGATGAGCAAAGTGTGGGAGCATATTTACAGGTTTAAAGAGGGAAACCGAAAGGAAACTGACTTTCATCGAACATCGTTGACATTATCTCTGTAATGCCTAAAAGTGCTACTCTGTTTGCAGGGCAATCATGGTAAAGGCTGTATTTCTGCTTGCCCAAAAGCGCCACCTAATGTCAGAGAGTGAATTTGCAGTTTCATTCAACCCATCTGCTGCCTTTGTTGCAACAGTGTTGTACATTTTTAAATTAAGAACAGTTCAGATAATAAGGTATCTGGAATTATTTGACTGTTTGAGTAATAGTTTTTCAAATAGATTGAATATACAGTGTTTGTGATTGTCTTCTATGGTTTGAATTCTGAACTCTTATTAGCATTAGCTCTGTAGCTTCCCTGTGTTTATTATTTTCTGCAGAGTTTCAGAGTAGAACTCTTAGTGGATGGAGGGCCTGTGTGTGTGTGTGTGTGTGTGTGTGTGTGTGTGTGTGTTGATGTGCGTGTGGCCTTTGGCTGGACCAGGCCTGTGTCTGATGCTGTCTTGCTGTTGAACATAGACAGTAGGCAGAGTAATTAGCCTTCTGGCCAGTGTGTGTGTTAGGGAGAAAGACAGATATAGCGCCGGAGAGAAGCAGTAAAGTGTCTTCACTTCTCTCTCCCTGCCTCGTTCTTTCCTCCCTTTCCCTGAAGCTGCATGTTTTACATGGACTGAAGCCCATTTTACATGGTGTCTGCCTCTCATACAGACATGCGAAGGCTTCCACACATAAGTCAGTCATGCGTGTGCGAGTGTGTGTAAGGAAGAAAAAGTGTGAGTGTTTGTGGCACCAGCAGCCTTATTATCCCTGTCCCCCATCCTTTCATCCACTACTTGCTCAACTGACACTTTCTCTTTGCTCCCCTCTGTTTTGTGATTTAGATAAAAGTGTTTTAGGATCAGTATAGCAATAAAACAAGGCAAACAGATGTACAAAAATATTCATACCACATTGCAAAGCCATGTAACATATTTCTTCAAATGAATGAATGCCACTAACTAACTGTGGGGTTTATAAGCCTGCATTATTTGAGGTCAAATTAAATATAATTAATTATTTAGAAATAAATAAATAAATAAATAAATAGTGTGTGTGTGTGTGTGTGTGTGTGTGTGTGTATATATATACACATACATACATACATACATACACACACACACACAAACACACACACACACACACTATTTATTTATTTATTTATTTATTTCTAAATAATTAATTATATTTAATTTGACCTCAAATAATGCAGGCTTATATATTTTGTGTGTGTGTGTGTGTGTGTGTATATATATATATATAAGCAATGAAAAGTAAAAATAAAAACATTATATGTATATTAAAATATTAATAATTTTACATTAATATAAAAATATAAGGTATGATGTAAAAATAAACTATTAGAAATATTATGCAGATGTTTTATTTTATACATACATACACACACACACACAATTAAAAAGAAAAATATTAGATTAATATTACAATATTAAGAATAATAGATTAAAAATGTAAGATAAAATGTAAAAATACAATATAGAATTGGCATATTATACATTTATATCTATGTTTTATTTACCTTATTTTTAAATATTTTTTTACTGTGGGGTCTGTAAGTCTGTACTATTTTAGGTCAAAATAAATATTACTTATTTAGATATTTATTTTATACACACACACACACAAAATGAAAAGTAAAAAAATATTATAATTAAAATATTAAGAATAGTACTTTTATATAAAAATATATCGTAAAAAAAAGATAAAATTTAAATATAGCTAAAATACAGAATTGGCATATTATACATACATATATATATATATATATATATATATTAGTAACATATATAAATGTCATTTCATTCTCAGACCCCATTGTATCTGTATAAACTGTCTGTAATATGTCAGCTCCCATACTCAAAATTATTGAGTAGGTAAAAAATCTCATGTGGGTCCAAATGAAGAGTTGGTTTTCTAAGAGCTTTGCGGTTCCTAACGTCCAAGTCTTTGTTTGGAGGTGTAGCTGTGAGGATCCTTGTCACACGCCCGCATCTTTCATAGACCATCCCCGAATCAATGATTATATGTCTGCAGAATCGATCCAGAAATCCTGGGTGGAGGAACCACTGTCAAACCCTCCTATGTCAGACTCTCCCTCTCTCCCCACACCCCTCACCTCATAAATTAGATAGAAAGCATTGCTTTTTGAAGCCTCAAGTGCCCCCCCCAACACTCACGCACAGCATACACGCTCCCACACACGTACGTCTAATCGTCATTACCAGTTTGACTCACTGTAGCGTGTGGCCTCGATTGGAGACAGTGGCTACAAGTGCCAGACAGCCTCTCTGAATGCGTTTGTGTGTTTGTGTGCGCTCGCATGCATATGTGTATGTGCTCTCGTGCCCCCACCTGCTGCCAATTCACTCAGCCAAAGAGTACGAGAGGGAGACAGAGACAGAGAAAAAGAGGGTCTGTTCCCCTGACTGGGTCACGGGGGTCCTGTGGAAGGACAGCCGTCCTCTCTCATTCATATTCATTCGTTCTCCCTCTCCCTCGTCCCCTTCAGCTGCCACCTCTCCGGCAACAACACCCCCAACAACAAACGCCCACCCACCCCCACCCAGAGCGTCTCTTTGTGCCCGGCAAGAGGCTCTCCTTTCCAGCCACGCTTGCCTTTTGTTCCCTCCCCTGGTTCTCCTCGGCGAGCAGCAGACGGCTGGTTGTGTTTGGGACCCAGCTGAACAAACACATACCGGGTCTGAGCAGGATGAGAGGGGGAGGAGGACACACCTGACACGTTCTCTCTTGTAGGACTGGTTTCTTGTTTGTGGAGGACATGTCTACCTTGTGTTTTGGTGGAAATGTCTGTTTGTTTTGCACGTATCCTCTGGATGCACCAATTACACCAATGCAACATTTTCATGGTGCAAAAGCTCATTTTGTTTTATCCAGTGCTGTGTAAAATCCTTTAGACTTTGGCGGTGGGTTCCTCTGTAACTAGCTCCACTCTGATTGTATTTTTCTTATGGTAGATTCATGAACGCAGATGTTGTGAAGTACATGAGCTGCCTGCAGATCTTTAGCTGTTACCCATGGGTTCTTGTTCATTCGTGTACAAATTCTACACATGCCCACGGTCTTCGTAAGTCAACTAAGGGTAGAATTACATTTTACAATACTTGTAATCACAGTTACTCTTTTATGGATTACATGATTACATATTATTTACACAATAGCATCATTTTTTGATTCTACCTTGCAGTTTTGTGGACATTCACATAGAGATCAGTCATTATTCAGGTGGCTTCACAGCTGCACTGCAAAAAAATGCTTTGTAAAAATTGTCTTGTTTTCAGAAAAAAGAAGTCAAAATTAGGTGAGCTTTTGCTTTAAAGAAGCAAAATAATCTGCCAGTGGGGTAAGCAAAATAATCTAGTTTTCAGCTTTAAATAAGATTATTTTGCTTACCCCACTGGCAGATTATTTTGCTTGTTTCAAGCAAAAACTCACTTAATTGGACTTCTTTTTTCTGGAAACAAGACAATAATTTTTATTTGTCTAGAAAATCCTTCTTGATTTAAGAATTTTTAGATATTTCGGCTGGAAACAAGACAAACAATCTAAGGAAAAAAGGCATTTTTTGCAGTGTGGATTTGAAAAATCATTTCAGGTTTAAGAAGTGTTTCAACATCGCATCAACTACTGATGAACGCATTATTATTATTTTTTTAATTATCATTCAGTCGGTTATTTTACCATGTGTTACTTTGAAGGTGTTTGTCTTTCAAATACCTTTTGTCCTCTGTCATCTTATTCTCTTATACGTAATATATTTGTACTTAATGTACCCCTGAGAATTTAAAATACATATTTTAATAATTAAGTTTAACATTTACATGTTCATCGGTTCTCTGATGTTGGTTATGGTCACATGACATGCAGGTAAAACAAAAAAAACTTAATTTTTTCATTAAATGTTTTATTTTTTATTTTAAAATGAATCTAACTTTTTTATGATTGAATTAATTATTAGCTTCTTATTAAACTCATAAACCCCCTGCAGTTTGGGAAACCTGAACGTAATATAATTAACACACTTCATGATGTTAATAACAACAATTAGAATATACCTCTTTGTATTTTTATATCAGTATGGTACAAGATTATCGTATTTAAATCTATGTGAAAAACGAGATGGGTCAAAAGTAATCTAAAAGTAGTCTGATTAGATTACCTAAAATGTGGAATGTAATGGATTACATTTCTAAATACATTTTTTGTCATTTAATTTGGAATCAGTAGCGGATTACAATTTGTAATCTACCCAGCTCTGCTGATAATGAACTTTTATTTAATATTTATATTGCATTATGTCTAGATCTGTGTTGGGTGGCACTTGGGGCTTGAAATTAGGTCTGGGCAATAAAACGCTAACAATAATTATCGTGATTTTTTTTTTTTTTTCAAATAAAACGCAAGTTTAATAGAGAAGATGATCAGTCTCGGCCATGCGAAAACTAAACAGTGCTGTGAGATCCAGTGTGAAGAACACAAATGACTTAGTGATTTAAACTAGTTTAAAGCCAGATGAAACAGCGCTGACAAACAGGAGAAACTCTGTGCGCAATGATGGTAAGAAGGCTTTTCAATCTATAAATCAACACCGTTTACCATGGATTTACAGTACTGCACCATGGTATTGTGGCAAAAATGTGGGATATTCGTATCAAACTGTATTATATTATTAATGTAGACATGTATTACATGTGTTAAAGGATTAATTTTTTTGTGATTTAAACTATAGCGTTTGTGCATTTACACTCAAAGTTACAGTCAAACGTTTTTGAAAAGTAAGATATTTAATGCTTTTTGAAGAAGTGTCTTCTGCTCACCAAGCCTGCATTTATTTGATCCAAAGTACTGCAAAAACCTGTAAAAATGTAGAATATATTTTTACTATTGTAAATAACTTTTTTCTATCTGAATATATTCTAAAATGTAAATTATTCCTGTGATCAAAGCTAAGTTTTCAGCGTCATTACTCCAGTCTTCAGTGTTACATGATCCTTCAGAAATCTAATATGCTGATTTGCTGTTCAAGAAACATTTACCACTATGCTGCTGAAAGAAATTAATGCTTTTATTTAGCAAGGCTGCTTTAAATTGATCAAAAGTGATGATAAAGACATTTATAATGTTCATAGCAAGAATCTTCATAGCACATGTTATGTTTAATCCATTATCATATTTGTTTGCTTGGGATTGATAGCAGCTGTGATTGAAGATGGTTAAGCATGTGTGAGTAGCTTTTCAAAAATAATATTTATATATGTTATAGAACATATGAATAGAATGAATAGAATACACTGATAATAATGCGACATGTTTGAAGACTGGTGCAGTGGCTGCTAAAAACTCAGCTTTGCCATTACAGAAATAAATTACATTTTAAAATTACATTATTCATATAAAACAGTTATTTTAAATTGTATAAATACTAATTTCTTTTCCTGAAATTAATCGCAATTAATCCTACCTGGCATTAAAGTTTTTAATTATACTTTTATATTGCAATAATTTCACATTCATGCTTTGAAGGTAGAAACAACATAAAGAATGTTTTAATGTTTAATGAAAGAAAACAGCCGTGGCCTAATGGTTAGGGAGTCGGACTTGTAATCAAAAGGTTGCAGGTTCGAGTTCCAGGTCCGGCAGGGATTGACGGTGGGGGGAGTGAATATCCAGCGCTCTCTCCATCGTCAATACCACGACTGAGGTGAGACCCTTGAGCAAGGCACCGAACCCCCAACTGCTCCCCGGGCGCCGCAGCAATGCAATGGCTGCCCACTGCTCCGGGTGTATGTTCACTGTGTGTGTTCACTACTGTGTGTGTGCACTTGGATGGGTTAAATGCAGAGCACAAATTCCGAGTATGGGTCACCATACTTGGCCACACGTCATGTCACTTCACTGTCACTTCACTGTCACTTCACTTAATGCCATCTTTTTTATGACTGGCAAGTATCACTGGTTCCAACTGATGTCTCTATGATTTTTTTCTTAATATTTCACCATTGAATATAGCTACTGAACGTTAAAGTATAATTGAGAGCTATTTAATTATTTATTAGACTTTAAAAAAGAACTTCTAACTTGAAACAATCTTCACATAAATCCATTATAATAAAGTTATAAGGTACTGAAGTTATCAGTCACTAAATTATATACAATTCTAAATTATATGAAGATAAAGCTTAAAACTACGGAAGTTGTTAATTTCTCTTTTTAATTTTTATTCTGTGATTAACAGACATCACAGCAGCAGGTTATTTGGGTATTTTAGCTGCTGTTACTTTAAAAGCTGCCGCTGCTGAAGTTGACACTGCTTCAGATGCAACAAAATGCAATAAATAACAATACTTGCATGTACAGTTTTAAGGCAGCTTTAATCGTCTTTCTTTGTAAATTCATGTCTAATGACATAACTACAACATTGCATACTCACAGTTTCATTTTTGTTTGAATATGATACAGCGCTTTAATATAGGCCAACAGTGTGCGCCGGCACATTTGGGCATGCGCTTGAAGAGCACATGCTACGAGCACAGTATAACGGCTGACAGGACAGGTAAATTAGTTTTTACCGACATATGGTCTGACAACATCTCATCTGACCGCAGTTCACTGATGTTCTGCTGAAGCTCCTCATCACTGCTACAGTTTCCGCGTTCGTTTGACTCGCGTCTGGTGCTGAAGTGAAGTTGGAGCGCGTCTGAAAAGTCTCTTGTTTGATGTGCTCTTAAAGATGCTCTGCGCGTCTAAATAAACGCATTTCTTTAGCAGTTGTGAGTGGGGTGGCCAAACCTAGCCCCGCCCCTGCGTAATTTACCTATTGCTAAGCTCCGCCCCCCTTAGTTACTGTTGCTGCCTCGGACAAACAAACAGAGTTTCCCACTGTATTACAATGACAGCTGTCAGTGTGAAAACCTTATCCGAAGATGTTTTTGATTAATTTTGAACACAGAAGGGCCACCTCTCGTCAAGGAACATTCAAGTAGGGCATTAATATGCCATGGAGAGATATATAAATGATTTTAAAATAAATATGGTGTGAATTTGAAATCGAGGGTTTACAGATTGCAATGCAAACGGAAGAAATCTTATGTTACGGTCATCACAATCGCAGATGGCAACATCCAGGATCAACACTGTTCATGTACCGCAGTGTAAGATTCATTATTTTACATTTAACCAGTTTAATATGGAGAGGCACTGACATGTAGACCTTTGTTTATGTGTTTTTGACCTACACTGGACATGACATGAGAACAGTTAGCTGAGGTGTGTACGTTAGCATGGACTCACTAACTTTAACGTTAGCTAGTTTTAGCAGATTTACAGACATTAACTGCTTGAGCATATGAAAAAGACCACTTTATGAGAGTATGACAACCAGAAAATAAATGTTAAATAATAAAATAAATTCCAAATTCCATTGCCAATCCTCTCAGGATACCTGGAATCAGTGTTACAGATACCTCAGGCACATCGTTTTATTATTTTTGTAGCATAAACACTATTAAAACGACGAGAGCTTTGGGTCTACCAATGTTTCTCTATGGCACTGTAACCTACAGATGTCCGAGTTCCATCTCTGTGCAGATGATAGTCAACTGCCAGTGGCTCATCTGCGTTCTATGGGCGGGGCTTAGCGATAGGTCAATTGCGTTAAATATTTTTAACGAGTTAATATGAAAAAATAAATTGTCTGCATTAACGCGCTAATTTTGACACCACTAATAAATACTTCTTTCAAAAACGTTTGATTTATTAGATACGTGTCATATTTAACTTTTTTTGTGAACGTTTTTTTTTTTTAATAAACAGTCTTACGAAACACTGGAATAAAAAGTGTGACAGATAGCCGTTATCACTCCTGTATACTGTATACATCGTGCTGCTCCCAGATCATGATGCTGTATTTATTTCTGACAGTGAGCTGTGTTTATTAGGAGCTGTAATGTTAGAGCAGAAGGCCGTTTGGTGTCATTTTTCCCATTGCCGAAACCAGCGAGCAAACTGATTTAGGAGTCCATGCCTCTTCCCCCATAAACACCAGACCTGCAGAGGTTTGAGACAAAAGAGCTCACACCACAACATGAAATACAACCTTGAGCTGAGTGTCCTCAAAGCAGCACAGACAAACAGGATGACGAGGGGAGATGAAGCACATGGAAGATGAAATACAAAGAACAGACTGAAGGAGAAAGTCTTGGTGGAGACTATTCAAAAGAATAAATCCAACACCTGTAGTTAATTTTATACACAGCCCGAAATATAGGTCAGATATGGCCCATATATCTGACCTATATATCTATTTATTCACTAATTTTGTAATTAGTAACATACATTACAGTGAAGATAATAACATATAATGAAGACAGGCATATTTCTTGTACCAATAAGCAAATATAAGTAAAACTAACACAGACTCACCTTTGTGTGGTTGTTAAATATTACATGAGCAAAAGAGAGAAAAAGAGTTTGAAAGAGGTGTCCACCTTAGACAAACAGAAATACACAGTCACTGGTTTGGCACTTGGAGTGAATATAACCAAAACAGGTCTTGACTGCTCTAAGGTCTTGAGAAAGCCTAAGTTGGAAACTTTTCTTCATCTGTACAGACAAATATAGACACACTAGATGCTCATGTATCATTCAAGCTCTTTTTAAATGGGGATTAATAGTTTGCGCAAAATAAAAATCTGTCATCGTTTACTCACCCCCATGTCATTCTTCAAATACTCGAAGGATGTTCTGAAGAAAAGCTTTTTATACACTGCTGTTCAAAAGTTTTTAAAGTTTTTTTTTTTTTAGGTCTTGTATGCTCATCAAAGTTCCATTTATTTGATCAAAAAACAGCAATAAAAGAACTATTGCAATTTAAAATAAGTGTTCTATTTTAATATGCATTAAAATATGATTTATTTCTGTGATGAGTTTTTATCAGCTATACCTTCAGAAAGCATTCTAATATGCTGATTTATTATCAATGTTAGAAACAGTTTTGCTGCTTAACATTTTTTGGAACCTGTGATTACTTTTTCAGGATTCTTTCAAAGTTCAAAAGAGCAGCATTTATTCAAAATATAAATATTTTGTATAAGTCTTTACAACCACTTTTTTTAATATCAATTTAACAATCCTTGCTAAATAAAAGTATTAATTTTTTTCAAAGAAAGAAAGAAAAATTGTACTGACCCCAAACTTTGAACAGTAGTGTATATTGGTATATTGTTACAAAAGATTTAGATTTTAACTAAATACTGTTCTTTCTAACATTTTATCTATCAAAGAATCCTGAAAAACGTATCATAGCTTCCAAAAAATATTAAGCAACACAACTTTCCAACACTGATAATAAATCTGCATATTAGAATGATTTCTGGATGATCATGTGACACTGAAGACTGTAGCAGTGATGCTGATAATTCAGCTTTGCATCAAAGGAATAAATTACATTTGAAAGTACAGGTTGAGCTCAAAAAAATTTAATATTGTGAAAAGTTAATTTCTTTATTGTAACTCGTTTTAAAAAATGAAAGGTTCATATATTCTAGATTCATTACATGTAAAGTAAAACACATCTTTTTTTTTTTTTTTGATGATTAGAGCGTACAGCTCATGAAAGTCAAAAAAATATTCTCAAAATATTAGAATATTTACATTTGAGTTTCGTTAAATGACTGTCCCTACAGTATAAATTCTGGGTATCTCTTGTTCTTTGAAAGCACACTAATGGGGGAAGACTGCTGACTTGGCAATGATCCAGGAGACAATCATTGACACCCTCCACAAAGAGAGTAAGTCACAGAAGGTCATTACTGAATGGGGTGGCTGTTTACAGACTGATGTATCAAAGCATATTAAATGCAAAGTTGACTGGAAGGAAGAAATTGGGTAGGCAAAGGTGCACAAGCAACAGGGATGACTGCAAGCTTGAGAATACTGTTAAGTAAAGCCGATTCAAACACTTGGGAGAGCTTCACAAGGACTAGAATGAAGCCGGAGTCAGCGCATCAAGAGTCACCACACTCAGATGTCTTCAGGAAAAGGACTACCAACCCACTTCTGAAACAGAAACAACGTCAGAAGCATCTTACCTGCGCTAAAGAGAAAAAGAACTGGACAGTTGCTCAGTGCTCCAAAGTCCTCTTTTCAGATACAAGTAAATTTTGCATTTCATGTTGAAACCATGGTCCCAGAGTCTGAAGGAAGACTGGAGAGGCACAGAATCCAAGATGCTTGAAGTCCAGTGGAAAGTTTCTGAAGTCAGTAATGATTTGGGGTGCCATGATGTCAGCTGGTGTTGGTCCAGTTTGTTTTATCAAGTGTAAAGTCAATGCAGCCATCTACCAGGAGATTTTGGAGCACTTTATGCTTCCAGCTGCTGACAAGCTTTATGGAGATGCTGATTTTCTTTTCCAGCAGGACTTTAGCACCTGCCCACAGTGCAACAACCACTTGCAAGTGGTTTGGTGACAATGATATTACTGTGCTTTATTGGCCAGCCAACATGCCTGACCTGAACCCCATTGAGAACCTATGGGATATTTTCAAGAGAAAGATGAGAAACAGTCGATCCAACAAAATATAGACAGCAGTGCCACAGGCTGATCACTTCCATTCCACACTTCACTGATGCTGTAATATGTGCTGCCGACCAAGCATTGAGTGCATAAATGAGCATACTTTAAAGAACTTGAACTTTTCTGTTTTGCAAATCCGTTTTTTGATTGATCCTAGGAAATATTCTAATATTTTGAGATACTGAATTTTTGACTTTCATGAGCTGTAAGCTCTAATCATCCAAATTAAACCAAAAAAAAACAACTTTTGAAATATTTTACTTTACATGTAATGAATCTAGAATACATGAAAGTTTCAGTTTTTGACTTTTTCACAATATTCAAATGTTTTGAGCTGCACCTGTATATTAAAACCGAAGACTGTTATTTTAAATTGCAATAGTATTTCACAATTTTACTGTTTTTTTTCCCTGTATTTTTAATAAAATAAATGCAGCCTTGATGAGCAGAAAAGACTTCTTTATAAAACGCAAAATGAAAACCTGTCATTGTTTACCCCCATGTCATTCCTCAAATACTCAAAAGATGTTCTGAAGAAAAGCTTTTTATACACTGATGTTCAAAAGATTGGAATCAGTAAGATTTTTAAAGTCTCGTATGCTCATCAAAGTTCCATATATTTGAAAATTTCAAAAATACAGTAATAAAAGAAGCGTTATTGCTATTTAAAATAAGAGTTTTCTGTTTTAATATGCATTCAAATATAATTTATTTCTGTGATGCAAAGCTGAGTTTTTATGAGCTATACCTTCAGAAATCATTGTAATATTCTGATTTATTACCAATGTTAGAAACAGTTGTGTTGCTTAATTTTTGGAACCTGTGATACTTTTTTCCAGAAAAGACATAAATTGTACTGATCCCAAACTTTTAAACGGCAGTGCACTTGCAATAAGAGTTAATGGGATCCATAACTTTACTCAAAAATCTTGTTTTGTGAAAAAACAAGAAGGCCATACAAGTTTGAAACAACAGAATCTTTATTTCTGGGTAAACTATCCCTGTAACTCATGAAGTAATGAGCTCAAGAAAAACCATCAACAAATCACCACCTGATGAGGGGTGTTTCGTAACATCATTAAGCCTCCAAGTGACACAATATGACCGTCAGCCCTTGAAAGCCCACTGCTGTCAAATGAATGGGCAACCGGTGGCTCGACCCCACCTCCATGTGAGCTTTGTCGTGTGGCCTTTGATTTACAATGTCATGCTCAATATCCAAATGAGCAGCTGTAGTCCAAATAGGTTTGTTCAACTTGACTGATGGACCTTTGATTGAAATGAAGATAACCTCTCAGTGAGGATCATTTCCTGTTATTTTCTGAAAGGAATTTACAAATATACACACGACACAAACAGCGAACACTGAAGTCGAAAGATCCTTGAAAAATACTCAGCAGTTTAATGTGAGGCAGTATCAGAACTATCCAGTAATCCTTTCAGTTTGAGATTTTAAAACAGTCTGCTTTTAGCTTAAACATCAATGCAAGATACAGTGTGCGTGAGTGCTATATTGTTTGGGGACCTTGTCAGTTAGAGAACAGATCTACCTTAAGTACTTACCACCACCCTGACACAGAATGAAGTTCATGAAATATAACAGTGCACTGCGAAGAAAGAAATCACAACAACATTTTACAATCTGGCTCAAATAGAGCTACTTCAGGGAACTGGCGCTATTGAGCAAGAGACCCTGAAGAGTAGACATGAAGCAATGTTTATGCACGTTAATGGCTGCTTGTGAGAGCAAAGATGGAGAAGAATTCGCTGCCTTCTCATTGTCATTGACCTTTGCCCAGTGACTCACGCGGCGCGTTGCACAGGCCCCGTTTTAGAATGAACGTCATGCCTGTTGAAATCCATTGCAAGCGGTGTTGGTTACCTCTCCTTGTCATCGTCCAGAAATGTCACCACGCTTCATGTTTGCGAGTGTAACTCGGCAGGTGGTTGGTTTGGTGCGTCTCGGGTCACGTTTTTTCTTCTCGCCCTTGAAGAAGCATCTTACCTATGTATGTTGGCCCCAAACAGCTGACAGAAACAAAAACTTGAAGTGAAAGTAATATTGCATGTATAAAATACAATACCAGTCAAAAGTTTGTAAACAGTAAGATTTGTAATGGTTTTTAAAAACTAAGCCTGCATTTATTTGATCCAAAGTACAGCAAAAATAGTATGCTTTTGAAACATTTTTACTATTTATAACAACTGTTTTCTATTTAAATATATCTGAATACATTTTCAGCATCATTACTCCAGTCTTCAGTGTCACATGATCCTTCAGAAATCATTCTAATATGCTGATTTGCTGTTTAAGAAACATTTTTTGCAAATTTTATCAATATTTAAAACAGAATTCTCTGATGAATAGAAAAATCCCAAAATCAGCATTTATCTGAAGTAAAAAGCTTTTGTAACATTATACACTATATCATATATAGTATATATATTTGGTAAAGAAATTAATATTTAGTACAGATGCTTTAAATTGATCAGAAGTGATAATAAAGACATTTATAATGTTACAAAGATTTCTATTCCAGATAAATGCAGTCCTTCTGAACTTCCTACTCAGCTGTTTCTACTCAACATAATAATAATAAAAAATAATTTTTGAGCAGCAGAATATTAGAATGATTTCTGAAGGATCATGTTGACTGGAGCAAGGATGCAAAAAAATCAGCTTTGAAATCACAAGAATAAATTACATTTTAGAATATATTCAAATAGAAAACAGTTTTTTTAAATAGTAAAAATATTTCAAAATGTTACTGTTTTTGCTGTGCTTTGGATCAAATAAATGCAGGCTTAGTGAGCAGAAGAGACTTCTTTAAACTCAAAAAAATCATAAAGTCAAATACTTTTGACTGGTTGTGTACTTTGAACTTTTACTTTGAAATTGGAAATTGAGTGAAAGAGAAGACCGGATGAAATGTCAGATCGATGAAACGAATGGGAGAAAGTATAAAGCATAGAGGACGAACAAGAGAGAGGAGTCACGAAGGACACGGAGAGTGAGCGAGTGCAATGTAATGAGAGAGGACACCCAGAAATGGATGGACGGAGTGATATAAATATAGAGAGAGTGAGAGATAAGAGTGAAAAAGAAATAGAATTCTAGAGAACGGAGAGTGATAACCCTGGCTCCTCTTCCATGACTGAGGAGGGAGCGGCCTCTGTGGGCTCCTGCTGTAACCATAGAAACGGTTGGAAGAGGAAGAGGAAGTGGCAGAAAATAGAATGTGGCTTTGCTGAGCCCTGCAGTCCTGCAGCAGAGAGAGAGAACGCAAGAAACGAGGTGCACAGGCTAAACAATTGGTGGAAAAGTAGGAGCGAGTGAAGAGTGAGGATTGTAGAAGAGAAGGAGAGTAAATGAGACGAGGGGAGAACAAAAAAGATCTAGAGTAGGGGAGGTGAAATACTTCAGAAGAGAGATGCGTTTAGTGTATCTCGCATGTATACGATGAGAGAATAGAAAAGGGAGAGTGGAACAGACAGAGAGAGGGAGAGAGTGAAGGAGAGAGGAGTAATTGCAATGACCCTGGAGAAAACAGAGGAGAGGAAGAGGAGTGAATGTAGAGGAGACTGGGAGAGGGAGGGAGGGTGGAACGTTCCAGAGAAAGAAGGAGAAGAGCGAGTACACAGTGCAACCAAGAGGGAAGAGAGGGAAGGAGATGGTGAAGGACTGCGAAATGAATGCGTTTGGGTTTCTGAAACGTGGTACGGCACATGCGTTCACCTTTGACCTGTGTGCTAATGACATTATTTGGCCATGGATGCTATACTAAAATGTTGATTGAAATAAAAAAAAAGCATTAACCCTTTAACTGTCACTCCCTTTTTTGAACTTAGATGTAAAAATGCAGCATTCAAGCTTCATTTTTTATAATTCATGAACGAAAACATTTTGTAATATGATTTTGATGTACGTTTTCCATGGTAATGCAATGTCTGATTTTCAAATGGCTTTCAAAGGATGAAATTTGAGATTTTAAGTTTTCAAGTGAAATTTAATTTCTTATGATTTCTAAAGCGTGATAGAGAAAGTTTGTGACAAAGGTCAGAAATCCTGTTGTGAAGTAGATTTTTGAGGTGCGCTCTTGTCATAAATTAATCTATTACTTTTCCTACATAATTTGTAACACATAAAATGGTAAAATATCTCTTTAGGAGTCTTAGACCTTTCCAATCTTTATATAGTTTGTCATGAATAGATTAGGATTCATTTGTAAAATGGTGAAGTAAACACTTAAAGGGTTAATGAAACTACACAAAATTCTGACACTCAATTTTGAACTGCTGCTGTCAGTAGACTTTGAATGTTACAATTTAAAATGTTTTCTATTTAAATATATCAGTCTTCAGTGTCACATGATCCTCTAAAAAAGCATTCTAATAAGCTTATTCAGTGCTCAAGAAAAATCTTGTTTTTATCAGTGTTAAAAACAGCTGTGCTGTTTAATATTTTGTGGAAACCACGTTTTTAAAGAATTTTTTGATCAATACACTACAAGTCCTGTTTTTAAAGAAGTCTCTTCTGCTCACCAAGCCTGCATTTATTTGATCCAAAGTACAGCATAAACAGTACAATTTTGAAATATTTTTAAAATACAAATAATTCTATTTCTATTTGAAATTCTATTTGAATATATTTTAAAATGTAATTTATTTCTGAATTTTCTTTAAAAATCATACTGACCACAGACCTTTGAATAGTAGTGTATGATGAGGCCAGTTGCTCTTATGTAATGTGCCTAACAAAGCTACAGCTAATAGTGGTACAGCTATTAAAAGAGGTGAACTTTATGCTGGCCGCTGCCTCAGACCCCACACCTGCACACAACCATCAGTACATTCATTTTACTGTTGAATGAATATTGCGCACAAAAATGTCAAATATGTCAATGGCTGAAATCATCTGTTCCTATTTGATTGGGGAACTTTGCATAGCTTGTCTATACACTATAATTTCCACTATTTTTCTGTCTTGAATGCACATGGAAAATACTGTGGTAATAATTTAATTTGTGTTTTCCAGCCTTATTGTAATAAAATAAAATAAATTTATTAAAATAAAAAATTATATAATCACTAAATGTCACCATTTCATCTCTGTGTCTGATTTGAATCTGGCAGAATGATGAATTGTAACTGACAAAAATGACTGTAATTTTTACCCATTTGGTCAAATATTGCACTGCAAAGAGCAATACTAGTTGTAACTTGTCTATAAATTTGCACATGACAAAGGAATAAGGGGGATAATCATTAAAGGATTTTAAATGCACTTTGTGGAGGCAACCAAAAATAAGCTTCCACATTGTGCATTTAAAATCTTTTAATGCGCGGCAAACCGTTGATTATCCCTTACTCAGAGCCTGGCCCAATGTTTCCTCCGACTTGAGAGGTGAACGATGATCTGACTAAACATGCCACAAACAGAGAGCCCTTCATCTTTCATATTTTAACGTATAAAATTGTTGAATTTAGCATCTTTTCCATCATAGGCTGCCGGGTTGAAAATTAACGACGGGCAAAAATGGCAGCAACATTTAAGACAAAGGGGCAAAAAAGGCTCATGAAAATAAATGAAAAGTTAATTTGCAGAATTATTATGATTATCAGATTTTCATCAGCTTTTATGTGCTGTTTTGTGCAGTGTTGAGCCTTAGAACCAATCAAACACATTCCTGTTGAACTTAGGAATGCATTGACCAATCAGATGCACTTAAAACTTCAGCACTTTAAAGCTTAAAAGCACTTAAAACACCAGAGCTGGAGTTTTTGTGCAAACAGAAGCTCATGCTCATGCTGCAGTAGAAGCTTTGCTAACATCATGGACCAACATGTTTGTCTGTAAAGCCAGAATGTGACATGCCCAAAACGATACAAGAATGTTTTATATTCTTTTCTATATAGATAATAATAATCATTATTGCAATATGATATAATGATACAATAATGATTTTTGTCATAATATTGCAGCCCTATGAGCTGCTGTTTTTTGTTATAGACAACAGTTTAAAATATTGATTAATGTAATTGGCTAAATTAAAAGGAACACTCCACTTTTTTTGGATAGGCTAATTTTCCAACTCCTCTAGAGTTAAACAGATGAGTTTTACTGTTTTTGAATCCATTCAGTTTATCTCCGGGTCTGCCTTTAGCACTTTTAGCATAGCTTAGCATAAATCACTGAATCAGGTTAGACCATTAGCATCTCGCTCAAAAATGACCAAAGATTTTCAGTATTTTTCCTATTTCCTATTACTTCTGTAGTTACATCGTGTACATCAGGGGTGCCCAATCCTGTTCCTGGAGATCTACCCACCTGCAGACTTTAGTTCCAGCCCTGCTCCAACACAGCTGTCTGTAATTATCAAGTGCTACCTAAGAGCTTAATTAGCTGGTTCAGGTGTGTTTGATCAGGGTTGGAGCTGAACTTTATAGGATGGTAGATCTCCAGGAACAGGATTGGGCACCCCTGGTGTACATCGACTGACAGAAAATGAAAAGTTGTGATTTTTACGCCAGTAAGTCGCTTTGGATAAAAGCGTCTGCTAAATGACTAAATGTAAATGTAAATGTAGAATAAGAGTATAGTTCCTATCCATATCAACCTGGAAAATCGCAACTTTTCGTTTTCTGCCGGTCTTAGTACACAATGTAACTACAGAAGAGTCAAGTTTTAAATAGGAAAAATATTGAAAATATTTGGTCATTTTTGAACGAGATGCTAATGGTCTAATCATATTCAGTGATTTATTCTAAGCTATGCTAAAAGTGCAACCGGCAGACCCGGAGATCAGCTGAATGGATTCAAAAACGATAAAACTCATCTGTTTAACTCTAGGGGAGCTGGAAAATGAGCCTATTTAAAAAAAAAAAAAAAAGTGGAGTGTGTGAAGTATTTGACAATACAGACAACTTACGGTTTTTATAATAATAAGATGATTAAAAAAATTGCCCTCACAAATGTAAATTTTGAAATAAATCAATTCCAGAGGGCAAATATTGCCCCTTAATGGAGAAGTTCTTTTCTGACCCTGAGGCTGGCTTTTGATGGACAATGACATGCTGTCTATTTTTGTCATGCTACTTCATAAAGTGGCTGAAGTAGCATGACAAAAGTAGACAGGACATCTATTAACAGGCCCAGAACAACGTTTTCTTTAGTGGAAATGCACAGAATGGGTCTGGATTAGACACCAGCATCGGCGCTGTATATGGGTGCGTGAAATCCGATGTTAATCCTGGTTCATCATGATTCTCCCATTGAGCTGCATGTATCTGTGTGTCTGCTGGCTGGTTGGCAGACTGATGTCTGGTCAGCTGTCTGGACACTTGGCCTGCACACAGACTTCAACACTGAGACACGTGGCTGTCAATGACTGCTTTATCTCACTGAGACAGCGTTGGGTGGTGACCACACGGGGGGGTCTTATTGTGTGCGTGCGCAAACGATCGGAAAGGGGGGGATTAAACAGCTGTGGTCAAAAGATGGATAGAGGGAGGTACCAGATTGAGCTTGGCAGATGGATGAACTGACCGTTTCTTTCTTTAAACCTCTTTCTTTCCATTTCCCTTTTCTTTCTGATCTCTCTGTTTTTTTTTTTTTTTTTGTTTCACTTTCTAGTTTACAGATGAGTTTGATGATGTAGACATTAGGTGCAGAAGTCTGAGACCACAAAGAAAAATCTAATTTAAACTTTGTTGGAAATAAACAAAGCTGGGTTCGAAAAATGCCAAAAACTAATGTTATTTGATGGTGACACTAGATTCTACTTATTGAATTAACAAATTTACATGTAGCATGTGACTGTGCAGATGTCCAGCGTTCTTGTTTTCATTGAAGCACACAAAGCTCTTTGGATGATCTCAAATCATGCTGGAGAACATGATCAGCAGGTTTGACACTTGGACGTGGAGCTCAAGTGCTGATGTCATTCAACAAAAGAGGGACAGAAATTCTGTAGCTGATGTTTCTTTTTTAGTTAAGTTTTCAATGCTTCAATGCATGTGCTGGATGTATAATAAAAAAATTGAAAAGTTCAAAAGTTTGAAATTTAGTAATGTTTTTGAAAGAAATCTTTTATGACAAAATACTTTGTTCTAAATACAGTAAAAACAGTAATATTTAGAGATACCATTACAATTTAAAGGGATAGTTGACCCAAAAATGAAAATTCTGTCATTAATTTCTCACCCTCATGTTGTTCCAAACCCATAAGACCTTTGTTCATCTTTGAAACTCAAATTAAGATATTTTTGAATTACTTTTGTATTTTTGGGAAGAGACTGATTTGTTGAATAAAGTTGTTAATTTTGTTTTCTTTGTAAAGTATTCTCGTAGCTTCATAAAATTACGGTTGAACCACTGATGTCACTTGTATTATTGTATCAGTGTCCTTACTACCTTTCTTGGCCTAGTTCTAGTTGTGCTGCTGTCTATGCAGGGTCAGAAAGCTCTCAGATTTCATCAAAAATATCTTAATTTGTTTTCTGAAGATGAACGAAGGTCTTACGGTTTGGAAACGACTCGAGGGTGAGTAATTAATGACAGAATTGTAATTTTAGGGTCAACTATCCCTTTAAGATTTTTCAGCAGCCCTTCTAATATGCTGATTTGGTGTTCACGAAACATTTCTTCTTATTATCAATGTTGGAAACAGTTGTGCTGCTTAATACTTTTTCTGGAAACCATGATAGACTGTTCAAAAGTCTTTTGAAACTCTATAAGCATTTACTGTCACTTTACTGAGTAAAAGTATTAATTACAAAAAATTAATAATAATCTGGTTATGGTTATGTTTTAACAGTAGTGTATTATACTTATAAAGCAATGTGTATTATTTATTATTTTATCACAATAAGAGCAAAGTTTTCAAAGGATAAAGTTTATTTAATTCTTGCAATCATACCACAATCACGTCTGCACTCTTCCTGCATCCAGTTGCTATCTAGACTACTTGTTACACCAAATTTTGATACTATATGTTGGCTGAACTTCAGGATACACAAACTGCTTGCTTGCAGCACCATGTTCAAACATACATGTTTGCAGTGATATCCAACAGTACCACAAGCAAGAAATGAACAGGCAAGATCAGCAAGGCTGGTAAGCGGCATTTGTTTTCAGTGATATTTGGTTAGATTTGTTTGGTTTGGAAATAGATGTAGGAGATTGGCCGGCTTGATATTATCAGATGCAGCCTCAACCTCAGTTGAATTTAGTTAATAACAAGTATTTCATTCTATCACAGGACCAGTTCCATTCTGTGACCTTCCTGGAGGAAAAAAAAACCAAAAGCCTATTTCATCTCCTCCTTTAGCTGTGGCTTCTTGAACTGGGCCACAGGAGCGAGTTGCTGGGAAACCAGGCATACACAGCCAAATTGCTCAGTTTTGCCAGATGTCTTGTGGAGTGAATCATGTAGCACTGGTGTCTGAACCAGCCCCACCACCTCCCCCAGCTTGCGCGGAGGCACGAACACATACACAGAGCTGCAGCTTGAACTTCATACGGTTCTAAGGCCCTTTCATTGTCAGTCATAGACTTGAGCTCCAACTCTTGCCAGAGGCTGTAGCGACACAATGGAGGCTCTGTTTTTAAACCGAAAGCATAGGGCGCAGAAGAAGTTCTTTCTCTCGCTTTACATACCTAGTTCTCTCTTTTTTTTCTCATGAACACACATCCACATAATCAATTAACCTCAAAAACTCAGCTCCCTATAGGCCTTCAAAGTGGATCCCCTTCGTCAAGGAGATTCTGCTTTTTATGCACGTGATCTTGTCTGGTGTCAAAGAGCAACTGGTTCAACAGACTGACAGCCATTTGAATGACATACCATGAGTCATGCATTTGATCAAAAATACAGTAAAAAATGGTAGTATTGTGAAATATTATAACAGTGTTTATTTTATTTTAATCTTGTTTTAAATGTAATTTATCACTGTGATAGCAAAGCTTATTTCAGCAGTCGTTACTCCAAACTTCACTGTCACATGATCCTTCAGAAATCATTCTAACATGGTTCTGTTTGAAGGAATATTTTCTTATTATCGGTGTAGAAAATGGTTGTGCTGTGTAATATTTTTATATTTTTGTGGAAACTGTGAAACATTTTCTTTGATGAATAGAAAGTTCAACGGCATTTATTTAAAATAGAAATCTTTGCTATAATGCAGCATTATAAATGCCATTTGTTTTACTTTTCATCAAAGTAATGAGTAAAGAGTGTGCTGAATAAATATATTAATTTATTTAAAACAAATAAAATATTCATATACATTGCCAGTCTCTTTTGCTCACCAAGCCTGCATTTATTTAATCCAAAGCAAAAACTTTGTTTTCTTTTTGAATATATTAAAAAATTTAAATTATTCCTGTGATATTGAAAAGCTGAATTTTTAGCATCATTAGTCTCATGATCCTCCAGAAAGTGGTCTAATATTCTGATTTGCTGCTCAAAAAACATTATTATTATTATTATTATTATTATTCATATATGTTGAAAGAATAGATTTTTTTCCGGTTACTTGTATGAATGGAAAGTTCAGAAGAACAGCATTTATCTGAAATTGGAATCTTTTGTACCATTGTAAAAATAATTTTATCAATTTAAAGCATCCTTGCTAAAAGGGTAAAATAATACAAATAAAAATTTGACATTTGAATGGGATAATGTTGCAAAAGCTTTTTATTTTAGATAAATGCTGATCTTTGGATCTTTCTATTCATCAAAGAATCTTGAAAAAAAATGTACTCAACTATTTTACATAATGATAATTATAAAAATAATAATAATAAAAATAATAATAAAAATAAATGTTTTTTGAACTTTTTGAATTAGCATATTAGAATGATTTCTGAAGGATAATGTGACACTGAAGACAGGAGCAATGATGCTGAAAATTTAGCTTTGATCACAGAAATAAATTCTATTTTAAAATATATCCAAATTATTTTAAAGTATTACATATATTTCAGAATTTGACTGGTTTTGCTGTACTTTGGATCAAATAAATGCAGGCTTGGTGAGCAAAAGAGACTTCTTTAAGAAATATTAAAGACTTTTGACTGGTAGTGTAAAATAAGTATAGTAGATAGTAGTATAGTATATAGTATGTAGTATATTACATTTTAAATTGCTTGTAATCCAATTACAGTTGTTTTTTTTTGTTTTTTTGGATTACATGTTATTCACACACTCTAAACTGGTTTTCACCAGCTTCAACTTAAAAACTTAAGTTAAGCAGCTGCCTTAAAATTTAAAGTAAATCAACTTAAAACGACAAGTCCTTTCAACTAACAAGTTAAAACAACTTAAATGTAAAAAAAATTAAGGCAACTGAATTCAATGATGAACTGCCTTTAACTGAAAATGTGATTGTTTAATGTTGTTTTGCATTATTGACACACTACTTTAATACTATTTAATACTGTACATCTAATTTAATACTGTAAAGTTGCTTTGACACAACCTGTATTGTTAAAAGCGCAATATAACTAAAGGTGACTTGATTTCACATGTTTAGACTTCTCTGATGTTGGTTAATGGTCACATTGACCTGCTGGTAAACAAATAAAATATTTATATTAGGGAAGCACCGAATGTTCGGCAACCAAAATTATTCAGCCGAAAATAGCAAAAAAAAGCTATTTTCGAAGCGCAAGGAAAATCTGTGCTGAAACAACTTAATGGGAGAATCATTCAGAAATCTCAACAAAATGAAGAACCGACGTCTTATCCGGGTTTCCACCACATTAAAAGTCAACATTCATAAATGTTAGCACTGTAATTTTACTGTTGTTCTGTAAAATAAAATAAAAAAGTAAGACAAAAATAATGATAACAATAATCACAACAGCTCTTTTAATACATGTATTACAACATTCACACATAGTGTTCAAATTGGGATCTGTAATATTTTCTAATGGTTTAAAAGATGCCTCTACTACTCAGCAAGGCTGCATTCATTTGGAAATAAAAAAACAACAACACATGCCTGTTTCAAGAAGGGGGTCTTAAAAATATCCAAAAAATATTACTTTATAATTATTTTAGGTTATAATGTCTACTAGAATGTTAAAAAATGTTCAGTGTTAAGTAAATATTTTTAAATTGTTGTTTTGTAATTGATTTTTTTTTTCTTTAAAAAAACAAGACAAAACTGTAAAAAGCACATTTTGATGAAAAAAATTCAGCAAAATACATAGGGAAAAAACCCTGAGAAAAAAAAAAAAAAAAAAGTATTCAGTAATTGGCTTTCGGCCCAGTGTTTAATTTAGTTTGGTTTCAGCTTTGGCAAAATTTTCATTTCGGTGCATCCCTAATTTATGTTTAATGTGCAAATGTTTAAATTGCTTTTATTTTACATATGTATGATTTAATGAATTATTAGGTTTTTTATCAACTCACTATTCACTCTCTAGCAACTCACAAATGCAATGTTTAATGCACTTTATGTTGCTGACAATAAAAAGTGGAATATATTTTCTTTCCCATTGCTTTTGTTATGTCAATAAAATGGTAAATTTATCTAAAAGTACTCTAAAAAGTAGTCAGATTAAAACCTAAAACGAGTCATCTAAATTACGGTACTAACTTCCATCATGTAATCTGTAATAGGTAACAGACTACAATTTGTATGTAATCAATCCAGCTCTCGATATAGGTGTGCACTGTATTTGTATTTGCACTAAAGTTGGATTAAAGTATTCATCTCTCCCGGTTAGCTTTTGTCTAGGTGAGGAAACATAGACTAGCAATTACCTGCGAGCAGAAGGCCTGAGAGGAGAGCTATTGATTTGACCAGGAGGTCAGGGGGGTCGACAGCTGCAGGGGAAGCGTGGATGGGGGAGAACACAGCGAATGTGTTGGAGGAGGGGCGGCCTTCAGGTGAGCTTACCCTCAACAATGTAAATGAATGGTTCCTTATTCAGACGTTGGATATATGGGCAGGTGTGGTTATAACTAAGACTAAAGACTATTTGACTTAATAGCTGTATATAAGTCATAAAACTAAAAACCAGAAGCTACTAACCTGTAGTGATAGCTATAAAGATGCATCTTAGCACTACAAGAAACACTTCAGCAAAGTATATATTAGATACTGTAGGTTGGCAACAAAAAGCCCATCGCTGTGAGCCATCTGAGCGCCGGGTTGCCCAGGTCATGTGGTGAAATGGTGAGTAATGCATGGAGGGATGTCGTCTCAACCTTCAGCCAGCCCTGCTCTCCTATTATTGGAATATTAATCCAAGGGATCTGGAAGGAAGGGTGACGTCATGTGTATGCCAGCGTCGTCCTGTGTGCTTTGCCGTGGATTCAGCTGTCATGGCTAACAGAACCATTTCTGTGATTAACGGTCTTGCCGACCCCATCAAACACCCAACCGCGCTACTTCCTGCCCAATATTCTCTCTCTCTCTCTCCTTTACTGAGTGTCCCAGCTGGCTGGTGTGTCTTTTTAGATAGGCAGAGTCTGTGTGTGGAGGTGTGTGTGTGTGTGTGTGTCTGTCCGTGTGATTTGTATGGAAGAGAGTAGATGGTTGTGTGTGTGTGCAGAAAATGAGCATGTGTTTGTCAAGGAGCATGATAAAGAGCAAGAAACCGAAAGAGAGTGTGTGTATGCGTGTTTTGCTGTGTGCATAGTGTGTCTGATTGGTGTTCAAGGAAGGTGCTATTCATTCTCTTGAGGTCTGCATGGTGAATCCTTATGCTTCTATGGTCTTCGCGAAGGTGTCCTTGCCGAAGGCTGAACGGCACAATGGCCTGCTTACAATCAGCAGTCAAAACTCTACAGGAGACAACAAAGTGCTTGCATGTCCTTCTGTGTTCTAGAAATACAACCACAACAACTATTTAAAGTCTTGGAAAAATAAACTTGCTATGCCTGACTGCCTATAACGGAGCAGTTTAGACAAATATAAAAAAACTATAATTTACCCACTTTTGTGTCTTTCCAAACCTGACTGACTGAACACAAAAGATAAATGCTTCAACTGTGTATGTCTATACAATGAAAGCCACAACATAGGAGTGAGTAAATGCAGGGGCGTAGAATTGGGGGGGGGGGCGCACGGGACGTGTCCCTACCAAAATCCAGCGACTGCCAAACCGTCCCTAGCAATCATTTTGATCAAACAATTAAACGTATGTATACGTTTTCGCAATTTCGGACGCATCTCAGACATCACATCATTGATATATTACCTAAGAAGTAAACAGGCTACATTAGAAAACTGCACACTTCAAGGACGCGCATTTAATACATGGGCGAAATATAGTCTCAAACCTTGGCAGTGCCTTGTTTAGAACAACTCACAGATATTGCACCCAATTCAAGACAGCAGTCCAAAACAGTTAATACAAAAGTTCACTTTTTAGGAATTAATAAAAGCATTGATGAGTTTGAAGTGTTTGACAAAACAGAACAAACTGAAAAAAAACAAAAAAAAACGGGAAAGATAGTCTTCCAACCTAGGATAAAGTCATTATGAACATTAACAATAATTTGGGTCAATTATAATGTGATTTTACGGTATTTTAACTATGTAAATGGCACTCTGTGGTGCAGCAGGATTTGGAACAGCATTCTGAATTGCCGCAGACAGTCAGTCTTTAAATTAAAGGTGCAGTATGTAAGATTGACAGCTAGCGGTTGAAATGGGTACTGCAGTCCAAAATACTGGAGAGAACCATTTCTACCGCTTTCTCTTACTCAGACTCAATGCTCACTCGGGTTTGCCAGATTGAGGACACGCGACTAGCCTTGCACTTTAATTTGATGAGTTGATTGACTGTTTTAATGTTCCTTTGCTCATAGATCCTTGTGCACTATGTAATATCGCCTAGTGGTGGTTGAAATGGGTACTGCAATTCCGTCCCAAAATCTGCCCGAAATGAACATTTCAAAGTAGAATTACTGGCTATAGCATTAGTTTTCAGGAAAACAGTTAAGTAAACATTGTTTCCTAAATGTCTACAAACACATTATGTTATTTTTTGGCTTAAGGAAAGTCAAAAACTTACATACAGCACCTTTAATGTTGTTCAACTGAATGTACAAATCAAACTGTTAGCTGAAATATCCACAAAATTAAAAACAACACTGAAATAAGAACGTCAATCTGTCAATTAGATGCGTAGTACAGTTGTGTTCAGTCCTACAGCAACAGTAGAGGTTTCTTTCAGAGTCATCCTATTGGCAAGCCACTCCCCTCAAACGCAAATAAGCCAGTGGCTGTTGAGTAACTTCGGACATCTGTAGGTTTCAGCGCCATAGAGAAACATTGGAAGATCCAAAGCTCTCGTCGTTTTGATGGTGTTTATGCTACAAAAATAATAAAACGATGTGCCTGAAGTACTTGTAACACTGATTCCAGGTATCCTGAGAGGATTGGCAATGGAATTTGGAATTCATTTTATTATTCAGTGATCATTTTCTGGTTGTCATGCTCTCATTAAGTGGCCTTAAGCAGTTAATGTCTGTTAATATTGTTAATATCTCTGGCTAACGCTAAAGTTAGTGAGTCCATGCTAACATACAAACCTCAGCTAACTATTCTCATGTCATGTCCAGTGTAGGTCAAAAACACATAGATGAAGGTCTACATTTCAGTGCCTCTTCATATTAAACTGGTTAAATGTAATTTAATTAATCTTACACTGCAGTACATGAACAGTGTTGATCCTGGATGTTGCCAACTGCGATGGCGATGATCGTAACATGAGATTTCTCCTGTTTGGATTGCGATCTGTGACGGTGCATTCACACGGGGCGTCAGCGTCAATGCTTGACGGAAAGCGTGTCTGAAGCTTGGCGCTGACGCCATGGTCATAGCAGCGTCAGCCAATGAAATTAGACAGGAACTCAACGTTTTTAATATAAAAACCCTGTCTATATTTTTATATTTATTATATATAATAAATAGTCAAAATCACCAACCACTCTAATGTAAACATTTTTCTATATGAAATTTAACCTAAATTTCTGATGGCTGATGGAGCACTATTCTTGGCGGTACATTCAATGTATGGTAGTTGTCATTCACGGGTCCGATACACACCAGATTCACCAACAGCCTCTGCCACCTCCTTCCACGCCTGGTCTCTCCGGTATGAATCCCGGTATATATAAAGTGATTGGTCTGCCACGAGCAACACCAGTGAAGCGCCGCCGACGGATCCACAATTCAGTTCGGCAACGCTTGACGTCACCAATTAAAAGTCAATGGGAAGCGTTGACACTGACGCCCCGTGTGAATCGCGTGTGAACCCTTGATTCCAACTTAATCATGTTACTCACCAGCCTTAAGTCGCTGGGGTATATTTGTAGCAATAGCCAAAAATTAGGGCTGTCAAACGATTAATCGTGATTAATCGCATCCAAAATAAAAGTTCATGTTTACATACTATATATTTGTGTACTGTGTATATTTATTATGTATATATAAATACAAACACATGCATGTTATATATTAAGGAAAAATATTTTAGATTTACATATAAAATATTTATATTTATTTATAATCTAAATTGTATACGGGTATAAATATATATAAATATAAATATTTTGTTTTAATATATACATGCATGTGTGTGTATTTATATGTACATAATAAATATACAAAGTAAACACACATATAGTATGTAAACATAAACTTTTATTTTGGATGCGATTAATCACGATTAATCATTTGACAGCACTACCAAAAATACATTGTATGGGTCAAAATTATTGATTTTTTATGCCAAAAATCATTTGGATATTAAGTAAAGATCATGTTCCATGAAGATATTTTGTAAATTTCCTACTGTAAATATATCAAAAGTTAATTTTTGATAAGTAATATGCATTGCTAAGAACTTAATTTGGACAAATTTAAAGGCGATTTTCTCAATATTTGAATTTTTTTGTATCCTCAGATTCCAGATTTTCAAATAGTTGTATCTCAACCAAATATTGTCCTATCATAACAAACCATACATCAGTGCTTAGGTTTGTCAAAAATGTCAAAAGTAAACCTACGCCCTTGAGTAAATGATGATTTTTCATTTTTGGCTGAACTTTCTTTTAACCAATCTCTAGCTGAATTGTACACATGGTGTCCTGGAGCAAATACTTGCTGATAAATCTGTTTGAGATTCAAGCCTATTAAAGAGTAAAAGCAAAGTGCACAACTTTTTCACATCTGAGTGAAACTACAGCCCTTACGACAGCGTTTTTACAAAAAACAACTTTTCGCTGGCCCAAAGAACCATTAAGAGAGCTGGAGTGTGAATGGTATTGTAACTTCAATTATAAGAAGTGATCACTCAAAGCGAAATTGGAGTCTCTAAATAAACACTTCTGTCCTTGGAGAAAAAAAATAAAAAGTGGCGTTTATGTTTATAAACCCTCCATACAGTACACATATAAAACTGCTTTGAGAGAGACAATAGGAGGTCCTCTTGAGTCTGCGAGTGTGTGCGAAGAGAGCAGCTAACTGAATTTTGTCGCAAAAGCATTACCATAATACTCATCAGAAAAGGGCAAAGTAGAAACAACTAAGCGAAAAAGAGAACGAATGAGAAACTCGGTGACCCAAACGTGACTGAGCTTAGACTGTCAGCATGTGTCATCCGTGCCGGGCTCATTCTGTGTGACGGCTCCGACGTAGCTGGGGAGTAGATGTAAACAAAGGTGCTCATCAGCAATAACCATTTAGCAAGTATTCCGGCGTGATCATTATTCATCTCTCAGGCATAACGTTCATGTGTGGGAGATTTCAGAAGTGATTATCGCGACAGAGTTTGCGCAGTCGCCGGCAGACTATTAGTCTTGCGCTCGAACCGTGTCCGGCGCTGGTTTGGCGGTAGCGTTTGCAGCTAGCGTGTTTTTCTTCGACGTGGGAACCGTCGGAGCACAGAGAGGCTGCCGCTGGGTTTATAAGGTTCTTTCATTCAAGCGGCTTGAGCGCAAAGCTCATTCCTCTTTTCCCACAGTTGGCCCGTCTCTATCTCTAGCTATCTCTTCCAGCGGCGCTGCATCCCTCGTTCCCTCCTCTCCCTCTCAGCCTGTTTTTGCGCGCTCTGTTCGTTATCTAACCAAACCCAACGGATTCTTCTCAGTACTGCTAAGAGAAAATCAGTTTGCTTTTTTCCTTCTCCTCTTTTTCTTGTCTAGGTCCCCACTGCCTCGCTCCGCTGCTCACCAGTTCTCCCCCCTCCCTTCCTCCCTCCGCCTCTCCCTGCTTTTGCTGGCTCTGCTTTCATTCTAACCTCCCCCTCCTCTTCCCTCAAGGGAATAAAGGTCATTGCGCAAATGATTACTCAGACCTCGGTAGCCATGGAAACGCGGTCATGTGACAGGGACAGGCATGCATCGAGCACAACAAAGGAGCCGATTAGTAAGCCAGCGATGGAAAGCTAGCGCCCGCCTTTGTGTGCCTGCGTTCTCGGTATTTCGCTCTATCTCTCCCTTTCTCTCCCTATGTGTTCGACTTGCTGGGGGAGGGAGGGAAGGAGAGCGCGAAAGAAAGCCTAGCACGCTGCTTCTACCAGCGTTTCGCTTTGTTTAAACTAGCAGTTTGTCTTTGGCTTGTTCATTAGAGATTAACGCTGACATTTCGCCGCGTTTGCACGCGTTTAACGTATCAGTTGGACAAAAGAAGTGTGTCCTAAATGTAAGACCTGAACTGAAAAGGCTGCTTCATTGTGACTTAGGTGAATTCATTGTGGAAGGTGATGTCACGGATACACTACTGATTGTAAAACTAGTTTTAAACAAAGTCCCTTTCAAGAAAAGTCAATTGACTCGGCGGCCATATTTAGGGGAACTACTTTGGACGAGCAAAACCAACTTCTATCTATTCTAATGGGGAAATAACTGCAAGCCAAACTCATATTTAAATAACCTTTTATTGGGTATTATGGTTATTAGGTATTGTGGTTATTAGTACACTCAAGTAGCTCTTAAAGGGATAGTTCACCCAAAAATGAAAATTCTGTCATTAATTACTCACCCTTATGTCGTTCCAAACCGTAAGGCCTTTGTTCATCTTCAGATCCCGGATGCGCTGCGTCTTGATTGCAAGCAGAGAAATGCACACATATGCGTCGTGGTACTCTCGTGAACGCTCCTCGAAGACTGACAGAAGAGAAGAAATTGTTGAATAAAGTTGTTATTTTGGTTTTCTTTGTGCACAAAATGTATTCTCATAGCTTCATAAAATTAAGGTTGAACCACTGATGTCACATGGACTATTTTAGCAATGTTCTTACTACCTTTCTGGGCCTTGAATGTGGTAGTTGCATTGTCTATGCCAGGGACAGAAAGCGCTCAGATTTCATTAAAAATATCTTCATTTGTCTTCTAAAGATGAATGACGGTCTTACAGGTTTGGAACGACATGAGGGTGAAAAATGAATTGCAGAACTTTCATTTTTGGTGAAATATTTCTTTTAGCAGATATCTCAGGTTTCTGTAAATTGATGCTTCCAATGGCAGCTGTGTTGATGACTATATTTATTGGTGATTCGCTCTTTTATTTAGAAGACAGAATCGCAGAAGCAGTTTCTCCCGTTCTTAGCAAGTTGATATAGACCAGGGGTGCCCAGACTCGGGCCTGGAGGGCTGGTGTCCTGCAGAGTTTAGCTCCAACTTGCCTCAACACACCTGCCTGGAAGATTCTGATACTGGTTCAGGTGTGTCTAATTGGGGTTTGAGCTAAACTCTGCAGGACACCGGCCCTCCAGGACTGAGTTTGGGCAGCCCTGATATAGACACACTTTTTAACACTGGCTGTAAAGTCTGCGATTATGTAGCCAAATCATTTTGAAATTTCGAAAGGGTTTAAAGACACACTGGATATAAAACAAATGAATCCATACTTCTACTTTGTATTTTGTCAAAAGTCAATGAAATGTGTTGTTTATTCCCCAGGTAGGAGATGAAAATAGGGTAGTAGATCAAAATATTGTCCCCTAGGTACAGTTTTTCCTATTCCACCATTGCTGGTCATAGTTATTCATAAAGCTTGGTTTGGACGACACAATTTTTTTTGATGGTTACAATAGTCACTGTCAGATTATGCGATTTTTGACTCCCAAAGTCTTGTTGTGTCATGAACAAAAAGCATGTCAGGCTACACATTGTTACCCGACCATTCATCGTTTGCCGTCTTTAATGACGTGCGTGCTGTCATCGATAGGGCAAGACTAGACAGAACGTGCTATAAGCGTAAACAAACAGCATGCTTTGCCCTGTCTTGTTGTCAGAAAAGCCCAAAAAGGAAGGCAAACTTAAAAGTGGACACACATCTGGACTGCTTAATAGGACACTATGGACTGTCAAAGAGAACTGAGGTAAAATAGTTTATATTGGACCCTTTTTCACTCCTGATAGGAAACATCCTAAATGAGGAGTATTGTTGTCATAGCTCCACGAACATTTTCTCCATTGTAAAATTCCACCTAGTAGGAGCAATACCATTGTCTCTCTTTTGTTTTTTTGGCTAGTTTGAAAGCATGTACGAAGGCACTTCCGTGCTCCTATTGGCCAGTGTCACAGATGTGGACGCTAAAAAAAAATGAAACATGGCAGTCTTTCTGTGGTGACAACGTGAAGCGTCACAGACATGGCATCGGTTGTCATTCACCATGACACGCTACACAAGATGAAACGATTTAATCTTGCATTCCAGCGCCCATTGTCGTTTACGAATCCCAAAGACAACCTATATCAATCGAGTTGTGCCAGAATTGGGCTAAAATCATGTAGACTGAACGGGGCTTAATGTAAAATGCATAAAAAGTTAATGTACTTGTTCTCTCAGCAGACAGCAGGGTGTCTTCCCTCAGAGAGGAACGTCACATTTTTGGTATCTTTTCTCATTGTCAGCGGTGGCTTTGTTTAAATGAAACTGTCAAGGCTTTGAAACTCACACCAGCTTATCAAATACGAGTTACCTGCAGTTAATGAACTCGAGCCAACGGAAACCAATTAAACATATTTGAAAATTATTAGGAGCCCGTGGAAGTCCTGTAAGCCTGTAAAAGTCATGAATCAGCTATTAAAAGTGCACTTACAATTCACTCTACAAGGTAATCATACCAATTTCATGCCATTTTCCTCTAATTGAAAAAAGTCACAGGCACACAACCTTGCCCAAAATTGACATTTTTAATTTTTTTCCGTTTATGCGTCTAAATTTAATGTTTTTATTAGCGAGGTTCAGAGTTGAATTTTTGATATCCTATATATTCTAGTTTCAACCCAGACTCATTGAAAGAACGTGCCTATGGCAACATTTTATTGCTTGTTGCTTGTATTTATAGTGTAGGGATTCTAGAGAGCATTTGATTGGACGGAAAGTTTGATGAGAGGCTAAAGTGCAGGGTGATCTCATCAAAATTGTTGGCCCATATACACTGTAAAAAACAATTGGTTACCCTACTGCCTTAAAATTGTAAGTTCAGTCAACTCAAATAAGTTTATTCAAGTTGAAATGTTAAGTTGTACTAAGTGCCTTAACAGCTGTGTTTGTTACTCGGCTACCTTAAATTTGTGAGTTGAATCAACTCAAATATCTATGTTGTCACTTAGGAAAATGTAACATTTCAAGTTGACTAAACTGTTTTCAAGTTGACCGAACTTAACATTTTAAGGCAGCCAAGTAACACATTTTTTTTAAGTTCACTCAACAAATTGTTTTTTACAGTGAAAATGTTACAGACTGTTTTTGTTGAAGTTTTGAATACTTACATCTTCTAAATGCAAATTTTGTCATTGTTTTGGAGCACACTAGCATATAGATAACCTTAAGGCATACTAAAAGCCCCCCCAAAAAAGGATTTAGATTTCATGAGGACTTTAAAGGTTAAATAACATACTACACTAAACCTAACCAATAGTTTTAACAAAAGCAAACATGAGATACAAAACATAATTACTTAAAAGCATAATTATGTTTTTTATTGTCAAAATATAATGCACTTTGGTCAAAAGTATTTTGGTTCAAAACATAATACCTTGTGAGACTAAGTCTTTATTAATTGATGATCTGTCCTCGTAAACATAATTTGTGTGATATGGATTAAAAGTTGTTTTACAGCCACTAGTGTTCATAGGTAAGGTTTTTTTTTTTTTGGTTAGAAATGTAGGTAAAAGGAAAATGTTCAAATGATTCCATGCTTGTCCAGTTTATGTTATGCACCTGAAACAAGAAAATTATCCTGGGATCAAGAGAATTTCTCTTAATTATGTGGTTTTTTCGATTTTGGCAAGACAGAAGAGTGGTATCCTGAACATTTCATCTTAGCACTGTTTGTGCACACTGTGAATATACATGTGGGCAAGCATGTGCGTGTGACTGTGTCTGCGTGTTTCAGGGGATGGTGTATCAGATTGCCTTTGAAGCAACAAAAAACATGAGTTGAGTCTGGGCACACACACTGTTATGACTGCACAGCTGTTTCCAAAGCTCAGCAGCAGACAGAGAGGCCTGTGGGTTAGTCCGGGGGCCTGTGGGTGGGGGCTGATGGGTACGGCTGCAGCCAACAGGCCCTCATGTTTGGCCTTCTCGGTTATTAAGAGCTTCGGCGGAGCTGGATCCAGACCGTCCAAGGCCGAAGGGCTAGATGGACAATAAATGTGGAGTGTTTGAATTTGTCATAAGAAAGTATAATAGATCTGAGGCTGCAGGTGTACTGTTTAATAGATAAAGATAGTCTAACATGGTCATCGTCACCAAAGAGATACCACTCAGAAAACTAGGGCCCTATGATTTCCGCAATGCGGAAAACGTGGACGGAATCATAAAAATGGAATGTGTTATTTAACGTGGAATGTCAAAGAATTTGTCAAAAGTTTAAAAGAATTAATGAAAAGTATGTCATCAAATTAAATCAAATCACGATATTAACTAGTAAATATTAAGCCACAAAAAAAATGGCACAAACACGCAGCTTTGTTTACTACACAAACTGACGCATGCGAGATGCTCGTGGTGTATTTCAGCATCTGCCATCTCAATAAATGAGGAAATAATTACATGAACAACATCTCCAGAACTGCTCTGAGAGTCACTGCATTCGTATTTGACCGTTCCATTTGAGTAAAATTTATAGTTAGCTTCCAGCCGCAGCTGTATCCAATCTAGCCACAGCAAGTGTCATTTACAGGTATTCAGCAACCCGTCAAAATAAAAGTTCAGTTTAACTTAAAGATGACAGAAATATATTTTTAATATTTAGAATGTACGTAATACTACTACTACTAATACTGTTAAAAAATGAATAAAACTTTCTTTTTTAAAGAAATAATTACACTATTTCTTTCATGTTTTAATTTTAGTAGTAAATCCCCTTTACTTGGCAAAAATAAAATTTGTTTAATTTTCATTAATTAAAAGATAATTTTTTTTTTTATGCCTTCTGTTAATACAAATACACAACACAGAATTTCTGAGTGAATAAAAAAAAAAATCACAAGGCTTTTGTAAGAATAAATAAAATTGTTATGCATTCAAATAATTAGACATGCTAAAATCAGAATTTGGTAACAATAATATGCAAAATTTAATAGGGCCCTATACATGTCATTTTTGTTAAACCTATAATAAATTGATGTTAAATTGTGTACGTTTCATGATTTTAATTAATTAAACACAATTTTTGATTAATAAGTTTTTATTTAACCATTAAAAAGGAGTCCAGAAAAATTTTAACTGAAAAAAAAAAAAAAAAAAAAACGGAATCCAGAAAAATTTAAATGGAAAAAATGGAATTTGGAAAAAAATAAAATGGAATTTGGGAAAAAATAAAATGGATTTCATAAGGCCCTAGAAAACCTATATAATAACAGCCGTAATGATAGCTTAATAAGTGCATTAGTCATTAAGTGTATTGTTTCTTTCCACTCTAATTTTGTGCTTGATTTAAAACGGTTGATTGGAATGTCCATTTCTGAGACTGTGTCTTACTGTTAAGTAACCTGCAACTAAATTACAAAAGTCTGTTCTTTTTTCCTGCTGCAAAGGAAAGGCGACAGTAAATAGATTGCTTAAAAGAAATGTTTGTGATTTTTTTCAGGAATTTGAACATTTTGATATCTGAATGTATTGACAGCAACAAAAGTGTGAGAGCTTTTTCATGTGCACAATGCTATTCAAATGTTTGGGGTCAGTTAAATTTAGAAAGAGGTCTCTTATGCTCACCAAAACTGCATTTATGTGATCAAAAATACAGTAAAAACAGCAATATTGTGAGTATTGGGGAAAGTTACTTTTAAAAGTTTAAAAGTAATGCATTACAATATTGAGTTACTCCCTAAAAAAGTAACTACTAATTACATTACTTAGTTACTTATTATGGAAAGTAATGCATTATGTTACTTTTGTCTTACTTATTAAACCTGGGCAGGGCTTGCTTGTTTGTTATAGAAAAGTAAACCACAGGAAAAAAAAGTCAAAAAAGGAAAACTAATGTTAGATCATCTTGAGTAATTTTTTCTTATTAGTATGGATGAATTGTATCATCGAAGGTCGGTAGCAAAGACAGCAGTTAATAAAATGGGATTAGATACATAAAGGAAGTTTTGTATTAGTTAACATTTAATTATTGCAGGTTTGCGTCATATTCTGAAATGAATTTCACTGTTTTTATTCATTTTGAGGAATACTGCATCAATTTTTCTGTGAGTTTGTGGGGAGGGGCGTTACTTATTTAAAAAAGTATGTATTTTCTTGTCAATTAAAAAGTAATGTGTTACTTTACTAGTTACTTGGGAAAAGTAATATTATTACGTAACTTGCGTTACTTGTAATGCATTACCCCTAACACTGATTAACACAGTTTAAAAGGAAAATTATTTTAACATAGTGTAATTTGTTCCTGTGATGGCAAAGCTGAAATGTTGACGATTGTTGTGATGCATAGTCTGATAAATAGAAAGTTACAAATAAAATCAAATAAAAAATAGAGAAAAAATCAGAGATCTTTTGTTACAGTGTAAGAGTAAGATGAAATTGTACAGTGCGAATTGGATTTAGTTTGTGTCGTTGCCTTATTTGCATAATTTCCTGTTAAAACACAACATTGCATGCAAATAAATTGCACAATTCATTCTTCATAAATTCCCCCATAGTGTTTCCAAAATGCCTAACTGATTTGGCAAAATACAGGGCACTGTAGTGGCCTCTTTGAATCAAAACACATCGAAATGCTGAAGCCCATTCTGCATGCCTGTTTGTGCCATGAGGGAAAGAGAACAAGCAAAACACAGACAGACAGACAGAAAGAGGCGATTTGGTGTCCCTGGTGGGTTTCCTGATTGACTGAGTGCTGTAGTGACCAGTCTGAGACTGGGGTCCTTCTGGGAGATGGGCAGGGGGAGGCTCAGCTGGGATACGCTCCATGTAAAAGCCAATTTACAAATGAAGTGACTGTAATGGGGGACTACACTGCAGGCCGACTGAATTTTGGCTGCGGTGTTTGGACCCCTGATTTTGTTCTGCGATGGGAGCAAAAGGATATCAGACTGAACCAGCAGTGGAAGGGTGATCTAAGTTTGATGGGATGATGGGTAATTGACATTGAGGACAGGGGTGGAGCCAGATGGGGCTTGGTCTCCTGTCACCTCTGGCTCAGCTGCTGGTTGGTGGGGCGCTTGGAGAGGTCATGATAAACTCAGTTCCATATTAATATGTAGGCTACAACCACAACTCTTAGAAGCCTTTTGTTTCAGTTCATCATAACATTTTAAAAACATCAGTAGGTGTGTAGTAAATGTAATTTGACACAATTATGAAGAGTTCAATAATTACTGTTGCCTAAAGAGATAGGTTAGTTTATCTAAAAATTAAATGTCACAAATTATTCACCCTCATGTCGTTCCAAATATTCCATATATATATATATATATATATATATATATATATATATACAGTTGATGTCGAAATGTTTACTTACACCTTGCAGAATTTGCGAAATGTTAATTATTAAACCAAAATAAGAGAGATCATACTGAGGGACTCATATGCAACTATTACAGAAGATTCAAATGCTCACTGATGCTTTAGAAAGAAACACGATGCATTAAGAGCTGGGGGGTGAAAACTTTTTGAATTTGAAGATCCGGGTAAATTTAACTTGTTTTCTGGGATCTTCTGTAGCCTCTGAAGGGCAGTACTAAATGAAAAAATATAAATATATATAATATTTAAGCAAAATAAGAAACATTTACACATCTCCATTCTGATCAAAAGTTTTCACCCCCAGCTCTTAATGCATTGTTTTACCTTCTGAAGCATCAGTGAGCAGAAGGGTTTAGGGTTCAAATACACAAAAACGCTTGAAAACCAAAGAAACTGAAGGATTTTTCTGAAGAACAGCAGGCAGTTTGTTCAATACTGTTCAGGGCAAACAAGGGACTCAACTATCACTTAACAGAAAAAACAAAGCTATGGATCATTCAGGTAACAACACAGCATTAAGAATCAAGAGTATGTAAACTTTTGAACTGGGTCAGTTTTATAAATTTAACTATTATTTTATCTTGTGGACTATATGTAAACATCTTTTATGTGAAATATCTTATTCATATCAGTACTAAATAAACAATAATCAATGCATTTTGTACAATCCCTCTTTCTTTGGTAAAATAATCAACGATTTGCAGATTGTGAAAGGGGGATATAAACTTTTGACCTCAACTGTATGGGTCAAAATTAATTAATCATTAGTATATTAAGTAAAGATCATGTTCCATGAGGACATTTAGTAAATTTCCTACTATAAATATATCAAAACTTAATTTTCAATTAGTAATATGCATTGCTAAGAACTTCATTTGGACAACTTTAAAGGCGATTTTTCTCAATATTTAGATTTTTTGCACCCTCAGATTACAGATTTTCAAACAGTGTCTCAGCCAAATATTGTCCTGTCCTAACAAGCCATACATAAATTCTTGATTTATAAATCTCAACTTAAAAACATATTGACCCTTATGACTGGTTTTGTGGTTCACTCAGTCCCACCAGTGAGTATCATCTGTTCATAATGTATTTTCTGGCTTATTTCTTTAAATCCCTTGAAAAAAGTTAAGCAACAAACTCTGAAAACCATATACGAGTGTCTCAGTTTATGGTGTATGTGTGTGTATGTGAGTACAGTGTGTGTGTTATGCTTGTTTGATGCCTGCTAAAGTGGTCAATCAGCACTGAGAGGTGTGTGTGTGAGCGCGTGCAGTAGGCCGTGGAGTGCGGGCCTATTTCGCGAGCGGTTCAGAAGGTGATAGGGGCAAAGGGTTCAGTTCAGTCGGCAAAAATGTTCCATTATGTTCCAATTACCGTTGCAGCCAGTGCGTGTGGCAGCCTCCGTCTCCGTCCAGGCGATGGAGAGAAAAACGGGGTGGGCTGGGGGAGACGGTGTGGGGCAAGGAGAGAGTATTCATGTCTCATGGGAGCTCTGTCTCTGAGCAGGACACATAGGGGTCGTCCTGTCCCGCAGAAGCGGCTGCAGCGCTCAGCATCGGTCTGTGTGAGGACAGATAAAGAAAGAGAGAAGAAGTGGTAGTCAAAGTCACTTATTGTTCCAGAAATGATGACCAACACGCATTTCCAACCTCAAGTTTGCGTTTCATGTGCAGAGGATGTTAGGAAGGACTGTTTGAGTCACTAGAAGTCTCTTAAAGTAAACAAGGGTGTGTTTGCGTCGCACACACCCGTGGAAGACAAGGCAAGTACGCGCGAGTGAGGGATTGTGGGAGAGTCTGATGAGGAGCGAGGGAAATGCTGGAGTCGCAGACGATGGCTGTCATTTCTGCCTGTTTGCGTCACATGACTAGACTGCTCGTTAAGACCTGAAATAGATGGATTTGGTCTCATGGGCTATATTTAGCCAAGTTTAAATGCTGACAAGCAGCGGCAGGTCCTGCGTTTGACTTTTGGACCTTTCTCTCGCTCTCTCCACGCAATTTGCCAAAGCCTGAATTAGGCAATATTAAACGTGGATGGAAAAATGAAAGTTTAGTCCAGGTTTAAAACATTCGCTTAAGTTGTCCATGCTGTAACTCATTTTAAAAGGTCAATAAAACTAGCTAAGAAAATATCACAGAGTGGGGTTTTATAGCATTGACCAGTTAAGGCAGTGGAAAGATCAAAGAGTGTGAGCAACGGAGGGGAATAGAGTGAGAGAGAGAGAAAGATTAAAACAAAAGGGAAAAAGAAGGGAGTGAAAAAAGAGGAAAAATATTGGGTCCTGAAAAGTCCACCCACAGCTGCCTCCTTTTATTTTTTTAACCAAAAAAAAAACTTCATTCTGCTTTTCGGCCTGTGCGTGTGTGCGTGTGTGTGTGTGTGTGTGTGTGTGTGTGTGTGTGTATGTGTGTGTGGCTCTGTCGGCTTTGTCCCTCAAAGAGCTTTTTTTCTTCCTTTGCTTTTTTTTCCCCTCTCTCTTTTTTTTTCCTGGAGAGAGAGGCTGGCGCCAGCAGTCTGGAACAGGGCTGACAGGATTTGAATTATAGAAGCTGAACGGGAGGAGGGGGGGAGGTGGATGGAAGAGAGAGAACGAGCAAGAAATAGGGAGAGAGGGAGAGCAGGCAAGCGGGGGGGAAAGAGAGAGATTCGCTTGGTGTGTGTATGTGTGTGGGTGATTGAGTGTAGCAGAAAAAGGGTTGTTATTTCAAAAGCGACAGCCACACAGGCGAAGCGGGCGGAGGTGTCGGGTGTATGCTAAGCTAGCTATCTCGCTCTGTGGCCGGCATCAAAAATGAATAAATAAGTAAACGAAGCAGACGATTGTAGTTTTAATCGCTGATGATGCTGACACAGTAGCCTTATGCGTAATGCTGTCGTTATTTTGGCGAGGCCGGTTAAATTTCAGCTTTATTTTACACTGAGATTCGTTCTTTTTTCTTTATGCAGCTTTATTCCAATTACACTACGCACAGTGTCATCATTCATCATCAATTCTGTCATCATTTACCCTCATGCTGCATTAAGCCTGTTCAACTTTATTTCCTCTTCGGAGCTCAAAACAAGATATTTTGAAGATTGAACTGGTCATTTCTTTTTAATGCAGTCACATTTTAATGGGGACGTGAATCATTCAAATCGACTTCTAAATGAATCGCTCAGATGTAAACCGGATCAAATGATTCATTCGAATGATTAAACCCAAAATGATTTGTTTGCAATTCAGCATGGCCACTTCACTCACGAAGATTTTCACTGAATAATGACTTGCATTTGTTTGTCTGTTACTCACACAAAGCTATTGTGCAGTTTTAAAGACTTGAAATAGGGCACAGACTCATATGAACAACTTTCAAGGTGCTTTTATATCTTTTCTGAAGCTCGCTTCGGTCCCCATTCGTCATAGCTGCACTTTTTGAGGGTATGTAAATTATAACAGAATTCTCATTTTGGTATCTGTGGGAACTTTTTCACAAGATGTAAAATACGTACCACCATGTATGTTTCGTGACATATTCGATGTGAAAGGTCCACTTAGTGGTGCTAAAAGTGTGTTTGTTTTTCATACGAACATACATATGGTACATTAAGCATGCCGTTTTAGCTTGTTTTTCAATCAAAAATTTGACACAATAACGGAAAGCAAAACATATGGAACTGTGTAGCAAAACAATTACATGTGCAAGTACAAGTTTTACTGCCTCTAGTGTTAATTTCTGTTGGAAACTGCAGTGATATGTACTTATTGGTACACTGTAAAAAACAAAAAACCCTTTGTTGAGTCAACTTAACCTTTTAATTGTCACTCCCATTTTTGAACACAGACGTGAAAATGCAGAATTTCAACTTTTTTTTTTAATATAATTCCTGAACAAAAACATTTTGTGATATGGTTTTGATGTACATTTTCCATCATAGTGCAATGTCTGATTTTAAAATGGGTTTTAAAGGATGAATTTTGAGATTTTAAGTTTTCAAGTGATGTTCAAGTGATTTCTAAAGCATGATAGAGAAAAAGGCAACAAAGAAAGTATTTTTGTGACAAAGGTCAAAACTCCTGTTATGAAAGATTTATGAGGTGCACTCTTGTCATAAATTAATCTATTACTTTTCCTACATAATTTGTAACACAAAAAAATTTAAAAATATCTATTTAGAAGTCTTAGACATTTCCAACGATATATAGTTTGTCATGATTAGATTAGTATTTATTTGTAAAATGGTGAAGTAAACTTACTTGGGACAGTGACAATTAAGGGGTTAAAATAATTTGCTACCCTGCTGACTTAAGATTTTAAGTTCAGCCAACTGAAATACGTTTATTCAAGTTGAAATGTTAAGTTGTAAGTGACAACTTAGATATTCAAGTTGACTAAACTAAAAAATAGTTTGTTAAACTTAACAGCTGTGTTTGTTACTTGGCTGCCTTAAAATGTTGAATCAACTCAAATATCTAAGTTTTCACTTTTTTTTTAACATTTCAAGTTGACTAAACTTTTTCGAGTTGACTAAACTTACAATTTTAAGGCAGCCAGGTAACAAATTATTTTAGGTTGGCTCAATAAATAGATTTTTACAATGTAAAAAAACGTAAAGTCAAACCTAAATACTTACATACTTAACTTTTAACTTAAATTAAAGCCTAAAAATAAATAAATGAATAATGAAAATTAGAAATGGTGCCTTGGCTACTAACAGAAATAAGTTGAACTACTAGAATTACTAGAACTGAAATAAAAAATTCTGTAATAAAGCTATCTAATAAAAAAAAAAAAAAAAAAAAAAAAAAACAAATTACTAAAATTAATTCAAATTTAAATTATTAACAAGTTGATTTTTAGCATGCATATTACTAGCATATTGGCTATTTATTAGTACTTATAAAGCATTTTAATGCCTTAAACCCTACCCAATACCTAAACATAACTACTACAACAGCTACTTTGTAATTAGTTGTAATTAGGAGCTTATTGAGGGAAAACTCTTAATTTAGTTAATAGTGAATGTGTGTTCCCTAATCTAAAGTGTTACCAAAAAGCTAATTCCAAATATGAATCAATACTATAACAGTACAAAAACATTCAGTCTCACACAACAAACATATAGGCTTTACTGAATGTATAAATCCACCATATAGCGTACATTCCTCCTCGTTCGCCCTGTCAATACATCCCTCTCAGGCCGTTCCTCTCCACCCTAAAATTGTTTCAGGCTGCGGAAGGCATTCCAGACCCAAGCATCTGCTTTCCCCCCTGTTCATTTCATCACCCACAGTGTGCCGAGGCCTGATGGAGCAAACATGAACACAGTGAACTCTCACTGCATAGCAGAGTCACATCGCTGTAAACCTGCTGCTTCTTACTTCCCTGAACTCACTCCACTAGAAACCAACATGCAATCTAGTTCAGAGAGGCTTTTGTGTGGGAAACATAAACAGAATCTAAACAGAGCGCTGTGTGCTTGTGTGGATGTGCATGCGAGAGAGTACAGAGAGGAGCGAGGGAGGGAAAAAGTGAGAGAGAACAGCCTGTTCTGGAGAAGGAAAGGCTCAGAGTGTTTCAGTGTGAAACGCCCCGGACCAGAAGTGGTTCCAAATGTTGGCCTCAGACTGAATTCAACCAGATGAAAACAGAAAGATAGCGAAGGGAATAAGAGGGAAAAGACACACTGAAAAATGGACATAATAATAAAAGTGGGCAGATAGTACCAAAACACACACTCTCTCTATTTGTTAGCTTGAGTTTTACCTCTTTGCGCTTTCTTGTTTATCCTCTTTTATGTGCAATAAATACATGTATTTGCAGCGCGTATTGTGCTGCTCTTTTTATTGCCTCTCATGTGTGGTGTGTGGCTGTGTGACAGATATATTGAAATAGAGGGGAATGGACTGAGAAAAGCAGAAGTGAAGGGCCTCCAGGATGAAAAATGGAGAAGGAAAATAAAGAAAGGGAGGAAAAGGGAAAGTGAATAGATGAAAAGAATTAAAGAAAGCGTGACGAGAGGAAGTTTTATAGAACGGCTGGTGTGTCTCATCCTGGCTGTTTCGGTCTAATGAGACATGAAGTGGTCACCTGAGACGCTGCTGTCCAGACCAAGGGTTGAGGTCAAAGGATCACCATTATTGGTGTGAAACAGGGTCAATTCTGGATTCTCACCGGTTCACTAATGCTCAGTCAACAAGCTGATATTTTAAAGTAGGGGTGTGCGATATACAGTTGTGCTCAAAAGTTTACATACCCCTTGCAGAATATGCAAAATGTTAATTATTTAACCAAAATAAGAGGGATCATACAAAATGCATGTTATTTTTTATTTAGTACTGACCTGAGTAAGATATTTTACATGAAAGACATTTACATACAGTCCACAACAGAAAACAATAGTTGAATTTATAAAAATGACCCTGTTCAAAAGTTTACATACCCTTGATTCTAAATACTGTGTTGTTACCTGAATGACCCACAGCTGTGTTTTTTTGTTATGTGATAGTTGTTCATGAGTCCCTTGTTTGTCCTGAACAGTTAAACTCTCTGCTGTTCATCAGAAAAATCCTTCAGCTCCCACAAATTCTTTGGTTTTCCAGCATTTTTGTGTATTTGAACCCTTTCCAACAATGACTGTATGACTTTGAGATTGATCTTTTTGCTCATTTTGCCTAAATATCATATTTTTTCATTTAGCACTGCTCTTCAGAAGCTACAGAAGATACTTGCATGTTTCCAAGAAGACTTCAAATTTCCCAGCTCTTAATGCATGTTTTTTCCTTCTGGAGCATCAGTGAGCGTTTGAACCTTTTGTAATAGTTGCATATGAGTCCCTCAGTTGTCCTCAGTGTGAAAAGATGGATCTCAAAATCATACAGTCATTGTTGGAAAGGGTTCAAATACACAAAAATGCTGGAAAACCAAAGAATTTGTGGGAGCTGAAGGATTTTTCTGATGAACAGCAGACAGTTTAACTGTTCAGGACAAACAAGGGACTCATGAACAACTATCACTAAACAAAAAAAGACAGCTGTGGGTCATTCAGGGAACAACAGTCTCTTGTGGACTATATGTAAATGTCTTTTATGTAAAATATCTTATTCAGGTCAGTACTAAATAAAAAATAACATGCATTTTGTATGATCCCTCTTATTTTGGTTAAATGATTAACATTTTGCATATTCTGCAAGGGGTATGTAAACTTTTGAGCAGAACTGTATATCGTCTGCGATAATATCGCAATTGTTGTTTTAACGATGTGCTATTTGACATTATTGAGTATGTTGCAAAAAGCAAACAAAACACCTACGGAGTGCACGCATAATGTTACATTACATAAGTTACGTTACATAAGTCTAGTAAGTATGCATTTAGAGTGCGTTCTTTCACTGCAAGATTTAGTGCATTTAGAATAACCACATAATTCAAGAAATGTGTACAGAAAATGTATATATTTATATAATTTCATATAGTTAATCAATATCACACGAAGTGCCATTTTTTTCTTCAAAAATCAGCATGACTGCAAATGTGATATTGATTATTTATACAACAGTTCAAAAAACATTTTAGGCAGCATATTTTCTGTTTTTGCTCAATTTCGCAAACAAAAATCATTCCAAACACAGCCACAGCACTGTTTTGCATCTCTGAGCAACTTGATGGTGTTTTGTTCCTGTTTAAATGATTAGGTTCAGTCGCAATGACTCACTTATTAACAGCGACTTACTGCCACCTACTGGCGGTTTTAATTTAACATTCAAAGTGTCTTTTGACTTTTAAAAATATTTTTTATATATAGCTGCATTAACCTTCTGCACAGATGAATTTTGTTGATATTGATTTAATTTGTTTGGTAACAGCCTAAATGTGAAGAGTTCAGATGCAAAACCAGCTAAAAGCCATCTTGGTCAAAAATGAGATAATGATAAAGGTAAATATGCCAATAAAAGGTAAAAATCAATTGAAACTTATTGGAAAAGAATAATTTCTATCACTGCTGTGAACCAACCACACAGAATATGAAGAATATCAAAAACTTTCCCATAAGCACACACAGCAAAATATCGTCTAATTATCGTTATTGATCGTTATTTTTGGTCAATATTACACACCCCTAATGTGAAGCTAAATTCAAGGTGAAAAAAAAGAAAAAGCTTGAGGTTAAGTTCTCTGATTTTCTTTTTTTGAGATTTAGGTGCTTAATAGCTGCTATTGAATTTTGTCATGAAGCTAATTGGGTCGATCTGGTGAATTTAACCTGGTCATTATATATTAAGGAGAGCAAGCTGCAACTGAAGCAGTTCAAGTTCACATGAAGAGCAGATTTATTAGACAAACAAGGAGACCTAAAACCAGCTTCTTCGCACAACTCCTTCTGACTAAAATGATTTGCCAAAACTAAATCTGCTTTAAATCTTCCAGGCACACCAACACTTTACGCAGTGCCAAACATTTGAGACTAATGCAGAGAAACACAAAAATTACTCAATTCCAGCTCCTCTCTGGGTTTTCCATTTCCCACACACACACACATTTTAAGTCACACCAAATATGTAAATGAATTACCAGTCATTTTTTGAAAGTAGGGTGTATAGATAATATCAGTATATTTTTAAATAGTTTTCCTGTACATATTAGCCGGGTTTCCAAATTTAACTTAAATTAGCATATCACAAAAAAAAATAGCGAATAAGCAGTTTCCATTGAGTTAACAAAAACAAAATGCTCACTTCCTGATAAAATGGCACTATATATCACTAAAGGTCCTTGCACACTGAGTACAAAATGTTGTTGTTTTTTTTCATATTTGTCAAAATTCGTCATGCACAGAACATCACTGTGGCTTAGAATTGTCAAAACACCTATCAAAATGTTTGCTACAGATGCAAAAAAATGCAAACCATTGAACCCAATCCAAATTTCTTATGATGGACGAAAGTATCGGAGGCAGTAGCTGTGGGCTGTGTATTGCCAACAATCTGGTGATGCGATGCATATCACGAGACAGGGGTTGCGATACAATATATTACGATACTGTAAGCAAGGCGATCTGCATTTGCATTAATCAGTCCCTGTAACATTAAATGTTATTGAACAACTTTTTTGTGCAGTACGAGTAAACGGGGAAAACAAAGTGCTTGCAAGATTCTTTAGTTATTAAATGTATAAACAGACCATATTTGTCAGAACATTTTGATCTGAACTTAAGAATTACATCTGCTTAATATCAATGAAAAATAAAGTGTTTGCAGGATTCCTAAAGAAAACAAAGAATTGTAAAACAATAAAATAAATACAGATATTGGACATTCTGAGAACCTTTCTGTTCGGAGAATTTTGGGATTTCGCAAGTTTTTCAGTTTGTAATTATGTTCCTATTATTAGAAACTATTCTTTCATCCTCCATTAGCTCCATTAACATTAGTGGTGTGCCCTTATGCTAGTATTTCCTGTCTCTGTTTAACTTCAGAGATAAGACGACTGCATACTAGCGTTCAGGATATAAAATCAAAACAAAGCAACCGCCATGAATCTTGTATGTTTTTTTTTTTAAATATCGATATAGCATTTTCGAGAATCAATACAGTATCGGCAAACAAAATATTGCGATACACAAGTGTATCTATTTTCTTACACCCCTACTTTCTGTTACCTTTCAAACTGCACTAATTGAAACTGGAAATTGAAAATATGCCTAGCGGAAACACATAAATTTAGCAACAACTCCCATATATATCGCAAAAACGTTTTCAATGGTGTATGTAAAAAAGTCACGATCATTCTTTAAATGTACACTCAACCTCCAAGAAACACTTAATACGTGGCCGCTCTCAAGAATAAGGGGCTTTCCCTGCCATTAATGCAGGGAAAATGCCATTAATTATCCTTCTGTAAAGATACACACCGCTTTCATTAAAATATAGCCAAAATCCATTGCCATGACTTATTACGACAGGAAAAAAAAAAGTCGCATTTTAGTCGCATAATGGAAGATTAATGGAAACGCAATACTCGACATTTATAAAATATCGACAAAGTTTTGCGCAAATCTGTAATGAAAATGCGCCTAGTGTGTAAACGTGATTGACGCATCAAAGTTTCGGGAGGCAGTGTGACTGACACATTTATTTTTAAATGTGTGAAAATTTCAGACTCAGTGTGCAAGGACCTTAAGAAATGCGGGAGAAGCCACTGAATACATTAGTTATCATATATAATATAAGTTACTTGCTCCTCAGATCGAGCGGACGAAACACAAATTGCTTTCAGAGGTAGATGCCTGCTGTTTGGGATTGCAGTTGTGCAAGACTTTGTAATACTTTGAGGACATGATGTACCATAGTTATTGTTCATTTTTGATATTATAGTGATATTTCAAAATTTTATTTGAAATAGCTAAAAAATTTAAATAAAATATCTTCATTGATAGATGGTGTGTTCTTTTCTATCCATTAAAATTAGAAAAAGATGAGGTAAAATACTTTTCTATGAGAACAGTAAAACAGTATGATTGTCAAATGCACATGTAGGGAAAGGTTAGATTAGACCTCTGAAGATTTCAAATCACTTATCATCCTAAGAGGTGCTTCAGGTAATTCATAATTCAACAGGCTGGGAATCCCTGCTCTATACAGTATTGTATATTATTTACACATGTATTTTCTGTTCTTTTGTACTTGATGTTTGTTGTCTTTTGTTGTATTGCAGAATGTCTGAAGTCTGTGTTTCTGCCACTTTCAGCTGAAAAATTGTTACAGTCATCTCCCTTGCGACATATCACACTGTGCTTCTATTTGATCTTGTTTTATACTTGACAGTAATGAGAACAACGGCAAACCTGACTCACATGACAAACAGTATTCAAATCTATGATTATTCTATTAAAGCTAAACTGCATCTACTCAAGGACAAAATATTATTCGTAAGAAAGAACATTTTGAGAAAATGGTGCTCAACTAACAAACAGGTGATACATTGAAGACATAGTTCACCCAAAAAAGAAAATTCTGTCATTAATTACTCACCAAACCCACAAGACCTTTGTTGATCTTTGGAACACAAATTAAGATGTTTTTGATGAAATCCAAGAGCTTTCTGACCTTGCATAGACAGCAATGCATCCATTACATTCAAGGCCCATGTGACCATGTGATATCAGTGGTTCAAGCTATGAGAATACTTTTTGTGCACAAAGAAAACAAAAACAACTTTCTTCTTTTCCGTGTCAGTCTTCAACATGCTTTCATGAGAGTACAACGACACATTCGCACAAAAAGTATTCTCATAGCTTCATGAAATTATGGTTGAACCACTGATGTCGAAGGTCTTACGGTTTGGAACGACATGAGTTTGAGTAATTAATGACAGAATTTTAATTTTGGGGTGAACTCCCCTTTTAGCTGTGTTTATTTTTACTACACTGCAGCTTTTACAACACTCAAAAATTGAGAAAATGACTACAAAGAAATCATTTACATTTCCAATATAGATGTCCTGTTGATAACATTGAGGACGCGACTAGTAGGATGAAAGCAGGATTTCCCTTCTCTAAGATCTGCTCTGCTGTCTGTGGGGTTAAAAGTTCCTCATATTGACGGATCTGAATCAAAAGGGCTACCCGTAACCCCCTGCTGCCACTAACAATCCCCCACAAGCACACACAGTTGGAGTGTGAGGATGAAAACACAACAGTCCAACACACATACACATGTACACTCCGGAAATCCAAATACTCTAATCTGCAACCGCAATCCTTTTGTAATGCCATAATCCAAAAACTCAGTCTGTTTGTTCATCTAGGATGATGTTAAAAAACACTTACATCACATATTTCAAGGGCACACCATACCCATCCGATACAGGATATTACCCAGCAGCCATTACAAATTACACATTAGTAATTAACCTAAATACACTTTGAGTATCTTTGATGCATTTTGATGATGTCTATACTATAACACTGTAAGAAATTAATAATTGTTATTTTCAGCAAGGATGCATTAAATGAATTAAAAGTGACAGTAAAGATTTCTATTTGAAATGGATGCTGTTCTGTTTGACTTTCTATTCATCAAAGAATATTCAAATGTTTCACAGTTTCCACCAATAAACGTTTATGCCCAGCAACACAAACAAACAAGATGCAATGCCCATAATTCTCCACCACGTCGGAGAAAAAGATGTGGGGCAGGTGATAGACTTCTTCCTTTTTGAACACCACTGGGGTTCATCATCGATCCTCATTAATGACCGACTACGCCGGCCTCCGGGCTCAAGTCTTTAATTGCTGCTGGTGCATCAAAATGGGTTTTGGAGGAGAAAAGGCAGGTCAAACCAAGTAGCTTTACTGCACCCAGTAAACGGTCTCACCAAGGGCACAGCTTCCATCCCATAATGATTGTGCTGAATGGGTGAGAGGAGAATGAGAAGATGCTTGAAGGACAGCGTGTCGAGTCAGTGACACGAAAGACGTTGATAGGACTATTAGACTTTAACTAGAAGAAGGTTGAAGGAAGGTTGAAGTGATACTGAGTGTATGTTTGGGTTTTACCAGAAGTGTACTAATTCTTGTATATCCATTGAATTCATTGCAATTGTTTAAATGGCAAAGAACCAGCAATCTCCACATAAAACTGATTGGGCAGACCAAACCATAAGTCGTAGAGACTTGAAACTTGGAGGGATGGTAGTACTCACACCATCGACAACATCACCAAGGCTTGCTACAGCGACCAAAAGTACACAATCGCTCACAACTCCTAAATCACGAGTAGGCAACGTCGGCCCTGGAGTGCCAATGTCCCACAGAGTTTAGCTCCAACCTTGAAAAAATAACTCACCTGCCTGTAGCCTTAGTAATTCTGAAGACCTTAATTAGCTTGTTCAGGTGTGTTGATTAGGGTTAGAGCTAAACTCTGCAGGACATCGGCACTCCTGGACCGACGTTGCCTACCCCTGTCCTAAACCATTCATCGAAGGCTCAAGTGTGTTATGTTGTTGAAATCCTTGGCTCACACCAGACAAAACACATGCCTTGGATTCATCCGTCATCCTTGCAAAATTTTGGGGGTATTTTGCATTTCTTTTGCAAATTTGTCCTAGGTTTTTCACCTGATCGGAGCCAAACCAGTGCACGGATATTCTGTGGAGAGAATTAAATATCAATAATTATCAAAAAAAAGTTTAATTTTAACTCTCTGTTGCAAAGGGAAGCCAAAATGTTTGAAAGGGGCATGGCCACTTTTACTAAAATGGTTATAACTTTTGAAGTGAATTAGATATCGCCAAACTCACAACACGTATGTAAGAGCTGAATCTGAGGTCACGTGAAAGAAATTGTGGAGCTTGGTCACTTGTAGTGCTATAAAAGGGAAAGAAGCATAAAAACTAAATAACTATGCACGCGTTTGTCCTATCGACATGAAAACTGGTAATCTGTAAGGACATTTGAGTAAAAAGCGTTAGCGCTTTTTTCAAGGGCGTAAATGCTTTTATATTGTGGTTTTTTACACATATGCACGGTATTCATATATGATAGAGCTCATTCTGAACAACTTTGCCTCTAGAACCACTGCTGTCAATCAAACCATTTTTTAAATGATTGAGAAAAAGTAAAAAACTTACTTTGTGAACTAGTCTTAGGTTTTTAGCTCAATCTGGAAAAAACACTGCAGTGCAATTCTCTGGGCTCTCTGGTCAATAATTGAAAAAATAATAATTTAGTTACCCCATTGGCAAGCTGTAAAGGCGTCATTTAGAAGAGGGGCCTGTCCAAACATACCCAAAAGCCTATAAAGCCTAAACAAAAACTCAAAACTTCACGAAACCTAATGAGCCCATGCAACAGCTGATTCTAAACAAGCATGCAAAGTTTTAGAGAGATTGGACCAAAGCTGGTGCTATAACACTCATAAATGTTACAGGCTTGATAAATAATATATAATGTATTTTTTTTATACAAATTTAAATGCCTTGGTGCTTGAACCCTGGTAATTGCTGATTGCATCCATATTTAGTCTTTTTTTAATATATATATTTTATGTTTAGTCTTTTATTTTTAAAGATTTGTGTTTGTTAAAGGAACACTTTTTTTTTAAATTGGTTCATTTTCCAACTCCCCCAGAGTTAAACAGTTTCACCATTTTTGAATCCATTCAGCCGAATCAAAAGTTGTGATTTTCCAGGCTGATATGTTCTACCGCCAGACCCAGAGATCGGCTGAATGGATTCGAAAACGGTAAAACTCATCTGTTTAACTCTAGGAGAGTTGGGAAATGAGCCTATTTTCAAAAAAAGTTGTGTTCCTTTAATAAGGAATAGCTTTAAAACAATCTCAACTAATCCCAATTACTGTCAAGCAGGAGTGTAAAAAATACTGGAAAATCGATCTGAAAACATACTTGAGTGACAGTAAAAATATTTTGAAATTTGATCTTCTTCTCAAAGTACTGAGAGATATTAAACTCCTTTATTTTGTGTTCTTGCTCAACAAGAGCACTGCACAAGTCGTACTCGAAAAATACTATTAAAACAGTAATATTGTGCCATTACATTATCAGAAGAACAGTTTTCAATGTTAATTTGTTTATATAAATATTATGATATTTATATTAATAATACTAATTTAAAAAGTAATTAATAGTAATATAATTTATTTCTGTGACTTTTCAGCAGCCATTACACCAGTTTTTAGTGTCACGTTCCTTCAGAAATCATTCTAATATGCTGATTTGATGCTCAAAAAGCATTTCTTATTATTATAAATGTTGAAGACGGTTGTACTGCTTAATACTTTTGTGGATTGATGACATGATTCACATGAACAGCATAAATCTCTCTCTCTCTCTCTCTCTCTATATATATATATAAATAATGTTGGCTAGTTTAATTTGAATGATTCACAATGTACTTTATGTTCTTGTTTCATTTCTGTTATATTTTACTACTCATCACACAATCAAACTATATTGCTAGTTTAATTATGAGTCCATTTGTGTGTTTGGTATATGTGTGTGTGTGTGTGTGTGTGTGTGTGTGTGTGTGTGTGTGTGTGTCTCCTTCCCGTATTCATCTCATAATGTGTGTGTGTGTGTGTGTGTGTGTGTGTGTGTGTGTGCTCTCTGTGCTGTGTGGAGGGCAGAGGCTCTGGGAAAAGGAGGAAGTCATAGAGAGAGCAGAAGGAGAGAGCATTCTTTCCCGCTGAAGTCACCCTGTCTGTGGCGATGGGAGAGCAGTGCTGTCCACACACACACACACACACACACACACACAGCCGTCTCTGTGTGTCAGCGTCGGTGAGAGTGGGTGGGAGTACACCACTGCAGGGGTTTTGGGCTGAGCTAGAACGAGAGAGAGAGAGAGAGTGGAAAGAGAAGGATGGATAGAGAGAGACACACAAATAAGAGAAAAACGAGAGATAGTGGCAGAGAGAGAGAGAGAGGGTAGGTGAGTGCAGGTGAGAAGACTGAAAATAGATAGAGGTGGAAGAGAAAGAGAGCTATAGTGAGGCTGGACAGAACAAGAGAGAGAGGTGGGGGGGAGAGAGTTTTTACAACCAAAAGGAAAGTGGGATGAGACATTAATGAGGGGGTAATAAATGGAAAATAAGAATAAGGTGGAGGTGTGTTATGATAAGGAATAGTTATATTCTTCAGCCATAAATTGAAAATTCTTCCATCATTTGCTCACCCTTATGTTGTTTCAAACATACACTAGCAGTCAAAAGTTTTTGGACAGTTAATGGACAGTTGGACATTGTATTTTTTTTTTTGGTTCTGCTCACCAAACCTACATTTATTTGATCCAAAAAACAGCAAAATCAGTATTTAAAGTAACTGCTTTCTATTTGAATATATTTTAAAATGTAATTTATTCCTGTGATCGAAGCCATAGATTCAGCATCATTAGTCCAGTCAGTTTTTTATTATTATCAATATTTAAAACAGTTGAATATATCCAAAGATCAGCATCAGTTACAGAAATGTATAGTTTTATTTAGTAAGGATGCCTTAAATTGTTAATATAGACAATTATAATGTTACAAAAGATTTCTATTTGAGATAAATGCTTTTTTTCTGAAATTTTTATTTGTCAAAGAAACCTGAAAAATTCTACTCCACTGTTTTCAACATAATAATAATAATAATAATAATAATAATAATAAATGTTTTTTAACAGCAAATCATAATATTAGAATATTTCTGAAGGATCATGTGACTGGAGTAATGATTATAAATAATCAGCTTTGAAATCACAGGAATAAATTACATTTTTAAATATATTAAAATAGAAAGCAGTTATTTTAAATAGTAAAAATATTTCAGAATTTGACTGTTTTTGCTGTATTTTGGATCAATTAAATGCAGGCTTGATGAGCAGAAGAGACTTCTTTAAAAAACATTAAAAATCTTACTGTCAAAAACTTTTGACCAGTAGTGTATGACTATTCATCAGTGTTTGTCCATACAATAAACATTAGCAGAAAGTCTTCATTTTGTCTAAACTACGGTTTTAACAGTTCTGGAACGCACATTATTTGTCGATGTTCTGTCTAATATGAAATTCGTTCATAAGTTGACAACACAGGCTTCTAAGTGCAGCGAATGCAGTAATACCTGTTTTTCAAATATGGTCTTTTGTTTCTTCCACAAACAGTACTTACAGAATCACTAACAGAACCATCAAGAAACCAAAATAGTTGAATGTAATGTATGTATGTATGAATGTATGAAATCATAAGCAGAATTGCTATATTCCTTTGTAAATCACATTTCCAGTGAGGAATGGTGTGCTGCTACTGAGCTCTCAAAATAAAAAATCACCTGAAAACCTTGGATGAAAAGTTTGACTTGATGTAGACCTTGGTGAGTCACTTGTTTGTTCTCAGGGATCTAAATGTGATATTAACTAAACTGAATATACATCAACAACATTTTGCTAAGTTTGACCTCATAAAAACAACAACAAAAAGTATATCTTTCAATCTAGAAAGAATCTCGAGAACCTAGGGAACTGTGTAAATCCAGTGTCCTCCACATTATCCTTTGTATCTGTAATTAAGAGGTGGTCTTTCTGAGGCGCCATAATGCACTAAAATCTTACGATAACCCATAATGAGTTGCTCAGGATTAAATATTTATGCTACTTTTCTCAATCTCACAGCCTCATATTTAGATTCAGCAGCCCTTCTCCATCTCCATACAGCAGGGAATTTCCAGCACGTGAAACTTCTCTTTGCAGCTTCTAGCACAATACTGAAAATGTAGGCCCGGCCACAGGCAGACGGTTTTTGTATCTTTTACTTTTCATCCTCACTTCTCCTGATCTTCCAAGTCAAAGATGTGGAGAAGAAATGAGTAATAAAAGCTGTTCTTCTAACCATATGAGCAAATGCAGTGTTTGGGTGATAAGGCCTTCCACAGAACCTCCTCCCTCCCTTCTTCTTACTGTCCGCTGCCAGGACCGTCCCAGGGCCCTCAAACGTCAGGCCGCGGCAAGGCGCTCAAGCGCTGTCTGTAATTGCTTCGGTCTAGACACTGTCTGGTATGGGAAACAGACACGCACATTGAGCATAAGAGGGGGGGGGAGGGGGATGAGGAGAGAATGCAATGGGATTAAAACGAGTTACAAACGGTCTGGATCCCTCCAGTGAAATAAAGGATGTCAGAGCCTGATTGCAGTGGGTGGATGATTTACAGTATGAGAGCTGCATTAGATGGAAGTGTTTCATTCAGCGTCAGTCCTCCTGTGGTCTATGGGGGTGATCAAATGAGTTCTGCTGGCTTACTGACCTCAAACCAGCTTTGTTTTCACTCTGATAAAGTTGGTGTCTACACATCTACAGTATTATTTCACATAGCACTTCAGTGTCTCCTTGTAGTAGTCATAGTAAGCCTCATCAGTCAGCATATTGGACCTATATCTGAGTTTCAGCTCCTAAGTATTATATATTTTGCAACATGGAAGTAAGCTATTTTCTCTGAATGTGTAAGATTTGCTACCTGATCTCTTAACGAAAACGTACCTGTGGTAACTTTTTCGCAATATCTTTTTTTTTTTAGCTGGCATGGACTACTCTTCTGTAGTTACATCGTGTACTAAGACCGGCAGAAAATGAAAAGTCGCGATTTTCTAGGCTGAAATGACTAGGAACTATACTCTCGTTCTGGCATAATAATCAAGAAAATTTGCTGCTGTACTATGGGTGCACAGGCGCAACGATATTACGCAGCGCTTCAATATAGTCCCCAGCTATTTTACTATTACCTTAGAGGCTTAGTGCTGGTCACGTTGGAAGTTACCTAACTGGGGACTATATTCAGCTATAATTTCAAATATAGCTTCATTATCATGTGTATCTAAATGCCACTTTATATGCAACTTCTGAAAATATGGATTTTGTTTGGTAACAGCTTAAATGTATTATTATTATAATTATTAAATGTAAGAATTTGACTCAAAAGATGATGCACACTTTTAGAAAAAATGGCTTTATAAAGGTAAAAATGCACATAAAATATAAAAATCTATTTCAACTTATTAGAAGAAAATAATTTCTATCACTGCTGTGAACTGACCACACAGAATATGAAGAATATCAAAAACTTGAGGAGACATCATTATAGTCCTTAATCACAATAATACACATAGCAAAATATTGTCTAATTATCGTAATCGAAAAAATCCCAGAAAATATCGAGATATTATTTTTTGTCAGTATCGCACACCACTAATCTGGTGATATGTTGAGCATATTATTTGGATGACCAGTCTAAGACGAGTCGCCATATAAATTACAGACAACTAAAATGTTATTTCTTTATTGATTATATAACAACAACTTGGAAAACAGACAAAAAAGAAAAGGTAAAAAGCATTATTTGAGAAAAGGGCATACGAATATAATAGACGCAGGCCTGTAGCGGAACTACCTTTACCCTATGCTGACGTAATTTTCGATTTTTGTAAAAAAGCCTAATTGGACTTAGGATGCGGAGTCCTTGGGTACAAATCCTTTGAAAAACATGACTTGCGATGAAGGAGCTGAAAGACGAGAGATCGGAAAACTGTCTCAAAAGAGATTCATTCACAGATTTATTCACTCTACAAATGTCTAATTTTGATTCCAAACATCAAAGAACATACCAGTGTGTTTGTGTGTGTGAGAAACTGAAGTATACCATGAGAAAAAGATAGTATGAGAGTGTGCTGGAGTCTTGTGGACGATGCATGCCGTGCCGTGCTGTGCTAAACTGTACTAACCTCTCAGTGGGTGGCTGCAGTGCTAGAGCTCAAACAGACTTGAAAAGGATTTGGGGGACAATAATTTAGCTTTTCCTCTGCTTCTTTCCTCCTCTCTCTTTATAGGCATTTCAAAGTCTTGGCAAAAAATGTGGAATGAAGTATTGTTCAAGAAGACTATCCATTCAATATTAAGTTCAAAATGTTTACACTGACACTTCAGGCCGCTATGAGTACGTACAGTTTATTTTTGGTTGTGCGAGTCCTTTGAAGGTTTGCCAGTCCTGCCAGAATTTAGCAGTGTTCTTACGCTTGAAATACTGAGTGAGTAGGAGTGGGAAGGGTGTGGTGCAGTCCATTCTTAGCCGTGTGCAGTATGCCTGGCTTTATAAATGTCATTAGAGCTAATCTATTTTGTCACAGATACCGATTATGTAAAAGAAGGACATATGAGAATATTCAGAAATAAGTCTTATTCTGGCTAAGAAAGACAATCATACATCTTTAATGTAGTCCAAGTGTTAAATCCATTTGGAAATACAAATTTCTTATTTTCCCTATAGTAATTGAAGGGGGTAACTAAGATAACTAGGATTTGTTCTCCTATTTGCTGTAAGTCTTACTCCCAGATTCAAGTTTCTATCTGTGGGCTGAGAACTTAGACAGGAAGAAACTGTCTGAAGAACATATAAATCATTTCAGTTTGTTTTTATGTGATTTTCAGAAGCATGTCTTATTCATTATAAAGTAGTTATTAAAAAACTATAGACCAGCACAAACAAATCAAAATATGGTGTGGCAATCTCTGCAAATGATGCTGAAAACAGAAAAATCTTTCAAAAGAGTGGCAGTATGTGTAGACATTGAAATTTCAATTTCTGTCCATTCAAAAGTTCTTTTATTGACCCAAATATTGTGTTCCATAGCAGAAAAGGTCAGAAAGGTTTAGAACAACATAAAAGTGAATAAATAAGGACAGAAATTTCTTTTTTGCCTTATCCCTTCAAGGTCTTGTTCATAGCCACGCAAATTCTTGGCACATATATTTGTCTTTTCACGCAATACGAAAAAAAACAGCAGACAAACTTAATGAAAACGCAGATTCTCTCTCTGACAGTAGGTGGTGCTTACTCTCACAGAGAAGAAAGTAAGTTAATCTGGATTAAAATGTTTTTGTAATACCAATGTTTTTTTTTTAGCAAAGAACATATCGAAACCCTGTTTCCGCCACTAAATAATAATAAGAAACTCCGGTGGTTAGCTGGCTGGTCTCGAATCGCTATCGCGGTACTTTGATGCCACTCGTGACAGTCGCATGCCGTCGGCACTGTCTCAAGTTGGACAAAATTTCTAACCGGCATACACTGCTTCAAGTCAGAATTTAAGAAATAAACTGCTTTTGGGTATTACAGTTATGAAGAAGTCAGAATTTCAAGACATAAACTCGCAATTCTGAGAAATAGTCACAATTCTGACCTTATTTCTCAGAATTGCATGTTTATGTTGCAATTATGACTTTATAACACGCAATTACATACAACATAACATCTTTTTTCCCCTCAGAATTGGACTTTATATCTCACAATTCTAACAAAAAGGTCAGAATTGCTAGTTATAAGCTCACAGTAGCGAGAAAAAAGTCTAAATTGCGAGATGCAAACTTGCATTCATAAGAAAAACTCACAATTCTGACTTTCTTGCAGTTGTGACCTTATATATGTCGACTTGCGAGTTGTATATCTCAATTCCAAGAAAAGAATTGTTAGATATAAGCTTGCCATTGTGAGAAAAGTTTGAATTGCAAGATACAAACTTGCATTCGTAAGAAAAGAGTCAGAATTGCGAATTCTGAGAAAAAAAGTAAATTGTGACATTATATCTCACAATTCTGACTTTATAACTTGCAATTGCGAGCTTATATCTCTCAGTTCTGCGAAAAAAGTCGGAATTGCGAGTTTGTGTCATAAAATTCTGAGAAAAAAAGTCAGAATTGTGAGATAAAAAGTGGCAATATTTTTTTATAGTGGCAGAGAGTACATGGACAATAAAGCTGGTTCCAGATTCTTCCTCTGCTATTCACTGTACCATGTTGTAGTTTTATGTAACCAAAATGCAAATCTTATTGGTAGGTGAGTTTTAGATTAGAACAGCTGTTTATTCATATTAAAATGTTTTTCGTACCAAACATTTGTATTGGTGTGGCCTGTACGCTGCCGTTCCAAACCTAACTGAGGCTTTTTACCAGCCAAATGACTTTACAGCAGTCACTTTTTTTATTCCTATCTCCATCAGTCTCGCTCTGTTTTTCCTCCCACTCTATGAATAGACAATGACAAGGATGCCTGTTTCCATTGCACATCTACTACACATACAACCAATACAACTGCACTACAACCCCATTCCCATAACTAACCAACCAACCAACTCCTGCCACTCACACAAACACATAGATGCACATGAACACCTATACACCGACTTCAAATAGGCCAGGCTCAAAAAAACCTCCCGTGGCCCTCAGCTAGCCTCCCAGAAAGCCTTTTCATTTCACAGACGCATGGACGGGAGAAAAAGGAGGGAAAAATGAAGCTTGGGTGGAGGAGGAGGAGGAGGAGGGGGGCCGTTGCGGGGGAGGGACCGAAAGGGGAGTGCGGGGAGGGGGAGGAGGAGGGGGGTGTTAGGCAGCATTGTAATGATGGAGAGCAACTCGATACTCTTGCATGCTGAATATTCCCCTGGAGGGCTTTTTCCATTACCCGAGCACAGCAGAATGGTGGAGTCGTTTAGTTTAGCCCAAGCTGCCTAACGCTCTCTCAAGCTCCCCCTCCCCTTCTCTCACCCTATCTGTTCCCCTGCTGCCCCTCCCCTCTCTCTTTCTCCCTCTCTCGTGTTCTCTCCCCGCTCTGTGTTTTTCCATAGGCACATTGTGCAAATGTAACCTTTCAGTAAGCCCCTCCCCTCCAGGAAGTTGGCTGGCCCCTTTGCTGCCAGGAAATATGAAAAACTGGCAGGATGCCCATTTAATCTCCAAACAGAGAGAGAGAGAGAGAGAGAGAGGGAGAAATGGCAAAGCAGTTGAGATGGAGAAGGAAATGTTACAGTTTGACTCACCAGAAGGGAGGGGGCAGAGAGGACAATTTTACTTTAGAGAGTCACATTAACTATACCACTCTGAAAAAGTGTCTGGTTTTCAGTATTTTTGCTTAGTTTTAGCCTGAATGTCATTAGATCTCCAAACCCATGAATGTATGAAAGTGAGCTCACAACTAGACATACTGATATACTGTCAGTTAAACGACTTTAATTAGGCACAAGAATGAAATCACCAGCATACATCAGCTTCCAGTGGCGACATTAGGCTGACTTTGTCTTTGACTGTCTTTGTGTGTGAATGATAGAAATGCATAGGACAAAAAACTAATTTAATATAGAGAACATTTCAATCAAATGAACAGATTTTAAATTGGGTATCTTTGTGCAAGTCTCTTCTGAATCAGCGGGTTCTCTTGTTTACTTTGATATATAGCATTTACTTAAAACCTACACCAAAGTGTAAGAAGTAAAAATGTCATGGAGTGGACAAAGGAGGGTTGCAACTTTATTTTATTTTATTTATTTTTTTTTTTTACCATTATTGACAACCTTAAAGGTGACCAAAATGCACACACACTCTTAAAAACAAAGGGTCCAAAATGGTGTTTTTGCAGTGATGTCATAGAAGAACCATTTTTTGTTCCCCAAAGAACCTTTTAGTGAACAGTTCCCAAAAGAACCATTTTGAAGAATATTTAATATTCTAAAGAACCATTTTCAACTATAAATAATGTTCAAGGATCTTCACAGCACCAGTGATGCCAATAAAGAACCTTTTTTTAAGAGTGCACTTTTTTTTTTTTGCCAGTGATTAATGCATTTGTTCATTGTGTTTTCCAACTTGGTTGCTTTTGTAGAATAAAATGTTTACTGAAATGTTTTTGTTTTTAAAGTTAAGTAATTTGTAGCAAATAAATGTGGAAACAATTCTAACAGTTAAGATACAGCTTGCAGGCGTTAAACACGAAGTGTTTAGTTCTCCCTCACATCTTTTTTAAAGAAATACATAGAAGCTGTTTAAAGCCGGGCAATTTTTACAGTCCCTTACAAATGCTTTGAGACTGTACGATGTGATTCCACTGAGTAAAATCCATGCCACACTGTACAACGTCAACAATATCACTCTGCACCAAGTGCAACATCAAATTTCAGACACAACCAATGTTGCCAAGTTGGGCAAATTGGGCTACTTTAACACTTTGCCACGGGCTGTTTTTCATGTCCGCGGGTTGAAGCGACCCTGATAATGTGATACTTAGCCCATGGAATGTGAATGTGAACCAGGGGAACCCCGCCAAAAAACTTAGTCAGAAGACGACTGGGCTAGTTTTGTGTAGCAATTGGGTGGTTTTTTTTGTGAACACCTGGCAACCCTGAACACTTAATGCTGGAATACACTACAAGTCCCTTCAAATCTGAACAGATTTTCAAAACACTAGGCATCATAGTGACAAACACTCCTAAAAAAAATAAAGGATCTGAAGGGGTGTTCTTGCATTGATGCCATAGAAGAACCATTATTGGTTCCCCAATAGATCCTTTCAGTAAACAGTTCTTAAAAAAACATTTCGAAGAACATTTTAAAAATCGAAAGAAACTTTTCCCACTGTAAAGAACCTTTTCTGCATTTAAAAGGTTCCTTGGATGTTCAAGGTTCTTCATGGAACTATCAGTGCCAATAAAGAGCCTTTATTTTTAAGGGTGAAGGAAAACTGAGCATCATATAGTATGAAATTTTTATGCAATCTGTCAGCTCAAATCTGCAGATTGGCTCTGACATTTGGCAACTAGCATCAACTTTACAGACTATAAATCTGTGGAAAATTGGGGTAAAAATCATGTAGTGTTTTTTTAGGCTTTAGGCATCATTCAGGCTAACATTGACACTTTTTATAAGATTCACATCTATTCCAGACATTCTCCATTTGGATATTGTGGCTCTGATCATGGTTCTTCTACGCCCTAGAGCCACAAAAATGGCGTTTTAACCTTTTCCAGGCTGACAAGCTACTTTTTTTTGCAGTCTGCAGAAATTTCCTTCCTTTGTGGTAAGATGCACCTGAGTTCAAAAACACAGTACTGGTAAATTCACTCTAATTGTAAAGGCAAAAGTCTGATTTATATTAAGCAGGGCCTGGCAAAGTAAGACTCGTAAAACCACATTCCTTTATCACTGCTATCCGTTTTTCATTTTGTCATTTATTTTTTTTTTTAACATTGCTGTGTGTTTTTCTCTAGTTGCTAATATATTGTACAGCAATTTGCTCAACCTTGGTTGTTTTTCTAATGTGCTTTATAAATAAACATTGATTTTAAGTTGAAAAAGCCATTGACAATTACCTGTAATTTGGCCATCACATTTAGGAGGCAAAGACTTGATTGCAGATTTGAAACTTCAAACAACAAAGAAATGAAAGACAAACCAAACTCTATCTGTGTACTACAACACCTAGCACTGCACACTCTTAAAAACAGTTTCGTTACAGAGGGTTTGCACTTACGTCATGATTTGGTCAGTTACCCGGATACGTGGCCATATTGACAATGCTCGGATATAAACAACAGAATGGACTGCAGGGTTAATGTACTACTGAATATGTTGTTCTGCTAATTTATACTGTCTAAACCATGGAAAAAAATGTGTGGAAGCTGCTAAATCATATAGAGAAGGACTTAGTAAGCAGTAAAGGGTGCAATATTTTGACAAAAACTAAAGTTAATAGATGGTAAAGATATTTACGAGCAGTATTAATTAAGATATTAGCCTAATATTTCACCTATCTGACTGGAACTAAGACAAATGTTGTCAAGATTCTTGCCCTGGAATTCCTGGTTCAGTTTGGCCAACCACAAACACCTTTTGTTCTTCAGACAGTTTTTCTGCACTCTTCTCCTCAATTTGTTATTACTTTTGGCAGTCTATAATGTTTTTCTTGGTCCGACCGATTAGTACAGCCCAAAACATGACAATAATTGACTATTCTCAGCCGCAATAATTAGCAAACTTTGCAAGTTTTGTTCGGTTCAGTGGCATTGTTTACGTTCAATGCTGCCAATATGGCCATTTGATGATGCATTGTGAAAACACTCTACTGGCATTGATGGCTCAATGAAGAACCTTTAACATCCATGCAAAAAGTTCTTTAATGAGATATTCAAATTCCTTAAATTAGTAAAATGTTCTTAACACTAACTAAAAATGGTGCTTTTAAGAACTGTTTACTGAGGGTTTTTTAGGCAACTCAGAAATTCCTCAATGGCATCGCTGCAAAGACCAAATTTTGAAACCTCCTTTTTTAAGAATGTAGAGCATTAAAATAAGAAATCGAACAGACAGATTTTGTATTAAATTACCAGCAGCCAGTACACAACACATGGACACACACAAACCTGCCTTGCCACACCCTGAAGAGTCATTCAGCCTATTTAGAACGTCACACACCCAATACAGAAGGTGATATTGTTGCTTAGTGCGGTGTAGCCTAGTTAACATACAACAAGCAGGTTGTAAAGATTGCTCCATACCGCTTTTTGTGAAAAGCAGACTCAATCTTATGTAACGTCCCACGTCATTCCCTTCCTGGTAAACAAGAGCTGCGCTGCTCTGGAGCTGAAGAGGTTTTAGAGCGCACATTAAAGCGAACTCTGACAGAGACCGTTTTGCCTACAGTACACAACCATCCAGCTCTTCTTTGTGCCTCCATGTTTTGCAAAGGCACCTTGGCTCTTTTAAAAGTGTGGTGGAAGAACATTGCGATGGGTTGAGCTGGCAAAACTTGAGTTTGTGAGACTTGTCTGTTTAATGGGACGAAAAAAAACATGCGTGTGACCTTTGTTGAGGTTTAGCAGTTGAGTAGCTTCAAACTATGACTTCTAAGCTTTTTGAAAAGCATCAAAAGGCCTTTTTTACATGTTTGTTTAAACCCAATTAATTGAGGTTGAACAGAACCACTTGTCCTTGTTCTCAAAACTGCGGAATTTGATAGAACATTTTTACTTGCTAAATGGGAATAACTCTGATTTTTCATCAACAAAGTGAGGCAGTGAATTCGTTACTGATCTACTTGGTGATAAAAGCATGAGTAGGCTCCAGAGTCCTGCTGAGGCAGATGAGGTTGACTCACCTCCGCTCCCTGCCCTATCTCCTCTGTGATTTCCAGTCACTGAACTCAGCCCCATGTACTTTTTATGGGCCAAATAGTCCACTTCATCTCTTCCTGTGCTAGCAGCACTGAGTACCTTGCAAGGGCTGGGTCAAGAATACAGGGAAGTGCCCTAACTAACAGTGCCACCTGATGGATAACGGGTGCTACTACATGAATCTCATGACAGTTGCTAGGAACTAGAGCACCACCACAGGCTAGTTGCCACAACTGCACATCTGAGGTTTACCCTTAAGCATTTTTCCCCCACAGAACTTTTTTTTTTAGAATTTAGTTTCTGAAAGTCTACCTCAATACTTTTATTTTAGTTTTGTTCTGTTTTCATGCACATTTTAATGAAACAATCGAGCAAAATAAAGGATTGTCATTTTTCACCATATTCATATCCTCCCTCTTTATTTTGTGCCTTGTGCTCCATTTCCTGGAAGTGCTTCCTTACTTATGACGCACTTCCTGACGGTTTCTGTGCAATCGGGGGAAACGGTGGGTGGAGGAGAGAACTCGTGGAAGGAGATGACTGTTTTCCTGACTCACATTTTCAGATTCCATCACTATTATGTGGAAGGAGAAAGAGCTTAATCTCAGAACAATAGGTGACATGAAGAAGAGAAGCTGAACCTCACAGTTGCTCCAGCTCTGAAATATTACATAAACAATATGCTGTTTTAGTGTGTATTTGTTGAAAACTATTTTGACCTTCCTTTGTATTGTTGTGCTAAAAATCTGACAATATCTGACAATATATTTAAAATAAATCCATCTGATGTCTTTCTTTAAAAAAAGCATGTTTATCAGGCTCCGATGTATAGGTTTCTACCTAAGTACCGGTGCTTCTGATTGGGCTGAGGCTGGGATTTTAGCGAGTTTGATGTAAAAGTATTCAATGGACAATATAACGTGTCAAGAGCATTCACTCAGTATCATTATCTCATTTTTGACCAAGATGGCTTTTAAAGGGTTTTGCATCTGATCTCTTCAGACATAGTCTACTGAAAAATGAAAATTCTCTCATCACTTACTCAACCTCATGTTGTTCCAAACCCATATGTGACTCTGGACCACAGAATCAGTCATATAGGTCAGTTTTTTTTTTTTTTTTTAAATTCTAAAATTTATGCATCATCTGAAAGCTGAACAAATATTTTGAGAGCTTATAAAATTTAAGATAGGACAATATTTGGCCGAAATGCAGCTATTTAATGACATCTGTTTGAAAAGCTAGAATCTGAGGGTGTAAAAAAAATAATAATAATAATAATGAGAAAATCACCTTTAAAGTTGTCCAATGAAGATCTTAGCAATGCATTTTATGAATCAAACATTACATTTTTAGATATTTACAGTAGGAAATTTACACAATATCTTCATGGAACATGATCTTTACTTAATACCCTAATGATTTTTGGCATAAAAGAAAAACCTACAATTTTGACCCATACAATGTATGTTTGGCTATTGCTACAAATATACCAGTGCTACTTAAGACTGGTTTTGTGGTTCAGGGTCACATATGACTAACACAAAAGAAGATACATTGAAGAATGCTGGTAACCAAACAGCTTTGGTTTCCATTGACTTCCATTTTATGGGCAAAATCTAAAATGGAAGTCAATGGGGACCGAAACTGTTTGGTTACAAACATTCTTTAAAAAATGATTGTGTGTTTCATAGAAGAAAGAAAGTCATACAGGTGAGGAATGACATGCGGGTGAGTAAATGATGACAGGATTTTAATGTTTGGATGAACTATCCCTTAAACCGCAAAGGTTCCCAGCACCGAACAAAATCACACATCAAGACCAGCAAATTGATTTTGCCATTGATATATTTGCACTATAAATGACTGCTATTTCTGTATTGTAGAAAACCCTGTCTTTCACTGAATGCTGGAGGTCATTACTCTCATGGAACAAAGTGAAGAGCTCCCGGTTTTCTATACATCACCAGTCATCTCATCTGTTGAGAAGGACGAATGCCATTTCTCTCATAAAACACAGAGGTAATTTCTCCAGTACGTGCTCGTAAGCCATTTGTTTTATAGAGCTGCATGTATTACGGTTAATCTTTACTCTTGGTTAGCCATGAGACCAGCTCCACTCTCTGGAACGTGGGTTATTGGACTACCATACTGGAATTTAGGGGTCTAATGGACTTTACACCGAACACACAAACACAAAGAGGCTAAACCAGAGCCAGGTGATATGTGGTAGGTTTCAGGAAGGCCTCTTTTTTCCATTTGGGAGAGCAAGTGGGGGATCCCAATAATGTAAACATTCCTTTCACCTCACCATCTCGCTCTCGCCGTGACCCTAAAATACCCTCCCTGCCACATCCCACATCCACGCACGCCGTGAAGACCCTTATCGCTCTGCACTCCCCCTGAAGCAGGGCTGTACCGCTACCCCCGCGCCGCAGAGCCCTGACAGGCGCATGAAAAGGCGGGGGCTGGGAGGCATTTGGGCTGGGGGTGCGGAGGGGGTTCGAAGGGAGGGGGAGGTTTAGGGGTTCCATTTAAATTCCTGCTTTGTTCCCGTGTTCCCCACCAACCCCCTTTACTATTCCCGTTCCTTCATTTGCTCCTCCCGGAGCTGAGTTTCCCAGCCTAGGGAGATCAGAAGAGAGTAAGAACGTATGGAGCGCTAAGAGCGGGAGGGCTGAGGGTTAATTGAGCTGAGGTTACTGCTTCCTGTTTGACTCCAAAATATAACTTCTGGTTCTGTGGAGTTTCTCAGTGGCTTCAGCCTCAAAATGGTAAAGTTGTCTGTGTTGACAAAAACCAAATGGAAACATTTTTGTGATTTTTATTAGTATGTTTACCAAGGCTGCATTTATTTAACCGAAAAGCTGTAATAATGTGAAACATTGTTAAAGTTTCAAATATATTTTGAAATGTAATGTATTTCTGTAATGGAAAAGCTGGACAAATGTTTTGAGAGCTTTTTTTTGGCCAAGATACAACTATTTAATTACAACTGTTTGAAAATCTGAGGGTGCAAAAAATCTAAATACTGAGAAAATTACCTTTAAAGTTGTCCAATTAAGCTCTTAGCAATGCATATGACTAATCAAAAATTACATTTTGATATATTTACAGTAGGAAATTTACAAAATATCTTCATGGAACATATTTACTTAATATCCTAATGATTTTTGGCATGAAAGAAAAATATATAATAACTGCCAGTGCTACTTAAGACTGGTTTTGTGGTCCAGGGTCATATATGACTAACACAAAAGAAGATACGTTAAAGAATGCTGGTAACCAAACAGTTTTGGTTTCCATTGACTTCCTTTTTATGGTCAAAAAATAAAATGGAAAAATAAAATGGTCAGTGGGGACCGAAAATGTTTGGTTACGAGCATTCTTAAAAAAATTATTTTGCGTTTCATAGAAACATTCTGGGAACTGAAGGAATGGCTGCCCACTGCTCCGGGTGTAATAATGTGAAACATTATTAAAGTTGAAAATATGGTTTGAAATGTAAAATATATATCTGTAATGGTAAAGCTGAATTTTCAGCAGCCATTATCGCAGTCTTCAGAAATCATTCTAATTATGCAGATTTCCTGCTTAGGAAACATTTCTTATTATTATCAGTGTTGAAAGTAGTTTTGATGCAAAAGAACAGCATTATTTGAAATAAAAATCTTTTGCATTACTTTTGATCAATATAATGCATGGGCTTGGGAAATCCCCCCAGGAAACATTTTCAGTGGTAGTGTATATAAAAAAGTTACAGCCTACTGTCATTAAATGTGAAAATGCAACTATTAAACACTGAACTAAACCAAACAGGGTGATATAAATTGAAAAGACAAACTGAAAATAAAGTAGAAATAAGAAATAGAGTTTGAATTATAATAATCCTGATAACAGTTTAAGGATCACAGTTAAATCAGAGTGCATATATCTAAAGGACACTCTAAAAGTCATTATCACAAAAAGTAGGGAAAAGCTAGAATCCATTTCTTAGAGTCAAGAAGAAAAATAAACGTTGTGGTCTATTTCTTCGATGTAAAGTTTTCCTTTCATTTGTGCAACCTCAACCTGAACCCTGACAAGCATGAACAGACAACTGTTTTCCCACAGAATTGTGGGTTTGGTGGCCAAATGGCAGAAGCAGAATAAATGAGCCAACAACGTTGTTGCCAAGCACAGAATCTCCCCCGTTCCCTGTCTGAATCACCTCAGTGTGCATGTTAGATTATTTCTGTTGTCCAGTTGTAATTTGAGCATGAGTCATTGACACTTCAATTAATGACCCGATCTGAGGTCAAGTCCTTTTCAAGCTGTGTTCCTAGTGGTGTTGATATGAGAAAGCAATGCAGTCTGGGAACTTGAGTCAGAAACTCTACTCTGACCTGTTCGTCAAGCTACCTTAAGAATGTTAGTTCAATGTTCTTGCCACATGTTAATGCTCATGTGACTGAAGGAATGAAATTGAGTCATGTGGGGGCCTCTGTCTGTCCTGAATGTAAAAAAGCTTACAAAGAAACAGGAAAGTGCTACAAAATGCTCCTAAAGGTGTTGCTATGTGATTTAGACTCTTTGATAGTTAGAGTGGATTTTTGATGTTCTTACTACCTTTTTGTGCCTTTTGTGCAAAAGTATGTGAACCTCTTGGATTAGCGGTTCATTTAAAGGCGAAATTAGAGTCCATCTGTGCAGATGTGTTTTCAGTCAGTGCAATGACTATCAAATGTCAGTATGTGACCTGTTTTATTCAGAACAGGGATCTATCAAAGTCTGATAATGTTTGTGAAAGTGAATCACGAACAAAGGAGATTACTGAGGACCTCAGAAAAAAAATTTATATTGCTCATCAGGCTAGAAAAGGTTACAAAACCATCTCTAAAGTGTTTGGACCCCACAAATCCATGGTCAGACAGATCAAGAACACTGTTACCTTCCTGAGAAGTGGACGACCAACAAAGATCGCTTTAAAGCAGAACGTCTATTAGTCTGTGAGGTTGCAAAAGTTCGTTCTCACATTGGCTAATGTTCATGAATCAGGAGAACATTGAGCAAACAGTTGTGCACATGGCAGAGTTGCAAGAAGAAAGCCACTATTCTCCAAAAAGAAGATTGCTTGCTAAAGATCGTGTGGACAAGCCAGAGGACTATTGGAAAATGGTTTAATGGATGGATGAAACCAAAACGGAACTTATTAGTTTAAATGAGAAGCTATTATTTTCAGAGAAAAGAACACACTGCATTCCAGCTTAGGAATCCAATCCCATCTGTGAAACATGGTGGTGGCAGTATCATAGCTTGGGCCTGTTTTGCTGCATCTTGGTCAGGACAGCTCTGTTCTTAAACATCTGTTTAAGAACAGAGTCTCAAGAGAACATGAGTCATGCAGCGAGACATAACCCCAAGCACACAAGTCATTCTACCAAAGAATGTTTAAAGAAGAACAAAGTTAATGTTTTGGAATGGCTGAGTCAAAGTCCAGACCTTAATCCAATTAGAATGTTGTGGAAGGACCTAAGCAAGTAGTTTATAGGAGGAAACCCACCAACATCACAGAGTTTAAGTGGTTGTGCACTAAGGAATGGGATAAAACTCCTACATGTGATTGTGCAGGACTAATCAGCATTTACAAGAAACTTTACCTTTAGTTACTGCAGCAAAAGGGGGTCACACCAGATACTGAAAGTGCACAGATATGTAACACTGGGTCCTTTTTCTCAATAAATAAACGACAAAGAAAAAATTTTCTCTCACTTGTTTGATTGGGTTCTCTTTTTCTACTTTCAGGACTTGATATATATATATATATATATATAATATTATTATTATTATTATTATTATTATTATTATTTAATTTAATTTGAACTATCCCTTTAAACCAACTCAGGTTAATGAAAATAGGTTCCTCTACATTTCTGCAACACCGTAATTACGTGCCTTACTGCATGTTTCACGGCAGTTTCAAAGTAAAATGTCCTTTTTTTAAAGTAACAAGAAATAATAAGCAATAACAACAAATGTTTGATTTTAAAATATGTTAAAATAGAAAACTCGGAGGGAAGAAAAACTTATAAATCCCAAACTTTTGAACGATAATGTATTTGCATACAGAATTGTAATTGTTAAATGATTTATAGCCACATTTACACCATAAAGATGGTATTTCTGTGCATGTTGATGCTCATATAAAGCTGACAGAACACGAGACACAAGCTGAGTGCCATGACAACAGCATCTCATTTACACAGAATCAAAGCCTTAAACCCAAACTCACCTTAAAGTTTAACACTGTTTGTTGCATTTCAAGTTTTGGTATGTCCTTCAGGAATTCCAAATAAATATATTTTTTATATTCTTGATTATTTAGTATTTGTCACAATGGCATCATGCCCTGGATTCAAATACAGTGTCATAGTGCGTGTTAGTATTTTAACGCACATTTTGTTTTGTGTGTAATTTTCTGGGATTATGGCATAACCGTTATGACAGATTCTTAATTTCTTTTCCCCCTCACTGCACCAATTACATCTGCATTTATCCCTCAGCTCTGTCTCTCTCCATTTCTCTCTCTCTCTCTCTCTTGCTCACTCGCTCTGTCTTTCCTTTAAATTATAACTAGTTTGTGCAGCTGACTGCAGAATTGATGCAGCTGAGAGAAAGGAGGCGAAGACGAGAAATAAAAAGAGAGCAATGGAAAAGAAAGAGTCACTCGTGGATGAGAAAAGAACAACAAGGGAGAACGATAGTGAGACAGGGTAGAGGGAAGGCAGTGGATGGGAAAGAAAACAGAATTAAAAAGAGTGATAGGTAGCAAAGGAACTGAAGAAGTTAGAATATAAGAAGAGAGGGAGAAATCGGCAGAAGGTTAACCAATCAGAGAGCCTCCGTCGAGAGAGAGAGAACTGATCAAAACCGTGGAAGCCTGGTTTTTGGAAACAAAGGACTGCAAACGTGAAACACGGATGAATGTATGGAACGAAAAGGGGGTGTATGGCGAAAGCGAGAGCCGGGGAATGAACGAGGAAGAGGGGAACAAATGAAAAAGAGTAGGAATCAGCAGAAGAGGCTTTTGCGGTCCCAAAGCAGAGGGGGAGGAGGAGGGCAAGAGAGAGGCAGGTTGGGGATGGGAAGGCAAGATCAATAACTAATTTCAGTGCCGAGCCTCAGTCGGACTGTTTTCCAATAAGCCCTGGACATAACGAGTTAGCTTGAATAGCTGTGCTGCAGCTATTGCTGCTCTCTCTCTCTCTCTCTTCATCCATCCCCCCTCGCTCTACCCGCCTCATGTCTCTCAGGGCCCTGGTTGCTAGCGATGGCTGGATCGATCCTCTGCACGCACACAAACACGCACATACTCAAGCATACAGGCCTGAGTTCTGCAACAGGATGCCAAGACATGTCACTGCTACTGCTGCAGCCTTGCATGCTGGTTGACTGTGTGTGTGTTTGTGTGATTGCATGCTGTAATTATTTCCATCATTATGAATCCTCTCATATCTGTGAAAGTCTGTTTCAAACACTGAATAAAAAAAACGTTATTGCAACTTTATATCTCAAAATATGATGTATTTTCTCAGAATTGCGTGAAACAAAATAGTATATTTCAGAAATGTGAAATATTAAGAAAATAAAGAAATAAAGCCACAATTCTGAGAAATAAACTCAAAATTGTGGGATATAAACTCACAATTTTGACTTTTTTCTCGCAATTGTGAGACATAAACTCAATTTTTAATTTTTAGTTTATATCTCATAATTCTGACTTAATAACTAGCGATTCTGTGTTATAAAGTCAGAATTGTGAGATATGAACTTGCATTTCTGAAAAAATAAGTCTGTTTGTCTTACAATTTTGACTTTATAACTCACAATTGCAAGTTTATATCTCACTACTCACGTTTGTATCATGCAATTCTAAGAAAAAAAAGAGTTAAAGTTGTGCAATAAAAAGTTGCAATCGAAAGCCATTCTTTATTTTTTATTCAATGGCGGAAATGGACTTCCATACGTGTCCAAGTGTGGAGACTAGATGACTATGATCTTTTTTTTTTTTTTTTTTTTTAAATGTGCAAATAACTTCTATTGCTTATCAGCAATGAAGCAGCTATTCATTGTCTGTGCATCTACAACACAGTTTTCTTCAAACTTTTTTCCTCAAGTAAATGAATAAAAAATTATTGCTTATGTAGATTTTGATATTTACTTGTGAACTTGCAATTAACAAAATATTTCATTAAATCGCAAAATGCCTGATGGAGGTTGCATAACCAAAATATGATTTGCAAGCAATAGCAGTTTATGGGTTTTAATTTTTGTTGGATTAAATCATTTTTAAAACAAAATGTGACAACATACAGTATCACAAAAGTGAGTTCACCCCTCACATTTCAGCAACCATTTTAGTATATCTTCTTAAGGAACAATACTATAAAAATTAAACTTATATAGATATATTTTAGAGTAGTCAATGTGTAGCTTGTATAGTGCAGATTTACTGTCCTCTAAAAAATAACTCAAAATACAGCCATTATTGTCAAAATAGCTGTCAACAAAAGTGAGTACACCCTAAGTGATACCAGCAGGATGTTGTATAACCATTCAAAGTCAAATGTCCTTTTCATCGTGTTCATGTTTTTGTCTGCTTGACAGGACCATACAAAGTTGTGCATCTCATATTAGAGCAGTTACAATTTGGTGCTTTGAGTAAAATTCTCTCATACAGACCACTGGATGTTCAACATGGCAGTTCATGGCAAAAAAACTCTCTGAGGATTTGAGAAGTGAATGAATGAATGAAACAGAGTCACACTACAGTGGCCAGGGTCATACAGAGTTTTTCCAAGATGGGTTCAATTTGGAATAGGCCTCACAAGGGTCGATCAAGAAGTTGAGTACTCGTTCTGTGTGTCAGGTGCAGAACCTGGCTTCAAAAAACAGATGTATGAATGCTGCCAGCGTTGCTTTAGAGGTTGCAGAAGTAGAAGGTCAGCTTGTCAGTGCTCAGACCATACAACGCACACTGCGACAAGTTTGCATAGGCGCCATCCCAGAGGGAAGCTTCTTCTGAAGCTGGTTCACAAGAAAGCCCGCAAACAGTTTGCTGAAGACAACCTGTCCAACAGCATGAATTACTGGAACAATGTTCTATGGTCTGATGAGACTAAGATAAACTTGTTTGGCTCAGATGGTGTCCAGCATGTGTGGCGATGCCCTGGTGAGGAGTACCAAGAAAATTGAGTCTTGCATACAGTCAAGCGTGGTGGTAGCATGATGGTCTGGGGCTGCATGAATGCTGCTGGTACTAGGGAGCTGCAGTTTATTGAGGGAAATATGGATTATATTATGTACTGTAGATTCTGAACCAGAACATTATGCCTTCCCTCCAGAAACTGGTCTGAATGGCACCTTTTCAACATGACAATGACCCCAAACACACCGCCAAGATGACAACTGCCTTGCTGAGGAAGCTGAAGGTGAAGGAGTGGCCAAATATGTCTCCAGAACCCTCTTGAACACCTGTGGGGAGTCCTCAAGCAGAAGGTGGAGAAGCACCATGTTTCTAACATCCAGCATCTCTATAATGTGATGCCATTATAGAGGAGTGGAAGAGGATCCCAGCAACAACCTGTGCAGCACTGGTCAATTCCATGCCCAGGATAATTAAGGCAGTGCTAGATAACAATGGTGCTAACACAAAATACTGACACTTTGGACAAAATTTGACAAGTTCACTTAGGGTGTACTCACTTTTGTTACCAGCTATTTTGACAATAATGGCTGTATGTTGAGTTATTTTCAGAGGACAGTAAATCTATACTGCTATACAAGCTGCACATTGACTAATCTGAAATATATCCAAGTTTTATATCTATAGTATTGTCCCCTGAGAAGATACTAAAATGGTTGCTTTTGTGAGATACTGTATAATAAAATATAACAGTGTTAAGGGCTATTGTGCCAGGTGGCCATGATAAAAATTTTTTTTCATATTTTATCAGGAAGCCTGGTCATGCTATATCAGGAATAGATTATTCAAAGGGCGGTTTATATGTAAATATTACAAATACTAACTATTTAAAGGCAATTTTTTTTTTGCCAGGTCTGAAAATTCACAGCACCACTGCAAAAGAAATTTGTTGGGGCTGGAGTCCTAAGAAAATATTAAACTGCTCTTGTAAAATGATAAATTCTTGTTTGGCAAAGAAGCTTACCAAATACCGACCTGACAATTATTTTCCCTGATAATAGTTCCACAATCATGCCATATGTTTTCTAACCGGAACTAATGATGCCAGTTTCACAGATGAATCACTCTTTTGTTCAAACTGGTCAAATGGGTTTGCAAAAAGGTCTGAAGTTGTTCATGATGCAGTTTGATTCATTCGGACAGTTCACTCACGCACAGAAACGTTTGTAGCTTCTGAGGGCAGTACTAAATGAAGAAAGAAAAAAAAATGTGAATGCGTTTGAACATTTGAACCTTCTGTAATAGTTGCATATGAGTCCCTCAGTTGTCCTCAGTGTAAAAAGATTTTACACTGAAAATATTACACAAAAAAGTGGCCGCTTTGTGTAATTATTTTTGTGTATGTCAAAATATACCAATGAGTACAACAATTCCTTATGTCATGATCAACACATTATCTTTTGTCCAATTCTCATCAGCTTCTTTGGCAGTGACACAAGGGAACTTGAAAAAAATGTGTTCCTCCAAAAAATCCATTGTTTATGTCCATTTCATTTAATAATTTCTAAAACAAAATATGACAGCATAAACAATAAAATGTAATTCCACATATAACAGTGTTAGAGGCTCTTGTGATCTGCAGTGTTTAATTCACCTTTGTTGGCAACAGAAAATGAACGTTTACAGTGACAGCAAAACACTTCACTTGCATCGTTGAAAGCGCATTTTCGTTTGGGCATTTCTCCAGCTTAGCTAGCGAGCTAAATTGAGAAGCTGCTTGCACTAAGAGGACGGGAGCGAACAGCAGCGAGCGTGTAAAGTTATTGTTATGGCAGCCAGATACATTGCAAAGTGATTTGCAAAAAGACATTGTAGAATGAAAGCATCAGCAAATCAACGTGCAATGGCGAAGAAACAGCTATTGAGCAGAGCAAACTATACCAGAGACAGTAGATAGAAGGACACGGAAGATACATAATTTGTCTAGCATGTGTCTAGCAGATGAAATCAGGATGCATTAATATTTTTAAAGAATTGTGGGGACAGCTTTTCCCTAGGTGTCGCCAAGCCTACTTGGTTGTAGAGAAATTGATTATGATTTTAATCAAATAATTAGCACTATAAACACAGATGTCTTTTCTAGCTAAGTTAAGGGGAAAATGAAATAACTAACCGAAATAAGAATAAAAAGTTTGCACACTGGGTCTTGTATCACTAAAATTACTAGACAAAATGCACCTTGCTGAGGAAATGCAGGATGATAGAGATGAAATGGCAGGAAATTTGGTTTATAACTGTTCTTGAATACAGGGTACTGTAAACTTTCAGTTATAACTGTTTCTATATATGCTTTAATTATGCTGTTTCATATGTACACATATACTTACTTGATTCTGTATAAATATGTGAATGTATACAACAGTTCTTTCCGGTCCTCGAATCTGATTGGCTGATAAGAGTGCAATATTTGAACGATATCAGAACTCCAACACGTCATGGCGGACGTCCAAATCCAGTATAATTTTATAAACATTACTGTTTTTGTGTCACGAAATGTAGTTGTATGAGGTTTTCAGGTGGGAATGTACTTGTTTATGGTTCAAATATTCAGTTTGTTGATAAAGATTCTTTTTGAAAATTTGCATCAACGTTTTTGGACATGTGACATGCTCGTCAGCAGCCGTTCTGCTCTCATGAACCCACCCAAAAGCCCCTCACCTCGGCCAGTTCTTCTGGAATTTACAGCTGGCTGATGTCTCTGTAGTGGTTACACATGAAATGTAATTCATAATGGCTTTGGTCTGATTAATCTATGGACCTTTGTCACATTTCTGGGTTTCTCGGCAGCGGAAGTCGTCATAGTTGGGTTAACTTCGAGAGCAGTAAATGGGAGAGTACCACAAACACATTTTTTGCATTTCAATTCGCTCAAACAGCAAAAGAAAAACTCCACAATAATGTTTTAACAACTTTCGAAAAGACTGAGAGAGACTGATAACGGCAATTAGAAGAGAGAACACTCTCAAATTTACATCTCTCCCATAGACGCTGCATTAGTGTTAATTCGTTGTTTTGACATTTGAAGCATAGGTGATATAATACAAAGTATAATTTCATAAATGTTCATAGATTTAAAAAAAAAAGTAAATTTAAAAAACTTGGCCATTGAAATGCGTCATCACAGTCCTGTGAAAAGGGTCCATTATTTGTTCGAGAGAAGATAGTTTTGCAAAATCTCATGTTTATGTAAATTAAGTTCTGTAAATCAGAGCGCTGCCTTTGTGCTTTTGACTGAATTGCCTAGCAACTTTTATGATGGCTGTTGTTGTTGTTTATTAAATATTATTGTTCAATAATACTTTATATAAATAATAGCATAATAGTATAAAAATAGTTTAGTATTGAGAAACGATGCGTGTTCATGATGGTGATTTTAGTTACATTGTTCTGCCATTAGATGGCGACAAGAGTTTTTATGAGTCAGCAGTAAAGACTTTTACACTGAAAAGTTAACGCTATAAATGGAAGTTATTTTTCATTTCAACAACAGCTTGGCACAGCGAACAAATGCACTAAGCAGCAAAATCACCCTTAGCAGATAACAGAACGTTAATGTTATGACAAAGATAACGCTTTCCTCAGCAGATATTCAATGTCTGATTGGCTGAGAGGAGTATGATATTTTAGTGAAATCAGAACTCTAACCGTTTCACTGTTTGTATCACTCCGTTTGCAGTATGTTTCACAGCGAGTGCCATGGCGGATGCCCAAAACCACTATAATTTTATAAATAATATGTCATGTAGTTTTAAGAGGTTTTAGTCAAGAATGTACTTTTTTAGACTTAAAATATGCGGTTTGTTAATAAAGATAACATCTATCTGAAAATTTGCTTTATTGTTTTCGGAGATGCAAGCTCCAGGGCGCCAACAGCTATTCACCGCTTAATGTTCCTGTGTTCCTAGTTCAAAAGTGATGTTTTGGAAATAGTAACAGAGGCTTGGGCTCAGCTATTAAACTGTCAACTTGAGATTTGAATCCATGACGGAAGGAAGTCGTTTGCATTAAGAAGGGTTTTTAAAGACGCTCCGTTGTTGTTTCTTACGTATTTACACAATTGTGCCATTAAACTGTTGTATAAATGCAATATTACACTCATAGCCATGCGATATAGCTGTACAGCTGAGGTAAAAAATTCACATATCTGCAAAATGTGAATTATTTTACATACAAAATGCATGTTATTTTTTATTTAGTACCAACCTGAATAAGATATTCTATGTAAAAGACATTTACAAATAGTCCACAAGAGAAAATAATAGTTAAATTGATAAAAATGACCATGTTCAAAAGTTTACATACACTTGATTCTTAATACTGTGTTGTTGAATGATCCACAATTGTGTTTTTTGTTTGTTTGTTTCTTTAGTGATAGTTGTTCACGAGTCCCTTGTTTGTTTTTAACAGTTAAACTGCCGCTGTTCTTCAGAAAAAAAGCTTTAGGTCCCACAAATTATTTGTTTGTTTTTTTTAGCATTTTTGTGTATTTGAACCCTTTCCAACAATGACTGTATGATTTGAGATCCATCTTTTCACACTGAGGACAACTGAGGGACTCATATGCAACTATTACAGAAGGTTCAGATGATCACTGATGCTCCAGAAGCAAAAACAATTCATTAAGAGCCAGGGGTGTAAACTTTTGAACAGAATGAAGATGTGTACAAAATAAGATTTTTCTTATTTTGCCTAAATATAGTATTTTTGCCCTTCAGAAGCTACAGAAGATACTTACATGTTTCCCAGAGGACTAAATTAGTTAAATTTACCCTGATCCTTAAATTCAAAAACATTTTTTACCCCATGGCTCTTAGTGCATCATCTTTACTTCTGGAGCATCAGTGAGCGTTTAAACCCTCTGTAACAGTTGCATATGAGTCCCTCAGTTGTCCTCAGTGTGAAAAATGGGTCTCAAAATCATACAGTCATGATTGATTGATTGATTCCTAAAAGCTTTGCCTTCACAGGAATAAATTAAACCAAAAAATGTCAATATATTTAAATAGAAAACATATTTTACAACATTGCTGTTTTTACTGTTTGGCCAAAGTACCACTAGATGGTGCTGCTCTACACTATGCTTACAATGATCATTAAAACTATAATTAAATACATACAAAGAGAAAAAATGCGTGGTTTTGAAAAAAAATAAATCACTGTTCTGCTGTACTGTCACAAGAGTTGGTCATTTACTTGATAAGTGCACATATTGTTCCGAGTGATAAGCACCATTCAGAAATGATTCAGAAACACTGTTTAAACATTTGAAACTTATGTCTTGCTTGTTTCATCTGATTCTGCATAGAGCTGGTTCAATAACAACAGTAACATTGGAAAACAGGATTTCTTTCCTATTTTTTCGATGTAATTTACCGCTTTCTTCTTCTCTCTTTTATACCCTTTAATTCATTTCCCCCATATCTCTCTCACATTCTCTCTCTCACTCACTGGTTACAGCTGCACTGGTGATAGGGAGCTTGCTTGTGTGAAATATTAATAAGAAAATGGCTTATGCATTTTTAACTACGTGCCAGCCAGACTTAGACACACAGGAGTGTAAATCCTCCTCCAGACCAGGTGTGGAGCTCCTGTGCAACTAACTAGTTTGGTAAGTCAAATTGCCGTACACTGTACACCTTTGATCATGATTTGTCTTGCATTCAAACATTATATTAATCTCAAACTCAATCCTTCACTTCTTACATATGCGAGTTAAATACTAATTCTATGATTATAAACCTAAAATGTCTCCAAATGAAGTTTATGACAAGATGTAGTTCACTGGTAAGGTTTTTTTTTCCAGAAATCTCAGCCAAGTAAAGCCACCCACACAGGACACTTCTATCCTCTCAGTAACCTTTTAGTATTCTCTCTTTCTCTCTCTCTCTCTCTCTGTTTCTAGGTCAGGGGATTAGGCAGAGAGGCAGTAGTGAGCGTGTGCTCTGCACCGCTGTCCACTTCAATCTACCCAACTAGGGCTGATCTCAGAAAATATAGATACAGAGAGAGAGAGAGAGAGAGAGAGAGAGAGAGAGAGTCGTTGGCGGTGATCGGGGTGTCAGAGGCTCACATGGGGGAAAACAGAAAGAGAGGGGGAAAATCAGAGGAGAAAAGGCAGAAAGAGAGGAGAAGGAAGCTAGCGTGGCAAGCATAGCATGGGCTAAAGGCGTGTAGCTGGGTTGTGCAACATTCAATCCTGTTTTGTTCCATAAACACACACAACACAACATTCCTATACACACACACACACACACACACACACACACACACACAGCCTCTGTTTTCAAAATGCGAGGCACTGCTGCACTGTGAAACTAGAAACCACATCAGACTTCGGACCTTCAAAGACAGAACTAATCCTGTTCTCACCCAAACCTGATTGTAATTCAGTCATTAAGCATTCAGCTCGACGCCCTGCAGAGCTCTGGCTTCGATTAAGAGCCTGGTGTTGACTGGTTGAAGTTTGCTGCTGATGTATTGCTGCATCTTACTACCAGGACTATAATGATTTATTGTTAGAAAAAAGTAAAGTAAAAAGTAAAATTTTTAGAAAATACATGTTTTTAAAGGAATCTCTTCTGCTTATCAAGGTTGCATTTATTTGATCGAAAAAACAGAAAAAACACTAATATTGTGAAATATTATTGCACTTTAAAATAATTGTTTTCTATTTTAAAATAGTTTAAAATATAATTTATTTCTGTGATGCAAAGCTGAATTTTCCGCATCATTGCTCCATTTTTCAGTGTCACACGATCCTTCAGAAAACATTCTTATATGCTGATTTATTATCAATGTTGGAAACAGTTGTTCTGCTTAATATTTTTTGATACTTTTATCAGCATTCTTTGATGCATAAAAAAAGTTTAAAAGTACAGCGTTTATTTTAAATAGACATATTTTCTAACAATATAGGTGTTTACTCTCACTTTTTTTCAATTTACAAACAATTTGAACACTGATAATAAATCAGCATTTCAGAATGATTTCTAAAGGATCGTGTGACGCAAGAAGACTGGAGTAAAGACTGAAGAAAATTCAGCTTTGCATCACAGAAATTAATTTTATTTTAAAGTATATTAAAATAGAAACATATTCTTTTAAATGGAAATAATATTTCACAATATTACTTAATTTTCTGTATTTTTGATCAAATAAATGCAGCCTTGATAAGCATAAGAAACTTATTTAAAAACATTAAAAAATCACATTGATCCCAGAATTTTGATCGGTAGTGTATAGCATTATTAATATTTGATTTAGCTTTTATTTTTATGTTATTGTAAGTTTTAGTAATTTTGCTATGCGCTTTTGTCATTTTTGTATTTTTTAAATAATTCTCTACAGCTTTAAAAAAAAAATTCAGTTTTAGTTTTAAGTATGTTAACTTCAGCTTTTTAATCTAATATTTACATTTTATTTAATTTAAGCTTTTTTTTTATTTACCAAAGACGATAACAACAAAATAATATAATTACACAACAAGATAATAATATAATATAATATAATATAATATAGAACATGAAACATGAAGTAATCCATTTTCAGCAGTCATTATTAAAAAATATTCAAGGTATTATATAAATACAATATACAGTCAAACCAAAAAAAATTTTCAGACACCTTACATGACCAATATTTCTCACATTATCAGTTTATTCGCTGTAGTTTAAAAAAAATAATATAATAATAATAATAAATAATAAAATATGTCAAGAACAAATTCATCTTGATAATCACAAATGAATTACAGTCAAACCATTATTTATTCAGACACCTTCAAAATTTCTCACATTTCATTTTTTCCAAAACACACATAATACTGAAATCGTAGAGGGACATTCAGTACAAACATATTTAAAGAAACAAACATACATTCACATGGACACTTTGTTTTTTACAAAGGAAAAAAAAGTGCTAGTGTTTTCTTCTGCTTCAGGAGAGACCTCAGTCCAGCTTCTCTTTTCATCTGTGTATTTTACCATTTTTTTTCCTATCACAATACAGGTGCTCCCATCCAAACTACCATGATGTAATCCAACTGTAATCCCAAACATCAAAGAACCACACAGCTGTCATGTGTCACAAACACACATACACACACTCTTTCTTCAAAGACTTTTGCAATGTGTGTTTGGCTAAAATTTGCTCCGACTCATTTTTGAGGAAAAATGTCATTAATTTTTAAAGCACTGTTAATGATATTTGAACATTTCTTAGTTAGCTTGTTTGTTTTTGCCTTTTGGCTCTGTGACAGACATTCTGGCCATATGGTTCAGCTTGAATAAGGCCTCCTTGTGACCTTTCAAAGTGTACAAACACAAACATTTGCATACACATATGCACAAACACAATCATATAACTGTGTAGCAAATGGCAGACAGGAATACAACAGTTTGTCTCATAGTTTATCTGTGTATTAAGTACACAAACAGATCAATTCAACTAACAGAGGCATATCTACTCACAGCAGCTTGTATCATTATGTTAACAAGCCTGTGCTATCATATGCATTATTTACACATATATATTATAATTATATTATATAGAGAAGTTCAGTATTGTACAGCATTGTATAATTATATAACTATAGCCATCTGCTGAATTAAATGGCTTTAAACAATACAGCCATGCATAATGAAGTTATATAGATTGCAATTTTAACTAACTAGGTTTAGCATAAACAATCCTCAGAGTTATCGTTCAGTCATAATTTTAACATCTTTAACACAATTCCATGAGTACCTATAGAATATCTGCTTTTAATGAAGTGTACAAGGGTACAGTTAACAATTAACATAATTTTACACATACATTTTGATAGTATTGTATTAAAAAAACATACTTTAAGGTAGTAGGGCAAATAGGACAACTTGTATCCGAAATACCTTTGTTAGTCAGTGTCATCCACTGTTTTTAGCTCTGACCACTATGGGGCATTGTGTTTATTGTTAGTGTTAGTTTGCCTGAGAGAGCTACAGATCCTGTCGTGCCTATGTTAAATATAAAAATAAATATATTGATTTGCTGAATAAATGAAGTAATAAAAGTATAAATGGCTGACTGAATTAATGAAGGAATGATTTTAACCTCAAGCTGTCCCACTTAGCTTGAATATGGTACAACAGTGCCACCAAGTGGCTACTTTAATTAATGCACAAGTGTTTTTAAATACTTTCACAGGGGAATGTTTTATTAGTTGTCACTCACATAAGAAATCTACCCATTCATTTATGTATTATTGTAATAATAACTATAATTTTAGTCTTTTGTGTCACTTTTGTACAATTCATATGATTTGAAACAGCTTTTAGGAAACTTCTGCAGGAGATATTTTTTGGTTCATTCTCTGCTTAACAAGTAGTACAAGATGTATTATGTCAGCAGCAGTAAGTTTAACAGTCAATTTGAATGCAATTACACATACGTTTATAGTTGCCCTTATGTTGTCTATATCTTTTTCAGGGAAGCCATATTTCCTTTCTCTAATGAACCGAATGCTTTATTAAATGCACAAGGGTGAGTTTGCGATATATGTGTAATTACAGAATATATATAGACTGATACATATGTCCTTGTATCTGAGTCAAGGTGACTAAAGGTCTACATAAAAGCAGAATGATGAGATGAAAGATCATTTGTGACCTCTGCTCTATGCAAGAAACATCTTCACACCTTTCCCTCCAAACAGCCTCCTCAGCTCCAACTGGAAATCACTGCACATTCTAGAGAACAAAAAGATAGATGTTTCTTTTCTTTTTCACAGGGCTGAAATACACATCAACGAATCAGGGTTAACAGAAACTGGTGTGAAATAATCTGAAACCATAGAAACTAACCAGCAGTGGGAAAAATGGGCACAGAAGAAACTGGGTCAAACACTGGAACAAGGAACACTAAACAAAACCAATCATATGTTACATTAGCCCTCCTTACAAAAGGCATATCCTCGTGCCATAGAAAACTAAAGTGCAAAGGAAGGAGAGTGGAGGCTTAAACTGACACACACTAGACGATTTTCAGAAGGTTAAATAATCATAATGACACCACACAATAGAGGATTTTTTGGACAAAATAATCATTTGCGACAAGCTTTCAATCAGGCCACACCCCCCGATCATTTGGGGGGTGCAAATTGGCCTTAAAATCTTCTAGTGTTTGACCAGCGTTAGGAGGTGGACGTGGAGCTGGAAAGAGGCATGATCAATGGGGCTGTCTGAGGGCATCACCACAGAGGAGATGATGGAAAGAGGAGCCGGGGCAGAAGCACAAACAGGTGGAGCCGTAGGAGAGTTGGAGGGAGACGTCAGGGTGGAAGCAGAGACAGGAGGAGACATGGCAGAGATGGAGGGAGATGCCTAGGTGGAAGCACAAACAGGATGAGCCATGGCAGAGATGGAAGGAGACACCAGGGTGGAAGCAGAGACAGGAGGAGCCATGGCAGAGATGGAAGGAGACACCAGGGTGGAAGCAGAGACAAGAGGAGCCATGGCAGAGATGGAGGGAGATGTCTAGGTGGAAGCACAAACAGGAGGAGCCATGGCGGAGATGGAAGGAGACACCAGGGTGGAAGCACAGACAGGAGGAGACATTGCAGAGATGGAGGGAGACACCAGGGTGGAAGCAGAGACAAGAGGAGCCATGGCAGAGATGGAGGGAGATGTCAGGGTGGAAGCAGAGACAGGAGGAGCCATGGCAGAGATGGAGGGAGACGTCAGGGTGGAAGCAGAGACAGGAGGAGACATCGCAGAGATGGAGGGAGACACCAGGGTGGAAGCAGAGACAGGAGGAGCCATGGCAGAGATGGAGGGAGACGTCAGGGTGGAAGCAGAGTCAGGAGGAGACATAACAGAGATGGAGGGAGACACCAGGGTGGAAGCAGAGACAGGAGGAGCCATGGCAGAGATGGAGGGAGACACCAGGGTGGAAGCAGAAACAGGAGGAGCCATGGCAGAGATGGAGGGAGACGTCAGGGTGGAAGCAGAGACAGGAGGAGACATGGCAGAGATGGAGGGAGATGCCTAGGTGGAAGCACAAACAGGAGGAGCCATGGCAGAGATGGAAGGAGACACCAGGGTGGAAGGAGAGACAGGAGGAGCCATGGCAGAGATGGAGGGAGATGCCTAGGTGGAAGCACAAACAGGAGGAGCCATGGCAGAGATGGAAGGAGACACCAGGGTGGAAGCAGAGACAGGAGGAGCCATGACAGAGATGGAGGGAGACTCCAGGGTGGAAGCAGAAACAGGAGGAGCCAGGGTGGAGATGAAAGAGGGAGACACCAGGGTGGAAGCAGAGACAGGAGGAGCCAGGGTGGAGATGAAAGAGGGAGACACCAGGGTGGAAGCAGAGACAGGAGGAGCCATGGCAGAGATGGAAGGAGACGCCTAGGTGGAAGCACAAACAGGTGGAGCCATGGCAGAGATGAAGGGAGACGCCTAGGTGGAAGCACAAACAGGAGGAGCCATGGCAGAGATGGAGGGAGACACCAGGGTGGAAGCAGAGACAGGAGGAGCCATGGCAGAGATGGAGGGAGATGTCAGGGGGGAAGCAGAGACGGGAGGAGCCATGGTAGAAATGGAGGGAGACGCCAGGGTGGAAGCAGAGACAGGAGGAGCCATGGCAAAGATGGAGCGAGACGCCAGGGTGGAAGCAGAGACAGGAGGAGCCAGGGTGGAGATGAAAGAGGGAGACGCCAGGGTGGAAGCACAAACAGGTGGAGCCATGGCAGAGATGGAGAGAGGTGCCAGGGTGGAACTCCCATCAGAAGAGCCAGGAAACAGACCCACGGCAGAATCAAGGAAACGAGGCATGGTGGAGCCCTACCAGGCAAAACCAGGGGGGCGACAGACTGAGCCAAAAGAGGGCGAGACCCAGGGGAAGCTGATAAGACAGAGACCCAGGGTGACACCGAAGGATCAAACGGACTCATAGGCTCTATAGACCCAAGGTGGAGACGGGCTCGGCAGGCCTGGGCATAGCCGGTGTGACTGGGGACCATGGTGGAGACGGAGGGAAGGAGGGACAAGGCGCAGCTGGAGGGATGAGGCGCAGCCAGTGAAGCGTAAGTGGTGGGCAGGTCGACGACTGACCAAGTCAGAGCTGGAGCGAGAAGGGAGCCCAGTAGAATCCAAGGACTGACAGAACCTGATGGAGCTGAGGGAGTGTGGAGCAAACGATGAGCCGTAGATTGGATGGCTTTGGACGAGACAACGAGAGAGGTATGCTGACCGAGAATTCTGACGACACAGAATAATCAGAGTTGGGCAGAACCAGCGAAGACAGAGGAGATTCAGGGCAGGGTGAAAACATAGACTCTAAAAGTGTGGTGCCATGTGAAACAGACTCTGTGCAGGAAAATGAAACGTGTAGAAAACTCACTCTCCCAGTCAACTCTTGATGGGGTAGTGTTCCATGACATCCCCAGCAATTCCACCGGCACAGGCGATTTTGCAGCTCACACACCTGGTCAGACTTAGTTGGCTCGAGCTATGGGGCAATTTCTTGATCTGGATTCAGCTCAGGCACTCCTATAGCAGCAGGCTTGGGCTTATCGTCTGTGATGGGCTCAGGCATCACTGGTGCTGGGATAGTGGTAGTGGCTAGAGTGCAAACTTCCTCCTTACTCTCACAGAAGGTGAAGGGGAACCATTGTAAAGGAGTGCCCGCTCCACGTACTCCATGAAAGACCTAGAGGCTTGTTTCCAGGCAAGTGCAATATTGTTTTACGGTGGAGGTTTGTCCAGAAAAGCACACACAGACAGTAGTCATCATACAGGACAAGATCCGTTAATTTGTCACAGCTGGTTGCAAAAGTAGTAGTTGAAGCAGAATCTGTTTTCAGCAATATTAAAATGTATTAAACAAAACTCAGGATACATAAAACACAAAACAAAACGCAGCAATAACAGACAACTGAACTGAACCAAATGCAGGGCTTAAATTCACAGAGAATGAATCAGGGTTAACAGAAATAGGTGTAAACTAGTCTGAAACCATAGAAACTAACCCATGGCAGGGGAAATTGGAACAAAAGAGACCGGTTCAAACACAGGAACAAAAAACTAGAACAAAAACAAAACGTACATGTGACACCAACATGATATCAAAGATAGTTATGAGATCTGCTTACTAATCTGCATGTTATATTGATATACTATACATGTTACCCTCACTGCCTTAAAGAGAAAATGTCAACATTTACCCACCCTCATGTTATGCGTCATGTTTTTGTGACACTTGATTATTAATATTAGCTTATAAACTGCCTTCAGAATGTGACCTTTGATGAGACATTTTGAGTCTAATGAGTCAAATCTAGGTGACTATGCTGTCAAACATATTGTCAAGCAGTGCAAAAGAGGTTAATCTGAAAGGAAGAAACGTGAAGAGGGCACAGAGAGAGAGAGAGTGAGGACTACAGGCGGAGACAGGTAAGGAGAAGAGCCGGCCAGCTCTGCTGACTCAGGACATTTCAAAAGTGTTGATTTCCGCTCCATTTCTCCAGCCTCTTTGTAATTCTAATGAGAGTGTAAAAGGTGTCAGGAGCCAGTGAGGGAGTAGACAGAAGAAGATAGGGTGAAAGAGAGCAGATCAGATTAAATATCGACTGACTTCAGGCTGTCCGATGCAGACAGGCAGTGTACTGAGTCATCATCTGTATACCCTGCCAGCTCGCCGGAGAAGGAGAGACAGAAAGAGAATGAGCAGACAGAGCCGGGAGGAAGAGAGGAGTTACCCAGGGGAGTGTGAGAGGAGAGCAGTGAAACGTTGGGCTTGTGGGGGAGGAGAGACTAACATAAGTAGGCGAGACAGAAAGCATGCTGTCATGTAATGAAGGGAGTGAAAATAAGAGATGGGATGAGAAGAAAGAAAAAGCAACAGTGGCTGGACAAGAGGCTGGACAGAATACAAAACAAATACAGGATCGAAACTAGGACCATTCAGATGAACATTTATTAAAGGGGCTGGAGATCTCTGGGAAATGAGAGAGAAAGGATGTTTTTAAGAGTATACCAGTATGCCAACATCTAGATGATCTTCTATACAATATGAAGACAAAATGATGGATTGCGCATGATGGATTGAGGGGGACACCTACTTAAAAACTGACTGAAAAGTAACACCTACTAACTATTTATCCAACATTAATAGTAATTCTTAGTAATTAATAAAAATAGTAATTATTTTCTGTAAAACTATTGCTCTGGTGGCAAAGAAAGGGGGCAAACTGGTCCATCCTAATAGAAATGTTAAATTATTTTACCAAAATAAGAGGGATTTTTAAATTAATTAAGTACTGCCCTGAATAAGATACTTTACATAAAATACATATAGTTCACGAGAGAAAAAGTACCCTATTCAACGCTTGATTCTTAATACTGTGTTGTTACCTGAATGATCTACAGCTGTTTTTTTTTTTTTTGTTTTTTTTAGTGATGGCTTTTCTTTTTTAGTCCTGCTGTTCTTCAGGTCCCACAAATTCTTTGTTTTTTTAGAATTTTTTGTGTAATTGAACCCTTTCTAGCAATGTCTATGATTTTGAGATCCATCTTTTCTCACTGAGGACAAATGAACAATACACAAAAATGCTGAAAACCCAAAGAATTTGTGGGACCTGAAGAACAGCTGGCAGTTTAACTGTTAGGACAAACAAGGGATTCATGAACAACTGTCACTTAAAAAAAAAAAAAAAAAACATGGCCGTGGATCATTTAGGTAACAACACCGTTACCAGCATTAAAAAGTATATACAAATTTTAGAAATTCAACTATTATTTTCTTTTGTGGACTATATGTAAACATGTATGAAATACCTTACTCAGGTCAGTACTAAATAAAAATAACATGCATTTTGTATGATTTACCATTTGTATAATTACCATTTTGCTGATTTTTTCAGGTGTATGTAAACTTTTGACATCAACTGTATATAAAAAGTCTGACACAAAAGATGCTATGTCTTGACACATTTTTTTTTTTTTCTTAAATTAATAACGCTTTGGTGCTGCTACGCATATTTAATATTTATATTCTCAATAATCCTTTTATTTTTGTGTGAATTATTCTATTAAAATAAATTTAAAATGAACAAAACTGTAAAAAAAAATACATAAAATAAAATGGATTTTTTATAACATTGTGTAAAAACACCATTGGGTGAAAACACCATTACAATTTTGGATAATTTAAGAGCCTAAAAACATTCATTTGACATGCAAGTTTAAGAGCGGCCACAAGATGGAGACAAAAGAAAAACAAAACGTTGAAGGGAAACACGGTAGTCAAATAAGGAAATGACGTGAGGTGTGCAGTATTTCTGCTTTGGGAGTCCAGGGGAGCTGGAAAAGCTTTCATGGGGCAATTCTGCTACAGTTGTTCAGTTGTGACATGACCGATTGTAACAAACGACAGTCCGCGAGAGCACGAAAGCAAAGGTACGTCAGAGTTCACTGTCTGAATTACTATTTTGGCATAAAGAGATCAGAGAGACTCAGTGGAAGCGTGTGATTTCGATCTGGCCGTGTGTCAACACGTGGAACTTTATGTCATCACCAAATATAGCCGAGAGACAAGACACCTTTAACGACAGCAAGGTAGCAGGAACACGTGTGTGATCTTTTTGGTCCAAGTAGATCCAGTAAGTAATAAGAGTAAAGATTAAACATAAATGCAACTATAGGTCACATTGTTCAATAACAGTTTATTATTTTCTAAATATGTCTATTTTTTATTTATTTATTTTTTTGTCTATACAATAATGTGGATATTGATGTTTATTCATGCTTATGTTTTTTGTTAGAAGATTACATGTTGTAAAAACTTTTTTAGCAGTCAGTCTGCTGTCAAGTGATGCTTCCTGACAGCTGAGCTCAGACAGCAGAGCTACATTTGGATCCAGGTGTCTGTGTTAAAGCTTCATGTGCTTCAGCTCTTTAGGTCTCATTACAGACTAAATATTTGACCATATTTTCATTATCATTATCCATACAACTCAAACATTGTCTTACTGACTTGAAATAATTTATTCAGTGAATGCATGACTAGAATTACACACAATAATAAACTGATAATGGTTGACATTTGTATAGTGATGTGTGTCATGCTAGATTTTCTTTTATTGCAATAATAAACAACAAATAATACAGTATGTATAAAGGAAACAAATACAATACATAGAAAATAAACAACAGAGCTTTCAATAATGTATAATTTAAAAAAGGGCACAGGAATAAGGATACAAATATATTAAGAAAGAATATTAAACATGGCACAAATTCTAGAAGTTTTTAAAGCTTTCTTGTTAACAGATTTTGAAATTGTACTTAAGTACAACTTCAGTTCTTGTTTGAAGATGTTAAAGTGGGGCTTACAGTTAGTATATTTACATTTATGGACATAAAACCTTTTACAAAAACTTGCATTAAATAAATTCTTATCTTCAGCAAAAAAAAAAAAAAAAATAATAATAATAATAATGTGTCTATAGCATAAAGAGAAATCTGAGAAAATAGTTTGGAGAATCAAAGCATTAATATTATTCCAGAAAGACTGAACAAAAGGACAATCCCAAAACAAATGAGCCACAGTTTCAGAAGAAATTTTACAGAAAGAACAAGATGTATCAAGGTCACTTTTAAATTTCTGCGTCATGCTTAGATGATGGTTGTGACCAATGTTTTCCCACATTAAACAATGAATGATTTCCTGTAAATATGATCTAAAGCACCAGTTTCATAGCAATCAAGTTTGCAACTGATTCATTTTATGCATTTAGATACTAATATATTTTGCACAGTACAGAAGCTTAATCTGACTTGGATCTATGGTAAAACTACCTTCTTTTGATCTGTGTGTTTAGGAGTTGCACAAAGATGGAAGACTGTTTGATAGAAGACCAGACAACCTTTTACTCAAAGGCAGAACTCTATTGGAAGGAAGTCCCGCCCACTGTGGATGGAATGCTGGGAGGTTATGGCAGCATTTCCAGCATTGACATTAATGGCTCCAAAAAGTTTCTTCAAAAATTCCTTGGGGTGAGTAATTCCACATTAGTCTTAAAAATGAATACTTTAATTCAGCAAGGACACATTCAATCGAAAAAAGGGACATTAAAGACATTTATAACATTACAAAAGATTTTTTATTAAAAAAAAAAGCAGTCACTTACGCACGCCAAGGCTGTTTATTTGGTCAAAATCACAGAAAAAAAATGTAATAGTGTGAAATATTATTGCAATTTTAAATGTGTTCTATTTTAATATACTTTCAAATTTAATTTATTCCTGTGATGCAAAGCTGAATTTTCAGCATCATTACTCCAGTCATCAGTCACATGATCCGAAATCAATATAATATGCTGATTTACAGTCGATGTTGAAAACAGTAATTCTGCCTAATTTATTTATTTTTTTATTTTTTTTGGAACCTGTCATACACTTTTCAAAGGATTCTTTGATGTATAAAAATAAAAAAAGAACAGCATTTATTAAAAAAGAATAAGTCTTTACTATCACTTTTTTTTTAATCAATTTAACATCCTTGCCAAGTAAAAATATTAATATACTTCAAAAAAGAAAGTAAAAATGGTAGTGTATATTGTTACAAAACATTTCTATTTTTAATAAATGCTGTTATATATATATATCAGCACAACAGATTTCAACATTGACAAAAAATCAACCTATTAAAATGATTTCTGAAGGACCATCTGACACCAAAGATGGTGTAATGATGCTGAAAATTCAGCTTTACATCATAGGAATAAATTATATTTTTAAATATAAACAAATAAGAAAACTGCTATTTTAAGTTGCAATGTTATTTCATGATATTATTGTTTTTTTCTGTATTTTTGATCAAATATATGCAGCCTTGATGAACATAAACTTATTCCAAAAACATAAAAAATCTTACTGATCCCAAAACGTTTTAACGATAATGTGATTAACTTTAGCAAGTCTACTAAGAATTGTAGTTCACTGTTCATAAACTGTTTGAAAAAATAGCCACAAATGAAAGTACATGAGAAACACACAATCATTTAGTTTCCTATTTTACCCTAAGGAAGGCGAGGGTAAGACTGGGATGGGCTGTGCTCTGGACTGCGGCGCTGGAATTGGCCGTATCACCAAGCGCCTGCTCCTGCCCCTCTTCCGTACAGTGGACCTAGTAGACGTGACGCAGGAGTTTCTGGATAAAGCTCGTACCTACTTGGGGGATGAGGCTAAGCGAGTGGAGAACTACTTCTGCTGCGGCCTACAAGACTTTCAACCCCAGCCAGAACGCTACGATGTCATATGGATCCAGTGGGTGATTGGTAAGGCATATAGTTTAACTGCATTATCTGTGATAACGGAAATGGTTAAAATGACCAAATGAGTCTCCCGTTATAAATCGCTCCATGTATCTCTAGGTCACTTGACTGATGACCATCTGGTGGAATTTCTGAGGCGCTGCCGGAGCGGTCTGCGTCCAAATGGCCTGATTGTGGTGAAGGATAATGTTGCGTATGAAGGTGTAATACCCGATGATGTAGACAGCAGCGTGTGTCGGGACCTGAATGTACTACGTCGCCTAGTAGACCAGGCCGGACTCAACATCATCTATGAGGAGCAGCAGCAGAACTTCCCTGAGGAAATCTATCAGGTCCATACTCTGGCGCTCAGATAGCTGTGAGCACTAATGAGGGGGTTTTTGTGTTTGTTCAGAAGCTAACAATGTGAAAGCAAGTTAAGATCAAAGTTAGCTACACAAGAAGCTACGTGTTACTGCCAATGTAATCACCATTTTTTTAAAAAGGCACAAGACTTGAAGGTGACATTGGAACCTTGGGATTTTATGCAGGGGAATTTTCTTTGACGTTTAGAGTTTGTAATATGACAGCTAGGACTCTTTGCTGTTGAACCTGAATACAAAAGTGGCGAATGGTAGCTTTTCAGATAGCAAAACCGTTATACACTCCAGTTGATCCTCAGTTTGAAGTGTTCTGACTGGTTTCATCACAGTGGAAATAAATGTGGAAGATAGAAACAATCAAAAAAGCTGTGTGAAAACCACACGCACTACTTCGTTTTTAGCAATAGCTGTGCTGAAAACTTGAAGGGATAGTTGGCCCGTAATGTTGTTCCAAACCTGTATGGCTTATTTTCTTCTGGTGACCAGCAATTTTTGTCAGTAGTCACCAATACTGTTTGCTTATCAACATTCTTCAAAATGTTGACTGCGTTCCACAAAAGAAAGAAAGTCAGACAGGTTTGTAAGTAAATTATGCCAGAATTGCCACTCCTTTCAAGAGTGTTTAATCAGAGTTTAGCATGTGTCAGTGGCACTGAATGGTGTGTGTAAAACGTTTTAATAACTTATATGACAATTTAAATCTATACTAGTTACGTGTGAATTTACAGCTGTTGACAGAAAACTCTTAATTGAACCATATGCTGTATTTTGCCTTGAATAAAAAAAATATTTTGGAGCAGTTTTTGTATGACATTATTGTGTATAAAAGTAGTTCTCAACATTTTTTATTCGAATGCCCCTCGTTATCTCCTCCTGTATATGCTATATCTTTGAGATATTTATGGTCTCTCTGCTGTAATTATGACAAAGTTACTTGTTTTCAAAGTTTTTATTGATTAGCATAGTTAATGACTTCGGGAAAACAGTAGTTATAGAGGGAAAATGTCAAGAAATATGACATTATATTTAGATTATTTTAACATATTAATAATGTTTTAGACATTTAAATACTTGAAAGTCATCCTGTGGCCACCTTAACAGTTGCAGAGGTGAACCACTAATGTAGAATATACTAGTGTGAGATGGATATATATTTCAGTCTAAATTCATTCAGAATTGAATTATTTCCATCTTTGGTTTCAAGTCTTTATTGCTTTGCCATTCAATTTTATACAACAAAACTGGAAGCAGTAACCACTTAGTTAACAGCTAAAATCAAATTCATAGTCTGGTAGTGTGTGTGTTCATATTAACTTCATTTACACTTACAGGTCCCAGTTACAATTTCAAAGGCAGTGGAGAACAATTCAGGAGAAGAAAGTGGTTGGACCATAATTGAGGTTTGACCATTTTTTTTTAAATTTGGGAAAATCAAAGCACCATATACACCATTATTCTCAGTCCAGACTAACTTTCACACTTGAGGCTGTTGGTTATTAAGGCTATGGGTTTGATAGAGATCAGGACCAGGTTTCACTTTGAAAGCGTTTGGCTTTTTCCATGGCATCCAACATCTCCTGTGCCTGGTTTTCAGTCATGCCACCCTCTTTCTGGAATACTTCTTTCAGTGCATCACATACACTTGTAGGCATCTGCTTGGCATTCCTGGATGAAAAGGGAAAGGTAGCTCATTTCTGCATGTAAATACAGAATATATATATAGATAGAAAGATACAAACTTGCATTTGTAAGAAAAAAAGTCAGAACTGTGAGTTTATATTGTTCAATTCTAACTTTATAATTCACAATTGCAAGTTTATATCATGCAATTCTAAGAGAAAAAGTCAGAATTGTGAGAAAGTTGCAATTATTTTTTCCTTTTTATTCAGAAATGGGCTTCCATATGAATGCCTTAAAGGAACACTCCACTTTTTTTGAAAATAGGCTCATTTTCCAACTCCCCTAGAGTTAAACAGATGAGTTTTACTGTTTGTGAATCCATTCAGCTGATCTCCTGGTCTGCCGTAGGAATGCGCGGTATACCGGTAATGGAAAAATACCGGTATATATTATGTTTCAAACGGTTCGATATCATCATTTTGCCCAGTTCGGTATTTCATAAGCTGCAGTTCCGATGTTCACCTGTAGGCGGCAGTACTTCCCAAATTAATGCAAAACCGGTAAATGTGACAAGAGAAAAACGCGATGGATCGTCAAACAGATGAAACTGCATCAACGCGCTCAAAACTAGTAAATAAAGACAGTAGAAGTGAAATATGGCAATATTTTACATACAAAACTGATGATAAAGGTGAACAAACTGACCTTACTGCACCTGTATGCAAGCGTTGCTATAAATCACCAAGCATTTGTCACTTGCTCATCCTGATCTTTTCCATTAAGTTAATTTAGAGATCGACAGGTGAGTGCATCAATCAAAAATTCAGATTTTAATAACTTTTATTCACAAATTATAGGAGACAGTAGTGAAGTATTTTTACTTTACTCAAGTACATTTAAAAAGTATCTGTAGGTTATCAGTGTTTTTCTTTGGAATTTTTTTACTACATTTATAAGCATAATGTCATACTTTTTTCTAAACTACATTTTATAAATAAAAGTTGTTTGTTTTACCTTTGATAATTATTAACAATGTAGTATTTTCTTGTACTCAAGTAAATATTAGAATTACTTTTACTTGAGTAAAATAAGAATGTAATATAATTCTAATGTAATAAAATATTAAATATTTAATATGAAAGAGTGGAAAAAGTACAATATTATTTTGAATTGATTTTAAATATTTTGACTGTTAGAATAACACTTTACAGTAAAGAAATCTTGACCTGAGCTGACCTAACAGTATTACAGCACTTATTATTCTAGGTCAATAATTATTTATAAATTATAAATAAACAAATACATTTTTAGTAAATTAACATTACTTACTACAGTATCGATACCGAAGTATTACATTCTGGTATCGTACCGAAGTCAAAATTATGGTACCGAGCCATCCCTAGTCTGCCGTTAGCACATTCAGCATAGCTTAGCATAAATCACTGAATCAGATTAGACCATTAGCATCTCGTTCAAAAATGACCAAAGGTTTTCTATATTTTTCCTATTTAAAACTTGACTCTTCTATAGTTACATTGTGCACAAAGACCGACTGAAATGAAAAGTTGCAATTTTCCAGGCTGATATGGATAGGAACTATGCTCTCACTCCGGCGTTATAATCAGGGAACTTGGGTGCAGCAGGCGCAATGATATTACACAGCACCTGAAAGTAGTCCCCAGCTAGGTAACTTCCAACATGATCGGCACTAAGCCATTAAGGTAATAGTAAAATAGCTGGGGACTACTTTCAGGTGCTGCGTAATATCATTGTGCCTGCATATAGTTCCTATCCATATCAGCCTGGAAATTTGCAACACGATGTTCGTACAGAAGAGTCAAGTTAAAATATCGAAAATCTTTGGTCATTTTTGAATGAGATGCTAATGGTCTAATCTGATTCAATGATTTATGCAAAAAATCCGGCAGACCCGGAGATCAGCTGAATGGATTCAAAAATGGTAAAACTCATCTGTGTAACTCTCGGGGAGTTGGGAAATTGACCTATTTTCAAAAAAAGTGGAGTGTACCTTTAACTTGATGTTAAAAAAGCCTTACCCTGCTATGTAAAAGAAGCCTTTCTTCTTTGCTATCAGATCCCATAAAAGTTTTCTTTGTTCCTTTACACGATGCTGAACATAGATTTTTTCCTCCTGTAAATGAATCATATTAAAATATGCCCCTACATACTACATACTACCAAAACAAATCGAATGAACACATTATTACTAATTATATTCACATAGATTCGTTTGAAGTAAACACATTTAGTATGGAGCACACTGGATATTCAAAGTATGAAAATAGACTAGTTTAGCTGTCTAACCTGATCTCTGGAGAAGGCTGTGACGAGAATCATCTGACCCGCCTGCACCTTCTCCTCCCATTCTGATCGACAGTAGAAGTCTTTTGACTCGGACCGACAGCCAAAGAATAGCACATTAGCTGAAACAGGAGATGAGACTTTGGTTAGAATGTGTTATGACTAAATATACTGTGACTTAGCAACTGCATTGTGTCATGACACGTGTTCGGGTCACTACTTAAGCCATTAATTACACACTGTATTATAAAGGTATAATTTAAAAAAAGCCCCATTTCTTAATTCTTATCATTAGCCCAACTATCCACAAATAGAGAAGTGTCCCTCACAATTAGGGATGTTAACCGATGACCGTTTGACCGGTGGTTGACCGTATCAACGTTAACCGGTCAAAGTTGTCGGTAGTCGGTTAAAAAAAAAAAGTGATATCTAAATTAGGCTATTATAGACAGTGGACTATACGCTACTACAGTTAGCCATCTCATTCCTCATCTTTTTGTGTTAAGTGAACAAATTATCCCTCACACTCAATTTTTCATAACTCGCCTGTTTGTACTTAATAAACCAATAAAAACATTTGGCGCGAGGTCACAGCGTTTGGGTTCGCGCGCTCACAAGGTTTGCGAAAAGTAAAGGCAACAGGCTAAAACACTCGAGGTTAGAGCCAGGGCAGACGACAGGATGAAGCGTGCAAAGAAAAGTAGTGTGTGGCTCACAGTGAGTTAGACCTGCCTTGGCCGGTGCGTCTTTTACGCATTCTGAAGGTGCCTGTTTTATCCATTGGTTTTATCATGTTGCAGTCTATTAGGCAACATTCCGCATAAGATGGGCTTAGATTTGGAAATACATTACATCTACATTTCAGTGGTAACCGATAAGGTGATGATGATCATCATCTTTCTTTATTATGGTTAGCACTACGTCAACTAAAGCGGCGTCTCTTCGGAGCTGTCATTTTCTTAAATGAGCCGTGGCAATGTTTCAAATGAGCTTCTAACCTAGACAAACACCTTTATTTTCAAAGCGATCACCTTGTACCCAAACCATTTGAAACTAAGGAGCCATTTGTCCTACGATTACATACAACAAGCTCTTCGGCGCCGCGTTTGCTGGACTCATGTTTCGCGCTGTAGGGGATTTTAAAAAAGTGACGTGAGTGGCAGTGTGTGTGTGTGTGTGTGTGTGTGTGTGTGTGTGCGGGAGGCAGAGCGGCAGAGAGATGCGACAGAGTTGCGAAATTGCAGGCGCGGCTCGAAATGGCTGTTATTTCAAATAGCGTACCATATTTTAAACTAATCGGTTAACCGGTTTCAACCGGCTAATGAGGCTCGGTGGTCGGTCAAGAAATTTTTTAGTTTTCGCCATCCCTACTCACAATACACTTTTTTTTTAGCAAAATACAACCATTTTTGACCATTTCTCATTGTATTCATTTCTGAAAAATGCCCAATGCAGCAAACTTACCCATCTTTCCTTGAGCAGCCCTCTCCTGTATGGCAGATCTGAAGGGTGCCACACCAGTCCCTGGTCCCACCATTATAACAGGGGTGTCTGGATCCTGAGGGAAACTCAAACTCCCCTTCTTCACCCACAGCGGTACGTAAACATCTCCTAAATAGCATTTAGGACACCAATAAAGAATGTCAATGATTTGTACAGATTTCATATATGTGAACCTGGACCACAAAACCAGTCTTAAGTCGCTGGGGTATATTTGTAGCAATAGTCAAAAATAAATTGTATGGGTCAAAATGATAGATTTTTCTTTTATGCCAAAAAGTCAAAAGGATATTACTTAATATAATGAAGATATAACTTAATTTTTGATAAGTAGTGTGCAATGCTAAGAACTTCATTTGGACAAATTTAAAGGTGATTTTTTTTGCACCTTCAGATTCCTGATTTTCAAATAGTTGTATGAAAAGCTTATTTATTGAATCTCAATTTAAAAAAATTTACTCTTATGACTGGTTTTGTGGTCCAGGGTCACATATTTCATTTGTCTGAGTACATTACTGACTGTTCTTTCTTTCAGTCTAATCAGACCGACCTTTAGAGGGATCCAGAGATGCCAGCCAGGAAGAGCAGAGGCCTTTGCGTGGCTTTAAAAGCATGGATTTATATTGCACCACAGCAAGCAAGATCTGGATGCGGTTAGGGTGTTGCTGCAGGCAAAAAGGTGAAATCAGATATAAATATTTATAGAAATATTATTAATATATACACCACCATTCAAAGGTTTAGGGTCGGTACAATTTTGTTTTTAAAAGAAGTCTGTTACATTTTGTATTTCAATATATTTTAAAATTTTATTTACTCCTAAGACTACAAAGCTGAATTTTTAAAATCAAATTTGAATATGCTAAAGACTTCTTATTTTTCATCAATGTTGAAAGCAGTTGTGCTGCTTAATATTTTTGTGGAAACTGCCATACATTTGATCAGAATTCTTGGATGAATAGAATAGTTAAAAAAAGTTCTGAATTCATGTGAAACAGAACTTTATAACATTAAACAATGTCTTTATTGTCACTTTTGATCAATTTAATGCATTTCAGCTAAATAAAAAAAATCCTTCTAACCCCAAATATTTAAACAGTAGTCATAAAATTTGGAAAATATATATATTTATATAAATAAACACATTACCAGTAAAAATGTTTTGAACAGTAAGATTTTTAATGTTTTTTAAAGAAGTCACTTCTGCCCACCAGGTAATATCGTAAAATATTTCTACTATTTAAAATAACTGCTTTCTATTATAATATTTTAAAATTAAATTTATTCCTGTGTTCAAAGCTAAATCAATAGCTTATCAATATTTAAAACTGTTTTGTTTATCCAAAAATCTGCATTTATGAAATAAGTTTTTGTAACATTATACACTATAACATTCAAAAGCTTTGGGGGGATTATAGAAATGAATACTTTTATATAGCAAAGATGCTTTAAATTGATCAAAAGTGATGATAAAGACATTTATAATATTACAAAAGATTTCCATTTTAGATAAATACTTTTGAACTTTCTATTCATCAAAGTAACCTGAAATAATTCTACTCAGCTGTTTTCAACATAATAAATGTTTTTAAGCAGCAAATCAGCATATTAGAATGATTTCTGAAGGATCATGTGCCTGGAGTAATGATGCTAAAAATTCAGCATTTAAATCACAGGAATGAATTATAATTTTAAATATATATTCAAATAAATGCAGGCTTGGTGAGCAGAAGATCTTACTGTCTTATCACTTTTGACAGGTAGTGTACATAAAAAAAATATTTACCAAAAGAGAAGAAGCAATAGAGAAGGAGCGAGGCTGAATTTCTGGAAAAAGATCCAACAAGTAGTCAATGCTTAACTCTGCTGTGGTATGAGGGAAGTCTGCCAGTACCTGATCAAAAAAAAGTGTTAACATTAGAAAGTGTTTACACTACTTGTTTAACACTTACAAATATAATAACTTAAAACATTTTGTACGCCATAGAAAATCTGAACAAGCACACAGCATATTCTCTATGACAACAGAAGACAGTGTATTAAGTGAGTCTACAGACATAAAAAAAACTATAAACTTTTTTTTTCAGTCACATCAACAGTTAAGTGATCTCTGACCTCCAGGGCTGTTCGGCGGGGTCGATTGCAATAGGAGTGAAGAGCATCCTGACCCTGAGCTGAGCTGAACTCTAAAAGTTTATCACTCTCCAGCTCATTCGTGGCAAAAGTGGCCAACAACTCAAAGAAGGAACGGCGTGGAACAGCAGAAATGTCCAGGAACTGTTCCACCAGAAAGCGAACGGAGCAGGGCTGAGGAAGACGCGCAGGGACTGTTGCTACAGAGAGGAGAGGAACACAGATTTTAAAAGGTATGACTTTCTTTTTAACATGGAACACAAAAGGAGATATCCTGAATAGGTTTGGAACAACATGACAGAATGTTCATTTCTGGCTGAACTATCCTTTTAGGCTTTTAAAGGGATAGTTCACCCAAAAATGAAAATTGTTTTTAATAACTCATTATCTTGTCGTTCCAAACCAGTTCATGTTCGGAACACAAATTAAGATATTTTTGATAAAAACCGAGAGCTTTCTGACCCTGTGTAGACAGCATAAGGCTGGGCGATATGGCAAAAATGTAATCTCAATCATTTTTTTCCATATTGATCGATAACAATATACATTTCGATATATAAACTGTTAATGCTGCCATTTTTAAAAGAGTATCCCAACTATGACTGAAGCCACAAAAATCTGAGGGTGCATTAATTACATCTAAAAGTATAGTTTTTTAACAAAACAGATTACACATTTGGCCTTAAAAAATTAAGATAACTTACTAAAATAAATTAAAACTAAAAGTTGTGACAAAAGAAAGTAAACGAGAGTAAATGTGCAAAATGTAAACAGAAAACTGTTGTAAACATAATTTGTAAGTAACACAAATACAGTTTTTTCCTTTTCCAGAAAGACAAGTCTGTCTACATCGTCTGGCTTTAAGAGGCAGATTAAATGTGCAAAATGTAAACAGAAAACTAGAAATTGCACACAATGTGTCAAACTTTTACATTTTTATTTTATTTTTTTGTCAGGGAGACTAGACTGTCAGCAGTGTCTGGCTTTAAGAGGTAGATTAAATGTGCAAAATGTAAAAATAAATATATTCAACTTCTATTCATCACAACTAGGTTTTTTTTTTTTTTTTTTGAAGACCAGTCTTAGTCTGTCAACCGTGTCTGGCTTTAAGAGATTGATTAAATGTGCAAAATAAAACTATAACATAAAACTATACAATTAGCCAGTGCACATAATGTGGAAAATGTTTACAACATATTTTACAGATTGTTTTAATCTGCGCCTCGTCACTTTTCAAATAGCCAAACCACTTCCATATAACTGAATTTGTGTAAAATTTTGTCTGCAGTTTCATCATTTTTGGATAATAACTCAAAGTTAGTTTCACTTTCGTCGCTGCTTCCACTCATTTTTGTCGTCCTTGTGTCGAGTTTGCTTTGCAAAGCGCCGTAGGAAATTGACTGTTCTTTGACGTGAATGTTAAAGGCTGCACGCTGATTGGCTGTTGTTGCATACTTCTGCCGTGTGATTGGCTCTTACATTAATCCATATTCAGTAAAAATGCCTAGAGCTTATCATCAATATCGACATATATTTTATCGCGATTCAATACGATATTGTTTATCAGCACAGCCCTAAGACAGCAACGCAACTACCACGTTCAAGGGCTAGAAAGGTAGTAAGAAAACAAAAAGAAGGACTTTATTAACAATTTCTTTCTTCTGTGTCAGTCTTTGCTGCTGTGGTAGTTGCTTAATTTGTGTTCTGAAGATGAATAAAGTTCTTATGGGTTTGGAATGAACATGAGGGTGAGTAATTACTGACAGAATTTTTATTTTTGGGTGAACTATCCCTTTAAGTCTCACCTGTGCTGCTGTCAGTGGGAGTTAGTGTGAAGTAGCACTCAGGTTCAAGTTTCAGCAGTTTACAGAACTGCTCCACATCTTCTGCAGCGTTACAGGGTCTCATCATTACAACATCCCCCGCACTGTACCTGTCAGAAATAGACAAAATCTTTGTGATTGTGATGACAATTAGTTTGTATGTTTTATTGTGAATATATTTCATATATGCTCACTGTATGTTGGAGCCTGTGATGTCGAACTCGATGTGCCTGACATCCTGGAAGTGTGAAGGATCAGTCACTCTCTGATTGAACACAACTCGAGCTGGAAAAGGCTGCAGCGGCGTGGGAGGGGCCTTGTTATCAGGGGTCTGGAGATGCTTATTCTGTTTTGGGGCGTCATTGCTAAAGTGGAAAATGTATCGGGGTGGAAGTCTGAAAAAGATAGATTATGCATAAATATATTGTTACATATTTGAATTAATTCATGTATTGTTTTGAAAACATCAATGTTAGTTTAGATTAAAGTAACAGACTTACTTTTCTTCCTCACGAAGAGGAGCAAGGCCAGTTGGAGGAGGGTAGAGAGACAGAGTTTTCTGCCAGAATGAAATCAGCCAAGGGTCAATCACACCATCTGGCCTAAGGAGTCATAAAAGGAGATATCAGCTGTATAGCTAACATATATTCATATATAAATAGTTTTTTTCTTCCCTCAGATTAACACTCGTTTATTAGTGTTAAGTATGACAACCTACTATTACAAGAGATGAATTAACATGGATATAGACCAATTATCAGTAGACGTCACAGTGACGTCACTTGCAGCTGCGCGTACATAGTGGTTGCAGAAAACACTGGTAATAAGTGGAGGTACACGGAGGTAAAATCCAAGGAATAAGAGAAAATGTATATTTTTGTGCCTTTTGATGTCAAAATCAGAATGCAAACAATTAAACATTAATTATAGAATACTGTAGTCAAAGACGTCATTTGAAGCTAAACGCAGACACTATGGTTACTTTTAAAGCATAAATTTGATTTAAACAATAGGTCTACATTATATTCACATATGCTGTTCACAGGGGATGTATTGTATTAGCCTAAGCCTAAGTAACTGCATGAAATATTATTTAAACCTATTACTATTAACATTTTTACATAACATTTATTTTATTTCACAATTCTGACTTTTTTTTCTCGCAAATGCAAGTTTATATCTCCTAATTCGGACCTTATAATTCGATTTAACAAGTTTTGTTAATTCTGAGGGAATAAAAGCCAGACGTGTGAGATATAAACTCTGAACCGAGAGGAAAAGAGAGAATGACGAGTTGTTTTTCCTTATTAGAGTTGTGAGATTATAATCTTGGAATTGCAAAAATAAAGTCAGAATTTTGAAATATAAAATCAAATCTACCTTTTAATCCATGGCTCCATCCACTGAACCGACCACAAAAAAAACATCATCCCTGTTTCAGATCTCTAAAACTATCCAAAATATCTAACGTCAATTTCGCTGAATAACAGTGCGTATCACTGGGTGACACGTTCTTCTAATATGCAGAGAACATTTTGAAAATGACATCTAATCAATATAATCTATAATATTTTTAAATCTAAGTATTTTTTGCCGTATCTGTGTAATTCTCAAGCCGTAAAGTCTATCTCTTCCTGCAAAATGGATCCCGAATGTTTACAAACCGATAATTGATCTATTTGATCAGTATGTATTGGGAACTTCTGCTCACCCCAGATCATGCTGATCATCAGCCAGTCCAACAGGCAACAGCATATTAGCACCAAGCTGAAGCAAGCGTTTATGGAGCTTTTTAGCGACAAAGTTAAACCTGGAAGGAGGCACAAAAGGTTTCAGTGTTGTTTCAGTCATAATACGTAGCGTGAAAACAGCAGTCACCTCAGTTTTCCAAATATTTTACCTTTTCAAATTCACTGAAATGTAACAAAATATGCATATTACAAACACCTAATACATATCATATCAAAGAAAACCGAAAGGCTTTGTAAGCAGAAGATGCTTAGGCATCGTACTTTGGATACGAGGAGTCTCCAAGGCCCAGCACAGCATAGTCAAGACGACAAAGAGAATCAGCAGGCAAAGACTTCCTAAACAGGAATCTCCAGAATTTCTATATGAAACAAACATATATAGCATTTAAATATACGAAGTGCATTAAAGGTTAGTAGATAACTCTATAGTCTGACCTTCATGTTGTCTGGAGGGTCTCCCTGTCCTGTGGTGGCGCAGACAAAGACCACCAGAGACTCTGAGATCAGGTTGGCCTAATGGGGAGACATATAACATAAAGCAAAGACATCTTATGACTTATAGCATTACTGTTAAACAGTGTTAAGCTAGTTACTCAAAGAATGTAACATATTACTCATTACTAGTTACTCATTTCAAAAGTAATATTGTTACTTTACTTATTACTTTATAGCAAGTTACACTACTAGCTACATTACTTTTTCTTTACGCCCCACAGAAGTTGTAACTGTATCTTCCACATAAAAATTCTTCTAGAATGTTACTAACAACATATTTCTGTATCATCATTTGAATAAAATTCACACTGGATTGCAGTCAGAAGTTATTACAAACACTCAATAGTGACATTCAAGTTTTGAATTAATCTCATTAATTGTCATGTGTAGCTTGAAGCTAACTGTAATTTTTCCATTACCCATATACAATTATATTTCAAGAAACTGTTTAATTTTCCAAAAAGAGTTTTAATTATAGTAATATAATGTACCACATGCTGATCAGAGGAATGTGGGTGGGATGTAATGCCAGAGTAAGGTAAAGCCACAACTTATTCAACATCTTTTTTCCTGTCAAAATCAATATAATACAATATTTCTCTATATATCTACAGAATGAATGTTTTTCCATATTCCAAGCTTGCCTGCTGCACTTGAGACATCACATGCATGTGTGAGTTGTGAAAATTATGAAAATTAATCTTGGAATTATTTGATTGTTGGATTTTAAATATAGTTGAGGCATCAAAAGTAACTAAGTAACTAGGCTGTTTTATGGATAGTAACTGTAATATTATTACAGAAATCTTATTTGTAAATTGTCACACTACTAGTTACTCCAAAAAGTAATATTATTATAGTAACTAAATTACTAGTAACTAGATACTGCCCAACACTGCTGTTAAACAATAAACCCCACACCCCAACTCAACGCAGATCTCCGTATGTCTGTATGACTGCAGACTGCACTGACCACATTGTAACTGTCCAGGGCTTCCACTCTGACTCTCATCCGCCTCCTCTGCGCCTGACGGCCGATCCGCTCTGCTGTGTCCTGCGCTGTTCCCGTCTGACTCCCGTACAGAACCAGGAGAGTGTGGCTGCTCATTTTGTCACTGGAATCAGACAATTGTTTAGAGAAGCATATAAATACAGCAGTTTTTTATTGTGTTTTTTAAGCAATCTACGTTACAAAAAAATAATATACTATAAAATACAATACCGGAACAACCGGAGAATAAAAATCAATGGTTACTTGTTGAACAGACGGATGTAAAGGCATGTCATTAATGACAGCTTTGTGTCGCCCACCGTCTAGGCTACGTGACAATTCTCATGCAATACCGTGAACCCTTTCTTGATCTACGATAGAGAAAATACTCCATCGTGTAAGACTGAGTGGCTTACCTTAAAATATAAGCACTTTAAGTGATACTCTCACTATCGTCAGCGTATATATTGACAGTAAAATGAATGTAAGACGCACTTCACCGGGACTTCAGCATGTTGTCAAGGAGCGCTTTACGGCAGAATTCAATTTGATCCAACGTCAGTTAACGACAGTTGCGCAATTCATTCACGACGCATGTGTGTCGACCATATATATGTGCATAATGTCTATTTATCATGTCTGTTTTGTCGACAACCTGAACTAGTGTAACGTTCAAAAGTGAATTAGCGAAAATATTCAGTGTTTAAGACCTTTTTCACGCTTATAGGAAAATGTACTCTTTGGCTTTACTTTTTTATTTTTTTTTATTAATGCTCAAAAACAGTACACAAAAAATTATACATCAACAAAAATAACGGACAATAACAAAATAAAATTAATTAAAAATAAATTAAAAAGAGAAAGGGGGTGTTTAATATATTATAACTTTAAAAAGCAAAATTGAGACGTGCATGTCATTAAATATAGGAAAAGAGTTACAAACGGATAAATAAATATAAAAAAAGATGAACAACAGTTTCACTCTTTGGCTTTACTGACTGTCTTGACCAAGATGAAGTATTTTCACTTAATTTATTTTCACTTAATTAATTTACTTAATCTGTTGACCAAATTTGTTATTCATAAGTGTAAATTTACCAATAAAAAAAACAATTTTATGGGTTTGTTGACTGAAATATGCATATATATTGACAGTATGAGAGACTGCATAAGATGATTAGAAACCTTTCAGTAGATCATTGGTTAACTACATTAGCTATTTATTAATCTTAGTTAATGTTCATTTCAGCATTTACTAATGCATAGTTAAAATCAAGTTGTGTTTGTTAACATTAGTTAATGTCCTGTGAACTAACATGAACAATAAACAACTGTAGATTAATAAATAGTGTAATAAATGCATTGCTCATTGTTCGTTCATGTTAGTTATTACATGTAAGTAATGTTTACAAATGGCACCTTATGGTAAAGTGTTACCAAAACTTTTATATACAAGCCGACTGGTATTATTTGACAACTTTCTCTTTCGTCCATTAGAGGGCGTCGTTCTTCAAACGTGTGAACCGGAAATAATAGTACGATTGACCTGTTCTTATTTTTTAAGCTGTTTTAAAAATGGCGACCGGGAAGAGGTGTATGTTTACAGTTATTAATGCGATTATAACGGCTCTTATAATAGAAAGTCAATGTCGACTCCATCACCTCATACTTAAGGTATGTATGTGCTGTGCTTTGCGTGTTTTTATAGGATATTCGTATAGTCACTGTATTGTCATCACAGTTATTTCATGCAACGGAATGATTAATCAGACATAACCCGTTTTGTTGTGATAATGCAAGTGCCATTAAACGTCTCGTAAGACACTAAACAGACATGTTCTGTCTCAGGATGACATCCGTCAGCGGGTCCATCTGAACACATTCGGCTTTTATAAAGATGGTTACATGAGTATGAGCATGAACAGCCTCGGCTTCTCTAGTGGGAAGATGGACAACATTGACAGCTCCACGGTCAGTCTCTCTCTCCTTATCAGCTTTGAGATTCATTCAGGGCTATAATAATATAATGACGTAAATCGAAAATGTCTTGCATGTTATTACTGGACGTTTTAAGCTCGCCTTATACGAGACAGTGTCTCATTATGAGAAAATTACCTGCAGTTTGTGAGGATTTCTTTAGGAAATAAATTTTAATTAATAATTCATTTGTATATATTTATTGCAGATTGGTTTTAGCCTAGATCGTGCAAGCAATAATGGCTTCTCCACATATCTGGTCAGTATCTACCTTTGAATGTCCACCTGAATATATTTCTGTGCTGTTGCTATATAGTTTGGGTATCAGTCTTGTTGTGAACTAAGTGTTTCTATGTTAGACTAACTAATTGTTATTTTAAGTATTCATTAGTATTAACATAAATCAGCCGCTGTAATTTGGTAATCTTGACAGTTAAGGATCTAATAGCAGTGTAGTATGATGTTAGCTTCACGCACTATAATGTTAGATTAAAGCTAGCAATACACTGCCATACGTCTTTCAGTCAAACTGAGTGAGAAAATTGATAGCCTCTCTTATGCATATGCAGGATGAGGGTCTTGACTACTGTCCTCTTAAAAAGGATCCAAGTAGTAATTTTGCAGGGGTACTTCTCTTGCTGGACTTCAAAAATAACTTGTGAGTTGTGCTTTTTTAATTTCTTACTATTAGAATCAATTTGGGAGTATTACCAGTTTATGAATTTTCTGTCATGGCAATATCCTCAGAGTGAGGAAGAAGACTTCAGCAGAGGCTGGCGTGTTTCCCAACATCATAGCTGTGTTGCCCAAAAACACTGCAGAGGAACAGCAAGCTGAAAAGGGGCAGGATCTCAAAAACAAGGGGCCAGATGATGGATCTCAGTCTAAGAGTAAGTCTTTCTTATCTTGAACTGTATATCACATCATGGCATACACTACCATGCAGTTTTAAATTTGGGATCAGTAAGGGTTTTTGTTTTTGTTTGTTTGTTTAAAAGTAATACACTACCAGTCAAAAGTATTTGAACAGAAAGATTTTTAATGTTTTTTTTTTTTTATAAAGAAGTCTCTTCTGCTCACCAAACCTGCATTTATTTGATCCAAAGTACAACAAAAACAGTAACCGCAACAAATATTTGTACTATCTAAAATTTCAATTTGAATATACAGTAGTCAACATTTGAAGTTGATCAAAGAAATTTTTGAAAGTTTATTTAAAGAACGGGTATTATTTTGGTTTTAGGACAACTTTGATGAAAGGTTTTGATCCAATTCAAATGCTGACCTATGTATTTTATAATGTAGTTTATTCCTGCGATCAAAGCAAAATTTTCAGCATCATTTCTCAAGTCTTCACTGTCACAGGATTCTTCAGAATCATGCTAATACGCTGATTTGCTGTTCAAGAAATATTATTATTATTATTATTATTATTATTATTATTTAAATATTTAAAACAGCTTTGATGAATAGAATGATCCAAAGATTTTATCTGAAATAAAAAGCTTTGTAACATTATACATTTATATATATATATTTATTTATTTATTTATTTATTTATTTTCATATCATTATATTTTTTAAGAAATAACAGAAATTAATACTTTTATTTAGCAAGGATGCTTTAAATTGATCAAAATTGATGATAAAGACATTTATAATGTCATTTATAATCTATTTTAGAACAATGCTGTTCTTTTGTACTTTCTATTAATCAAAGAAACCTGAAAAAAAATCAACTCTGCTGTTTTCAACATAATAATAATAATAATAATAATAATAATAATGAATGATAATAATAAATGTTTTTTGAGCAGTAAATCAGAATATGAGAATGATTTCTGAAGGATCATGTGACTGGAGTAATGATGCTAAAAATTCAGCTTTGAAATCACAGGAATAAATTACATTTTAAAATATATTCAAATAGAAAACAGTTATTTTAAATAGTAAAAATATACATTATACAGTGTATATACAAAATACATTTCACCGTTTTTGCTGTACTTTGGATCAAATAAATGCAGGCTTGGTGAGTAAAAGAGACTTCTTTAAAAAAAACAATTACAATGACTGGTAGTGTACCTACCTTGCATTCAGCAAGGATGCATTAAATTGATCAGAAATTACAGTAAGAATATTTATGTTACAAAAGATTTCTGTTTTTGTTTAGTTTTTTTTTTTTTTTTTACTTTCTATTCATTAAAAAAATCCTGGAAAAAATATAGTACAATACAACAAAAATATAACTGTATATAGCTGTTTTCAACATTGATGACAATAAGAAATGTTTCTTGAGTGCTAAGTGAGCATATTAGAAAGATTTCTGAAGGATCATGTGACACTGAAGACTGGAGTTAATGGCTGCTTAAAATAAATGAATAAATGACAGTTTTAAATTTTTTTCAGATAGAAAACAGTTGTTTTATTATTTTACCATATTACTGTTTTTTTAAATCAAATAAATGCAGTCTTGTTGAGCATAAGAGACTTTTCAGACAATACAAACAAAAGGATGTCCTCATCCCATTTGTGTTAGAATTCCTGCATTCCTGTGTTTATCAGTCTTGTTTTCAATTAGATTTTGTTTCTCTCTTGTTAATTTGTAGCGGGTTCTAAATCCAAGCGAGACGTTGAGGTGAGCTCTGTTCTTATTTATTAATGACTGCATTTAATCTGAAAATATGCTGATTTTGTTGTTACTACACCCTCCAGAACAAGGTAGAAGATAGCTATCCTCTTCAGAACAAAGACAAAATCTACTCATTTCAGGTAAGGCATGTAGTGGTTTTGCTGAGAGCTCATGGGGCTCTGAAGTACATCAAGCTAGCACTAAACGAATACCTGTTCATTTCTAGATGTACTTCTTTTAACATCTGCCCAATTGTACACTCCACTGACTGGCCTGTACTTGTTTATTTCAGTTTTACTTCAATGTCACAACGGATGAGCAGCAAGGCCTTTATAACTTTTATTTCTACAACTGCTACTCCATGCCAAGAAACCAGGAAAGCTCTGTTTCAGACATGCTGCCTTTCAGCATTGATGTGAGTGTTTCTCTGAGTTCTTAAATGCAGTGTCTTTAAATATAAGAAAGTACAAGTCTGTAGTCAAGTGGCAAATATGATTTCAGATCAACATTGAGGAGAAGAATCCAGACAGTTTCCTCTCTGCAGGAGAGATTCCTTTACCTAAGCTTTACATCTGCATGTCCATGTTCTTCTTCCTCATTGGCACGCTGTGGGTTCATGTTTTGCGTACACATAGGTAAGTGCTACAATAACAGACCTTATGTACATTTTCTGTTTGATGGTTCCATACATGTAACAAGAAATGACCAGCAGAGAGCAGCAAAATCATGTCTCAGATTGTCTCCTGTAAAATTAGTAAAGCAGATTTTGATTACTATGTCTTTTACTATGTCTTTTTTTTAGTTCTGATGTTTACAAGATTCATTGGCTGATGGCTGCTCTTCCATTCACAAAGTCCCTTTCCCTTATTTTCCATGCAGTGAGTGTTTTTACCTCTTTGTTTATATGTGAATGTTAAAGGATAATGCTTATATTTTAAGTAAATATTTTTTAGATATCAAGAACATTATTTTTACCCAAATCACATCATAATTTAGCAAACCTTGATCGTTTCATGAAAATCTTGCAAATTAGAGAAATGTGGTTGAAATGCAGTTCCATTTGGCTCTATAAACCACATAGTGAGATCCACAAGGCAAAAAGCAGCATTATATTGCATTTGTTTTAACAATCATATTCCTATTTTACAGATTGACTACTACTACATTTCCAATCAGGGCTTTCCTATTGAAGGCTGGGCTGTGGTCTATTACATTACCCACTTGTAAGTTCACCAATATAAAATGTGAGAGAGAGAGAGAGAAAGAGAGATGTGTAACTGGATAAGACAGGAATAGGGTGAAGTATGTCATATAAGAAAAAATATGGACTGACATTCAAAAGTTTGGGGTTTAGTGAGATTTGTAATGTTTCTTTAAAGAAGTTCAATATATTTGTTCAAAAACACAGGGAAAAGTAATGTGTAAAAAAGTAAGCACTATTGAATTTAGAGTAGTGGTTTTCCATTTTAATATACTTTAAAGTAGAATTTATTTCTGTAATGTAAAGCTGAATTTTTTTCAGTCATTACTCCATTGTTGAGTGTCACACAATCCTTCAGTAATCTTTCTAATATGCTGATTTATTGTCAATGTTGGAAACAGTTCTGCAGCTTAATATTTTTTTTGGAACCTGTCTTACTTTTTTCAGGAATTTATTAACCTCTTAACTGTCACTCCCATTTTTGAACATAGATGTGAAAATACACTATCCAAACTTAAATGTATTAAATTCATGAATTAAAACATTTTGTAATATGCTTTTGATGTACATTTTCCATGGTAATGCAATGTCTGATTTTAAAATGGTTTTCAAATTATGAATTTTGAGATTTACATTTTTCAACTGATACATACTTTCTTATGATTTCTAAAGTGTGTAGGGAGAAAAGGCAACAAAGTAAGTCTTTTTGTGACAATGGTCAGAACTCTTGTTATGTAGTAGATTTTTTTGATTTGTAACAAAAAAAAACTGTAAAATATCTATTTAGGAGTCTTAGACCTTTCCAATGATATATGTAGTTTGTCATGATTAGATTACGATTTATTTGTGAAATGGTGAAGTAAACTTAGAACCCACTGAGAGGACGGGTAACAATTAAGGGGTTAATGAAAAAAAAATTAAAAAGAAAAACATTTATTACAAATAGAAATCTTTTCTAACAAGTTACAAGTCTTTACTATCACTTTTTTAATCAATTTAACACATCCTTGCTGAATAAAAGTATTCATTTCTTTCAAAGAAAGTAGGAAAGAAAATTTACTTTGAACTTTGTTCAGTAGTGTATATAGTGTATATTGTTACAAAAGATTTCTAGTTAAAATAAGTGCTGTTCTTTTTAATGTTTATTAATTAAAGAATACTGAAAAAAGTATCACAGGTTCCAAAAAAAAGAGTATACCCACTTCTCCAGGCACCACTACACCACTGGTTGTACATTATTTTTTAAAACAGTAATTCAGCAATATGAGTGGTATGTTTGATTTTGCTGAATGTTTTCATTTATGCAGGCTGAAGGGGGCACTGTTGTTCATCACTATAGCATTAATAGGAACGGGCTGGGCCTTTGTAAAGCACATCCTCTCAGATAAAGACAAAAAGATCTTCATGATCGTCATTCCCCTGCAGGTATTGGTCTTTCTTTTTATCCTTTTTTTAATATTTTTTTTTTACTTGAAAACAAACATTTTTCAACATGGTCCCTCAAAGTGTACAAATATGCATTAAAAGTCACAATTTTTAACACCATATACAAAAAACACATTTAAGACATTACAGTACGGTATTACGGCATTGTGGTTTTTTTTTTTTTTATTTAAACTACTGTTCTCCACTGATAGTAACAGTTATAAATGTAACTTGATCTTGTTGGCCTTGTGATATTAGGTTCTGGCCAATGTGGCATACATCATTATTGAGTCCACAGAGGAGGGCTCCAGTGAGTATGGTCTGTGGATGGAGATCTTGTTTCTGGTAGATCTGCTGTGCTGCGGGGCTATTCTCTTTCCAGTTGTCTGGTAAGCGCATCTTTGTCCTTTTGATGTGGCCCAGATTTAATTTTCTATACCATAAATATAATTTCTTGACTGATAGACCAGAGTCTGATGTCTGTATATGAGTATATACAGAGTAAACGGTAGGCTGTTTTGCCTTTTTATCTTTTGTAGTCTTTAAAAGTCTAAAAACAATTGTTTTTGTTTAATAGGTCCATAAGACATTTACAAGAGGCATCAGCAACAGATGGGAAAGGTATGTCAAACATTATCAGAGCACTTTCTGCTCAATAGTTCAGTCTGATATGAAATTTGATCATGGTGTACCATTTTCAGTGACCTTTTTTATTATGTTTTAAGGCGTCAGCCACGTGTCACAATGTTTAAGCCATTTTAACTGAAATATGGTGGAAAGTGCATATTTTTAATCTTTCCAAATACTTTAAACGGTCGTGTGAACTGTCCTCCTTCACATTTGGCTTTTCTCTACATGTTATTCAAAAGACTTGGTCTTTACAGCATGACATTGAGTTGTGCTGTCTTTCAGAATGCAGTAGTTCTAGATATATGTTAACCAAATAGTATGGCTTTATATCCAGCCATGTAAATGCAAACGGCTTGCACTTACAGTCTTATTCTCTGATTTTTTTTTTTTTTTTGGTTTTGTTTTGTTTTGTTTTGTTTTAAAGAAATGTATACTTTTATTCAGCAAGGTTGCATTAATTTGATCAAAAGTGCACAGTAAAGACATTTAGAATGTTACAAAAGATTTTCTTTGGAGTTTTCTGTTTTTTGAAGAATCCTGGAAAATAATGTGTTGTAGTTTACACAAAAGACATTTGGACAGTATTGTATATGAAGAATTCTTCAAGTCAGTCCATTCCAATGATTTGCCCGTTATGAGCACCAATTATTTGGATATGTTTTGTGGTGTTATAATGCTTAAGCTGAATCTGGTCATTATTATAAACACTGACCACAGTGAGTGGGCACTCATGAGCCAGTCAGAGTTTGGTCAGGGGTTTGTTTTTCATTCCTTTAAATGGCTTGTTTCATCCCAAAGTCTTTGCATCTGCAAATATTTGTTACTAACATGAAACAACACACATTGTATTTGTCCATTGTGCTTTGATAGTTTTAGGGTGGAAAAATGGATCCTGCTAGAGATGCTGTCTTTGGCATGTGCTCTGCCACTGTGCACTGTTGCCTGTTGTGACAGCAGATGCCAAGCAGCTTCCAAATGTCAAAGCTCAGAGAAACCAGCCTGGGTTATGACTCTATCCTACCCACAAATCCATGGAATGGGTAGACAGATTTGGCCCTGCAGCAGGGGATCTCTGCAAATTCCATCATCTGGGAAAAAGATGCAGAAATTCTGCGTTGCAAGTCTCATTTTTGTGCTGGGTTTTATTTAAATGTAAATGCTTGCATAATCTCATTCAAGTTTATGAGGTAAATTAGTTTTTTATTTCAGTGTGCGCTTTATTGGCATGGTTATTTTAAATTAATGTTAGCAAAGCATCAGGAAAAGGTATTGATGATATCTTCCATTTCTATGTTTATACTACCGTTCAAAAGTTTGGGGATAAGTACGGTTTTGTATTATTATTTATATAGAGAGAGAGTCAGTTTTTCATTTCATAATACATTTTTAAAAATGCTTTAAATTGATCAAAAGTGATTAAATACATTTATGATGTAAAAAATCTGAATATTAGAATGATTTCTGAAGAATCGTGACTGGAGTAATGATGCTAAAAATTCAGCTTTGAAATCACTTGAATAAATTACATTTTAAAATATATTCCTATAGAAAACATTTATTTTAAATAGTAAAAATATTTCAAAATTGTACTGTTTTTGCTGTACTTTGGATCAAATAAATGCAGACTTAAAAAAAAAAAAAAAAAAAAACACCTTAAAAATCTTGCTGTTCAAAAACTTTTGACTGGTAGTGTACAAAATAACACTTTTTTTTTCACAATATACATTTAATCTGATCTACCTTTAATCTATTTGTATCTACTTTAGCCAGTAATATAAATGGTACATAAAAATGTATGCGTTTTACTTGCATAGGCATTATCAGAAGTATTGGTGTATCTGTTAACTCTATTTTTGTTGTATGTTTCACTTTTTCCTTTGCATTGACTCTCATTCAAATACACAGAAGTATTCAGATCAGTGCTTAAAATCTTACTTTAACCTCCAGCTAAGAAAAAAAAAACACTTAATGACGAGAGAATAATGAAGAGAGATGTGCAGGTCTTGATGATAGCTTCCTGCCTTGTGCCTCTGCAGTAGTGATCTTTGCTGAATGAGGCTTTTTCACATTGGTAGCCTGAAATTAATGTGTGCTGTCTTTATTTTGTATCTTTGATGTGATCCCCGAGGATGTCTATTTTCAAGCTAACATGCTTACAATAACTTTTTCACACCAGTAATAATGGCTATATGAACAAGAGCAGGTGTGTGTGTGTGTGTGTGTGTGTGAGAGAGAGATCAGCACACAAAATGAAGCAGGTTATTCCCTTAGCCCCACTGTTTGTGTCCCAATTTTTGCCACTGCAGAAAAATGAACCCTCATAAGTTACAAAATTGGAAAGATTTAGACACAATATGAGATGTGTATATACTGCAGCACCACTATATGTTGCCTTGATGTATTATAACTTTATATAATCCTGTAGTGAAGAGAAAATATTCTCCCCAGACAATCACCACCCTTTTCCCCCCACTCAAATAATCATAGTTTCATTGCTGCCTATCACATTTTTTTCCTGCTTTCATCTTCTGCCTGTCCCTCACAGGGCACAAAGATATAGTCTTTGATTGCCTTCTGATTTTAACAATTTTCACAGCAGGAGCCGAGAACCACAGTAATTGAAGCATGAAAGGTAAAAGGACAGCTCATCCCCTCTCTTGCTCTGTTTTAATGGTAATGTTTGGCTTCTCTTTCTCTTTGTAGCTGCCATCAATCTGGCTCAGCTGAAACTTTTTAGGCACTACTATGTGATGGTATGTATTCACTTCTATATCTCGCTGTCATTCTCACTTACATTCAGACACAGTGATTTTTAAATGGACAGATGACTGGCACTCAGTTCTGTGCGGGGCAGACTGCCTGTCATGGCATGGGAATTATTAGACTTATCAGATTTGCTTGATTTTAACAGTTGCTGACTGAATTAATGAATTTATTCATGAAGGGTTCACTTTTTTGTTGCAATCTTATAGTTTATTTCACAGTGATAACTCAAAATGCTTCATCAGTCATTTTGGTCTCGATTTGCCGTTAAGTACAGTTGAAGACAAAATTATTAGCCCCTTATTAAATATTTCATTATGTTTCAAATAACTCCCAAGTGGTGTTTAACAGAAAAACGATTTTATCAACACAGCATTTTTAAACATAATACTTTATTCAGGAAGCTTTTAGGGTTTGCAATACAAATATAATTAAAGGTATAACCAAGAGTTTTAAAAAGTCTACTGGTTAAAATTATTAGCCCTCTGATGTTAATAGTCAATAGTGTATCCCTTTTGCTTGATAACAGCCTTTAGTCGTTTGCTGTAGTTCTCAACAAGTTTCAAGCATGTCTCCTGAGGAATGACAGCCCATTCTTCCTTAGCAAATCTCTCAAACTCCTCCAGATTTGTCTTCTGGCACAAACTCTGGACTTTAGTGTGCCCCACAGATTTTCTATTGGATTGAAGTCTGGGCTTTGTGCAGGCCAGTACACTCACTTTGCTCATTTGGAGATATTTCTTCAGCAGAAGTGAGGTATGATAGTTTTGTCTCATCTGACCAAAGGACACATTTCCAGTATGCATCACATTTCCCCAGGTTGTCCTTAGCAAAATTCATTTTAGCTTGGAGGTGTCTCTTCTTCAGAAGTGGAGTCTTTCTTGGTCAGCAACCTCGCAGTTCATTCCTGTGCAGGGCTCTAGTGACTGTCTTCGTTGAGACATCAATTCCAGACTTGGCTAGGTCATTCACTAGTGTCTTGGCAGTTGTTCTGGGGTCTTTAGAAACCTCTCAGTTTTCTTTCCAAAGTTTTTGATATCTTTCGCTTCCTGCCTCTGCCCGTCTTGTTCTCCACTGTGTTGGTCTCTTTAAACTTCTTGGTAATGCATCTCACTGCAGTTCTTGACACTTGAAAACACTTTGATAAATGTGTGTATCCTTCTCCATCTTTGAGCATTAACAATTCTTTCTCTCAAGTCCAGACTGATTTCTTTTGTCTTTGCCATGATGACAGTGCATATTATTTTACTAGTTGTTTCGCAAGATGCTAATCCTCAGCTTAAAGAGCAATTTAAAGGCTTAACTAGGTTAATTAGGTTAATCAGGCAAATTAGGTTCATTTGGCAAGTCATTGGACAACAGTGGTTTGTTCTATAGCTAATCAAACTAATAGTTTCTTAAGGGGGCTAATAATATTGACCTTAGTAGTTTTTTATTTATTTATTTTTTTTTAATTCTTTTATTCAAGCAACTGTAAGAAATCAGACTTTCTCTAGAAGAAAAAAATAATAGGTAATAATGTGAAAACATTCTCTTGCTCTGTTAAACATCACTTGGGAAATATTCTAAATAAAATGTAAAATTTCACAAGGGGGTAATAATTTTGTCTTCACCTGTATGTCTCCAGCTTTGTCTAGTGTGCTTCAAAAAATCTAAAGTTTTAATCTTTTAAAAATCCAAAATAAATGACAAAGTTAAGTATTTTCTTTTATGCTTTAGTGGAAGTAAGAGCATCTGACCATGAGGAGTTCACTCGATTAATGTCCCATTTACTTATTTCATTATTGACCTAAACAGTCCAAAACCTTCAAAAATGTCTTTTTTTATTTTGTTGTAACTTTTTTTTTGTTTGAAACTAAATCAGACTAGAACATGCTGTTTGTTTGGTCATTTGTCTTTATTAAAATTTTTCAATCATTTGAGAGATTGAAATGCAATAATCTAATCCTTTAGACTAAATCTATCACTCCTCTGTCTCTTTTTTTTCTTACTGTCTCTTTCTCTGTCACAGATTGTATGCTATATTTATTTCACCCGCATCATTGCCAGTCTCATCAAGGTCATTGTTCCTTTCCAGTGGAAGTGGCTCTACCAGGTGAGTGATGGCAGCTTTCTGAAACTTGCAAAACAGATTTAACGGCTGGCAGACATCTGTCTACTAAAAGTGCAGTAAAGGCTTGTTCACACTAGGCACATTACAGAAAAGTTAATGACAACATATCTAACATTTGTGCAATGTTAAGTTTAATGTTTTTGTTTTTGGAGACTGAAGTCATTATTGGCTTCACTAAGTAAACATGAACCTTTGCTATTTTAATTCTCTGATTAGCTTGATTATTTGGTTGGCCAATGTTCATACACCGTGAGATGAGAGGGAAATATGTTATTTTTCTTTTTCTGTATAAATAACACTTGACGTGAGCCCACCTTAGTTGTCATGTGTTTCAGTTTCCATTTGTAGTAGTGGTGCACTTTCTAATGTTTTGAGCCTACTTCAGTGTCTTTGTGAAGTTTTACCTCTAATTCTTAAAATCTATAAGATCCCACTATGGTGTCACAAATGCTTATTCAAAAACGTTTAAATCTCAGAATTGATTACTTGTACACAAACCCGATGCATCCCAGTTTGTGCACTTGTACCCAATTCTATTCCATTCTTCAAATACATTTTTCTAATACACTTAACCAAAACATTTAGTATGGATTGTTGAACACTTTTGCATTTTAACAGGCTCTGCTTTCAGTCTCCAGTGTTGGATGACAAAAAAACGTATTAAATTCGTACTAGATTGTTGAGTACATGGTGCACAGTATAAGTGCATAGTCTGTAGCATGTTTAGGATTAATTAAAAATAAATAAAATTAGTAAAATTGTTTTTAAAAAGTGTTAAACGGATAGTTCACCTAAAAATACAAATTCTGTCATTAATTACTCACCCTCATGTCGTTACAAACCCGCAAGACCTTTGTTCATCTCCGTAACACAAATTAAGATATTTTTGATGAAATCCAAGAGCTTTCTGACCTTCCGCAGATAGCAAGTGTCCAACACGTTTAAGGCCCGGAAAGGTACCAAGAAAATGACTTATTCTGTTTTCTGAAGATGAACCCCGTTCGGTAACACTTTATAATAACTACACACTATGAACCATTAGTTAAGCATTAGTAAATGGTCAATTCATCATTTATAAATCATTATCTTTATGTTAATAGACAGCAGTAAGCCGTTTATACATGCAGCTATACATGCTTTGTTCTTGATTTTTAAACATAACTATAATGTGTATAATAATTGTATATTCATACTTTATTAATGATCAATTTATCATTTCTAAATTATTACATTATTTACAAACCAGTTATTTAGTTGTCATCAATGGTTCATAAGATCATTTAGAAAGTGTAAGTAAATGATTAATAAACTATTTAAATGTATATTTATACAAATTATTTATATAGTAATAGTATGTTAATAAATGCTTTATTAACACATATTCCTACTGTAATTCATGATTTATTCAGGTAGGTATAAAACATTTGGTAGTTGTCTGTTAACTGATTTTGTGAGCTCATCTAAAGTGAATACTATTTATGCCTCGTAAAGCTTTCACAAAGGATATTTAAAGAATATGTAAGAAAAAATAATGTAAATCAAAATCAAATACTGTATATTCAACAAACAATAAAAAAATCTCTTTATCAGATTTCAGAGGCTTAGGTTCATGTTACTGCTTATGTTATTTTCTTGGAGGTCTAAGGAATATTTATTTTTCTATGGCATTGCAGAGGTTTAATTTTATAACAAGTGTACAGTTTTTTTTTTTTTTTTTTTTTTTTTTTTTTTTTTTTTTTTTTTGCATCTTGAAATAAATATTTCTATGTTCTGTATCACTCTGTGGTTTGTTTCCTTTTTCTATTTAGAAGATAGCTGAGCCTTTAAATCTGCTTTGTTAAAGTTTTATGAGGCATAAATAGTCTTTACTTTAGATGAGCTCACAAAAATAGATAACTGACAACTACTAAATGTTTTATACCTACTTGAATTATTCATGAAATACAGTAAGAATGTGCTAATAAAGCATTTATTAACACACTGAGTATCTATTGTTGTATTTAAGTAATGTGTATAAATGTGCATTTAAAGTTTCTAAATGATCTCATGAACCTCTGACAACTCCTAAATAACTGGTCTGTTAATAATATAATACTTAATTTAGAAATGATTAATTGATCGTTAATACATTATGAAAAAACAATTACTAAAATCATTATAGATATGCGTATAAATCAGGAGCAAAACATTTATAGCTGAATTTATAAACTGCTTACTACTGTCTATTAATGTGGGGATAATGCTTCATAAATGATTGACTATTTACTAATGCTTAACTAATGGTTCATAGTGTTTAGTTATAAAGTGTTACTCAACGTTCTTACGGGTTTGGAATGACATGAAGGTGAGAAATTAATAACATTTTCATTTTTGGGTGAACTGACCCTTTAATTGCTTTTAGCAAGCCATGCTTTTAGTATTAAATACAGTAATCCCACATATGTATATGTGCAACCATTCAAGGTTTTACTTTGTTCTGTTCCCTGTGTGTAGCTGCTGGATGAGCTGGCCACTCTGACCTTCTTCTTCTTAACCGGACACAAGTTTCGGCCGGCCTCCTACAACCCCTACTTGCTGCTGTCTGTGGAGGATGAAGACATGGAGATGGATGATGTGTAAGAAATCATACTTAAATACATAGCTACTTGGACACTTATCTACCTTATTTTTAACATTAGAGTGGCCGTTGCCATTTTACTTGAATGTGAATGCTTTTCAGCTGCTTCCACTTATTTTAGCTGTACAAAAACAGACTTGTTCTGCTTGATGTTCAAAACTGGTATTTTTTTGTTTATTGTTGTAATCATGCACAGTGGTTTAAAGTGTTAAAAGGGGCCATGATCTGCCTTTTTTATTATTTTGTACTGTTCTCTTATCAAGATTATCAAGAAAAAATATAATTTAGAAGTAAGCGGCTATTTTATGTCCTTTATTTTTGACTCTCTTATCAAAACACATTGTTTGAATAGGCATAGCAGAATGTAGACTTGGAAGTAAACGCCCACGGCTATGATTGGCTAACACTTCTGTATGTTTGACAGCCTACATCCTTCACAGATGGACGTTTTTGTTTTTTAGGTCAAAAACGCACAAATACTCGTACATATCAAACAATCTGTACTAACAGACAAAGCAATAGTGACCACATAATAAAAACAGTTATTCACTGTGTTGCAACATTACTGTCAGATCCAATATAGTCTGCACAGCATCATCTTTTACTTTCAATCTTTCTAAAAATCTTGTTTCGGTTTTGTGCCTTGTTGTAAACTAATCCACGATAAAATGAAGTGAACAAAAAGACCAAGTACCTTGCTTACATGGTCTGGATCTTCGTTAAAAATAAAGTTCATCCACACAGTTTTATCATTTGGTTTCGGCGTAGACCTGTGTTCACCTCTCTAGTTGTTTACACTACATGCGTGAATCAGTGGGCAGGGCTAAACAGGAAGTGATGTAGAAGCAGGCACTGATCTTTTTCTTTTGTAGGCGGTGTTTAGCCAAACTATAACCTCTGGCACATCTGTCGTTTTGCCAGATTGGCTTTAATAAAAGCTGTTTGTAGACTAACAAGAAATATTTATGTTGTGAAGAATATAGAATGTTTTTAATAGTACAATGACCTCTTATATGCCAAAAGATCAATGGAATTTTGATTTCTCAGTTCATGACTCCTTTAAGAGTTTTATTGTTTACTGCGTTTTGTTATTCTGTTTATTTATTTATTTATTTATTTATTAATTTTAACTGTAATGAATCAGAGGTCTTGCACATTCAGCTTAGTTCCATGTAGAAAAATAAGGTGGATGCAGCAAAAGACAGGACATTTCAGGAACATTTCTGCTGTCCAGCATTCACATGAGTTTGAATGGACTGTACCTTTACATGTTTTCAAAGTACGTCATTCTTTTATCTCAGAAGATCAAGGACAATTTGATCTTCAAGATGATATGACTCACTCACAGTACAGAGAGCCAGTGATGACAGATAACCATAACAATGAGATCATATGAGATGGTGTCATTTTAAAATGAAGCTCATTATTCTCTTTTTTTTTTTTTTTTTTTTGCATTTTACAATAACAAGCACATCCTTTTTTCTATATGATGCGATCTGGGAAAACCGCGCTGGGACGTTTTCAGGAAATTCGAAAAATAGGTTGAATGTCAGTTTTTTGGTCAAAATTAGGTTTTCATGAAATTATTGTTCTATACCATCTTTTCTATCATCTCTGAAAGTATCTTGGCAAAATCCACTTGTTTAGTGCAGAAAAACTGATTTATTGCAGTAAACAGAAATTACTTTCTCTTAACACCACAAAAACAGTTAACCTATCAAAATGAATCCTGTAACACATTCAATATAGGTGTATCAATGCACATTCCCCGCCAGTCCTGTGTAAACTGTGGCAAGCAATGGTTTTTATTTATTTATTTATTTATTTTTAATACTGTGAGATGGCGAAGCGCAAGAAATCAATGCAGTCGGAAGAAGCTGCTCTCTCAAATGATCTTACTCGTCTCAATTTGCACAATCCCAGTATTGTCAGTGCCCTAAATGATGTTATAATGGACTATTTCACATCCAGAGATGAAGGATCGGGCAATTGAAGTTACTAAAGAGGAGGAGTCCGATGACAGTCCGTTATATATGAACAGTTGTGCTGCGCTCGTTTTTCTATATGTAAACTACAAGGTACATTATTTGTACTATTTAAACATACAAGGGGTGATCAAAAGTTCAGAGACTATACCCATAATAAACAACGGGAAACAGACATTAGTCTGTTTGTGTAATGATGCAGTACAGCGCTCCTGACATCACTTGTTAAACCCGTGAAGTGAAAGCTGTCTCACTTTAAACCAGTTTTTCCTCAAAATTCCATTCCTGAAAATCATAGCTATCAGCCAACTTTAGATAGCCATAACTTTTGTTACGTTTAAACTACAGAAAAAATAAAAAGTTTTGGAAAGGGCTATCAAATCAAAAAAAAAATTTCACCATGTGTTGGGTTTTCCTAGGTCGCACATATGTGTGTTTGTTATGTGTGACCCTCTTGCACTCCCTTAACAGCTGTGACCTGGTCACACGGTCAGGTTTACAATGATCCAGCCACCTGTCATGGCTCTGATTGGAGGACCTGGTAGCCATCCTCATTACATGCCCTAGCTGAGAGCACCTGTCATGCCCCGTTTATTTACACACGCACACCCAAACATTTGCTCCTTATTTCAAAACCGTGCTGCTTGCTCACATCACTTGCTTCATCTCTTCAGGCTTTCTCAGGTCGTTTTTCTCCATCCTCGTGATTTTTCTCGTGATTGTGTTTCTCTCCGCTCCCTGATGTCCAAGTCTTGTTCTGTTCTTTGACAAACCCCATCCTCCCCTCCTTCCCCCAAGTTCCCATCTCCCATTCACCCCGCATTCAGCATCCCCTCGGGCGGCGTGTGCTCTATCCACCCCCCACCCTGGCACTTCCCAAAATAGCCCTGTGACTCCATATGTCCTTGTTCCTTGCTTGCACTTTCCCCCTTCTTCTTCTCCTCCTCCTCCTCCTCCTCCTCCTCCTCCTCCCACAGTATCTCTCCCACCTACCTTACACAGGACATTGTGCTTTACTCTCGCTTGTCTTCCTCCCAAGCTGAATGGGCAGAGTGTTTTTTTTTTTTTTTTTAATGGCCTATTTTTCCAAAAACTTTTTTGGGTGACTTGTGGTGCGACCTGATTCAGCTGTCCTCATTGAGTCTTGCAAAGAACACAGAAAAGATGGATGATGGTAACCACAAAAATAGAGAGCATTGCTCTCATGAGCATTCGAACTTTAGGTCCAAACTGCCCTGCGTGCTTTTTATTTGGTTATTTATTTATTCATTCTCAGTCACCTTTTAATATAGTGCAACAGTTGGGTTATGGGTGTAACTTCCTATGTTCTTCTCTATTGAACAAAAAATAAATGAATGACCTGAGCTCTGAGGTTATTAATCAGTAGTACAGTTGAGGTCAAAATTGTACATTTACCTTGCAGAATCTGCAAATGTTAATTATTTTACCAAAATAAGAGTGATCATACAAAATGTTTTTGTTTTATTTAGTGAATAAGATATTTCACATAAAAGATGTTTACATATAGTCTACAAGACCGCCCTGTTTAAAAATGTACATACACTTTATTCTTAATACTGTGGTGTTACTTGAATGATCCACAGCCGTTTGTTTGTTTGTTTTTAGTCATAGTGGTTCATGAGTGCCTTGTATGTCCTAAAGGTTAAACTGCCCGCCGTTCTTCAGACAAATATGCATTTTTGTGTATTTGAGCCCTGTCCAACAATGACTGTATGATTTTGAGATCCATCTTTTTACACTTTCATTCCAAGGCTCTTAATGAATTGTGTTTTCTTCTGCAGCATCAGTGAGCGTTTGAACCTTCTGTAATATTTGCTGAGAGTCCCTCAGTTGTCCTCAGTGTGAAAAGGTGGATCTCAAAATCATACAGTCATTGTTGGAAAGCATTCAAATACACAAAAATGCTGAAAACCCAACGAATTTGTGGGACCTGAAGGATTTTTCTGAAGAACAGCAGGCACTGTAACTGTTCAGGACAAACAAGGGACTCAAGTATCACTAAACAAACAAACAGACGTTGACAAAAAAAATTGTCCTCAACTGTATATGCTTCTATTTATTAAACTTTAGCTGCTCAGGGCACGTGTTAGCACAACCTGATTTGAGCTCACTTGTGTTTTTTTTTTGTGGTTTTTTTGCCATTTCTTACAGTAGGGGGGCAGCCGTGGCCTAATGGTTAGGGAGTCGGGCTTGTGACTGAAAGGTTGCAGGTTCGAGTCCCAGGTCCGGCAGGGATTGTTGGTGGGGTGAGTGATTAATCAGCGCTCTCTCCACCCTCAATACCACGACTGAGGTGAGACCCTTGAGCAAGGCACTGAACCCCCAAACTAGGCTTGGGCGGTAATACGGTAATATGGTATACCGGGATCTAAAAATAGCAACGGTATCAGTTTCAATACCGTTATACCGTCATAAAAAATGACTGAAAATGCGTATGCGTGATTGTCATCACGTGACAGCGTGGAGGAGAAAGAGAGAGAAGGGGAAAGATGGCGAGTCGCGCACCAAGTGACCTGGTCTCGAAAAAGAACACAACTTCTGCAGTTTGGCAGTATTTCGGCCGAACGAGAAGGGAGAGGCGGTAAATACGAACGAGTAGGGCTGTGACGGTCGCACTGACAACCGCGCCACCGCGGTCGTCGGTTGCCACCGGCGGTAATGTACTTGACGTCACACAATCTATAACAAGCATAAAATACAGTGATTCTGCAGCATTCATTATGCCGTGGCAGCGTTTAGTGTCCCCCCCGTCGGCAGCAGGAAGAGATCTGCGTTCAAACACACGCAATAGACCAAAGCTGGCAAAGTTCCGGAAAAAAACTATTAGGCTACTATCAATGTGTCGGAGGGAAATAAGGAGATACTTAAATGAATTGTTCATAAACTATTGTAAACTAGTCAGCCAGTGTGGCAAAGATTAAGTTGACGATCCTGACTCACCATCTGCTCACTGGAGAGAAATGCGGCTCTACGGTTTTTATAAAATATCAATAAAATAAAAAAAAATGTTTTCGATTTAATTTTTTTACGTTTTTTTTTTTCTCGATATATTTATCCTGATTGGAAGATAAGTATTGATGAGTATTGTTTGTTTTCCTTATTTTTACAAAAGCACAAGATTTTTTTTTTATATTGTGAATGCATGCAAATAAAATTAGACCCTTTACAGTTCCGGATGATATACTATATATGCTTACCTTTATGAGCAAGATTATGGCATATGCCTATTTTCATTTTTTTTGCAAGTGATCGCGCTGGCGCCTCATGTAGGCTAATGCAAAGCGCATTTAGCTTCCACTCTCCAACAAACGACTGTATACACATAATAGCACGCATTTATGTAAGTTTAACATGTAAAATAACATTTAAATTTTCTTTAAGATTTTAGCTATTTTAGGCAAGTCGAGATGATTTTAGAATGCAAATTGCATCAAAAATAATCATCTCACCGCCTGTTGCTGGCCGCTGGTTCATTAATGTAAATTAAATTAACAAAAGCTTTAATTTAACAAACAAAAAATATTCCAAACATATTTCTAAATTAACTTTATGAAGAACCGAAACGAAAAATAACCCTGTTCCTATTAAAAACAAAACTGAGCAATTGTAATTGATGCAACGGTGTAATGAGGAAGAGACACGGACTCCAGTCGTTCTCGGTCGGTAATTTTGATGAGCCGTCGAACAAGGGCTGGGTGAAGTTGTTACGAATTTATGACACGAATGTTTGTTTAATATTTACCATTCTTATTTTGGCTACTTTCTATATAATTTATATTAGGCCCTATCATTATTTTACTGTTTTGTAGGCTGTTTGTTCACTGACTGCAATAATACACGCACCTTTGTTACTTTTTGAGCCTCATTTTGTATGTTTCAAACTGTGTGTGTGTGTGTGTGTGTGTGTGTATATATATATATATATATATATATATATATATATATATATATATATATATATATATATATATATATATATATATATAAATATAAACAACACCGCACTACCGACGGTAGTTGGTCCATAACCACAGCGGTGGTAAAATCTGCCACCGTCACAACCCTACACGTCTCTGCGCGAAAACTGTTCTGGATGTTTTTGTTAATTTAATTCTGTTTGACTGTTGTATTTGCACTTTTTTTAAACTGCTATTTGTTGCTAATAAAAGTTGTTAATATTGTTGAGCATGTTATTTTGTTATTGTTTCAGTATTAGTGTTTGGTATTCAGTTTCTGAACGGTTTAGGCACAAGCCAACAGTTTGGTGACGCTGTCTGAGCCTTAGGTCATTTTTTTTTATTATTCACGGTAATACCGTATACCGAGGTAAAATATGGAGAAGGTTTGACGGTATCAAAATTTGGATACCGCCCAAGCCTACCCCAAACTGCTCCCCGGGCGCCGCAGCGATAGCAATATGGCTGCCCACTGCTCCGGGTGTATGTTCACGGTGTGTGTGTGTGTTCACTACTGTGTGTGTGCACTTGGATGGGTTAAATGCAGAGCACAAATTCCGAGTATGGGTCACCATACTTGGCCTCACGTCACGTCACTTTCACTTTCACTATTTATTTTGTGCTTTGTGAATCAGTGGTCTGCGGCTTCTGCTAAGTGGAGAACTGGACTGGTGCTGTGGTCTCTGTGTGGTGAATGTCTTTACAATTACTTTGAAGTTGATTCCTGCTGTGATTCTTTTCTGTAAGCAGTAGTTATGTATAGTGTTTTGAATCTCTGAAAAAGTGTCTCATTACTCACTAAAGTTTGCACCTAATTTGACTCTAGTACATTGTGCTCATCTATTGTTTTAATATAGATTTGATCTGAATTAAATATGGACCTCAAGTGGGTAAATGTTATGTTGCCTCAACAACAGTAGGTCTTCATACTCTAGATGTGTATTGCATCTGAGCCGTGAACAGTTTGCTGGTACTAGTGTGGCCATATGCGGTCCAATCTGTGCTCAAATAATTATTAGGAACAGAAGGGCAGTGTATGAAAGCAAGAGAGTTTATGCGTGCGTGTCGCTCTCACTTGATCTCAGTTTCTGCTCAGAACATTCTGTCCATGTTCGTCGTAATGCAGAATGCTAAGCCAGTGAATTCATGGTCACGTTTTTATGGAAATGCTTGTATATAAATAAGACAGTGTTTTGTGTAAAATTGGAAAAGAATTAATGTTTTGGTGATTCAAACATTTGTGGCCAAGCAAGAGAACAATTACAGTGTACAGCATACACTAGGTTTTTTTTACTTTATGGCAAAATACACATTTGTTTTGAAAATTGATGCACAATCTTCTTTGAAAACAAAGACTAAGAGAAAGATTGTTGTTTTGTGTATAAAGAAACTAGTCTTTCTAGTCTTTCATGAATTAAACATCAGTTGTATGCATGCTAGATCGCTGAAGGGCTTTCCTCAGAAAATTGGGACAGTCTGAAATTATTTGAGGACCTGTTTTTATTTAGCAATTTCAGCTTCTTTCATGTCCACACTGCACCGATATTTACATGAAACTCAAAACAAGATCTGTTGTAGAAACGGTTTTAGCGCTTCAGTGTGTTGTGGTTGAGTTATATCAGTGTGTTTGGCTTTAAATGAATCCTGCAAATGACACATTATCACCGAGAATAAATTTTTCCTGATCATTTACTCACCCCCATGTCATCCAGGATGTTCATGGTTTTTCTTTCTTTAGTCGAAAAGAAATTAAGGTTTTTGAGGAAAACATTCCAGTATTTTTGTCCATATAGTGAACTTCAATGGAAGCCAATTGGTTGAAGGTTCATGTACAAAGGGCTCTAAACGATTCCAGCCGAGGAATAAGGATCTTGTCTAGTGCAACTAACAATATTTTAATATACTTTTTAAACACAAATGCTCATCTTGCAATAGCTCTGCAGATGTGTGACTTTATGCATTATATAATCATGTTGGAAAAGTCACCAACGGCTAGTTCTTCGTCTGTGTACTTCGGTTTAGAAAGGTAGGGTTGGGTGAAAAACTCCATGTAATTTTCTCCAACTTCAAAATCGTCTGACCTTGTTGTTTTACCTTTTTTTGTAAAGGGCTTTTGACTTTCTTTGCAGATTCGCTTTGTAAACACTGGGCTGGTACCTCTGCCTACTTCATGCATTGACCTTTCCATCATGACTACATAATAGTCCAAGACACGCATTTGTGGTTAAAAAAAAATATCAATTATATTTTTTTTCAAAGAAAATTACCACTCATTTTACTAGATAAGACCCTTATTCCTCGACTGGGATTGTGTACATCACTTTGAAGCTGCACTGAAACTGCAATTTGGACCTTCAACCCATTGGATCCCATTGAAGTCCACTATAAGGAGAAAAATCCTGGAATCTAAATTACTTGGCAAATATCTTGGCAAAATTAATTTGTTTAGTGCAGAGAAATTGTGATTTAGTGCAGCAAGCAGAAAAAAGAATGCGCTGCGGAGGTGCTTTCTCTTAACACCACAAAAACAGTTAACCTATCAAAATATACAATGTAACATATTTAATAAAGGTGTATGGATGCACATTCACCACCAGTCCTGTGTAAACTACGGCACGCAAAGTTTTGTATATATTTATTTATTTTTTAATACCGTGAGATGGCGGAGCACAAGAGCAGTCAGAAGAAGCTGCTCTCTCAAATGATCTTACTCGTCTCAATCTGCTCAATCCTGGTGATGAAAATAAAAATAGTTTTGGACCTAGATCACATCACATTTCTTAATGTTGCTCTTTGTTTTTTAATTTCAGGGTAACTACCTCAACAGCCATGGGAGAGGGCGTTAAGAAAGTGAAGAAACTGTCAAACGGACCATCAGAGGAGAGGGAGAGCATGGCATGATGGAAGAAGCAATTCTGTCGGTTCGGTGTGCCTCTGGACTTTGTGGCCAGCTACTGATGTGTGGGATATTCTTGAGGAAGAGCTTAACGGCTTCATGTGCAGAATTCCCAGTGGACCTTCTCTCATCATCACACCACGTTCCATATCCACATATATGTCTATCTCTGTAAAGGTTGCACAGACAGTATGGAGAATTCACATTACGGCACTCAATGATTCCTAGTTTTAATTGACATGCTTGGTGCCGTGCTTTATTTTTATTTTACCTTGATGATTGTGTGTGGTTTGGTTTTTTTTTTTTAGTTTTTATTATTTATTTATGACCTTCCTACGCATTGCTTGATCTTAGACACTCTGTGGCACTTTAACAGGTACACTCTAGTCAAGTGAAAGCCTATGTGAGGTCACTGCGACGTGTAGAAAACTGCCGTGCCAGTGACGTCTTTCAGCTAGTTATTTAAATGATTATTTCCTGCTCTGAGTTCTCAGAAAGAATCGTTTTCATGTAAATACGCAGGCCCTTAAAACGTACGTAAGCCAGATTAATGTTACAAAAATAAAATGTACAGTTTTCAAGCTTAGTCAGATTTGATGACCGCTGCTTTGTATTTTCTGAGTATTTGTGGCTCATTAATTATGGTTGACGATGGACTTTAATGAAATCGATCCAGGGTGTCCAGAAACGTATGTACTTCAAATGTATTAAACGTGGATTCAAATGATTTCAGGGAACTTGTAATTTATGGTTGCTGGTAATGCAGTGGAGGTTTTTATTTTGATGTTTAATACTTAATTTAAAATACCTTGGAGCAAGCTTTATGAAATTGTGTTTCAGTATTAAATTGTGCAATGGTTTCATTTGTATTTGTCTTTTATATTTTGTTAAAAGTGTGCATATGTATCATGTGAAATTGATGATCTATATGATAAAGAATCAGTCAGAAAATCAACCCTGAAATTCGTATCAGCTTTTTACATTAGAATGCTGTTTTGTGTTATTTGCACTGTTAAAGACTTGGATTGTCAAAAACAATACTTTCAGGTTTCTTACAAGTTTAGGAAAGTTTTTTTCGGTCGTGGCTCTTCATGAGGTCCTAAAGGGTGGAACTCCTTGTATGGGCATTTTTCCCGGAAGAGCGCGCCTGCGCACACATCGACCAGAACGAGCGCAAAAGCGGCGCCCGCCATCAACGCGCTTCATTCGGCTGCACTGGTGCGCGGGACTCACTGAGGAAGAATGTCTCTAAAGAAGTTTGGTTTGTAAGGCAAAGATAACCTTGCTTAGCTTCCCGAAGACCCAGCGTTGCGTGAACAGTGGATGCAGTTTGTTTTTCCGGGGCAGAAACGGAGTTTTGCAAGTGTGTTTGTTGCTGAGGAACGTTTTATAAACAAGGCCAGGTTCAAAGCTGGATTTACAGATCGTTTGATACTGGAAGATGGAGGGTCCAAGATAAAAAATATCCCCGTCATGATTCATAACTGCAGATGGTAAGTGAAATGACATCAAATGTATGTTTTTATTGACAATCGCCGCGCGAGTGCTCGTCAATCTTTAGCTTCGCCCACGGCGTGCCTCCAGGAGCTCGGCTATTTTCGGAGAGAATCCTAAATCGGCATGTTTCTCTTTTGAAAATATGCTACAACTAAAGGCTTTTTGGATATATGAAGGATGCAGTGCTACTCTATAGGTACTCAAGATTAACATGAGGTTGGGTGAAACTGTGTGTGTGTTATGCCCCCTTTAGGATTTAGTTTTTAAGTTTAATTTTACACACCTCTTCATATTCACCAGAAATGACCATAACACTAGTGCTAAAGCAGTATCATTCTTGGACACAGTAAACATTTGACAGCACTGAAGAAAACGGCTCTCTTATAATTAATTCACAAGTCTCGAGTGCTGTGCTCACTTCTGCTCAAGTGCCATTAAGAGCATCTGATGTTGACAAAATGTCAGAGAGGGACTAATGAAGAGCTTTGGCTGCTGAGGATAGGAGAAATGCAAATGCTAATTCTATTCCTCTTGTGCCTGCTTAGAAAATAAAGCAAGAGAAAGATCTTTCAATTTAATTTTATTTCCTATCCATTATCCCTTAATAAAAAAAAAATGAGGACAGATGCGAGCTTCAGTAATGCAATTTGGAAAAGATGTAGCGAAGGACAAAATGTTAACGTGAATTGGATGTTCTGTCTTGCATATTTCATCCCTTGTTTGGAATCAGTAATAATCAATTACCAGAAGAACTGTAATGATGTGCTCATTGACTACTTTGTATTCATCAGTTTATTGTCAGTCTTGATTAGAGAGCCTTAGGTCACTTGGATGGTCTATTAATGACAAAACAGTGTTTTAGATATTATTTTCTTAAACTATCTAACTTCTGCTATTTATGTTTGTAATAAAAGATCATGTGATATGCATCTACTATACAGTAATGTATTTGTTTTATTCTTTTCTTGCTTGATTAAAGGTTTGCATTATTAAAATAACTTGTAACTCAGTACTTATTTAAAGCTAAATTACTCAAGTTGAAACTGTGGTTATTGACTTAAAAGGCTAACTGCACAGTATTTACCTTACCACTAGGAGGTCAGGGGTTAGTCTGTATTATAGTGATGATGATAGTAGAGCATGCTGTAAAAGAGAGTGACTAAAAGCAGGATTAGATAGCAATAGACCCAGGTTGACAGTATTAGTGAATGCAGGGTGAATGACCCAAAAATGAAAATTCTGTCATTAATTACTCACCCTCATGTCATTCCAAACCTGTAAGACCTTTGTTCATCTTTGGAACACAAATTAAGATATTTTTGATGAAATCTGAACCTCGAGACATACCAAGAACATTGATAAAATTATGGTTGAACCACTGAACCACATGGACTATTTTGTTGATGTTGATGTTCTTGGTACCTTTTCTGGACCTTGAACATGGAAGGACCCTTGCTGTCTATGGAGGGTCAGAGAGCTCTCAGATTTAGTCAAAAGTATCCTGATTTGTGTTCTGAATTTGAACAAAGGTCTTGGTATGGGGCGACATGAGTAATTAATGACTTGAATTTTTATTTTTGGGTGAACTAACCCCTTAAGGGTTGTTTAAAATCCAGTGTCTAGGAAGAACCAGTGAATATTCTTTATTTTCCGTTAGTAAAATGAACACCTCAAAATTAGCGATTAGAGTTTGTATATAGGTTTAAAGTATATGAAGAGTTCAGATGCAAAAGCCTTTAAATCCATCTGATGTCTTTCTTAAAAAAATATATATATGTATTTTTTTTTATCAGGCTCCAGTGTATAGGTTTCTACCTAAGTATTGGGCTGAGGTTGGGATTTTAGCGAGTTTGAAGTAATTAAGTATTGGATGGACGTATAAAATGTTTCAAGAGCATTCACTTATTATCATTATCTAATTTTTGACTTCAGATGGCTTTTAGAGCTTTTTGCATCTGAACTCTTCATATAGTGGCTAAATAAGTTAATGTTTCTGTTTTAAAATAGGTTACAAATAGGAAATGTGAATAAATATTAAATACAGAAATCAGAAATGCTGATGCCACACCTGGGCCCCTCATCACAATTTTCAAGAATTAATTGGCAAAATGAAAGACTGGGCCGAAGGCTGATTACTAAATATGTTTTTTTTTCGGGGGTTTCCCCCCATGTATTTTGCCCATTCTTTTCACCACTGCATAAAATTAAAACGTCAAAATGTGCTTTTTACAGTTTTGAAAAAAAAAAAATCTGTTACAAAACAACAACTGAAAAATATTTACTAAACACTGCACATTTTTAACATTCTAGTAGACATTATAGCCTACCAACGAAGCACAATTTAATTTAAAATAAATAAGTTAGTAAAATAATATTCTTTGGCCATTTTTAAGACCCCCTTCTTAAATCAGGCATGTGTTGTTGTTAATGTACAAATGAATGCAACCTTGCTGAGCTGAAGAGACTTCTTTTAAAACATTAGAAAATATTACAGATCCCAATTTGAACACTATGTGTGAATGTTATAATGCATGTATTAATAGAGCTGTTGCAATTACTGTTATATATATTTTATATATATTTTATTATATATATTTTTTGTCTTTTTTATTTTATTTCACAGAACAACAGTAAAATGACAGTACTAACATTTATAAATGTTGACTTTTATTTTGGCGGAAACCCGCATAAGACGTCTGTACTTCCTTTTGTTGACAGGAGCAGATTTATGAATGATTCTGTCATGAAGCTGTTTCAGCGCAGATTTTCCTTGCACTTTGGACTTTGAGTTTGAACCTTGGCTAACGAGCTCATGCAGCGCCGTCAGAATACATACAATTTGTGTGTGTATTCGGAAAAATAACATTCTGTAGTTTATTTACTAATGGTTTAAGGCCATTTCACGATTTCAGTCATCATACAGTAACCAGCAGCAACCACCAGTTCCTCTTCTCATCGAAAACATGCAATGCGGTGTTAAACAGTCTTTCATTCTTTTCAGTCTTTAAATAGCTTTTTTTGCTACTTTCAGCCGAATAATTTCAGTTGCCGAACATTCGGTGCATCCCTACAGATAATACATTAAAATAACATGGTAAAACAAAAAATTCAAAATACCAAGCAGTAAAACTAAGGAACTGTCACTGAAATTAGTCTTTGAATCATTCAATTTTAAATGATTCCTCCAAAACATTGAGTCATTCAGGAACGCATCGAATGCACGAGTCATTCAGGAACAAAACACCTCTACTGTGAGTAGCTTGCAGACTCAACGGTTGCATCTGCTGTGGCTTTATTTGAAACAAAATGTATCTACAACAGGGCTCGCAAAATTTCGCGAAACGGGACGTGGACAGGTGGATCCAAGTGCTAGCTTTATTAACAGAAATCGTAGTCGAACAGACAGGGTCAAACGGGCAGACTGGGACAACGGAGAACAAAACACAGAGGCGTCAATATTCGAGCGTGAAGGTCTGGGACCTGCAGCGAGCAGAGTAATCCAAGGGGCAGGCAAGGGGGTCGATAGGCGGGCGGAGAACAGTCTCGGGAAACCAGGAACAAAGGGGCTCGGCAACGGGAGGGCAACCAGGAAACAACGCTCAGAATTGAGCCTTTCTAGCTTGTACTTGTCTGAAGCACCACTTGAAATCTGGTATTATAGCACTGCCTGTGTCTGTTTGTCTCCTTAAGAAGAATCGCTCTATGTTCTCCCAACTGTATGTCGCTTTGGACAAAAGCGTCTGCCAAATGCCTAAATGTAAATGTAAATGTAAATGTAAATGTAAATGACAGTAAACACTGTACAAAACTTCGCAACCAAATAGTGGGTGAACCGGTCTATTTATACAAAGAGTAGGTGAACTAAGATGGCCGACTAAGGTGAAGGGTGAAAGGTGACAACAGGGGATTCTGGGAAATGTAGTGAAAGATGGTCCATAGTGAAATGAAGGCTCCCTCAAGGGGTGAAGGAGGGAGCCATAACGGCACAGTTCATGACACAATGTAAGTTACGCAATATTTTTTTTTTACATTTTTGGGTGTTTGCATTGAATCTGTGCAAGGACAAATCATAAAGCGTCTTTAAAAGCAGTCCTAAATAACTTTGACGTTAATGTAACGCATATCCTCCCACTGACGTTTTTGGTTTAGCTCAGAGGTAAATTGTAGGTGGTCTATGGTCCCATTTTCTGAAAGAGGAACATTTTTAGACACACTTTGGACACAGTCTACTAAAGCCATTGTATTCTGGGCCAGGGAAACTTTAGTAGAAAAGGCTCCGGCAACCTTTAGTTAAAAGGAATCTAACATAAAAGTTTCTTTTGAGATCTATGGTTAGATATCTCGTATGAATGTTACCAAATATAGCTTCCATTATTTTAGAAAGTGCTGCTTGCCAAGCCAAATGCTTGGCTCAACGTGTCATTTTATGATGAGAGAAAAACTTTCTTTTTTTCTGCCTTACGTTTACGTAATACTCAAAAGTGTCTTTCAACTCCTGGCTACTTTCCAGTCTGTTCTCCTGCTGTGCAATTCCCCATAAGTCAATCTGAAAATCGATTCATTTTCTCCCTCTTTGCTTAGATGCTATTTATATGCCTCTTTGGAACTAAATGAATCACAATACATCTCAGAGACAACATTGCTGCTGTACAATCTCAGTGTAGCTCATAGTTTGCCCCATGCAAACCCATGGTATTTAGCTATGGAGCTTCCATGCTGTGTGTCAAAAAACAAATGTGGTACTGTGGTACATGTTCTAAATGATTATTGTTATTGAAGAAACAATAATCAGAGACTTATTACAGGACATAGAAATTTAACTGACTACTACTTCTAAAATCTACAGAAGAGTTATTCTACTAAATGGTATGAGATGCTGACACTTTAGTTCAGAGAGTGATTTAGCAGGTGATGCTGTTGGCAAAAGCCGCTGGGCGTTTATGGAGCTGCATGAAGCTGACTCAGCATCCTCTACTTCTGTTTCTGCCTTCTTCATTTAGAAGCATTTGCCTTTCTCTGAATCTGACGCTTGAACAGCACTGCACAAACTAAACTTCCCCTGAGGAGTAAATTGGCCTGGACTTAAACTGGGCCAGCAGATTATAGCTGTGGCTTCATCAGAATATGACAGACTATGAGCCTTTACTCTGTACAGCTGCACTATAATCCTAACTATAATCCTATTTTGGGATTATTCTCATGAATGTACATGAATATCAATTTATAAGTCCTTAAAGGTTTTAGCCTTTACCTGTATATATCTATCTATTGTTAAATATTATATATAAATATTTTCTAATTAAATGTTTTTGCTTTATTATACTATAGCATATATTTTCATTTTTATTAAAATGTCCATTTTTTTATATTTCATAGATTACAAATTAAAAAAACTAATGTGATGGATATTTTGTGAATCAAACTTAGATGAAAGAAATTCATGTAATAGTACTAAAAGTATGTTTTAAATCATACTTTTCAAATGATTCAATTGAATTGTTAAAAAAAAGCTAATTCTTAGGATTTTGAATATAATGAAATTATGAAATGAAATCTAATAGATGCAAATATTTAAACTTCCATTTTAAAAGATTAGAATCGATTACTGCAGTCTTAATGGTTCTTCAGAAATCATTCTAAAATGCTGATTTATTATTAGAATTATCTATATCCCAAATATTTTTGGGGAACCTCTGATACTTTTTTCATTTGATGAATAAAAGTTAAAAAGAACAGTTTTTCCTTACTGAGTATTAGTTTATAAAAATAAAGTATAAGTATAATTAAATAAAGTATTATTAAAAAGAAAAGTTTACTGAACGGTAGTGTATATTGTTAGAAAAGATTTAAAGATTAAAAAAAAAATGTAGCTTTGATCATAGGAAGAAATTAGATTTGAATGTATGATAAAATAGAAAAAAAATTTTTACATTGTAATAATATTTCACAATATTACTTTTTTCTGTATTTTTGATTCAAATACATGCAGCCTTAATGAGCATAAGAAAAATTGTACTGGTCTCAAACTTTATTTGCTAATGTGTGTCACACTAGTGACTAGGCCACTGCAACACCTTGAATCTTTTCTTTTCAGACGTTCTGTTGTAGATTTGCTGGTGTGCTTGGGATCATTGTCCTGTTGCATGACCCATATTTTGATCAAGCTTTAGCTGTCGGACGGATGGCCTCACATTTGACTTTGGATACTTTGGTATACAGATGTTCATGGTCGCCTCAATGACTGTGAGGTCTCCAGGTTCTGTGGCTACAAAACAAGCCCAAAGTCATCAGCCCTCCACCTGCATGTGTGACTTTTGATATGAGGTGTTTGTGCTGATATGCTCTTTAGGTTTGCTCCAAACTTGGCGCTGTGCATTATGGTCAAACATCTCCACTGTGGTTTCGTCTGTTCAAAGGACATTAGTCTTATGGTTTGTTCAGATGCAACTTTGCAAACCTAAAATGTTAACTGAGGCCTGTCGAGTCTGTGGTGAAGTTCTTGGGTTGTCTGCCAATTCTTTGAGTATTACATGGTCTGATCTTGGGGTGAACTTCCTGGGACGGATCTGGGAGGATCTTCCTCTCTGTGGAAAGATGGACTTCAGATAGTTTGGAAATGGTCGTGTTGCTCTTCCCAGATAGATGGCAGCAACAATTGCTTCTCCATGATCATTGCTGATGTCTTTTCTCTTTGGCATTGTGTTAACACACACCTGAAAGCTCCAGAGCAGCAAACTGCCAAAGTGTCTGCTTTTATAGAAGCGCTAACTCTTGCTGATGATCAGTTAATCAAAGGCAAACTGCTATTTACCCTCTTAAATCCTTGGTTAAGAGTAAGGTTGTCCTAACTTTGTCACACATGGCTTGTCCATTTTGGCTTTATTTTTATTAAATAAATAATGACATGGTGCAATATGTCACATATTAATGTTCATCAGAGGTTTTATTTTCCAAATTTTAGGACCTGCCAAGTAACAGATACCATGTCCTGATACAGAAAACCATGGAATTTAATAGGGTGTCCTAACTTTTTCACATGACTGACTGTATACAGTCAGTGTATATATATATATATATATATATATATACTGTGTGTATGTATATGTGTGTGTGCGTGTATACACATATTTAATATTTATCAAACATAATACAATGGTAAAATCTTATATTTTCAATCAGATTAGATTTGTAAGCGTTTTTTTATGAAACAAACAATGAAAGTCTTTGTCAGGGACATATTTAGGGAAACAAGGATATTTTCAGGCGGTAGGAGCGAGAGCACTGGGGGAGTGGCTTCTGTTGTCAAGGACAACAGCATAAACACACAGCGTGGTCACAACACACACCCGCACCCTCCCACACACACACACACACACACACACACACACACACACACAAACGCTTACAGAGAGTCAGCAAATGCGTCTGCATGTCTGAGTCAGTCAGTGAATCCATTCCTCTTCCAGTGGACCAAGCCAGACAGCAGCAAGCACCCAATAGTACCTCTCCTGGGCTCGAGCGCTGCTCAGAGCCACTGATTCCACGAGGGAACCACAGACCACTGGCAGGAGGTGGAGGAAAGGGGAGGAGGGACACCGGTTAACAGATTAAAGCCCTCACTGTTTCTCTCTCTCTTTCATTCCCTCCGAGTGAGGAGAGACAACTCTAGGCACCGCATGCTGTAATCACACTGCTTCTGTGTAATTTGCTCCTCTCAATTACTTGTCCTTCCTCCTCTCTTTTTTAACACTGCTGCGGTCTGGAGGAAAGGCAGAGCACCATTTGAAAGGACTTGTGCGTCTCTTTCGCTGTCTCCTCTTTCTCACACTCTCCTTGCTCTCTCTTGCTTTAAATGTAAGTGGAAGGTGGGATTGGGGGGAGTGAATTAGGGAGTGGGGGTAAACCGTCGCGGCCAGCTGGAGAGATGGGCAAATCCAACAGCAAACTAAAGCCTGAGGTAGTGGAAGAGCTGTGCAGAAAGACCTACTGTGAGTATGCACTGAGTAGTCCTTTCTTCTATTTCTAGTGCCATTTTGTGCTGGTTAATTGCATGTTATTAGTCTCCTTTTTTATCCTTCTCTAAATTTAAGTGGATTTAACTTAGCTTGCTATATATTTACTTTAAAACCATCTTTTTCATAAAGTTGCATTTGGCTGAAGTATACTCTTAATGTAACCAAGCTGTTCTATGGCACTATTGATTGTTTATTTGTGTGTCTTACCTGCCTGCTTATGAGCAGTTATGCTCATGTCCCCTTGAATCGAATGTGATCGTCATTTCGTCTCTGGGGTCATTGATTCTCCTCTGGCACTAATCATGTAATCATTAAGCGTGTTTTGACTGGCTTGCATCTCTGTTGTGAGAAGATAAGGTGGCTTCATGAACAGCAGGCAGCAACTCTCACGTCGAGTCAATAAGGTGTGGGGCTAACTGCAAATTGTGTTGCAACAATCCTTCCCTGAGGTGGAGAAAGCATATTAGCATTATCATTATCACATCAACTGGCTTTGACTTGATTTAGATTGCTGAAACGAGATGAGGCTTTGAGACCTCGCTAATGCTGCATATTAATCAGAGTGCGAAATAGGTGAAGCAAATTTTAGAAGGGAAGGTGGAACAGCGATCACAATTATGATATAATGAAGTCTACATGACTAGATTAGCAACATCTGTTCAAGTGACCGTTTTGTTTGTTTGTTTGTTTTAGTGTATAAGGCCACAGTCACACTAGACTGTTCAGTTCATTTACATTTATATGCATACAAACATGGGAGAGTGTAAATGCAAACACATGCAAAGAGGTTTCTTTATTTGTTGCAGTCCCACAGTGCGCATTTTTTTCACTATATGCAGTATTTTTTTTTTTTGCTTCATGGTTTATGTTTCTAATAAATCACATTTAAAATGTGAATACCATCTCCACTTTCTCTTTTTCCATCTCCACTTTTTCTCTTCCTCAACTTGCATCTTTGAGGTATGTGTTGTGTAAGTTCATCCTTGAACTTGAATCTATATGAATGCAAGTCAATGTAGCTTGACGTCTTTTGTGACAGAAACTTTAAAAACATATGCCAGAGTTCAAGTTTGGTAACCTCTGACCTGTGAAATCCATATCACAAAAACAATTGACCAGTACAGCATCTAAATGTCACTGATTGACCTCTTGGCTCAGTACAAAGAATACCAATTTCAGCTGGATGCTTTGCAGCATTGCAGCAAAGTGTAGTAGATATGTAAGGAATAATTGACAATGGGCTGTTGAATTCCTGGAAAATAATGCACACCTGAGGTGGTGATGCAGCCACGACGTGAAGTGTGCATTATTTTCTATGAATTCAACAGACCAAAGTAATTATTCTGCTTATACTATGGTTATCACACCTCAAGACATCGATCAAATTATATATTTCAAGGCATTTGTCCAGTTTTTATCCTTAAAATGCTGTTGTGAGTAGGATTCATTTCTTATGCAGCTCATCAAACCCCTCCATTGCTAATTTCAAAACATCATTTTAGACCTAGTAAGTTAATAATGCAGTTTTTAGACAGACTGAAAGAGAGAGAGTTTGTGAATTACCTCTCTGAGTCTCTCAAAAGTGGCAGCAGCGTCTCTACTAATTGTGAAACTTTAAGTAAATTTTCTTCAGGAACAGCGTTCCCTCGCTTTTGAGAAATGTCATGTAGTTTTGAAGTTGTTAATCATCAGGGGAGTGCTAACAACGTTAGCGCGAATGTTAACGTGTGTGCAAACTGTATGTGTGTGCGTCTGTAAGAGTGAGAGAGAGAGGGAGAAATAGAGTGTGTGCTTTCCGTACATAACTAAAACTTAATTTTTTGTGTAAAAAATATGGAAATAATCTGTCGATTTTTATCGTATTTTTTATTGCTTTATTTGTTTGGCCAGTGTGTTTTGGTTGTTTTGCTGTTTTAGGCTGTAAGGACCTTTGAAATGACTGAAATCATGTGGTAAAGTGATATAGACATTTAATGAGGTCAAAAGCTGCGTGGAACTACGTTCGCCATGCGTTTCTCTGAAAATAATGCACACCTTAGAATGTTTGTCAGCCAACCAGATTCAAGCTTTCAGCAGCTCTGTATTATTCATAAGGTATACTTTTTAATTATCTGGACTGGAGAGTTACCTCATACCATAATTTTACTTGGCTCTTCCAACTTTTTTTTTTCGGAAGAACGGGTGCGACCATTTGTACATTTTAGGGGTCAGGCTTCTGGTCTCATCTGCGTCCGGCTATTTTTAGCTGTACAAAACAGCTTGTTTTGGTGCTTGATGTCTAACCATGTTATTTTAATGTAGTATCTTAATTATGAACACACTGGTTTGTAGTGCAAACAGTTTTACCATTTACTGCACGTTGTTATTCTTCTTGTTATTTTCCCATAATGGATAATGAACCGGAAGTGTCACCCATACTTCCGTGTTGAAGTTAAAGGTGAATAGGAATAGTTCTCTCAATTTTTTTTTACTTACATATAGTATTGTTCCAAACCTGTATGACATTCTTCAGTTTTTTTTGTTTTTTTTTTGTCAATAGTAACAAAAACTCTTACCAATAGAGTGAGTAAATTGTGACATAACATACTTGATCTATCAACTTGGATTCTTACTTTTCTTCTTACAGTGATTGTTGCTTCTCTATTCCTCAGTTATGAAACTATGGTGCTAAAGAAATGAATGACTTTCTAGGCCTATCATTTAACGTATCAGTTCCCTAGGACATTGTCAAATATCCACCTGTTACAAGCAGTTAACTTGGCTATCGTGTTCTCCTTTAAACTTCAATGGAATTCAAGCACATTCCGAGTGGTAGTGAACCGTTCATGTTTAGTGAGCATCTTCAGAGGTCGGGTTTTGTGCACAGCAGGGGGTAAAGGAGGGCTGTCAGGAAATAATTTCCTACTCCTTCGCTGCAGGGTTAAATCAGTGTGTGAGCAGTGCACAAATCCAACAGGCTTTCAAAGAGACGACGTCTGCAGTTGAAGCCAAACTTCAAAGACTCATGTCAGTCACTATTCAGAAAGCAAGTGCTCTGATCCACTAGTCACAGAAGTAACCTGAAGGTGTGTTCTTCCCCCCCCAGTGTTGTTTTTTAATGTTGATCAGGGTTTTTACTAAGAGAGATTGATTGAAAGTGCTCTGGTCTAACTGAGATCCATTTCAAGCCTCTTTCTTCTTTCTATGCTGTGAGCTAGTGTGGTCACACCAATGATTATTTCAAACCTGTTAGTAAAATTTTGAAAAATCTGCATTAATGCTTCAAACTGAGGTGTTTGATTTTGTGGAGGTCAACCTAATTTGACATTGCAGAATTCAAAGCATGACAAAGAAGAATTGGATGTGAGTTATTCGTTTCTTTGTGGTCTCTGTGCCTGATTCTTCTACATTAAACCACTGAGCAGGATGGCTTATAATCAAAGTTGATTCAATGTAAATTGATGTCTGCATCCCCTTTTACTTCCGTAATGTGAGATTATGCTTTTCCGAGTGCAATAGGATATTCAGTGAGGAAAACGGTAGGGTGGGACTTGGTTTTGGAATTAATTAAATGGAAAAAAGTGGGTGATAATGGGGTTGTGAACTGAGAAATCAAATTCTCTTGATCTTTTGGCATATAAGAGGTCATTGTACTATAAAAACACAACTCACAAATGTTCTGATCCCAATGATTTGTTTATAGTTCGACAGGATTTTCAGAAAGATTGAAACTAAAAGACAATGTTGTGCCAACTATATTGGATCCGACAGTAATGTCTCACCACACAGTCACTGTTTTTATTATGTAGTCACTATTGCTTTGTCTGTTTTTTGTTTTTTTTTCAGTTAATTTTATCAAATAGCCTGCATGGACAAAGTGATGTCAGTGGAAAGGGAAAGTTCAGTTGCTGTTATTGATCTAGTTGTGAACGAATCATCCATACATGTTTCTTCTTGCCTCTTTCATACAATCAAATGCAAGCTCACATTCACATCTTCCTCCATCCAGTCAACAACTGTTCAACAGAATCAAGCTCCTATCCCTATTTTTGTTGCTACTTCTCTTGCATTGTGATTTTAGGGAATAGAAGAATAGTGTACACACATCATGTAGCAAGCTTTTTTACATTTAGAGAATTAAGAGTGGCTGAGGCATTGAAATATTTGCATTGCATGAACAGCTTTATGTACGCGCACAAAAACAAACATGCAATCTGTAATCAAACATTAACAGGCCTTGCATCCTTTCTTTTCTCTCTCTCTCCTTCTGTTCCCACATCCTTCTTCAGTTTCCCCCCCACTCCAGTCCTCTCTCGTCTTTTCTCTTTCAGCCTGGTTGCAGCTTGTCTCTTCTTGTTCTCTTTGCCTAGTGTCCACGCTGTCTGTTCCATTCACCTCTCAATCTTTGTGTCATTATTACTGGTTTCACATCAGCGATGTTCACCCTCTTCCCCTTCTCTCATCCACAAATGTAACCTTTGGTTTCTTTAGATTGATTAGCTCGTCTAGTAGCAGACCGACAGCTGTCTGTTTGGCCTAACACATCCACAATATCATACATAATATTTTACTTAGATTGTTTGTTTTTGTCATCAGTTCACACACTGTGTTCTGCTCTGGTTTATTTTTTACAGTCACCATGACGATGAGCTGTATCCACTGATCCAGCAAATAGTGCTATTACATCTTCCACTGCTTCAATAGGAAGAAATAGGATGATACATTTTCCATCCTTACTAGACTGCAGATTTATAAAAAGTATTTCCATCTGCTCTGCAAATGATTGAACATTACGTTTTCATTGGATTACAGTTATTGACATCAGATTACTTTCCATAGATAGGGTGCGTGTTGTTCCATTACTTTTCATCGCATTAAAGCCTTTTCACAACAACATCTATTCAGTGCAGTAAACATTTTAGATTGAAAAAAAGGCTGTTAATGTTAATCTGTTTAGACCAGGGGTGTCCAAACCTGTTTCCGGAGGGCTACTGACCCGCAGACTTTAGCTTCAAACCTAAACAAACAGAATCACTGGCTGTGTCTAAAATCACTCCTTATACCCTTAAAGGAGAAGTTCACTTTCTGAATGAAAATTTCCTGGTAATGTACTCACCCCCCATGTCATCCAAGATGTTCATGTCTTTCTTTCTTCCTTTCTTACTTCAACAGTGGTCAACAGTTTGAAGGTCCACATTGTGGTTTCAATGCAGCTTAATTTTCAAAGAAAAATACAGATTTATATACTTTTTAAAAATTATTTCAAATTTAAAAATGCATTCTCAATCATTTTTTTCCATATTGATCGATAACAGTATGTATTTCGATATATAAACTGTTAGTGCTGCCAGCTTTAAAAGAGTATCACAACTATGACTGAAGCCACAAAAATTTGAGGGTTCATTAATTACATTTATACAAAGTATAGTTTATTAACAAAAACAGATTACACATTTGGCCTTAAATTAAGATAACTTACTAAAATAAATTAAAAATTAAAAGTTGTGACACAAGAAAGTAAATGAGAGTAAATGTGCAAAATGTAAACATAAAACTGCTGTAAACATAATTTGTAAGTAATACAATTACAGTTTTTTATTTTCCAAAAAGACAAGTCTATCTACATCGACTGGCTTTAAGAGGTAGATTAAATGTGCAAAATGTAAAAATAAAACTATGCAACTAGAAATTGCGCACAATTTATCAAACTTTTACATTTTTTTTTGTCAGGAAGACTAGACTGTCAACAGTGTCTGGCTTTAGGAGGTAGATTAAATGTGCAAAATGTAAACATAAATATATTCAACTTCTATTCATCACAATTTGTAAAACGTTTGTGATGAAATTGACTTTGTTCTTTGACGTGAACGTTAAAAGCTGCATGCTGATTGGCTGTTGTTGCATATTTCTGCTGTGTGATTGACTTTTATATTAATCCATACTGAGTAAAAATACCTACATAACATAACATACACACTTTCATCTAATCTCATGTTAATCCTGAGTACCTATAGAGTAGTAATGTATCGTTAATATCGCCAAAAAGTCTTTAGTTTTCTTATATTTATAAAAGAAAAATAATACTTTCCGATTTTCTCTTCTGGAGGTGCGCCGTGGGCGGAGCTAAGTTCGACAGTCACTTGCGTTAGGATTGCCAATAAAACAGACATTTGATGGTGTTTCACTTACCATCTGCAGTTCTGAATCATTAACGGGATCTTTTATAGCTGGGACCGCTCTGTCTTTCAGTACAATGTGCAAATCCAGCGTCGAACTGGTCCTTGTATATGAAACATTCGTCAGCAAACACACACTTGCTAAACTCCATTGCTGCCCCTGAAAAAGGAACTGCATCCACTGTTCACGTAACTCTGGGTTCTTCAGGAAGCTGAGCAAAGTTATCTTTGCCTTACAACCAAAACCACACTTCTTTAGAGACATTCTTCCCGAAAGAATCTCTTGCAGAGTGAAGCCGAATGAAGCACATTGATGGCGCGCCCTCTTTCTCACGGTCTAGCCGACGTGATCGTGGACAAGCTTTTCTGGGAGAAATACTCATATAAGGAGTTCCACCACCGATTACGTCATTAATGCCACGATCGAAAAAAAAACAGCCGAAACTTATACCAATTTGTCCAAATTATTTTTTTAAACTTTGGCCATGTTTAGAATGAGAATCCAACTCTTTAACACTGTAAACAACTCTGAATATACGAAACACCATTGTACCCCCTCTTTAACCACAATTGCTTATCTTGCACTAGCTCGATCTCACACTTGTTATAACGCACAAGTGATAGGCAGAAGTACCGACCCAGTGTTTACAAAGAGAACATGCAGAGAAAGATAAACACCATTTACAAAAAAAGGTAAAACAATGTTGTCAGATGATTTTGTAATTGGAGGAGAAAATTAGATGGAGTTTTTTAAACTTTTTTTCAACCAAAGTACACAGAAGAAGAGCTAACTGTGCATGACCTTTCCAATGTGATTACGTAAGATGAGCATGGTTAAAAAGTATATTCATTTCTCTTTCTTTTTTTTAAGAAAATGACTGGTCCTTTTGCTAGATAAGACATTTACTCCTTGTCTGGGATCATTTAGAGCCCTTTGAAGCTGCATTAAAACTGCAATTTGGACCTCCAATCTATTGGCCACCATTGAAGTCCATTATATCGAGAAAAAATCTGTAATATTTTCCTGAAAAATCGTAATTTCTTTTTGACTGAAGAAATAAAGACAGGCTTTTTAGCCATTTTGGGTGACATGGGGGTGAGTAAATTATCAGGAATTTTTCATTTCCTAAGGTAAACTTCTTTAAATTGGGCACTATTTGAAGGGACAGCCATTTGTAATATCAAGTGCACATATTCTATCCCATAACGCACTACAGTAAGAAGTGTACAACTGATGTACACTCAACGCTTATTGAAAACCCATAATGCACTGTGAGGGTCATACCGAATGACTTCACACATCTTGCCAGAAGATGATGGCTGCAGCTGAATCATCATTCCATCGATTTTGCGAACTGCTTATCCAGTGTGTGTATGGCAAATTTTCAAATGATTATTAAACAGCAAGCACAAACTATGCAAAGCAGTAGCTCTTCTCGTGCTCTCAGGTCCAAATTCACTTGCTCGTTTTCATTCACTCCTTCAAATGGACTTTATTAGTGGGCTAATGTAGGAAATCATGGGTATGGGCAACAGCCACTAGAAACATCCAGACGAGTGTTTTGGAGATGGTTGAAACTAAACTCTGCAGAACGTTGGACCTCTAGAAGTAGGTTGTGGTTTAGACCAGTCGTTTAGACCAATGTAAACATTCACGTCATCAATATGTTGTTTTCTTTTCCTAACCCTAACTGGGTTGCATAACACTATGATTTGGTGGTGCTCACAAACTGACTGTTTTGCTTAATCATGCCAGATTTTTGAGATTTTAGACGTTTTGATATAAACAGGCCTTTAGAGCTATATCTGACATATCTGCTGGACAAAGACAACTTTGATTCCATTATTGCCCCATGTTGTGATCTCTGTACATTGATTGTGTACACATGCATATAGAATGTTTGTGAGTCAAGAGAAGGCATCTGGAGATTGGCAAGAGATAGACAGGATAACTCACCGGTGGTGATGGCAACCAGGTCTGTCAGTTGGTCTGAAGTCTCCAGTATAGCCCCTTCTCCACCGCTGCCGCCTTCGCATCGAGTTTATGTCCACAAATAGGCTTAATCAAATATCACAGTGGGTGGCCCAGGATAGAGGCAATACAGCAGGCATGATGTGGAGGGAGATTTACAGAGAGTCTGCTTCACAGAATGTGGCCCACACAGGCAGCCTGGCAGGGGATATCCTCTGATTCACATAATCAGCAATGCACCGCAGTTAGCTGCAGATTCATGAGGTGTTTCTGTTGATAAATTGATTGAGTACTGAGTAATTTTCAGTGCATATTACTCAATTTAGTCACAAACATCAGGACTATAGTATGCAAGCCCAAGAAAAAAATTGGCTTCATAACACTGCGGTTTATAAGCACTACCTTTCTGGGCCTTGAATGTTTCTGTTGCGTTGCTGTCTATGGAGAGTCAGAAAGCTCTTGGATTTCATCGAAAATATCTTAATTTTTTGGGGGGGGAGTAATTAATGACAGAATTTTCGTTTTTGGGTCAACTATCCCTTTAATGCTGAATTGAGGAGAGCACTGCTGATATTCATTTTATGTTCCAGGTGTTTTTAAGGCTTTGTGTTCATGATCTGGATCCTCTTGTGGGTTTGTAGCAGTTCATGAGCTGTAGCTGTATTTTGGCATGTATATGGATTTGTTATATGAACAAAAACACCTTTAAATCAGTACCTTACATGCTAGTGTGTCTTCCAATCATTTGAGTTATAAACCAGGCATAAGGCTCTGACAGTGCATTGGCTCCCAAGGTAGTGGATTGTTCATTATTTTTAGCCTGTCCCTGTCTTTTGCTCTTGGCTTGCTCTTTTGCTGGTCTTAATTTGCTGCCACGGCCCACGATAGCTGACAGTGAGGGGGAGTGGTATTGTAGAATGAGTAGAAGTGCCCTGTGGTGTGACGGACAGATTAGATGAGATGTTTTGGGGTTTGTTGTGGGCTGGGTTAGCCTATTGTGTTTTGTTAGGAGTATCTTATCTTGAGTATCTTATTTATTCCATTTTAAAGGAGGCTTCTAGTAAGTGTTGTTGTTTTCTCTTTGTTGTAGCAGATGGAGAAGGATGTAGTAGTCAGAGTCATGTTGGGTCATATGTGGTGATGAGACACACCTGTGTTACCATGTGCCCTCTGCCCTCTCTTCTTCCTGTCCAGACATCTTTTTTCAGTTATACCAACGGGTGTGTGTTACGCTTTAGTTATGTAAATATTTTAATCCTTTATACCTTTATTATAATATCTGGTTGTGCTGGTTGTGTCAAATCCCTGTTTCAACAGTTCTCTTTCTCCTCATCCATAATCAAAAATCTTTAGTATCTTTATACAATTTATTCTGTTTCGACTTTTTTTTTCCTCTGCTCTACCTATCGCTCTACATGGATGCACATCACTGACCTTGGTAATGACTACACTTCTGCCCCGGATAAAGAGCTTTCTCTATACGTGTGTGTGCAAACACAGTTGCACACAGCACTCAAGGGTATTTCGATATAAACATTGAATGAACACAAACCACAATGACCATCTGAGCCAATGGCATATTGAGAATATATCAGCTCAGAAAAGTGCAAAAGGGTTGCATCTGCACCATCCTTCAATATATAGTCTCACCGGGGCATCTCAAGACATGTTTTAAACATTTAAACATAAGAACTTACTACATAGATACAGCGAAATGCCATAAAAGGCCAAACACATCCGTCTAGCGCATATGTATAAAATAGTCTCAGTTATGCATATAATGCATAGCTGTATTTTACATTTTCATTTACAGGTCCATATACTGTAGCACTGGATCTAAAAGTGTATGTCTGTTCATGCGTATGTATGAGGAATAAATCTTTGTGGAAAAAGCTCTCTCTGCAATGGCTCAGAGGCTGTCAAGTGTAGTGACAGTGTAGTGACAGGCCTGATGTTAGCTGTGTTGACATGGCAGTCTGCCTCTAAGCTGTGAGAGACAGCTACAGCAGTTCTCCTGTCAGGTTTCTACGTTTCCCTGTCTCCATTCAGCTACTCAGCAGCGATATGATGTTGGTTATCTACTGGAATTGCAATGCCAATATCTCACTTATTCCCTGATCTGTCTGTCTGTCTTTCTTTCCATCTTACAAAATACTACAAAAGTAACAGAAAGAGTTTTACATTGCTACAATCTATTTCCAAAAATCCTGATTTATATATATAGGTGCATCTCAATAAATTAGAATGCTGTGGAAAAGTTCATGTATTTCAGTAATTCAACTCAAATTGTGAAACTTGTGTATTAAATAAATTCAGTGCACACAGACTAAGTAGTTTAAGTCTTTGATTCTTTTAATTGTGATGATTTTGGCTCACATTTAACAAAAACTTGTTTCTCATTTTTCTCTTGACAATACCCCATAGATTCTCTATGGGGTTCAGGTCTGGTGAGTTTGCTGGCCAGCAAGCACACCAACACCATGGTCATTTAACCAACTTTTAGTGCTTTTGGCAGTGTGGGCAAATCCTACTGGAAAATGAAATCAGCATCCTTAAAAAGCTGGTCCACAGAAGGAAGCATGAAGTGCTCTAAAATTCCCTGGTAAACAGATGCAGTGACTTTGGTTTTGTACCAACACCAGCAGATGACATTGCACCCCAAATCATCACAGACTGTGGAAACTTAACACTGGACTTCAAGCAACTTGGGCTATGAGCTTCTCCACCCATCCTCCAGGCCTTGGTTTCCAAATAAAATACTAAACTTTGGACCACTGGGCAACAGTCTAGTTCTTCTCCTTAGCCCAGGCAAGACGCCTCTGACGTTGTCTGTGGTTCAGGAGTGGCTTAACAAGAGGAATAATTCCCAAATTCCTTGACACGTGTGTGGTGGCTCTTGATGCCTTGACCCCAGCCTCATTCTTGAACCGATTTTGCTTGACAAGCCTCTCAAGGCTGCAGTTCTCTCTGTTGGTTTTGCATCTATTTCTTCCACAATTTTTCCTTCCACCCAACTCTCTGTTAACATGCTTGGATACAGCACTCTGTGAACAGCCAGCTTCTTTGGCAATGAATGTTTGTGGCTTACCCTCCTTGTGTGAAGGGTGTCAGTGATTGTCTTCTGGACAACTGTCAGATCAGCAGTCTTCCCCATGATTGTGTAGCCTAGTGAACCAAACTGAGAGACCATTTTGAAGGCTCAGGAAACCTTTGCAGCTGTTTTGAGTTTATTAGCTGATTGGCATGTTACCATATTCTAATTTGTTGAGATGGTGAATTGGTGGGTTTTTGTTAAATGTGAGCCAAAAGCATCACAATTAAAAGAACCAAAGACTTAAACTACTTCAGTCTGTGTGCATTGAATTGACCAGCACTAAACCAGCATTACCCAGCACAAACTAGCATGTAAGATTTTCATACACAGTAATTTAAACAAAATATAACTGTCTTTTGTACTCTGTCTTTTGTCTTGTTCTGCCTGCAGTCACAGAAAAAGAAGTTCAGCAGTGGTAAGTGTGCTCTTTATGTCCTCTCCCTGCCTCTCTCATTATCTTATCTTTCCTCAACATAAGTTTAAATGTGAGATAAACAGGAAATTAATCAGTTGTTTCAAATATTGTTGGAAATGTTGAAAGGATGTCACTTTGCATCCTTTTCCAGTACTAATAATACTAGAGCAAGTTGTTTTTCACCATACTGAGTGGATGCTTCTGACATGGGCAGAAAAGTGTCTGCTTTATTAGATCAGAATGAATTCATGTGGTTGTGGTTTCATTAGACACTTGGCACTACTTGATTTGCACATTATGGGTGACTAAAGGAAAATCTTGTAAAAATGTAATGTAAAAAAAAATCTAAATAAAGTATGTGGTATAACATCAAGGAAATAAGAATCTAATATTTTCCTTATATTTTAAATGCATATAAAAATGTATTTAGCAATTATTACGGTATAAAGTTATTATTAGTGTATTTTAATACACTAAATATAATTTAAAATATTATTAATGGGATAGTTCGCCCAAGAATGAAAATTCTGTCATTAATTACTCACCCTCATAACGTTCCAAACCTGACCTGTAAGTATTTTTGATTAAATTCTTTCTGGCCCTTCATAGACAGCAACAGAAAGGTAGTAAGGATATTGGTAAAATAGTCCATCTGACATCAGTGATTCAACCTTAATTTCATAAAGCTACAAGAATAGTTTCTGTGCGCAAAGAAAACAAAAATAATGACTTTATTCAACAATTTCTTCTCTTCTCTTAAAATTTTTAAGTTCAGTCAACTCAAAGAATTTTATTTCATTTAAAATGTTAAGTTGTACTAAGTGCCTGCTTAGATATTTAAGTTAATTCAGCTTAAAATTTTAAGGCAGCCAGGTAACAAATTACTTTATGTTGACTCAGCAAATTGTGTGTTTTTTTTTTTTTACGGTGTACGTCAGAACGCCGAATCCTGTGTCAGCAAAACATGCATGCGTCATGGTACTCTTGTGAATGCACTTCGAAGACTAACACGAAAGAGAAGAAATTGTTAAATAAAGTCATTATTTTTTTTCCGCCTTTGCACACAAATTGTATTCTTGTAGCTTCATAACATTACGATTGAATCACTGATGTCACATGGAGTATTTTAATAATGTCCTTACTACCTTTCTGTGCCTTGAATGTTTCAGTTGTATTGCTGTCAGGGTCAGAACGCTCTCAGGTTTCATCAAAAATATCTTAAAAGAATAGTTCACCCAAAAATTTAAGTCTCCCCATGATTTACTCACCCTAAAGCATTGGTCTCAAACTCAATTCCTGGAGGGCCGCAGCTCTGCACAGTTTAGGTCCAACCCTAATCAAACACACCTGATCCAGCTAATCAAGGCTAATCAAGCTCTTCAGGCTAACTAGAAACTTCCAAGCAGGTGTAAGTTGGAGCTGGTTGGAGCTAAACTGTGCAGAGCTGCGGCCTTCCAGGAATTGAGTTTGAGACCACTGCCCTAAAGCAATCCTAGGTGTATATGACTTTCTCCTTCCAGACGAACACAGTCAGAGTTGTTTTAGAATTTTTCCTGGCTCTTTCAAGCTTTATATTTTATTTTGAAGCTCCAAAAAGCACATATATCCATTGTAAATGGAATGTGTTTGTCTGGAAGGAGAAAGTCATATACATAAATAGTCATACATTTTCATTTTTGGGTGAACTATTCCTTTAATTTGTGTTTCGATGATGAACAAAGGTCTAGACGTTTGGAATGACTTGAGGTTGAGTAATTAATGACATAATTGCTTTGGGGGTGAACTAACCTTTCAAAAAATTGAAAACTTTCTGACAGAAAACACATCTCTTCTTTACCACACTGACTGACTCATCTTGAGAATGTCTGCTACCTAAGGAGAGGATTATGTTTTACTAAAACCTCTTCATTAGATATAGATATTCAGTGCTTTCTTAAGAGCACTGTGTTGAATCATCATGTCTCTCTCTCTTTGCCTCTCATTCTCTCTCTCCCTCCCCTGTTCCCCATAAATTCTTAACTTCACATGCCAACATCTATACTCCTCCTGGCTGCTCAATGCCTCTCATGGCAGATGGGGAACGGTTGACTCTAGGCAGGGTGCCCAGTAGGGAAAGAGAGAAGGATGAAGAGAGAGAGTGAAAGAGTAAGAAAAGGAGACAAAAATGATAGAACAAAGAGGCAGTCAAATACAGTACACAGAGGACAGGAAAAGAAAGTTTTCTGCTTTTATAACATTTACAAAGGTGGACCAGTCTTGTGTGACTGTTTAGAAAACCTTGTATTTATATGTGACCCTGGACCACAAATCCAGTCATAAGTTGCACAGGTATATTTGTAGCAATAACAACAATACATTGTATGGGTCAAAATGATTGATTTTTCTTTTGAAGATCATGTTCCATGAAGATATTTTGTAAATTTCCTACCTTAATTGTATCAAAACTTAATTTTTGATTACACTGCAAAAATGATTTTCTTACTTAGATTTTTTGTCTTGTTTCCAGCCAAAATATCTAAAAATTCTTAAATCAAGAAGGATTTTCTAGACAACAAAAAATATTGTCTTGTTTTCCGAAAAAAAAAAGTCATAATTAAGTGATTTTTTGCATTTTTTGCTAAATAATCTTATTTCAAGATGAAAACTAGATTATTTTGCTTACCCCATTGGCAGATTATTTTGCTTGTTTTAAGCAAAAACTCACTTAATTTTGACTTCTTTTTTCTGAAAACAAGACAATAATTTTGACTTGTCTAGAAAATGCTTCTTGATTTAATAATGTTTGGATTATTTTGGTTGGAAACAAGACAAAAAATAATAAGAATAATAATAAGAACTTTGTCTGAACAACTTAGAAGGCGATTTTCTTAATATTTGGATTTTTTTTTGCACCCTCAGATTCCACATTTTCAAATAGTTGTATCTCTGACAAACCATACATCAATGGAAACTTATTTATTCATGTATGAATCTCAATTTTTTTTAAAATGTACCCTTATGACTGTTTTTTTGGTCCATGGTCACATATGGTTATCTATTAGGGCAAGCCAATAGATACCCTATCTGTGCTCCTTGTCTGATTCTTCTACTCAGAGATGATGTACTGCACTGTACTTTGTAGATATGCTTCACTGGCATCTCACTGGAGTAGAGACAGGCACAACTGTCATGTGTTGAAAGCAAAGCCCCTTGGAGCTTAGTCTAGCGCTGATCAGATCGCTAAGCAGCAAGTGTAGACATGCCTGCCGGTCACGCACACCAACACATGCACACACGCAGCTCAAGGTGCGCATCTCTTTCTTCTTCTGTTTCTCTGATGAAGGAATACGTTTGTTGGTACCAGAAGTAAGACTTGCCTTTGAGCTATCTGTATCGAGTCCTCAGAGGATCGGTAGACAGAGCTTTACAAATGCAGTTTCAAAGTATTCCTGGGAAGTGCATCAGATACATAGTGGAGGAGCAATTTGTCTGTTTACTTGTTTAGCAATAGATGCACTGTGTACAGGAGCTTCTTAAGTTAACTTTGTTAGAGATTCCTAGGCAAAGTGGATGAATTGTGCTTGTGATAATTTAAACTAGTAAAAGACTTGTTCTGACATCAAGAGTTTGTGGGGAATTATAGCGGCAGTGTTGATTGATGTCTTCCCAATTAAATTAGAAAAAGATCTTTGATTCTAGGTAAGTTATAAGGTACAGTCCGGCATCTTGAAGACATTTATTTTACGAGAACAGCAGACTAACTGCACATTCATTATAACACTTATTACGTGGCTAGCAGCGTTGGGGAAAGTTACTTTTAAAAGTAATGCATTACAATATTGCGTTACTCCCTAAAAAAGTAACTAATGGTTGCTTTTTATGAAAAGTGATGCGTTACATTACTTTTGTGTTACTTTTGCGTTACTTTTTTAAATCTGGGCAGGGCTTGCTTGTTTGTTTTTAATATAAAAAAGTTTGATGTAAAATGTAAAGCAAATGTAAAAGCCATTTCACACCAAAATAAAATTAAGTGAATAAGGCTAAGGATAAAGGAAAATTAAATTCATGTCTGTACAGTAGAACTGTAGGAAAAGAAAGTTCAACACACTTCAGCAATGAGGGGAAAAAAGCACAAATATTAGTTAATCTAAAGTAAGTTTTGCTTATTAGTACACTGCAAAAAATGCTTTTCTTACTTAGATTTTGTGTCTTGTCTTATGCCAAAATATCTGTTTCTAATAAAAATTCTTAAATCAAGAAGGGTTTTCTAAAAGTAATCTAAAGTAAATAATCTAATCTAAAAGTAAAAATTGTCTTGTTTTTTCTGAAAACAAGTCAAAATTAAGTGTGTTTTTGCATGAAACAAGCAAAATTATCTCCCAATGGGGTGAGCAAAATAATCTTGTTTTCAGTTTGAAATAAAAAAAACATTTGCTTACCCCATTGGCAGATTATTTTTCTTGTTCTAAGCAAAAATGTACTTAATTTTGACTTGCTTTTTCTGAAAACAAGAAAATTATTATTTACTTGTCTAGAAAATCCTTCTTGATTTAAGATTTTTTATATATATATTTTGGCTAGAAACAAGACAAAAAAGCTAAGTAAGAAAAGTATTTTTGCAGTGTACGGTTGAATTGAATCAACAAAGGTCAGCAGCAAAGCCATTGGTTAATAAAATGGGATTAAATACATAAAGAAAACAAAAAGTAACTGGCGTTACTTTTTTGAAAAAGTAACTCAGATATATTCTTGGAAATTAAAAAGTAATGCGTTACTTTACTAGTTACTTGAAAAAAATAATATATTATTACATAACTTGTGTTACTTGTGTAATGCGTTAACCCCAACACTGGTGGCTAGCATGAAAATCAGTATACCAAGATTATATCAAGATTTAAAGGGTTAGTTTGCCCAAAAATGAAAATTAGCCCATAATTTACTCACCCTCATGGCATTCTAGGTGTATAGGACTTTCTTCTTTCAGACGAATCTGATCTGAGTTGTATTAAAAAATGTCTTTGCTCTTCCAAGCTTTATAATGGCAATGGGCAGGTGTTTTCGTTCAACAGTCCAAAAGAAGTCCAATAAAGTGCATCCATCCATAATAAAAAAGTGCCTCACAAAGCTCCAAGGGCTGAGTGAAGGCCTCCTGTAGTGAATCGATGTGTTCTGATTAGATTCACCTGAAAGAAGAAAGTCGTATACACTTAGGATGCCTTTGGAGTGAGTAGATCATGGGATAATTTTCATTTTGGTGAACTAACCCTTTAAGTTCAGGTTATTACCATGTAAAAAGAAAGAGACATGATACGACCATTGCATAAGAGGTTGTTGCTGGTGAAATGGTCATATGTAAATTTTAGAGTTTCAGTATATGAAAAATAAATTGACCGATCCAAATAAAGTACTCTAAATGACTGTTCAGTTGAAATAATTTAAACAATATATGATAGTAGTATATGACAAATGCTAGAATATTCCACAAACTGTTTATTTGAAACACAAGTTATTTTTTTCCTGGTAACACCTATTTAGTTCTGATTATTTAAAACATTCAAATGACTTATTAAATTATGCTGCACATATGGCCATGTCAGTTCTGTCATCAAGCTACTGTAAATTAGCATAATGTGAAAAATCTTTCTCTTTGCACAGCAAGCCCCTCTGAGGAGGTAATGAATGATTAGCTAATGAAGTGTTTTTTTTTTTTTTAACACAACATATGCTGGAGATTTTTATAAGGATTGTGAAGGCCATTTTGTACAATGACCAAATTCCATGTATTCGCAGAAAATTGTCTTTTCAGTGTGTGTCAGTGTCAGAGTTTTTGTTGTCGTTGTTGTTGTTGTTATTTCCATGCACTGGTATTATAGTATTCAATATTACAAATCTTGCAACTAGCACTTCTGGGCAACAAATACTGGGAGAGATTCCTAGAATGAGGTCTAAAATGCAGAATCTGAACTGACGTGCCTGGAAATGAATTTCCAATTGAAGACTGACGTGCCCTGTAATATCCTGGGCAATCATTTCGCCCTTTGCCCCGAATTGCTCGGAAAAGATCTGCAATGATAGTCCTCAGATTTGTCAGGGATCAATTAGCGTACAGAAAACAAACAGCGCTGAAGTGTTGTTTCTGAAAATTACTGGATAGAGTGACAGAGGTTTCATTTATTTTGAAATACCCTGACCAAGTGTTCTGTCACACTGCTAGCAATGCATTTGGGTACTAACAGTTGGTGCCAGACTCTTTATCTTCACAAGGGGGTTTGTACTGGAGGAAAAATGTCTTGTGTTTTGACATTTACTCGATGCATTTCATACCTTTTTAAATATTTATTTTCCCCACTTCCTTTTTTCACTGGCAAATTTCTTCTACACCAGTGTAGTTTGGTGTCAGTAAGTATTTTTTTTTTTTTTAAATGTTTCTTATGTACACCACATCTGCATTTATTTGAAGTCTTTAGTGTCACAAGATCCTGCAAAAACCATTTTAATATGCTGTTTTGGTGCATAGTTGAAAATTTTTGAAAATAGCAATTATTTCATATATTTATTGCATCCTTGCTGAACAAAAGTATCACTTTCTTGACACCAAACTTTTGAATAAAAGTGTACACTACCGGTCAAAAGTTTTGGGTAGTAATGTTTTTTAAAGAAGTTTCTTCTGCTCATCAAGCCTGCATTTATTTGATCCAAAGTGCAGCAAAAGCAGTAATATTGTGAAATATTTTTACTATTTAAAATAACTGCTTTCTATTTGAATATATTTTAAAATATAATTTATTCATGTGATCAAAGCAAATTTATCATAACTCCAGTCTTCAGTGTCACATGATCCTTTAGATATCATTCTAATATGCTGATTTGCTGTTCAAGAAACATTTGTTATTACCATTGTTATTATTATTATTATTATTATTATTTAATTATATTATTTTTTTTTTGAGGATTCTTTGATGAATAGAAAGATCCAAAGATCCATAGATTATAGAAATCATTACTTTTATTTAGCAAGGATGCTTTAAATTGATCGAAACTGATGATAAAGACATTTATAATGTTACAAAATATTTCTATTTTAGATAAATGCTGTTTTTCTGAACTTTCTATTCATCAAAGAAACCTGAAAAAAATATACTCAGCTGTTTTCAACGTAGTAATGATAATCTATGTTTCATTGAGCAGCAAATCAGAATATTAAAATCATTTCTGAAGGATCATGTGACACTGAAGACTAGAGTAATGATGCTAAAAAATTAGCTTTGAAATCACAGGAATAAATTACATTTTAAAATCTATGTATCATTCAGATAGGAAACAGTTATTTATTTTAAATAGTAAAAATATTTCAAAATTCTACCGTTTTTACTGTACTTTGGATCAAATAAATGCAAGCTTGATCTTTAGAAAACATTAAATATATTTCTGTTCAAAAACCTTTGACTGGTAGTGTATATTTGTCTGTTCTTCTATAATCTAAACTTTAGTAAATTAAAGTTTCAATTCTTTAAATACAAATTTCTCTTTTTTTCTTTAATCCTCCCCCTCACTCCTATCTTGTTTGATTTTTTTATTGTTTTTTTTCTCTCTCTGTTTGGCAGGTATAAGGGTTTTATCAAAGACTGCCCCAGTGGTCAGTTAGACGCAGCTGGCTTTCAGAAGATCTACAAGCAGTTCTTCCCCTTCGGTGATCCCACCAAATTCGCCACCTTTGTCTTCAACGTCTTTGACGAAAACAAGGTAACAAGAGGCTGAAAAAAAGGAAACATCAATAAAACGAAAGCACTGTTATATTAGCCTACTGGGTCTTTTATGAAGTTGCAGTTTACCATGAAGTGTTATGTGTTGATTTGTCTTCTTTACTGAGTTGGAAAATTATCACCACTAGAATCTCTCCCCGAAGAACTGTTTGGCTGAATAGCAAAATACAGTGTGTAAACACTCCATTTACTTTCATTTACTCAGCAAGAGGGACATTATGTCTTTCCATTTTAGTTGCAGAAATGCAGTTTCAACAGATTTGCAGAATTTAGATTTTTTTTGTGTGGTAGAACAATTTGCTGTCTGAGTCCAAGCAAAATGATGATGCATTTAGAAGCTTCATAGAGAAAATTACACGCAAGAAACTGTGTGTGTATGTGTGTGTGAGAGAGAGAGAGAGAGAGAAAGCCAGACGTTGCCGGTCTGATGCCCCTGTGGACTATTCTGAGATGTTTCTAGATTCTCAGCGGGACTGTCTGCTTCAATCACATCTTTAGACACACTTCCAAATCACTATGTCAAAATGACATTTCCAGTATGTAAAGCCTTCTGTGAAAAGGTACTAAACACAGGTGAGATAACATCTTTCCCTGCTGCTGCCATATTTAATGGCAGTTTTTGCTGTGTCACTCTGCAGTTGTTTGCCATCTTTGCTGTCTCTTTCATCTCAGTTTGACGTGAGACCATAACAAAGCAGTATAAAGCCAGCCCTTTTTTGTCACTCCTTTAAACTTCTTTTTTCTATTTACCCATCAATTCTCATGCTGTCTTTCTGTTGTGCATCCACAGGATGGGCGCATTGAGTTCTCAGAGTTTATTCAAGCTCTGTCTGTCACATCCAGAGGGACGCTGGATGAAAAACTCAGATGTAAGGCCAGAATCTCATAATATCAGCAGTACCTCAAAAGTTTGTTTGTGCAGCAGAGTGTTCATTAATCTGCAAAAGATTGTCTCAGGAAGGGACATTTCAGAGTCTTGTATTAAAACAGATGTTACCCAGATGTACTACTAAATGTTTTGAACAAGTCTGCCGCTTTAATTTAATTTGTCATCATGACTAATGAAAAGATGAGCATGTCAAAATAAACAGTAGAATTGTCTAGCATTAGTTTTCTAATGAGAACCTACAGTTATTCTCAGCTCTTTACAGAGAGTTTTCTTAATGTGCTTGTTTGTTATTGCTGTCACAGGGGCCTTTAAACTTTATGATCTTGATAATGATGGCTACATAACCCGAGATGAGATGCTAAACATCGTGGACGCCATCTACCAGATGGTGGTGAGTCATTTGCTTCTCACTGAACCGTAACTTTCTATTTCTGTTGAGTTAATGAAAGAGCTTTCTTGGAAGGCCAACATGGTTTTTTATTGTAAGTCTTAACTCTAAAAATTGATTATGATGGTCTGTCAAATTGATAAAGAGACTGCAGTGAATACCTTTGCGAACGCTGGATAGCATCGGGTGCTTTTTCTGTGCAAGATGTTTTCTTGCTGTTCTGATCGTATACAATTGACAAAGAGGCCCCATCCACCTGTGTGGTAAAAGTTATGAAAGTTACCTATTAATTTCTATAAAAACATATTTTTTCTGTCAACCAAACGTATGTGTATACAGTGGAAGTCAAAAGTTTACATACACCTTGCAGAATCTGTAAAATGTCAATTATTTTACCAAAATAAAAGGGGGTAATACAAAACGCATGTTATTGTTTATTTAGTACTGACCTGAATAAGATATTTCACATAAAAGACGTTTACATATGGTCCACAAGAGAAAATATTTATTAACATTTTAAAAAATGACCCGTTCAAAAGTTTACATACGCATTGATTTTTAATACTGTTGTTACCTGAATGATCCACAGCTGTTTTTTTTCTTTAGTGATAGTTGTTCATGAGTCCCTTGTTTGTCTTGAACAGTTAAACTGCCTTCTGTTCTTCAGAAAAATCCAAAACAGATTGAAGATATGTACATTTTTCTTATTTTGTCTAAATATATTTTTTTTGTTATTGTATTACTGCCCTTCAGAAGCTACAGAAGACATTTACATTTCCCAGAAGACAAAATAAGTTAAATTCACCCTGATCTTCAAATTCAAGAAGTTTTTGCCACCCGGCTCTTAATGCATTGTGCTTCCTTCTGAAGCAAAAGTGAGCGCTTGAACCTTCTGTAATAGTTGCAAATGAGTCTCTCAGTTGTCCTCAGTGTGAAAAGATGGATCTCAAAATCATACAGTAATTGTTGGAAAGGGTTCAAATAAACAAAAATGCTGAAAAACCAAAGAATTTGTGGGACCTGAAGGATTTTTCTGAAAAACAGTGTGCAGTTCAGGACAACTTGGTAGGACAAACAAGGGACTCATGAACAACTATCACTAAACAACAAAAAACACAGCTGTGGATCATTCAGGTATCAACACAGTATTACAAATCAAGCGTATGTGAACTTTTCAACTGGGTCATTTTTATAAATTCAACTATTATTTTCTCTTATGGACTATATGTAAATGTCTTTTTATGTGAAATATCTTATTCAGGTCAGTACTTAATAAAAAACAGCATGCATTTTGTATGATTTTGCTAAAATAATTAACATTTTGCAGAATCTGCAAGGTGTATGTAAACTTTTGACCGCAACTGTATGTTTAACCTAGTATCTAAAATAAGAAACGCATGAAGAATCTTACATATTGAACATGTTATGCATGTCTGCAGCAGATGCACAGACTTTACTTTGAATATTTTAAATAAGAGTATGTGAAAAAAGACAACTTTACAATGTTATAAATAATAAACAGTATTGTACAGCATTTATTACTCTTGCAAATTTTTACAGACACTAAAATTGCTTTTGTTAGTTGTAGTTACTGTTTAGTTAAAATAACTTGAATTAATGCTAAACAGTAGTATTTTCATAAATTAACTTTAATAAATAAAAATGATTGTACATTATACCTTATACATTAAAATAGCATATAATATTACTGTAAAGTTCTATTTACATACAGCACAACAAATTTTTAATTTCACCAACTATTGTGTTTAGTCCTTAGATGCTATTGAATGCTATAGAAAAATTCACAATATTTTACATATTCACCATATCGCTTACAGTGATCAATTTTTTCCTTCATTTCGATCTGATATATGGAGTCAGCTGAACTGCTTGTATTAATTGCAGTCTGTTGTTTTGTTTTGTTTTTTTTTTTCTTTTTGTTCATTTGGCTGGTAAAAAAAAAAAAAAAAAATACTTTTTTAGTTTTATCTAAAGGACAAAAATATAAAAATGACCATGTTTATCTTTATTTCCCACACAGAAATGAATGGGTAACTAATTTCTGACACCCAGGATTTGTTTTCCCTCATTATAGGCTAAAAACACAGACGATTTGTTACCGACCAGAGTTGTTTCTTATCCTGCTATGGAAGGGCAGGTGTACAGGTATGTCCTAATAATTTATGCCTTGTTTATGTCTTACAGGGGAACACTGTGGAGTTACCTGAGGAGGAAAACACACCAGAGAAAAGAGTTGACCGCATCTTTGCGATGATGGATAAGGTGAATTCTGTGTATTTATTTACTGTGCACTTTATTGCTTTTCTGCTGCCTCATTGCTCTCATAAACAGCATTACTTGCAAAAATGGTTGACAGTGTAAAAATAAATATGGAAAATGTACTGCATTTATAGCCAGCTGCAATAAATCTCTGACAATTTACAAAAAAATCCAATCTCATGACTTCCTACAACTGAATATTCATAGCTCTAAGTTCAATACAATGGCTTGTTTTTGCTGTGATTGTCAGGATGGCTGTCCTTCGTCAGGCACTAGAAACACAGAAGCACGCCACATGAAAAAGGCAAAACAGAAGCTCTATTGCATCTAGTGGCCCTCGGAAAGCTTTAATAAAAGAGCTTTTGGAAAAACACTGAGCTCTAGAGAGAAATTGAATTTATCAATAAAACGGTCTTTCTGCCTGATACCCTATGCACTTAATACAAGTATTTGTGTATAAATTCGAAAACAGTGACGTGACATAACTAATTGTCTTCCTTTTGTCAACAGAATGCAGATGGGATGTTGACTCTGCAGGAGTTTCAGGAGGGCTCTAAGGCAGACCCCTCTATTGTACAGGCACTATCCCTTTATGACGGTCTGGTGTAGGCCCATCTCAAAATGGCATTCAGTGAGTCCCATTTTCCCATAACTGCAGTTTACCAACCTTCTGACTGCAGTGAATATTCGAAATGCACACATAAGTGTTATTTCAGTATTATTTATAGACTGTTATTTTATTTGAGCTCGATTTCAAGTACCTAAAATAATTAGTTGACTTCACAGATAATTTACTAACTCCCATGTCATCCAAGATGGTTATGTCTTTCTTTCTTTAGCCGAAAAGTAATTAAGGTTTTTGAGGAAAACATTCCAGGATTTTTCTGGACTTCAATAGGAGCCAGCGGGTTGAAGGTCTAAATTGCAGTTTCATTGCAGCTTCAAAGGGCTCTACACGATCCCAGCTGAGGAATAAGAGTATTATCTAGCAAAACAATTGATTTTCTAAAAATAAAAAAATAAGTACCGACCCATTGTTTACAAAGCAAACGTGCAAAGAAAGTTAAATGCCCCTTACAAAAAAAAAAAGTAAAACAACAAAGTCAGACGATTTGAAGTTTTGAGTTTTTGCCCTACCCAAACTTTTTTTAAAAAAAGACTAATCATTTTGCTAAATAAGACCCTTTTTCCTTGGCTGGGCTCCTGTAGACCAGTCTTCGTTAACCTATGGCTTGCGAGCCACACGTGACTCTTTGACAGAAATGACGTGGCTACAGTAAAAAACATAACTGTCACTAGAAATAAGTTCCCTGCAGAAAATAAACGAGCATATTCTTTGTTGTACAGCGAATCAAAGTTAACCTTGAGCATGCAGATTCAAGCAACAACTGCAACAACTGTGAATAGTTATGGCACAAAGAAAACATTGAGAGGAGCATCGACCAGCAAGTTTTAAAATGAGTGGACAGAAACATTTGCTTTTATCGAAAGCTATGTGTTCTGCTCTGTCTGGTTTGCTCAGATCAACTGTCGTCGCAAAACTGATTTAAATCCAACTGATTTAAATTTAAATCTTCCCGCATTATATTTAAATTTAAAGGAGATCACAACAAAGAAAGCAACAGATAAGCGATGCATTATATTAATTAACAGCTAATTTCAAAATGAAAGGCTGCAAGAGGAAAGAGCCCGGCATCCACAATGCAAAGATAAGTTTGTCCCACTACTTTTAATGAAGATGATCGTGCATTGAGCTTCTGCGGCTTACTTTCAATTTCATTTGTAGCAGTTTTCGGGTCGGCTTGTTGAAGAGATACTCAGCTACTCATCCACAGCGATGTTTGTTGCATTAGCACTGTCATATCTGACTATAACATGCCATATAGCCTATAAAACACTCTCACACATTTGTTATTTTAACATTTTGGGAGGAATAAAATTTGCATATGTGGTTTCAACAACCAGATGCAGTTTCGTCTGGAATGCGGCCCAGACTACCTCCTGAAGTGGTTTGAGAGATCGGATTTAAATCCTTCTCGAAAACGTTTCAGAGGCCATTTACATCTGGTCTTTTCACGAGGGGATAGATATCCAATCAGAGAAAATTAATAAAGTGACCAGGTGTAAACAAAGTACCCCATGGGCGAAAGCCGAAATAAGTAAAGGCTATTTTTATAGTAAAATATTAGTATATTTCAAATTGTATTTGTGAAATATATATATATATATATATATTTTAACCAGAATTTAAAAATGTGCATGTTTTTCATTCATGCATTCAGCATGTGATGCTTCATATTTGTTTTGTTTTTGAGTTGTACATGGACAAATAAAGGTTTTGTTATTGAAAACCTTTATTTTTTATTGTAATAATATAATGTTTTTTTTTTCAATGGCTCTTTTGAAAAAATGCACTTGCCAAAAAAAAAAAAAAATGGCTCTTTGGTGAAAAAAGGTTCCCGACCCCTGATGTAGACCCCTTTGATGCTGCATTGAAACTGCAGTTTGGACCTCCAACCTGTTGGCTCTCATTGAAGTCTGCTATATGGAGAAAAATCCTGGTATGTTTTTCTTTTTGACTGAAGGAAGAAAGACACATCTTTACAATTCTATACAGCACTTTTCAATACAATACAGTTCTTTACAAAAACTTTACAATGCTTTTCAGTCCAAACTGAAAAGATGTACTTAGCAAAGAAAAGGTTTTACTGTTAGAGGTAAAACTGTGTCAAGCCTAAAATATGATCAGCTCTCTATCCTTTTTTAATGTTCTAAAGGAACAACGTCAGCCTTTATAATTATTCACTTCGGCCCAGTTGCATGTGTTTGAAAGCACTAGTTAGATTAACTGTAATTTCCACAACTCAGTGTAAATTTAAAGTTTCTATTTTTCGTTCCTATCTATATACTAGGTAATCAATACAGTCCATTTATGTCATCCTGCTGGCACTGTGAGAGGAAAGCTGACCTGTCACCAGTCTCTTGGACCTGCCAACATGAAGGTGCATTGTGGGTGCTGCTCTTAAGAGAGGATCAGCTGTCGATCACTCATCTCCACTGTCACTGGAAAACCAAAATCTGCTCAAGAACCCTTGCAGAGCTCATTTGGGATGAGTGATGTACAGTAAAGGAGCCTGATGAGAGTCTGATGGGTTAAGCACCCTTTTTGTAAAGAAGATAAGAAACTCATCGGGAAAGTGACTGTGAGGGCATCCACAACAGTGTTATTAAATGTATAACTCAAATATTCTAAACACAAATGAATGAGTTCCTTATATTGCTGTGGACTTAAGATGGACCTAGCTGGATTTTGGTCTGGCCTTCACTTCACGATGAACGAAGATGCAGTTGCACTCTTCCATGGAGCTTCAGCAAGCACTGGCATTGAACAACATGCATCTAGGTGTATTTATTTATATAACCTTTCTATGTAAATTAGCAATCTTCAACAATAAACAAACACATATAAATCTCCTTATGAATCTCATGCTTATTCTTGAGACTTCTCACAGCCATGATGTATTATACTGAGACTGTATCTACTCACATTGTCCTGCTTTGCTTGACCCACAGGCAGCATCACAGTAAAACCAGTAATGTAGAAAGCAAATTGTCTACAGTATTGCATATAACTGTCATGATTATGTGGGCATATACAGTTGAAGACAAAATTATTAGCCCCTTATAAAATATTTCATTTTTCAAATAACTCCCAAGTGTTGTTTAACAGAAAGACGATTTTATCAACACAGCATTTTTAAACAATACTTTATTCAGGAAGCTTTTAGGGTTTGTAATACAAATAGAAATAAATGTCCTTAGCAAACTTCATTCTAGCTTGGAGGTGTCTCTTCTTCAGAAGTGGAGTCTTTCTTGGTCGGCAACCTCGCAGTTCATTCCTGTGCAGGGCTCTAGTGACTGTCTTCGTTGAGACATCAATTCCAGACTTGGCTAGGTCATTCACTAGTGTCTTGGCGGTTGTTCTTGGGTCTTTAGAAACCTCTCTCGCTAGTTTTCTTTCCAAAGTTTTTGAAATCTTTGGCTTCCTGCCTCTGCCCGTCTTGTTCTCCACTGTGTTGGTCTCTTTAAACTTCTTGATAATGCATCTCACTGCAGTTCTTGACACTCGAAAACGCTTTGATAAACGTGTGTATCCTTCTCCATCTTTATGAGCATTAACAATTCTTTCTCTCAAGTCCAAACTAATTTCTTTTGTCTTTGCTATGATGACAGTGCATATTATTTTACTAGTTGTTTTGCAAGATACTAATCCTCAGCTTGAAGAGCAATTTAAAGGCTTAACTAGGTTAATTAGGTTAATCAGGCAAATTAGGTTAATTTGGCAAGTCATTGGACAGCAGTGGTTTGTTCTATAGCTAATCAAACTAATAATTTCTTAAGGGGGCTAATAATATTGACCTTGGCAGTTTTTTTTTTTATTTATTTTTTTATTCTTTTATTCAAGCAACTATAAGAGATCAGACTTTCTCTAGAAGAAAAAAATAATAGGAAATAATGTAAAAACATTCTCTTGCTCTGTTAAAAATTCACAGGGGGGCTAATAATTTTGTCTTCAACTGTATGTGATGCAGTCAACACTGGAAAAAATGCTCTTCCCCGACAGCTACTGCGTTGCACCTCTGGCTAGTTTGAAAGAATAAGATTAATTTTGTACCAATAGCATATACAGCATTTATCAGCAATGCACATGCCTACGGTGTTCGAAGTTCTACACAATGTTGATGTATTCAGTAATGTTAAGGGTGTGGTTAAAATCGCACAGCTTTGAAACCTTTTTTTTTTTAAAGCCCAACATTTCATCTTTCTAATATGGTTATCTGTAAAAAGTCTGTCTGCCCTCCACTAGCAAATGCACTGCTGAGTTTGTCTTAATGTCACAGAGACACTGCAGTAGATGAAATATTATGGTTATAGGGTAATGTTAATGGGGTCTCTTTAAATAAAAAAAAAATTGTGAAAAAAATGTCTTGGGGGTCTGTTTAGGGAAATAAGTTAATTCACCTGAATATTGCATGTTCTAGCTAATAATCACCACTTTCGTCCTTGGGTCCAGCAGTAGTTGAGGTGCGATGTAGCAAATTAGCTCAAAAGGGAAATGTAAATAAATAATTACAGTTATGTATATCAGCTACCAGTAGTAACTGTAGCAGAATCAAATTACCATCAACTAATCTGTTCGTCCAGTGAATATTTATTGTAATTTTATATATTATCTTGGCCACAGAAAATAACCTTCTTAGAGTGCTATTGCATTAGAGCATGTAGCTAGTTTGGAATCAAATTCATTTACAAGCAGTGACAGAATCAGAAACTCATGTAATTCATGCACATAAGTTTTGTTAACTAAGCACTAACGCAAATAACTAATCTAAACAAACAAACATATTAATCACTCATACATGAGAGAAGGGCAAGTGAGACTGGATGAATAAAACCATTAGACAAACAGGGAGTAAAGCTATGAAAAGTGCAGTTAACCACCTGAGTGAAACCATCAGCGTCAACGCCTCCAATAGAAATGGTGTAATGCACATGCAGTATGAAAGGATTCCAGGCTAAAAGGACCAAAAATGGAGATGGAACAGTTCAGAACCTGACTGCTTGCATAATACAATGGAACACTTGGCACTGTTCAATAATCAGTTAAAGCAACCAGATTTTACACATGGAAAATATTAGTCTCATGAATAATAATGGATGCTGGTGCAGACAATAAAAGGCACCAGAAAAGAGAAAATGAATTATGCCTTTTCCTATTTGGTCTGACTGCTTCTATACTGTCATACTGGCATATCTGTAGTGTTACAAAGCAATCAAGATCCCATACTTAACATACATATAACTTATTAAATACATACCGTGGATATTACTAAACATCTTTATTATGACTCAGTGCAAACACTACTGTCTGTCAGAGTTCCTCCTTCCCATATGAGAACTACGCTTATACCTGATATCTACACTTTCTTGCTATCTAGGCACAGCCACCTCACCTGACAGCCCATCAATTTTAATGGCCTGCTTGGGCTCAGATACCCTCAGCCGCTGGAATGTAGGGTCACCTCGCTTCTGTCATGTCATGCCTCGGTGGACATGTTGTTAACAGCAGGTGGTAGGTATCAGTATGGCAGGGTGGGACTGTTTTGTGTTTACATGCAGCCGAGACACTATCTCTGTTCAACAGATGCACAGCCATTCTGAATACTCACACTCCTCCCTGAACCTTGTTTTTCTAAGTGTATATATACAATATCTTATCTGCTTTCAGACTAGGATCCAAACGCAACTCTTTGGTCTCGTTGATATTCCTAGAGTTATTTCTGAGAATACGTTAATTTGGTTAACTTCTTAAACAATATATTTCATTATTTAGCCATATTAATTTGTTTTTATATTATCTGTACATATGCATATCCTATAGGCGACAACCAAATATGGGTAGTAACTGATGGATTACGTTATCAGATTCCAAAAATTACAAAAGTACTTGTAATTAAATTAAATTACATTTTACTTGTCAGATTACTTTTTATTGTTTACATGATTCCATAGATTCTCTCAAATTTCTCTTTTTCTTTAGCTTTCTTCAGGTCTTCAGTTTTGTGGACATTCACACAAAGCCTGAATCATTTCAGGTTTAAGAAGTGATTCAACATTGCATCAACTACTAATGATCACATTCACTCAGTGTGTTTTTAAACCATGTATTACTATGTCTTTGGAAAGGCTTTTGTTTTTCAACATTAAAGTGCTCAAATTCAGGTTATTCTTATTTACATGTAATGCAGGAATTCCTAAACTCTTTCACCTAATATATTTACTTGAAGAAAATTTACTTGAGATTTTAAGATAAATATTTTAATAATTAAGTATTGCATTTCTGACATTGGTTAATGGTCACATAACATGCAAGTAAACAAATAAAATGTTTCTTTTCTTGTTTTTTTTAAGTAAGTGTTTTATTTTGATTGATGTTATTTTAAATGATGTATTTTAATTGTACATTTTTATGCTTTTATTTAGCTTTCCATTAAACTCACAAACTCAAACCTTGACATAATGTGTTTAATGCACTTATTGTTCTTAATAACAATTAATGAAATATATTTTCTTATTCTTTGTACTTTTATATGAATATGGTACACAATTATCCTGTTTAAATCAGTGTCATAAATGTGTTGGATCAAAAGTACTCTGATTATATTACCTAACAAATTGTGTAATGTAATGGATTACATTACTAACTACAGTTTTCTGTCATGTAATTTGAAATCAGTAAAGGACTATAGTTTGTAAGCTCTGTATTTAACAATAACAAGATGTTATATTCATCAAAGCATCCTGAAAAGGCCTATTATGGTTTCTGCGAAAATATTAAGCAGTAGGCCTACAACTGTTTTCATCGATAATAAGAAATGTTTACAAATAGAATGATTTCTGAAACGGAAAATTTATGCTGAAAATAAGCTTTTACATCACAAGAATCATTTCCATTTTTAATATATCAAATTAGTATTTGGGTACTAAATGTGACCCTGGACCACAAAACCGGTCATAAGTAGCATGAGTATATTTGTAGCAATAGCCAAAAATACATTGCACGGGTCAAAATGATCGATTTTTCTTTTGGTGGCCAAAAATCATTAGGATATTAAGTAAAGATCATGTTCCATGAAGATGTTTAGTAAATGTCTTGCCGTAAATATATTAAAACTTCATTTTTGATTATGAATATGCTTTGCTAAGAATAGCATTTGGATAAACTTTTGCACCCTCAGATTTCAGATTTTTAAATAGCTGTATCTCGGCCAAATGTTGTCCTATCTTAACAAACCATGCATCAATGTACATTAATATAATAATAATCATCATATTTAGGTAACCACGCCGAACTTCAGTTTTGTTGGCAAAGCGCGCCCCCTGTTGACCAACAAACGACATGCGCCACATAAACATCATAATATCAACATAAACAAATATCATATGAGGTTCATGCATAATGACTCACAGGATTCTGCATACAGTATTAAAGGAATGCAAACTCATTCAATAGCATGTTTTGAAAAGTGACAGGCGGCGGACACTCCCCCTGACTTCCTCCCGCTCGTGTCAAATTGCTCGTCCCGCAACTTCCTGTCGCTGTAATTCCTCATTGCTAACGGAGGCTCCCTCTCTTAGCCTAGCTAGCTAACCCCACAAACAGAAAAGAACAACAATAAATGTACTTTAAAATTAACGTATGATATTACGTTTTGAAATAATACAGCCGTTAAAATGTGAACGAATAGAGAGCTAATGAATTTTCCGAATCAAATAGTTTCCGTTAGATTTAAATATTGCTGTATGTTATAATGCTAGCTCTGGAGCCCACAGATTTGCCTCACGGCAGCTAGCGGGGAGTTTCAACGGTTTTTTGTGTCGCTAAAATTTGATTGTCACCAGACAAGGTCAGATTGTGACTCAACTGCAAAAATAAAGTTTCTCGTTTGTAGAGCGATATCGATTTGCGTTGACACCTGTTAGCTAGCGCGGCTAGCTAGCGCTCTCCTCACATTGATTCTACTGGAAATGGTGAGTATTTCTTATCTACTTAATTTAGGTTTTACCGTTAAACTTGGGGTAATAAGATATATTATTATTATTGAATAGCTGCTGGTCATTTTCTTGAGATTGATTTGGTTAAAAAGAAGAGCATTTTACATCAAGTCTTTGGCCTTCGAGCTAGCGAATTTGTTTAAGCAAGTGTGTTTGGAAACCAGAGAGCTGCATTCCAGTTACATGACAGCTTGTCAGTTTCTGTGCAGAAAGCTGTGTTAGCATGTCAGCCGAGTAGTCATGGAGATCTCTCGTTTTTGTGTGTGAGGCATAATCGTCATGTTTTGGTCCTTCAAATAAGGTAGTACGTCTACATCCTGTTTTATACGATTTAAAGCTATGCAGATTACATTAACATTACTCAAAGGTTGCATCAGAATGGAAAATGGTCGTTTTCTCTGATGGGCATCCATTATGTAATCTGAAGGCCTCTTTTTGTATTGCTTTGATGCAGCGTTCTAGTGTTGTTTTACTCTGTATATAAAAAGCACTGTTTATACCACATAATTTTTTTCATCATCATTGGTTTGTATGTCAACAGGTAGACGCCCTCATGTGCCCATGGAAAAGGCGGCTTTCGAGGGGTGGCTGGAGTCAGTTTCCACCACCTTCCTGGCGCTAAGTGACCAGCAACGCAACCAATCGCTGGACCACCTCATCTCACTGAGCGGAGCCGCCCAACTGCGACACCTGTCCAATAGGCTGGAAGCGCTGCTCAAGCGGGATTTCCTGCGCCTGCTGCCTTTAGAGTTGGCCTTCTACCTGCTCCGCTGGCTGGACCCCCAAACCCTGCTCACCTGCTGTCTGGTCTGCAAGCAGTGGAATAAAGTCATCAATGCCTGCACAGAAGTGTGGCAGAGCGTGTGTGAAGACCTCGGCTGGCGCATCGATGAGTCCATCCAGGATGCCACACACTGGAAAGGTGTTTATCTAAAGGCCAAGCTGCGCATGAAGCAGCTAAGGGAGGAGGATGCTTTTGAGACGAGCTCTCTCATTGGACACAGTGCTCGGGTGTATGCTCTCTACTACCGGGATGGGCTCCTCTGCACAGGTGTGTTACTTCTATAGTTGTCCTTCCTGGTGGAGTGATGTTTAAATCAGCATAAAATCTCATAAAATGCATCTTATTCATCATATCATGAATGATTCATCCATGAATGTGTTTTTGCATTTTGCTCGATCTTCAAGTGAAGTGACAGATTTCTTCAATCTTTTCCACCACCTTTTTTTAAATTTGACTTTAAGCTTGCATTCAGATCTGCCTCCATCCAATCACCTGTCGATAGATAGCACCAAGATGCTGCACTATTTTTATTTTTTTGCTTTTTTCGATAATCTGCTTCTTTTGGATGTACAATAAGCGCAATATTAAATGGTATTTTATTCCATACATTAGCACAGTTTTCAGTCTCCAACGTAGGGATGAATGAGCTGCTGTGCTCTTTATGGATCTTTGCATCTCAGGGTCATTAAAAATTATATATAGGAACAGTGCCCTCCACAAACATTGGCACCCTTGGTAAATGTGAGCAAAGTCAGCTGTGAAAATAAATCTGCATCGTTAATCATCGTTTATCCTTTTGATCTTTCATAAAAAACATAAAATTCTATCCTTTCTTTGTAGTAAAACAATGAAAAGGGGGAAAATGTTTTTTTTTAGTTCATGTTGAATACAATTATTGGTACCCCTAGAAATGAAGCAAATATCTCTGAAGTATATTCCAATTCATATTTACATTTTTTTAGCACACTGGGGTGAATGGGAGCATGAAATTTTCCAGCCATGACTTCCTGTCGCACATGATATTAAATGTGAGGCAAGGCAAGTTTATTTATATAGCACATTTTATACACAATGGTAATTCAAAGTGCTTTACATAAAAGGAAGTAAAATAATCATAAAGCAGTAATCACAACAATAAAACAAGGAGGAACACACAGGCTAAATTCCCTTTATTGTTCATCACGCAGAGTAAAACCAAAGAATACAGTTCTGAAGATTGTAGAGCTTCACAAAATAGAAAGTGGCTGTAGGGAAATAGCTGAAGCATTGAAAATTCCCATTTTCACCATCAGGGCAATAATTAAGAGGTTACAAATCTGCCTGGAAAATTTACTTAAAAAAAAAAAAAAAAAAAAAAAGTCAAATAGCCCCTATGGCCAACCCAGTTCCCTGACCTGAAACCTGTAGATAATGAATGGGCTGACTTGAAGAGGGAAAGCACCAACATGGAGCTGAAAATCTGAAGGATCTGGAGTTATTCTGTATGAAATAATGGTTTCTGATCTCTTGCCAGGCGTTTTCCAAACACATCAGCCATTACAGAAGAGACTCTGAGCTGTTATCTTGGGAAAAGGGCTTTGCATGAATTGAGTGCCAATAATGATTTAACTTCAATAAGATGTTATAATGTTGTGAATTTCTTGAATGAAAGATCAAAAGGATAAACAATGCCGATTTATTTCCACAGCTGCCTTTGCTCATATTTACCAAGGGTGGCAATATTTGTGGAGAGCACTGTATATGGTAATCTGACATGAATTGAGTAGTTGGGTTATGTAAAGCTATTCTGTGTTAGCTTTTTAAAGACTGAACTAAATATTGCCTTTTTTTTTTTCTTGTACAAAGTTATATTTGCTCTATGGCACTAAAACACTACTTCTTTGTGAGAGGAAACCAAGTAGCTGATTAAATTCAGTGGGTTTTCTGGTGAAGCATGGGTAAAAGTCTGAAGATATTACTTGTCTTAAATGAACATCACATTTGGTGATGCACTGATCAAAGTCGTTCTTCATCTTAGGTTCTGATGACCTGTCAGCCAAGCTATGGGATGTCCGCACAGGGCAGTGTGTCTACGGCATCCAGACCCACACTTGTGCCACTGTCAAATTTGATGAGCAGAAACTGGTGACAGGATCTTTTGACAACACCATTGCATGCTGGGAGTGGAGCACTGGTGCCAAAATCCAGCAATTCCGAGGACATACTGGGGCGGGTTGGTGTCAAGTTCTCAACGTTTTTACAGCGAATGGCACAAATTAAATGAACATTTAAAGGATCGTTTACCCCAAAATGAAAATTACCCAGTGATTTACTCACCCTCAAGCCACCCTAGGCGTATATGACTTTCTTCTTTCAGATGAATACAATCAGAGTTGTACTAAAAATGTTCTGTCTCTTCTAAGCTTTATAATGGCCAGATTTTGAAGCAAATAAAGTGTCCGTCCACTATAAATGCAAGATGCACTTGTGTAAGAAAAATATCAATATGTACAACTTTATAAGCTGTAATTTCTAGCCTCCACTGTTGTGCACATGTTCACGAGTGAGTGGCACTCCAGCAGATGACGTAGGAGAAAGCAGTGACGAACGCAGAAGCATATTGGAGAAAGAAGTACAAAATGAGAATTTGTAAAGAAAAATGTTGGAGGATCTTGATATAAGCCAAAACTTGGTTCTTACGAGACTTGCATATTCTCATCGGAGCTTACACTAAACCTACGTTTCATGTGAACGTGTGTACAGCTGTTAGCGGAAGCTAGAGATTTCTAAAGTTGTAAAAATGGGTATTTTTCTTACTTAAACATGTCGATTTGCTTCAGGAGGCATTGTGATTATATGAACTATCCCTTTAATACTTGTTCTTGCCTACGATGTCTGTTTTGTTAGTTCAGCATATGCGTGATCCTAAAGATTTGATGTTGTTGCAGTATTCAGCATAGACTACAACGATGAGTTGGACACCCTGGTCAGCGGCTCAGCAGACTTCACTGTAAAAGTCTGGTCCCTGTCTTCAGGAACCTGTGTCAACACTCTTACTGGACACACAGAGTGGGTCACTAAGGTAAGACTCTTGCCCAGGTTTTATTGTGTTTTAGAGATGGAGATCAGTTATTTTTAAACTGTGCACTAATACTGTTCATTTGTGCTTGTTTAGGTGCACCTCCAAAAAAGCCAAGTGGAGTCCATGATGCACAGTCCTGGTGACTACATACTACTGAGTGTTGATAAGTATGAAATAAAGGTAACGTAAATCACTTGTGCAAGCATGCTGAAGTTGCATGAATGTTTTTCTAAATTGTTCATTGTTACTTTAATGTGAGTCCAGTATTTTTCAACACCCCTAGTTGCATTGATGTAGTTATGTGATATTCTGACTTCATATGGATACAGTATTTATCTGGTTTTGTTTGTCCATAGGTGTGGCCTATAGGCCGTGAGATCAACTGTAAGTGCTTGAAGACTCTATCCGTGTCCGAAGACCGCAGTGTCTGCTTGCAACCGCGATTGCAGTTTGATGGCCGCTACATTGTCTGCTGTTCAGACCTGGGCATATACCAGTGGGACTTTGCAAGTTTTGATGTCATCAGGTACATTCATTTCTGCTTCTTTATTGTTTAACCAACCTGCCAGTAGCCCTGTTAAATCAGCTATTCTTTGAATGTTTTTATTTTAGAGAGCAAAATGTATTTTTAAACACTACCAGTCAAAAGTTTTTAAGAGAAGTCTACTCCACCAAGCCTGCATATATTTGATCCAAAGTAAATTTATTACTATTATGTTGAAAACAGCTGAGTAGGATTTTTTTCAGGTTTCTTTGATGAATAGAAAGTTTGTCTCAAATAGAAATCTTTTGTAACATTATAAATGTCTTTATCATCACTTTTGGTTAATTTTAAATAGATTTAAATAGGTAAATAATGATATTTGGATCTTTCTATTCATCAAAGAATCCTGAAAAAAAAGCTGTACTCAACTGTTTTAAATACTAAAGACAATAATAATAATTTAAAGTTTCTTGAACAGCAGATCGGCATATTAAAATAGTTTCTGAAGGGTCAAGGGACACTGAAGACTGGAGAAATGATGCTGAAAATGTAGTTTTGATCAAAGGAATAAATTAAATTGTAAAGTATATTCAAATAGAAAGCAGTTATTTTAGGCAGTGAAAATATTAATTAAAAAAAAAAAAAAACATTATTAAAAATCTTTCGACTGGTAGTGTATGTATTTATTTTTCCATCTAAATTTGTAAGTTAAAATTAGAGAAATGTTATGAAATAGTTCTGATTCAGACTTTTTGGGTCACAGCATTTGTGCAAATATATATTGTCTTATCCAAAGTTCGGGATTTGTTTTTAATAAAGTGGTTGTTTCATATTCACAGAGTCATCAAGCCACAGCAGGACCCCTCCAGCCTCTCTCTGCTTAGTTTCGGCGAGGTCTTCGCTCTGCTTTTTGACAACCACCACCTCTATGTTATGGACTTGAGGACTGAGGTCATCGTAGGGCGCTGGCCATTGCCAGCCTACCGCAAATCTAAACGTGGCTCTAGTTTCTTACCGGGCGTCACCTCCTGGCTCAACGGATTGGATGGCAAGAACGATGCGGGCCTGGTGTTCGCCACCAGCATGCCTGACCATAGCATTCATCTGGTTCTTTGGAGAGAGAACGGGTAGTAAGGCAGAGGAGGTGAATACTAGCCCCTGTGCTTCAAAAGCAGGCAGGACACAAAAAGAAGAAAAAAGGGTGCTCTCGATTTGAAAAATATTACAGCCAACAAAGTTAGATAATGCATGGACCAAAGTGTTTTTCCCCCTCCTCGCCTTTGTTTCCATTCGCATTAGGGATTCACTCTCGCTTCGCTCTCTTTCTTAGTCACTCGCAAACCACGCATTCAAAACATTACGATCTATAGAAAAGAGGACGGCTGGAGATTTGTAGTACAGACCATAGTTTCTCTCCAAAATGTGAACAATCCAAGGTTTTTGTTTGTTAAAGATTTAAGAGAGATTTCCCACTGAAGTTTAGAGTTCAGCTCCTTTAGATTTCACACCAGTGGGAGGTAGTGAAATGCTACGGCACCGCTTCACGGCAAGCATGAGCGGTAGAGTTGGCGTGTTTTTATAGCACAATCACCAAGATTGACAATGAAGTACTTTTTTTTTTTGAGTGTTATCTATTGAACCAATTTGCATCTTTACGCGTCAGGAATTTTCTTTTGGACACAGAAATGTTGCCTTAAATCTATGATTTCCTATTGAAGAAATTGAATTTGCAGACCTCTGCATCCATAGGCGCTGGTTTGCGCCCCAAACATCTGTGTTGGTCATTTTGCCTAGTCTTGAAAAGGCTCTGATAAAATGCTATCTGGATGAATCAAATGGCTTTTGAATGAAGGTCTTTCAGAAGTGGCTTCTCGCTGTTACTGACCTTTGGTTTTATTTTTAATTCAGTTTATTAGTCATGTGCCTTTGTTTTAACACGTAACCATTTGCATTTACAGTGTCACACTTTGAAATCCAATCCTCCCTCAGTGACATAAGAATCAGTTTTATGCTTTTTTTTTTTTTAACCTAACGTAATCAACACTGTAAGAATTAGTCTTACCACTATTTAGCCAGACTAGATCACACAAAAGTGTTTCTTGTGAATCTCATTGAATGTTCATTTTTAATCTTTATTTTTAAAGAGTGATCTTATTTTTGCATAATCCAGGGCTGATAGCCTTTGTCACTTTATATAGCTGCTTCTGTAGTTCTGTATATCCCCCTGAAACATAGATCAATATAACATTTATTTTCCCAAATCCATCAAAACAAAGTATTCTGGGTTAATAGTTGAATGCATTTTTTTCACTTTCTTGCTCACACATTTCAGTGAATAGATACCGGGTAAAATTGTGATTTATATATCATGGGGGGGTTCTGATGTCTGTATGCACTGGTCGTGTGTTACTTCACTGAAATGCAAACCTCACAGACAGTAATGCCATCCATCCATCATTAGCAAAATTCAGGTCTGTTGTTTGTATAACAAAATAACATGCTGTCTTACAAATAAATGACAGTAGCTAATGATAGAATGACTTTCTTTTGACTCCTTTGTGTTTTCCTTATGTGCAATATCAAGATATCATCTCTTGCCTATGATTGATCAATTTAATCCGGGTTCGCTAAACCGCTATGCAATAACAGTCTTATTATAACCAGAGGCTTTCTCACGCGAGGAGGAGCTTGTTAATTCAGTTTGCACGCTAGAGGGCGATGCTGCAACAAATTTATTAGGGTAAAAGACTGACGAAGGATTGTCTAAATTTTTTTTTTTTTAAGTTTTTTGGCCTTTTGTGTTTAACAGATCTAACAAATATAAAAAACTTCATGAGGCAGAGTGTTTTTTTAAGTGAACTGTGAGTCAGTGAAGGCGTGTAACAAAATGATTTAAAGCTTGTATAAATTTTAGTGTCATTCCCACAGTTTGACGCTCTCCTTACAATCAGTCTGATCTCAGTTTTCCCTCTTCTTGCTCAATTGTCTCTCAGCTAATTTATATTCCCCCTCTTCTTCTTCCTTTCTTCGCCCTCTTTTTCTTCCCCCGAGCTCCCCCTCGCGCTCCTCCCCTCAGCCCCTTCAAAACTCATTGGAAGGAGTTAAAGCAGAAGAATAACATGGCATGTCTCTCTCTTATTCCCTCTCAGTCTCAGTGCCAGTGCAGAATTAATGGGCCATTTGGCCTAAGCATTATGGCGTAATCCCAAAATTTTCATTCACATCGCTATTACTCATCCATTTGCCATACAATACACTTTTTTTTTTTTTTGTCCATGAACAAACACAGGATAGGAAAATGCTTGAGAGTATGTTTTATAAATGATTAGATTAAATTAAATTTTATAATCCAGTTCAAAAGGTTTACTAAACTGCTTTCTCATACTGTTTATTTAGCCTGAGGTGGTTAAATCCATTTTTGGGAAAGGGATTCAGACATGATCATAAAGCTAGTTTAATACACTAGATTCCATACATGTTCCGTACGCTAGAAGAACAGCATTGGGGGAGAATGTTAAAGCTACGTAAAGGCTGCATTATTCTGCCAGGTTAATGTTTTTCTTCTTTTTTCAATTCTAGAAATGTTTGCTCACTGACATTCCAGCTCTGGAAGGATCAGGGAAAGCTGTTACCCACCGCAAAGGGTGAATTACGAAGATATAACGACAGATGAAATTGAAAAGCTAAGCATACCCCTCGAATGAAAGTAAAATGCTTTATTTTGTTGTTTCAGCGCAGAAGGTCTTCCCATTTCCAAGACCACCCACATGAAAAGATTTATATCAGCATGCATTGAAACCACAAGCGATTACAATGCAAAGGACCACTCTGATGAGCTCCATATGCTTAAAATCGCAAATGTCAACGGCAAACACAGCATATTAAGTCTTGATGAGATGCATCTCTTCTAATCCTTTTAATGATTTGTGCATGTTTAATTACGAGTGCTCCAAACATATTGAAAAGGCATGTCTGTGCTGTTTCTATTATGGGATGAGAGAACACACACACATACACACACTGGTGTTTATTTTCACCCTGTCCGCAGACCAAACATGATTACAAGTTGTACAGTCAATATTTAGATATTGCGGTTAGGCCCTCAGCCATGCTCTGTATTCTCCTCCTCTCAATGTGTGCATGTCATCAGGCAGGATATTCCCACTTTTACCAAACTGATCTCAGTACTGTGGCAATCACTGTAATCATTACAAGACATTTCTGAGATGCACAAAAGGTTCATTTATCCACATCTCACCATAACGGAAGATGCTTTACATGTCCGGTCTCTGGTGTTTCTAGTCAAATTTACACACAACTTAACCCTACGCACATTTTTATATTTAGTTATGTTCAAAAAGTTTCAGTTTAAAGCCACATTGTGTCCAATATGTATGCTAGAGGGCGCATATTCAAAATAAACAAAGAACTTTGATGACTTTGTGACTGAGTATGGAATCATGGGAGTTGCAGCCCACGCGATCCATCGGGACTCGGGCAGAAATCATATTCATGGATGAGCTAATGTATTAAAAACTTATTAAGGTCACTGTAATATGAAGCGGGGTGGGGCTGAAAGTTGTGGAAATGAAACAAGGCCGCTGGAGCGATTGCTAATAAAGGACGAATGTGGAACACGGCTCGAAAGCAGTCGACCACTTCCACTTTTTCCTGTCCTGCGTATGTGAGGTAAAACCGGTTTGATCATACTGGATACATTTGAGTGTGTTGAAAGTTCTGTTATAATGCTACTCTGTACTCTTTATGATTAAAAAGTATATAAATTGTAACTTTTTTTTTTAGAAATGGTTTAGCAAATGGTTTGCTAGATAAGACCCTTATTCCTCGGCTAGGTTTATTTAGAGCCCTTTGAAGCAGTGTTGCCAAGTCCGCATTTTTTCCGTGGAATTGGGCTACTTTCACACTGTTGCTATGGGTTGTTTTTCATGTCCGCGGGTTGAAGCGACCCCAATAACGTAATATTTAACCCCTGGAATGCTAATTTTACCAGAGGAACCCCATCACAAAACATGTATTTTACTCTCCGGAATGCGATTTTTACCGGGAGACCCCCCTCAAAACATGATTGGGCTACTTTTGGACTAATTTTGACAAGCAGTTGGGCAGGTTTTGTTGTAAAAACCTGGCAACCCTGCTTCAAAGCTGCACTGAAACTGCAATTTAGACCTCCAACCCGTTGGCCACCACTGAAGTCCACTATATGAAGAAAAATCCTGAAATGTTTTCCTCAAAAATTCCTTTATTTCTTTTTGAAATAATGAAAAATGAAAGAATGAAAGACATGAACATCTTGGATGACATGGGGGTGAGTAAATTATCAAGAAATTTTCATTCTGGAATGGAAGTCCTTTAAATGGACAATATTGTTGCGTATTAGTAGTAATATATAAGTTTATAGCAAATGTGCCCTTTAGGGGTAGTTCAGGTACAGAGTTGTCCCTTTAAGGGTACTAATGACAAGTCGTTGCATCCTTACAATTTTTGCTCTGTTTTTTTTTCTTAGAGTGAAAGTATGTACCCAGCAGTTTCAGCTCAGAATGGCTGACAGCAGCTAGACTTTCACAGTGTGTGTGAAACTCTAATGTAAGCCTGAACTCACTTCCAAATGGGAATTTAAGGCAATGTGAGGAAATCTCATCTCTGTAGACTTACACTTCGATTTATTAGTGCTAGTGATGACATTTATCTAACCATGGTATGCTGATGTTGACTTTAAAGAGCGGATGGACAAAGACCGTAGAGAACACAGGTGGTGGAACAATTTGAGAAGATAAGTCTCTGTAACCTTGTTGAACCCTAAAAAATACCTCAGCATTATTCAGTTCCTTCATATTACTGATGAATAATATACTGATAAGAAATCATTGTCTATATTAACAGCTAATTCCCTTGTTTTTCTTAAATTAGCTTTGTTTTAAAGCAACGGCAGTCTTTCAAACCCATTCCTTTGCAGTACTGTAATGATCAGGCCTTGAACTAACACAGATGCAATGGAGCTATGTAAACATCTCTGAGTTTTGTCTATATTCGTTTACCTATTCAGAAACTCACTGTCATCTGTGTTGATGGTGGTGAGCTAAAGGCCCAAACAATTCCGCTCTCCTCCCCTCTCTCCAGCCCTCCATGGACAGACAATGGATCATTCACATTGCCCTGCCTTCATGCCACTGATTGGCTTACGGTAAAAAAACATTCAGGCCTCGTGGGAACTTTCCAGCCGAGATGATAATCAGAAGGGGGAGGGAAAGGAGAGGGACAGATACAGGATACAATAGGCAACAGAGACCTTATTTACATCTCATATCCCCTCCCCAAACAAATCAACAAAAACATGGGCCTAATGAGAGGGATAGAGCTGGTGCCATTACAAGCTAACTGCTTTACTTTAGTGTTTAGTGTCAGAGTGTGTTTGATGTGTACATATTTAAACATGGATGCAGTTCATAGTACAAAATGTTTAGGGTGTTTTAGTATTTTTTTCTTGATGAGAAAGTGAACACCAGAACTTGATTTGTTGATTTGTCACTAAGTGACCAACAAAACAGCTATATGTCAGTTTCCAAAAATATGCTACAGTATACGATTATAAATTGTATGTAAAATGATCTACAGTACAAGCATAAGAGCTCTGCTCAGGACCACCATGAATTCTCTTTTAATCATCGAACATACTGAGGCTTAATGGGTCAAACTGTCCTGGGACACGAGAGCTATGATGTCAGTTAGCCCACATGGAATACATTTCATCTGCACTGTAATGAAAAAATTATAACACTTTGCAGAAAGGTTCTATATGTTAACATTACTTGGCAACAGCTAAGTGAAATAGCATTTTCAGATGCATGTTAACATAGTTAAACTGCAGCTACGCAACTGCAATGAATAAGGCTTTTGATAACATCAAAATGGATGGTTTTTAAATATATGGCCCGCAAGATATAATCTAAAACATTAGCGTGCCAGTCCTCTATTGAATGCCAGGCCCGCATTCAAATGCGCCTCATCTCAATCCATCCCTTATCCAACCTGTCACTAACAATCATTCATTTTGTTTGCAACACCACTTTCTATGATCTGTTTAATTCCTGATTGGACAAAATCAAGTCCTGCTCTGCATTCTGTGTCAAGATACACAACAGAGAAAAAAGTCACAATTTCTATTTCATGCACACTTTGGACTTCATATCTGAACTGATGTGTGCAATATTTGTGGATCTGGAATATATTTAAGAGCAGTGCTGATGTACATGGGCCATTCTACAGAATTGGTGCAAACTGCTTTCCCACAACTAAAAAAACAATTTAAAAAGCCTTTAAGTATTCAAATCTTAGATGTTTACTAAGATTCTTTTTATCTATTGGAATCCACAATATTATTAAAATATTAATATTGAAAAAAATATATATATAAAAATATTAAACACTAATATTAAAATATCAGTAAGCTTAATATATATATAATCATCATTTAGTCATTTGCTATTGGGAGGTGACTGTCGCAAATCCTATCTCTAAATGATATTGAAATAAATAAATCTTTTAATTTTGTAAAGAAATGAAGATCAAAAAGTATCTAAAATTGTCACTACTGAAACAGTCACTACCAAAACATTTGGTGAAGTTTCGGTAGTGACATTATTGTTTTTTTGTTTTTTCTTGAGTGTCATTCCATAAAATTTAGTTTATATATTTTTACAACTGTTCAGAACTGCGCTAGCTAACCATGTGTTGATTAGCATCTTTGAGCTAGGTTCAAAAGTATCTAAAATTGTCACTACCGAAACAGTCACTACCAAAGCATTTGGTGAAGTTTCGGTAGTGTCATTATTGTTTTTTGAGAGTGATTCCATAAAATGTAGTTTTTTTATATGTGTACAACTGTTCAGAACTGTGCTAGCTAACCATGTGCATCTTTGAGCTAGGTTCAAAAGTAAAAAAAAGTAAAATTGTCACTACCATAACAGTCTCGACCGAAACACGTCTTTATTGTCATCATCAAAAGAGAACACAATCCTTTATTTGGTTGAAAATAAACACAATTTTGGTACAGTTATGCATTTTTTTTATTTTGTCTTTTAGTATGTTTTAGTAGTGTTTCAGTATGTGAGGTAAAATGCTGTAATGTGATGCGGTTGCTATTAAAAAAAATACTGTCACTACCAAAAATGTGCAGTCACAACCAAAATATGGGATGTTTTGTCAAAGTATATTAAATTATCCATATAAGTTATGATAGTGTTTGGTTCAATGTACATTCAAACTAATGAATCCTTAACTTATGTATGATCAACTCAAAATTGGATTCAAAATACAATAAATCTCTAAAATCAATTAAATTAAAATATTAAAATTGTAGTTGTTATTGATTTACTTCTGAAAATGTTTTAATAAAATAGCAAAAAAATATATTTAAGGTAGATGTAAGCACATCTTAATTGGTCAAAACCATTCTTATTAAATTATATATAACTGTGTTTCAGTAGTGACAAAATTGGGGAGAGGAAAAATATTCCAAAACTTTGTGAAAATACAATTATTAAAATACTTTTTTTTTTTTTTTTTCTCAGGATGTTTTCAACTCTGACGTTGTTCTGTAGAATGTTTTTTTGCATTTAAAATGCATAAGTGTATGTTTGGACTGTTCAAAAACAGGGCATCTAAGTATGTCTGTACTTAGTTTGATGTTAAAAAAAAGAAAAAAAATCTGTAGTCAATTTTATTCATTATATCTTAACAAATGATGAGGAAGTGAAATATATTCAGCATGTTTGAGGCCTTCTGTTTAGATGTATTAGTATTTATATGCTGTATTCTGTCTAGCACACAACACAACTATTAATGTTTTGAAATTCTGGTCAAGAAAACAGCTTTACCACTGCGACTGTTCTTTTCATTTCACAGATGCTTTGAAACTACGACCATACTGTTTAAATATTACCAGACCATTACTTTAGGGTCAAGTGCACTTTACAGGTTGTCTAAGTGAGGACAGCAAAGGGCCAACAATCCATTTAAAGCTTTTAGCTAAGATGGCTGACTATACAATATAGCTTTTTACACACACAAAAGTTGTATTATGATAGAAAAGATGGATGTGTGACATTCTAGACATTAGTGACACATTACAGTCATGGAGGGAAATTCCATCTGAAGTATTTGCTCAGTTCAACAGATGGTATTTGTATAAAGAGAGGGTCTTCCTAATAAAAGACCGGGGAAATGGCTGCAACAGCTCATTCAGAAACATTTGCTTAAGATATGAAAAAAGCAGACGGTTAAGCAAACACAGACCAGTGAAAGTAACCGAGAGACAGTTAACAGCTGTTTCCATTAAATCAGCTTGGTGGAGCCAGGCCGTTTTGGCAACAAACTAATATCATAGTGTGCAATCGCTGTGCCTTCGAGAGCTTCTTGACGAGGGAGGTCCTGATGAATATGTTTTTGGCAATGAGGCTTGAGTGTGTGTAATCATTTGTGACAGTGGTGGAGACGTGAAGACTGAGACTTCTTGAGCGCTGAGAAAGCCATGTGTCCTCTTTTCCAAAAAAAAACCTCAGCATTCCTATTCTAGAGTTGTTATGACTTATTGTAACTGTGGGCAACGGTTCAAAACGCTTTCAATAGGAATAGGAAATGCTGTGTTATTTAAAGTAAATGCCTTTATGCATTGTGATCTCTTTAAAACAAGCATTTCAGTGCACTGCAAGTAATATGACAGTCGTTAAACTAACGAGAACTTTGTAGTTTGTACCTATAATAGTAGTAAGTACGGAACTAGTTAAAGTTATAAAGGACAGAGTTGTCTGTTCATGCCTCAGCCTTCATCTGAGCGAGAGAAAATTTGGCCCGCTTCAGTCTTGGCCTGCGTCCAACGCTGACATGATTCGGGCTGGATTTCAGCAGCATGCATGCACAAAAAAAGAGCTAGAACTTCTCTAGAACTTAAATTATACAAATAATTAGACAGATCTCTGATCCAGGTCTTTCCACTGAACGTCCTCTTTTAGTTTTCCCCTGATCACAGAGCCTGGGCAACTTTTCAGCAAATAATGATAAACAGGTCTGACAGCTTGGCAAGAGTGGACAACCGACTCCTCAGAGGGACTCTGAATACATTTCACAGCAGTTCTCCCTATAAGAAAAGGAAATGCCAACATCTTGCAGTAATAGTCTCAGAAGATTGAACAATTTCATCCTTTGTGAGAAGAGAAGCTTAGAGCTCTGGAGTTGCTCGGAGTCGTCTGTGTGTGAGCGAAAATGTACAGGGCTCATATTCTGTTTTCTCAGTGTTGGGCAAGCCGTTTCGTTGCTTGCTGTGTGATATCTTGCTATTTTAGAAAGTGTGGTTGATCTATTATTTTACATGTTTACGATAGCAAAACTGCAGCACTTCTCTCATTTCTTCACTTCAACAAAAACATGCTTGTGAGAAAGCTATGTTGGAAATGGATGTGCTGTATTACAGTTTTACTGTGGAATGTTAGAGAATTTGCATGAGACTGTTTGCTCCTTTCCTCCCAAATGGGCCATCTAATCTCTCTAATTGGGAAACGGAGAAAATGTTGAAAGGTGGGGGTGGGGTAGGAGGCATTTTTGGCCAGCTGCCCAAGCTTTGTGGTTTGAGCGCTGCAGTCTGATAGGGTCAGTGTAGCATGGATAACACAGTCCGCTCTGTTCTCCAAAAACTGTCCCTTCTCTTTCTGCAAATCTGGGCCAGGTGATGATCACAATCAGACACTGAAAACATAGGATTATTTCATAAATGTACATGAGCTAGAATGTCAATGAAATAAAGATACACAGTTGAAGTGGAAAGTTTACATATACCTCCAGAATCTATTTACATATAGTCCACAAGAGATAATAGATGAATTTATAAAAATGGCCCTGTTCAAAAGTTTACATACACTTGATCCTTAATACTTTGTTACCTGAATGATCCACGGCTATGTTCTTTTTTTGTACAGCGATAGTTGTTTATGAGTTCCTTGTCCTGAGCAGTTAAACTGCCCGCAGTTAAAATCCTTCAGGTCCCACACATTCTTTGGTTTTTCAGCATTTTTGTGTATTTGAACCCTTTCCAACAATGACTGTATGATTTCGAGATCCATCTTTTCACACTGAGGACAACTGAGAGACTCATATGCAACTATTACAGAAGGTTCAAACGCTCACTGATGCTTCAGAAAGAAAATGATGCAGTAAGAGACGGGTGTGAAAACTTTTTGAATTGAAGATCAGGGTAAATTTAACTTATTTGGCCTTTGGGGAAAATGTAAGTGTCTTCTGTGGCTTCTGCACTGTAAAAAAAGATAAAAATAAAACAATTTTTTGAGTTAGCTTAAAATTATTTGTTACCCGGCTGCCTGAATCAACTCAAATATCTAAGCTGTCACTTAGCACAACTTAACATTTCAAGTTGACTAAACTTCTTTGAACTTAATATTTTAAGGCAGCCGGGTAACAAATTATTTTAAGTTTTGTTATTTTAAGCAAAATAAGAAAAATGTAAGCATCCTTATTTCGTTCAAATTATTACACCTCATAATATGCTATTAATATTACATATTAATGCATCACGCTTCCTTCTGAAGCATTAGTGAGCGTTTGAACCTTCTGTAATAGTTGCATACGTTGTCCTCAGTGTGAAAAGATGGATCTCAAAATCATACAGTTATTGTTGGATATACATAAAATGCTAGAAAACCAAAGAATCTGGGACCTGAAGGAGTTTTCTGAAGAACAGCAGGCAATTTAACTGTTCAGGACACACAAGAGACTCGTGAACAGCTATCACTAAAAACTATCACTGTGGATCATTCAGGCGACAACACAGTATTAAGCAGGGTCATTTTTTTAAATTCAACTATTATTTTTCTTGTAGACTATATGTAAACGCCTTTTTAAATGTGAAATATCTTATTCAGGCCAAAATAAAAAATAACATGCATTTTGTATAATCCCTCATAAATAAATAAAATAATTAATTTTTTGCAGATTCTGCAAGGGGTATGTAAACTGTATCAAATATATGATGCATATATATATATATATATATATATATATAATTTGGATATAATTATGTAGTTCATCTCATTAAACCTCTCAAAATGCAAACCTACTTCTATCTGGATGTCGGAAACATGAACACGCAAGAACTTTTTGTATAACACATTGGAGTCCATAATGAGGAAACAGGGAAGTTTTGGGGTGAGAACAGATGGAAAAAGAAAAGCTGTTTGTGTTGGAACAGCTGTTATTTAGCTCCATAGGCAATTAAACGAAGCAAAGAGGACCAAAGGATCGTTCATGCAGTCACCTGCTAACCAAATGCAATGCCCAACACGTCATCACAGAAAACACCTTTGTGAACTTCCTACAGATGTTTCTAATAGACAAGCGTGTGTCCACATGCCTTGACAACTCTTTATTAAATTGTATAGATTTTGGACTTTTTGAATGAGACCCCTGATTACATGTGAAGCTGGTATATTAACACTGAAATCATCAGATCATGTATCAAAATGGAGGAGTGACAACTGCAAACACATCTTTGAAATCCTTTTGTTTAAACAGACAAATCCAATTCTCCAAAAAAAGCAAAATAAAACAGAAATGCCTGTTAAATTCATTATGGATTGTACAAACATGGAGAGACATAAACCAACGTAAAATGAAACCATATTATATATAAGAACGCCCACACACTTACACACAAAACTCTCTGCCAAGTCGATGTTGTTTCAGTTAGAAATCTTTTAGTTTGATCTTAAGTAAATTGTTTTATTTTATTAAATTTTTGATCTAATAATTTTCCATTAAAAAGGGGATTTCCTTTCCTCCTTGTGAGAAGTTAGAAGTATGAGAAGTTTCAAAGCAACAATATACTATGGTTATTCTGTTTTTAAATCAAACTAAATAAAATGATGAATTAACTTTTGTCTTTTGTAATAACTTGAACTCTATAAATGGTGTCCCTCTGGAGTGCAGATAAATATTAGTATGAACGCTTATTAAAACCCTTCTAAAGTGTGTCAGGTTAAATAAATTAAAATAATTACACATAATTACTTAGAACTGAAAATAGCTAAGCGCTGTTTTGGTACTGAGGACTGGGCACGACATGCAATGCACTTTTAATAGTCAAAATATTCTAGCACTTTGTCACTGTAGGCGGGGTCTGATGTTTTATCAAGTCAAATTATGGCCCGCACCCTTTCTACATTCTCGACCTTCATCAAGTTCTGACCTCCACCCTCCAAGTGACGTCAGAAATCACAACAACTGATCAGACCAATGGTGTGCTGCATGTATACTTCTGGGGTCCGGGTAACTGAACAGATACACCAAGACATCTCAGAGGGGAGTCAGAGTGAGTTGAACCTTTTCCAGCTTTGTTATTTGAAGATGCAGTGTGAGATCGCTTTTGGGATGTTTCGACGTAATTTATAAACCGATGATTTATTGCTGGATTACTGCAACAAGGAGCAGCGAGAATAAAGACCAGATGAAGCCAAGATGTTGCTGCACGTTTTGCTTTCGCGGCAGTGAGCAAATGTGATTCGTTTGCAGCCATTTGGTGTTTTGTCCATGGAGGAGTTTCGATACACGTTTCTGCGGATATTGAAGGAACAAAAATGAGTGCACTTAACTAGGCGATTAGAAGTGGTCGACAGAAGAACGCGGCTAGAGGTGGGCATGGAACAAGGGGAGTTGTTTGTCTCAATCTCTGGTGGGGAAACATTGTGGATTATGGATCAACAAATGGAATCCCTTGACCCAATAAGTTAACTTTTAAAGCTGCTGCATGTTGGCACATCAAGGAATGGCAAACTTTGGCAACTCTGCAGTCTTTCTACGGCTGCAAATTTTGATTTTGTCCATCGGCTGTGTGTTGGTATGTTATAGTCGTTTATCCACCGCGTCACCGGCACACAACCAGCGTTTGATATGCTGGCAAGCCATCATGAAGTGCCAAGGGGAGCCGGAGTGTCACTACGCGTATACTCAGTATCTCCACGCGTGCGGTCCGGTGATAAACGGCAACAGGAAGAAATGTCCCAGCCACTGCATTTCTTCCATTATTCAGCTCAATCTGACAGTGAACGGCCCGGCGCTGGAGGACTGCGAGTGCGCCTCGGACACTCTATGCAAGTTGACCAAGCGAGCCATTGAGCCCTGTATGCCCAGGACGAGCCACATGGGCTGCACCGAAGCTCGCAAGCAGTGTGAGAAGGATCCCGAGTGCAGCACCTCCATGCGGGACTATCTGTTTCACTGCAGGAAGCTGTTCGGAGGAGAGCGCTGCTCGGACGACTGCCGGCGGGTCATCACGAACATGCGCTCCATTCCCAAAGCCCTACAGCTAGACACTTGCGTGTGCGACGGCACGGAGAGGACCATATGCGAGTATGTCAAAGGCAGCATGAAAAACTTCTGCTTTAACGACCGAAACGGCGGGAGTGGGTTTTCAGATTCCGAGGACGACTCGGAGGATGACTACGAGGCGGATTATGAGGACGAGGAGAGTGATGCATGGGATTTAAGAGCACAAAAGGGTTTGACTGTGATGTCCACCATTTTGACATTCTTTTCTCTTGTCATAATAAGATAGGGCATGTTTTCAGAATTCAGTGGTTAACTGCATACTTGGCCTGGGTGGAAATAATGGGGGAAATCCGGACTCCCCCAAATTAAACCTCAACACCACCACCCCGACCGACATGGAAGTAAAAACAAAAGATGTGTGTGTGTGGAGGGGGTTAAGCTATATATACGAAAGTGTGTGTGTACGTCTTCGACGTTTCAGTAACCGCAGAAGTAATATAAGTTATTAAGACACTTGTGAAGTTACTTTGGGTTACCAGTGTGATTGCTTTCCGGCAATACAAGTCTGTTACTTATAACTTTATTGTAGATGCACACACAAAAATATGACAAGACCTTTTGTGTTTTGTATAACTAGACGTTTGCAGCGGACTAATCTCATATAGTAATTTACTGACAGAAAAGCAGTCCCCCTGAAAGAGTACACTCTTAAAAATAAAGATTCTATGAAGAACCTTGAACATCCATGCAGAAAAGGTTCTTTAGATCTTCAAAATGTTCTTTTAAGAACTGTTTACTTAAGGTTCTTTGGGGAACCAAAAATGGGTCTTCTATGGCATCACTGCAGAAACACCCCTTTGGAGCCTTTATTTTTAAGAATGGAACTGAAAAAATCGCACATTGTATTTGGTCCTATTAGCTGCCATAGGTTTCAGTGGGCCTGAGTTTGTGTCAAACTTTTTGTTGTTGTGTTGGTTTGGGACTTGGCTAGAAAGCCCTGGTTTCTTTACATTTGCCTAGGTGCTTAAAATGTACAGCTACACAAGAGAATTAGCCGACTGAAAAAAAAAAAAAAACGTGAGAAGAAGAAAACCAGAATTCCACAGTGAAAGGCTGTTTTTCAAAACCTAGTTGAGCTGCCAAAATGAAAAGGAGTAGCCTAATTTGTCTTTGATGTAGAGATGAAATATGTTGGAAATATTTGCTCCACTATATATTAAGTTATTATGAGCTATTGTGGAAACTATTCACAGAGATGAATAAATACTGTAAGTTTATTTTTGTATGAAAGATTGGTTGGTGTAAAAAAAAAAAGATATTGTAAATGTGTATGTTTCTGTATCATATCATTGTGTGAATAATGTTGATAAACAATATCATGTAATACTGTTTATAATGTTCATAAAGACTGGCTTCAAATTATTCCAAAGATCGTCTGACTTGTGTGTCTGATTATTTCACTACAAACCAATACAGTGGCATTATAACGATATCTGCAGCTAATGATTGTTTGATTTGTCAATTGCGCAACAGATATCCACTGAGAGTTAAACACAGTTACAGTGTGTTTTTACTTTGTATTGTACACTTGAGAGCAGATGCATGCCATTTTAATGTACCATATATGTTAATATGCTATAAAATTAGCATTAAATATCACAAGTCATTATAAAGTAATTTAATCTATAATATTCTTATGTCTGCCCTCACCAAAAAACAAACAAACTCCAATTTCCACCTGACATTCCCTTCAGTTTATAAATGTTACCAAAGTCATTATCACAAGCATGTGGTAGTCAAACATTTTGGCTCTGCCTGCGCCTGCACTTGACCTTGTAAACATAAATGTTTACAGAGGGAGTTAGTCTAAGTTCCCAGAGACTCTCAACATCTAAAGAAACAAATGAGGTTGTCTTTACACAGGATCAGAGTTGAGCATGAGCCAAGCAAGGCCTTGACTGGCTTATTTGTTCAAAGCCTGAGTGTTTATTTAAAGTCTTCACTCAGGCTGACAAGAAAAAAAGCGGTGTTCGCGTGAATGAAGCCTCAAGTAGCCATCACAAACGCACTCAGCCCGCTACTGTGTGTGTAAGTGGGCTTGTCACTGCTTAAAAAGAGTTCGCTTCTGAGTGTGAGTAGCACTTAGGTAGTACAAATCTCCTCTTGGATTCCATATGCCTCTTTGTTCTGTTCAGTTTAATTTAACAATACCAGCTTGATACCTAGTTAGCATTCCAACTACAAAGAGACAATAAGGTATTATCCCATAAAATCTAATAGAATGTACCCTTCCCCCAAACACCTCTAAAAGACCAGCTTCTCACAGAAATGAACCATAGGGAATTTTTATGCTATGTTAGAAGAGTTCTAGAGATCCAAAATGGCAGCCGCGGTGCCTAGTTCATTTCGAGGCAGACGTGGGACTAGGCTTCTCAGTCTTAATGAATGAAGGAGAAGTCGAGTGGCACTTCTGTCATGCTAATACTAAACACACAATAGAGGCAGCACACAATGACCCGGCACTTCATTCTGTCTTCTAGCTGACACTTCTAGAAAGAGCAGAGTGAACGTTCTTGAGAGAGCAGAAGGAGGAGATAGTACAATGTAAATTATGCTAATCTGGGCCAAATGGAGGAGGTTACTTTTTCCAAAACTATATTCTTTGCTATTTTTTACACTGTATTTGAGTTGCATTTTACTAGATGTACTAGAAAGTTTCATGCTGAACGTATTTACAAAGAATGCATACTGACTCCTAACTGAACCTTTCCGCTGCTTGTTTTCTGTCAGTTTTAAGTAACAAGATGAGGTGAACTGACTATTCATCCTCGTCAGGTGAAGGGCCCCATTGGGATTTTTTAAAAAGGGAGCCGTTTCTCAGATCAGGCATGCTGTGTTGAACCTGTCACATCTAGTTTTTGTTGAGAACAGACCCCTTTAAAACTGACAACACTGTTGTTAATCCAGTTATGTGCACAGATTTGAGTAAGGCAGCAGTGTAGAAATGTTGTGTTTAAGATTCCTATTACTTTCAAATTCTTAATTCTTGTCTTAACTTGTGCCAGCCTGGTGTATAGATAGAGTTGGCTTTGATGTAAGAGTGTGATAAAAATGCTCAACAATCCTCCTTTCAACTGAACACAGTTCATCTACATCATGGTGTTATGTAAGTGTTATCAGACAAGGAGCAGTCTCTCTTTGTGGAAACTTTTCCCATCAGCTGTTGACTAGGGCATAAACCAAACAAGAACATTTTGAGAGGGGAATACAAGAGAAAGAAGAGGTTTGGCTGTCAGGCCAGTGCATGGGAAGAGGGGGTTGGTTTTTAAGGGGTTCTTAAAGAAGGAATTTGGGGGAAGGGCAGGGAGTGAAGGGCCCTTTCTGAATGACCCTACATGGACAAACAGAGGACCCCTCCACACCATAAGCATACTTTAGTCTGCAATAGTGAGATGGACTGCATGGGTGCATATGACTTGATTGCTCTTCTATGTCCATTTTTTTCGTCCATCAAGGGGATGAAGAGAAAGAGGGGAGCTGTGAAAAGAGTGCGAGAAGAGAGACAAAACTGTGCTGACATGGGGCATAACTTAATTTTCACGGTTCCGAGACAGATGGGAAAGGTAATGTGGCGTGACGGCTCTTAGAAACTTCAATGGATGCCGTGACCTCAGGGAAGTTAGAATCTGACTGCACTGGGACATTTGATTTTTTTTCTTTGGGAGTGGAGCAGGAGGTGCACCTTTTAGTTCATTGCTTTGAGATATTTTCCCTTTACCCTTTCATTACATCCTAGCATATATATAAGCCCTAAAAGCCACCTTGTCAAAAATGAGATAATGATACTGAGTAAATGCTCTCGACACATATTATACGTTCATCAAATACTTTTACTTCAAACTCGCTAAATCCCAGCCTCAACCCAATCAGAAGTACCGGTACTTAAGTAAAAACCTATAGGAGCCTGATAAAAAATACTTATTTTAAAGAAAAAAGGTCAGATGGACTTAGAGGCTTTTGCATCTGAACTTTTTGTTGTAATGTTGAAACATGCATTTGTTTTTGTATTTCGATTATTTTGTATTTTTTTTTGGTTTGGAGTGATGCTTTCCAATCGGGTGTCAGTCCACAGCCTTCCCACCACAAGTTGACTCTTGAAGGGTATTGAAGCTGAAAGGAGCTTCTCAGAGGCTCAATAGGGAGCTAAGAGTGCTACTCTATTAACCTGACCTCTGGAGGCCCAAGAAGAGTGAAAAGTGAGCCATCTACTTTAACATCACATCTATTCCTCATACATTAATTTCTTTGTTTGCCCCCAAACAGTTCTTGTTAAAAAATAAAAAAAGCCTAAACATTCCTGCAATATGTTATATTATTATATACAGTGGTGGCCAAAATGATTAGAACACTAGTATTTTCACCAGCTAAAAATGGTTTTAAGACAGTTATTTTTTTCTTTTGCCTTAGTATGTTAATAGGAAATATCAGTTTACATTTCCAAGCATTCATTTTACCGTTAAGTGTAATAATCCAGTGAGATTTTTATTTGCACAAAGAGTCTGACAACAGCCAGTGCTCCACACAGAGATTTGATCTCATCATCATCCAGTCTGTCTGGAATGACATGAAGAAACAGAACAAACTGAGACAGACTAAATTCAGAAGAACTGTGGCAATGTCTACAAGATGCTTCAAGAAACCTACCTGCAAAAAGCTACATGAAAAACTATGCGCAAGCTGCACCTAGGGCAAAGGCTGCTTTAAACGCAAAGAATAGTCACACCAGATGTTCCTTTAATTTAGTTAATAGAAGTAAATTGATAAATAAAAATCTATTAATGACATTATTTTTGACAGCATCCTCATTTTTCAGCATTTTTAAACAAAAACTTTAAAACACAAAAAACTTTTAACAGTACTGTAGCTTTGCAGGTAGGTTTCTTGAAGCATCTTAGCACACAGTTGTTGCCACAGTTCTTCTAGATTTAGTCTGTCTCCGTTTGTTCTGTTTCTTTATGTCATTCCAGACAGACTGGATGATGATGAGATCAGACTAGTCTTAAAAAGTTAGTCAGCTCATTTTTCTTTAAGACCGGTCAAAATGTTTTAATTCAGTTACAGAAAAATGTAGATTGGTCCAAGTTGAAGCCAAAAAATAAGACTTACCCTTTGGTTAACTGATTGTTGGTCAAACTAGTACTTAAGACATAGAGGCTAAGTTTATGCAACTGGCCCCAGATCTGGCAATGGCTGTTGTCAGACTCCTTGTGCAAACAAAAATCTCACTGGGTTATTACAATTAATGGCTAAATGAATGTTTTAAAATGTAAACTTTTCTTTTTTATTTCCTACTGATTCTTTTTTGCTGGTGAAAATACAAGTGTTCTAATAATTTTAACCAGCAATGTAAATAATAATAAAAGGATCGAAATTCATTAAAAAAAAGTGTATATGAATTTTAGTCACATCATTTAATGTCTGGTTAGTAAGGTTACAATCAATTCACAAACAAAGCGATCACAGATGCAAAAGTCTCATTCACAGAGACTCTCTGGTAGATTCCTCTTTATGTGAGTAAATCTTGTGGCTTTACTGAAAGACAGGATAATTCCCACCAGTTTTTAGGAAATGGTATTTAGTAAATTGATATTATACCGTGTTATATTTTAAAGTGCCGTAAAATGTATTTTAGAAACCATCACTGCATGGTACGGCCGTGGTAGGCAAAAATAAGGTAAAATAGAGAAAAGCTTAGCGTTTCTGTAATTCTACTATTACCAATTGACCACAAGATGGCAGTGTTGTTATACATGTGTTTCTCTAAACCGCTCTTTATGAGAGAAATATCTGAAAGTTCATGTCATTTATATTTTATTTTGTACACAGCATTTTAATGTTCCATGACTGTTTGTGTATTTGTACTGCTATTAGCAGTAGTCTTCACGGGTTTTGTCTCCTCTGCAGATTCCTGTTGGCACACCGCGAGTATTGCATGTGCGCGTCCGTCTGCGACGGCCCCCGGAGCAGAGCGACCAGGAAGACCAGCAGCCCCAGTTTCCCAGTTGTTCAAAAGACTTGGCTAGAAATAAGTGAACAGATAGAGGGAACGCTCAACTCAACTGAACAGAAATGAATGCTATGGAAGTTTTACAGGTCAGTTCACATAAAAACACACACCTTTCACCACTTCCATCTCAACGATTTGACACGCAACACCTTCAGTCCCTGGCGGGCACATGCATTTACATTCCCCGTCTATCTGGATCACAGTACCACCGTTCTGGCACGGCTGGCACTTACATACGCTGTACTCGGCCACATAGTCATCCAGGGCTCTCTTGAGGTTGTCCCGCCTCGGCTGAGCATCAGGAAAGTCCAAAGGGATCGCGTTGTAGATGGGTTCAGGCTGTCAACACAATGAAAACACACTGTGTTCCATTACAGCAGTTAGCACACATGCACTGGCAAGTAAAGTGAAGGCGAGGTGAGTCTCACATCACTGTGAATGAGAGCTGGCAGTGCAGAGACGGTCTTTGCCCATTCCACATACTGAGTATAGTCTAGAATGCCGTCTTTAGTGAGCTGAGACTTCATGGCTACTGCTGAAGCCGGACTGCCTCCTCTCACTGAGATCAGCACTTTATCAATAACCCCCTTGGCGTCTCTGTCATCTGGTGAACAAGGTTGTGAGCATTTATCTGTTTTGTCAAAAGGCATGTGCCTGACAAATTTAAAGAGACAATTCTGTCTTCATTTATTCGTCATCCTGAAGTTCAAACCTTTTTTCAGTGCAAATAGTAAAGTAGTAGTAACCGTTTTTATTTATACAATGAAAGTCACTGGGGGGCAAAATAACTTTGGACCCCATTAACTTTAGTTTTATTGAACTTTAGTTTCATTTTTGAGTGATCTATCCTTTTAATAGCTTAATATTAAAACAAACATACCTGTGGGTTTTTCAGTTAGAGTATCACAGTCGTTATGTGGTTTATATTTTGCATCTCCTGATGCTACTTCAGAAAATTTTATGGTGCTTGTAAATCCGAACTCTAAACATTTCTTGACTGTGGTTTCTGTGACCTCTGCAATCAGAGAAAGTTGACCCATCAAATAAAACCAAGTACATCTTTTAGTGAGACTGTCAGACTAAAAAAGTGTGCTGTGCATCTTATTAATGTCTTGTCATTGAAACATGTAGCCTTTGTCTACATCATTTTGCAAAAAATAAAATTTCATCATGAAATTTGATTAAACTTACTTTTTAGTTTGAGGATATCCTCATTCATTATATAAACAAGTTCGTATTCTCCACCAGCCTTTCCGTTCTTGGTAAAGTGTGTTCCATAGTCCTCCAAGAAAGCAAAATACTGTCCCTTCTCATATGTAAGTGGCAGGGCATCCACTTCATCCAGGAACGTTGGGGACATCTCCAGTCCTCGCTGTCTCATCCTGTAGGTGGCCAGCTCCACTCTGCCTTTCACTCTCATGAAGGTCTTTCTCTGAAAGAGAACATGTCTTTGCAGTAGAAGCAGACTAAGAAGGTAGTCTTTATTATTTACAGTTGAGGTCAAAAGTTGACATACATCTTGCAGAATCTGCAAAATGTTCATTATTTTACCAAAATAAGAGCGAAACGGATGTTATTTTTTATTTAGTACTGACTTAAATATTCTTAATACCGTTTTGTTACCTGAATGATACCCAGCTGTTTTTTTGTGTTTTGTTTTTTTAGTGATAGTTGTTTATGAGTCCTGAACATTTAAACTACCCACTGTTCTTCAGAAAAATCCTTCAGATCACACAAATGTTTTGGTTTGACTGTGATTTTGAGATCCATCTTTTCACACTGAGGACAACAGAGGGACTCATATGCAGCTATTACAGAAGGTTCAAACACTCACTGATGCTCCATAAGCAATGCATTAGGAGCCAGTGGGAGAGAACGTTAGGAATTGGAAGGTTAAGGGTAAATTTAACTTATTTTGTCTTCTGGGAAACATGTAAGTATCTTCTGTAGCTTCTGACGGGCAGTACTAAATATTTACATATATATATATATATATATATATGATATTTAGGCAAAATAAGAAAAATGTTCAAACAGAATCTTCATTCTGTTCAAAAGTTTACATCCCCAGCTCTTAATGCATTGTTTTTCCTTCTGGACCATCAGTGAGCGTTTGAATCTTCTGTAATAGTTGTCCCCCTAGAGTCCCTCAGGTGCCCTCAGTGTGAAAAGATGGATCTCAAAGAATTTGTTGGACCTAAAGGATTATTCTGAAGAACAGTGGGCAGTTTAACTATGCATATGAGCCTAAATGACTCATGAGCCTAAAGATGTGAATTATAATGAATAAAGTGCAAACAGGTAAGAAATAGCTCCTCAGAAGATAACAAGCAATAAACCAATACACCTAAATCTCACTTACCTTGGTCGTTGTGATTTCTGACAGCTGTTTGATGATATTTGTTGTTGTTTTCTTAGTATTCGTACCTGCTGACACACTAAAACTTAAGTCAGGACTAGCCTTTTGGCCTCCACTAGAACCTTCAGCTTCACCGCCTTCAACAGGACCTTCAGGTTCACCGCCCTCAGCAGGACCTTCAGCTGCACCACCCACATCGGGACTGGCCGCTTCACCACCATCGGCGGGGCTCGCGACTTCACCACCTCCACCAGCACCGGCTGAACCAGCACTGGCGAGCTCAGTAGGTGTAAACTTGAAGTTTAATTCTGTTTCATAACCTGTGGTGGATTCAGTAGTTATCTCTTTTATTAAAGAGTGAATGTCCTCATACATCTCCTTAGAGCTTTTCTCTTCCACTTTTGTCTGAAGATAAAGAAACGAGTAAAGACTTATCATTTTTCTTTTTTCCATTTAACTATTCACTTGTATTTATCAGTATTTATCTGTGCATATTTGTCTCCTGCTTCAGATAAGAAAAGCCTTTACTGGAGAAAGCAATATTATGGATATTTTAGCTAAAAGCAACAGTTAGAAGTTAAAAAACGTCTTAATGATGGATTTGTTTATTAAAAACACAAAGCTTTTTGCTTCAGAAGGTTGTTGTGATCCTTTTATCAGCTGTTTGAACTCTGATTCCGATGGCTAAATTTCTCCTCTACATCTTCAAAGTGCTCAGGGTAGTTACAATTTTCAGCAAACCTTTCATTTTTAGGAGAGCTATTCCTTAAATACTCAAGAGCTTTGTAAACAACACTGGACATCATGCATACAATAAAATGAGAGACCCACCTCATAGTTGAGAACTCCAACGTTCCAGGGCAATCTGTTATATTCCAACGTGGTTGGATCTCTGATCCTGCTACATTGGCCATTATAGAATCTGTTATTGAAGGGATTCATTCGAGGTCCAGATCCCAGAATATTTATTCTGTTAAGACAGGAATTAAGCATCTTTAGAAAATATGTGCAGAAGTTGTATGTTCAAAATGTAGTGACAATTGCAACTTTTGTGTTGTCAGTCAATATTTTTATTCTATTTTATTTTATAATTAAGGTTTACATTTTTTGGTTTCATAATTGCCTAGAAATATCACAAAATCGGTGTTAAAGTTAGTTAATGCAAAACCTAATGTGAAATAATGAACAGTACTTTTACAGCATTTCGTTATGTTAATTACATAAACTACCATTTAAAAGTTTGGGAGTTGGTCTCGAGGCTGCATATATTTGATACAGTAAAACAGTAACATCGTAAAATATAAAAATACTGTACTTCAGTCTTCAGTGTTGCATGATTCTTCAGAAATTCTAATATGCTAATTTGGTGCTCAAGAAACATTTATTATGATTGTTGGAAAACTATTGTGCTGCTTAATATGTTTGTGGAAACAGTCATACTTTTTTTTTTTTTCCTTGTTGAATATTTCATTTTCTTTCTTTGTTTTTAAAGTACTCTGCCAAAAGTTTGGAATCAGTGAGATTTCAAATGTTTTTTAAAGTTTTTTTTCTTAAAGATTGAAAATACAGAAGAAACAATTACAATTTAAAATAGTGGTTTTCTGTCGGCGCCGATAGCCTCGTGGGCAGTGCGCCGACATATAGTGCTGTTGCGCTACGGGCGTCCCGAGTTCGAATCCCGGCTCGAGGACCCTTCCCGACCCTACCCCCTTCTCTCTCTCCCACTTCACTTCCTGTCAATAATGATCTGTCCTATCGCAATAAAGCCAGAAAGGCCAAAAATAAATCTTTAAAAAAAAATAGTGGTTTTCTATTTCATTATACTTTAAAATGTATTCCTGATGCAAAGCTGAATTGTCAGCATCATTACTCCAGTCATCAGTGTCACATGATCCTTTAAAAATTATTCTGATATGCAGATTTATTGTCGATGTTGGAAAGTTTTTGCTGCTTAATATTATATATATATATATATATATTTTTTTTGCAACCTGCGATACTCTTTTCAGGATTCTTTGATGAATAAAATGTTAAAAAGATTTCTAATGTTAAATAGAAATCTTTTTTTAACAATATACAACTACCATTTGGGGTCAGTAATTTTTGCTTTCTTTCTTTCTTTGTTTAAAAGAAATTAACACTTTTATTCAGCAAGAATGTGTTAAATTGAAAAAAAAAAAGTTAATATTTTTGTTAGAAAATACTTCTATTTTGAAAAAAAAAAAAATGCTGCTCTTTTTAACTTTTCATTCGCCAAAGAATCATGATGCATACACAGGTTCTAAAAAAAATTAAGCAACACTGTTTCCAACATTGATAATAAATCAGCATATTAGAATGATTTCTGAAGGTTTATGTGACACTGAAGACTGGAGTAATGGCTGATGAAAATTCAGCTTTGCAACAAAGAAATTGTCATTATATTATAAAATTACTTTAAATTGAAAAAAAAAAAAAAAATCATAACATAACAGTGATGCATACATTTTACCATTTGTATATGCTATATAAATTAATATTAATTAATATATTAAGAGACACAAAAGGCTCTGACCCGTATCCAGCTTGGTTGGCTATATCAGACTCAAATACAGATGTCTTGCCGCAAGGTGCCCTGATGACATCACACTCATCTTCATCAGACGTATCAGGCTCTCCACAGTCGTAATCCCCGTTACACCTCAGATTTTTGTTTATACATATTCCTGAGGACAGAGCAATATTCTTAATACTAAAAAATTGTTTCAGATTGTACCCTACAACTAAATTTCCACCGGCCGGCTTTCCAAAGACAAATAAATAAATAAAAATAAAAAATCCTAACCTGATTCACACCTCCATTGAGTGCTCTTGCAGAGAGGTGGAGGGTCCATCTGGCATTTGGTAGAAGGTTTACAAAGTTTCCGGTCTCCAATTGGTTCTATACATCTAGAGCCTTTGAACTGCCCAAAGACCTCAATACCTCTAGAGCGACGCTGCGTTACACAGACAAAGGACATTTCTTAATTTTTGACAAATTGTGTGTGACTTTGGATTATTATTAAATCAGAATGATTTAACATGACAATTTGAAAGATGGTAGCCTATAGTATTCACGAGTGTGAGACAACAGACAAGAAAAGAAATTCCAGTACCGTCATATTAGTGCACGGGTCACAGGGAGTCCACTGAGACCAGGCGCTCATTTTGCAGTCGATTGACCCGGGATCATTAGTTTCCCGCACCTCTCGTCTTGACCCCTGCCTTTGAGAAAGATAAATAATGATCAGCTTAATAATCACTTACAAGTCCAACTCTATCTAGTGTAAAAAATAAACATAAAGGTACTTTTTCCATTTCTACATTTTCCAAATCTAACAGTGTAGTGTACTCCAGTTTTTGTAAATTTGTGCATACATACTGGTGGTCCGGTATGCTCTTTCCATTAACCTGATAAAGAATGCATATCATTGCACATAAAGCAGCTAAAGCCTTCATGGTGAAGCTTTGGACGGTCCTTTGAATGTGTGTAAGAACTTGTATCCCTGTATTTAAGCATTGATTCAATGTTAATAATTAACATTGAGCTACATTGTGTTGACAAGAGGTTTGGAAATGTTCCTTCAAAGGTTTGTGTATATCTCTGTGCTTTCCCAGTTATCCTAAATCGTGATGCCATGGCTTTTACCGTAACTGTCTAATGTTAAACATATCTGACTAATGTATTTCAAGCTGCTTTTGCTTTAACCCGTTTTTGTTTTTTTGTATCTCACAGAATCTATATTTTCTTGTTACATTTTTCGTGGTTTTAAAATGCTTGTAGCATTTTCTGAATTAAGTACAAATCATTCATGACTAGGAGTATTTGATATAGTTTGATATAGATGTAGTTTTATATGAAAGGAAAAGTCAGGAACACGTGCAAATGCATTTCTACATAAAATGCTATCCATAAAATAAAATGTTACCCAATCCATTGATTACATTCTACTTTTTTCTATTCGGATGGAGTATTTAAAAGGTAATTATGTTTAAATAATACAAAAAATGCTTTAAACAAGTAAGTAAAAAATCCTCAATTTAGTTATACTTTAGTTTGGTTTAGTGTAAAACTAAACCTTTTTTTCTGACCATGAGATGATTGATTTCACAGGCATGTTGAAATCTCAAACAAATGCTATTGACATATCAGAAGTCCAAATGTCTTTACTGATTACAAACTTTTGAGAATGCCTGTTTGGTGGATGAAATGTCAGTGTTAATGCACAATTCCTAAATGATCCACAGCTGTTTTTGTATGTTTGTTTGTTTAGTGATAGTTGTTCATGAGTCCCTTGTTTGTCCTGAACAATTAAACTGCCTGCTGTTCTTTAGAAAAATCCTTCAGGTTCCACAAATTCTTTAGTTTTTCAGCATTTTTGTGTATTTGAACCCTTTCCAACATGACTGTTTGATTTTGAGGTCCATCTTTTTTCACTAAGGACAACTGAGGGACTCATATGCAACTATTACAGAAGGTTTAAAAAAAACAACCCAGCTGTGAATCATTCAAGTACCAACACATTATTAAGAATCAAGTGTATGTAAACTTTTGAAAGGGGTCATTTGTATTAATTCAACTATTATTTTCTCTTGTGGATTATATGTAAACATCTTTAATGTGAAATATCTAATTCAGGTCAGTACTAAATAAAAAAATAGCATGCATTTTTTATGATCCCTAAAATAACAAGGCGTATGTAAATGTTTGACTTCAAATAAATTATTTGATGGAGCACACTTGTAATACACATACAGAAGTATTTAATTTATCCTTCGTTTTAAAGTGAATGACCTATCAGCAAACTGTACTTCATCTGTGCCAAGTCAGCTGCCTTCTTCACTCATCAAATTCAACCATGTCACAAAACAATACAGATCTGATGGTGTCTTTGTGTGGGGTCAAAGAGGAATGTTGGCCAGGCAAAGTGGAGGTCCGTGAACAAAGATCCTGTCCTGTACACTACAGCTATGTGCTGAGAACACCACTTTTTAATGTTTCAGACACTTCCCCTCAACTCACTCAGGAAGGTGGAGGGAGCATGAACTGCACTCATCTCCTCTTTTCCTGTTTTCGGGGCACTATGGGAGATTTGTAGTATGTGGACTATATCTGCAGCCTCAAAACTACAGTAAAATTCTAGGTTTCTAATACTTCAGAAAGAAATCTGGAATTACAATATCCTCCTGACTACCAGCTATGGAGTTTTGTCCTCTGTAGAGGACATTGGTTTTTAGCGATTTCTCTGAGACCTTACATGTCAGAGTTTTAAGTCTGGATGTCCTGTACAGAGCATGTTTAGGGCTTTTCAAAGACACCAAATGTTTGGACATTTCACCATGACCACTTCCTCTCCTTGGTCTTTAAAAATAGCTGACATTAATTTAGTGATCAAACTTAACACCCTCATGGAAATATGATAATATTTTGTAATGATCATTTCAATCTGACACATTTTCAAATTGTTTGTCATAAAACAACATCTCAGGATAATGTAATGAGGTTTCAAATCAAAATATGACTTTCTGTTATGAAACAGGACATCAGTTTCACACATGTGCACTGTAGAGGACATCAGGACTTAAAGCATGTTTATTACACATTTTGGGAGACACAACAAGTGAATAGGGAATAAAATTATATTTCAATATTGCTATGAAATATGAGATATTATTATGAAAGTCTTGCCAATTATTATTCCTATTATTACATTTATTTTTTCATTATATGTTGCCCCCACAAACACATTCATATGCAAAATAGATACAGTTTATAGATACATTGTTTATAATGTGCAAACCTGTTCATAGCCATTTTACACACATTTTGCATAAAGAAAAATGCTATATCACATCATTAGTGTTTCATAGCATAGTTGAGAATCATCTTTATATAAAATTTGGTAGAAAAAATAAAAATTGATTTGTGATTAAAACAAACAAAAAACAAAAACAAAACAAAAAAGACACTGTTTATGCCTTTTTGTGTCTATTCAAGTCTTTTTATTTTATTAAAAAACAGGATTTTTTAAAGTCCTGATGTCCTCTACAGAGGACGTAGTATAACATATAAAAAAAATATAATAATAAAATATGCTCTAAACAATGTAATGACATACAAAAACAAAACTTTTTTCCCTGGTAGTCAGGAGGATATTCTTTAAAAAAATCATATTATTCAGTCCTGTAACTTAAGCATCTTTAGGGAACCCTGAAAAAGTGCTTTATAAATCAGAATAAGAATGATAATTTAGTTTAAGACATTACCCACTCTTTAACAACATGCAGTAAATGGTAAAACTATTTGTACTACAAACCAGCGTGCTTATAATGAAGATAATACATTCAAATAATATAGTAAGACAAACCAATTTGCAATACCAGGACAACAAGAACATTTTTTTGCCCCAGGCAATCCACCTTATGAACAGCTAAATGTTCCCCCCAGTGTGCAATAAAAAATGTGCAATAATCTTATATTTATTTGTTACCACCTCCATCCTAATACACTCCTGCATCTCTTTCTATTCTATTCATCTATAGCACAACTGTACATACCACTTATTTCTTAATTTATTTTAATTCTATATATTGTTGTCTATTTATATTTACATGTGTCTTTTTAATTCTCATCCTATTTCTATTGTCTGTGTTGTTGTTGTCTCTGTATACTAGAAGCTAATGTTACAAAAACAAATTCCGATATCAAGCAGTAAACCGAGATGTTTTGTACACCTACAAATAGCTAAACACAGATGAGAGCGGAAGCCAGACCCATAAAGTTTACAAATGGGAAGAACGGCGGAAAGAAAATGGTGAATATGGTCAAAACATAAATACATGAACTTCATATGCAAATAGCCTGTAGGAGAATATGTCCTGGCTTCACAGACAGAGCTTAGATTAAGCCAGGATTAGGCCATTCAATTTAGACATTTATGTAGCTTTTAAAACACACACACACACACACACACACACATTAGTGGTGCATCTTGAGACAACTGACACTGACATATTTTAAGATATTTTCGTGTAGTTTTATTTTTAGAATTTGTTTTCTCATCTCTTCATAAAACTATTCTTTATCTTTAGTTTTCCACGCATTTTCTTTACCCATTCCTGCTCTTAAATGTCAGCCGTGTCAGCAGAGGAAGGGTTGTGAGGAAGGAAGGATGAACAGAGAGCTGAATTTCTTTTCTGGCTTTCAGAATGTTCTAGGCTTTAGTGAAAAGGAAATCTGCACATTGCACAATTTATGTAAATGTGAACCAATTTTGACAAATCTTTCAGGAGAAATTGCCTTAATATGAACAATGTGCCTATAATATTTTTATGCAAGTTGAGTATTATCAGCTTTTTGCTCAAATAATTTGTGTTCTTCAATTCAAGGTTGATCAATCACAAGTATTTGCATAGTTGTTAGAGAAGTTTTAAAGGTCGAGTTAAGGTGTGCGGTACCTGTGGGAGGCGCTCGGTAGCGGGAGCAGTTTGAGGAGGCTGAGGACCGCCTGTTTGGAGTAAGAGTGGTTTAGGTTTCACACTCATTCAAATTGTCCACGGCGCTCATTTGCACCATCCTGAGTTGGAGGTTTGGAGTTCAAGAATGCATTATTGCGGTAAGTAACTGATAGTCCGGCGCTGCATCCTCACGTGTTACCTGTGGCGTTTTGTTTTTTTTTCTAACCTGTCAGTTCAGCATGTGTTGGCATTTGACTTGATGGCAAGTGAAAACGAAACGTTAAAACGTGAGAAATGTAATTACATCTAGATGTAAAAATTAAATGACTTTTATAATTTATATGTGTCTGTTTTAGGGATTTTAATCACTTCACAGGAGTAATACAGCCTTTAAACTTGCAATTTTTAAAAATACTGAATACGCAATTGTGTGCTACATTTTAGCGGCCTACTTTGTAAACTACTCAGTTATTTTAAAACAATTGTAGACTACAAAGTAACCGTAAACCATCCATTTCAGCATCAAGTGGTAAAAAAGGGCTTGATGGATGTCAAAACCTGCCTTACCAAGTTCATAGGTGTCATTTTATGCTACAGTGTTTTTATGTTTTATTATTATTTTTGATTATTTCGTGCTAATCAGCTATTAGTAATGCATTGGACACTTTGTGCATGGCTAATGTGTAACTTGCATGCTTGTAATACTGCTGATGTGGAATTGTGCCTCTGTTTATGAACACCCTCAACTGTTGCTGAATCCTCTGTTTTAATGAAACTTAACTGTTGTGACTTTTGGGTTCATTTAAGTTATTGAATAGCCAGGACCATGAGACAAGTCCTCATCTGAGTATAAACAAGCTATTGTGTTAGGTACCGCATACACTGAAAAATGTTCGGGTTTAAATAGAAGATTCCAGCCTCACACATCTGGATCAGAACATTTAGGAGATTTGATCTTAGTTCTGAATTCTAAAAAGAGTTGGAATTCGGCAATAATTTCTGAGCTTGTGTGCTCCTCCATCTTGTGTCTGAGCTGGTTAATCTGGGTTAATGTGTAGATGGTCATAAGATTTCTTGATGTATTTGTTTGTGAATTTTCTCAGTCATTCAGTTTATCACAGAAGGTGTTGAACTCATCCTGGGCATTCAGGTGGAGAAACGTATCCAAATTCTCTTTTTGTGAACTAAAAAATTAGATATTACACAAAATGTGTTAATTGGCAGACAGTCGAAGAAAGCTCAGTTTCATATTCTTTTGAATATGAATCATTAAGGATAAGCCTCACTAATAAGTTTCTATCAAAACAATAGTTTACGTTTATGTCAGATATTAAACTGTTGGCCTGATTGTTGCTTGTGCCATATGTGTGGTTGGGATGAATATAATGCCCCTCATAACCCATGTTTAAAAGTAACTTTTGTATCTGCTTTTCACAGCAAAAAAGATTTTATGATTGTGAGAATTTTATGATGATTTTATTGTGTGCTTGTTTGAGACAGGATGCAGATTACCTGCTTGGGTGCTTGTAAAGGAGAAAACACATTTTGCTTATCACTCTTGTTTTATGGTTGCCACATTACAGGCCATTTTAAACAGTTTGACCCTCAACACCGAGCAGTAAGAATTGTCTTTTAGCAAATCTGCCACCGTCTTCCGCACTTGATAATCAAAACTCAGCTGATAAACTATTCATATCTCTGTCTGTCAGCTGTTGAGTGTCATAAAACATTACTCTTCTACCAACTGAGAGTTCATAATTTTGTCGTTAAATTACTCTTGAAATTAATAACTTGATTAACTTGATTTGCCAATTTTTTATTTTTTACTATATATAGGCTAAATAATTATTTCCTCCGTCACAAGCTGTCATGCTGCTCATAGTCATATGACCTAATAAAACTTTGAGTTAGTTATAAAACTTTAACACTATCGTGATGACAATTGGCTTTCATCTATGTGTGGCCACTATTGGAATAGATCCTGTTGTATTTTCAGCTCCATTTTGTCATTCTCTTGTCTCTGCTTTTGACTCCTGCTGCATTACGATTATGTAAACTCATAAGCTTGTGTCTAAATACTGGTCATATCAGATAAGGAATAGATAATCTGAGGAAATCAGATTTTCCTCTCAAATTTAAACCGGGAAAAGTAATTCTGCCCCAAGACAAGCGCTGAAAGGAAAATGTTGGGTAATCTTGAGAATCATAGGATTGGAAATGTGTTTTTTGGGCCGATGAGCTGCTGGAAAAGGATTAACAGGTTTTAATTGCTCAACCTTTGATCTGCCCACCTTTGCTCTCTTGCTCTCTCTTGCCACTTTCTGCTGAGAAATACACAGCTAAACATTTTGGCTGCTCAAGGTATGTCTTTCAGACTATTTGAAATGAATTATCTTTTCTTAATTGGATAAGACACCGTTTTCAGTTTAACTGATTGAAATCTGTGCAAAAGGTCATCCATCTGTTGGAGAATCTTATATATGAGTGGTGTGGCTTTCTGGTTGAGATGAACAGCCTTTCTCTTGATCTCTGAAATTAGTCCACAATGATTACGTGTTTTTTTTTTTTTTTTCTAATTCTTATACATTTTGAGTGATTGATTTTATTGATTGAAAGGTGCTTTATTGATCCGATGCTCAAAATGCGGCATTAAAACAGAGATTAGACATTGAAATTAGCGTTTTTTTTTTTTTTTTGGCAACCTTGTGAAATTCCCTCAATGTCTTTTTTCCTATAAATCCTGTATTTCAGGAATGGAAAAATTATTTGGCACTTTTGTTTTGTTTTGCCTACTAAGCAGGAAGTGTTTTTTTTCTGCTGACACGGTTTCCTCTCTTTCTTCTGCCTTTCTGTCACTAACAGAATCTATGGGCCAAGTTAAATTAGTCTTTAGAGTTTTACATTTCTAGATGTGTATATAACAAAAGATTGATGTGAATTTGATTGACTTCTTTGTACTGTTGTGAAGAAAAGTCTACTCTGTCTTGCACATTTTTTTTCAGTAGTCAAAATTAGACATTATTGCAAGAAAGCTAAAATGCCTGCAGAACATCTGAATCTTTCTCTGTCCAGACTACCATCTTTGTACAATTTCACTGTCCAATGGGCATTTTTATTTTTTATTCCTAACACTTGCTTTTATTGTAGAAAACCACCTATTAGTCTGTTTTTCAAAAGATAAGTTCTTTTATCTACCACATTCTGGGTGCTGCCCAAGGTTGCAAAGACGCATGCATTTTTGGATTTTAATGAGCTGTCAGGATTTTAATGAGTTTTAAACACATTATCTGTTTCCTCACTATCTCATTCTTTGGCATAACCCTTTTTCGGTCGTTCCTTCTATATTCTCTATTCATAAGTGGCACGTAGGCCATGAGTCCTATATTGTCAGTCAGTTTGGCCTTGAGGCCTTAAAATGCACCCAGCTCAAACTTTCACATGCAAAACCTCTTCAGTTGTTTTCTGTAAGATAAACAAAATATTTAATCAGTACATGGATGATAGATGGACACATTGATGTCATGAATAAGAGATACTAGTCACATTTCACCTTTTTCATCTATCAGTTTCTTTCGTTTGATATATTTCTTTCTTTTTTTTTTTTCTCTGACTAGGCCCAGTGCTGAGAATGTGTGCTTGCTGAATATCCTACCTGCTTGTGTCCACTGTTTTTTTTTTTTTTGCCTCTTGGCTGGGTTTTGTCCCGTCTTTATCTTTCATCCTCCTGTAACGACGCACCCACCATGTCACAGACACCTGATGCAGAGCCCATTACAGTGGTACCAGCAGAACCAGCAACAACTACTGAACCAGCATCTGCCACAGCACCTGCCACAACACCTACCACACCTGTCACCAAAACTTCATTTTGGAGGGACAGGAGAAAAGGTACAGTCTGACCTCCTCTTTTTATTTTTAAATAGGGTTGGTTTTACCTTCATTTCTGTATTCATTTAAAAATGGTAAGTAATAAGCTTGGTCTCTTCCTCTAAAGCTCCAGAGAGGACAGATGAGTTCCTGCTGGCAAGGTTTCAGGGTGATGGAGTGAGATATAAAGCCAAGCTCATTGGTGTAGATGATGTCCCAGAAGCCAGAGGGGATAAAATGTGCCAGGATTCCATGATGAAATTAAAGGTGCAGATCTAAGATGGTTGTCTTCATTTCTGTGTTGTTTTTTTAAATTTCTATTTTATACACTGAAAAAACAAAACAAATAAACACAACGCTTTTGTTTTTTCCCCCTTTTTCCATGAGCTGAACTCAAAGATCTAAGACATTTTTTTCTATGTACACAAAAGGCCTGTTTCTCTCAAATATTGTCTAAATCTGTGTTAGTGAGCACTTCTCCTTTGCCGAGATCCACCTCACAGGTGTGGCATATCAAGATGCTGATTAGACGGCATGATTATTGCACAGGTGTGCCTTAGGCGAGCCACAATAAAAGGCCACCCTAAAATGTGCAGTTTTATCACGCAGCACAATGCCACAGATGTTGAACGTTTTGAGAGAGCGTGCATTTGGCATGCTGACTACAGGAATGTCCACCAGAGCTGTTGCCCGTGAATTGAATGTTAATTTCTCTACCATAAGCCATCTTCAAAGGCGTTGCAGAGAATTTGGCAGTACATCCAACCAGCATTACAACCGCAGACCATGTGTAACCACACCAGCCCAGGACCTCCACATCCAGCATCTTCACCTCCAAGATCGTCTGAGAACAGCCACCCGGACAGCTGCTGCAACAATCGGTTTGCATAACCAAAGAATTGCACAAACCATCTCAGGGAAGCATCTCATCTGCATGCTCGTTGTCCTCATTGGGGTCTGGACCTGACTGCAGTTTGTCTTCGGAACTGACTTGAGTGGGCAAATGCTCACATTTGATGGCATCTGGCACTTTGGAGAGGTGTTCTCTTAATGGATGAATCCCGGTTTTCACTGTACAGGGCACATGGCAGACAGCGTGTATGGCATTGTATGGATGAGCGGTTTGCTGATGTCAGTGTTTTGGATCAAGTGGCCCATGGTGGGGTTATGGTATGGGCAGGTGTATGTTATGGACAACAAACACAGGTGCATTTTATTGATAGTGTTTTGAGCGCACAGAGATACCGTGACAAGGTTCTGAGGCCCATTGATGTCATGTTGCATTGCATGGATCTGTACACAATTCCTAGGAGCTGAAAACATCCCAGTTCTTGCATGGCCAGCATACTCACCAGCAACTTCGCACAGCAATTGAAGAGGAGTGGACCAACATTCCACAGGCCACAATCAACAACCTGATCAGCTCTATGCAAAGGAGATGTGTTGCACGTCATGAGGCAAATGGTGGTGACACCAGATACTGACTGGTTTTCGGGACCAGTACAGTAAAACTGCACATTTTAGAGTGGCCTTTTATTGTGGCCAGCCTAAGGCACACCTGTGCAATAATCATGCTGTCTAATCAGCATCTTGATATGCCACACCTGTGAGGTGGATGGATTATATCGGCAAAAGAGAAGTGCTCTCTAACACAGATTTAGACAGATTTGTGAACAACATTTGTGAGAAATAGGCCTTTTGTGTACATAGAAAAAGTCTTAGATCTTTGAGTTCAGCTCATGAAAAATGGGAGCAGAAACAAAACCATTGCGTTTATAATTTTGCTTTCTGTTAAACTGCTAGGGAGTTTTTTTTTTATTTTTTATATTTAATAGTAGGTGAAGTGATGAGATTTTTAACTATTATTTCATCCTGTACAGTTATTATAAGAAAACAGTGCTCAATTCTTGTTTGTATACAGGGTATGGCAATAGCTGCTCGTTCTCAAGGCAAGCACAAGCAGAGAATATGGGTGCACATCTCTCTAACAGGAATCAAAATTGTTGATGAGAAAACTGGGGTGAGTAGTTTTGTGGATTCTGTAAGCTGATTAGTGAGAATTTGTTGGTAAATTCTGTATTGACTTTATAGCATGCTCTCTCAGTGTCATCTCTTTATTTCTGTCTCCCTCTAAGGTGATTGAGCATGAACATGTGGTGAATAAGATCTCATTCATTGCTCGCGATGTCACTGATAACCGGGCGTTTGGATATGTTTGCGGAGCAGAGGGGCAGCACCAGTTTTTTGCTATTAAGACAGCTCAGCAGGTCAGAGCTTCTTCATCAGACACAAAATCCAAAATCTTTTTGCTACTAGCCAAAAGTACACGCTCAAAAAAGTATTACGCTTGGAAATTTGAAATAAAGAACAGTGCACATTTACTCCTCTCTTCTACAGGCTGAGCCTCTGGTCATTGATTTGAAGGATCTGTTTCAGCTGATATTCAATATGAAGAAGAAAGAGCAGGAGGCTGGAGAGAAGGTGATGTATATATTTTTAATTCATAAAGGGTTACTCCACCCCCAAAATGAAAATTTGGTCATTAATCACTTACCCCCATGTCGTTTCGGAACACAATGTAAGATATTTTGGATGAAAACCAGGAGCTTTGTGGCTGTCCCATTAACTGCCAAGTAAATAACAAGGTCAAGGCCCAGAAAAGTATGAAAGACGTTGTCAACATAGTCTATCTGCCATCAGTGGTTCAATCATAATTTTCAAAGCGACGAGAATACTTTTTTGTACACAAAGAAAACAAATAACGACTTTATTCAACAATTTGTCTCCTCCGTGTCAACATAGTGCCATTTTGGAGAGTATCCACTGGACGCAATAAGTGTGCAAAAAGTATTCTCATAGCTTCGGAAAATTTTGGTTGAACCACAGATGGCAGATGGACTATTTTGACGACGTCTTTCATACTTTTCTAGGCCTTGAGCCGGCATTATCTATCTATTTAATAACATAAATAATTCCATTATTTAGAATTATAGTATGTTTCAAAAACATTTTTATCTGAAATTAAAAATAAATGTGGTACTGTATATTTCATGCAAGAAGATTGTAGGCTTTTCTAGATATTTGTCGGTTGGTAATCTAAGCTATTTTGAGTACTCAAGTCATTTAGTTTTGCTCAAGCATCTCCCAAATGTTGAATGCCTCTCAAATCAATTATGCAGAACTAATTATGACATTTTTCCTATTATATTACATGCATTTTGACTGAAACCTTTACTGCTTTGCAGGGTGAAGGAAATGGCACTGTACTTGAGGTAGGTATAAACATTTTGGGCAACATCTCAGTCAGTTATTTTTTTGTAATCCTTTATTCATTTGTCTTTTTGGTTGTATCATCAGAATGGTGGTGATGCTTTACTCACCTTGGATGGTAAAGACAACGCTGTAAAAGTAAGTGCTTTTAGCTTCATGCGAAATGTATTATTGAATAGGTCAGCTCAAATTCTCAGTGAATAACTTAGAGGATGTTTTATGTGTTATCCTTAGACTGTAGACCAGATGGACCTGTTTGGTGATATGTCCACTCCACCTGACATTCACTCTCCGACGGTAATGACCCTAAAGTGTACATTTTTGCAAAGGATCTGCTGTTGATCTGGTTTAAGTGGTTTATCAAATATTTATTTGAAAAATATCCCTGGATTTAAAATGAGCATAGAGTTTGCCTTTATACATGACTAGATTTCGTGCTTCTTCCCTAGACATTTTACTTTTTTGAGATCTTAACATACCAAATGCTCTGCTCATATCTTCCATTAACACTTGCAAACTTACACAAAAGCCATCCATCCGCCCTCATTTCTTTTTAAGGGTCTCAAGTATTTGCATTGACTGCTTTTCACGACCATAGCAATACTCCTTCACTAATAATGGTTTTGAGAAAGTCCCATTGGCCAGTAGATGGCACCCAAACCTAAATAATGTGAAGAGAACTCAGGGTTCCCACAGGTCATGGAACTTCTGGAATATCATGGAATTTTAAAGGGTCTATTCCAGACATTGAAAGTCAGGGAATTTTATATTTGTTTTGTCCAAGCCATGGAATATCAGGGAGTTTTGTTTGTTGCTTTTCAATTTTTGTTTCCATTTATCATAATGTCATTTTTCTATACTGTATTTTGTTTTATTGTGTTGTTTCAAGCATTGTGCCTATTGTTATGATTTAGGTTATGGTTATGAACGCATAAAAATTAATTTAAAATAAGTTCATTTCTGTAGAAATGGTACAGAAAAATATCAAAGTGCATTTAACAGATAAGACAAACAAACAAACAAACAAACAAGTAGTGCATGTATGTGTTTTGTACTAACAAAACATCTGTGATCAAGTAAATAAAGCTTGCAAATACATGGATCTGTTCATTATAGGTCATGGAAATTCAGCTTTTTAGTCAGTGAAAGGTAGGGAAAAGTCAGGGAATTTGACGTTTGGCTTAGAGTGGGAACCCTGCATACTCTTACTGCTATTTGAGACCCTTCCTTTCAAAACGTTTGTTATTATTTCTATATGAATCAAACCCAAGAAAATGGAAGAGAACTCTTCAAATACATACTGTTACTGGTATTTGAGACCTTTGGAAACATTTGTTATTGATGCTATATCATTTTTTTAAATCACAAAGATGATTTTCTAACTACTCTTACTATTTTCTTTCAGTACTTTTCACAGGGTCTACCTCTCATCTTATCTTTTTTTTTTATCTTTTAAAACCAGCCTAACAGTGTTCTGCTTCTTGACTTTGCTCTTGTGATTGATGCCAATCAAGGAAATCCTTTCATGTCATACCCATCCCCTCTCTCCAATACACCAGATGACAAACCTGTTTCATCCACATCAGATATTTTCCCAACTTATAGTTCTGATCCCTTCAGTGATGATCCTTTTTCTCCCTTGAATGATCAGTCAGATTCCATGTTTTCTTCCAATAACGAGTCGGATCTTTCTAGTTTCCTTTTGAATGGGCCAGATTTGCAGCAAAGCCTGAGTAAGGACTCCTCTTCAAATAGGCAGCAGTTTAATGGACTGTCCAATGCCCAGTTGTCACATGAAAGCAAAGCAAACCAGCTTCCTTTAGGCAGTCTGAATGATTACAGCAATTCCCCCTTTAGCCAGAATCCTTTTTTGAGAACCTCAGTGAACAACCCACCAATATTAAATGGGTTATACAAATCAGGTCCTCCTGCCCTCCAAAATCCTCGCTTATGTAATGGATTGAATAAATCAGTGGAGTTGTTTCAAACATTCCCGCCAGCTTCTGTTCAAAACGGAGGCTTGATGGTCATTTGCCCCCCACCTCCAAGCTCAAAGTCTGGATGCATGCGGAGGAGAGTGAAGGTGAACATTTGACAAGAGAAACTTCTGAGTTCTCAGTCTGTATAACTGCACATTCAAATGTTGAGAAAGACTATAAGGACTGCTGTTTTGAATAAACAGCATTTTTTTTTATCTAGAAAATGATTTAAAATGCAGAATCCATTTTTACTGGATGTAAAAGCATGCATGGATGGTTTAATTGTTATCATTAGAAACAGTCCTTGTAGTTTGTCTTATGGAACACTGATAGTTGGATTTGTTCAGGGATGTGTTTGGTGTTTTTTTTTTTTTTTTTTTTTTTAACACACTGGAAAAATTGGATGGAAACTGTCACATTATTATCTTGTGTTGAGAGACATGGCATTGTTGTCCTTTTACTGGGAGTGTCTTTAATAAAATTGATTATATACTTTTTGCTAATTAAGAAAGCTACCAATTTTTATGACTGTGGTCATTATTCACTATTTAACCACAATAGCTTTATGCATTCATACTAAAAGGTTCCTTTCCAACTTGTTTTAACAGTATTATGTATGGAAACAACAATGTCATGGCAATCACTGAAAGCAATACTTTCATGCATGCTTCACTTTACATGGCAACTGACATTTCTTGAGCTGTATGCAGAAATATTTAATTGAAAATCATTGAATTGCCAGGATGTTTTGTTTGTTACCTTGTGCCACAGTTTAAATGTGCAGGGTAAGTATCTACATATATATTAAACACAACAAACATTTCACTTTGGTGATAAAATTGGGCTTTTCTCAATGATGGCATTGTTACATTGTTACTCCATGTACCTTTCTTTTTGAAATGTATTGCTGTATCTCATTTGGCACTGTAGTTTTGTTAAAGAGCAGAGTACTAAAATGATTTTAAACAAATTGTGCCCTCACAGTCACCTGGAAATGACCTGTTTGGAGCTGAACTTTTTGCTCCACCAGCCCAGAATGAGTCTCAGCCCTTAAATCAGAGCTCATCCATTCCAGCAGATCTGTTCAACACCACACCATCCTCCACCGTCAATGCTCTTGGTATAATGCATGCTTTTGATACACTTATGAAACTGAAGTCTATCTACATACATCTTGCAGAATCTGCAAAATGTTAACTATTTTACCAAAATATCATACAAAAAATGCATGTTATTTTTCATTTAGTACTGACCTGAATAAAATAATTCATATAAAACAGAAAATAATAGTAGGATTTATAAAAAATGACCCTTATCAAAAGTTAACATGCGCTTGATTCTTAATACCTGAATGATCCTTTGGTTTTTCACCATTTTTGTGTATTTAAACCCTTTCCCACAATGACTGTATGATTTTTCAGATACATCTTTTCATACTCAGGAAAACTGAGGGACTCATATGCAACTATTACAGAAGGTTCAAACGCTCACTGATGCTTCAGAATGAAACACAGTGCACTTTTGAAAAGAATGACTATGTGTACAGTTTTCTTATTTTGCCTAAATATCATTGTTTTCATTTAGTACTGTCTTCCAGAAGATACAGAGGATGCTTGCATGTTTCCCAGAAGACGAAATAAGTTACTTTTACCCTGATCTCTTAATGCATTTTATGTCTTTATGTCTTTCCTTCTGGAGCATTAACTGAGCATTTGAACCTTTTGTAATAGTTGCATATTAGTGTGAAAAAATCTCAAAATCAGCAAATTGTAAATTACGAAAAACAATTTTTTAAAACTAAATCTGCTTTAATATTGTAAGAAAATTGCTCATGATCAAATCATGATTTCTAAAAGCAAGATGAAAACAATGTTTACTCAGTAATGTTAACTCAATGCACATGTAAATTTGTAAGATCACACTTTTTTCTAAATTTCCTCCCCTAGCGCTTGCGCTCTAGAGTTGTTTGACAACCCAATTTTAATGGAACATTTTGAGTGTCACTTTGAACACGTTGAATGCGATTTTTACTTTTTGATGTTATTTGTAATTAATGCAATTATTGTGTTTTGTAGGGTCATTGTCTCTGGGCCCCACTTCTGTCACTCAGACTCCTGGGACAGCTCTATGGAGTCAGACTCCCACAATGTTTCCTCCTCAGGGTGGTGTTCCTCAAATACCGGTTCCAGGACAACCAAACCGTTTTCCTCAACCATCTGCGTTTGGAGGCCTGCCTGCAGCTGCATGGGGGCAGCAAGGAGCTCCTCCTTTTGGTCCAACAGCTGTCACTCAAGCCTGGGGTCAACCAGGAGCACCAGCACCTGTTGGAGTCTGGCCCACCTCTGGTCCTGGTCCTATGACCATCCCTTTCCAACCAAACCAATTTGCTCCCATGATGCCTCCTAATGCAACAATGGGTATGCAACAGAGTGCAGTGGTTCCTCCTCGACCTCCACCCCGTCCTCCAGTGAAAGAAGATCCTCCGGTAGTCAAAAGTGCCTTTACATCTTTGGACCCCCTCGGGGAGAAAGAGAAGAAGACTGGAAAAGATATGTTCAAAAATTTCCAGATGGTTAAGCCCCAGAAACCAGAACAAGGAACTGGTTCGAGCACCAACGGCTCATTTGACCAGTACTTTTCTAGCAAGGTTGGCTTGGCTCAGGAGGTGGCGGATCATGATGACTTTGACATAAACCAAATCTCAGTTAACTCAAATGGTATACATTTAAATTAACAGCTGTAACTTATCATTTAAGACAGAGCATAGCAATTCTGATGGTTTGATAATTACACTTCCTCATCTTGTCCAGGGACCTCCAAACTTGCTCCTCAGCAGTTTCTTCCTACTGTTGTAGTACCTCAAGGAGCAGGTCTGACCCCAGCCGCAGGGCTTTTGGATGCTGCCTTCGCTCCTAATCCAGCCCCTGCACCCTCAAACCCAGCTCCCACAGCTGACCTAAACCTTTTTGATGACACTTTTGGAGTAAACCCTTTTGGAGTACCACCCATGAATACAGTATGTACATAGTTTTGAATTCTAAAAGCTTATAGTGTTGAAAAGACCACTCATTTTTTTGTTTATACTGTGTTTTTGGGACTGCAAGGTTGTTGAATTTTGTTGAATGAATTTTTTTTTTGCCTGTTCATAGAGCACTCCAGCCACTCAGACTGCTGCCCTTGGAGATCCTTTTGGAGACCCATTTGGGGGAAATCCTTTCGCCTGAGAAACTTTAGCACTGTTGGTGAGAAACTGTAAAGACACTCACTTAATATTCACCCTCATGTCATTCCAAACCTGTAAGACCTTCATTCATCCTCTGAACACAAAACCAGTCTTAAGTAGCGCAGGTATATTTATAGCAATAGCTAAAAATACATTGCATGGGGCAAAATTATACATTTTTGTTTTATGCTAAAAATGTTAGGATATGAAGTAAAGATAAATGTTCCATGATGATATTTTGTGAATTTCCTGGCGTAAATATATCTAAACTTAATTTTTGATTAGTAATTTGCATTTGCTAAGAACTTCATTTGGACAACTTTAAAGGCGATTTCATCAATGTTTAGATTTTTGTTCACCCTCAGATTCCAGATTTTCAAATAGTTACATCTCTCAATAGAAAGCTTATTTATACAGCTTCCAGATGATGTATAACTCTCAATTTCAAAATAACTGACCCTTATGACTGGTTTTGTGTTCCAGGGTCACAAATTAAAATATTTTTGATGAAATCCGAGCTTCACATCGATAAAATAATCCATGTGACATCAGTGGTTCAACCTTAATTTTGTAAAGCTACATGAATGCTTTTTGTGCGCAAAGAAACAAAAATAACTTTATTCATCTTTATTTCAACAATGTTCAGCTATTTAGTATTTTCGTAGCTTTGTAAAATTACGGTTGAACCACAGATGTCACATGGACTATTTTAACAATGTCCTTACTACCTTTCTGGGCCTCGTCTATGTAGGGTCAGGGTTTGTAGTGACATGAGGGTGAGTAATTAAAGAGAATTTTCGTTTTTAGGTGGACTAACCCTTTAAATATTTTTTTTTAAATGTTAACTTTATATATTGTATATAAATATTTGCAGTATGTGTCCAAATTAAATGCATTACCTGTTCATATACTTATTTCAGTACACTCCCACTGATCCAGTGCTACTGAGCCAGAGGACCACACAAGCACTAAAGAGTTGCGATCTGCATTCTGCTACATGGGAAAGAAATGTTCTCATTAAACCCCTTTTCTTGTGTTGTGCTTCACTGTTCTCATTCCCACTGTATATCTGCTGTAGCCTCTCTTTCTGTGCCTTTCTAACTGACCACAGATCAGCCCTTCTTCTCCAGCCCATTCAGATTTACCCATTTCAATCCCAAGTCACTCATGAAATAAGATGCACAGCTGAAGTAGGGTTCCTCTAGAGAGTGTAATAGAAAAGGAGAGGGAAATAAAAGATAATAATCATGTTTGTGCACATGATTTTTCTGTATGCATTTATGATGAACTAAAAATGCCTAATCCAAATGATTTTTCATTAAAGAAAGTGAATAAATATCTGGCTTTGTGGTGTTTTTTTTACTTAATCAGCTAGTAAAATCAGAGCAATGATCCAATGCATCTTAGTATATCTGGCTTTAAATGTTGTTTACAAGACTGAGGAATTCTCCGGAGCTGAGATGAAGGTTGAAAGTACATACTGTTGTACAACAAAGTTGGTAACTATGGTGAAAGAAAAAGCACCAAGATGTGACCAGACTACAGAGCCTATTAAATGCACTGACACTATTGCCAGTGTGCCCATTGTCATGCGCCAAGAATTTGCCATTACCCGTTCAACTCTATTAATACAGACAGGATGGCATCATTCTGTGTGCGTCAGATTGTAACACAGGGGTGAAAGATTTGCCAAGCCTCTTTGTTGACGTTTGGGACTGGATAACTTTAAAATTTGGGATTAGGTTTAGTAGACAAGAACCGTATAAAAGAAGTGAGTGGCAACTTTCTTTAGCGTTTTGCAGATTTACTGTTGCTGCAGGTATTACAAGCTCCAAAACAAAGTGTTTTGAAGTTGTCTTGAGATGTCTCGTCCTTTGTTTCAAAGAAATGGTTGCTGGGACCCTCTTCAGGAGAAGACACGAAACCTTTTCAAACAAAACGCCGACCTCCCCTGTTTCCTCGAACCAGATGAGGTTAACTGGATAGAAACGGCAAGGAAAAGATTGGGTACGTTGACCTGGCCAGGATCTATGCGTCTGCCTCTCTTCAGCTCTTTGTGCATGGAGCTTCCAACTAAATCAGGTACTGGATCAGAAGGACGCGTTTCTGAATCTGTGTGTGAACAAACGAATGGACAGGAAAACTGGAAAGTCTGTCTAGATGTCAGTCCATTTTCTCCAGAGGAGATAAACATCAAAACCAAAGATGGATATTTGGAGATAAAAGGTATGATGGCCTTCGTATGTCTGGCTTCATTCTGCCTGATAACACACTTAGAGACTTCAATATCGTTTTTCTTTCACAGGTAACCATGAGGAAAGGCAGGAAAATCACAGGTTGATCTCAAGAAGCTTTACAAGAAAGTACAAGTAAGGGAGCTTTACTTTTTATTTTTAATGTGTGTTCTCATAGTATCTTCTCAGCTGTACAGAATGTATAGTGGTTTCATTTTTCTTGTGTAATTCATTAGGCTTCCAGCTGACTTAGACCTAAAACAGATCAGCTCCATGCTGTCTCCAGATGGTGTTCTCTCAATTGAGGCCCCATTACCTGGCTCAAATATCAGTCTCCCTGGAGAGATTGTCATCCCTATTCACATGATGGACAAACAGTCACCTGCGAAATCAGATGAGCTGTGTCTAAACGGTAACAAGTAACTTATAGTCCTAGTTGCGGGTTAGACAACTCATCTGATGTAATATGTATGTGTATGTTGAAAGTAATGAATGTGTTAACCTTTTGTTTTTGATAGCTAACATTAGAAGCGTTTGTAAATATTGGCTTTATTTTATTGTTAACCATACAGTACTGTACAGTAATATGCTGAATAGATGAGTTCTGCTGTAACTCTGGTTTAAAGTCTGTGTAAAGCAACATTAAATGTGTGTTCTGAGTTTGTCGAAACGCAGAAAATGTGTTACCGCCATTTGCAAATTTTATGGGTCGCATCCAGCTATTTTAGCTGTACAAAACAGCTTGTTTTGCTGCTTGATATTGCAAATTGGTGTGTATAACCATATAGTTTTGATGTATTATCTTATATGAACACACTGGCTTGTAGTGTAAACAATTTGACCATTTATTGCACGTTATTATTCTTCTCACTATTTCCCTAATTATTGCTAATGAAGCAGAAGTCTCGCACAGCTGGAGACATGTCCACTGACAATCCTTTTGATGTTAAGAGATTATTTTAATACAGCTGTTTTGAAAATGGCTTGTGCTACTGAATGACACAAGAGTCATTCCTGGGATTCGGTAATATTTCCATAAACCACTACTTTGGTTTATATTGAATAAAAATAATAACTGCATATAATAATAATATAATATATAATAATAAAACTGCATATAATAATAATAATAATAATAATAATAATAAACTGCAAGATATTTGATAAAAAAACAGACTTTTAAAGTTATGTCTCTCAGTCTGGACTCAACCCTCTCACACTAACCATTCTACGCCCCATAATAATTTAGACTCTGCTCATACGTGGCATTATTTACCAGAAATTACATCATTCAGATCTCTTTAATAGTGGTGCAGAAAATTGTTAGTAGTATCATACTTTTTATTCATATTTTTGAGCCGTATTATAGTCAGGGAGGGTACTGTCGAGCTTAACAACTCAACCCTGCCACATAAAATTAAGATTATTTTTCAGCATTTTATTTTAATTCATAAGTATATACAATTAACTTGTTTTATTGCTGCCATAAATGGTCTACTCTCCTAACTACGTGAGGAGCAGTGGCCATTTTGAGTGAAAAACCTCAACCCTGTTACAGGGCTTGTGATGAGGTTGAGTTATTTACTTCATTTATTAATAATTTAAAACAAAACAAAAGCCTCAAAATCCATCTGACATCTTTATTTTTATTTTTTTTTTAAATGCATTTTTGTCAGGCTCCAATGTATAGGTTTCTATGTAAGTACTGGTATTTCAGATTGGGCTGAGGGATGGATTTTAGTGAGTTTGAAGTAAAAGTATTTGATGCATGTATAATATGTGTCGAGAGCATTCATTCAGTATCATGATCTAATTTTTGACAGAGATGGCTTTTAGCTGGTTTTGCATCTGAACTCTTCATATACTTACTAAAACCATGACAACTCATACTTTTGTTATATTGTTTTTTGTTCATCAGAAATTACACCCACATTTACAGCAGAAAGAAAGTGTTGGGCATGCAGATTTGTTGACCCAGAAATGAGGAGACAATATGAGAGAGAAACAAAAACAAAAATGTAAAGTGAAAGCAATACAGGTCCTTCTCAAAAAATTAGCATATTGTGATAAAGTTCATTATTTTCTGTAATGTACTGATAAACATTAGACTTTCATATATTTTAGATTCATTACACACAACTCGAAGTAGTTCAAGCCTTTTATTGTTTTAATATTGATGATTTTGGCATACAGCTCATGAAAACCCAAAATTCCTATCTCAAAAAATTAGCATATCATGAAAAGGTTCTCTAAACGAGCTATTAACCTAATCATCTGAATCAACTAATTAACTCTAAACACCTGCAAAAGATTCCTGAGCCTTTTAAAAACTCCCAGCCTGGTTCATTACTCAAAACCGCAATCATGGGTAAGACTGCCGACCTGACTGCTGTCCAGAAGGCCATCATTGTTTGCATCAAATTTTGCATGTCATTCGGAAATCAAGGTGCCAGAGTCTGGAGGAAGACTGGGGAGAGGGAAATGCCAAAATGCCTGAAGTCCAGTGTCAAGTACCCACAGTCAGTGATGGTCTGGGGTGCCATGTCAGCTGCTGGTGTTGGTCCACTGTGTTTTATCAAGGGCAGGGTCAATGCAGCTAGCTATCAGGAGATTTTGGAGCACTTCATGCTTCCATCTGCTGAAAAGCTTTATGGAGATGAAGATTTCATTTTTCAGCACGACCTGGCACCTGCTCACAGTGCCAAAACCACTGGTAAATGGTTTACTGACCATGGTATTACTGTGCTCAATTGGCCTGCCAACTCTCCTGACCTGAACCCCATAGAGAATCTGTGGGATATTGTGAAGAGAAAGTTGAGAGACGCAAGACCCAACACTCTGGATGAGCTTAAGGCCGCTATCGAAGCATCCTGGGCCTCCATAACACCTCAGCAGTGCCACAGACTGATTGCCTCCATGCCACGCCGCATTGAAGCAGTCATTTCTGCAAAAGGATTCCCGACCAAGTATTGAGTGCATAACTGAACATAATTATTTGAAGGTTGACTTTTTTTGTATTAAAAACACTTTTCTTTTATTGGTCGGATGAAATATGCTAATTTTTTGAGATAGAAATTTTGGGTTTTCATGAGCTGTATGCCAAAATCATCAATATTAAAACAAAAAAAGGCTTGAACTACTTCGAGTTGTGTGTAATGAATCTAAAATATATGAAAGTCTAATGTTTATCAGTACATTACAGAAAATAATGAACTTTATCACAATATGCTAATTTTTTGAGAAGGACCTGTATATCCCTTCAAATGTGTCACAGACTTCAACCCTTTCACACCTTGTCGCTTAATATTAATATTAATATGTAAGGAAGACAATTAAGAATGAAAGCATTTCTTGCTGGTTGCTATCTGACATGTTAGAGACTAAAACAATAAGATTGTGGTTTTTGTTAATCTTCTAAATGATTATTATTATTATTATAATTTTTTTTTTTTTTACAAAAAAAAAAAGAGGCCGTACACAAACAATTTGTAGGTAGATGTTTGTTTTAAAACAAGTTCTGTGTAAAATCCTTTTTAAATCAATCCCGTTGTGTCCGTTGTGAGTTGAGGGGAAAAAAAAAACTGAAAATAGTAAAAGGTTGTTAATGCCTGAGGTGGACAAATACGATTTTTGGAGGTGTGGCATTTACAAAATGAATTGCATGTAGATAATAAGAATATTCCAAGTTGAAATGTTACCAAATCCCATCCCAGGAACGACCCATAAACTGTCTAAAAATGTTAAACCAAATAATTAACAATACAGTAACGTAATTGTAATTAACAAGAGGCTTTAAACTGAAATTGCCAGGGAAAATCAATAAATATGTAAGCAAATAACTGAATCTGGTCATGCAGCCGAGTAGATATTCAGGTGGCATCCTCTAGATGGTGCTGGTATTTAAAACTATCCAGCTGACACCAGATTCTCTGTCCTTTTAACTTCACACCACCACACTGCTTGCGTGGCTGGTCTTGACACAGTCAGTTATGAAACCCAAAGCCTTCCTCCCTTGGTTTCCTTTTTGGGGTGATGGAGCATGGAGGCCTCTTTCTCCTTACCTCCACAGTTTTAACTTGACTATTTTTGTACGTGTTCCACAGCCTTTCATCACAGGAGGAGTCATCGAATGACATGTCTCAGTTACACTATGTACAGTAAAAACAGCCCTTGTTCTATTAACTTTGTACAAATTGGTTATATCTGTATAATAAATTGGCCAGAGGACATAGAGCCTGAAGGAGTGCCTTTAGCATAGCATAAAATGCCAAAATGTCTGTTGCTGACAGATAATTGAGCATTTGCCCCATGCTATAGATTTCCAGAAGAGCTCCATTGGTTATAAGTGGCCATCTAATTTTCCTGATGTCTGTATTTCATTTTAGCTTAATATGCTCATATCTAGGTGATTTGACTTTATTGCTTATAGGGCACGAAACAGCTTCATCAGTGTCATTCCTACAAGTTGTTGAGGGATCAGTATGTGCTCATAATGATTTTACTTACAGTCAAGTTGTGCAACCAGCTAATAAAAATGTAATAGTAAAGAATTCATTATTTGCTGGCTCAGTGAGTCAATTATGACTTTGATGTATTTTACAGGGGCTAAGCCTATTAAAATTCTTCTGATGATTGCTGTTAGTGCATGCCAGATTAAATGAAGTGCTGGAACGGGAAATGTAAATAGACACTATACAACGCTGGAGCATGTAGAACCACCACTTGGCACCGTCATTTAACTTACTGAGTGCACACATGGTGGACATGCCAAAAATACGGGCCAGGGAGTCTCCAATTACATGACAAGCCTTAAGCTATTCAGGAGGACATGGGGTGTTGAAATAGTAAGAATGCCAGGGAGCTCCGCAGGGGCCACTCTCTAATGTCTGTGGTATGAGCAAGTGTAATGAGTGAAAGAAGATTTATGGCGCAATAAAAGTTGAGTTTGTCAACATGGTCACAATTCAGAGTTACATGCACAACATAAATATGTGAATATATCTGTTATTTACATACAGGGTTTTCTAGTTGGTTTGTTTTTGTGAAGTTTTACTTAGTATGCATCTCACATGATTAAAGAAGTAGGAAAGGGATCACGCTTATCAGTTGCAACGACTGTGCAATATTATTCCCTGGGCTCTAGCAGATAAATGACCTTGAATGAATGTTGTTATTGCCAGAGATTTTCTGCCAGTTTTAATCACTGAATCCAAGAAAAGGATTTTTTTAGATGAGCAAAAATTCTTATTTTCATAAAAAACAAGTTGTTTTTGCTTGAAACAAGCTAAATAAACTAGTTAATCTAAGATTTTTTTGCGTTTGGGCAGATTATTTTGCTTGTTCTAAGCAAAAACTCACTTAATTTTTGACTACTTTTTTTTTTTTCCCCTAAAAAAAAAAAAGATTTTTACTTGTCTAGATGACTTCTTGATTTAAGATTTTTTAGATGTTTTGGCTGGAAAAATAAGAAAAGCATTTTTTGCATGCAGTGATAATATTATATAACATGTGGGGAGTTTCCATGATAATAGTTTATTTTCATACACTGCAAAAAATTATTTTCTTACTCAGACTTTTTTGTCTTCGTTTCCAGCCAAAATATCAAAAATTCTTAAATCAAGAAGGATTTTCTAGACAAGTAAAAATGGTCTTGCTTTCAGAAAAAAAGAAGTCAAAATTAAGTGTGTTTTTGCCAATGGGGTAAGTAAAATAATCTTATTTCAAGCAAGCAGAAAACAACATTATTTTAGCTTGTTTCTAGCAAAAACTCATTTAATTTTGACTTTTTTTTTTTTCTTTTTTTTTAAACAAGACATTAATTTTTACTTTTCTAGAAAAACCTTCTTGATTTAAGAATTTTTTTGATATTTTGGCTGGAAACAAGACAAAAAAAAGTAAGAAAAACTTTTTTTGCAGTGTAAAGTTTAATTTTTGGTTGCCTATCTTAGCTTGTGTCTCTTTTACTCACTTCCTACAGCCCTAACCTATAAGCTATGCATGCTGAGAATGTGCTACACTCATTTGCCCTGCCATAAAAATATCAGGCAAATGTTATGCTAGTGTTGATGTCAGAGTGAATAAGGCCATGAAAATAGAATATAAAAAGTAAAAAAAGAGTTATAATATAATGTGAGAAACACTAATTCTCAACACCTTTTTTTCCATTATATAACAAAATAAAAGAAATGGTATTTTGAAACAAAAACAAATAACGTGTATATATATATATATATATATATATATATATATATGTGTATGTAACATTGTTAATGTGATGAACTACACCTGTGGTTAACATTGAGACTGCTTGATTGCAAAACATTATAAACATTGAAAGTTATTTCTGAGAAATGGTCTAGCTATCATTATGTTTGTATTTAATATTGAATTTAATGCAATTAAATGTATAGACAAAATGACTTTGTGGCCACTATATATGCTCAGTTATGCAATTTGAACAATTATATTTCTGTCATTTGAACAATACATCCAACATTGTCCTACATTTTCTACAGGGTAAAAAAACAAAACAAACAAACAAACAAACAAAAAGTCACATAACACAGTCAACACCTCCAGGTATATTTCTCATTACATAAAGTATAGTTCAAAATATCACAAAATAATTAATATTAGGACAATATATTTCCATACCCATTTAGATATCAACAACAACACTTAAGATAAAACACTTTTAATTAAAAACTTTTCTTATTACAAATACTAACCTTGAAATCAGAAATGTGAATAAACATTATCCAGTAGTGATGTTGGTGCATAGTGATGACAAAGCCAAGCAGTTCTACATAGGTCTCCTTGACATTTAACGGTTACATTAAACAAGAACTAATCCACGTGTGACTAAGCCACAGAGTCTTGGTTTCAGAGTCACTGGTGTATCATAATACATCTGTTAACATTCCATGCATCTTTTGCAGTACTGTTGAATATGATCAACTCAGTTACATCACGAAAAAATTGATTTATCAAACAAAAGTATCATATATATCTAAACTTTACTTTCATATGCATCTAAACATCATTTACAAAACAATGAAACACAAGTACAGTATGTTTCCATCTTTAGAATGATTGTCAGTGCCAAGTGTTTCACCTGATCAATTCCTTTGACTCCCATTTGTGCCATATTAGACATTAGTTAGCCATATTTAACTTTTGCTTGGCTGGCAGAACAAGTCCAATATAAGGCGGCATGGACAAGCCCTGAAGACTGTTCTGGAGGCAGCTGTGTTTGTGATTGTGGTGAGAACTCTCATTTCTTCAATCATTACTGTTTGTCATTGGTTGTAATAAATATACTTATGAAAAGATATGAAAAGAAATATCATAAATATGCAGTAAGATTATTTTGCTAATGAAGAAAATGGAGAACAGAAGGGTCACATGAATTTTAAATCTATTACAGGGCACCTAGAAAAACATCACTAGTGGGAAGGAAAAAGGTAAACAGTATTTGTGTTGGTAATAACTGAACAGCCGTTTTTTATTTTTAATACACTACTTTTTTTTGGCATGTTGTAGTGCAGTTGAATTTTCAGAAATATATTTCAACGTTACCATTGAATAGTATATAGATTATTATGAAATTATGGATTGTGTATTTCAACTCGCTTTCTACAAAAAATAAGTATATTGATGATATTTTCTTGTAAAATTCTTTAATAAAATCCTCTCTGCATTGCAGTAAGCCGCCACCATGAGTACAGACGCGGAGATGGCCGTTTATGGCAAGGCTGCCATTTACCTTCGTAAGCCTGAGAAGGAGAGAATCGAGGCTCAGAACAAACCCTTCGATGCCAAGTCTGCCTGCTATGTGGTTGATGATAAAGAGCTGTACGTCAAGGGAACAATCAAGAGCAGAGACGGTGGCAAAGTCACTGTTACTGTGCTTGACACTAAGGAGGTGAATTTTTCCCATTCCATGAAAACCTTTTACATATGTAATTTTACATATATTTCTGGTCTAATATCTACTGAATCAAATTTCTAGGACAGAGTTGCTAAGGAGGATGATGTCCACCCAATGAATCCTCCCAAGTTTGACAAGATTGAGGACATGGCCATGATGACCCATCTCAATGAACCCTCTGTGCTGTATAACCTCAAAGAGCGTTATGCCGCATGGATGATCTACGTAAGTTCTGAAGCAAAGTAAAACAGCATTTACGTTCATTTTGTCTGTGTTGTTGTAAATCTAACCATGTCTCTGCCCATTACAGACCTACTCTGGGCTGTTCTGCGCAACTGTGAACCCCTACAAGTGGCTCCCAGTGTATGATCCAGAAGTGGTGGCTGCCTACAGAGGCAAAAAGCGTATGGAGGCCCCACCCCACATCTTCTCTGTCTCTGACAACGCCTATCAGTTCATGCTGACTGGTAAGATTGATTCACGTGATCTGAATTATATATTTGAGTTGAAAGTTCAAATTCACATTCATAGTTTAAAAAACAATGGCTGAAACATTATTACCTTTAAATTTACAGACAGAGAGAACCAGTCTGTCCTGATCACGTATGTATCTAGCCTGCTGTTAGAGATGTTGAGAAAAACGTTATTTTCATCTTGTGTAACTTCTAAGTGTCTTATCATCTTCTGTCTTTCAATCTCTCATAAACCAGTGGAGAATCTGGTGCTGGAAAGACTGTGAACACCAAACGTGTCATCCAGTACTTTGCCACAGTTGCAGTTCAGGGTGACAAGAAGAAAGAGCAGGCTGCAGGCAAAATGCAGGTATGAGATATGAAACATTATTCTGAAAGATAGTAAATTACAATCATCTCACACAATATATTATATGTGAACTTCTGAAATACCTGAAATGAAACAGAAAATAAATGAACCCCCTTCAAACATCCCAGGGCTCTCTTGAGGACCAGATTATTGCTGCCAACCCTCTGCTTGAGGCTTATGGTAATGCCAAGACTGTGAGAAATGACAACTCCTCTCGTTTTGTAAGTTCACTACTTTTTATTTACAGTGCAGTATAATTTGTCAGTTGTGTTGGATTTTTCTATAAATCTGTTCTATCATTATTGATATTCTTCCTATTATTATTTTTTAAACAGGGTAAATTCATCAGAATTCACTTCGGTACATCAGGAAAACTGGCTAGTGCTGACATTGAGACATGTAGGTGGACATGATTTAATTTGAATCCATCCTTCACATTTGTGTTTGTCTCTCACTCTTCAGATGATTGTAACTCAAGTACATTCTCTCAACAGATCTGCTGGAGAAGTCTAGAGTGACATTCCAGCTTCCAGATGAGAGAGGCTACCACATCTTCTACCAGATGATGACCAACCACAAGCCTGAGCTGATTGGTAGATGCACATATTTCATGAAATGATTCAATGCTGTATAATATCATATGATATTTTTAATACTCAGGAATGCTCTTTGTATTTTACAGAAATGACGCTCATCACCACCAACCCCTATGACTTCCCCATGTGCAGTCAGGGTCAGATCACAGTGGCAAGCATTGATGATAAAGAGGAGCTGATGGCTACTGATGTGAGTCAATGCTGTTTGATTATTGACATACTCTATATACGTATGGCAGAACTTGGATCTCATTCTTCTCTGTAATTTCCAGTCTGCTATTGACATTCTGGGCTTCAGTGCTGAGGAGAAGATGGGCATCTACAAGTTCACTGGAGCTGTGCTCCATCATGGTAACATGAAGTTCAAGCAGAAGCAGCGTGAGGAGCAGGCTGAACCTGATGGCACAGAGGGTGAGACTAAATAATACCAATATGTGTCATCACAAGCAGTGTTTTGATCTGAGAGATCCATGTTTCTATTTTCATTAAAAAAATAGGTTTTAGTTTCAGGGTATTAAAAATATGGATTTTTTTTTTTAAATTTTAAATCATAGAGGCTGACAAAATCTCCTACCTTCTGGGTTTGAACTCTGCTGATATGCTGAAGGCTTTGTGCTACCCCAGAGTCAAGGTCGGAAATGAGTTTGTGACCAAAGGCCAGACTGTGCCACAGGTATGTAGTAACATATATCCAGCCTGAAAATCATGATTAAATTTGACAAATAATATCAAAGTTTTAATAAAAATTCACTCTGTTACAGGTGTATAACTCTGTTAGCGCCTTGTCCAAATCTATCTATGAGAGGATGTTCTTGTGGATGGTCATTCGTATCAACCAGATGTTGGACACAAAACAACAAAGAAATTTCTTCATTGGTGTGCTGGATATTGCTGGCTTTGAGATCTTTGATGTAAGAATCTTTTATGTTTATCTTTTTTCATGGCAAATTGTGTCACATTCAGGAGTGAGTAAATCATTATTTTTTTTCCTGCAGTACAACAGCATGGAGCAGCTGTGCATCAACTTCACTAATGAGAAACTGCAACAGTTTTTCAACCACCACATGTTTGTGCTGGAACAAGAGGAGTACAAGAAGGAGGGCATTGTTTGGGAGTTCATTGATTTCGGCATGGACTTGGCTGCTTGCATTGAGCTCATTGAGAAGGTTCTTACTGTTTTATGAACTAATTCATTTCCATTGTCTATTCTCAAAATTTGATGTTTGTAGTAATAAGCTATTTTTTAATTATTATTTATTATTATTTTTTTTTTTTTTTATAAACAGCCCATGGGTATCTTCTCCATCCTTGAAGAGGAGTGCATGTTCCCCAAGGCCACAGATACTTCCTTCAAGAACAAGCTGTATGATCAGCATCTTGGCAAGTGCAATGCTTTCCAGAAACCAAAGCCTGCCAAAGGCAAGGCTGAGGCCCACTTCTCTCTGGTCCACTACGCTGGAACTGTGGACTACAACATTGTTGGCTGGTTGGACAAGAACAAGGATCCACTGAATGAGTCTGTTTTGCAGCTTTACCAGAAGTCTTCTGTCAAACTGCTGGCTACTCTCTACCCACCTGTTGTTGAGGGTAATGAGGAATATAGTGTTACAATTATGGACATTATTTTTACCAACTTTTGATTGAGTGTTGCACTTTCTTTCTTTTTTTGCATTTATATATGTTCATTTGTATCTTTATCTGAACAGAGACTGGCGGTGGAAAGAAGGGAGGCAAGAAGAAGGGTGGTTCCATGCAGACTGTGTCCTCCCAGTTCAGGGTATGATGTCACAGTGATATTTCTGTATTTGAGGGCAAAAAAGAAAACAAAGCATGATGTTCCTTTTCTGTTCTCCACAGGAGAACTTGGGCAAGCTCATGACCAACTTGAGGAGCACTCACCCTCACTTTGTGCGTTGTCTGATTCCTAATGAGTCCAAGACTCCAGGTAAAGTTATATACAGCTTACATATATTCTGACATTAATACGATATTTAATGTTAATGTATATAACAAGGATGAAGTTATTTAAACTTATTATCTAAACTGTTGCCTACAGGTCTGATGGAGAACTTCCTGGTTATCCACCAGCTGAGGTGTAACGGTGTGCTGGAGGGCATCAGAATCTGCAGAAAGGGCTTCCCCAGCAGAATCCTCTATGGTGACTTCAAGCAGAGGTAAATGGGAAGCAAAAACATTTACTGTATGAGGCTCTTAATTAGAGGATATGAAGCATTTTGATCAATTTATCACAGATACAAGGTGCTGAATGCCAGTGTAATCCCAGAGGGACAGTTTATTGACAACAAGAAGGCCTCTGAGAAACTCCTGGGATCCATTGATGTCGATCACGACCAGTACAGATTTGGACACACAAAGGCATATTCTGTTTTACAGGCTTTCATTGATCATGATGTATTAAGTTTATTCAGTTTAAATCAATATCTTTTGATATGTTGTGAATTCAGGTGTTCTTCAAAGCTGGTCTTCTGGGTACTCTTGAGGAGATGCGTGATGAGAAACTGGCTTCTCTGGTCACAATGACTCAGGCTGTCTGCCGTGGATACCTGATGAGAAGGGAATTTGTGAAGATGATGGAGAGGAGGTGAGGAATGTCATGAAGGGAACAAAGCTCTCTGATTATCACATTCACTTATATTTCAGTTGGTATAAACCTTTTATCAGTGGGAAAATGTGTACAGATAATTCATAACATTACAGTATTGATAGATTATCAATAAAATATTTTTCTGTCTATGCCACAGAATTTTCTTGGAAAATATTTAAGATTTACTTAATATTTACAAACATATTTTTATTTACTATGTTGTGTCAATAAAGAGCATTCAGTAAAAACATGGCACAATGTACGCTTACCCATATTTTGTGATTTAGGGTTAAAGAAAATGTCTGTAAGCTAAATGTGTAATATCTTGGCAGAAAATTACTACATATTTCTAAAGAGAAAGATTTTAACATATGTATGACCTGTCACGTGAAAGAAGTATTGTTTTGACCAGAAAAAAAATAAGTGCATTTAACATGTTATTTCAATATTTAATTATCTAAATTGTTTCATCAGAGATGCAATTTACACTGTCCAATACAACATCCGCTCATTCATGAATGTCAAACACTGGCCATGGATGAAGGTTTACTACAAGATTAAGCCTCTGCTGAAGAGTGCTGAGACTGAGAAGGAGCTGGCAACCATGAAAGAGGACTTTACAAAATGCAAAGAAGATCTTGCCAAGGCTGAAGCCAAAAAGAAGGAGCTTGAGGAGAAGATGGTGGCACTGCTGCAAGAGAAAAATGATCTGCAGCTGCAAGTGGCTTCTGTGAGTTAATTAATCTAATTAATTTAATTAAACTTTGGCTCCATTGAAATTACCAATGTGGTTTCTTAATGATATAGCGATCTATTTTCCTAACAGGAATCTGAGAATCTCTCAGATGCTGAGGAGAGGTGTGAGGGTCTGATCAAGAGCAAAATTCAGCTTGAAGCTAAACTCAAGGAGACAACTGAGAGACTGGAGGATGAGGAAGAAATCAATGCTGAACTGACAGCCAAGAAGAGGAAACTGGAGGATGAGTGCTCTGAGCTGAAGAAAGACATTGATGACCTGGAGCTCACCTTGGCTAAAGTGGAGAAGGAGAAACATGCCACTGAGAATAAGGTTAGAGATTGAGTTGGTTTAAGATGAGATTTAATCTCTGTTTTATATGATATAGAATATGAATTGTAAAAAAAACAAACTCATTTGAAAAAAAAAAAATCTCACAGGTCAAGAACTTGACTGAGGAAATGGCAGCTCAGGATGAGAGCATTGGCAAACTTACAAAGGAGAAGAAAGCTCTCCAAGAGGCACATCAGCAGACCCTGGATGATCTCCAGGCAGAGGAGGACAAAGTCAACACCCTGACCAAATCCAAGACAAAACTTGAGCAGCAAGTTGATGATGTGAGTTATTAAATAAGCATGTCATTAAATTATAAAATTGACTGCTTTTTTTTCTGCCTTTGACATTTTACACATCTTTGTCCTGTAGCTTGAGGGTTCCCTTGAACAAGAGAAGAAGCTCCGCATGGACCTGGAAAGAGCCAAGAGAAAGCTTGAAGGCGACTTGAAATTAGCTCAAGAGTCCATCATGGACCTGGAGAATGACAAGCAGCAATCTGAGGAGAAGCTGAAGAAGTAATTTTTTTTTTTTTTTTGTAAATCCTTACAAAAATAATGGTTATCATTCATTTCAGATAATTCCTAGTTTTTCCTTTTACACACAGGAAAGACTTTGAAACAAGCCAGCTGCTCAGCAAGATTGAAGATGAACAATCACTGGGTGCTCAACTCCAGAAGAAGATCAAGGAGCTTCAGGTATTTCTTGAGTTTTTTTAAAACACTGTTGCAAATGTAAAATAAAGACTAATAAGGTTTTATTAATTACTTGCCCCTGTAGGCTCGCATTGAGGAACTGGAGGAAGAGATTGAGGCTGAGCGTGCTGCTCGTGCCAAGGTTGAGAAGCAGAGAGCTGATCTCTCCAGGGAACTTGAGGAGATCAGTGAGAGGCTTGAGGAGGCTGGAGGAGCCACTGCTGCTCAGATCGAGATGAATAAAAAGCGTGAAGCTGAATTCCAGAAGCTGCGTCGTGATCTTGAGGAGTCCACCCTCCAGCATGAAGCTACTGCTGCTGCCCTCCGTAAGAAGCAGGCAGACAGTGTGGCTGAGCTGGGAGAGCAAATCGACAACCTCCAGCGTGTCAAGCAGAAGCTTGAGAAAGAGAAGAGTGAATACAAAATGGAGATTGATGATCTCTCCAGCAACATGGAGGCTGTTGCCAAAGCAAAGGTTGGGAACTTTATGGTTAAATAATATAAAACATTAAAGTTTTTCATACATCTAATGACATCTGTATTTGCAGGGTAATCTAGAGAAGATGTGCCGCACACTTGAGGACCAACTTAGTGAAATTAAGGCCAAGAATGATGAGAACCTTCGCCAGATAAATGACCTCAGTGCTCAAAGAGCAAGACTTCAAACTGAAAATGGTAACCCAATGACAATCATGTAGAAATGAATAGTACTTTAATAGTATGAGTATTTATTAGTATGTGTATTAAGATTATTCAACATTGAATTTCTTATTAAAGCCAGCAAACATTTAAATTTTGCTTTCATAGAGTTTGTTTTGATATTAACTAATAGAGACAACAGTACAATCTGACACAGTGAATCTAAATCTAAACAGGTGAGTTTGGCCGTCAGCTGGAGGAGAAGGAGGCTCTGGTTTCTCAGCTCACCAGAGGCAAACAAGCTTTCACTCAGCAAATTGAGGAGCTTAAGAGACAGATTGAAGAGGAGGTTAAGGTAATATGGAATATTATATCAGTATAAAAGCTCATATTTTCCACTTACTATACAACAAAGCTAATATTATCTGACTTTGTCTCTTAGGCTAAGAACGCACTGGCCCATGCTGTGCAATCAGCCCGTCATGACTGCGATCTGCTCCGTGAGCAGTTTGAGGAAGAGCAGGAGGCAAAGGCTGAGCTGCAGAGGGGAATGTCAAAGGCCAACAGTGAAGTTGCTCAATGGAGAACCAAATATGAAACTGACGCCATCCAGCGCACTGAGGAACTTGAGGAGTCCAAGTATGCAGATTATTGAATAATATTCCAGATTCTCACAGGTATTTTATAGCTTTGAATACAAAACAATGTGCAATACTTAACAGGAAGAAGCTGGCTCAGCGTCTGCAAGAGGCAGAGGAACAAATTGAGGCTGTGAACTCCAAATGTGCATCTCTGGAGAAGACCAAACAGAGACTCCAGGGTGAGGTAGAGGACCTCATGATTGATGTGGAGAGAGCCAATTCTTTGGCTGCCAACCTTGACAAGAAGCAGAGGAACTTTGACAAGGTACAGTTTATCTTTTAAAATAGGCTGAAATGGGCTTTGTTCAACATATTACAAACTAAATTGACCTTTAAATTTTCTCCACTTAAGGTCCTGGCAGAATGGAAGCAGAAATATGAGGAAGGTCAGGCAGAGCTGGAAGGTGCCCAGAAAGAGGCTCGTTCACTCAGCACTGAGTTGTTCAAGATGAAGAACTCCTATGAGGAGACTCTGGATCAGCTGGAGACCCTCAAGAGAGAGAACAAGAATCTGCAGCGTATGAATGCCTTTACTAAATTCATGAATTTATTGAATGTGTTACAGTGTCAGATCTGTTTTATTCTTAACATATTTATGTTGATAATATTATCTTTTTTCAACTTGTAGAGGAGATTTCAGATCTGACAGAGCAGTTGGGTGAGACTGGTAAGAGCATCCATGAGCTGGAAAAAGCCAAGAAGGCAGTGGAGACTGAGAAATCAGAGATTCAGACCGCCCTGGAGGAGGCTGAAGTGAGTATCTAGAGATTACTTGTAATTTTTGCTAGAACCACTATACTGTGTTAATTATGGAGAAATATAAATGTTCTTTTTTTATAGGGCACTCTGGAGCATGAGGAGTCCAAGATTCTCCGTGTCCAGCTTGAGCTTAACCAGGTCAAGGGTGAGATTGACAGGAAGCTTGCAGAGAAGGATGAGGAGATGGAGCAGATCAAGAGGAACAGCCAGAGAGTCATTGAGTCCATGCAGAGCACTCTGGACTCTGAGGTCAGGAGCAGGAATGATGCCCTGAGAATCAAGAAGAAGATGGAGGGAGACCTTAATGAGATGGAGATTCAGCTGAGTCACGCCAATCGCCAGGCTTCTGAGGCCCAGAAACAGCTCAGGAATGTTCAGGGACAACTCAAGGTATATGACTTCTCTTTAGCTTTGGGGTGCATTAATATATTTGTATAATCAACCTATGTTAAGTAAAGACCAACTGAAAGCACACTGAAAGCTTATTGTAATGCTATTTTTATGTTCAGGATGCCCAACTACACCTTGATGATGCTGTGAGAGGACAGGAAGACATGAAGGAGCAGGTGGCCATGGTGGAGCGCAGAAACACTCTGATGCAAGCTGAGATTGAGGAGCTGAGAGCTGCTCTGGAGCAGACAGAGAGAGGCCGCAAAGTGGCTGAACAAGAGCTGGTGGACGCCAGTGAGCGTGTTGGACTGCTGCACTCTCAGGTACGGGCGCATTGTTTTTACATTGAAATTAAGGAAATTGAGAGCATCATTTAAAATGTTCATACTGTTCGTTTCTATGTTGCAGAACACAAGTCTCCTGAACACCAAGAAGAAGCTTGAGGCTGACCTTGTTCAGATCCAGAGTGAAGTTGAAGACACTGTACAGGAAGCCAGAAATGCAGAGGAGAAGGCCAAGAAGGCCATAACTGATGTGAGAAACAGTAGCTGCCAAATGGTTCACAAAACACTTGTGTGCTTAACATGTGGATCTAATATATATCTATATTGTTGCAAAAGGCTGCAATGATGGCAGAAGAGCTCAAGAAGGAGCAGGACACCAGTGCTCACCTTGAGAGGATGAAGAAGAATCTGGAGGTCACAGTGAAGGACCTGCAGCACCGTCTGGATGAGGCTGAGAATCTGGCCATGAAGGGAGGAAAGAAACAACTCCAGAAACTGGAGTCCAGAGTAAGATTTTCTTTATTCTAATGTCCTCCTTTCTGATGTTGATAGTCTTGATGTGGAGAGTGTTCAATGTTTAAACATGTCAAAACATTTAGGTCCGTGAGCTTGAGGCTGAAGTTGAGGGAGAGCAGAGACGTGGAGCTGATGCTGTTAAAGGTGTCCGCAAATATGAGAGGAGAGTCAAGGAGCTCAGTTACCAGGTAAACAACAACAACAACAACAACAAAAAGTTCAGGTCACATGAATTTGATTATGTTTTAGTCTGATGTATTTTTATTATCTGTAGACTGAGGAGGATAAGAAGAACATCAACAGACTGCAGGATCTGGTTGACAAGCTGCAGCTGAAGGTCAAAGCTTACAAGAGGCAGGCTGAAGAAGCTGTGAGTATAAACTATAAACACATTGTAAACATTTGAGATCTTCTCCTCCTTATATAACTGTATATGTATATGCAGGAGGAGCAAGCCAACAGTCATCTGTCCAAGTTGAGGAAGGTGCAGCATGAGCTGGAGGAGGCTGAGGAGCGTGCTGACATTGCTGAGTCTCAGGTCAACAAGCTCAGAGCCAAGAGCCGTGATGCTGGAAAGGTATTTTCTTTTTCTGATGTATTTGAAAACTAAGCTACCTCAAAAAATACCCAATGAATTCTCATTTATACTAATCATGTATTTGTTCACTCTCTTTTTTTCAAGGGCAAAGAAGCAGCTGAATGAAAAACTTAATGTACAATATATCTCTGAAACTAAAATAAACCTTGAACTTCAATAGTTTTCTTTTGTTGTCAATTTTCTTGATTTATTAATTCACTCACTAACAATGTATATTTGATGATAAACTATATAACACTTGATGAATATGAATATGTGGTTTATGAAGTAGTTTATGAAATGGGCATCTATCAAATGAATGTCAAAATCAAAACTGCAACATCTAGATCAAATTTATTTTGAACAGGATTCCTCTGAACTTTATGAATTTATTTATAGTCTGATATACAGCTTGTACAGGCACTGACATATGTTACCAATTGAGATTAGCTTAAAAGAATAATCAAAGCATTAAATTACAAAAACTAATTCCAATGATAAAATCACTTAGTTATGTTCTTTGTACAGTTTTATTTTTGTTTTTGTTTAAATACACCACAATACAGATCAGCGCACATGGCAGAATGATTCTGCACAATTGTTATTCAGAAGAAATAACTATCTACCTATGTCTCTTGATACACTTAATACACAACCTGACACATTCACTGCCCATATTTCTGAATTTACTTGTGTAATGTCAAAAAATATTTTAAAGGATGGCCTTGTAACGTATATGAAAGAAAGTATATGTATCAGCTATAAGAATAAAATATGATCTTTAAAATAATGTATAGTATGTATTCATGTATGAATGCTTTTCAATGATCCTACACTATAAAAGGACTGTAAAAGCTATGATTTATATAATTTATCACATTTCAGCCTTTAAATCAAGTGATTGTTTATATTCATTTAAAATGTATGATTATATATATATATTGTTATATACATGGGCTTTCAAAAGTTTATTCTTATATGCTGAATTTGTGCTCACATTTCTAATGTTTGTGACAATAACGTGATTTGATTTGATCACTGTTAAAAACATTGCAGTTTAATATTTTTGTGGAAACTCTGAATGCCCTATTTCAATGTCAGAACGGTGAATTTCATCAAAAGGCAATGAGTATGCAAGCATGATATAGCTAAACACCATAAATCATAATTCAGTGCTCACTTATGCTTCAATAACTCACATTTATTTAATTCAATCACAGCATTTTGAACTTTAATTATCACATTAAGCCATATTGCAATATTCCTGTTTTTCTGTCCACAAATTTAGACCTTTGAAATGACAATTAAGACTTTTCTTACCATTGAATTTGACTTCACTAAGTGTAAGAATTGTTTATGTGAGAGGGTTTCAGATTACTGCTTACTAGCAGTAATGATTACATGAACCTCATGGGCCTCATTTATAAAATGTTGCGCAGAAACCGTCCTTAATTTGATGTTACGATCATCTCTCAAATATGCGTATGTGTGATTCCTTTCAGATGTGAAATTTATGAATCGCAAATGATTGTGAACTTCAGCTCTCTCCGTTGTAAATAACTCCTAATCAATGCCATTAATATTTAAACAATCGGCATCATCATATAAATCCTTTAATTTAGAACAGCAAGCTTCAAGAAAAGCTTACATTTCCAAAAATCTGCAGCACTCCGACAAGAAAAAGTGTGTATGTCTGCTCAGACCTGACACGATGCTACACTAAAGCCAGTTTTTACTAATATGAGAGTTGGTGTGGATTTAAGCCTATGCATTAGATAAAAACTGAGCATATGTACGCTTTATAAATAAGGCCCCATATTCTTATCTACACTGTCAGTGATACATCCTATTATTTTTATAGTGTTAAAAAATAAATAATGAATTGCCTGGTGACATGGAGTCACCAGTCCATGGCAAACTAGTCCAATTTTATATGTAAGTTGATGGTCCCAGGTAATCTTATTTGATGGAATATGTATTAGCAATGTATGAAGGCTAATGAGTGGGGTTAGTGTAATAAATGCAGTCATGTTTTGGTTAACTAGCATGCAAAAGCCAAATAAACCTAGATTAGAACCATGTCTTGTACGGCTAAGGTCAAAAAATTGGCAAGAATGAGAGAACAGAATGCCTTGTGACTACCTTAAATAGTAGAAATCAGAAGAGTGAACATCTAAGACACGTCACTGTCAAGACAAGAGCAAGATTTTAGATCTTGTTCATTGTTTGACCTATATCTGACAGTCATATAAGATATATCATATGTGTATAATTGAAACTAAAAACATCAAAAAAAGACAGCCATGGAATTGTACTGGAGCCAATATTAGAACAGTCATACTTCTAGGTCTTCTTTACATAAGGCACACCAAGAAATCTGATCCTTGGGTGTGCCTGTACGTGGAATGCAAACTCATCAAGCAAAGCAATAAAATGTAAAACAAATATAAACATAAGCAAACAGTAAATTTAAATCATCTGTTATTCAGATTATAGCATTACACTTAATAAGAAGTCAGTAGAATATCACACTGGGTTTTTTTTAAAATGTTAATTAGTTAATAAAAAAATCTTACAAATGTTATGAATTTAACTACCCAATATTTGCAACTTATTAAATTGTTGAAATACACATTAAGATAGATGAAAAGGCACTAGAAATGAAGTGTTTCCCCCTGTTCAGATTTACATGCATGTATAATGCTGAAGGTAGTCTTTAATCTATTTTCTGATTTAATTTCAAATTATAATTTGACTAATTATGTATATTGCATAATCAAGCAAAGTCATGAAAATTCTCTTTTAATCAAGTAATTCTAAAGTTTCTTCTGTTTTTGCTATTCCCAGGTATGGATAGCACCAAATGGTCCATCTGATCAATTTCTTAGCTCAAAGTTTAGCCATGTTTGGCATTAGCCATATTTAACTTCTGCATTGCTTGCAAAGTAAGTACAGTATAAAGAGCCAGGGCAGAACTGGAGACCTTTGCGTTCAGAAGACCAGACCAGCTTGCTTGTGGTGAGAGATATTTTTCATTTCATTTTTACGAAGTAGACAAAAAAAAATAATAATAAAAATGTACTGCATCTTATTTGATAATAACTATTAACTGTTTTTAATTCAGTTTACACATTCATCTTTTAAGCATGTTTGCTATTTGTATCATTTTAAATGAAACAGCATGGTTTTAATATATAACATTTTACTGTGCATATTACAGTACGGCAGACATTCATCAGAAGTGTGTGGAAGTGTGGTAAGGTAAAGTTGCTATCTAAAGATATTTTATGGGGAAAATCAACATACTGAAAAAAGGCATACGTGCATTTGCCCTGTGTAGAAATATACATACGTGTTTTAGGATATATAATCAAGATCCAGGCTAAATCTGACCCTGGCAGTTAACTCTGTCCTGCAGAATTTAATTCAAACCCTGACCAAACTGTAACTTTGTAATGTGCCTGTAACTTTGAAGACGATGATTAGCTTGCTCAGGTGTCTTTGATTAGGGTTGGAGCTAAACCCTGTAGAGCACTGGCTATCCAGAGCTGGATCTGCTTTACTCTGTCCTCTCATTTTACATGAAGTAGAAATGACTGTCAATTTACTCAATCTACTTATGACTTTGTTAAGTAAGCCGCCACCATGAGTACGGACGCGGAGATGGCCGTTTATGGCAAGGCTGCCATTTACCTTCGTAAGCCTGAGAAGGAGAGAATCGAGGCTCAGAACAAACCCTTCGATGCCAAGACCGCCTGCTATGTGGTTGATGATAAAGAGCTGTACGTCAAGGGAACAATCAAGAGCAAAGATGGTGGCAAAGTCACTGTTACTGTGCTTGACACTAAGGAGGTGAATTTTTAACATTCCTTTAAAAACCTTTTACATATGTGATTTTACATATATTTCTGGTCTGTCTAATATCTGCTTAATCAAATTTCTAGGATAGAGTTGCTAAGGAGGATGATGTCCACCCAATGAATCCTCCCAAGTTTGACAAGATTGAGGACATGGCCATGATGACCCATCTCAATGAACCCTCTGTGCTGTATAACCTCAAAGAGCGTTATGCCGCATGGATGATCTACGTAAGTTCTGAAGCAAAGTAAAACAGCATTATATTCATTTTGTCTGTGTTGTTGTAAATCTGACCACATCTCTGCTCATTTCAGACCTACTCTGGGCTGTTCTGTGCAACTGTGAACCCCTACAAGTGGCTCCCAGTGTATGATCCAGAAGTGGTGGCTGCCTACAGAGGCAAAAAGCGTATGGAGGCCCCACCCCACATCTTCTCTGTCTCTGACAATGCCTATCAGTTCATGCTGACTGGTAAGATTGAGTCACGTGATCTGAATTATATATTTGAGTTGAAAGTTCAAATTCACATTCATAGTTTAAAAAACAATGGCTGAAATTATTACCTTTAAATTTACAGACAGAGAGAACCAGTCTGTCCTGATCACGTATGTATCTAGCCTAGTGTTAGAGATGTTGAGAAAACCTTTATTTTCATCTTGTGTAACTTCTAAGTGTCTTATCATCTTCTGTCTTTCAATCTCTCATAAACCAGTGGAGAATCTGGTGCTGGAAAGACTGTGAACACCAAACGTGTCATCCAGTACTTTGCCACAGTTGCAGTTCAGGGTGACAAGAAGAAAGAGCAGACTCCTGGCAAAATGCAGGTATGAGATATGAAACATTATTCTGAAAGATAGTAAATTACAATCATCTCACACAATATATTATATGTGAACTTCTGAAATACCTGAAATGAAACAGAAAATAAATGAAACCCCTTCAAACATCACAGGGCTCTCTTGAGGACCAGATTATTGCTGCCAACCCTCTGCTTGAGGCTTATGGTAATGCCAAGACTGTGAGAAATGACAACTCCTCTCGTTTTGTAAGTTCACCACTTTTTATTTACAGTGCAGTATAATTTGTCAGTTGTGTTGATTTTCTATAAAACTATTTATTGTTATTGGCATTCCTCTTCTTATTGTTTTTAAACAGGGTAAATTCATCAGAATTCACTTCGGTACATCAGGAAAACTGGCTAGTGCTGACATTGAGACATGTAGGTGGACATGATTTAATTTGAATCCATCCTTCACATTTGTCTTTGTCTGTCACTCTTCAGATGATTGTGACTCAAGTACATTCTCTCAACAGATCTGCTGGAGAAGTCTAGAGTGACATTCCAGCTTCCAGATGAGAGAGGCTACCACATCTTCTACCAGATGATGACCAACCACAAGCCTGAGCTGATTGGTAGATGCACATATTTCATGAAATGATTCAATGCTGTATAATATTATATGATATTTTATAATACTCAGGAATGGTCTTTGTGTTTTACAGAAATGACGCTCATCACCACCAACCCCTATGACTTCCCCATGTGCAGTCAGGGTCAGATCACAGTGGCAAGCATTGATGATAAAGAGGAGCTGATGGCTACTGATGTGAGTCAATGCTGTTTGATTATTGACATATTCTATATACATATGGCAGAACTTGGATCTCATTCTTCTCTGTAATTTCCAGTCTGCTATTGACATTCTGGGCTTCAGTGCTGAGGAGAAGATGGGCATCTACAAGTTCACTGGAGCTGTGCTCCATCATGGTAACATGAAGTTCAAGCAGAAGCAGCGTGAGGAGCAGGCTGAACCTGATGGCACAGAGGGTGAGACTAAATAATGCCAATGTGTGTCATCACATGCAGTGCTTTGATCTGAGAGATCCATGTTTCTATTTTCATTAAAAAATAGGTTTTAGTTTCAGGGCATTAAAAGTATGGATTTTTTTTTTACATTTTAAATTGTAGAGGCTGACAAAATCTCCTACCTTCTGGGTTTGAACTCTGCTGATATGCTGAAGGCTTTGTGCTACCCCAGAGTCAAGGTCGGAAATGAGTTTGTGACCAAAGGCCAAACTGTGCCACAGGTATGTAGTAACATATTTTTAGCCTGAAAATCATGATTAAATTTGACAAATAATATCAAAGTTTTAATAAAAATTCACTCTGTTACAGGTGTACAACTCTGTTAGCGCCTTGTCCAAATCTATCTATGAGAGGATGTTCTTGTGGATGGTCATTCGTATCAACCAGATGTTGGACACAAAACAACAAAGAAATTTCTTCATTGGTGTGCTGGATATTGCTGGCTTTGAGATCTTTGATGTAAGAATCTTTTATGTTTATCTCTTTTCACAGCAAATTGTGTCACATTCAGGAGTGAGTAAATCGTTATTTTTTTTCCTGCAGTACAACAGCATGGAGCAGCTGTGCATCAACTTCACTAATGAGAAACTGCAACAGTTTTTCAACCACCACATGTTTGTGCTGGAACAAGAGGAGTACAAGAAGGAGGGCATTGTTTGGGAGTTCATTGACTTCGGCATGGACTTGGCTGCTTGCATTGAGCTCATTGAGAAGGTTCTTACTGTTTTATGAACTAATTCATTTCCATTGTTTATTCTCAAAATTTTATGTTTGTAGTAATAAGCTATTTTTTATTACTATTCATTATTATTTGTATTATTTTTTTATAAACAGCCCATGGGTATTTTCTCCATCCTTGAAGAGGAGTGCATGTTCCCCAAGGCCACAGACACTTCCTTCAAGAACAAGCTGTATGATCAGCATCTTGGCAAGTGCAATGCTTTCCAGAAACCAAAGCCTGCCAAAGGCAAGGCTGAGGCCCACTTCTCTCTGGTCCACTACGCTGGAACTGTGGACTACAACATTGTTGGCTGGTTGGACAAGAACAAGGATCCACTGAATGAGTCTGTTTTGCAGCTTTACCAGAAGTCTTCTGTCAAACTGCTGGCTACTCTCTACCCACCTGTTGTTGAGGGTAATGAGGAATATAGTGTTACAATTATGGACATTATTTTTACCAACTTTTGATTGAGTGTTGCACTTTCTTTCTTTTTTTGCATTTATATATGTTCATTTGTATCTTTATCTGAACAGAGACTGGCGGTGGAAAGAAGGGAGGCAAGAAGAAGGGTGGTTCCATGCAGACTGTGTCCTCCCAGTTCAGGGTATGATGTCACAGTGATATTTCTGTATTTGAGGGCAAAAAAGAAAACAAAGCATGATGTTCCTTTTCTGTTCTCCACAGGAGAACTTGGGCAAGCTCATGACCAACTTGAGGAGCACTCACCCTCACTTTGTGCGTTGTCTGATTCCTAATGAGTCCAAGACTCCAGGTAAAGTTATATACAGCTTACATATATTCTGACATTAATACGATATTTAATGTTAATGTATATAACAAGGATGAAGTTATTTAAACTTATTATCTAAACTGTTGCCTACAGGTCTGATGGAGAACTTCCTGGTTATCCACCAGCTGAGGTGTAACGGTGTGCTGGAGGGCATCAGAATCTGCAGAAAGGGCTTCCCCAGCAGAATCCTGTATGGTGACTTCAAGCAGAGGTAAATGGGAAGCAAAAACATTTACTGTATGAGGCTCTTAATTAGAGGATATGAAGCATTTTGATCAATTTATCACAGATACAAGGTGCTGAATGCCAGTGTAATCCCAGAGGGACAGTTTATTGACAACAAGAAGGCCTCTGAGAAACTCCTGGGATCCATTGATGTCGATCACGACCAGTACAGATTTGGACACACAAAGGTTCATATTCTGTTTTACAGGCTTTCATTGATCATGATGTATTAAGTTTATTCAGTTTAAATCAATATCTTTTGATATGTTGTGAATTCAGGTGTTCTTCAAAGCTGGTCTTCTGGGTACTCTTGAGGAGATGCGTGATGAGAAACTGGCTTCTCTGGTCACAATGACTCAGGCTGTCTGCCGTGGATACCTGATGAGAAGGGAATTTGTGAAGATGATGGAGAGGAGGTGAGGAATGTCATGAAGGGAACAAAGCTCTCTGATTATCACATTCACTTATATTTCAGTTGGTATAAACCTTTTATCAGTGGGAAAATGTGTACAGATAATTCATAACATTACAGTATTAATAGAATAGATTATCAATAAAATATTTTTCTGTCTATGCCACAGAATTTTCTTGGAAAATAAAGAGCATTCAGTAAAAACATGGCACAATGTACGCTTACCCATATTTTGCTTAGGGTTTATTTAGGGTTAAAGAAAATGTCTGTAAGCTAAATGTGTAATATCTTGGCAGAAAATTACTACATATTTCTAAAGAGAAAGATTTTAACATATGTATGACCTGTCACGTGAAAGAAGTATTGTGTTGACCAGAAAAAAAATAAGTGCATTTAACATGTAACTTCAATATTTAATTATCTAAATTGTTTCATCAGAGATGCAATTTACACTGTCCAATACAACATCCGCTCATTCATGAATGTCAAACACTGGCCATGGATGAAGGTTTACTACAAGATTAAGCCTCTGCTGAAGAGTGCTGAGACTGAGAAGGAGCTGGCAACCATGAAAGAGGACTTTACAAAATGCAAAGAAGATCTTGCCAAGGCTGAAGCCAAAAAGAAGGAGCTTGAGGAGAAGATGGTGGCACTGCTGCAAGAGAAAAATGATCTGCAGCTGCAAGTGGCTTCTGTGAGTTAATTAATCTAATTAATTTAATTAAACTTTGGCTCCATTGAAATTACCAATGTGGTTTCTTAATGATATAGCGATCTATTTTCCTAACAGGAATCTGAGAATCTCTCAGATGCTGAGGAGAGGTGTGAGGGTCTGATCAAGAGCAAAATTCAGCTTGAAGCTAAACTCAAGGAGACAACTGAGAGACTGGAGGATGAGGAAGAAATCAATGCTGAACTGACAGCCAAGAAGAGGAAACTGGAGGATGAGTGCTCTGAGCTGAAGAAAGACATTGATGACCTGGAGCTCACCTTGGCTAAAGTGGAGAAGGAGAAACATGCCACTGAGAATAAGGTTAGAGATTGAGTTGGTTTAAGATGAGATTTAATCTCTGTTTTATATGATATAGAATATGAATTGTAAAAAAAACAAACTCATTTGAAAAAAAAAAAATCTCACAGGTCAAGAACTTGACTGAGGAAATGGCAGCTCAGGATGAGAGCATTGGCAAACTTACAAAGGAGAAGAAAGCTCTCCAAGAGGCACATCAGCAGACATTGGATGATCTCCAGGCAGAGGAGGACAAAGTCAACACCCTGACCAAATCCAAGACAAAACTTGAGCAGCAAGTTGATGATGTGAGTTATTAAATAAGCATGTCATTAAATCATAAAATTGACTGCTTTTTTTTCTGCCTTTGACATTTTACACATCTTTGTCCTGTAGCTTGAGGGTTCCCTTGAACAAGAGAAGAAGCTCCGCATGGACCTGGAAAGAGCCAAGAGAAAGCTTGAAGGCGACCTGAAATTAGCTCAAGAGTCCATCATGGACCTGGAGAATGACAAGCAGCAATCTGAGGAGAAAATTAAAAAGTAATTAAATCAAATCTTTTAAATCTTTTATTGAAAACAAAGTTGTCTTATTGTTTTACAATCCATTTATTATTGAATACCCACAGGAAAGACTTTGAAACAAGCCAGCTGCTCAGCAAGATTGAAGATGAACAATCATTGGGTGCTCAACTCCAGAAGAAGATCAAGGAGCTTCAGGTATTTCTTGAATTTTTTTAAAACACTGTTGCAAATGTAAAATAAAGACTAATACGTTTTTATTAATTACTTGCCCCTGTAGGCTCGCATTGAGGAACTGGAGGAAGAGATTGAGGCTGAGCGTGCTGCTCGTGCCAAGGTTGAGAAGCAGAGAGCTGATCTCTCCAGGGAACTTGAGGAGATCAGTGAGAGGCTTGAGGAGGCTGGAGGAGCCACTGCTGCTCAGATCGAGATGAATAAGAAGCGTGAAGCTGAATTCCAGAAGCTGCGTCGTGATCTTGAGGAGTCCACCCTCCAGCATGAAGCTACTGCTGCTGCCCTCCGTAAGAAGCAGGCAGACAGTGTGGCCGAGCTGGGAGAGCAAATCGACAACCTCCAGCGTGTCAAGCAGAAGCTTGAGAAAGAGAAGAGTGAATACAAAATGGAGATTGATGATCTCTCCAGCAACATGGAGGCTGTTGCCAAAGCAAAGGTTGGGAATTTTATGTTTAAAGAATATAAAACAATAAAGTTTTCCATACATCTAATGACTTCTGTATTGGCAGTCTAATCTAGAGAAGATGTGCCGCACACTTGAGGACCAACTTAGTGAAATTAAGGCCAAGAATGATGAGAACCTTCGCCAGATAAATGACCTCAGTGCTCAAAGAGCAAGACTTCAAACTGAAAATGGTAACCCAATGACAATCATGTAGAAATGAATAGTACTTTAATAGTATGAGTATTTATTAGTATGTGTATTAAGATTATTCAACATTGAATTTCTTATTAAAGCAAGCAAACATTTAAATTTTGCTTTCATAGAGTTTGTTTTGATATTAACTAATAGAGACAACAGTACAATCTGACACAGTGAATCTAAATCTAAACAGGTGAGTTTGGCCGTCAGCTGGAGGAGAAGGAGGCTCTGGTTTCTCAGCTCACCAGAGGCAAACAAGCTTTCACTCAGCAAATTGAGGAGCTTAAGAGACAGATTGAAGAGGAGGTTAAGGTAATATGGAATAATCAGTATAAAAGGCTCATATTTTCCACTTAGTATACAACAAAGCTAATATTATTTGACTTTGTCTCTTAGGCTAAGAACGCACTGGCCCATGCTGTGCAATCAGCCCGTCATGACTGTGATCTGCTCCGTGAGCAGTTTGAGGAAGAGCAGGAGGCAAAGGCTGAGCTGCAGAGGGGAATGTCAAAGGCCAACAGTGAAGTTGCTCAATGGAGAACCAAATATGAAACTGACGCCATCCAGCGCACTGAGGAACTTGAAGAGTCCAAGTATGCAGATTATTGAGTAATATTCCAGGTTCTCACAGGTATTTTATAGCTTTGAATACAAAACAATGTGTAATTCTTAACAGGAAGAAGCTGGCTCAGCGTCTGCAAGAGGCAGAGGAACAAATTGAGGCTGTGAACTCCAAATGTGCATCTCTGGAGAAGACCAAACAGAGACTCCAGGGTGAGGTAGAGGACCTCATGATTGATGTGGAGAGGGCCAATTCTTTGGCTGCCAACCTTGACAAGAAGCAGAGGAACTTTGACAAGGTATAATATTTTACTCATTATATAATATTCTCATTCTAAAGCATTGCTGAAATGGGCTTTGTTGAACATATTATATAAACAAATTTGACCTTGAAATATCTATATCAAAGGTCCTGGCAGAATGGAAGCAGAAATATGAGGAGGGTCAGGCAGAGCTGGAAGGTGCCCAGAAAGAGGCTCGTTCACTCAGCACTGAGCTGTTCAAGATGAAGAACTCCTATGAGGAGACTCTGGATCAGCTGGAGACCCTCAAGAGAGAGAACAAGAATCTGCAGCGTAAGCATGAAACAATAAGATGTAAATATATATGACTTATGAATGTTCATTATGATACAGATTATATTTTCCTTTCTACAGAGGAGATTTCAGATCTGACAGAGCAGTTGGGTGAGACTGGTAAGAGCATCCATGAACTGGAAAAAGCCAAGAAGGCAGTGGAGACTGAGAAATCAGAGATTCAGACCGCCCTGGAGGAGGCTGAAGTGAGTTTCTAGAGATTAATTGTAATTCTTTGCTAGAATCACTATACTGTGTTGTTCATTGACAAATGTAATTTTTATTTTTTATAGGGCACCCTGGAGCATGAGGAGTCAAAGATTCTGCGTGTCCAGCTTGAGCTTAACCAGGTCAAGGGTGAGATTGACAGGAAGCTTGCAGAGAAGGATGAGGAGATGGAGCAGATCAAGAGGAACAGCCAGAGAGTCATTGAGTCCATGCAGAGCACTCTGGACTCTGAGGTCAGGAGCAGGAATGATGCCCTGAGAATCAAGAAGAAGATGGAGGGAGACCTTAATGAGATGGAGATTCAGCTGAGCCACGCCAATCGCCAGGCTTCTGAGGCCCAGAAACAGCTCAGGAACGTTCAGGGACAACTCAAGGTATATGACTTCTCTTTAGTGTTGAGGTGCATTAAAATGTTTGTATAATCTAACCTGTGTTTAGTAAAGGCCAACAGAAAGCACATCGAAAGCTTATTGTAAAGCTATTGTTATATTCAGGACACCCAACTGCACCTTGATGATGCTGTGAGAGGACAGGAAGACATGAAGGAGCAGGTGGCCATGGTGGAGCGCAGAAACACTCTGATGCAAGCTGAGGTTGAGGAGCTGAGAGCTGCTCTGGAGCAGACAGAGAGAGGCCGCAAAGTGGCTGAACAAGAGCTGGTGGACGCCAGTGAGCGTGTTGGACTGCTGCACTCTCAGGTACGGGCGCATTGTTTTTACATTGAAATTAAGGAAACTGAGAGCATCTTTTAAAATGTTCATACTGTTCGTTTCTATGTTGCAGAACACAAGTCTTCTGAACACCAAGAAGAAGCTTGAGGCTGACCTTGTTCAGATTCAGAGTGAAGTTGAAGACACTGTACAGGAAGCCAGAAATGCAGAGGAGAAGGCCAAGAAGGCCATCACTGATGTGAGAAACAGTAGCTGCCAAATGATTCACAAAACACTTGTGTGCTTAATATGTGGATCTAATATATATCTATATTAATGCAAAAGGCTGCAATGATGGCAGAAGAGCTCAAGAAGGAGCAGGACACCAGTGCTCACCTTGAGAGGATGAAGAAGAATCTGGAGGTCACAGTGAAGGACCTGCAGCACCGTCTGGATGAGGCTGAGAATCTGGCCATGAAGGGAGGAAAGAAACAACTCCAGAAACTGGAGTCCAGAGTAAGCTTCTGATGTCTCTGATGTTTATAGTCTTGATGTGGACAGTATTCAGTGTCTAAACATTTCAAAACATTTAGGTCCGTGAGCTTGAGGCTGAAGTTGAGGGAGAGCAGAGACGTGGAGCTGATGCTGTTAAAGGCGTCCGCAAATATGAGAGGAGAGTCAAGGAGCTCAGTTACCAGGTAAACAAACAAACAGAAAAATTCAGGTCACATGAATCTGATTATGTTTTAGTCTCATGTATATTTATTATCTGCAGACTGAGGAGGATAAGAAGAACATCAACAGACTGCAGGATCTGGTTGACAAGCTGCAGCTGAAGGTCAAAGCTTACAAGAGGCAGTCTGAGGAAGCTGTGAGTACTTCAGTTGAGAACTATAAACACACAGTTAACATTTGAGATCTTCTCCTCCTTATATAACTGTATATGAATATGCAGGAGGAGCAAGCCAACACTCATCTGTCCAAGTTGAGGAAGGTGCAGCATGAGCTGGAGGAGGCTGAGGAGCGTGCTGACATTGCTGAGTCTCAGGTCAACAAGCTCAGAGCCAAGAGCCGTGATGCTGGAAAGGTAATTTTTTTCTCAAATGAATTTTTTAAAACTTAAATTTTAAAGGTTTTATTTGTACCATAATTTGTTTGTTTGTATTCATACCAATTTTCTTTCTTTTTTTTTTCAGAGCAAAGAGGCAGCTGAGTGAAAACCTTCACATTCAGTGTCACCAGCTCCCATTTGTATCTGAAAATGTGAAATTGCTCAATAAAACATTACATTTATCAGTTTCTCTTTGATTTCCATTGCTGTTCTTTTTGTTTTATTTTCCATACAGTTGGTCTTGATAAATTTTCTTATGATTATTACATTTAATGTGTTTTCACATTTGTTTCATTTATTATGATTGTATTAATACCCACAACTTTTTTTGTGTAATGCTTTCAGTGACACAACAAAGATGTGTTGACTTAGAAGAATATGCACTGTGTATTGAACCAATATAACTATACGATTTTAGTAACCTATTAATTGCAAAAATCAATTAATTACAAATCCGCTAACACAGTAACACAACCATGGCATTTTCAATGAGGAAAATTATGGAAAAACATTAGAAATGGAATATCTTTTTTCGTACCACTAAACCGCACAGTGTAATATCATGTTTTTAATTTTTTCCCAGCTGTGAAATGGTGGAGTTATAACATTCTAGGTCAGTTTTTATGTGTATAAATAGTTCAGTCAACAGAGAAACACTCAGGATAGAAGAGAGCTCTGTTCACTTCCCTGCCAGTACTGTGATTCGAACATGCAAACTTTGGGTTACAAGTCTAATTCTCTAAACATTAGGCCACAACTGCCCTTTAAGTGGTTTAGTCCACTTCATTTGAGCCAAATAAGTATGTTAAAAAATAAATCAAAATTAAACATGCTTTTTAAGGCACAGTAAAGTCTACTCAAATTTATAATTTAATGAATTATTAATCTAAAAATGGGGTATACACAAGTTTAGTGTGTCTCAGATCAAGGTTGATGTAATAAATGCACATAAATGAATGTATTATTTCTTGTTTCATCAAAATTAGGGGCAGTCATGTGAGATCCCCATGACAGAAAACACCAGCAGGACTCCCACTGGTGTTCTCTGTCCATTAAGGGGTGCCTTGAATAGCTGAAAAGCCCCAAAGGCATCTGTTGATGTCAGCACATACTCTCACTTATATGGCTGTGTCAGTCTCAAGTAGCCTTTACCATTCAAGTATTTTCAGCTAAATAAGGAGGCAATTTGTCAAAATTATACATTTTTATTTTATGCCAAAATAATTTGGATATTAAGTAAAGATCATGTTCCATGAAGATATTTCCTACCTTATCAAAACTTTTTTTGATTCGTAATATGCATTGTAAGAAGACTTTAAAGGCGATCTTCTCGACATTTAGATTTTTGCACCTTCAGATTCCAGGACAAATATTGTCCTATCTTAACAAACCATACTTATCTCTTAAGCTTTCAGATTATGTATAAATCTCAGTTTTTAAATATGACTGGCTTTGTGGTCCAGAGTCACATATGGCCTAACATTTTTATGTGAGCCTAATTGATTTCTTTCATCTCTACTCAGTTATATTTTTAATTTACTTATACTGAAATGTGTGATTTCTTTTCTGATGAGCAAACAGCATTCCTGTAGCCACCTACAACATCAAAGGTGGATATGATGACTCATTCATGTACTTTTTTACATATCTAACCCTTTAACTGTGACTCCCATTTTTGAACATAGAAACACCAACTTTATTTTTTAGAATTTATGAGCAAAAATATTTTCTATGATTTTGATATATAATTTCCATGGCAATGCAATGATTTTAAAATGTTTTTTAAAGGATGAATTTTGAGATTTTAAGTTTTTTACTGATATATAATTTCTTATAATTTCTAAAGCGTGATAGGAAAAAAAGGCAACAAAGAAAGTCTTTTTGTGACAAAGGTCAGAACTCCTGTTATGTAGAAGATTTTTGAGGTGCAGTCTTGTCACAAATTAATCTATTACTTTCACTACATAATTTGTAACACCATTCCAACTATATGTAGTTTGTCACAATTAAATTGGAATTTATTTGTAAAATGGTAAAGTAAACTTAGTGACAGTTAAGTGGTTAATTTAATTTAGATTTTATACAAAATGAACACTGTCTTTGACTGACAAAGTACCTGTAATTAAAGATTTTTTTGAAAATGTCAAAAATTACCTAATACAAAGATCGCACTGTCAGTGTTTGAAAATATTCACATGCAATGTATACACATTAAGACATTATATGGATAAAAAACCGGAACTAAACTAAACAGTGCTGTGTTTTTTTGCAAGTCGTTTCCCATTGTAGGCTACCTTTAGTCAGCAGTCAGAGGGCAGCAGCTGCACCCGACTATATGCCATCTGGGAGAGGGTTTTGGCCATACGGATTTTTGGCCATACAGACGCTTCTGGTCAAGCTGAGCTGTCCTAGTCAGTGAGCTGGTAGAAGTGAATACTGTGCAAAGACCTTACTGATTACAGATCTTAGCGAAAATCGACTTGTCCTCACCTACTGACAACCTGCAATAAGAGCAACCTAATTTTTTTTGTGGCAAAATGTAAACACACGCACACATTACATAGGGTGACCAATTCCTCTTTTCCCCTGACTTGTCCTACTTTTGGACTTGTGTGCGTTTTTGTATTAAACCCTTGCGCAGGACTGGTATCTTAATCCCGCTCCCGCAAACATTGTAATATTAGGCCTAATATAATTTTCGCGCATCACGGAGTCGCTATCAATATGCAGCTAATAATGTCGGATGTAGGGTTGCCAAATCCGCATTTTCTTCCACGGAATTGGGCTGATTTTAAACTGTTGCAGCGGGTTGATTTTCTCCCGTGGGTTAAAAGTTTGAAATATGGCATAAATCCATTTGACCGAAGTGCTTGTATTGAAACATTTTGCATTCTACCTGTGATAAAACTGTGGTAGATATTATTTTAGTGAAGGATGGACACTGTGGTAGGAAGCTTTTTAGCTGTGTTTATGATCAATCTGCATAACGGTGACTGTAGACTCTTTAGTTTTTGTATGGAAATTACATATTTTGATACCAAAATTAGGACCCCAAACACCACATCCCAACCCAAACCCACCACAAACACACACACACACACACACACACACACACACACACACACACACCCTTCCTACGTCCTCTTTTTTTCCAAAAATAAAACATGGTCACCCTAACATTACACAACCGGTGTTATATCGTCCACGCAAATACTCTCAATTATAAATAAATAATTCAGTAAATAAATATAAGATTTTAAGGTCCAGGACACAATATGTATTTCCTCATTGACGAAAAAACTGCTGTTTGTACATAGACTGAAGGTTAGTGATTTAATTTACTTTAAAGAATTATAAATAATAATAATAAAAATAACAAATTTGCAACATATCCTAAAGGGTTAGTTATTTTCACGTTTGCCGTTTCCATTTTGGGTCGCACCATGGTTTATGTGATCGATTCTTAATCTCACGCTGACTCGAGCCATATTTGGTGTTAGCCACATTTAACTTCTGCATTGCTGGCAAAACAAATGCAGTATAAAAACAAGGGGCAGGAGTGGAGATCCTTGCGCTTAGAAGACCAGCCAAGTTTGTGCCATTTGTGGTGAGATGGTCGATCGTTTTGTTCTTTGTTTTTGAGTATGCTGTACTTGGGTTAGATCATTGGATTAAATCATTCTGCCTTTTTGCTGAATATCTCAGTAGAAACTCTAGAAACCTTTTTAGACAAATAAATTAAACTGCATTTTAAATTTAGATTGAGAAGCAAATATCTTTGAAGCACAACTGATCTTTTTGATATAGGTTGCTTATTACAGATCTTGTTCAATATCTTTTTATTGCAGGGTTCAGGGAATTCATCACTACTTGTGGGAGACTAAGGAGGTGATTGTCACTCACTAGGCTTTCACACATTCAAAATAGTACAAAAATGTGTTCAGAAAACATTGTAGTCATTTGTCAACATTAAAATTATGCAGTTTAGTTTAAGATTACTATATATACAAATATTGCTTTTGCATTCACTGTAGGTAACATAATTATATGGATAGTTCAGTCACATTCATGTTATTACAGACTTTATAAAATATAATTTCTCTTCTGATCATTAATTTCCAGAAGTAAGCCGCCATCATGAGTACGGACGCGGAGATGGCCGTTTATGGCAAAGCTGCCATTTACCTTCGTAAGCCTGAGAAGGAGAGAATCGAGGCTCAGAACAAACCCTTCGACGCCAAGACTGCCTGCTATGTGGTTGATGATAAAGAGCTGTACGTCAAGGGAACAATCAAGAGCAAAGATGGTGGCAAAGTCACTGTTACTGTGCTTGACACTAAGGAGGTGAATTTTTCACATTCCTTGAAAACCTTTTACATATGTAATTTTACATATATTTCTGGTCTATCTAATATCTACTGGATCTAATTTCTAGGATAGAGTTGCTAAGGAGGAGGATGTCCACCCAATGAATCCTCCCAAGTTTGACAAGATTGAGGACATGGCCATGATGACCCATCTCAATGAACCCTCTGTGCTGTATAACCTCAAAGAGCGTTATGCCGCATGGATGATCTATGTAAGTTCTGAAGCAAAGTAAAACAGCATTATGTTCATTTTGTCTGTGTTGTTGCTGACCACGTAAATCTGGTCTCTGCTCATTTCAGACCTACTCTGGGCTGTTCTGCGCAACTGTGAACCCCTACAAGTGGCTCCCAGTGTATGATCCAGAAGTGGTGGCTGCCTACAGAGGCAAAAAGCGTATGGAGGCCCCACCCCACATCTTCTCTGTCTCTGACAACGCCTATCAGTTCATGCTGACTGGTAAGATTGATTCATGTGATCTGAATTATATTTTTGAGTTGAAAGTTCAAATTTACATTCATAGTTTTTATAAAAAAATTGCTGAAACATTATTACCTTTGAATTTACAGACAGAGAGAACCAGTCTGTCCTGATCACGTATGTATCTAGCCTACTGTTAGAGATGTTGAGAACAGTTTTATTTTCATCTTGTGTAACTTCTAAGTGTCATAATTTTCTGTCTTCCAATCAATAAACCAGTGGAGAATCTGGTGCTGGAAAGACTGTGAACACCAAACGTGTCATCCAGTACTTTGCCACAGTTGCAGTTCATGGTGACAAGAAGAAAGAGCAGGCTGCAGGAAAAATGCAGGTATGAGATATAAAACATTGCTCTGAATTATAATCATCTCACACAATATATAACATGTTAACTTCTGAAATGCCTACAAACAGTGTTTAGAAATGAAACAGAAAATTAATGAATCCCCTTCAAACATCACAGGGCTCTCTTGAGGACCAGATTATTGCTGCCAACCCTCTGCTTGAGGCTTATGGTAATGCCAAGACTGTGAGAAATGACAACTCCTCTCGTTTTGTAAGTTCACCACTTTTTATTTACAGTACAATTGATTAGTTGTGCTGGATTTTTCTATACAGAGATTTTTATAAAACGTTTTTTTTATTATTATAAATTTATGTGTTATCTTATTTTGTTTAAAACAGGGTAAATTTATTAGAATTCACTTCGGTACATCTGGAAAACTGGCTAGTGCTGACATTGAGACATGTAGGTGGACATGATTTAATTTGAATCCATCCTTCACATTTGTCTTTGTCTGTCACTCTTCAGATGATTGTAACTCAAGTACATTCTCTCAACAGATCTGCTGGAGAAGTCTAGAGTGACATTCCAGCTTCCAGATGAGAGAGGCTACCACATCTTCTACCAGATGATGACCAACCACAAGCCTGAGCTGATTGGTAGATGCACATATTTCATGAAATGATTGAATGCTGTATAATATCATATGATATTTTTAATACTCAGGAATGCTCTTTGTATTTTACAGAAATGACGCTCATCACCACCAACCCCTATGACTTCCCCATGTGCAGTCAGGGTCAGATCACAGTGGCAAGCATTGATGATAAAGAGGAGCTGATGGCTACTGATGTGAGTCAATGCTGTTTGATTATTGACATATTCTATATACATATGGCAGAACCTGGATCTCATTCTTCTCTGTAATTTCCAGTCTGCTATTGACATTCTGGGCTTCAGTGCTGAGGAGAAGATGGGCATCTACAAGTTCACTGGAGCTGTGCTCCATCATGGTAACATGAAGTTCAAGCAGAAGCAGCGTGAGGAGCAGGCTGAACCTGATGGCACAGAGGGTGAGACTAAATAATACCAATGTGTGTCATCACATGCAGTGCTTTGACCTGAGAGATTCATGTTTTTGTTTTCATTAAAAAAATAGATTTTAGTTTCAGGGCGTTAAAATTATATGGATTTTTTGTAACCTTTTTAATTGCAGAGGCTGACAAAATCGCCTACCTTCTGGGTTTGAACTCTGCTGATATGCTGAAGGCTTTGTGCTACCCCAGAGTCAAGGTCGGAAATGAGTTTGTGACCAAAGGCCAGACTGTGCCACAGGTATGTAGTAACATATTTCCAGCCTGAAAATCATGATTAAATTTGACAAATAGTAGCAAAATCTGAAAGATTTGTATAAAAAATTCACGCTGTTCTACTTACAGGTGTATAACTCTGTTAGCGCCTTGTCCAAATCTATCTATGAGAGGATGTTCTTGTGGATGGTCATTCGTATCAACCAGATGTTGGACACAAAACAACAAAGAAATTTCTTCATTGGTGTGCTGGATATTGCTGGCTTTGAGATCTTTGATGTAAGAATCTTTTATGTTTATCTCTTTTCACAGCAAATTGTGTCAGATTCAGGAGTGAGTAAATGGTTCTGTTTCTTCCTGCAGTTCAACAGCATGGAGCAGCTGTGCATCAACTTCACTAATGAGAAACTGCAACAGTTTTTCAACCACCACATGTTTGTGCTGGAACAAGAGGAGTACAAGAAGGAGGGCATTGTTTGGGAGTTCATTGACTTCGGCATGGACTTGGCTGCTTGCATTGAGCTCATTGAGAAGGTTCTTACTGTTTTATGAACTAATTCATTTCCATTGTTTATTCTTAAAATGTTATGTTTGTAGTGATAAGCTATTTTCTTTTATAAACAGCCCATGGGTATCTTCTCCATCCTTGAAGAGGAGTGCATGTTCCCCAAGGCCACAGACACTTCCTTCAAGAACAAGCTGTATGATCAGCATCTTGGCAAGTGCAATGCTTTCCAGAAACCAAAGCCTGCCAAAGGCAAGGCTGAGGCCCACTTCTCTCTGGTCCACTACGCTGGAACTGTGGACTACAACATTGCTGGCTGGTTGGACAAGAACAAGGATCCACTGAATGAGTCTGTTTTGCAGCTTTACCAGAAGTCTTCTGTCAAACTGCTGGCTACTCTCTACCCACCTGTTGTTGAGGGTAATGAGGAAAAAAGTGTTCTTAATAATAATTATGGACATTAATTTAACCAACATGTGATTCAGTTTTGCACTTCCTTTCATGTTTTTACATTTCATTTGTATCTTTATCTGAATAGAGACTGGCGGTGGCAAGAAGGGAGGCAAGAAGAAGGGTGGTTCCATGCAGACTGTGTCTTCCCAGTTCAGGGTATGATATCACAGCAATATTTCTGTATTTGAGTGGAAAAAAGAAAACAGAGCATGATGTTCCTTTTCTGTTCTCCACAGGAGAACTTGGGCAAGCTCATGACCAACTTGAGGAGCACTCACCCTCACTTTGTGCGTTGTCTGATTCCTAATGAGTCCAAGACTCCAGGTAAAGTTTTATACATCTTACAGATATTCTGACATGAATACAATATTTAATGTTAATCTTAAACTACACAGATCCTGATGTAAACCTTTTCCTACAGGTCTGATGGAGAACTTCCTGGTTATCCACCAGCTGAGGTGTAACGGTGTGCTGGAGGGCATCAGAATCTGCAGAAAGGGCTTCCCCAGCAGAATCCTCTATGGTGACTTCAAGCAGAGGTAAATGGGAAGAAAAAACATTTACTGTATGAGGCTCTTAATTAGAGGATGTGAAGCATTTTGATAAATTTATCACAGATACAAGGTGCTGAATGCCAGTGTAATCCCAGAGGGACAGTTTATTGACAACAAGAAGGCCTCTGAGAAACTCCTGGGATCCATTGATGTTGATCACGATCAGTACAGATTTGGACACACAAAGGTTCATATTCTTCTTTCTAGCCTTTCGAAGACGCGTTGATCATTGTCATTTAGCCTGTACAGGTAAATCAATATCCTATAATTTACTGTTATATATAAATTCAGGTGTTCTTCAAAGCTGGTCTTCTGGGTACTCTTGAGGAGATGCGTGATGAGAAACTGGCTGCTCTGGTCACAATGACTCAGGCTGTCTGCCGTGGATACCTGATGAGAAGGGAATTTGTGAAGATGATGGAGAGGAGGTGAGAAATGTCATAAACGAAGATGACTGTGTGAATGATAAATAATGATGATTTTGGCATTTAATTATTAATTATTCATAGGGAGTCCATTTACACCATCCAATACAACATCCGCTCATTCATGAATGTCAAACACTGGCCATGGATGAAGGTTTACTACAAGATTAAGCCTCTGCTGAAGAGTGCTGAGACTGAGAAGGAGCTGGCAACCATGAAAGAGGACTTTACAAAATGCAAAGAAGATCTTGCCAAGGCTGAAGCCAAAAAGAAGGAGCTTGAAGAGAAGATGGTGGCACTGCTGCAAGAGAAAAATGATCTGCAGCTGCAAGTGGCTTCTGTGAGTTTACCTAATTAAATTAATTGAATTTTGGCTCCATTGAAATTGCCAATGTGGTTTCTTAATGATATAGCTATCTATTTTCCTAACAGGAATCTGAGAATCTCTCAGATGCTGAGGAGAGGTGTGAGGGTCTGATCAAGAGCAAAATTCAGCTTGAAGCTAAACTCAAGGAGACAACTGAGAGACTGGAGGATGAAGAAGAAATCAATGCTGAACTGACAGCCAAGAAGAGGAAACTGGAGGATGAGTGCTCTGAGCTGAAGAAAGACATTGATGACCTGGAGCTCACCTTGGCTAAAGTGGAGAAGGAGAAACATGCCACTGAGAATAAGGTTGGAGATTGAGTTGGTTTAACATTAGATTTAATCTCTGTGTTATTTGATATAGAATATGAATTGTAAAAAAAACACAAAACATCACACAGGTCAAGAACTTGACTGAGGAAATGGCAGCTCAGGATGAGAGCATTGCCAAACTTACAAAGGAAAAGAAAGCTCTCCAAGAGGCACATCAGCAGACCCTGGATGATCTCCAGGCAGAGGAGGACAAAGTCAACACCCTGACCAAATCCAAGACAAAACTTGAGCAGCAAGTTGATGATGTGAGTTATTAATTAAGCATGTCATTAAATCATAAAATTGACAGCTTTTTTCTGCATTTGACATTTTACACATCATTGTCCCGTAGCTTGAGGGTTCCCTTGAGCAAGAGAAGAAGCTCCGCATGGATCTGGAAAGAGCCAAGAGAAAGCTTGAAGGCGACCTGAAATTAGCTCAAGAGTCCATCATGGACCTGGAGAATGACAAGCAGCAATCTGAGGAGAAGCTGAAGAAGTATGACCTTTTTTGTAAATCCTTGCAAATATAATGGTTATCATTCATTTCAGATAATTCATGGTTTTCTCTTTTACACACAGGAAAGACTTTGAAACAAGCCAGCTGCTCAGCAAGATTGAAGATGAACAATCATTGGGTGCTCAACTCCAGAAGAAGATCAAGGAGCTTCAGGTATTTCTTGAGTTTGAGTTGAGTTTTTGAGTTTTTAACACTGTTGCAAAAATAAAGACTAATTAAGGTTTTATTAATTACTTGCACCTGTAGGCTCGCATTGAGGAACTGGAGGAAGAGATTGAGGCTGAGCGTGCTGCTCGTGCCAAGGTTGAGAAGCAGAGAGCTGATCTCTCCAGGGAACTTGAGGAGATCAGTGAGAGGCTTGAGGAGGCTGGAGGAGCCACTGCTGCTCAGATCGAGATGAATAAGAAGCGTGAAGCTGAATTCCAGAAGCTGCGTCGTGATCTTGAGGAGTCCACCCTCCAGCATGAAGCTACTGCTGCTGCCCTCCGTAAGAAGCAGGCAGACAGTGTGGCCGAGCTGGGAGAGCAAATCGACAACCTCCAGCGTGTCAAGCAGAAGCTTGAGAAAGAGAAGAGTGAATACAAAATGGAGATTGATGATCTCTCCAGCAACATGGAGGCTGTTGCCAAAGCAAAGGTTGGGAATTTTATTTTTTAGAAAATATAAAACAACGTTTTTCATACATCTAATGACTTCTGTATTTGCAGTCTAATCTAGAGAAGATGTGCCGCACACTTGAGGACCAACTTAGTGAAATTAAGTCCAAGAATGACGAGAATGTTCGTCAAATAAATGACCTCAGTGCTCAAAGAGCAAGACTTCAAACTGAAAATGGTAACTAATTGCACATTGTCTGAAGTATATCAAGCAAAATCATACAACACTCTTGTCTACTAACAAATGCACATAAACAATTATAAGTAAATCTCTATCCATGTCATATATTCACATGATCATTTGGTCTTATTCTCAGGGCAAATTTATTACTACATGTTTTCATACAATATATATTCTGCTGTAAAGCATTTCCCCAGTCTATTTAACTGCGATAAATGCTTTTTTTTATTATATCATCAAAAGGTTTGTTTTGAATTGATCTGACAGTGAATCTAAATCTAAACAGGTGAGTTTGGCCGTCAGCTGGAGGAGAAGGAGGCTCTGGTTTCTCAGCTCACCAGAGGCAAACAAGCTTTCACTCAGCAAATTGAGGAGCTTAAGAGACAGATTGAAGAGGAGGTTAAGGTAATATTGCATAATCAAAACAAACACATATTTTCCACTTACTATACAACAAAGCTAATATTATCTGACTTGTCTCTTAGGCTAAGAACGCACTGGCACATGCTGTGCAATCAGCCCGTCATGACTGCGATCTGCTCCGTGAGCAGTTTGAGGAAGAGCAGGAGGCAAAGGCTGAGCTGCAGAGGGGAATGTCAAAGGCCAACAGTGAAGTTGCTCAATGGAGAACCAAATATGAAACTGACGCCATCCAGCGCACTGAGGAACTTGAGGAGTCCAAGTATGCAGATTACTCAATAATTTTCCAGATTATTGAATAATATATAGCTATAGCTTTGAATACAAAACAATGTGTAATACTTAACAGGAAGAAGCTGGCTCAGCGTCTGCAAGAGGCAGAGGAGCAAATTGAGGCTGTGAACTCCAAGTGTGCATCTCTGGAGAAGACCAAACAGAGACTCCAGGGTGAGGTAGAGGACCTCATGATTGATGTGGAGAGAGCCAATGCTTTGGCTGCCAATCTTGACAAGAAGCAGAGGAACTTTGACAAGGTACAGTTTCTCTTTTATAATAGGCTGCAATGGGCTTTGCTACAAATGAAACTGACCCTTAAATTTTCTCCACTCAAGGTCCTGGCAGAATGGAAGCAGAAATATGAGGAGGGTCAGGCAGAGCTGGAAGGTGCCCAGAAAGAGGCTCGTTCACTCAGCACTGAGCTGTTCAAGATGAAGAACTCCTATGAGGAGACTCTGGATCAGCTGGAGACCCTCAAGAGAGAGAACAAGAATCTGCAGCGTATGAATGCCTTTACTAAATTTATGAATTAGTTCAACTGTTGTTGTTTTTCACATATTTATGTTGATAATAATATTTTTTTCCAACTTGTAGAGGAGATTTCAGAACTGACAGAGCAGTTGGGTGAGACTGGTAAGAGCATCCATGAGCTGGAAAAAGCCAAGAAGGCAGTGGAGACTGAGAAATCAGAGATTCAGACCGCCCTGGAGGAGGCTGAAGTGAGTTTCTAGAGATTAATTGTAATTCTTTGCTAGAATCACTATACTGTGTTGTTCATTGACAAATGTAATTTTTATTTTATATAGGGCACCCTGGAGCATGAGGAGTCAAAGATTCTGCGTGTCCAGCTTGAGCTTAACCAGGTCAAGGGTGAGATTGACAGGAAGCTTGCAGAGAAGGATGAGGAGATGGAGCAGATCAAGAGGAACAGCCAGAGAGTCATTGAGTCCATGCAGAGCACTCTGGACTCTGAGGTCAGGAGCAGGAATGATGCCCTGAGAATCAAGAAGAAGATGGAGGGAGACCTTAATGAGATGGAGATTCAGCTGAGCCACGCCAATCGCCAGGCTTCTGAGGCCCAGAAACAGCTCAGGAATGTTCAGGGACAGCTCAAGGTATATGACTTCTCTTTAGCTTTGGGGTGCATTAATATGTTTGTATAATAAACCAATGTTTAAAGGCCAACAGAAAGCACACTGAAAGCTTATTCTAATGCTATTTTTACACTCAGGACACACAACTGCACCTTGATGATGCTGTGAGAGGACAGGAAGACATGAAGGAGCAGGTGGCCATGGTGGAGCGCAGAAACACTCTGATGCAAGCTGAGATTGAGGAGCTGAGAGTTGCTCTGGAGCAGACAGAGAGAAGCCGCAAAGTGGCTGAACAAGAGCTGGTGGACGCCAGTGAGCGTGTTGGACTGCTGCACTCTCAGGTACGGGCGTATTGTTTTTACATTGAAATTAAGGAAACTGAGAGCATCTTTTAAAATGTTTGTACTGCTCATTTATATGTTGCAGAACACAAGTCTTCTGAACACCAAGAAGAAGCTTGAGGCTGACCTTGTTCAGATCCAGAGTGAAGTTGAAGACACTGTACAGGAAGCCAGAAATGCAGAGGAGAAGGCCAAGAAGGCCATCACTGATGTGAGAAACAATATCTGCCAAATGATTCACAAAACACTTGTGTGCTTAAAATGTGGATCTAATAAATATCTATATTAATGCAAAAGGCTGCAATGATGGCAGAAGAGCTCAAGAAGGAGCAGGACACCAGTGCTCACCTTGAGAGGATGAAGAAGAATCTGGAGGTCACAGTGAAGGACCTGCAGCACCGTCTGGATGAGGCTGAGAATCTGGCCATGAAGGGAGGAAAGAAACAACTCCAGAAACTGGAGAGCAGAGTAAGCTTCTGATGTCTTACTTTATTTTGATGTTTATAGTCTTGATGTGGACAGTGTTTAGTGTCTAAACATGCCAAAACATTTAGGTCCGTGAGCTTGAGGCTGAAGTTGAGGGAGAGCAGAGACGTGGAGCTGATGCTGTTAAAGGCGTCCGCAAATATGAGAGGAGAGTCAAGGAGCTCAGTTACCAGGTAAACAAAACAAACAAACAAAAAAAAGTTCAGGTCACATGAATCTGATTATGTTTTAGTCTGATGTATTTTTTTTTCTGCAGACTGAGGAGGATAAGAAGAACATCAACAGACTGCAGGATCTGGTTGACAAGCTGCAGTTGAAGGTCAAGGCTTACAAGAGGCAGTCTGAAGAAGCTGTGAGTACTTCAGTTGAGAACTATAAACACGCTGTAAACATTTCAGACCTTCTGCTGCTTATATAACTGTATATGAATATGCAGGAGGAGCAAGCCAACACTCATCTGTCCAAGTTGAGGAAGGTGCAGCATGAGCTGGAGGAGGCTGAGGAGCGTGCTGACATTGCTGAGTCTCAGGTCAACAAGCTCAGAGCCAAGAGCCGTGATGCTGGAAAGGTAATTTTTATTTATTTAGTTTACTTTACAATTATTAATGAATCTACATCTCACTTTTTTAATAGTATGATCAAGTTTACTCTACATCATTAACGTACAATATCTCCTTTTTTAGGGCAAGGATGCTGCTGAGTAATAGCCCAACAGCAACTGTGACACAATGTATATTGTATTAAAAACAAATAAATCTTTTTGACTGCTAAAACCTCTTGTCCATGTTTTCTGTTTTGAATTGTATTTGTTTGTAAATAATGCATAGCCTATACCCTGTAAAGACTCCACCCACAT